>OY776087.1:5079062-9879062 GCA_963675205.1 Catocala nupta
ATACTTACTCAGTCATGCTACTCCAGTTTGAGCACTTCACTGAATTTAGAAATTATGGTCAGTCTTGCTAAAGTCTTTATTAAATTACTAATAAAAATAATTATAAGGTGAACGGCCAGTTCACACGAGAATAACAGTGTACCTCGTTGAAATCTTTCATAAAGTACCAAAATTATGACTAACGTGCATTAAAGCGAATGAACACGTTACATTGCCACCGTCAAATATTTATTCACTGGATAGAGTCACATAAGCAAAGAGAACATGAAGATGTTTATTCATGACCACAGCTCTTACATCAGATTAGATAAAATATACCGTCAATGTTGATAATATTTCTATTAAATATTCAAGTTTAAGTAACTTCAAGAATTATGCGGTACATCATTACGAAGCGCAGCGTCCAACTAAAACTTTTTTATATTTTGTATGTTTACCGGCAAGGTTCTAACACGAGATTATTTTTAAAGACTCTTGCCGCAGTAGGTAGGTATAGTTTTTGTATCAATGAGGACTTTATTAACATGCAAACAACGAACACAAAAGAACAGCCACTCTCAGGACAACTATTGGAGATTCGTACCTGTAGTTCTATCGAGATGGTAGCGTTGAGGGGATTACTAAAACCCGCAGCCGTCAGTCCTCTGGCTTGATTTTAAAGCTTGGCTTGTTATTATTGAAACTTAACACTACAACAACTAGCATTCTAGTAATACTTCTATGCTAAAGAGCACCAAATAATTTATAGTCGATCTATTATTGGATCCTTGGCACATAAATCCAGGTTCCTTGTAACTTAAAGAATACCTGAAGTCCCATGATATCTACTTGAAATACATTTTTATGATACTTCTGAAGCTTGGAAATTTCAGATTACTATTTCCAAGAAAAGAAGGAGATATATAAAAGTGACTTTATCTTGATCTTATATATTTCAATATTGCTTTTAGCTATTCGTTTACTTACACTTACTTACTTGCAAATTACAAACTTTTACCTTCTTCTATTTAAAAGAGCGTATACCACTCTAGCCTTTGTGTAATACAAACATTGTTTAATACAGTAATACAAATATCTATAATTAAGTGGATTATATCTTTTTGTACCGTATGGGAGTCAAAATACTCCGAAAACCTTTACTTAACCTTTCCAGCTTAGCTAAGTAGCTACTTATAATATTAGAACTGAATTCACGTTGACAGTGGCAAAAGCAAGTCGAGATTCGGTCTCGACCCCTCACAGTACGATGCTTCAACTATTAAGCTACCACCAAACTTTATCTCTAAAAAGAATAACAAAATACTGTATGGTAATTTAGACAGGGCAGTTTTTATTGGTCTTTGAGATAAGAATTAATTAAAAATGGTGCCGCATTAAGAGGTCTCGCTGCTTAATTGTAGAACAAAGTGTGAAGATAAAATAAGATAAAGAGATAAATATACGAGTCGAGTAAGCAAATACATACATGACTCGGTTTAATGAGGAACTAGTTAAAGTGATGGTCTTAACTTATGATATACTCATAGTAAATGTTGATTAAAAGATAATTATGGTAAAGTTTTGGAGTCGTACGTACACTTTTTAGAAGTGTTTATATATACATCCATACATAGTCTCAAATAGTCATAATCTATAGATATTCTCGATAGGATGGATATATTGTTATTATCTTTAGTTTTTTATAGTCAGTAGTACATGGTATAATGGCTGCAACACCTTGTTGATATGAGTTGTAAAATACTGAACGATTTAAAAGAGTGGCCGTGAGTTTCTTGCAGGTTTCTTCTCTTCCATTTGCCTGAACCTAGCAACTAACCTAAATGTAGCTTCAGTAACTTACTAAACTCACTATCTTGACGTTCATAAGTGTTACTTTGTGACCTAAATGAATAAATTATTTTTGACTTTGACTTTGATATTCAGAGGTATATTATAACCATAATTTGCCAAGTATGGCTTTTGGTTCTACGTAACAGGGGGCTAGTCAAATGCCGTCTACTACGCACAATTCCAGACCCTGAGCGACTACCAAAGATTTCTTGACAGACAAAGTAAATAGGAGAGGAGATGGTGTAGTGATTTAAGTAGTCACCAAGCCGCTGCTACTGTGCAGAATGTTGTTGGTTCGAACCCCACACGGGACAAAATTTCTGCGATCTGCTAATAGCTGTTCCGAGGCTGGATGTTCTTTGTGTTTGTTGTCTAATGTTTGTAAATATCCCTACGACATAGGATGCAGCACTAGTGCGGGTGATGTATTTAAAAAACAAACAAAATGACACTTTACTCGCGAATCCGAGACCTCAGTCTCCAGTCGCATTCATTATTATCGAGCCACTGAGACCGTCTGCAATAATACGAGGGGTCAACAGTCGCTAGTTCCGTAATTTTATGATATTACAATATCTTGTCTTTCACATCACATCTTGCTATAAAGCTTAAGTATTTTATTTGTCTATTGTTTCTAGTTCCTGTTTTATGAATGAACTAGCTTTCTTGCCGCTTCGTCTACACAATAGACAATTCATTCGAAATTATTTGCAACTGTTGTAATGCCTAACTGTCCACTTATTTCGTCTTCAAGGTCTGAAGCCGCCAGAGTCACATCACTTAAGCAAAGCTAAGATTTCTATCAGATATTAGTCTATGGTGTTGATATTACCTTCTATATCCTTTATTATTAGTTATTGCACTTATAATGCTCTTCGTTTATTGAGTAAAAGCGCCTCTCGCATTCGTTACATTTACATTTTAGCAACATCATAAAGCGCATATAGTATTCCTGATATTGCAAACGGTCATAGGCTTGTTATTTTTTGTCAAAATTATCATAAAAATGTGTAGAAACATAATTTTAATCCGAGTTTAAACTAGATTTCAAAGATGGATACTATTTATAATTATATTATGCAATGATGTAGTTATAGCAGTTATTTAAGATATATTAAAAACAATTCTAATAATATAACAAAATATCATTAAGTAGAAGAGAAAAATGAATACTATAAATCCTAATTAAATGTGAATTTGTTTTTCACGCCTTAACTGCTCGGCCGATTATCATGAAATTTAGCATACACATTGTCAGGAGTAAATTTTTTGCTTTAAGTGACACTGTAATTGAAAAAGTAAATATAATAGTAACGCGAGACACGTTGCATATTAGGAATTAAAAAAGAACTTACTGGTTCCGTGTCGCAAGTCTCCAAGTCGGGTATAGGATCGTCACCGCAGTAGTATTCCGCTTGAAGGAACGGCGGTCGCGGCGGCGGCGGTAGCAGAAACTCCGGCGGAGGCCCAAGACAGTCGCACTCTGTCAGATCAGTGGGCTCTATCTCCCACATCGCGTATTCTAACTTAACACTACTCACAACCTTTTCACTGATATCACTATCACTTAAATAACCACTAGTATCACGTTTTTCGCGTTTCACTTCATCTGAAGTCCTCTCTTTAATTAAATTCGCTATGTAAAGTTCGTCGTCCACGTCGCTCCATACATTTCTTCTGACTTCCTCATCTTCTGATAGATCGTCTAATGTTGTATCAGTTTGCGCTATAACACTATCACTAACTCTTTCTGTGTTTTGGGATACGTCGTTGTTATTGACTGCAGTTTTAAGAACATTTTGATCATCTTTTTCACTGTCCGTATTTAAGTCACGTTCTTGTTTATATTTGTCGTTTCTGTTGAAACCATTTTGATACGTCCAAGCAGCGTACGATGACGCTCTAATTGGACTCCTATTGTATCTTTCGGCCATACGCAGTCTTCTTTTAAGTTATCTGCAACAATAAAAACATATATATTTCTAACACGTACATCGAAAAGGTCATTACCGTCCAAACCAATTTCTTATCTGACGGACAACGTATCGATTTTACACTGGCATCGAACTACTTATTATTTAATAGAAGAGCTAACACCTCATTTTGTATAACAAAGCAACCGCAATTAGAACCTACCGTCTCTGAGAGCACAATGGATGAGAGGCTACTATCGATATCATCAGGTGCCACGTTCCCTGGTTATTTTAATTTATTTTTTATCGCATCAAATTGGATGGACGGGTTTCTAGCTATGCACTCGGTATTCCGCCGCTATCATGATGTGCCCGTCAGAGAAGCGGTTTCGAAAGTTTAAAGTTCATCGTTTTTTGATATTTAATTTTGATCAAAGTGCGCTTCAGTCTAGGCGAATAATTGCATTTTGATTCTACCTTGATACGGTATTTAATTTTAACAATATTTTTTTGAAGGTATGTTATTACATGTGCTATAGAATTTCTAGTTTCTTTGTAGCTGAACGATTTATTTACCAAAGACAATGACATTTTTTTTTTCATTCAAATAATTCGTATCTATAGAATAAACAAAGAGGCATTTATTTTCCCCTATTGCTATGAATACAAACAGTAGTATAGTTTTTTGCAAATATTAATGCAAATATACGCATTTACATAGATGACCTCCTCGTCTCCATACATAACATAAAAGAATATTTTCTCGAATATTTTCCTGTGTTCAAATGTTTTTCGATAGAGATGTGCCATGAGCACGCAATTATGCATGCGTAAGGCGTTTCTAAGGAGGTACCGCAAGATTGCGAGGTCGTGGGGTCAACAGCGTCAGATAACACTCTAACTCCAACGAATAAAATATTGAGAGGTGTTATGGCATACAAAACAGGGCTCTTGGATGCGATTTATGAATATTTTGAAGTACCGTTTGAAACGTATAATGATAGAAATCTAAAAAGTGAATACGGTAATTTATGTTATTTGTATTTAGATTCACATTCCGGTGAGGTCTCGGTTACAAACAGATTGACCCATTATGCCAGTGGGTGTTATGGGTTATTAAGAAATTATGTCATAAAGATAACTATAAAAATTAATCCCCACACAAAATATCGTGATTTAGATACAAACGTGTTTCGTTTTTGGAGACCGTGAAGCAACATCATGCTTATTATAACATTTGCTTTATAATGACTTTATTATAACAGCACTAGCGGATCCGAAAGACGTTGTTATGTACAAATAAAAGAAAAATCTAAACCATACTCGAATCCACTTGAACCCACACAAAAAAAATCATTAAAATCGGTCCAGCCGTTTAGGAGGCGTTTAATTACAAACACACGCACAGAAGATTTATATATACATATAACGATATTATGTAAAAAAATGTTTGTGTATATATTATAGATTAGTTAAATTGGTTAAATCAATAATCAAAAACTTCTTGTGTATTTAGCGACGCCAGTCGTTGAACATTGTGCTTTTTAACAATATTACGATGAAGTTAAGCTTTCATATACAATTATTCTGTAGTTGCGAACGCTACTGTTAAATATAAAAACAATAAGTATTTTGTATTATAATTCTCGCAAATGATAATTTACTTATATCTTTTATATAGTTAGTCGATACATAATCTATTGTACATCTTCAAAAGGGTAGGCAGAGGTGTAGCATATTCTCATATCACTAAGTATAGTATGCCCGTATTCCGTCCTCTATTATGTCGGATCACCGCATAACAGACGACGAGTCTATTGCCGGTTACCGGAAAACAGATGCAGACGCCGTATGCCCAGCAGTGGGACAGTTAACAAAAAGGACTGATATTATTAGCGCCATAAATTTCTTGGCCGAGAAAGCCAATAGCATTTTATCCAACTCGGGAATTTAACTCAGGACCCACAGGATTCGGATTTCGTATTCAATCTCTCTACTAACAGGCTTTTCAATGCCAAATTTTTATTTCCTTCTATTTATTTTTATTATAATTTTTTACGTGTCCAAGAATTGTTTGCACATTTCTATGGAAATAAATATTTTTGACTTTGGCAATATTCCATCGAAGCAGTCAATACATGATACTTTTAACGTCTTACTCATCCCATATTAAACCGACATTCAATTTTCGCACAATCATTGCGATCTATCAATGTACGCTATTGAACTCTTAATACTCGACGTCTCATTAACATTTGGTGTTCAGTGGCCACTCGATAGCTGTCAGAGGTACGTCGACGGCGATACAATACTCAACAAGAGCCCTTAAGGGACTTAACGAACCCATTCTATAGATTTTCTCACGTGAATTATAGTATAACGGTAGTGGGGTGTGTGCGGATCGATCAGAATTTGAGCGGCAGTTTTATGGTGAAGTGAACGGATACTTGAGTTGTGTGTGATCCTCTTTATAGACTTGCTAGATATTACCTGTTTGTTCGCGTTGACCTAAAGTTAGTCAGTAAAGTTCTTTCTAGATGCTAAGTACCCTATGCCATTTTGTATACCCCTGACAACGTATACGCGAAATTTTGTGATGATCGGTCGAGAAGTTTACATGTGAAAACGTAAGAAGCAAACTCACAATCGCATTTATAATATTCGTTAAGATTAAGAAGACTTGTTCGATTTTAAATTTTTCGACGTCCACAATTTTTTTGTCCACACTCGTGACAATTTTCTCGTCTATAATTAGTTGATCCGAGTCCAGGTATACTTTCCGTGGTTTCTCGTAAATTCTCGTGCGAGAAAAGTTAAATATAATATTGTCACATCACGGTTTTACTCTAATCACGACCTTAAGATACTTTATAAAACTATTTAACTATTTCAACACTTTCTCCAACATTTTGGTTGCTTTTCAGCTGCCATGTTGGTCTCGTGATGTAAATTTGCATGAGAATACTACATCAGTCATAGTATTATTACATTTTCTGTCAAGAACACCTCGGTAGCAGCAATCTGAAAAAAGGCTTGCTTCCTACCAAAGTTGACGATATAAGGCTGTAAAACGGTCTATACCTGCCTGCCTCTTCGGGGATATTGAGAAGTATAATACCCATGAAAACAAGTTATAAATATTCCTCACTATCCTAACTAAACATTATAATTACGAATGCGAGTTTGTTTGTTACACTTTTACGCCTTAACCACTAGACCGATTGTCATAAAATTTCGCATATTCTTTGTCAGGGAAATAGGAAAGTACAAAGTAGGTACCTTTTGTCTAGAATAGGTTGCTGTTACTAATGTAACCCATCGATATTCACGCGAGCGAAGCCGCGAGCAACATCTAGTATTACATAAACATCATACTATATTGATGTGTCTTTTATTCCCATTTCATAGCGGTTCTCAGAAGCGTAACATTGAAGAACCTCCGCATCCATTACTGAATAGAATAATTCCATTATTATATTAAAATCAATACTATAACGTCCATATCAGAGAAGGATCTTGACTCTCGTAGACTGGTGTACTTGGAGCTATGTTTAGATTTGTTATTGTAAAGCATTCAAAGAAATATGTTTAGTTAAATATGGAATCGGATCCAATCTCTATTGCTAAAGGGAAAGAAATATGTATATGTATTTTTGAGAGCACACGGTTTAAGGAGGTCTGTTGCCTAAAAAACTTCGTGATGCTGTAAATAATTAATAATAATATGCTATCACATACTCACAACACCATCTAGCCCAAACTAAGTAGAGCTTGTACTATGGGTACTAGACAATGGATAAACATACATATATACTTTTTTTGTAAATACGTACATATTATACATAGAAACACCTAGACCAAGACAAACATCAAAAATCCATGCACACAAATGTTTGACTTGTGCGGGAATCGAACCCGCGACCTCAGGCGTGGCAATCGGTTACACTAAGCACTACGTCATCGAGGCCGCCAAAAATTTTCTTTTCATATACTACTCCACCGTTTTATGTTTGATTGACACACAGCACAAAATCATGTGAGCCTCAACTAGGTACTTTAGTTACAAATTTGGGTGTTCTTTGATTAAATGTTTGTTAAGTGCACAAACAGAAATTATTCCTATTGCGGCGGTTTCCTACGTACTTACAACTTACAACAGCTGATATTTATAAACTATTACTTAAAACTTTAACACTCTGTTCGGAGCTACGCATCCGATTAGCTTAGCATTTTACATTTGTGCATTGCATGTAGGTACTTACATTTCAGACGCGTTAAAAGTCAGCTTGCAATCGAACAGCGACCAAGCTCAACTACCATTAAACCATTAAGTTTACCATTTAATTTACCATATTTACTATTAATTTACAATTTTTACTTTTAATTAGTAATTTTACTATTAATTTACCATTTAGTAACCCCTTGTTAAGTGTTAAGTGTTTTTACTAATATTAACTTTAATTTTATAGATGGCATACAGCAAAATAAATTTAAGTAATAATAGGTAAAGCGATACTCTAACCCGTTACTTATGAGCTGTTCTAGTGGTAATAGGTTACTGCCCACACGGCAGAATTCAGTTTATTGCTCTCAGCCATCACCATAAATCCATTGGTCTTGAAGTTCCAAGCTCCGAGACGAGTAAAGGAATTCTATTAGAAACTAAGTTTTAAACATATAATGCGGGATTGTGTGTGGAACTGAAGTATCTAGTAACAGGAAATTGATATCTGCCAATCCATTTACCAAAACAAGTATTGATTGATGATAGTTCTGTTGCTTGTACCGTGCCATACATATTATCTTGTGTATTAGTGATAAATCTATGACACTAATATTAGATCAGAGTTCTAGTTTTCTCTCTTTTAATTTGCTGTGCTCGACAGGGTCCGTAATGATCTAATTTGTCTATAACCTTTGTATAACATTATGGATTGAAATAAAATATTGACTATCGAGTACTGAACAGTTTTTATTAAGAGAATTGGTCGCTTGATTTACAAAATAGCTGTTTTATACGTGTTGGGTCTCAGGTTCATCCCATTTAAATTGCAATTATTATGGTATTGACAAATTTAGGTTTAGTTTTGTGTTTGCGGGGTCATTGGAGGTTACAATGATAACTGTTTTAGTCGTGTTATAATTAACATTGTTAAATAAACTATGCAGTTAATTGAACAGTGCATTCCCATTTGTACATTTTTTATAAGACAAATCCCGCACTAAATGAATTCCTGTGTTGCAGGAGATTTTGCTAACATTCAAACTGAGATCAAAAATTATTTGTGTATCACACAAACTGTCCCGCGTGGGATTCGAACCCACCACTGGGGTCATTATTTTGTAATAGTAATGAGAGTTTTGTTCGTTGTTAAAAACATATGCAGGGTTATTTTTGTCATTTTATATAATTTATTTTTATTAATAAATCTCGAAGAAATTTCTCCGTAGAAGGTACCCAGTTTCACTTTCTCTACCCCTGGCAATGTGTATGCTAAATTTCATGATGATCGGTTAAGCAGTTAGGTGTAAAAGCGTAACAAATAAACAAACGATATTCGTATTTATAACATTATAATTAGATGTCATGAAATGCACATAGAATTTGACGCATGTTATACTTTCCCCTTTTTTAAACAGTCATTTAAAGACTATCTCAGTATTAAAAAAACACAGCCAAGTTTACCCAAATCATTTAACAATTTACAAGGACGAAGTATCATCAAGTTAATTTAGGGTAAGTTAATAAGGATCGGCTAAAATCTTATTAACTTTCTCTTTTCCCTATGCCGCGTTCTAAAACTCGTATTTCTTAACCTCATACTTTTCCAAATTTCAAGCTTCCTTCATTCTCTCTGTGTATTTACTTAAACTGTTTGTACCGACAAAAGAGCTATAGGATGTTCTAATAGCCATTTCCGTTACTTTAATAATAAAGTAAACGAAAAATTTGTGGAGCCGATTTTAGAACTTACATCCCATGTAAAAATAAACAAATGGGAAACAATTTGGAAATACTAGGATGTTGATAATTAGTTTCTCGAAGTTATTCCAATAATTATAAACGCATTCTTATTTTAATATCCCTTATTTCATATAGTGTCCATTATTATGCAAGATGTAAACTTTTATTTTTATTGCCTTTGGTGGCAGACGAGCAAGTGGCCCACCTGATGGAAAGTGGTAACCGCTGCTCATGGACTTCAGCAATGTCAGGACACAGCAAAGCCGCTGCCTACCGTGAAAGAAGAACTCTTTTTAAACCTCATTTGAAGAAGAACATATCATAGCGCTCGGGAAACGCCGAAGCAGGTATTTTTTCAGCTTGTCATTAAAATGCCCTTAGGCGATTATATTCTCGCTGTGCAATAATTATGTGAGCCGACTTCTGTTATTTAGTACGACCACATATAAAATATCCTAACTTAATATTATAAATGCAAATGTGAGTTTGTTCATTTGGTAAGCTTTCACGCCTTATACGTCGACCGATCATCATAAAATTTCGCATACACGTTGTCAGGGGATCAGAAAATGACATACTTTTCATCCAGGAAAAGTACTGTAACTAACCTAAAATATATATAAGCGAGCCAAGGCGCAGGCAAAATGTAATATAATATACTAGCATCTACCTCTGAATGCTTAAAGCATTTATACTAGAGAAGAATATGTGAGCCGGCTTCTGATATTTAGTAGGTACTACTAAACGTTCAAAGCATTTGTACTAGAGACGAAAGTAATAATAATATTCGTATCGATTGTCAGACAGCGTCGAATGCAGGTACAACCGTTGATAGAATACGTGTAATATTTGTACCGAGTGTAGTTATCGCTGACATGATTGGATTGTTTGGGACCAATATGACAAGTGGGTATCTCTAGTAGGCGGCTAGTGTGTTCCGTGTATTGTCGTTAAAAGTTAACTTTTACTGCCGCTTTCTAAATTTAATCTTAATCGAAATATTGCTATCTGAGTTAGAATGTTGACAGATCTTCCATAGAAAATATGTCAAAATTCTAACTCAGATAGCAACATTTCAATTGAGATTGGATATAGAAAGCAGCCGTTAGTCATCTGCTAAATTGCTGAGTAAAATACAGTCACGTAACTACAATTCATGCAAAATATAGGAATTTTATTTTGTGAATAAGACTTGAGCTAATCTTTGTTTTCATTTTTTTGTAAAATAATATATTTTTTTATTTACGCTAGATTTAAGTTACGCCGGCTAATCTAACTGGGGACTGACCATCTATTCAGGACTTATCATAGTGCACATGTATTTATGTAAACACATCTACTCTCTATAATCTAACTCTTAAAATTCAATGTGACGGCAATCCGACACGTCTGGACAAAGATTAGGCGCAAGATCAACGGCTTTAAGTGTTTTCTAAAGCAAGGTGGTGTATAACGTCATCTACTGCCTAATACCGGGCAGCTATTGGAAAATTTCTTAGGAGAAAAACTTGAAATCCATTTTTTTTTGGCTCTTCCCAAGTTACAAACCTGAGACATTGTACACAGTAACAGTAGTCGCATTCACGATCACTGCTCCACCGAGGCAGTTCAACACACTGTTATATAAGTACCTTATACAAATAAAATATTCGTTCATCTTCACGTAGTGGCATGTGAGTAAGGAAGCACTCTGTCAGACAACTGGTATTACGTAATGTGTAAACATTGATGTAAACGTACATTCCAACATTCTGTTATACTACGGGTTCGATAGACTAGTGAATGCTTGTTACAAAAACGCCTTACAAAAGTATAGAACTCGTCTATCATGAAGAGTATTCCTTTTTGGTTATTTCTTTTAATGACATCTCCCGCACTAGGGATAAATCCTGTAACGCGAGACACTACAAACATTTAAATAACGGACACAAAGAATATCCAGACTCGGAATAAATATTTGTGGATCACACATCTCTCAGTGGGGAGACCAATAGACTGCAATGCAGAGGGTCTCAGGTTCAAACCCACGTCGCGCACCTCTGACTTTCGTAAGTTATATGGCTTTTCGGAATTATGTGCGTATTGATTGACAATTATCGCCTGCTCCATGCCTCGGAGAGCACGTTAAGCCATCGGTCCTGGCTGCCATGAACATCTATGGCAGTCGTTATTGGTTAGTCAGTGCCTTATAATATCCTGACACTGGTCTAGCCTTAGGGTATCGTTAGCCTTCGGGTTGCGGAGGTCAGGTGGCAGCTTCTCCGTGTAAAAACTGATATCTAGTCAAAGCCGGTTAGACTAGAAAAAGCCGACCCCAAGTGACTTGGGAATAATAAAGGCTAAGGAGAAGGATACAAATTTTTGTCCCGTGTGGGATCCGAACCCACAACACTCGGTGTAATATCAGTGGCGAGAGAGATCAGGCGCAGGACCAACAGCTTTATGTGCTTTCCGAGGCACGGGGGTGTCTAACACCGCCAACTTCCTAACTCGTGGCGGGCTGCTATTGAGATTTCATAAAAGAAAAACTTAATAACATTTTGTTGGCCCGACCCGGGATTCGAACCCGAGACCTCATGCACAGCAGTCACATTCACTACCGATGCGCCACGGAATATATAAATATTGAACAAAACTGAGAGACGATCGAATATGATAGATTCTGACTTGGTTAAATCCAAAGTCCATCCAAAAACAAATAGCATTCAACAAAAACTTTACTATATTCTAGAAGGAAACTAGGTTTTTAGAACTCTCTTAAGTTGGTCTAATGCTATAAAATCTAAAAGTCCCTTAAGTCCCTTAGTCGTCGTCTTTAGCCAATGGCAGCTAAAACACTTAATTTCTTAGTGTAACTGCTTAAAACCAGGCAAGCCTTATGCTCCTGTATTTCTTTAGTAGTATGCAATATGCTTTAGATTATCAATGTTCGATCTTCAAATATCCAAATGGTAGATGAATTGCATTATATAGTCTTATGTTTACGCGAATGTTATACATAAATTAAAACTATTTTATACGTATTTTGTCGCGTTGTTTATTTTATAACACTTTTATTAGTAGTGTTATACATAGAAATTAAACTACTATATACGAATTTTATCGCGTTGTTTATTTATCACTGTATTAAATAATTTTGAATCTGTTTCACTACTACTACTTACTATTGAATTTTACTAATTTATTAGCTAATACAATTATTTAAACTATTAAAACTATTTATATTTAGATTTACACTTTCCCCGACGTTTCGGTTGCTTTTCAGCAGCCATGATCACGGGGAGACTACTGCTGAAAAGCAACCGAAACGTCGGGGAAAGTGCAAACCTAAATATAAATAGTATAAATAATTTTATTAGCTTATAAATGAGTAAAATTTAATAGTAGTGTAACAGATTCAAAATTATGTAATACAGTGACAAATACACAACGCGATAAAATCCGTATATAGTAGTTTAATTTCAATGAATAACATTCGCGTAAACAGAAGACAATATTAAGTTGTGTTATAGTTCAAAATTATGTAATAAAGGTATTCTAAAATAAACAACGCGACAGAATCCGTATTGTTTAATTTCAAGGTAGATGTATTAACCTAATAGTTATAATTAACTCTGCTCCCAAAACCGCTAATACCTTCTTAAGAAGCCAAGGCTTAATCCAAATCCTATTAATCTTCAACGTACTTAAAGTACATATGTGTGGGCGTACATATGTTCTATTATACAATACATACATTTAACACCATGTTCCAATATAACACCTTGCAATGTTACATTAGTAAGTACATAAAGCCAACTCATGTTTTCGGCATTTCGCTAAGTAGCACTAAATTAATTAACTATTTGCTCCCATTCTGTGAACGGTAAGGGCCTTCATACACTTACTGGTTTTGTTCTTAAAATTATATTTGATGAGAGTAAATCATTTTCTTTGGACGATAATAAACGTCACAGAAGATAGATAGGTGAAGATGATAAACATAGGTTTAACAAAATAAGACCACTTCTTTACGGTTGTATCGGTAAGAAGTTAAAAGACAAAGGAAGCAGGGGAAATTTTACGAAATTTTGGAGAGAAATTTAAAGTTTTTTTTTAAAATGACATCTCCTGTTCTTGGGGGGTATGCCATGTGACGCGGGGGACTTTACAAACATACAAACAACAGATACAAAGGATACTTAGACTCGGAACAATCATTTGTGGATCACACAAATTTTTGTCCCGTGTGGGATTCGAACCCACAACACTCGGCGCAGTGGTGATGGCGAGGCGATCACGTTAACCAAGAGCCAGAGTAACTACCTAAAATTAAAACAATAAATAAAAATTAACTGGACGCAAACATCATGACTCTTGGATGAAGACAAAAATGAGATATTTTTTTTTTTATACTTCTAATGTGGCAATCATGTATACGGCCCATCTGATGGTAAGTGGTCACCGTAGCCTGTGGACGCCTGCAACACCAGAAGCATTACTTGCGCGTTGCCTACCCTTTAGGAAAGGAAGTGGGAAGGAGAAGGAGCAGGAAGTGGGTAAAGGGGTTATTGGGCCTCTGGCACTCTTACCCACCGAACGAAATACAACAGTAGGAATACTGCTATTTGACGTCGATATTCTGTGAGAGAGTAGTCCTTCCCCGGCCGAGCCGGCCCATTCACGGTGAAATCAGCGAGGCTCTACTACTCGAAAGACAGGTAAATGCTATTGCCACCCAGTTAAAGGTTCAACTGGGTGGCATAAGGCATTCCAGCAAACCTCTGAATATATAACAGAAACAAAGGTAATGCAATAATAGTGAAAGAAGAAACCAATCGTAAAATTTTCAATGCATATTATTACGTAAAAATGTGATCGTTAATTCAAATCAGATGCATTCAGGTCGTCTTGAAAACTTGGCCACACATGTAGTTGACGCATCCGAAATAAAAGTCGTGATATGTTTTACAACATTGTAACCATTCTTTTGACTTTAAATATTACTACTAATGTCAGTGAAATGTACATATATATGTGCTACAGATCACTTACCATTAGAATCTATGGTAACTTCATTTTTGCAATTACGGTTAGCGTATACAAAACTTAAATCATAAATTGATATATTATATGCTATATAAGATGGGGTCTGAAGCAATTCAGAATAATAGAAACTCAACTTTTTTAAAGTTGACTTTGCTAGGTGTACGTCATATGTCGCAGGGGACTTAACTAACATTAAAACAACGGACACAATGAATACCTAGACTCGGAACCTATATATTTTGACGTTCATAAGTGTTACTTTGTGACCTAAATGAATAAATGATTTTTGACTTTGACTTTGAACAACCATTTGTGAATCACACAAATTTTTGTCCCGTGTGGGATTCGAACGAACAACACTCGGCATAGTATATAATACATAATATAATGAGGTGACCAGATATATATATATATATAGTCATCCGTGCAATCATATTGATACGATACATGCCTGATACTGCAAATAAGTAATAGTAAATAAACACTTTGTCTGTCTGTCTATCACAGTATTCAAATTACATTCATGTAACGAAGAGAAAACTGACACCGTATTCCCACATTCGCAAAAATAAAGGTCCACGCACATTTACAATTATTAATGAAATAACAAATCTCCCGTTCCCACACGGCCGACAATAGGTACATTCACCCTACGTACAAATGTAATAACATTAATCCGTCGTATGTTCGTGATCGGTTAATTAGTTTCCTCTTATGAAGATTTGTTGTCTGTTCGTACGTAGTTCACATTATGTGCGCAGTAGTGATAACATATAACACAAAACTACACAAAAATCAACTTAACACCCCAGTTTTAAGGTGTAAATTACCTCGTCGAATGATATATAGGCACTGTTATGCTATTTGTGAAGGAAAATCAACGTTGTTCTCGAAGAGTTACGGTTTAAAGTCGTTTGATGGATTTTAATAAACAAATACATTAACGCTATGTTTGACTAATCCAATTTACTTCTCTAACAAGTAAAATGATAACGGGTAACGGTACTTTTGTATTAAAGTACAATACTATAGTGAATATTTGTTTTATGAACGAATATTTTGGAACATTATTGAATTGTTGGCGATATTCGCATTTACAGAGTATAAGAGAAAGGTCAGGAGATAATTTATGAATCGATTTGAATAAGACATTTATCCAGACGCCACGCATAAGGTAAATTGGGAAAATATGATTCAAATTTATTAATCGATGGAACTTGATATTTTGTCGCCTTTATAAGAATATCTTTTAAAAATATACTGCCATAAATGTGCCTTAGAAAAAACATTAATACCACAGCTAATTCGGAAATCAAATTTCGAAACTCATAATTGTTAATTACATCCACCCACTCTGACGTCACTGGCCGACGAAACAATCAAACAAAAAACTTTCTTATACTAAAACAACATCTTAATTAATTTGTTCAACTTAATTTACATTATTCCAAGATCTCGGGTGACAATTAAGTCGTTGAAACGACTCGAATTCTTCCCTGAATACTCCAAAGCGAGCATTCATACATTCGTCCATAATCTTCCGAACAAAAAAGTACTCGCTCACAAACTCAAATACTTGAACTTAAAAAGCGTTTCCATGAACTTTGAGCCAAAGACACCGGCGACTAGGTGGTCCTTACAAAAACGGGCTGTATTTTCTCAGCGTAACCCGCTCTTGTCGACGGTTAGCACTAAGCTGGACCAAGGATGGTGAGCCATTAGTCCGGCAGCTAACGCCAGTGCAAACAAGCCAGTAAACAAAGACCCTATATTCGTTACCAATGTTGGACGAGACGACAATGCAAAGAATATTATGCTTTGTAAGTGGCAGCTAAATGGAGTTCAATTTCTACGTGTTATAAGTTCTAATTGCCTAGAAGTAATGTGTATTTAGATTATCTATATTATTCTTCATTGTATTCGCATAGACTAAGCTTGCGATTTTAATGCCTTATACTGTTTTTTTGAACTGCAGTACTTAAATATAAAATAAAGTGAACATGTCTCCATAAAGCAACTTTACTTTGAATAACTTATAAAGAGAAAACCGTTAATACATCTCTAACCACAGAGCTAACTGCTTTATAGTTAAATTAGTACTAATATCCATGCATTTAAATAATATAACAGCACATTCAAACTTTTATTCTTGAAGTAGTAAGATTCTTAAATTGGTCTTCCTACCTTTCCGTCAAAATCGTATGCTAATGGAGACCAACATCTGAAAAGCTAAAACGTCGGCATTGTGTGTGATTCCTTGGTCTGTTAACGTTGTGTTAATAGCGGTTATTGATGTTTAGTGGCCATGTTGTGCCAAGGGATACCAGGATTATCGTCTCGTTCGATTTGACTAAGAGCATTCACTATTTTGATTTAGTCATTTTGGTCCAAGAAGAAAGTTGAGAAACGTGATTATAAGTATGGTTAGTTTTAAAACGCGCATTAATATTTTACATTTATTTTGTTGCATAATCAATGTTATAATGGCATTGCAATAAAAATGTGTAAGCCGCCAGGCAGATTTTGGAGATTCATATAATATTGTAATAGCTTAAGAACTATTGTACCCAAAATCACATAAATAAATAAGATTGAAGTTTGAAATGTAAAACAATCCAGTATAGTGCTTTGATTTGATAACTTACTGCAAATAAGTATTATAAATTTTTTTGATGGTTCAGATTAGCTACTTAATGTGAAGTTTTATCTAATTTGCGACGACAAATATTATAAAATGACATTAATATTGATACAGGTTTCGTCTTTACACGATGTAACGATAAAATACTTGGTAGCGAAAGATGTATTAGATTTTTATCATACAATAATCCTATTATTACATATCACAATTTTTATAAGATCTACAGTATAGCTACTAGAATTAAATTCCACAACTAACATTTGCAAATATATTGTTATTCATATTATTTATAGATTTTTTATAAATTGAGAACAATTTATCTATATTAATGTTTTCGTGGCTTTATTATTATTTATTCAGATTCTCAACAGTAAAACAATTTCTAATCTTATTTAAATGGTCATTGAAAAGTATCCGAAACATAAGATACTAAGAGTCATGCTAAATAACTGTATATAATAATTTTTAAAGATAAGTTAGCCTGTTTCAATATTACTTTTCATATAATATAAGATAAAACATTTACCTATCCGTACACATCTAAATACATCTGCCAACTAAACAGTCTCACTCACCCATTCAACTTACAAGCCAAAAAAGAATTACAAATGCGACGACGCAGCACAAAAAAATTGCTACTTATTATAAACACGTTCCTATACAGACATCCAAGAATAGCCCCGTAACCTAATTTCCCCAATTCACCCGAATATAGGGTGAACATTCCAATTGTAGTCAGTGTTCCAAGTACATATCCGTTACTGCCAAGCATTTGCCAAGAGTCTCTGGCAACCTTCGGTATTCGTTACCGAAGCTAGTCACCCCTTTGGGGTGGGGGGAGACTTGGCAACAATTCTATGCGCGCATATTGAGTTCAACGTTTTGTTTGAGGGCCGAAGGCGTGCGCCAAATATATTGGTATCTCTCCAGTTTTTGTATTTCGCCGTGAAAACTGTTTTATTTATGGTTCTGAATATTGTTCGTGACTCAAAGACGTTGTGTTTAAAGGTAAGTTATTATTCTCAAAGTGTTTTGTACCGAATATTACTGGAAATTGACTTGTTGTAATTTAAGGAATGAGAAACTGCGTTGTCAGTTTTGTAGTACAAAGTACAAGGGTAAATTTTTGGATTACAATTATAATAGCTGTCATTATGTCAAATTAGATGAAATTAAAATGGAGATGGTCCTTCAAGATTTTATGTGATTAAAGCTTGGAGCTCTAGTTACACAACAATAACCTACTTATACAACCTGCAAATATGACAGCGATGTTTAACAAATACTAGACGTAAAATGTTAAAGGTAAAACTAACGTGTACACAGTTGGCGGTAGTATACTCCGAAATGGTACTTAGGGATAGAAATATTGGTAATTTTTTGAAGACCCGTGTAATAGGTAAGTATGGTATCATACGATCGCTTTTCTGACACACTTCTGACATAATATTAACTGTTTCTGAAGACTTTATAAATTGATCCAGAAACCCAATATCACTTTGCGAAACGCAGGCATCGAATCAAAAATAAATAAAAAAGGCTTATTTGGCCGTAAATGTTAGCGCAACGGAGGACGTAAGTACATAACACATTTTAATATTTTTTTAAAGGATAAAGAAATATACAAATTATTCAACAACAAATTATTTCACAACAATTATTTTCGAATATACAAGTACTAAACATTTTTAAAAACCATATGTCATCGTAGTATGCTTATAAAATACTACTAACCTGATCCGAATATCGATAAAATATATCAATAAAACTGACACCCGCAATTCCTATTGATTAAAATTGACAACTGCAATTCCTTTCGAGACACTCACACTGCTACCAAATCACTACAGTATTCATGAAACGCATATCGTTAAATATATTTAGTAGGGCATTCTGCCTTCACTGCCTACTAAGTCATTATTATTCATTATTGCCCACTATAACATTCCTTAACACATCAAAGTAAAAGGCCCCTATAAAGCGAAACATTCACTGACAGACAATTTTCGTTTCATCTTCTGTCTTGTCTTTTTGGCATCTTTAATATAATATATTATGTGTATTGGCTTTTTGACATCTGTAAAATTAATGCTGGTAGACAAAGAGTGGTAGGTCAGAGATCACAGGTTAAAATGCTTTGATTACTTTTATGGTTATTTGAATTAATAATTAACCTAGTTTAAAGACGAGGAAAAATAATTGTGGTCGTAATTGTTTGAATTTCTTTTGCATTTATTTTCTATTAATAGTTTATGAATTCAAGAATACTTAATATGTAACAAGTGATCTACGACACTGACAAAACTATGTGCACGTCAATTCTTAATTATTTGCTTCTTCTCCATCCTCATTTAAAGCAGTGCTACAAGAATAGCTAAGAAACTCGTTAGTACCAGAGCAACACTTTCTTTACAACAACGTTATACTTAGGTATAAGGATTACAAAGAATTAAAGTATAGACCTAATTCCTAAGCGTTAGAAAAATGCGTCGACTATATAATTTTAATTTTCTTGTTGTTTTTAGCGCGATTGTGGATGGATTGAGGTTTCGGATTTGATGTCAGGAAAAATGTATGAGAAATAGAAAATTATTAGAATGGATTTCGTAAATCTATTTGTAGGAAGAAATAGATGAATCCTGGATAACATAGGACTAAAAAGCATGACTGAAGAAATGTCGGTCTAATACCACTCTGCCTACCCATTTGAAGATACATATAGGGTAAATCTATTTTCCAAATTTCCACTCCAACAAATACAAAGTCATCCAACAAATTCGTCTGTGAATGCTGTTGACAAAACACACTCCATATTTTCCACTTAGAGCCGCCGTCTCCAGATTCCAGAAACTGTTTACATTAATAAATACTGCTCTATTAGCGTTGTTTATTAAGACGGAACGCCGTTAATCTATCTAAGTAGAGCAATTTTGCGTGCGTGCGAGCTAGCGTGTAAGGTTGGATATTTTTTAGTACTATTTTATTTTTCACTACTTTACGTCTAAAGTATACCTTATACGAAAGAGTACTATTTTGTAGTGGATAACACTATAGCCATTTTAAGAAAATAAGATTATCATTGATAACATCGAAAATTGCAATATTAATATAATTTAATAAATGTGTAAGCGAAAATATACAAGCGCGCCATTTTTATTAATCGAACCTTATTTTCATAGAATGTTCAATGGATCTCTATAAATAGTTGATCACATTAGGTTTTCATTAATATATATATTGTCCAAACACAAGCTCGTTATAATATTACAATAGTATTACTTTGCCAAGTAGTTTTACCTGTTCTGTTTCTAAGCGTTGTAGCGTAATGAAGATATCCTTTAACCTTCTTTAATGAAATGCACAACGATCATAAGTCTGAATAGTAACATACGTCTATATTCTCGTTATTACCGTTCAAACAAACAAACAAGCTATTCAGACAATAATATAATAAATTAGCTTTTGCTCGTGGCTTTGCTCGCGTAAAAGTAACAGTCCTTTTAAAAATAAAATATAGCCTGTTACTTGGTGATAATATAACTTTCATGGTGGAAGAATTTTTAAAATCTTTTTTCGAGTGAAACCCTTACAAACAAACAAACAAAAAATCGAATCTTTACAATATTAGTATAGATAAATGCAACAATGTTTTCCAATTACAATACTATCCAATTTCCCTTTATCACGCAGAAAGTAAACAACCGTAGTATAAACATATTATTTATACTGGTACTCCGTCACCTAACTGGTCTTATACCGGTGGTGACCTACATCAATCTAAGGCGACATCTTCAAGGAAGTCACGCGTCCCTGGATAGACAGACATGGCGTGCAGGCCGTGCAAGCCGGGCTAAAAACTGGAACCCGGCATTAATTAAGTCGCCAATTTAAGATAGAGATGTTATTACTATAGTACCACCCGGGCCGTGGAAGACATGTTTATAGTAGGAGCTATTTTATATGAGAGAACGAATAGTGTCTTGATGTGATTTATTGGTAATAAGATACTGAATGGCATAAGATATTGTAACCCGTTAACTTAATCGAGACAATAAAAACATTTATGTGATAATGGGTCAGAAATTTTAGGTGCGTAATGTGTATCATAAAAGGACTACAATTATAATCATATTCCATATATGATACCATTTTATCTTAATATATAGAGTGTATTAAAAAAAGTGCTTTGAAACCTCAGCATAAAACATTAATTTGCTACATTGCCACTCGGAACAGACCAGTTGGCGTAAATGCTTTTAGTTTATGTTGTATTTCAATATTTACCAATAAGCAAAATAAAACAGCATAATAAAACAAATGGTACACATTGTATAAAAAGTCTATTATAAAACACTTTTCTTATCTACCTACACACTATCACAAACATAAACGTCCTTATGTATTTTAAGCCTTAGTTTTCTTCCCTGACATCGCGTGCGGCAAGCTAAAAACTAAAGAGACTTAATTAAGACCTGAACGTCGCCAATTTATAAGGAATCCCGCACGTGATCGCAGACTTCGGAAGCGACTCGATATCGCGATGTTAATAAGATATGTTCCGGCTACTGTTCCTCAAATATATTTAGCTTACACGACGTTTAAAGGTGATAAAATATGTAGTATATAACTCGTATTATTCTAAAAGACAATAATTAGTGTCTTTGGTTTAACAAATAATTTGGCAGTTACATGAATGACGTTAGTTAAATAAATTGCAAAATATATTGTTTTTATGGACTGAATTTGCTTCAGTAATATCAATGAGTATATATAAATATTCAACGTCGTCTCACTCATATGTAACTAGATGGGCACATTCGAAAACTAAATATGCTACTAATTGAAACAAAAATCAGAATGTGTATTATCACAAAAGTCATCTATACTTACTTGAAAATAATTTTATGCATCTTAAGTGAAAACAATCTGAGAAAAACAAACAGATAGGTACATTATTTTAAGACCGGTTATAAAACCTTTCACGTCAGTCTGATCAATCAATTTAGTAACAGAAAAGTTAGTAAAAGATGAGACAAGGTTTTCGCATTTGGATGAAGAGATAATAATATGTAGATATAATTCATAAGTCTCTAAAAAATATGCAAAACAGAAAAACGTACCACTAATCCGCTCACGACACATTTGCATTATGCAAATCTGTCGGAGTAAGTGTTGTAAAAACAACATGAACATCTACGTGGCCATTTCGAACAGACTGTGTATAAATAGACAATTGTATTTATTTCAATTGGCAGATTTCTTTAGTCGCATTTCGCGTTACAACTAGAATCGTAATTCCTTGAAAGAGTAAAACAGCTAAGACAACACGGATATTCAGCTGCAAAATTCTCTGTAATTACAAAACGTTGTCAGGCAGCGTATGCTAAGTGTGTTCAGAGTTCTGCGCCAGTTGTCATAATTGCGTTTACGTGGTTCGATTCGAGTGGCGTTTTGGATATTCGAAACGTGAGTGCACTTCCAGAATTGGGCTGCATTTTCGAGATTGCTTTGCGAACAGCGCAGTTGTGTGAAATTACTTTAGTTTTAGTTGTTGAAGAGCTTTTTTGGTAGTCTTATAAACGCTTAAGCTGGGGAATATGAACCGATGCTACAATCGTAAAAAGTAGCTTTGTCACAAAATTGTATGAACTTTTTGAATCGTAGAAATCTAGGTTGAACTTGGATTTGTTCTTCGGTAAGTATCAAATCCAAATAGGTTTTAAATGTTAAGCAAAAAGGTCTATATGCTTTTTAAATCTAATATTGCACGCGAGCAGTCTCAAGTTATTTTGCAATACGACCTTAAATGGAATAACTTGGATATTAAATAAAATTCATAAGTAATTTGTACAATGTGATATTGGAGAAATATATGACTCTATTAGGAATTTAATAGACATTTTTTCGTGAAACTTTTTCTATTTGGAACTTCTCACTAAACTTGTTACTTGTTATTGGCTAGATATTTTCGTACGCACACATATACATAAACACTGCATGTTTATATGTGTGTGTTATTATTATATAGGTAGCTGATATCTCAGAGTAAAGGAATATATATACCAAATTCCACCATATTATATTTAGTTCTCACGAGTATAGAGCCAAGACTCCGGTGCAACGATTGAGAAATCTTTTTTAACACGAGCATCGAACTAAGGACCTCGCGATTATACGTAGGCGTAAATTAAAATTATTGCGACCTGAGTAAAGATCAATAAACAAACAACAAAAAAATAATTGTTTTAAATAAACGTGAGATACAAAACACACATAAAATTAAATGCAATTACTAAAGCCGGCTCTAGACATTCCGCGACCTAGCCCACGTATTTATGTTGTCAATAAAACTCACCGAGTCTCCAAGGAGTCCTGCGACATAAACATGAATGGAAATAGTCTAGTGCCGGCTTTTTGTACACTCAGAATGGAATACCATGTCTCAAGAAGTATGTTCAACGTGTGATGGCGAGCGCTTAATAGTTTTTTGTACGTACCTATTTATAGAAATGGTACTACAAAGTACCTCCGCTATAAATGTAAAATTTAATGCGAATATTTGTTTACATGGTGGTCGAACAGTATTTTGTAAATATACAGTTGACTAGATGGCATTTAATGCGACCGCTGTCCGTGTGTATCGAGGCAATTCATTGGTAGACAGAACAACAACAGACATTGGTGTCACAGAAATTTTAATAGCAACTTGCAGGCTCACAAAGTACTCAAAAGATAGCCATAGGGTACTGGTAAAGTGTTGTAGGGACTTCCTGACAAGTTATTCTCAGAAGATTGATTTCAGCATGAATGGGCCGGCTCGACCGGGGAAGGACTACCCTCTCACAGAATATCGACGTGAAATAGCAGTATTCCTACTGTTGTGTTTCATTCGGTAAGTGAGAGTACCGGAGACCCATTCACGCTTGCGCCCTTCCCGCTCCTTCTCTTTCCCACTTCCCCTTTCCTAACGGGTTGGCAACGCGCAAGTGATGCCTCTGATGTTGCAGGTGTCCATAAGCTACGGTGACCACTTACCATCAGGTGGGCCGTATGCTTGTTTGCCAAAATAGCCGCATAAAAAAGAGAGCTGCATAGAATCTAGAACTGTATGAATACAGCTTATAGGCTTCTGTGGAACTATAGCTGGTGAAATGTAGGAGGGTAAAGTACCGAAATACATATAATATCAGCCCTGTATTAAACTGTCCCACTGCTGGGCACGGGCCTCTTCTCAGTGTGAGAAGGGTTAGGCCATAGTCCATCACGCTGGCCCAGAGCCAGTTGGCAGACTTCACATATATTTGAGAATATTATTAAGAACTCTTAGACATGCAAGTTTCCTCACGATGTTTTTCCTTCACCGTTCGTACGTAGCACTACTTCGGGGGGGGCACTATATGCGTGACACTATGTATGTATGTGATGAAAAAATCCTTTGTCAATGGTAGAGGACATAGTTTAAATAAGTGCAAACGCTTTACATTACTCATGGTCGCAATAACACAACCTACACGGCCTCGATGGCGTAGTGGTAAGTGTAACCGACTGCCACGCCTGAGGTCGCGGGTTCGATTCCCGCACAAGTCAAACATTTGTGTGCATGAACATGGATGTTTGTCTTTGTCTGGGTGTTTCTATGTATAATATGTACGTATTTACAAAAAAAAAAAGTATATATGTATGTTTATCCATTGTCTAATACCCATAGTACAAGCTCTGCTTAGTTTGGGCTAAATGATGTTGTGTGTATATGATAGAATATTATTACATTATATTATTACACAGACAGTTTTTGCGTATAAAATCGGGCATAATTATGATATTTCATACTCTTTAGCTGGCTACATAATTATCATTTTCAGGGTTTCGTACTAATTATAATTAGCTTACTAATCCTTAGTGGTGCTTTCGAGTCGTCCATATTATATCAACGAAAAAGGACACCGCTGAAATATTAAAACGTATGTGTAAATGTGGAAAACCACCGCAAGTAGATTCCTTAATGAGGTGGCTAGTCGTGGAAGTCCAACTACATACAGCTACTGTAATTATTTAGGAATATTAAATGATAATATGTAAGCCTAAAGAGGTATTTAATTTGACTAGTTCGTACGAATGCTGACGTGAAAATATTGACAAATATAAACAAATGAGTGTGCATAATGAGACCAACAGACTCCAATGCAGAGGGTCTTGGGCTCGAACCCACTACGCGCACCTCTGACTTTCGGAAGTTATATGACTTTTCGAAATTATCTGCGTATTGATTGACAATTATCGCCTGCTCCGTGCCTTGGAGAGCACGTTAAGACGTCGGTCCCGGCTGCCATGAACATCTATGGCAGTGGTTACTGGGAAGTCAGTGCTCTATAATATCCTGACTCTGGTCTAGCCTTAGGGTATCGTTAGCTTTCGGGTTGTGGAGGTCAGGTGGCAGCCGCTCCGTGTAAAATCTGATATCCAGTCAAATCCGGTTAGACCAGAAAAGCCGACTGCAAGTGACTTGGGAATAATAAAGGCTAGGGAGAAGAAGGTTGCAAAGTGGTAGTGAATGCGACTACTGTGTATACATGAGGTATAGATTCAAATTCTGATTCGATCCAACAACTGTTATTGAGATTTTCTGTTAAGATATTTTCAGTAGCTGCCCGCAGTTAGCTTCCTAAGCTCGGGCTTCTATTGAAAATACTTGACAAAACAAGACTTTTGGTGGTGTTACCCACCGAATCTTTTCTTGATGGTGACAGAGTGCCGACTCGGAGTTTTAGTCCCGTATGACATTCGAATCCACACCTAGCGTAATAGCATCAGAGAGGTGACCACTTATCACTACAAAGTTGGTTGTAGGTTCTCAAATTTAATCAAAAGCTGTTATTTTAAAATACAGAATACTTTGCAACATATGTATTTAGCTCTCTGAATATTATTTTAAACTGCTATTAAGTACTTATGTCGACAGGCTCTTAGCCAATCGCTTGCAGGCATCACAGACCTTAACAACGCCTACGACTTGTGAAACTAGAGCCTGTAGTAATAATTACATTTAATGTTTCTATTGCACTAGATTTCACCCACGCCTTAAGGTCTGTTACATGAGGAAAGTTTCTTAAAACAACTATCTTGCTATCTCTGTTTTATTTAGCTAAGGAAGACAAAGATAGCACAGCTCTAGCTTTAAGGAACTGTTATAGTATAAATGAGGCTTTAAGGTTTATACCGCTTACAAAAACTTATTTTAAAAAATTAAATCTAGCCTATGTTATTCGGCGATAACATAGCTTTCTAAGGGTAGAATATTATTTTTAAATCGGTTGAGTAGTTTTTTGATTCTGATTGACAAAAAATCAAATCTATCTTCTTTATAATATTAGTATAGATACACTTACACCTGTATATCCTTGAAACAACAGGCAGAGGAATATAATACCCATATTTCTCCTTAAGCCACAAATTTAATTCAAACACATTACCAAACATCGTAATTTGGCTGAGAACTTCTTAACAGAAAATCCCTGTTGTTGTTATTTAGAAATACCAGACAGAAAACTGAATAAAATATTGCGCTATTCGAGGATTATATTTCGAATATTCAGATGTGAGAGAATGATTGACATAAATATGATAAATGTAATATGTTACAAGTAAATTAACTTACTATCTAAATATTTTACTATATTTTCAAGTAGATTTAATTTTATTTTAACATTTTAAGAAAATTTACAGCTATAATACATTATTATCTTATCTTATCTTGTGTGGGGGGCAGTCAGTACAGACCGGCGACACTTCGACCCAGTGGGATCTTTTGTGTCGACTTTCCCAATAACGACTGCCATAGATGTTCATGGCAGTCGGGACCGACGGCTTAACGTGCTCTCCGAGGCACGGAGCAGGCGATAATTGACAATCAATACGCACATAATTTCGAAAAGTCATATAACTTACGAAAGTCAGAGGTGCGCGACGTGGGTTCGAACCCGAGACCCATTGCATTACAATCTGTTGGTCTCCCCACTGAGCTATCGCTGCTCATCATTATTAACATAATACTAATAATATATAAGGAGAAGGCCAATTAAAAGTTTTCACTTTTAAAATATATAACCGTGAATATAGTTATACGTAAAAGTAGACATATTGTAATATCACTCTTTAGATCTAATTAAAGAACTCGGTACACAATTGTTTGTTTAATTTAGTGTAAGTAAAGAAAATGTCATTATCAACACTCCACCGTGCCGCATTGTATATGCGACTCGCTCTGATTAAGTAAGAGTTTTGTCTGTAATTAGATTATTGCAGGAACATGTAGCAGGTTAAATCTTCGTAGATGTTTTAGCGGGGCACTTAAAGCCATTTTGCTCACGAGTTCTGATGAGTCGACCGCTCTTTTCATAATATTAAGTAAAAATGACAAAACCGCTATTTTTCTTCTTTCAACTAGTGGAAGAATATGAATTTTTGTGCATCGGCTGATTAAATATTGATGCCCGATAGTTCAAGGGTTCGAATCCCACACGAGACAAAAATTTGTGTGACCCATAAATGGTTGTTCCAAGTTTGTATGTTCTTTATATCCTTTGTTTGAATGTTTGTAAAGTCCCCCGCGATACAAAATTCGCGGCACTATTCCCAGAGCGGGATGCGTCATTTTTTTTAAATTATGATTGCCGGTATTGCGATTTAACAATCGCAACGTACGCTGAGCGATGTCCAAATTTTGGCACTGATGGGACACACACTTTTACATTACTTTTTAAACTTCATTTAAACATAAATAATTTAATGGACTATTGTTTTTATCGCTGCTTACTGACAAAACTAGCCTTGACTTTGAATGGAGGCAATCGGTTTAGTTTAGCGGAAAGACGGTGTTGCCAGTGAGCAGAAATGAAATAATTCTTGTATTAGTATTTGTTTTCATTTTTCTAGTTTTTATTATTGTTTTCCTTTTTCTTTTTCTTATTTCTTCATGTTATGGGTGTGCCCTTTTGTGTGCCAAAATAAATCAGTTTCTTTCTTTCTATATCCCTGAGAGGATAGACAGAAATTAACTTCACCCTTATGTTACCAGCCATGGTTTTTGGGTCGTACCTATTCTCGTTTACCAAGCACAATTCCAGACTACGTCCTAAAGAAAATTCTTGATAGTAAAATCCAATAAGACTTTGCTGAACCCCTCACCAGTCACATATTGCCTTTCATACATTTAAATACTAAACAACAACACTACAAACAAAACGGAGCCGTCAATTGCCCATCTGATACCAATTACTAGTATTAAACGCGCAAGCAATTTACTTACTTCGTGCAAAAGCGATAAATTAAAGGGCAACTAAAATACTTGCTTGGGGCGCCAATTTCGTTCCCTATAAATATGAACGTTTCAGTTTTTCGTTTTGCACATACCTTGTTAACATGAGCGGTGTTTATTTGCACACTGAACAATAAATTTGTTACTATCTCGGTATGGGAAACGTTTCGCCATTACTATTCGAGCAGCTATCGTTTTGTTTGATTTAAATTTTGTTTGTGTTCATGATGTATGTGTGGATTTTAGCTTTGTTTGTGTATCGTAAGGTTTTGTGTAATACTATGCTTATAAACAAGTATGATAAGGCAGTAAGCTTAGAGTATTGTTTCTAATACTAGGAAAGATTGCGAGTTTTCTTGAAATTAATTTTGTTATAGTAAGAACGAAAGATCATGAAATACCGCATGTACTTTTTCAAGGGTACAGAAAATGGTATAGGGTACCTTTTATCCAGAAAATAATAGATTAAATTATTTTCATCATTTTTTAATAAAGCGTGTTTTTTAGATTTTTTAAACTATTTTATTTATTTTTTTAACTTTTATTTTTGTTATATTTTGTAAATTATTATATTGTCATCAGTCCTCGATAAGTGTGCCAAGTTTCAAATCAATCCGTCGGTTTGAAAGGAGTGAAATTCACTTTCAAAGATTCATAAATACATAAATACATAGATATATACCAAGCTAATAAAAGCGTGTTAAAAAGTACAGTTACTGAGCGAAATCGCGCGCAAAAACTAGCATTCCCATAAATCGATAAGAGTTTTCAAAATAATCCATTATCCGAGTCACCGGTGACTGACAATACATATAAGAAAATAAAAAATAAACAAAAATGCGTCGACGCAGCATTTGTCGCATTATTTTACATACAAATTCGTTTCGTGATCTGCATAAAATGCATATTTTTTGTTGAATGACGCATAATGCATTTTTAAAGAATACTTTAACTGCTCCTATTGTAAAACGAAAACGCGGTTGCGTATTTTATTATTACTTAATTCTGGATTTTAAGTTATGACGCTTTTTTTGAGTCTAAAGTAACTGGTGTTTTTCGTCTATACATTCACTTTGGCGAGGTGGAACAATATTCAACAGAAATACATCATGGTTCTCTTAAATGAAAAATTGTCGCATTGTTCGTACAGACCCGTTGGTTAGGTGAGGCATTACCTGAGGCATTACAACTACATAGTTCTAGTATTCTAGTTATTGCTTATCATCTTATTATTATTTGTCGGCCTCGATGGCGTAGTGGTTAGTGTAACCGACTGCCACGCTTGAGGTCGCGGGTTCGATTCCCGCACAAGACAAATATTTGTGTGCATGAACATGGATGTTTGTCTTGGTCTGGGTGTTTCTATGTATAATATGTAGGTATTTACAAAAAAAAGTATATATGTATGTTTATCCATTGTCTAGTACTCATAGTACAAGCTCTGCCTAGTTTGGGCTAGATGGTGTTGTGTGTATGTGATAGAATATTATTATTATTATTATTATTATTATACATATCGCCAAAACAAGATCTGATTGCGCGTTGCATAGTGTATAACTTTGCCTCATTCCTGCGCATGCAATCAAATATTTTATAATAATATTATAATACAATATTTAATATAATATATAATGTTGATCATCTCTGTAGTAGTCGAATAATATGCATTAAAGTGACAATCTTAGCAGTCTCTGATAAAAAAAAATTATCAGAGGAACTATTACTTTAATTCAAAATTTGTACCTAGACCATTTTGTACCAACACTACATTATCTGCTAACGTAAAAACGATACAAAATGGTAACGTGGCCATATTCAAACATACTGACGTTAATATATTTAGATAAAAATGCGCCGGTTTTAGGCAAATCATTTTTATATGTAAAACAAAACAATTTCGATAACAAACGCTGAAAAATAAATGTTCGACTATTTATTCAATCGTTTTTACAATAATTCAATAGCATTTCTGTTTTTAGATCAATCTAAAGTATGTATGTCTTCGATGAAGTTTATCTACAAAGGTACATTTGTTGTAGATAGTAAATTTACATTAGACGCGAGATTACTTGTATCATGATACATTACATGATACGACTACATTGTCGTCATTAATTTGTTTATAAAGGTACGTCTTTCTCGTTCTAATGACGAATATAAAAAGAGATGAAATACCTTAGTTTGGTAGCTCGTCACGATTGTTAGTTTAGTAACCGTCAATCAGTTAACACTTTACATTTTCTAAGAGATCTATTATATGTATTTGCAATAGCATTTTCTATCACAATAATAATTTATCATTATATCGCATGCTTAATAAAAGAGAGATTTATCTGAGTATTTTGGATATTAAAATTTAAACGCTGCTGCAATTACTTAACACAAATGTAATATTAGAATTATAGTCACACAATTAGAGTTCAAATTGCCTAAAATCCAAATTTCGAGTAAGTTCGTTGTTTTATTAAGAGTGCGATATGTATTTAATTTTTTTTTTTAATTTTTAATTATGTCTACCACGTTAAAAATATTAATTAAAATGTAAGTAAATATCAATATTAACGTACAAGATTATTATGACAGCAACGTTTACAGAGGAAAAGCAGAGTAGACTTAGCAACCGTAGTAGGTACGAACACTTTACGAAAATTATTTCAAAGTTTTCTGACGCCAGTTCCGAGTTACAGGTAAAATCCGATACTAAACGATATTCCTTGACATCAAGTCGCCACGACGTCGTACTGTTACCAGTAAAACGGCTCATAATCGACACATTCTCGCCCGCCGTCCGAGACTAATCAGGCCGTTTATTTCAGTGCAGTATGACATTCTAATGAAATAAAAGACAATACGAGCCTTTGATATGATTAAACGAACAAAACACCATGGCGAAAGCTTTTGTAGCTTGTAATAATAAAACAATTTTAGTTGTACTGAGATGAGAGCATGACAAATTGAATGGACAAGAAACGAAATGTTCAAGTTTTGCTTGTGATCTTTAATTAGTTAATAAGCAAGGAAAGTATGTACGATCTTTTGTAAACGAGCATTTGCAATAAGTGCTATAACCCGTCATCTCAAGCATATTAAGACACAATGATAAAAGTATTATCTGTATGTCAACGGACGGATCACGGATCAAACAGAGCGTAAAAAATTAAAGAAAATAAAATGATAAACTTAGTTCTAATTAAGTAGTTATCCGGGACAAAGGAGGCTGAAGTAAATCTTACGTTAATATTAAACTTAGCTACTGACAACGTGAAAACTAAAGGAACACATACTTGGACAATCCTTACTAATATTAAAAATGCAAAAGTTTGTATGGATGTTTGTTACTCGTTCACGCAAAAACTACTGAACCGATTTTTAATTTTTTTTATTGCCTTTTATGGCAGACGAGCGAGTGGCCCACCTAATGGAAAGTGGTAACCGCTGCTCATGGACTTCAGCAATGTCAGGACACAGCAAGCTGCGTACAGTGAAAGAAGAACTCTCTTTAAACCTCGCTTGAAGAAGGACATATCATAGCGCTCGGGAAATACCGAAGCAGGCAGTTCATTCCAGAGCTTGCACGTACGTTGCGATGAAACTTAGTATGTAGATAGCTGAAGACCTGGATTCACACATAAGCTACTTTTATCCCGATATCCCCACGGGACCGGGACTTACGCGGGTGAAACCGCGGGGAAAAACTAGTATAATATATTTAGTAGTAGGATATGGGCTAGCCGTGTGCTAATTTGCATACAAATCTGTTAAATCATTTACGCGTGATTGAGTAAAAAATATCTTAACATTCTTACTTATTGATAAAGTTACACATTGTAAATTATAACAGATGAATGAATATCCATGAAGCAGGACTTGAAGCTGCATCCTCGACAAACCGTGTCGTTGCTTGGCAACTAACTTATCTTTAGCCCTACATCAGATACTGAAATTTGCCTCTGTGTTTTGCATTCAACGCGACGCCAAGCGTCATCTATCGTATATTTATAAAACAAATTTCAATAATATATACTTTGTAACCTTTAGTGAGTTTATTAACTAGGGATCTGTTCGATCCCGAAATAGAACAGGCCACGCCGTAGGGGCGTGGTGTCTTAATGTAAAATTGTTTAGATATTAATCAAAGATGAGATGACGATTAACACTTTTAATATATTTCGAAGGAACAAGTTTAGAGAATAATAACTTTCCTACGCGACAATAATCAGGGCGTGGTTCGTCCAAAGGCTTGCTTCGTGGTCCTTCAGGAATCAGGACACTTAGCTGAGAAGTGAAGCAGCCGTCATGGCGCGAGCGGTCCGCGTGACACAACTTATATAGCTTTCTAAAGGGGAAAAACGACTGTTACCAAAGGGTAACACTGCTTTTCCTAGATAAAAGATACTTTATGGCGTTTTCTATTCCTCTGACAACGTGTATGCGAAATTTCACGATAATCGATCGAGTAGTTAAGGCGTGAAAGCGTAACAAACGAACTCATTCACATTTATAATATTAGTTAAGATTAGACTTTGGTCTTCTTTAACAGCAAATGTTACATTCGGTGTATGTATTTGATGATCAAATAGTTATAGAACTATATGACGGATGACGTCATGTGCATGCTAGATCAAACATCTAAAATGTGTTACACTGAATTTAGTCCCGTCTAAGAGAACAGAATTTAATGCACAGCCTAAGTTTACACGCGAAAGTATCTCTTCTCACAATTTATATCACGAAATTGGGTTAATGAGATACACAGGTGATGTGAAATATTAAATTCGTAAATTTTAATTAAGCCTCGTTACGTCCCTAAGATGTATAAAAGATCATTTTGAACACATTTGGGATGAATTTCACTTTCTTCCGAGAACATTTCAGTAGAGGTGTTTTAACACGTAATAATACTGTAATTTGAAAATTGAGGGTAGTGAGAAAAAATATTTGCACCAAGTTTGTGGTTATTTAATTTTCGTTTTTTTTTCGACATACAAGAATCGCTTACTGCCCCAAACTCGTAATAAATATTTACACGTTAAATTCGTGGCATTGGTTGTGCCTACGTGTGGTGTCGATATCTTAGACTCGTTCCACGGTTTAGACAGGGTAATTTGTTTTTCTGTTGAAATATTCTCCGTAGTAAAAGGGAGTATGAACATGTGCTCCGTAAACAGTTTAGATTCGCATTATGTAAGACCTGATTTTTCGGACGCCACAACCATCCATAGACGTAAGAAGTCATTAGACGCTCAAAATTTGCTTCCATGTCTGTTTAGTTTAAATGCTTGATTAAATGCAATATTAGTATATAAGTAGGTAAATACTTCAGAAGTTACCATATTTATTTTACAAATATAATTTGCATTTTGTTTTTGTCTTAGTTCTTAACTACTGGTAAATTAAAAACAGCAAAAAGTTGTCTAGAGATCTTAACATTGCATTCGGTTTTAACAGCTTTACGCGAATTCGTTTACCTTGAATTTTAAGGATTCATAGCCAGATATTTAAATTTGAAAAATGTACTATAAATCTAACATTACAATATTAAAAAATTTAAAGCTTAATAATCTAATTGGGTAAGGATATAAAATGTCTTTAAATCCCGTAATTTAGATAAAATGTCTTCGAATCCCATAGTTACATAATTCACAATAGCTCATTAAATAAACGTGTCACAAAACATATAAGTACTTATACAGTACATACTTTTTGCTGAACTAAAATGTTAAAGGCATGCAAATAGACTACCTATTTAACCGACTTCAAAAAAGAGAAGTTTCCAAATTTGACACGTACGATTTTTTTTAATCTTTACAATTCTAAAATAACAGTACCGAACCACCAGTGCACGCCATTTCAAATAAATATCGCTCACTCGAATCATTGATCCATTAAACGCTACTAAAAAAGCACTTCGTGATTCCAAATTCAGTAGAACTCTAACGCACGCGCTAATCCTCAACAAAAAACGTAATGAAAACAAAGTTTTTGTTCGTGAGAAATATCAACATAGGGTTACACAAAAACCAACCATTTTAAAGTTCAAACTCCGTTTTGAATTACGACGTCAAGCACATCGCCTGTTAGTTTGGACACAAATTTTCAACGCACGTACGTTTCTGATCGAGTTCGTGAGTGACAAAAAAGTGAGATTGTTTACAATGGTAGCTTTATTTGTATTGTGATTTCTACAGCATGATCGTTTTATGATATGATGGCTTATTTTGTTCATGGTGCTTCGCGAGGCAAATGTGAATGCGAATAGCGAGGTAAGGAAACGTCATACCGATGAAGATAGCATATTATATACTGCTATCGTAGAAAGTATGAGGAGGAATAAATCACACAAAGTTATGACTGGAATATTACCAGTGGTAGAAAATTATACAATCTTAAAGCCATACCCTAAGAAGTGTTTTCGTTAAGATATATAAATAGTCTTACGCCTATAACCTCGAAGGTTCAGCTACATTTCGAAAGCTACGGTTTGTGTTCCAAATATAGGAGGTGAATCTATGGTCATCTACTAGGGACAGTACCAGATCCAATAACATTAGGTCCGTCCCAAGAATGGAATCACAAGACCATGCACAACAGACACACTTACTTCTTTAAATTTGGTCCTGTGGTAACTAACTTTTTTTGCAACCACATAATTATCACAGTAAAATATTGACCGATGATATATGATATAAGACATTCAAAATATTTATTCTGTACATAAAACCCATTTTCATTTGATTTCCGGGTTATACGATAACTTACTATTAAAATACGGAACTTACCATAAATTTCCATTCAATTTTATCTGATATCTGACGTACACAGATTCGTAATTTAACGCCACTTAGCAACGTGTGTTATCAATTAAACATTTGAATTAAATCATCAAAGTGATTTCACAGCATTTGAATAAAATTTATTATTTATTCGTGTGCATTCATTTATGATTTATAATGTATTAACATAAAATTAAGTAATCTACACAGTCAAATAGAAAATACAGTATAATATAATACACGATATACAGTATATATCATGTATTACCCGACTCGACTGTGGACAACAAACACACAGTGAATATATACTAAATTTGTTATTAGATCAATTATTCGTTTGTTATTCGAATAAACATTAATAATAAAATTGACTACCTTTATAAATTGACGCTCAAATACGAGCTTGTTCAAATAGCGAATATTTTTTTTATGTAACGTCATCACGCATCGCTAATACAACTGTTCAACTAAATTAGATGTTTTAAAACGGCTTAAATAACTCTTTAACAAGATTGACTGGCACGAAACACAATGAAAAAGTAAAAAGAATACCTTCTGTACAAATGTCGGCACAAACAGAGACATTCTAAATAATTGCTCCAAGCTAAATAATATGGTTACTGAATCCACATTTCTGTGTAAAAACAGATGATTGTCTTCTCATTACGTTGATAATAATTCACGCCAACACGAAAACTTTTGGACACAAAATTGAAAAAGAGATCTCGTCTTGGTACAAGTATTCAGATGCTGGCGATTTTCAATATACTTAATTAACTGTTTTTGGTTACTTTGTAACAGAAAGACAATTGTTTAACGGAAACTTAATCTATTCAAACCTCACACGATGATTTGTAGCCGTTGAATATAATCTGACCCACTGCTGTGTAATCCCCCGTGTGAGGAGGTCTAGGTCATAGTCAAGGTCAAAAATCTTTATTTCCATAAAAATGTGCAAACAATTCTTGGACACGTCAATTAACTATATAAGATATATTAATAAAAAATAGAATGATTAAAAGGAAATAAAAATTTAGCATTGAAAAAGCCTGTTCGAGGAGTAGAGCTTCCATGAGAAGAAGCAGGCATAGCCAACTATGGCTTAACCTGGCTGGACCAGTGTGGTTTTTCGTGGTTTTGTGGCTCTGACACGCACCAGGCTTCCTCACAATGTTTTCCTTCACCGTCAGACCGAATAGTAATTAACTATTTAATACGCATAGCTTCGAAAAGTTAGAGATCCGCGCTTTAGAATCGAGACCTTTGCATAGCAGTCCAACAGTCTTCCACTTGGCGATCGTTTCTTATACCCGTTGAATACTTACGGAAAAATGAAACCTCTGAGCAGTATTTCTCGTATTTCTCGCCGCGTCTCATAACTCACGGCGCCTCGCGGATGGAGGTAAACTTTTTACCCAAAACATGCCTACAGATTTCCCCGTTTAAATCGTTGGTCGGTTATGCGGCAAAAACAAGCAGGCTGAATAGCTCGTAAATTTCTGTAGGGGGCGCTTTAGGGTTTTTTCTTGGACTTCAAAATCGAATTTACTTGTGGAGTATGGAAAACGGTATCAAGGGTTTATGTATTGTGAATGTAGCACACTGTGTGGGCGATAATACGTGGAGCTATACGCTACGCGGTTACATAGTGGAAGACTGATAGACTGTTCGGTTAGAGGTCTCGGATTAGCACCCACGTCATTCTTGTTTGACATCTTAAGGTATTCTATGAATGTGCAGTTGGCGGAGTGGATTGGGTAAGCCTCTTGCCACTATCAGAGAGCCAAGTGTTGTATGATAGACAAAGAAAAAAAATTACGAGGAATACAGCGTGCTTGAAATATTTAACTTGTTACGCGCCATATGCACCGCATTTTTAACGCACTTTTTTAATGTGGCGGTCAAAGGGTTAAATATTTCAAGCACGCTGTGTACCTCGCAATTTTTCATTTTTGTCGATCACAGAGTTCTAAGTGAAGTTTGGCCAACGTGATAGAAAGAACCCTCTAATTCGTATACCTTACTATATTTTCACTACTGGGTTGCGGCGTTTTCAGGACTGATAGGATTATAAGTCCTATTGCATAAACTGATAGATTAAAAATAATTATACATCAGCATAAGCAGTAAATAAATTTCTAAAGCATTGTTCTTTGTCACACAGCAACTAACATCATAACGAAAACGTAAGATTATTTATTTGTAAATAAAAAGTATACATGAAAATTGCTGGACCAATTCCAAATGTAAAACATATTCGTCCGTATAGTGCAAGAGGGACTGTTTGGGAGTTGCATTATACGAAATGGGCATATGTTTTGTTTTATTAAATTCTACGCGAAAAAATACGCAGTAAGGCTTTGTTATAAATAAAGCTTATAAAAAGCAACTTATACTGAAATATTGCAGTTATTTTCATTGAACGTTTGCGTCACAAATTTTCTTACTGCGTCACCAATTAAGTAATCAGTGTGTAAGTCTTGAGTATGTTTTTAGTACGATAATTCTTCTTCTTCTCCTTAGCCTTTATTATTCCCAAGTCACTTGGTCTCGGCTTTTCTAGTCTAACTGGATTTGACTGGATATCAGTTTTTACACGGAGCGGCTGCCACCTGACCTCCGCAACCCAAAGGCTAATGATATCCTAAGGCTAGACTAGTGTCAGGATATTATAGGGCACTGATTTCCCAATAACGACTGTTATAGATGTTCATGGCAGCCGGGACCGACGGCTTAACCTGCTCTCCGAGGCACGGAGCAGGCGATAATTGACAATCAATACGCACATAATTTTAAACAGTCATATAAGTTCCGAAAGTCAGAGGTGTGAGGCGCGACGTGGGTTCGAACCCGAGACCCTCTGTATTGCAGTCTGTTGGTCTCCCCACTGAGCTAAAGCTGCTACTGCTGTTTTTAGTACGATAATTAACCAGATTAAAATCAATATCCGTGTATTAATCTTTATAAAATTTGTTGGTAGCTAGTACTTATAGTACAGGATATCCTCAAAACTTGAAAACATAATTTTTATTGTACATTAATTTAGACTTTCACTATACTATTTTATAGTCTTTAATGACTTTAATTATAGCAACCTTATGCATTTTTATAGTAGAACCATGCTTTAAGGAGAAGAGACAGATTCTTCTTGCGAAATTCCTATAAGATCATCGGTATAGACATACATGTAAATTTTGCAAGAATCAATTATTTTTGCATACTGATTCTTTATTTATATGATTACAGTTGCCGTTACTTTTTTAGCGCCTTAACAACTTGATCGATCATTATGAAATGTCGCATATGCGGGCACACAGAGTACCTTCAGTTCAGAAAAAGTCGTTTTCCCGAGCGAAACCACGGGCAAGAGCTATATTATAATTAATATAACGTAGTAGTGAGAAGTCTTCACTTAATTCAAATTGCACCAAATACCTAATTTTATTAGCTGATGACGCAAAAATATTTCAGTTTGTCTATACGTACATTTTTATAATATCTACATATTTATTTATTTTATTTGTTATTCCGTATGTTACGATACCAATGTATAAAGAATAAAACAATTTAGTTATTTGCGTCTGTCTATCTATTAGTCCGTTCCACTCTTCTAAACTAAATTACGACTTTGATGCAATTTTCACAATCATTTAATTTATCTATTTATTTATTTAAAAAAGAAAAGTACTGCCACATCACAAACATTTATCATTGAAAATAACTTATACTATTTAATTTATGGCCTGATGCATGTGACAATAATGGCGTACATAACATTGGCAATTCATCGGCTCGAAGATGGAATACAATAATTAATTAAAAAAGAAAAAAAAAAGAAATTAATAAATAATTAATTCATGCCATCACTCGGGCTAGTATTTTATTCTGGATGAATGTTACTTTTTCTGTACCTCTGGCTACTATGCAATCATTTTATGATGATTCATCGACTAGTTAAGGCGTAGGCGATAAACAAACTCACATTCGCATTTATAATATTAGCTAGGATTGAATATTGTACGTACCATAATACCAAATAAGGCTACAGCAAACCAGTCGGTATCCATAACAGCGATCAAACTCACACATTGTGCGATTTAAAGTCGTAAACACTGTTGTTTGTTCAGACTATCTGCAATTGCGTATGCGCCCGACGGAAATATGCAACGTGATTTGTAACCCTCTGTATTGTTCTAACGATGTATGACGCGGAATTATTATCCATTGTTTTGGCAAAAAATATTACGGATGCTTCATCAGGATGTAATTGCATCGTTTCGGCTTTATGATGGCACGGTTGGTGCATTTGAAAAGTGGTTGCCTCGTCAAATTTGTTTGGGTTTACTAGTTGGCTGCAGACAGGAAATAATTAGCGTGTGGTTAACAGATAGGATTTGTTTATACTGCATAGGTAGAAGGATAAAAAAAAATGTACGAATTGCCTAATGGTGAAAGTTACATGAATCTATGGGCATCATTCATGAGTCATCATTCATCATGAGCATCATTCACACTTTGCCATTTGAAATACCAAAACCAGATAAAAAAGGAAGGGGATAGGGTTGACATGACCTACACTCTCTCACACTATCCTTAAGAAAGAATGTCATAGTACGTATTCTGGTACTTCAAGCAGATATTCTGTAAAAGGGGAGGAACTATCTCTGCTAAATGTTAATGAATCTTCCATAATATTAATGTCACAATAATACTAAAGCGGCTCATATTTTTCTTCAATTGCTCATTGGCAAATCAGTCTGTATATACATAAACTGCCTTTATTGCATATTAATCACGCATGTTCACCGAAATATAAATCTGTTACAAATTCTCACACAACTCCAACACCACATGTTCCCAACAATATCTTATTAACAGACTTTTAAAATTGTATCTACACGTTAATAAGCCTGAAATTGGAGACGCTGCGTTGCATGATTATAGGTCCCAGTTGCATCTAAAACTAGTATAGTAAGCTGAACATTCATTTCAATTTTGGTCGAATTTAATTTGAAAGCGTCTTGTTAATTTGTATTTCTAATATATTGTATTACTTATACTGTACTCAAAATGAGTGCAGCAGTAAAATTATTTATTATTTATAGTTTTATTAGGAAGGTACTTTATATGCGTTACTGCAATCAAATAAGTCATTGTGATGCCAATTTAAGGAACAAAGTCTATTGAACTATCTGCTGATAACGCAGTACCTTTTTAGGTTATTCTAGTAATTCTGTATATCGAGTAGCGATAGCTCAGTGTGGAGACCAACAGACCGCAATGCAAAAGGTCTCGGGTTTGAACCCACGTCGCGCACCTCTGACTTTCGGAAGTTATATGACTTTTCGAAATTATGTGCGTAATCATTGACAATTATCGCCTGCTCCGTGCCTCGGAGAGCACGTTTAGCCGTCGGTCCCGGCTGCCATGAACATCTATGGCAGTCGTTATTGGGGAAGTCGACACAAAGATCCCACTGGGTCGAAGTATCGCCGGTCTGTACTGACTGGCTCTCACACACAAGATAAGATAACCCTATATATCGAAGTATGTCAAAATGGAAGGTTACTATATTCCGTAAGCTAAAACTGAAAAACATCTAGTGCTGTAGCTTAGACATACTTGCATTCCTTTATTTAGTTCAGAGTTAAATGACAAATACTAAATATCCCCGTGACTTCTTTACATAATACCTAACAACTTTTGTACTACACTATCACTAACCTTTTACCTGATGCTTATTAAAAGTCATAGGTAAAAGATAATTAGTACTGTTAAGTGCTGGATTCGAGGGATAAGAATGTAAAACAATATTACCGACTAAAACGTTTTATTCTAGCACACAATTAAATTTAAAACACAACAAACACTATACTACTTTTCCACTGTAACTGCTTCAAACTCCGTATTATCTTTTCCGTTCGCTTCGATAAATGCTTGACCCCTTACGATTGTAAAATGACTCGGCAAGCGCTGGCCTTCTCCTTTTATAAGCGGTTAAAGCGTTTCTTGAGTTTTCTAGAATTGTCATACCCGGCATGTAAACAATACAAAGATTCCAGAATGTGTTAGCGTTCTCTCTACTCTATTCGTACCGACGAATCTACGTAGTTCTATAGGTATTCAATAGATGGCGCTGTAATAAATTATTACTAGATGGAACTGCCGAGTCTTTCACACAATGCTGAGAGATAGCACTGGGTTTAACAGTACTTTACAATTAAACCTGTATATGTAATTTTGATAATCAGAAAAGGTGCCTAGCCCGGTTTACCATTTTACCTGTGCTACACTTTCACTTCAAAAAATAGCTTTCAAGAACCTAATATTATCACCTCAGCACTGGAGTTTTACCTTTTTGTGTTACAAAAGGCCGTGGATTTTTCCTTTATTACTCAAACCCTTCAATGGAGATGGAGGTCGTGTGTTTTGATGAGATGTTGCGTATATGAAGTTTGCTAAGATGGAAATATCAGCCGTGTTATCGTGACCATGAAAACGCGTAGTGTATGAGTAAAGAAATGAAAAAGGGGTAGACCTGAAGATATTGAAGGGTGGAATGTGAATAAGAATAGTTTAGGTTAACGATGAATATAAAAAATCTAATATTTAGATGTTTTTGTTAAAGCCGAACCAGTCTTGGTAAACTAGAAAAATCTTAAATAACTTTTTGGATGCCATATCATTTTGCTCTATGCTTCTTTCTTATTATTTTTATTTATTTTTGTGGTTAGTGGCCAACTTGTTTTAAAGAGTTGTTCAAGCTGCCCGTAGTCCTCTGACATGGCTTAACGGCTGCTGACAGTTTGTGCCAGAACGTGCCCTCCGAAGCACGGAGAAGCTCAGATGAAATACCACTAAGCGGTCACTTATATAGTCTGGCCGCACCCAACGTTGATTAACCTGGCTAATCATTTACCGATAAGTGAGTGCAACTGGCTATGAGTGCTTCATTGCTATTTTGGGCTGAAATGAACTGCTTTTATGTAGTCTATACGTCAGCATATTGAAAGAAACGAAAGAAAAGTGGGGAGGCCTTCACCCTGCAGTGGAACATTATCCTAACTAATATAATAAATGCGAATATGAGTTTGTTTGTTACGATTTCCATTGACCAATCATCATAAAATTTCGCATACACGCCAGGAAAATAAAAAAGGACATAAGGTATCTTTCATCCAGGAAAAAGTTCTGTTACTCAACTAATGTACATTTACACTAGCGGAGCCGTGGAAAAATTTAGTTGGCTTATAAAAATGCTGTATAACACTATAACTACGGTTTCGTTTGCTTAAAACCAGTTATTTTAAGTTGCAAAAGCGATATATGTTTCATTACAGTAAGATAATTTTACCCAGGCGAGCACAAGGACAATTTTCTACAAAATTACCACAATAAATTTCTCTAACTACCAAATAACTATCTCTAAGGAGTCTATAAATAACAAACTGCGAGTCTAAAAGTACAGAAAAATTTTGACTGTCTATTAAAATATGGTTAGGGTCGAAAACTAGTTGTAACACTGAAATTGGTACTGTCGTGCTTATCCAAAGTTTGAGCTTTCTGTTGAGTTATAAAGGATCCCAATCGACATTCCTCATTGCCATTTCAAAAATCCAAAGGCGTTAAGCGCAAGTTTTCCTTAAAATAGCTATAGTGTTGGGAAATACGTAAAGAAAATTGATCGCTTCTCAGTGATTCTTTGGAGAGACGTTAAGTTAGTATTATAATAAAAATATATATTTTACGTAAATAATTAGTATATCAACTGGATTTGCCTGGAAAATATGTTTTTTGAAGTATCTGTACAGTAATATTGAAGAGACGTATATTCGAAGTAAAAGATACAATAATGAGAAAATAGGTAAGATTGAAAAGTTATACAATCTTACAACCACAATAATGTTAGAATATAAGATGATACCTATATTCCGAAAGAATGCTGGTGTGTATAACCTAGTGACTCCATATCTACATATAAATAAAACTATATCTATGACTATCATTCAAAGTAAAAATGTTTATCTAAGTAACAAATAAAACCAAACCATGGCAATAATTTTTCAGGAAATTTCCAACTCCGTCGATAACTCTTCACTTCACCTCACTACCTACCACTAACGCGAAGCATCGTAAGTCGTAAATCTTTCATTTTTCCCCCGTCGTGAGGGTCGACAAGGATTGCGGAGACCTCCGAGGAGTTAAAAGTCACACCTGGCGCAAGTCTCCAACCAGGATTAATGGCCAAATGGTGCACTCACATTTTCTGTTAAAATCTGCATTGCGAAAGAATTATTAGAACACCATAAATCTATTGAAGCCGGACGTACAATTTTTAAATGAAATACTGGATTTTGAATTATGCTTTCTTCAGAAAGATTTAGGTGCAACTTCGTAGAAACATTGCGTCCCTTAGCGTTTTCTATTGCCTCTATCATGGCGAATGCTCCGAAGAGTTATTTGACCTCATTCCACCTTCCCCCTTCCTTTTGAGAACCACACGTGCCGGTCTTCGTAATCACCGATTGACGGTTAGCACAATCCCGTCTCGCACCAAAAGGTTCAGCAATTCCTTTTTATGCCGTACCATACAACTTTGGAACAGTCTTCCGGCTCATGTGTTCCCTCCCTTCTATGACATTGAGTCCTTCAAACGTAGTGTGAAGAAGCATCTGGTCAGACCGGCTTGACACTGGCCACGACTAGAAGACATCTATCTTCTCCTCTTCGTCACTGTCTCTAGACTGTAATTGGGCTTTCCATCAGGTCCGTTACAATCACTTTGCCGTGTCACGATAAAAAAAAATTCTTTCATTTCTGGCCAAGACTAACTAGTGTGATATTCATCGTTCCTTTTCACTGCTATAGTCTTTGGATTACCTAATTTAGGCTTACGGCATAAGCTCGCCCTCTTCAAACACGAGTTCAGTTTCCGGGTCGTTCAGATAATTCTAAACAGCAAGACGTAGACTGGATGCGGAAAATACCTACTTATCGACGTAAATGATGCAGTTATATGTGTATGTTATAATACATTCATGGGACTTAACTATTATACAGTGTGCGTAATAAACCCTGTCCGAACCATTAAGGCCTTGTTTCTCTCTTAACAAACAAGCTGAGAAAAATAACAAAATTAAAAACTATATCATCGTAAAACGTCTTCATAATATTTTTATGTTCAATATTGTTAACCTTTTTACCCTTAAATTACTGAAATTTCGCACAGTCTAGCAACACTCCACTAAACTTGACAAGGACGCGGAGCGTGGCATACTTTTGGCGGCATTTTTCTAAGGCGTCGCGTAGGTATCTAGCTACGTGCCTAAGCGCGGCCGCATCGCGCGGCGCAGCATTGGTGAACCTTTATGAACTTTAGTAATGCCTAGGTATTATGATTAATAAGTTGTCGGTGTTGCCATGGGTAATCTATTAACACATTATTTTAAATAAATTTTATTTAATAAGGTAATTTTTTGATCGATTTTTATAAAAGGATGTCTCTTACGTACTCATAATAAGCACCTTTAAGGATCGGACAGGGTTTATTATACACACTGTATTTCATTTTAGGGCGAACGAATATCTAAGTGAAGCCTTAGGCTTTAAATCAAGATTCTTGAGCGGTTTAGTAGGTCAAACACAACGCGGTGTATGTAGCCCTTAGGCTAAAGAAATAACTATGCTTAACTAACACGGAGCAGCCCACTAATCCTCATAAAATATCTTAGCTCGTCAATTTTCGTTTCACAAATCCACGTATACTTCTAGCACATTCGAAGAACCCACTCCATGTAATCAAGCCCGTATAACGACGTCCGTTTATCATTTGTCTCGCCGACCTCATCAATCGAATTCGCAGTTATTCGAACGAATACAATTTGGAAAAAAAGTCTTTGTCTTCAGCAGCTCAAAGCAATTACTCTGTAATTTGTCACCGGTCCCGTCCACAGTTTGATTTCTTTAGTAGGGGATTAAAGATTGATTGATTAGCCATTTTAGCTTCCCAGTGCCTACAAACTATCGTAAATGGCTCTAAGATTAAGATTGGCTGTGTTCCCAAAGATATCTGGGTCGCGGTATCTGCGATCGTGATGACACTGCCAAGAAAAAATGTGTCATAAAATTTCCAAGTATAAAAAGAATTTTAAACGATGAAGGTTTTGAATTTTCGAGCTTCATAATAATGGTGTTATTTACAAAAGTTAATCTGTTGAGATTATTGCATTTTTTGTTTACATTTTTGACAACTAGAACAAAAATATCATGCTTCCTGGACGTAAGCTCCAGTAAAAACGTAGATAATGATATGAAAGAAGCGACGAAGGCAGTAAAATGAAATTTTACATAAATTTTCTAGTTATCCCTGAAGACCGTGAAAGGTGCTCGCTGAACAGTAATTACGCGCTAGCTTGCTTCTTAAACACACACTAAAAGCAAACACGGAATGGGCAATAACTTTTCATGTTACTTTGCTTTTACGACTGTTGGAATATTTTCGTACTTATTTCAGGGGAGTCGAACTTCAACATGTAATTATACTTCATTAGTTTCGCTTAAACCCAGATGTAAACATGATTATTAGAAATTAAAAAAAGTTATAATGTCCACACAATACCGCTTTTTAAGTTTACAACTTTAACAGTTAAAAGTCTTATTACTTATTTTAGAAAAAAGACTAGTATAGGCTACTATATATATATCTTCACATGAACGAAAATAAAATAGAAAATTGGTTTCTTAATGTATTTAATTATAATGTAATATATTGTAGAAATGATACCCTATTTAGAAAGATTCCGATTGCTTTGAAGCATATATAAATTCTTAAAAGTATAATAAGAAATTCAAGGCACTCTATTTCAAGGTAAATGAATGGAAAGGAAATCACGTGCAAAATCTGATTGAAAGTTTAGTAGTAACAAGTTAAACTTTCCCAAGTGATAACATTTCTATTACGGACGGAACTGATAACTCACGGCGTACCCAATTAGTTGGATTGACGCTTTGGATACGAACACTTTGATTATCCACAACTTAAGCTTGATTATATCTTAGGATTGACTTAATTTATGAGATTTCATACTTCGTCGTAAAATGTGTATCTAATTCTATCAAAGTTATGAAGATCAGATGGTAATTTAATACTTGTAAGAATGCTACTAACTATGATAGTATATTTGTTTTAAAGAGGTAGATATTTTTTTTGATCAACAAGCTCGTAGCTATTAGAAACCAAACTCAGGTACAAGTCAATTTATAAGCAGTAGATTGTTATAAATTTAGTTCAATTTTGTTTTTAGTACAAATCATCAATCAACGGCTAAAATACTGAAAATAATCTAAGGTAGTATTAATTACACTCCTCTGATTAAATTTAATACAAAGCTAGCTCAAACAACATCAACGAAAATGAGAAAACTGTTAGACTTGTTTATAAAAGCAATCACAAGCGTTTGATACTGTAAAACAAAATGGACGAGTAAAAATGAATCTTAATCACAAGTATCAGGGAATAAATGCCTAGTAAGCTCCGCAGAATCCGACGATGGCCTGCAAAAAGGAAAGACAACGTAGGTTAATTTGAATCCCCGCGTTTGTAAGCCGAACAATAATTGGATTTGGACGTCCAAGTTGACAGTTCATTTCGTTGTTTCGTCCCCTGACATGTACCGTTAAGATTATGAAAAGTTATTATTTCAGAAGATCCCTCCCTTGGCTAATTTGGATAAGAGCCAATTATAGAAACGCCCAACTTTTTCCTTTTTGAAACTGAGTTAGGTGTAACACAATTTTGCAAGGCAGATTTATGTTGTAATTTCCTTCAGAGGGGGACAAACGCTTTGAGTTAGTTAACTTAAGCATCGTCTAATTAGGTACTTTTAATTCAAATTGGATCAACTCTCGACTCGCAGTCGTAACTTTCTCGTGAATTGCGCTCGGCAAAACATTGTCGACATAAAACAATCACAGCGAGACGTGTAATTATGTAATTATTCAAGACAAATTAAAGTTCGGAGGAAGGGTGACTTGTCAAGTCCGCAAAAACGGTAGACAGGCGAACAACAGTGGTTTTTGTTTCGGCAATAACAAGGGAGAACAAAAACCGTGGCATCAAAATGTATGACACTCAACCGGCGTTCGTCTCGCCACTTTTTGTACAGCCTCAAGTATAAAAACTTCGAAGGGATTGTAATGCTCGGACTTAAGGGCCTTAAGTGATTTTCGTCGTATTTAGTTGAGGACTTTGCAAAAGTTTTCTTTCAGCTTAATTGTTTCGTTATCTATATTTTTTGATGGAAAAATGTTGTTACCTAAAAACCCATGGTTTATTGATGAAGAACTCTCTTGGTTATTTATATTTAAACATGCACTGCATGTTGTCAAATCAATCAACGCTACGTGTGATATTGATGACTACAGAATATTGAATAAATGTCTTCAACCATTATTTTTTATCAAAATCAATGGCTACATCGAATCGTATTGTACTGAACACGCTCCATCAGTAACAAAATGATTTACGAGCGAACAAATAAAGTGTTGAAAGGACAAATGGCTAATGTCTATTTTTTATCTAAGTTTAATACATCAATACTCTCTCCGCGATAGAAAGCATTGTAACGAAACAAATTTTTAATAAAAGACGCCAACATGAAAATCTTGAACGGGAAATAAAAAGCTTAAAGATATTAAAACAAGCCAACCAGATTAAAATAAAAGCGTTCAAGCAACGAATCTTATTTTAGAGCTCTCGGGAAGTGAAAAGTTGCTACGGAAATAATCCAATCACAAGCAATAAAGAAGGGCAAAGGGAAATTAATACCAATGCTGGCGACAAAGTTGATCTTGTTCGTCTTGACAGATGTCTGCGAGATGAAATATCGTGTCGACATGATGACTGGCGACAGTCGGAGACTTGTGAGACTTAATTCAAAGAAGTACATACATAGAAACACATAGATACAGATACATAGGTAATTATGTGTAACGTTGATGGATTTAAATTACGTATTCCAACATCAAGTTTAGTAATAAATAGTTGTTGGCAAATAGTTAAACGATGGTTTTCGCCTGTAGCTGCGATATTAAACTTGTATCAATATTTACGTTTAAAATTATTTAGATGACTTACGACAGCTCCGTTAATAATAACCGGATATTAAAAGAGGCCATTAAAATGATTTAAAAATTAAACAACCAATTAATTCTTCTATTTTAAAATATTAAGAATCCGTAGGACATATTATAGTATGTATTCACTCAAACGATACCAAAGTAGTGGCAAAGATCTTATTCTTTCTACGATTAGGAAATAAACATTAAGAGAGCCAGCTGGCAAAATACACATCAAATGTTTATTAGACCAAAAATCACGTTAAGCCTGTTATATGACCACCCAAGATGAACAATGTACCAGAGACTTCCCATATCATAAAATCTTGCTTTTTATCTTTATACATGTTCGTCCAAGCTTAAGAATAAGACAGATTTAACACCCACTCCGTTAACATTGGCTGTTTTATGATGTTTAATCAAACTCTAAGTGCATATTTGCTTTAGATATTGCAAAATTTACTACTTTTGTACCTGTTTATCGTCGACATTAAAAGCTTCGGTTGGATATGGTTTATTATTTATTTCTCTTTCTTACTGAAGGTCTGGTAATAAAACTTTACGTTTAAGTACTCTCTAAGTGAGTTCAGAGGTTATTTTTTTCTGAAATCCTTTTCTATTTTTATGTATCTATATTTTAATGAAGTAATTTATTTTTATAACTTATCAAATATGCACCTAAGTAGCAATAATGTAATGGTTTGCGTAAATGCATCCAATTAACATGATCCTAGAATTAATTCTAAATATATTCGCGTTCTGAACATACGTTGTAAATGTCTGTTTTGATATGTTTATTTAATATATACGAATAATTCTCAGTGAATTATGCGCGTGGGCAGGAAGACGGTGTTAGATTGGATATTTATTGTGAAACTGTTCGTCTATGTTAGATTTATGGAAGGTATAGCATGTTGGAAGGTTTTGGACATCTTGTAATGTGGTGATAAATATGGAGGAGGATTGCCGTTGATGACAGGGGTGCTGCTGTATTGGGTGTTTTGGATTTTATAGCGTGGGGAACGTCACGTTATTTTATTCAGTGTAGACGTTTCAAATAATGTTGTTGCACGTAACATGGTCGTATTAAATACAGTTATGGAATAAAATAATAAAGTTTAAGATCTAACATTAATATCTAATATTTTATCTTAAACTTAAATATGCTTAGAATAGCGTACCTTAATATAAATAACGATAATATAAAAGTTATAAAAATGGATCAAACATATAAAAATTTGTAATTAAATACTGGAAAGAATGAGGTAAAACATCATTCCAATCTTAATAATAATCTGAATAAAATGAAAGTAGCGAATGGAAAAACTGGTGGCACTGTTTAATGCGAACATCTGATGGCCATCAAATATGAACATAAAACTTAACCAGAAGACATTTATTACTAATTTCAGCTACTTAATATCAGATACGCTGTTAAAGATCGTTGGACTGGCAATATCAATTATAGTTATGTACCTATGTCGGTTTGGATCAAGATTCAATGAAGTCGAGAAAGATATTAGGTACGTAATTGCATTCTTTTTGGTAATCAGCTAACTGCTGTCAGACTTGACGAAAGTCCAGAGGCTTCTTATGATAGCCCCTTAGGCATTAATAACAAAAGTTTGTTAAAAAGTCAAAAGTCCTTAGTTGTTCAAAACGACTAAAGCATTTTACATATTTTTTACATACTAATAAAAATTTAATGGAAACAATTACACTTCACGACTCAACTCGAAATCTTACTATCGGCGGATGCGCCAGAGCTCAAATTTATGCTTCTCCGTTTGTTAGATACCTAACCTTTAGAAGGTTAGGTTAACAAATTTTAACATAGAATAAGTTACATAACCACCACGTTAGTTTATCTTAGCTTATATCCAAACTATAGTGATAACTAAAAAAAGAGCAGCGATAGCACAGTGAGGAGACCAACAGACTGCAATGCAGAGGGTCTCGGGTTCGAACCCACGTCGCACACCACTGACTTTCGGAAGTTATATGACTTTTCGAAATTATGTGCGTATTGATTGACTATTATCGCCTGCTCCGTGCCTCGGAGAGCACGTTAAGCCGTCGGTCCCGGCTGCAATGCTATGGTAGTCGTTATTGGGAAGTCGTCAGTGCCCTATAATATCCTGACACTGGTCTAGCCTTAGGGTATCGTTAGCCTTCGGGTTGCGGAGGTCAGGTGGCAGCCGCTCCGTGTAAAACTGATATCCAGTCAAATCCGGTTAGACTAGAAAAAGCCGACCCCAAGTGACTTGGGAATAATTAAAGGCTAGCGAGAAGAAGAGTGATAACTAAAAAAAATCTCTTGCAATGTAAAGTATATCTTTAAGTAACTAGACGTATCGTAAATCAATAGCAAGATCTAATTGTACAATCATAGATAAAAACAGATAAAAATACAAACAGACTGTGTCAGCTTTGAACCTGCTATATTTAGAATTGCTCGTTCTACATAACAGTTTGAAAGAATAACGAGCGACACAGAATCATAAACTTGATATTATGGTAAATCGAAAATTCTCCATATACGGCAGTCAATATCCTTCCAATCATTTGTAGTACCTTTGCACCTTTCGGTGTATCTCCACAAAGACACGGTAAATGCTCCGAGCAGTTCGATCACATAAAAACACTAGTCAGACACCATGTCAAACATAAAACAGACCTATAAAAATTTTACAACTCTTGAAACATGGAAGGGTATAAATTTATTTGCTGAGGCAAATTCCATTAAAGTATTTGTTGAAACAATTAAATTGGAATCCAATTGTGATATACTGAATATTTTGAGATTGATACTAATGGACTTTGGGTCGGGATTAACGTATTGGATATTGATTACGCCCTCTGTATACGTAACTAGCTTTTGCTCGCGGCTTTACTCGCGTAAAAGTAGGTTAGGTTAGTAACAGTGCTTTAGCCTATGTTACTCGGTGATAATACAGCTTTCTTATGGTGAAAGAATTGTTAAAATCGGTTATGTAGTTTTTAATTTATATCCTTACAAACAAACAAACAAAATATATTTCTTCTTTATAACTAATATTATTATAAAAGTATAGATATATAATAATTGGTATCGTCTGTATATTTCAAGTTATGACATTTTTGACGAGTTATGCTTAGTTTGACACGGTAAGAAGTAAGACTGGTTCCATTAGACATATACTATGGATTTCTTTAATGAAAATCTAATAACAAATTTGCAATAGAGCTCGAGTATTTACGATTGACAATTATTATGACGTAATTTACGTCACTGCATTAAAAAAGCAGTTAGTAAACGTCTAATATAAAAACACTATGTATGTAATATCTGACTTACCCATCCATCGACATAAATACATTCTTACATAGATTCACGCCTGTTTCCCAGAGGGGTAGGCAGAGACTACGGATTTCCATTTGCTACGATCCTGACACACTTCTCTGGCTTCATTCACTTTCATAAGATTCCTCATACACGCTCGCCGGTTTAAGTTGCTCTTAACCTGGCATTTATCCAGAATGTCTCCGATCTGATTAAGAAATGTTCGCCTAGGTCTTCCCCTTGCGACTGTTCCATTCACACTTGCCTTATAAACTTTCTTAGTCAGTCTTTTCTCGTCCACTCGGGCGTCTCCCCGTGACCATGGCTGCTGAAAAGCAACCGAAACGTCGGGGAAAGTGTAAACCTAAATATAAATAGATTTAATAGTTTAAATAATTTTATTAGCTTATAAATTAGTAAAATGCAATAGTAGTAGTAGTGTAATAGTTTCAAAATTATGTAATACAGTGATAAATAAACAACGCGATAAAATCCGTATATAGTAGTTTAATTTCAATGATAACAAGCTAAGTAACACTTTATAAAATATTAATCTTGCTAAAAGCTATTATTTCACTTAAAGAGATGCATAGAATAACTATGATTAATTTTCATGCAGGCGCATTAAATTCGAATCAGATTTGCAATCGTATTAACAAAACTAATCTATCAACCCAAATACGTTTTCAAAAGAAATAGAACGAAACAAACTCCCACCCAAAGTTAGGTTCCAGCAATTAGCTGAACACACGGTAATTAGCAACAACACAGTAACAACGGAATTAAGCAACAATATTAAGCCTGTATTGATCAGCTACAATTGAAGTTGTGTTTTACCTACATCAATTTATTGGTGAACGTTGCTAACAAAATAGGACTCTAAATCAATGAAGTAGAACTCAATATTGCGTATAACAAAGATACCATGTCCTTTATAGTGGCGTATTGACAGAACGAGGACAAAACTAACGGCAGAAAGGCAAATATTTGGCTGCTCAATTAGACAAATGAAATTCAATGAGAGACTAACAATGACACGAGCTTGAAATGAGGGAGGATTTTAGTTGTACACGCAATTAAGGTTTAGTTCAATTATTTTTAGTATAGACTTACACATATTATACTTAGATACATGGTACAATAGATATGTATGTTAATTTAATACTTAAACACTGTTGAATACCGCAGCTGCTCGTACTAATAGTAAAAACTGTATATTAATAAATTATTATCACTACAGATGATGTTATACAAACCATTTTTTAAATGTTAATTTATATAGATATTTCATCTATTTAATAGTAGTCGAAGAGATTATATGAGTAAATACTTCGATAATGTCATACATACGAAGATTGATAAAGTTTCCAATTAATTGCGATACATTCTTAAATAGTAATAAACACAATTTTTCAAGAGTACGTAGTTTATGATCTGAGGTGCGGTCTAAATATATCACAATAGGCCAAAAATCTCTTCAACGGCTCCAGTTTCAACGAATTACAAAATACTAATTCAAAACATGTTGAGGAAACAAACATTTCTGAATACGAGGGTGTTATGACATATGTCAGCTGCGACCATGACGGTACACATTAACAATGTAAAGCTGGAAATGTTCTCTGTTTTCTATACAACCATTTATTCTGAAAGGGAATAAGTAAACATGGGATTTGCGAGGATTTTTGATGTTGCCCTAAAACTCGTGTGATAAATTCTTTGATGTTCTTATAAAGAATAGTGTAAGATATACGAATGTTTATTCCATATATTTAAGGCGAACTAAGTCCATCTTAATAGAAATATGAAAGTAAAACGAAATAAGTATGTGTAATAAAATATGGTGTAAATTTTTATACGTACTTTTTATTCAGCTTCTAAAGTTCGACGCTTTAGAAAACCGAGAAAGGCTAGTGCCTTGACCAAGATGTATTTATCAAGTACTGGATGAACAAATCAGTAGACAAAAAAGCAAGACCATAAACTTCATCCAATAGTAAGACGAAGATGGTATAAAAAAATAGATAGCAGAGATGACGCCGTGATTTAAAAGTCATCTGCTAAATATATGTAAGTGGCTTTAGTGTCTGTTGTTTAGATATTTGTAGCTTTTTATATAGCTTTACGAAACGTGAAAATTACCATAATTTTCATCAATGATAAGGTAAAGACCATATTCGCAATTGATTAATAATATTGTTAAATTATACTAATTACTATGACTGCCGAAACGATGAGCTCTGTAAAATTCTACCATAATTTGATGTACAAGCATTCAATAACTGCAATTAACAAACTTATTGCCTCATTGCAAAACAATGATAAAAATAAACGTTCAAATGAATATTCAATGTTACAAATATATGTACAATATCATGAATATAACAATTCAATACCCGGTTATTTACATATGACCGAAAATAAACAATAATTTCACGTTCCGAATCATAAAACAGGCAAAGGATATGAAATCATAATTTAAAATGAAACAGGGCTTAAACGTGACCAGCTTTATTTAGTCATTACCAATTTTTGAGCTCATTACTCAGTCTCTTTTATGTGCCGCCGAACTATTCAGTGGCCACTTAAAAAAAAACCGTCAGCTGGCCACAAGGTCCAAAATGGAAGTAAAAATTTGAAGGGACGCCCAAAATTATCTTAATTTTGATATGGACTACAAAATAGTGTTAACTCGCGACATATGTGTCGTAACGGTCGACGGATTATAGATAGCATTTATTATCTTTGGGACTATTTTGACCATGACCAGCTGATAAAGGAAATATTTGATATTAACAGGATTATGTTGAGTTCCCATTTTAGGGTGAGCAGTAATCTACGAATATGTCTACTGAATTAATTGTCGTTTATACGTTGCAGTACTTTTTAATTTTAAAAATTACAATTTACGTGTCACGATAATAATGTAATTGGAGATACAAAATGTACTTATAGCATGTAGTATTAATTTTTTTTGTTTTCATAACTCTATCACAAGAACTGGTAACCAGCATGAGCAAAGCTCAAGCATAAAATTAATTTTATTCAGGCTCACTTATATTGCTTTTAACTTTTAGTTAACACTTATCTTTGTACTTAATAAAAGTGTAAGCATCAACTCCTTAAACTTTACACACATGGTCAGTAAAAATAATAAAAACTGTAACAAAACGAAACAACATACGGTGGTCATCGATAAAACTGTCCCTCACGGAGCACCCAACGTTCCAGAGGATGTCACAAAAAAAGAAACAGGTAACTTCGTTAGCGGTACGGAAACACAAAGCGAAAAAACTGATACCAATCTATATAAGTTCTAAGAAGTCACAGGGGTTTAAGCGATGAAGTTTTCGGTCACCAACGAATAATTTATCTTTATACTGTTCACACTACGAGTCGTTAGAATAAGTTGTCAAGACTATTTGACGGCTTCTAGATTACTGATAAGGTGAATTATAGTTCATTTTATATGCAAGAATTTGGGTACGGTAGAGTGGAAGTCAATGAGCCGTGGCTAAACATCGGAATTTTTTAGATTCCAAATAATAACTAAGAAAAATAACGTTTGGATATGCAAAACGGTTGTGATAATTCGATATTAAATTGCCTGTACCAATCTGTAACCAAATATAATAAACATATGCAAGAACTACGACATTTCAATCAAAAATGTAATATATTGTAAAATAACCTTTTATTTCAAAAAAATCGAATCATTTATCATTCTATATTGTATCTTTAAAATGTCAACAAATTTTATGATTTTTATCACAATTGATATAATGTAGCAAAATATGTTTAAAATTTCGCTCGACCGGCATTATCAAAAGCTTCGCCAGATACACGATTCCGAAAACTTTTGTCCAGTTCCAACTACAACAAATCGGTTTCTGTAAACTGAGGGTTGTAAGCCAATAAATTGAGATGTCTCACTAGTTTACTAGCGTGGCAGTTATTGTCACCTTTTTTTCTGCTCAGGTAAAATCTCGCCCCGACCATGTGGTGTAGATTGAGTTTCTTACGGCAATGATTGATGGAGTTTCAAATTAGTAATCGATGGTATCTGGATAAAAACGGTTTGGAAGTGTTGATGATCTATTTAAATATGATACACGTCAGATTTTGTTATAATATTGTGCGGTGGAGTATAAAGGTAGTAATGGACAAGCTGTTTTTTCTAGAGATGTTCTTAAAGTTATTTTAATGAAGTAAAAGTACTGTTTATTTTTGCTACGACCGTTTTTGAATATTCTCACTAGTTAAGATATGACAATGGTGTAATTCCTGTGAATTTTACGTACCATAGTTATAATATATCATTAACGCGGCCCTAATAAGGCCTTTAGTAAAGTAACAAACAACACTAAAGTATTTATTACTGGAGTGTCTCGAGACCACCTTTAAGATAATAATAGTTACTTAAAGGATTACAAAGTTGCTATCAGTAATAATTTACGTTACCTTTTCTTAGTGTTAAAGAATTTCTTAGTATCGAAATAAATATGAAGAACTTATATTTAAACACAACGGGTCCACTGGAAAATTTAGTCATGCATTATTTACAATCCCATTCATATCGACATTTATTCTCATTGAATTTCGAAATGGATGTTAAAAAATTGAAAGTTGCTATAAATATCTGGTTTTACGATACCAAACGTAAAATACCTAGAGATTTTACGAATGGCGGTAAAGGTAGAGACAATGATCCATACAAAAGAAGCTTGACAGCGGGAACCTTCTGTTTGGAGATAAATTAAACGTTTTTATTCCTATTGTTAGTACTTTATGACACGAGTACCGAGTTCAACCAAAGCTACTGTTTGCTACCGCCATTTGCCCATATTACAACAGACATGTTGGAGAAACTGTGGTAATCTAATATCTTTGGCTCTGCGGAATATAAATTCTTAGCTAAATTTCAAAGTATCGTATTATCAGCATGAATGAGACCGGCTTGCCGGGGTAGGACTATCCTCTCATAGAATATCGACGTGAAATAGCAGTATGCCTACTGTTGTGTTTCGTTTGGTGTGTGAGAGTGCCGGAGGCCCAATCACTACTTTACCCCCTTCCCTCCTCTCCTTCCCACTTCCTTTCCTAAAGGGTTGGCAACGCGCAAGTGATGCCTCTGGTGTTGCAGGCGTCCATAGGCTACGGTGGCCACTTACCATTAGGTGGTGCTTGTTTGCTACCTTAGTTGTATATAAAAATAAGAATTTCTATGGGACTAGTCCTTTTTAAGGAGTCGCTGATGGCAGAAATGTTAACTATACAGCTGTATGACTCAGCTGCATTACCTATTCTTAGTCTAAACCTTACAACTTTCATCTTCGTTTATTAGCAACCACGATTTCGTAGACAATTGTATATAACCAGTTTATGTCAATTCACCGTCCGAGGCCTCAATTACTTGGCATTTCAATTTTAAGCGCTCATTGTTTTTGGAAGCGTTCGTCCATTATACTAGTACGCCTAGAATTATCATAAATACTTAGACTTTGAAACGCTTATTGACTAAACAATGGAACGTTATATTACTTAAGGCTTCTGTGGATTGACGACTGTAGAAGTATAGTCTCTGAAAATATAAAACCAAGGAAACTTTATGGTTGTTATGTAGGCGTAAAATTTTTATACATGTAGCTTACGGTTTTATTTGAGATGTAAATAAGTATTATAAACTTGGATAATTGAACATAGACCACACCATTGCTACAAGAAGATAAGTCACAGCGTTCTGTCTTTTAATATAGACTGAACAAGCATAGTAGCGAAGCCATGCATAGAAAACGTCGTCTTCAGTTATTCGAGCGGAAAAAGTACATATCATGAGATTTAGTAACAGTTATTTCAATAAGTTCTACATAATTGCCGATCTAGACTTTATCTTTTGTATTATTATTACACAACATCAGTTTTGAAATGGATTTGATACATGTTACCTTATCATGACCTTGTCCAGTTGGATCCCTACTAACAGCGTAGTTTGAACGGTCATCTGAGTAGCTGGTATTCAATTAATAGACTCACCTATACATGTTTTTGTAATAAAGTTTCTTTGTAAGCAAACTAGTCCGAGCCTACCCCAACATATGTTGAATAACGAATCAATTTTGACAACAATATAAACTTCTAACAATACTTTTAATCTCGGCTAAAGGCCCTTAAACGGGTCTCTTAAAAAAGATAATAAAATGGTAGCAAAACTGTTTTCTTACAGTCATCCTGACAAGTGGCCATGGTAAACAGAGTTTATGGGTCCGAGGGGTGAATTTTACTATTCATTTTCAGGGTTCCGTGAAATTTAGGATGAAAAGGGTTAGTGTCAAGGTTATTCTCCTAAGTAGTATTTTTATTTACTCTAGTGACCAATTGGTCATTTCTACTGACTGACTCATTCGTATTTTACAAGGCAACTTTACCACGTTATTTAAGAAACCTCTCCTTAACTAATTGCACCAAGAAGATTGTACTCTTCACCGCAAGTCTTTATGATGTTGTCTTAAAGCATCCAAAATAGAGTGTGGCTAGTTATATGATCACACTTTCACGGAACCCTAAGCTCTCCCAGACTGGAAGCTTCCAACTTTTTTTTACTACGGTCGTAAACACGGCACTATTGAAACGTTACCAGCTTGTTTAGCAACATATGTCTGGCGCCACGTTCCTAAAATAATAATGTTCAGCGCCATCACATAATACGTATTTTTGTTCACTGAAAATTGAGGGAGTTTTATGTTATCTTCTTACAGTTCAAGGTCGTACATAAACATTGTTAGCAACTGCAAGTGCCTAGTAAGGTATCACATCTTAGTTAAACGATATCAGAGTCTTGATGAGGCAAACTTGAAACAGAATATTTGACGAAAAGACTATAATAATCAAAAGTATTTTTCAGAATAGTCAATCAGTATTTGTGTAAACGTTGTAATAATATCCAACCTGTTTTTTATAGTTTGGCAGCTAGTATCGAGTGTCGGAATAATCGCGAAATATTAAAACACCACTAAGAGAAAACCGAGGGATTATAGACGAAATCATATATTTATAGGTTTGCTTGTTATGCTGAATACTTAAGCAGTCCAACGTTAAAATGGTGACTACGTTGTATACAGACCAACTAAAGAGCAAGTTTCAAAAGTCGAACGGTGGTGAAAAAGGATTTCAAAGTGGACTTAAAACTTCGAGAACTGAGACGATGCTATGTGATATGCAATGCATGTTTTTAATTGCTCACCCCAATATTTTAAGTATTGGCAATTGTTTAATAAAAGTACTTAAATAATGAACTTATACAATACCCTTATTTGAATAATATACTATTTAAATATTTAATAATAACCGACTTTTTAAAAAACGCCTTATGTTGTACACCGTATTATATCTGAATTAAGAAATTTTAATTCAATATACACTTTTATTGTGGATTTCATAATTTTGCACAAGTAAATGCACAAATCGTTCCATTGTAGTTTTTATATGGAATGCATTGGAAAATGAGTTTTATTGACTGGCAATAGAAGGTATAATTGTTTAGAATTGACCCTAGAATTTGAATAGGGACAGTATACAATAGAAGTGGGGAATATTGTACCATCTGTCGCCTCAATTTTGTTTATAGCTCGTAATGGTTAATGACTTTTAGTGCTGAAAAAATATGTTCGATAATGAAGGTATTGTGTATTGTATTGTAAGGTATTTAGCATTTTCATAAATTTATGAATTTGAACATGAAGCATATCGGGAAAAGTAGCATAATTCAAATATAATAATATAATATAATATATAATATTCTATCACATACACACAACACCATCTAGCCCAAACTAAGCAGAGCTTGTACTATGGGTACTAGACAATGGATAAACATACATATATAATTTTTTTTTTGTAAATTCATACATATTATACATATAAACACCCAGACCAAGACAAACATCCATGTTCATGCACACAAATATTTGTCTTGTGCGGGAATCGAACCCGCGACCTCAGGCGTGGCAGTCGGTTACACTAACCACTACGCCATCGATCTAGAAGTATTTTATTGAAAACTTAACACAATGCCGGCGGAAAAGATAATCGAGCATTTCTAATAAAAAAATCTAGAATGTAAGAATTATAATAGTATAACTAATTATAACTTACTTCGTAGGTCATATAGACTGTATAATGTAGAGCCGCCGACCCTATTTAATTTTAAGATAGCTTAGATTTCTACCGAAATTTGTAATTTGTAAGTTACCAACGTATGCATCGATAGTTTGTTAGCTGGTCTATTTCTTTTTTATATATTTACATATTCACTGTAGAAATCTCAGTTTTACTAAAATTAGATAGATTTGATAACTCTAGAATCTAGTAATATTATAAATCAGACGTCTAAATTATAGTTGCTCCAAAATCAAGAGCTGTCCATCTCGACCAGCTTATTAAAACTAAACGTTTAAATAAACTTGCCAGATGGCGGTGTTTCACAAAAATTTATAACACGTCAAATCTTAATAATGGCTTCCTTAGATAGAGATGTATGAAATTAATTGTATTCGTAGCATCTGCCCTATTGTCCTTTTTTTGTAATGGTCAGGTTGGCTCGTTGATCGTGTTTGGGTTGTTTTGTGGCTACCAGATATGTTAGCGTTTAAAGATCTTGCGTTTTTATATACCGTGTTATATTGTCTGCTAGAACGTTTTTGGCTCTGTATTTAGGCTTCTGTTTGCAGCAGTCCCGGGTTTTAGTTTCGAACTAAGAATAACACATACGCTGCCTCGAAATTCCAAAATTTAAGTTTGGTTACGTTTTGGCGCCTTTTGTAAGGATGTTTTTAGTAGCAGAATGGAGTCTGGAAAATGCACAGTATATGGCAAAAGATTCTTTTTAAATAAGATGGGACCTAAAAACATAACAGTAGTAATGAGGGAGTAATACACCAAACTAAACTATCAGGGGTACATGGTTAAGCATTAGCCGTGGTAAGTTTGTATTCAATTGTTGTATAATTTTTTGGAGGATGATATATAATTATGAGATCTTAACTTATATTATAAATGCGAATATGAGATTGTTTGTTTATTTGTTACGCTTTCACGCCTTAAATACTCGACTGATCATCATGAAATTTCGCATACATGTTATCAGAGGAACAGAAAAGGGCATAGGTAACTTTCATCCAGAAAAAAATACAGATACTAACCTAACCTGAATTTATACGAGTGAAGCCGGGGCCAAAGTCTAATATACTATATACTTCATAAATATCAAATACAACATTTAAATTTGTAAACTTCGTAATATTTACCTGTTCCTGAATAAAACACGTTCAAAGTTAACAAAATATACGCTTAAATCGTATACGATACCAAAAAGCTTTAACACTATTTTGCATCCCATAATTCCTTTGTGCTTTACCTGCATAATTATAGTTTAATGTTTACCGGTATATTCGAAGCGCTCATTAACATACGTGAAATCGATACCTACTATCGTAATTATCGAAAACAATGTACGCTCTTGTCGCGCACAGATACGATTGTAAACTACTCGATAAGCAACTCAAAATCCAATGCTTATATTACATTTCAATTACCATATAAAATGTTCTTACAACCGCGGAGCAAGACCCATTGCGTCTGTACTGATAATCATCTAATCAAAGATCATTCAATAACTTTTATACCAAGCCGATCAGAGGTTAAAAGACACGCAAGTTTGAACCTATTGCTCACAAGTGAGAGTTCAAAATTCGTTGAATACATAACCAGAAACTTCAAATCGAATCCCGAGTGTTATCTTAAGTTCATTTCGTTTCCAATGTGTCACTGCTTGAAGAAAAGCACCGATCGAATCTGATATTTATCTCCTTCAATGTAAAGTTGGTTTCAGTTTGACAGAGTATTGATTCAAATGACGTTCGTATTCTGATTGGGCCGTGAAAAATGTCTACGGGTTCGAAATTCGAAACGCAAAGCGATGTCGGTGTCGAGACATTGCTCCAGAGAGTTGTCAGTTCAAAAAAAGAATAGGATGCACTGCGCTCGGATATGTGTTCGTTATTTTTATTTTTAATAGCTTTCTATCATAATTAACAGTGATTTTTCATGTAATATTTTCTTATATTTTTTGTTATATTCTGAAAGCTCATCCTTCTAACAATTTTAAATAAAGTCCTCTTTTGTCACTTTGTTTCCAGTTGCATGTATTACTTCTTGGGAAAGCTACCCTTACGTATTATTTCTACCGTCCTTTAGCGTTCGCCTCATGACATAAGATTAAGTGAACATTGCGTGTGACGTTTTTTTTTTTGCTTTTCGGTTTTTGGTTGCTTTCCAGGAAGCTACCAAAATTAAGCAATGCTAATATCGAAGCTATTAAATTTTCTTTAAAATTATGGTCAGTAAACTTATACTGTGAAATATAATTTAATTATACAACACAATTATGTACGTATGCAATTTTAATATGAACACATCGTTTTGTACCAAGCAGCTATTAAACTATAACTCACTATAGTTTATTTTGGATATTTATTTTGTTCGTCGTTTTGAAATACTGTATCTTTAGATGAACGTATGAATTTAATTATAGTGGTTTAATTTCATCAAATGTTATTTTTGCTTCTTTATAATGACACGGATATTTCTATTTTACCGTAGCTTCCATCGATAGACTATGTTTAATGTATTATATATCAACTGATATAAAATACCAAAATTGTGCGAAATGACATAAAAAACAATAAAAATATCTTGGGATCTAAGTTATTCATATATTCGACTATTAAATAATACGACCACACTGAAGTGTCACAAGCTATATAAGTATACTAGATCGCAGCATTTTTTATTTCTCATAAAATGCCTTGATACACGTATTCAAAGGCCTTCACTTGTTCAACCTAATCACAAAAATAAAACAATAAAATCTTGTCTAACAATAAAGATTTATTGGTACTAATAACAATATTACCACGAACAAACTCCTATTGTTTATCCGTAATTAAAACCACTACAAAGGCTTTAAAAGTCGCATCCCTTGATACCAATAAAAACATGTTAAGAACTTTACAACTTAATTATCTACATATGTTATTCTGTCACGATTTATAATGCACCTTTGTAATAAATTTTATTGAAATAAAGTTTGCGGTTCAAAAAAAGGTCGTAAGAAAACAAAGGGCAGAATGAATTAAACAACATAATAAGGGCGAACACCTGCGGAAATAACATCTTCATTAAAAATGAAATAGGGATCGTGGAACAGGTGCTATGATTGGGACGAAATCCTCCATGTCTGTGATGCCTGGACGTTCCGATTCGTTGACGTTGATTCCGAATTCGAATAATGTAAGTATGTTCTCTTTTTATTGGTTCATTTGCAAAATGGCGACGGCTTCCTTTTTTGAATTTGATATTTTATTTTTTATTATGTGCCTGCGTCACTGGTTCTGTGACGTAAGCGTAAAAAATCATACCACCTTCATCGTAGTGTCAATCTTTATCGACATTATCACTAGCAAAATAAGGTAGTGCTAATGATTTGTGAGGAAATTTTCAGTATCACCACGGATTCTGGTACTGCGTCATGTAGTCGTAAATTTAAAAATATATATGTTCTTAAATATTGAGACTAATTAATAGAGTCAACAAGTCTCGGAATAATAAAATCTACCAAAATAGGTATTTAACATGTTATGTAAAGTATTATAAAGCATTATTTTTTCTAGAAACTGACGGAAAAGAATAATAGCAAACTAACTGGTGAATCCATAAAAATAATTATATGCTGTAACATATTTTTGTCATCCACATTCTAATAGACTATTAGCAGATAATTATGTACCATATAATTTATATTCTTATTAGCATTTTCTAGTATTACTTTTATTGGATATGCTATTAATAAAAAGTGGTGTGCGAGACATTTTATATGGTCAATAATTAGCTTAATAGTTCCTAAAAAGAATATATGTCAGCATTCTATCAAGTCATAATTAAGTAACACAAAATTTTATGTATTTTTTACTTGAGAGAAGCGCTTTTTGTATCTTTCTCACCATTTATTAAGTGTGGAAACAAGAAACCGTTCTTGCTAAGCAGACACAAGCAGATTTCATACTACGTAAAAACTTTTTTCTTTGGTGAGATATGGTCACAAGCAAACAGGTATGCGTTACGCGTTGCAGAGCTTATCAAAAATCAGTTAAAGTTGGGCTGAAAGAAGGTAGGATGTCAGCCTCCAGAACTGTCAAATATTAACGAAACTTGAACATATTAAAACAATCGTTCACCAGTTAGTATACTCGTACTTTTAAAAAGAAACAATGTAACGCTTCCGTAATCAAATCCACTAAAGAGCAGTCAAAACAAATTTAATTCCACTCTCACCAGATCTCGTATTACACTACTTATATTCACCGGCGGTAATTAGCTCGTCACAGACAGACGTGGCGCGGGAAGGAACCAAGATGGTGGTTTGACCTGCATGTCAAAGCCTGGAGACATCTGCTCTGGATTTATTTTCAAGGCTTCCGATGGCGTTTCACTTTAAAATTAAATTAAAGGCGACTGGATTTTTATCGGATTTACTTGCACGTTTAGTTTTAGGACTTCAGTGGCAATTACGATATCAACCAAGACCGGATTATAATCCGGTCTCATATATATAATCATATATATAATCCATTTGATTTTTTTTGTTATGGAATACTTTTTGGTCTTAAGATCTACCTTACGACCAAAAAGATTTTTGTTTTTTTAGTTTGTGTGTTACCTCCCTTTGGACATAATAGTCTGTATTATCTTGATGATACTAAGATTGATATCAGACTTAACAATTGTAGCTATAGCAAGTAATTTTACGGCCTCGATGTGTCTCGTAGTGGTTAGTGTAACCGACTGCCACGCCTGAGGTCGTGGGGTCGATTGCCGCACAAGTCAAACATTTGTGTGCATGAACATGGATGTTTGTCTTGGTCTGGGTGTTTCTATGTATAATAGGCATGTAGCTACGTATTTACAAAAAAAAAGTATATTTAAATTTTTTTTTGTTGTTTAGTACCCTTATTACAAGCTCTACTTAGTTTGGGCTGTTGGGATGGTGTTTGTGTGTACCTATGTGATAGAATATTATTATTATTATTATTATTTTAATAATAGGTGTATCACAATACTTAAGGAATTACCAGTTTGAAATTCATAGCTTCATAGACATATAGAAACATAGTAAACCTTTTTAAAAATAATACACGAATCGTGCTCAATAATATGAATAATTATTCTTATTAATTATATGTATTCAAAAGTATTTCCACTACACCTCCAAAACATTTCTTATTATTTTGCCCTAAAAGACGTAAAACACACTATACAATCACGGCCCGTAATTATTTTGCCCGCCGCTGACAGGGCCGCGATTGGCGGGAACTTCAAGATGGCGACCTCGCCTGACCCGTGTGTCAGGCGGGAAACATCTGTTTTAACATGTCCGTTTGACGGGTAATAAGCGCGCGGGAATTTGAGCTTTTTTGATGGAATTACGGATTCTCCGGATAATATGTGTAGAAATTATCTTCTTGATCCTAGCCCTTCTATTATGAATTCTATTGGAATCAACCTTCCAGTCTAACCAGGTTGAGTTTATTCATCGAGCAGCTTTAACGATGACCTCTTTTAAGCCCTTTGGTTTATTCTTTATGAAGAATGTTGTTAATATTCTACGTTAAGATCAAGTGTCAGAATATTTGAAGGTATTGTACTAATCGACTGTCACAGTCGTTCCCTACGCTTTGCTACTGTAATACGTAATGAACTCGGTCATAAGTGACGGCTGCCGTCTATGGATCAGAAAGTTAAGAGAATTATGTTCTTCATAGAATTTTCTTAGAATATTTATTCATTTCACCGTTCTAATCCCGTGCATCTATTTTTTATATCAACTTCGATGTCTCACAGGATATTTTTTGCTCGCCGGAGATGTGCTTCCTCGAAACTGAAGAGGTTTACGATGATGCGCTGTCACCAAATTTTTTGTTCTAATAATTAATGTCGCCAAACTATACGCCCAAAGTGATTAGCACATTTGCTCGCACTAGAAAAAATGTTTTAGCAATACGATAATTATAACAAAATTTATTAGGAAGCTTTGTACTGAAAGATTTAGTTCTTAAAATATTGGGTGTTCGAACTGTTACTCATTAATATTTACCCCTTTTTCATTGGCTAGCTACTTTCAAGATTGGTTTTACGAAAGTTAAAAGTACATTGACCAAATCAGAGGCAACTTTTTAAAAGCGAATTTAAAACGCTGAACGCTTTAAATTCGAAGTTTTAAAGTTATGTTCTGATGTAAATTACTTTGATAAATGACTTTGATTATATACACTTGATTTGCAATTATTACATTGATTTACATTTCGTTTCTTTAGTTTAGTGAGTAGCATCAGCGTAAGTGTTAGCATAAAGAAGTTCAAAAGATCCAAGGTATTACTATTAATGACCAGCTTGCGGAATTAAAATTTTCTTATTCTTTTTCTCGTAGCAAATATAGCAGTTAAAGGGATTAAATCTTAAGTACTAGTGAAGAATGAACTTAATATATAATAAAATCTATTACTAAAATCATTTAATCATCTAGTTTCCATAGTAGCACTGTAAGATAAAAGTAACATAGTGAATTTGCTGAAGGAAAATGTTCACACATTTTATTTGATTCTAAAGATTCCACCGACACTCGATTATATTTTAATTTCCCTTCTTCAAACCGAGACCATTTAATACTCGATAAGAAGATACCACAAAAAGCCTCCTCTCAGTTCTCTTTGAGATAAATACGTACTACTGCCAAAAACACAAATCTCACTTGTTTGTATTTCTTGAGGTAGGCAATAAAGTTGATTCAAAAGTATAATGGAGGGCACTGAGACGCGCAATTTCCGTCTGCCCTCTGTCTTGTCTTCTGGAATTCAAGAAATCATAAACAACTTGGGTTGTACGTCACTCACTGTAATAGCGTCGTGGTAACTGGTAGTTATTATATATTTAAGTGATATTTTTACTTAAATCATAACCTCCTGAGTTCCAGACACCTTCTTTTTGGAATATTGTTTTGAAACTCTTGCAACACGCTCATTAGCAATTATTTATGATGAGAAAAATAATGAAAAATTTCTTGCACTGGAAAATCAAATTTTTCACTACGTCCTACTCAAAGAACAAGGGAATACTATTAACATGTCCTTTGAAAAGGACATAAACAGATTTTTGTATTTAAGTAAAGGGACCGCAAGAAATAGAAAAATAATAAAAGAGAAAATCATTTTATAAAAAGCTTTAATATTAAACTTTACATAAATAACACAAATAATTTGTTTTCTTAAAAATAAATATAAAAAATCAACATTGTTAAGAAAAATCAAGATATGCTTAGAATGTAATTGTACATAAGTAGTAAAAAAAAGGAACGATAGTCAGGGAATGTTGTGTCTCCCTCATAGACTACCATATCACAAACCAAGCCTTGAAGTGACGTTAAGACAAAAACTTTCAGGTCGACAGGATTGGATTTGTTGGGGCTATACTGATGCATAGTGCATTTCCCTGTAAAAGGAATAATCATTTCGTCAATACTCAATTCCTGTGGGCGTTCTTGTTTGTAACATCCAATTAGTATACGATCAAATAACGGCTGGATTTTCCACATCATTCGCAATTTTTGTTCCAATGTGACATCTGGATCATATACGCATTTTAGTCGTAATCTAATAAAAAATAATCTATTGCGAGTTATAGCCATGGCAATTAATGAAACTTTCCATTTTTTATACCAATACATAGAAATTTTTGGGTACTGTAATGCAGCCATAATCATAGTAATACCGATAAACACTTTGTTTTACAGTTAACCCCATTGATTTACCTGTCTACCAAACATGTGTTCTATTCGTACAATCAACAATTTGTTTAAGAATACCATTGTCAATGTATTGTTCGTAAAATTTATACCACTCCCATTCCTCTGTATTTTTCTGAAAATATGCTGGTTGCATTAAATGATTAACTTCTGAATCAAGAGTGTTAGCCAGCCAAGTGCCTTGAATATCGGTGTTAATTTGGTGATTTCTTATTGCATCTTGCCGAGTGATAATGTGACTCCTCTGCTTCGACTACGACTGCGTCCGCTTGCGCGTCCTCTAGATCGCGTAGGTGCTGTCTCCGAGTTATGTGACAGTGCTGGTGAAGTTATTGGAGTAATCAATGGGTTTTCGTCCTCATCCGAAGTACTCGATGCATTTGATTGGTGGTTACCGGCTCTTTGGTCGAAATCTGGTGGGTGAAACTCCGGATCATCATCCGAATCATCTCCAGAATAATCAAACTCAGAGTCATTCAGAGCCTGCGCGATGTCCTTTTCGGATATCACTAAAATGAATATGAAATTCGCTTAATGTATTTTGTATAGTACAAGGGTACTTAGACCAAGAAAGTATGAATTGAGTACTGATGTACTTTGCAAAGGACATTGAAAAAGCAATGAACGTCACACGTCAATTATTTCTTTTATCGTGATAATATTATCTCAAATCAATAGTGTACACTTCTATTTTGTCATTTATAACAATACATTGTAAATTTGTTAAAAAAATACTAAGATTAAAAAAGATATACTTACATTTGCGAGGATGCAATCCAACATTACCGCACCCCGACACCATGTTTTTTAAAATGACGCATGATATTTGGCGGTTATATTTTTTAACATAGCCTTTCAAGTCACTAGAATGCTCTGGCGAAATATTTCAGTGTTGCTATTTTAAACATAGACTACAGAATTTTTGTCTTCTTACGTACTATGTATAGTACACATGTACCCAGGAGGTTAAGGATATTGATTTTAAGATATTTTTGTGGTGATTCACAACTTAAACGCCACATAGCAGACAAAACCGAAAATCAATTATCAACGTCGACTCAACGTCTTAATATATTTTTACTATTAGTCTAAACTTCTTGATTTTCTATGTTTAATTCAACTACTACAATAATAATAATATTCTAATAATATTCTACCACATACACACAACACCAACTAGCCCAAACTAAGCAGAGCTTGTACTTTGGGTACTAGACAATAGATTAACATACATATATACTTTTTTTTTGTAAATACATACATATTATACATAGAAATACCCAGACCAAGACAAACATCAATCAACTTTTTCTAGGAAATACGTCCTTTCCTGTTCGAAGGACTTGCATGTACTCGAACACAAATTATTCGGTGGTATACCTCACAAAAGTAGTATAATCACGAAGATTATGAAAACAATTTTCTCTTTACACTATAATTCAAATAAGCGTATATTTCCGAGTGCAGGTCTTGCAAATAACTATTCATAATGAAAATACGTGCATTTTCTGCAAGATGTGAATTATTTTAACTAAATATTCTAGCAGAGGATAATAAACAGAAACTTTCTAGTTTCTCTCACATGTGGTACAGAAATGTTAGTGTAACGTAAATAATAGATAGCTCCCTTAGGACCTACTGTATCAATAATGTCCCTGTGCTCTTGAAATAGTTAAGAAATTGGAGTTGCGGGACTTTATCTATATATTATAGATAAACTGGATGTTTTGTGACAATTTTTAACCCATTGAATGTACCTTAATCATAATAATATTTACCGCACGTCTCATGATCCTTAAGACCAAACTTCAGATATTTTTAAAATAAGCCTTTTTTTCGTATCAACTGATTATAAGGTGGTATTTCTGTTACCTACAGAATTTGTAGATCCACAGCTTTGCTTTTATAGACTTGGCAACATATTATTCGTAGATTTGGATATGCAAGTATCCATAGGATATGGAAAGCGAAACAAATATAAATGTAATCTTCTAAAGACAGATGAGAAATCTAAACGTAGTATGTAAGTTTAATTTTTGGAGCAGAGCAAATAATATTACATACCTATATCGCAGTAAAACATTGTTGTGTCCGAAAAAACACAAACCAACTACCAAACCCAGCACATTACGTGAACTAAACAATATCCCACTTTTTCCTAAGCTGGAAACAAACATCTTTTTATACCGCACTTAATTCTTCCACTCATATTACACTCAACCATTAAAACCCGCAAATTTTACGTTCAAACCGTATGAATAAAAATACGTTAGACGAGAATACAAATTTTATGGTCTGTAAAATAAGCTGGGTGGAAAAAATTGGATTTATGATAATTCTGTCTCGCCGCTAATAAAATGTTGGTAGCCTGTTCTTACGGGGATGTTGCTCTAGATAAACTTATTCTTACTGTGCTAGAATTAAGGTAAAGTACTAATAATTTGTGTCCAAGTACAATAAATAATAATAACTATGGTAATATTTTTCTCAGACGTTATTAACATTATAATTACGTCTTTCAATTATTTGACCGATTAAGGTATTACAGAAGCTCCATATTAGTTAATTCATTTGATATGATTTGAAGACTTTTTGAGGCAGGTTCATATTGAACTTTGCGTGATGGGCTTTGCATATTGAGAGTATATTTCCAACTAGTTATTATTTTCAGATATACTTTTATTTTCTTCTTCTTAGAAATTGGCTGAACCAGAAGTCTTAGAATGAATGATGTTACCTGACCTTACTTATAGCGTTTAAGAGAAACTTTCAAGTCTTAATAAAAGCAGTATAAATATTTTTATTTGTTTTCTATTTTATCTGATTCTTTTACACATATGAAGTTAGACGAATTCTAACATAGTATATTGATTTGTTTCATAAATGTTGTCTGTTTCATCAATTATTGTCATGTGCCTGCTAGCTGTAGTTTAGTTTCCAAAAAGTTAAACTTCTTATTTTAAGCTCAAAGATTTTCTTTATTTTGATTTATTTTAGAATATTTTAAATATGATTAGAAATTGTGTTCTTTATTTAGTTAAAATTATTTTCATTCCCATCTTATGGCATCTTGAGTATCACGGCTGATAAAATGCAGGTATAAAGGAATCCTAAATAGGCAGACGCTTATTAGTCAATGATATATCCACGATGTACAGATATTATGTCTATGAAATCACATAGGTACCTATTAAGTAAACTATCAATAAAACCGAAATTATATTCATTATTATTCACAAAGCATCTAATAAACCCTTGTAGGATAGGCTAGAATAAAATTAATTGTCTTATAGTTTTAATTGCTTGTTTTATTTTGAATAATGAGTCAGTTATTACTTTTTAATAACGTTTGAGTGTTATCGGTGTGTTGTAAAATAGAAACGAACCTTTAACGATGTGTCTGTAAACGCCTCGGCATCTGAAAAGAGAAATAGGTTTAAGTTAGTTTATTTTAAATGGAAAGTAAGTAAGATGAATAGGTTTAAGTAAGTTTTGTGATAAATAGAGAATATTCGTATAGATTTATTGCGTATCAGGAATTCTATGACGCCTATTAGAGAGTTTTAGTTTTTCTTTTTTATTTCTGTTTTATAATATTTCAGGCATAAGTTAGTTTCAAAGAAGAAAGTTCAACCAAACACTTATGTCTAATATTTTTAGTTGTACCCGATGAAAACTAAGTAATTCTTACTTAGCTTTTAGTGTTATTGTACAACCCCTATTTTGTCAAATCAAGTTATTGTTATTTAATATTTTATTGTAAATGTTAAAATGTGAGTTGGATTATTATTTTTGCCGAGTATTCATCTGAAGATTTTAGGACTTTTTTAAGAATGCCAGAAATAACTGAATTAATCTGAACCTCAAAATGTTATTGGAACAATACATACAAAGATCCCCACTTGTATATTTTGAATATATCTAATATCTATATCTAGAGTGTCTCTGTACATAGCCCACTTATGCTTTCCTCACAACGGATATCCAAGGAGGAATAAGCTGAGATGCATAATACCCATATTGCTTGATGTAAAATAAAAGTAAAGGAAAAGGACCACCTTGTGATATAAAACCTAATTAAGGCGCGGCATACAAGAACACAATACAACTGATGGCAAGAAGTTACCTGAGCGCATTGGACCCTTACAATCTCAAAAATACGAGCGTTGCCAATGCTTAAAATAGGAGTTGCTATGTTACCCGTACAAGAGACTATAGTCGCTGGTCCTTAGCTGATTATCATATACGATCCTATGGCTTAAGTAAAAAGAAGGGTGTAGATGAATTTGATTCTTTGACAAACACATACTGGATAATTTTATCAGAAAATACTCAGTAATAGCACGGAGTTTCAATCTGCGTCTAAAAGATGTCGCCACTTACTACTTTACATTAGAAGGAGGTAAACCCAGTGGTGTTTAGGTTAAATATCGTTGGTGAAATAGGGATTGTTAAGTAAACAGTATAATATGATTATAATGAGTTTAAGTAAATCCGAATTAATTACAATTTTATTAGTTGCAAACAACCTATACGATTTTCTAGGCAAGTCTATTGTACGGTGGCACAAGAATAACTGTCCTGTCATATTATCCTAAGAAAGCGCCATAGTTACACTTTACATTCTATTTCCCATACTTTATCTAGAAATCAAAGCTGGGGACCTGAGATTCGTTCGCAATCATTAACGCAACGAAACGTCATACAAAATGTTGATGGTGGTTAAAAAATAGCCTGTCATTAATGTATTACTTCTCTGTTTGGATGATATTAACACGGCTCTGGCTCTCATAACAGTATCAATAAAACGAAAAGTGGCTTAATTTATCCGCAGTCGCTGTTAACAATTATGATTTAAGTTAATTAATCGGCGTTAAAACGAAATTATTCAAATTTAATTTAATAACATTGGTACATCATTTTTGACTGACTGCGTCGGTGGTGCAGCAGTGTTGAATGTGACTGCGCATGGTCTCGAGTTTAATGCCTGAGTTGGACAGTTACGGAGTTTTGGTCTAGAAACTTCCATTGGCGGCCTCGATGGCGTAGTGGTTAGTGTAACCGACTGCCACGCCTAAGATCACGAGTTCGATTCCCGCACAAGTCAAACATTTATGTGCATGAACATGGATGTTTGTCTTGGTCTGGGTGTTTCTTTGCATAATATGTATGTATTTACGAAAAGGAAAGTACCTATATATGTCTGTTTATCCATTGTCTAGTACCCATATTACAAGCTGTGCTTAGTTTGGGCTAGATGGTGTTGTGTGTATGTGATAGAATATTATTATTATAATTAACAGCGCGGTCTCTAGATGGCAATAGACTCGTTCCCTTTTAAGAGAGACTTAAAAGTATATTTGGCGAATCTTTTGTGTGTTACACCTTGGCTATCTCTTCAGAGATGTAGACGTGAAACTACGTATGTATATAATATGTGTGTGTGTGTGTGTGTGTGTGTGTGTGTGTGTGTGTGTGTGTGTGTGTTAGTATGTATATAATGTTAATAGATCTACTGTGGTATTGGCAAAAGAGCGGACGGATTGATGGTGAGCGATTACTGCCGTCCATGGACACTTGCAACACTACAGGTATCACAAGTGCGTTCGCCTTTTAAAAAGAAGTACGCTCTTTTGTTTATTTTTAAATATTGATCGTTAAAATGACAACACTCCGCCTGATGGTAAGTAGTCGTGTGGTCTAAGAGCAGTGGCCTCCACACCGTCCTCATAGCAGTGGAGGCGTTGTTGAGGTCTGTATTTGACGGCCTGAGAAGGTGCTTTTTCACGCCCCGCTTAAAGGACCCAGGATTGAAGGAAGAAGAAAACACGTGCCTTGGCAGAGAATTCCATGCCTTGATCGTTCGGCAGAGGTATGAAGACCCAAACTTGTTGGTATTTGAAGGTCGTATTGGTCCAGAAATACACCGGAACGAGTTAATTTGACAGTTATGTTGGCGAGGCAGAAAACCTGAACCATCTAATGGTATGCAGTCAAATGGACGCTCCTTACTGCACATTAGTAGGTAAATACTTCGGACGCCTTTGTCTAGCTCGCTGATGGTCAATTTCAAAATCCAATAATCGAATCGTTTTACCTATTGACAGTTAATTTTTAATACATATCACTCCATATCTTTGTTTTTTTACAAAAATATGTAGTGATATGTGTTAAAAATTAACTGTTTTTTTTAAGACAACTCCCGCATAGGGAAAAAATTCTGTATGCCGGGGAACTTTACAAAAATTCAAATAATGGACACAAAGAATATCCAGACTCGGAACAACCATTAGTGGATCACACAAATTTTGCCTCATGTGGGATTCGAACCCACAACATTCGGTGCAGTGGCAGCGGCGGGGCGACCACTTAAGCCGTCAAGCCATTCGTGAAGTCATTAATAACGACTGATTATAAAAGTCCCCCACCGCGTCTATCTGTCTGTTCGCGATAAACTCAAAAACTACTGAACGGATTTGCATACGGTTTTCACCAATAGACAGAGTGATTCATGACTTCATGAAGAAGGTTCAGGTGTATAATTTGTTAAGGTTTGCCCAGGTCGGGCAAAGTTAGATTCTGTCAATAAAAATTCAGTAATAACATGAAGTTTGAAACTGTGCCAGATAAACGTACGTACGTACTTAAGTATTAAATATATAGATCTGTGATCTGATCTATCTTTTCTATGATATACCGGCGTAATTTGTTACAAAACTAAGCACAATAAAAATAAAGGTTCCTAAAAAATAAAATCATTTACATTATTCTAGCGGGAAATTATAATATGTAGGTAAAATGAATTAAGTATTCTAGAAAACACGGCTAAATTTATTTGTAGTTTTTTAGTTAAACGGGGAGAACACAAATATTCGACTTATAAAAATCTAGATAGGATTTTAGGCCAGGTTAAGAGCACCTTAAAACGGCGAGCGTGTATGAGGAATTTTATGAAAGTGAATGAAGCCAGAGAAGTGTGTCAGGATCATAGCAAATGGAAATCCGTAGTCTCTGCCTACCCCTCTGGGAAACAGGCGTGAATCTATGTATGTATGTATGTAAAAATCTAGATATAATTCCAATTACCTACTTAAGTTGCAACGAATGCATCGAAAGCCTATTGTGTTTATATAAAATTTTCCTTAAAATATATAGACATCACACTTTGGCTGTGATTACAACTAGACAAAAACATATAATGATCCCCTTTAGACTACGTTCGCACGTTATATCCATTACCTGAGATATACTCCGAAACATAACATATTTCTATCCTTTACTATAACACGATATTTAATATTTACATCCCTTTCTTTTGTGTAAAGCCAGCCGCTATCTGGTTTAAGTTAACAACATTATACTGCAAATAAATGCAGTAAATCAATTTTTATATCAACAGAGAATATTTTCGTTAAATACCTATAATATTTTATTTCCGTGCTTCACACTAATGCAATTTAAATAAATAATACTAAAGCCACCCCTTTTAAATAAATCATGTTATATATTTTAAATCCTATAAATTTGTCATTGGTCCTGTAAATATTGATTTGACATTTACTGGAATGGTAAAATGCAATTTGCTGGCATATATTGCTAATAAATAAATCATAAAAATAAAATATTATGCTACAAAACTAACTATTAAAATCACCAAACCAATATTATTTTACGTAAAACAGACTTACTTACAACAGAAATATTTGTATGAAAATCCTTGAAACACACACAACACAGTATTTTAAAAATCAAAATACAACTCGGAAACTTTCATTCTTATATCGTCACCAAACTTATGAGCACTCGATGTCACAACAATACACAAACGCGAGGCAACCGGGCGTGCGTCTACTCACAACGACGCCTCATCGCTCACTGGCCGTTTCGGAGTTCGGAGTTCGAGACAACAACGCACACATACATAACTCACCGTACTACAATACATCGCCGTGTATATGTGTGCAACCGTGTTCCAAACTTAAACTTCTGACCATCGCTGTACTGCGTCCAATTCTGAATTAAGCAATTATAGTTAATTTCGAGGCTCTCCATATTATGTTCAGTCGTGTCTGGGAGAAATGTGTTATTTTGTATCATAATTTGTGTGAAGGCATCCGCTTGAGCAGCTGTGAATTATATTCTGTACGTGTAATATATTCGTTATTTTTTATCTATTATTTAATAGACGGTTGTATCAAATAGGTTTAGACCGTTAGGGGCTTGCGTATTAGTGTTTTGCTAACGAATGCTGCTTGTTTAGAGTTAATTACAGTATGAAACTAATAGGATCTTTTTGAGCCTTTTTTGTAGCTGACAAAAACTGTTAATTTGATTGATATGATGAAATCAAAATTAGATAATTACTGGCTGATTGGAGGAATAAAAAGTTAAGCATTTGTCCCGGATATTTCGTCGAGGAACTATTATGTTCGTTCAGTGTAAGGCAGAGTGATTTAGTCCGACGGGCCGCTGCCCGACGCGACGCGGCGACGAACGGTTGATTTTGGTATTTAGTTTTTATGTACAGTCAACGTGGCGCGTAAATTTTGACGGATCTAATAATGACACAAATGACAGCACTTAACGCTGTTATTTCATGTAATACTAATAATGCATTTTGTTATGTTTTATTTAGTAATAGTAGTCTGTACTACTTTGCTCGTGGCTTAGCTTGCGTAATTATAAGTTAGGTTAATAACAGTACTTTTTCTAAATAAAAGATACTCTATGTCCTTTTCTGCAACATTGACAATGTGTTTTCATGATGATCGATCAAGAAGTTTAACTGGCGTAAAAGTTTAGTAAACAAAGACATATTCGTATTTATAATATTGGTAGGATACTGTATTTTCTTAGTACGAATAAAGTAAAAAAGAAAAGCGTATATTTTAGTTCACATCGAGAAACACAGTAAATTACAGTTAACACAGGTATAAAAAACAAATCTATAGTCTCACGACGTGATCAAAATAGGATTTTGTTCGGCGTGTATCAAACGAATGCCTGTTGCTGGTTTTTCAACTAGGCCTTAGGCAATATACCGAAAAGGATTTATTTTGAATAAAAAACTGCATCAGCAATTGTCCATACAAACAAAACCAGGATCAGATTTTAAATAACAACACAAAAAACCACTCGTGCACTTTGAATAAGTAATAAACACACACAAAACGAAATCAAGCTCCTCACTCATCAATCATTCGTTCGTCCAAATTCATTCGAAACCGTTGTCAATTCAAATTTAAATTTCGAACGTTGAATACAAAAGAAAAAAGGGTAAAATTAACACTAACTGCCAGTACCAATTTCAAATCATAAACGGTGTGATTAATATGGCTCGGGTTTGTTCCAATGACACTTCATGTCAACGTTGCCTAATTTGATTGGACGTTTTCGTATATATTACAACGCTAGGCGGAGTCTATTGGGTGTAATTAAAAATCATAGATCGTTATCACGCAAACCAGGCAAGTTTCCGGCGGAGAGAAACGAAGTCTTTGAATTAAAAATTAACGTGTTGTGTGAATTTGATTGTGCTTTTTTTGAATTAAGTACTTTTTAATCTTACATCTGGAAAAGGTTTTATTTAGGTGTTTTAGTTTTGGTAGTTGGATGGTATACAAGGTGAAAAGGTATATGCATATACCCAATAAAAGTTATTTTGGAAAATAAAATGCTTATCATTTAAAAAAACTTGATTTACGTTTGTAGAGTCTCAAGCCTCTTAACGTCTACTGGGCACAGTTGAAGACTCCAAATTGCTACTGAGAATTATTGTTTTACAGGAAAACCTAAAAAGACTTTGCCAGACTCGAGAATCTTATGCCGTCAAGGTAGTCATTTCTAAACATTAAAGAGCAATTCAATACCAAGACTATTACGCTAGTAGTTAATTCAATTTTCTTCTATAACGCCGTAGTTCTGAACACCTACCTACTTGTTTCATTACGTGACTATGTTCTAGCTGGAGGCTTATTAAAACAGCCTTTACGAGCCAAAAGTGATTTGTAAGTAAAGGCACGTCTTTAGTACTTAGTTTAACTATCTATAGAGATAATAGATTCTGGTTTGTTAGTTATATAATGGTATGATCATTAGAGTGGGTGAAACTTAAATGAAAGAGGCGAAAAGGAATCTTTGGATGGAACTTGCACCGATGACACTTCGAAATGCTTTCACTTAATAGAAATAAATAATAGATTAAAAAAACTAAAAAACACACTTTAAAATTTAATAAATTATTTTCTACATTTTTTATTTTCAGTAAAGCGCGTTTTTTTTTGTATGTTTTATTTTGTTTTCAAAATTATTGTTTTGTCATCGGTACTTATCCCGATATATATCGAAAGTGTGCAGTTTTAAATCAATCCGCCGGTTTGAAAGGAGTGAAAAACACGTTCAAAGATTCAGTTACATAGATTCATAGACACATGGATACATTCATACCAAAATAAAAACGTGTTAAATTCGCTTGTTTCAATGCATCATATGGTTGGTCTTACATGAATACATTTAGCCAGCTATATTTTAAGTCCTACGTAATAGAGAGTAAGCCGTTTGCCGCTTTCTCACGCTAAGTAGAGGCCCGTTTTCAGCAATGGGATACAGTTCCAGACACCTTCCTGTTATGAAATATTTTACAAGAAAACTCTATAACAGTTGCCTGATCTGGGAATCTTGATTCCCTGAGTTCTCTTTCGCTGTAGTATTTTCATAACCACTACCGCGGTACCATAAAACAATACCGGCAGTAAAATGGGACAAGATATAATAAAAAAAAAACTTTAATTTTAAAGATTTTTCATCGTTATATGTACCTATTTATTGTATTTAATTTGTCATTTTACAATATTCATTGTCTTAACGAATATAGTTATAGAGACAGACAGACTGCAATGCAGAGGATCTCGAGTTCGAACCCACGTCGCCCACCACTGACTTTCTGAAGTTAAATGACTTTTCGAAATTATGTGCGTATTGATTGACAATTATCGCCTGTTCCTGCCTCGGAAGCCGTCGGTCTCTGCTGCCATGAACATCTATGACAGTCGTTATTGAGAAGTCAGTGCCCTATAATATCCTGAAGCTGGTCTAGCCTTACGGTATCGTCAACCTTCGGGTTGCGGAGGTCAGGTGGCAGCCGCTCCGTGTAAAAACTGATATCCAGTCAAATCCGGTTAGACCAGAAAAGCCGACCCCAAGTGACTTGGGACTAATAAAGGCTAGGGAGAAGAATTCGACCATTCTGAAAAAACCGCTTATTAAAAACTTACTTCCTAACAAACCTGTCGACAAATCGTCAGTGTGATACGGCCCTAAAAGTAACGGCCATAATATTAAATTAGCTTGCACTTTACGCTCTATAATTACACTGCTGAGCCAATTAGCTAGTTATAATTTAATTGAGAACTCGAACTTGGCTTAGAACAATTTAGCGTGAATATAATAATTATCGTCGTATCTCTTCTGTCATATAGCGCTTGAGTGGATAAGAATAATATGTACCTGTCTATCTACTTCTGCCGTTAAATATTCAATAACTAGGAAAGCTACGAAAGCGACTGGTATTCGTACTGATATTGTAAATACAAATGTTAGATTGTTTGTTTATTATATCTCTTGTATTGTGTCCATTTATATACACGTTTTCGTGTTTTAACTACTCGACCGATCATCGTAACATTTCGCATACACATTGTCAGGGGTACAGAAAATGACAAAGGGTACCATCAAGTAAGTGTTTCATCCAGAAAAAGTACTGTTTCCGAGGGATAGAAAATTGAAATAACCGCCATTTACACGAGCCCAGCCATGGACAAAATCTAATAGGTACAACTATAAAAAGCAGCCCTAATATGTATATCAAATAATCAAAAATTCTAAACAAGAAGATGTTACATCCCTAATAATGGCGATGAAACTAAAAGCGTTCGATCAAAACAAAACAACCATGCCACGTCGTTTTAAATAAAATTCCTAATAACTATTGCGCATAGTTATTTCACATCATTTGCCTCACAAATGTAAATGTTACCGCCGCCTGTTACCATTAGACGTCTGAACTCAACGCCAAAGTAACATTATTAATATACCCATCATCTCATATACGACTAACACTACAGTAATGTGCGTGTAATATAATATAGTCGTGTCAAGGCGCAACACTGTTTCTTATCATGTCTTGATGAATTATCACTGTACGGTACGCTGGCGGTAGTGATGTGGTGCAAGGTATAGAGTATCGAGTACTCATTGCTAGTATTGATCGATCCGAAAAGCAAGCTGCAATGCAGCCTTAGGAATGAAAGAAATGAAAAAGAATTACAATTTTCGGAAATTATGTGAGTCAACCGAATATTGATGAATTACTTGTTATCAATTATAATTGGAGTTATAATTGAATAATCCACACTATTTTTGATGGGATCGATCGATGGTTTCATTTGAGATCATTGTCCTTATATTTCAAAACGCCACATGAATAATCGAATGGCGGTATCGTATTGGCGTAGGACTAATATATAATCAAATAATAATCAATAGGTATCACAGTTAGATGCGTTCTAATATTTGTCAATATTCCAATATTTCGATTTGTTCTACGACTCGAATTATAAATTTTTCGAGTCTATTCGCAAGTGAACAGACCGATCCGGAAGACCTACCAGCTCCAAGAAACGTTTAAGATCCCACGTAACTGGGGACAAGTCTAATAACGTCTACCATATTGGAAACCTCACTATGTGCTGTTGCTGAAAAATCAAATAACACTTTACCCAACACAAAAATCGAACCTCGAAATCGCGTTCACTATCACTGCGTCTCCGAAACATTCTTACTCTTATTTACTAGCAATTATAAATAATACAATATATTTATGGACTGTCAAAATCTTGATGAAAGCTTGTCTATCATAATAATAGGGCATTAGTCAGGACGTCTTATGAATAAATTACTGTGTGTAATTTCAGGCTGAATTAATTAATGTAAGTAAGTACTACATTTGAATTATTAATGCAATAGATTTCAAGTTCGCTTGTGATCAATTAGAGCATATGCGTCTAGATTTTAAAGCCAAAATTACAATGTTGTATATTGTTTTTAAAGTCATGCCTCGCATTGTTATATCTGTATTGTGGCAGACTTTACAAACATTAAAACAATGGTCATAAAGAAAACCCAGTCTCGGCATATCTATTTGCTGACCACACTATTTTTTGTCAACTGTGTGGACATCAAACCCATACGCTGTGGCAGTAGCAACTTAAACCACTGCGTCATTTGTGTAGTCACTTTGAGCAAATTTCATCAATTTACTAATAACACTATCCGCCCCATGATTTCAAGACGCGTATACCTAAGAAGTAGACTAACTTATACTATTTATTTCTATATACTTTAATGTTTTGTTCTTTTTTATCCGATAAAATGTTCTTCAAGCTTCTGCAAGAAATAAGTAGAACTTAGATTACATTTACCGCTTACGCTTATCGTCTAAACCGCCGAACTCAGCAGAACGCGGGCGAACTAATACGGCCAAATTCTGTCTCAACATTATCGTATAGCCCTATGGGAGACCGTTTGATATGCAAATTTTGATGCTCAGGTATATTAGTCAATGCTTTATTGGTTCTGCTGCTTTCTAAGTTCACTTTGAATCGAACGGGGAAACGTTTGATTAATATTGTGTTGGGATTTCGGAGTGTTTTGGAGCTTATTTGGGGTTAAGGTAAAAGGATTCAGGCAATTATTAGCATGTCAAGGTTGACTGGTAACAAGTCAATTCAAAGGGTTACTCTGATTAATTAAAGTAAATTGTCGTTGCAGTATTTGGAAATATAAACCTATACTGATTGTGAACTTATTGTGTCAAGTTAATTTTAGAATAACCTATATGAATTTGATACTAACAACCTGTTTCAAAAAGCTTAATTATCGACATGTCAAAATCAAACTAATATCAAGTATTTTGATTGGCTATTGCTAATTCAGTCACTCAATCCCAGCTTTTGTCACAAATTACGTTCTGCTAAACATTTTGTGTTGGTCTAAATTTCGAGAACCGGGTGAACGCTGTAAATAAACCAAAACTTTGGATATGATTAAATACCACCAAAATCTCCCTAAATTTGACTTGCTCTTAGGCCGGGGTATATTTTATATTGCTGTATTTTTACTTTTAGTTAACCTAGTATCTTTTTTACGGCTATTTGTAGGCATACTAGATTAGTAAATAATCATCCCATATAGTGTTATTAAAATTAGCAAACTTGGATGATACCTTACCAGACGTTACTGCACACATACGAGAAACAGGTGGCGATCATTGCAGTATTCTTTGTAATACTTACTTTAACTTATAGTAGGTATACTTTTAAACCTTGCTGTCAATATTCTCAAAATGGTCATTAGGTAGAATAGACATTTCAATATTTTTAATTTGGTGCGAAATTTTGTATACGCCTCATACATAATATATTTGTTAAGGTTTTGATAAATTCAAAGAGACTGCTGTCGTAAGTTCACGGCTATGACATGTGTGTCAAATGTTCAGAACGAATAGTTTATAAATAAATAGTCCTTTTGAAAGGACTGATAAGGGCTCGCGAGGATTTTCTATTTTCTTTCCAAAGTTGTATTGAACTACAAGTCATTGCGAAGGTCCTTAGGGAAATAAAGGTGAGACGTTGAAAATGGAAAGGAATCTATAAACGTATTGAATAATATAAATAGTTTCGCTATTTTTTACTGTTTGCTTTAACTTTAAACAATAATCTATCACATTCCACACTTATATTATAAATGAGAATGTGAGTATATTTGTTTATTACGCTTTTACTCCTTAACTACTCGCCCAGTCATCATGAAATTTGCATACACGTTTTCAGTAGTACAAAAAAGGAAATAGGATACATTACATCCAGAAAAGGTACCCGATTGTAGACGCGGGCAAATGATAGTAATAGTATTAACTATATAATACAACTAAATATTTAGTTTGATTTTGTTTGAAGGTGCTAATCTCTGAAACTAGCTGACCGACTTGAAAAATCTTTACGCGATAAGTAGTTCTTTTACTGTGGAATTATGTAAGATATGTAATATCACGCTGTAAGCAAAGGGAGCGGAGCTGTAATCATAAATGTAGGTAAAATCGTAGGAGACTGCTGGTGAAATATATTTTTGTTCAAAACTTTTGCGTTTTGTCCTAAACGTGCTTACCCATTAGGCAACATTAGTGTAAGTATTTAGGTTACGAAATCTATAACATGCATAATACATCTACTCCAATCCCGACTCCAAGTACCAGATTTTATTAAACTCTTTCTATCAAAGAATTTTGTACCCTAACATCTATCTCACAAAGTTCAATTTGTATTGTATCTATCTATGTAAGAATACCTTTAAACGAATGATACCAAATTAGAATAGCATGCTTTACGTTAATTTATTGAACCGGTGCCACTTAATAGAATTAATGTTTCAATTTGATTAATTGAAACCAATTTTAGCGTTTACATCTGAAATAAATTGCAACGGACGAACATAATTTTAGATTTGAACAATTAATTGTGGAAGGAAATGATTATTTTTGTAATTGTCTTATGATTTATACGTTAGATCCTTTTGAGTATTGAATGTTGTAAACTGCATTTGGAAATAAGTTAGGCAGACCTATATACATATAGTCTCTCTCATATCTTCGAAGGGATAGGTAGAGGGATGTCTAAGGTTTCGGGATCGATTGCCGGGCCGAGGAAAGTATTAATAGATTTTTGCATAAAGAAGGTCTCAGTAGCAGCACACAGTTGGGAACTCTGTCCAGTAAACGCTAAAAGTTTTGCGTCCTATCCTAAGTAGTATAGCTGGCAAAATATGAGTGTCATACACTATACAGGATGTCCGGTAATTAATGGATAACCTTGAAATGTCTTATAGTATAACCGAAGGCCGTTCAGAAAAATGAGAAAAAAAAATGTATATATTAAAAAGTGCAAGCTATATTAGCATAGCATACTTTTGACTGTCTACCTATTAGCATAATTAGTGTTTAATAATAAAACAACAAAAAGCCGATGGATTTCATTCATTCATGGTCGTAGTATACAAGAAAGTTATACATGGTAATTAAAAAAACAACACATATCTCAGGTAGTGGTTAGGATAGATTTATTTTATATTTTTTTCTGAACGGCCATCAGTTCCACTATTAGACATTTCCAGGTTATCCATTAATTACATTACCGGACACCCTGTATGTAGTACACTACATACATAGCATTCAGAGAGAGAGAGAGTACACTAATTTCTTGACAAATTGTATTGTTTTTACAAAAGATTGAATACAATTATTGGTTTAATGCTTGCATTGGAAGAAATCGGTTATCTGACCTGTTCTTTGCTAGCTCTTTTCGTTATCAAAACATTTTACCCTGTGTTATAAACAGTAGTTTATGAATTCACACGGGATATCCAAATGGCCATTTGCACCTAATGAACACAAACAATACAAAACGTGATTGAACATGTAAATTTATAATGCAAAATGTATACAGGCCTTTATTAACGTTCAAAATAGTGTAGTTTTGAGCAATTAATGTTTGTTAGAATGCAAATTGTAGTAGTAGGGACAAATCCGAGGAAATGGGTGTCATTAATTAATTATTAATAGTGTGATAAGGTTTGGTTTTAAATGTTGAATGCAGAAAAGAAAGAAAGAAAAAGTATTTATTTTGGAACAAAAAACATGAATAATAGAAAAATCAGAACAATAATAAAACTAGAAAAATAAAACAATTAGTAACACTATAATTTCATTTCTGCTCACTGGCAACACCACACTTTCCTCTTAACTTAACGGAAACTGCCTCCCATCAAGTCAAGTCGAGTATTGTCAGTGAGCAGCGATACAAACAATAAAATCGTTTAACTGCCGCAGCGGTGGTGAAAGCGACTTGCGTGTGAGATTCCGAGTTCGAATCCTCGGGTCAACAAAATGTTATTGGATTTTTCTACCAAAAGTCTCAATAGCAGGCCCAATTAGCACGTAAAGCCGTTTGTCCTGCACCTCACCTGATCTCACCGGTCGCGTCGGATTGCCGTCAATAGGGATATGAGATTTAGGTAATTACCTAAATCTTGTGCTTGGGCGCATACTTATGTACTATAATATCTCCTGCATATCTGCATGACCAAACGGGTGTAATACAGGGTGTATTACACCCATTTGGTCTTTATCATCACCAAAGTGGATATATGTAAATTGTTTATTCCGGAATATATTCATTGCACATATGTTTTTAATTTCTACTAATAAGTAGTGTAGTAGATATCTACTGCACTACTTACTAGTGGAAATTAAAAACATATGTGCAGTGTATATTTTGTTGCAAAACATTTCCCTTTCTATATAGAAAGGGAAATGTTTTGCAAGGTATTTGAAACCGATTATATTTGAGACCAATTAAATAGCGTTTGAATCTTCTCTTGGACTGCGCTAGTTTTATATTTGCTGTTTTCTGTTTCATTAACATGAAGAGGTAAAATTTTAGCCGTCACCTACCAACTTGCCTTTAAAACTTTCAAAGTGATCCTTCGGTTCAGTACTTGTGGTTTACCCGATTGTCACAAGTAAACTCACATTTCCGCTTTTGTTTAATATTCGATAAGATAATAACACGCTTCTGTGGGTATTCTCACGGTAGTATACGCAGCGTTACAAAAGATAACCATAAAATACAAAACACTCAGCAAATAGCCAGGAATTTTTAGGATGCACTTAAATAGGCACATACCAGATTCCGTACTGCTACAAAGAATTCTCTAACAAATAAACCCAATAGATTGAGGCGCTCATAGCCAGTTGCACTCAATGATCGGTAAACGATTAGCGAGGTTAAGCAACGTTGGGTGCGGTCAGTCTATAGATGGGTGACCGCTTAGTGGTATTTCATCTGAGCGTCTCCCTGCTTCGGAGGGTACGTAAAAAGTTGGTCCCGGTTATTGCCAAATTGACATCAGTCGTTAAGCCATGTCAGAGGCCTACGGGCGGCTTGAACAACTCTTGACAACTGGTTGGCCACTAACCACGCGAAAAGAAAGAAGAAGAACCCAATAGCACATTGCTCGATCTATAAACTCACTATAACACGCACATGTTATATACGCAAAATTATGACATATACCTATACATAGACTCACGTCTGTTTTCTAAGGGGTAGACAAAGACCCCGATATGCCACTTTCTACGATCATGGTATATATCTCATGCTTCATTCATATTCTTCATAAACGCTTCTCAGTTTCATCTAGCGAGGCAATAAACAACATTATATCAAATTATACTGTATCAGGTAATTATAGATAAACAATAAATCTATTCAAAATTAATTAATTAAATACCGACCTTAATTATATCAATCGTGTCGCAAATAACATAATTATGTTCAACAATAAACCTGTCCCGTTGTAAATTATTACAAATTAATGCAGACTGTTTGAATAATTTAATTATTCGCAAATATAGGTAATTACAAGATGTATAATTTATTAAAACTATCTGGTATTTTTGTTTGTGACAGTCAATAAATTGAATAGTTTTAATAAATAATAAAACATTTGTTATGGGAATCATACCGGGCAGTATAACTGGTTTAATGACGTAATTTTTTAAGTTCAGCTGCGCTGGTAGTGAATAGTTTGAGGTTGCTGAAGAGTATTGTGATCGTCTAGATACGAGGACGAGCACTGAAACGACTTAGCTATATGGCGTATTTGCAGGCGTACATATTAATTTAAGCGGAGCGGTAGCCCAATGGTTTAGGCATTAGCCATGTGATCGAGAGGTCGTGGGTTTGAATCCCACTCATTGCACTAGCGGCGTGAACCCACTCTTAACACACGCATTCTAGCTTAGCTGGAGGGGTTAACAGGGATTCTAGTAATTTGAAACCCAAATAGCAAATAATCTTTAAAAAAATTACACATTTATTCATAGCACTTATAAAAAAACGCCATTTACATACATCACACTAATTGCAATAGCCATTGCGCCGAGTCTTGTAGGTTAATCCAGACAAAAGAACTGCGGCAATTTCAACAATTATGAATTTAGCTAAAATCATTGTAAATTTTTTATCTTTTGCTTATTGCAATTGTGAAAAGAAAATTGAGTGTAAGTGATTTTTACAACATTACAGTGAAGGTTGCTATAGAATCCTATTTAACTCACCTTTTTTATTGATGACGGAAAACATTATGAGGGAAACGTCCCTTGTTTTCCGAACTTGATTTTAGAATTTACAGATATGCAACTGCATATCTGTGAGTTCTATATAATGATCTTGAGAATGGGTGAACTCTGCCCACCCGTACTTAGCCTGCGTGAACGAAGCCCTAACCCTTTTGATACTGACAGGAGGCCCACGCCCAGGTTTGATTAGTTCATAAATAGGGCTCATAATATAATCAACCTGGCCTATAAAGACTTTAAGCATATCGATAGATATAATAATATCTAGTATTACGATATGTTATTATCATACATATTTAGGTACACTGCCTGCTGTATCCCTGAAGTGGTAAGGTACTACAAACACATTTCGTCAGTTATGTACATATGTATGTACCGATACAATTATAGTGTTTTTTATTCAGTTCAGTTTAGCTGTTATGAAAATGTATGTGATTGCCTCGCTACTTGCCACGCTGCGAGTGTTGTGAGTTCGAATCCCACAAAGGGCGAAAATTTGTGCGGTCGACAAATAGTTGTTCAAAGTCAGGTTGTTCTTTGTGTCTGTTGTATGAATGTTTGTAAAATCTTCTGCGACACAGGATTAAATACTAGGGCGGGAATTGTATTTAAAAAAATATATACTGTAATAATAAGTACGGACTTTTAATATGAGAAAGAAAAAGAAGAGAAACATATTCCCGTCTTATTCATATTGCCATTGTGAAAAGAAGATGCACAGATTTCTAGAAAAATCAAGAAATAATAATTCCTGAATTTCGGTAACGGCGGCCAATCTCAACGGAGACTGGCCATCTGCGCAGGAGATATTATAGTGCACAAGCGTGTGCGCAAACACAAGTTCACTCTCTATCCCCTAGCTCTCATGATCCTATGGGACGGTAATCTGACACGACCGAAGAGAAAGCAGGCGTAGGACCAACGGCTTTACGTGCTTTTCGAAGCACAGGGGTGTCTAACACCTCAAAATTCCTAACTCCAGGCTGCTATTGAGATTTCTTATTAGAAAAATCCAATAACTTTTTATTGGCCCGACCCGGGATTCGAACACGAGGCCTCATGTACAGTAGTCGCATTCACTACCGCTGCGCCACGGAGGAATATCGCTACCTAAAAAACTATAATATATCGCCCGATCGATGGTATAGAACCTGAGACTTCAATATCGCATGCAAACAATCACAAACTTATGCCATGCACCCAATAAGGCAGCTATAAATTATCCATGCATATTATTCACGTGGTCCGTCTGTCTATTTGGGCGTTACACAATGCGTTTGTCGATTATTGGTTCACACAACGATAGGTTCATCTGCTCCAACGATTATATTCTGTGAACTAAACTATGTATTATTATATAATATGGATATATAGCCTATTTATTCCTGTGCTATGTTACTCGTATGTGGTCATTTATCTAATGACGTAATAGGGAAGCTTATCGTTGAATGAGAGCTCTACCAGTCAACATAAAAGTAATGGCAATTTTGAGAGTGATAAAAATCGTCGAGGTTAGACTACCAAGGCAGTAAAATAATAACAATTTTACACTAGATTTTGCCTGAGGATTCGCTCGCATTAATGTAGATTTCGATTCCTCAGGAACAATATATTTTTCCTAGATGAAACTCTTAAGTCCTTTTTCATTTCCTTTATAAGATGTATGCAAAATTTCATGATGATTAGTTGAGTAGTTAAGGTGTAAAAGGATAAGCAACCAACAAAAAACAAACTGATATTCGAATTTATAATTAAATCAAATGGAATTCGAAATTCCATATTGAGATCGTTTGACAATTCGAATGCGATCATTTCAAATGTCAACAATTCATTCATTGGGGCTGACATTCTCGCATTTATTACCGACGATATTTGGGGGGAGAAAAAAACAATAAGTGCTTCGCCGAGGAGACAGTGTAAGTGTAATTTATGTGCAAGGCTTTAGATGTAATCTCACAGAATCCTGCGTACAGGCAGTTCCTTGTGAGTTATTTTGTTGTTGACCCGCTAATTCCGAGGATTCTTATCAGATATCCTTGTTTTGTTCACGTGTAAATGAAATAAATGTTCCTGTACTTAGATTTTTGAAGTAGAGTATATTTTAGTGTTACAATGTAGAATGATTTAGCCAATAGATATTGTTTGCATTAAGCTTTTAGTATTCATTTTTTCGTTTAACAACAACATTTTTAATTTGTAATATTTGTTTTATAATTTCGATAACAATAAAATAAAAGAAATATATATATTTTTTTTTTCCGCGTCAAAATGACCACACTCCGCCTGATGGTAAGCAGTCGTGTGGTCTAAGAGCAGTGGCCTCCACATCGTCCTTATAGCAGCCGAGGCGATGTTGAGGTCTCTACTTTGACGGCCTGAGAAGGTGCTTTTTCACGCCCCGCTTAAAGGTCCCAGGATTGAAGGAAGAAGGAAACACGTGCCTTGGCAGAGAATTCCATGCCTTGATCGTTCGGCAGAGGTATGAGGACCCAAACTTGTTGGTACGCACTCTAGTCGACTCCACCGTGTATGATAATTTTGCTGATGAAGTGTTTCTGGTACTCTGAAACTGAACGTTAGTTGCGAATTGCGTTAATTGCGTTAATTGCGAAGAACGAGTTGAATCTCTATTTGCACGATGTTGTCTAAGCATAAGATAAAAAAAATCTTACTGGTGTATATTTTAATTTAAGATATAATTGTCATTAGAATATAAGAAAAACTTCAAAAATACTTTTAATAATTACTATTTCCATTCAATAAAAATCTTTGTGCCTGTGACCGAGATCCAAAAATCGATATATCCATTAATACTAAATAAATATAATAAGTAATATCGATGCAGCGTCCGTAAACAATCATCTATCTTCCTTCAAGCAGAACAGTACTCCATTAAACAAATAAAGGCAAACAGTAGATGCAAAAGCCTTTGGCAATAGATTGAATGTTTTCCCGCTAGAACTAAAGCTAGAATATCTCCTTCTGAAGCTTTATTTTTGTGTTTATATTATTTAATTCTAGTCCACTTCGTAAACATAGGCCTGCATATACTTGAAGGGGTAAGCAGAGCTATTAATACCACATATCACAAACAAAATGCTTGATCCCACGTAATAGACGACGAGGCTCATGTTATAAAACTACATATTAAAAATCAAAACAATTTCGAAATCGAACTCATGATCCCACTATTAACCCAAAATCAAAGCATATACTGTATATAAATAACGAGACAGTTTTGTTTTATATAGTCTACAATATAGATATATCTTTACGATATTGACAATAATTAATTTGGCCGCAATAACAGGAGTTAGTCTATGTAACTATAATACGACATTATGCTTATATTTACTTCAAAAGGTTAGTTAGTTTTAAAATGATTGTATTTAATTAAATTCGTCCGGATAGAAGCTTTTTATTACCAAAGCGCCACGAGTTGCAGGACCGAACCTCGGAAATAGTGAGATCCAATGTTTGTTACATTTCAATGGTATAACCTGATACGAAATTATCAAAGAAATTATCGTCGTATTTACGCCTCCATAATGTCCTCTTTAAATACCATCTATTATATCAAACAAAAATCAAATAACCGTTATTTTATCGTACTCTCTCTAATAATAACACAACACACTTCGCAACACTTTCAATACTTCGCTTTAGAATAAAAGAAAGCGTCAACTATAACCGGCGTCACTCAGTAGCTACATCCATTCCTTTTTTGCTTCCCCTTTTATTCCTTTTTTGTCGTACTTCACTTGTTGGTTTTGTTAAGAATGTAAAGGAATTGACGTCTCCATCGCGATTCGTCACGCTTCACCGTAGTCGCTATGACGATGCGATTTTTTCCGCCATTAAAATGAATATACAACTATAAACTATGAATTATCGACTCTATTCTTTTGTGTTAAAGTTCATTTTTATGTTTCGTTATATTATGTGTTGTGAAGCTCAAAATATACTTGGCAAAGTAGCATGAAGACCCCTCATAGGGGACATGATGACTTAATTTCAGACACGCATTTGGTATGGATGCAAACTTTGCATATGCTTTTTAAACAGCCTGAGGCATATTCTAGTGATTGAAGATATAGTTAATATAGCCATAAGCAAAAAACAGAGTTCATTATGAGTCGAATTTAGTTCGTAGATTGGTTATTTGCAGTCGAGTTTTAATTTGCAATAGTTCATACCAGTTATTAAGTGTAAATTGAATTTTTATTGAGTGAAATTGGTTATTAAACCTGGCTTAAGTAGTAATGTATTTTGACTCTTTGGTTAAATTGTAGGAAAGGTCTGCGCTTATGTTTGCGTGTGATCGTGAGGTTTTGGATTTGTTTTCCGAATCGGGCAGTATTATTGATTTTTCTATTAGGCAATTCTCTATAGCAGCATAGAGTCTGACGATAGGTATAACCTTTCGGGGTGTTAACGTGTAAATTAATTTCAGGTATTGACGATATGGACGCATTGGTTTCAGGACCAGCTCAATATCAACAAAGCGTCAAAAATAAAATCAAAGAACGATACAAAATATCCAAGAATATTTCGTTCGTAAAAGTAGACCAAGAGGGTAATTTGTTGTATTTTCCAGTATTTATAAAGCTTCCCTTGATAAAATATGTCAATTATAAACATAATTGGCTTTAAAGTAATATAATAAAATAATATTTGTTTTATTTAAATGTATGTATGTTGAAGATACATGATGAAATAAACTTTATAGGTACATTATAATATACTTATATAAAAATACTAATTCGTTTCCTTTATGTACTACAACAAAATGATCACAGGTATTTAAAAATTTGAAATTGTAAACATTCTGGGCCCTTCTTAAAATCTGGAATTCGATTAAAAGTCGTGACATCATCATTTACGGCGGACATGATGGATCCAGCACTTTGCCCTTCGTTATTTATCTTAGTAACTTAACAATTTCATCGTATTTGCTTTCCTTACACAACATTTACATTTCGTTTGCTTAGTCGGATAACTTGTTTCAACTTGAAATATAGGGCTGGCATAAATCTGTTTAATTTAAGCCTAGTTTAAAGATAGACATATCTACCATTTTGTGGGTAAATTGAGCATAGCTAAAATTTAAAATACAAATCTTTGGCTTCCTTATAAATTTCTTCTGTAAATATCTATGTCTACTCATGTCACCTCTCTTCTTTTTTTGTTATCTAAAGTTAGAAATAATATAACAATGTCTAAGAACAATCGAATATGAAAGAGATAATTCAATTGGCCACATCACATAATATTTATTTTTACTTTTATAATTTCGGGAGGAATATGAACAGAGAGCAGCAAAGATAAAAAGCGAAAGATCTAAAAGCAGGTTTAAGCAACAATTATTTGAGTTGTATCATATCAAGATATTATACAACTCCAATAGCCACAGTAGAGAAACATTTTTGACCGAAATAAGATAAAAGAAGCTGTGGCTTCCGTAGTGTCAACATTTCTCTGAAGAGTTTGTAGACTTTTTACTTGACTTAGAGATTTAGCTACTCTTTAGGTAGGCAAGTAAAATTTATCTGACACAGATATACATCTTTTACAGAGAACTAGCCTCCATCGATATAAAAATCAAGATCATATCTGTTTTTAATTTTATTATCGTCAGCAGCTTTATCTTCATTTTATTTATCTTGTATAACTCCATTTTTCAGACATTGTTTGCATTCAACTTATTCGAATGTAGTACTATACATTGATTTAATCCGCAAAGTCACGTAATAAAATATGACTTTCGTATATCTGAAATTCTACTATTTAATCAACAAGGCAGTTAGTTTCTGCAACAATTTCTATAAAATATCGACCTTGCTTTTGATAAGAATCAGTTGAGACCAAGGCACGCCAAGGTATTACTCAAGCAAAATTTTCCATCTAAGAGTTGATAAGACCACAAAACCCTTGCAATTGATTACTAGGTAGATCGTAGTTCGATCTTTGAGCTACATAATCATGCAAGCGCTTTTCAAATCTCTAATACCTAGCTGACCAGTAACCGATACGGAAAAATAAATGGAAGCAACTTTGCGGTTTTAACGACGTTGTATTTCTTTATTTTGCCAACCCTGCTCGAAACGGATGGAAGTGGATTGAGACGTTAGTGGCTTGCAACCTGTAGGGTCCGATGTTTTATTTCTTTTAGCTCTTGGACTATAATGGTTCCTTTACTCAACTTTTTTTGCTTTAAAGTTGAACATTGCATGAGGTATGGCGGTTAATTTGTTGTGTTAAATGGCTCGTGTTTGTGAAGGTATACTTGTTTTTATGATGTTTCTAGTTTAAGATTGTCATGATCTTGTTAAATGAGTTTTACTTCAACTACTGGATTACGTAATGTGTTCTCAGTTGGATAAGTAGTTTTGAATTTATCTTAAATTATATTTATGTGAACGTTACTTATATTTACTTATTGATATACATTAATATATTTAAACATATAATATATTGTCCAATAATGCATTGGATATAAAGCACAAAAAAATGAAAGTATGAGTGCGAATTTAAGACTCATGCGGCAAGATATGACCTCTTTCGTATTGTTTTAAGTATGATTGAAGAGTGACAATAATAGTGATAATAATACAAGGATAGTACTAAAGCTTCATCAATTGAAAGAATTAATTGCTCGACAAAGCGAAATCTTGTTAGTCTTTTGTTAAATTTAACAATCATTTCTTTCATCGTACTTCTTCAACAGAGATTGCTATCTCTAATTCACAACATGATTAGCGGACTCACTCATAGCCATTAGACTTACTTTCCTTTACGTACACTATTTTTGGAAGAAATTATATCATCCCTGTATATACCTAATAGTATATTCAATAAATCTGTTCACGAGTCAATAGAATCGAATACCCTTTCTTCATCACTACATTAGCAGCAATTTCCATCTGAATAAAAAAACAGCGTAACCTTCTAAATCTCGGACAACTTAACCTTACCAAACGTAATCTAATCTAAACAGACACAGAGATCCACAATATTTGGCCAAAGCCTGTTATCGGTACAACCATGATTAACCATTTTACAAGCATACGATGTGTTTGGGTATGTGCCAGCCGACGAATTTTGATTTAAACTTGCCGATAAATATTGGCGGCATTTTATATGTGAGGTTCTGTAGCCAATAAATGAATTATAAACAGTATTATAGTTATTTTTATTCACATAAAATTTTTTGTTTCTTATTTTTTTATAATCATTATATTCATTTTTATTTATCTGGCTTTTGATATTCTTATATAAAACTATTTAACATGTTATGTATATGTATTCCTATGTCTTGCAATGATAAAGAATGTATTGTATATGGTATTTGCTATCTATATATTAATACGTGAAGCAAAAACTTTGTACCCCTTTTTACGAAAATTGCGCGGACGGAGGAGTATAAAATTTGGCACAGTTAAAGTTTATATGGCGAAGGAGACGTGAATCCTAATATTTTTATAAAATATGCATTAGAAATACATTAAATTAATGGCAACAACACTACACGCACACAACCATGCATTTGACACACGCAGTCGAATCGCGTTCGTAGTATTTCGACATTGTTCGTCTGACGTCGTATAATTCTTTGTAACTATGGTTACTTATACCTTATTTATATGTAATAGAGACAAAACAGAAAAAGAAAGAGCTAGCTTAGGAATTTTGGTCGAATTTTGACCACTAGCCGACCGCTAGTACGTTATTAAGAGTTAAAATATGTGTGACACTTTTATATCTTTCTTTCTCTTCTAGTTTATAATATAACTCTAAAATTTCATTTTTGTTGTTCTTCATCACATTTCGTTTTCCATGCTTATCTTTTTAGTATATATAATTGAACAAAACTACATAAACAACCATATGAATTTCGATTGTCATTTTAATTTTTTTTGTAAATGATATTGTTTATGACTGTAATTGGGTATTTTTCTTAAGACATTTTCAATTTCAGAGTCTTATACTACGAGGCATATAAAAAAATAGCTGGGTAAATTTGATTTATAATACACCCCTGCTTTCTTCCCCTTTAAGAATATTATATGCATCTATGTAATTATTATTTTCATGGATCATTATTTTGTTTTTCGGTTTACCAACTAAAAAGCTTGTCTTATATGTATAACCGTTTCTAAGTACTAGGTTACCATAAAAACCCGGGAGGTTTACTCATTGCATATCGTTTTCATTTTATCAAGAACAAAAAAGCAGTCGGTCAAGAGTGTATCGTTAGTATGGGTAGGTTCCATTTGTTTTTTATTCACAGTGGCAGCTGCAATGTCACTTTTAACAAAATGATGTAATTTCGCTTCCTTAGACCGTAAAACGTGTGTGGTCCGTTTCACACGGATTATGTAAAGTAAATAAATTTTTATTTACTATATCTTAAGAAATAAGTATTTCAGATTTTATAGATAGGAGTTGTTATTACATCTTCTAAGTTTAATCACGAAGAATTTTTTTGTTATCTTAAGTTGATATTTATTAAACCAATCGGTATTTGACACTATGAAATCTTTGTGTGAAAACAAAGACCTTTTGTATGCTATAAACCAATAATAATGGGCACCAATAATGCTGATACTCCTTAATATTACACTGTCAGGCAAGTAAATGAAGTTTAAAGATAAAAGTCATAAGATATTGTGACTATGAATATACCAAACGCCCCTGCACTGCCTGAAGCAATTATCTTTTAATGCATCCCCTGCCAGGCATTAAACATTACAACCAAAACAAACGTTGAATGCATAACACAAACAAATCATACAGGGGTTAGCTATCTTATCGGAGAACCCTAAAAACATGAAGGGACGTTCGCACCGCCCGCGGCCCCGCACGTATATAATAATTATTGTTAGACAAGCATCGCACTCAAAAACGCCGACAAATCAACACACGCACACCCACAAACGCATACATGCGCATACAAATACAAAACTCGCATACATTGACAAAAACTACTCACGAACACACATACTAAGAAATAATCGTGTACGAGGCAGCGCGTACGCATTCACGCACACGAACATAAACTTTATTCGCGTTATTTAGGGCCGTACACACATACGGCTTAACATCATAATTACGAGGGCCAGTGGCGTGCGTCGAGATGTAACGAGCTTAAGCAAAATGGCCGCCAATTTTTGTTTTTATACCAAAGGTGTAGGCTTAATAAGTTGATGTTTGAATGATGGCTACGGATATTGAAATTATGTGTTGAATTTACAGTTGTATATTATTTGTAAGAGTTATCAGAGCTTGGCGCCTAAAATGACGTATTTTTTTTACGTTACAACAAACAATGGCTCAAGTTTGGCTTTGTATTGAACCAAAAATATAACTCTTCAAAATCTACTGTAAAATCGTTTAGAGCGATGTAATCTATAAATTGGTGTAATACCAGATATAATTGAATAACAGTTGTATTAGGCTGCCGGTGGCCCGCTTCAGTTAGATAAGTTAAGTACTCATTAAAGGTCTATGAATGCGACAGTTACTCAAATATTATTTTATTATCCTGATATTAATCCGAACTAATGAGACGTATAATTAAAATTCTAAGTTTCATATTACCAATTTATTTTGACATGCTCTATTATAATCACTCCAAGCATCAATGATGAGACAAGCATTAAAATCTTTTAGACATTTGATCACCTAATCAGAGAACAAACGCATGAAGATAAAAAAGATAAATATGTCGTGATAGTCCAATTACCTCAAGCTGAAGACGGAGAATAATCAGTCACTGGGACCCTGTTATATGGTAATGAAGTTTAAGAATTAAAACTGTTTGGAGTCATGACTACGGTAGCAGGAAACACTTAAGCATAAGTTAGTAAGTGATTATCATTTATTAGTAAACTAGGTATCATTGGTATGAGGACGGAGAAAGAAAATGTAAATTATATGAATACATTTTGTAAAAACAACTAGTTTTGTAATGCACTTTAATATGTAATTAATTTTACATAAATATCTTTACGTTAAGATATTATAATATTGAACAAGACAACTATAGGCAAAGCTTGTTTTAAAGGTAGTGGCAATTTTGTGTATTGTGATTGGATTGTATATTTTTCGTCATTATTTCGATTTTGCTGCTTAGGTCATAAATAGTAAAAGTCAAAACTATTGCCGATATAACTTGCTTCTAACAATTATTTAGCAGGATCATTACTTAGATACTTAGTGATATTCTTCTCAAGACTGATTGTGTGTACTCACAATACGTAACTCTCAAATCCTTATCCTTACCAATATTGTAAAAGAGAAAGTGTGCTTCAGACAGCAACTTTTGTTGTGAATTCATTAAACTATCCTGTGAAAATTACTATTCATTTGGGATATTTGTTTAAAACTGAGTTAGCTAGTGGAGAAAAGCTATCAAGGTTAAGAGAATCCTTGGAGTGAGATGTTTATGTGAAAGTTAATGATTTGTATCATTACACAAATATCGTGCACGAAATAATGTTGTATAATGATACATATCATATCGTCTCGTACACACATAGTGACACTAACGTCCACTTTCTAGTATCCCATCGTATAAAAACATTTTAAAAATGCTAAAAGGGTACCTTAACAATTTATTGTGCCATCATCACGCCCACTATGCCGATCGTATTGGCCATTTGTTATTTGGTACTGATTTATAAATTTGAAACTATTGACTGGACTGTTGAGTGACCTAATAATAAATGAGTGCGTGGGTTTTATTGAATGTAACTTTCATTATCTTCTCTATTCAACTTCGTATTGTGAAATGTAATATCGAGTCGAGACCTATTTGGTAAGTACTTCAAACGAAGCTCAATGATTAATAAAGTATATGATTTGCAATCGTGATTGCAAGTGCTCAATATTGGCTTGAATTTACTACACACGTTAAGGCTACTTCAAAATATTCATATAAATTGTAGCATAGTACAAATTATAAACAAGGAATAAGACAATCGACGAAGCAGGACTCAAGTCCTACACGACAGCGGGGTTGACCTGCGACCTTAACCAACCTTGTCGTCGCGTTATCAACCTCTTCACACATCGCTAGTTGAAGATTTTCCCAATATCTAAAATGAAAGATCATTTTATAATTCTTCAGAATAAGTTTAGTAGTATAATCTGCTATAAAACTTTACACATTATAAAGTGCATGCAGTGTTCGCTTATAATTGGATGTAACTTTTCCTATAAAATTTGTTATGCAATGTATTTATTTTGTGATTGTATTATTGATACATTTATTAGCAGACCATAAATAAGTAAAATGAGACTGAATTCTTTTATAATTTTAGAAGATTTACTTGAAACGTTAGATTCAATCTTTAATGGATTTATAATATAAATTTTCCAACGAAGACAACTTTTAGAAACTCAACGACCAGTTAAAACAACAAAGACAAATCGGCTAGTCTACAAAATAAAAAAGCAACGGAACATACCTTAGAATACGCCCCGATTCCTGATAACGTCAACGTAGAAATATAACCAGAATTAAGTCGACTAAAAGAGTTGTTACCAAATTAAGTTCACCAAGAAAAATAACATACAAATAGACGAGAGATCAAGATTGTGGGAAGAATGAGTGAGTAATTATTAAAACAAGATTATTATCGGAATCGCTAAGTCCGAAACAAGTTTTGAACAGATTAATAACTAGCGTCAGTCATTAACGCTATACACGGTAATTGCCCGGCACCATTATGATGAATTGTCCAGTTTTTGTGGGTATATTCTCACCGGCTACTTTTTAACGCTTCGAGGGATTTTACATTAACATTGTTACATTAGGATCGATTAGGCAATGGATTTCTGTTGTACCGTTACTTTGAGCTGAAGGGCCGTTAGTTGTTTTGATATTTTCTTCGTGTGTGTTTTGATTTCGTTGCTGACAAGAATTATGACTGTATTTATTTATCTTTATCACGAGTATTTCGTGTATGATGTTGTGCATATGTCAAAATGTCATGTCATTTGTTCATTGTTTATTTAAAAAGGACACTACCACGCCTATGGAGTGAAGATCTTAAATAGCAGATATTAAAAAAATACAATTTAAACAAGATATTTTATAATTGACCGCGGTATATTTCCTGCATCACGGTGTACTTTACACACATTCAAATAACAGACACCAATGACATCCAAGCTCGGAACAAACATTTGTTGGGCATTCCAATTTATGTCTTGTGTATCATTAGAACTTAAAACAATGACATGGCGTAGTAGCAGCAAGAAGCGATCACTTAAACCCCTATGCTATCTATAATGTATTTGGAAATCACTCAAATGTTTGTGCGCATGTAGCATTTATTTCGCCGGACTCTATGAATCGGTAAGCTACAGGACCACCTGGGTAGAAACTTCGTTTGTAACTGAAGTAATCAATGCATTGTCTCAAAGAATCTTCACTAGATAACTTTAACTAAGGTATTCAAAGTTACCCTTTCAGTCACGACAAAAACTGATTATCAAGTAAAACAAATTTCCTAACAAAAGAATCCAATTAAAGTATATTATATACAACAAACATTAATCATTTCTCATATTTTATAACTTAATAACGACCCTTTTTGTCCACAAACAATCCTTCAGAATATGATAATGTCAAGAATGAAAATATCCTTTTCTTTGTAGCTAATTCGTTTACGAATGCCGACGAAGTCACCAAAGAACTTAAGCTCTGTCTTATTTAAATTAGGCTCTAAAATAAATACAACGGTGCTAGGAAACTTAAGCACGGGACACACCGTACGCGACGACGCATGTGACAATTTCACGCGACAAAGTGCTAAGCTTTTATGCGAGAAATGTGCTAGTTGTAACGCCCATGTATGCGATGTTACAGCTTTCTTAGTACGTTTTAGTTTTAGTACAAACTTCGTGTAAATACGTGTTGTGTATTCGTAAATAAGTACGTGTTTTAAACATAGATAAAGTTACTTTATTTTAGAAATATGGAATATGTTTTTATAGTTTTCTAGCTTCAGTGTATGGCCTCATTTTCCTTCCATCTTTGAAACAGAGTCTATATTACATAGGGAAGGCATAGCATATGTGCAATATTTATTAAGAGTCTCTTTTGCTATAGTTGCAGTGATTGCTATTCTGCATACAATAAATGTTGCTTTTGCTAATATTTGTAAAGATATTGTAGCAAAGTATGCTATTATTGTATTACTACCGTAGCAAAAGAGGCTCCCTTAAAGCATTGTGCTATCAGCAAGCTTTAGTAAGCCTTGCCTTTGCCTTGTCGGCATAGATAATTCTTATTGCAAGGGAGCAACGAGCAAGTGAAAGCTTTTGGTGTTGCAAACGTTTCTTAGTTCTTTTTTAGCCCACGACTAGGCGTTTTTAAACTCCTTGCTCGCTTTGAATGTATAAAAATGATATTTTCTTGTATTGTATCTGCATTTACAAAAGTACAAGTAACAGATTCAAAACTACCCAACCTAATCTACACATTATATTTGCATGAAATTCAAAATTGTGAATCGTAAGGTGCTCTACCATTAACCACTGCACTATACGTGCAACACTAAACATCACAGTACAAAACGTCGTTTTTTATTAATACTATCCTTACTAGAACCGCAGTTATAAATACATTATAATGAAAAACTTCACGCCACAGTAAAAAACGTAAAGCTCATATTAAATCGCCCTAGAGAAAGCTGACAGTAATCGTTAATCGCGTCTGCCGCGCGATTGCTCTCGGTGTATAATACCCTTAAAGGTTTTTACAATCTGTGCCTCCACTCGCAAACGCTCTCAACCAAATTGTATTATTTTGCATTTATTTTTGACAAAGCATACTTTAAAATGGAGTCGTTGGATTTTTAAATTTTAATTAGTATACTTCAAATTTTATTCCTTTGTGTTTCCAGGCAATGTCTTCGCGAAGTCTAGTTTAAAAAATAAGGAAACGAAAGAAGACAGGAAGGCGGAGGTCTTTTTTGTTTTTAAATGTTTGAAGCCTTTCAGTAGATTTTATAGTCAGCTGAATTTTAAAAGGCAGTTTTAATTACAACTTTTATTTAAATGAACCTTTTTTATTTGCAATAGAGAATTAAAACGTAACAAATATACAATTTTTAATGGTAGTGTGATATGGCACAGTACCTTGTGTGTGATCCTGCAATAAGTTGGATAGACAAAATTATTATTAGCCTAAATGTCTTTTGTTCGATCTTTATCTTTACCAATCTTTGCCCCAAAGAGATTTCAATTTATCTTTTTCATTTCGGGCGAGTACGCTTTTAGGTAGCTCCTGTAATGATAACTGTAACACGTTTACAATTATATTGACGTGGAATCTTGGGATTATTCCACTTTGGTCACCCAGGCAAAATCATCTGGGTGATCAAAATCCACATGGTTTAAATTTTTTTATTATGTTTCTTCAAATCACCTGGGTGATCAAATTGCACATGATTTCAATTAATTTATTATGTTTCTTCAAATCACCTGGGTAATCAAATTCCATGTGAATAAAATTTGTTTATTATGTTTCCTTATATCACCTGATTTATAGTATATTATTTCAATTGGAAATTTGTTAGATAACATGCGTTAAATTTTTGTTTTCAACATTCGTTTAATTAAGATATACTATAAATTAGGTGATTGAAGGAAACATAATAAACCAATTTTAATTATGTGGAATTTCATCACCCAAGTGATTTGAAGAAACAATAAATAAATTGAAATCATGTGGAATTTGATCACCCAGGTGATTTGTTGGTAGGTGATTTTAGGACACAAAAATGTGGAATTTAATCACCTAGTGATATCACCTGGGTAACCAAAGTGGAATAATCTGAATCTTGGGTTGGACTCACGGGTCAGGCAAAGCGTCATTCAGTCAGCGGCAAAATTCATAGTATCATCTAAAAATGTGTCACCACGTTGTCTAGCAATGTGTCAAGTAGCTTTATGCTCGTTTCGTTTAACATTTGACCCAAAATAAATTGTGGTTAATTTGGGTACAAAGCACCTTTGTCCATCCGGTTGGGCATACATAAGCGTACATATCTCATTATATACAAATTTCCAGTTCTGTTCAGAATCTGCATTTTACAAATAATTGCAAACTAACCATGACTTGATTCGAAAATAAAGCATACTAAGAAGCTCATATTCACCTTACAGCTAGTTAGAACCACACAACATTAATAAACACATCAGGGTGCTACCCAACCAAATCGAACAACATCCGTATCAGACGATTTCATGTATAAATGAGGCATCAGCGAATAAGATACCATGCAGTCTCCCAGATTACACATCATTAATTGAGACGTCAGTGAAACAAAAAGATAGGACTTACTAATTTAGATATCATGCGTCGCACGACTAATCGCCAAGACAGTTCTGAGAATCGAGACAAGTCGGCAGCTTTGTATGAAGTTATTTTGGCTCAGACAGTCCGAGTGTTAAAGGGTGAGCCGATTGTATGGTATTCACGGTTGAATGAAGTGACAAAAATAAGGCCTGGAATGTATATGCCAATGAGTTTAACGACTTAGTTGATGTGAGAACAATTTTTAAGGGCACTTCTTATTTTGTTAAGGGTCACAAACATTAGGACGAGCTTTTAGAAGCACTGGTCTAAGGAATCCGGTTTTATATTAAAAGTTTCTACACCGATCGTGATGACAGTAAAATCAAGAGTAGAATTACAGAGTCCGGTACTATGCTTGTTAGAAAACAATGGGGGCACAGAACACAAGCTTATTAACTAGTTTGTGAAATATAAATGTGATATACCTATGTCTTCTTTATGTTTGACTGCAAACGTAATTTTTGTTAGGTTTTTTTATGTTGTAGTAAGCTTGCGTTTGACCGCGATCTCACCTGATGTTAATTGACGATGCAGTCGATGATGGAGCACGCTTGCCTAGAAAATACCTATTCACTCGCGACTTAAAGACACCCAAATTGTACTTATCACTATGTACCTATGCCGCTGCTTTGTTTGTCTGGTCGTCCGATGGTAGAATTGGGAAGGAGAAATCAAATTATGCAATTCCTATGCACGTTCTTTGAAATGTATCCAATACAAAACCGCAAGATTGGCAACCTTACGATGGTGCTCCAAGCTTTGGAGTCTTGCGTTGACCAATTAGTTATAGCCGATAAGTCTCCTGGCCGTTCGCTTAATTTTATTATTAGTTGTAATAAAGTAGCTGAGCATATTGGTTGGCAGCTGTTAAAAATAGGTAAAGACTGCAATCATACCTTTCTTATATACATTGCATATTTTATTTTTATAAAATGCAATACTGTGCTAGGGATTGGGTGACACAAAGTACACCCAGATTTCAAATAATTCTTTGTAGAGTGCAAAAATAATTGCTTTGTGGGATTCGAAGGTATAACACTTGGCTACGCGATCGCTTGCCTTTTTCACCAGCTGTGTGGTCTTTATTTAATACGCTACGAGAATAAACGCGTTCATGCTATGTATTTACATAATAATATCTTTTTGGAACGATTGACATTTCGACCATGTTGTACCAACCATGGTAAGTTACGTTAGTTCGCACTACGTAAAACAGTGTTCATCAACTTCTGATGAATGTACTTAAAATTATATTATAACGGATGCCAATTATAAAACAAAGCTATCTACTTAACCAAAAATAGTTCTGAACAAAAAGCCGCTGAATACAACGTCAAAAATTATTAATTGAATCAGTTTTATTTCCATCACTATAAAAACGACGACGATATTCAAACGGCCATATAATTTACGATCTCAAAACATATTAATATGTTAATGTTACCCACGTACAAGGGTTAATTGATGTTAATAATAAATAAAAAAAAGATATATACGCTAAAGATTATAAAAATATATTTTACACCTGTAGTAACGGAATCGGAATCGATTCAATTCGATGTTGAAATAGTTTCGATCGATTAATAATCGTTCATAATGACTTTCCGAATGAGTTTTTTTTTTGTATACGGGTCGCGATAGTGTGACCATTTACAACTAATTTGGTGTCGGAAACGTGTTTAAAATGATTTTATGAAAATGTTCTAGAGACGTTAGGGACAGATTCACATGAACATGTGATTAATTGTGGAAACTTATGGCGCTTAAGATTAATTGAGATTCTTGCATATTGATGGGGCTCGGGTAATATATTGGTTCTTTATCTTAAGTAACAGAGCTTTAAACGAACGTATCACGATTTATGTTCGCATTCTTTGGGAAAGAACGACTTTGGGTTTAGTAAGTATGTGCCTTGTGCATATTAAGTTACAAAATGAAAGAGTTGATAATAGCATGTGAAGTAGATAAAGATTGTGGTAACTATATATTAATAAAATATTTTTAAATACACTTTTATTAGAAGTCAGTTAAAACACAAATAAACGAAGCCATTTTAAAATGATAAACAAGTTTTATTTAGTCAATTTTTGTCTTTGCCTCATTGGATCCGCGGCATAAATTAGTTTCCGGATTCGATTCTAAGGTTGAGCAAAGTGTTGGTATGTTTTCTGCTATATCAATTTTATTGGCAACATGGACTCTGAACATATTAATATGAAAAGCGGACGGCACTAGGTGTTCCCGCTGAACCTGAACCTATCGTATGTTTATATTTTCGTAATTCTTTACAATATTTTTTTTCCCGGTTGCCATGAACATCGGCCTCGATGGCGTAGTGGTTAGTGTCACCGACTGTTACGCCTGAGGTCGCGGGTTCGATTCCCGCACAAGTCAAACATTTGTGTGCATGAACATGGATGTTTGTCTTGGTCTGGGTGTTTCTATGTATAATATGTATGTATTTACAAAAAAAATGTATATATGTATGTTTATCCATTGTCTAGTACCCATAGTACAAGCTCTGCTTAGTTTGGGCTAGATGGTGTTGTGTGTATGTGGTAGAATATATATATAGAATATATAGTCGTTATTGGGAAGTCAGTGCCCTATAATATCCTGACACTGGTCTAGCCTTCGGGTTGTGGAGGAAAAACTGATATCCAGTCAAATCCAGTTAGACCAGAAAAGCCGACTCCAAGTGACTTGGGAATAATAAAGGCTTGGGAGAAGATATCCTTTACCCAAAAAATCCATTCGTAGCCGAAAAACAATCAGTTTTAAGCGTTAAGGTTAATAAAATAAGGTTTAAAGTGGCATGACACTCGGTGGCTCGTTTCCGAGCCGCTGGTATATAGAGGTACATAATGGCAAACGACAGGTTAAAGATAAATACCTATATTTTAAGGTCTCATCTCCATCATCATAGTCCACATTTAGGGAAACGTTAGTGTAAATACACCTGCCTACCCCTTTCATATTTATTTATTACACGTCTATGCATGTGCTAAGTATATATGTGTACAGAATCATTATTATATAATGAAAAATAATCTTGCATGATAATCTCTATACATATATCTAATCTATCTAATTAAAACCTATAAAACAATTTTTATACATTTTTACGCTATTTTTGCCATTAAATCAAAAGTCATGCATTATATTTCTCAGAGTTCATCATATAAGTACCTATGTTATTGAGGCGCTCATAGCCAGTTGCACTCAATGATCGGTAAACGATTAGCGAGGTTAAGCAACGTTGGATGCGGTCAGTCTTTAAATGGGTGAGCACTTAGTGGTATTTCATCTGAGCGTCTCCGTGCTTCGGAGGGCACGTAAAAAGTCGGTCCCGGTTGTTGCCAAATTGACAGCAGTCGTAAAGCATTGTCAGAGGCCTACGGGCGGCTTAAACAACTCTTGACAACAGGTTGGCCACTAACCACACGAAAAGAAAGAAAGATCATGTACCAACATTACTATTAGTCCAACATATCAAGCTTTATAACACTCGTACAAAATATATCATTAGAAGTTAACAATATTCCGCGAAACAAGTCAAAGACACTGTCCAAATAAATAAAATATTATCAGTACAGCTAAATGGGTCACTTTGATCCCGTATAGTTTATGAAACCCAACCCTTTTCTTGGAAATAAACTATAATCGATAAAACGATAATAACGAAAGCATATTGCCGTGGAATAGCTTCAGTATTTATTTCTTTTATATTTATATTTTTCAACTAAAGTACGTTATGCCATTATTCGCATTGGACTTCACGCAAAAACATAATTTTCTACTTCGATACGTTTCAACAAATTTTATGAAAATAGTTTGGGCAGTTAGCTTATTACCATACTGAATACTGGGTTACTGATATGTCATATATCATATGTGTGCTGGTCAGAAACAAAAGCTGACAGTGCATTATTGCTCGCTGCATAAACAGTCATTATTTTATTATAATTCAGTTTCATGTTTACCAATTCGAGCTGGCTTTATTTTGACTGCAACCTGAACATATTATTAAATTACAACTGGTCGACGTCTGTAGATCAGTCTATACTAATATTATAAGGAAGGAAGATTTGATTATTTGTTTGTTTCTTTGTGATGATTTACCTCAAAAACTACTAAGCCAATTTAAAAATTCTGTCACCATTAGAAAGCTATATTTATTTAAAAAAATAACCATTTCCACCTTTTTTTTTTTTACCTGGGGTAATGCAATGACGCATATCCCTCCGCGGGGGCGGGCGGAGGGATTATGTCGGACTCGCCGGGGTAAAAGAAAGATGGAATAATGTAAAGTACCTCCCGGAATACCGACTAAACCTACCACGGTGTTCCTCAACAAAACCACTATCGACGGGGCCGCGCGAATCGCTTTCGCATGCGGTCGCGACCCCGCCAAGGTTACAGCCCGCCGTGTGAAACGGCAGGCCACTACACAAGAGACCTATCCAAAGGACTCACTCGAAAATTTCCCTACTGTCTCGACGGACTCGACACAGAGGCGCGCGTGGGAACACACACGCCGCCTCTCGGACCTGGTGCTGAACGGAACCTAACCTAACCCTACCTACTTTTACGTGAGCGAAGCCGGGGGAAAAAATAGTAGGATATATTTAAGAAAAATAATATGCAACGATTTTACAAGAGCTATAGAAGCCAAAACTATATTTTTAACATTTCTGTCTGTCTGTATTTTTGTATCCGCATCAACTAAAAACTATTGCACGAAATTGAATGCAGTTTTTATAGTTGTATTGCTGAAGAACTAACTTAAAATTTGGTGCGTGTTGTACCTTGATACGCCGCCTAGAAATTAAGAATTATGTGTGCAGATCAGCTTCTGCCTTACATTTATAGAAAAATTATAATAGGTAGGTATAAATAATATCGCCCGCTTTAGAGGTCAAGGAAAACATCGTGAGAAAATGTGTCTAAGAGTTCTGAAAGTGAAGACTGCCACGTAGATAGATACTACCTACTTCTAAATGCCAGGCATACGAAATAGCAGGCAAAAGCTAGTTACTTTATAAATTGTGCAGATATAATATACTCTCAATCGATTGGAACTTATATCGGTTGCGTGTTGAAACTGAAGTGACCCTTGCCTTCGAGAAACTGTATCAAGCGAGACATTAATTTGTAAATTGTGGTCTCAGTGAGCAGGAGTTCAGAAATGCTTAGCTAATGGATAAAATTATATTATTAAACTACCTTTTTTCCCGCGGCATCGCTCGCATAAAAGTAAAGTATATATCTATGTTACTCAGTGATAATACCAATAATAAAGCTTTCTAACAGCGAAAGAATTTACAAAATTGGTTAAGTTGTTTTTGAATTAAATCGTTACAAACAAATAAACAAACGTATTATTACATATTTCCTCTTTATAATATTTTTATTAGTAAAGTTTTTCTAGACTCGTTTAGAATGGATCCGAAAGATGATAGAATCAAAGTGTTAATGGCTTTTTCTATCAAGAAATGCTCAGTCGCTGCACGAAATGTTTTGTTTTGGAATTGAAAATCAATACGGAGTCTGAAAATGGTCTCGAGTTCGATTCCTCAGTACAATTTAAATTGGGTTTTTCTTTTAAATCTCCATAATGTTCCAAATTAATGCTCCATAGCAGTATGGAATCGGGCACTCTGCTTAGTAGATGCTTGCCTTCGTGGCGCAGCGGTATTGAATGCAACTGCTGTGCATGAGGTCTCGGGTTCGAATCCCGGGTCAGGGCAACAAAAAGTTATTCGGTTTTCTGTTATAAAATCTCAATACGAGCCCGGAGTTACAAAGTTGGCGGTGATAGACACCACCGTGCCTAAAGCACGTAAAACCGTTGGTCTTGCTCCTGATCTCTCTCCGGTCGTGTCATGAGGGTTAGGAAACAGAGAGTGCACTTGCGTTTGCGCACATACTTGTGCACTATAATATTTCCTGCACAAATGACCAGTTTCCGTTAAGATTGGTCGCCGCGACCGAAATTCGGTCCGTAGGACATTACTAGATGTTAATACGATGGACTTTAAGTTCTAAGGTTACAGGTTCCCAAAGGGGATCGTGAATATATGTATACAATATAAACAATTATCTAATATTTGATTGAAAGTGAATGACGGGCACTAAAAGCCATTGTAGCTTTAGTTTATTCATTGAGGGGTCATAAAACTATCCCGATATTGTTGGCGCGTGATTGTGCATTTGTATCAGGGGTTAATCCTGATAATAATATGTATTGGTAATAAAATGTATTACGTCATGGGGAGCTGTTGATATTTATATTTTGTTTTGACGTTTAGCACTTTAGCTTTTGTTTACATTTATTGTTTTGGCTTACTGTGGGTTGCCTCGGAAGCGGAGAGGTATTGAATGTCTCCTTTGAACGAGGTGTTAGCTTCGATTGCCGGATCAAGCAGTGTTATTGCGAATTTAATTTTAAATAAATATGTAACTTCCTTAACGTAATTTTTCTTTAAAGGTGCCCGACGAACACCTGATCAGTGTTTCTTTTATAAATACTGATAATAAAAGGAGGTAAATTTTATTTTAAGTTTAATTATATTAATATTTAAATAATATATCATAATAATTATACCCTAGATCAACCGAGGTCATTCATCATCTTCATCGTAGTATTTTATGATTTCATGTGTATAACTTTGGCACATCGCCACCCTAAAGAAAATATCCTTCTGAAAATCCCTTAATATATTAAAAAACCGAACAACATTGCTGCGATCCAGAAACCAGATCTAAAACCTTATTTAGATTACGTCATTGAACGAATAAGCCTTATCCAATATTCATATAAGGAACTAATATCGATTACCAACACTACCGTTCTAAATTCGCGTGACCAATAAATTGTAGGTAAACTTTATAGTATATTAGTATCTATTACTGAAACAGATACTGCGTAAGAAGCTGATGACGTCGCCAACTATCTTGATCGGAGACACGCAACTGTTCATGTTTAAGGTAACAAGAGAAATGTGGGATGTAATGACTGCAGGCGCATGCGTTAAATATTATCGTGCCAAGTTTTAGTATCTCATATTTCAGAGGACTTAACATTAAGTCTTTGTACAAAATATGAATTCGTCAAAATGCGTAAAGATCTCTCGAATCCTTACTAATATTTTAAACGCGAAAGTTTGTATGGATGTATGGGTGTTTGTTACTTTTTCACGCAAAAACTACTGGACCGATTGCGATGAAACCTAGTATGTAGATAGCTGAAGACCTGGATTTACACATTGGGACTTTTTATCCCGATATTCCCACGGTAACGGGACTTACGCGGGTAAAACCGCGAGGAAAAAACTAGTATTAAATAAAAGTCGCCAAGTGGTCGAAATTCGACCATAATTGATTTATATTTTAGTTTTGATCGTTATTAAGGTTTTATTCTCTATAACTTTACTCTTATAATTAAATTTCATTTAGATTTCGCCAAGGCTATACAGGTTAATTTACCTACCTTTTTCAGACCAATTATTATTTACTTAACTATACTTTTCTTTTCTTTATTACATATAAATAAGGTATATAACCATAGTTACGAAGAATTGTACAACGTTAGCCGAACAATGCCGAAATACTACGTACGCGATTCGACTGCGTGTTTCAAATGCATAGTTATGTGTGCGTATAGTGTTTTTTCATCAATTTAAGATATTTCTAATAAATATTTTATAAAAATTCGCCACTCCTTCTCCATATAAAGTTTAACTGTGGCAATTTTCATACCTTTTCGACCGCGAAATTTTCGTTAAAAGGGGTGCAAAGTTTTTGCTTCACTTATTAATATATAGACACCGGCTTTTTCAAAATATGAAATCGTCAAAATGAGTCAAAACTATTCAACATGAAATCAAAATAAATGGTTAACAACGTTCACGATGCTACTCCGCTCCCATGGCTTGCAACATGATGTTATATAACTATGTTATTCCTGGATAACGTAGCTTTCTAACGGTAAAAAATTATTAAAATCGGTCCGGTAGTTTTTGAGTTTCTTTATTACAAACAAAAATACAAATCTTTTCTGTTCGTAATATTACCGTGTCCAACAGACGGACGAAGTGCTACTAGGCTTCTATCTTCACTATTTCAGGACGGGAAAAGTGGTAATATAGATTAACGTCTCGAACATCTAAAAGTTGTGCGCTATTAAGACTCTCATAATTGAATTCACTTGAAAACTTGAATTTAATAGGTTTTAAGTAAAAAGAACTAGTATTATTATGTATATAATAATAATAAGTTCATTTATTTCTCTCTTCACAAAGAATATTAGTACAATAAATTGGTTATAGCAGTGTATGTAAAACTATTTTCTTTGTGAGAGACTGGAGTGACAGATCTCCAGGCCCCCAACCAGAATAATCAATATTATAATAAAGAGATGCATGCAGCCACAAAATATGACTAATTCGTAATTCCTAGTGAAAATATCTTGTTAGAGAGAATGTGCAGTGTGTGTGTTTGTGTGTATGTGTGTGTGTATGCACGCGTGCGTGTGTTTGTGCGTGTGTGCGTGTGTATGTGCGTGCGTGCGTGCAAGCGCGTGCGTGTGTGTGTGTGTGTGTGTGTGTGTGATAATGTTCTCGGGGATATGTGAAGTCTACCAACTCGCACTGAGCCAGCATGGTGGACTATAGCCTAACCCTTCTCATACTGAGAAGAGGCCCGTGCACAACAATGGTACAGTTTATTTACAAGGCTGATAATATATATATCTCTTATAGAAAAGCGTCGCAGTATACCATACTCTGTGATACCATCACAGTATAATCATTAACATTAATTCAGTTACTGTTACATAAATGTCTTTCCAAAGGATTTTTGTCATATACCTGACATAAATACTTGTACGACAGGTGCAATTATATCGCGAACATTAACAGTTTTTGTTTAAGTAAAGAACGTAATTACTGCGTGTAAATGAACTGTAATTAACGATCGCGTTCGGGTATTCTACAGTCGACTTTCGTTTTAACTTACTATACTAATGTTTAGTATTATATTTTATCAATTTATATATGAAATATATTCATATATTTAGGCTCACGCATGTATCTGAAGGTATAGGCAGAAAGACCTAAAATATTGCAAAAAATGTCCGTAGCTCGCCGAAGTCAACGTGTTGATTGCCGTCTACCAGACCCGTTGCCAGGCTCCATTTTTGCTACTGAGAGATTTCAAAAAGAATCATCCTTATTTCAAAAATTCCGTGACATTAGGTAACGTACATAAAAATACTAAATGGTTCAAGGCCAAAATTTTTGAAGCCTGTTAATAACTAACACCCCTTTGTTTGATCTGGAAATCAAACGATTACGCGCGGACTTCACAGTTGTATAAAAATACTAGCTCAACCCAGCCATGCTTTAGGGTGGCCCAGTCTGATATTAATTATTATGGAAGTAATACTCGTTCCTGTGAGAACTTCATAATAAAAAGTATTTAAGAACACTCTCACATAGAATATCACCGCTGTGTAAAAATTTCAAGCCAATCCATCAATTACTTTTTGAGTTTTGTGAACACGAAAATACGGAACCTGAATATTTGTACATAAAGAATATAGAACATTTCGTACGCCATCACACAGCCACTCATCTTAAAAGTGGTATCGCCAAATTCAGTGATCAATTTCAATCAGTAGCATAATTGAATTGCAACCACTTCTACTTGATCACTAATAAAATTGATACCTGTATTAAACATATGATATGTTATCCCAATCAACTTGTAGAGACACTAAAGTGCTATGACTCTTTATGAGGTGTACCAATATCTATTAATCATTTGGAAGCTAATAAAAGTGAGCCGGAAACATATAGAAAATATTTTGTTACGACTTGATTTGTAGCTTTTAATGTTTACTAATGTTTTTTGTAATTTAAGATAGTGTTATTAATTTCCAATTATAAAGAATGTCTCACGTGATTATAAATTATTTTACTTTTAACTTGTCAGTATCACAACTGTATTTTCTTAATGATGTTACGTAGAGGTGCCTATAGTATTCTGGATATAATTACACAGTATTATAGATACCTTCTCAGATATCTATAATATCTACTAGGTAAAAAAATATACCTAGTGGTGCTACTAAAAATGAACTAACAAAAAGCCTATAGCAATTTGCCCGACCCTGGAATCGAGCCAGATCCGTAACTGTAAATGCGAACATATGCCACAGGACCAACGAGACACTTAATTCTGAATATGATTATATTCGGTGTCATAACTGAAGTTTTGATTTTCTTGCATATTCTTAGTACATTTTCATAGAATTATATTAGTATTACATATATAATTTTATGCCGTGTTTCGTATTAAGTATGAGACCCAAAAATTAATTATTCTATCGATATGAAAACGATACGGGATCACTCTATTGTATATTGTATATTATAATAAGCAACTAAAGATCTCAAAAATTTAAAAATTCAAATTATATTAGTATAGTAAATATTATAAAGCTTTAAAATTTATTTATTTACAATTTGGTTATAGTTAGTGAAACACAAATACCTCATTGTTATCATAAACATATCTATAGTTATATGTATATTATATAAGTATATATTTTATTTTCAATATTAGTTTTAAGCGCTATTTTAAATATAAGACAATTGTGGATACTATTTTAAGATATATAATGTTGTGCACGTCTGTAAATGATGTAAACACCAGTTCCAAAGCTATGTAAATGTCATAAGTCAATGTTTGTGTTTATATTGTTGACGAGCGTAATTTAATAAATAAATAAAAATAAATAGTATGAGATCAATATAATTTCAGTCTGACTTAAACTTCTGCCTAATCACAGAAAAAAAGCTCGAGATTACATTTTGTTTTGCTATTTATAGTTCCAAGTAACTTTTAATTTATATTTTATGTAGAATAACATTCTCGCTTTTGGTACTTTATGATAAATCATTAATCAAAAACGATTTATAGCAAGAGCCATATTTTTTACCTCGGACTATAATCAATGTGTTGCTATAATCACCTAGCCAAGCGAGTTGGCGATCAAATTAAGACATTAACTAGTAAGCAGGTGAATACATCAATTTATCGTTTATTTCTTACGATGATGAAAAATTATAGGGTAGGTATATTTTTAGTACAAACATAACCGCCATTGAAAGAACCATATTTCAAGCATGGAAATGCACGCATAAAATGGTTATATAAATAAAACATTAAAAAAATATATTAAACAAGTCCTTGTGAGACGCCTTTTGTCTGAAATTAAAGATGGCGATGATAGTAAAGCAATGCATATTTATTCAGCAGTTCGACTTACTGATTATAAAATCACATTCTCTGCGGGCTTAATAAGCAATCGGCATCGATGAACATGATCGACGAATTAATAAGCAGATTGGCCTTCAGAAAACAATGAAAAGAGACAAGAGAAAAATAATATTCTTTATAAAATCAAGGAAACATGTTTACTTTGATTTTGGTAAATATAAAAACTGAAGTTCTCAGGTCTTAGATTGATTAGATGTACGCTCGTGAGACATATTGTTATAATTTTATTTCAGACATTGCTTAATTCCCTGTGGTTCTCGATATTTCTATAGGAAATTTTATCAAAATAATTTGGACAATTCGCTTCTGAAAATGTCACAAATAAATAATATTAATTATATTTAAGTATGGATTGCGAAAAAGTATTTTAGCCAATATACACAACTGAAATTATTTGACCATAAAAGCAAATACAATACAACAAATGCTCAAACGAATAAGACAATAATAGTGCAATAAGATTCGAATACAATAATTTTTAAAGGAAACAATCCCATATTCATAAAACGAAACCTAAGAATAAACGTCGTGAAAATTAAGTGCTCGACACATGATCTGGGTGTGGTGATAATATAAAAAATTAATATAACTCCGCATACACGATAAAGACAACTGCGATCCTCGTATAAATAAGGCACGATCTCAACTTACGACGACTTGGCGACGTGTAAAATATTGTTATCGATAATAAAACTACAATAATTCAAAGAGCAGAACGACTTTATACTGAACCTTGTCACGTATTGAGAAATTTGAGAACAACATGTAAAATAATCTCAGCCGATATAAAATAAGATCGCTTTTATGAATAAATTATAGCAATGTAAAGTATGATAAACGATAGTAAGGATCGTAATGAAACGGCATGAGGTGTACAACCTACCACGCATGGAGGAGCCCATGAATTTGAATTCTATTCAAGAGTTAATAAGGTCGTTAATTGTAAAGATATGGCAAATGATGGCGGAACTTGTGTGAACGGTTATACGCCTCACATCAAGCGCAGCGGGTGGTTCCGACAAGTAAACTAGTATCTCGCAGTGAGGGTAACGTAATAATCTAAGTATTAACGACCAAGATAACAAGGTACTTATTAGTTAAAGAGATTGGAACAATGATTTTCATGATGGAGGTCAAGATAGAATAGGCGACTGCTATTAATACCTATGTTCATTGAACACTCACGATCCAAATGATTATGTTGTTACGAATAATTAAAGCTCTGACGTTTTTAGAACAGGTCATTGGGCTGGTATAGAGAGTCTTGCTAGCTTGCTTGTTACTTTTAGATTAAGACATGCATTTAAATTTAGTGATTATATTCATCTGCTTTTGTTTTCATGATGCATAGTTTCGTAGTGACTCTTGTTATTGTTGCTGTCAACTTTATAGCTCCACTTAATTTTAATGTAGCATCGTTTTACGTCGTGTGTTTTAAAATGTCATCATGGTGTGGTGGTACTATAAAAAGATTACGTTAAAATGTAGGTAAATGAAATGGATATCTTAAAATATGAAGAGAAACAAAATATGATATGAAATTTGAACCTGATTTCATTTCAACTACGATTACTACTTTAGATATTCAAATAAAACAAAAATATAATCTGAATAAAATATAACTATCATGTCAATAAAATTTTTGGAACATTTTATAGATACACATATGATGTCTAAACACTGATTGGTCTACTTGGTTAGTTAAATTCTCAGAGGCATAAGTTAACACTTATGTTTGCGTACAATCGAACGGACAAAGTGTTTGTGTGGATATTTAGACTTTTTCAGTTAAATAATTCTTTGCCTGGTAGCAATACAGAAATTACGTGCCCGAAAGACAACAACCATATCTCTCTAGAGAAATGTAATACACAGAATTATGTACACTTCTGTATTTAACGTTTCTCCAGATATGGTTTTAAAGCCCACGTAACATATAACATTTCTCTAGATATGTTTTCGCCTTCGGGGATAATTATAGGAGCCCATGCCTCATATAAGTGAGAAAGGCTTAATGTAGAAAACGGGTGACGGGTGATGTGTCGCAAGTATGTCCAGCAGTGTTCTGCTATATTTTGATTGTAATGCATATTTGTTTTTGTCTATCTATTGCTGGAATGCCAATGAAAACAACTGACTCTGAGCGATGGCAGGCTGCTGCGATTCGAGACGTTAATATGTTGGCTAAAATACAAACTAAGTCTACAGAAACCATTATCAATCATATAATTAAAACACAAAAATAAATAGAAATGGACTGATAAAAGTCAGTTGCAGCAGTAAACTTCACACGACTGATGAGACAGAAGCTCAAAATCTTTTGTCAATAGTCATCGATATAATAAAATCATTGATGATGTCATTAAACTTAAAAGATAAAGCTCACAGCTAACTAGACGTTGGAACGAAAAAGCTATCAGAGATATGATTTCAATTAAAAAAACACGTAGAATTCCCGTCGCACAAAGCATGCAGGCATTATTATAAGCATAATACCCGGAGGTTGGCGACAGGTGACAAAAACTGTTATGAATGCCGGACTGAGCTACGTTTTTGCGTCGAACCCGTCTTGAATGCACGGCCCACACTTAAGAATGCTGTAGCTGAGCCGATGGGATGTCAAAACGATGGTACTTGGCTAGGAGAGCAGCGATTTTAATTAAGGAAGTTTTTGTGAAACACAGCTAGTCACTTATATTGCATCGCATAAAATGTTGTTTGTAAAAAGTAAACTTGATTGCGAAGCGCACTGATTGATAAGAAGACAATAAAAATAAGTCTATACATTGAAATTAAACACTTTATACGGATTTTATCGCGTAAAGTAAATATAAATATATTAAGTATAGTATAAAGTATTTAATTTCAATGTATAACATTCGCGTAAACATAAGACAATATTAAATAAGTCTATATTTACTAAATAAGTACCTTCTTCTTATAATATATTTTTTTAAATCATTCCTAACATGTACACATATTTTCTGTTTATAATATTAGTATAGATAAGATATCCCTGTCATTTATTACTTAGCTCCGTGATATAACACAAACTTACATATATCAATTTCGGAAGCATCGACATTAAGACCGTGTATGTAAAATAAATACAAATTTGACTATGTTTTATGTTTTTTAATATAAATTTTGAATATTCTGTATGTTCTGTGTATTCTCTAAATTTCGTCAACTTGCCCACTTTTGTACCATTCAACCTACAGCAATTAAACTTTGGCGAGTTATTGTATGCATGCCCATTTCTGTCAAAACAATGTTATGTATAAATACGCATGATGCATATCGGCCGTACATATAATATAAGGGATAGATACAAAACTAGACATGTACGTACAAAATTGTAATTCTCACCAACCGCTCTATGTTTGTTTCTATGGCTCCACAGCCGGTGTCGGTTCACACAACTGCGCTATAACACTCGGAACACTGACGCCGCTACCGGTATAGACGTCATAACGTTACCTTTTTAATTTCATAACGTCAGATATGCACCTGTTTTTTTAACATGTCCAAGTGGTTCAAACTCGATTTACTTTTGATTCTCGAATGTTATGTTCATGATGAACTGCCGAAATCTTAGGTGTAAATCGGAAAATTCTCTTGTATTCTATTTGGTTAGTAACGGTAAGCTTCCCCTTCTGTAACGTTTAAGATTTCTGTTTAGTAGGCAAAGTGTAGACTCTTTGCAGCTTTGTCTAAGTTGTCTTTTGTATACCTACAGAGTTAGCGTTGTGTCATCTAAATGTATTTGGAACATGTTTCGAATATTGTAAAAGTATCATCACTACAAAATCAATTTGTATTTTGTAGTAATAATATTTTAACTTCTATATATCGTACATTTAGCTTATTCTTAAATTATAAAAGATCTATATATCAATACGTGAAGCAAAACTTTGTACCCCTTTTTACGACAATTGTGCGGACGGAGGAGTATGGAATTTGGCGCAGTTGTAGTTTATATAGAGAAGGAGTGGCGAATCCTAATATTTTTATAAAATATGCATTAGAAATACATTAAATTAATGAAAACACTACACGCACCCATCCATGCATTTGACACACGCAGTCAAATCGTATTCGTAGTATTTCGGCATTGTTTGTCTGACGTCGTACAATTCTTTATAACTATGGTTATTTATACCTTATTTATATGTAATAAAGAAAAAAGAAAACAAAGTGGGAAGCTTAGGAGTCTTGGTCGAATTTTGACCACTAGACCCGCTAATAATGGTAATAAACTGAACTGATTGCTGACCAACATTTATTCTTAACTTGATTTAGTAATGTAGATTTTATCAATATTTACTAATCTCTCGGAATTAGTTTCTTTTTCTAGACGAAAGACCTTATGTCTTTTTCTGTACCCCTGACAACGTATATACGATGTTTCATGGTGATCGGTCGAGTAGTTTTGGCGTGAAAGCGTAGCAAACAAACAATTAATCTCACATTTGTATTTATAACATTAAATTCGGATTGGAATATCACGTATCGTCACGTCTATAGTATATTATCTAAAAAGGTTAAGATAGAGGTGGTACTCAACTCATATCGCCAGCTGTGCTTCAATTCATTCCTAGTACAAAATAATTGCCTTCCATAACATATTTACACTCGACAGCTCAATTAATGAATTTTGTAATAGTAGGAACTATCTTATCGAATACTGACATTTAAATTTATCTCATCTGCCTTAAACAACAGCCACTTTGATTTAACTGTAATAACAACTTACTTATTTAACTTTATCCAAAATCTGAAAAATTGGCTATAGAAATCCATCCAGCCAGTTTTTCAGATTTGGGAAAGTATTATTGAGATTTTCTAGCAAAATATTCAGTCCAGTTCCAGTTCCAATTTTATTTTCAAAGTTTCCTTGTAGCAATTTTGCTTTGAAATTACTGTCGTTATTACATTTTTAATTCACATGAAACTCAAATCTAATGCGGATAACACATTAGTGACTTCTTGAATCATTGCGTCGCCATCCTAACAGCCGGTTCAATTCAACCGTAAACCATACAGCGATAACCACGCCCACTTTATGGGTTAATATTCATACAAGCACATACATACAAATTTGTATGAACACAAACCGATTACCATCGTTCCGTACGATGCAATTAAGCATATTGTAAGTACAATCAGATCTTATACTGAGATAGTGGATTCGATGACTTGAGATAATATCTTTCTGTTTGCCTCTAAGATTAATGTTCTTTATTTAGCCGTGAACGATTATCAGGAAATAATATTGTATGTTTGATTACTTGCTTTTTTTTATTTTGCCCTTCAAAATGACCACACTCCGCCTGATGATAAACAGTCGTGTGGTCTAAGAGCAGTGCCCTCCACATCGTCCTCATAGCAGCCGAGGCGATGTTGAGGTCTCTACTTTGACGGCCCGAGAAGGTGCTTTTTCACGCCCCGCTTAAAGGACCCAGGATTGAAGGAAGAAGGAAAAACGTGCCTTCGCAGAGAATTCCATGCCGATTCAATTTTCAATTCAATTCATTGCCGATCATTTGGCAGAGGTATGAGGACCCAAACTTGTTGGTACGCACTCTAGTTGACTCCACCGTGTAAGGATGGCATCTGAGCCCAGCACGCGTTGTTCTGGATAGGAAAGGAGAGGCCGGGATAAGGTGGAATAACTCTTCAGAGCACTCCCCGTGATATATTCCGTAGAAACATGCCATTCAGGCAAATTTATGTCCATTGATGAGATTTTAGGACAAGCATACATTCTACATATTAGCCGTGTATTAAACTGTCCCACTATAAATATTTAAATCGACATATCTTCGTTGTCATGAAAATGTAGATGTGATCGAAAAGTTGACTCGACGTAAGTGCGTTTTGATGATGCTCCACAATAATGACTTGGCACTTTCGGTAGTAAATCCAACTATTTAGATACCGTACCTCGTCTATTCTTTGTGGACACATTAACACTTTGACAATGCGCCGTTATGGAAGGGGATTCATTGTCATGTACCATTTCTGGCGTATATTTAACCCAGCGAAAGAAAGAATCACGTCCGAGATCAAGTGTGTTTAAGAAAAACAATGTACACAGTTTTACTTTGGTATTTTGGCAATCAGAGTTGGGCACAAAAATATCAAAACAAATTTTTTTTCCTAAAAATTAAACAATTATGACGTTTTTTTGCTTACGTAGACTTCTTTTAGATACTAATGCTTGTATGGAAGCTTTATTTTCACTCCACGATTTCATATTCCAAAAATTGGAATGCAACGCAGCTAGTTCTTCTTCCGATACCACTCTACACATTAAACTATTTTTAGATTTTTGTTTCACTGCAGTATGATTACAACGACTTTTTACAGACCGAGCTGCTTTTGGTGTATCCTGTTCTATCTTTCCATCTCTTATCTTGTAGCCCATATATGGTTTTTCCAGTAAACGATGGCGTTTAGCTTTAGATTGAGAGAATTGTGGGGAGAGCAGCTCGGAATTTCGATGGTCATTCTTGGTTCTTGTATTGGACATTAATTTGATGTATCATTATGACTACGTTTGGTGGTTGCAGGAAAAGGTGAACTATTACTACGTTCCGGGGATTTACTATCATACCTGCACATACGCCCGAAGATGTAGACGCTTGATTTATCTCATCGTAATTTGTCAGATCTTGATTCAGAGCCGGTGATTCTACGTGAAGTTGGCATATGAATTGCTGATTTTCATTTTGTAAACATTTACCCTATTCATTGTACAGCTTACTCAAACATTGACAAGCTCACTCAAACACACCGTATAAATTCACTTTTAACTTCAAAATACGAGTATACATAATGAGCTAACACGTCAACTGACTGCTTAGAAGTATGTATATTTTAACTACAAAGTCAGGATTATTTGGAGTAATGAAATATGAGGGTAAATGTAAATAAACAATAAAATATTATCGCTCTAATATTCTTGCAATGCAAACGTGTCAAAAAACCAAGAGTTATTTCATATCAACTTATTAAAGCATTTTATCGGTATATTATGTATCAACAAGCTTAATTAATGTTGCTATTTATTTATACTAAGCACATAGCAGATTATTTTAATACGTTGTAATTTATTGTGGTCAAATAAAATATACTATGTAGCAGTATGCCACATAGCAGCTTTTATTATTATTATATAAGGCGCTCATAGCCAGTTGCACTCACTGTTCGGTAAACGATTAGCGAGGTTAAGCAACGTTGGTTGCGGTCAGTCTATAGATGGGTGACCGCTTAGTGGTATTTCATCTGAACGTCTCCGTGCTTCGGAGGCCATGTAAAAAGTCGATCCCAGTTGTTGCCAAATTGACAGCAGTCGTTAAGCCATGTCAGAGGCCTACGGTCGGCTTGAACAACTCTTGACAACAGGTTGGCTACTAACCACACGAAAAGAAAGAAAGAGAGCTTTTATTTGACAAAAATCTAGCTGCTGCACATAGCATATTTTATAAAGAGGTCGTCGATCATCGTACAGTCCTCATAGGCACTTAACAGTTTTTTACACGGTAGATAGGACATATATACGCATAGGTCAAAAAGTAGAACACTCAAAAAAGTGCACAAAGCAGATATTGGTTTAACAACTACAATATATAATATCAGCCTTGTAAATAAATTGTCCCACTGCTGGGCACGGGCCTCTTCTCAGTGTGAGAAGGATTACGCTATAGTCCACCGCGCTGGCCCAGTGCGGGTTGGCAGACTTTACATATCGTTGAGAACATTACGGAGAACTCTCAGACATGCAGGTTTTCTCACGATGTTTTCCCTTACCGTTAAAGCAAGCGATAAGTAACTATTTTAATACGCTCATAACTTCGAAAGTCAGAGATGCGTACCTGGGCATCGAACTCGAGTCCTCTGCGGGGCAGTGCAACGGTCTACCAGTAGGCTATCGCTGCTATTCTACATTATCCTAGTAGACATAAATCGTATGATGCTGTATACTCTTGCTCGTCCCGTTGTGCAGGCGCAAATGTTAGTAACAGTAATAGGTTTATTTTAAAGGACGTACGATAACACTTTTACATAGGCATAAAAAACGTAGGTACACACAATAGAAAGTACAATTATGGTAGTGTTGTGTAGAACTCTGGTACCGATGGTAAGATTTAACTTGAGTTATAGGTATCAGTGCTTTCTTCGATGATGCACACTTATTACATTTTCACAGAATGGTCGACATATGGGTAGAAATGTTATGATTATATTAAAAAGTGTTTAGTTAGTTATAAGAAAGCAGGTACGTGTGTACCTATCTATTCATGATGTCTCGAGTTTGAATACATCGGACTAATTGTGATTAGGTTTCGTCCAAGGCATTCTCAGTAATTAGCTCTCTGTCCGATTGACGGCATTTAGGACGTCCCTTTGAGTGTGGCTGGCTAAATATAGGTGGATGATGTTTAGTGAATTCGAATGTCCAGTTTGCAACAAGCTGATTAATTGAAACGTAGCTGACGGAAAATGTGTGTGATGACGAAGCAGCAAAGCGAAGCGCTAGTAGAAGCATTCATCTACAACGAGCATAAAGTAGAACAAATAATTATATTATCTTTGTAAGCTTAAAGTTACTAACAGGTATTATATCTTATACTACACTGTACTAAGCAATACTTATACAAGATTGATTAAACAGTAAGGCTTTATTTCTATCTACATATAGTATGTACCACATACAAGCTCTACACCAAATTTCAGTTCAATAGGAGCATTAGTTTAGCCACAGGATAGATTTTAGTTTGCAACGGGTTGTACCTATCTGTCCTAACAGCTGACCGAGAGTCTAAGCATAGGTATCTAAGGTCATGCACCTTGAAGCGACAAAAATGTAGGAGACGTTGCCGCTCTGATATTTAGTATACATTATTACATTAGTCAACAATCAAGCCAAAGTGAGCGCAAAAAGAACGAAAATACAAGCATATGTTATGTTTGTGTTTTCACCATTAGTTTGTAACACAAACAAGGAAGCAATAAATAAACCCGTGACAATAATGAAACAATGAACGAAAAACAACAATGAAACAATGAAAGACAACAGATGTTTATAAAATATGGTGTGTGCGTATTAAATTGATTTAATTTCTTTGAAAAAAGTGATTTTCTATTTTTACCTTTATCGAGATTTTAACCGTTTCGGATTAACACTGAGCCCATATGGAATACTCTGTCCATTTTAATGTCCATGGAGCCTAGCAAGCTTGTATATCCTAATTCTAAACAGAAAAGGACACGAAGGCTACCCCCCTTCACCCAGAAAAAAAAGGATTGTTACTAACCTATGTAACCTTTTTTTTGTAACCTTTAGCATTCTTAGATGTACTTGTCATCAGGAATCCTGATCATACTTTGAGCCACACTGTGTATAGGAAAAAGACCCATACAAATAGGTACTTGAACGGTGAATCTCACCACCATCCTAAACAGTTAGCTACCGTGGGAATGTCTTTGTTTCAGAGAGCCCACGGGATCTGTAACAAGAAACACCTGGACGCCGAGCTTCAACATGTCAAGCAAGTACTGCAAGACAACAAGCTCCAACAGCCGCGCCGCTGTCACAGATCCCGAGAAAAGCCAGCCACAGTCGAGCGCCAGGCTGCTATACTGCCTTATGTAAGGGGTGTCACTGACAAGATTGGCTACATCTTGAAGCGAGCTTCAATCAACACATACTTCAAGCCGCCAACGAAGATAAGTCAATTTTACCATCCGTCAAGTGCCAATTACCTTTACAAGATGCAGGGGTCTATAAAATAGATTGTGACTGCGGACTCTCATACATTGGTCAAACCAAGAGAAGCATAGGCACCCGCATAAAAGAACACATAGCTGACGTAAAACACAAATGCTCGTTGAAGTCTGCTATGTGTGAACATGTACAACAGGGGACCAACCACTACCTGAGATTTGACAAACCACAGATTCTCGCTAAAGAACACCGATTCCTACCAAGGATGCTTCGCGAGGCTATTGAAATCAAAAAACATCCCAATTTCAATAGAGAAGATGGTTGGAATGTACCACTAGCTTGGGATCCAGTACTTCAAATAGTCAAACCCAAGAAGAAACAAACCACAGCTAGACTTCATGATACTTTGAGCTCATTCTGCGTAAATAGAAACACCCATGATTAAATTATGTTCGGGTACTTTGAAATAACTACACTAGAACATTGAGACAACTACCATCTTAGTCTCCCCGTGACCATGGCTGCTGAAAAGCAAGCGAAACATCGGGGAAAGTGTAAACCAAAAATAAATATATATATTATATATTATAAATATATATATTTATATAATATTTTCAAAATTTTGTAATACAGTGATAAATAAACAACGCGATAAAATCCGTATATAGTAGTTTAATTTCAATGAATAACATTCGCATAAACAGAAGACAATATTATGTAAATCTTACAATGTATATATGTATCAAATTTTTCGGACTAACGGATTCGACGCATTGCTACTTAGGTCTTTAGATAATAGTACAACATATTTAGAGCATTTTCAAACGTCTAAATTTCAAACGTTTAAATATATGAGGGCAGAACATGAAAAATGTTAGCGTTATAGCAGAGACATACTGGTTTTCAAATTCTGTACAACTCGAGCACTTCAGTTACACGGACGATAATATTATTATTATTACTGTCATCTTTAGTAGAAGCGCAGTGTGTAGTATGCCGTATATATAAAGCTGGCTTCAGCATCGTTTGCTCTTAAATTTGGCTTTCCTATCTTAAATATTAATGTACTTTCTGTTATTATAATCAATTAGCTCAGCTATATTTTTAAGCAATAAGCAATATAATTAATTAACATAATTATAATTACCCAAGAGCGAACACGAAAGCCATCTACAAACGTAGACATTGACACAAACGACAATATTTTTACGTGAAGAGTAAAAAAAGAAAGGGAAAATAAGCAAAGCTAATAAAACCGTTTTTAGGAAGTCACAATTAGCTGTTTTAAATAAACACCAACCCTTTGAAGTTAAGTGTTTACTATGCCATCAAAGTCACCCTCTTGCGCTTAGAGCTTAGCAGTCAAAATAAATTCTCAAGTATCGTCACCTAAAAATCATCGTCCACATTTGTTCCCAATTATATTGCTGATATACCGTGAGTAAGGATGTCTGTCTGTCTGTAATTAATATCTCCTGAACGGGCCTTCAACACATGTGGTTCAAAACGGATTTATTGCATAACTTCGTTTTTTTCTCTCGTCCCGAGGTAGTTATAAAATGGAATGGTTTATTTGATTCTTCGAGTTTTTACTTAGAAATAGCTTGATTGATATGATGGCTTGACGTATAACTCTAACTGTGGTTAGTGCTTCTGTCTGAATCATTCATAAATATAGCGTTCTTTTCTTGACAGGTCTTGGTGGGTATTACGTCGTTTATTTTATCGTTTTTAAGATCGCTATTTTATTTATTTGCTGAAGCCAATTTGTAACGATAAAAATAATTATCCGTCAAATTCAAGTAGTGGTTAGTGCAACAGACTGCCACGCCTGAGATCGCGGGTTCGATTCACGCACAAGTCAAACATTTGTGTGCGTGGACATGGATGTTTGTCTTGGTCTGGGTGTTTCTATGTATAATATGTAGGTATTTACAAAAAAATGTGTATGTATGTTTATCCATTGTCTAGTACCCATAGTACAAGCTCTGCTTAGTTTAGGCTAGATGGTGTTGTGTGTTTGTGATAGAATATTATTATTATATGACGTTTTATAAGTGGTAATCATAAGGTAATCTATTAATCCATCAAATTAATCATGATATTATGTGAACACATGGCGTAGTATCACGCTTGTAGATTTTTAAAGGGCTGGATAGAGATATATCGCATATGCTCTTCTTCTGACTTGTTTTGATTCCACTTAATAGGGAGCAACATAATTGTTAGGTCGTTGTTCTAAATTTACGCTAATGTTATACAAGTCGACTAATTCGATCTCATCTTTAACCAAAGTTAAAGATGAAATCGAATTAGTCGATTTGTAATAGCAAGACAAATCTTGGTATCAGAAAAGAATGCAATAGCAGCAATATGAGCAGCGATAGCTCAGTGTGGAGACCAACAGACTGCAATGCAGAGGGTCTCGGGTTCGAACCCACTTCACGCACTTCTGACTTTCGGAAGTTATATGACTTTTCGAAATTATGTGCATATTGATTGACAATTATCGCCTGCTACGTGCCTCGTAGAGCACGTTAAGCCGTCGGTCCTGGCTGCCATGAATATCTATGGCAGTCGTTATTGGGCAAGTCAGTATCCCTAATATCCTGACACTGGTCTAGCCTTCGGGTTGCGGAGGTCAGGTAGCAGCCGCTCTGTGTAAAAACTGATATCCAGTCAAATCCTGTTAGACTAGAAAAGCCGACACCAAGTGACTTTGGAATAATAAAGGCTAGGGAGAAGAAGAAAAGAATGCAATAATTTTTACCCTTAATACGCTATCGAAGTCAACAGTGATCGCAATTAGTAGATTTTCTATTACATTGCACAGCAATTAATCTGTTAATAATAGCGCAGTCAGAAATAATTGAAGTCAATATTGGAATTTTATTGTATTGAATCTTTACATATAAAATTATCGTTTTGTATAAGGAATGCAAGCAGCGATAGCCTAGTGGGAAACAGTTGATTGCCACATAAAGGTCTCGAGTTCGATACCAAAGGCGCACTACTCAAACTTTTCGAAGTTACTGCGTATTAAATAGTTAATTATCGCTTGCTTTAACGGTGTAGGAAAACATCGTAAGGAAACCTGCTTGTCTAAGAGTTCTCCATAATGTTTTTGAAGATATGGGAAATCCGCCAACCCGTACTGGGCCAGCTTGTTGGACTATGGCCAAACCCTTCTCAGATTGAGAAGAGGCCCGTGCCCAGCAGTGGGACAGTTTAATACAGGGCTGATATTATTATATTTATTATATGATTAAACGGCAATGTTGTGTTTTTCATACAAACTATTTTATTCATATTTTGTTAATGGCAAACTCGCATTCAATGATATTATACATACTCGTATGTACAGCTGTTTGATCTTAGACCAAGTATGATTAGTCATACAATTGCACTATTAATAGTTGCAAGCATCATATAATTGTGTTATTTTAAGGGATGGATCACACACATTTTCTCGAATATCCGCAATATTCAGCAATAAATAAGGTTATAATTATTATTAACTCAAACCAATCAAAACAAGAAAGAGCTTTACATAGGTAGTGGTAGTAGTCCCATTAACAGACCCCACACCAATGAAAAGATTAGCACAAAAATTTGTTAAGTGACTTTATCTCATAGAATTTTTCTCAAATCTCTATGCGGTCAATTCTCTGGTCACGCCTAAAGGATCTAGGTGATAATATTAAGTGGTAATCAAGTGGTTCAAACTCTTCCAAAAGTGTCTCCCGACGAACGTGTTTTATGTTAATTATAGTGAGGTTATCAGTAATTTTTATGGCGTCTGATAAAAGATTACTGAAACCGTCTTCTTTGTTGGAATTAGAATAATAAAGATGTTTAGATGATGATTTTAGGGCTGGTTCTAATATATAGGCCTATACGTCTATTACAGATGATTCATGGCATGTGATGGTCTGTGAAACAGCTCTTTACCTGTCTGTACAAACCGATGTGAGAGCAACATAACTTACCGCAGTCTCAACTAGAGAAACTGTAGGTGGTTGGTGCTAAGCCACCTAGATGATTTCTGTCTCTTGTCAGCAAGTGCTTGAAACCAGGCGTCATCACAAAACTTGCGACCCTCCATTAAACGTTTGCGCCAATCTGTTCTATTTTCTGCGAGCTTTTCCCAGTTACGGTGGTCAATTTTAAAGGCACTGAATTAGTGATTTCTTCGAGAAATAAACCAATTACGAACTTTAGAAGGCTTTAAATACAACAGTTCGTGATCACTTTCGTCACGGTCTCGTTGTACAAGTTGCCCTACTTGTTATGTTGTCTTGTTGAAGAACAATTATGTCTGGACGCCGGAGATCCTCTGTCGCTGCAGAAGTTAAATAAGTAGATTTAGGAGTACGTGAACAAAATATAGCTTCATAACTTCTAGTACGGATTTTCGGTTCAGGCTAAGTACTATCAGTGAGTGAGTGAGTTCATAATCAAGTCAATTATTAAGAGTAGGAATGGATCTGGATATTTCTCGAGTACATATAATATAATGCTATGATGTAGGAAATTTTTTAGCTAGTGAATTTTGTATCTGACCATAACCCTAAATTGATTATCGGCGACATAAATAATAAAGTTAAACAATAAATTCTATTTTATTTTATTTCGGTTTCAACCGCTTTAAATAGAATAATCTTATGCCATCAAAATCTCAATCAACGCCCCAAAAAGTGTAATCCCATAAACACCTACATCAAAAACCATACCTTTTAGTAAACCAAACCTACTGTCCATTTTTAATTACAGAAAGACCCGCATATTATATCTAATACAAACACAGACGGGAAACAAACACACCTTTTTTTAGGTCGGCGACACACTGAACGTTATCACCGCTGCGTTAGGCCGCCGACACACTCAGCCAGATAACGGCCAACCCGGTCAATATTTGAAAATCCATCAGTGACAACGACGAAATGACTTCTTCACTTTGCTAAGACAATTTTAAATTTAATGTCGGTGTAATCGAAACTGAACCTAGTGATTGTGAAGATAAAGTTGAAAATGAAGTTGATGTAGTAAATGCCTATGTGTGTTCTTGACTACTTGATCCATTAGGCATCGTTTTGAGTATTAAAAATAAAAGAGATGACATAGGAAATGTCGTTCGTAATGATTTCGGAGTCGATATAATAGAAATTTTTACTTTAGTAGCTTAAGTACATACTTAAAGTGTATTGTGTAAGAGTTTTTGTTAATTCAAACTTAAATACCACTTGAATGCAGGAAATAGTGACGAATTAACTTTTGACCGCCATAAAAAAGTACTAAAAGTAATAGTCAGTAGCGATAGCGGCTATGCGTCCAGATTTTTTATTACTTAATTTAATTGTGAACTTAGCTCGCTGTGATTGTGACTATTAGACTTTAAATCCAGAACCTTCACCAAGTTCTGAAAAGAGTAAAATATTATAGATAAACTTATGTTTACGCGAAACATTCGCGTAAACATACGTTTATTTTATTGTTGTTCAGTTAAGGCCCAAGTTTGGCATCCGTATGTAAGACATGGCAGTATGCAAGACTTTTCGCAGGCATTGAAGACTTTTCGTTTCTCCACCATAGGCATTTCTTTATTCTTCATTACTTCGCTCAACGACCAAAATCTCTTCCAAATTCATTGAAATTAAACTACTATTTACGGATTTTATCGCGTTGTTTAATTTTACACTGTATTACATAATTTTGAAACTGTTACGCTACTACTACTATCGAATTTTACTAATGTATAGGCTAATAAAATTATTAAAACTATTTATATTTAGGTTTACACTTTCCCCGACGTTTCGGTTGCTTTTCAGCAGCCATGGTCACGGGGAGACTAAGATGGTAGTTGTCTCAATGTTCCAGTGTAGTTATTTCAAAGTACCCGAACATAATTTAATCATTGGTATTTCTATTTGCGCAGAATGAGCTCAAAGTTTCATGAAGTCTAGCTGTGGTTTGCTTCCTCTTGGGTTTGACTATTTGAATTACTGGATCCCAAGCTGGTGGTACATTCCAACCATCATCCTACTGAAATTAGGATGTTTTCTGATTTCAATAGCCTCGCGAAACATCCTTGGTAGGAATCGGTGTTCTTTAGCGAGAATCTGTGGCTTGTCAAATCTCAGGTAGTGATTGGTCCTGTTGTACATGTTCTCACACAGCAGACTTCAACGAGCGTTGGTTTTTTACATCAGCTATGTGTTCTTTTATGCGGATCACTTGACGGATGGCAAAAATTGACTTATCTTCGTTGGTGGCTTGTAGTATACAATACAGTGTAAAATAAACAACGCGATAAAATACGTATATAGTAGTTTAATTTCAATAAACTTATGTTTTTATTAAATAAACTATGGCTACTCTGACCGAGGGCTCTTTAATTAAATCAGTCTGACCAAGGACACAAAAGAGTGGACGTGGTTAGATTGATCTAACAATGTAATCTAGCCATGGATACAAGAGGATATCATGACGGCACATTCCAATCACGTAAGGCAGAATTGTTAAACCTATATGTTACCAATTGCATAATGGACACATATTATAAATTAACAGGAGTACTAAGTATTGAGGACTATCTATGTTCATATGATTGTAAAGCATAATATAATACAATCACACGTTAACCTAATTATAACCTGTATAGTTGCAATATTTGCAATTATTACTTCTTTTATATTAATTATAGGCGACTTATTTAAGCGACCACGTCTTCTAAAGCCATTGATAGCGCAAACTCTATCCCATTCACAATATTGGTATCCTATTTCTTCTCTCTCATTCCTATAAAGATGAAGTCCTGTATCAAATGTGACCCCTATTTACTACTGCAACTGGCTCTGTGCACGGCACCACTATTCTGTCCATTTCAGTCACCAAACACATTTTCGTACCGACAGCACAGCTTGTTTGTGTTTCCTTGGCATTGTTTCTGAAATGCTGTGATAACACTGACATTTATATGAGTAGTGTATACCGTTAGCCATCAGGTGACCTACTGGCTCGACAGCTATCACGAAAAATAGATGATAAACCTTAGCAAACCAACGCATAATATATATATATATATATATATATATATTTATCCCCGTAGGGGCTGGCAGAGGCGTATTACTATAGTTTTACGCTCCGCGTAATAAAGAACAATCACAATCTAATTGCCGTCTATCGAACACAGTTCCAAATTCCAAGACGCTACGTAAAAATATTTCACCGAAATCAATAATACTTATGCCGACTAGGAATTTAAACTGAAAACCTTGTGCAGTGCAATGGCATTCCTAACACTTCGCCAATATTTTTTTAATATCTTATCTATACTAATATTATAAAGCTGAAGAGTTTGTTTGTTTGCTTGAACGCTTTAATCTCAGGAACTACTGGTCCGAATTGAAAAATTATTTTAGTGTTGGCTAGCCTATTTATCGAGGAAGGTTATAGGCTATATAACATCACGCTATAAGCCACGGAAGCGGCGCAGTAATAATAAACGCGAGTGAAACCGCGGGCACATCTAGTCTATACTAATATTATAAAGCTGAAAAGTTTGTTTGTTTGGTTGAACGCGCTAATCTCAGGAACTACTGGTTCGAATTGACAAATTCTTTTAGTGTTGGGTAGCCTATTTATCAAGGAGCGGCGCAGTAACTATAAACGCGGGTGAAACCGCGGGCACATCTAGTATTCCAATAAATATTATTTTACACGTACAAAGCAGACAACAAATTTTCCCTGTGAAAGCTCAACGCAAGACCTGGAAACTTGTACAATAAATTGTAAAACAAAACAGACGCACAGTAAATAAAGATTAAAGTATTTAATCAGTTTGTTCCCGTTGTTGTTTAAAAAGTTTCGACATGACTTATATCTTGTGAACTTTTGGTTAAATTAGAAACGTTAAGAAATAAGGGGAGTTTAAGAGGGAAACAAAATGGTCTTGGAAGGTTGACCATAAATACCTATAGGAATCATTAATTTCGATGTGTATCGGGATCGGAGTAATAATATATTCTATAATATTCTATCACATACACACAACACCATCTAGGCCAAACTAAGCAGAGCTTGTACTATGGGTACTAGACAATGGATAACCATACATGTATACTTTTTTTTCTGTAGATACATACATATTATACATAGAAACACCCAGACCAAGACAAACATCCATGTGCATGCATACAAATGTTCGACTTGTGCGGGAATCGAACCCGCGACCTCAGGCGTGGCAGTCAGTTACATGACATAGACATCTGTATCTCTAAAGGGGTAGGCAGAGGAATGCCTGTGTATTAAGGATACGTTTTCAAAGCTATGTATCCCACAGAAGTCTATTATCGGACACATTACTAAAAGAGACTGCTTTTCCCATGAGATCATCGAAGCAGTTATAACAAATACTTATATTTTTGGCCACCTGATAGACTTCGGAAACGTGATACCTAGTTATCGATTTAGGTCTTGGGTTCCCATTAATACGTCACCGTACTCAGTTATCATATACGACACCTAAGTAAGACAAAATGGCAAATCAATATATATCTCTATCTATTTAAATAATATACGAGATCTTAGTCTGTATGATTGACATATGTTTAAATGTGGTTATTCTAAACATTAATAAAAACATACATATGTATCCAAATCTTGTATTAAAGTTTTGATATTGATAAATAACTAATATCAACCTGTGTTCGCGCACCTTACTCAAAATCAACTTGTACGCAAAGATCGTTTGACAGATGCAGACAAGTGTTAGTGAGCTACAATAGCAAGGTATACATCATACCACGTATACGCAGCGTTAATCTTATAAACTCTCTAAGACATAATTAAGCAATATGGGTTTGTAGAAACATAGACCAATAATATTAATTTTGTATTACCAAATTAAATCAGTTCAACAGATTGTATAACATAAACATATTAAAAAAAGAACTATCTGTATACTGAATAAATATATTCAAGTATACAGTTTAGATAGTTATCTAAACTGTAACTGATCTAATTAGATATACCACAAACCAGCTTATACTTAACTTAAATACAAATCACAAAAAAGGGAAAATCAGAAATGCTAAAATGACCAGAATAACATTACAATGAGATCATTCATCATTCCAACTTATTAAATGAACTCCAAAAGATGACAGATAACAAGACAATAATTCTGCAACGTTTATATTCTGATTTCCCAAAGGGCGTCCTGGAAACAATCGTCTAAAATCTGTTAACAACCAACCATCCAAAAATCTTTACAAGATTTTGCGAAATTGAAACTAAAATTCCGTTGTACTTACACAAAATTATCTGCCAATACAAATAATACTTACAAAAAGCGATGGACTAGATCACAAACTTACCTGCAACAAATTTAAACTCCCATTAAACAAACAATTATAAAAGAAAACATCAAACCCTATCGGGTGCATTAAAAATTGACAGTGCATTAGTATTTATAGGATTTTGAGCGTAGGTGTGAGATCAAAGAGAACATTATGCGTCCCTTATACTCCAATAGTGGTGTTATAGACGGCAATACTATACGGTTAAAGATTACAATTTTATTTACTACTCAAAAACGTTTGATAATCTATGTCTTAATTAACTAAGCGAGAGAGGTCCCCGTACCACAAAACACTCCCCATGTTATAGTGAATACAGATAATGATGTTGCTGCATTCAAATTTCTGCTCTATTTTCTTGAGAGCCACGTTCAAATTTGATTGTATCGTCAACCGAATCCGAATCGAATATGGTTATCGTTTAAGATTCATTAGTAACGGCCCTTTTACATGTGTTGCGTCGGCAACCAATATCCATTTGCTCCGGGCTGATTTGATTAGAGCATATTTTTATAAATAACACCAGAACATACTACATTCTGTTAAGTGTTGAATTAAAATTCCTTTCATAAACCATTCGCCGTGATGTTGAATAATCGTAAAATTCACATTAATACTTGGAGAAGGGGAATATATTTTATTTTAATAAGTTCCTTTATCTGAAGCGATCAGCTATAAATCTGATTGGGTCTCTCCAATTCAAAATTTAATACAGGAGCATAAAACAAACAGTTTGACAAAGTACTGTAGTTGTAATCCTCAAGGAAATTTATTAAGAGGAATTCGTATCAATCACAAAACGTAATCCTGTTCGGTCGTAAACAATCTGTGAGGGGTAACGTCTTATTGCCAGCGGAAAGCGGCTATTGACTGATGACTCAATTCAAATACTATTAAGTTGATATAAATCGATTATAACCAACGAAGGCATACAGGTATAATTAAATAATATTTTTGAATAAATATTAATATAAGCAATTGTTTCTGTCTTCAAGTAGGTATTCTTAAAAATGAGTGACTAATTTTTCCAATATAGATGGTACTTGAGAACAAAAAAATTATCTATTGTAATATTGGATCTAAGATTACAACAAATAGTTAACTATAAGCTGTTATCGGATATAATGATAATAAATAAAATACACAAAAAATGCAAATTTAAAATGCAAGGATTCCTTTTTAATAATTATATACATATACCTACGCAAAATACATTTTTAAATGTTTTAAAAGAATGTTGTATTTTGTTTAGAACCAATATAAAACACACATGTATAAAAATAAATGGGGTCACTCGTGTATCCAGAATTAGTAGAAACACGTTTCTGGTATTCGTTCTTCTTTCTTTTGATTAATTTATTTGAACAACATTCCTCTTTCAAACTTATTTATTTTTATTTAGTGTTCTCCAGCCTGCGATTCGATCTAGAGGATAGTTTTCCAAAGAGACTGGCCATCTATGTAAGAGATATGAAAGTGCATAAGTACGTGCGTAATCATAAGAACATTTTCAATTTTTTCACACTCTAAATCTGTTGGTTAGGCAATCTAATACTAGCTTCAGCTACTAATACTAAGATCAAATTGCAGACAAGACCAATTCACTTTTGAATTCGGAAACTTCGTCATCTTAACTCCAGACTGCTACTAAAAATGAATTGACTGACAACCCAATAACTTTTTGCTGGATTGACCTGAGATTTAAATCCATGATCTGATATCAGAAAGAACGGTCGAATACATTAACATTTACATCTACAAGCCACATAAGGTTCGCCAGAATTCTGATAGTATTATAGTTCAGTATTATCCAGTTTATCTGATGGCGCGTTAATAAGCTTAGTTACATCTTGCGGTAAACTGTGTACGGCCATAACCACAAGGAACTTACCCGGTAAGTAATAATATGGCAGGTTTCAGTCGATCGGTGCTCATATTTAATAGTTGTGGTTAAACCTACGCATTCAATCACAGTTTCGGTTATCGCTCGTAAGCAATTTATGTTACGCATTGTCAATATAATTTGCTTTAAGCAATACTCAGATTTTGCCATAGCCATAAATTACCCTAGAAATTTCAAATATATTACTATGATATGTAGGCTTTAAATTTAGATTTTCTGGACAGTTCTTAGTAATATTTGTAAGTCGACGTTCATAAATACGTACGTTTTATAGTTGCACGTTATTTTTTTTATTTAGATTGGTACATACATACATACATTCACGCCTGTTTCCCAGAGGGGTAGGCAGAGATTACGGATTTCCATTTGCTACGATCCTGACACACTTCTCTGGCTTCATTCACTTTCATAACATTCCTCATACACGCTCGCCGCTTTAAGATGCTCTTAACCTGGCCTTTATCCAGAACGTCTCCGATCTGATCAGGAAACGTTCGCCTAGGTCTTCCCCTTGCAACTGTTCCATTTACACTAGCCTTATAAACTTTCTTAGTCAGTCTGTTCTCGTCCATTCTTTCTACATGCCCAAACCAACTTAACATATCCTTTTCTATTCTCGTCACTATATCCACTTTTATGCCGCATCTCTTTCTAATCACACTATTCCTTATTCTATCTTTCAGAGTCACACCACATATATTTCTCAGCGCTCTCATTTCTACAGCATTTATTCTGCTCTCATGCTTCTTTTGCCATACCCAACTTTCACTTCCATGCATAAGCGTAGGCACTAATAGTCCTCTATGAACAGCCAAACGTGCCTTTTCGGATACATTTCGACTGTTCATAAAAGCGCGTAGAGCGCCATTCACTTTATTGCCAGCAATCGTTCTTCTTTCAATTTCTCCCTCATGTGTACCATCCCTTGTAAACAGAGTACCCAAATATACAAACTCTTTCACTTGCTCCACTTGTTCTCCATCAATCATAATATTGCACATCGTCATGCACTCCTCCCTTTCAATTACCATTACTTTCGGATTTTTCGTCGTCCATTTAGATTGGTACCCTCGCTTATATAAACCAGCTATATAATATTTTATTCATATTCATAAGAGCGGCGGAATCCTAGATCACGTGCAATGCTTTCCTTCTCGTACCTTCAGCCGTCTCACTGTAACTTTACCATGAGGCGCTAGACGGTTTACGGTGGTGGTAGCGGTTTAGTTTTGGTAAACATTTCTATGTCCATGAGCGGTGATTACCATTTACCGTCAGGTGGATCGTGGGGTCATCTATTGCCAGCATCAATAAAAAATACAAGCAAGAAGACAAACATCGATACGTCTTGATCGTATGCGTAAACGTTAAACAAAAGCGTAAAACTCCCGTAGGGTACAGCACATTTATGTATTCTATGCCATAGTCTATGGCCAACTGAATCGCTACCTCGCTACGCTAAAAACTCGCTTCTCTTCGACAGTGGGGCCACACTTCATCAACAAAGACAGTTTACGACCTGCCGCCTCGTTTATTACCAAAAGCGTTGCAGTGTAACAAAATTTAGGACTCGAGATTAAAGTATGGGACAAACTATTGTTTTTGTCAGTTACGATGTACGTTGGTGGTAAAGATATCATTTCAATAAGGTGAGAGACCCTTATTTTATGATGTCGGGTTATAATATATCTGAGATACGAATATGCATTTTTATTGCAGGCGTGTGAACGAGACATGTGGGATAGTCCATCTCCAGTGCTTTCACAAGAACCAAAGCAGAGTAGACTGCATCAGACCCTCTTTGTACTTGATCTTGACCTATCATAAGAATATAACTGCTACTAGTCATCATCTACAAACTGCTACTATATCATTAGGTATGAAAAAACTGAAGAAGTCTAAAACCTGCATTTATTTTTAGCTAGTGATACTGCTTCAATCTTTAAATACTGACATGACGAGAAACGAACAAAATAATAAAAAATCGCAATGAGATCATTCTTTCAACAGTATAATCGGCCTCACATTCCAGCACTCAATATAATTACTGCTCATAAAACAACATGTTATAGGTATATTATTTATACAGACATAAGATCGAAATAAAAATATCTTTATTCGTTTATGTCACAATGTATGTCATTGTAATGAACATCAAAACTTATTCAGTATATACTATCTCATAGCTAAGCCATTTTTATATTATTGTTATATCTCTTACATATTTTTTTTTGCCTTGATGGCGCAGCGGTGTTGCACCTACTCGTATATAAGTGCTGTAAATAAACACTCGGATTTGATTCTCAGGAAATATTATTGGCTTTTCTATTAAATTATTCTAAGTAGCAACACGGAGTTTATGACTATACTCGGTAGACGGTATTAGGATGGCCCTCTATTATGGGTCAACTGAAATTATAGCTAACGAAATAATTATATAATATATAATACACCTCCAAGTCCCCGAGAATATATCAGAGAGATTATCATAATATCAGCCCTGTATTAAACTGTCTCGCTGCTGAGCACGGGCCTCTTTTCAGGGTGAGAAGGGTTAGGCCATAGTCCACCACGATAGCACAGTGCGGGTTAGCAGACTTCACATATCTTCGAGAACATTATGTTGAAATTATAGACATGCAGGTTTTGTCACGATGTTTTCCTTCACCGTTAAAACGAGCGATAATTAACTATTTAATACGTACGTAATTATGAAAAGTCAGAGATCTCCTTGGGATCGAACTCGAGACCTTTGCGTGACAGTAGGTACAACGGTCTCATACTAGGCTATCGCTTACTTGCTTGAGATATTATCTATGTGTATTATGTCTATGATAAATTGTGATTTCGTCATTTACAATCTTAGAAATTATGTGAATTGCGACACCAAAATTACGAAGACGTTATGTTCGATAATTTAAACATTGATCTGTCATTCAAATCACTAAAAAGTATATTACAAAAGCTTAATTTCACGGACATTAAGAGCCAGTTTGTGAGAATTTCACAATATGCTCATAAATATCGGTGATGCGCGCGCGCATAAGTGTTCGTTAGCGCTTGACAGTGTTACTGACGTTGATGCATGTTTAACGGAATAGTGCCATTTTCTTGTGTGGCCTCTACTATGTAAATGTTTATGGACTTTTAAATATTTCGTATATTTAAAAGATTATAGTCGTACTGTTATTGTATAATAATCAGTACCTACTCAGAGTTTATGACTGGTATATTACCTGTACTTTCATTAAACTGTCAACTATTGGAATGCCAGATATAAATGAAAATCTATTGTGCCTAGCCGCCGGTGTGCCGCTGCGAATCAATAAGCAACTCCTACATTAACAAACCATCTATCACAGTTTTGCAAAACAAGAATAGAATTGTGAAAAAGCACTCAGTGTTACTAAATACAAGAGTCTGGTAAAACGTGGAACTGGTGGATTTCTATCCCAACTGCCAAAAATTAATACATTTTGCAGTCATAACTTCAAGTGGTCACTGCCACTAGACTGAATGTTGATCGAAATTTATAAAATTTCTTGAAATAATAATTAAAATTAGTATAAAATCTTGAAGAATTTGTATAATAACGATGTTCAAGCTACTGTCGGCAGAACATGTTGATACCAATGACACTACTGGAAGACCGATATACCATATTTTCGGAAATAAATATTAATTTGATTTGACTCGATCTCCTCACGGAAGAAATATCTTTGGGATCTACAAACTCCTATCCAGAGTTTGGGTGGTCTTTGTGTCTATCGTTTTAATGTTTGTCAAAGTACCTACAGAAACTATTGCTAGTGCGAGTCTTTCATAAAAATAATAATATTAAAAAAAGTTCTTCACAAAAATATTACCAGTAGCCCACCTCTGCTTTTCTTTCCAAATTGATCAATATTTGCTCAAGTTGTATGCAGTAAGTAAAATGTTTGCCTTAAGTACATTTTACCGATAGATAAATAAAAACCGATGGATTAAGTTTTACTTCAATGTGAGCTCACCGTTTTAAGCTGTCTTCGATTTAAAAATGGGCTCGTAACTAGCACATTGTCTTTGAGTTAATATGTACTACTACAACTTAACCAAATTGTTAATAATTGAGTACATACTCTCTAAATCACGTACACCGCTGGCTCAGTGCCGGGTGACAGACTACGCACATATTTGAGTACATTATGTAGAATGCATATAACTCCGTAACTACGAAAAGTCAGAGATGGGCACCTTGAGATCAAACTCAGAAGTCTGCGTGGAAGTCCAACGGTCTACCATCAATGCTATACTTATCTTTAACTATGAAATTACCGTTTATGTCCTACATCTAATTTCGTAGATTCTGTACAAAATGCAAAGGTTATTTCGAAAATTTATATATATATTCCGAGAAAAGACTACATGTATTATTAATTACAATATTAATAGTAAATCAATAACATTTTATGTGATTTGTATTAAAAGTTATATCGCTTAGCGTCTGCCCGTATTCATTATTTCAATTCGTCATAATGCCATGATGGTTGATATTTTCGGTAATTTAAGACAATAAATAGTGGCCAGTATATAAACAACTACACATGAAAAAACTAGAATAGAAAAGATCTTATATTTTATTCGATTTTCTTTATACAACTTCATATTTAAATCTCAATTATAATGTGGATATTAAGGCCATTGCTAAATAAAATTCATTAATCTTTTAGAATGATATAAACAAATGCAACGAATAGGTACTCAGCCTACGTTACATATTTCATCATCATATCTAAGAGGCAAAGGTGACCCCGCAAACGGCCTGAATCCATGAATAATATCCAAACTCAAAGAGATGAATATACAACTTTACGAATGCAAATATATTATTACCTTTGTACATTATTTAATATTCAATTATCATAGCTATATTGTAGAATACGATTTGCGTTTCTATTGCCTTTGATAGCAGTTAACAGTTTGGTAAAAGATTTTGGATGTAAATAACTCCAATTATAGCGACAAGCATGATGCCAGTTCATCATTTGTTAGAAACCTTTGTGGACAGTAAGCACATGAATTCACCATGATTTCAACACAATGGATATGAATAGATGTAGGAACGCGTAGTACGATAATATAAACTCTAACAAACAGATATAATTTGTTATATAGTTTATACATACATACGTTGACTGTTCTGTATATCTCCGACAGATAGGTTAGGTCACATTTAGTATAGAACGAGTCTAATGCCAATTACTGGTCATATTTCTAAATTCTAAACTGCTATTAAAAAAATTCCAACAGTAATCAGTAAAATTTTGCTCGACCTGGGAATCGAACCCCGGACATGACGATCACAAGCATAGCGTGTTTTAACATGACACCTATCTCACCTATTTACATTCTCAATGTCAATTTAAACCTAATATATAAATATTTTTACATTTATAATTCATCTGCAAAGACGTATAAAATATATCAAAATACACAGCATATCGACAAGGCAAGCTTTAACAATCTAGTCGGCATAATCAAAACATAACAAATCCGGGGTCCCACAGACGGCAACCCTACGTAATCTTGACCCGCTCGTCAAAATGACCCTGTCATGTTAGAGCCAGTTAGTTGACAGCGCTGGATTCCTTCCAGTCGTGAGTCGGATGTCATTCTTATCTGGACTCGTGTTACTTTTTTCTAACATTGTTATCATTTTTTCACTTACCGGTACTCCTTTAGAGTAGCAATACGTTCTGAACTTTAGACCAAGGCCATGACATGTGAGCCTTAAAGACAAACGGCGAAATTGCAACGAAAAAATAAATTCATATATTCGGCAATTATATAAACGCGTTCGAATGTCGAGCAATTCGTTGTCAGTAATTATAATTCGAATTATATTCGAATATTTGAAACTTGATTTAATGATGGGTTCTATCTTATCTATCGTGTTTCGAGGAAATTTCGTACAATATAACATAATATTCCGTCATTTATTTCGATTTTGCGGGTTCGATTCCCGCACAAGTCAAACATTTGTGTGCATGAACATGGTGTTTCTATATATAATATGTATGTATTTCGAAAAAATAGTATACATGTATGTTTATCCATTGTCTAGTACCCATAGTACAAGCTCTGCTTAGTTTGGGCTAGATGGTGTTGTGTGTATGTGATAGAATATTATATTATTATTATTATTATATTATTATTTATTGCTCTCGTAGATGCTCCGGCCGACGGCGACGCAAATAACCTTTTTTTAGCATTCGCCTACATTTGTTGAGTTTAATGCATTTTTATGTTTGTCTAAGTATCGTATGTTTAGATTTATTTGAAGATTCGACTTTTCAAATTTTTATCGATAATTAGCCATCGCTACCTTAGAGTATGTATTAAAATAGAATGCGCAGATAACTTACGGACTCTAACACTGAACATAAGTGGATTCTGTGCACTAAAAGAAGCGTACAATTTTCATTTTTATAATCGTTTTTTATATACCATTCTGCAAGTATCTATTTGCATCTAAGACACAAGGATACTTTTAGACACAAATAAAAATAAACGAGATGTTGTAGATATAATTAGATACATATATTAATATATTACAATTTTGATTATTGAAGATATAAATTATTATCAGTTAATACAAATTTACCAAATTCGGATCAGACACCATAAATTATATATAGGGGAGAGTAACCTGTATTGAACCTGCGCTTAAATTGTACCACTTCTTTATTTCTACCAAATTGATGCTATTTCTTTACACTGGCAACAGAGAAAAAGAGGCGACTGTGGCACCACTAACACTGTCATTTCAACAGTCGCAATAGCGTCAATTTGGTAGATATATAGAAGTGGTACAATATAAGCTCCGGTTCAATATAGGTTACTCTCCACTATTTTCATATTATATCAAATATTCATATTTCTTTATATACTGCTAATTCATATCGATACTGCAGTCTGTTCTTTTTTGCATTAGCTTGCGCATCTAACTCGCGCTTACTACTTGCATCGTATGCAAATGGCTTGCGCATATAACTCGCCCTTGCTACTTGCATCGTATGCACGTATTATAAATACGTATACTTTGTACGAGTACGTCTGTTGTCGCGGTTTATTGAACCGTTTAATTTCTATGTTGGTATCAGCAAAGCGATCAGCTTGAAATTAATACTAATAGTAGTTTATACCTAGAATTTTTTGATTTTATTCATCACCTTGCGTCATATCTGATCTTATTATGTAAATATTATGCATTAATACGATTTGCAAAATGTTATACAAAGTGTAACATGCAAAAGATGTGATAGGCAGGTGAATATTATGCAAAGGTTGTCTAATGCTTGAGGCATAGGTTTTTAATTCATTAACATTAAAAAGTGTAGGACTTATGAGGGTAGTTATAATATTAATAAAAATTTGATTATCTTATTATCCAATCAATGTACACAGTCTAACGCTTATCTTATACCCAAAGGGTTAGGCAGATGTGTTTTACCAACACATATTTCCAGCAACGACTTTAAGTTCCATGTAATAGAGAGCCATCCTTTTGCCATTCATCGAGCTCCAGACTCTCTAGGACTTTTTCCTGTACCACGAGGGACTTTACAAACATTCAAACAACGGACACAAAGAACATGTAGACTCAGTGGTTGTACTTTGTGGATCACCCAATTTTATGTCCCGTGTGTGATTCGAACCCACAACGCTCGGTGCTGTGGTAGTGGCGATGCGACCACTTTTAAACCATTACACCATCTGTACAGCCAAGTCAAAGGTTCACATTCCTACCTCATCTATACCTTTCCTTTGATTCTGACTTTTATTCTTTTTCTGTCCAGCAACGTGAGTGTTCTTCTGGTATTGTATGATTGGTATAATTGTCTGGTATTGTATGCCATCAGATAAGTCATATGTTAGTTTACTATCATGGTACTTACTTCCTAACTAATATTACAGATGCGAATGTGAGTTTAGTTGTTTATTTGTTACGCTTTCATGCCTTAACTGCTCGACCGATTTACATAAAATTTTGCATATACATTGTCAGGCGAACAGAAAAGGACATAGGATACCTTTCATCCAGAAATATGTACTGTCACTAATCTTAGCTAACCTGCATTTACCCAAGCGAAGCCGCGGGAAAAAATTTGTATATAAATAAAAATTTAAAAATCTCCCAACACAACATTCATTTGATACCCATATTGAGTGAGATGTGAAAAAAAAATGTAATCCGCCATTTTGTGATGGCGGCCATCTTGGACCGATTTTCATCAAACATAACTAAGAACACTCCCGACTAATTCACTTTTCAAACAAAAGAATCAAAATTAAAATCGGTTCATCCGTTCGGGAGCTACGATGCCACAGACAGACACACACACACACACACAGACACGTCAAACTTATAACACCCCGTCGTTATTGCGTCGGGGGTTAAAAATAAAAAACAAATACTTAGCTGTGTCAGGTGTACATATTGTGCCAATCGATAAATTTTTAGCCCGTTTTAAATTAATCGCACACCACAAATTCTTCCTTAGACTACATAACTAAAAGCATAACTTAAGAATAAATCACAAATACAATGTCACAAGATTCATTACCTTTTCTATTAATAACGCAATAAATATCACAATAATAGCTTATAAAGAATGCATTACAAAGTAACTTCCAATAAATTTATACAAAGTGACGCTACTAACAAAGCAAAGAGAACAGACCCAATTAGACATATTAAGACAACGGCTTTTGAAATAATTTCTTATGAACATGTATGGCAAGACTTAGTTCTCAAAGATTGTTTCAATCGTTTCAATTTTATACTCCAACTAGTTTTTGCCGGCGGCTTCTTTCGCGTAAAGTTAGATTAGGTTAAGTAATGTTGCTATGGATGAATCTTTTTAGACGCCCAACTGCCCTCCCCCCCCATTGGGTGAGAGAGGAAACACCCCAGGTTTTTTAGTGGGTATACCAGCCTTCGGCTGGTGAGCCCCACACGCCCCGCCGGTGCCGTCCCCTAGCCGGCGGGTAGTGCATCAAGCATTTTTCCTGGGTAACAAAAAAAAAATAGTAATAGTATTTTTTTTAATAAAATGTAGCCTATGTGATTTGGTGATAAAAAATCTTTCCAACAACGAAATAATTTTTGAAATTGGTTTAATTGTTTTTAAGTTAAACTCTCACAAACAAACATACAAAAAATCAAATCTTACCTCTTTGTAATATAAGTATAGATAAAGTTATTTTGCAGACTAAAACTAAAAGGTGTTAAAATTTATTTAATTAGATTTTATTCGGTAGAACACTACTGTACGATAATTATTAATAACTAAAGATTGACCACGAAGCAACGCTTTTTTGTTTACAAGAGGTGTTAAACGAATCTAATATACCTTTTACTTTCACGTAAAAATTACATATTACCTAATTTATTTAGATCAATCGAACCATTAAAACTACTGAGCGCATCTTCGATAATTTAAATTTGGTTAGAGATCGACGTATAATCAGAAATAATAACCCAACTTTTCACGCAGTCGGATAATATTCTATTAGTCAATACAAATTAAATACTATAATATTTTTAATAATTTGTATAACACTAATCTAAAAAAATTATGTATATCCTATATTAAAATTTGTATCAGCACATTCTTCTGAACCCAAATACGGCATAAAATGTTTGTTGTATTCATCAAATCCTCGGAAATTGAGACATTCGATCGATCAGAGGAACCATTAGAAAAATTGCTCGTTCCATTTCTGACGGCCGTTAAAAAACTAAATAAAAAAGATACGAAGGCGAAACAAAATGAAGAAATTAACTCTAAATCGGTAAAACAGACGGAGATAACTTAATCGTGGAGAAACCGGTTGAGGTCACGACGGGTTGTTTGTAATACCGACCCACGGTGATTGTTTTTGATGCTCGGATCATAAAACACGCTCGCTCCTTTGTGATATTTCTGTCATTAGTCTTGGATGTGAATGATTTCGTTTATTCTGGTTTTGAAGAGTCCTTTCGAATGAATGTTTGTTCAATAGGAAGAAATACAAAGTATAATTTATAAAAAAATTACACTTATAAACTATATTTTGGGTATGACTCCAGATAGTAAAATGAAAGTAATCTAAAATATTATAGCAATCGTTTAATATTCACATAGTAAGTAATTTGGCCGGAATATGTGTTAACTAATAATATGTGTTAATTAATATGTTGTCAAGTATTCTAAGCTTGCAGTGCAGTGCAGATCGTTTTCTCAGAATAAGGCGAATTATTCTATAGTCTACTAACCAAACTTTATGACATGGAGACCACCAAATTGTACATAATCTGTGAAGTCTTAAAATACCAGACATAATTAAATCGATTGTGTCTGGCCACCGGTGTACCACTGTGACTCAATGAATTAAAGAGGTCCAAGCGATTATTTGAAATATTTCTCTTCAGTGTATTATTTTCCTTTACGCAAAAGACTTAATACAGTTGATGTTATTAATAAATACATATAAACTAACATCTTTGTACCCCCAAAGGAATACACAGAGGAGTTTGATCGGTTACGTGTTAAATCCTGTCTAAAACTCTATTGCCGTCTACATTACCAGATGGTATACTACTACCAAGAATTTTCAAACAGATAAATCCAATAATAATTTAATATTACTTGAAATCCAGATTCAAAATTAGAATAACGTTCAAAAATAGAATTTAGCATTACCAAATCGGCTAAACTGACTCCATTTTCTCCTAAAAATAGAATTCAGCATTACCGAAATTGTCTTAATTTTCACATATCGAGACACAAGTTCTTTCACATTATAATCTTGAGATTCTACGCAATACATTACTTTGAAACAGCTAAACCGTCTCTTTCAGAATTAGCATCCAACACTGAGCAAGGTTCACCTTAGCTCACTCAAGATCGTCTCAAGAACATACGTGAGCATACTAATGAAACACATTCAATTTGCAGACTTTCTTAATGATGATGATGTATTTGAAAGTTCATTTGTTACTTCGAGTTAACTTTGCTTTATGTTTCTTGAATTTCATTATGCTTTGTCATCGAATGTTATTCCATAATATTCTGTATCTAAGATTCAATATCATAGCTTTTATGTAACTTAGTTAATATTAGGTCTTTAATAATGAAATTTCCAAAATATGAAATTAAATGAAGGACACATTTCATTTCGTGGTGTATGTTTCAATTCACCATAATTACATGAACGTTGATGTTATTGGTAATTAAAGACAAACTATAGTGGCCCAAATACATGGAAAATATCATAGGATTCAAGTTGGATTATTTAAAAATATTATTGACACAGTTAGTATGAAAACCACAAGGTTACAGATTTTTTCATACAAAACGGTAATTTCATATTTTAATCTCTATTGTTATAAATGTGTAAGTGTTTTTCTTTTTCCTTATTTTACGTAGCAACAGAGTATAAGATCGAAATGGTTGACTGCACAGAGATAGGTTATGACTTGAAGCATGACATAGGCTACTTTTTAATCCATGAATAAGCATGTAACCTGCGGGGGAAACCAAGACTACGAACAGCGGGTAAGACTTAGTATCAAATCCAGGTACAAATATTGCAGTCTTTATAAAATGACCAGAGTCATACTTTTAATGGGAAGTTTTAGGAAAATACTGCCTAAAGACAGTCTAAGCAAACATTGAAACAAGAGATGCAACAAAATTTTAAAGACATTTTTTATTGATTTAGTCTCGAGATCACCTTTTTTGTTACACGCTGATCAAGCTCCAGTAGTAACGGTACTTTCTTACCTTTGGGAATTAACCACCGTGATACCACTTAAAATATCATTTATATAAACGTACAGCGATATCCTAGTGGGAGACCAAAAAGGCAGGCATCACTGACTTTTCGAAGTCATGTGCGTATTAAATAGTTAATTATTGCTAGTTTTAGCGGCGAAGAAAAACATCATGAGCAAACCTGCATATCTGAAAGTTCTCCATAATATTCTCAAAGATATGTGAAGCCTGCTAACCTGCACTTGGCCAGTGTGGGGGATAATGACGTAACCCTTCTCACACTGAGAAGAGGCCCGTGTCCAACAGTAGGACAGTTTAATAATGGGCTTCTTCTTTCTTTTCGTGTGGTTAGTGGCCAACCTGTTGTCAAGAGTTGTTCAAGCCACCCGTAAGCTTCTGACATGACTCAACGACTGTTGTCAATTTGGCAACAACCTGGACCGACTTTTTACGTGAATTCCGAAGCAAGGAGACGCTCAGATGAAATACCACTAAACGGTCACCCATCTATAGACTGACCGCACCCAACGTTGCTTAACTTCACTAATCGTTTACCGATCAGTAAGTGCAACTGGCTATGAGCGGCAACTGGCTAATACTATATATCCTTAGTCGTATTGGAGGCTATGATCTAAGGCAAGTATCCTTCTTTCTAGAAATCTTCATGTAGTTTTATCGTCACGATTTTGTAACGTGACGTGTATAGACTGTATAGGTTCCATTCCCCCTGTGCCTCAGCTAACAGAGGTGTAAAACTGCAGCCATGATTTATGCTACGTAGCTACATAAGTACAGTGAGTCGTTCTCCCACACCGAAATTAGATCGTGCCACCCGCTCGCAGGATCACGAGCGCCGTTTGGAGAATGGTTCGAAGCATAAGATATTGGAGTCAACTGAAACTTAATCACATGGGCATATGTAGCGATTAGTTGGCGGTAGATATAAATTGATTTTATTCTATAACAATATTTTTATTTAATAAAAGTAAAAACAAGTATATCCTGTGCGTTATTTTATATAATGCTTGAACTAATTAGATAGCGTTGTTTGATTTATCATAAATCATTTTTAAAGTAGACTTTGCATGGTGAGAAGTACTATGAAAACGGTATTGTGAAAAGAAATTGAAGTGCAGAATAGTTATTGGCTGATAGTTTACAGACGTGTTTGTATCTAAAGAGATTACGACTATCCACTTTCTGCAATACTGGAAATATAGCGTTTTTGGTAGTTCGTTTTACTCGCGTCAGATTTTTAGTGCACGCTATACGGGATACTTTAAATCTGATCTTAAATCTTCAGGTGTTTTCTGATCTGGACAAAATAAATATGGAGATAGAATTTACTGTTCCAAATATTATATTATGTTGTCATCCATTCTGTCCACATGCTTAAATTATTTTGGTATTCCTTATTTAATTTTTGTAACAGTATACTGCTTTTTCACACCGCAAATAGGTTTTATATAAACGCTTACATGTATCATAATTTGGTTATTATACGTTTACTGGCAGATTTAACGTTTTTCTGCCATATCAATTATTTCTAGCGGTATGAAATATACTTTACAACCTATTCTCATACCTACCAAATATACATAAAAATCGGTCGAGCCGTTTCAGAGGAGTGCGATCACAAACACCGTGACATGAAAATTTATATATTAGATATCCGCTGACTGCTTATGAACTAGGCCAGAACAAGTTCAGACGAATTATTATTTTTATAGTCCGTGGTTCTCAGATAGATTGCTCGTGATTTAAGGCTTTTACAGGGCGCGTCGGCAACTTTATAAATGTCGAAATATGGATTCCGAGAGGTTTCGTTCAAACCTTACCTTATTGATGCGAAGTCATCGTTTTCGTTTTATTGAGCAAATTGAGCTTTAAGCGGCGAAACAATTGAGCGTTGGTAAAAAACCTCGTTCAAAGTGTTTTACGTTTTACTTATTAAGTGCGAAAGAATAATGCGATGTGCCTTTTAAGAGAATACTGTTTCTTCATCTTCATCTGTTTTATGTTTGAATTTTATAAATGCGTTATATTTTCTTATTCTTTAATATGCAATATATTTTATACAAAATATAGTACCTATAATACTATATTTTGGTAAATCTTTCAGACAATACTGAAGAGTTGTTTTGTGTAATCGTCAAGACTTAACCAGTTTAAATACCAGTTCGGTATACAGTACCAGGCATTATATAATGTTGATTTTAGGCAGAACTTCAAAGCACCGTAGAGTGCCTGCCTCTTTTTAAGTGAGACTTAAAATAAACTGCTAGGAATAGGCTGAGTTGATTGCCTGCTTATCCTCTAGATACAGACTTGACGCAAGACAGCAAGCCACCTCTATGAATGACTTCGTTTAAAAAATGTCAAACAAAGAACAATAATTTAAGGATTCACATAGCACGGTAAGACTAGAAATGCCCACATTACTACACGACCAAACATGAAACAACTACCTATGCCGGCGTTGTTTAAAATCAAGCTATATATTTTTAATCTGTTAACCAAATCAAAAACTCGAAACTATCCTAACCTCCTATCAAACATAAAATTGCGAATCTCATCCAAATAGATTTAATATTTATAGAGATCAACGTTCACAAACGCACAGACAAACAAACAAAAAGTCCGTTAACGATTTTCTTATATTTATGACGGTAATACTGCAGCTATCTCCAGCGCATTGTATAATGTATGTAATGTATTAAAAGCACGCATGAAAGCCAGAGTTATCGGACACATTTTTTCTGTCCAATAGAAGCTCATAGTAGTCACATAATCTAATTAATCACAATAAAAATCGAGACGGATCACCTTACTTCGCGCCACCGCGACGCCTGCTTATCACCTCCTCGAAATATGGTTGCCACAACTTGGATTGTAGGTTCCTTGTTATATTTGTAGCAAAAAATATTTTTACTTGCTTTTAACTAGAGCTCCATTTCCTTGGTTTTGAATTCTATCTTACTGTTACCGTGCTTTATTGTGAAAGGGAAGGATATGTTACTCTTCGGCCTATAAAAAATCAAATAGTAAATCTAACTCAAAAGATTTTTCTTTTGCGCTGTGTTTAGATATTTCTAAATCTAAGTAACATAGTTTTAAATACCTGTAATATGAGTAAAAATTGTGCAGGTTATTAGGTCGATTAAACGTTCGAATATTCTGAAATTCTTTGATTAAAATTAGTTGATCGATTAAGTAATAAAGGATCACATAAGAGGTATTACACATTGTTTCAAAACTACAGCTGATTTCCCTTCATACCGAAAACAGCTGAATTGAGCAGCACCAATAGAGTAACGCTTTGCTTGAATCGAAACGTCATGGAGTTGATTTTACTACCACTGAGCCAAGGAACCACCTTCACCATTGGCCACAACATCTGTTGTAGATGTTTGTAGCCGCGCCTGTGGGTTTACGGGTAGCCGCATCGCCATTGATGGCTATGTATGTAGCCATAGTGCAGGACTGCATTTTTTAAAACCACCGTCATCTATACTAATTTTACAAAGTCAAAGATAAAAATCTTTATTTCCATAAAAATTTATAAACAATTCTTGGACACATCAATAAACTGATATATTAATTAAAATATAATAATAGAAATAAATAAAAGAAAATAAAAATTTAGCATTAAACAAACCCTGTTCGAGGAGTAAGGACAGATTTAATTTTTATTTGATTTTTTGTTAAGATTTACATAAAAAACTAATCAACTGATTTGAAAAAAATTACACCATTAGTAAGCTGTATTATCACCAACTAACATAGGCTATATTTTATTTTAAAAGAAGTACTGTTACTTACATAACGTCATCTAACCTAACATACATATACGTGAGTGAAGCCGCGGGCAAAAGCTAGTTGAATTTAAATGATTTAAAAGGTTATGTAAATTAACCTTTTTGTAGGGGTAGCCCTAGTGTGTAGTAGCTTGTTAGTATACTTATCATTTTGTAAATAAGGGTAGACAGGATTTATTTAGTGGAGAGATGTACGAGTGGTCACACACCAAGATTGATCGTTTGAGTTTATCATTTTGTTTGATGATGACGTCATGTTCTGATATTGAATGTTTTTTGTTGAAACGTCAGTTATACTTGTTTTAATTGATATGTCGTATACAGTTACGTCTTTGAAAGACATAAAAGCCACATTTGTTGGGTATTGTATTTAAATCCCACGTAATGGAGAGAGAATAGGCAGATTATCAAACTGCGTGCGGTTTTTGAGATAAGTTTATAATTCATAATAATTTCTGTTCTACCTGTGATGAGTGAAAAATGTTAAATAGAAATAAACAGGAAAAATTAGATTTTTTTGATCTGAGTCAGGTTCTTATATCTACCATAGTTTCGGAGATAATTTTGTACAAGTTGTAACCTCTATAAGTAATTGCTGCATACGTTATTTTTCGTATTGCATGGTATAAGTGTGATATATGTATATATATTTGCACATTAAATTTTTCATCTTATATAAAGATATCTTATAAGCGCAATATAATATTTTAACTGTAGTAGTATCATTTATCACGTCATTTTAGCATTTATTTTAAAAAGGTACAACTTACAGATTTTTTAAGAATTACTTTAAAACTATAATATTGACTACAAAATGTAAATGAACAGTGAAAGTAAATGTTTTTATAATAATAATAATATTCTACCACATACACCATCTAGCCCAAACTAAGCAGAGCTTGTATTATGGGTACTAGACAATGGATAAACATACATATATACTTTATTTTTGTAAATACATTCATATTATACATAGAAACACCTATTTTTAGCTACAAAAAAAAAGGAATCATGTTTAACCTAGCCCACACAGAAAGCGAACTAGATTTTTAAAATCTTGGTTTTATTCTACTGTAAAGTGTTGATTTTTGACTTGTATCACTTTTCACAGGAGGCACAGATTTATTTGTATACCGCAATATACGAAACACAATGTTGAATTACACTTTGTCCGACCCGGTAATTAAATCCGGAACCGTATGACAGTACACAAACATAAGCGCTAACTTATGGTAAGAGAACAACAGGGCGGTCGATGTTATTGTTACGTGCTGGGTTCGAGGGATAAGAATGTAAACAATATTACCGACTAAAACACGTTTTATTTTAACACACATTAAATTTAAAACACAACAAACACTATACTACACTTTTCCACTGTAACTGCTTCAAGTTTCGATGAATACTTGACCGCTTATGATTGTTAAACTGACTCGGCGAGCGCTGGCCTTCCCCTTTTATACGCGCTTAAAGCGTTTCGGAAGTTTTCTAGAAACGTCATACCCGGTATGTAAATAGATCGAAGATTCGAGAATGTGCCAGCATTCTCTCTACTCTACTCGTACCAACGAACTACGTAGCGGAACTACGTAGTTCGTTGAAAGACTTTAATAGATGGCGCTATAATAAATTATTAGACGGAACTGCCGAGTTTTCCCCACAATGCCGAGAGATGGCACTGGGTCTAACATTATAATACAACCAAAGGCAGAAGTCATGTAATAATAATTAAATCTATTCATTGATCTAAAACCGTGCACAAAGGAGTGTGAAATTTGGCATAGTTTAAGTTTATATAGAATAGGAGTGTTGAAAGGTAAAATTTATATAATAAAAATACTTCAACTCGTAATAATAATAAAATTTTCCAGTAAATTTCTTTTACTTTTTAAACAGCGCAGTGTTGCACAGTCCAATATAAGGCTTCTGGTACAAGTTAACAATATGCATCTCTGCAGTGTCTGAATTAAGTGCATAATTAAATAATATCCTCTACGGCAATACTTAGGCGCGTATTAAAAAAATTATATTTAGTACTTGTTTTCCGGATAATGAAGCGACAATGCGAGTCAGGCAGTATTATTAGAATGTTCTATCTAAAAACTCTTAGTAGCAACGAAGTCGCTTAACGGCAATAGAGAACTTAATAAACAGTGGTATAATGCAACTCTGCCCAACCCAGCCAGCCAGGATATGAAGCAAAAGAAATACGCCAGTATCTTAGTAAGTGAAATTCCGTAGTCTCTACTTACCCTTCTTAAAACGTCTTCTCATAGGCTCAACCTTTTGCCTGAACCTTGCAACTAACATAAATGTAAATTCAGTAAATGTAATAAACTCACTAACCCCTTTGACGTTCATAAGTGTTACTTTGTGACCTAAGAGAATAAATTATTTTTGACTTTGACTTTGACGTGTGTGAGTCTTATTTGAAACATGTTTGAATGGTAAATATAGAAAACCCTTGTATATCCAAAAATTATATTTATTGTCAGACTTGTAACAATTTTTGTGAATGATATCCACTCGATACCTCACCAAAGAAAAGATGACAAAACTACAACGCCACCGCCTAGTGCCTCAATAAACTTACAAATTTTATCGATAATGAAATAACAAGGAAGATTTAAATAGCAAGCTGCAGTGGTGAGAATTACCTGTTCAGTAATTAAGTTAAAATATTCAGATACCTATAGAGATCTTTTGCCGAGTAATTAAGCTCTATATTTATAAAGCTTTAGCAGAGACCTGTTCTTACGATAATTACTGTTAAAAGCGTATAAACGAACGGGCTATAGTGATGCGAGTCCGTGATATCGATAGTTACGTAATTAGTTCTGGCGTTTTATGTGGTTTTAATTTTATAATTTCCCAATTTTGCTATCGGCTATAGTGTTTAGATGATATAAAATGTGCCTTAATCGCTTTTAGAACTGAATTTAATATATAAATGTACATGCTTTTAATGCTCTGAGTATTATATTAATGTCTTTAGGAGTTTCTTGATGTCTGTTATATCTTAACATTGACATACAAAAATCAAATATACACATTCAGCGACCCCAAAAATGAATGACTCAAATTAATATGATTTAAGTGAAACACTTTTTATTTGTTTAACTACTAATGAGGCCTGATAAAATAAGGCCTCATATAAAGGGTGCACTGTAATTTGTAATCTCTTGCAATATCGGAAAAATAATTTAGGCATTGTCATTGGCCAAAGAATCAATTATAGGTACATCAGAGAGGTATGTAAGTCCCTAGATCCTTTACCTACTAGGCGAAACAAATTAACAGTGCTAATAATCATATACCGGTTGCCGCAAGAGGATGGTAATTTACGAGTATTCAGGCAAGTAAGAGTTATTACGTACCATCATTGGATATGGTGAACTCTGCCACTTAATCACTAGGTGATTTTGTTTAAAAACAAGTTTATCGTCCATATTCATTACTAATAATAATACATGTTTAATCCATCAGAATATTTAATTATTCTATCATTATGTTATGTTTATCTTACAGCACTTAAAATAAGGAGAGGCCAGTATGTTTATGAGTTCTGCATGGTATTTTTGAAGGTTTATTTAGTTTAATATAAAAACGAATAAGAAAAAAGTCACAGCGGAACAGAACTAAAACTAATATTACTATTAAACGTATCCCATCACAATACGAATTAATGAAGTCCAAGTCCAACAAAATAGCAAAAAAATCTAAACACCCATAAAATAAAATTCAATCACCAAATAATTGCGTTTGTCGTAACAGCTATCGGCAAACAAGAACACGCATAATCGCCACCCAATTCGGCCGACCGGCAAGTGTAAACATGAGCGAAATTTTCTCACAACTCCATCTGGAAGTAAACGACAGTTGTCACGCTCTTAACACAAATAAAGTGCCCGGATAACGCGCGAATTACCCATTCTCCTCCCAAGGGCCAACGATAAAAAATATCGATGTAAATTTTCCCATCCCTAAATGCTATTTTCACTCTAATTTCCATGGATGTAACAAAAATAAAAGATGTATCAGCTGCCTTTATTTTAATTCTGATCCGGCTATAAAAGGAAATTAGTACTTTTAGTGTTTTCCAGCGGTTTTTGTGCAAATTGTTTAAAATGGAGGCGGATATGTTTGGTACGGAAATTGGCGCTGGGTGAATTTTTAGATTATGTTAAGTGATTTATTTAGAGTATATAGTAAATTGCGAGAGCACTTTTTAATTCTAGCTATTTTAACATTTATTTTTACTAGCATGTGGTACATATGGTATAGTATAGTATAGTATAGTAACTCAATGAAAGTTATGTAGTACATCTTAGCGAGATCGGTGGCCTAATCTGGTCACGAATCCAGGCTTCGTGATGCTACTAAGAATTTTCTGACAAAAAATCCAACATATTCAGCCGACCCGATATATCAAACTGCTCAGGTTGATATATCGGGTCGGTTGTCGTGTGGCAAAAATATAAAGTGCATCATATGTATCTTGACGAAAATACCAGTTGCAATCAACGTCATTCTATCCTTCTAAATAGTATACCTACACACATATGTACATAGTGAAACTATGATAGTTTGACAAAATCTGGGGATTCGCGGGACCTTGGTGATTTTAGCATGAATTGCCGTCTCGACTGGAAAAGGACTACAGCTAAATAGCAGTATTCCTACTGTTGTTTCGTTCGGTGAGTGAGAGTGCGGAGACCTTACACCCTCTTTCCCCCTTCCCGCCCCTTCACCCTTCCCATTTCCATTTTCTCTTCTTCCTTTCCTAAAGGGTCGACAACGCGCAAGTGATGCCGCTGGTATTGCAGGCGTCCAAAGGCTACGGTGACCACTTACCATCAGGTGGATGGAGGCTTGCTTGCCACATTTGCTGTATTAAAAAAATACAAACATAGTCTTACTATGGGATAGTTTCGGCAATATAGATGGGTTTATCGTGAAGGTAAGCAGAAATGTACTACCCATCCATATTTTTCCAGCTATGGCTTTAAGAACTACGTAATACGGGGCGATCCTATTGCCGGTTGCCAGCAACAGTTACGTGCTGATACTAAGCATTTTTACAGTAAACCCAATAACAATGAAGCCGACCCGGCAACTGAACTTAAGACCGCAGCAATCGCATTCACCACAAATAAGCCATCGAGGCAGTAGTTATAATATTAAAATGTAAAAGTTCTTGAAGTTATTTGGATCATTGCACCCAATCTCGTGTAAACCGTTAAAAGGTTTTGGATAAACTTTAGCACACAGGTAGACCATATCCTGGATAAACAGATAGGATAGTTATAATACTGATATGCTATCTTATAGGCACACGGGCTTATTGGTCGTTTCGCATGAACTGTGCGAATCGACACCCTATATTTTCTTTTGTGTCGATCCGCCCACCTTCTTTTTGTGCTCGGTTTATTTCGCACTTAAATTATATGGATGTGTGCGAATCGACACATGAAACGTATAATTTTTTTTAAAGTGTAGTTTCGCAGGAGTTGTCAAAAACGTCACTGGTTAAATATAATCCTTTTGAAAGTGTCGTTTCGCACAATTCGTATGAACAGATTCGTGCGAAACAACTAATAAGCCCATTTACGCAGCTAGTTTCACATAAACGATACATATAATTACGTTATCGAATCATTTAATCCGTCTACTTAATTGGAAATCATGAATCAATACTCATTTTATTTTCAATGAATTGAAACCTAAATTAGCTTTAAACATTTGTATAAACTTTAAAGTTTAAATACGTACGTTTTAAATTACATGTTTGTTGTTTGTTTGTGATCGGCCACTATTTTCATGTCTCTTTGAATAATTAGTATTCATTTTGTTAAAACACTGAATATTTGGTTTGTTCATTAATCAGATTATACAAACTGCTCATTTAAATTAAATGAAAGCTGTATATATAGTTATTATACATAGAAATATAGATTTATATTTAACTATTATATTTTTAGCTGCCTATTTACTTTAGTTCTGGCTTAGTAAATCTATGTGCCACCGTCCATCGTAGGGCCTAGAATTCAATATCTGGGTTTGACAAATATTTTTGGTCCGATCATTCACTTTTAAATAATTGGCACTATCATACTGTTCATCTCACTGATCGGTAAACGATTAGCGAGGTTAAGCAATGTTGGGTGCGGTCAGTCTATAGATGGGTGACCGCTTAATGGTATTTCATCTGAGCGTCTCTGTGCTTCAGAGGACACGTAAACGTTGGTCCTGGTTGTTGTCAAATTGACAGCAGTCGATAAGCCATGTCAGAGGCCTACGGGCGGCTTGAACAACCCTTGACAATAGATTGACCACTAACCACACGAAAAGAAAAGAAAAGAAAGATCATACTGTTTAAAATTACTTTCAACATAAATTAATACATAATCCCCGTGACCATGGCTGCTGAAAAGCACCCGAAACGTCGGGGAAAGTGTAAACCAAAAATAAATAGATTTAATAGTTTAAATAATTTTATTAGCTTATAAATTAGTCAAATAAAATCAATAGTAAGTAGTAGTAGAGTAATATTTTCAAAATTTTGTAATACAGTGATAAATAAACAACGCGATAAAATCCGTATATAGTAGTTTAATTTCAATGAATAACATTCGCGTAAACAGAAGACAATATTATATAAATATATGTCATTATTGATACTCAAACTCTCACTTTTACCTATATCTTTAAAGGCTTGAATGTGGTGTATCACACCTACAGATCGGCAGTTTTTTAGGCTTCATAAAATAAGGATTTTCTCACATTTCCAGTCACTGTACTAGCTACTAAAATTTGACTGTCCAAAAAATCCCCAAACTGTGAATCAAACCTATTCCAATGAACTTCAAGATCTTCAAGGACTTCGCATGCAAAAATAAGTTAGCATAACCATGGACCCAAGAAGTTTCCAAAATTTGCAACATCAGCATAAAGTATAATAGATTATATTAGCTTTATAAAATTACGCCACTCAGACCAGAATCGACCTCCTAGTTCTAACTATTCCCAACAAGACTCACACATGTACACACTGAGACCGGCCATCTTTCCTTGTACCCACAATGCATCTACCATAAGAAATACCATTTATAAACGCATGCAATACAAGTCCCATACAAAATCATTGATACAGTGTTCAATGGAGCTCGCGATGTCACAGCATTTGATATTTGATCAGCTTGCTTTATACAAATATTTATTTTGTGTTACATTCAATTGCATGGACTGTGTGTTCCGTTTAAATAGCGAGGATTGAATGTTTTGACTACGAGGGCAAGTAGAACTGCTAATATACATACAGTGATAAATCCATTGAACTACTGATGTGAAGCCGCTCTAACAAGTATGTAACTTTGTTAAAAAGGTTACTAAGAATATCTATATCCACACCGGTTTGGCGACCGGCGTGCTGCTGCGACTTATAATAATAATAATAATGTCCTCTAGAACGATTTTGGTCACGGCGGCCAATCTTAACAGAGACTGACCATCTGCGCAGGAGATATTATAGTGCACAAGCGTGTGCGCAAGCACAAGTGCAATCTCTGTTTTCTAACTCTCATGATCCGATGGGACGGTAATCCGACACGACTGGAGAGAGATCAGGCGCAGGAACAATGGCTTTACGTGCTTTCCGAGGCACGGGGTGTCCAACACCGCCAACTTACTAACTCTGAGCTGTTATTGAGATTTCTTAATAGAAAACCCGATAACTTTTTATTGGCATGACCCGAGATTCGAACCCGAGACCTCATGCACAGCAGTCGCATTTACTACCGCTGCGCCACGGCCACGCCACTGCGACTTAATAGTTCAATGTATAGCATAATTACAACAACATTTTGTCTACACACAGCAACCTACAAAATTTTCCATTAAATAAAATACGTCTTTTAACTATAAAGTACATATCCCTGTCCTTATATTTACCCTGACCTTTTCCAAAAGTATTTCATTCCACTTGATGGAACACCGAGGGTTGCTATTGACAGTTTTATCTGATCCACTATCAGTTAGGAGCGATTCCTTCTCGACTTTTTATTTGAGAAACGGTTTAACCCTGTGTCGAAAGAGTTTAGTGATTCTTTGGATAAGATTTTCATTTGGAAATTGGTGTTACTGGACATTCAGTTATAATGGATCGAGTAATTATTTTTATTATAATATCGGCCTAGTAATGTATAGAGAGTAAGTACGAGTTAGGCCATTGTCCGCCACACTAACGCAGTGCGGCTCGGCAGACTTTACACGTCTTCGAAAATATTATACCGAACTTTAAGATATGGTTTCTTCACGATGATTTCCTTCACCACTAAAGCGAATCAACATGAATAGTATTTAATAGGCATCTGACGTAATAGGAATAATTCTAATTTACAATAAAATGAATGCTATTGCGAACATCTATCCTCTGACAAAAGTGAAGTTTAAGCAAGTCCTAACCTCGTATCTTTTAAAACATAATAATTACAAGTATACGGAAAGCCTCCTAATCGTCCCCAAATAAAATCTGGCATATCTCATCACCCGCACATACACACTCACATGCTTTCACGCGCACATGTTCACATGAACACATGCGCATTAACACACACACACACACACACGTACACATACACGCACACACACGCACACACGCAAACACACGCACACACGCACACACACAACATACACTTTCGCTCACTCACGCACACTCATAGCCTACATTTGGTTACTGATATATTATATGCTATTTCACTTTGAAAAGAATAGTTTAATAATACTTACATTGTTTTAGGGGGCCTGGTAATCTGTGTGACAGGGTTTCCTAGTGCAGATACCAGTCTCCCACAAGGGTCTTTTGTATTTTATTTAAGTATTTTAATGATAGTTTTAAATTACCTTTGTGGAAGAGAAAATAAATCATTATTATTATTATTATTCCTGTGTCACGGGGAACTTTGTGTGTCGTTAAGTAAACATACCAACAATACTCGATGTAGTGGAAAAGGCTAGGTGACCACATATACCACTCATTCATCCTTACAGTGTTAAGTACCTACTTTTTTACTTTTTACCTCTCTAATAGCTTTTTATTTGTCTTTAGTTGATCCAATGACAATTAACTATAAAAAGTTCTCGTACCACTATACTATTTTAGTATCACTGTAGTATTACAAAAAGGAAAACACTATACAACCGAATGCCAGAAATTCTTTATAAAAACGTACCTTTGATATTTCAAAGACAAAGAAACTACTCACGAATCATTATAACCGGTGTTGCCAGGTGTCTTTTGTGAGGACGTCCCAATTCTCCGGGGTCTAATCAGCCGGCCCGACCTAAATCCCTATGGAAAGGTACGAGTCTCGATTTTCAGGAACGACATCATATTATGTGCCTTTCTTTGATCAAAATTTGGAGGTATGAAATGGACAACATATTTTACAGTCTGTTGTTGTATATTTAGCTGAATAAAAATAAAGATTTAAATGTGAAGTTGCCGGTTTGTATCAAGAAAATTAGTAACGTTGTGATTTCATAATAACTACTTCATCTATATTTTTGAATGGGCAATTCAAATCATTTTTTATGTTTAGTTGCTTGTATTTATGTCACTATGGCTTGTCTTAAATTAACAAATACATCAACTATCATGTAGTTATGGCGAATTAAAACAATAAATACGGGCGGATACTAAGCGATATAACTTTAAATACAAATTGTTTAAAAGATTATTGATATTTATTATTAACTAGATTTGTCCGCAGCTTCACTCGCATAAATGTACGTAAGATTAGATTAGATTAGCAACCATATTTTTTAACACGCTTTTATTAGCTTGGTATGTATGTATGTAACGGAATCTTTGAACGTGATTTTCACCCGTTTCAAACCGACGGATTGATTTGAAACTTTGCATAGTTATCGAGGACCGATGACAATACAATAACTTAGAAAAAAAATAGAAATAAATAATAGTTAAGAAATAGTTTTAAAAAATAAAAATAAATAATAGTTTGAAAACTAAAAAACACGCTGTATTAAAAAAAGTAAATAATGGGGTGCTTTCTAAGATATTTTGATAACTCCCACTCCACGCCTTTTTACATTTAAATTATTATTTTATTTTCTACTTTTTTTAATAAAGCGTGCTTTTTAATTTTTGTGAACTATTATTTACTATGGATGAAAGCTACTCTATGTCCTTCTCTATTTCTCTGACCACGTGTATGTGAAGGTTAGGCGTGAAAGCGTAACAAACAAACAAACAAACTTACATTGTCATTTACAATATAAGTTAGGATAATATAGTATATTATACAGTCTATTATAAAAATATAAATATTTATATATATAAATCTTCCGTGCGTGTGTTTGTAATTAAACTCCTTCTAAACGGCTGGATCGATTTTGATGAAATTTTTTGTGTATATTCTAGTGGATTCGAGAATGGTTTAGATTTGGAATTTTTTTTCGTGTTTATAGGACAACGTCTATCGGGATAGCTAGTGAATTATAAAAAGTACCACGAATTTAGACATAGATGGAAATTTCATAGTCTACGATCCAATATTCTGGAACGGGCCAACAATGTCACTTACGTTTCTTCTAATATGTTCTTAGACTCATGACCATGCTAATGTCTATTTGTCTATTGCAGTAATAAATATTACTGCAATTAGTTTAATCTTCTTTTCTTTTTTGGTTTGAAATGGGATCTGTGAAACCATTTACATAATAAGTGGCGGTAGCACAATCGATAAGATATTGTACTTGCGACCGAGAGATTTTAGGTAAATAGTAAATAGTTCATATCTCTATTACAGAACAAAGAATTGTAAGCTAAATATAAGTGTATCAAAAAGACATGATCATATTTAAGTGTCTCATAATATAGCTCCTGTAAAATGCAAAGCCTCGACGAATAAATCCGTATACATTATTTTCACTAAGATATAGCATTTTTATATGTATCGGCTAATCAATATAATATAATAATAATAATAATATAATATTCTTCACATACACACAGCACCATTTAGCCCAAACTAAACAGAGCTTGTACTATGGGTACTAAAAACTGGTAAACATACATATATACAATTTTTTTTGTAAATACGTACATAATATACATATAAACTATATATAATATAACTATATCATACATTCCATTCGATATTTTTCTTTAAATATTTATAAGCTCACTAAGTTTGTATAATATTAAATGTTTAGATGAGAGGTTGTAAGTAGTGACCTATTCATACGCTGAACTTGTATAAATGAAGTTATTTAGGGAAACCTGTTATTGGCCGTATAAAATTGTACTATACTCGACTTGTTAAACTAACTGTATCGCTGTTAGTTTTCTTAGTAAAAATAAACAAATACACAACATTAACAGTTGATTCGATGATCTGTGTGACCATGTCAATGACCAGATATAATTTTGATAGTGCTTTAATGTGTTCGTTGCGATATTTAAATAATAAATAAATAGAAGGTTTAAAATTGTCACAAAATTTAAAATAACCTGTTTCAATCTGGCAATAGATGTATAATAACATGAGTAATTTTCAGAAAAACATTACGACCCTAAAATGTGGTCATACCTTTTTATTACACGCTGTATAGTCCCTACAGATATGCCAATAGTGAAAAAAGTTAATTCCTTCAGCGTCTTTTAGTATCGGCTGGCTAATAAAAGTACTTCAGCTTACTGATAAGCTTAGCAACTATTAATTTTCTTCGTTCCTTTAGAGAATTCCTTTGTTTCCGTATTATAGTACCACGAGAATCTTATATAAAATTATACTACTGGATGGTTGAATAAAATAACCATTGTTTCTAGGCTAAGCTTAGTATATTTAGCGCAGATAATAATCTAGTATCGGTGAGATTTTATGTAAAATACCAACGTGAGTTCGTGGTAACAGTGGAAATAAAACCAACTTTACTGGCAGTTACTTTATGTTGGCATTTTATTTCGAAATTGGATAGGATTTTACAATGCGTGAATATAAAATATAAAATGATCTGCAAATATGGACTGCTTTGGTGGCACAATGGTTGTAAATACTGAAAGCGACTGCTTTTTATAAAGCTTAGGTGCCGAACACATCGCCCCGGCGTTCTGCGTTCTGAGATCGAGTTCCTCTTCCTCTTTGATAATATACAGTTTCTCTTTGACCGCCGCGGTCTGACTGCTTTTATGTGTGTACGATTCAAATACACCGCATAGATCACAGTGAACGCGGAACGCAGAGCTCGGAACTCTGACCGCTGACCGCCCGCAGTGTGGCCTTAGAGATCGATTCGTGAGTAGCAAAATATTGTTGGATTATACTTTCAAGAAATACTCAATATCACTACGGATTTAGGAACTCGACCCGCAAAACAGCAATAGTATGGAACCTAAAACCACAATGAGCGTAATGTGTGGGATTTATTAAATCATGTCTATACCTTCGGGGATTTTATTGTTACTTAAATAAAATTGTGGTAATAAAATCTATGGTAAGTAAAATTCATACATTTTTGTTTTGTATAATTTTTTTACGACTTGTTGCTTACCTTTATAATAATAATAGTTTTATTTGAAGAAGATATGTAATATAATATATCATTTCACAATTTTCGGTCACGATATGTTACATTCTTTACACACACCTCCGCTGTCGTAACAATAACAAATTTTAACACTTAAAAAATACGAATATTTATAAACATATACCTAGCCATTGATTATTATGCGAAACCAATACAATATTAATTGCACAACGAAAAAATAAGCGGGTGGCTACACAAATCTCTTTTTAAATGTACCTCTATTTCATAATTGTTCCCAAATCGCACAATGGTCAAGAATGTCTTGGTTATTCTATTAAAAAGGATTTTTTATATTATACCCGGTAATCTACAATAAGCTGACCTCCTATTATGTAAGACCTAATATTTTGTTAGCGTTACAATAATAATCCAAATCGATTATCTATTACTTCAAAATCTGAAAAAAGACTTTTATTAATCCTCCATGTTTGAAAACGGGGAATTGACTTTATTGAGTTCCGGAACACCGGCGGCCAGACACAATAGGTTTTTAAATATGTCTGGTATTGCAAGACCTGTCTGGTTCAAGTTATAAAATAACCAAACAAATCACCTTACTACCAAATCTTCAAAACAAACACATTTTTAACACCAACCAGTTTATTTTCATTCCAACAAATCCCTTTTAAAATCACAAACAGCTACTATAAAGTTCACAACCGAACAATGACAGATCTACCTGGTTCTCATAACCAGTAATACCCGAAGATCATGCGTCAAAACGTCAACACTGACGGGGGATCAATGGAGACAAAAAATTAAGTGACACTCCGCCTTGACAATTTGCTACGGTCAGAACATGTGACGTATATCGGTATTGTCAGTTTCCAGACGGTTAGGTTGAGTGTGTCAGGCGCTATATTTGTAAAGTTGATGGCTAGATGAGGGTGCTTGGTGACGGATAATTTGTAATACGTTTTGCTGGAGTAATACTAATTGAGATTATTATTTTCTTTAAAGATTGGTAGGAGTATTTTACTAGAAAGTAAATTGGGTAACAAATGGCTAGTAAATTGGATAAAGAATTATTAATTTGTTCCCTAGCTTACTTTGTGTTACGAATGGGTTTACGGTCACGGTAAAGCAATGGGTGGGGTTGAATTCGTAATCCTTCGATGGCAAGTCCGATGCTTTATTTTATTTTGCTTTATTAGGGGAAAATCTTTATCACATTGCAAAAACATAAATAGTACATTTTCATGTAGTTTTTGCGGAAGATATCAAAATAGAGACACCTAAAGAAACGTCTTTCGATGTTTAATGGTATACATTTTATTATTGAAATTAAGCTTTAGAAATTTCGGCTTTAAAATACAACTTTTAGACAATTTAAACTATGACTACTATTCAAACTATCTAAATTTAGGCACACTTTCGTTGTGATCTACAATAATGTTCCATTTAATTATCTAAATAATTTTTATTTTGTTTAAAACTATTTTAATGTACACATGGCTTTAGTTTTCCCCTTGTACCTATTAGAGTAAAGGATTGCGATTTAGATCCTGTAGCATTCAGGTATCTTTTATCCGACGGACAGACTTTTAAGCAATAGATGTTTACGAAAATGATTTGAAAATTTTACTCAAAATTATATTCCGCATTTGTCTTGTAAGAGCAAATAATTATGTAAGTTAACGTTTTGATTAAATGTTAACCTATCAGGAAAACTTTTAATGATCTTAGAAACGATTTCGGTCTTACCTGCTTTGAGTTATTTTTCTTAGTGAGCAGCACTTTCATTAAATAACTTTATGTTTTGATTATATTATTCATTCCATTTTGTAGTACTCCAGACTAATTTATACATGCAACTTTGTCGCGTGGACTATTATTCGCCCGAGGCATCATATACATGAATTTCACTATATACTAAATCTTTGGTTTTAATAAACACAATAATATCAATCTTTACTGCGATTTGAAGTGGATCGTCGAGCTATAAGCCTGTAAAAATGTTTCATATTATTACATCGCCTAGAACTCGAGTATTATACCTTATATGTACATTACCTATATACATAATTATATACATTTTTTAATCCTTTGCACGTAGCAAAGGATTACAATTTATTTGGAAGTTCTGAAGTCGCAGGCAAAAGCTAGTCTATTTATAATAGAATTATATAATAGATTATCCTCTGAAATAGCTATCACGATAATATAATATACTGTTACCAAGTTATAAACATGATAGTAGCAGATAATCTATTTCGATACAGAGTTGCCCCACTTGGCACAAACGCAATTGTTTATCTATCATGTCGCCAAAACAGAAGCGCCAGATTAATTTCTTAACGGTACGTGAAATTAATTCATGTCAAAAGACAGGACATAAAATGCCGCTTCAATTTCTTGGAAACATTTCTGACTGTCCAATTTTGAGTTGGTAGTAATCCGTCTTACTTCCTGGATAGGCAGTGCGTGCCGAGATAAATAGATAAATAGAATTTTCTTCATTGTACAACGATTCCAATTTATCCAACATGAAACAGTTTACAGAGGAATGTACAAAGGGCGGTTTTATTGCAAATTCCATGAGGCAACCTTAGGATGGACACAAAAGATGTACTCAAAAATTATAATTAGTTACAGGTAGTTGTAGATGAGAGTTAGTAGTAGATGAGTAGGGAAGAGAAAATATATTATATTTGTTACTTAAAAAGGTTTACAATATGCCGAATTTTAAAATAGATCAAGAATCATGAGATTAAGTATCATACAGTAAATTCAGAGAAGCAAGAATCCTCAAGACCGTATGTAATGTACATATAATCATCGTGATACTCTGTTCCCTATTCTATTAACAATAAAGTCAGAATTTTTCTTTGGATTAGAAAATTTTCCTATTGAAGTCCCCGAAGCGGATGCATTATATCTGTTGGTCAAAAATCTGGGTTGAACATTGACATTTGCCTTGATGCAATATAGGACTTGAAGTTAGTAGTCCTAATTGACTTCAACAGCAAACTACATCACAAAAAGCACCCAACCAAAATACAACAGTAAATTGCCAACTGAATAACATTGTACATAATTGCAAGCGATTTTATCTTCTTGATGAAATGTGACACAAATTTCGCTGATAAATGCAACACCTCATTAGCGGACCAGCGGACCAAATATCAAAACTAATTATCCAGACACGAATAATTTTTGATTAAAATACAATTTAAAACGTAGCATCCATGTTATACGTAACTATCCTGTAATTATTGTGTATTGCATCTAGTAATTAGCGATACATGTTTAAGTTTAACTAATTTTGTGTAAAACATATTCAGAAAATACACGATTTATCTTCATCACTACACGCGTCTGTCTGTCTGTTTGCAATGATATCAAAAACTACTAAACGGATTTTCATGTGGTTTTCACCAATAGACAGAGTGACTCATGAGAAAGGTTTAGTTGTATAATTTGCTCTGCCGGTGCGAAGCCGGAGCGAGTCACTAGTAATTTATATAGAATTACGTGAAGATAAAACTTTGTACCTCTAGTGTACTGTATTGTAGGTACTGTACTTTAGATCTGAGGGCTGAATAAGCTTACAAAGGTACAAAGTTTGGCAAAGCATGTAAGATTTGACATAGTTGAAGTTCATATGAAAAAGGGACGAAGAAAGCTAAAGTTTATAAAAGTAATTAAAATATATTTCCAAATATAATATAATAAGGTAATATGTCCACCAGTATCTAATATAAATGTAAAAAGCTACGGAGATAGTAGATGTACATATATTTAAAAACATTTGTAGTGACAGCAAATGCCTTAAGATTCTCGAAAAACATAAAGCAAAGAAGACATATTAGAATTCTGGTGACAAGTGCTTCAATATGCACGTATTAATAAAACTTTATCACTGAGCGGCTTGCTCGTGGAAGGAAAACTACTGGGCTCTCATGCGGACGACACAGCGTCTCCTTAAGAAGCTTTAGAAATTTTTCATGTTTCGTGAACACAACACAAGCTTATTTGGCTGAAATCTTCTGTAAGGTGGAGAAAGGCTCTAGACTTGTTTACAAATATTATCAACATTTCTAGCATAAAAATGTATATTAATAAAGTACAAGCAGCTAAATTACACCAACGTATGTGCCATGGTATAGATTTGCGATTGATAAACAGATTTGCCCTTACTTACTTAGAACCTCAAGTGATAGTTAGCTAGAGAGCATGTAATACACGACTGTCTTTTCGTTTGAGGATATACTTATAAATAAAAATAATATAAGCCACAGTGCCATATATCAATGGGCAAAACTTTGCTTGACCTTGAGCCTAATTGTGATTGATTAAAAGTGTAATGAATTTTGCAATTACACGCACACTCTCTCTCTCTCACACACACACACACACACACACACACACACACACACACACACACACACACACACACACGCGCGCGCGCGCGCGCGCGCGCGCGCACGCACACAGACACACACGCACACATACACACACACACGCGCGCGCGCACACACGCACTTACCGAGAAATAATTTTAAGATAATTTTTCTTTTACTTTTAATATTGTCAACATCAGGAGAAGACACTGAAACCTGCAACACAGTGTTTACCAGCGCAGGTGTTCGGAAACCCTATAACATAATTGTATCAATTTTATGTCAATAAAGAATATTATTATTATTGATTATGACTCTAATAACATACACAAAACGCCTACTTCTTCGAAGTAGGCGGTAGGCGCCATTTATGTTTTAGGTTACACGTAGAGCAGGGCCATTGCCGTCTACCAGACACAGTTTCAGACTCCGAGTACCTACTGAGAATTATTTCACAAAAATCCCAATAACACTTTGTCCTCAAGTTCAACAGTGGGATCCATTACTAAACCACCGAGGAAGGCCAAATATATATTTGATTTATTGCTGAAGCAAAAGGTAATGCTGCATTAATTTTTTCTGTAGTCATAAATCAAAACATGAACATGAGACCATGACTGTAAACTTCATCATACATCCAGAACAGTAAAAAAATCACGGCGAAAAGTTGCAAAGAAAATTTTAATGTGAGATTTTCTAGCGCTACGAAGATTTTCATCCAATTACGGTGAGGCATAAAAATATTCTGAAGGCAAACCACGCAACTCTCGTCTCAATAATGAGTTCGTTTCATGCGAACCTCAGATCAATGCCATAAATAAGTAAATTGGTTAATTTATACTAAGAATTGAGGCTAATTGGTACATTTAGTTCGCCAATTTGACTTAAAAGCAATTTTAATTGCGAACTATTTTGCTTATTGATTCTATTGGTGTTGATTATTTGTTTTATTTTATGATTGTGGTTTGATGTTATTGGAATTGGATTTGAATTGGTTTCTGTTTAATTTTAGTAATGTAATGTTTGAACACACTGTGGTAGATGTAACTGCTGTGCATGAGTAGTCGAGTCCTGAGTTGTAAAGAGGTTTTTTATAAATAATCAAGTATTTTCTTTCAAGGTTTTCTTTCAAGAATTTTTTCTGTAGTAGCGCGGAGTCTGATACTGTAACTGGCAGATGGCAACAGGCTTATCTCCTTTTACGTGGGACCTAAACCATACTTGGTGGTATGTTGGACATCCACATACACCTCTGCATACCCATTCGGGGCGAGAGACTATAATATTTAAAACATTCGTATCGACTTCGCGGCATTGCCGAACCATTCAAATAAAATCAAATTGTTTATTTTGCGAATATACGTACATTAAATGGTCTTAAATAGTGTTCGATATTTATTCGTCCACGATAGCACATTTAGTAAAAGATCGTTCAATTGCAACACCAATAAAAGCATGCACTTTAACAGAAAAAATATTTTCAGTTCGATAATAAGCTATTTAAGATTCCTTTGCGCTGTTATCTAGCAGTTTTAACAAGACAGGAGCCATTAAAAACGTCTGTTGGTAGACCACTTGAAATAAAAGTGTGTATCTTCAATAATAAATCATATACAAATAGGTACTGGTTAGTTCAAGTATCTAGTTCAGAGCAGGTGCACGATTGTGACGAAGCAAGCTCATACTTTGTAGTTTCAAGTGTGAGATATTTTAAGTGTACGGAATGATACAAAAATGCGGTTAAATATTTCTAATACACATTTTGTAGTAACAGTATCATTGACTACTAGGTCACATCAAAGGTCTGCCTGGAATGGCCTTTACTGACAAGAAATTTTTGATTATACTCTAGAGCAGCGATTCCTAAACTGGGTTCCACGGAACCTAGGGCTTCCGTAGCAAAGTCACAAGGATGCCACAAAATTATTTAAAATATTGTTTTAAAATAGCGCGAAATGTCTGACGAGAAGTAAAGTTTTGTTCTTATTTAAATTACAGTGCCTTTGATTTGTAATTATTTGATATGAGATTCCATAAAACCAAAGGTATTTGGTGAGTGTTCCGTCATCTTAAAAGTTTAGAAATTCCTGCTCTAGAGATTGGCATTTGCCCGTGTTTCAAACTCCATACCTCAAAAACTGTGTAAAGCCGTTCGTACTGCACTTGATCTCTCTTTGATCGTGTCGATTTGCCGATCTATTGAACTACTTTACTAGGCGATAGAGCACTAAAATATATTCGTGCAGATGACTAGTATTCGATAAGATTGGCCGCCATGACCAAAATTCGGTCTGCCTTTGAATTATAAGACTAAGTCGTTGATCTTGTGGCATGAGTTTACGCTTATATTTGTGTGCGCTTGTAAGGTAATCTAATTATTCTTTGTTAAAGAACCAGGTATTTAATTGGTCGAAGAGTAATTAGATTTTCTATTACGTTACGTACGGCCATTATGACTCACTGCTGAATTATATTTATAAGACGATTTCTCATTTCATAACACCAACGTTGCAGACAAATTTACAACCCTTCTGATGGTAAGCGGTTACCTTTGGACAATAACAACATTATGATGGTGAGAATAAGTCCAGGATAAAATTTTTACTATACACTTATCATGGGTTGGGAACTCATAATGTATGCCACATGATTACCGAGGTATAAAAAGGATACAACAATACTACAACAGTTTTAATATACACGCTATTAAAATATCGAATATAGCTCTACTTATTTCCTTATATTAAAATAAATATTAAAAGTATTCGCTGTAGCGAGCTGCGAACCTCTCAAATTCGTTTAGCAATGGAATTTTATTGGCTAATATTCTTTAATAGAAACCGAGTTCTTGCTAGATGCGATAGTATTATATAAAATGAGGTAAAGACGTAGTAAAACGATAGCTTAACATTATAGAAAACGATTGGCGTCAAATAACTATCGTTAGTGATAAATATATGAATTGATATAGTGATAATTCAATTTTATGTCTGAATAACTTTTGAAGTGTGATTAGCATAATCTGATAATTTTATTTAATGTTTTTGGGATTCAGAGTAAATTGATAACATTTTGGAAAATGTATTTTAGTAACACTATTGTAAACAAGGGGATTTTGAACAGCCTTTGACAGGTACGTATTGATTAATCAATAAAGTTATGCTTTATAACTCCAGTTAATATTTAGGTGGGAAACCATTTATTGATATAAACCTATAAGTGCTTATCAAAATTAATGAACATTCTTGAAGGTTAGTATCCTCAAATGACCCTGTTGGTCTCATGGCATAAATTGACTCGACTTATTACCGGATCATGAGTTCTCAGGTTCAATTTTTGGGTTATACAAGTTGTTGTTAGGATCAGCTAACTGAAAACTGAAAGTATGCATGGTAGACGTCAGCGAGCCCGTTATTACGTAGTAATGAAAACATAATCGGTTAAATATAAGCATGGTACATATTATCTCCTAAGAATATATGAAGGCGAGTCTATGTATGCTTGTCGTATTCTCAATTAGATTTTCTGGTTTTTACAGACTCAACTTATAGTAATCTTAGTTGTACTGTTTCAGCAGTTATGTAGCAGTCACTATTTGAAAACCGAATGTTCTTATCTTTAGAATCGTTGCCAATACCAATACGCTAAGAAATAATGTCCATGAAATACCTATACAATTTTAAAATACCTCTACATTCACTCTAACATCTTCCGAAAGACACCATACAAAATCACGACGCACATTCTCCTATAAAACCGATTTAAAATTCCGACCCCAGGCATTTTAACACAAAAGGAAATAAACCAATTGATACAAATCCATCAAAAAAGGAAACATCACCTGGTTCCGATACAAAGAGAGAAAAAATCCAACCAAAGGAAGCGATACAACACAAAACGAGGTAAGCCCAACATCGAACTATTCACATCACACATTGTTGGTATCATTGAAGAAACTTTATTTACTGTCATTTGTATATTTTTATGCGAAATCTCGGGATTATGTCGAACGTCCCGCGGACATCCGGGTCTTTATACTCGGACAATAATGACAGGAGTTGCGTTAAGGTAACCGACCGCAACATTGGACGTACCGGTCCATTTGTAATGAAAACAATAAATGATGTATTGGGTCACTGGAAACGAATTTGCGAAGATCCTGCGGGAATCACTTTTATTGCATCACGGTGATTTGTATTCTCTGGATTTTGTGCCCTATTTGTTTTGTATTTCGATTTATTAAATGTAGACTACACAGTGATAGCGGTTTAAGTGGTTGCCCCGTCATTGCCGCTACGCCGAGTGTTGTGGGTTCAATCTCCACGCGAGAAAAAAATGTTGTGTTACACAAATAGTTGTTACAATTATCGCCTGTCATTATTAGGAAGTCAGTGCACTATAATATCCTGACACTGGTCTAGCCTTAGGGTATCGTTAGTCTTCGGGTTGCGGAAGTCAGGTGGCAGCCGCTCCGTGTAAAAACTGATATCCAGTCAAATCCGGTTAGACCAGAAAAGCCGACCCGAAGTGACTTGGGAATAATAAAGGCTAGGGAGAAGAAGAAAAATAGTTGTTTTAAGTCTGAGTGTTCATTATGTCTGTTATTAGGGTGTTTGTAAAGCTCCCCGCAAAACAGAATTTATTCTTGCGGGAGATATATTTTAAAAAAGTAAATAAAGCACTAAAGGTACTTTTAGTTTGAGATAAAATTGCACAGAAGCACATGCACAGCTATAAATAATGAATCTAGCCTTTTAGAAATCTAAATAGCCAGATTTATATAGCGTTGCACAACACATTCTGTCAAGGTTCAACGTTGTATTGACAAGGCTATTGACGTCCACGGACTGAAGTACCAACTGTTATATGGATGTAGCATAAAGCTTCCAATTTCTGTATAACCTTGAAAGAGTAGCCAGAGGATTATTAGACCACCATACATCCAGTTTTAGTTTAGATTCCACCTGATAGTGGGTGTGATTTTAAGCCTCTGTGCTATTAGTGATAACGTCAGTGTGTTTATTTGTTGTCATTTCATCATTTTGAGAATTAAACAACAGCGTTATATATATATATAGTCGGCGTCGATGGCGTAGTGGTTAGTGTAACCGACTGCCACGCCTGAGGTCGCGGGTTCGATTCCCGCACAAGTCAAACATTTGTGTACATGGACATGGATGTTTGTCTTGGTCTGGGTGTTTCTATGTTTAATATGTATGTATTTACAAAAAAAAAAGTACATATGTATGTTTATCCATTGTCTAGTACCCATAATACAAGCCTTGCTTAGTTTGGGCTAGATGGTGTTGTGTGTTTGTGGTAGAATATTTTGTGGTTGAAGATAATTATAAAGAATATTACAATATACATATGTTGTATGTCTGTGAGAAAACACATATGTATTATACTATTGGGCCTATACATGACTTTATAATCGTAATATCGTCCTACGTTTAGGCGAATGTTTTAAGTTGAAATTAAACTACTATATACGGATTTTATCGCTTTATAATCCGCTGAAACTCAAATACGTAAACCTCTGTGGTAGGCATCCTTTTGAGTACATAAAGGCTACAATGTAAATGTTTACTACATATTGTTGCTATGTATTCATTGTTTCATCATAAACTTAACTGTAATTTGTCGGTCAATTTCGCTAAATTCTGGTTATTTCAGAAAAGCACTCAAATCACCGCATCCTATTATACCAACATCATTTCCGTGTAATGAAGACCAATTAAAACATGTTCGAGGAATTATAATAGGAAATGAAGCTAAATTGTGTTTTAGATGGTTTTAGAACGAAGTCAGCGATGATTGCAGTGCATAACGATAAACTGAATCGAAGGTCACAGACAAATTTGTTTGGTATATTACTAATACGCATAAAAATATTTGTTTTGTTACATTTCTAAGAACATTCAAAACCAGATATAAGGAACACCGAGACTCAGAATAACCATTTGTGGATCACAATAATTTTCATCCCGTGTGGGATTCAAGTCACGAATGAATTGGTACCGTCTAAGCAAGCTTACTTCAACGTCCACCACATCTTCACATAACATCAAGTGAGATCAAGGTCAAATGCAAGCATATTCAAAATTTAAAAGACATACATCCATCGTGATTTGAGGCGCTCATAGCCAGTTGCACACACTGATTGGTAAACGATTAGCGAGGTTAAGCAACGTTGGGTGCGGTCAGTCTATAGATGGGTGACCGCTTAGTGGTATTTCATCTAAGCACCTCCTAGCTTCTGAGAGCACGTAAAAAGGTCGGTCCCGGTTGTTGCCAAATTGACAGCAGTCGTTAAGCCATGTCAGAGGCCTACGACGCGACGGCTTAAACAACTTTTGACAACAGGTTGGCCACTAACCACATGAAAAGAAGAAAAAGATCCACGCTCCGCGGTTTCTCCTTCGGGAGTCCCGATGCCGTGGGAATGTAAGGATAAAAAGTAGCCAATGTGTTAATCCAGGTCTCCAGCTATCTACATACCAATTTCATCGCAATCAGTTCAGTAGTTTTTGCGTGAAAGAATAAAACCATCCATCCATCCATCCTCACAAACTTTCAACCTTATAATATTAGTAGGATTTCTAAGAATAACTAGTCTATGTGGCCCAGCTCTGAAAATAGAGACTATAATTGTTACAGAGGCGACGGAGACTAAAAGAATCTTAATAGAAACATTTCCACGTGTTCTTATTAAAGACATTACAAATCTGAATTATGTTATTGAAATAAAAAAAGATGTTATCAGCAATTTATAGATACTCATGAATGCTATGACTATTAAACATAAAGTGTAAGATGATATTATAAATACTGTTAATGTCGTTACACCCAAACTTAATTTCCATGTTCAGTCAGATTATTTTACATCATTCTTTTTGTATAAATTTTAAATGAAAGTTAATTTGAAAACAAGACTTGTCGCACGACTTCTAGAGAAAATACAAATCACTGTCCTACAAAATAATAGGTATCAGATTTCATCAAAAATCTTGCAACATGTTTTTACTCCCTTAGAAACAGCACTTTTTTCTAAATAACTTACCTTCTACCCTCATCTATAAAATGGCGATTTTTGTACCCCTGACAACGTGTAAGCGAAATTTTATGATGATTGGTCGAGTTGTTAAGGCATAACAAACAAACTCATAATCGCATTTATAATATTAGTAAAGATTTTATTTTGGAGGCCGTGCTATTTATCGCTATAGAGTTTCCTCGAGAGGAAACCATCTTTACTGCATCGTAACTTGTTAGTGACGATCATTTTTGTTATCAAATTGAAACATACGTGCAGTATTATGCTATTAATCTCTGAGACGATGCCCCGTCCAGAGACAATCCTTACAGTAGCATATATATCATAATATAGATCTATTGTTATTGGATTCGCAGCTCTTACTAGATTTCGGTTTTATAGGCTTGAATAAATTGATGCTAAATTCAGTTTTATTTGACCCAAATATAAGATCAAAGTCAGATAAATAGAAGCTAATAAAATAGTTATGTACTTCTACGATCATTCTAATATATTTTGAGTTCATTGCCAGACTCTTTATTATAATACTAAAAGATTTTTAGAAGCCAACACAATTTTGATTTTAACTAAATATTATAATTATCTATTTTACATTTTATGTTTCAAATATAAGACGTCAAAAATTAATTACAAAAATATTCGAATTCATAATTAATGTAAGAACATCATGATATTGATGGAGCCTTCAATCAAAATAATAATAAAGCCGTATCAATAGAAGCAGGTTTACTGTAATCAGATATTTCCATAGTCAAGATTTTAGTCAAAACAAAATCGGCGAGCTTTTGTTGGCAATACACTCCAACCGGTGTCATATTTAAGAGGGTTGAAAGTACGGTCGGCATAAATGTGTCTGCAAATATTTTTGTCTCGAAGGAGCTCTCTTCTTTATTGACCTGTTTTGTTTGGATATACATTATTCAATGACATTTTAATAGAGCTGTTTCTGTTCCAGTAATATAAAACGCATAGCTCTCGTGATTTCTATATCCTGCGTGAATGATTTGTTAATAATAAACATTATAAATAAAAATGGTTTGACACTCCAATAAGAGGCCAGTACCCAGCAGTGGGGCAGTTTATGTACAAGGTAATATTATTTTATGTTGACTTAAAAAACTTAAATATAAAATAATAAGATTTTGTTTAGAATTTCTCAATAGCAGAATGGTATCTCTTGAAATGCCTTTGGTTAATGCCGCTTTTAGTTAGCATCTAAACATAAAAAGTTATACGAATCTCTCTTTCCTTTCTATCATACTTTGTATGTAGGAATATGTATAAACTTAACTGTAGCTTTCGTATGTGCAAACATTATTCTGTTATCGTTGTGTCATGATCAAAATTCAAACATAATTTGCAGTTTCGATAGTACCAAATTAATTATTTTTGTAGCTTTACCTGTATTGCTACTACAATTAATTTACAGCGATTAGAAATTACAGTTTAATTTAATTACAGTAATGTACTGTAATTCCCAATTAGTAAAGCATCTTTGATATATATATAGAACTATTCATATTGGTTCAACAAATGTTCGAATTCTATCATTAAACATCTATACTTAGAATGTAAATGTGAATATGTGGGAGACCAGTAGACTACCACGCAGAGGTCTCGAATTCAATCCTCTGACTTTTCGAAGTTATGTCGTATTAAATAGTTAGTTATCGCTCGTTTTAACGATGAAGAAAAACATTGGTAGGAAACCTACATGTCTGAGAGTTCTCCGTGATGATTTCGAAGATATACGAAGTCTGCCAACCCGCACTGGGCCAGCGTGGTGGACTATGGTCTAACCCTTCTCACACTAAGATGAAGCCCGTACCCAGCAATAATAATAATAATAATAATATTCTACCACATACACACAACACTATCTAGCCCAAACTAAGCAGAGCTTGTACTATGGGTACTAGACAATGGATAAACATATATATATACTTTTTTTTGTAAATACATACATATTATACATGGAAACACCCAGACCAAGACAAACATCCATGTTCATGCACACAAATATTAGTCTTGTGCGTGAATCGAACCCGCAACCTCAGGCGTGGCAGTCGGTTACACTAACCACTACGCCATCGAGCCATAATACAGGGCTGGTAGTATATATTTAGAATGTCGGTTATAATTTAGACTAGATTTGTTTCGCATTAACTATAGTTGTTATCTCCTCGCTACTGACGTATTGAGCATAATATTTTCTATACAAGCCTCAATTATCACAAGCACTGTATCTGAATGTTTGTCAACATCACCAATTTCTAATTATCAAATATTTAATTAAAATTATGTATTTATAATTCAATATAATACAGCTTATATTCGCAGAGTAAGGTCAAGGTAATAAAAAGAGTTTATTAAATCTATTCTAATCAATTATTAAATGATAAAAATATTTAAGATGTATTGAACAAAAAAAAAAAATTTAAAAAATGGATGTAAAAGTGATCCATGTAATTTCAGACCGATTTCTATATTACCTGCTATAAGTAAAATATTTGAGAAAATTATATTACAGCAATTAGAGAGCCACTTTAACGTAAACAACTTATTTCATACTCAACAATATGGTTTTAGAAAGGGTCGATCTACAATAGATGCGGGTGTTACACTTTTAAAACATATTTTTGCTGCTTGGGAAAATTCGCAAGATGCCATTGGCGTATTCTGTGATCTCTCAAAAGCCTTTGACTGCGTTGAACATCAAACGTTATTGCGAAAGCTCAGGCATTATGGAATTCGAAATGCTGCACTCGACCTCGTTGGTTCTTACCTAAGCGATAGATTACAACACGTTGAAATCAACGGAAGTAGATCTTCTGGATTACCAGTCGCAATGGGCGTGCCACAGGGCTCAATTTTAGGACCCTTTCTGTTTCTAGCGTACGTGAATGATTTGCCGTTCTTCGTACAGAATTTGTGCGACATTGTATTATTTGCTGATGACACATCACTTATTTTTAAAGTAGACCGTAAGACACCAAATTTACAGGGTGTTAATTCTTCACTCGCGCAAGTCCTGGACTGGTTCACGGCGAATAATTTACTACTCAATTCAAAAAAAACAAAATGTATTAAGTTTACATTGCCTAATATAAAGAGTCCTAGCATAAACGTTAATTTAAATAATGAAACAGTAACATTTGTACAATCCACAGTTTTCTTAGGCATTACTTTAGATGATAAAGTTCAGTGGGGCGCTCAAATATCGTGTCTTGCAGGGAGACTTAGTTCAGCAGCATTCGCGGTTAGGAAAGTAAGACAGCTTACTGATATAGATACTGCGAGACTAGTATATTTTAGTTATTTTCACAGCGTTATGTCCTATGGCATACTATTGTGGGGTAAGGCAGCTGATATTGAAACAATTTTCATTCTTCAAAAGCGTGCAGTACGTAGCATTTATAATTTAGGCCCACGAGTTTCCCTGAAAGAGCGTTTTAAAGAAATTGGTATGCTTACTGTTGCGTCGCAATATATATTTACGAATATTATGTTTATAAAACATAATATTCACTTATATAATAAGAATAGTGATATTCATAACTTAAACACTAGAAATAAGCATAAGTTGGTAGGTCCGTATCATCGTTTACATAAAGTTCACAATTCATTTGCGGGACTCAGTATACGCTTTTTTAATAAACTACCGATTGATATTATAAATTTACCTTTACTAAAATTTAAAAGTGCTGTTAAAAGTAAGCTTATCCGGAAGGGCTATTATTCAATCAATGATTACTTAAATGATAAAAACTCATGGAACTAGTTGCTTGTTTCATACAGGATTCAAACAATGTATGTATTATATAAGTGAATTTAGTTATGTGAAGGTACTTCGTGTTTATTTGGTGGTGTTAAAGTATCTTTCTTTTCTTTTAAACAAACTTTACAAGTATTAACGTAAATTTTGTTTTAACTACATTTAGTCACGAACTACCTTTTCATGTCACAAAGTGTAAGTGTATGCGTCCTCATGCCATACTACTGTCTATTACAAATGGCTACCTACTGATAAATATGATTTCAAATCTCAAATGCTTTTTACATAATATTACCAACTTTTCTTTATTTTAGAATTTAGTTTTATATGGACAGTGACATATGGCATAATGACTGCAACACCTGGTACATAAATGAGTTGTAAAATACTGAAATTATAAGTTGATGGCGATTTAAAAGAGTGGCCTTGAGTTTCTTGCAGGTATCTTCTCATAGGCTCAACCTTTTGCCTGAACCTTGCAACTAACATAAATGTAAATTCAGTAAATATAATAAACTCACTAACCCATTTGACGTTCATAAGTGTTACTTTGTGACCTAAGTGAATAAATTATTTTTGACTTTGACTTTGACTTTGACTTTGAGACAGAGAGTACGACAATGGCATCGCTATGTCTTAAAGTTTGTCAATGTGACTTTATATTTTAATTTTACATCTTGTCTACTATGTCCATGCTTAAAACACAGTTATATCTTTTATATCTTAAAAAAGATTTTGTCTTTCATCCTCTCGCCCATAATATAATGCCATGAGATTAGATTAACAAAAAAATATTATTCCATAATTCAAACATTTATTTGCCAACCTTACCCTATGAAATATCCTGCAATTCCAGGACAAAAGATAGTGTTTCTCCCCATCTCTCCTCGATGGCAAAACAGCATTACACCACGGAATCGAGTTACATGTGTCGAGTCATTTACCGACGCCATTATACTGGGCATGGGACCCCTTTGTGCCCCTTGTTTATGACAGGAAAATGAACTTCATTTACTCACTACTCCTGTAAGGATTTCAGTTTAAAGGTGAGAGAATGAATGACGAAATATTTTTGAAATTGAAATCATTTTTTTTTAAATCTTTTAATACCCTGATTATAGACCCAATAGAAAAAGGTAATGTGTCTGATCCCCATATTGATATTATTATAAGTAGGTATCTATATAAAAAAAAATATAAAATTAGTTATTGCTACGGCTATTTTCAAACAAGCAGTAAACAAATTTAAAGGATTTAAAAGAATAAATTAAGATGTAGCCTAAATTCATCTAAATTTTGTCATTAACACAGAAAATCGGTTTGATTTTGAAAGGAAACAGGGGAATATGAAATGATAATTTGTTAATAACGCATAGTTTGAGTTATAGTTAGTAGTTAGTAGTTTGAGCTTAATACAACAGCAATATATCTATTAAAAACCTTTCCTTTGCCCGAATTGCCTCTGATAAAGTAATTTAATTCAAACGCATCATTCGCGTAAATACGAAACAAAACAATTCATCGCATTTGTCATGTGAATCACCAGCTTTGGCGACATAAATTTTATTTGCACAGTACAATCTAAGTCGGTACAAATGGTACAAAATAATCTGACACGTCTAATAAACTCAGCAGACTGTGAGATGCGGGACAATGGACGAGATTGGGTCAAATGCTGCAAAGTGGCGTGTGAACCGAAGGTCCTTACAATACTCTACAAGCTGTTAATAGCAATGGGTTGATTGCGATGTAGTTACTTGTGGAACGTAGTCTCTACTGTTTATCAGTGTGTACTTGTTTAGATGCATTTACTATCGAAGTTTTTGTACTTCGAATAATGTGAATATTCTTACGTGATAAGTTTTTATACATATGTTCATACGTAGTCTTCGCCTTCACCGTGAGACTATGTAAACGAATTTATTTGAAATTATATCGCACCTATATTATATTACCCAGCTTTATAATTATTTACATCTGATTAGGCTGTCTATCGGCCACACTTCTACTGAGTATTTATGGCAGAAAACTCAACACATAGCCTTTTCAGTAATCAACAAATTTAAAGTCAAGTTTTAGTCATAAAATCTAATACCGTGAGCTACAAAGATTGGAGAAGAAATGTCTTATTATTTCAGGGATCATTTTTTTGGTGCAATGTTACAAGATTATGATCGTTTAGTTTATTGTAATTTACTGTTAGAAACCTAATATAAATGCACGTAAATACTTGGAGTCTGGTAATATGCCCAGATAGCTATAGATTTCCCTCTTTTACACAGGCTTTAATTTACTTCCGCCTACCTATTTAAGCAGCAGTGTATGTCGAAAACAGACTCTCCCTCTATCTCATACGATTTATAATTTTCAGACTCTTTATTATAATACTAAAAGATTTTTAGAAGCCAACACAATTTTGATTTTAACTAAATATTATAATTATCTATTTTACATTTTATGTTTCAAATATAAGACGTCAAAAATTAATTACAAAAATATTCGAATTCATAATTAATGTAAGAACATCATGATATTGATGGAGCCTTCAATCAAAATAATAATAAAGCCGTATCAATAGAAGCAGGTTTACTGTAATCAGATATTTCCATAGTCAAGATTTTAGTCAAAACAAAATCGGCGAGCTTTTGTTGGCAATACACTCCAACCGGTGTCATATTTAAGAGGGTTGAAAGTACGGTCGGCATAAATGTGTCTGCAAATATTTTTGTCTCGAAGGAGCTCTCTTCTTTATTGACCTGTTTTGTTTGGATATACATTATTCAATGACATTTTAATAGAGCTGTTTCTGTTCCAGTAATATAAAACGCATAGCTCTCGTGATTTCTATATCCTGCGTGAATGATTTGTTAATAATAAACATTATAAATAAAAATGGTTTGACACTCCAATAAGAGGCCAGTACCCAGCAGTGGGGCAGTTTATGTACAAGGTAATATTATTTTATGTTGACTTAAAAAACTTAAATATAAAATAATAAGATTTTGTTTAGAATTTCTCAATAGCAGAATGGTATCTCTTGAAATGCCTTTGGTTAATGCCGCTTTTAGTTAGCATCTAAACATAAAAAGTTATACGAATCTCTCTTTCCTTTCTATCATACTTTGTATGTAGGAATATGTATAAACTTAACTGTAGCTTTCGTATGTGCAAACATTATTCTGTTATCGTTGTGTCATGATCAAAATTCAAACATAATTTGCAGTTTCGATAGTACCAAATTAATTATTTTTGTAGCTTTACCTGTATTGCTACTACAATTAATTTACAGCGATTAGAAATTACAGTTTAATTTAATTACAGTAATGTACTGTAATTCCCAATTAGTAAAGCATCTTTGATATATATATAGAACTATTCATATTGGTTCAACAAATGTTCGAATTCTATCATTAAACATCTATACTTAGAATGTAAATGTGAATATGTGGGAGACCAGTAGACTACCACGCAGAGGTCTCGAATTCAATCCTCTGACTTTTCGAAGTTATGTCGTATTAAATAGTTAGTTATCGCTCGTTTTAACGATGAAGAAAAACATTGGTAGGAAACCTACATGTCTGAGAGTTCTCCGTGATGATTTCGAAGATATACGAAGTCTGCCAACCCGCACTGGGCCAGCGTGGTGGACTATGGTCTAACCCTTCTCACACTAAGATGAAGCCCGTACCCAGCAATAATAATAATAATAATAATATTCTACCACATACACACAACACTATCTAGCCCAAACTAAGCAGAGCTTGTACTATGGGTACTAGACAATGGATAAACATATATATATACTTTTTTTTGTAAATACATACATATTATACATGGAAACACCCAGACCAAGACAAACATCCATGTTCATGCACACAAATATTAGTCTTGTGCGTGAATCGAACCCGCAACCTCAGGCGTGGCAGTCGGTTACACTAACCACTACGCCATCGAGCCATAATACAGGGCTGGTAGTATATATTTAGAATGTCGGTTATAATTTAGACTAGATTTGTTTCGCATTAACTATAGTTGTTATCTCCTCGCTACTGACGTATTGAGCATAATATTTTCTATACAAGCCTCAATTATCACAAGCACTGTATCTGAATGTTTGTCAACATCACCAATTTCTAATTATCAAATATTTAATTAAAATTATGTATTTATAATTCAATATAATACAGCTTATATTCGCAGAGTAAGGTCAAGGTAATAAAAAGAGTTTATTAAATCTATTCTAATCAATTATTAAATGATAAAAATATTTAAGATGTATTGAACAAAAAAAAAAAAATTTAAAAAATGGATGTAAAAGTGATCCATGTAATTTCAGACCGATTTCTATATTACCTGCTATAAGTAAAATATTTGAGAAAATTATATTACAGCAATTAGAGAGCCACTTTAACGTAAACAACTTATTTCATACTCAACAATATGGTTTTAGAAAGGGTCGATCTACAATAGATGCGGGTGTTACACTTTTAAAACATATTTTTGCTGCTTGGGAAAATTCGCAAGATGCCATTGGCGTATTCTGTGATCTCTCAAAAGCCTTTGACTGCGTTGAACATCAAACGTTATTGCGAAAGCTCAGGCATTATGGAATTCGAAATGCTGCACTCGACCTCGTTGGTTCTTACCTAAGCGATAGATTACAACACGTTGAAATCAACGGAAGTAGATCTTCTGGATTACCAGTCGCAATGGGCGTGCCACAGGGCTCAATTTTAGGACCCTTTCTGTTTCTAGCGTACGTGAATGATTTGCCGTTCTTCGTACAGAATTTGTGCGACATTGTATTATTTGCTGATGACACATCACTTATTTTTAAAGTAGACCGTAAGACACCAAATTTACAGGGTGTTAATTCTTCACTCGCGCAAGTCCTGGACTGGTTCACGGCGAATAATTTACTACTCAATTCAAAAAAAACAAAATGTATTAAGTTTACATTGCCTAATATAAAGAGTCCTAGCATAAACGTTAATTTAAATAATGAAACAGTAACATTTGTACAATCCACAGTTTTCTTAGGCATTACTTTAGATGATAAAGTTCAGTGGGGCGCTCAAATATCGTGTCTTGCAGGGAGACTTAGTTCAGCAGCATTCGCGGTTAGGAAAGTAAGACAGCTTACTGATATAGATACTGCGAGACTAGTATATTTTAGTTATTTTCACAGCGTTATGTCCTATGGCATACTATTGTGGGGTAAGGCAGCTGATATTGAAACAATTTTCATTCTTCAAAAGCGTGCAGTACGTAGCATTTATAATTTAGGCCCACGAGTTTCCCTGAAAGAGCGTTTTAAAGAAATTGGTATGCTTACTGTTGCGTCGCAATATATATTTACGAATATTATGTTTATAAAACATAATATTCACTTATATAATAAGAATAGTGATATTCATAACTTAAACACTAGAAATAAGCATAAGTTGGTAGGTCCGTATCATCGTTTACATAAAGTTCACAATTCATTTGCGGGACTCAGTATACGCTTTTTTAATAAACTACCGATTGATATTATAAATTTACCTTTACTAAAATTTAAAAGTGCTGTTAAAAGTAAGCTTATCCGGAAGGGCTATTATTCAATCAATGATTACTTAAATGATAAAAACTCATGGAACTAGTTGCTTGTTTCATACAGGATTCAAACAATGTATGTATTATATAAGTGAATTTAGTTATGTGAAGGTACTTCGTGTTTATTTGGTGGTGTTAAAGTATCTTTCTTTTCTTTTAAACAAACTTTACAAGTATTAACGTAAATTTTGTTTTAACTACATTTAGTCACGAACTACCTTTTCATGTCACAAAGTGTAAGTGTATGCGTCCTCATGCCATACTACTGTCTATTACAAATGGCTACCTACTGATAAATATGATTTCAAATCTCAAATGCTTTTTACATAATATTACCAACTTTTCTTTATTTTAGAATTTAGTTTTATATGGACAGTGACATATGGCATAATGACTGCAACACCTGGTACATAAATGAGTTGTAAAATACTGAAATTATAAGTTGATGGCGATTTAAAAGAGTGGCCTTGAGTTTCTTGCAGGTATCTTCTCATAGGCTCAACCTTTTGCCTGAACCTTGCAACTAACATAAATGTAAATTCAGTAAATATAATAAACTCACTAACCCATTTGACGTTCATAAGTGTTACTTTGTGACCTAAGTGAATAAATTATTTTTGACTTTGACTTTGACTTTGACTTTGAGACAGAGAGTACGACAATGGCATCGCTATGTCTTAAAGTTTGTCAATGTGACTTTATATTTTAATTTTACATCTTGTCTACTATGTCCATGCTTAAAACACAGTTATATCTTTTATATCTTAAAAAAGATTTTGTCTTTCATCCTCTCGCCCATAATATAATGCCATGAGATTAGATTAACAAAAAAATATTATTCCATAATTCAAACATTTATTTGCCAACCTTACCCTATGAAATATCCTGCAATTCCAGGACAAAAGATAGTGTTTCTCCCCATCTCTCCTCGATGGCAAAACAGCATTACACCACGGAATCGAGTTACATGTGTCGAGTCATTTACCGACGCCATTATACTGGGCATGGGACCCCTTTGTGCCCCTTGTTTATGACAGGAAAATGAACTTCATTTACTCACTACTCCTGTAAGGATTTCAGTTTAAAGGTGAGAGAATGAATGACGAAATATTTTTGAAATTGAAATCATTTTTTTTTAAATCTTTTAATACCCTGATTATAGACCCAATAGAAAAAGGTAATGTGTCTGATCCCCATATTGATATTATTATAAGTAGGTATCTATATAAAAAAAAATATAAAATTAGTTATTGCTACGGCTATTTTCAAACAAGCAGTAAACAAATTTAAAGGATTTAAAAGAATAAATTAAGATGTAGCCTAAATTCATCTAAATTTTGTCATTAACACAGAAAATCGGTTTGATTTTGAAAGGAAACAGGGGAATATGAAATGATAATTTGTTAATAACGCATAGTTTGAGTTATAGTTAGTAGTTAGTAGTTTGAGCTTAATACAACAGCAATATATCTATTAAAAACCTTTCCTTTGCCCGAATTGCCTCTGATAAAGTAATTTAATTCAAACGCATCATTCGCGTAAATACGAAACAAAACAATTCATCGCATTTGTCATGTGAATCACCAGCTTTGGCGACATAAATTTTATTTGCACAGTACAATCTAAGTCGGTACAAATGGTACAAAATAATCTGACACGTCTAATAAACTCAGCAGACTGTGAGATGCGGGACAATGGACGAGATTGGGTCAAATGCTGCAAAGTGGCGTGTGAACCGAAGGTCCTTACAATACTCTACAAGCTGTTAATAGCAATGGGTTGATTGCGATGTAGTTACTTGTGGAACGTAGTCTCTACTGTTTATCAGTGTGTACTTGTTTAGATGCATTTACTATCGAAGTTTTTGTACTTCGAATAATGTGAATATTCTTACGTGATAAGTTTTTATACATATGTTCATACGTAGTCTTCGCCTTCACCGTGAGACTATGTAAACGAATTTATTTGAAATTATATCGCACCTATATTATATTACCCAGCTTTATAATTATTTACATCTGATTAGGCTGTCTATCGGCCACACTTCTACTGAGTATTTATGGCAGAAAACTCAACACATAGCCTTTTCAGTAATCAACAAATTTAAAGTCAAGTTTTAGTCATAAAATCTAATACCGTGAGCTACAAAGATTGGAGAAGAAATGTCTTATTATTTCAGGGATCATTTTTTTGGTGCAATGTTACAATATTATGATCGTTTAGTTTATTGTAATTTACTGTTAGAAACCTAATATAAATGCACGTAAATACTTGGAGTCTGGTAATATGCCCAGATAGCTATAGATTTCCCTCTTTTACACAGGCTTTAATTTACTTCCGCCTACCTATTTAAGCAGCAGTGTATGTCGAAAACAGACTCTCCCTCTATCTCATACGATTTATAATTTTAAATGATGAAATGATGGTGTAATACAGTTCTACTTAACGCTTAGGATTCTCAGGCGTGATTCTATAAAGTAAGTTATACAAAAATCATCGTAGCATTTTAATCCGAAGAAACCTTTCATACCATCGTAGATTAATGGACTGTGAAAGAAAGTCTTAGTTAAGGATAAGTTTCCTTGCACTTCTTCTGCATTTTAATTACTTAAGTCACGTTGGACATTATCAGGTTAAGCCGTAGAATATATCGGATGAAAAGTTTTGGAATTAAAAACTGTTTGTGTTTATGGACTGCACGGATGCCGTAGAGGTTTACGTGGTGGCCTCGTCAATGCCATCGCGCTAAGTGTTGTTGTTGGGATCGTACACAAACGGGATAAAAAGGGGAATGCCTATTCTCCATAGTGTCTCAGGCCAAAGATGGACATCAAAATTTACTCAAAAAATTTAGTGTTTTAAGATCTTAACAGTATTACATATCTAATAAATATATTCAAATTGACGCCACAATTTTAGAAATACCTATAAAAAATAAATGTAATGAGACTATTTTTCTATACGAAAATGTGTCTGGCTGTGAGATAATTCAAAAACATCTCTTTTCTCAATGCTCTATTATTAAATTATGATAGAAGGTGTGTTTGTAATATATTTTTTATCTAGTTGTACTTAATAGGGTATAAAAAATAACACATTTCTTATTTCAAACGTCTATATTCTCTTCATTGTCATATACTATTAACAAATCATCTAAAAAAGGCGTAGGATATATTAGGGTATATATTGGTGCCAATTCTGTTGTCACAAAACTCTCTTATCTTAGCTAAAAATCTCTAAAATTTAGTTTACTCCTGTCAAACGACATTTCATATTCTGAAATCGCTAAAAGTGACAGGACTAAAATATATTTTAGAGATTTTTAGCTAAGATAAGAGAATTTTGTGACAACAGAATTGGCACCATTAGAGAGGTATATATTAGACTCATATCTTGCTTAATAGACTTACTCTTTTTAACATTTTTTTGTAAATTGCAGTGGCCTCAATTTGAATGAAAGTAATTACATATATTTACGACAAAATCAACTGTAAAGAATTTTTCTCTAGCGTCTTGTCCGCTCGTGGCCTAAGATAGGCCTTCCCCTTTGTGTGATCCACAAATGGTTGTACCGTGTTTGGGTGATTTTCGTGTTTGTAAAGTCCCCCGCGACATAGAAACTATTCCTACTGTAAGAGATATAAAAAAAAAGAATACTGTATATTCCAGTAGAGGTTAAATTGGATATAGTACATCTTCATTTTGCTCAGCTTTGATTTTAGGTCTCATGTATAAGGAAGTAATAAACGAAACTGCTGTGCATGATTTCAGGGTCAAACAATATCGCTAGGTTTTACTGACAATCATTTTACTGAGAATTGTAGGAGCATGGACTGGATTTTCTTTCCGATATGACTTCTATTACGTGCCAACTAAACCGTTATTGGCATATTAGGGATGTCATACTACATTTACCCCTTCGAGGATATTTGCGTGTGACTATGAATGTGTGTTGGAATTAATATAATAATAGGCTTCTTAAATAAATGTTGTCAAAACATTCTAAATAAAATTATTATTTGGAATTCACATAACAATTTTAGTTCTTATACAAACTGTACTTAACCCCACCCACGACAAGCCTATAAATTTTAATAATACTATTAGTAAGTTATAAATTTTATACGAATATTATAAAGAGATAAACTCTGTTTGTTTGTGTATCCCTACTTTTGAGATAATCTCAGAAGCTACTGGACTGATTTGAATAATTTTGTTGAGCTTATTTTTTTATTTCTAGTGCCAAGGTTAAGATGGTATTAAGGGTCATCGTAGCGGTTTAAAGATTTATATTTTTATGTTGTAATGAAACGGCTTTATGTACAAATTAATTCTTTACGGGTTTATAGAAATATTTGACCTATGATTTTAAGACTTTTAAGAATCAATAAAAAGCCACGCCGCAATTTAGACTTTAGGCGGTACGGTTTACTAATCAGTAATTTATAACCTCACGCATTCAATATTTATGAGTATGGCCAGAGTACCTATATTCATACTAAATAACCGATAATCCTACTTTACATCTTAAATGGAAGCTAATGACATAGTACTAAGTACAGTACCAATAGCAGCGAAAGCCATTGTGTGGACGGTATAGGACTGAAACGTTGCAATTTCGAGTTGGATTCGACGGCACGCACCTCTGACATATCGAACTGATATAAGTACTAAATAGTTAATTATTGAAAGTTTTAATATAGAAGGAAATCATCGTAGGGAAATATGCATGTCTAAGAGTTTTCTTTTTCTCGAAAATGCGTGAAGTATTCAACATGCGCTGGACTATCGTGGTGAATTATAAATGAAACCAGTAGTTGGAAAGCTTATAAGCAGGACTGATATTCGAATATTATGTTACTATTATTGACATAATAACCTTACCTACTAATTAAATTAATGACGGCCATTCGAATTAACTTAAGATGAATTAGACATCAACCATCTAAAACACATATATATATTTTGAAATGTAAGTGCGAAGTAGATCGCAAAAGTATATCCAGAGTCATCACGAACACATCCATATAAACGAAGTTATATTTACCAAATCCCAAATATTTTATCAGCATAGGATCCGGGATTGCCGAACAAAGGCCTCTGTTGTGCAAAATAAACAAACTGTGTGATACGGGCGTCGAATTACGATATTGAACTTTGTTAGCTATACACTGAATGGTTTTATGTCTTTATTCTGCTATGATAGTTCAGTCTCCATATTTTTAGTCTCAAATGTCTTCTATAGAGTGTAATAGAACTCCAAAGATTGTTTTGATATCGGTACGTTTGCCAACTTTTGAATTTTTTGTTGGTGTTAGAATGTGTTATAATTTTATAGTAGATATGCTGATGAGCGTCATATTTGAAATGATATTTATTTTTAAATAGATACCTTATATTTAGACTAATTAATTTTAGGAAAAAAATATTCTATTCTAATATTATAAAGTTTGTTTGTTTGCTTGAACGCTCTAATCTCAGGAACTACTGGATCGAATTGAAAAATTCTTTTGGTGTTCGATAGTCTATTTATCGAGGAAGGCTATAGGCTATATAACATCACAATACGACTCAGGGAGGCGGCGCAGTAACGATAAACGTGGGTGAAACCGAAGAACCATCTAGTTAAAAATAATTTATTAAACCTTGGTAAAAATAATTAGTAGATAATTCTACTAATTAAATTTAACCCAGGTTTAAGAAAATTTACAATACTTTTATGATTATTAAAATAATAGTATTGTAGGGAAGTTCATATTATTTTTAACAACACAATAGGATCTCTAAGTATATTACTAAGAATTTCTATTGTGTTGTTAAAATATACTGTAACAACAATACATTTTATTTTTGTTACAGTTACTAACTTTCTAGTCTCTATGCAAAAATATAATTATTATTATTATTATTTACGATAGCAGTTATTATTTAACTAAATTCGTGTAAATTTAGATATATTTTTCAATAGAGCTATTTTTTAAATTTAATTTTAATTTGTGACTACAATAAATATAATTCAATTATTTTTATTTTATTCTTACACACTACACTTACACATATATAGACACACAACTCCCACACGCAACACTCACACACACCCACAAACCCACACAGACAAACACACACACAAACACACGCATAACTACGGTTTATTAATTTAATTATCTCTCTTATTATTGTTTTTGTGAAACTGTTTGATAGGTGTAGCTAATAAGCTAACGTTTCGTGGCGAGGACTGGAGATCTGTCACACAGGTTTCGAACTTAGCTCAGACTCTAGCTCTCAACAAGGTCCTATTTTTGCTGTATCTATAAATATAAGAATACCATTGTACCTTTTTAAAAGAAATGAACAATATTTATTATTATTATTTAACTAACATAAATAGTAAAATCTTCTTACCGAACATTAAACTGGTCTCAAGCGGGCAAGATCTGAAAAAAGAAAAATAATATATAAATTCATTTACGATACTAGTTCTAAAGAGGATTTTATATTTTTTACTTACTAAAACTCTAATGCACAAATAGGGTTTTGAAATTCAAAGCCTCAGGTAGTTCGGACTTTTTAAGGGTCGATCCGTTTGGGGTTAAATTCGCTTTTACGGTAAATCGGTTCGCAGAAAAAAAACCTTTTGATATTTTTTTTATAATACCTTTTTTCGATTCTTCGTGACCTGTGCGCAGTTTTAAAAGATTTAGCTTAGTATAGAAATGATAATCGTATGATTTTTTGCTTGAGTACATTATTTTTATTGAGTTATCAAGTGAAATAAAAGAAATTTCTTTTTTGAGTCTGCTGTATTTTAATATACGTCATTTCAATCCAAAGCGTTTTAAGATTAAGCCTATGTGAATGGCTCAAATATTTTTTTGATTATCGTGTTATGGGAATATGTTATATTGTTACTAATGTTGTAACCCGCACTGGGCTAGCCTGGTAGACTATGGCCTAACCCTTCTCACACTGAGAAGAGGCCTATGCCCAGCAGTGGGATAGTTTAATACAGGGCTGATATGATTATTATTAATATTATAAATGTGATAGTGTTTGTTGGATTCTCCTACTTTAATGGGACTACTGAACTTTTTGATTTCCTGAGTTGGACATAGTCACATTGAGTTTTACTAGAAATGTTTAGTAATAGCACGGAGTCTCGCCCATTATTACGTGGGGACATGAGCCACAGCTGGCGAAATATTTCTGAACTATCTCTTCGGAGATATAGACGAGACTTTATATACAGTCATACGTCAACTTCTGGCCCAACCTGTATATAGTTTCTATATAATATATGTTATATAATATATATGTATACGTAAATACATACGAATGTAAACATTATGGAACATAAGGGTATGGTCATATTTCCCTTTTTTAGGCGGGTGTTACACTTTTGCTTAATTCTTTATGTAGGTATACAAGCGAGATATACATATATGTGTGTATTATTATATATGCCTACACCAAGTTGCGATAGCCTAGTGGGAAACCGTTGGACTGCCTCGCAGAGGTCTCGAGTTCGATCTCAAAGCGCGCATCTCTGACTTTTCGAAGTTATGTGGGAATTAAATAGTTAATTATCGCTTGCTTTAACGGGGAAGAAAAAGATCGTGCATATCTGAGAATTCTCCATAATATTCTGAAAGATATGTGAAGTCTGCCAATCCACACTAGGCCAGCGTAGTGGACTATGCCCTAACCCTTCTCACACTGAGAAGAGGCCCATGCCCAGCAGTGGGACAGTTTAATACAGGGCTGATATTATATAATATAAATAACAACCTTAAAAAAATCACTAATTCTTTTGAAATTTATATCAACTGATCGTTATTTTAAATAGAGGTTTGAAGGGACTATTGTCGTCAGTTCCAGACTATCCGTCTCGTGCCCTTTGCTGAATGTCAAATATATCGGGTTACATGATAGCCCCGCCTTCCTAATGGACACTCACAATGTCGACCGGTTCCCTTTGATTCTGTCCAAAAATAGATATCAATAACAAAAACAACATCAATTTAGTTTATTATGTTAATAGAAACAGGAGCTGTATTTATGAAACTAGCTTATGTGCGTAACTGAACAAGGAAGGGACCATTTTTAACGGTGACCAAATTACGGCGGCCAATTTGAACGAAGACTAGTCATCTACGCAAGAGATATAGTGCACTATGTGTGCAAACACAACTGCTTTCTGCATTCCCTCGTTCTCATGGTCCGATGGGTCGGCAATCTGACTAGAGAGATCAGGCGCAGGACCGACGGCCTTACATACTTTCCGAGGCACGGGCATGGACAACACAAACAATTTTCTAACTCCACGCTTCTTTAAGAATTTATTAGATAGAAAGAAAGAAAGAAAATTAATTTATTTGACAGAGAAAAAAATACAATAATAACATGTTAAATGATAATAAAATATGCCAAATGGGAGCTGGTTCAGCATATGCCAGGCTAAGGAAGCCTGGCGCTGGTTTTCAACTAGATCCCTTTGGTGTCTGCACGGATGCTAATAACAATTCCCATAAATTATAATGATACTTAAAAATAACATTAAATTACTTACATTAATAATTAACAAAAAGGAATACAAATATACATAAAATCAAAAAATGTCAAAACAAAATAATAATAAAAAAGACAGTAACAACAACATAAGCAACATATTTTAAAGCTATATTAAAATAGTAATAAAATAATATGATTAAGAAATTAATGGCATTGGATAAGAATTGAATTTTCCTTATTATTCCCTTATTATTAGCAGAAAAATCCATGACGTTTTGTTGGTCCCCGTGACCTTATACACAGCAATCACATTTAACACCGCTGCGCTACCCAGGGAGGAATACATAAACTGCGCTTATATACTGTCTCATAGCAGTCATGCAGTATTTCGGTTTTTTAATGTGATGTTAACATATAACTGTACAACTAACTCATAGCAAGGAATAACAGCGATACCGTATATTACCTATTTATTTAGGAACATCCTAACTAATATTATTAATGAAAATGTGTTTGTTTCTTACTTTTCATGTCTTAACGACCGATCGTCATGTAATTTCGTATACACGTTGTCAGGGGTACCGAGAAAGATATAGGCTACCATTCATCCAGAAAAGATACTGTTCTGTCAAAATCTTCTTCTTAGCCTTTATTATTCCCAAGTCACTTGGGGTCAGCTTTTCTGGTGTAACTAGATTTGACTGGATATCAGTTTTTACATGGAGCGGCTGCCACCTGACCTCCGCAACCCGAAGGCTAACGATACCCTAAGGCTAGACCAGTGTCAGGATATTATAGGGCACTGACATCCCAGTAACGACTGCCATAGATGTTCATGGCAGCTGGGTGCGATGGCTTAACGTGCTCTCCGAGGCATGGAACAGACGATAATTGTCAATCAATACATACATAATTTTGAAAAGTCATATAACTTCCGAATATCAGAGGTGCGCGACGTGGGTTCGAACCCGAGACCCTCTGCATTGCAATCTGTTGGTCTCCCCACTCAGCTATCGCTGACTGTTCTGCCAAAATGTACTGTATGAATATTTGCTCGGAGTCTAGATCGTGTTCCTTGCGTCCGTTGTACGAAAAGTCCCTCGCGACCAGAAGTCATTAAAAAAATACATAATTTATAAGAAAACAAGCATATTTAAGTGGCATATTTGGTGCATATTGTAGCGACACCACTGAGGCTAATATTTTAGATACCTAGTCAGGCGCAATTATGCAGTAGCGCCGCGTGGCAGTCATCTCCCCGCTACCACACAGTTAGATCGTAGTTCAATATTATTTATTTATTTACTTAATTAGAAAGGCCGCAGGCCACTTATACTAATTAAGAACGCAGCTTTCATACTACCTTTTCACAATAGTTCTTACACACTGACAGTATCTTCTTCCATTCATACGCAAACATATCACTCTGAGTGTTGTCCACAAGGAGAGCATTGAGTGTGGCGAGAGACCGAGGTAAAGGTGAATTAGCACGGGCTACTGTGCGAAAAGCTGGTAAGGCAAACAGTTTGTACTTTCTGCCGCGGCGGTAATTATTAGGAACAAATATCCTCAATAGCACGTCATGAACGTCTGGTGCCTCAATTATGCCACGAAGGATTTTGCACATAGTTCCGATCTGATCTAACTGCCTTCTGACCTCCAGAAAATTATATCCTGCGGTACCCAAAAGGAACTTTGTCGGATACAGAAATGGATATTACCCATATAAATGTTTGTAAAGGAATCTCAAGAAAGCCTTTTTAACCTTTTCTAGTAATAATAATTTATGTATTTATATTATTTATAACTGGTACCAGTAGATATACATACATATCCATATCTACCATGCATCCATTGGACACTCACAGTAAGAACTCATAAGATTACCTCACACATATGATAAGTATATTCTTGAAGCAGATGCCCATAACAGTACTCTAGTGAGAAATAACCTTAAACAAAAAGTGCCAAAGAAAGCAATCACGACCACGATCGAGTTCACAAAACGTGATACACCAACCAAGGAGCAGTCACGATAGTTTATTGGACGATCTTACTTTATAAATCGTCAGCGGAACATTATTACTGATAAAATTGTGATGGATTGCTCTATCAATATGATTAGTAGGAAGTGTATACCACCTCAGTGGCTTAGCAGTTATAGCTGCTGAGTCCGAGGTTTTGGGTTCGATTCCCGTGTCAAACACGAGAATTTTCTAAAATAAAATACCAGTGATACTCGCCCGAACACAACACTCCAATCCGAGGCCTTACGATCAAACGTAAATTATACTACCTTAGATGAATAATTTTTTTTTTTAATTCAAAGCTGCTATATTTCTTAATTTTAAAACTATTCAACTACTGTTTTTTAATTAAAATAGTTTAGCTTAAAATAGTAGTAAATTATTTTAAGCTATTTAAATTATTAAACTATTTAGATATACACTTTCCACGACGTTTCAGCAGCCATGGTAAATATAGCCATGATGTATAACTTACACAACAAAACTGATGACGCAGTTTTTGTAAATAAATAATTACCAATTACATTTTAGATGCCTAGAAACGGAGTAAAACATTCATATACTTAAACTTAAGTCAAGTAGATAATAATAATAATAATATTCTACCACATACACATAACATAGATGTTTCTATTTAATTAACAATAAATAAATCATAAGAGCACATAGTGATTTAACTTGAGATCTAATATTTATAACTAGATTTTGTAAAAAGTAAATTAATTATACTTATAAAGTAAATAAAAAATATTTAAAATAATTTTTGAATGTTGGCAATGTCTAATACTAAACTATCATATTATGTCCTTATTTAAATATAAAAATAGATTTATTACTGTTTGCTTGTCGGTTTATTAACAACTAATGCAATGTTCTAGGTAGGTGTAATCATGATGCATTATAGCATAATGCCTTGCATTGGCATGTTTTGACTATGGAAGGGCTTTTAAGGACATAAAAACAAAGAAGCTGTGATTATCACAGCTTTTTTGTTTTTACAAATATTATTTTATCGACATACCATGTACTCAAAGTTGTGACTAGCAAATGGTTCCCTGTAGATTAAGATAATTCATGGAATAATGACAAACAAGTGTCTTTATTTCACGATAATGTGATTCAATAAATTGTTTCTTCTAAAAAAATTAAACTGCCAAAACATTTTGCTGTTTAAAATCGTTCTTTCTTCCTAAATCCACTTGACTCCGGAAAAGCATTCACAAAATCAAAAGATTTTAGTTACGCTACAGTATAACAAGTGGCCACATTAGTCACGTCTGAAATAACGGTGTAACTATGCTTTAGAATGACGTAAAGAAATTCTGACCGCTCGCTGAGAGAGTTTTGTATAGCTCATTGTCTTTGTACCGCGGACAAGTCTCAATGGCCCTTCGGAGAACCAAACTCGATGTTCTGTGTCAATTCCTTGAATAACTATAACATGGACTTTATTGTCCTGCATTTAAGAGTCATTTTCCACGGTGTTGAAATTTTCCGTCTCCAAAATTTGGGTTGTCAGAAACACTTGTACATGTCATAGATGTCTGTTAATATGGAATGTTGAATAAGTTTTTTTCACAATACGCAGAAAGTTTTCGAGTGTCTGTACAAAAGGCTTGTATTTTCTTGTTGATTGCTTCTTTGTTTTAATTTTTTTTGGGTTATACATTATTAAGAGTTCTGACTGTCTGTTTTGGCATTTCAATTTGATGTTTTTGATCTGGGTGGCACATGATATGAATTTATAAGATACTTTATCATGTTATAGTTGAGCTTTGCAGGTAGAGCTTTATTTCGGTTGTAATTATTTTTTGTAAGAACTTACAAACGTCTAATCGTGTACAGCTTCGTTCATGAGGTCTAAAATAATGATTCGTTTTAAAAACACACGCCACTCGACGCCATCTGCCACAGTCACAATGTTTATTAAACATTTGTTATAATGTAGAAGGCTTTGCAAGAGAGACTCTCTGAAAATCAAAATTAAGAATTCCTACTCTAGCCTAAGCCGATAAACACGTTTAAATAATGTAATTATTGTAAATGAAATAAACCATAATTATATGATAGGATCGTTACAACTAGATATCTGGGGTATCTGTCGCCAAAAACAGGTATGAGCGGATCTGTTTTTTGGAAGCAGATATTAAGAATTTAAGTACATATGTTATGGATCTAAGTATTTAGTCATTTTCAGTTATAGTGAAAACAAATACATATATTCCAAAAATGTACGCTTGCTATTTAACTCTTTGGCGATAATTCTTGATTGACACCATGTAGGCATGAGCCTATATAAGTAAGAATATAACCCTTTATTATTTTCTTGAGTCAACATTACATCGTCTAGTTTAGAAGTACTTTAACACTAAATATCACTTATAAGTAAAATATATGTTAGGTCTCAAAATTTATGACACTAGTCAAACGATTGCTTGACATTCCATCGCCTACGAACCGCGCAGTTAATCCATTATTACCCATATTTGACTATGATAATTGCGTGGGTGGCTAAGCAGAGATTATTTCTCCGCAGCCTCGAGCGATATCAATAAATATATCTCTTGCCAACATTAGTCTAACATCTGCTAGTTACATACAGTTAAATTTAGATATCTAGTTCAAGCATTATGCTTGTTTTATGGTGATTATTAGGCAATTGATTGCAGCTTAGCAATATTTACAGACTGCGGATGGCGTAATGGTCTGAGTGGTGCCATGCCATTATTAGTGCTGTAGGCAAAACGATAAAATATAGTGTGGGTCAAAAGAAAGTTCAGTAATAGAGGTCCTGATAGGCAATCATAGACTCTGAATCCCAATTATCCCTCACTATCGCTACGATGACCTTCTGTGTCGCAGGCAAATTTACTGTAGTACAACAGACACAAAGAACACCGATTCATATTATTTTATTCATTAAGATCATATCTCAATTAGATTATTTGTAATACGCGTTAGAGTTCATGTTCCCTAATTCACTTAGTTTGAGCCATACACTTACTGCAATAACATGTTTAAGTGCAAAATTATTCAATTTGGTGCAAAATTAATTAGTGCACAATATGATAGCATATTTAAAAATTATATATAAAGCTCTCAAAAGTGTTTTTGGTTACTTTATTTTTTATATTTTCAGGCATATATAAGACATAAAAACCATTAAGAGTTATTAGCAAAAAATAATTCCAACCAGACAATTTGATGAAATGATTGTAATGAAATAGAATTTCACTATATGAAAATTGTGTGTTTGTATTTATCTATAATCATAATAAAATCAGTCTACAACATAACGCACCTTGATAATCAAAGCAGAAAACTTAAAACCGGGTTCGTTCGCGGCAGGACTCCGCCGTCCTTTCTAACGGCTTATTAGTATTCGATACAAACTTTTGGGCCCATAGATTTCTATCAGTTATATATGTAGTATCTACGTGATTGGAAACTACTTTATATATACCTGGTTCGGTAAAGGTTTCTGTTAAAAGTTTACGTTTTGTTTGTTTTATTCAATTGAGTATTAGAGATGTTTTATTTTGATTAGTCATTTTCTCACTCTCCTGTATAATATCGCATTTTTATTTTAAGTATATTGACAGTTTTCTAGTTCGGTTTTTGGTAAAAGTGTATTGGATTTATTTGTTTAGAAATTCTTGGCAGCAGCACTTTTCTGAAAATGTGTCTGATATACTGCAGCCCTCATAGCGTGATGCCTAAAACCATCGCTAGTTAATGTGAACTAATCCTTTAGGAATATCGGTGTGAGTCTATTTGTATATTGATTTGTTTGTTTTATTGTTAGTCGGTACTTCGATCGTTGAAATTCAGGTACAAGTAAATGTCCTAATTTAAATTGTAAATGATTGATTGTTGGTATGTAAGTACCTCAAGGATCTTCATCATTGTGTGTTCTAAATACGTAAAATACCTATTACATTATGATTTAGGAAGTTACTCAGTTGTGTTACGCCTATTTGTTGAGAAGAAAAGATAGATATGTAGATATCAAAAACAGCCTTTTTATTTTGTTCTAAATTTCTCAATATTGTAACATATTGAATGACCGCGGCTTTTATAATACATTTATTTCAACATCCCATACAGGAGGCAGCTTATTATTTATAATTACATTTATCATTATATCATTACCATGTGGTAATGATATAATGATTTGATTCTTTAAATCGATTCTAAAACAAAAAATATCGATTCCATCAGTCTTATTCCTGTTCACAATTTTGATTGCTCTTTATTAACCGGCAAAAGAAAACAATAACTAATAACATGTAATCGTCGATCACAACTGTTTTTACCGCAAAACATAGAACAGAAAAAAATACTCGAGTCATTCCGCGAACGGTACAGCGATCGTGTAACGATTATCTCAGATGGAGTGTCGATACGACGGCGATGTCTTCATTTACGTCCAATTGATTGTGAGAAAGACGAAACTATTTATTTGAAGGATTGCTTTTCGGAATGATGCTGGTAATGATGGCTCCAGGTTGTTTTTTCTTTAGCTCGAATTTTGTTTGGTTATATAAATATGTATAGATTTTTTATGTTGTACATTTTTATGTCTATGATAGAATTGAGTTTAGTCCTATTACTAGGCACAAATCGTGTACTGGTTAAGGTAGTCACCTCACCACCGCCGTGTGCTAGTGTTGTGGGTTGCAAATTACAATACCTACCAATTCCAACTGGGTCAAAAAATTAAGTAATTGACAGTCAATGTCTGTCGATTTAGGGTCCACTGCGAATTAGGAATTGTTCTTAAATAATTATATCCAAATACAACATTATCATCGTTAGTGCCCGTATAATTTCAATTACTCAATTTTAAAGACTGGCTCTTATGGGTGGAGCCTCTTCCATGTCTCTTTATTTTTTGCTATATAATCTAGAACATATATAGGACGACGTGGTGAAAGTATGTGTAATATCTACTTTATATCATGTAAGTCAAGCCAACGCATGTATTTTTTTTTAAATATAATTGCTTATATATGTATATAAGTAATTAGTTGAAATTTCGAATTCCTCATTATAAACATTGTAAACCTTTACTAGTTACGGTAATGAGTTACGAAATTCGATGTAATTACTCCAGTCTAACAAATTCGAAGGTTTTGGTAGTAAACTAACTAAATCAGTATTCTCTGTGCGTAGAAATTAATTTGGTGTAATTTGATGCTTATTGGAATATGTACATACATATGTATTTCGATTTAGAATTTAATGAGGAAAGTTGAACGACTAATACGAATATATTATATTTGAGGATCGTTAGTATATATTTAAAGCATTAAATAAATCTATAAGATTGTGTTCTAATGAAATATTTTGTGGGGTTTAGTCTTTTCTATTCCTTACTGAAATATTCCAGTGTTAAAAGCTGATATCAAAATTACTTACCGTCCGCTTCGTTCAGTAGTGAAATATTGATCTTATATTTACTGTCGCTAGTAAGGTTCTATTGCAATCTCAGAAAGTTTTTTTCGTAGCAATGCGAGACTTAGGTCAGTTTCCGATAGATAGTGATTTTAAAAATGTCACACTGATTTATCAAGAACTCCACAGTGGACCACGGGATTTCTCAGTTATGGTCTAACTAAGAAGATTTCTTAGTTAGACCATAGTCTATTACTCTACTGCACCATTTATCTAATGAAATGGGTCTTTACCATTGTTGACAATATGTAGATGACTCAAAATGCCTAATTTAATGGCGACATAAAGCATGCAAAGCGAGTAAATGTTGTCCGTACACATTTGTGATACTATTGAAATCTGTTTTTGTTATAGGAATCATTCAATCATATAAGTAAAGTAGAGCAGTGTTAAAATATAATAATACGGCATAATCTTCTAAGAATCAAATAAATCTAATTGATGCTTCAAACCAATCCTCCCATAATACATTTTTTAAATAATACAAACTACAAAATACACTAAACAAAACCAAGTTACACTACTGCATACCACACCACAACAAAAATGTTAAGCATACAGTCGGGCAATAAAAGTAGGTCTATTAATATGCCGTCAGTGTAGTAAAAGAAATTAGACAATTCATTAGGAGTCATTGTCGTATGTGAGTCAGCGTTTCTTACGGTAATGAAGGATGGTAATGATACACTCGGCCGGTATTTCCTGTATTTGTGTTATGTGTAATTCTGCTAACATTGTCGTTTGCTCGTTGAAGAGGTTGTCTTGAAATCTTAGTATGTTTGTGCAGTGATTAATAATATGATGTAGCGCAGTAGTGAATGCAAATGCTGTGCTTGAGGTCTCTTGTCGCGCAGTATTATTGGATTTTTCTGTTAAGAAATTCTTAGAAGCAACACGTAATGTAGAATTGTGTTCGAATAGGCTTTAGTAAGAATTTCGTTGGAACTAAAACCAGACTGGCTGAAATGTGGAAGTATTACACCTCTGCCTACACTTTTAGGCATATAGGTGTGTGTTTATGTATGTATGATTTATAATGAATTAGGTTGTACATAACGGATGCCGTAGTAGTTACGGTGGTCACTTAACTACAGTTGCTGCGCCGAGTGCTGTGGGTTCGATTCTCGCACGGGGCAATAATACTTGTGTGATCCACAAATACTTGTTCCGAGTTTGTAATGTGTTCTTTGTAATGTCACACGAGACACAAGTATCATTTCTAATACGAGCGTTGTCTATTTTAAATAAAAAATAACATGGCTAGTTATTGATCATTAGTTTGATAACTAATCAAAAATAATTCTACTCATACACGTACAATTAACAGTAAATTAGTTGTAAAATATCGATTATTTAACAAATGACTAATCCATGTAGATATTTAATACTTCCTTTTTTGTATGATTGTCATTCTTGCCATCATTACGTCTGTGGTTTTTAAAATTACGCTTTTTGTGAGTTTAGTCATAAGTATTTAGATTTCTATAGAGAGTTAATCATTAATATGAATGATGTTTTTTCTGATACGTTAGTCAAATAGTAAACGATGTGTGAAGAGATTAATCATAGGTGTGTGTCATAGTTAAAGAATTCTTGAGTATGTTCATAAAAAATATATTATATGTTCACTAAAGAATGTCTACAAACTTTTGTCTTACCTTTACGCGAATGTTATACATTTAAATTAAACTAAACAGATTTAATGGCGTTGTTTACTTAAAACAATATTATTACATAATTATCTATAAAAAATCTCCGTCTAAGTGACCGTCGCTGCTGAAAAGTAATCAAAACGTCGTGGAAAGTGTTAACTTAAATCTGAATATTTCTTATAATTTAAAAAGCTTAATTAAGTTTAAAAGTAATAGTTAAATAGTTTCAAATTTTTCAATTTTTTTTACAATAAGCATCGCGATAAAATCTTTTTAAAGTAGGTAATTTTAATTAATGTCTACAAATTAATAATCGGTATATGTAAAATATTAGTTAAGGAATCGGCGTTACTGCTATTTTAAGACCAAGCATATAAGTAATAACGGAAAATTTCAGTTCACAATTAGTTAATTTTTCTTAACTCTATATTTTTTATATTACTGATGTAGGACAACCTGTTTCGCCTAGGAGGAGCTACCATAGCGTCAGGGGCGCAGAGGTAGTGAATTCTATTGCCATGCATACAGTCTCATGTTTGATACCCTAGACTATTCTGTCAATTTTTTTTTTACTAGCAACACTGAATGTTTATCTGTGTCTTGTAGATGGCAACAGCCTCGCCTTCTATTGCGTAGGACCTAAAGTCATTTTTGACTAAATGCTGATGCAATACACTTTACCTATCCATTTGTGAATAGAGGCTCTTATGAATACAGAAAATAAGCTTCCATTGCAGCTATTATAACCAAGACAAATTATTCTTACTAGATTTATATTTCAACTAAGAATTTTAAGGTGCTTTCCAATTAGTCGCGTTCGCAGTACTGTACATTCTCATACAATTTCTAGAAGTGCCGTCGTCGTCGTAAAATTTGTAATAAGCCGCGCTACAAGGCTGCAACTACAGCGTTTCCAGAGCCGTCTAATTAGAAGGCCCATTAGGCCCCCGTGATCATTCCTTGTACAAATCTATGTATAACTTTGATGTCCTATTTATTAATCGTCATATCTATCTAGTGTCATCTATCAAGTATGACATGATGTGATCTTAATTGCTATAAGTACATGGATGTTCTAAGAATAGATCGATGAGTTATAAAGTGCTTGATCTTGTAACAAATGCCGAGTGATGCCGTAGCTTTTAGTTCTGCAATGCTCGCCATCATTCCGAGTGTTATGGGTTCTATCCTCACACGGGACAAAAATTTGTGTGACTGATAAGTAGTTGTGCCGCGTCTAGGTGTTCTTTGTGAAAGACAAGGTGTAGTCACTTTACATAAATATAATTTGAAACAAGATTTCAAAATAATTGCTTAAGTAATAGTCTTCTTTGCAGTTCAATAGTGTACACATGTTTTAGTGTCATATTGTATCCTAACATTTTTACAAACTTACATATTTATAACATTAGAAGGAATTTCTCGCAAACACTAAACTATTGCTTACCTTTCTTAATAAGCACTAAAGTAATCTATGAATTAAATGTGATTAAATTGTGAATTGTCATTGAATCCACAATTAACTAAAAACAAGCAGTCAAAAGCGTATTCAAACAAAACCGGGCAATCTTAAAGGAACGCCTCATTTGTATGTGCCCGTCGTCAGTAAACGGCTGTACTATTTTGAATAAATCTTTAGCTTAAATACTAACTCAATAAGAGCTCGTTTGCCGCTGAGAGTTAACGCCCGGTGAATTGAAAAAGGTTAAGCTAATTTGCATTTGACTAGAAGTATTTTGAGATGTTTGAATTAACCTGTTGATACAAGGACTCTCTTTGAAACGTTGGATGAGTCACTTATTTATTCTATTTTTAGAATATGTAACGTTTTTAATGTATATATACATATATACAAGCTTGTATGTATTTAAGAGTGTAAGTAGAAGACAGCTATATTTTATAGAGCCGCGTTACAGAAGGCGAATTCATAACCCTCGTCCCGTAACATACGTTTGCGCCCAGAACCTAACTATTGGTATTAAACCCATAGTTAGGTTCTAGGCTCGATTTTCAGGATAGAAAATGGTAATTATCAATTCTGAGTAGCAATATGGAGAGGAAAATTTGTTTTGTGGGCTATAATATGGACTTTCTGAGTTAAAAATATGGCTGCGGAAACGTGTGTGTAATGATACAACTCTTTCTATCCTTCCTTTCTCTTTATCCTTTCGGGAATATACAACCGTATACAAGTATTTAGTCTCACCTTAATACTCTGCAGTAGACGCTACGACTGATAAATATTGTCTTACCTTCGAAATATACACTTCATAATATTTTATGCTGTTTTAAATATTAGGAATACGACAAAATCAAAACCATCGTCTCGTCCCTAACGATTGCCACTGAGGTTTAATTATATGTTTACATATAACAACACTAAATTTCATGAGCCACAACAGTAATTTTAATTACAAATCATCCTTTGCAACAGCTCCCTCATTCCCACAATCACCATCATTACCATATGAATATATCCGAATAGCAAGTAAAAAACATTAGTCACATCCCTGATTTCAAAGCAGCACGGATTATTTCCACCACACCGCCTTTGGAAATAGTCGTTTAGTATTCAAAGAGCACATGCTTCATAATTCCCTTGCTGTTTAATACGGCCTCATACTCGACCACCGCGATTCAAAACCAGATTTGATGAGCTACCCCACCCTCTTCTTTCAAACAAAAAATGTAGCGATAGGTGAGTCCTTATGGTTAACAAGAGGCCAAGTCATATTGGACGTTTTATCTCGTACTTGCCCTCATCTCTTTGTTTCACGAAAACGTGATATAAAAGATTAACTTATTAGTATTCGAGGGAGAGCCGAGATCGGTCGGCTCAGATGGTGTGCGAGAGAAGTGCGGTTTGAAGTTAGCGGCATGACTAAGACCTATTTGCGTTTGTGTCAATATGCTTAGCTATTCAAATTTAGGGATATTATTGTAGAAAATTTGGAACATATTCGACATATTGTATTTTTATTTGGTTTGTTCTGTTTTCTGGTAAAATGTATCACATATTACGAAAAAGTGTTATAATGCTAATAATTAATTTGATTTGCGTTGTTATGTTGATTTGATTTGAATTATTTACTGATAATAATAATTTAATGTGCTCAGATGGTTATCGTTTTAAAACATGCAAATACAAATGTTGTGGTAATGTTGTATCTAAATTACGGAATAGTTTCAAGACATTTCGTTTACAAAATCAACATCACTGTTTAATTTGTGTTGCAATACTGGTAATTGGAGATGCTTTACTTTTTAATAATGAAGGTTAAATTAGTAATCAGATTTCAATTTTTTTGTATCAGTCTGAACCTACAGTACTCGGAGCATTGGAAATGACGAAGTGAATCTTGAACTACTGTGCGTGCAGTCACAATTTATTTCAGTTTTAATACTCATACCATGAAGTCAAGATTTAGTACGTCATAAAATTATAGGTACCTAAAAGTCTTATACTTTCTACAAACGTTAATACTTCACAAGATTTCCATCCAAGGGCTCTCAAATACACTCAAACGAGAGTTGCGTACAAATATATAACACAGAAATATTTTTCGTTTGTAAAAATTCATAGAATGTCGAGTATATTATTAAATTCTTTTAACAAAAAATTCTAGAACCTTCTTCACGTATTCCTGAATGAATTCTAAGGCTGGTCTGATGATTAACAACTGAAGTATATAAACGCTCGCTGAATACATTGCGCGTGTTTCTATGCAAAAGACAGCAGGGCAGAAAACAGACAATGGCATCAGATACAGATAGATATCACCGGTTCCACTCTGAGGCCCATCCAGTAAGTCAATTCAGAAAAAAACACAGAGATTCTTCGGGTATTGAGTAAAAAATTCACTGTCTCCTACTTCTTATATACTACATAGACTTATTACATTTCCAAAGGCTTAAACAGGCAAGGCAGAAGTTGGACTGCAGCCACATTTCCCCATATGCTTTTGGATCCCACGTAATAAAGGGCGAGCAAATCGGCCATATTGCCAGCCTTTGTACTGCTACTCATAGCTTCATAACAGAAAACCCAAAAACATTTATATATAATATAATAATAATAATAACAGCCCTGTATTAAACTGTCCCACTGCTGGGCACGGGCCTCTTCTCAGTGTGAGAAGGGTTAGGCCGTAGTCCACCACGCTGGCCTAGTGCGGATTGGCAGACTTCACATATTTTCAAGAACATTATGGAGAACTCTCAGACATGCAGGTTTCCTCACGATGTTTTCCTTCACCGTTAAAGCAAGCGATAATTAACTATTTAATACGCATATAACTTCGAAAAGTCAGAGATGCGCGCCTTGGGTTCGAACTCGAGACCTCTGCGTGGCAGTCCAACGGTTTCCCACTAGGCTATCGCTGCTATATAAAACATAATATATATAAACATTTATCATTGAATCAAATTTCCAGAATCAACCACAAACTTATGCTACAAGATCAAAGCTGCAATAACTTATTTTCTCAAAGAAGGAATGCCTTATTATACACAATTAAAAAACTTTTACCTCCGTACCTCGTGCTAATTGCTTCTAACATTTAATTTCTTGCACCTACAACTAGTACAATGAGTACAAAAGAAGCATCCACACACAAAAGAAATATTTAATTTTTAATTAAATTAACACTCGCATACGAAGTATAGACAAGTACATATACCTCTTTGTTTAATTTCTCAAAGGATTTATAAAAGTACCTAAGCTTTGTGAGTTCCAGTAAACCTAATTATTTTAGACCTCAACATCGCCTCAGCTGCTATGAGGATGGTATAGAAACCACTGCTCTTTGACCACATGATTTTTTACCATCAGGCGGAGTGTCGTCATTTTGATGATCAAAAAAAGAAAGAATTTTGTATCAGTACTCTGCATAAAACTGCTGAGTGGATTTTGATGTTGATTTCAGATTAGTAGTTGTCATGTCGCGGGGGAACTTTGACGGCTCGGATGACGTAATGGTTTAAGTGGCCGCCTCGTCGCTGCCACTGCGCAAAATGTTGTGTGTTCGAATCCCGTACGGGACAAAATTTGTGTGATCCACAAAGTATTGTTTCGGGTCTGGGTGTGCTTTGTGTCTGTCGTTTGAATATTTTTGTAAAGCCCCCCGCGATATAAAAAAGACAAAAAAAGACAATCGTAAACACTGATTCACCCGGATGAATTTGCGAGGTAAAGCTATATTACGGCAGTTAAATTCATCATCAAGCCCCACCACTCTGTTAACAGTACATGATGGTTGCATTTCTCATACACAAACACATGTACACACAGCGGCACATCAACCTACACTGTTTAGACTTTGAACTATTAGAAGTTGAACGCTGCGAATCGTGCGAAAGAGTGCGTTATATTTTTGTTACATTCACGCTGAATGGGACGCGACGCTTTAATCTTACCATTACATCGACACCACTATGCACTGTCCCTTTCCGACAATTCTCTATTCTGTATGTAGCGTAGTTATGCGTATATAGGGTGTCTAACTTGATGTGTAGCCATGTGTACTACCTTTAGTTCCGTTTGTTTTAATTTTAAATTATTTTATTATCCTTGTCATTTTATTGGTTGTATTGCTTTTTACTAGAGTTTTAGAACTTTATAATAAACTTGGATTTATGTGGCTATAAAATTGAACTGAACAGATGGCGTAGTGGTTTAAAAAGTTGCCTTGCTAACTAGTGCGCTGAGTTCGATCTTCACTACAGTGACCCACAAGTATTTGTTTGGAGTTTCGATAAACCTTGTGGATTATTTTTATCTTAGTAATGATTCCACACGAAAAAGAGATCAAGTAGTAATCGCCTTTAAATAAAATATAAACCATACTTTGATTCTCTAAATAAATGTGAACACATTTTATTAATTAATTAGTTATTTTATCCTTATGCTAAGTATAGTTATATTCCGCGTTTATTTGTCAGGCCAGATACACATTAAAAGGAACCATTTCAACATAATCAGTCAAATACAACTATGTATAAAATATATTATCTTATCTTGTGTGGGGGCTAGTCAGTACAGACCGACGATACTGCGACCCAGTGGGATCTTTTGTGTCGATTTCCCCAATAACGACTGCCATAGATGTTCATGGCAGCCGGGACCGACGCCTTAACGTGCTCTCCGAGGCACGGAGTAGGCGATAATTGTGAATCAATACGCACATAATTTCGAAAAGTAATATAAATTCCGAAAGTCAGAGGTGCGCGACTTGAGTCGAACCCGAGAATCTCTGCATTGCAGTCTGTTGGTCTCCCCACTGAGCTATCGCTGCTCTTATAAAATATATTACATTTATGTAATTCATTTCGGTATTAATTCTTTTCCTCTACCCAGTCTTCCAAAAATATGTTGGCTCTTCCGAAACGTCTTAAGATTTTTACTAACCACCCCATCCAATAATGTATCCACCATAATAGGTTCCTAAACTTTACCATCATAAATAAAACGTGCTTCGGAACTTCGATCTAATGAAAGAAATAAAGTACTTTAATTGCATCTTAAAGATGGACGCGGAATTGCCGGGTCCTCGAATATTACTTTGAGTCCAATAATTTCCAATCCATTACTCTTTGCAGACTCTTATTAATTCTTGAAAGGTACTTTGATGTACTCGAAATTGTATTGTGAGTTTAACTTGAGAACAGTTTTTGTGTAGAACTTATATGAAAGTTTTAATTCTGTATCGGAATTAAAGATGTTCTTTGATTTGCTGTTGAAGTCATCAACTTTTATTTTCTTTCTTTGATTAGTAATATTACTGGACGATTAGTAACTTGTGCTTCACTTAAAGCTTTCCTCTAATTATTTTTTACTTTTAAACGCCAGGTATGCTTTAGTCTGCTTAATTTAAAGAGATTCAACAAGATCATAAAAATCTCTTGTATCGTTTTATTACTAAAAAATATTATATTTAAATATTAAAAACGTTATTTCCAATAGGAATCAAGGGCTCCTAATCCTAAACTTTATATCTAACTATCTTTTAGCCACGGCTGAGTCGGAAACAGTATTTTTTCTGGATGAAGGGTATCCTTTTCTGTACTCCTGACTACGTTTATACGAAATTTCATGAAGATCTGTCAAGACATTAAAACATAACAAAGAAACGATCTTACATTCGCGTTTATTATATGACTTTGGATCCCAACATCCTACAATAATAATTATTATTGCTAGAAATTCTAAGAGAAACTCATTTCCCAGTGAAAATATTCCTTCAAGAAAATTACAAGTAACCAGTTTCTACAAAAACTCAGTTACAAAAAAATCCTATTCATATTTCATTAAATAAGGAATATAAAAGTAGAAACAACAGCTTGGATAAAAAATAATCTCAATTTATGCGAGGCAAACTGCCAAAGTTTAAAATTATGAGCATAGTAAGCCTATATTTTGAGGTAATCAGAGCACCCAGTGGAAGTTTGCTTGTAAAGTATCATAGGACGCGCCTGTATATGGCCACCAAGTTAGCGATAGCGTTGTGGGAGATAATTTAAATGAATAGTTGGTACCTATCAAAATATGTGTAGTACTTAATAATCTATATAAATAAAAATCAATTGCCACATGTATGACGAAGCATCACTTTAGAACGGCTTGACCGATTTGGCTGGTATTTTTTGTTGTATTTGTAATTGTTAAAATTAGAAATTTAAATTGTATTTTAAAATATTTATTGTCATTTTGATATTGAATTTAATTATGTGAAATGTATTTTTGTATAGATAGACAGGACAGCTAGTTAATAAAAATAACTTCTGCCTTATGCCGGCGGGTATTCATATCATTTTAATTGTTAAATGTATATATTTATTTTATAATAATATATTTAAAATATAATAATAATTGTTATATCTAGTAATAAAGGGAATAATAAATAATAATGTATACTTAATATTATGTATTATTAAACAATATATAAAAGGATTACTACTATAATGAACATTATAAATGATACTAATTTGAGGTTTTTAATAACCACTGCTGACTGCCTTGCATGAGATCTCGGATTTGATTTTCGAGTGGGACAAAGTGTTTATGAGTTTTTTAGTCCAGAAATTATCAGTAGCTGCACGATATTTGTAAATCAGTGTCCGATAGACGTCAATAAATTCGCCCTAGAAATTAAACTTCGAATTCTACCAATATGCGGCTTATTAAACAGCTAAGCGCATAATATGTTTTACGCCTTTTTAATCAGCTTTAAGATTATTGCCTTATCTCCTGTAGCATAAGTATCATTAGCACGGCTATATTTGAAATGCTCAGAAAAAATCAATTACATTTCTCTTTCAAAAGTCGGACTTAGGCATATCATCACTCTTTGCACCTGCTACCATTAAACCAATAAGGATTTTATTCATAAAAGCAGCCAAGCGGTTTGTTGATGCTGCTAGAAAGAAAGAAAGAAAAATGTTTTATTTGAACCTCCATAAATACATAATTAAAAAAAAACTGGAACAAAAATAAAAAAGCGTAATATTATATTATGTTATGCTATAAAACACTGCATGTGAAAATGACACACATAAAATTAAAAACCTACCTATTTCAAAGACTTTTGAACAGGTTTCCTTACTACTAACTTCGATGGCTCAGTGACCGACAGTGCATCCTGGCCTCCGACATTAAAGTACGTCATTCCTTCCTATTTTCTGCCAAGTTAAACCAATCGGAAAAGACTGCAACAATTCATTATAAATATGGCTACTCAATCGTGATTAAAATTTTAATTTTCTTAGTTTTCACCCATAATTAATTTCTGTCATGAAATACAAACATTAAAATAACGAACACAAAAAACAGCAATAGGTACTCGAGATAACATTGTGTGCTAAAAACTACCAAACATAAAATACAAAGACACTTGCACTTGCCTGTACCAGGAATCGAACTGGCGATTTTCCAGTTATATATATACTAATATTATAAAGCTGAAGAGTTTGTTTGTTTGTTTATTTCTTTGTTTAGTTTAACGTGCTAATCTCAGAAACTACTAGTTCAAATTGAAAAAGTCTTTCAGTTTTGGATAGCCCATTTATCGAGGAACGCTATAGGTATATAACATCACGCAAAGCCCAGTAGGAGAAGAGCATAAATGAAAAATGGTGCAAAAATGGGAAAATTATCTTATGTGAAGCAGACGAAGTTGTGCGGGTCAGCTAGTCTATGAATAATACTCGTATTTCGCGGCCCAAACATAAAGTACCTGATATGCCCAAATCGGGCACATAGATAGAAATAGCGCGAATAATTCGGCCTAAGAGTTGTATTCCTGACTAAAAATAAATCTTGTCTTCTGTTTGTAATCTTGTAATTCTAGAATACCATTTACTCTATTTCTTTATACCTAAAATGGCTTCTTGGTAAATGGTTTTAGGCACAATACATACACAAAGCCTTGTGGACAGACAACCACGACATTCTTAAAATACATTTATACTAGCGACCCGCCCCAGCTAACCACGGGAAACCTTAACAAATTATATACCTAAACCTTCCTCTTGAATCACTCTGTTTATTGTTGAAAACCGTATGTAAATCCGTTCAGTACTTTTTGAGTTTAACGCTAACAGACAGAGAGGCAGACGCAGCGCAGATGTAGCGATGGTGATATTCCGTAAATGGAGACCCATATTTCACTGGCTATATTTCGGGCCCAGGTGACAGAAAGCGTACCTATTGCATTTTATTGCCTCGGCGGCGCCGTGATAGTAGAAACTGCTGTATAAAAGATCTCGGATTCAATATATAGGTCGGGTAAAGTGTACAAGAAGATTGAAAAAGTAGTCCTAACCCACCTTTGCCAACTCTCTCGGGCAAAAGGCGTGAGACTATCGCTTTAAATATTTATATTTTTAGGTCTCACACAAGGGGGAGTAACTTCAAAGACGTCTACTGATCACATTTTAAGGTTCCGTTCTGTCGCTAAGTCATATTTAACAAAACCCCATATACATTTTGCCCGATCCGAAAATAGAATCCAGCACCTCACGATCTCGCACAAACTTTACCATAGACTTCAGAATCAGCTAGCCAGTCATATTTTACATAACCTCATTATTTTACTTGACCTATACTGTCCGATTTCGGGCAAAGGTCTCCCTTATACTTCTCTAAAGGTCCCTATATAGAACTTCGGCCTGCCAGTCCTTCAAAAAGTCTCTAAATCATCAACCTCTATAAATACAAAATAATTTCCCCCATATTACATTTACACAACAATATGGAGTCCACAAATAAACAAAATCCAACCAAATTACTGCAGTCCTCATATATTTCTCTCGCCGTAAACAACATTAAGTTAATCTCGTTGCTTCTTTATTATTTCAAACGTAGTTCCAAGGAAGTGGCTCTTGGACGGAAAATTATAATGGCCGTTACTACCTGTATATTGTTCCTTTCTTTATTATAACATGTGTGTACTATATTATTATAATATAGAAGAATTTACCTATGGCTTCGCTTGCGTTCATCTAGTTAGTATCTAAAAAATTATATCCCTCGGGAACAGTACTTTCTTTTACTACTGAGAATTTCTTGTAAACAAAAATCTTTCAATGAAACATCCATTTTATACTTAAGGATATGACCAAATAAATAATTTAATTGATATATGTGTGATACAACTTTAGCCTTTTTCATAAAACAAGATTATGTCTTTTTATCGTAACATAATTGTGAGGTAGTTGCCGAAACCCGCACTTCACGAAGGCGCCGCTGAGCTCACATCAGTCAATTCGTGACTACGATCGATGCAAGTCGGTTGAAACGTCGGGCAATCAATAGGTATTTATTAACTTTTAAATACTTTATCACGAGTAAGTCCCGTTGTCTAGCATTATATTAAGTATGTGATTTACAATTGATTACAAGCAAGGCTGCATCATATTCTGCTCATATGACATTGGCGTGTAAATATAATTGTGATTATAAACTTAGATAGTTTATAATCTCAATTATATTTGCTTTTCTTGTGGGTATAAGAATACTAGAAACGACATCTTAATCTGTTTGGCAAAAAAGGCGAGGCATGATATCTTTATTTTTTGTATTTGAAATAAGATAATTATACATTCAGCTCAGCGTATTCTGTTTCGAAGGCTTTGCAAATATTGGAGCAACGAACATCCAGGCTTGGCATATTTAATTATGGAACACACAATTTTTTAACCCGAAACCAAAACAACAAACCACTGCACATTTATGCAGTCAATTTACTATTCAATTTAAATGTATTAGTATCCCTGACGTCTTATACACAGAGCATCGCTGAATTTATATCTAACGCTACTTTAAAATTCGAATAATTCATTTCTTTTCTTCTTTCTTTGAAAATCACAGCTCCCATGCTAGGCATAATTTCTGTGTCACAGGGGACTTTACAAACATTCAAACAACGAACTCAAAGAACATTCAGACTCGAAGCAACCATTTGTGGATCACACAAATTAAAGTCCCATGTGGGATTCGAACCCACAACACTCAGCGCAGTAGCAATGGCGAGGCGACCGCTTAAACCTCTACGACATCCGTGCAGTCGATTAATTATAATCACAATAATATCTAAAGAAGTTATTAACGAACTAAACAAACGCTGTAATTAATCTTGTACTTAAAAATAGCATCGCATGTAATGAGCTATTGTTTGTTTTAAAAATAGCACTGCATATCACGCGATACTTAAACCAATTATAGCTACCAACTTAACGACTAGTTATACTATTAGATGTGGTTTATTCCGTATTCGTCCCTAATGTTTCGCCCCAAACGTAGAAACACGCATTCGTTCCAAACATTGTTCCTTATATATGGAACTAAATTTAAATAAATTTTAATTTCTTAGTGTAATTCCTATTTCGTCCCATATTATGCACATTTTCTGTCCCTGATTTTTTTGTATGGAATGTTTGTTGTACCGTCACCCGAAAAATATTTAAAAATACCTCATTGATCTCTCGGTAAAACTTTGGGTTTATGATTGCATGACATCACGAGCCCGACAGCGAAAAGATTTAAAATAAATTTTATCCATTTTTTGTTTTGCTAATGTGCCATGTGCCCAAAAATGTAGGACGAAAAGGAAATATTTTAAAAGAGGGGCAAATGAGGAACATTTTTGAAAGCGGGACGTAATGTAGTGGCAAACGTGAAACTAACCTTTAATGTAGATACACATCAAATTTATTCGGTTTTTCTATTACTACCGAGTTTATATTTCCCTTTAAAAGTGGTTTTAAACTTAATTGAAGACGCTCTACCAACATTACGTCTAGTACTAAAACTGATATTAATCAATAATATTGTTGTCTCCAGCTAAAATACAATTTTATAGCAATGATAAGAGACATAGATAATTTTATTACCTATTTTACATGAACAAAACGACTCACCAATTTGGAAGCTTATCTAAAATGTTATGAAAGTTTTATACAAAACAACTGGTTTTGAGAACGAATCATTAGAGCTACCAATTTTGAAAGATCTGCGTCAGTTCATCGAACTGTCTAAAAGTAAAGTAATTTCTTTGAAGTTGAATAGATTGTTGAAGGTCACGTTATAATGGATAGATCTGATGATTATCGGCACGATCTTTAATTGAAACTTGATATCTAGTTTATTTTAGTTCAAATTTGTAACTTGCACACATGGGCAAAGAATTTTTGGGATTTTTATGGAATCAACATGTTTTATATTTTGTTTAATTTACGACGGTTGTTCTTTTTATGACCAAAACATTAGGACTAATTTATATGAGTTTTCGAGTTATGCAAATGGTTTTTTGAGTAAGTATTGTTCGGAACAATATTGTTTGTTGTCTACTAATGAGGCGATAAGTTGTCAGGAGAATTTTTACAAGTTTCTTCCTGTAGTAACCGATACAGGTTCGTAGTTTTGGAGTTATCATAATCGTTTTGACGTTAGTCATCTATTTCTTGTTACTAGTTATTAGTAACTAACAAAATATTTGTATTTTTATACCATAATTTCTTACAGAAGACATCGCCCGCACTAGGGATAAATCCTGTGTCGCAGAGATTTTAACTAATTTTCAAACAATGCACATAAATTAAACTAATTATTGTCCCGTGCGCGAATCGAACCTACAAGACTCGGTGCTGTGGCAATACGCGAGGTGACCACTTGAATCATTACACAATCTGTGCAGTAAAGTCAATCAATCTTACTACCTTCTCACAGAATATCAATATAAACTACTGTTTATTTATAGCACACACACTTCTAGAGGCCGTGCAGTTGGAAACATATTCATAGACAAATCATCAAATCAAAACAGAAAATTACACTTTGACCTACCCAACCAGAGAATCGAACCTGGTACCACATACGCAGCAGTCTACATATTTACTACCGCTACAATACCTAAGGATAATAAACCAAAAAGAATTATGTTGTGACAATATGAAATGAAATTTCGCTGATTAGTTTATTAGCTTACTGTGGTAAGATCAACAAGCAACGCTGATATAAAATAAAAAAGCTTATCAGCTCTAGCCTAATAATCATATTATAATAGAACTGAATATACACCACAGAACGAAAGCCTAGTAGCCCAGTGAACTAGAGCAAAATAAGATAGTAACGATACAAAATATGTCATACTGGATTTGTAAAATTTCCCCACGTACACATGAAACGAATAAAATGAATCAGAGAAGAAATCAATCATATCAAAACTTAATCAAGATAAATAGAATTTCTATAAAAAATAAGTAATACAGAGAACGGAGAACAACTCATAAAATAAATTGAGATAGCTAAATATGCAGAAAAAGAGAAGAAAAACAAACGATAATTTGAGTACCAGTAGATAAATGTTAATGCACGGATATCTGATTGGTGTTACATTAGGGTCGTATTGAAAATTCATAACTTACCGGGAAGCGGTGAAGGGCCCAACATTTCAGATAAGGATGTGTGCAATTTACTTTACGTCGTCGTTCAAGGCAACTCTAGGGAGGGGACGCAGTTTTAAAGGTGTTGATAAGATATTTTTTACGAGTAGATATAAGTCTGTCGCATTTCGATCAGTAAAAGGAAAACTTAAACATAAGAAATACTAAGTGAAATGTTAATGATAATACTTCTATAAGTAGTATTTTTGGCCAAACTAATATTTTGGTAAAGTTAAGTCTAGAAATAATATTCCGATTTAATCTGATTTAAATTTAGAAATATATTATTTATGCTAATTATACTAAATAAAATAATACAATACCAGAATTATTTATAAAATTTAGGAATCCCTCTCTCTACGACTAGTCCAGTTTATGATATAGCGTTCTCCTACATCAACCGTCCAGTTATAATAGTGGAAGCCGCTGTACCTTCCAGTGCCCGAGAGCACCTTCCGGGACCAGTCATAGACAGGTCTTGCCCTAAATCTCGATTTCTCCAGCCTAACTTGTAACCTTTAGAGTGGTTTCTTTAGGAGATCAGTAGATCTAAAAGGACCAGGTCACGCCGTAGGGGCGTGGTGTCCCTAGGTGAATTTAATTAAAGAGAATAATAATAGAAGGTATGACAATTACACTTTTAATGTATTTAGATTACAAATATAAGAGCAACAATCTTTACTATATAACTATAGTCAGGGCGTGGTTCGTTAAAGACTTGGTTCGTGGTCCTTGTACAATCAGGACACTTAGCTGAAGGTGTGGAGCCGGGCCGGAAGAAGCACGACTGACGCCGTCCGCTCCTTATATAGTCTCGCGCCGCCGGTCGCGAGAGGTGGCTAGTGACGTGCGCCCGCGTTCGCCGGGCGCCTAGGCGATTATCGTCACAAACTCCATAGATCCAGTTCTCGTAAGCGACCTACCTCGTGCCTACGTGGCACTACCTATTCTCCAGATAGGGGCCGGAACAATAAAGCCGCTCATTACTCGCAACTCTGGGAGTTGCTAATGATAACCTCGCTGAAGCCGACGGAGACGCCGCCTCCCATATCTCCAGTATGGTACCGGAGCTGTATATGGCATGCTCATTTCCTAACGTACATCCATATGTCTACCCAAATAGGCCTACAAGCCGGGTATGGCCCGAGTCACTCTTATTTGCCGAGCAGGCAAGCACCCGAGATGCGTTGTGGCAGCGAAACCACGCTAAAGAAAACTCCGTGCCTCGCGCGACCGACTGGTTCGCACTAGCCGCGCGTGAGTTCGACGCTCGAACATGTTGTCCTCTGCGGCTAACCACATAGCCCCTGCGAGTCTAACCTCAATGTCAGGCACCGCGCACTTTAGTCAGCGGTCGATAGAACACAACTTTCGAGGCGCAGTGGGCCTCCTGACCCCGCAGTACCCTGGTCCTAAGGGGAGAGTTCCCGTTCCCACGTAGTTCTCTCCCCAACACCCTATCTACTCGGGTCCTGAAGATAGGGACAAAATTTAGGAACCGTAAAATATCTGTTTTGATATACATACATAGGTAATTATACATATGCGCTCAAGATAAATAATCCGACAGATCACATTTTTTAAGTCGTTGGAATGTCCTAGATTATACGACCAAATCTTGTGTTGAAATTAAAATAAGTACTTATATTTAAGTTTTTATCGTTGCTTACGATGAGTTGGTAAACTGCAAATGCTTCCAGAATGACTGGCAGTTTAACATTAATATTACCTTTGGTTTTAATAGGCGATAGTTATCACCGTCTCCTCATATGCCATCATTTACAATACGACAGGCATTTAATAGTCAGTCGACTATACAACAAGTATCGTATGAGGCAATTCTTATTGTATAGATTCTCATGATTCAAATAGGACCACAGGACACGCTATGGAACTAATAGAAAATAGCTAAATAACTGCATACAAGGACTTTGACTCGCGTTGTCATTCAACCTATAAACTATAGTCTTAAATCAATAGCTGACTATTTTCAATACTCACAATACCATCATCTATCGCATAAATGTACACACGGCTACACATCAAGTTAGATACCCTATATACATACAATACGCATAACTACGCTGTATACAAAATAGAGAATTGTCAGAAAGAGACAATGCATAGTGATGTAGACCCATCACGGTGCACTAGCGCGTGCGGCGACGCTCGTGGCCCGTTCAGCGTGAATGAGACAAAATAACAAAAATATAACGTACTCTCTCGCACGATTCGCAGCGTTCAACTTCTAATAGTTCAAAGTCCAAACAGTCTACGTTGATGAGTCGCTGTGTACAATAACTATTACTTACTTAGCGTCTTTCATTTATCTTATAGCTTACTAGAATTCTGCTCGCAGCTTCGCTTGCGTAAAAAAAGGTTAGGTTAGGTTATGTAGTAACAGACCTTTATTAAATAATATACCTATATCCTATATTACTCGGTCATGATATAGCTTTCTAATGGTGAAAGAATTTTTAATTATTAATAAATTGGTTGATCAGTTTTTGAGTAAAATCCTTACATACAAACTAACAAAATATCAAATCTTTCTAATATTATATAATGTAGATTAACCATTGCCAAATTTTGTTTTTTGCTTTACTCATTTTATATATTATGCTACGTACATATGATGCAACTGCTAGAGATAATTTTATATATATTTCTAATTTCAATTATTCTATCTAGCTAAATATTCACATAACATGTGTATTAAGGTACATATATAATTATGTACTCAACTCAATTACTCGAATCAACTCGATATCCAATCATCTAATCTACTCGAGTAGCCCCATCACTATTAAATTCACTGAGGGTAGAATGGCTGTAACAAAGGTTTATCGTTATGTTAGCTACGTTTTCGTTTTATCGAATCCTCACATTAGGTTTGGATGCGAGTAAATAACAATGCGTATTATATTACTCTTTTTTCTATTAAGCTGATTGTGTTGGTTTATTTATTGCCGATTTGCTCGATCAAATGTTCAGATAAGAATTTAAAAATATCCGAGTTTAAACTCACCGCTTTGTAGAACTAAGAGAAAGTGTGAATTTAGAAAAGAAACGGTTCTAAAGTGGAAGATAAGAGAAAATTAAGTACATAATGAATGCAGTTTCTTTGCAGTAGAAAGATTTTACCATTATATAATGCAGTGTATTGTAATAGTGTTTTAAGGAAGTAGAATTCTGTGCTACTGAATAGAAAAGGTCACAGACTCGCTTGGCAACAGAAAATTAATATTGTACGCTTAAAATAAGCGGTTAACTATCGTGAGAAAATCTACATATCTAAAATTTCTTAGTCATGTTCTCGAAAGGGTATGCATTCCACAAACCTAGTCTTTGCCAACCTATTAGATAATTCTAGATGTGGTAGTAAGCGTCATTGATTATTAATCTCAGAGGGAAGAGGGAAAGTAGTACGAGGCTATTTTTCTTATCCAGGAGTAGGATTTTTAAATAACAATTTACTTTAAGTTCTAAAATATATTCAACACGTATGTTTCCGGGTATTAGCCTATCTAATATTATAAACGCCAATATGAGATTTTTTGTGTATGCGTTGCATTTCACGTCTTTATCTAGTTGACTAAACATTATGAAATTTCACACACCTGCAATTAGGGATACAAAAAAGGACACAGGATGCCTTTCATCCAGAAAAAGTACTGTATCCAAACAAAGCCGCGGGAAAAAAGCTACTTATTATTAATCCAAACCACAACGACTTGTTCTTGTAAATTTTGATTGCATTAGCACATCATACTTCCAAACATGTAATAATTAAGTCCGCCAATACTACCGAAACCTTTATCAATTTAATTTGCATGGTTGTTGGACGTGTTACGGGAGTCCATAAAATTGGACGTGTATAGCTACAACCCACAATGCGGCTACGATAACATGATGACGTAATCTTTCGTATCGAGCCGGTAGCGATAGCTGAAGACAACGAACGTATACTTCTGGAAGGTACAAGTAAATTACTAGTACGGACTGATTTTAAAGTTGAAAGTATGAGAGAATTATACATCGTATCCAAAAAAAGGTCTTTGAAACGCCTTTTGATTAATTTTTAGTTAATTTCTGTACCCACGGAATTTAAAATATCGATACCTCTACAAATACTTATATTCGATCAATATCCTCCAATTTGCAGCAATAATATGTATATAGTAAAATAGCTTCAATGTAGTTCTAAACTCAACCTACTTAGTTATTTTATAGATCATCGCCCTGAAACCAATTTTGTGCGTCCAAGAGAAAACAAATTTAAGGCTGAGCAACAAAAAAAAGTAAACAATTACGTAATAATAAATATTGGAATCACACACAAAGAACACAGAGAGGTTTTCCAGAAGCCATACTTCCGCGTAAGTTTTCTAATGCATCAGCCAACGCTGGATAGATTTTATGCAAATACTCGCCAGTAATTGCACAGTAACTTGTGTGCTCATTCATTAGGGCGAACTTACGATATCTGAGCGGCTAATAAGTTTTAGACTAAGTTGTATTTAGAATTGCCGTTTGCTTTCTAATTTATTTCAGTTTCACTTTGAATTATGTGCGATATTTTTCATTGTACTGCTTTGTTGTAGATTTCAGTTCTATCTAGAGACAAGGGCGAAAAATATAACATTTAAAATGTAAAATGTTTAAATCCAGCCTGTAGTAAATCTAATTTCGAAGTTATTATAGACTAGACATCTATCTAAATGTCTACCATAATTTGTAGTTGCTTTTAAAAGATGAAGAAACAGTAAATTCGCATTGATGCAAAAACAGATTTCGCAGACACTGAAGTCTATCTATTTTATTAACCCCCGACGCAAAAACGACGCGGTGTTATAAGTTTGACGTGTCTGTGTGTGTGTGTGTGTGTGTGTGTGTGTGTGTGTGTGTGTGTGTCTGTCTGTGGCATCGTAGCTCCCGAACGGATGATCCGATTTTAATTTTGTTTTTTTTATTTGAATGGTGAATTAGTCGGGAGTGTTCTTAGTTATGTTTGATGAAAATCGGTCCAAGATGGCCTTCGCCACAAAATGGCGGATTACATATTTTTTCACAACTCCCTTAATATGGGTATCAAATGAAAGGGCTTGACTAGTAGAATACTATATGCTATGATAAATTGCAAATCCAAGATGGCCGCCACCATAAAATAGCAAATTACATTTTTTTCACAAGTCCCTCAATATGTGTCGGGGGTTTTTAAATTTTAAATTTATAAAACATGTCACTGATATAACGCACAACCTCAAACACCAATTTATTATTATTAAATCGTAATAATAATATAGATAAAATGTTACTTTTATGTACCTACTTAAATATTTTAATTTAATGAATTAGGTCTCCTTATTGTGCGCGGATAGTATGGGTATATTACAATAAATCTAACATTATTGCCTATATTGCATCAGAAACCTTATTGCCTTGAATTATGATACATTTTCGTTTATTTCAGCTGTTTAATAAATGGGTGACTATAATTTTATTCATTTTAATTATTTTAGATTGCTGCAATTGATTCAGTGGCCGATTTTGAACAAATTACTTTCAGGATGTGCGTTTATTATGTTACATGTTTTATATAGGACAAATATGGCAAAGGAGCATACGTTCCGCCTGATGACACAGATCGCTTGCAGTACCAGGGTATACCATGTACATTGCCCATTCCAGGAAGAAAAAACGGGAGATGTATGTGAGCCTACGGAACTCTTACTGGGCGAAAGGCAGTACTACTCTTGTAGCGGTTTAATTTTTTTAATTATTTTTTCTGGACGAATTGGCTTATTTGCTATCATACAATTTAAGATTTGTATTAATTTAAGTTTATAAACCTAATCGTATCACATAGATTTGTGCGAGTAATACCTACCAATTTATAAAAGAAGGCAGCCCAATTAAAGAGTATCATGCATTTGTACTCAATGCCAACAACGTCATATTCAAAGAACAGTTAGTCTTGCTTTCCACATTTTTGCCCGTGTAGCATAGTAGTTTATATTGTCACCTATTGTCACTATCGATGCGTTAAATGGTATTAGTGCGATCTCTACATGTGACGAAAGCCGTGGTCCACTAATACTTGTTCCAAGTACACAGGAATAACTTACAATACTACTATATTCCGAAAAGAATAGCCGTAGTACTATTACAGTGCAAAAAACTAGCCCTAAATCAATTAGCATCGACAAATTGAATCTGTAATTACGTCTGCATTCTGCCGTCACTATACCGCACGACAGCTCCCCGATGTTTGGTTACTTTGCTTTCCAGTTTTGATTGATTACAAGCAGAATGATACTGGTTTTCAAGCAAATAGATACCGTGAGAAATAACAAGATGAAGTACGCGGAAGCTGGCGGGTCATTACGAGCCGTTTCAGAGTACGACTGCTTGAATGAATGGTGGAACGGCGTAAGTGGTCACCTCGCTATTAACTATGCGTCAAGTGTGATTCATTGACTAATGAGGACTGGTTGACTTAGCGTCCTGTAGAATATTTACAGTACCGTACATATTAGTAAATATAAAAATATAATAATTGGGTCAAGTATGTTTTACGTATCAAAATACGTGGCACTCATTGTGAGCGTTTTATGTTTTTTGTTTCCAATTCTCAAAATTCCTAGGTTAGTAAGTGAGGTTCTATTATAAAGGTAAAATATATCTTCTTCTTTTTATAATATAAGTTAAAATGGGATTATTGAAATTTTACTCATTTATACGGCTTTTATTGCGTTGTTTATTTAACACTCTATTACATAATTTTGAAACTGTTACAAAAAACAAAATTATTAAAACAATTAAAACTATTTAGGTTTACACTTTCCCTGACGTTTCGGTCCATAGTCACGCAGTCCCCCTCCCTCTAAATATAAATATTTAGCTAAAATTTGTAAAATTCAATAGCAGTAGTAGTGTAACAGTTTCTAAATTATGTAATACAGTGTTAAATAAACAACGCGATAAAATCCGAATAAATGAGTTTAATTTCAATGAATAACATTCGCGTAAACAGAAGACAATATTATGTAGCCTAGGATTAATTCTTGTATCGCAGGCGACTTTACAAACATTCAAACGACTGACACAAAATCACCAAGATTCAAAACCACCATTTGTGGTACACACAAATAGTTGTCGGCACAGGAGTAGCGGCGAGGCAAACACTTACACTATAACGTCATCCGTACAGTCCTTCGTATTTTATCTGAATTTATCGAAACATGTAAATATAATATAGCGACATTGCTGACGCATTCGTTTTGTATAGTCAGTATGCGGTAGTGTCGGGCGGCAATCGTCTCCGCGCAAGCACACAGTTAAGTCGAATTATATCCTATGTATTTTAATAGTAGCTGATATCAGTAACCAAATATCTATACCTATTTATTATGCCGTTATTTTATTTAACCATACGCACGAAGAACACGTAGCTCCCACGTTAGTGACCCCGACGTGAATTTTAGAATAAACCGCAGTTTAATCTGTATAGATTAGTACAATTTCAACCTTTGGCATTGTTAATTCGTAGCTTGTTTGTAGTTGCTTTTAAACAAGAGATACTATTTAAAGTAGGCTGTAAAGATTTTGAAATCAATAATCTGAGAAGTTAGACTTAGTCAAGGATCTTCAAGCAACACGGTTGTCTAGAAAAGTTATCGGGAATAGTTTCAGATTAAGTGCTGCTACTGGGAATGAGATACCAGAAACGAGAATCAAATCTGGGACCTTGTGCATGCTTCAGACTAGTCCTCACAGGATATACTACTGTAATTAAATATTATGTTTTCAATTACGTACTTTAATTTAATTCACCTAAACGGTGTATAAAACCGAAGGGCCAATTAATGCCTATTGCCTATCTAATACCGAAATGCTGGTACAATAAAATTAAACATAGCTACGTTGCTAGCCGCTATTTTAACATACCAATGCGTCGATACTAAAAGCACTCGCGCCCACCTTATATTGACCTACATATATATGTATGTACATATATTTAGCTATGGGAATTCTATATGTCATAAAGTTATTGTTTTTAAAGAATAATATGAATATTTTGTCGATAAACATCTCTTACATATTTAGTGATATGGCGCTTTTATAATTTGGATTTAGATTAGCTGCTTTTGAATAAAATATACTATTGTCATTTATGTATATTATGTATTTCCTTTACAAACTTTCCAAGCAGCTCTCAAATAATTTAAGTAAGTAAAAAAGGCTTTTTCTTAATAGCTTATGTTTAACTTATCACCAGATATAGGAAAATATAACAGTCAAAAATAGTAAATGATCACCAAAATTAAAACCGCAATATATTTAAAGAGATAAAAATAAGTCGACGGAGTCTCGCTTCGCGGGGCTTCCATTTTTGGGTGGATTTAAGAAGGAACCTAACATAACTTAACCCTTTCGAGACGGAATGCAGTGATTTGAGGCGTATAGGTGCTCGTTATGATATATTTTAGTAAGCATATTTTGCTGCGCAATTACTATTTTTGGTGGTCATTATGTTTAATCCACTTTTTAATCAACTGCAATTTATTTTAGGCAAAGATTTTCATCATGAAAGCAAATTCAGAATATAGCTCTAAATATGTTTACTCAAAATTATATATAAAATTACATATTGTTAAAATTAAACTACTAAAGGAATTTAAACTACTTACTTTTGCTTCTATATGTATATACGTATAGAAGCAAAAGTAAGTAAAATATAAATGAACAAAAAACAAAATAATGTAAAATTGCTTTAAATAATTTTCATTAGTCCTTCAACTTAAACAAAGATTGTAACGAGTTCCCACAATTACTTCGATTTACAGCACTTATAATTTAAATAAAGCTCTACAATACATAAAATTAAGAAACAAAATTTATCCAACATTCAACACAAGAACAATAAAAACAAAGAACCGGGAAACGAGGACTTAAAGCCTAAATACCTAGCTTAGTTCCAGAGGACTGGTTAGGACGCAATAAAAGACAAGACACAGATAAGTATCTTGTTGAACAGATAACTGAAGTAAAAGATAAGGAAAGCAATCTTCCAGAGATTGTTTCAAAAGTAATTGTAAAATAAAATGGATACTATTTAATTATGCTAAATAAGAAATTCGTATGGAATCGATTAGAGATAATTAATGCATTAACTGTTAACTAAGATTGGAAGTAAAAATAATTAAAAGAGATATCTGTGAAGATGTGAATAGTTTGTATTTAAAATTGATATGCAAATTTTTAGTATGTTGTAATTATCCTGGGTTTTAAATAAATATGTTAGAATGAGTTAGACAAAACCGATGATGTGATTTTAATGACGAATTCGATCTATTCACTATTGCGTTGTTAAAAGCGACAATTTGTATGGAATCATTGTTAAATGTGTGCATTAATATTTATAATAGACATTTACTTAAATATTTACTTTCGTATTTTCAGATCCGTATCAAGGTTTTTGAAATGTTACTTTTATTTACTTAATCATATAAAATATTATAATCTTTTCGAGTCATATCTATGTGTATTGTGACCAACATTCAAAATATTTAGTTTGAGACGCCTAAAGACGATAAATTTACAATATATTTAACGCTTAATACATAATATTAAAAACAACATTTTGGCTTTTAGCGGCATTATATGTAAGCCTATGAGTAAAAGCTGCCATCAAACAAGTTAAAAATAGCCAATGATATTCAAATGCTTTTAAAAACTGTATTTATTCGACACCCAACCCCTGTCTCCATTTGGGTCATCCAAACAGAGAGCCGCTGGTCAAACGTAACTCAAAACCAAATTAAAGGGTCCGATGTTTTATAAACATCCTAAAGGAAGCTTCAATTATCACTAGCTCATTAGAGTATAGGAAACCCATAAAATAGTGAAAGAACTTTAATAGAACGTTTCCTATTAAATTGTTTTACTGCCGCCGATCAATGGTGAAGTGATTTTTAAAGCAACAATACACACAATGACTGGTGGTGGCATAGTTTTATTAGCACTTGTAAAGCTTTCCACAACAGTTACGGTTAGTTCAATAGCTTCTGTCGTTTTGTTTGAGAAAAAAAGGCTCTGTTATACTATAGTATACCAGAACCTTTTTTTATGCATACTTGTATGTATGCTTTATTTCCATAGTATTAAGACCGGAGTGGCTATTTTTCAAATTAAGTATTATAATTAATTTAATTTGACCGTAGAGTATACAAACACAATCAATTTTCAATTATGCAAATACTTTGCCAACTTCAAATTAGAATTTTGTTACATATAAACTAATGCTTATTGGAAACTTATTACTTATACTAGCTGTCCCGGCAAACGTTGTTTTGCCATAAAAAAATGTCTTGACCAAAAGATTTAAAAAATTTTTAGGGTTGGACAACCCTTATCACTAAGGGTTATGAAAAATAGATGTTGGCCGATTCTCAGACCTACTCAATATGCTCACAAAATTTCATGAGAATCGGTCAAGCCGTTTCGGAGGAGTACGGGCACGAACATTGTGACACGAGAATTTTATATATAAGATTAAAACGTTATTGGGAGTTTCTATCAAAAAATTCTTGTAGCAGCACGGCGTACATTGTGTTCAAGCAATATGTGTTACCTGAAACCATAGCTGAAAAATGTGAGTCTTATACATCAGCGATAGCCTAGTGGAAAACCGTTGGACTGCCATGCAGAGGTCTCGAGTTCGATTCCAAGGCGCGCATCTCTGACTTTTCGATGTTATGTGCGTATTAAATAGTTAATTATCACTTGCTTACTCTTAGACATGCAGTCTAAGAGTTCTCAATAATGTTCTCAAAGATATGTGAAGTCTGCCGCACTGGGCCAGCGTGGTGGACTATGATGGCCTAACCCTTCTCACACTGAGAAGAGGCCCGTGCCCAGCAGTGGACCAGTTGAATACAGGGCTGATATTCTTATTATTATAAATCTTTGCCTATCCCTTTGTCATATAAATGTCAGTCTATGTAATATGTTACAAATTATGACGAAAATTATGCCAACTAAAACTTCGACACCGAAGATTGGTTTATGACTTAAAAAAATTACCAAATTTGATAATATTGCATCTTACTAAAACTTGATAAATTTATTCAGACTGTTTTGTAGATACAGCAAATGAAAAGGGATTTTGATAAATAATTTATTACTATTCTTCTAAAATAAAGATGGCTTCGTATGAATAAAATGAATTGGTCATTAAGAAATGCAACAGACCACACGGTCAAACTACATAATATAAAACATTTTAATTAGTCTAATTAAGTGAACTGATAATTAACTGAAACTTTGTTAACGAATGTTTTAAAAGCATCTCGGAGTTCTTACCCACCTAATTTGGAATTCAAATATATGTAAAACGTAGATTTATTGTAAATGTCTTCGCTTATTTATTTATAACTTTTCAGTTGAAATAACATCGTCTATTCTTAAATACTGTTATTGTTGACTTTAGTATTACTTAAAATCAAAATAGCTATTTCGAAGTAAGTTTATTTTCTCAATAAATTTACTTTAAGTATTAGTATATCTAAGTATAGTTGCGATGTTAGTCTTGTGAAAGTATGTGTGTTAGTTTCTAAAGGTAACATATGTACTTCTAATACAATCAATAAGTTAACTTGAAGATTTTAGAACAATAAATTAACTTAAAGTATTATGCAGCACAAATACTAATAATAAATCTATCTTAATGAGATAGAATTAGCAATTGTTTCTGTACCTGCTGTGTATTTCTAAGTATTCAATTGAATCGAAACAACAATTACTTTCACTAAATCCTTAACGTATTTTATTTTAAATCGTCTTCACGTTCAAAAATCCATAAATCAAGGGCGCTCATTAAAATCGTCATCGGCTGTCTGCACCATAAATATTTCCATCTGTTTCATAAAAACACAAACAAACTGGCACGAAGTAATATTACATTTTAAAAATACATCGTTGTCTTTCGAATGTGACACAATTTTTACTTTATAATTTGTTCATGATTCATTTAAATATTTCAAGTAGTGGGGAAGTGAAAGGTATGAAGAGACAGATGGTGTAGTTTGAATAAAGATGGCAAGGATGCTTAAGAATGATAATAAATCATTATCATTACCTGCTTATATAATTCAAGAACAAACACTTAATCACATAATAAAACTGGTATTACTTTTAGTCTATTACATAGGAGCAACGTTACGAATAGGTGTAAGTAAAGTGTAAATCTAACTAAATCTTATAGGTGTATGATCGTCACAATAAAAACTGTTGGTTACGTAAGATTCCATCGTGTTTATATACGAAGAGCATAAGAACCACTAAATTATGTTGACGATTAGATTAGCAAGCCAGACTATAAACATTCCAAATTTAGTATCATTATAATAAACACTTCAAAAGAAAAGGAGGTACGTCTAAATTTGCAGTATATGACAGATCACATTACAGATTTATAAAATGTAAATTCATCTCTATTCTCTACATGATCGTTATTTGATATACTTGTAATAATACTGTTATAAATAATTACGTTAGTGTCACTTAGCATAATTATTATCTTTAGAACCAAAATGAATAAATTATTTTTATGTAAGTATGTATTTTTATTAATATTGATTAAAATACATATTGTTATAAATTAATATTTATTAAAAAAAAAAACAGAAGATGCTTAGTCAAAATGCTTACGCCATTCAATTCCTTTTGAAGTTGTTGAGTACTCTATATAGAATAAATGTTTAAAATAAATATGTCGCTATTTCTAGCTTTTACGTAGCTAGTAGCATTAGTTGTATAATGTTGGACATTATCATCTATTCAAAAACATATCAGCTTTCCAACTCCTCCATTTTCCCTTTCCGCGTCTACATCACAAACCACGCTACCAAAAGTTATTTTAAAAGTTCCGGTCATAAACGTTTCACACACATTCGAATATTCTGCAACTGATGTGTGTTTACATACAATTTCAAAAACATTTATCGAGACCAGCGTTTGGCTTTGAAACTTTCTAATTTTGGCTCTTTGATCCCTCTGTGATCATTTCGGGTTACTTATAAGGAATTTTAATGCGTATTGGGCAAAGATAGATCAGTATCTAGAAATAAAATATGGTTAATCGTAATGATGATTGTCGTTTAGTTTTTATTCTTTTTGAATAAGAGTAGTCAACGAATACAATAAATGTATTAGTTTTATGATATTTTGACGTCTGGATCTTGGCTACTAAATCAAGCGTAATCCTGTTGACTAGATTTGAATAAAATTTGGCATCCAATTAGATAATGTTATGAATATAATAAATACACGGGGCTTTCTATCCTGGTATGTGTTTCCGTGGTAATTTTTTTATAAATTAGGTAATGAGGAAATTGATCAGTTAGGATAGAACATTCCAAACTTATAACTAATTCCAGGGATATACGACATCACAAAACAAAATATATATAATTTTATATTTAATTTTGCTTTTCAAAATGACCACACTCCGCCTGATGGTAAGCAGTCGTGTGGTCCAAAAGCAGTGGCCTCCACACCGTCCTCATAGCAGCCGAGGCGATGTTGAGGTCTTTACTTTGACGGCCTGAGAAGGAGCTTTTTCACTCCCCGCTTAAAGGACCCAGGATTGAAGGAAGAAGAAAACATGCCTTGGCAGAGAATTCCATGCCTCGATCGTTCGGCAGAGGTATGAGCACCCAAACTTGTTGGTACGCACTTTAGTCGACTCTACCGTGTAATGTACCGTGTGTAATATGTGCTAATGTTGGTTACTTTGGTCATGTATGATGTGTTTAGAACAGAAATACAATAATCTGCATTAGTTACAATCACCATCTTTAACATTAATTAAATGGTTTTAAAATGAACAGTATTGAAATGCCATTGTAGGATATTTATCAAAGAGGATCTTCGGTAACTTTAGTATATATAGTTCAGTAAATTGGATAACTGACTAATCTATATGACATTGTCTCCCAAGTATATCCATACAAACGTAAAATTAATGAAATAAGTTTATCATTAACAAGAAATTGTGTCAAATATGTATATTCCACCTGTTGGTACTGCGTCATAAGTTGGTGCTTATATGCGTGTGTTTTTGCAGTACGGGAGCGATTTTCTTTCTTTAATTCTTAAACGCACCTTGGACAGTGGCAAAATGCGTATGTTACACATATTTGCCTAGACTTCAAGGAATAAAAAATTTAAAATAATTGAAATCTGTACCAACCGATAAAGAACTATTTGTCTCTCTCCCTCACTTTTACTGGCTAAGGATCCACATAATAATTACCCATAAAAAAACCGTAGTAGTGGGTCATCGTCCTTATTTCCTCTCACTAGACAAAATATTAATAAAAATGCTCCTTTTTATACTATACAATCAATTATTATTACGCCTCAAAGAAGCGAAGTACAACAAAGTATTTTTATTGCTGAAACTCACAGACATTATTTTTAACTGTTAAGGAGTTATTTTTATGTCACACGACAAAGAATTTTTAAAGCTGCTACCGTGGTCCCAGCCGTCAGATCAAACTTCCGTCCAAGAGCATCACAAAAACAGATCATGGATGTGATTTATAACACAAATATTGAACAAAATTTGTCGTAAAACTGGCTTTATTGCTTTGTGCCTCTATTCGAAATTTCCCCGGTATTATATTTCAATCCTGATTAAATTATGACGGTAATAAACAATTTTAAAGAGAAATACTGACGTTACTGTAAGCAATTATGGTCGTAAATGAACGATATATTATATGTATTGATTTACAATATAGATTTAATGGGAGGGTTAAGGTTAGAATATAAAATTTGAATGGACCAATTCTACAGCTCTTTGGAGTATTGTTTTTAATTTAAATATATTATATTACTTGCATTCCTTTCTTGTTCGTGTTTTGTTAAAAAGTTATGGTAAGGTGCTTAATACCCATGGGTCACCATCATGATCCACCAGCTATGTTTAAATCCTGTATAGACCTTATTAGTTTTTAGTAGATGCACTGCCTGTCTTCTTACGTTATATAAAATTATTACCAAAGGTTTACGACAAGATTTCTTATGGCATCGAGCGTTAATCTGGTACTTTAACTCGCCATTATATCAAAACGATATTTACTTACTAAGTTTATTATTAAAAAGCAATTTTCAATCTTGCGATCGGGGGCGCACCTGGATGAGATTGGCAAAGGAGCTTGGAGAGTAGCACATAAAAGGAAAAGCGTACGTATAGATGGATCTAATATTATATTATTGCTTGTAAATTTAATATTGCCAGTACCCTAAAATTAAAACCAGATATAACTATTATATTTTCTCCTATGGTATGTGGTCTTACGATTATAATAATAATATGTAGAGTCACGTCAGTATTTCTTCGAATATGCAAAAGTGTATTGGACCCACATTTTAGAAGCTATGTTTTGAGGTTTCAAATAAAAGAGGTCGAGCCTGTTGCCATTTACTGGGCACATCCATTGTTGCTTCTAAGAATTTTTAACATCACGCTCGCACACACGCAGTTTCAAGCTTATAAGCAACCGATTTTATTCTCCCTTTACGTCATAGATTACAAAATTAAATTAAAACAAACCCCACAAAATACGACGTACACAAATTTTGAATAATAAAACCGGGATGACGTCATAAAATATAAACGACACTTCTTCGTTCGGTACATATTTTATTAAAAAACTTTCGCTATCGCGCCACCGCAGAAGTTACACTCGAGATGCTGATCTCAGTCTATATTGGAACATTTTACACAGCAAATTGACTCAAAGTATGGTATAGTGGTTTGAGGGGTGACCTTGACTCTTTTTATATAGTATTTTTGGTATTGCGGATTTGATTCATGCATGGATTTAAATATGGGTTAACCATAAAGTAATTCGTTTGGATCGGGGTGAGTTTTGTTTTCTAAGAACTTTTAAGATACTGCAGGAGTCCTTGGAAAGGAAATTTATTATTTTTCCCGTGGAGGACTATTTGAAATGTCGTTTAATTTGATTATTGGAAACGTATAGTTACATGATATACTTTAACGTGAGCTATTAAATGCAAATGAAAAATCCATAAATTTTAAATAAAGTTATGGAAATACAAATGAAATTTAATATCCGTATGTTAAAATGTGCTTTAGAATCGTTTGAGGATTGTAGTTGTTTTTTTTAAATATATTTTTATATAAAGGCATCTCCCGCACAAGGGATGATTTCTGTGTCGCGGGGCACATTACAAACATACATGCAACGGGCACAGAAGAATACCCAGACTCGGAACAACCATTTGTTGATCACAATATTTTTTGTCTCGTGTGGGATTCGAACACAACACTTGGTGCAATGGCAGTGGCGAGGCAACCACTTAAAACAATACGTCATCCGTGCAGTCAATAGATTGGATATGGCAAAGCGAGTATTATGGTGAAACACTCCAAGAAATGGTTGTAAAGCCTGCATTATACAAATATTGATCTTCATAGCAAAATATTACTTCAACAAATTTTACTTAGCCAATTAAGACTTCTCCAATTTAGCTACGAAGCCAAACTTCAGCTATAATGAAAAACAACTTTCATTCTATAACATCCAACTCATGTTGATCTAAGGGCCCGTAACTAAGCGGCGAGTACGCAGATTGATCGATCGCTCTGTCGCGACGTGACAGCTGACCAGTGTTTACGTACACAGATATCTCGATGAAGGCAGTTGTCCCGTCGGCGATGGATAGCGATTTTCGCCGAGAATCGAGATTCGCTGACGGCGAGCCATTAATAATAAGGTAAGGTAGCTATACAATATAATATAATAATTATATAATAATAATTATATAATATATAGCTATAGCTAGCTAGCTATAACAATGTAAAGCGAATGTGTAGTTGAGATAGTTTTGTCGCTGGCAGTTGTCCCATCGGCGATGATTAGCGAGTTTCGCTAGCGGGGCGAGGAGCGAGATTCGCTAACGGCAGGCTAGCGAACTATATAAGCGAATCTACACATTCATTCACTTCAGATGGTTTTGTCGCTTGGCTATTGTAAAAATGTGACTAAATATTTGTATGCATATTGTACTAAGGGCACGTACCTAAGCTGCGAGTACGCAGATTAATCGATCGCTCTGTCGCGACGTGACAGCTGACCAGTGTTTACGTACACAGATACCTCGATCAGAAGGCAGTTGTCACACCGGAGTTGGTTAGCGAGTTTCACTAACGGGGAAGAACGAAATTGGTGAGATAGCGAACAATGTAAAGCGAATGTATAGTTATATATTCTACCGCATACACACAACACCATCTAGCCCAAACTAAGCAGAGCTTGTACTATGGGTACTAGACAATGGATAAACATACATATATACCTTTTTCTTTTGTAAATACATACATATTATACATAGAAACACCCAGTCCAAGACAAACATCCATGTTCATGCACACAAATGTTTGACTTGTGCGGGAATCGAACCCGCGACCTTAGGCGTGGCAGTCGGTTACACTAACCACTACGCCACCGAGGCCGACAAAGAGTTGAGGTAGTTTTGTTGCTAGGTTAGGTATTGTATCAATAGGTGTTAATATTTGTATGCATATTGTACTAAGTGTCTGTCAGCGAGTGTTTTGATGGCGAATAACTCGTCGTTTAGTGATTTTCCTTTTATGGTAGTCGGTGAGACAAATTATAGGGCGAGCGTTCTCGCGATATGATAAGTTTGTGATTATCTATAAGTATATGTATCATTTTATTGACACGAAATTTTATGTATTACTAGTTTTTGCCTGCGGCATCTTCGCGTTTATCCCATGGGGACACGTACCAGCGTAAAAATTATCAAGGACATGTAGATTATTCTACTTATTTCAAACTAAACGTGATCGATTACCAAACATAATTATGACTAAATTTACAAAATTTTATCAGTTATGATGAGTAGGATGTACGATTTTTAGGTAAGCTACCAGTCCAATGCCAATCGCTTTCTCGTCGGCGATGGAACAAAAGCCGAATGCACGTTAAGTCGTCGATTTCAATCGGCTCGGCGTCGTCTATTCTGAAATTGATGTTTATATTTGACTGTCTGAAAGGTATTGATATACTTTGAAAATATGAGCATCAACTTTTACATTTCTCTTGAAAGAAGAACATAGATAAGTATATAAGTGTAATACATAATAATCACACAATCTTAGTAACATAATATGACATGCGACGTTAATGTAGTAATTATTATTGATACAAGAAATATATATACAAAAACCGATCCTTTGAGGATGGACACAGTGATTTTTAAATCTAGCTACACAAATTGACGAACTTCTTGAGAGTCTAAAGTATCTTTAGGCTTCATTTTTCCCCTTTCTATCACCGTACCACTCAACAATGAAGCAGGGTTCATCCATATCACCTAGAAGCGTTCAAATCCAAGCCAGTACGCTTTCAGCGATCATTTCTCCCACGTACGTGCAAGTTCTGGAATGATATGCCTGCTTCGGTGTTTCCCGAGCGCTATGATATGTCCTTCTTCAAACGAGCTTTAAAGATAGTTATTCTTTCACGCTAGGTAGCGGCTTTGCTGTGTCCTGACATTGCTGGAGTCCATGAGCAGCGGTTACCACTTTCCATCAGGTGGGGCACTTGCTCGTCTGCCACCAGACGCAATAAAAAAAAAACATCGATCCCGTGATTGCATTTATATTTGCAATCAATCGTAAAGTCGCGAATTTAATAAGTAGTTATAGGTGTCTCGTCTTATCGCCGCGCATATTACATAAGACGTAATTATATTGGATTTTTCGGACAAAACTTATCAGTAACAACACAATATATATAATTGTGTCTGTTAGACGACAATAGGCTGCCCCATAAGACCTAAAATTATGGCCAGCAAAATGTTGATGTATTAGACCTTGGTCGATATCTCTATATCTATCTATATAACTCCTGAAAATCCACATTTGGACCTAGGCTTCATTCAAAGTACGCGCCATTGAGCCTTCTTCAGCTCTCTCTGCAATAAAGGTCCTATAATAATCTCAAAGTATTGCATTCAACATTAATAAACCCATGAGTCCATCGAGGGTAATAAACCTTCAAAATGAAAAAAAGCTGAGGATATAACGCCGATGCTGATTCATTAAATACGATAAAACTTTTAAGTAACGTCGTTTGAGAGTTTGGAACTCTGAAATTACTCGCCCATCTTCGGAATATATGAAAGCGTTTGAGCTGAATCTGTGTTCTAGATAAGAGTAAGTAAAGGTTCCAATATTAACTTAGGCCTGTTAAATCTGTTGGCATTGTTACGTTGGGTTGAATAATAAGTTCGGGCACGCCACGATCGTGGCGGTAAGTCCCGTGTTTGAGGAGTGGCTGGAGAGGCGGCATGGCGCTCTCACCTTCCGGCTGACACAAGTAATGACTAGCCAGGTTTGTTTTGGCCAGTTCCTATGTCGTATACGCCGGCAAGAGACGCCCGGTTGTCACCACTGCGGCGACTGCCACGACGTTGTTGAGGACAGGGCGCTGCACACTTTGGCGGTTTGCCCCGCCAGGGCATCGCAGCGCGGTGAGTTGATCGCGGCAGTCGGATCGGTTGCCCTCTCGCTTCCAGCCGTAGTTCAGTCTATGGTCTATGGAGTGAGAGGTCATGGAACGCCGTCGCCTCCTTCTGTGAGGAAGTGATTTCCATCAAGGAGGCGGTGGAGCGGGAGAGGGAGCGTTTAAACCCTCTCCCCAACCGCAGAGCTGGGCGCCGGAAGGAGCGGGACGACCTCCAGCCACCCTGAGGTTTGACCTAGGGGTTGCAGGCTTTGTGGGCCTGCCCGCCATCTGTTCAGCACCAGGTGAGTCCGTCTCCCCCCTCTAGAGGAGAGGCAGTAGGGTTTTAAGCGTGTAATGCCTATAGGGTAGGTTTGTTGTGAAGTGGCCTGCCGTTTCATATGGCGGGCCGAAACCTCGGCGGGGTTGCGACCGCATGCGAAAGTGATTCGCGCGGCCCCGTCGATAGCGGTTTTGTCGAGGAACACCGTGGTAGGTTTAGTCGGTATTCCGGGAGGTCCATCTTTCTTTACCCCGGCGAAGAACTCTCAGGCATGGAGTTACGTTTTTTTCTTCGCCTTAAAAGCGAACGACAATTAATATTTAATACATAGATTGCTTCGAAAAGTCTGTCTTAGGATCAACCTCGAGACCTCTGAATAGCAGTCCAATGGTATACCAAACCTTTATTCCGACAAAAACAGAAACAGACAGAGCTACTTTCGCATTTAACATACTATCATATCTTTTAAGATACTACCAAGAACAGCGTAACGGTTTATTTTAGCATGTACTCGTATATCACTTAATATATTACTATCTTACCCTCAGTGGCTTCATCGCATGTCATTTATCACTCATCTCCCTCTTGCGTAAGTCTTAAGATACTTCACTTATCTTCGAAAGTTGAAGTTTTCAGACGATCCGTTCAAGGTTCCTAATCATATACGCGTCAAGTGAACTTTACTTTTAACAGCACTTCCGTTTCAAGTGAAACGGAAAAGTTTCAAATGAAACCAAAAAGTTTTTGTATAAGAAATTTTGTAATGGGATTATAACGGTGTTGAGTTTTATTTTCTGTTTATTATTGGTATGTATAAATTATTTCTTTTTCTTTTATTATAAAGTTTATTTCTTTCTTTTGTAGTTCTTTGGTGGTACACAGCTGTTTAGATGGTCAGTCAAGATCGTAGCCCTATTTGCGAGCATACGCATAACACATACAAAATACGCTCCCCATATACACGCCTAAGGACGCACACACAAACACTCACACACACATACAATAAATATTATATTGGAGGGCTGGCCCTCACTAGGGGTGCATAACAGCATAGTTATCAACTACTGCAATAATTATCGAGTGCATGGGAACTGAAACCATTATATCTAATTTTGATAAATGTAAATCGGTATTGATTTGATTCATTTGCTACTTATCTGTTATAAGCCGTGTAGAATGTAATATTTTGTACCTTTAAACTGTTCATATAAACTGAAAGAAGTAACTCATTTTTTTTTTTGATATACACTAAACACTATTTATCAGAAATTTTAATACTTTCAACCCTTCAGCTGCTTAACATAAACTTATTATTAGGGGTGTGCTTGCTGTTCAAAGGGGTGTAATTTGAACACGTGCCCTGTTCAAAATAGGGTTATTGTCACCTATAGACCCAATTTAATAGAATATGGCTGTGTAGCAACAATCAATACAGGGAATAATAATCCTATAGAACGGCGCCCTCTATACAGCACGTTTCAAAGTCGTCAGTAGTCTAAATAATAAATGAAAAAGTAAATCTTTGTATTTGTTTTGTATTCATGATTGAACCGTATTATCAAAACGCTTTTGATTATTCAATTCGAATATGAAATTTATTCGAATTTAAATGGTCGGTAAATTTAGTCTTTGCATTTCGAGAGACTTTCCAAATTTTAAAACAGAAGCACTACTTAGATACCACCCAAATTACACATCATACACAAATACCCATTTTCAAACACACAACACTCAGTTTACTAGCAGTAGTAAAGACACTACTAAAAATACTGCAGCATCATCAGCAGCAAAATAAACGGACGAACAATATTTCGATAGTATCAATCCTTTTATTTTACCACTGTTCATCGATAGAGTAACGAAGTATTCTATCCATGCTGGTCATGCGTCTATATGGCTACTCATGCCAACAAATTTTCTAGCATGGCCTCGCCAAGGCTAAATGCTTTGAGTGTCGATTTGATAGCCATACGGGACAAAAATAAGTGGAATTTACAAATAATAGTTTCGAGAATAAGTGTTATTTGATACAAATAACACAATTGTTTGGATGTTAGTAAAGTCCTCCACGACACGGAAATGGAGGTGTGGGAGATGTCTTGTTAAGCCTAATGACGACTCTGAAATTGTACTCGACTGACCTTTCGCAGAGTCACATTGACACACTAGCGGCCAGTCACAATATATTTTCAATTATATCTGAAATTTCAACAATTGACAGATTAATTAAACCCGAAACCCAAAAAAAAGCATCATGTCTGCTAAATCTGACTGTTGACTAAGAGAATAAACTCTGGAATTTAATGTTAGACGTCAACAGAATTGTCCAAACTACCTCTAGTATAGAGACTAACCAACGGCATCAAGTAACCCCTATCTGTAAACTAAACTAGTTTAAATTGTCCTGTTCTAGCATTACCGTCCGAGCATCGGTAATCACGAGTTAAATCTTCCTAATGACTGGCCGGCCTCATTCGAGACTCGCGTCATTATCCCCAACAGGGTTGGTAAATCTTCACACGCCACAAGATCATCTTCATTGGTATTAATATAAGCTTTTGGTCGCGGCTTTGCTTGCGTAAAAATAGATTAGGTTATGTTAGTAACAGTGCTTTTTGAAATAAAATATATCTTATGTTACTCGGTGATAATGTAACTTTCCAATGGTGAAATAATTTTTGAAATCGGTTGTGTAGTTTTTGGGTTAAATCCTTACAAACAAACAAAAAATTTAAACTTTCTTGGTAAGGCTGCCTGTCCTTTGAAGTGGAGCGAGGTTGCGAGCGAAGAAATGAAGAAATATTAACCAATAGGATTGCACTGGAGCGGAGCGGAGATTTTATGCAATTCTATTGGTTAATATTTCTCCGTTTCTCTGATCCGCAGCCTGGATCCGCTTCAATGGACAGGCAGCCTTTCAGCCTGAAGGGGTAAGCGGTAGTATTTTACACCTGTAATAAATGTTCATGGCGTATGTTTAAGATCCTGTGAAATAGAGAGTGAATTGCAGTCCACTCATCTACTGGTTTTCAGACTATGTGCTTCTACTGAGAATATCTTAGCAAATTGAACAACAAAGATCATAGATTACTTTAATGATGTTATTTAATCAATTTTAGCTATTTTATAAACTACTAGATTTTGCTCGTGGCCTCACTCGTATAAAGGTTAGGTTAGGACAGTAACAGAATTTTTCTGGATGAAAGTAAACCATGGCCTTTTCTGTTCTCCTGACAACATATATGCGAAATTTCATGATGATCTACTGATCACTACTGATAACTACTGTTAAGGCATGAAAGCCTAACAAACAATCAAACCCACATTCGTATTTATAACATTAGTTAGGATTTATATCGTACATTATGTCTTGCTGTCATGGCTTCTGAAAAGTAACAGAACAGGTGCGCTGTTAGCGTAAAAGTGTTTCTTTTTTTAAATTGTTTTAATCAACGACCAGGATAAATTCCGCATAAAATAGTTTAATTTGATTATGTAACATTAGCGTAAGCTCAACGCAACACTATAAATTCAGGCTGAAGCATCAGTATAGATAATTACCAATCAGTTTATGATGAATGTTTACGTAAATGAGTTAAGGCTTGAAATGAATTTAGCTCCGTAACTTTTGCTTAATGAATCGTTTCTAGATTTAAACTAATGTTACACCAGGAAATAATCTAGGCGTCACGAATGATGTATCGTAAAAAGTTTAGTGTTCAGAGTACACAAGTGGTACTTTTAAATAAATGTCTGTTTAATGTCAGACTCCATGGTGTCGTAAAAATAATAGTTTAGAACCTAAACACTAATAATGAAACCATAACTGTTGATATAACGCGTTGGAAAAGTATGGTTTACAGGATCATAAAGGTAAATCTCGAAATTATTTTTATATTTTTACTTGTCTTTTTGCCTTGTTCTTTATTTTGCCCGCGGCCTCGTTCTAGATTTAGATTTTGGCGATTAATTTCTATCACTTGGAAACAGTAGGTACTTTTTTGTAAATGAAATGTAGCCTATGTCTTTTTCTGTAACTGACGACGTGTATACGAAACTTCATGATGATCATTTGAGTAGCGTGAAAGTGTAACAAAAAATAAACTCTCAACTCATAATGTCGGCCTCGATGGCGTAGTGGTTAGTGTAACCGACTGCCACGCCTGAGGTCACGGGTTCGATTCCCGCACAAGTCAAACATTTGTGTGCATGAACACATGTTTGTCTTGGTCTGGGTGTTTTTATGTATAATATGTATGTATTTACAAAAAAAAAGTATATATGTATGTTTATCCATTGTCTAGTACCCATAGTACAAGCTCTGCTTAGTTTGGTCTAGATGGTGTTGTGTGTATGTGGTAGAATATTATTATTATTATTCTCTTTATTTAAATATTTTCAATATATTTTTCATTTTTAAATATACATATATCTATAAAAATACATATTGTATTATATTATTATTAGTTATTATTATTATTATTTGTATTTATAATATTAGTAAGGATAAATCAATTATGTTGAGACGAGAAGTAAGCAAATAGTAAGCTATTTGCTTTTATCAAAACCAGTTAAATAGTTTTCGTGTGAATGTGTTCAGAAAAACAGACGCATAAAATGTCTAAAAGTGATGAAACATATCTATATATTAATACGTGAAGCAAAAACTTTGTACCCCTTTTTACGAAAATTGCGCGGACGGAGGAGTATGAAATTTGGCACAGTTAAAGTTTATACGGAGGATCCTTATATTTTTATAAAATATGCATTAGAAATACATTAAATTAATGAAAAAACACTACAGGCACGTTGTGTGCGTGTAGTGTTTTTTCATGCATTTGAATTTGACACACGCAGTCGAATCGCGTTCGTAGTATTTCGGTATTATTCGGCTGATGTCGTAGAATTCTTTGTAACTATGGTTACATAACTTAAGTACTCTAAAATGTGATTATAAAGGTATAGTTATAGACAAAGACCTTAATTAAATCAATTATGGTCGAATTTCGACCACTTAGCGACCGTTAGTATAATTAAATATAAATTAACATGTCCAAAAAGAGCTAACTCATTTTTATTGAAATAAAGATTATTGCTTCATCTTTATAGTAAATAGAACTATATATTTCTATTTCTTGATGTCTAGTCATCTGTCAATAAAATTACCTAATCAGAATTATTTCATAGACTAGTACTACAGTTTTCATTAGCTGTAACTAATCGTACATTAAGTGTAATCGATAAACTTTGAGTGTTAATGAATGTTCACGCCAGTGATAGTTATTTAACAATAAAAATAATGTCTTGTTTTATCACTACAGGGTCTATATAATGCTAGAATCTTGTTGCTGTATATTCGCTGTTGTATCCAAAAATAAATCAATATACATATATTATACGATATCACATTCGAATATTGGTTTGTGCGATGTCTCTTAGTATTTCTACAAATCAAATACTCGAGGGACAAATCTGGATTAGGCAACTGTCATTAGGATTTTCTATCAAGAAATTCAAAGTAAAGAAATTTGAATAAATTCACAATTTGATTTGACCAACGAGCAAACAGGAGTAGGCCTAACGTCTTTACGTGCTTTTTCAGGTATGGGGATACACAGCACTGTCAACTTGCTCTGGGCTGCCAATAGGTATTTCATGACAAACTCAATAAGCTAGCTAGAACAGGAACCGGACATTGAACCTGAGACTTCCTACTGCTGCGTCACTGAGGTAGCGCAGCAACATATATTAATTATATAGTATAGTTTATTAACACTATAAGTAGTATATTAGTTTCAAGTTTATGTTAGACAACCCTAACAAAGTGCTATCTATTTGAACGGCGATGCCATGTCGTTATTTTATCGTGACAGTGAAGTTCTAAAGTCCAAATTGCACTTTGAATCAAGATTGTATTATAGGTGCTGTGCTTTTCTTATTGAATTTACAAGAAAAAGACATAAGTAGTTAAAATCAATTGGAAAAGTTGTGTTGTGTGTATAGGTATTTTGCCAATATTCAAAGGACTTACACCAAATATTTGTATATCATACATTGGTTTGGGACTTGACAGATGGCGTTGTGGATTAAGTAGTTGCCTCTCCGTTGCTACTGTGTTGTGAGTTCGATTCCCAAGCAAGACAAACATTTGTATGACCCACTAAAGGTTATTTCCAGTCCTGGGGGCCTTTGTGTTCATTGTTTGTAAAGAAACATGAATATTTATGTGGCGTTTTTAAATGTATGTGTGGCTTTAAAGACATTTACTATATAAGTACCGCACTTTTTTATAGAACTAAAAAATCTTGAACCACTTAGACACGGCGACAATGGCGAGGAAAACACTCAATCTACTGCGCAATCTATTTTGTAACGGTCCTAACACTCTAACTTAGCTAAAGGTGTTTACAAAAATTACATTATTGTAAATTTTCTTTCAGAATACTTCTCTTGCACTAGGAATAATGCCTACGTCGAAGAAGAAATATACATACATATATAGATTCACGCCTGTTTTCCAGAGGGGTAGGCAGAGACTACAGATTTCCATTTGCTACGATCCCCACACACTTCTCTGGCTTCATTCACTTTGATAACCTTCCTGAAGAAATATGTATATACTAGTATACTTTGTTTCAAAAAGATTTTCAAACGAAATTAGTAACATAAAAAAGAACCGGAAAGACTATTATAGAGCTATATAAAATTTTGATTAATTGTTATCTACCTTAAAGACTATGGTTCGTTCACGTCTATATTCTGAAAGAATAGACATCAAACACTCACATTTCACCAAGAGTGGTTTTAAGCACCCAAGTAATTTGGATTTAATAATCCAGACACGGTACTACTGACGCAGAATAGGGAAATGCTTCTTGACAGAAGACGAATCGAACCTGAGACACACAAAAATCGTATTCACTATCACTACGTCACTAAGGCACACATAACATTAATGGTACCTACTTAAAATTATTAATAGATACGTCATACACCTAATTCCTTTAAAAAATGTCACCCATCATTCATCAGATATACTCGGGAAAGGAATCTGAGACTTACTTATGATCGTCAATTGCTATATTGCTACCGCCAATAAAGAAGCAAAGCAAAAATAAATTCATATTACGATTATTGTTTTCTTCTTTTCTTTTAAAACAACAATTCCTGCATCCGCTTAATGAACTAACACACAATAACTAAAACTGTATACCCACATAATAAAGGGCATGCCTATTGCCGCTTCCACACTCTATGCTGCTATTGAAAATTGCTTATCTTGCATACTCGTTGTCCGAGGAATGACTCAAAGGCAAGTTGAATGACTCAATCGTAGGTAAATATGAGCGAAAACTTATTTCACGAGACCAACAGTGCTATCAGATATTTTAAAAGAAAATTCTCGCTTTTTGCCTGTGTCTTGGGGGATTTTACAAATATTTAAACCTCGGACACAAGGAATACCCAGACTCAGAAAAACTATTTATGAACAACAGACATTGTTTTATGATCGAACCCATAACACTCGAAACAGTGATACTGGCGAGGCGAACAGATAAACTCACCATACCATCCAGTCAACAATAAACAAAAATAAATCCTAACAGAAAACCCGCTAACACCTTACCCTGACAAGAAACTTCAAGATGTACGCAAATATAAACACAACCTTATTCCTCTAGACAACGATGCTGTCACTTTAGCTACATAACATTTAACTACATTATCTCAATCTAATGACTCCTCGTTCTGAGCTTTCATTGTCTCGTCCCATCTATTCAGAGCAGATGCCATGTCACCGTTTTATCGGGCAGGAACTTCTTAGCTTATGTTGCAGTTCTTGAATAGATAAGTCACTTAAGTAGCGTTCGCTGGGCGATTGAAATTCTCTCGATGCCGGCGGAACATCTCGTCTATTTTGTGATTTTTATGCTTTGAATTATATAATTATATTACTGTAAACGCCCGAATATTGGTTAATCTTAGGTTTTTACCAGTGAATACTAGGATTTACCAACTCGAGTTGGTTAATGTAATAATTTATAAAAAAGGAACGATTTTTTCGGGCTTTTACCATTAGAGTTTAGAACATGCTAAGCTTTAGGTTGGTAAATATTGGTTTTGGGAATAAAATAACGAACCTAACCTTAGCGGAGTCACTAGATGGAATGGTTAGCGGGGGTCTGCAGACTGCCTGTTCTGACTTTAAAGCAAATTTTAATATTTATCAAGTGAAGGATGGTAAAGGTTCGAAATAAACAATGATCATAGAATGGTTCGGATTTATACCATGAAGACTTGGTAAATCTTAGGTTTTCGAGCTTTACAATATCATATGCATACGTATATTTTCTCATGACTATAGCGTTGGACTGCCACGCAGAGGTCTCGAGTTCGATCCGAAGGCGTACATCTCTGACTTTTCGAAATTATGTGTGTATTAAATAATTAATTATCGCTCGCTTCAACGGTGAACGAAAACATCGTGAGGAAACCTACATGTCTGAAAGTTCTCCATAATGTTCTTAAAGATATGTGAAGTCTGCTAACCCGCACTGGTCCAACGTGGTGGACTATGGCCTAACCCTTCTCACACTGAGAAGAGGCCCGTGCCCAGCAGTGTGACAGTTTAATACAGGACTGGTATTATTAAACTCTGAGTCTTCTTCGAACAGGTTAATGAAGACACTATGTGGGTTTGTGTGTCCGTCTGTTAGTGACAGTTTGTTAGTGACAGGCATAGCTCCGGAACCACTGGACCAATTGACTTGTAACTTGGTGTACAGATACCTTGGGGTCATACCTCGTGTTTGAATATAGGCCCTATGGGTCAAAAAACCCCCGAGATATAGGGGTCACAAGGTCAAGTCAGGGGATATCCACCAATAGAGTGATTTGGAAGTCCAAGGGGGAGGCTTTTGCCCAGCAGTGCGACATTACAAAAAGCTGACTAAAAAAGAAAGGTCACATGAAGACGAAGAGGTTGAATCCTGGTATTTTACACTCATCTCGTTATTATTATACCCCGAATGTGTAGTCAGTGGTGGACTGCGCCGCTTTCGTCATTTTATTTTCGTATAATTTTAGGTCTTGTAAAGAAGGATACAAGCCTTTTGCTCTATCGGGTACTGTTCCTAACACCATGCTGCTAGTTGTTTAGAGGGTTTTCTTAACTGAAATACTCAATAATACTTTGTGCGACTCAGGAATCGAAACCTAACCTAGACCTCCTGCTGCACTACCGAGGCATATATTAATTAAAACTATATTATGTTTTTGCTTGATTTAATCAAAGTAATTTCAATGCTTTAACATAAAAACAAAGGTAATAAACTATCACAGTTATTTTTAAATTTATCATGTTTTAAAGATTCGTGATTCGGCTCAGCCAACGTACTACTAGAATTTTCAGTCAGAAATTCTTAGAAGCAGTCTGGTAATATACTTGGTATAGGATTTATTCATAGAATCACTCTGGTCTTGAGCTTGGTATATGACAATAGACTCGCCCTCTATGCCTTAGGACTTGTTATATAAATGGTGAAATGTGGGTGTGATATTCATCTACCATCCACTTTATATACAACTCGGCTATGTATGTAATTGAAGTAATTGAAATGAAGTCGTATTTTGATTGGCATAATTTAATTAACTAATCAATATATTTGATGTTCATTTCAATTAGAAATTAGGCAAGTATGTAACAGACACCAGATATAGTTGGTTAAATCTACAAATTATTAGCTAATCGAGTTTAGGCTTCTCAATATCTAAGCTGACTTTATGAGTGCGTGAATATCCTTTGAAAAAGAAAGACTGATCGTTGGTGTAGTGGTTGTCAATGCGAATGTTGCCGATGAGGTCCTGAGCTCGATGCTTGAGTCGGGAAAAGAGTTATTAAATCTAAATTATAACAGAGAAAATAACAAGCCTTAAAGTAAGACTGGAACCTACGACCTTGACAAACCATGTTATCGTTATGCTAACTGAGTTATTCATAGTCTTTCATCAAGAATTATAATTTGCACCTATGTTTTATCATTTTAATAAGAAATTTTGAGTAGACGGCGATAGGCTTGTTCCTTATTAAGTTGAGCTAAAAGCATAGTTGGCGAAATGTACCTGTAATACAACACTGCCTCTACTTTCAAGAATATAGATTTAAAATATGAATAGAATGAGACTATGTATATCTATATATTAATACGTGAAGCAAAAGCTTTGTACCCTTTTTACGAAAATTGCGCGGAAGGAGACGTATGAAATTTGGCACAGTTAATGTTTATATGGAGAAGGAGGGGCGAATCCTAATAGTTTTATAAAATATGCATTAGAAATATATTAAATTAATGCAAACAACACTACACGCACACAACCATGCATTTGACAGACGCAGTCGAATCGCGTTCTTTATATTTCGGCATTGTTCGTCTGACGTCGTACAATTCTTCGTAACTGTGGTTACCTATACCTTATTTATACGAAATAAAGAAAAAAGAAAACAAAGTAGCCAGCTTAGGAATATTGTCAATGAAAGGGTATAGTTAGATAAATAATAATTTGTTTAAATGTTTAAGAAAGATAGATATATGAACGTGTATAGCCTTGGCGAAATCTAAATGAAATGGGTGTAATAAGGGTATAGTTATAGATAATAAAACCTTAATTCCGATCAAACTTAAAAATTAAATTAATTATGGTCGAATTTTGACCTCTAGGCGATAGCTAGTAAGTATGAATCTGTCTGTGATAAGACTAATAAATAAATAACTAAAGCAAAAAAGATAATATAATAATATGCCAGGATCGTTGTAAGTTTACATTTGAAGTCACTGCCTACCTGGACATAATTAGGTGCATACCTGATAACAAGTTCCCTGCCGTCTGAACTAGTGACTGTATTCCAGCAGCTAGCGTATTACCTTTGTAGAAGGGTAGATGAAATTTTAAATTAGTAATGCAGCTATACAAGTCAAATAGTTACATTATCCAGACCCTAGAGAGCAGCGATAGCTCAGTGGGGAGACCAACAGACTGCAATGCAGAGGGTCTCGGGTTCGAATCCACATGGCGCACCTCTGACTTTCGGAAGTTATACGACTTTTCGAAATTATGTGCGTATTGATTGACAATTATCGCCTGCTCCGTGCCTCAGAGAGCACGTTAAGCCGTCGGTCCTAGCTGCCATGAACATCTATGGCAGTCGTTATTGTGGAAGTCGACACAAAAGATCCCACTAGGTCGAAGTGTAGCCGGTCTGTACCGACTGGCCCCCACAGAAGATAAGATAAGATAACCAAACCCTAAAATACAAAAATAATGAAATCTACATGAGAGTACCAAGTGTACTCTCATGATATTTGCGCACACGCTTGTGCACTATAGTACATAGGCCATCTGCAGGAGATATTATAATATCTCCTGCGCAGATAGCCAAGTCTCCGTGAAGACTGGCCACCGTGGCCGAATTCGGTCTGGAGGACATTATTAATCTGTTTAAGGGGCATAGCGGAATATCTCAACAACACACCCACTCTTTCATAAATTCAAATTAAAAATATTAATTTCAATAAGCATTATGTAATTTTGCTACTGTTTGCATGAAAAGTTTCTTTTGATTGCTCTTGTGTAAAATAATATAGAAAATCAAACATAGGCATACCTGTAACTAATGAATTACAGTTAAGCCAATAAAAAAATTACACTAAATGACTAAAATATATGATTGGTAAATGTTGTTTTACCCAGAGTAACTTTCTATAAACTGGATTAACACTGCAATACCAATATTCATTTGTAAATGTTGCGTTACATGAATTTATTTAATTAAATCAGTTTCGGAGTGTCACTGCAGCAATCAAGGAAATACTTATTACAGACAACTCTAAAGGCGTCTGCCCACTACCCCGTCTCATACCATGACCGTGCTTCGAACGTGTCAGGCAAAAAAATATTCTTCGTAAGGAAATGTTTAAGACTATGCCCATTAGACCGTTCCGTCACCGACCAGCAGTTCATATAGCAGGGCGTATCGTGTTGCTTCTCGTGTCTGATACGTTCCTAGCACGGTCATGGTATGAGACGGTGTAATGGGCAGACTCCTTTCACCTGTCAATGGTTGGAATACCAGACATATTTAAAATCCTATTGTGTCTGGCTGCCGGTGTACCGCTGCGACTCAAAAGGCGAAAACAAATCAGCACTAAAAATATATTTTGTATCTACTACATATTCTTACGCCTCTTTGTCTCCAGAAGGGTAAGCAGAGCTGTATTACACATGCATTTAGCCTTTTTTTTTGGGTACCTGGAACAGGTATTCAGGAACGTGCTACTACTATAAAAATTCTAACAGAAAATCTTTATAATTATTATGTACTTATTTTAAAAAAAGTCATCTCTCGCATTAGAAATACTTACTGTGTCGCGGGAACTTTACAAACATCCAAATAACGGACACAAATAAAACCCTGACTCCGAACAACTATTTGTGGACACAAGTTTTTGTCCCGTATGAGGATCGAACCCACAAACCCACAATACTCGCGCAGCAGTAGTACTGACTCGACCAATCAAGTCACGACGCCATCATTCAATACTTTACTATTAGCTAAAAACATAATCGCAAGCTTCAGGAGCGAGTCTAAGCTTATTAAAAATAAAAATAACCGCTTCAAACAAGATCGTGTCTAATTTTATGTCTAAGTTTGAAGAAACGAGGTTCTCAAAATTAAAATAAAACTAGAACTGTGTATACATCATTACTTGCAAAGCCGAGCGCTTTAGAGAATCTCACGGAAACTTTTTCGACCTGGCTCACACAGCTAGTGAAATCTCCAAGTTAAAATGCCCCGCATATAAGATTTATAAGGAGTCAGGCTGTCAGTAAGTCGTGCCAGATCTCCCAGTTAGGATAAATGTAGCGACACGTTTTGAATAGCATTAAGTTACTTATTTCGAACTTGGTCAGATCCGACGATTACGTCGTACAGGAATTTAAATCCGATACTGTTGATATATTGCTTTTGGGTGATAGGTGATGTGTGTATGAATGCAATCACAATATTTAATGGTAATTAAGCGTGGCCTGTTCTTAGTGACAACGTCGTAAATAATGCCAATTTTGAGGCTAATAATGTAATTGGTATATTTAGACTTTATTTTCTAAATGCTTTTAATACACTCTATAAACGAGAGCAAAAGTGTGTAAAGTGTAGGTTATGTGATACGAATATAATTATATTTGTCATCCTTTATGTAACAGGTTCTATTCAATCAGTAAGTCTCTAAAAAAACAGACATGTCAGATTTGTAGTCCCATTTTAGGAATGTATAACTGAGTTCATAGCTTCATTTTTGCATGACAACATTCTTCAAATGTGTCTCGTGCTGTACAGCCAGCGTCATAAGCAGCTAAACATTTAACAAATAATATATGTAACATTATTTTATAAATTAAAATTTGCTTATTATTGTTTCTTAAAGGTAGTAAACGTGTTCAGATGCTGTTTTCTTTGCCTTACTGTAACAACAACGTAACGTACCATGATCTAATAAACAGAATGGGCAAGGACTTCAATGACCACGCTAAGGAACTTGAAATATTCCATCAGACATACGACCAATATCTTATAAAATGTAAACAAATAATCCACTGCAACAATACCTCATAAATTACATACCTGTTTTTGTTGTATTAATAATTATTATTATATTTTTTTTTATTTTTAATTATTAATTCAATTTTATTTAGTATTTGAAAATATAAATTATAATTTAATTGTTTTGTTAGGCTTCAGTTCTAAGTAATTTATAAATTTAGGATAAGTACTTTGATTGTGTATAAAATTGTTTTATGTTTATTTCTTAAGTTTGCTATTGATTTTTATTTTATATTTCACTTCGAAATTTCTTTTTTATTCCACATTTTGATGACGCTGAATTACTACTATTGAAAATGATAAAGTAACTCAAAATCTTAAAAATGTATATCAACTTATGTTACTGACTGTACCACATTTCACGCAAATAAAATTATATAACATTAATTTAATGTATGTAAGGTCAGCTTATAAGAAAATTATGTTATTCTTAGATCAAGTAAATAGAGTACAAAAGTTTCATTTAGATTGAAAGCCAAAGCAATATCACGTAAAGTCGTTATCTGACTTATTAGTTCTATGATGCCAAATTATTTATTCTAACCGAATTATCTTCGGAAATGTTCAGCTGAAATTTACTTTGCATCAAGAATGAAAAGATAATTTGGGATATTAAGTTCCATTTCACGAAGTTTAGTGTTAATAAGCTATTATTTTTTATGTTATTAATGTTCAATCTCATAATAAAGCATTTTCTCTTCCTGTCTATTGACAGCAATAAAAATATATACTGATTACTAGTATTAACCTGACAGACGTTGTCTTGCTTGAATGAACTGATCGCTGCTCCACGTAATGGATCCAATTATCTATCTACAGGATCCAGCTACTCAAACACATAATTCATCAAAATCGGTCCAGTCATTTATAGGCGCTCAGTGACATACCTACATACCATAATTCAGAAGAATTATGTATATAAAGATATATGTAGGTGCACGCCTAATTTCCTAAAGATATGGGTAGGTGTGTTACCCACATACTCTAAGCTCCAAGCAGCAGAGGACAAAGCTATTACTATTACCCGGGCACAGTTCCAGACCCCGTGCTGCTATGAGAATTTCTTAACAGGAAAACCCAATAATTTTTTGGCCGAACCCAGGACGTATTGGTGAAAGAATTTTAAAATCAGTCCAGCCGTTTTCCAGTTACAAATAAAAATACAAACATACAATTCTTTCCTCTTTATAATATTAGTATAGACAAGGATAGCATGATCTATGAGTAAATTTAAATTAATGTTTTTAGAAAATTGTTTATGTAAAGGTCCAGTATCTAACATTTAATAATGAAAATAGTTGAGAAACTATCCCCAGAACTGGCGGTTATATTAATATTTTATCACTATCACACAGATACTGCCAATAAAGTTCTCAAAGCTTAAACGGATTGTAACTTTTAAATCGCGGATGGATGGAACAACTGAAAATGATGATATAATTTTAATATTAAATAAACAGGTTCATAGATTTATTTAAATTATTTAGATGTTAATTAAATTAATGATGTCCTGTAGTTTCTGTGGCATTAGTGTGTGCTTATCCTTGGATGCAATAATGAGGTCCTGGATTTGGTCGCAAGGTCGAGCTATGTCTTTCGATTTTTTTAGAGAAACCTCTCCAGCAACCCGGACAATGTACGTGTGTTGCACCTTTTGAATAATTATATACAGACATTATGTCTGTAATGGCAAATATTTTCAAGGTTACTTTTAAGTAGTTTTCAGTAGCACCATGGACAATACGCCTCTATTTGTTTGGGGATATTCAAGCGTGAGTATGAATATTTATTTATTTCTATGAATAAATATTCAAAATATCAACCCAGACGATTCCAAAAAAAAGAAAATCATCAGTACTAATTGGAAAAATTTAGTAATCATACATTTTTGCTTATCCTTTCCTGGAAGACAAGCGTAAGCCTATGCAAGAATTTATATATAATGTGTTCATCAACAACAATAATTTCACACGAATCTTCATTAACTTGAAACTACACAAATAAAACGACCTCAAAATTTCACCCGGAAGCCAACACTGAAAGAGTATTTTGTTTATTTTCCATTTTTCATCAGCTAAACTCTAATGATCTCAAATGAAAAGAAGCCGATATAGCGTCCATTTTTTACGAAGCACAGACACTGTTTCATCTCAATATGGACGATCTATTATTTATACTTGAGTGGCTGTAAATAAAAATATACTTGAAAAGAATTCCTTGTAAGGTCAGATTTGGAAATACCTGTGGCTTGATAATTGAATGGTTTAAAGGTTTCGTGAATATTTTAAGTTAAATATAACTTAAAATATTCTAGAATCAAACTTGAAAGACAGTTAGTTTTTGCAGATATTAGAGAAATTCTTTTAATGTTATTTTTATTACAAATGTGTTCCTGCTTGATTGCTTGTATATCTATATCATATTTTGTGTGCGGGTGTAGATTTACGCTGAATTAATCAAGATTTGAAGCTAGTTTTAACTTTAAAATTATTCATAAATAGAAATCATTTTAGATTTACTGTTAATAAAAAAAGGATATTTTCAGCTGTTTGATCTATTGTCATAAGTTGATATTATATAGGCAAGATCCTAGTATAATATGACATTCTATTTCGAATTACTATGACCTTTACTATAGATATACTATTCATAAATAAACATCATACTTATGTACTTATTCACTCCTATTTTTTAAAAGGATTGTTAGAAATTATAGATTCCCTTCCAGCTTTTGAAATGAAAATATTTTGATTGCAGGATTATCAATTTCTTCTTACACGTTCCCTGGCCTATTTAGCACATCTTAGATCTGGTCAAGAACATGTAAGTACATTATATACTTAATATTTTATTCATGACGTATCTTTCTATATTTCTTAAAGTTTTAGTTCTCTTTCGCATTTACGTCGAGCCTCTTCCAAGTTTAATTAATAATCAACAAGTCTGAAACTTAGGTCTCTGAACTGAATGGTAGATTTGAAAAGTCCAGTTACATCATGCCTGCATTATTTACAACCTAGCCAATATCAATGGTGTCGTCAATAACTCTTGAAACTGTGATTGCAATAGTATTTGCAAGTGAAATAAATTGTAAACGTGAGTAGGGCTTGAACAACGATTACTGATTACGCCAACCCAGCCCTGTGTTGAACACGATGTTGCTGTGTTCCCAAATAAGGGCTAATGTCTATACGTTATATATTACTTGTTATTTATTCATTGTTGTCAGTGATATTATGATCTGACTTTACCTTAAAGAGCGACTTACACAATAAATCAAAATTTAAAATAATAATATTTTTCTTTACATGAAAAGATCTAGACAAATTTTTGCATAGTAAATTCTAAGCACAAAGAGACACGGCGCATAAGTATAAGCAATTTATGAATATTATGAATAAGATAATAACGTTTTTTTTTTGTATAGTATTTTTTACTATTAATACATCACAGAAACTAGAGCATCTACATACTTTTGTATGTAGAAGTGCAAATGTCTATTAAAATTGAAAATTACATTTAAAATACAGTAATGCTTTTGTTTTATTTCTTAACTTTAGTAGGAAGATAAATTAAGTAAAAGAGCATGACATTTTCTTTATTAAGATGACAACTAGTTGGGCGCGATATTTTCTAAAAAGCATCTGTTCGCGAATCAGCCCAGGCCACCGTAATCTGACGAGTGCCTTAGAAACCTTTAGAAAACTTTTGTCCGTATCATCGGAGATCCAGAGGTCACAAGTTCACTGGAACCTCTGCAACTCCGTAGGGACATTGCCTCGTTGGCATGTTTCTACAGAATATAGCACGGGGAGTGCTCTGAAGAGTTATTCCACCTTATCCCGCCCTTCCCTTTCCTATCCAGAACAACGCGTGCTGGGCTCAGATGCCATCCTTACACGGTGGAGTCGACTAGAGTGCGTACCAACAAGTTTAGGTCCTCATACCTCTGCCGAACGATCAAGGCATAGAATTCTCTGCCAAGGCACGTGTTTCTTTCTTCCTTCAATCCTGGATCCTTTAAGCGGGGCGTGAAAAAGCACCTTCTCATGCCGTCAAAGTTGAGACCTCAACATCGCCTCGGCTGCTATGAGGACGATGTAGAGGCCACTGCTCTTAGACCATATGACTGCTTACCATCAGGCGGAGTGTGGTCAAATTGATGAAAATAAAAAAATACTTGGACAATTTTTGCTTGAACTCTACAGGCAGGCAACAAGTCCGGTAAACTAACAACTTAAAATACTCTATATCCAGATAGACTGATCAACTGGAATGAAAAATGTATGATATAATTTATATGAAAACACAAATCCATGCTATAAAATAAAAGTCAATCATACAGAATGATCGTTAATTTTATCTTTTAAGCAAATTAGATAGATCATAAACCTATAATTAAGAGAATTTCAAAGATGCCAATAAAATAAACTACATTCGAAAAGTCAAAGTTGCGTGCCATAGCTAACCTCAAAGTGTCTACAGAGCATTCAAATGACAGCCTTTATCATCGCATCTCTATTAATAAGGGAAATCCTATTAATATTGTAAATGTTAAGATGTTGACATTTTCAATTCAATTCAATTCAATCGGTTTATTGCGAATATAGGTTTCAATATATGTTTACATAATATTTGGTAGGAACAAACATTTGGTACAACTATATTCCGCTTTTCAGCACGCAAAATATTTATAAGTACATTTGTAGGTTTATTTTATAATTCAGATTTAGTTATGTCTAAGTGAATATAAAGTAATAATAATAGCTAGATCTAAAAATTGAAAAAAAAAAATTTTATAATATTCTATCACATACACACACCACGATCTAGCCCAAACTAAGCAGAGCTTGTACTATAGGTACTAGACAATGGATAAACATACATATTATATACTTTTTTTTTGTAAATACGTACGTACCTATTATACATAGAAACACCCAGACCAACACAAACATCCATGTTCATGCACACAAACTTAATGTTTGACTTATGCGTGAATCGTACTCGCGACCTCAGGTGTGGCAGGCGGTTACACTAACCACTACGCCATCAAGGCCGTCTCACATACAGTCAAGTTTAATTTTTTTTGTCTTAGCTTTGTGATATCACTAAGTAAATGTGTCATCAATATATTAATTTATGCTATAGCATACTATATAATTATATAGGCATACCTTATTGATAAGTAATTGCTTCAATTTAAGTTTTGACAATTCTATGCTGGAGCATTGTAATATGTTCAATGGTAAATGATTCTTATGGATACGTGGTGACATACAATATATGCAATTGTTGACATGTTAGATAATCAGAAATTTGTCATATGAGTAGACTGTGACCTGGTTAACCATAAAGTATAGATAACACTTTTCATCTCGCAACATAATTCACTTTTCTGGTAAATCTATATATTATATTTCGTCGTAAACGCTTACAATGTATTGCCTAATCTAGTGAGATTTTCAAGGCGAAAGCTTGTAGCGTATAAATATTATTTGTTAATAAACCTTACATATTCCTACTTCAGTACTTGTTAGGTATGCATACTTAAGCATGTTTACTCATGCAGACTAGCTAACGGAAAGTGGTGAAAGGTACTGAACTTAGCACGTTCGAGATCTTGAGCCTAGTTTAAGGGAAACTTATGTTGACTTTAAAGGCTATTTTTAAAGCAGAAAATTTAAACATAAGTGACGAAGGCGAGACCCGTTGTTGATTTTTGTATTAGGAATATGTACATAATTATTATATCTATATTAACAGTCTAAAAACGTTTATGGATGACCACGTAATCTTGTTTGACCGGTGCATTTTCTTGATGATAATTGTCTTCTCTTAAGTCAATCCTTTAATAATATAAAATAATCCTATAATATAAAAATAATAATATATAAATAATCTTATAACTATCATTAATGTAACTACAGTAAACACACTAACCACTAAGTTTAAGTTCATAAGTGTTACTGACCTAAATTAATAAATATTTTTAATTGATTTTAGTGGTGGTAATTTTTTTATCCATGTTGTACAGGAAACTAGCGAAAGCGCTGCCAATTAGAATACTTGGATTTGATTTGCGGATTTACTAAACGATTTATGTACCTATGCAAACTCCTTGTAGTTGTCCGAATTTGACCACGGAAGTACATTATTTCTTGTTATATGAAATAACATTTCTTAGCATAACTATCTCGTCAAATTTGAATAACATATTTAGAATATATAACGATATAACATATTATTTGGATCTTCGAATAAATATAAAACTATGTCACGCTATGTTGGTTGACTAAATCAGAATCCGCCCGGCCACTAGAACAGGTCTAGTACAAGAATATTTCAAACCATACAATGGAGAAAGGAAAGCAAATATGAAAATAATACCTTTTAGCAAGAACACCGAAAAAGGGTTTTCTTTTCATGTTTGGGGTACGCAGAAAACTTATATTATATAATATCCGATTGATATGAAATTAAATTCTTTTGTAAAAGGTTTCGGCTATAGGATAAGCCGGTTTCTGATAATACCATACAAATAGGGATATTTTGCTCTTTTATTATTGGAGTATTACGTAAATTCAGATGCAAGAGATGTTTACAGGCAATACTGAATTACAATATCAAAATCTCCCTTGTATTTCTTAATTTTGAATATAAATATACTTCATGCGTGTTTCACCGAAGAAGCGGGCAGAGGTGTAATTCACCCCATTTCGCAAGATCTATGTTTATTTGTATATATTTTGTTTGGTCTATGGTTTTCCGTAATAGGGGGGTGAGTTATTTGCCTGCGGCTCAGTTCCAGATTCTATGCTGATACCAAGAATTTCGTGACAAAAAAACAAATAACAATTTGTTCGGCACAGGAATGAAACCCGGGACCTTAAGCACACTAGTACTACTACCAACACTATACTTAAGGATGACACGCTGTCATTGTATTAATTATGGCTTAAGTCACTTACCTATGACTTTCTTGCAGTTTTCATACATTAATGTAACTTCAGTATCTTTAGTAAACTATTTACAACTACGACATTTACTAAAAAAATTACGTTCATAAGTGTTACTTTGTAACCAAAATGAATAAATAATTTAAATTTTAAGTACAATATTCTACAACAAAAGTCACAATTCCTCTGAACACTCCAAATGAAGGCGAAATATTTCTCATCTCTTTCACCTTCAAAATGCGTACGAAAATATCGCTTGTTCAGCGTCTATACATTTGAATATAGATGGAAGATACAAAAGCGTTCTAACAAAATGTCTGTAATGACATTGCGATCGTGCCGCATCCATCAAATTTGAACTCGGTCAGGTATGCCGTTGTTGACTTAAGTATTATATATACCTATAGGTGCTCAATTTATGAGTAGAGACGATGTTCGTGTTTAGGTGCTATATGAATAATGTGTTAATGTAAGTTGTCACTGTGCGATTGGCGTTGTGGATTATCTGCTCGAGTCTTCGTTCGATCAACAAACGGATGAAAATTTGTGTTATATGCAAATAGTAGTCCCGGATCTAGATGGCCTTTGTGACCGTTATTTGAATGTCGGTAAAGCTGCCGCGACTCTAAATTATTGATAATGCGGGTGTTTTAATTTTTTAAAAACAATACAAACAATTTTTTTACTATGCCGGCCCTTTTACCTGGTGAAAAACATTTCTTAGGGCCGATTTTTCAATCGTTAGATAACTTTTATCTGGGGAATATGTTTGGCGTTTTGACAGCTTTTGTATAGAAAATATGTCATACCGCCATATTTATTCTTCAGATAAAAGTTATCTGAAGATTGAAAACCGGCCTTTAGTCGTACTAACTCCACTTGTTGTGTAAAAATCATCCATATTTAGCCAGCTACCGGATAAAACCCAGAAAAACACTATATCTATTTAGAATTTGTATTATCTGTTATACAAATTCTAAGTACGTATATATGTATCATGCAAAAAGGACTGAACGTATTTTGATGGTATTATTTGTATGTTCATAGTATGCTAGGACTAATTTATTTTATTTATTTGTTTCACAAATTGGATGTTACAGAAGAGTGTACAGCAAAATTTAAAATAAAGAAAAGAAATCTTGCCTTTGTCCACCCTGTGATAAAGAACACAACATGCTGAGGAGTCCAATGTGAAATGTATATCACAGTACGTGTATTCTAATACCGTTCAATAGAATTGCAGAAAATATGGCGATAAGAGTGATTTATGCTGTCTTTTGCAGGTCTAGCACTTCGTAAGCCGGGCCCAGAAAGTCGCGGTGAAACGTTGTACGTAAAAAACCAAAACCTATTTGCATTCAATTGAGAAATCTTGGTTTTGATTTCTGGGTCTGTGAAATGGTTATTGTGTTGGCTTCGATGTTGTAGTGGTTAGTGTAACCGACTGCCACGCGTGAGGTCACGGGTTCGATTCCCGCATAAGTCAAACAATTGTGTACATTAACATGGATGTTTGTCTTGGTCTGGGTGTTTCTATGTATAATCTATACTAATGTTATAAAGCTGAAGAGTTTGTTTGTTTTTGTTTGTTTGGTTGAACGCGCTAATCTCAGGAACGACTGGTTCGATTTGAAAAATTATTTTAGTGTCGGATAGCCTATATATCGAGGAAGGCTATAGGCTATATAACATCGCGCCACGACCCACGGGGGCGGCGCAGTAATCATAAACGTGGTTGATAAAGCGGGCACATCTAGTTATGTTATAAACTCTTAGTAACAGCACAAAAATGTGGCCAGGTGACTACAATAACTTCGTCCTATATAACGTGGTATTTCAAACTTAACTAACAAAATATGAGAGAACTATATTTTGACAACGACTTCACTCGCCTTATTGTAGATTTTATCAATAAATTTCTGTTCCTCGGTAATAGTACTTTTTTCCTGGATAAAAGATGTGTGTACACATGTAAGTACACGTTATCGGGGGTACAGAAAAGGTTCTGTACCCCTGATTAAGGTTTGTTCCGCATTCGTCCCTCATGTTTCGTCCCAAGCGTAAAAATAAGCATTCGTCCCAAAAAATGTTTCCTATATGCCCCTAAATTTAAATAAATATTAATTTCTTAATGTAATTCCACTTTCGTCCCAGATTATGTTCCTTTACTGTCCCTTTTATTTTTTTGTATGGATTTTTTTTGTACCGTCTACTGATAAATATTTTAAAATACCTCGTTGATCTCTCGTTAAAACAACCATAAGCCCAAGCTTATAGTTGCATGACATCACGAGCCTGACAACGAAAGATTTAAAATAATTTTCAACCATGTTTTGTTTTGTTAAACATATGTACAAAAAGGTAGGGTGAAAAAGGAATAATTTAAAAAGAGGGGCGAATGAGGAATATTTTGGAATGTGGGACGAAATGAAGTGGCAAATGCGGAACAAATCCTGATAACGTGTAAGCAAGGTTTTGTGATGATCAGTTGGGTGGTTAAGGCGTGAAAGGGTAACAAAATTCATATGAATAGTATTAGTTAGGATACTTCTGGCTACCCTTTTGAGCAAATACGAATATATATAATCTTACATAGCTAAAAGTAGATACATTTAAGCAGATTCATTTAAAATCGTTAGAAAATGAGAGGTCAGAAAGTACCTACTACTTTCGATCTATTAGTTTGGGCCCGCATGGCCTAGAAACTACGTTGAAGTATTACAATAGTTATCATAGTTTTTAGGTCAAAGGAGCATATATTATGGTTAATACAGATGAAGGTTACATTATGATAACGTTATCATAATAAGATTGAAAATGTCTAAAGCTAATTAAGTACCTACTTAGCTTTCGATATAGTAGTTTTTAAAAAGTACTGTAATATTACTGCCGTCATAAGGAAAAAGACGTATTTCCTAATATTTTGTATTTAATATAAATATTCTGCAGATGCGGCTTTTCTTACTGTTCCAAATACGTAATAATCTTATATTCGAAATAAATTCTTAGGTATGTCTTTTTTCCTTATGACGGCAGATTAGTAACTTCGCTATAGCCAGGTCGCTAATATTTTAATCCTTACGTACACCATAGTATGTACTGTTAATTCTTAGCAGCATTACAATAAAGAAAGAAAGAAAGAAAGAAAGAAAAGAAATAAAGAAAAACCTTTAGGGGCTTTCAATCTATCATGTCGTTAAAATGTTATGATTACAAACATCCAGAACGATGGTTATACAGGTTGTCCCAGAAGTCAACGTCAAGCCGGAATCAGGTAACTGGCTAAGTTATAATAGCTATCAGAAAAATAAAAAAAAACTGAGTTACGTATTTTAAAAATAATAGGCATTTTACAAGAAATCAAAAAAATGTACACCCTGTGACGGTCTTTTCAATCCTGTTACTACAGATAAAATGCTTTTGTTATGTAATCTTGAATAATACTTCTCGATTTTTTTCGAATATTCGAGATAACATATAAAAAAAAAGTCAAGAAGAAAATATCTGTAGTAACAGGAGAGAAAAGACCGTCACAGGTGTGATATTTTTTTTTTCATACCTGTACTTTTTAAATACGTACCTTTTTCATAGCTATGTGTTATAACTTAGCCTGTTACTTTTTTCCGGCTTCACTTCGACTTCTGAGACTGTATATGTATATTTATAAAGATTTTGATTAATTGAACATATCACATTATGTTTAATCATCGAAACCTATAAATGCTAGTAATATACATAAAAGACAATACTTACTAAGTAAAGCGTCATCAAAACTTTACCTGAAATGATTAATTTAATTTGTCTTTAGGAAAGTTCATATCTTACTTTACTTTTATGTTTAAAAGTTATGTAAAGCACTAGCTTATATCCGCCATTTCACTCGCGTTTTGAGGTAGGTACCTATAAAAGGTAACCTCGCAAGCCAGCTAATAAACTATGTTTATGCAAAAAACTATTTCGATCTATTGCTCCTGTTGCTCCATTGCTTGCATGTAAGCGAACCGACAAACACTTTTAATAAAGGACCATGTCAATTCAAAGCGTAAAATTAAGGGATATTTAAATACCGTCCATCAATTCAGAAATATAATTCCTCCATTTTTGTCACGATTAAAAGCATGTGTACGAAAATAAACTACACAATTAAATAACAAATTTAATAAAGCCATCGCTGACCTTTAAAATTCGTATCCGAACGGAAAATGTTCCACAACTTTCTGATCAATTTATTGATACAAAACTTGTATCTCCCCAACGGATATAATAAATATCGAAAACTCCAGCTAATTGCTGTCTATAGGCGAATTATTTCCTTTCAATGAAAATTTATTAGAAGTCAAATATCCGAAAATAAGCAACTCCAGCGTAAATTATAATTTCAACGGTCCAATCACCAATTTTCGTAAAGTTGCTTTTATTAATTATACATCTGTACACTGTATCACATTAATGTGTTCAAGAAACAAACTAATATACATCATTAAGCTTTAAAAGGTAGCATTAGAATTTTAGAAAAAGTTTATTTAGCCTAAAACAAATTGATTTCGGCTCTGAGCATCGTAAACATTCATCATCATCATCTCAGACGAAAGACGTACACTGCCGGACACAGGCCTCCCCCAAGGTTATAGGTCACCCATCATAAACATTACTTAGAGCTAATTAAAGAAAAAGAATGTACGTGTATACAATGCATCAAAATTAAACAAATCAATCAAATCTAAAGATCCAATAACATGTTCGTCTTATACTTAGAAGAATAATAAACAAATCGTAAATAGTAAAGACAAATGTATGCTGAGCTGACTGCCAACATACAGTAGTCGAAAGGAGAGTAATTAAGGAAAAGAAATACTAAAGGCGAAACAGAAGTAATATAAGAAATATTGCTTCATTAAGAGATTGTGCACAAGTTTATAATAAAACAGATCCAAAAGACTCAGAAAATGTAAATGAGATATTAGAATATTGGTTTATAAATACTCACATGTCAAAACATTGGTTTAAAATTTCGCAAGTTATGATTTTTATCACACTTATACAAATGTTTACAGTAATGTTAACCCTTGTCACTTTATCTTTAATAATACCTACAATGTCAACGATATTTTCTGTCTCAATTACTTATAACTGTAAAAATAAAATGGTCAATTTGATGGTCTCTCAATGCGTGGGTGAGATCTGTTCGACTGACTCTTTACTGATTTTGTTTATGACTCCTTTCATTCTGCCGGTTGTTTTTTAATTCTAATCTTAGATACTTTAAATCTATCTCATTGTCATTCTCGAATCCATTTCCGTTTATAAATATGAATAGATGAATGTCTATTGTCGACTTTAAATTGAATTAGACTTTTAGCACTTTGTTTGTCATTTTAATCGAACGTAATTTTTATAAAGTTCACTGAAATTGAAAACTGGGCCAGATTGTCAATCAAATATGAATTGCCAGTGGTTTAAAAATGACTGATTATTTTATAATTGCTCAACTTCCGAATTCTAATTAGAAAGTCATTGATCAAACCCAAATTACCGATTGTTTCATTAAAGCGTGCGTTATTCAACTGCCCACTGAAATATTAAACACGCCTATGAATAAAAAACTCATTTCCTAACAAAAAAGCTCAAACTCAATCACAAACAATGCTCCATTGTTATAATGAATTGTTTTGTTACTTGTTCAACACAAAACTGCCTGATCATTGTTATCTTTTATTCCGCCCACATAGTTTTTTAAATAAATTAAATCAATTAGTTCTACAATTGTTTCCTCATCACCTATTACCGCTACTTTCAATCTATTTCAATATTAAATATGGCGCTTTATTTCCTCGCTACTTTACAGACTAATTATCGTAAAGTTTTATGCTTTTAAGATGTCTAAATAGCCAGTAATGGTATGGTTTACTGAACGTTAAAGTCATAACATTTCTCTAAAAGTAAATCATTGCACGTTTCCGTTACCGTCTGTACATGTTCCATTAAAGCGCTGTCGGCAGACGGCAACATAGCTTTAATAACGTCTGTCATACACATGTTTACTTTTGCCAATCAAACAGATCTAACTGCATTAGCCACATCCGTCTATCGTGCGTATTGCAACATCGTGGCAGACCATCAAACGACGTGACACTTTCACTAAATACTCGGTTCGCACTTAGTCTCACAACACTAGGAATCCCTCCATTCAGGGTTTGTGGGACGCACTATCTGGGAACAAACATCCCTATACAAACATGCCGTACGATGTTTCGGACGCGGGAACGTCGGCCGACAGCGATGGGGCTCCTCCGACGGCCGGTAAGCGACTGGATGAAATCATGTTTAGCTGCGAGCCGCACCGGCTATTGCATCCGAGCACGAACGACAACGGCCGAATGTAATTTTGAGGTGAAAACGAGATAGGTGGGAAAGTGTAGGGAAGAGAAAGAGATGGACGCTCAGGTGGGGTGGGAAATGGCTGCATCAGACCGTAGGGGTTTTGTCTATGCAGGTTGGAGATTTAGAGTGCATTCGACCGAGAGGCGCCAAGTACTAGAGACGCCTAGGGCGTCGAAAACCCTATCATTTTGTACTATTAATGAATTGATGTCTTCACTGACCCGAATAGCGGCCAATTTTATTTAATTGTTGGAGACGATAAAGCAATTTTATGATAAATTGCTTTGGAATTGATATAATTGTTTTATGTGGGCTGTAACCAGAGTGCGCGGTACATTTGTTTCATTTGACTGATGGTTAAATAATTATTTGTTAATATGAAATGATTTCCTTTTTTATTGTAGGTATTTGGTGTTTAGTAATTATCTGGGAATAGGAACCTATTACAAGTAAAATATTTACTCTTGTTCCAATACTTTTTGGCGCCATTTTAATTGAGCAATAAAGAACACACTATGTATATAGTGTGTTCTTTCTAATATTATAGTCTGTTCTAAAATATAAAAAAATACTTTTACTATAGCTTATCCCTGCGAAAAATTATAGTTTATGACACTTAAGTCTAGGTGGAAAATATAGGTAACGTAATAAAAAATAGGCACTCTTAGATCATTATTACTTTCGTAAATCACTTTAATATTTATTAAGATTAACTTTTTGTTATAATTGGATAATAAATATTTTTTTAATACAGATTTACAAAGCCGGGTGTCTAGCTTCTTACTTTATAATGGAAGAAGTTAAAACTTTGTATGTGATTATTAATTAATATAAGCATTTAATAAATTAAGAACTTACGTACAACTTAGTTTATTAATTTCATGAATATAAGTCAATCTTGCCATTACCTGCTTAGTTCTGTCATATTTTTATTGATGTCACGAACTGCGATAGCCTTTAGTGCCCTGCATTGCTACGAACAACAGTCCCTAGCTAAACCGCTATTTCTAACAAAGGCCCAAAGCAAAGAATTTAACACACATATTACTCACTTATTTAAATTTAAGACAGGCTAATAAAACTCTAAAAGGGCTCACAATGAATATAACAAAGACAGAAGTAAAAAGAAATTCTTTAAAAAAAAATGTTTTTGCAATTAATAATCAGCAGTTAGAATATATAAGCGAATACATTTATTTAGGACAATTAGTATCACCGACAGAGAGCATGTAGAAAGAAATTGAAAGAAGAATAACAAGCACTTGGAAGAGATTCTGGTCGTTGAGCGAAGTAATGAAGAATAAAAAAATGTCTATGGTGGAGAAACGGAAAGTCTTCAATGCTTGCATAGTTCCATGTCTTACATACGGATGCCAAACTTGGGCCTTAACTGAACAACAATAAAATAAACTAAATATATGTCAGAATGGGATAGAGAGAAGCGTATTGGGAGTAAAGTTCAATCAGTATGAAGAAAATTGAAATGGCCTTGGACAGGACATATGCTGAGAGAAAAGAAAGAGAAATTGACCAGAATAATAACGGAATGGTACCTTAGAGAAAGAAGAAGCAGCAGAGGAAGACAGCCAAAGCGATGGGACAACGATTTGAAGCAAGTAGTTGGGCCAGAATAGTTACGTACACGTTCCGACTGATGGTAAGCAGTCGTGTGGTCTAAGAGCAGTGGCCTCCACATCGTCCTCATAGCAGCCGAGGCGATGTTGAGCTCTCTACTTTAACGGCCTGAAAAGGTGCTTTTTCACGCCCCGCTTAAAGGACCCAGGATTGAAGGAAGAAAGAAACACGTGCGTTGGCAGAGAATTCCATGCTTTGATCGTTCGACAGAGGCACTCTAATTGACTCTACCGTGTAAGGAAGGCATCTGAGCCGAGCACGCGTTGTTGTAGATAGGAAAGGGCGGGATAAGGTAGAACAAATCTTCAGAGCACTCTCTGTGGTATATTCTGTAGAAACATGCCAATGAGTGCTTTATTTTTGAAAGTACGTCGCGTTAAGTTTTTTTTTTTTTACAGACAACTTGGGGTACCAAGTTATTGTCCCATGTGGGTATCGAAACCACAACATTCGGCGCGGCGGCAGTGGCCAGGTGACCTCTTAAATCACTACGTCATCAGTGCAGTCACTATATAATATAATAATATATAATATTCTATCACATACACATGACACAATCTAGCCCAAACTAAGCAGAGTTTGTACTATGGGTACTAGACAATGGATAATGTCTATCCATAGATATATCATCTATAGATATATTATATATACCTATATTTAATTTATAGTCCCATATTTTGTTACTTTTCATGTTTTATTTATAAGTGGTTAGGTTTGTTAATATTAGTTAAGTTGTAAATTATAATTTTTGCTTTGTTTATGTAATTAAAGTCACTCATGAAATTAAAATAAAATTAAACATATATATGATAAAAGAACAAAAGCCTTACATATTATATACTTTTCTTTTTTATAAATTTATACATATTATACATAGAAAAGCACCTTCTCAGGCCGTCAAAGTAGAGACCTCAACATCGCCTCGGCTGCTATGAGGACGATGTGGAGGCCACTGCTCTTAGACCACACGACTGCTTACCATCAGGCGGAGTGTGGTCATTTTGACGAGCAAACTAAAAAAAGAAACACCCAAACCAAGACAAACATCCATGTACATGTACACAAATGTTCGACTTGCGTGAGAATCGAATCCGCGATCCCAGGCACGCCTGTTACACTAACTACTATGCCATCGAGACCGACAATTTTAAATTCGGTTAGTTCCCTGAACCGCGTAAGTGTACCGCTATTCTCAGCTGAACATTTGAAATGAAATACACGTATAGAGCAATTAGCTTCCTTGTCTTTGCAATATTTATGAGCTATTCCACCCTGTCTACCAGAAGATATATCGCAAACGGCCATCAAGCGTAAGATATACGAGACTATAAAATATTGGCACACGGTGAAGATAATGGATTCGTTATCATAAATAGCCTGTTAGTGTGCTGTTTCTATAAAACTATCAGGGTAAGCAACGTGCTATATGGCGGATTCTATGATGGGTGATCGTATGGGCAGCTTTAAAGTCATCTCAGTTATGCAGATTTGTAATTTTGGACGTAAATTGTATGTAGCTTACAAATCTTATAAGTCAACACTGATATTCTTTTATTTTGCAATATTCTAATGTATATTGCAAAAATAAAGAATTCCTTATTGTGAGAAACTACGGTATTATATAGGTATATTGTTTATTGTATTAGGATTTTGACACATTAAATGAGCAAATCTTATTAATTAAAATTAATCAATTTACCCATTCGCTTACTGGGAGACCATTGGATTGCTACGCAAAGGTCTCAAATTCGATCCCAAAGCACACACTTCTGACTTTTCGAAGTTATGTGCGTATCAAACATTATCGCTCGCTTTAACGACGGGGAAAAACATCGTGGGAAAACTCTGAAAATGTCTGAGAGTATCGTCCCCATAATTTTCTCGACAATATGTGCAATCTACCAAACTCGCAATGGGCCAGCAAGGTGCTATGGCCTAACACTAGAAGAGGCCCATTCCCAATAAAACAGTTTCTATACACGGCTAGTGGTTAGTGTAACCGACTGCCATGCCTGAGGTCACGGGTTCGATTCCCGCATTAGTCAAACATTTGTGTGCATGAACAGATGTTTGTCTTGGTCTGGGTGTTTCTATGTATAATATGTATTATATTTACAAAAAAAAGTATATATGTGTGTTTATCCATTGTCTAGCATGCATAGTACAAGCTCTGCTTAGTTTGGGCTAGATGGTGTTGCGTGGATGTGATAGAATATTAAAGAATATTATTATATTAATATGTTTTTAGGTCCACTAGGCTTCGCTGCTCATTAGGTATTGTAATTTTAAAAATATTTACTGCATTACGACGCCTTTAAATACGCAACGTGTTTAGAGGTAGTAGAGCCTCGCTGATTTCAGCATGAATGGGCCGACTCGACCGGTGAAGGACTACCCTTTCACAGAATATCGACGTGAAGTAGCAGTATTCCTACTGTTGTGTTTCGTTCGGTGAGTGAGAGTGCCGGAGGCCCAATCACCCTCTTTCCCTTCCCCACTCCTTTTCCTTCCCACTTCCTTTCTTAAAGGATAGGCAACGCGCAAATGATACCTCTGGTTTGGCAGGCGTCCATAGGCTACGGTGACCACTTACCATCAGGTGAGCCGTATGCTTGTTTGCCACAATAGTTATACACAAAAAAAAACCTCAGTAAGTCTGATTAGAAAACTATAAACATCATAGCTAATATCAACACTGTGCGGAACACGATAGTTATTACATTAGTTCCGCTTAATACCTCAGCATATATGGCTAAAATCCACACAGATGACAGCGGTCATAATCGCAACGACATCCAAGTAAACAGGTGCCAGTTTCCTTATCTGATGCAGATAATCCTTTACGCCTACATTCAGAATAATTTGTAGTCGGCCATAATGTTCTTGATACTGTCAACAAGCCTGACCAATCGTATAAAACCAGTGTTAGGAACTCATAGTATCAACTCTGCAGCCAAATAAATTGGTAAAATGGAAGTATTGAAATTAAAGTACTTTAAAATACGGATTTTACCGCTCAACTTTTTTAAAAACTATTATTACATTATTTTAAAACATTATACTACCTACTACTACAATTTGCTCTGGCTTTGCTCACGTAAATGTAGATTAGGTGAAGTTAGTCACAGTATTTTTCTGGATGGTAGGTACCCTTTGTCCTTTTCTGTACCCCTGACAACGTGTATGCAAGATTAAAATGATCAGTTAAGTCACTAAGGCATAAAAGCGTACCAGACAAATAAACAAACAAACTCACATTTATAATATAATATTAGTTACGTTTATTAAATACTGTTACTAGTTATTATACTCAACGCACTCAACGACAAACAATGACTCAATGAAGAGTTGCCGTGAACATGGCTGCTGAAAGCAACCAAAACGTCGAAGAAAGTGTAAAATTAAATGTTACTAGTTTCTATAATTTAAATAACTTAAATAGAAGTAAATAGTTAATATAAACAGTGTTTAACAATAGTAGTTAAAGTTCAAAAATGATATAATAATAATGTTTAAAAAAGGCAACGCTATAAAAGTATATTTTTAACGACAGATCCCGCCGGAATAAATCCTGTGTCGCGGCGGGCTTTACAAAAATTTAATTAACGGACACAAAGAACACGCAGACTCAGACCATGGGGATGGGGATCGAACCCACAATACTCAGTGCGGTGGCAGTGGCCATCCGTGCAGTCAATGTATAACATCCGCGTAAATGTAAGACCATATTGAGATGGAAGTAGTAACTTTAAATAAACAGTAAAATTCCTGAGTCAGGTCTGGCATCTCACGATTGATCACATGAACGTAAACTTATGCTTAGCTATATCCGTTTGAATCCCACGGGAACGCAGTACCGAGATAAACTATCCTGTGTTAAGACAAAATATGGTTTATTTTTAAGACAAAGCAATATCTAAATCTCTTCGATTTTATTCACTCGTTATTAAGAAACAAACATGAAAAACACTTATTATAATTTACATTTATAATATTATTAGGATTAATGTGTGTATTTGTGACAGTATCAAGTAACGTTGAGATCACTTCTTATCACCTCATTCAGAAATGCTATCAAGGTAGCATCTTCAGACACAAGTTGTGACCATCCCTTACTCCTGGGATGTCCTAGGAGTAAGAGATGGTGTGGGCTGCGTGGGCCTGCTCGCCACCCGATCAGCACCAGGTCCGAGAGGCAGCGTACGTTTGCCACGTGCGTGTCTGTCGTCTTTGTTCCCCCCAGGGGGACGGTGGAAGATGTATTTTTTGTGCAGTGGCCTGCCGTTTCACACGGCTCGCGGTTGTGATTGCATGTGAATGCGAATCGCGCGGCCTCGCCGTCTAGGGTTATGTCGAGGAACACCGTGGTAAGTTTAGCCGGTATAACCGGGGTACCTTTTCCCCGGTGAGCCCGACATAACCTCTCCGTCGCCCCGCGGAGAGGTATGCGCCAAAGCATAAAACCATGTAAAAGAAAAAAAAATGGAGTAAGAGATGGTACGTGATGCAATTTTAATAGAAGGGCGCTGTCAATATAATTCATATTTATCATTATTAAGATACGAGTCATCACCAGCAGGTCAGATGCGATATAGGTATGTACAAGTATTTTTGTATTAAGTTCTAATGTATTGAAATAATATGCTGCGTTAGGCCATGGAAGGTACCATATTATGGTGTTATGTACTTCTGTATTCGAATATCTATCTAATAAAACTATTTCATTCGAATAAGGATATTCGAATTACCGCATCACTACAAGGCAGAGAATTTTATGCAAGTAAACATTTTGTAAAATAATAATACCGCCCACATTCGACATAACTTTTGTTTCTACCATTATACAACAATTTTATAGTACCATCGCGCTTAACGGCATTAGTATGAACAGATACAGTAAATACAAGAAAAAATGTGGTAAGTTATCAAGTGATGCAATAAAAATGTTGCTCGTATGCTACAAAGTGTTGGACAGTGTGCTGTGTTGTGTGGTCTCAAATACAGCGATTATTATTTGGTAATATATTTTATAATTTCTGGACTGTCTTTGTGGTGCAGCGGTATTGAATGCCACGCTTTGGCACGAATGGGCCGGCTCGACCGGAGTGATACCACGGCCTCACAGAAAACCAGCGTGAAATAGCGCTTGCGTTGTGTTTCGTCGAGCGAGTGAGGGTAGCAGAGGCCCTACCGTCCCCCCTCCCTCCCAACTGGTTGGGGCAAATTTAAAAGGAACGCAACGCACTTGTGACTTCTCTGGTGTTGCGGCTGCGCGGTTGGCGGCGGTAATCGCTTACCATCAGACGAACCGTCCGCTTTTTTGCGTCCTATAACATAAAAAAACTGGTTTGCATTAGGTCTTGGGTAAAATGTTATTGTGTCGAAGAATTATCTATAATAATCTAATAGGCAACAAGCCTAGTGCCGTTATTCATATTCAGATTCCGTGCTGCTAGTAAAATTGTTTTGAAAGAGCACCTTTGCCCTTAGCCCGACCGAGGAATTGAAGTCGAGATTCTTAGCAGTCGCATTCGCTACCGTTGCGCTAACGAAGCAGTCTTAGTCAGGTAATTAAAATTGTACCTCAATTTATAAATAATATAAATAACGACATAACATAATATTGTCTTATGTTTACGCGAATGTTATACATTGAAATTAAACACTTTATACGGATTTTATCGCGTTGTTTATTTTACTTTAAACACTGTTATTACATAATTTTGAAAACTCTAACACTACTATTATTGAACCTTACTACTATTAAATTTAAGCTATATATTCTCTAATTAAAACTATTTATATTTAAGTTTACTTAGTAAACTTAAATATAAATAGTAGTAGTAATAATTAACTAATGTAACTAGTAAGATTTGTTTACACACGAACATTAAGACAGGTGATAATAAATACATATAGATAGTTTCACGACTATACCCAAAATAGTCGGCTGAGTAGTATTTTACATACCTTTCGTCAGGTTAGGTTTTATATCCCAATTAATGCCTTTTACCAGACCCAGTTCCAGACTCCGTAATATTACTAAAAATAATCTTGACAGAAAAACCCAATAATACTTCGCCTAACCCGGGAATTGGAGACCCGAAACTTCAAGCAAACACTCCCATCATTAGAAATTAAAGAGGCTTTATCATCACTACCGCTAGCACTGCGCCCACACCTGTCCCGCCCACGTCCGCAACAGAGTACTTTCGCGATGTTTGCACGATCGGCGCGCCGTGGGCGAGATCCCGATTTTATTGCTCTTACTTATTCACTTCATTTTATATCACCATAAAACGATGTCCGTTTGTCTGTTTGCAAGCGTCCACCTCGGAAACTACTGTACCTGATTTCTAATGGTTTTTATCCTTGACAGGTTTTGGAGGGAAGATATTGTTATTTGTCTTCTTGTAATTGGATGGACTGTGAGGGATCCATGGCATTAAATTTCGCTCACAATTCCTAGTTCAATTTCTTGGTCAGCTTAAATGTTGCTTATGTCACTCTGTCTATCTCTGCAATACAAGAGCTGTTAATTCTGATATCTAATCCGTGGGAGACGGCTAGTTAAATAATAAAACAATTCCATATGAAAATCCTTTGTATTTCAAAAGACTTCCAGGATAAAACAAATGAATAAATTAACTAAAAATACAATAGTACCTAGCAAATTCCACCACACCTCTTTTTCACATTATATACATATACCTACATAGATATATGAGTGTAAAACATAAGTCATGATTCAAAAGCATATATTTGAATATTTACAAATACAAAGTGCTCGAAAAATCGTACAGTTTATTTAGGGAGAGTAATCGGCTTACTTTAACGGTAATAAGCTTATTGGGCATCTTGAGTTTTGTAGAATTTATCAATGTATATACCTATATAGGTATGTATATGTAATGTACGGATAGAAATCTTATTACTTGTATCAATGATATTATATTCCTTTAGCTATGCACCGCGGTTTCGCTCACGTTTATGATAACTGATCCGCTCTCGTGGTTTATAGCTTGATGTTATATAGCCTATGTTACTATTGGATAAAGTAACTTTCTAATGGTGAAATAATGATTAAAATTGGTTTATTAGTTTTGTTTTTCGTTACAAACAATATTAGGGGTTGTTCCGTATTCATCATATGACGTCTCATGCTATTTCTTTACTCATTCTAAACTTGTATGCCTAACTGGCCCGACCACATTATTTTAATTTAAAAAAATATTCATCAGAAACGCGTTCCTTACTCTAACCTTCTCCATAGCCTTTACTATTTCCAAGTCACTTGGGGTCGGTTTTTCTAGTCTAACCGGATTTGACTGGATATCAGTTTTTACACGGAGCGGCTGCCACCTGACCTCCGCTACCCGAAGGCTAACGATACCCTAAGGCTAGACCAGTGTCAGGATATTATAGGGCACTGACTTCCCAATAGCGACAGCCATAGATGTTCATGGCAACGTGCTCTGCGAGGCACGGAGCAGGCGATTCCGAAAGTCAGAGGTGCGCGACGTGGGTTCGAACCCGAGACCCTCTGCATTGCAGTCTGTTACTCTAACCATAATATAATATTTGCTATGGTACTCTAACCATGGCAAATATAACTGGAAAAGTATGGATAGCAAAACAATCTTTGGCTTCGTAAAACTAGATTAGGATAAGTTAGTAAGAGTACTTTAAAAAATATTTATATTTAGGTTTCTAATGGTGAAAATTGTTGTAAAATCGGTTAAGCAAATCTACCCTCTTAATAATAATAGTATAAATATAGATTACTAAAACAGTATTTTTTGTTCAGACCGTCAACCAAAACCTTAGAGTTTTTGGGTAATTTCGTCATCGGTTGAGCTAAGAATACTTATAGAATGAATAAAGAATTGAAAATGAAATAATTTCTGTCGGTTGAGTAAGGAACGTAAATATGTAGGTTGAGTTAGGAAAAACAGTGTAGGATGAAACGTCATCGGATGACGCCGGAACAACCCAATAATAGATATATTTTCATTATATATCCCAATAATAGATATTTTTTATAATATTAGTATAGATCAATATAATAGTGTTTTATCTAGAGTTATAGATAGATATTTTAACCATGTAACATTGGTCGCAAAATGCGGTTTCGATACATGTAAATAATATACATAACTTTATGTTTACTTGTTTCACTGATGCGTACTAATGTTGCAAGAAAGAACTGAAAGAAGATACAAAATATATAGGAGTAAAAGTGATAGGTATTTAGAAACGTTGGCACTTAATTTCTTGTTCTAGGAACTTTGTCTTGGGTGAATTGATTGAAAGCGCTACTATTCGGTAAGTTTTGGTATTTACTTTAGTGCATATCAAATATATGTATCTTTGATATCTAAATAAATGCAAATTTTGTTTGTAAAAGAAAATGGATTGATTTATAGCTTTTAATTTAAGCACTTAATTATAAGTTCAATCACTTTTATTAAATTACATACATATGTGTAAAGTCTCCATCCGCCCATATAAACAGAAATGGCAGAAGTGAATAACACATTTTGCCAGCTATAATGTACTTCTCACCTTAAAGGGGTTCCTATTTCCGACTACCGTTTACAGATCCAGACTGTATGGTACTACAAAAAAAAAACTTACAGTATTACCAATTTTGTTTCTTTTTGCAGTAATAAACGCATTTATTACTGCAGCGTCACCGATGTAGCGTAAAGCTAAATTAGGTAAAAGTACGATATATGTAGGCCTAAAAGGAAATGTTACTTACATATAAAACCTGTATTATTGTCTTCTATTTACGCGAATGTTATTCATTGAAATTAAACTACTATATACGGATTTTATCGCGTTGTTTATTTAGCACTGTATTACAAAATTTTGAAAATATTACACTACTACTACTATTGATTTTATTTTACTAATTTATAAGTTAATAAAATTATTTAAACTATTAAATCTATTTATTTTTGGTTTACACTTTCCCCGACGTTTCAGTTGCTTTCCAGCAGCCATGGTCACGGGGAGACTAAGATAGTAGTTGTCTCAATGTTCCAGTGTAGTTATTTCAAAGTACCCGAACATAATTTAATTATTGGTGTTTCTATTTACGCAGAATGAGCTCAAAGTATCATGAAGTCTAGCTGTGGTTTGTTTCTTCTTGGGTTTGTTGTTTCTAACAAAAACAAACCACAGCTAGACGTCATGATACTTTATATAGTATATAATAGTATAAAACCTGTCCTGTTTATAAGACGAATTACTGCTGGGAACTGTCTCCTCGGTATGAGAAAGGTTAGGCTACAATCTACCACTATACCTCGGTGGGGTCGTGATTGCGGTTTTGACAAAGAACACCGTGGTAAGTTCAGTCACCATCTTTCTTGGCCCCGGTAAGTCCAACAGTTGGAGTTTGCATCAATGCATTCCCCAACATGAAAAATAATCTACCACTATGGCCTCGATATAATTATACCGAATTTTCTCACGATGTTAATTCAACTGTAAATGTGAACATTGATAATTAAATATTTATTTTGCATATTACTTTGAAATGTGACAGGTGTTCGTGACCTTTTTTTATTTATTTTTTTGTTATTGTGAAGCAGCAAAATGATTGTAACGGACCTGATGGGAAACCCAATTACAGTCCAGAGACAGTGACGAAGAGGAGAAGATAGATGTCTTCTAGTCGTCGTCAGTGTCAAGCCGGTCTGACCAGATGCTTCTTCACACTACGTTTGAAGGACCCAATATCATATATGGGAGGGAACACATGAGCCGGAAGACTGTTCCAAAGTTGTATGGTACGGCATAAAAAGGAATTGCTGAACCTTTTGGTGCGAGACGGGATTGTGCTAACCGTCAATCGGTGATTACGAAGACCGGCACGTGTAGCTCTCAAAAGGAAGGGGGAAGGTGGGATGAGGTCAAATCACTCTTCGGAGCATTCGCCATGATAGAGGCGATAGAAAACGCTAAGGGACGCAATGTTTCTACGAAGTTGTAGCGGTTCGAGGTCCTTCGTAACCTCCTGGCTGTCGATTATACGTACAGCATGACGCTGCAGTTTATCTAAGGCATCGAGTAGGTACTTAGCGGAACCATTCCAAAAGTGCGAACAGTACTCCATGCTGCTAACGACTTGGGCCTTATACAGCAGATACCGCTGTTCAGGAGTAAAGAAACAACGCACCTTGTTTAGAATCCCGAGTTTGCGTGCAGTTGTGGTTATTACACTCTCTATGTAATCCCTAGAGTTAAGGTCGTGGCGGATGTCTATGCCTAGGATGTTAAGACTATCCTGCAGTGGCAGCGTGGTGCCCCGAAGAGTGGGAAGTGGAGAGAATAGGGTCTTTTTTGAGCTGAACGCGCACACCTGAGCTTTCTTAGCACTGAACTCAACCAGGTTAGATGAACCCTAAGCGGATATGTCATCCAACACCCTATTGAGGTCAGTGACAAGCTTTACCCGCCTCCTCTCAGTATCCTGCCGGTTGCTAGGTGGTTGTGGATGGTAACAACCATGAACCGCGCTATCGTCTGCATAACAATGAATGCCACCAAGAGATAGCATGTCATTTATATGCAGAAGAAATAGAGTGGGAGAGAGCATGGAACCTTGTGGGACTCCAGCATTTACACTTACGAAACGTGAAAAGCATCCGTCCACCAGGACACGCATTTTTTGCTCGTGTAAAAAACTGGAGACCCATTTAACTAGCCGGCGGGGCAGACCATATGCCGGCAACTTGGAGAGAAGACCGCGGTGCCAGACCCGATCAAAGGCTTTAGCAATGTCCAGCCCGATTGCCAAAGCTTCGCCTTGCTTATCAATAGCCTCACCCCAGATGTGCATTAGATAAGCAAGAATATCACCCGTTGATCGATTTGGTCGAAACCCATATTAGCGATCATTGATGATGGAGTGACACTCAAGGTAGCGGATTAGCTGGTTGTTAAGAATCCGCTCCATTACCTTGCAGATCACTGAGGTGACTGCTATTGGGCGGTAGTTTGATGGATCGGACCGGTCCCCTTTTTTAGGGATAGGTTGCACGTTGGCTTCTCTCCAAGATTGAGGCACACTACCAGAGAAGTAGGAGTACCGATATAGTCTCGTCAGCCACATATAAACATGCCCATTTCTTTGATTAACTACTAAAATATTTCTTAAATTCTGTGCATAACTTTGCGTTTACGCTTAACTCGTTGCGCGCCATTTGCACCACCGCATAGGTTCATAAGCGCCAAGGCCTTCCTTTCACTTTTTTAACCTGGCGTTCAAAGGGTAGGTTTGATTTCTGATTCGGGAAACGTATTATTGTATTAGATAAGTCCAGTTGGCGACAATAAGCTAACCAACCTCATTTAACGTGGTTTAAAACAACAGACGAAATGTTGACATACTGCCCTCCAGACTGAATTTCATTTACGGTCATCTGCGCTTGAGATATTATAGTGCACAAGTTTGCACTTTATATTGCATATCTCTTATATAAATATCTATGAGATGGCAAACTGACACGACCAGAGAGTGACCAAGCGCAATTCCAAGGCATAACCTCCTTTCTGAGACACGGAAGTGAGCAGCACATTCCATAAGTATGCTGCTACTCACATATGGAATGACCTGCCTCCGCCGATAAGATCCCTGAGAACAAAGGGAACCTTTAAAATACATTTAAAAAAGTATTTATTACATCAACAGAAACTCGATCAGGATAAAAACTACAAATAAATTTAATTCTATTTATAAATATATTCAGTAATAGCTGTACTTACGTTATGTATTATGGCTTATATACTTAACAAGTATTTAACCATAATCGGGGTAGGTATATCCTACGCGGTACATAGGGTGGCATGGTTGAGATGTTGTCATTAGCTATTGTTGAGAGCTGAGCATTGTGAGGGTTTTTGATGTAGAACCTGAAGCAATAACATACGCAATGGATAGTAGATTGGCATTGATTCACTTTTATATTATGTGCCACAATTGTAGTTTATATCAGTTATTATTACATATTATGCATACCTGTATAGTTCTGGGTTGTCATTTGCAGTGATCGTTTCCCCGAGTTGTTGGCTTTGTACAATATCATTCTATCCGTATTAAAGGACGTGGGCCTTTATTATTATTATTATCTTTATTATTGCACAATGTTTTGGTCACGCAACCTCCGTGTCGATGCGGCGCAGCTCGGCCAAATGAATTACGCGAGTGAGATACCATTATGTGCGGACGAGAAACAAGATGGGCGGGATAAGACCGGATTGCAAACCTTGTGAATGGCAACCGTTTAATAGGTTTTATTTGTATACATAAGCTATTGCGCCAATTTATTTATTTATTATACATGTTATTTAATTTACATATCAATTGTGGTTTATATATATATATTACGTATATTCTTGTGTTGGTATAATATTACGGGTGTAACTGATGTGCGTCCGGGCGTCACTTGGGGTTACCAAATAATATCAGGGTTGGTTTGAGGTATAAACCGCAAACCAACAACAAACCTGAGTGGTAACCTCGTTTTTCATTATGTATGTACTTTTTGTTTTTTTTTTTTATGTTACAATGTTTGTTATAGTAACGTGTATGTACCTATGTTTTGAAAAATAAAATACTTACTTACTTACTTACTTACTTACTTACAATACCGGTAATAGCTTAACTCCAACTTTCTTGACAGAAAAATGCAATACATTTTGTTTATGAACTTCAGGGTTCATAAACAAAATGTATTGCATTTTCTATTTACGAACTCGACAGTCGCATTCACCTTCATTGAGCTATTGATACAATTAGACAGAGGACAAAAGCTAACGCTTTTATGCAAAAACTGTATTTTTAAGGTACGTCATAAAATAAAGCAGGTTGACCTACTCCAGCGAAAAGTCACAAGAGCAAAACCTTATTCAGTCAAAAGCCCTCACTCGAGCCGGCAATTTCGTTACTTAGCGACAGTCGTCAGGTCACTGTCTATACACAATACATGTACACATTTTTGCGAAACAAACAAACAGTATGACGCATTGTAACAGCTCCGGTGCTCATAACTCCACTCCGGTCGTAAACGCGCCCCCTGTGATGGGAGTCCGCGGAAACTTCGCGTTAATAATAAGTCTATTTCTTAGGTTGGATACATAAATTGTGGTTGGGAGTGCTGCCAATTCTGTTGTTATAACTTAACTATAGTTTGTAATACTTGCTCTAACATTTAACTGGCTTGAGAAACACCTTCAACTTGCAGAAGAGCGTATTTCAATAAACTTGTGGTGGAAAAGGTATCCAAAAATTTTACTGCCTGATCCTACTAGACTAGACAACAAAAGTACGGTCTGCCTGATAGTAAACAGATATTAAGGTATCTGTTTACCTTCATAGACTAAGGTCTATGAAGGTCCGAATACCACGGCTATAACTTAAACGTTTTCTACATTCCAAAAAATTTGTCTACCGATGCTAAGAGAAAAGATTGCACTCTCTCCTGAAGAAGGCATGAAAGTTTACTCACACCAGGAATATAAGTCAAGTTTGCGTAAGCATTATATCCCACTGACGTTATATTTATATATGTAGTTGCTATAGTTTAACCAGCTCCGGTACAAGCGTGGCGTATTTTTTGACTTAAGAAACACGCTGCATCTACGCAACGCAAAAGTGGTGTTCAGCGGACACGAGATACAAGAGTCGTTGCCGCTTCGCGTTGGTCGTAAATAGAGTCCTAAATTATAGATACTTCGCAGACAAAATCTCAGTTTCTAGTTATTCTGCTGTGCCCAACAATATAACTGGATTATTGTTGTATGACGCTGGCAACACCTGTAAGTCCTGTTTTTTTAGGTTGACAACTAGTGAGTGACAAAGCGTTACAAAAAAGAAAATTAAGAAAAAAGTATCTGCTCGCGGATTCGACTGCTCGAATGCCACGAGAACGCGTACTGGAATAAGAATGTTATTATATGTATTATTCTAGTATGTCGTATATCTCTATTCCAAGTTTAATTCAAATCAATTCTATGGTTTACGTGGCATTAAGTAACATGCCGTCAATCTTTACAAAACTTTCATATTTATAATATAAGCATATTTTTTACCAGCAACATTAAATGGCTTCAAGTCATAGGATAATATAAGTTAGCAGTAACGTAGACATAAGCGATAAGCATTCGCTAGCTAACTAGCAAACGCTTATCGCTTACCTCGTATACTTTAAACCATCGGCAGATAATGTCGGAAGCCGGTTGTTTATGGTCTCTACTGTCCACGCATAGGCACGAGCGTGATATCACTAAATGGCTATACTCCCTGCGTTATACTGCTTTCGAAGCCAATGGTGCCCATTTCGATGTCTCTGGCTAAAATAATTCGTGTGCCTCTTCGTCTCTTACTAACTTCGAAGGTTGGAAGCAAATAAAAGATTTATATATTTTTAACTAGCAGCAACAGCCTAGTGGGAGACTGTTGGACTGCCAAGCAGAGGTCTCAATTTCGGTTACAAAGCAGGTAACTGTGTTTTTTCGTAATTATCGCTCGGTTTAAGGGTTAGCGAAAACATCGTGAGAAACCTGCTAAGAGTTCTCTATAAAGTTCTCAAAGATGTGTGAAGTCTGCCAAACCGCATAGGGCCAGTTTTGTAAACTATGGCCTATATCTTTTCACAATGAGAACAGGCCTGTGCCTAGCAGTGGGACAGCTTATATATAGGGCTTATTATGTGGTCATTTCACTAAGTCCACACAAGACTACAACTCGAATGACGACTATCACCAGATCATTGTGCCTTCAGCGCGGTGGAACGATTGCTATTTAAGGGATGGAGGCTAAAGGACTGGCAACGTATAAGAGTCTACAATGAAACTTAGCCATCAGGCGAGCGGTACGTTTAGGTACCTGGTGAGTATTAAAAATGGAGCCTGAATCTATATACGATTAAACAAGTGAGAAACGACAATGAATTGCTCTAAATCTTAGAGTTCGAAAAAATGGTATCACGAGACCTTGAGGTCAGAGGTCAAAGGTCATAGTAATTTCGGGGTATATCGACTATGCTGAGTCAAATGGCGTTGACCGCGAGTCTCTAGCTCTTACGGTTCTTAAGTTAAAAGATGTATAACAGACAGACGGACGGACAAAGCTGTTGTATAATAGTTTTTTCGAACTCTAAAACGTGTCAGCAATTTAAATGCAAATGACACCAATTAATCACTATGCATAAAAACAGTGATAGCCTAGTGGGAGGACGTTGGACTGTCATGCAGAGGTCTCGACTTCAATCCCAAGGCGTGCATCTCTAACTTTTCGAAGTAATTTTATTTTTTTAAGGACATCGCATAAGAATATTTCCTGTTTCGCGAGTACTTAACAAACATTCAAACAAAGAACCGGGACGAATACCCAGATTTTGAACAACAACATGTGGATCACACAAATTTTTGTTCCGGGTGGGATTCGAACCTACAAGTCGGGATTGTGGCAGTGGAAAGGCGACCACTTAAACCACTACACTATTTGTGAAGTAATGTTTTTAAAGATATGTAAAGTCTGCCAACCCGCACTGGACCAGTGGGTGAGCAGCGACCAGGGTGGACTATGACGTAAACTTTGTGGACAATATAATTTTTTTTATACTTCAAAGTGGCAAACATGCTTACGGCCCACCACGGTAAGTGGTAGCCGTAGCCTATAGACGCCTGCAACACCAGAGGCATCACTTGCGCGTTGCCGACCCTTTAGGAAAGGAATTGGGAAGGAGAAGGAGCGGGAAGTGAGAAAGATTGGACCTCCGGCACTCTTACTTACCGAACGAAACACGGAATACTGCTATTTCACGTCGATATTCTGTGAGAGGATAGTCCTTCCCCGGTCGAGTCGGCTCATTTATGCTGAAATCATCGAGGCTCTACTACTGAGAAAAATAATACAGGACTGATATTATTATAATGGCTATGTTTAAATTTTATACTCGTAGCATAGCATAAAAGCAAACCATTTGATTTAAAGAGATTTAAATTTACTTCAGTAGCAGAAGTCTGCACAAATTTTATGTGCAATGGATATGACATGGACAGGAGAACATCACAATTCTGATCTCGTGTTTTAGACAGATATAGAGAATTATTAGGCGGTTAAATTTGATGCCGTCAGTGTGGAGTTGGACTGTGTGACAAATTTTATGCAAATTTGTTGAATCAGAAATTAAATAATGTCTATTTTTAATTTCAGTATACAATAATAATAGTAATAATTTTTATTATCAGAATAACATTCCATAGTAGATTAGTAACAATTGAACTTACATCTAGTGTTAGTAGTACCTATATCTAATACCTGACCGGTTCAGACTGTCCGACCCAAAGAAGTCATCTATTTGACTGCATGCAGTCGTATCCAGCGTTCCAGGATCGGAGAGTTCCACCCATATGTGAAGCGGCTGCGATTTTCTGAAAAATTTACGTCAGTAACACTAAACCTCAGACAAACAAATATTACTCCAATTCATGGACACGTCAATTAACTGATATATTAATTAAAATATAAAAATAAAAAGAAATAAAAATATAACATTCAATAAAGCCTGTTCGAGGGATAGAGCTTACATGAGAAGAAGCAGGCAAGAAACTCATGTCCACTCTTTTCAATCGCTAAATGTTTATTAAAACTAGCGGTCGCCAAGTGGCTGAAATTCGACCATAATCGATTTAAATTTTAAGTTTGATCGTTATTCAAGTTTTATTGTCTATAACTATATCCTTATAATCACATTTCATTTTGTCCCCTACTCCACATACATAATAATATATATAAGTAACCATAGTTACGAAAAATTCTAGGACATCAACCGAACAATGCCGAAATACTACGAACGCGATTCGACCGCTTGTGTCAAAGGCATGGTTGAATGCGTGTAGACCTTTTTCATTAATTTAATGTATTTCTAACGCATATTTTATAAAAGATATTAGGATTTGCCACTCCTTCTCCATATACACTTTAACTGTGCCAAATTATATACTCCTCCGTCCGCGCAATTTTCGTAAAAAGGGGTACAAAGTTTTTGCTTCACGTATTAATATATAGACACATTTCAATTTTATATTCTTTTTCTTGTATGAGCTGCTGTGTGTATTTGTTACAATAGTTCATTTAAATTGATATGACGCTTATTAGTGGGTTTAGTTTAAACTAATAATATATGCGCAAATTATATAAAACATGTAACTTGGTTGTGATCATGAACAAAAGAATCAAGTATCCGTGCAATTTGATGTTTTATGTATAAGTGATATCTAGTTAGGAGTAAATACTGATTAATTTATTAACCTTTACGAGGAAATTCCCAGTGGCCAAGAATACTGACGAAAGAATTGGCGTAAATAAAACCAACCAGTTAACGAATACCCAAGATACATTGAAATAGTGTTGGCTGTAAGGAATATCGAGGTGAAAATAATTTGACTGCGAGTAAATGTAGAGTAGATAAGTTTAACAAATACAGTTTTAAATTTTACAGCTTTTAGAAGAGATAAAAATAAGTTGCACGTTAAAAATAATGTTACATATAATTTATAATTTCGGATATACCTACATAGGCTTTTATATTCCCAAAATGTTAGGCAGATAATGTAAAACATATTTTGTATTTGTACACACATTTCCTAATGTATGTTTTTAAGTCTAATTTAATAGAAGGCGGTACTATTGCTAGCTGCCAACACAGTTCCAGACTTCGGTTTAAAGAATCTTTATTCTCAAAAAAAAACAAAAACGTCACTTACTTGAGAACAATAATAACTTAAAGTATAGTTACAAGTTTATCATTTTACTCAATTTATTATATTATTGAAGGTAGGAACTTAATTAATATATTCATTTGCCTGAAGACAAGTTATGTGAATGATGTACGTACATATTAAGCTAATCGGGTTTTGAATACATCAATTGAGTATACATTTTTATTGTGCGATGGTAATTTATTATATAGCTGTGCTCCTTCATAATTATGTTAACATTTTTTAACCGTAATTTGTTCGGATTTTAGGTAAAACCAAGAAACTAGCTCGGCGAGTACTACGTTGGGTTGTGTGTTTAACCTTAGTGGATGATAAACTAGATTTAATATTTTTGTTTAGAAGTTTTTGCACTAATATGCACGTATACGACTTCATGCAGCTAATACGATTTTTTTGTTAAAATCCCTGTAACATTTACCCCGAGTCCTCATGAACAAATAGTTCTAATACACACTACTGCTATGTCAAATTTCTCATTCGATAATGTCTCCATTCTTTGCACATTCCCAAACTATTTTATTATAAATTTTACATCTATGTAAACAAAATACTAAACAATAATAACTGCCTAATATTATTAACAGGTTGATATTTTATTCGATAACTATTCAGCCATAATAGCAAAGATAGTCCATATGACGTACGCTCCTCAGGTATGGCGTTTATTTTGTACTGTACGTCTGCGCAGACGACTTGTTTAAAGTACCCGTTACTGGCGACAGCCTCTGTATTGGCGCCAGTAATCTAGTTTCTGTCTATACAGCTATAGTACAGTTACAGGAAAAAAGCCAGTTATCTACACTACAATACAAAATGCGACAAGAATATTGAAGTAGTAAAACTGCTGTAAGTACAAGTTTAATCAATTTTACATTAATAATGCATTTTTAGTATTATTTATTTTATAGTTCGCGATTATGATGTCTTATGTTAGACTGTTGCAATACTTTTATTTGTACCAAAAGATATTTTTAAAAATTTTAGGGTTTATATTTCATTAGGTTATTCATAGTAGAAATTAAAAATAAAACTGAAGTGAAAATTCCACTTATATTACCAATAAAGTCAATGAAATCTTAAAATATTAGAACCTAATAGCAGTCTTCTCACTAGCCTTAGCCTTATTCCTAAGTCACTTGGGGTCGGCTTTTCTAGTCTAATCGGATTTGACTGGATATCAGTTTTTACACGGATCGGCTGCCACCTGACCTCCGTAACCCGAAGGCTAACGATATCCTAAGGCTAGACTAGTGTCAGAATATTATAGGGTACTGACATCCCAATAACGACTGCCATAGATGTTCACGGCAGCCGGGACCGACGGCTTAACGTGCTCTACGAGGCACGGAGCAGGCGATAATTGTCAATCAATACGCACTTAATTTTGAAAAGTAATATAACTTCCGAATATCAGAGGTGCGCGACGAGGGTTCGAACCCGAGACCCTCTTCATTGCAGTCTGTTGGTCTCCCCACTGAGCTATCGCTGCTATTATATTATATAAATAGTAGTCATAGCTATACAGCTATGACTGATACCAGTGCGAATGCAAAAATAACCTTCAATCTCCCACCACACTACGATTTATTTCAAGAATCAATGGAGAGCATACCAGAAGGCTTATTACCTTATCTTTTCAGCGTAAAAGGATTATTATCGCCTTAAGCTATTAATATATCGAAAGTGTTCCTTGATCATTGCTGATTACTAAATCCAAGCTGGAGCCTATACAAACTGAAATATCCAAACAGTCACCGACCGAAGGTTTTAGATAGACATGTGTCTCTGACAAGTCTGTTGGGACAATTGACAGCACAGCAACCGATATGTTAGAGGTACAATCTCCAACTTGTTTATTCACATGCCGATCAGTAATGAAAAAATTGTCCCGACTGCCTAGGTGACAGGTCATAGGTTTGTACTCAACCGTTAACTTAATAGGCAAACGCATGAATGCTATACTCGGCTGATATTGTAAAAGAGATTATTATTAAAGCTTTGTTGACTTCAGTGAGTTTGAGTTTATTGGCTCGACTGAAGAACTACATACTATCCTCCCACAGAATAATGACGTTAAATATCAGCATATCGGAAAACCAATAATTACCCGTGGTCCCTTCCTTCTTCGCTTCCCCAGACCTCTTCACATAGGTTCGGTGCTGCTTACCATCAGGCTGCAACTTGATTGTTTTTCTATGAAATCGTTTTTGTGATTCCAAGGCAGCACAGATATGTCAAAGAACGGTGGTTACTGTTTACCATTAGATAGGCCACTGGTTCGTCTACTATGACAGTAGTAAAAAAGATACTAACGTCCAATGTATCGAAACATAATCTTTTTTATTTATTTATTTATTTATTTATTTTATTTATTTATTTAGGTTTGCTAACAGTTGTTACATTTTACTTACGCTAAATATAATTACATTTGAATTTCGTATTCTAATGTACAACCATATAAAAGCAAACACCACATGCAATCTTTAGATACGGAAGAGCCTGCCTTCTTGATGATAATAGGTTAGGTACTCATCATTCTAATCTTATCATGAAGGATACACAACTAATGAAATGGTTATGAAAGTAAGTTTAAAAAAGACTATTCTATTTTCAGTCGGTGTCAACAATTGCAAGTAAATGTTTGTAAATGTAAAAATGGCAATAAAGAAAAATTACTATTGAGACTTACTACGTAAAAAGGAGAATACAGCATCAGGTTTTGTCACTTTGAATGGATTCATAAAATTTATGAATGTTAAGATATCGGTTATTATATTATTCCCTTTTATTCACGTTAAGATAGTTAAGATATATGTATAAGCTAGCATCGCATTTTTTCATTATTATAATTTAAAAATATAGACTTCGTCGTTGGTTTCGTGGCATTCATTTGCGCTTACAGTAGCGGTGGATCAAAAAGAGAATAAATTTTTAAAATCGAGGTAAGTGTTTTTGGATTTTAGTTACCCGTCCCCTATAATATGGGTTTTAAGAACATAGCACTCGATATGTGGCTAGCAATACTAATTTATCTATCCCTTGCGGATATTCGAGCACCGGTCTTTATAAAAAAACTATGCATCGAATCAAAAAATGTCCCCAATTTATTTTTACTTATAACATTAAGTTACTAAAGGAATTAAAAAAAGAAATTCTTTGACAATCAAATGCAAAAAGGTACTTAACCGTTTTCTCATAGTCCATTTATATATAGATACCATTTGTATACCCACAGCTAGTTTTGTGTCACAAAGACTGTATTCAAAAGATGTTTCAATACATATAATTATACTTTCTCCAAATACCATCAAAATATCCATCTTCAACTAGATGTGACATCCCAAAACACGCCTCCAACGGTTATTTCTCACGCACCTTTCCATTTAATTAAGTCAGAATTATCGACAGTACAGAAACTCCCTGACAAATCACCATTCATTCGCCGACCTTTAGATAATGCGGACTAATGAAAGATCCACGTAATTAGTTACAAGCCATCAATTATTTATACTCCGGGACTGGACTACATAATATATAAAGAAGAAGCTCCTAAGGGACGGTACCGGATTATTGGCGATGATTATTTAGTTAGGTGAACGGCTCAAGGAAGATTGTACGTGTTGGACGTACGTGTATCTATAGATGACACTTTAGGGTTTGTGTGTGGAATACATACATAGTCTTACGTTATTCCTGAAAGGGTAGGCAGAAGTGTATTACATCCATATTTTTCTATATATAGTTTTATATCCGATGTTAATTGGAGCTTGTATTGCTTACTTTTGGCCGAGCACAGTACAAAACTCCATGCTGCAACTGAAAATTTATTGACGAGAAATTTAATCATCGGGAATCGCAACGCAAAAACGTAGACTGTGGGCGAAATAGAATCTCCAACCTTCACACATTATATCACACCACAGTAGACTGTGGCGAAAAAGAATCTCACACCCTCACATTATATGACACCACAGCTGTAGACTGTGGGCGAAAAAGAATCCTCCACCCTCACATGTTATCACACCACAGGAGTCTCTACCACCTGGTCACACCGTGCAATGGGTAGTATGGAAGTCCCTAAATAGACTTCACACCCAGGTTGGCCGCTATAGAACGAACTTTTATGTGCGAATGAACCGGCCTTGCTCAGTGTGACTGTGGTGAGCTGAAGCAGACAATGGCACATTTGTTGGTATGCCCTTCTTGCCCGAACACTTGCACAATATCAAAGCTTTGTGCGGCCAATCCTAACGCAATTAGAGTGGCCGAATATAATGCATATAATATATAGTTAAAACTAGAACCATTGACACGAAGAAGAAGAAACAATTGAAACTTCTGGTACAGCCATTGCATACTACCTACCGTCTACTAAGACAAATGAAATATATTATCAAATATGGCTATACTATGCACTGTAAAATATACTTAACTAACTTTACTAGATTCTGCCCGTGGCTTAGCTCGCATTAATGTAGATCATGTAAATAAATTTGTAGCCCTCGGGCACAGTTTTTCCTTGATTCTTTTCATTATCCCTGTGTATGCGAAATTGCAAATGATCGATCAAGTATTTATTTAAGGCGTAATAGCAAAACAAACAAAGTCACATTCGCCTTTATAATATTAAGTTAGGATGAAAATGTTAGATCCGCGCATTACGAGTATATGAGCTTCATAAAAAGTTAGATTTGGAACACAGATCATTAGTGATCTTCTGTAAAAAGCTTTTGAACGTATAACCCTAGTAACTTATAGATATAAATGTTTATATTAGTTTTCTTTATTTGTAATTTTTATCTACCTGTCATGTACTCATAGATATTTATTATGTCTACAAATAGACATTATTTTCTTAGATTTTAATTGAATTTAGGACCTTTGTATAAACTGGAGTACTTAATTAAGTTACGTCGCGGGGTTGTGTTAGTTTTATTGGTGGCTTTCATTCTTTGCATGTGTTTTGTCTTTGCTGCCAGAGAAATCAGTAGCCAATGTAATGGTTAGTTATTGGAGAATTAAAAAATTCCAAAAACCATTGGAGAAGAATATTGCACAGGCATCTACAGCCGCCCGAGTTGTTTCATATTATAATAAAGGCAGGTAAATATGATGAATCATAATATGTAAATATCTTGAATCCACATTCAAAGTATATTTGGCAACTATAATTTTAGAACGTCCAGTTCCAGCATTATATGGACCTTGCCAATGAAACTGTCAAGTCATGGTAAACCAGACATAATTATAAACCTATTGTGTGTGGGCATCGGTGTGCCACTGTGACTTCATTGGGTAACAACCTATATTACCCAATGCCAGTGCTAAGAGATGGCAGCGGTAGTGAATGCGACTGCTGTGCATGAAGTCTCGTGTTCGAATCTCGGATCGGGTTTTCAGTTAAGAAATCTCAATAAAAGCCTGGAGTTAGGAAGTTGGCGGTGTAAGACACGGACAAGACGGAAAGCACGTAAAGCAGTTGGTCCTGCGCCTGATCTCTCTCCGGTCGTGTCGGATTGCCGTCCTATCGGATCATGAGAGTTAGGGAACAGAGAGTGCATTTGTGTTTGCGCACACACTTGTGCACTATAATATTATGTCCTTCGTAGTTGGCCAGTCTCCGTTAAGACTGGCCACCGTGGCCGAAATTCGGTTTGGAGGATATCATAGGAGATGGCCAGTATGAGACTAATACCAGGAAGGAGACAAGATCAGATGCTATTGATGGTTCTGGACATCGAGGTATACTCGAGTCACCTTAAATCGGCATAACCGTTTGTATTAAAATATAAATATATCCATAATGAAAGCTAAATTTAGTACGTTTATCATACATTTAAGACAACAAAACATGACACTAAGTTTTAAATATATAATATTCATCTCAAAAATATTCCTTTAGTGTGGGAATATTGCACGGATCGACTCACGCGCATAAAGAATGACGTCATTATCTGTCGAATATTTAAAATTACATCTTCGAACTTAGAAAAAGAGCAGTAATAACATTTCCTTATTATTTGTAGGATCGTAAAATCAAAATTACACACCAGGTAGGCTTTCCTGAGTTCCTCAAACTTATATCTTAAACGTAAGCCTTAATTCCCCAATATATCTTTTACTTAATTTTGAACTCTAAATACAAGATGTTAAGATCTAGGAGTATATTCTGAAGTACCAGAATAAGTTTTGCCAAATCATTGAGTCAGTTATTGTCTTCGGAACGTAAAGTTGTCAGTAAAAAATATTTGCATTCTGTTTCAAGAACGGTCTTGAATCATTTTGACTTTAATGCGCATGTGAATTGTATTCCATGTTTGATTATGTTTATGAATAAATTATGTAAATTGTTCTTATAATTATGTAATAAAAAGTTAATTAACATATCATTACGGATTTCTTGATTAAGATTGTAGTAATTACTTTTCTGTTTAACCGCAATTTATTGTTCTGTATTCTTAGAAACAATTTGATTAAAAGTCTTTGTTTCTAATTTTTTTCTTTTAATTACCGGTACAGTAAAAATGGGCATCTAAAGACTGACTACTGACTAAAAATATAAATTTTGACTTTGTAATCTAGCAGTTTGAGTTAAAAATAACTACTATTCTTATTAATCTCTTGCTCTAGCTAAGCTAGAATAATTCTGTTAGAAGTGAGTTTACTTCGGTAGGACAATGGGTGGGTTTCGATACCGCAACCTCTCTATCGCAAATGCCTTATCCACTGAGCTGTACTTGTTGCTCGCATGCTTACTTTCTTCTTACGAAAAGAACGAAGAAAGAGAGCTTGATTAGGAGAATCCTGTACAACTAAGTGTGAATGGAAAGTATAAAGGGAGTATATAAAGCAAAAGAGAGATATGCCAGTATTGTAAGGCGATATCCATAGTCTCAACTTACATACATACATACATACATAGATTCACGCCTGTTTCCCAGAGGGGTAGGCAGAGACTACGGATTTTCATTTGTTACGATCCTGACACACTTCTTTGGCTTCATTCGCTGTCATTACATTCCTCATACACGCTCGCCGATTTAAGGTGCTATTAAACTAGCCTTTGTCCAGAACGTCTCCTATCTGATCAAAAAACGTTCGCCTAGGTCTGCCTCTTGCGACTGTTCCATTCACACTAGCCTTATAAACTTTCTTAGTCAGTCTTTTCTCGTCCATTCTTTCTCAACATAACTGTGAGAAAAACAGGTGTAACTATGTTTATACCTATCTATATTCACCTACGATAGCAAACACCTTGTGTACTGACTCTGCATATTTATAGACTGCTCTAAATTATACAACTAGACTAAACTTCGAATAGAGACTAATTAGGCTTTAAGGCAATTCTTAGGAGGCGTATTGTTTACGACTGGTAAAATGACAATACAATATACATAGCTACTACTTTAAGTCTTCTTCTCCCTAGCCTTTATTATTTCCAAGTCACTTGGGGTCGGCTTTTTTAGTCTAACTGGATTTGACTGGATATCAGTTTTTACACGGAACGGCTGCCACCTGACCTCCGCAACCCGAAGGCTATCGATACCCTAAGGCTAGACCAGTGTCAGGATATTATAGGGCACTGGCTTCCCAATAAAGACTATCATAGATGTTCATGGCAGCCGGGACCAACGGCTTAACGTGTTCTTTGAGGCACGGAGCAGGCGATAATTGTCAATCAATACGCACATAATTTCGAAAAGTCATATAACTTCCGAAAGTCGGAGGTGCGCGACATGGGTTCGAACCCGAGACCCTCGAAGTTGCAGTCTGTTGGTCTCCCCACTGAGCTATCGCTACTACTTTAATTAATGAAAAATACAAAACCGAAGTGTGTGATTTACATGTCTACACTAATATTACAAAGAAGAAATATTTGATTTTTGTTGTTTGTTTGTAAGGTTTTTTTATGGTATAGTAGGCAAATGAGCAGACGGATCGCCTGAAAACATATCAGTCACAATCTTTCTTCGTTACCCCAAGCCGTAAGTAGCTTCATAATATCTAACTGCCACATTCAGAGACGTTTATTGATTACTTGAGTAACTCTTTAGTAAAGGATTAGTATTCAAAAATATACCTTTGAATGGGGCAATAAGGTCACCCGTACTAAATTTCGGTCACAATTACCAGTAGGTATTATCGGAGATTCTCCATCTGCGCAGGAGATATAATAATGCAAAAGTGTATGCGCAAATACGAGTGCACTCTTAGCTATACTTCCACCCTCATAGGCGGATTATGACATCAATCCAACACGACCAGAAAAAACAGGCGCAGGACCAACGGCTATATGTATGTGCTTTCCGAGGCCCGAATGTGCAGAACCGCCTACTTCCGAACTTCGTGATGCTATTGGCATTAAATTTTCTGACTCGATCAAACTTTTCGTTGGTGAATGATCTTATTAAGGCCTAGGATTATTATCACCGATCAATTTATTTATTTGCTCGAATATTTATATTTATGATACAGTATTATTATTCGTTTTCATATTCTAACATAGTGTAACGTATAGGCTATTATGTTAAAGTTGATGTTATAGAAACACGTATATTCTTACGATTATATTCAATTTGTGTAAGGGTGACGAAGAGAGGGTGCAGAAGAATATTATATCCACATTTCGCCAACTTTCGTACTTAAAAAGAAGTAAACTTATCGTCTTCTACAGTACATAATTCCAAATTGCAAATACGACGTTACTAAGAATTTCTTCACCGAAAAACCCAATAACACTTGATGACTCGACCCGGGATTGAACCCTAGACCCGTTGCGCCCAGTAAGCCTAGCTGTCAACCCCACAAACAGTTTTGTCTAGCTGCAACATTTTTTAGGAAATAAACTATTGAGAGTATGGCATGAAATACTGCCACGCTGTCACACATACATCATAAGTTTTGACAGTCGATAGACGAAAAAACCGACACTTTGAAGGGGTATATTTCATCCTAGTGGAATAAAAATCTATTTTTCATTGAAATTAACTTTCTATATTTGCATTTTATCGCGGTTTATTTTATTTACATCCTTTTAAGTATTTATATTTTTATTCCAATTCCAAATGTTTAGATAAAAATATGCAATTAAGAAAAATATACCTCTAAATTCGACTGTTCATGAGGTATTTGATTAAAGTGCTATTGGGAGAATTCAATATATATAATGGAATTTTTTGAGCTACAGGAAGAAGTCTGAAATTAAAGCCTATTTACGTTAACTATGGGAAAATTGCCTATCTGGGACATGCATTTAGACATAAAAGATACAGCCTCTTGCAACTCATTATGATGGGCAAAGTAGTAGGCAAGAGACACGTAGGTCGTAGAAAGAAGTCGTGGCTGAGAAACCTTCGGGAGTGGACTGGAGTTGAGAGTGCTGCCCAACTATTTCGCCTCGCGAGGGATCAGAAGAAATATGCGGAGCTGATTGCCAATCTTTGCTAGTCGGAGAGGCACTTGAAAAAAAAGAAGAAGCAGACGACAATAGGTTAGCTCTATGACGTGGATGCTAAAGTTAAGCTGGGAAAAAAGAGGAATTAAGTTAGTGTTCATCTTGTGACTATCTTTACTTCCTATTTAATAATAAAGAATATTGGATACAGCATACAATCTTACGTAACCACTTTATGATCTTAAAGCAAGGTTTTACCAACGGATTCGCTTTTTTGTTCTGATCTTACTTCTACTTTTTCATTGACTTTCGCATTTATATTGTTGGATTAATCTTTTATTTTTTAGAACAACTCCCGCACTGAAAATAATTTCGAGGGGACTTTATAAATATTCGGATAACAGACTTAAAGAACATTCAGTCGCGAAATAATAATTTATAGATAACACATTTTTTTGCCTCGTGGCTGAAGGCAACGGCGCGCGGCGAGGCAACCTCTAATTAATCTATTAAAATCTTTATACTAATGCAAATACAAGCAATGCAAAAGCGTTAGAGTTAAATATTAATTAATGGTTTAAGACATCACATGAACTGCTGTATCCTTAATGCTTTTGCAATAACAATACCATAAGTAACTATGCTTAGAATTAGACCTACAAGGAAACTCCAACGAAAGTTCCACACGAACCCATCCAAAACATTCGCGACACACCACTTTCACATCGTCAACAAACAAAACTTTGCACTTATAATATTAACACGATAAATCACAAACCGGTCCCCTACCATAGAAACGAGAACATGCGCCAGAAACTCGCTCAGATGAGATATAAACCTGCCGACAGTGATTTAAACACCAATAACTCTGAACGACGCATCGAGTCTAATTGCGTGCGACCGATTTCGCACGCACAGGAAACAATGGTACGGGATTTATTTTAGACGTCTAGAAAATCAGCTTTTAGCGTTAACTGCGTTGATTTGATGCAGTTTGTAAATTTCACGAGTACTGCCACTCCTTTAATAGAACTGTGGAAATAGGCTTTAAGATATTCATTCCCACAGAGGGGAAAATAAGGCACTTAGAAAATATTAGTGAAAATACATTAATTACCCACCTACAACTTTCTCATTAAATTAAACTGCTTTTTACGGATGTTATCGCTTTGTTTATTTTAAAACACTTATTTTAAATTATATTTACACTATTTTAATTACTTAACCATTTAACTATGACATCAATAGAGCAGTGATAGCTCAGTGGGGAGACCAACAGACTGCAATGCAGAGGGTCTCGGGTTCGAACCCACGTCGCGCACCTCTGACTTTCGGAAGTTATTTGACTTTTCGAAATTATGTGCGTATTGATTGACAGTTATCGCCTGTTCCGTGCCTCGGAGAGCACGTTAAAGCCGTCGGTCCCAGCTGCCATTAACATCTATAGCAGTCGTTATTGGGGAAGTCGACACAAAAGATCCCACTGGGTTGAAGTGTCGCCGGTCTGTACTGACTGGCCCCCACACAAGATAAGATAAGATAACTATTACATCTGCTCCGTGCCTCGGAGAGCACGTTAAAGCCGTCGGTCCCAGCTGCCATTAACATCTATAGCAGTCGTTATTGGGGAAGTCGACACAAAAGATCCCACTGGGTCGAAGTGTCGCCGGTCTGTACTGACTGGCCCCCACACAAAATAAGATAAGATAACTATTACATCTTGCCCATGGCTTCGCTTACGTTAATTTAGAATTCGTTAATTAATTTATATACCTCTGGAACAATCCTTTTTTCTAGATGCAAGGTATGTCTCTATGTCATTCTCTGTATCCCTGACAACGGATATGCGAAATTTCATGATGATCGGTCGAGTAGTTAAAGCGTGACGGACAAACTCACATTCTCTTTATACTAATATTATTAGTTATGATTTAAATTTGTAATTACCCCGATGTTTCGTTGCTCTTGAACAGCCACGATCACGTGGCGATTCTGTGAGAAGAATTTCCATATACAGGCTGTCCCAGAAGTCGACTTCAAGCCGGAATAATTTATTATCGAGATTACATAACAAAAAAAAAATATAAATTAAATATCTGTAGTATCAGGAGTGGCGGTCCTTTTACTCTTGATACTACAGATATTTAATTTGTGAATTATTTTTTTTGTTATGAACATGTGTAGATTATTTGTTCTTTTTAAAATGCCTATAATTTTTATAATACGTAACTTAGAATTTTTTATATTTTTGTGATAATAATGTCCTCCAGACCGATTTTCGGTCACGGCGGCCAATCTTAACGATGACTGGCCATCTGCGCAGGATATATTATAGTGTATTAAAGTGTACACAAGTACACTCTCTGTTCCCTAACTCTCATGATTCGATGGGACGGATAATCCGACACGACCAGAGAGAGATCAAGCGCAGGACCAACGGCTTTACGTGCTTTCCGAGGCATGGGGGTGTCTAACACCGCCAACTTCCTAACTCCGGGCTCGTATTGAGATTTCTTAACAGAAAAACCCAATACCTTTATGTTGGCTCGACCCGGGATTCGAACCCGAGACCTCATGCACAGCAGTCGCATTCACTACCGCTGCGCCACAGATGCAGTTTTGTGATAGCTATTATAACTTAGCCGTCGATTTGACGTCGATTTCTGGGACACCCTTTATAACATTCGTAAACGTAAGATTACAATTCTCTCGTTGGTCATACCTTAAAGGGGAAGGCAGAGCTGTACATTATACATTTTGGTAACTATATTTTGGGCCTCATGTGATAGGAGGTGTAGTCTGCTGCTGTCTACCAGGCGTAGTTCCAGATTATTGCTACTGAAAATAATTTTTGACGAATAAAACCCAGCTTGCCAGCCCCGAGAATGAAACCCGGGACCTCTTTCACAGAAGCCAGGTTTACTATCGCCACGCCACTGAGGCAGTAGTTATATAGTAAGTTATACAGCGTCTTCGATCGTGCGTTCTACACTTCGATTTCGTTGTTAAAGTGTTTTGAACGGTTCTATTAGAAATTCTCTGAAGCAGTATGGTGTCTGGCAATGTGCTCTGTAGACACTAGTAGGCTGATCGCTTACTAAGAAGATTTAAAAAACATAGCTGGTGAAATGTGGGAGCTTACTTCTCTGCTTATCCCATCGGAAAACAGGTGGAAATTTATATTAAAACAGGTGATCACGACTATATATCTCGGAGAGTAAGACTATACATTTTTATTTCGCTTTCAATTCGATATTTGTAGGACTCGATGGCGTTAGTTAGTGTAACCGACTGCCACGCCCGAGGTTGCGGGTTCGATTCCCGCACAAGTCAAACATTTGTGTGCATGGACATGGATATTTGTCTTGGTCTGGGTTTTTCTATGTACTAGCGGTCGCCTAGTGGTCAAAATTCGACCATAATTGAAATTTTAAGTTTGATCCATATTAAGGTTTTATTGTCTATAACTTTACTCTTATAATCACATTTCATTTAGATTTCGTCAAAGTTATACAAGACAATTTAACAAACTTTAAAAAAAAAAAAAAAATTCTGACTATACTCTTTCATTGATAATATTTCTAAGCTTGCTATTTTGTTTTTTTATTACATATAAAAATAAGGTATATGTAACCATAGTTACGAAGAATTATTCGACGTCACAAGAACAATGCCGAAATACTACGAACGCAATTCGACTGCGTGTCTCAAATGTATGGTTGTGTGCGTGTATTGTTTTTCCATTAATTTAATGTATTTCTAATGTATATTTAATAAAAATATTAGGATTCGCCTCTCCTTCTCCATATAAACTTTAACTGTGCCAAATTTCATACTTCTCCGTCCGCGCAATTTACGTTTTTATCCATTGTCTAGTACCCGTAGTACAAGCTCTGCTTAGTTTGGGCTAGATGGTAATGTGTGTATGTGATAGAATATATTATATATTTGGATACTACTTAATCCGTTACGGTTCTATCATATCTAGTCTGTATTTATTTAATTACTATTAGACTTTTGCGTTAGACAATTTATGTAACAGAAATCAAAATGAACGCGATCATACAATAATATTTTTAATTCATAAGTAATAATTTATTAGCATTAGGTAGCGATAGCCTAGTGGGAACTACAAATGCACTCAGTGGTCACGGGTCTGGTATGAGCTCAGCGGCACCTTCTTGAAGTGTAGATTCCAGTAACTTTTTTCAGTCGTCATTTTTATAAACAAGTAGCTTCTTTCCGCGGCTTCGTTCTCTCGGCAACGATTTCTTTTTCTGGATGAATGTCGACTTTTTCTGTACCCCTTACAATGTGTACGACCATGCGAAATTTCAACATAATCGGTCGAGTAGTTAAGACATCAAAGCGTTACAAGCAAAGTCATATTCGATTTTATAATATTGGTAAGGATGCACTGTCGGTACTTCGACACAACACTAAGGACGGCTCCACGCTTACGAACTAAGTCATTAAGATATAACTTGTCTGTCTTATTTATTTCTATAATAAACTATTAATTGTTGCCTTCACAATTACTATATAGATATAAACAATTCACTAATACTCCCATGGCAACTATTTACCCGTTGCATACTTAATAGCAACATTGTTGCAAAAGCGGTTCTGTGAATTGCGCATGCGATGTTTAAAACACAATCTTGTTAAGTTAAACATACCTATGCCACTTCCTTCCTTTCAACAAAGTAATTGTATTGCTTAGTTAATTAGACATAAATATTTTTGTAATGGCGTTAGAAATCATTGCGACCTTATTTAATGAATAGTGGATTCAGTTCAATTCAATTCGTTTATTGCATTCCACAATGTATACACAGGTCTTATAAATGTAGAAAGAAACAATTATTGACCCAGTCGAGCATGGCAAAATTAGGAGAGAAGAACGAACATTATAGCATCTATAAAACGTATATAGGTATATTTTATTACATACATATATATTGAAATATACTTTAGTAAGTTTCTTTTTTTTTATTTCTAATAATACATGTATATTTTACATATTTAAGTATTAAAACTATTTATATTTACAAACGTATTAAAAAAGATGACATAATTACAAAAACAAGTAAGTACATAAAAGTTCCAAAGAATGCTGAGTGTAATATAATTAGGTAAACAATGTCTACATACTCCCTAGAGTCCCTATTTTGAATTGATCGCTAATATTATAAATGCGAACGTGATTTGTTGTTGTTGTGCACGTTGTTAGGGGTACAGAAAAGGACATAGAGGACTTTTCATCCAGAAAATAAGCTCTGTTCCCGGGTGAAACTGCGGCAATATGTAGTACACAATATAGATGATAATTCAATTTCTTTTTAGTAATATTATAAAGAGGAAAGATTGATTTTTTGTTTCTTTGTTTGCAACGATGCAGCTCAAAAACAACTCAATCGATTTAAAAAATTCTTACACCATTAGAAAGCCATATTATTACCGAGTAAAATCGATTAACTATATTTTTTTTTTTAAAGTACTGTTACAGAAGAACTAACTTAACCTTACCTAATCGACTTTTGCGAGAGCTAAGCCTTAGGAAGAAGCTAGTTATAGGTATATATAGTTGAATTAATACATGTTTGTTTTACGACCAAGCGAATGTTACATATTAAATTTACACAGCTTTAAGACTATACATTGTCGAAGTGTTAGGCAGAGGTATAATTATAAAGAATTGCATCCACTTTTTGCCAGTTTTGATATAATAATATAATATTCTATCACATACACACAACACCATCTAGCCCAAACTAAGCAGAGCTTGTACTATGGGTACTGACAATGGATAAACATACATATATACTTCTTTTTTGTAAATACATACATATTATACTTAGAAACACCCAGACCAAGACAAACATCCATGTTCATGCACACAAATGTTTGACTTGTGCGGGAATCGAACCCGCCACCTCAGTCGTGGCAGTCGGTTACACTAACCACTACACCATCGAGGTATAGTTCTAGATAATAAAACCTTAATAACTATCAAACTAAAAATTAAAATCAATTATGGTCGAATTTCGACCACTAGGTGACCGCTAGTTTCATTAAATACATGTTTGTTTAATGAACGTGCAAATTTACATTGCTTTTATATATTGCTGAAGGGGTAATATACCTAAGTAGACGTATAATTATTATGATGTATTGCATCCAGTCTTTGCCATAACTGGCAATATATATAAGTTCCCACTAAGTGTATTACCATCTACAGTGCTAGTAAAATCAGTTTAAAGCCACAAATAATTATTTAAACATTATATTATAATAATATATTATGTTGTTTATAAATTGTCCTACTGCTAGGCATGGATTTCGTCTCAATATAAGAAGCGTTGCCCCATAGTACTATGTACACCAGTATCAACACCTTTATCATTACACCAGTACATATTGTATCATAATGATATACTTAAAGCACTAACGTGTTAAAGACCTTGCGACCTCACGATCGCACGCAATCTTATACCACGGGGCCATTGAGGCAGTCGTTATCTAGCTTAAAACCTTACGAAGCCTACCTATAAATATTATTAATCAGTTACATCGCCCGGAATTCGACCTCAACGCACGTAAAGAAAATCTATTTTATCTCCCTCATCCGAACATTAACGAAGACTTTCTACCACTATTTTATTACATAAAATCCCTATAAAGAAACTTCCACTGTCAAAATAGCATATTCACACTATTCTGAACAAGACATAAGCCACAGACGTAGATTTAATCCGTTACAAAGCATCGTACGATACCACTACTCAGAACATCAGTGTAAAGACGAAACTTGAGCACAAAACATCGAAAATTATGCCCTAACTATTCAATGATAAGGTTTAAATTTATTTGCGCATGAGATAAGACACAAACCACCCACTCTTAGAAACCATATGGGCCATAAAGAGAATTAAAATCTCAGTTATAGCCGTGTGAAAGGTGAAATATCTGGAGGTGTTTTTGCAGTTGACGAGACGGGCCAGTGAAGGGGTATTTTCGCAGAATCCGCCGCTAGAATAGGGTTGGCAGTTGACAAATTATGTTCTAAATTTTATTTTTAAAAGTTACTGGCTTGGCTTGGCAGCAGTAGTGATTCATGCAGTTCGATTAACGGCAGGTTAAACTGTTATTAAGTTTGCCCAAGAAATTCTCATTCATTAAATACGTCTGATAGATGGCAGTAGGCTTGCCCTTCTTACGTAAGAATAAAAACACTAGTTAAATATGGATAAACTATACATTTGACTACCCCTTTGGCGATCTACGCATTAAGCTATAAATCTAAGTTTCATAAATTATTAGGTATAGAGCTACCTTCTAGCAAATCCATATTTGCTAGAAGGTAGCTCTATTCCTACTAAGCTTAGGGTACTTAATAAAACTTCTTTAAAAAAAATTGTATGTCATTTCTCTTATATTAAAAGCCAAACTACCAAATAAATAGCCTATCCGTATCTATACTAATATAATAAAGCTGAAGAGTTTGTTTGTTTGGTTGACCGCGCTTATCTCAGAAACTACTGGTTCGAATTGAAAAATGATTTTAGTGTTGGGTAGCCCAATTATTGAGGAAGGCTATAAGCTTTATAATATCACGGCACGACCAAAGGGAGCGGAGCATGTGGGCAAAAATTTCTTATGTGAAGCAGACGAAGTAGCGCGGGTCAGCTAGTCCTATTATAAAAATAAATGTTTTTTTTCCCGAAGAACTTTCTTTATACGAGTATATGTGTTTAAAACTGTTTCTAAAATGTTCTAGAGAGAAAACACTTATACACAAAGTAAAAATAAAATCATTAGCATATCGCAGCAAGATAATGAAAAGACATACCTTCTTGGAATGCTTGACGTTTTGCTAGGTTCTACTGGCAATAGTCACGAACAGTCTGAGTCTGATCTGAAAAAAAGTTATAAAATTTATTTTAAATAATTTTAAAAACGTTTACACTATATCGTTGCATGATACATATCTAATTTGTAACGAAAATTGCGCGCGTGAACGGGCACATGCATATCTTACCCTATTACAGATTGATAATTAATCAGTTAATGAGTATTTGGGGCAAAAGTGCACAGATTCTAATTGATGGGGCAAGGTAATGGGGAGTTCTGGAATAACCCGTTTACTTGTTTAGGTCCTTGTCATTTTGACAAGGTTACATCATAGTATCTCAGGAAGTGACAACAGCCAGTGCACCTAAATCTTTACGATATGCATCATCGAGTACATAGTTTTGTTAAAAATTATATCAATAATTGCAAAACATGCCAGGAGTTGCCATTTATAACGTTGAGTAGTTTCAGAAGTCTTCTTCATTTCCATAATATTGTCTTACGTTATATATTGAAAATAAAAGCATCTCATTTAGTAGAAATAATTTGACTTTTAATTGACCCTCTGAAAAGCAAAAAAAACGACGGGGCAAGTGTAAATCCACATAGCTAATAATTTAAATAGTTTCATAGTAGTAAAGTTTAATAGTTCACAAAATTATATTAATGTAGTGTTTTCAAATAAGCCGCAATGTCGACCCTCTTTATTCAATTTAAAAATTCGCAAATTTCTCTTTCTTTTCTTAAAGTATTCAGTGGCACATGGCTCCACTTCAATTATCAAATTTTCTTTGAGCGTATTTTCTTCTTAAATAAGATTGGAGTACTATCAGCCCTACTTGTGAGGGGGACATTTAACACTTATTGTGGTAGCGACAACAAAGCGGTGGTCGAACAAAAGGCCAGTTTTGGCTATAAATACCCGACATCTCACTGGATGTGACTGGATGAACATTGCCGCTGTAGTATTTATAGGCAACTGCAGTTTTCATTTTGCAAAGAGTTCAGTTTTGTTTACAGTGTTAGAACTTCACTTATCAGGGTATTTTTCTTCGAAATATAATGATATAATAATATGTTTAATAACTATGTGAAAAAGGAGCACATTAAAATAAAACAAAACGAATCAAAAAGAAATAAGAAAATGTTGTTTGGAAATATTATGCATAGAATAGAAAAAAGGTTGTATCTTGTCGTCAACATACATAATTAATTACTATATAAAGAGACAATACAAAAGAAGTATTAAGAAATTAAAAGGTAGAAAATAAAAGTTCTTAGTTAGTAACTTACTACATATGTAATTTCCTTTGTTTAAGTATAAATACTTACTATTGGGTTGTTAAGTTGACAGCCAAATTGTCACATAATTTTGAGTAGACGTCAACAATTAATTAATAATTCACTCAACAGTCAAAAAATTAAGCCTAAATCCATTAAAATTCATTCAAAAATAATGACTACGACTAAACACATCCATGATCCGTACATCCGTGTCCAGTTGATCCCAACAAAAGATTTTCACATTACGCCCGTCGACCTCAAGGAGGCCTTATCCGGAAGAGTCCACTTGTAATGTAAATACGGCATTGTGTTCACTGAGAGGTGTTCCACCATCTCGGACCTTGATTGTTTAATAATGTCTGTATTAATTTTGGGGCAGTTTGGATTGCTTTATTTGGTATTTCTTCGGGTATCTTTAAATTTTCTTAGCTCCCTGTCTGTATTGGCTGTAGATTGTAGAATTAGTTTATATTATATTTATTGCTTCATTTTGTTTTGTGACTTATTGCTAATATTGAACCTTGTATAAATTATTAGAAAATAATTTCAACTACGATTTTTTTTTTGCAATGTATTTTTGGTGTTTTTGGTTAACGAACGAGACGCAATTGTTACCCAAAATTCTAAAATCTATTAATTGCTACTGAAAATTATTCGAATTGCCTTTTAATCACACATTTATTTTTGGTTATCACTCGAAACTTCTATTTTATCGTGATTCATGATGAATAAGGTCAAGTTCACCTTATTCCGTATCCTTTTTGCACTAGGATTTTAATTATATCCGGTATATATTCATCGTTTCGAATCGATCAATATCAATCGAATTAAATAATAACTTTTAAACTTTCGCGTTACATGATATATATTATGCATGATCGCGTTAATATTATACTTGTTATACGAATTTTAAATATCAAAATTTGCACATCGATAATATTTTAAAGTCAATATGCCAAGTAGTTTGGATAGTGCATCTTTAAAGGTAAGTGCTATTACTTTGGGCTTGGTGTCTTCATTACATGATTTTACGCGATTCTTATGGTTTTGCCGAAATATACAGATTTATCATTTTATCCTTATTGAAATGATATTTAGAAGCCGTTGTAAAAACCTTATAGCTTCAATATTCTACTTGAAGACAAAATATAAATTTTAAACAAAAAGGTGTTATACTAAAATACCGTTTCAGGTGATAATTTAACACTTCAACTTGGATTCTTATTGTTTCATAAGTATCGTTTTAATATAAAGTATTTTGGAAATTTAATTCTGCCTTTCTACGGTACGAGGTCAAAATGCCAATTGACATTTTGGGTGGATTTAATTTTATGGTGCTTGTATAAGATGCAAGTAGATTGCCAAGGCTACATGCGCAAGCTAGTTGTGCGAGAAGCGTGCTTGAGCTAACCATAACGTGCAGGAGATTTGTGAGCGGGTGGTTTGCGTCTGTCGTATTCAGGCTGCATACAATGTGTGCAAGTAACTGCCTCATCTTTACCCACGTTAAGGTCGTGTATATGAGCAATTGAGGTGGAATTAGAATTTTATTTATTTATTCAGGAGAACATAGGTGCAGAATAGTAGTAAAAAGGTTGTTAACAAAAAAGGACATCTTGCTTTTTCCACAAACTGTAATAAATCATAAAATATTTAATTTTAAAAAGTATTAATTTAAATATCATTCATTCATCATTCATTCATATCATTTATAGTATTAATTTAAATATCATTATATTAAAAACTAGTTGTAGGTATTTCACCCAAGTTTATGCTCACTTCCGGCTGACACAGGCAATGACTGGCCACGTTTGTTTCGGCCAGTTCCTGTGTCGCATACGCCGGCAAGAAACGCCCGGTTGTTACTACTACGGCGACTGCCGCGACGTTGTTGAGGACACAGCGCTGCACACATTGGCGGATTGCCCCGCCTAGGCATTGCAGCGCCGTGAGTTGATCGCGGTAGTCGGATCGGTTGCCCTCTCGCTCCCGGCCGTAGTTCAGTCTACGGTCTGGAGTGAGAGATCGTGGAACGCCGTCGCCTCCTTCTCTGAGGAAGAAATTTCTATCAAGGAGGTGGCGGAGCGGGTTAGGGAGCGCTTAAACCCTCTCTGCAACCGCAGAGCCAGGCGCCGGAGGGCGCGAGACCTCCAGCTACCCTGAGTTTTGACCTGGGGGTGGTGGGCTTTGTAGGCCTGTCCGCCATCCGTTCAGCACCAGGTCTGAGAGGTGCGTGTTCCCACGCGCGCTTCTGTGTCGTGTCCATCTCCCCTATAGGGGAGGGGATAGTAGGGCTTTAAAGTGCGTAGTACTTATTGGGTAGGTCTTGTGGCGTAGTGGCCTGCCGTTTCATACGGCGGGCCGGAACCTCGGTGGGGTCGCGACCGCATGTGCAAGTGATTTGCGCGGTCCCGTCGATAGTGGTTTTGTCGAGGAACACCGTGGTAGGTTTAGTCGGTAAGTTTATGTTTACTACTCTGTTTTCGTGGCTCGTAGCGTGATGTTACTTAGATCTATAACCTTCCACAAGAATGGGTTATTAAATGTAAAAGGAATTCTTGATATTTCATTTGTAGCTAAGTTCATAGTCCCGATAAACCTTCACTTTAAATCTTTACATCTTTTTCACAGAGAAATACTCAATGCTCAGCTATACCTAATATCCCAGAATTTTCTTAGAAGGCATAATTCTAGAATCCTAACTAATATTAAAAATTCGAATGTGAGTTAATTCGTTTGTTAAGCTTTCATGCCTTAACTACTCGACTGATCATCATGAAATATTGCATACACATTGCCTGGGAAACAACAAGAAGAGATATAAAAGTTTAAAAACTATAACCCGACTACGTAAAAAAAGGGATAAAAAGGACGAATTTAAAATTTATATAGCCTATGTCACACGAGCAATTATTACGAATTTATTGACACCTCATTCATTAAAACCAAAAATAAATAGATTTAATAGTTTAAATAATTTTATTAGCTTATAAATTAGTAAAATAAAATCAATAGTAGTAGTAGTGTAATATTTTCAAAATTTTGTAATACAGTGATAAATAAACAACGCTATAAAATCCGTATATAGTAGTTTAATTTCAATGAATAACATTCGCGTAAACAGAAGACAATATTATGTAAATCGGTTCAGTAGTTTAGGCGCTATGGTGGAACATACAAACATACATATCATTACCATTCCTTTTGGCTTCGCCGTTGTCGGGTAAAAAAGGATATAGGGATTACTTAATCCAAAAAAAATTGTGCTGTTACTAACCCAACCTAACCTAACTAAATTTACGTGAGCAAAGCCAAAGAGTGAAATCTAGTGTACTTATATTTTACGGTATGGGTACATATGATCACCACTAAATCTGAGCATACATATGTAAATTTTGACCAAACTCCAGGGGTGGATTCGTCCAGCTTTAAGATAAATATAATATAATGCTGAGTCAGCATTTCTGAGGCCATTAAGAGAGCTACAAAGGGGAGTGGCGATACAGACACAAATAAATCCGAGAGAGAAAGATCATCCTGTAGAATGATGAATGATTTTAAAACGATTCAGAGATGTAAGCTGGCGGTGGAAGTAAGAAGATATTATCGGATGCGGTATTTGAAAGTTTACTTTTTAATTATTTAATTGGTCTATATCGAAGAATAATTTGGGCACTGTGACTGTAAGTTAGGACTTTGAAGTATTTGAAGAAGAAGAATAAGAAGGAGTGAAGATATACGACGACGATTAATATCAGCTTAAACAAGAATAAATATGGATGTAGCCAGTTTTGGTAATATCAAACTAAATTTCAGGTATTTTAAGAGAAAGATGAAGAAGGAGAATGAAGGGAGTAGACTATAAAAAAATCTACAGCATAAAAGTTTGATATGCTTTTTTACCACTAAGATCCTCGCTTAAATCTAAAATCGCGCAAAGTGGATAAGCCTGGCAATCGAAGTACCTCCATTCTACAGAATATTGCCGCCAAATAATCTGCAATGATTTGAAAAGGCTCTGTGCAGTAGTAAACCAGAAATGTTTTACCCTTACGCTAGCAGCACCGAGATTTCTTTTTCGTTTACGTTGTTGAATTTCTTAGTATTGCAAGCGTCGATAAGCTTCGATAATCGATTACCATCAAGCGCTCTCGTTGCTGGCATTAAACACAAAAATTATGCCTTATCCAAAATTCATTCGTCTCTCAACGCATTATTCATTGAATTGGCGAAAATAATAAATCTGTAGGTTTTCGGATACGGTATCGACTGTGTGGGCGTTAGATATATTATTTATTTTGTTTTTGAGATATCCAGCAACAATATAACATCAGAAAAAATGTCACCACCCTTAAAAGACGCACTGCACTTCGTGTACGTGTTTTAAATTCTGTTTTATTTACGTGTTTTAGTTGAGGCAAAGGCTTTGATGTACTACTGTCTGCATGGGGTGTAACATTTTTACGTAATAGCTATTATAATAAAAGCATCGATAGCTCAGTGGGAAGAACAACGGACTGTAATGCAGAGGGTCTTGGGTTCAAAGCCACGTCACGCACTTCTGACTTTCGGAAGTTGTATGACTTTTCGAAATTATGTGCGTATTGATTGACAATTATCGCCTGCTCCGTGCCTCGGAGAGCAAGTTAAGTCGTCGGTCCCGGCTGCCATGAACATCTATGGCACTGACACTGGTCTAGCCTTAGGGTATCGTTAGCCTTCGGGTTGCGGAGGTCAGGTGGCAGCCGCTCCGTGTAAAAACTGATATCCAGTCAAATCCGGTTAGACCAGAGAAGCCGACCAAAGTGACTTGGGAATAATAAAGGCTAGGAAGAAAAACTATTGTAATGCCTGTGTTACTCCGGGATAAGTAGAATTCTATTACATCCATATTTTTATATAGTAAGAGGTGACCAACAAGGTACTTGAATCGCACAGCCAACGAAAGAGCAAATATTGTACTGCTGCTGACAGCATGTCCTTTGCGAGTCTGAAAACCTTCGTTGCACACAAAGCTATTTGGCTGTGATCTTCTTTAGGATGAGATCATTTCCCCAGTGAGCTGTTCTAGCTTGAGTGAAATCCTAGGTTTAAGTGAAGATGATGTAAAGTCCTACCCCTTACTCTAGCAAAGGCCTTAATACACCAAACGCCTTAAATTATTATTATGCCATACAAAATATGCCAAAGTATATTAGGAAAAACACATGCGAAAAGAAGGGATCATCCCTCCTATATTATTTCATCATATCACATAGTGTTAGGTGACTTGCCGGCTTTAATTTCGGCAAATATACGTACAAAAAATAATCACCAGAATATCCAGCTGGTCATTGTAATTTCAGTCGTAAATTCGCCAAAACTACAGCTAACAATATACCTCAATAAAAGAAAAGTTTCAGTTAGAATACAAAGACATTTTTTATGAAATTCATGATCAAAAATATGAGCATATAAATAATATTATACAGTAGTTATTAATAAATAAAGTTGCCTACAGACCTCATACTAGTTGAATCTATTTGAATAGGCTCTACCCAACAGTCTGAGGCCGTAAAGCCTGTTTCATATGGAACGCAATTTCGGCAATATTAGTGCTATTCACAAGTCTTTCTCGTTATTCTTTATTCTAAATTCAGTCTTATTTTGGCCATAAATTTACACAAATGCTAAAATTTTATATGGTAATAAAAAATACGAGTGATTTGCGCCTTTACACTTAGTCTTTTATGTTCATATTCATATTCATATTCATATTATTTATTTTTTTTACGTGGGGGAATGCTTTGACCCTTTCCTCTCCGCAAGGGCGATGGAGGGGTTATGTCGGGCTCACCCGGGAAAAGATGGCGACATCCCGGTCCTAAACCTACCACGAAGTTATTTCCAAGCTACATGCTAAAGAAAATATGATCTACTAGCTTTAATTGCTCATGGCTGCGCTCGCATTAATGTAGATTTTGTCAATAGAATTTATTTGGTTGGTTAGTCAGGAACAAAAACGGGAGCAGTACATACTTTTTTTTTAGATAAATTGTATCCTATTTTCTTTTCTGTACCCTTGACACACGTTGTATGTGAAATATTAGAAAGATGACGAGTAGTTAAGGCGTTAAGGCGTAACAAGCAAGCACACAAACTCACATTCGCATTTATAATATCAGTTAAGATGATTTAATATTTCATCACATCATACCTATTTGCACAGCTGTTCATTAGTATTTATGTGAAAGAGATACGAAGTTATACTTCGTATTTCATTTTCATCAAAAACTTATACTTTGTTGACTTTCATACGGTTTTATTTTTGTGATACTGTTATCAGTGCCATATAATGTTTATAGTACAAATGTAATACATAATTTGGGGATCAATAGTTCGAAAATGTACAACTGTATATAACGCATTTGAGTCAATAAATATTGTTTGGTTTTATATCTCGCATTATGGAGGATAAACTCGCGCATGTGGTACGCGCAAGTAACTTGTGCATGCTGCTCGCGCCAGCTACTTGCCAAGACGCAAGAAGTAGGCCATGAAGGACTATGAAAGATAGTCGTAAAAAGCGCAATTTTGTAGTCATTTTACTAAAAACGTGTGTAAAAAGTTTTAGTAAATAATGTGTAGGTAATTTCAGACATATAGTTAAAACAACAAACGCATTTTTCTCTCATAAAGTTTTTATCTTAGTCCTTAAAGTTAGATGAAAACATCCTAACTAATTCATTTTATAAATGGAAATATGAGTTTGATTTATTGTTACGCATTGAAGCCTTAACTATTTAACCATTTATCGTGAAATTTCGCATACACAATGTCAGGGGTACTATAAAGGATATACCTTTTCTGAAAAAAGTACTGTTTTCGAGGAATAGAAATTTATTGACAAAATCTACAATAACGCGAGCGAAGCCGCGGGCATAATCTAGTTTAAAATAAAACTTAAATTAATTAAACATAATCCTAAAATTCAAATACTAAAATACATTCAAAACTTTAGAAATTTACACCTAATTGCACCGTTGCTATTTAAACCAACGTACACACGGTTACACATCAAGTTAGACACCCTATATACGCATAACTACGCTACATACAAAATTGAGAATTGTTGGAAAGGGATAATGGTGTCGATGTAATGGTAAGGATAGAACGTTGCGTCTCGTTCAGCGTGAATGAGACAAAATAACAAAAATATAACGCACTCTCTCGCACGATTCGCAGCGTTCAATTTCTAATAGTTCAAAGTCCAAACAGTTTAGGTTGATGTGTCGTTGTGTGTACGTATGTCTTAAGTACTCTTTTGCTTTACGGTGCGGCTAAACCGTTTCAGTAAACCGATTCGTGAAACCATATAAATGTGACTTTACCTAACAAAATTGTAGCCAAAGATGCCATTATGAATAGTAAGCCCTAAAGACCTACCATAAAACATAAATTCCGAAGTCTCGGGCTGACTGCTTGCACCATGAAACACATTTATTTTGAAATTCGAACTGAATGTCGGTATCTAACCTCTTGATTATTCTAACCCTAAAGTAAAAAAGTAGTAGCCCGAAACACGGAGTAATGTCATTTTGAAACAAAGAAACCCGAAGAAACTTCATAGTAAATTATTTTCCTTCGGCTCGATGTTTCAGTTAGACAGTTTTACGGTAGACCTACAGTTCTATGAATTCCGACAGCTCACTTTATATAAACCGAGCTATTTCAACTTGCCTTACTGAAAAGTTGCCTCTGTGCGGTCCCACTTGCCCCTATAAAGAGAATTGGACTCATCGTGGCATATTATTTAGTGTACAGACTTGTTTTTATTGTCTTAAATATTTTAATTTGGATTAAACTTTTGCATTCTGGATATATTCAGACATACATATGAGCTTAGTCCCATGCCTAGATCCCTTAAAGAATAAGATGTATTATATGCATATTTCGATAAGTATGGTTTAGGTCCGGCGTTAAAGGGAGCAAGCCTGGTGTTGTCTATCGGGTATAGAGCCATACGCCACGCTGCCACTGAGAATTTCCTGATAGAGAAATCCGATAACGATTTGCTCAAACCGAGAATAAAATCCGATAATCTGAAACAAGGAATTGCATTCACTACCTCTGCGCCAAACTGTTAGTCAAATTAGCTGTTATTGTCTATCGGTATAGTTACAAACTCCAAGGTGCTACCAAGAATTTCTCGATTAAAATTTTTAATAACTATGCTCGGTTCAAGGATCGAAACCGAAAATCTGTGATACGATGCATTTATAACCACTACGCTGTCAGTCAAACGAATATTAATTTGTAATTTTTTTGTAATATTTCGATGGCGTAGTGGTTAGTATAACAGACTGCCACGCCTGAGGTCGCGGGTTCGATTCTCGCACAAGTCAAACATTTGTGTGCATGAACATGGATGTTTGTCTTGGTCTGGGTGTTTCTATGTACAATATGTATGTATTTACATAAAAACAAGTATATATGTATGTTTATCCATTGTCTAGTACCTATAATACAAGCTCTGCTTAGTTTGGGCTAGACGGTGTTGTGTGTATGTGGTAGAATATTATATATTATTATTATTAGCTAACCACAGCTAGACTTTATGATACTTTGAGCTCATTCTGCGTAAATGGAAACACGAATGACTAAATTATGTTCGGGTACTTTGAAATAACTACACTGGAACATTGAGACAACTACCATCTTAATCTCCCCGTGACCATGGCTGCTGAAAAGCAACCGAAACGTCGGGGAAAGTGTAAACCTAAATATAAATAGTTTTAATAGTTTAAATAATTTTATTAGCATATAAATTAGTAAAATTCAATAGTAGTAGTAGTGTAATAGTTTCAAAATTATTTAATACAGTGATAAATAAACAACGCGATAAAATCCGTATATAATAGTATAATTTCAATGAATAAAATTCGCGTGAACAGAAGATATTAGATATTTTGTTTGTTTATGATGTGGAAAGTATAACTACACGACCTCAAAATGATGGGTTTCGTCTATTTAGAGACATATGAGAGATACATACGGTGGATTATATTGAATATGTCATCATAGCAATAGGCTTCCAGGATACCGTTAAACTGCCATGCCATACAAAGGTGTCAAATTCGAATCTATGATATGTGCCTGTGACTTTCCAAACTCCTGTGCGTATTAAATAGTTCACTATCTCTTGCTTTAAGTAGTAGGTAAATATCATAAGGAAATCGGCATGTTTGAGAGTTCTCCATAATGTTCGCGAAGATATCGGCCTCGATGGCGTAGTGGTAAGTGTAACCGACTGCCACGCCTGAGGTCACGGGTTCGATTCCCGCACAAGTCAAACGTTTATGTGCATGAACATGGATGTTTGTCTTGGTCTGGGTGTTTCTACATTAATTATGTGTGTATTTACAAAAAAAGAAGTATATATGTATATTTATCCATTGTCTAGTACCCATAGTACAAGCTCTGCTTAGTTTGGGCTAGATGGTGTTGTATGTATGTGGTAAAATATTATTATGTTTCTCTTATCACAGGTATTTTCTAACATTTTATATTAGAAAATACCTGGCCCTTTGGGAGGCTTACACGGAGACATGGGTCCAACGTGAAGAGGCCGTTCGAGAGTTTTAATCAAAGGTGGGATGGAACACCTACAGCGGCACTAGCCGCAGTAGGCGGACTATTGCTACGTATGGATTATAATATATGGGCTATATGTATGGGTGTTTGGTGGATCGGTATATTGCTAACTATGGATGAAAACCGGCGTCTGCCCTGAATACTCTAATAGCATCAATGCAATGGGCAGACGGTGACTCGCCAACTCACTAGATGGGCACCCTGAATAGCCACTATAGGCATAGAAGCCAGCAGCAGAGGGCAACACCGGTGCGAGTGGCTAGGGGTGTCGAGCGGTGCGGCGCCGGTTTCACCATCACTGGTTTCGTGTATTATTATTACTATTATTATTATTATATCAAAATTCTGCTAATGATATCTAGGCTAGCGAGATGGGCTATGGCATAATTCTTCTCATACAGAAAATACACCCGTGCCTAGTAATTGGAAAGTTCATAAACAAGGCTAATATTTATTATTGAGATTGCAGGCATTGCCTAACTTTGGACGACACTAATACGCAATTAAAAATATTAAATTTTAAGGTATTTATCACGATACATCTAGCCCATTACATGGTCAAAGCTTACCGCATATTACGTAGGATAACCATAGCTAAGCAAATTTGGTTGTAATACACCTCAGCCTACTATATACATAAATACATATATATACATAAGTCTATAATTATAGTAACAAAATAAATGTTCTAATGCTAGCGCAACCAGTTACGACTAAAATTGCATTTATAAACGAAGTCGCCAACGTACTAAACTTCATAGTCCTCTTTCAAGCAATTTCCAACTTGGCACTAAGCTTCCGCGACCGGATTTTTGTAGTAAAATATACTGAGAACGGTTGCATAACATCTATTGAACAAAAATAACACCTTACAGGCAGCGGCGGACATCGATGACTGTAGCCCCGGGCGGTTACATACAGCCTGCTCTCAAAATAGATCATAACTAAAACTCAACTCTTGTATGCCATGATATGTTTAAAAAAGTCGTTTGATCGTGTCATGTGATGAGAAGTGCTTTGTGTCCGTTATATGAATGTCTGTAGAGTCCCTTGCAACACAGGATTCATTTCAAGCGCATTTGATTTTATAGAGAAAGAAAAATGCAATATAAAAAAATAAAGGAATTCGTTTATAAATATTCTATTATAATTCGAATTATACTCAGTACAATCGCCATCATATTTTCAATTTCAATTTCCGACACTTGTTTTTTAATTCATATCGCTATCTTAAAGTGGTTAAACGATCACAAAATTGCGATCGTTGACCAACCGTGCAGTTAATATTCAAAAATATCTTCCGTTAAAATTGTTCCACGTAAAAAGAACACCCTATAACATAGAATGTAAGCTTATAATGTGAAGGAGCAAGCGATCTACCGATAAAGCAAGATATAAGCGATTTTATTCAGAGCTCGCCATTTGATTTATATCTATATTGTGAACCAGCCATTCACTATAAAACACAAGCAAAACAAAAAGTTGTTAGAAACAACTTTGTTGGTGATATGGTACTGCGTTGCAGGCAGTTAAAATACGGGTAACATATTTCTATTTTGACTTTTTAAAATATTGATTGCTAGTAACGTCCGAGGATTCGATCGCGTGTAAAATGATGGCGTTCTTTTGATAAGTTCAGCATTTGTTTAAAGTTAAAAACATTGAAGTCGAGATGTTGTATTAAGGTAACGTATTATCGAGATAAAAGCTGTCAGTACATGATAGATCTGTGTGTGAAGTTTTATGTTAAGGGTTTACGCGTGTTAAGGAACAATTATACAAATATCTTTACCACCTTTTATATCTTATATTATAGAGATAAAATGTTTGTGTTTTGTATATTTATGTAAAGAAAATTCATTGCCGTATTTTCTTTAATTTGAATTTTGCCGCCTAAACTGTATCGCCACTAGTTTATTATATAGTCTATGCTAATTGTTTGATTTATACTCTGGAAGATAAAATATTGATGGAGATTTGTGCTAATGTATGTTTAGAATATTAAAATTCGTTAATAAGAGCAAACTACTTAAAAGAAAGGAATTGTGAAGTGGGAAATAATAAACTTGATATGTCGTTTCTTTGTTTACAGGTATGTGTTTGGGTAATAGGTTATAGGTTGTATATTATTGTTAATTATTTATAAGTATTGTGTTAACAATAAAATTCTTTGTTTGCAGAGCAACACATATTAATTTCTTTCATTTCACAATAGAAGATTATATAAGCTTATATTTATACATACATTCAAAAACTATAGGACCAATTTAAAACAATTTTTCACTCTCAGAAAGCTACATTATCCAGAAGCAACATAAGCCATAAAATAGTAAAATAGGAATGATTAGCAATGTTTGAAATATATAATAAATGAAAATGAAATAAATAGTGAAGCAGATTATTTTATTGGATGTATAAATTCTGAAGTAGATATATAATACACAGAAATTTTATATTAATTCAATATTTTTTTCACCACGAGCATATTAACAGAATATTTTATAATATATTCAGGTTTTAATAAAGAAAACATGTCTACCTGAGGCTATAGAAATTTATGTTTGTAAATATTCAAGAAGAAACTTTTTTTTCTTCTTCTCTCTAGCCTTTATTATTCCCAAGTCTCTTGGAGTCGGCTTTTCTAGTCTAATCAGATTTAACTGGATATCAGTTTTTACACGGAGCGGCTGCCACCTGAGCTCCGCAACTCGAAGGCTAACGATACCCTAAGGCTAGACCAGTGTCAGGATATTATAGGGCACTGACTTCCCAATAACGACTGCTACAGATGTTCATGGCAGCCGAGACCGACGGCTTAACGTGCTCACCACGAGCATATTAACAGAATATTTTATTATATATTCAGGTTTTAATAAACAAATCATGTCTACCTGAGGCTATAGAAATATAAGTCTGCAAATATTCAAGAAGAAACTACCACTTTGATCTACATATAATACTCGTAACAATTTGTCATTATAGATTTGGCTCAAATACGTTCAAAGCCTGAACGAACTAAATTACTTGTAGCTTAACTTAAAGCCTTTGGTATTATTTTATAAAGGTTACTTTCAATTTGGGTTTCAAAACAGTAGTATTTTTGGTAACCAATCCGGCTAAACTGATATGCTTGTATAAGTAGTGGGTTCACATTGGCATGGCAAGAAAATGAGGACTCCACATTAGGTTACTGCCGGTTAATGATTTTTCTATAACCTGTTTGGAATTAGAGAGTTTGGTGCACCAGTTTATGCTTTAAAATAACTAAGTATTCAGTGTTATAAAACAAAACAATTAATCCATAAACTTGTATAAAACACGACAACACACTCAAACATATAACCCTGAAACCAAATGGATTGAAACATGGCGGTTCTTTCATTACATTTTTCCGATAGCTACCTGAAAAGTTTATAACGGACTTTGATTGGAAATCGTTGCTCGGTTCCGGAAACTTTGTTCTACATACGGACTGACAATTGATTTGTTTCGACAAGGCTCGACACCCTTTTATCTAACAATGGCTGGTAAAAGTGTTTTGAATTGTTTCTATGTGTAGAACTTTGTATTTTGAATTGTTTTTGTTACTATGGCGGTGTAGGCAACTTGTTTGTATCTGCTTCTATAAGAGTGTACGCAGGGTATGTAATATCTCTGGACTTCTTTAAAAGATTAGGCAAACGTAAATCGTAGTATTATTGGGCTATTTGGCGGCCTCGATGGCGTAATGGTTAGTGTAACTGACTGCCACGCCTGAGATCGCGGGTTCGATTCCCGCTCAAGTCAAACATTTGTGTGCATGGACATGGATATTTGTCTTGTTCTGGGTATTCCCATGTATAATATGTAAGTATTTACAAAAAAAATAGTATTTGTATGTTTATCCATTGTCTAGTACCCATAGTACAAGCTCTGCTTACTTAGGACTAGATGGTGTTGAATTGTAGAAAATTATTATTTGTTGGTGTCAAGTATGAAGTTTCGGACATTTAATATCATTGTGGACTATATACATTTACGTCAATACGTCATCACAAAATTTCGTTCGTTGAACTGTCAAGAAAAGTCGATGGAAAAATATTAAGTTATTACTTGAAGTCTAACTAAGTAAGACTTTCAATAAATTTAACATGAGAATTTTATCAACTCTTTCAGTATTACAAAGTTATTACGTCATAACCCCTTAGTGCTGCCTTTTTAAAGCATTCTAACCACTAAACATATGAACGTCATTTAGTCTGTCCACAACATTTTCACAACTGTTATATAACGACATAAATGAACGTCAAATTTGTGTATAGTTTAGTTTTATTGTTTTGTTTTCACGTCGTGCGCTACACATATTCATCGTATTATTACTGTAGATTTTATAAGCATTGAAAAATCGGGCACGGGAAACCCAGACTCGGAATATCTTACTATTCGTTGATCACACATTTCTCTTGTGTACCTGTATCTTATCTTATCTTCTGTGGGGGCCAGTCAGTACAGACCGGCGAAAATTCGATCCAATGGGATCTTTTGTGTCTTCTTCTCCCTAGCCTTTATTATTCCCAAGTCACTTGGAGTCGGCTTTTCTAGTCTAACCGGATTTGACTGGATATCAGTTTTTACACAGAGCGGCTGTCACCTGACCTCCGCAACCCGAAGGCTAACGATACCCTAAGGCTAGACCAGTGTCAGGATATTATAGGGCACTGACTTCCCAGTAACGACTGCCATAGATGTTCATGGCAGCCGGGACCGACGGCTTAACGTGCTCTCCGAGGCACGGAGCAGGCGATAATTTTCAATCAATACGCACATAATTTCGAAAAGTCATATAACTTCCGAAAGTCAGAGGTGCGCGACGTGGGTTCGAACCCGAGACCCTCTGCATTGCAGTCTGTTGGTCTCCCCACTGAACTATCGCTGCTTTGTGTACCTGTAACCATAAGACAAAAATATAATATAATTTTCGTCTATTTCATTACAAATTTTTGCACACATCTTTTATCAAATCTAGACTTCGCCAGCAAATTTCTTTCCCTCGAAAACAGTATTTATGGTGGATGAAAGGTACCATATATCCTATTTAATACCCCTGACAACGTGTATACGAAATTTCATGCTAATTGGTCGAGTAATAAAGGCATGAAACGTACAAACAAACAAAGTCACATTTGCTTTTATAATATTAGTTAGAACATCTATTCATTTATCAACAATACAAATATTATAACATAAATAGCCAATAGTGTTATATCTATTATCTATACTAATATTATAAAGCTAAAGAGTTAGTTTGTTCGTTTGCTTGAAAGCGCTAATCTCAGGAACTACGGGTCCGAATTGAAAAAATATTTTAGTGTTGGCTAGCCTATTTATCGAGGAAGGTTATAGGCTATATAACATCACGCTATAACCCACGGGAGCGGCACAGTAATTATAAACGCGAGTGAAACTGCGAGCACATCTAGTTAATATTATAAAGAGGAAAGATATCATTTTTTGTTTGTAAGTTTGTAAGGTTTTAACTCAAAAATTACTCAACCGATTTTACCATTAGAAAGCTGTATTATCACCGAGTACCATAGGCTATATTTCATTTTAAAAAAGTACTGTAACACCTAACCTACTTTTACGCGACTGAAGCCACGGGCAAAAGCTAGTAATGTATAAACTGCATACAAGATTTCCATAACAATATACACAGAAATCTACCTACGCGATCTTTCAATTACTCCACTCAAACCCACTAAACAAACCGAGCTATGGCAACGAAATGAAGATATCATTAAACCTAAGGAAGCTGTAGTACATCTAATTAATTAGAGGGCCTATCGCGATGCTCTTAGGCTATTAATCACTAGATCGACATTGATAGCGGACTCGTGGCCACACAATGCGGTTATCGACTGCTATAGTTTTCTCGCTTTATCCAGCTAATTAATACTTTCATCTTCTCTATAATGTACCGCAGATTGTATAATCTGGATGGTTGATTTTGCTGGTTTTGGTTTGGTGGATGATGCAACGATTTTAGTGGTCACGTCGGCATTATGCACGACAATTTTGAGAGTTCAATATGTTATGGGTTCTTTATAGTTCTTTAGAGACTATTTTTGAGATTGCCACTTACCACTTAATGATTTTCTTTTTTTAAATGATATAATGATTTACTTTTTTTTAAACTTATCTAAGATACATTTATATTTTAGAACACTTCTTAGCTTTGCACATTGTCGATCTTGCTTTAGTTTTTAACTAATTTCTGCATTTCTATTTATTCTTCTTTGCATATTTCTGGCAATTAACAATAACGATATGAAACATTTTAAATTGTACCTACATTTAACCTATTGCCCTTTTTAAGCGATTGGTGAAATGTAGGTGCAATTATGAAATGTAATGTAACACAATTGCAATTCAAACAATTTAATTACATATTTAGAGATATACAGTAATAGCCATACAATATTATGTTTTTATAAAAGACAGGATTAATTTAAAATACACGAAGATTCTAAGAAAAATTGTGACACTAAATAAGTAATTAAATTCCCCGCTGTTATGTCGCACGCTACTTGACATCCTACCCACTCTATGCAAATGTACGTAAACAGAAAATAAGTTTGTTTCTCGTCAGAATTAAGGCAAAGGTACCGGCAACCCGTTTCACGTCTCTTTAGTACGATACCATCTCTCTGGCGTCGGCTAACTCGCATCTCAGCAGTTAAATTGTAAATTAATTACATTATAAATATGCAAAAGGTTTTTTTTTACTTTTCCTTTTATTTCGGTTCGGTGCGAAGGCGTTTGGTAAATTGTAAGCGGTATTTAATTAATCGTTGTATCAAAATAATTGTATTAAAATATTTTGTTCACCGAGATTTTAAATATTCATAATACATATTTTATTTTCGTTTATACGTTGAAATTAAATTTCTTTTATATTTTTAGGTGTTTATTTTTTATATTTGTTTGTATTTGCGCTTGCCTGTTCAATTATAGTGCAGCGGTACAGAATGTAACTGCTGTGCATGAGTACTTCAGTTAGTTTTTTTGGTCGGGCAGCAATTTTTGTTTTTTTTTGTAAAAGTATTCTCAGTACTTACACGAAGGCTGGAACCTAACTCTTTAGATGGCAAGGGCTCGTCCTCTATTACGTGGCATTTAAAACAATATCTGGTATAAAGAAGGCGTAATTCCCATCTGTCTACTGTTTAAAAATATTTAAGTAAAAGACTAATGAACATAATCAAGTCAAAACAAATTAGATTGAGTAAATTCATTAACAAAATATTATTACTATCTTCAATCCAGCTGTCTACTCTATTGAAATTAGGAAGTGAATCGGTGTTACACTGTAGTGATTTTTTTCGATGAGCCAGCTGTACTAAATACGACTAACTTTCAGTTCAATTCCTAGATCATACAGACAATTTTTTTTGCCGAGGACTTTTCTTTTGAAAGAATGGTAAGAGAATGAAGAGACCTTTGCTCTGCAGAAGGAGGTAATGGGCTTATTAAAATCTAGCTGACCCGCGCAACAACTTCTGCTTCACATAAGAGTATTTTCCCCGTTTTTGCGACATTTACCATTGATGCTCTGCTCCTATTGGTTGTAGCGTTATATTATATAGTCCATAGACCTACTCGATAAATGGGCTATCCAACACTAAAAGAATTTTTCAATTCGAACCAGTAGTTCCTGAGATTAGCGCGTTCAACCAAACTAACAAACAAACTCTTCACCTTTATAATATTAGTATAGATAAGCTTTGTTGGAGTATGAAACTGTGCCCGCAAGTCGGCCAGGAGTTCATCACTTATTTGTGTGAGGCCTGATACCACAGCTGGTGAAGGGTGTGTGTAATACACCTATCGGATTTTGGTCTATATCTCCGAAAAGGTCGGCCTACCTACCCTGTCGGACATTTAGACATAGGACTATGTATGTATGTTATTTTTATGTATGTTATTAAGTTATAATGCTCCTATTATAAAAGACATTTTACCACATTTTGACTCATCGATTCTCCATGACTTCTAAAAAGAAAAGTTAGGTATTTTAGAAGTCATGGAGAATCAAAGAGGAAAACTGTTGGGATACTTGATACGGTATGACAACTTATATATCCTTCGAAGGTGGTCAAGACCACCTTCGAAGGATAAATAAAAGGGAGAAGAGGAAGAATCAGACTAAGAAGAAGTTACATAAATCAGGTGAAGGACAACGCGAAAGTCATGTCATACCAAGAGGTTAAAGTAATGGCAGAGAACAGAGAGATATGGAAAAGGCTCCACCGACAAGAACAAGGCTCTTAAATTGATTAATTGATATAAGGCCCCTTACGTGTCCACTCAGACAAACATTGCTAAGTATAAATGCAGTTTATAAATAAATTAAACAACGTTTAAAATCCGTTAGTCTGAGATCGATATTTTATTTTAAATCAATGAGCGCTCTCTTACCTCACCGTAATCGGTAAAAAAGATAAAACAATGTCGATACGAAACACGAAATATGTCGCCTTTTCAACGCGTAATACCATATAACCAATACTTTATCTAATGCCCAGTTGACATAAATAAAAAACCAAAAACAACTTTGGTTGTTCTTTGTACCTGATCTAAAAAAAGACTAATGAAATAGGTGTTGATCGCCTCTATGAAGCAGTGATAGTTAGGCCAAAGCGCAAGACATCTCGTTTCGATTCCCGGATTAGGTCACCCATAGACACACTTATTTTTTTCAATACCAACGTGATTGGTTGTTGGATTGCGAAGAATTTTTTTTTTTACTTGTTTTTACAATTCTAGTAATATTGCTTCCAGGCTTATACGATGGTATAACATAATCATATAATATGACTACCACATTTTTAATAGAAAACAAGATATTAGAAAAGCATTATTTTCTGAAAACTTGATTTCTGGATTATAATATGCAACCTATCGGAAACCTAACTGATTAAATACTCAACTTTTTGCATTGCCTCAAAACCGCTACCAAATTCAAATTGAGACGTTAAAAGCGTCCTCGAGCGATGCTAATGAAGGTTATTTTTTACTTTTTCTTAATTTTTGCATAAACCCGTGGGAGGTACAGTTTAATTCGCCGATAATGGACATTTACGGGTTAATAATATGGATAGTCTGATTGAAATGTATAAAGAGAGTTTAAGTTTTAATGCTTTTTGCGTCTTTCTTAAAGGGTTTGGAAATTAACATTATATTTTTGAGTGGCCTGTGTCCATTCTTTGATCTCAATTTGTTCTTGATGTCATTAACATAGATTAAATTATAAACCATTTTGCCACTTTTACTAAGCAGAACTATGTAGATGCCACGTAGTATTATATTTTAATTTGAGCTCTTAGCCATGAAGCTGATCAGTCTGAGTCCAAATTCATTCAGTGGAAACCGAATCAGACTAAAAAAAATAGACATGAATTATAAAATTGTTGTAGATGACAGACGAGCCAGCAGCTCTCCTAATTAATAACGGTAATTGCGCATGAACATTGCTGTAAGACAAATTTAAAGTTTTCTAGTCGTCATTAAAGAAATTCCAAGCAAAGATTAGGCCGCTCCGTTTTTGGTTTCACTGCAATAAAATGGTCAATCCACATCAGTTTACAAAAAATATTTCCAATATGTTGACAAAGCTTTGTTTCGGCTTCATAATAGCTTCATACTGTGTAAAAAAATATGTATGTCAGTTGTGGAAATGAAATTTAAATAAAATATAGCGCACTTACATTCTGGAGATTTCTGGTTTAAACCCATATTTCTGCTACGTTAAAATAATAGTTTTTTGTAATGTCTTTGCTGCTTGAAACTCCATAAAAAACGTAGTAAGTGCATAATAACACTTTTGCTCGAATCGGAAATCGAACTCGAGACGTCACAATCAACAGTTCCGTGTTTAATTGTACAACACTAAGCTATGCTGCTTGGCACAGTCATTACAATATAAAGTAGAGGCAACATCCAAAAATATAAAATATATTGGGCCGATTATATATTATAAAAAATGTATATTTTATATAATACCACAACAAATTATGGTCAGCCGTGAAAAATAACAACCATGCATCTCAGTCCGAGTTATTTAAGAGTTAATAGTTTAATTTATTCGTATACGTTCGTTAACATTCAAGTTTTTTAATTAAGACGTCTTGTTTCCAGTGATTAAGGACTTACGCGGTTTTTGTCATTTTGTTCAAAACATTAACATTTATAGAAAATTCTACCTTATTAGTACTGTAATAAAGTACGATTTTCATTATGTATTTTGCAGGCATTCGTGGAAGTGTTTGGTATAAGATTGTTTTAAGATTTTTTTAGGTAGAAATTTTTTGAATATGTGTGTGTAATTATGCTTAATGTTGGTTTTGCAAAAAGTGGAGTGTCGTGTAATTATCGGAGATTTTGCGATTGTTTGTAGATTTTTTGAAGTTCGACGAGTATGTAAAGAATGGATGGAGACAAAATGTTTTTTTTTCAAGTATTCGATTACTGGAATCGGGAATGTCAGAAAAGTAAATTAAGATATTTTCTTGGTCCATTGTTGTTTTATTTACTGGCAGCCATTCTTGATTTTATCTCTGCATATCGAAAATACGTGTTTCAAAGAAAAATACGATCAGCGCTTAATGCTGCGTTTAAATCAAAAGTAACTTCATGTAAAAAAGTAACTATAAATGTAAAATATTTTCTTTTTATTATTTTAATCTAAATTTATGTTTTTCAAAAGCTATCAAATCCCTTAAAAATAAAATGGATAGATAGAGCTTATAACAGGTAGTAAAGATATTCAAATATGATAAGAATGAGAAAAATATGTATGATAATAATTTTATATAAACATTGAGGAATTACAGCAAAGAATACTAAATTCTGAATATGACTTGATGATGATGATGATCATCATCATTTTTATATTTAGTATATGTATCATAACCACCATATATAGTTACATACCCAATTACACTTCCACTTTTTGTCATGCCGATATTTCTAACAAAAATAACTCCTTTTTCTTTTCATTTTATTTATTTTAGCTGTTTATTATCAACTGTTCCAATCCTGTGGCTTGTGGCGTGATGTTATTTCTCTTACAATAAATATATTAACTAATGCAAAAAAGATTAAAAGAGCCTATCGAATTGACAATTATCCAAAACCAGCTGTTTCCCGAGATTTTATCCACGTCTATGATTACTGCTCCGCTCCCGTAACTCATAGCATGATGTAACATAAATTATACCCTTTCATAACAAACAGGCGACCAAACGCAAAAAGAATATTTAAAATCGGCCTAATAGTTTGAGAGATTATATTATAAAACAATCAAAGGTATCTGCTTCATATTAAAATAGATACAGATGTATGTAATTATAAACACCGCCTCGTTACAATCCTATAATTGAATATATTTGAACCATTGCTTATTTTAAACTTTAGTATTGTTACACATTATTCAAACCGAATGCAATTGGCTCGTATGTAAATAGCTTAACACGGCGCCTCTCAGAATCTACTAGGGATAGTTTAGTTTACTTTATTTTACCCGTGCAGACTGCGCTGTATTTTGTTTACCTGCGCAGAAAAATAAGCAGTTGCGTTGTTTGTAGAATCAGATCGAAGTAATATGTAATTCGAATTAAAGCGATCCTAGTAGGTATTTATTAACTCGAGTGGTACGTCAAGTGGTCCATCATCTATATATTAATACGTGAAGCAAAAACTTTGAGCCCCTTTTTAGGAAAATTGCGTGAATGGAGGAGTATGAAATTTGGCACAGTTGGTGGCAGAGAAGGAGAGGCGTATCCTAATCTTATATATAAAATTCTCGTGTCACAATGTTAGTTACCACACTCCTCCGAAACGGCTTGACCGATTTTTATGAAATTTTATATGCATATTTAGTAGGTCTGAGAATCAGCTACTATCTATTTTTCATACGCCTTAGTGATAAGGCTTGTCCACCCCTAACATTTTTTTAAATCTTTTGGTCAAACATTTTTTTTTTACTGCAAGACAACGTTTGCCGGATCAGCTAGTATTTTTATAAAATATGCATTATAAATACATTCAATTAATGAAAAATCACTACACGCACACAACCATGCACTTGACACGCGCAGTCGAATCGCGTTCGTATTATTTCGACATTGTTCGTCTGACGTCGTTTGTTACTATGGTTACCTATACCTTATTTATATGTAATAGAGAAAAACAGAATACAAAGTAGCAAGCTAAGGAATTTTGGTCGAATTTTGACCACTAGGCGACTGTTAGTATTACGTAAATACTTAACATGATCAGGCAACGCCTTGTACTTAATATATAAAATATGCAAACCAAATTATACAAAAAATTGTATCGAAATGTACAAAATCCTAATTAATATTATAAATACGTATGTGAGTTACTTTGTTATGCTTGCATGCCGTAACTACTCGACCGATCATCATAGAATGTCGCATACACGTTAACAGACGAACAGAAAAGGCAATAGGTTATTTTTCATCCAGAAAAGCGAATTCAAAAAAGCACTGTTACTAACCTAACCTACATTTATGCAAGCGAAGCCGCTGGCAAAATGTAGTATAATATATTCCTAGCCAGTTGCACTCACTGATCGGTAAATGATTAGCGAGATTAAGCAACGTTGGGTGCGGTCAGTCTATAGATGGGTGACTGCTTAGTGGTATTTCATCTGAGCGTCTTCGTACTTCGTAGGGTATGTAAAAAGTCGGTCCCGGCTGTTGCCAAATTGACAGCAGTCGTTAAGCCATGTCAGAGGCCTACGGGCAGCCTAAACAACTCTTGACAACAGGTTGGCCACTAACCACACAAAAAGAAATGAAGAAAGAGGGGAAGGTAGCCAATGATATCTAGCACTTACATTTCGCCAGCTAGCTAGTTTTTGAGATTTGGGTAGTTATTAGACAGTAACACTCGACTTTAATCGGTCGCCTCCCACTGCCAGTGCGGCGGTCGTTGTAGATTCGATCCCTCACGGGCCAAAAATATATGTACATACGTGATTTACAAATGGTTGTTCCAAATCTGGGTATTCTTTGTGTATGTCACGTGACTCGAACTATGCACCAAAATTATGACCTAACAATTGACCTAACGTATGCGTATACGCATACTTAAAATAGTTCTAGTAATGTCTTTGACAAATTAAATTCATCCCTTATTACGTGGGCTAAAATATTAAAACCTCTAATAAGAGGCGAGTCTAATTTGTCAAAGATGTAGGTCTAAAATCATAACTGGTGAATTTTGGACACAATATAATTTGACTATCTTCCCGGATAAATAAATGTGAGTCTATATATGGAAGGACATCCAAAAGTCTCTGCAGAATCTAGTTGAATCTAAATTTAGCCGGTATTGGATTACGGCTATCTAGTGCATCGGCACGGAATAGATTATCTAGCAGCGAGCTACAAAGGATAACCTCATTGTGGGATATTGATTGAGATACTCCTTAAAATGGTCAGGGAATTAGATTTAAGTACGAATAATCGAATAGATACATTGCATATAAACTAACCGGACAAATTGATAGGTCTCTTTGGGGTGCTATGTGTAGGTATATACTTTTTTAGTAGTACAGCAATGTTCCTTTTTTTTTCCTTTGGTGGCAGATGAGCATGTTTCCTACCTGATGGAAAGTGGTAACCCCTGCTCATGGACTTCAGCAATGTCAGGAACTTCAGCTATGCCTACCGTAATACCGTAATACCGTTCGCCATGCATGCTCTTGGTAAGGAGCCGGCATGAATTGAAAAATACTACCCTCCTACAGATTGTGGACGTAAGAACACTACGTACTGTTGCATTTCGTGTAGCGAGTGAGAGCATTGAATTTCCATTTATTCCTTTTTCAACCTCTCCCCTTGGTCCCCTTCACGGTAATTGCTTACTACTTATTAGCAAACTGTGTGCTTGTTTGCCACCTATGTGGTTACGGTAGCGGCTTGGTTATTTTGCTTAGAATCGATTTTAAGAAAATACAGGGGAGACCAATAGACTGCAATGCAGAGGCATCTTTGATTTTCGGAAATTATATGACTTTTCGAAATTATATACGTATTGATTGACAATTATTATCGCCTGCTCCGTGCCTCGGAGAGCACGTTAAGCCGTCGGGTCAGGCTGCCATGAACATCTATGGCAGTCGTTATTGGGAAGTCAGTGCCTTATAATATCCTGACACTGGTCTAGCCTTAGGGTATCGTTAGCCTTCGGGTTGCGGAGGTCAGGGGGCAGACGCTCCGTGTAAAAACTGATATCCAGTCAAATCCGGTTAGACTAGAAAAGCCGATCCAAATGACTTGGAATAATAAAGGCTAGGGAGAAGAAGACAGGCACTATAATTGGTGGTTAACACTGCCGATCAATAGATGAGTCGTCTGCTACCAATAGCAACAGCTAAATTTTACTAATTTAAATTGAGGTTCTACAATCCGTTTGAATTGCTCTAGTTACCTTTGTTATGTACTTGTTCCGAATTTATAAAAGCACCCTTACCGAAATTCTCTATGATACATACATAGAAATACACCTATCGACAAAAATCAAATTATTTGAATCTTCAAGAGAACTGCCATGGTGGAGCAGAGGTTGCGAATATAAACGAACAATGTAATTTAGGGTTTATTTTGGCAGCACAGAGTCTGCAACTGCTTTCGATATATGGCAATAGATTTCGCTTCTATTACGTAAGACTTAAAAAGGCTGGCTGTAGATATGTGGGTGTTATACAGATCTGGCTATCCCTGCAGGAATATATGCATGAGCATATACCTACATATATTCTCGTATGTATGTACATATGAACCAAACCGAATCGAAAGAAATGATACTAAAACACAGGTCTAACCTATTTCAGGCAAGTAGCTTATAATAATTTAAAGATGTTAAAGTATCCTTTCTTGCCATAACTATGATTTAATTTGGTTATAAAGTAGTTTAATTGTATTATTGTTAAATATTAAGTTAACAGAAGTTGATTTAAGTCCACTACCGCATCTATGGTTATGTTGAGGAACGCCGTGGTAGAGTTAGTCGGTATTATCGGGGTATTTTTCCCCGGTGAGCCTAACATAACCTCTCCGTTGCCCCGCAGAGAGGTATGTGTCAAAGCACCCCCAGGTAAAAATCGTACTCCATTTTCTTATAGCCGAATTAATTTTATTATTATTTATTATACATAATACATTATTATGTGTATAGCTATTTTAGTTACGTTATCTTCATCTTCTAACGAATTCGTAAGCCAAGTACACACTGTATATTTAGTAACGGGTAACATCCGCATAAGTTACGACTAGTCGACTAAGTCATAATGCCAGCTCTTGTTCGCTGCGCAGGCGCATTGTGCTGGCGACTACACAAGTTTTAACAACGTTCATTTGCATAAATGATTTAATATATTTGTAAGGGTACAGACATGTTTTATGAGTTGATTTAAATTTGAAATTGTACGTTTACCATCCTAGAATTTAGTACGTGTAATTATTGAAAGGCATTAAGGAAATGAACTCATAAATATGTTGACATTAAAGCCACAGTCGAGCGCCAGCCTGCTATACTGCCTTATGTAAGGGGTGTCACTGACAAGATTGGCTACATCTTGAAGCGAGCTTCAATCAACACATACTTCAAGCCGCCAACGAAGATAAGTCAATTTTTACCATCGGTCAAGTGCCAATTACCTTTACAAGATGCAGGGGTCTATAAAATAGATTGTGACTGCGGACTCTCATACATTGGTCAAACCAAGAGAAGCATAGGCACCCGCATTAAAGAACACATAGCTGACGTAAAACACAAACGCTCGTTGAAGTCTGCTGTGTGTGAACATGTACAACAGGGGACCAACCACTACCTGAGATTTGACAAACCACAGATTCTCGCTAAAGAACACCGATTCCTACCAAGGATGCTTCGCGAGGCTATTGAAATCAAAAAACATCCCAATTTCAATAAAGAAGATGGTTGGAATGTACCACCAGCTTGGGATCCAGTACTTCAAATAGTCAAACCCAAGAAGAAACAAACCACAGCTAGACTTCATGATACTTTGAGCTCATTCTGCGTAAATAGAAACACCAATAACTAAATTATGTTCGGGTACTTTGAAATAACTACACTGTAACATTGAGACAACTACCATCTTAGTCTCCCCGTGACCATGGCTGCTGAAAAGCAACCGAAACGTCGGGGAAAGTGTAAACTTAAAAACAAATAGATTTGATAGTTTTAATAATTTAATTAGCTTAAAATTAGTAAAGTTTAATAGTATAGTATAGTAGTGTAACAGTTAAATTATGTAATAGAGTGTTAAATAAACAACGCGATAAAATCAGTATATAGTAGTTTAATTTCAATGAATAACATTCCCGTAAACAGAAGACAATATTATGTAAACACAGTAAACTAGCTTTAAAACTATCACCTTCGCCTTGTGATATAAACAAAAAATGTATCACCAGGTTAAATTAAAGCGCACAAACCGCAGGGTAGCTTGTGGCGAGCTGAATGTGAGTGGCGACACTGCGGTCCTGAATGCCTCAGAGAGTTGGTTAGGGCCTCGTCCCCGGCTTGCCGTTACTGGTTGGCTGGGGTGGAACTTCAAGAGCGCCCGTAGGACTCTCAACTCTGGCTTGCCTTGGTCGGCCGGTCAGAGGGGGGCCGCTAGAGCTATATGCTTGGGGATGGAAGTGTCATTTTCAAGAGCATAACTACGGGGAAACCCGCTCCGGATCACCGTTGTCACGAGACCCGTGATGGTGAAACCAGCGCCGCACCGCTCGACACCCCTAGCCACTCGCACTGGTGTTGCCCTCTGCTGCTAGCTTGTATGCCTATAGTGGCTATTCAGGGGGCCCATCTAGTGAGTTGGCGAGTCACCGTCTGCCCGTTGCTTTTATGCTATTAGAGTATTCAGGGCAGACGCCGTTTTTCATCCTATAGCCCATATATTAGAATCCATACGTAGCAATAGTCCTACGCCTGCTGTGGCTAGTGCCGCTGTAGGTGTTCCATCACACTTTTGATTAAAACTCTCGAAGGGCCTCTTCACGTTGGACCCATGTCTCCGTGTAAGCCTCCCAAAGGGCCAGGTATTTTCTAATATAATATGTTAGAAAGTACCTGTGATAAGAGAAACATAATAATAATATTCTACCACACACACACACAACAACATCTAGCCCAAACTAAGCAGAGCTTGTACTATGGGTACTAGACAATGGATTAACATACATATATACATATATATATTTTTAAATGTAAATACATACATATTATACATAGAAACACCCAGACTAAGACAAACATACATGTTCATGCACACAAATGTTTGACTTGTGCGGGAATCGAACCCGCGGCCTCAGGCGTCACAGTCGGTTACACTGACCACTACGCCAATAGTAATATATAGAGTATATCTGTTGTAGTAGTATCCTCTATTATGACTACGCATAATGATGTACATAGTATGTAGTCTTACGTTTATATCTCCGCTGGACTAGGCAGGTATAACGCTTTAAGGTTAAGCGTATAGGCTCGGCCATTGTAACAAAAGATAAGAGAATTATCCGTTAAGATTGCGCCGAGCGTAAGACGCGGTTGGACTGAATGACAGAGCTCGATATTCAAATCGGCGCGCGGCCGCGATAGTAAAATTATATGGAGGATTTGAAGTGCTTTTTTGATAAATATGTATCTTTATTGTCAACCAATAACTTAAATATTTGGGACGGACAAATTGTAAAATAAATATTTATGTTTTGTTTAAGCTGTAAAATAGGATATATTTCTACTGTTATAATCTAAAAATGACGTAACACGAGCATTTTTCGTGCAAATTTACATAATTTTGTAGGCGAAAATATACATTATTTTAAGTTTTTTACACGGAGTAATTGAAAACACATTCATTGTTATGTTAAAGGTATATTGTATATTTGTATTAAACAAAACGTGTTGCTTTTATCAACTTAACTATGACCGCCTGATTTGGTACATTTCGCTCGGCGCAGTCTTAACACCGCGCGAAGCTTCCTTAGGAAAGACAAAATTAATTTTCTAAATGATTTATAATTAGTATTTTGTGTTCGAAGTAGTATATATTGCACGTTCGAGTGCGCTGGGCTCTTATGACGCGGTTGTTCATTACTAGAAGAGTTCGATATTGTAAACTTTTTTTATTGAAATATATAGTTGAAGTGTGCAAGCAAATGGCATGTGGCGGATTTCTCTTTTCGCAATAATTTTATTACAATTTATTGGTTTAAACGGCAGTTCATAATGAAATCTTATTGGCATCTTGAGTTCGTCGATTTCGGGTCACAAACCACAAAAATGAGCAATTAATTAATTTCTCCCCTCAATTATTTCTATCTTAACACTCCAGGGTATCACAGAACAAATTTCTTGAGATACCCTACAAAATTATAATTACTTGTTTAAATAATAGCAGGAACTTGATAATTTCTTCGTAAACTTTATGAGGAGTCTTCTAATTGATATTATAAACAACTTTGTGAAACGAACTTGTGAGAATTCACGAGTTTTTGTCTTCAACGTGTTTGTTTTGTTAATATGTGAGTGTTGAGAATATCACTTGTTTATGTGACGTGACATTCAAAAGGACTTTTATTTGTTCGTTATATTCATGCTGGCAGTATTGTTTAATGTATAATTTTAAAGAGAGATCTCTTTGAAAGTAATGATTAGATACAATAGGATATATTATTATACTCAACTAAATACGTGAAGCAAAAACATTGTACCCATTTTTACAAAAATTGCGCGGACGGCGGAGTATGAAATTTGGCACAGTTAAAGTTTATATGGAGAAGGACGGGCGAATCCTAATATTTTTATAAAATATGCATTAGAAATACATTAAATTAATGAAAAGTCACTATACGCACACAACCATGCATTTGACACAACAGTCGAATCGCTTTCGTAGTAAATATGGTAACATATTATGTATGTGGAGTAGGTGACTCAAATGAAATATGATTATAAGGGTATGGAGTCGATGACTCAAATGAAATATGATTACAAGGGGGTTATAGACAATAAAACCTTAATAACGATCAAACTTAAAATTTAAATCAATTATGGTCGATATTCGACCACTTCGCGACCGCTAGTATTAATTAAATGTCAACAAAACAAAACTAATAAATTACTGCATAAATAGCGTAGTGGTGTCAGTGGTCGCTGCGCCACTGCCGCGCGTCGAATGTTGTGGGTTCAATCCTCAACACGGGACAAAATATTGTGTGTTTTGCAAATTGATGTTCCGAATGAAGAACACCCTTCTTTGTGTCTGTTGTTTGAATGTTTGTAAAACGCCCCGCAATACAGGATTTATTCTTAGTGCAGGAATTATCTTTTTTTAAGAAAGAGGGTGCTAATATATTAACACGATAAGTCAAATGTAAGCATATATCACAATTTAGTTGAGGTTTGACGTTTATTAGGCTAGATCGGAAGTTTATTTTGTTTTAATTACGAAAAAAGGCCCTGAGGCCTCGCTAATAATTAAATAAGGAAATAAAACCGTTATTAAAAAATAAGGTTTCTTCAACTAGAATAATGTTTCACGGCAGATAATTCGGAAATTTATTGCAACGATAACTGCTTTGAAGGCGCAATGGTAGCATATGTGATTGCTGTGCCTGAGGTTTCAGGTTCGATTGCCGTATCAGGGCAAGCGTTACCGCGTTTTACTGGCAAGAAATTTTCAGTAATATTCGTAGTCTGGAACTGTGCTAATATAGCAACACTGCTGACGTTTTAATTTTGTATAGTCAGGCGCAAATATGAAGTAGCGCTGCGCGGCAGTCGTCTCCTGGCAACCACATACAGCATATCATTAAGTTATTTCATTTTGATTATCCATTGGTGACCCCGACGCAAAGCTGTAATATGCTTGCCCATTATTACATGGTACCTAACATAATAACTAGCAAAATGGAGGTGCTATAGACCTCTGCTTAGGAATATAGGCATGACATAAATGTATAAATCATTAAAAACCAAAATAAAGACTAATGAATGAAGAAAGTAGACTTAATCGTAAATTGAATGTGTTTGCACGGACTCTCATTAATAAATTGGGTTATAAATTTACTCAGCTTATCTACTGAAGTCAGCTTAACGGTATGATAAGCTTATGAAGGTATATTTCATACCTATCAAATTAAAATTATATACCTTCTTGCGTAATTGCACGTCTATATTCCCTAAGTCATTGGTGATACATATTGATAAAATTTAGGTTACCGCGTAATAGCGAGCCTATTGCCGTGTACGAAGCCCAGTTCCAAATTCCTTACTATACTGAAAACCCAATAAGGCTTTGTCCCACCTAGGAACCGAACCCAAAGCGGTAGTAAATGCGACTGCTCTACAAGATCAAGTGCGTAGCAATTTTTGCAAATTACTTAGCTTTCCTTTTAACTCTTCCAGCTAAGCTAGAATGCTTGCATTAGGAGTGGGTTCACATCGGTAGTGCAATGGGTGAGATCCGAACCCGCGACCTCTCGATTGCAAGTCAAATGCCTTATCTATTGGGCAACCGCCGCTTTGTCCCGCTTGGGAGTCTGCTCTACAAAAGTAAGTGCGCTTCGCGACTGAGGCAGTTTCTAGTTAAAATTACAATATCACTTATTATTCAGTAACATTACATAGTCTGGAACTGTGCTAAAAACCGCAATATGTTCGTCAAATATTACCTATGCGGTAATATTGGCGGCCACGATGGCGTAGTGGTTAGTGTAACCGACTGCCACGTCTGAGGTCGCGGGTTCGATTCTCGCACAAGTCAAACATTTGTGTGGTTGGACATAGATGTTTGTCTTGGTCTGGGTGTTCCCATGTATAATATGTATGTATTTACAAAAAAAAATGTACAAGTGTCCATAGTACAAGCTCTGCTTAGTTCGGGCTAGATGGTGTTGTGTGTATGTGTTAGAATATTATTATTATTATTCAGATAATAAAGTTAACCATATAGTGACTACCTCGTTAGTCTCATAACATAAATTTACGTTTTTTGTGATGCCCCGGATTCGATCTCCGGAGTCGGGCAAAATACCTTTTTATGTACGATTGTGAGGCGTCGAGTTAAATTTCCGGATCAGTCAAAGTGGGATTGGGATTTTCTCCCAGTCAGTTATTCTGTTACGATATCTTTAGAGACAGCATGGCGTCTGGAAATGTGTCCATTATAAGGCAATAAGCCAGACCTCATTACGTGGGATTTAAAATATATCATAGCTGGTTAAACGTGGGTGTAATTACACCTCTGTCTACACCTTTGCAAGCGTAAATCTATGTATTTACTCCAACGGTCCGTGTCTGAGTCATTTCTATCTTGTTTATTTGGGTTTCTGTTTCGATAAATAATGTAGTAAATGACCTGGCAAAAAGCAGCCCTAGCCTATCGAGAGACTGCCATGCAAATGTCTCGAGTGCGAACCCAAGGCACGCAACTCTGACTTTTCGAAGGGATGTGCGTATTAAATAGTTCATTAAAATAATAATAAATAGTATTAATATTATTAGTATTAATTATTATATGTTTATCCATTGTCTAGTATCCATAGTACAAGCTCTGCTTAGCTTGGGCTAGATAGTGTTGTGTGTGCCACCCTGATGTTTGACCTGGGGATGGTGGGCTTTGTGGGCCTGCCCGCCATCCGTTCAGCGCTAGGTCCGAGAGGCGGCGTGCGTGTTCCCACGCGCGCCTCTGTGTCGAGTCCATCTACCCTCTAGGGGGGAGACAGTAGGGAATATTATAGAGTGAGTTAAGAGGAGAAGATATATATCTTCTAGTCGTCGTCAGTGTCAAGCCGGTCTGACCAGATGCTTCTTCACACTACGTTTGAAGGACCCAATGTCATAGAAAGGAGGGAACACATGAGTCGGAAGACGTTTCCAAAGTTGTATAGTATGGCATAAGAAGGCTGAACCTTTTGGTGTGAGACGGGATTGTGCTAACCGTCAATCGGTAATTACGAAGACCGGCACGTGTGGTTCTCAAAAGGAAGGGGGAAGATGGGATGAGATCAAATAACTCTTCGGAGCATTCGCCATGATAGAGGCGATCGATTTAATTAGACAACTCCCACACTAGAAGTTATTCTAGTGTCGCGGGGTAATTTACATACAGAATAATTTACATACTATTTTTTTTTAGTCGGTTCCCGCACTTGGCTTGGATCCTGTGTCACAGACGACTTTAAAAATATTTAAGCAACGGACACGAGGAACACCCAGACTCGTAACGGCTATTTTTATATCACAAAATTTTATGTTACGTGTGGGAAACCCACAACACTCAACATAGAAGCAATGGCGAGATGACCACTGAACTACTTAACTATCCTTTCGGTCTACAATCTATACTAATATCATAAAGCTGAAGAGTTTGTTTGTTTGGTTGAACGCGCTAATCTCATGAACTACTGGTTCGGATTGAAAATTCTTTTATCTTTTGTTAGCTTATTTATCGAGGAAGGTTATTGGGTATATAACATCACGCTACGCTCCACGGGGCCGGCGCAGTAATCATAAATGCGGGTGAAACCGCGGGCATATCTAGTCAAATATACGTCGACAACAATTGAATCACTATTGAGAGCCAACAGTTTAAAAATAGAGCTAATACTAACAGCAAAGAAAGGCTCAATAATAAAATAGCTGTTTTCATTTATCACATAATATTTCGAAGTGAACTCTCAATATTTCACTTCAATAATAATCTTATAGTCACAGGAAGTAATAGGGTGGTCTACACACATTAATTCCCATGCTGATGAGAGTAGTGTTAAAATACCTTTATGTTAAGTATTCGAGGTGTACAAGCATGTGTTCTGCAGGGCGCACTGGTGGGCCCGGACCGGTTTGCATTATATCCTTAGTGCCCACCGCGTGGTACTGCTTGCAACATAATATAATTATGCAGATTTATATCAATATTATTATTGTCTTACGTATAGGCGAATGTATTATCTTAACAAAACTTTTTAAGTTAAACTTCACGTCTCTTAGGTAATTTTAAAACTATTAAAATGATTTAGATTTATATTCAAAAACTTTTTATACTTGCTCCGACGTTTCGGTTGCTTTTCCCTAGCCATCTTCACCAGTCACACGGAAAATAAAATGGTGATCCACATAAAATAATTTAATTATTGGTGTTCCTATTTATACAAAACGAGCTTGAAGTATTAAGAAGAGTTGCTGTGTTTTACTTCTTCTTGGCATTGTTTAAATAAATCACTGAAACCCAAACTGGTGGTAAATTATAACCATCATGTCTGATAAAATTCGGGTGTTTCTTGAAATCTATAGCTATAAAATCCATATAAATTGTTTAATTTCAATATACGCAGATATTCTACTTATTTAATGCTTTTATGGTCTAAAAAGACAACACGGGCATAAATTCTGTGTTACAAACTTTCAAACAACGGAGATAAAGAACAACCAGACTCAATACAACTATCTACACAATCACACTTATACGCTCGCACACACAATCATTCGCACGCACGCACAACATACACCTATCACACATACTGCCACATTCACTCACACTACACATCCACACAACACACCCACACTCACACACCACACTCGCTCACAATATAAACCCAATGGACGTCTACCGTACCACTAAATGATTATAAAAAAAATTATATATTTAAAAATGTAGATCTACTTACTTGCAACAAATGTAATTCGCTGTACAGCAACATTCACGTCTTAATCTAAATATATACTCTAGTATCAACTACCACGACTGAACACTGTCAGCTAAAATACAGGCTATTGCCAAGTTTGGTAAACAGTCTAACTACCTTTTAATGAGATACATATTGTATAGGTAGTGTTTAATAACCATGTACCTACAGGGAATGTATTCTCTTTTGTGTCAAATAAACTTTTTTTATTTTTAACCCCCGACGCAAAAACGACGGGGTGTTATAAGTTTGACGTGTCTGTGTGTGTGTGTGTGTGTGTGTGTGTGTGTGTGTGTGTGTGTGTCTGTCTGTGGCATCGTAGCTCCCGAACGGATGAACCGATTTTAATTTTGTTTTTTTTATTTGAAAGGTGAATTAGTCGGGAGTGTTCTTAGTTATGTTTGATGAAAATTGGTCCAAGATAGCCGCCGCCACAAAATGGCGGATTACATATTTTTTCACAACTCCCTCAATATGGGTATCAAATGAAAGGACTTGATTAATAGAATACTATACACTATGATAAATTGCAAATCCAAGATGGCCGCCACCATAAAATGGTGAATTACATATTTTCCTTCAATATGTGTCGGGGGTTTTTAAATTTTAAATTTATTATTTTATTTATTTATTTGTGAATCCTAAAATGTTTTGTCTTGTGAGGATCGAACCTCAAACACTCGACGCAATGTCAGTGACGAGGCGATCTCTTAAACCAATAGGCGTAATGGTTTACTATTATGTATTGATATGTATAACTTATACTAATCAAATTCAATAGAATTAAATTAGTATAAGTTATAGATAACTTTTAAACTTTTGCGTTGCATGATATAAATTTAATATGTAACGGGTATTAACGCGATCATGCATAACGTTTGCCTTTTTTATGATTGACGTTTTCAGTATGTTTTTTCGTAGTTTGTGACGGTACTTAGACAAACAAAAATATGACAAAAGTGAGGGTGAATCAAGATTCTTCTGCCTCACAAACGGAGACATGACATCGCAGCACCAGTCAGCTTGTGACCACGGTCGGTGTAACCTGGTAGAAACGACAAGCATAAAAAGGTAAACATTATGCATGATCGCGTTAATACCCGTTACATTTTATATATGATTATAAGTTATAGATATTATTAGGTCCTTACATATGAAGTTGCCGTTTCTTTACTACGTGAAATTTCGTAATTTATATAAAAATTATACAGCACGTACTTTTTCTCAGTGCGAGAATAAATCCATAGTCCACCACGCTAGCCCAGTGCGAGTTGGCAGACTACACACTAAAAATTTATTTTTATATGTTTAGACACCAAATTGGATTTCGCAGAATACCAGTGTTGCGATTTTACAATCGCAACGTACGCTGAGCGATATCCAAATTTTGGCACTGACGGGACACACTTATACATTATTTCTCAAATTTATGTTAAACTTATATAATTTTAATACTTTATTATTGTTTGTATCGCTGCACACTGTCAAATTGACATAGCCTTGACCTGAATGGAGGCAATTTCCGTTTAATTAAGTGGAAGGTGTGGTGTTACCAGTGAGCAGAAATTTAATTTATAGTGTTGGTATTTATTTTTATTTTTTATTTTTCTAGTTTTATTGTTGTTCTGTTTTTATGTTTATTTTGTATAATTTTGGTTACTATTCTTTAATTTTTTGATTTATTCGTGTTCTGCGTGTGCCTTTTGTGCCAAAATAAATATTTTTCTTTCTACTTTTTTTCTAAGAACATTACATAGAACTCTCAGACATGTAGGATTCCCCAAGATGTTATCATTGACCGTGAAATCAAGCAATAATTAACTATTTAATATGTATATGACTTCGAAAAGTTAAAATCCGTGTCTTGGCATAAAACCCTTCGCCTTTACGTGTCAAATCAGAAGCTATGGTTTCTCAGTTATATTTTTACAAAAATAATAATAAATCACTGCTTCTGCTAACTGTACCGAAACGCAGATCCACGTATCCGCTAAAATAAAAGCTGAACGAGGTCTGCGACCTTTAACTGGATTCAATGAGCACGCACAATCATCTCGATATCTTAATTATGAATACATACGACCAGCCATGGACCTTTTAAGAACGGCGGTTCATGTGGTTCATTAAAATTTAAGTGTTGTTAAGTTGTCAAGTGATTGGGTGTTTAGTGTATTGATTGAATAGATAAGCATACATGCCGATGTATGCCCGAAGTGGTTGACAGTTTTGGTAGCTGCTTTAGGTCATATGTCTGTAGCAGGTAGTGAATGCGACTGCTGTGCATGAGGTCTCGGGTTCAAATCCTGGGTCGGGCCAAGAAAAAGTTACTGGGTTTTTCTGTTAAGAAATCTCAATAGCAGCCCGGAGTTAGGAAGTTGGCGGTGTTAGACACCCTTGTGCCTCGGAAAGCGCGTAAAGCCGTTGGTCCTGCGCCTGATATCTCTCCGGTCGTGTCGGATTACCGTCCCATCGGATTATGAGAGTTAAGGAATAGAGAGTGCAATTGTGTTTGCGCACACACTTGTGCACTATAATATCTCCTGCGCAGATGGCCAGTCTCCGTTAAGACTGGCCGCCGTGACCTGAAATTCGATCTGGAGGACATTATTTATATCCTAACTAATATTATATACGAATTTGAGTTTGTTTATTTGTTACGCATTCTCACCTTAACTGCTCGACGAATCATAAATAAATTTTCGTTATAGACGTTGTCAGGGGTACAGAAAAGGACATAGGGTACCGCTCATCCAAAAAAAAATACCGTGTCCGTGGGATAGAAAATCGATATACATTTACGCGAACGAAGCCGCGGAAAAACTAGTCGGATATATTTCCAAACTTAGTGCTTAGGTCATACTGAGAATATCCTGTCAAAAAGATTTTACCGACCCGGGAATCGAATCCAAAACGCTATGATCAGCTGCAAATTTATGCCTCGTTATCAGCAAGGCCGTCAGGTATATATAGCGATGGATGTGTATTTTACGTATTACTCTATTACTTTGGGTCAATATCACTTTTTATCATCAAGTATCTTCTCATAGGCTAAGCTTTTTGCCTGAACCTAGAAACTATCCTAAATGTAAATTCAGTAACTTCACTAAACTGACTAACTCATAAAATTTAACGTCCATAAGTATTACTTTGTGACCTAAATAAATAAATGATTTTTGAATTTGACTTTATTCAAAAATACGGTTAAAGAGTTACACAAAGGAGCATACACACATTAAATCACCCACATTAAAACATAAATAGAATTATCTTCTTAGCGTAAGCACAACAGAATTCATTACCGTTATTTATAGTTCTGCCTACCCACCTATACGTCGTGCGTAAACAATGATCTGACGTCACCCCACACAGACAAACGAACAAAGAGACAAAACTCGATATTTTAACGAGAGCCTTGTTTTAAATTTATAATGCCACCTTCTGTATTCAACACTCAGTGACTACCAATTTTGCAACGAGAATGTATAAGAAGAGCCGATGTTACTGCTAAACTATGAAACAAGGAGTTCTCGGAAAAACTAGAATCTTATTTTTCTTAAATAATATTGTCTTACATTCACGCAAATGTTATAAAATTATATTCAACTTATCAGAAACTTTAATTATGGCTACTAAAACAAAAACGGCGAAAGAAGCTTTTTTAAAAGCAGTAAAATAATAATATTTTAATAATTAAATTGGAATTGTTATTCTTTAATAATTGCTGTTAAGCTTTATATTATATAAGAGTAATAGTTTACGTTTTAACGCAACATATTTTAATGCCTGTTATGTGATGATTCCTACCTTGAACAAATGCAAGTGAACGCGATATTAAAAATAAATTATTATAAAATCAATCCTTCATTTAGTTGTTGTTATTTTCAGTATAAATGTTTCAGCATATATAATATAGACAGAAATTTACTACAGTAACTTAGCATCTTATAGACAACCCGTTTAGGTACAAATATTTAGCGCAGCGGTATTAAATACGACTGTTGTGCATGTGGCTTCGGTTCTCGGATCAGGCAGTATTATTTTGTTAAGATTTTCAGTCAAAAGAACCATAATAACAGTTTAGAGCTTGGAACTGTGCCAACTAGACGGTAATAGCATCGATAGCTACTGTTAGGGCGGAGTCTGGAATTGTCTTGGAAGACGGCAATATACTCGTCCCCTATTACGTGGTACTTAAAATTATAGCTAGTGCATTATAGGTATGTTATACCTCTGCCTACCTCTCCGAAGATATTATAGTCGTGAGACTACGTATAAATGTAAATAAAATTTTCTCACTATGCATATCAAAATAGCACATAGTAACAAAACCGTTTCTTTTTTCTCACATAGACGAGCCTTCTCTAAAAAACAACGAAATCTAATTAGCAACAGTCAATCTATACGCTTAACACAGGCGCACACCTATTCTGTATAACGTATTCCATTGTTCGCCACTAAATCACTTGAAGCCCACATCAAATCAGCGGTTAAGCTCAACATTAATCTGTTCAAGTCGCCATAATTCTGTTCAAGAACAACATGGGACTCCATAAAAGCGATTGAACAGCATTCGCGCCTACAAATGCATGGCTTAAGCTTCTTACACTACATTATTGTGTTAAACAAATCATGGTATTACTTTCAACTAAGAGGTGCGGGCGGTTTTGCTTACGTATTTCAATTTAAATTTCAATAATATTTATGAAGTGTTAATGAGGGTATGGTAATAAATAATTAATGTTAGCCTTGTTCATATACTGTCTACCAATAAGCTTAAGTCTCGTTTCGGAAATAAAAGCTCCTTGGCTTAGCTCTGATGAGTTTACCCACAAATATGTATTGGAATACACATTACATACAAATCTTGATAAATAATCAAATGTGATGATGATTATATTATGTTGGTACTGTCAGAAATGTCCCTACTTTTCCGAAACATCAGCTCCTCATGGTGCTAGAACCAGGTCCAAAATAGCATGAAAGGAGGAGCAAATGTTAAGAATATAATGCAACTGAATAAAGCAAGACATATATGCCAGGATGGTAACGAGCGTAAAACGTACAGTCTTTGCCTATTTCTCCGGAAAAACGGCGTATTATATAGAAAATGTAGGTAAGTATATAAACCACGTAGAAAATCTGTCTAGCTTCGGGAATTCTAGGCGTAACGATGTTCACCTAAAACGAAAAATCAATTTCCATCCGTGATTTCTTTTTCATCGCAGGCTAGCGTAGTCGTACTTTGAATACCCTATCGATTGCGTCGGTACCTTTTTGTGGTAGTTAGTATGACTGAAGTGTTCTATCAATTGGATGACTAATGGCGTTGATCAACCTTGCGGATTGAAACGTTGCCGGACATGTCCGCAAAGAAACAGGCCTGAACACAATTTTTCTAGTTCCTAGAAAAATTGTGCGACCGTATACATTCAGGCTTCTTACTTGAATAATGAAAAATAAAGATATAAGTCTACTTATTCCTTAAAGGAGAAGCTGATGCAAAATTCACCTATAATTCGCTAGTTCTATAATATTCTATTTGCTACGTTCTATATTATTCTATACAGGGTCTATAATTGCCGAATGCATTATTCGACTCTGTGCTGCTAGCGGAAATTTTCTAATTGCAAAATCTTTTAAAATTTTGTACGAGAAAATGCCACAAGAATGACGGACACTCTTTAGAAGCTAGTTTAGAAAACTATGGCACACACTTTGCCGTTGAATTCTCGTATTTTTTAAACAAAGAGAGGTGCTGCAGTCCTCGTATTCACAGAGACAGCAATTGCTATTTGCCTGTCAAACGAGATAATTGCTGCGTTCCACTTTTTGGTTGAGCCCCAATTCCAGTATCACATTGTGGCAGGTGGTTGATGAACGAAAACGGAACAGAAAAATTCGCGTTGGTCAGAAATTATTGAGTAATATTTTCACAAAACTTTTTTAAGCCCAATTTTGTTTCAGAATTCAATTTAGTTGTATTCTCCTTATACCTGGTAAAGTGAAAAAAGCATCTGTTTCCATAAACTTTAGTTTTTTATCCAATTATTTTTTCAAGTTTTATACAATAAAGTACGAAATAAAATGTGTCCTCAAAGGCTCCGCTTCCAACTATACAATATAAGTCTCACATAAATTCATGAAAATCACATATAAGGAAACGTACACACAGACTTATTATTAGTAGCGGCGTCTGACGCAAGGCCGGCGGCGCACACGCTTATGTATAAATCAAGTTATTCGTTCCGCCCAGGCCGCATTGTCCTCGCCTTTGCTAAATGAGAACAAAAAGAACTATATCGAAAATCGAGCACGTCAAAATTTATTCCGATGCGATCGAATTCGGATGCCCGACCGCATGCGAGTTGTAGTGATTTTTAACGATTTGACATTTTTGGTAGTTCACAATTTTTGAAAGTCTCAACAATATTGAATATAGGCGCAGGCAGACGCACACTTAGGATGACAACTTATTTTATATCTTTCTTTCTATCTTAAAAGTTTATGTCAAAGTTTCCTTCTGTTTTCACTACTCATTTTGTCAAGCTTTTCTGTACTAACTCGCTACCGAATTTGCCGTGAAAACTTACATCTAATAGTATTTTAGGGACAATTTTTTTGTGTATTCGATATAGAAATGACTGATTGAGCATTCTGAGTTTTGTTTCTAGCCCGTAATAAATCAATATCCTGGCAGTTTGGCGATGTTTAGTATCAGTTATCTGCTCAAGTTAAGTAACAAGTTATGTAAAGTAAACAGAACTACTTGCTGTATTCCATTGTTAAATCTTATGTGGATGATAAATGTCAGCATGATCATCAATTCGTGTGAATAATGAACCCAAAAATCAATACACTAATAAAGAAAATGGACCGTTTAAACCACCACCAAGGCTATCATAATTTAGATCGGAATTTGAAGACTGATGACAAAAATAGCCACTGACAGACACTAAAGATACTCGAAGTAAAGTCAATGGAAAATAATCTAAACAAGATATCAAAGTGAAAACTAAAGGTTTAAAGATAAATACAACACTGTTAATGGTGCTGTTGTAGAGGATTATTTGATTACTATACTATAAATCTATCTACTATAAATCACACTAAATTTGTTGATTAAGACGAGATCGTAAGTTCCATTAGACAGTTTAAAATGCTATTGATAGATATGATGAAGTCCTAAATTTATTTCCCTGGTCGGGCAGAGTTATTGTGATTTTAGTAATATGTCGCTATTAGATGATGAAATCCTGAATTGTTTTCCTGGTTCCAGAGTTATTTTGGTTTTAGTATTTTATCGCAATTGAATTCCTTGTTATGAGTTTTGACCGCATATATACTGACAGGGACTTCTCAGTATGGAGTCTAGAAATGAGTCATGTAGGCAGTTTCGTTCGCTCCCTGTTAGACCAAAATCATAGAAGACAAAATAAAAATGCATCACCAAATCATTAGAGATAAACGGGCATGATGGTATTATAAAAATTGGGTACTAAATACTCAAACAAACAAAATATTAAAGTATAATTATGTGCATCTTATCAATGTTAATTATTATCATAAATACGAATGTAAGTTCGTTTATTTGTTAAGCGTTCACGCCTTAACTACTCGACTGATCATCATGAAATTTCGCATAAATGTTGTCAGGGGTTCAGAATAGGACATAGAGTACCTTCAATTGAGAAAATACTCCTATATGTCCTTCGATAATTTTTTTCTATAGATTCTTCAGCTATATATCTGCTTCTAAGAATAATACGGCAAAAACAGATCATTCGTTGTTTCTAAGTAGCTCTGCATGTATCCAATCTGTGTATGATTGATGTTGTTTACTTGCCCAGAAGCCTTGGAATTCCTTTAAACTATCAGTCGCGGTTGTCAAGGCGTCTAACTTAGCAACACTTAGATATTATGTGCGGACTGAAGCGTGAAATACTGAATGATAGTTATCAGTCAAGGGCCTTGACTAATTTGAGTAGGATGTTGGATGGGTGGATTAGAGAGGTGCTAGGCGATAAGTTTTTATTTTCGTTCGTGATATTTTATTATTGACAAAAAAATAGACAGGGAGAGTATTAGACTACATACAGAGGTCGCCAGTTTTACTCTACGGCACACACTTCTTGTTTATTATATGTTTTATCCATATATTAATACGTGAAGCAAAAACTTTGTACCACTTTTTACGAAAATAGCGGAGACGGAGGAGTACGAAATTTGGTACAGTTAAAGTTTATATGAAGAAGGAGGAGCGAATCCTAATATTTATATAAAATATGCATTAGAAATACATTAAATTAATGAAAACACACTACACGCACATAACCATGTATTTAACATACGCAGTCGAATCGCGTTCGTAGTATTTCGGCATTGTTCGGCTGATGTAGTATTATTCTTCGTAACTATGGTTACTTAAATCAATATATAATGACATAATATATCAGCAATATCTTACAGGCAAACTTTGGGCAATTTATATATACTATTTACATTATAATATATTTACGTATTTTATGTAATAAAGAAAATTAAATTTAAAATTTAGAAAACCCCCGACACATTATTCATTTGATAACCATATTGAAAAATTTTAATTTGTGAAAATACGTAATTTTGTGGAGGCGGCCATCTTGGATTTAAAATTTATCATAGTGTATAGTATTCTACTAGTCAAGCCCTTTCATTTGATACCCATATTGAGGGAGTTGTGAAAAAATATGTAATCTGCCATTTTGTGGTGGCGGCCATCTTGGAACGATTTTTATCAAACGTAGCTAAGAACACTCCCGACTAATTCACCTTTCAAACAAAAAAAACAAAATTAAAATCGGTTCATCCGTTCGGGAGCTACGATGCCACAGACAGACACACACACACACACACACACACACACACACACACACACACAGACACGTCAAACTTATAACACCCCGTCGCTTTTGCGTCGGGGGTTAAAAAGAAAACAAAGTAGCAAGCTTAGGAATATCGTCAAGTAATGACTATAGTTAATTAATTAAAATTCGTTTGAAAAATATAGGTAAATTAACCTGTATACATCGAAATCTAAATTAAATGTGATTATCCTTACTAATATTATAAACGCGAAAGTTTGTATGGATGTATGGATGTTTGTTACTCTTTCACGCAGAAACTACTGTACTGATTGCGATGAAACTTGGTATGTAGATATCTGAAGACCTAGATTCACATATAGGCTACTTTCTATCCCGATATTCCCACGGAAACGGCACTTACGCGGGTGAAACCGTGGAGGAAAACTAGTAAAGGAGAGTAACTACTGTCTAGTTCTAGACAGTAAAACCTTAATAATTATCAAACTTAAAATATAAACCAATTATGGTCGAATTTCGACTCCTGCGCGACCGCTAGTATAGATAAACTAGCTGACTCGGCAAACGTCGTTTTGCCATAAAAAAAATGTTTTGACCAAAAGAATAAAAAATTGTTAGGGGTTGACAACCCTTATCACTAAGGGGTATGAAAAATAGATGTTGGCCGATTCTCAGACCTACTCAATACGCTCACAAAATTTCTTGAGAATCGGTCAAGCCGTTTCGGAGGAGTACGGGAACGAACATTGTGACACGAGAATTTTATATATAAGATATAGCTCGCTTTTACGGTCAAGGATAAAAATGTCAGGGAATTAAATGACTACACGGATGATGTAGTTAAAGTGATCGCCTTTCTAATGTCACTATGCTGAGTGTTGTGGGTTCGATCCTGGATCCCACACGGGCGAAAAATTGTGTTATCCACAAAAAATTGTTCCGTGTTTGGACGTTCTCTGTGTCCATTGTTTAAATGTTTATAAAGTCTCTCGCGACACTGGAAATATTACTTGTATAACTGGGTTTTTATTAAATGATTATTCTCAATGATTTAAAAAAAGATAACCTGCATGTGTGACAGTTCTCTGTGTGTGTTGATTCTATCAGTCCACTTAAGTCAACATAGACTACATCCAAACCCTTCTTAGGCTGCCTGTCCATTGAAGCGAAGCGAGGCTGCGGAGCGAAGAAACGGAGTAATATTAACCAATAGGATTGCATATTAGAGCGGAGCGCAGATTTTATGCAATCCTATAGGCTAATATTTCTCCGTCTTATGCTGAGAAGAAACTTGTGTCCAGTTTGTAGGCCAGTCCATAAACTGAGCTAAAATTATTATTAACAAAAATGTTTTGGCAACATCTCATTAAAATAAATCGCTTGCTCTCATAACATATGACGAAAGCAAGAAAGAAAGAAATCTTTATTGCTATTATACAGCTTTCAGGTGGCCACAATGTGTATGAAGATAAAAAAATACCAATTACATACAATAATAAAAAGGAAGACATCAAAAAATAAAAAAATAAAAAAAACGTCGACTAGCTGTGTCCGCGTTTCACCCATGTTCATGGTCACTGCGCCGCCCCCGTGGGTCAAAGCGTGATGTTATATAGCCTATAACCTTCCTCGATAAATAAACTATCCAACACAACAACATTTTTTAATTCGAATCAGTAGTTCCTGAGATTAGCGCGTTCATCCAAACAAACAAACTCTTCAGCTTTAAAATATTAGCATAGATAAAGAAACGGATAACGAATCTAAAGTTACAATATAATATTTTATTTTCAAGTAAAACAGATACATAAGTCACTTAAAGGCAGAGGCTTATATGAATTGCAAATCTCCCAAAAGTAGATATTTATGACGCTATTCAAAATGATATAACGCAGTGATGCAAATATTAAAAGGTAAGTCCATCCATTCATTAAAATCCATACGTACGCATATTGAACATGGCATCGTAACAAAGTAACGTCCATTGTTCAATACAGAAGATGTACCGTTAAGCATCGATGCTACTTATCAACGAATAAGATTTTAAAAGCTGACTTCTGAATGAGGAATATATTATTATTAACCAGAAGGTTTATCATAATGCAAAATATATTGTAATCGATGATGAAAAGAAGTAATGAAGCAATTTAACTCATGGATGGCGCAATTTTGTAACTGGTAGTGATGTAGTTTTGATGAACAGAACAAAATTGATTTTTCTTTCTTTTCGTTCGTAGTGTCATTGGTTGTAAAATCACCACCGATAAAGTAAATATTCTTGAATTATCTTTTCTAAAAAAAAGAACAAATAATGTCATTATCTGATAATCCTTTACGCCACTGCGGTCATCGGTGACCGCGAACTATATAATGTCTACTGTGTCGTTAAGTTGTTCAAAATGCATAACAGAGGCATGAGCTTCATATAAAAACTGCTCAGGCCATAGGTCACATAACAATAATATCAGACCTTACCCTGCTCGGTACGGGCCATTTCCCAGGGTTAGTAGGATCAGGCCATAGTTTACCACACCTACCCAATGCTTGACATACAACTTGACAAGCTATGTGTGTATAAAATTCATAGTTAAATATCGCTCCGTTTACTCCTTTACTTCTTAACGTTCTTTTTGAAAAAGACGACTGCCGCACAAGGCACAGTTTCTGTGTCGCGGGGATTTTTAAAATAACAAACTTAAAAGATACCCAGACTTGTAACACCTATTTGTGGATCAAACAACTGTTAGTCCCGCGTTGGGATCGAACCCACAACACTCGGTGCTGTGGGATTAGCGAGACGACCACTTACAGCACTAAACCATCCGTGAATTCAAAGATTATCGGTCTGCATGTCTGAGAGTTGTTCATAATAATAATATCAGCCCTGTATTAAACTGTCTCACTGCTGGGCATGGACCTCTTCTCAGTGTGAGAAGGGTTAGGCCATAGTCGACCACGCTGGCCTTTTTTTTTTTTTTTGATACCCAGGAAAAAATGCTTGATGCACTACCCGCCGGCTAGGGGACGGCACCGGCGGGGCGTGTGGGACTCACCAGCCTAGTGCTGGGATACCCACTAAAAAAACCTGGGGTGTTCCCTCTCCCACCCAATGGGGGGGGGCCAGTTGGGAGTCTAAAAAGATTCATCCATAGCAGGCCTCCCCGTGTGGGTGCCGGCCGGGTCAAACGGACCCGACCTCCTCTCGTCCCCGGGGGAGAGCATTTCACTGCTCTCCCCTTTCGACGTTAGAAGGCGCGCGGGAACACCGCGCGCGCCCTCTGTGGGTTCTTACTCACGGGTGGCAGGGTCCCCTGAGGCCTTGCCACCCAGAACCCTTAGGTGGGGGGCAGGAGAGCGACATAAGCGCGTCTCCTGCGCCCCCTCCTCCGGCGGCGGATGTCCGGGGCGTAAGGATCTTCCTCACGCCCTCGCTCCGCCGCCTCCTTCTGCGAGATGACAGCCTCGCAGAAGGACCTCATTGCACCCCAGCACCTGTCGTCGCCGACCATCATGGATACGACGGTCGGCAACGAGAGGTCGGGGCCAATCACGGCGACCAGGGCACAGCGCTCCTTGGCCCACGCCGGACACTCCTCCAGCGTGTGCTGCGCCGTGTCCCGGTCGCACTCCTCGCAGTGGTGACACCTGGTTGTCGGCTCCCTACCGGCTATCTTGCACAGGTACTCTCCGAAACAGCCGTGTCCGGAGAGCACCTGAGTAAGCCGGTAGGTGAGCGGTCCGCGCCGTCTGTCCATCCATTGCCTTAGCACCGGACGGACAGCCTCGACGGTCCTCACCCCGTAGCGGGGCTGGGCCAGTCTCTCCTCCCATTTCGCCTCAAGGACCAGTCGAGCCTGGGACCTTCGCGTCTCCACCGCCCTGTGAGTAGGTTCCTCACCATGGAGCTGGAGGTCCGCGCGCCAGTGATACACCGACGCTTGGACCTCCGCCTCCAAATCCCAGGGCGGCGATGCCGCCAAAACGCACGCCGCCTCATAGGAGACGGTGCGGTACGCCCGCGACACCCTGATCGCCATCGCCCTCTGTGGTTTCCTCAGGAGGGTGATGCTTCGGCGATCGAGGGCGTCGGCCCAGATGGGCGACCCGTACAGGGCCATCGACCGCACCACCCCCAGATAGAGGCGGCGGCAGACGACACTCGGCCCCCCGATATTCGGCAGCAGAGAGCTAAGCGCTCCCGCCGCCGACATCAACCGGGGGGCCAGGCGGCTAAAATGGACGCGAAAGTTCCAGCGGCCGTCGAGGTGGAGCCCCAAGTATTTCATACTCGGCTCCACCCCGATGCGGACCCCTCCAACTATGATGTGGGCATCTGGTGGCGGCGCCTGCCGAGGCCCATGAAATAGCAGGGCCTCGGACTTTTCCAGCGCCACCTCCAGTCCCAACATCCTAATTCTACCGACAACCAGGGCCTAGTGCAGGTTGGCAGACTTCATATATATCCGAGAACATTATGGAGAACTTTCAGACATGCAGGTTTCCTCACAATGTTTTCCTTCACCGGTAAAGCAAGCGACAATTATCTATTTTTAATACGCATATAACTTCGAAAAGTCAGAGATGCCTTGGGTTTGAACTCGAGACCTTTGCGTGGCAGTCCAACGGTTTCCCACTAAGCTATCGCTGCATGTTCATAATAATGTTGCCAAATCTGGTATCTCGCACTAGGCCAGCGTGGCTGACTATGACACTACATTTCTTACACTTTTTATTTATTTATATTTTTCTTCTGGGTAGTGGCAAACCTTTTGTCAAGAATTGTTTAAGCCAGGTTGTAGGCCTCTGACATGGCTTAACTACTGCTGTAAATTTGGCAACAACCGGGACCGACTTTTTACGTGCCCTCCGAAGCACGGAGACGCTCAGATGAAATACCACTAAGCGGTCACCCATCTATAGACTGACCGCGCCCAACGTTGCTTAACCTCGCTAATCGTTTACTGATCAGTGAGTGCAACTGGCAATGAGCGTCTCACACTATATTCTTCTCACTTCTTACACTGAGAAGAATAGTGACCAGCTGTGAGAAATTTTATATACAACACTGATATTATTAATATCTACCAAAAAGTAACAAAATGCAAACCTACTAATAACAAAAGCTCCAGTCCATATTCATATATTCACACTATATGGCCCAAACAACTTACACATTTCCATTAAAAATTGGATCCCTTCAGCCGATAGTACACACAAAGCAATAAATAAATATTAAAACCTCGTGTTGAACTTAAAGGCTATTTCCAGCAGTGAACCCAGGCATGCTCTGTATTATTTTTATTACATTATTATAATCAAACACCTTTGATAAAATCCAAAGGTAGTAAGCAGAGTTCCAGAACAATGGGGTATCGATGGCACTTGTCGAAAAATAAAATAAAAATCGACCGCCGCGGCGCAGGCATGAGTGCTTTTGTTCACTTATTTGTGCGTGAGAATGTGCGTTGTAGATATAAAAAATGGGCTTTATGAAATTTGGAGCTGGTTTCCTTGCATTTTTTTATGCGAGAATCTTACTTCTAGATTTTTATCCAGCTGAGATACATACAGTGACAATGTTATGCGATATGCAAAACTAACCAAGAACTATGAGAAGCATAAAATAGCGAGATGTCCGTTCATTCAAGAGTATAATTGTAAGGCCCTACCATTGCCAATTATTTGGTGACGGTAGCATGAGTTGACTGAATTGGAGCAGTGTATTTTTTTTTATACTACTTAGGTGGCTAACAAGCATACGGCCCACCTGATGGTAAGTGGTCACCGTAGCCTATGGATGGCTGCAACACCAGAGGCATCACTTGCGCGTTGCCGACTCTTTAGGAAAGGAGAAGGAGCGGGAAGGGGGAAAGAGGGTGATTGGGCCTCCGGCACTCTAATAGGAAACAATGTTATTGGGTAAGGCTCAGTGACTACAATTTTGGTGGTTTACAAGGCTATAACGTAAAAGGCAAGAGTAAATATTATATTATCTTTAATTTATGTTCCAAGGCTGCAGTACGCAGTCTTTAATTGATACAATATCCCTGATATTGTAAGCGATCACAAGCTGTGGTAATTGATTACTATCAGTCCAGCGCATGCTTATATATCATTACGTGTGTACATGTGTGACTGCACGAATAATGCATTGGTTTTATTAGTCGCCTCGCCTCTGCCACTACGCTTAGAGATGTGGGTTCGCATTCCACACGAGTCATAGAAAATTGTGTAATCTACAAATAGTTGTTTCGATTCAAGGTGTTTTTATGTACATTTTTTACATAAAAGCACCCTACCTATATCCGATTAGGGTAGTACTTACTTTCACCCAAATTGTGAATGAATAACCTTGTATTATATTTCTTCTGTGAGCGGGCCTTCCGAATGTTCCAAAACATACCGAAGGCTGTTCGCACTAGAGGCAAGAAACTAATCAGCATTTAAGAGACAAATACTAGTTAATAATCACACCGAAAGTAATAACAGTAAGCATATGTAGCCATAACAACAAATTGAATATTCTATAACTGATAAATACCCTTTCAAAAGTCTAAAGACGATTTGATACACTTGTATAAGTACCAAATTACAAACTGATCCGAATAATCTACAATTCCAACATTACAAATCATTCTGCCTACGCTTCCACGCTCACAATACCGAACAAGCAATACAGGATTACTATTTTCTCTTTCAATAATACAATAATTTCAAAGCTAATCTTTAATACCAAAACCGAGAGCTATGTAGAACCGCGCCTTATTAGGGAAAGGATGGCTTGAACATTATAGCGATTACACAACCAGTCTAAAACGAACTCCGACAATACAAACGGTTTAAGTAATTCAGTTTAAATGTTGGTCCAGTTTCAAGTTCTCATGGATCTTATAATTCTGGTGGCTAAGTGGAATAAAATACGGCCGATATAGGAGAGGATAGGCGACAACAATGGACGTTCGGAATTTAAAATTACGCGTAAAATTTAGGGCTGCGCTCGCGCGGGATATGATTATTTTTTGTGGAAGACTTTAAATTGGCTATGTCGCAGCTAAACTTGGCTTGTTAATGTTGTGTAATTTAAATTTTGTTTGGACATTATACATATCACATGTAAGGAGCATAGTGGTGACAGCAAGACGTGGTTATAGAGCGGTTAAGTATATACCCATAATTATTATAATATATATTATTATTTACCATAACTGGCGTCATCGTTATGCAATAAGCGAATCTATAAATTCTACGGGTCTGAGTCTGACAACTGTAACTACTTCTACAAGCTATTCATTGGGATTTGTCAATAATATAAATGAGTTTCGAATCGCTTTGATATAGTTTTGTCATCAAAAACCAATATATATTAAATATAATAATTTGAACTACATAAATAATATGAGAAATATAGTAACGGATTTGGATTAAACAAGTTTTTAAAGGCACATTTGGATTAAACTTAAAGGTTTACGATATTTTAATTCATCAAAACAAACATTTTGATATGTTTTTAAGGTTTTGCGTAACTATATGTAAACTTTGAATAATTATTCAAAGGTTACATATAATTAGGTTACAGATTTCTTTCAATTGCATATTGTACAATATAAGCGGAATTAGCCCATTGAATTAGGTATTGGACTTGCGATCGATACGTCGTGGGTTCAAATCCCATTGCACTACCAACGTGATCTTATTTCTAGTACACACGGCTGCACATCAAGTTAGACACCCTTTATGTGCATAACTATGCTACATAAAAAATAGAGAATTGATGGAAAGAGACGGTGCTTAGTGGTGTCGATGTAATGATAATGATAGAGCGTCGCGTCCCGTTCAGCGTGAATGAGGCAAAATAACAAAAATATAACGCGCTCTCTCGCACGATTCACAGCGTTCAACTGCTAATAGTTCAAAGTTCAAACAGTCTAGGTTGATGTGTCGCTGTGTGTACATACATTTTAATAGTTGATGATAATAACTTTCTTTACAAAAAGAAACACAAATTGTTACTTAAATCATTCCACTCTGATTTCAAGCTATACTTAATTCCAGTCCGTTATAGCAGCAACGTCTAAACACGCAATTCGTACTAATAGCTAATCTACTTAAGTATAATAATAATAATAATATTAACCCTGTATTAAACTGTCCCACTGCTGGGCACGGGCCTCTTCTCACTGTGAGAAGGATTAGGCCATAGTCCACCACGCTGGCGTACTGCGGGTTGGCAGACTTCACATATCTTCGAAAACATTATGGAAAACTCTCAGACATGCAGGTTTCCTCACGATGTTTTTCCTTTACCGTTAAAGCAAGCGATAATTAACTATTTAATTTGCATATAACTTCGAAAAGTCAGAGATGCATGCCTTGGGTTCGAACTCGAGATCTCTGCGTGGCAGTCCAACGGTATCCCACTAGGATATTGCTAATTAAGTAACCTGTCTGTAATGTGGATTGTTCCGAAAAGACAGGTGAATAACTAGCAAGATCTCTTTATAAGATATAGCATAGGTAAATGTAACATATGTCATTCAAATCACGCCAATCAAGTTTCATATTGCATGAGAGTAAAATATGAATTAGCAAAACAATATATTTATAGGTTTCTTGAGTCACTTTAATTTGGTAGTTAGAAGTCGAGTATGCTAAGGTACATAAAAAAACTTGTTTAAGGTACATTTCATTAATTATTCTAATTACGCTACACAACATGAAGCCCTTGAATTGTTTATATAATATGAGTAAATTGTGAAAAATTAACTTATAACGTAATAACGTGCGAGCTGAATTTAACAAGGAAAATCTTGTTAAATTCAGCTCGCACGCAATTAAGTTTAAAAGAAAAATATTGTACTAAAATGTGGGTTGTTGTGAGTTACCGCCATTTTTGTCGTAAATTATTTAAATTAAGTATAGTATGTAGGTATCTGTTCTTTCTGCTCAAAATAAATAAAACAATTTAAAAAGCGAATAATTAAGAGTAGAAAGATTCAGATACAATTTTATTCAAACATCAATAATATTGATAACATTGATTAATAATTTTATAATCGAATATGATCAACACCGTATCAGCCCTCGGTATTTTACTCTAATAACTGTCACAGGATCCAAGCTATAATTTACAAATTATAATAACCATCCATACTATGTATACCAGTAATAGATAATATTGTCTTCTGTTTAAGCGAATGTTATTCATTGAAATTAAACTACTATATACGGATTTTTGACTATTGAAATAAAAAAACATCCCAATTTCAATAGAGAAGATGGTTGTAATGTACCACCAGCTTGGGATCCAGTACTTCAAATAGTCAAACCCAAGAAGAAACAAACCACAGCTAGACTCCATGATACTTTGAGCTCATTCTGCGTAAATAGAAACACCAATAATTAAATTATGTTCGGGTACTTTGAAATGACTACACTGGAACATTGAGACAACTACCATTTTAGCCTCCCCGTGACCATGGCTGCTGAAAAGCAACCGAAACGTCGGGGAAAGTGTAAACCAAAAATAAATAGATTTAATAGTTTAAATAATTTTATTAGCTTATAAATAAGTAAAATACAATCAATAGTAGTAGTAGTGTAATATTTTCAAAATGTTGTAATACAGTGATAAATAAACAACGCGATAAAATCCGTATATAGTAGTATAATTTCAAAAAAAAAAACCAGTAATAGATCACATGAATTCACACAAAAATAACCACTCGGATTAAAATTCAACACGTATACCGGGGAACCATTACACGCAATGCATCCATTACTCAAATATAATAACAAAAACTTGAAACATAGCTGTCCTCGCAGTGCAACATTGCTCTTGTCTCACAGTAATTACTGAAATGGGTAATATTGGCTTCCACACAGTGCACGCAATAAATCAATTGAGAATCAGTGACGTTGCATCAATAGATTCAGCAGAAAGGTTCTGGCACGCGGATTATATAAGTACTGGAATGATTTGAAATTCGAATTTTTGTAGTGCTCTTTTGTAATCATATTTCTTTTCTACCTAGTATACTACATTATAGTCTTGAAGTAATACGTCATTTTGTCAACTAACGTGAAGTCAGTTCAATATTTTGAGATTTTTTTAAGTGTTTGCTTTCTTTTTTTGGTTTTCATTCTCGTATTGTGGGTAATTAACAAACATACATGTAACTACGTACATACGTGTAACTTTGACATTCATAAGTGTTACTTTGTGACCTAACTTGAATAAATTTATTTTGATTTTGATTTTGATTTTACATTAAATTGATTAATTATATGTCTAAGTGTGTTTTATACTTTTACTGAGAACAATAATTTGTAAACCCATATATATGATTGTCTCGTGAAGGATTCGAACCCACAACATTTAGACTTGCGGCAGCGGCGAGATGACTTGCTTGCCGCACGCCGCACGCAGCACGTCATCCTAATCCTAATTAATACTATAAATGCAAATGTGTGTTTGTTTTTTACAGTTTCACGCTTTAAGTACTCGACCGATCATCATGAAATTTCGCATAAACGTTGTCAGAGGAACCGAAAAGTACAAAGGGTACCCATAATTCAGAAAAATCTGTTATTAACCTAACCTAAATTAATGTGAGCGAAGAAGCGAAACTGCGAGCAAAATTTTGAATGATATTAATAACTGAGCTTGCAAACTAGTGGATATGCATACGTTGCTTACGTACATACATACATCTTTATATATATAAATCTTCTGTGCGTGTGTTTGTAATTAAACTCCTCCTAAACGGCTGGACCGATTTTGATGACATTTTTTGTGAGTGTTCAAGTGGATTCGAGAATGGTTTAGGTTTTTGTTTCGTATTTACAGTACAACGTCTGTCGGGTCCGCTAGTTTACTGTATAAATCGCACCTTAGCTTATATGACTTTGATGTGGTCAGTTAATAATCAAAGATTTTATTAGTACATAGTGCGCACTACAACAGGCGTGTAATTTAAAAAAAATCTGATCGAAGTACATTATTAACTTATTTAGATTTTTGCCAGTCTTTTTATATACATGATTCAAAATACTATCTACTATGTCTATGCGAAGAAAATACATACAAACAAAAACACATTATTATTAATTATGATACTTTCCAATCCACACCTGTGTAATCCTTAACGATGTTACAGAAACCATTAAACCTTATAGTTTTCGTTTTAAATATCTGTTAATACAATTCCTTTGCAAAATGATCGATAGTTGCCATTCCAAGTAGCTCCTATTTTAAATTATTATCCTGTACCTTATCCTTTGCTACAGCAGATTGCACTTTATCTTTCAAAGAATAAGGGTTATATTTTCATGAATGATCTTTGAGATTTTTGCACTTGGACACTGGGACAACTCTATGGATGATCTGTCAATACGAGAATCGAGGAATTTATCTTACTTTGAAGTATAAAAGAAAGTACTTACGTGATATGAAATTCCTTATATTGTAAGCTAGAAATACAAGTTTTCTGTGAGATATAAAGTTCGTTTTATATTAAATACAAAATTATTTATTGCAACTACAAGCGACGGCACTAAAAAGACAAGGCATTAGAGTTAAAAATGGAGGGGTCGTAGATTCGAATCCAATTCATTGAGGTAACGATATGGACCCAAACATGTCACAAGCTTACTTGGGAAATTTATAAGAATACTAGAAATTAGTACTGAAACTGTTAGTAAACTTAAAAACAAAAAAAAAATCGGACTTTTCATTCGTGAACTTGAATTCAGGCAGTATCCAAGAGAACCGAGTAATATTATATACGAGTATATTGGCTTTCCAAGGGCAGTAACTACCAGAATAGAGTAGAATCCAGTTATTTGGTGAATGCAGTGAGCTGACTGTTTACAGAAAACCGCCGGCTACGAGGAAACAGTAGTAACACAGACTGTGACAGGCAAGCGTCGCCGCTGCCGACAGTTTTGGGTTCGACTCCCATCTAAAACAAATATTTATGTGATTTACAAATAATTGTTCTAAGTCTGGATGCAGTCTGTGTTCTTTATTTGTATATTTGTGGAGAGCTTGCGACATAAAGCATGGCACAATTGTCTTTTAAAAGGAAAGAGTATTCTGGTGTTCGAGTAATGATTTGTTGTGTTTGAAAACGTTATATGCTTAGTTATGAAGACCCACATTACTAAGTAAAATGCATATTATAAGGCACCTTCATTTTAGCAATAAACAAGGTTTTAAAAAAAATCATAACTTGTGTGCATTCAAATGTTGTATTATTTATAATACACTAGTTTTCCCTTCGGTTTCACCCACGTAAGTCCCGTTCCCGTAAAAATATCGGGATAAAAAGTCCAGGTCACCAGCTATCTACATACCAAGTTTTATCGCAATCGGTCTAGTAGTTTTTGCGTGGAAGAGTAACAAACATCCATACAAACTTTCACGTTTATAATATTAGTAAGAATACATTCGATTTTTAGCATAAACACCTGTATAATATCACGCCTACATGCCTTAAAATGAAGCAGTGATGTATTACACACCCACATTTCGACACGTATGATTTTGTATTGTTTTTGGGTTTTGCCGTTTTCCGGTCTATTACCGCCCATAGTCTTTTGACTGCAAAGTGTAATTGGTATTTTCAATTACACTTTACACTCACAATATTGTGGCCTACATTCTAAGTATAGCGTGTATAATGCACGGATAGCTTAGTGGTATAAGTGCACGCCTCGCCATTGCCACTGCACCAAGTATCGTGGGTTCAAATCCCACTTCTCCCTAGCCTTTATTATTCCCAAGTCACTTGGGGTAGGCTTTTCTTGTCTAAACGGATTTGACTGGATATCAGTTTTTACACGGAGCGGCTGCCACCTGACCTCCGCAACCAAAAGGCTAACGTTACCCAAAGGCTAGACCAGTGTCAGGATATTATAGGGCACTGAATTCCCAATAACGACTGCCCTAGATGATCATGGTAGCCAGGACCGACGGCTAACGTGCTCTCCGAGGCACGGAGCAGGCGATAATTGTCAATCAATACGCACATAATTTCGAAAAGTCATATAATAGCTTCCAAAAGTCAGAGGTGCGTGGCGTGGGTTCGAACCCGAGATCCCCTGCATTGCAGTCTGTTGGTCTCCCCACTGAGCTATCGCTGCTCTGGGTTCAAATCACACACGGGACAAAAACTTGTGTGATCCACAAAAAGCTGTTCTGAGTCTGGGTGTTCTTTTTGTCCGGTGTTTGAATGTTTGTGAAGTTCCCCACAATATAGAAATTATTCCTAGATTTAAAAAAAAAAAACTACGCGGTTCACAGGCTCCGTGTTGCTACTGAGAATGTCCTGACAGAAAATGCCAATTACACGTCTTTACCCGTTCCGGGAATTACACCCTACCCCCAGTTCTTACGCACACACATCCACCGAAGCAATCCTATTTAATTCTTGATTCAAGTTCAAATATACCGATTTTCTGAGTAGTAGAGCCTCGCTGATTTTAGCATGAATGGGCTGGCTCGACCGGGGAAGGACTACCCTCTCACAGAATATCGACGTGAAATAGCAGTATTCCTGCGGTTGTGTTTCGTTCGGTGAGTGAGAGTTCCGGAGGCCCAATCACCCCCTGCCCCTTTCCCGCTCCTTCTCCTTCCCACTTCCTTTCCTAAAGGTTCGGCAACGCGCAAATGATGCCTCTGGTGTTGCATGCGTCCATAGGCTACGGTGACCACTTACCATCAGGTGGGCCATATGCTTGTTTGCCAACTTAGATGTATAAAAATAAAAAAAAAGAATAGAACATTGTAATGAACCGAATTTTTGATCGATTACCTCGCTACCTCACCGTATAAAAAGACAAGAATAAAAATTTCTATAAATCCCGGCAGCCCTACTGTAAACTGCACACATTATGTATCAGTAGTACTTGTAGTGTTACATGTCGCTCGTTATGACTCGTAGTGTAAGTGTTTAGATTGTGTACAGGCAGTTTTGCTACGACATCGATAAAAACAACAATTTCATTATACAGTAGATTACTTAGAATCCAAGTTTTCTTATAATAATACTATCAGCACTGTGTATAAAATGACCCACTGGGCATGGGCCTCTTCTCAGAATAAGAACTATTAAGACATAGTTCACCACACTGTCTCAACTTTCAGAGCAGCTTGGCAGATTTCACAAATTTTCGAGAACATTATGGAGACCTCTTAGACAAGCAGGTTTCCTCACGATGTTTTCCGTCACTTTTAAAGCGTGTGTAAGCTAATATTATAATTACGAAAATAAGTTTGTTTGTTTGTCTGTTACGCTTTAAGAGCTTAACTACTCGACCGATCATCATATAATTTTGCATACACGTTGTCAGGGGAACAGAAAAAGGACTGACCAGAAAATAGTACTGTTTCAAACCTAACCTACATTTACGCGTGCGAAGCCGTGGACACAAGCTAGTTACAAATAAATAAAATTAAAGTGTCTGGTGGTAAAGTCAAAATAACAGCTTTTTACTAAATGCACATGAAATTAGAACTTTTACTAAACGTATATACGAAATTATGAACATTTTTTTAAATTTTTTGTCTTTCTGTCTATTTCGGCTAATCTCTGAAATGGCTGGACCGATTTTGACGGAACTTTCACTGGCAGATAGCTGATGTTATAATGAGTCACTCTTATTTTAGACGAACGAAGTGGCGGGTAATATAATTTCGTTTGTTTGTCTGTTACGCTTTAACGCCTTAACTACTTGACCGATCATGATGAACAGCAACAACCATACATTTTGTCAGGGGTACAGAAAAGCATATTAGGTACCATCCCGAAGAAAGAACTACACCCAAGAATATCTACTAAGTAATTTATTTTCAATGTGTAATATCGCTGACACGCGGCCCTAAAGCAGTATTATAACTACAAAAGAAGAAGAAAGAAGAATAAACCAATAAAAAATATTTCACATTCATAATTCTCGTATGGATTATCTACCACGAAAACTGAAATTTTGCTTACTCCTGTTATTGCTTTTCATATTTACCGTAGCTTATACAATAAAAGACTTAGAATGCTGACTCAGTATCATAAACTGTCTTGTCACAACTAAAATAAAATACAATCTAATCTTTCTACGTGGCGTAGCAATAAATTGGAATCAAAATTTAATTTCAAGAGTTTCAAAAGATGTCAGTTTTGATATACATCGAGTTGTTATCTAAAATGAACAATTGAATTATATTATATTTCTAGTCATATTTCATGACGTTTAGACGTATCAGGTAATTTAGGTATAAAGATATTTTATTTAGTTACAAGTATTTGCTCGTGATATTGCTCGCGTAAATGTTCAGATTAGTTACAAATCATTTTCCAGGGTGAAATGTACCCTGGTATGACCTGGTGGTGGGCTTCGTGGGCCTGCCCTCCACCCGATCAGCACCAAGTCCGAGAGGCAGCGTGCGTGTTCCCACGCGCACCTCTGTGTCATCTTCGTCTGCCCTCTAGGGGGGGACAGTAGGCATTTTAAGAGAGTGAGTGCCTAGGGTGGGTCTTGTTGTGTAGTGGCCTGCTGTTTCATACGGCGGGCCGAAACCTCGCCGGAGTCGCGACCGCATGTGCAAGTGATTCGCGCGGACCCGTCGATAACGGTATTGTCGAGAAACACCGTGGTAGGTTTAGTCGGTATTCCGGGAGATTCTTTATCATCTTTACCATCATTCTCTTTTATCCCGGTGAATCCGACACAACCTCTTTGCTCACCCCCGCGGAGAGGTACGGGTCAATGCATTATACCACGTAAAAAAAAACAAAAGAGAAAAGGGTGAAATGTACCCTATGTCTTTTTCTTTTTGTTCGAATAGTTAAGGCTAAAAGCGTAATAATCAAACATACTTGCATGTGCCTAGATCTTCTTCTAATATATATATCTAGTTTAAATCTGGCCATTAACGACCGGGCGTGGCTACAAGCGAGTTTGCCACTTCGCTTGGGCGGCCTCGGCATTCGCAAAATTACTGATGTAAGTTTACCATCGTTCCTATCTTCGGTCCATAGCACGGAGGAATTGACCAGGAAAATTCTTGGCACCTACACTGGTTAATTCTGAAGTGCTGTGCATGACCGACGCCGTGAACGCTTGGAGACTTGCTTGCCCAAGCACTGATTTACCCGGAAACCGCCTCTCTCAGAGACATGGGATGGGCCGTTATGCAGCATTGTTCGAGAAAATCTTATAAATACATCGTCCTGTGCTGCTGAATGTGCCCGCTTGCTGGCTGTGGGAGAGTGGGAGTCGGGCTTTTAGCTTCAGGCGCTCCCGTCGTCCAACATAGGGACCATATTGGACGATAAGACCGCATTGCTGCTTGTTTGCGCTTAGGTACTCCTCGTGTTTCTCCGCATCGGTATCTTTGTGGAGAAGCCGTCGACAGTCTTGGTCACCATGGCCTATCATGCAGCAGGAGTGCTGGTCATATATCACGACACGCCAACCTGAATAATATACTCCGTCGGGCTCTTGTCACCGCTGGCGTTCCGGCTCAGCTTGAACCTCACGGCTTGGTACGCGACGATGGCAAGAGACCAGATTGTATGTCATTACTGCATGGAAAATGGGTAGGCCTTTGGTGTGGGACGCAACTTGTGTCAACACCCTTGCGCCATCACATCTTTCTAAAACAGTGGGTTGTGCTGGTGCTGCTGCTGCATCAGCGGAGACGCTCAAACGGCGTAAATATCAAAACCTTATTGGTGAGTACATATTTGAGCCATTTGGTGTCGAAACGCTGGGACCATGGTGTCCAAGTGCTAGGTCTGTTTATAAAGACCTAGCTAAGCGGCTCACCGACGCTTGGGGTAAACAGAGGGCTGGTATTTTCTTGGTACAAAGAATAAGTATTGCCACTCAACATAGCAATGCTGCCAGTCTTCTAGGCACGTTGCCAATTGACGACGATGCAGAGGAATATTATGACGCTTTTTAATTTTGAAGTGTTATTTTTCTCTTTAGTTTATAAATAATAATAATATCAGCCTTGTATTAAACTGTCCCACTGCTGGGCACGGGCCTCTTCTCAGTGTGAGAAGGGTTAGGCCATAGTCCACCACGCTGGCCTAGTGCGGGTTGGCAGACTTTACATATCTTCAAGAACATTATGGAGAACTTTCAGACATGCAGGTTTCCTCACGATGTTTTCCTTCACCGTTAAAGCAAGCGATAATCATTATTTAATACGCATATAACTTCGAAAAGTCAGAGATGCGCGCCTTGGGTTCGAACCCGAGACCTCTGCGTGGCATTCCAACGGCTTCCACTTTTTTTTTCTTGTAAATCATTTATGTATATATTATGTTAATTATTTAATTATGTCATTAAAATAAACGTTCTAGCTTTAACTCAACTGCTGAAGATCTGAATTTGGATTTATTTTACAAGACGACGAATAAAATAAATAAATAAAATAGTATTTATTGACATAAGAATGTTACAGTATTTGGTATATCCAGCGGCCCCACACTAGGCAAGCCTGTCCTGTGGGTACCAGTTACGATTTACAGTATTATATGTAACACAACTCGGATGACATCATCGAACAAAAATAAAACTAATCTTATTTTCTAGATAGATAACAAATATAAATATGCTCATGTGGTTATCAACTTATTTAACATTTTTTCTCTGAATAACAATAACTATGATCATTATCTATGTATATGTAAAAACTTGTATACAATATAATTATAGGGCTATATAAAGGTTAAACATATAAGATATAAGTGTGTATTTAAATGTGTATATGTATATAAATATATGTATATATTATATGTATAAGCTTATATCTAACTACATTGTATATTAAGTGTGCCTTTGTACCCCTTTCTTATCACAGTCTATTGTACATAATTAATGCAGGTGAACCAATAGTGGGGGTGTGTGGCCAGAGAACCTCCCCGTGTGCCCGACGGCTGCTGGTCCTTTCTACATTTTTAGTGGATTGGAACGGCAGTCGTTGGGCCGGTACACCCCGGGCAACACGGGTAATAATGTCCTTTCGGGGGCATTATTACTCGTGGCTAATACTCTGGCACGCGCGTAGGGAACCCGAGGCATCTTGTCTCGGGGTTATCGGCCCGCGAGGGCCGCGTTTGGGGGTCTCTCCACGTGTTTCTTTGATTATCAGAGGACACGTGGATGAGTCGGGGGGATAGAGGAAGAAAACCTCTTTAAAAAATTACCAGTAGGGGCCGTTAGGCCGGGGCGGTGTGGGAAGCATAGGTTTCCTACACAGTCGGGCGTATTTTGGGGCGGGTGGATTGGTCCAACATGGACCCCCATCCGGCCCAACCCGCGGAGGATAGAGGAAGACAACCTCTTTAAAAAATTACCAGTGGGCGCCGTGGGTCTAGTCACTCATTCATTTGAGGGCTAGACAGGCTTTATGCCAACCACGCCAAATCGTAATCCTGACTTGCACTGGGCGTCTGTGGTCACGTCTCGCAGCCCAAATCAGGAACGAGGGTCTTGGCTTAATCGCCCGGACCGCGAGGAAAAAACCTCTTCAAAAATTACCCGAATCCTAAGTTCTGGCGTGCGGCGAGGGGATGCATGGTTGATGGGTAGTTCAGCCGTGAGCACGCTCCCAGCCAGGGTACCTGCGGACCCCCTGTGTTGGGTTACAAATTTACGCTTACTCGGGTACAGGGATCACTGCCCGGGCGGACGAGTATTTATCCCATACTCGTGGGAACTATAATGGAATTGAATAAAACCAAAAATAAAAACGACGTACAAGAAGGGAGCTCGATGCCTCAAGACGTGGAGGCGGAGTCAGGGAGCGAGGGAATCTTTAGAGTTCCTTCGACCCGGAAAAGAGCGCTAAAAACGCGCAAGAATGCGAGTGCGGTTACCGAGTCAGAGACTGATACGGAGCCCACACGGAAGATCAACACCGCAGTGCGTGGTCGAGCCGCACCAGTGGCTCACCGAGCTGGGTTGAGTAAGGCCCGGCAGGAGTTTAGGCGTAGAAATAGTGACGCGAGAGAGCAGGAGTTCGAGAGGTCACTTAGTCGCCAGTCGTCAATGGGAGTGGACGACTCCCCGTCAGAAACCACAGTCTTTGACGACTCTGACGATGCGGTCACGGCTGAGGAGATCGCAGATCTCAGCAGCAGGGATTTGGAGCACTTAAGGTCCAAAGCGGGTCTCTATGCTGGGGGCATCATCGAGGTCGCCACCAAATCCGGCCACCTGAAAGGTAGTTTAGTAAAAAAGCTAAAGGAAGACGCAAAGGGCCTCCTCAACATTGTGGAGGACTTGGCAGCGCGGCCGGAACCGGAGACGGCAAGACGCCTCCGGGCCGACAACACGAGGCTTCTGCGCCTCGTGGGGACCCTCCAGAGGGAAAACAAATCCCTCAAAACGCAGTTCCAGGAGAAGGCTGCTGCGGTGAAAGTGCCGCCGACTCAGGTCCCCGTGACAGACCTGGAGCAGCACTTCGGGAGGCTTGAGGCCTCTCTGATGCATTCGGTGGGGACGATGGTGAATGCCCTCTTTGAGGGCATTGAACACCGTCTCTTGCCTGAGGAGACCATCCGCCCGCCGCTGGCTGCCGATAGGAAAAAGGCGGCGCAAAAGGCCCAGCCAGCAACGGGCCAGAAGAAAAAAGCGCAAGGGCCGGTGCCAGCGGCTAATAGGCAGCCAGAGGCCGGGCCATCACGCCCGACGGATGTAACCGGACCCACTACTCAGGCAGAAACGTGGGCCACAGTCGTCCGGAAGAAGCCCAAGAAGAAGAGCGGCCAAGCCACTGCTGCTCCTGCAGTGGTCCCTGTGGCCAAAAAGAATACGTCGGTACTGAAAGTACCTAAGGGGCAGAAGACGGCGGCGGTAATTCTGTCACTGGACTCAGAAGCGGAGCGCAAAGGCGTCACTTACGCCGACATATTGACGCGGGCCGAAAATGCCATAAACTTATCGGAGTTTGGCATCGGCGAGGGACTCCGTGTCCGAAAGGGGGCCACTGGCTCAAGGGTCCTACAGCTGCCGAAGACGCAGACCCCAGAGCTGACAAGCCGTCTGGCTGAAAAGATTCGGGTCGCTCTCGACGGAGTGGCGAAAGTCGCGGTCCCCACAGAGACTGCTGATATCCGGCTCACCGGGCTCGACGATTCCGTCACACCCGAAAAGGTAGTGGCAGCAGTGGTTCGGGCAACTAAATGTCCCGAATCTACAGTCAAGCCCGCGGAAATCCGGCCGGGCCCTATGGGCATGGGCATGCTCAAGCTGAGGTGCCCGGTCGATGCCGCCAAAATATTGGTTGAGTCGGGTCGGCTCCTCGTTGGGTGGAGCTCAGCTAGGGTGCGGCCCCTAGAACAGATGCCCCTGCGCTGTTTCGGGTGCCAGGCGCTGGGGCATACGCGCCCTGTCTGCCCTGCGGGGGTGGATCGGTCGCGCCTCTGTTTCAGGTGTGGTTGCGAGGGTCACAAAGCCGCGCAGTGTGACAAAGCACCCAGGTGTGTTGTGTGTGCCGCGGCCGGAAGGCCGTCGGATCACGTCATGGGGACGCGGGCGTGTAAGCCCCCGAAGATCAGAGGAGGCGCTGGCCAAGGCTCGCAGATCACACCAAGGGCGAACACCGCCAGGGTGGGAGAGGGATCCGCAATGGAAACATGACCAGTCGGCCTTGTGGATTCCTCCAGGCGAACGTCAACCACTCCGCCGGTGCTCAGGACCTGTTGATACAGTCCATGGCGGAGTGGGAAGTAGACGTTGCGGTGGTCTGCGAACCATATTTCGTCCCCAGTCAGCCCAATTGGGCTGGCGACAGGAATGACTCGGTTGCGGTTCTGTCGAGAGGAAGTTCTGGTCCTCCCCTTTCAATCATAGAAAGAGGTAGTGGTTTTGTCGTGGCGGGGTTCAGAGACTGTGTCGTCGTGGGGGTGTATTTCTCCCCCAACCGCAGCCTGGCGGAGTTTGAAGACTTTTTGGACGGCGTCGGAGCTGCGGTTCGACGTCAGTCGCCGAGACCAACCTTCGTTCTCGGCGACTTCAACGCAAAGTCCAGGGCGTGGGGTAGCCCCGTCACGAATGTCAAGGGGAGGACCACACAAATATGGTCGCTTCTCTCCGGTCTTTCGCTCCTAAACACGGGCAACACCTGGACGTGCGTGCGGCAGAATGGTGGTTCCATTGTGGATCTCTCGTTCGCGAGCCCTGCTGTCGCGCGCCGAGTGAACGACTGGAGAGTAGTAACGGAAGTGGAGACGCTGTCGGATCACCGTTACATCCGCTTCAGCGTCTCCACCCCGTCAACACCCGCGGAGCGCTTTCGGAGCTGTAGTCACTTCCCACGATGGGCTCTCGGCCAGCTCGACCGAGAAATGGCCCTGGAGGCGGCTATAGTCCAGCGCTGGGGATCCGCTGGTGTGCAGAACCGCACTGAGGAGGATGTGGACGCGGCCGCAGGACGGTTAAGCAGTGCCCTCAAGGAAGTGTGCGATGCTGCGATGCCGAGGGCCCGGAGGAGCCCGCCGCGTCGCCAAGTATACTGGTGGTCGCCCGAAATTGCGGAGCTTCGGGCGGCTTGCATGAGAGCGCGGCGGGCCCTTATGAGGCGTCGACGTCGCTACGGCGCCGAGTTCGTCGAGGGCCAGCTGCGGGATGACTACCGAGCGGCCAAGAAAAGCCTGCAGCGGGCCATTAGCCGGGCGAAGGCCGAGGCCCGAGAGGAGATGTTGGAAGGCCTCAACAGGGATCCATGGGGGCGCCCTTACCTTGCGGCGCGGAACAAACTCCGCGCCCGCAGCGCCCCCATCATCGAGACTCTCCGAGAGGATGTCCTGTTGAGGGTCGTGGAGAGCCTGCTCCCCCAGTCTGGGGGGCATGCTCCCCCAACTATGGCTCCTCGAGGTGAGACGGGGGATATCATGGATGTCCCCCTTGTCACCGAGGGGGAATTGGACCGGGCCTTGGCCCGGCTGTCGACGAACAGAAAGGCGCCTGGCCCGGATGGCGTTCCGGGCCGTGTCTTAAGCATCGCACTGAGGGTACTGCGGGAGTCATATCGGGAACTGCTCGATATGTGTTTGAGGTCCGGGCGGTTCCCGAACGACTGGAAAACCGGCCGTCTTTGTCTGTTGCAGAAGGAGGGACGCCCGTTAGACTCGCCTTCCGCATACAGACCGCTGGTGCTGCTGAACGAGACGGCCAAAACTGCTGAGAGGGTCCTCGCGGGCCGTCTCGTTCAACACCTTGAGGAAGTGGGACCGGGACTGTCAGAGGCACAATACGGCTTCAGAGGGGGCCGATCGACCACGGATGCGCTGGTCGCCCTAAAGGCCTTCTCCACGGAGGCCGTAAACCAGGGAGATGTGGTTCTGGCAGTCTCGCTCGACATTGAGAACGCCTTCGGCAGCCTGCCGTTCGAGACGTTGAAGGAGGCGCTCCGATACCATGGAGTGCCCCTGTACCTCCGGAGGCTGCTGGAGGCGTACCTTGATGAGAGATACGTCGTTTGGGAGGGCACCGACGGGCGTCTGCTCCGGCGTCGTATGGAGCGCGGTGTTCCACAGGGTTCGGTTCTGGGTCCGACCCTGTGGAACATCGGCTTTGACTGGCTGTTGCGCGGTGAACTCCTCCCCGGGATGGGGGTGATTTGTTATGCTGACGACACCCTCGTCATGGCGAGAGGGAGGAGCTTTGAGGCGGCGGCCCGATTGGCCGAGGTCGGAGCGGCGCTCGTCATAGAGCGGATTGAAATGCTGGGCCTGAGGGTCTCCGTTAGCAAAACGGAGGTCCTCCTATTTCATGGCCCGCGTCGCGGTGCCCCCCGAGGGGCGAAATTAAAGATTTTAAACGAGGACGTGCCGGTGCGGGCCCAAATGAAATATTTGGGCCTGCACCTAGATGGAAAATGGTGCTTTGGACCTCATTTCGCCCAACTCGCCCCGAAGCTAGTAAATGTAGCTGCAGCGCTGGGTAGACTTCTGCCCAACACTGGTGGTCCGGGGTCGTCTTGCCGGAGGTTGTACAGCGGGATCGTGAGGTCCATGGCGCTGTACGGCGCCCCAATCTGGGTCGACGCTCTCACTGCGCGTAATAAGGCTCTGCTAAGGAGAGCTCAGCGGGTCATCGCGGTGAGAGCCATCAGGGGGTATCGTACAGTGTCGTGGACGGCTGCTACCGTCCTGGCGAGCGACCCGCCTTGGGAACTGGAGGCGGAAGTTCTTGCAGAGGTCTACCGACACCGCTCGGTGGCGCGGTCTCGGTGCGAGGAACCGGTCGTGGGTGAAATGCGGGCTGAGGCTCAAAGTGCCCTCATCCGGCGGTGGAAAAGTGAACTGAGGACCCCCACCGCCGGAGTCGAAATAGTGGAGGCTATCCGGCCTCACCTTGAGGAGTGGCTGAGTCGTCGGCACGGAGTGCTGACTTTCAGATTGACGCAGGTGCTTACCGGACATGGCTGCTTTGGTAAGTACCTGCATCAGATTGCCAGGAGGGAGACCTCACCCTCCTGTAAGTCGTGCGGCGCGCACATTGATACGGCGCGCCATACAGTAGAAAGTTGCGCTGCCTGGCAGACACAACGGAGCGACCTGACCGCCGTCATTGGCGGGGACCTGTCGCTGGGACGAACAGTGAGCACCATGCTGGCCAGCGACAGGTGCTGGCAAGCTGTTGCCGACTTCAGTGAGGCAGTAATGCTCCTGAAGGAGGCTGCGGAGCGGGAACGGGAGGCCGACGTCAGTGCGGACCCACTCCGCCGAGCAAGGCCAGGGAGGAGGCGACGCCGCTACGCTCACCTCCTCCCCCCGCCTTAGATGGTTGTGTCTTGGGTCGTAGCCCTGCCAGGCTAACGTCTGAGCGCTGGAGAGAGTTCGGAACGGAGATCCTCCGGCGCTCCATGATAGACGGGAAGAGCGCCGCAGTTAGGTTTAGTCGGTATTCCGTAACATCCGGTGAGTCCGACACTACCCATTGTTGCCGGTGCGGTTTTCCGACCGCATCGACAGGAGTGGGTGTGCGTAAGAGCATTCCCCTGCGAGAAAAAAAAAAAAAAAAAAAAAAAAAGGTGAACCAATAGTGAATGAGTGCACAGTTCTTTGTTTAAGGTGCTATATTGCTAGCTGAGCTGAATTGTACTTTGGTTGTATGTAATTATATACGTGTAATTGCTATTCTCTCAGAAACTACGTATAAAATTAGTGTAATGTTAAATGTGAGGACCTGTAATTGGCTATCGAATACTTATTAAAATTTATTGTGAAACTAGGATAAGCTGTCGGACCTCCATAAATAAATAAACTCAAATTCGCATTTATAATATTAGTTAGGATGAACACTATTATATTGAAATAGTATTTGTACACACATAGACTCACACCAATATATCTAAAAGGGGTAAGCAGCGGTATATACACATGTTTTCAGCTATTTAAGTCCACGTAATCGGGTCACGGGAGACGGTTGGATGTGTTCGGCCTAAGATCAGTCTGCGTTGAAATCTCTGAGGGATGACTATGTCCAGCAGTAGATGTCTTTTGGCTGAGATGATGAATAAGACCGAGCTTATTGCCCTCTACTGAGTACAGTGCCTAACACGATGTCCCTATTGAGAGTTCGTAACAGGAAATTTCAATATGTTACACTTTTTCCACGTGGGTTTGAACCCTCATGCAACCGTCGTATTCAGTACCGCTGCGCTGTTGAGGCATGTTCATAACTAAATATATATATTATTACATTGTTATATATAGCTTGCCTGGTTAACTGTTTTCTCGGATTTGTTGCATTAATTTGCATGTTTAAGGTTTGAATCCCGAGTTGAGTAGAGTGTTGTTGGGAACTTTCTCTTAGGAAACTGTCAGTAACAGCATGGAGTCTAGAAATAGCCCGGCGATGGCTTTGTTAGCGTTCGATAAAGTACGTGTTGGTGATACGAAAGTGTTTTTGTTGTTTTTCTTCTGTTACAAGGCAATGAAGTGACGAGGTTCATTAAAAATCATTTACTCATTTAGGTCACAAAGTAACAGTTATGAACGTCAAAATAATATAGGTTAGTGAGTTTACTAAGTTACTGAAGCTACATTTTGGTTACAGGTTAGTTGCTAGCTTCAGGCAAAGGAAAAAGAAAAGCCTATGAAAAGAAACCTGCACGAAACTCACAACTACTCTTTTACATCGCCAATCAAATATAATTTTAGTATTTTACAATTCAAATCAACAATTCATAAAAATGGCAGTGACCATGGCGATATGATTCTAAGAAGAATGCACGTTGCTTCTAAAATAACCATTTAACCATTTTTCTTGTGGTGTGCTGTGATAGCTAATTTACTAAAACATCATCTAAACACACGTAAAGAGTGTTATATTATTAAAATTTAATTTTATATTGAAAATACAATTACTGCCTTAGTTTTGAGCACTGGCTTCTTTCTCTCCCTAGCCTTTATAATTCCCAAGTCACTTGGGGTCGGCTTTTCTGGTCTAACCGGATTTAACTGGATATCAGTTCTTACACGGAGCGGCTGCCACCTGACCTCCGTAACCCGAAGGCTAACGATAACCTAAGGCTAGACCAGTGTCAGGATATTATAGAGCACTGACTTCCCAATAACGACTGCCATAGATGTTCATGACAGTCAGGACCGACGGCTTAACGTGCTCTCCGAGGCACGGAGCAGGTGATAATTGTCAATCAATACGCATATAATTTCGAAAAGTCATATAACTTCCGAAATTCAGAGATGTTGGTCTCCCCGCTGAGCTATCGCTGCTCTTTGGCTAGTTTACTAAAAACCATCATCTAACCACACGTAAAATGGTGAAATTAAACTACTATATACGGATTTTATCGCGTTGTTTATTTGACACTCTATTACATAATTTAGAAACTGTTACACTACTATACTATACTATTAAACTTTACTAATTTTAAGCTAATTAAATTATTAAAACTATCAAATCTATTTGTATTTAAGTTTACACTTTCCCCGACGTTTCGGTTGCTTTTACTAAGATGGTAGTTGTCTCAATGTTCCAGTGTAGTTATTTCAAAGTACCCGAACATAATTTAGTTATTGGTGTTTCTATTTATGCAGAATGAGCTCAAAGTATCATGAAGTCTAGCTGTGGTTTGTTTCTTCTTGGGTTTGACTATTTGAAGTACTGGATCCTTAGCTGGTGGTACATTCCAACCATCTTCTCTATTGAAATTTGGATGTTTTTTGATTTCAATAGCCTCGCGAAGCATCCTTGGTAGGAATCGGTGTTCTTTAGCGAGAATCTGTGGTTTGTCAAATCTCAGGTAGTGGTTGGTCCCCTGGTGTACATGTTCACACATAGCAGACTTCAAACAGGGGACTTGGTATTCGGTTTAGTAGTTTAACAGTTTCTAAATTATGTAATAGAGTGTTAAATAAACAACGCGATAATATCCGTATATAGTAGTTTAATTTCAATGAATAACATTCGCGTAAACAGAAGACAATATAGTGTTATATTATTAAAATTTAATTGTTAGGTATATTAAAAATACAACTACTGCCTTAGTTTCGAGCACTGTGTCACAGAGGAATATAAAATACACTTAGACCTAGAACTACTATTTGTGGTTAACACAATTAATAATAATAATAATAATAAAAAATTTGATTAAAACTCTCGAAGGGCCTCTTCACGTTGGACCCATGTCTCCGAGTAAGCCTCCCAAAGGGCCAGGTATTTTCTAATATAATATGTTAGAAAGTACCTGTGATAAGAGAAACAATAATAAATTCTTTATTGTAACAAAAAGGTATATACAATTAAAGTGTAAACCCTGATTCCCAAACTAGCGTGAGCTGTATAATGGCAATCAGGTCCTCCCCAAAACAAATGATACAAAATTGTTACAAAAAGCATTTGGAACAAACATAGTTAAGAACATACTTAAACAATAGATTTTGTTTATTTTGTGTACCTATGCGTAAGAGAGTATGTGTGTGTGTGAAGTGTGAAGTTATTATGTCGTTTGGGTTTCGAAGCTACAACACTCAGTGTGCCCGCACGACGAGGCACTCGCTTTATTGCTAAGACATCCGTGCAGTCTATATTATAATTAAAATACTAGTAATTTAATTTGTTATATACGCATCACTCATTAACTCCACATAAATTACTAAAATGATCCTTAAAACTATTTAGAATTTAAACCAATGTACGATATCCCAAAATCCCTTTATAATTTAAGTAAATATATATTCTGAAGGTTTAACCGAGCCATACTTTTCCACAAATATCCATATAAGGCCACATAATCTGTATGGCAGCATAGCGGCTTTATTATGATACACTTGGTAAATTACGCGGTAACATAATATTGCGCGACGCGTGCTTCGGATATCTGCAGGAATTACTCAATACAAGCATTTGTAGTACATGCTATGTTATTAGATAAATTATGCAATATTGCAAGTCTGATAGCTGATTCGTTGGTCTGTATATTTGAGAGAATATTCGAAATATTCGAACGGATAGTAATTCGAAAGAAATTGATTAATAATTCGTCGTAGTAGTGAGTCTGAATATTTGAGAGAATATTCGAAATATTCGAAAAGCTAGTGATTCGAATGCAATTGATTAACAATTCGTAGTAATATCGAGTCTGTAAATTCGAATCATTCAAATGGCCGGTATTCGAATGCAATTGGTTAACAATTCACTGTAGTATCGAGTCTGTAAATTCGAGAGCAGATTCGAATCACTCAAATGGCCGGTATTCTTATGCAATTGATTAACAATTCGTCGTGATGTTGACTTAAAATAGTTACTAATTTGTGAAGTTTTAATTATTTAAATAATACTCTACGTTCTAAAAAACATCTAAACCCTGTGACGGTCTTTTCACTCTTTCAATTTTTTTATGTAAACTCTTATTTTTTTATATTATCATATATATATACACTCCGATCACCACCCAATAACTAAAAGGCAAAGGTATATAAAATTCAAACATTTGGTACATTTTAAAAAAGGAAACACGAATATCAGCCTTATCGAATTTCAAAGCACTTATACTAGGCAGAAAGAAGTAGGTTGTAATATTTTGTGGAGGTGGACATTTCAACCATGAAACGGCACTTAGCCCCGCTTCAATTGAAACACATTTCTATTTTATAAAAGCCTTTCTTTGTCAGTTAAAACAATATATTGCGCGACAATATTTCCTGTAACAACACTGTTCCAAATACAAGCTGTGCCAGTCCATATTACTTTTAAAATAGAATCCATTTCTAATATTGACTCCGGTGCACAGTCACGACATCTTGCGTGATTCTAGTGCAATTACAAGCTACCCGAATGGTATTACGGAGCATATTAGCCTCTTTATTTGGGGATTTGATTGATTGACAAGGTATCAAAATGAGAAGGTTGAATAATTTATGATTTATAACAGGAGCAGTTGATTGATTGACATAATAATATTATTAATCTATAGGATAAGGAGATACGTTCAAAAATTATTAGTTGGCGGGTAGATTTTAAGATTATTATGTTTTACAGATTATTAGTGTGATAGTTTATGGTTAAATTGTAAACACAGAACGTACTTATAATAGGAGTTTCTTTAAGATATATTTGCGCAAACACACAACATTTTGTATAAATACAAATTAGCTTAAACATATGTAATCACTGATCCCAGTTTACATAATTATTTGACTTAGGGCCTATTTTGCAATAAATGTAGCGGTTGGATATATTTTATATACAAAAGCAGTCAAAACCTCAAACATATTCCTAATATAAAAGTTATGTGTCAATTAAAAAATAAGCTTAGGCGTTATGAATTAGTAAAAAATATTATGCGATATTTATAAAAGCAGTTCATAAATTAATCTGTCAAGTCTTAGAATACCAGACATTATCAAATTGTCTGGCCGCCGGTGTGCCTCTGTTACTCAATAGGTTAAAAAACTTATCTAGGTATGTCATAATAATATTTATCAATTACTCAGTTATATAATTTTTAAATGTTTTTGGTGTACACTCCTGTACACCTTCGGAGATATTAAATAGGTATGAATCTATTCAACTAATATAACCGAAGCCAAATTCTGTCCATTATTACAACAGCCAATTTTATCCTCAGCGACCATATACTGTGTACGTTGAATAAATATTTCAGCTGGAAGTGTCTGTTGACTCGGGGCTAAAATGCTAGCGATCAGCCGATTGCTGTTTTAAGATCTTATGCAAATAACTTCCCTTCGGAGGCGCAAGTTTGTCGCGCTACCGTCGATCCTGGTATTTATTGGGAACATGTAAAGGAAGGATAAGGTATCTTTGAAGATTTTATTCTTTAAAAGGACTACAGATGTTCTAGAAGTCTGTGTGCTGCTGGAGACTCTGGATTTGGAATAAAAAAATAAAGGGTCTGAAAATATAGTTATCTTGAGATCCATTATTACAATGTTTCCAGCCGGTTAAAAGTATTTGTGAATCAATTTTCATTGAATGTCTTATTTGCCAAATTTCAGACATTATTATAAAAATGTTCTATTTGTTTTTATATGAGCGATTAAAAAGACAGCACCCGTTCTCGGAATATTCCATATGCCGGAGGGGAATTTGGATTTGCAATCATTAAAAGAACGGACAGACATAAATACATTAACTTGGTAAAATTATTTGTTGATTTTGTATATTTTTGTCCTGAATGTGAATTGAACACTGAATGCTCATCATATTGGCAGCGGCAGGCTGAACACTTAAACCAACATTATTCGTGCAGATAAGCAGATATGAGCAAAGTGTTCTCGAATGTCTCTTTCTAGCGCTTTAGGAATATTCAGCAGTGTCTGTCAAAAGTGTGTCTATATGAATATGAGCCTTTTATTTTTTATCTCATCCTATCGATGCCATATAATATTTTATATTGGCAATCCTAATTGTTTGGAACCATGTTTGAAATTTTAGCACCGTCTAGAATTTGTGCTCTAGGGATTTGATCCTATATCACAACATGCTATGGAAAACTATTGGAAAACATTTATAACTTAATCGTAGTTTTTCTTTATCGATTGGCTTATCATACGAACCTGTAAAATAATTAACCAGATTTTGATTGCCTAGCATTCTAGAGTGGAGAAGGTAACCAAGAAGTAAAAGAGGCGGGGCTATGTACCGAAACTTCACAACAAATCTAGCCAGTAACCCTCTAAATACCGGCTAGATTTGTTTCCCTATACTAGTTTGGTATCCACAATCATTCATAGGTATTACTTTGTGGCCTAAATGAATAAATGGTTTTTGACATAGCTGGATATTCTTTCACGAAGGAATTTCTACCATCTATGACGTTCGCACGCACAGCTATGTCGACTACTAAGATATGAGACTACGAATATAAATTTAAAAAAATGTATTTGTAATCAGCATGTGCATAAAAACCTTCCCTTTATTTTAAACTATTGTAACGTCTGCTGAGCTTGAGATCACAGATTCGTTTGCCGCGTCGGTTGTTATCGAGTTTTGCTGTCATTCATTTATAATTGCATTTTGGAGACTGAAACTATATCTAGTAGACCGTAATAGTTCATATTAAATGGGACTATACACTATAGTTTCTTCGTGAAGCGTAATACACTTCTGCCTACCCTTTCAAGAAAAGAATCTTGGATATACATATTCAATTAAACTATTCATATAAGACCTCTACTCCTCGAACAGGCTTTTTTAATGCAATCTTTTTATTTCCTTTTATTTATATTAATATTATATTTTTTAACAATACATTAATTAATTGACGTGTCAAAGAATAGCTGACACGTTTTTATTGAAATAAACATTTTTGACTTTGACTTTGAACTACAGCGTCTCATAATACGATACCGTATCCAAAATAGCTATCCTACCTTGAAGCCACTTGAAAAATCGATGGTACCACCGCCGGCGCCTTTTCCGTGTTTATCTTAGAATATTTTTGCAGATTTATAGAGTGATCTCTGCTCTGTATTGCTCACTCGATTTCAGATAAGTAAGATGTTCGGAGGACGCGATTAAATTGATTTTACTGCATATCGTGTGTGTATTCATAAGGCTTAAATAATTGTATCTTTCTTTTGGAATAGATTGTGGCGTTATCTTGATTTTATTTGGGTAACGGGCAATACGGCAACATTAATTTTGGATACTAGATGTGGATGGGATGGAATTTTTGGTGTATATCACTTGGTGCATTAGGTACATATATATGTATAAAAAGACTTTCTGGTGAACTTTATAAACATTTAAACAACGGACACAGGAACAACCAGACCCGGCACAACTATTTTTGAATCACACACACTTTTTCCACGTGCGGGAATTGAAACCAAAACCGCCGAGTATTGTAGCAGTAGCAGTGGCGAGCCGAACACTAAAAACACTAAAATATATTTTTTTTAAAGATAATATAAAATACGTTGTTTGGAATTTAATAAAACAATTGTATTGAGACATTTACAAAGTCGTTTACGCGAATGAAATGAGATAAAAAATGAAAAAGTGTTTATTTAGGATTAAAAAGAACATAATATAACAATAATTTAATATTTCTGCCAAACTGCACAGCAGTTTGTTGGCAGACGTAGCTCCCATATTATTGAATTATTTATATTAAAATATTCTTGTTAACTTTCTCATAAATAAATTGAGCTTTTGTTTTTACTGTTATATTAAAAAATAATACAAAGAAGGCAGAATACCAAACATTAGTGTTCTGTTGCCATAGAAGCTAAAATATATAAGTGGCGAACTATTATTCAGAAAACGTCTAATGAACCACACGACTAAATCCCTATGCAGAAATAAAATACGATGAAGCATGTTTTCAAACAATATCACAGTTGTCAAAGTGGCAGAAAGAAGGAAATATAATTTGATTGTTTAAAAAAATAATGACAGGAATAAGTAAATAATTTTTGCCAAATAGATCAGCTAGGTCAGCATATGCCTGGCTAAGGAACCTGATGCTGGTTTCCAACCAGATACCTTGGCGACTGCATGGGTGCTTATATCTGGTATTTAAAATGGAAAATAAGAATAAAATAGACATGCAATAAACATTACCAACTGATAGAATAATTGATAGTAAATGAAAAAATGGCATTCAGAATTAAATATATAATATTAAAAATGGAATTTGATTATATCAAAATAAGGTTTAAACAAGTAATGAAAGAGTAAAATAGTAAATAATAAAAAAAATGAAATAATTATTATATAAAAGAAGCATTTAGATTGTCAGTTTCCGTTGCGCCTCCAGAAGGTATTGTTTCTTTGAAATTAAACTACTATATACGGATTTTATCGCGTTGTTTATTTGACACTTTAGAATTTGACAATTTAGAAACTGTTACACTACATACTACTACTATTAAACTATATTAATTGTAAAGCTATATTTTAACTTTATATTTAAGTTTACACTTTCTCCGACGAAATAGTCAAACCCAAGAATATAATTACCCAAGAATATAATATAATTTAATTTCAATGAATAAAATTCGCTTAAACAGAAGACAATACTAGGTATTGTTTCAATCGACTTCTAAAAGTATTATTAACAAAATACGCTAATCACTTATATTTAACTAGTCGCATATCCTTTTCATTACTAGGACAGCCACTGCTAGTTTTTCAACATCTGTTTAAAGCAATCGCGTGGCAGATATTGCCTCATTTACATTTAATTATCTCTCTAGTGTTTGTTTAATAGACTAAGCAGTTTTCATTCGGCTTCTTGAACTGAGTGGGTAGTTATAAATGTTCCTGTTTGTGCAGTTAAGTGAACGTAATGTTGTTTAGGAATGGATTGAATGATATGTTAGGTTTAAATGGCAAACGTGGTGGTCTTGGAAACGATTCTTTCTTGGAAGAAATTATTTCTTTTATTTATAAACATACATAGTTTCACGCGTATATCCCTGGAGGTGTGGGCAGAGATGTATAATATTTATAGGTGTCATAGTGTTACGAACTTATTGCCGTCTACTCGGTACCATTGTTTGTAGTGCTACTGAAACTTTTGTTCGATATACCTAATAACACAGTGCCCGATTATGAATCGAATCCGAGACGTAATGTAGAGCATTGGCATTGTCTATCATTGTGACATTGAGGAAGTCTCTCTCTGTCTCTATCTCAGACTATTTTTCTTGCTTTATAAATAGAAAAATCCTATTTTAATCTACCAAGCACATTTTCAGACTCCGTGCTACTACTACCCACTCCAAAGAATTGACTTGCAGAAATACTTTGAAAATTACTTTGCTAGAACCGAGTATCGAATTTGGGACCTCACAATTGTCAACGTACGTGCTTATATTAAGGAATCTCCTAGACACGATACTCGTTTACAATATTCATAAGTATAGGTAAAAGATAAGTTCTCAAGCCGTTAATGGTTAGGGATACATTTTTGAATGGAGATTCGATCACATTTATATTGAAACACAAAATCTTTATTCATTTAGGTCACAAATTAACACTTATGAACGTCAAGATTACACTAACTAAACTATAAATGCTACACTAACATGAAACCACTTCTAACACAAGTATTAAACATACCTGGAGAGGTTAATAAGAACAGCAGTCATATGAAACCCAAATTTAAGACATATTATACAAAAACGTGACTTTTCCAATCCTAAACCTCAGTTGAACACTCTATCCAACTAAAATCCTTCAAAATTCCAACCATCATTCAACAAAACGTTCACACAATGTCCAACATAAAATCGCTAAATCACACCATAGAAAGGTAAAAACATTTCCGTGCTATTGGTGATAGTAGCTTCATGAAAGGCTACTGCAAATATTCCGTTGAACATTAGCATATGAATGATACAAGCTGAAAAAAGCCTTCCCTAACCCCCTTAGGTGGAGGGTACTAAACGGAAATAGGTTCGGCGCGGCCGGCGCTTCCTTTGGTTTAGAAAGTAAATGGTGCGGGTTGATTTTATGTATTTGTAAGGGTAATTGATGATTGTGGTTGACTGTGATTGTAGTATAGTAGCTTATAGTATTTACGGACTAAATGGATTATCAATTTGATCCAAAAATTACAACTTTTGCCGTTTAAATATTTTTTTGTTGTTGTCATGTACGTATGCTAACGGATGTATGTGTGAGATTATGTGTGCATATACATAACTCCTGAACAAGGGGGAGGTATATCATCCATGTTTCGCCAGCAATACCACCCATTAGACGGTGAGCTAATCATCGTCTTTAGCATCACCATGCTACTACTGATGATTTGTTGAAAGAAAATCCTAATAACTGTGCCCCTAAATACAGAAGTTGCATATAATTATTACCACTGCGCCACTAAGATATAAAATTAGTATGTTTATTAATTTCAACATTTATTTATTGTAATGAGATAAACAGAACCACCTCTTATAAGCTAGACTGATAGGTGTCCAATTTTGAGCTGAATTGAAATATAAAAGGATTATCAAACTATTTTATATGCTTATGACTTTATATATCAGTGTTACAGGCAACTTGATGGTGTATTACTTTATAGTAAATAAAAAAAAAGCTCACATAGTTACTATAATTTTTAATCCAAATAACATTTTTTTTTTAATATAATATAATGTCAAGTGGTTGCATTTTTATTAGAAAGGATAAGTAAGGAGTTAAGTAAACAACGAAAAATTATCTAAAGATAATTCAACTGTCACAGATTTATACCACCGATATGTTTTGACTAAAGCGATCTTTTTATTTGATAAAAATCATTTTAAGTGGATATTATAGATGCAGAAGACTACCTGGTTGAAACTAATGATACTACGTAACTCTGTACGTACTATGGCTGAAGTATTTGGTGCAATTTGTAAGTGGATGCTAAAAGTGGAAGACTAGCGTTAAATATATTTTGGTGACGATACGAATGCAGCATACTTAAGAGTAATAATGCTGCTGCTGCATTTTGCGAGGTAATTAAAAATTTCGGCAGATTACATACCAAACCCCTTCCATTCTTTTTCTCCCATTCCATCTTTAATTTCTTATTCTTAAGATTGAAAAACCGTTATTCTGGATTCTGCGATCGATTAAAGGCCACGGTAGCTAATTGTTCAAACACTGTTATGCTTATTTTCCAATTTGGTCCACCAATCACCACAATTAACGTAGGATGAGCTTCTCATACTGTCGGTAAAAATACTAATGTAAGTCTTCCCGCAACAGATATTGAACTCGTTCACGAATGACGTCAGACTAACGCAAACTCATGCCTCAACAGCAACGGTAAGAGGTTACGAGACAGAATTTTAAAACTTATTCTAATTAATATTATAAATGCCAATGTGAGTTTGTTTATTACGCTTTCACGCCTTAACTACTCGACCGATCATCATGAAATACATGTTACAAAAAAGGACTTAAACTTCGGAAAAAAAATTGTTCCCGAGGTATAGACAATAATTGACAAAGCCTAGATTAGCGCGACCGAAGACGCGAGCAAAATCAAATAAAGAATAAACATTTGTTGAATAGCCAATGATTTTAATCATCGATGCGCTCAACTTCGTTCAAACATGGTCACCTTTCTGGATCATTAAGTTGTCCGGCACACAATGCCAACATGACATCTGAATTATAAATAGTATTATCTCGCTCACTCATGTTGAAAATTGTACACTATCGTTCTTTATCATGTAAATGTAACTCATTCTTCTTAGCATGGAAAGTTTTTTGTTCCATCAAAGGACGGCAATGGCAATGTATGATTTAAATTTATTTTATTTATTGCTTTTAAAAAGACACGTGCGTAGTTTTAATTCTTCGTCTTGACACAAAGAAAACCCAGATTCGGAATAACTATTTGTGAATTACAAATTTTTGATCTATGCGGGGATCAAATCCATTATAGGTACTTGCAGCTTATTTTCAAGCTGAATTCCGCACTTGTTAATTCCTGTACCGCAAGGATCTTTACAAACAAAGGACTCTACAACTATTCGGGGATCACACAAATTTTTGTTCTGTATGGAGATCGAGTTCACCACAGTCAGCGCAGTACCAATGTCGAGGCGACCACTTATAACACTACGCCATCCGCGCAGATAAATCTTTGAGAATAGCAACAGAATTTTCCATAAAATACACATACGAACTGAAATTAATCCGCTCCCGCCTGTCTCTTGCCATCAACCCGACAAAGAACATGCGGGGCACGTCTAACCCCGGAACGGCGCGACTGCGCTGATTTCAGTCTTTTTACTTTCTCAGTGATAGATAGATTCGATTCTTTTATTAGGCGCCTCAGTTCTTCAACGGTTTCCCTTTGTTGCGGTCTCTAGTTCAGACTCTACGTACGTAATTGAATTTAAAGTTTATTTTAGATCATATCTGAATTCTTTTGTACGAGTGGGAGGAAGGTTGATTTTGTATTCGATTATTTTTCGGTGTTGCAGCGTGAAGATGGCATAGGATGGAATATAATGTCTTAGGTTGAGAGTCTTAAGGGTTTACATAGCAAGATATAAAATGAAAAAGGGCAAGCAATGGCTATTTGAAAGAAGATGTATTATTAAGACAATATATAAATATATAAGTGAGAATATTTTAATATACAGGTAGGTACCATTTTAAAGATATTCCTCAAATAAATTTTCTTGAGCAATAGTAGCTTTTAGGGATTCGGCTTAATATTTTTCTTATAAGAAAATAGTGCTGTTATTTATTTTATCAAATAAAAAAGATTAATATACTTGTATTAAAAATATTGATTAGAAATCCAACTATTGAAATTCCTATACGAGGTATGAGTAATCTGCAATGCCATCAGCAATTTGGTACGTCACAAAACAGTATCGCTATGTTTGTCTAACAATATATTAATTTAACTAAACTAGAACCTAAAGCTGATAAAAACTGTATCGCAACTTTTAAAAATAGCAAACTAAACAGCTCCTCATAATAGTACCGTGCTCGACAGGATCCAAAATTTGTCACTTATTTTTAAGCCTATCACCTGTATATTATAGAATATTATATACACATTATGGAATGCAATAAATAAGATATGAATTTGAAAAATTATCATGCGGTAATTTTAACCTAATTTAATCAATTTACTTTTAATACCAACGTAAACTATAAATATCAAAATTACCCATAATCACATTAAATAATGTCAACATAAATTAAACTTTAATATATAATCAAAATAAACAAGGAGTAAATAAGTTAATAAAACAGCCGATGTTTTCAGCGGAAAAGCTTTTCGTTCACAATGAACGATAAAACCACTGTATCCGATATCCATCGCAATAAAATTTTAAACTTCCCCAGAAAATATTATATACACCAATAAATTATTTCTTTGCCAGTTTTCCGTTTCAATTTGCTCGGAATGGTTTCAATAAATATTGAACCTGCCTATTAAAAGTGTTAATAATACGCCGGTATTATTTGTACTTTTAAATATAAAAATTTAGTTTGGTTCTTGGTCTACCTGAAAATGCGTTACATACTTGTACGTTTAATAAAAATATTGAGCATAATCTTTACGAACTACCTAAATCAGAAGTATTTCTAGAGTTCAAAAAAACTCTTATACAACAGCTTTGTCCGTCCGTCTCTCTGTTATACAACTTTCAACTCAAGAACCGAAAAAGCTAGAGACTCGCGGTCAACGTTATTTAACTCAGCATAGTCGATATACCCCCGAAATGACTATGACCTTTGACCTTCTACCTCGAGCAAATATGCAAAGAAAAATTTTAAAAATTCATTTTTTCGATCTCTGAGATTTACGGCAATTTATTGCCGTTTCTCATTTGTTTTGTTTCGTTTAAAAAAGATAACTCCTGCACTAGGAATGATTCTTGTGTCGCGGGGACTTTACAAACATTCAGACGACGGATACAAAGAACACCTATTCTCAAAACAACAACCTGTGGATCACACAAATTTTTGTCTCGTATGGGGATCGAACCCTCGGCGCGATGGTAGTGGCGAGTCGACCACTTAAATCACGACGTCACCCGTGCGGTCTTACAGTACAGAATTTGTAATTTTTTGGTGGCATCTACCTACAGTGAAATGTATAGGTACAGTGTGTATAAAACACGCTGTCCAATCCTTAAAGGTGTTATACAGTAGCTTATTATGTATAGTACATGACATCCATTTATAAAAATCTATCAAGAAACTTACCCCAGTAAATTTAATTTATTTTAAATAATATGTTAATAGGTTACCCATGGCAACACCGACAACTTATTAATCATAATACCTAGGTATCACTAAAGTTCATAAACGTTCACCGATGCTGCGCCGCGCTACGCTGCGCCTACCTACCTACGCCTTAGAAAAATGCCGCCAAAAGTATGCCACGCTCCGCGTCCTTGTCAAGTTTAGTGGAGTGTTGCTAGACTGTGCGATATTTCAATAATTTAAGGGTAAAAATGCTGATCAATACTGTACTTAAAAATATTAATAAGACGTTTTACGATGATATAGTTTCTTTTTTGTTATTTTTCTTAGCATGTTTGGAGAGAAACAAGCTCTTAATGGATCGGACAGGGTTTACTGTATAAGGTAAATACAAAAACAGTAGTACTTATAACACTGAGGAAAAGTCATTTTGCGGCATGGTAAGTTGAAATCAATTTTGTGTAAGTTCAGTATGCTAAATACGAGAAAATATCAGATTTGTTAAATTTACTCTAGTTGTTAGTTAGTTTGTCTTTAGGATCTCTTACGCGCTCATCAACCCAAGTCGTACAGAGCTGTAGCGTGTCTACTAGCTGAACGTGGCCATTTTGAGTAACTACTGTAGCTATTGTAATTTAATATTGTAAAACCATTAAATAAAATCTAATATGAATGTCAAGTGTTTTTAAATTTTTCCTGATTAGGGTTCTGACAAAGACCTTTTGTGCTTGCGCATAGGCTATGTTCAAACAACAATAACTTTTAAATTAATAGACACACAGTTGTAAATAAAATGTTGTTACAATACAACATAGCTTAGCTCAACATCTGTCGATCTAGTACAAAACTGAAAAGGGTTATGGAGGGTGTTTTTGAAGTAATTTATAATAATTTGTTGATTTACATAATTTTCTGATCTTTTTTATTGAGTTTCATATTGTTTTCAAAAATTATGGACATGTGAACACTTTTTTTTGTAATGTAGACGGTAGACAGTATTGTTGCCCTTCGAATAAGCCTATTTTTATCTCAGTAAGACCAAAACTTTGCGAGATATACATTTTTTTGTACCCACATAGGCAATGTTTCGACGGAAAAACAAAATGGCTGCCACATAGCGGGGAAGTGGATTGGGCCTAAGTGTTAAGTGTATTTGTGTATAGAAATAGTTGTTATATAAGTATTTAGAATATCGCTAGTCCATGACCGGACACACTGTATATGCTATAAACAAAAAATCATAGAAAATAATATTAGAAAAACTTTATCAGTAAGCTTTTCTATTGTGTTTATGTTTAGGACAATCCATTATTAAACTCAATAATATGGCTGTCCCATCGGCCTTGGTATCTTTCTTTCATTGTTCTAATGTCCTGATAGAACCGTTCTTTTTGTTGAATATCTTAAGAACCAGAATCAATTCATACAAAGTAAGTACATTTCGGGTATGACTGATGAAGGTGTTTATTAAAACCAGTAACAAAATTAATGCCCCAGCAAATATATATATTTTTGTTCCACAGTGTAATCAATGTTTCGGCTACCACAGCAAAAAGACTAATTTAGATTCTCTATTCTGTAAAAATGGATAAGAAAAGGGTATGTTAAGCTGGTTTGGGCATGTAGAAAGAATGGACGAGAAAAGACTGACTAAGAAAGTTTATAAGGCTAGTGTGAATGGCACAGTCGCAAGGTGAAGATCTAGGCGAACGTTTCTTGATCAGATCGCAGACGTTCTGGATAAAGGACAGGTTATGAGCACCTTAAACCGGCGAGCGTGTATGAGGAAAGTTATGAAAGTGAATGAAGCCAGAGAAGTGTGTCAGGATCGTAGCAAATGGAAATCCGTAGTCTCTGCCTACCCCTCTGGGAAACAGGCGTGAATCTATGTATGAATCTATGTATTCTGTAAAACGCTTGTATAAGAGATACGTATAAAGATAATTTTCTACTAGCTTTTGCCTGCTTGCTTGGGGACAGTAGTTATTTTTTTATGAAAGTTATCTTATGTACTTTTCTGTATCCTGACAACATGCATACATAGCTATATGCTAAATTGATAATAATCGCTTGAGTAGTTGAGTCGTGAAACCGAGAAACAAATTCACATTCTCAATCATTCTTACTATAAATATTATAAATGCGATTATGAATTTATTTGTTACGCTTTCACGCCTTAACTACAAGACCAATCATTATGAAATTTAGCATATACGTTGTCAGGTGAACGGAAAAGAACATAGAGTACCTTTCATCCAGAAAAAGTACCTATTGTTACCAATTTTACCTACATTTAAGCGAGTAAACTCGCCCACGGGCGAAACCTAGTTATAAATAAAAGAATTTGTAATTCTATCCTTTAATTATGTTTTTTTAGTCTTAACTATTGAATTTATCAAATTGAGCATAAAATAACAAACTCTTTTCATCGCAAACATACAAACATTAAGTCTAAACCAACAACACAAAGCTACTTAAAGTCCAACTCGGACTGCTTAGTATAAATATTTAATACAACCCTACCATAATGGTTCACATCCAATGCTCTATAATCCTCTCTGAAACCATTATGTTCACAAAGTCGCCACCCAAAGATTTTCATAAATAATCATAGATTAGTCAATGAGATCAAAAAGAGGCGGTCCTGTCGCAATAATGTACTTAGTCTGTGCATGCACAGGTTAATTATGGAAAACAGAGACCAAATGCACCATTTATTTTAAAATAATATACATTTGATATCAATAGATTTTCTAGTTTATGGAACCCACGTTTTACTTAGTTTGGAAGTTAATTCAAACTAAATAAAATTTGTATTATAAAATGTAAGTCTCTTTTTCTCATTTTACAATTAGAACAAAACTAAATTATAATTTACGTGAATTTTAGGATTATTTTATAATAGCCAAACTACTATTAATTATAATCATCACCTATCATTGGCAACAAACAGCTGCCAATGCTAATTAATATTTTAAGATCATGGCACTCAAGCTACTTGTTAAAAACGATACAAACATTATTAAAATCGAATTGAATATTTGAAAGAAATATAGAAAATACAATAAAAAGGACGTAATAAAAATTATCTTTCTTATATTATCTTTATAGAACGTGGTAAGCCTTTACTGATAAGTTATGTTTAAAAATTAAACAAATAATAACAATAAATCATTTATATAAAACTTGTAATATGTCAGCTCATTCTTCTTAGTGTAGATACTTTTTTACTCTTAGTACGGTGACATTTATGATCTTTATCCCTTCAGAATATATAGAATGCTAAAATGACAGACATAAAGACATATAAATAAATCCACAAAACATTACCATCCTTTTGACGTAGTCAGGTAACAACAAAATAGGCGCCATTTATCTGTGTCTTCGAACTACTCTACGCAAAGCATTACTTAAGCCGGCGCAAAACGCAAATAGTCCGTTAATGTGTTTACCAGTTACTGATTTAAATGAATCGTTTTAAGTAAACAAATGTTTAGAACGTAATGGTGGAAGCTTTGACTTATACTGTATTAACATTTGAAGTAATACATATTTTTTTACAACTAACAATCTTAGTTATAAAAATATTACTAATTATACCTATTTACTTCTTAACTATATATGTAGCTCTTAAGTCCTTGATCAATGATTAACTTTTGCTCAACGGTACGCTGTTATTGCTCATCTATTATTCAACTGATACTCAACACTGGGCTACGTTTGTGGGATATTTCTAATTAATAATAATAATATAATATAATAATATATTCTATCACATACACAAAACACCATCTAGCCCAAACTAAGCAGAGCTTGTAATATGGATACTAGACAATGGATAAACATACAATTTTTTTTTTTGTAAATACGTAATTATTATACATAGAAACACCCAGACCAAGACAAACATCCATGTTCTTGCACACAAATGTTTGACTTGTGCGGGAATCAAACCCACGACCTCAGACGTGTCAGTCGGTTACACTAACCACTATGCCATCCAGGTACACAAATTAGTAGTTAGTTAATAGGTACTTAGTTATCTTTGAAATATTTTAGAGTGGTTTATAAGTATGGCTATAAATAAATAATTAAACAAGGATATGACTAATGGTAAACGTTACTTTAAATTATTGAATGCAGATCAGAGGTCGCTTTACTAACTCTTTAAAAAAGAAATGGCTATTCTAAGCGCACGTGACGATGTTTACTGGAGTTCTCAGCAATTTCTTCTTCCTCTTAAGACTACGCCGAGCGAAATGTGCCAAAACAGGCGGTCACAGTTAAGTTGATAAAATTAACACTTTTTGTTTAATACAAATATAAAATATACATTTACCATAACAATGAATATGTTTACAATTACTCCGTGTAAAAAAGTTTAAATGATTAATATTTTCGCCCACAAAATTACGTAATTTTGCACGAAAATGCAAAAACGTAAGCTCGTGTTACGTGATTTTTAGATTATAACAGTAGAAATCTATCCTAAACTAAACATAAATTGTTATATTACAATTTGTTTGTCCCAAATATTTAAGTTATTAGTTGACAATAAAGATACATATTTATCAAAAAAGCACTTCAAATCCTCCATACAATTTTACTATGGCGGCCGCGCGCCGATTTGAATATCGAGCTTTGTCATTCAGTCCAACCGCGTCTTACGCTCGACGTAGTCTTAATAAAGCCTGATCAGAAGAATGCAACACAAGATTGTTTGACTGCGATCTTCAGTAGGGTTAAGGTACTCGAAAGTATCAAATGGCTTACTTCAGACATAAGTTTCTAGCGACGATTTGTCCCCAGAACTAAAATTCTTCGAAACCTTTTTTTGACTTGGGAAGTGATTACTATCAGATTTAATAATATAAGTAGCTAACATAAAAAGCTTTCTAAATCCGTCTTATACAAACATGTTCCAATTCATCACCACCGTTTGTCTTTCAACAATATAAATAGACTTTCATCACCTCACTAGAATTGATGATCACTATAACTCTAACAAACTTCACAAGGAGTGCTGATGACTTCTACTCCCAACACTAATTTAAGCCGTCTAAACCTCTACGTCTGAACAAGAATTCCCTCGACTAGTCGCAAGTCCCTGCGTTACAATTTATTTTGCGCCAAAGCGGGCGCACTCATTTATCGGTTCAATAAAATAAATCAGGCCCAGTTTAGTCGCGGCGACGTTTACGCGCAGTTGACACGTCGTTGCTGGTTAGGCTGGCTGTACGCTTGCGTTTGTCTTGGGTGATTTAAGCTGATCTTTTTTTCTTTGTTGTTTTACCTAAATCGGTTGTTTTGTACAAGTGCAAGTAATTGACGTTAGTAAAAAGAAACTTAGAGAAGACAAATCAATATGTATAAATGATGAAGCATGAAAACGGCGATGAGTTTAAATAAAGACAAAAATATATTATGTCCGTCTGTATCACAATACTAATATAATTATTAGCGAAGCGCGGCGCGCAGTATTAAGTTCTCTGTCATAATTATGGTAGGTTTAGTTATATGACACACAACGCGTTATTTGACGAAAATGCATTATGAAAAATGATTTATAAATGGAATTGTCTTCTGTTTACGCGAATGTTATTCATTGAAATTAAACTACTATATACGGATTTTATCGCGTTGTTTATTTATCACTGTATAACAAAATTTTGAAAATATTACACTACTACTACTATTGATTTTATTTTACTAATTTATAAGCTAATAACATTATTTAAACAGCACACACTCACAGCAGCCATGGTCACGGGGAGACTGCCCCGTGACCATGGCTGCTGAAAAGCAACCGAAACGTCGGGGAAAGTGTAAACCAAAAATAAATAGATTTAATAGTTTAAATTAATACACTGATAAATAAACAACGCGATAAAATCCGTATATAGTAGTTTAATTTCAATTATAAATGGAATTCAATGTCCGCAGTATTCTAGAGTACTGTAGTCCAATCTGGTCACCTCAATATAAGATTTCTATTTCTAGATTAGAAAATATTTAGAAACGATTTGTTAAATTTTTAAACTTTAAAAGCCACAAACGTCATTCTTCTTATCTTGCAGATTGTAGACACTATCTCTTGCTTCCACTCGAAGATAGAAGAAAGATGTTGGATATGCTTCTCCTATTTGATATTCTACGTGGTGAGATTGACAGCGTTGATCTTTTGACGTTCATAGAATTTTGCACACAAAGGTCTCGCACAAGACACACTCACTTACTTAGTGTAGGTACACTAAGTAAGTGAGTGTGTCTTGTGCGAGACACACTTCACATCATTCTAATAATGGGCAAAATGCTGTTATGACTCGATTGCCTCGCATTTATAAGACCAATTTGAAAGCCTATATATTCCATTTGTCTAAGGTAACCTATCGCAAATTACTTGTGAAGATACTCACCAATAAATAAATAAATAAGTAAGTAAATAAATAATAGCAGTTTACCAGATTATTAGACGTTTCTTTATCTTTTAGTTAAATTTTATATTTAGTTTTGTAGCCACTTTATAGTTTGTATAATGCATGCTGTGAAACTCTGTAATAGGCTTTAGAACCTCATGTCACATTGTTACCATATCATGTACTTTGTAAATAAGCTGTTGAGTTTCCCATCAATAAATAAATAAATAAATAAACCCATTAACTGATGCACAGCTTAGTAACTCTTAAAGACTCTTCACAATACAGACAACTTAGCCGAGTAATAATTTCAAAATTATGTAATTAAAATGTTTTAAAATAAACAACGCGATAAAATCCGTATAATGCTATATAGGTAAGAAATTAAAGTTATATATAAGTTTTATTTCAATCAAAAAGCAGCGATAGTCTAGTTGGAAATCGTTGGCCTGCCACGCAGAGGTCTCGAGTTCGATCCCAAGGCTGATCTGATGAATCTCTGACTTTTCGTGTGTTTATGTGCTTATTAAATAGTTAATTATCGCTTGCTTTAACGGTAAAGGAAAACATCGTGAGGAAACCTGCATGTCTAAGAGTTCTCAATAATGTACTCAAAGATATGTGAAGTCTGCCAACCCGCACTGGGCCAGCGTGTTGGACTTCTCACACTGAGAAGAAGCCCGTGCCCAGCAGTAGGGCAATTTAATACAAGGCTGAAATATTATTATTATTATAAAGAATCTGAGAACTCCTTAGAAACACATATCTTAATAATATGGTTGCGATCTTCTATAGGATAGGAACAGTATTATATGGCTCAATAAGGTATGGAGCTCTACCAAGCTGCTTAAAATAAAAGTTATATTTCAATTTTCACATTGCAATATTTGTCAAGTACAGGATCTAGAATTGTACTTTTATGATAAAATTTAACGCCTTAAGGAAGTACTAAAAGCATTTTTTATGTTGATGTATGTCCATTAAGACTTTGAGTACTGGGTGAATAATACAATATTACTTACATGTACTCTCTGAGATGTAACCCATCTATTAACATGAGTACTTAACGTAACTACTTGAACTACGATATAAATTATTATATAATTGCTGTAGTTTAGCGAAATGACGGCTTGCGTTATATATATGCATCATTGTATAACCATCTACCTTGAGATACAATTGATGTTAATAATTAGATCTGGCTAAAAACTTTACATTTAATATTGTAATTTGTTATGATTTTAAACTGTAATATATTGTACAGATTTTGAATTAGATTGATCAATAATTTCGATCATTAGCAATTATAATTCTTAAACCAATAAATCAATATATATATCTAGTAGTGTTGTTTAAAACCTCTGACAACGAAATATGATTGTTTTTTTATTAACAGGAAATTCTCAGTGAAAACCAGGAGATTAAAACTAACTAATGAAATACAAAACATCATTATGTCATAAAAAAAGAAAATAATTAATGATAATTATTTAACTTAAACATAAATATTTTATAAGATTTTGCTGCCTGCATTCCTTCTCCACTTAAGAAATAATAGATATGACAAGTTCAAAACACCTTTATGCGCATAATATCTTTAACTTATTGAATCACAGTTGCACATTATCAGCCAGACGCAAAAGGTTTATGTAATGTCTGGTTTTTTAAGACATGGCTGTTAAAAAGAGGTACGTCCTCTTTTTAACAGCTTTTTCTTTTTTATGTATTCGAAAATAAATAAAATACAAAACAAAACCGTTCCAGTGCAGCCAGCCTAAAAAACAGTAATCTCGGCTCAAAATAGAACCGTTTCCAACATTCTCGTGAGTCAAATTATTGGTGTATCCACTGAAACTACGTTACCTAACATTTCACTTGTTTTTTGTTTACATTCCCACTTAATATACAGCTTCCGATCTTTATTTGATTATTGCGCATCTATTTTATTTAACTACGCACTGTCTTTTGGACATTCCGGTGAAAGAACGCAGTAAAGAATTGAGTTGAATGTCCAGATGCATAAGATGGAAAGCATGTCCTGTCGGTATTAATCTTTGAAGTTGAAGTTTTTTTGAAGTTTCTTGGCTTTGTTTTGAAGAAAAATTTGTAGCTGGACTTTTTGGTACATGTATCTTGAGTATCATTGTCAATTATTGTATGGTGGCTTTGGAATTCTATGAACCTATGATCACTTGCAAAAGTATGGATTTCCTTCCTCCATTTTGCACAGGGTCTCGGGTTCGAACCCACGTCGCGCACCTCTGACTTTCAAAAGATATATGAGTTTCGAAAGTAATAGTCGAAATTATGTGCGTATTGATTGACAATTATCGCCCGCTCCGTGCCTCGGAGAGCGCGTTAAGCCGTCGGTCCCAGCTGCCATTAACATCTATGGCAGTCGGTATTGGGGAAGTCGACACAAAAGATCCCACTGGGTCGAAGTGTCGCCGGTCTGTACTGACTGGCCCCCACACAAGATAAGATAAGATAAGATAAGGATTTCCTTGGTTTCTTTTATTTAAAACTAGATTTTGCTCGCGTAAAAGTAATTCACGTTATGTTAGTAACAGTTCATTTTTTAAACGCTGATAATAATATGTTATTCGCTGATAATATAGCTTTCTAATGGTGAAATATTAATAATAAACAAACATCCAAAAAAGTCTTTCCTCTATATAATATTAGTATAAATATATAAGGATATAGGTATGAGATCCGCTTAAACTTTGACCTTCCGAACGAAACGCAGTAATATATGGGATTAAATATAATGACCACCAAAAATACTAATTGCGCGGCAAAATATGCTTACTAAAATATATCATAACGAGCACCTATATGCCTCAAATCACTGCATTCTGTCTCGGAAGTGTTAGGTTATGTTAGGTTCCTTCTTAAACCCACCCAAAAATAGGAGCCCCGGGAAGCGGGGCTCCGTCAACTTAGTTTGATATCTTTAAAATATTTTAGTAAGCATATTTTGCTGTGCAATTAGTATTTTTGGTGGAACAATGGCAAACAATTGAGGAGAAGTTAAATACTACCCGTAAGATATTACTACTATGGATAGTTATACCAAGGCTTGTAAAACGGTCATATTTTGCCAAACGATTAAATCCATTAGTTTATTTATCAGTCTTTAATTAATTGCCAGTCACTATCCTTTAATATATTACTCTAAATACATACACAGCTACTTTGTCTCATGCCTCTATAGGCGTCAGACAATGGGGAAAGAGTAACAATATCTATATTTCGCTAGCTGTGGTTACCACGTAAAGCGACGTTCCTATTGCAATCTACTCAGCACAATTCTAGGCTTCAGGCTACTTTTAGGAATTTTTTACTGCTGCATAGCATATGTGACCAGATGGCTTGGATTCGATGATTTAAATTAGATGTTTTTATTTTATAGAGGTTATATAACGTGCAACAAATGTATGTAATGGAACCATAGATAAATACTATAGAGGGGCCCTGGTGATCTGAAACACAAGTATCCTGATACCTATCGCAGGCACCAGCCTCTCACAAAATTCAATGTGTACCTTGTTACCAGTTCCATGTACCTCCGATTTGTGATGTGATGGAGAAAAAAAAATAGTGATTATTATTACTCGAGCCCAACGTCGTATGCATAAGCAGTCGCATATAATAATACTACTACGGGTGAAATATGAAATAAAAATATGAAATATGGTGTAAATGTATTCAAGAACCACAATGTTCTTGAATACTTTTATACCATATATCACTCACCACCATAGGTGCTGTGGTACAGTCCATAAAATCGTGCCTAAGGGTGACCGTAGTTGTTCAGCATGCCCTAGAAATAGCAACGTCACGAATTCACCTAGATGCCTGCAAAAAGGGTATGGTCTGATCAAATCACGAAGACAAATATGGAGACTTAGCGGCAGGCAATAAATTATTGAACGGGTAATGAAAATGCTTTTGTCTGTGGTACAAGATAAAAAACGTTTTGTTTTATCGCCATTTATTAAGGCTGATTTGGATGGTATTTTCTTTTTGGACAGACGCAAGATAGTTGGGGTTTCAAAATTAAATAAGTATACAGCATGTGGTATGTCTGAGTGTAACTAGTAACCGTAGTTTATGGACGTTTCATTTGGAGACACCCATGATAATATACGTATATTATGTCACTTCTATAGATCACCGAATGAGTAGGTCGAGGTTTATTAGGTACAAAATTCCCTAGCGATATTTAATGATCCTCGTAATAGAGACTGAGACTATTACCGCCTACTGGACGTTTATATGTATTTGCAAACTCTGTGCCACAACTGATCATTTCAAAGTAGAAGGTCAACAAAATCATTGTGTTCACTCTGGGAATTAAACCCAAGCCAAGGCATCACGACCGCAAACTTATTTCAAAGCCATAATTTGTTACATCGTATTATTAAAAATACCTAACAAAGCAAATTAATGTGGTTTATAGAATATTCTTTAAAAAAATACGAATACCAATATTAATATTATTGTAATATTAATTTTTAAGCATATAATAAACATTTACTATTTAACAAAATGTTTAAATATTTACTGTAATCAAATACACGTAAATTGTTCAAACGTTAGCACACAGCTAGACTGTCCCCCGGTTTCTAAAACTAAGTAACAGAAAATATTCTTAGAAACTGCTCAAACGCATGTCATCTTCTATGATTTACTGGCTGAATAAGCAACAGCCAATCTTACAATCAATTTATAGACTTTACGCAAAAAAAAGTGCAAGCAGTGTAACGAAAAATAGTTTTATTTTTAATTCCATACTAAATGCTGTTGAAACCTTATATTATTTGCCTGACCCGTGAATCAAACCTGACCCAACATGCCTATATAGTATGCGTGGCATTTCGTCCTCTATTCAAGAGTCCTGAATTCATACTAGGCGAGAAGTGGGTATCTAACTACCGCTTCGGCAAGATAGGCGTAAAACGTGAAACTCGACATGCTATTCTTGAAATTCTTAGATACATCCATGCATCTAAAAATAGTTACGTCAAGTCTTAATGTGTCCTACAGCGTACGGACACCGGTATTCACAACGTTTGTATCTTTATTTCTTGATATCGTTAAGTTGACAAGTCAATATAATCAGTACAGTTCACCTTCTTATACAGGGTGATTTTGAAATCGTGTAATTCCTTTTAACCACGCATTCTACTGGTGATATAGAATAACCCTGACCATATTTTTATTTAATTAGATTTATTTTTTTTGAAAAATTATTGTTCCGTTTTTTTCGTGAAATGGTGTCAGATAGTCATATGTTAACCAACCGAGGCAATATTAATTTTTTACTAATTAAAATAAAAAATCATATTAATAATGAATGTCGTAAATAATAACGGGCGGTCCTTTTTATTGCCCCTTATTATTTACGACATCAGTTATTGTTATGTTATTATTTTTAAATTAAAATAATATTAAGATTGTGTCAGGTGGTTAAAATATGACTATATGAAATCATTTCATGAAAAAAATCTGTACTCTAATTTTGCCGAAACCATTATTCTAATTAAGAAAAAATATGGTCAGGGTTATTCTATATCACCAGTAGAATGCGTGGTTAAAAGGAATTACACGATTTCAAAATCACCCTGTATTCGCATCCAGCAACACATGCCATTTATACATCCATTCTCCTCCATTCCCTTACAAGAAAACACTCTGCGCTCCTATTATTTGAAAGCATTTCTGCGGCAAACAGGATTTCACTTGATCCAAATATCCTTTGTATCCAAAATAATATTCAAGCTCCAAGTTTCACACGAACCGTTGCAATCCCGAAACAATTGGATATTGCAAATGCAACATAACACCACAAAAATCCCTTGGAAACCCATCAAAATTTGCATGCTACGCAAGACAATCACTTAGTCTAAGTAATTGGCAAGCAGCGTTTAGATAACCAATCAAAGGCTTGTGACCTCAAAGACTGTGATACTGCAGTTAAAATTCAACTTAATAATGATAAACGTAAGGTTGAAGTTCCTTTGACTGATGGTATTGAGATGTAGGTAATACAGAGATGGGAAGCGAACGTAAAGGCCAGATATCGGCCTAACAATGTAATTGAATATCGGAGTTTGAACCTCGATTGACCCAGATATGGGAAATTCCGACTTGATTTGTACGAAGGAGTTTTTATGTATGTGGAATTGCTATGAAGAGGTTAGAAGTTATTATTATGATTTTACGGTGAAAGATTTAATGGAATACGGAGGGAATTTGCTGATTTGTTTACAAAAATGGACTATACCATTACACCTAGGTATTTTTTGGGAAATTTGGAGATTTAGATTTTAGATTAGAGAGAGGCTTAGTAACTTTACTCCAATCGTGTCTTGATCCACTATGTATAGAGCAATCCTAATGTAATTTATCGCAGAATGTTCTAGAATCCATTGTAATGAGGATCTACTAACAGAAAAACTATTTTAATATTTCCGGTGGTTTCAGCCACGTTTTATTACTACTTTGGTTAAAAAAATCTCCTTGGAACTTTGTTCGTCACCTATCCGATCAATCTAGGTCGTTGCAACTCGAAATACAACTACAAAAAGAAATGGGATAAAGTAAGCTGCATTCTATAAAAATAGTGTGAAGGTTATCTTTTATATTATAAAGCTGTGTGATAAGGTACCCAAATAGGATCTAAACAAAAAACAACGTGTGTTTTCGCTCGTGTAAATGTAGTTTAGGTTAGATTATGTTAGTAACAGTAGTTTTTCCTAGATGAAATTTATTCTATGTCCTTTTCTGTACTTCTGACAACGTGTATGCGAAATTTCATGATGATCGGTCGAGTAGTTAAGGCCTGAAAGCGTAACAAACAAACATACTCACATTCGCATTTATAATATTAGTTAAAATTTAAGGCTCCAGATTCTCATGTACAAACATTAAGTGAATTTTGATGTGGTGTCTAAGTTGAACTCAAACTATCAAGAGCTTGAGTGAAAGTAAGACTAGATACATTTCCTCTAATTCCTTGCTGTAGTGATTCGGTGCATAGTGTGATACGCATAACGAAGCTGTAGTTTATCGGAGCAGAGTCGTAGCAATGGTTAGTTTTAGAATATAATTCTGTAGAAATAAATATATTTATTCGCCAAGAATAATTATGGTACACTAGTTGACCCGCGCAACTTCGTCTGCTTAACATAAGAGAATTTTCCCCGTTTTTGTAAAATTTTATGTTTATGCTGCGCTCCTATTCGTCGTAGCGTGATATTATATAGCATAAAGCCTTGGCTATCCTACAATAAAAGGATTTTTTAATTCCAACCAGTAGGTCCTGAGATTAACGCGTTCAACCAAACAAACAGACAAATTCTAACATAAACCTGACATATTCACCTATAACAAGCAGACAAATTTATGCTTATAATAATAATACCAGCCCAGTATTAAACTATCCCACTGCTGGGCACAGGTCTCTTCTCAGTGTGAGAAGGGTTAGGCCATAGTCCACCACACTGGCCCAGTGTTATAGATTGGCAGACTTCACATATTATCTTCGAGAACATTATGAAGAAGTCTCAGATATGCAGGGTTCCTCACGATGTTTTTCTTCATCGTTAATTTATGCTTAACACTAATAAATTATTTTAAGTTTTACGATTTGAAATTCGTTTATCTTGTAAAAGCACTTTTAAGGTAACCGAAACTTTAATTTTGTGCGGAATCGTTACAGCGATATTTTTTATTATTTTATTATTATTATTATTATTATTATACATTTAAACAGGCAGGCAGTTGAGACAACTGATGATGCCCGTATCTCGCACTTCTACTCGCTTTCACTTGTAGCCAAGTGTTTGTCCAGTCGGTTTTTAAACTTGTTAATGTTGTCAGCTGCGATGACATGCGCTGGAAGTTTATTCCACGATCTGACAACTCGGTTACTCAGAAAGTGCTTGTGTGGATTGTTGTTTGAGAAACTGGTACATAGCTTTAAGGAATGGCCTCTTAGATGGGTGTTGTCGTTACGTGTGAAGATGTGTTCAAAGTCTTGAATGTCGTAGTGTCCAGTTAGAATCTTATATGTTTCGATCAGATCTCCACGGGCCCTGCGATCCTTTAGGGTTGTGAGTCTCAACATTTTTAAGCGTTCTTGGTATCTTCGGTGTTTCAGGGTTCGTGGTATTTTCGTGAACCTGCGCTGTACCTTTGAGAGATATGGTTATAATTTTTCATTTATATTATGCAGCTGCGTTATTTTATATAACTCATTCTTCAGTTTAGTGGGATCCGTTTATAGACATTTGCTATTCTTACTAACATTTTAATAGAATCGTTAACTATTTGCAACAAACATATTTAAAAAACATCCTAATTTCAATAGAGAAGATGTTTGGAATGTACCACCAGCTTGTGATCCAGTAATTTAAATAGTCAAACCCAAGAAGCAGCAAAACACAGCTAGACTTCATGATACTTTGAGCTCATTCTGCGTAAATAGAAACACCAAAGATTAAATTATGTTCGGGAACTTTGAAAAAACTAGGTACAGGAACATTGGGACAACTATCATCTTAGTATCCCCGTGAACATGGCTGCTGTAAAGCAACCGAAATGTCGAGGCAAAGTGTTAACTTAAATATAAATAGTTTTAATTAAATTAAATAGCTTAAATAGTAGTAAAGTTCAATAATAGTAGTGTTTGAGTTTCAAAATTATGTAATAAAAGTATTTTAAAGTAAAATAAATAACACGAGAAAATCCGTATAAAGTGTTTAATTTCAATGTATAACAGTCGTGTAAACATAAGACAATATTAAACATACCGATATATATTAAAGAAAACTATACCAATGTCGACATGCTTAATTTATTTTATATAAATCTACAGATTGTTAGAGAAGATCCGCTGATTATTACTTTTAATATTTTTTGTACAATAAAGGCTCTCGTTATATGTGTTAAATTACCCCATAACATCATAATATTATGGGATATGGTATACCATACCACAAAACCTACTTAGCTATGTTATATAACATTCTGATATCGATAACTATTTCAACAACGTTGCAAATTTTCTAAATATTTGATACTACTTCCTTAATAACCCTCTCGTCGTTGACATTCATTTCCATAGACGACTCCATACAACAAAGCTAAATGAACATGTGGTTTATTCTAAATTACTTTTCTGATCGAAATAAAACTCTGTCTGCGGTTTTTTTCAGCTTGTGTATGACACACCCTTCCGCCATTCGATTATTTGTTTCGAACAGTTGATCGAAAGGGTTATCTGTAATTGGATATTTATTTTCAAACAAAGAATCAAATCAGACTCCGTTTATAAAAAGAGTTTGTAACCGATATTGACTTGATTTTGTAAGAGAACAACATTAATGAAATTAATTGTATCAATAAGCTGATTTTATATTTCAGATCATTTGCAGCTAATTACAAAATTATATTATTAAAAACAACTACTCCCGTTTTAGAAATAATACTAATAAACTTTACAAACATTGCCAGTGCCCTATAATATCCTGCCACTGGTCTAGCCTTAGGGTATTGTTGGCCTTAGGGTTGCGGAGATCAGGTGGCAGCCGCTCCGTGTAAAAACTGATATCCAGTCAAATCCGGTTAGACTAGAAAAGCCGACCCCAAGTGACTTGGGAATAATAAAGGCTAGGTGGAAGAAGAAGAAACTTTACAAACATTCAAACAACGGATATTAATGGCCACCTTACAACTAACAAGTAAAACTTATCCGAAAGATAAATCGCATGCTGTCTCACTCATGTTAGGTTAAAGAAGAGAGATGGCGAGATTTTTATTTTATATATAAATGCTATCTGGTGGTAGTACAAGTCCTAAGAATACCGAAAATAAAAAGTACTTGAGAAAATACAAAAATACTTTTGCCCATTTCTTGCCAAGGTAGATTGCATATGTATATAGAAATAATTATATTATACTAGCTTCGATAACAGCAAATTTTTTCGGGATGAAAGGTACACTATAGCTTTTTCTGTACCCCTGGAAACCTGTATGGAAATTTCATGATGATCGGTCGAGTAGTTAAAGTGTAAAAGCGTAATAAAACAAACTCACATTCTCATTTATAATATCAGTTAGGATTGTGGTTTCTTAATTCATTTAAAATTAGCTGTTTCAACAGTACGAAAATTGCAAGAGGGCTAGTTTCCATAAGCGGTTAGAAGTTCTTTTCGCGATTGAACTTTTAAAATATTAAAACTTTCATGAGCATAGGAATTCTACAATTCCATTCATCCGAAAGAGTTTAATGAATAAATTGGAAGTGGTGTTCTGGCAGAGTAAATCCATTTGGATCATTACAGTAAGCCCAACATTTTCTTTAATAATGTAATTTAGCCAGAATTGCTTACTAGGGAAAACTGGGTAAACTGCGGCGCAGAACAATGTAATTTTCATTCGCTTAGTAATAGTTTTAATACTGTAGATTTCCTAAAACTATTAGATTAATGACAGTATCTACATTGAATACTTTTATTTAGTACTAGCTTTTGCACGCGGCTTCACTCGCGTAAAAGTAGGTCAGGTTAGGTAATGTTAGCAAGAGTACTTCTTAAATATAGCCTATGTTACTCTGCGAAAATATAGCTTGCTTATGGTGGAATAATTATTAAAATCGGTTAGGTAGTTTTTGAGTTAAATCGTTATAAACAAAGCAAATCAAATCTTTCCTTTTTATAATATTAGTATAGATAATGTAATAAAGAATTTAGTAATATATCAATGACGACCTCGATGGCAGAGTGGTAGTAAATGCGACTCTGGTGCGTTAGGAATTGGGTTTGATTCGGTGAAATAGTTGATGGGTTTTTAAAGAATTATCAGTACAGCATAGAGTCTGGGACTACGGCAATAGCCTCATCTTCTCGGATCTAAACATTGTTGGCGAAATATGGGTTTAATACACCTCTGTCTATTCTTCCTGGGATATAAGTATACTAATTAAAAATGTGCTACTCGGACATATGTATGTACTATTTAAAAATCTCTCGTACGCATTGGTGCGATTTATCTGCGAAAGTTACTTATTCAGTAAGTTAATTATACAGAGCTCACGTAGGCCGGTAACAAAATGAATACAACCCGTATATATGCCTGAATTTGCGCATGTTACACGTCATTAGTCACTAACATTTGTTAGCGATTTAATAAACTATATTTCTACTCAAGACTATCATTGCTTGTGACTCGGAAACAAGTGCTCAAAATATTAATTACAATACTAAAATTCTGTATAGTATATATAGCTATCACCGCAGTTTTAAAATAATACAGATTAGAACAAGCGGCGTTGGTACAAGCTGCACGAATGTTTGTGTAAAATGTTTTAGTGGCCACAGTTTACGGTTATGCTGGGTGTTGTGGGTTCGATCCCCACAAGGATAAAACAATCGGATCAACGAATACTTGTTCTGAGTCTGGGTGCTCCTTGTGTACTCTATTTGACTAATTGTAAAGTACCCCGCGACACAGAAATAATAAATAGGGGTTTTTAAAAATTATACATTATTATGTACAATCAAAAATTTTAACAAAATTGCTGGCTATTCTTACGTAGGCTGTCAATGACACAAGCGATATATGACACTTATATTGTCGAATGACGATGCAGGCTACACTCTGGGCTGTCCGTCAGTCACAGAAAAAAAATAACAATTCCAAAATGGCTGCTCAGATATATGACGTAGTACTTTAGCAATGGTATTTTTTGACTTGACATTGATAGGAAGCGACGTGAACGGATGGCAGCTAGTACAGTCAACAAAATAAGTAGCTGAACATTTCACAAATTTAGAAAGGCATGTTTTTATTAAATAAGTACTTTGATTACCTTCTATTCTGTAATTTTGGACTGTGTCCTCCAGACCGAATTTCGGTCATGGCGGCCAATCTTAACGGAGACTGACCATCGGCGCAGGAGATATTATAGTGCACAAGCGTGTGCGCAATCACAAGTGCACTCTCTGTTCCCTAACTCTCATAATCCGATGGGACGGATAATCCGACACGACCGGAGAGAGATCAGGCGCAGGACCAACGGCTTTACGTGCTTTCCGAGGCACGGGGGTGTCTAACACCGCTAACTTCCTAACTCCGGGCTCGTAGTGAATGCGACTGCTGTGCACGAGGTCTCGGGTTTGGACTGTGATTATAACAACTATCTTACTACTGCTATAAAAGACTACCTTTTGTTATAATCCTGAAAGACAAAGGCAATCGTATTTTTGAAAGCGTGCTTCGACTTATGTCGCTGACAGTACAATCACACACAAACATGTATACGGAACAAATTAACAATAAAAGGGAAATAAAAATCAATGTGCCAAAATATTGTATATATTTCTATTAGGTATTTAGGTCGTTATTAAATTTAACAATAGGTGTATGTAATGTTTTCGATTATTAGGGATATACAAACCTATGAAATATCCACGTTTACAAGGATTTGGAACAGACTTTAGAATTCATAATTTATAGTAAATGTCATTTGTAAAAGTATATTATGAATTAAAAATCCTAATATTTAAAAAATACAGAATCATAATATTCTGTACTAGCTTTTGCCTTCAGCTTCACTCAAGAACAGTACTTTATTTGTAGATGAAAGGTGTGTATGTCCTTTGGAATGAAATGGAAGGAACCTTATATCCTTTTCTGATCTCTTGACAACGTTCATGAGAAATTACATAGTGATCGGTCGAGTGGTTAAGGCGTGAAAGCGTAACAAACATACAAACGCACATTCACATTTATAAAATTGGTTAGGGTTTTTGAACGATCACTATCTTTTAACTATTACTTGTAACAACTAACGTATTTAACAAGAAAGATAGAGGTAATTGAAATCTCGCACTTTCGTTGCTGACTGTACATTAAATATTTAAGCTTACACCATTGTGTGGCCGACTGTACTAAACAGGTCAGCGTAGTACGGCTAGTGAAATAGTCGGTAAGCGGACGTCGGAAACCAAATCGAGTAGCTCTAACAAATAAAATTCTATTATAATGTTCTACTAGATTACTTGTGAAGAGATGCTATGAATGGATGCGGTAATGTATACGATTTTAAGTTTATTTTTATGTTGTTTATTTTGATAGGAATGTTTTCAATGTAATGTTGATACGTCGTCGTTTTCGCGTAAGTTAGCGTATGATTGTGAAGACCTGGGTTCAATTTAGGCACAGTTTTATTAGGTTTGGCTGTTATAAAATTATGAGTGGACGAAGTGTAGTTAAGTGCTTAATAGACGACAATTAAGCTTGCCTCTCTATTACGGTGGCCTTGAAAATACTTGCTGGTGTTATGGTGGTGAAGTATACCACTTTCAATTAATAAAATTAAATCCACCATTTCAAATTGATTTCTCTCAGAAAATCTGTTCCTATCCCTTTGACAATGATGAATTGACTGCATGGAAGAAGATGTGGATAAAATGGTCAACTCGCAACCGTCATTGCGTCAAGAGTTGGATCTCTACACGGGGCTAAAATAAGTATAATCCACAAACAGTTGTTCCAAGCCTGAGTGGACTTCCTGATGCTGATTGCGGTAGAAGTCTATTAAAAAAATGGGAATATTATGTTTGACGCTGCTAATGCCTTCTCCACACACACGCGCTCCTTGACATTCCACTTCCATTTGTAGTCCAATCCATTGTTGTCGAGAGGGGGATCTAATAAGCAAATGTGAATATAATTGAACATTATTTGTTTACTAGCAACATCGTCGTAATGCACGTCGTTACGGTCATAGATATGGGTGATGCCGATGACCAGAAGGAACCCACTGATTTTTATGCCCCGCGCTTATTAAGGAAGGCAATATAAGTGGACTGTTCGTTAGATGTTTGCCCGACTCTACTTATTGTATGTAAGCTTGTATAATAATAATAATATTTTATCACATACACACAACACCATCTAGCCCAAACTAAGCAGAGCTTGTACTATGGGTACTAGACAATGGATAAACATACATATATACTTTTTTTTTGTAAATACATACATATTATACATAGAAACACCCAGACCAAGACAAACATCCCTGTCAATGCACACAAATGTTTGACTTGTGCGGGAATCGAACCCGCGACCTCAGGCGTGGCAGTCGGTTACACTAACCACTACGACATCAAGGCCGCCAGATAAGAGTATTGTATGTATAAGAGTATTGCCGCGCGTTCTGTATCGCGTGTACTACGAGGTTAGCCGCTAATTTGCCTAACAGTGATGTCGCCAGTCTAGTTCCAAGGGCACAAGGAGCTAATGTCAATGTGTGAGACGCGACCCACGCAAGCACAAGCCCTACGACGGTATGCAAGACGCCAAAGATGTCAACCACATTTAAGTAACTATATCTATTAGTCTGATAGTTATGTCGGCGCTCTCATTGTACCCTGTGATAGATGTCATACGTATCATTCCTATCAAATCACGTATTTCATGACGATATAAAATGTCAAAACAATATCATACTTTAATATTGTCTTATGTTTACGCGAATGTTATACATTGAAATTAAACACTTTATACGGATTTTATCGCGTAAATGCGTAAATAGGAACACCAAAGATTAAATTATGTTCGGGTACTTTAAAATAACTAGCTACACTTCAGAACGTTGGGACAACTACCATCTTAGTCTCCCCGTGAACATGGCTGCTGTAAAGCAACCGAAACGTCGGGGCAAAGTGTAAACTTAAATATAAATAGTTTTAATTAGAAAATATATAGCTTAAATAGTAGTAAAATTCAATAATAGTAGTGTTAGAGTTTTCAAAATTATGTAATAACAGTGTTTAAAGTAAAATAAACAACGCGATAAAATCCGTATAAAGTGTTTAATTTCAAAATATCATACTTCATTCATAAAAGTGCATCAATAGTGACGTCACTGAAGTCCGTCTAAAATATATTGAGATTTACATTTGATTATTAGATAATACTAAAGTTATAAGACACAACATGAATTCGGATGGATCCTTATTTATAATTTGCATAAGTTGAAAACAATTTCAAGTTTTAATTATTTTAGATACCGTGTATCCAGAGTATGTAATTAATCTATTTTTATAAATAAACTTAATTTTGTAGCCCAAAACATATGAATACAAACATTTAAATCCCACTAAACTGCGTAACAGTTTGTCGGCAGGAACACTTTCATTTATAATGACTACTTAGCCTAATTATAAAGTCATAAAATAAAAAACTTATTGCATTACAATCTGTGATTTCAGCAAGTAGCACATGCTTTAGTTTGTGTTTTACAGATAATTTACTAATTCTGATATTAATTTCGCTAAGCCTTCTTTTTTTGTTATATTGTAGGGATTAGATGCTTGTTGATTCTACTGCCAAAGTCGTTTTTTACTAGTGATTGGACTACCTAGTGTTCTCGTATGATTTTAGTATTATTGATATTTTTCACATGAGCAACTCGTGCACGTTAATAAAATTACAAATTTAAGTATAAATTAAATTAAAATGCATGCTTCTCCTCTTGTTTAATTTATCGTTATATATTTAATTACAATAATTATAGTTGTTTTATTTATTCGAAGTTTTATTTTCTCTTTAGTTTATATCTCTTGTGAATAATATAATTTGTGTATATATCATGTCAATTATTTAATTACTAGATGCGCCCGCGGTTTCACCCGCGTTTGTAGTTATTGCGCCGCCCCTGTAGGTCGTAGCGTGATGTTATATAGCCTATAGCCTTCCTTGATAAATAAGCTATCCAACACTAAAATAATTTTTCAATTCGAACTATTAGTTTCTGAGATTAGCGCGTTCAACCAAACAAACAATTAGTATAAATGTCCTTAAAAAGCACATAGTTAAACAAACTTCAATAAAAATAATCACATTAAATGATAATTTATTCCAGTCCTCTATATAAGTGTTACGGGATCCAAACCATATTTTACAAATGTGTTATATTTTATTTATTTATTTAGATTACAAAAAAAAAACCAAGTAAAAAAATATAGGTTCCTTGTTGGAGGCAATTTAGAAAATATTATAAAAAATTCAAACACAAGAATCCTCAATATTGTTATAGTACCATGGATCACCTCTTCACGCTTTACATATACCTATATACTCACAAAGGGGTAAATTTTAAACTCACATTTTACCATCTGTAATACGTAATAGCTGCAGGCGAATTTATGATATTCGACTGAGCTCATTGCTAGACTCTGTGCTGCTACTCAGGATTCCCTACCCCGAAAAGCCCTATAACAAAGCATAATCATTTGTCTTAACGAACAAAGCTTATGATGACCCAGTAAGGATCAGCTTTTGCCTATGGAACTAGCAAGACCTTTAGTTATAAACATTTTTATTTTTTCCACAATTGACCAATAAAAACAAATCCTATCTAAGATTTTAAATGTGAATGTCAGTTAGTTTCGAACGATTTCACACCTTAACTACTCGATCGATCAACATGTAATTTTACCTAGACATTGTCAAGAGTACACTATTATAAAGGACATAGAATGCCTTTCAACCAGATAAAGAAATACTGTTCTCGAAGAATAGAACTTTTTTAACAAAATTTACGCTACGCAAGCGAAACCGTGGGCAAAACTTAGTTTTTAATAAAATTCACACACAAAAGAATAATGCATATAAAATTTCTCACGTGAAAATGCATAGCAGCGAAAGTTTATAATGAAATATCACGCATAACTGTCATTAGTATAACAGGCAGGTAATGAAACGTGGGGTTGCCATGATTATGAGAATATTTTGAGTGGCAATAATACAAGTTAATGAGCCCTATTGAATGGGCTCATTATTTGTTTATTTCTGTAAATTTTGTATTCCGAATTATTATGTTTGTTTTAATAATTATGGGGCGCGTGGCAACTTTGTGTTTAGATTGATTGGCGAAGTTGAGCAACGTCGAATAGGCTCATCCTCAGATGGGTAATAATTATCTAAGAGTCACAGTATCTATAAATGTTATTTTTGAATATCGTAATATGTAAGCACTCCTAAAGTAACAGACAAAATATTTCATATCTGTATTTTTCATGCATTTAAATAACAAAAATAAAAATGCTGTCCACGCAATATTTTTACTCTTTCGTTTGATGTATTTCATATATTTATCCTAAAAAAACGTTATTGCGTTATTCACACTATTTTTTTGTCTACAAAGCATGGGTATTATGAAGTCTACATAATTATATTGTAACTGTGAGTAAAACATTTTTGTGGAATACACAATTGATTGTCCCGTGGAGGGTCGAAGCCTCAAAAATCGGTGAGTAACAATAGTGCTTCACTCACTATGCTATCCGTGAAAACATGATCATCAACTCCATGTCTCAAATATTCTGACCTGTGAATTGTTGTTTTTGATAATGATAGTAATAGTGATAAATGGGTATCCATCAGCATGAATTAGTGCCACGACACATCGTTAAATCATTTATGTTAATACAACCAAAATTACAATGATAAGATGACATTATTTTCGCTTATGCTACTTTCTTGTCCGGTTTTAAAAATACATCTTTCGCACTAGGAATGATTCCTATGTCGTGGGGGGTCTTTACAAACATTCAAACAACAGACACATACAAAAAGAACACCCAGACTTGGAATAAGCATTTATGGATTATTTTATAATTTCCTTATTAATTGAAATTAAACTACTATATACGGATTTTATCACGTTGTTTATTTAACACTCCATTACATAATTTTGAAAACTGTTACACTGCTATACTACTATTAAACTTTACTAATTTTAAGCTAATTAAATTATTAAAAATATTAAAGCTATTTTTATTTAAGTTTACACTTTCCCCGACGTTTCGGTTGCTTTTCAGCAGCCATGGTCACGAGTAGACTAAGATGGTAGTTGTCTCAATGTTCCAGTGTAGGTATTTCAAAGTACGCGAACATAATTAAGTCATTGCTGTTTCTATTTATGCAGAATGAGCTCAAAGTATCATGAAGTCTAGCTGTGGTTTGTTTCTTCTTGGGTTTGACTATTTGAAGTACTGGATCCCAAGCTGTTGGTACATTCCAACCATCTTCTCTATTGAAATTAGGATGTTTTTTGATTTCAATAGCCTCGCGAAGCATCCTTGGTAGGAATCGGTGTTCTTTAGCGAGAATCTGTGGTTTATCAAATCTCAGGTAGTGGTTGGTCCCCTGTTGTACATGTTCACACACAGCAGACTTCAACGAGCGTTTGTGTTTTACATCAGCTATGTGTTCTTTTATGCGGGTGCCTATGTTTCTCGTGGTTTGACCAATGTATGAGAGTCCGTAGTCACAATCTATTTTATAGACCCCTGCATCTTGTAAAGGTAATTGGCACTTGATGGATGGTAAAAATTGACTTATCTTCGTTGGCGGCTTGAAGTATGTGTTGATTGAAGCTAGCTTCAAGATGTAGCCAATCTTGTCAGTGACACCCCTTACATAAGGCAGTATAGCAGGCTGGCGCTCGACTGTGGCTGGCTTTTTTCGGGGTCTGTGACAGCGGCGCGGCTAGTTAAGTCACACGGTGACGGAGCGGTGTCGGCGCGGCAGTGGTATCGTGTACTCGAGCGCCTAAAGTGCTTTGACTGTTTTGCAACGGATCTTGTTGAACCGATTTTGTTTTTAAAACAATAGAAAAATGATCCGATTGGGATGTTTCTGAGTCTTCACTTTTCATGCTCTAGTAACATATTATAATTATATCGAAATTAAACAACTTTGGATTTTATCGCGTTATTTATTATTTATAAAACACTACGTATTATTACATAATTTTGAATCTTTAAACTACCCGTAACCAATGAACATGGCTGCTGAAAAGCAACCGAAACGTCGGGGAAAGTGTAAAATTAAATCTAAATCTTAATAGTTTTAATAATTTAAATAGCTTAAATAGAAGTAAACAGTAACTAGTAAAAGTGTTTAACAATAGTAGTTTAAACTTTTTGAATTATGTAATAATAGTGTTTTACAAATAATAAACAACGCGATAAAATCCGTATAAAGTTGTTTAATTTCAACGTATAAATATTTTATTAAAACAAGTGAGAAATGGCAATGAATTGCCGTAAACCTTAGATTCGCAAAAATGGTATCACGTGAGCTTGAGGTCAGAGGTCAAAGATCATCGTTGTTTCGGGGTATATCGACTATGCTGAGTCGCATGGCGTTAACCGCGAGTCTCTAGCTCTTACAGCTCTTGACACTTGAAACTTACTTGTTCAGACGGACGGACAAAGCTGTTGTATAAGAGTTTTTCGAACTCTAAAAAAGACAACTTGTTTTTCGATTCCCCTTTAGTGGGGGTATTTAAAACACTAAATACTTGTAAATAGCACAATTTTTTGTCCCGTCTTAGATTCGACATAACACTTGGCGCAATAATAATAATATTCTACCACATACACACAACATCATCTAGCCCAAACTAAGCAGAGCTTGTACTGTGGGTACTAGACAATGGATAAATTAATGGAAAAATACTACACGCAGACAACCATGCATTTGACACACGCAGTCGAATCGCGTTCGTAGTATATCGGCATTGTTCGGCTGATGTAGTACTATTCGTAATTATGGTTACATTATATCGAATGATATATACTATTTATATCATAATATGTTTACGTAATTATATGAAAAAAAGAAAACAAAGTAGCAAGTTTAGGAATATCATCAATTAAAGAGTTTAGTTAAGTAAATAATAATTTGTTTGAAATAGATAGGTAAATTAACCTGTATAGATCGAAATCTAAATTAAATGTGATTATAAGGTTCTAGACAATAAAACCATAACTATCGAACTTAAAATTTAAATCTGTTATGGTCGGATTTCGACCACTAGGCAACCGCTAGTATAATATAATTGTATAATAATAATAATATTCTACCACATACACACAACACCATCTAGCCCAAACTAAGCAGAGCTTGTACTATGGGTACTAGACAATGGATAAACATACACATATATATATTTTTTGTAAACACATACATATTATACTTAGAAACACCCAGACCAAGACAAACATCCATGTTCATACACACAAATATTTGACTTGTGCGGTAATCGAACCCGCGACCTCAGGCGTGGCAGTCGGTTACACTAATCACTACGCCATCGAGGCCGACTGTATCGTAGTAATGTATTCTGTGGTTCAGTATAAGCAGTTATTACAAAAAGAGTATCTAAGCATTGTAATGTATACTACATTTACTTTTATTATGCTTTTAGTAGCGGCCATATTCCGGTCAGTTTTTACCTTTATTTCATAGATGTTAATGCGAACTCGCCACCTACATTAGCGACTTTTAAAAATGAGAGCAATTTTTTACTATACATATATTATGTATGACTAACAAGATGGGATGGCTGTTATAGAGAAATTATAATACTAAGTCTGTATCCTTATCTATACTAATACTAGATGTCCTGACAGACGTAGTCCTGTAAAAAAAAAACAAATCTAAACCATCCTCGAATCCATTTTAACACACACAAAAAAATTCATTCAAATCGGTCCAGCCGTTTAGGAGGAGTTCGCTGTCAACACACGTACAGAAGAATTATATATATAAAGATTATAAAGCTGAAGAGTTTGTTGTTTGTTTGGTTGCACGAGCTAATCTTAGGAACTACTGGTTCGAATTGAAAAAATATTTTTGTTTTGGATAGCCTATCGAGGAAGGCTATAGGCTATATAGCATCATGCTACGACCCACAAGAGCGGCGCAGTAACCATAAACGTGAGGGAAACCGCGGCCACATCTAGTCATTTATATGTGCGTTTTTGTAGATTAGATTCTACGGAAAGCGGGCTGATTTAAGGCTTAAGCAGTTATGAATAATTTCGTTACGAGTTCCAAGACAGCTTATCTTACTTCTGAGTATCAAAACTCTGTATTTTCACGGTCACCAATGCTGAAGTTACACAGGTTTTACAGTGGTAGATGTGCGAGTTGGATAAGACCAACAAAAAATCTCGCTATAGTGACGTATGCTGTCCGAATCGCCTAAACTAACTGCTCGGATGGCACGTGGGTTTAAGTGGTTGGTCTTACCACAACAACTAACGCAGTACGATAAGTGTCGTAGATTTGATTCCCACACTTGACAAAAGCTATTTTCAAATTGTTCTTTCGAGTATGGTTGAATTGTATTTGTACCTAAACAATTTTACATCAGGACGACTATTAAATAGTCATCAAAAAACAAGACTTGTTTTTTTAGCTTAACAAAATAAAATAACATATTTGTATGCCAACAAAAAACATTTTAATGGAGGAGTGTTCAATAATAATAAAGCTATTAACAAAATGGCTGTCTATTATTCTGTTCCGGTAAACATCTATACCAATTATCGCTTACGGACAAACTGACGGAGCGATTGATTGGGCCGTGTGAATGATTATTTTTATTCACTATAGGTATAGCGTGGCTGACGAAGATTGGCCGTTGGGTATTTTTTTGCTTAACGTTGCTGAGTAAAGATAAAAAACTGCTTTTAAAATGATAGTATTTTTTAATTTCTTATTACTATTGAAGGATAAAGAGATTTTGGTTGATGCTGTAGATTTTGTTTTTGGAACATAATAAGTGAGGTACATTTTTGACTAGCACAGGAATTAGTTTCGAGATCGGCCAATTAGGAGATTGAGACTTCATATGGTGGTCGTATAATTACAATAATAAGATGGAATTTCAGATAAATGATAACAGTTTATTTACTAACTAAACGGCGCTAGTAAATAGAGATTTAATATTTTTATTTATGTTTCGATGATATTCTATACCTATTACTCAGTCTTAATGACTGCGTAACATAATGCAGCATTAGCTTAGAACAGATCTCTCACTAGATTAATTCCTCATTAATATGAGGAAGTTTACATTTTGTAAATGTTTAGGTAATCCTAAACATTTTCAAAATTTAGACGTAAGGAATGCTCTGACTCGACAACTTATAACCTATGTATCTTGTAGTATTTTACCCATGGAGACATCGAGCCTGCAACACACAGTGTTAAATTAAGCTTAACCTATTGCCCCATGGTTCATGGTATTACTTTTTATTTTTATTTTTTTATTCTTGTTTTTTTTTTTTGACTTTTACGCACATCGTATGTCAGTTCCATCATAACCTAAACATAATATTAACCACATATCAAACTATTTTAATACATCCGACATGAATTTGAACAGAACTTTCGCGTCATCACTATTAGGTTCCGATAAAATTTTATGCAACATCCCTATGTCCACTCTATTCAAATTCAAGTCGGATACTAAACTATTTCTGCTAGAGTCATATCTGACATACTCCATTAACAAATGGAGTAAGTCCTCCACAACTCCACATACCGCACAGTCGGGCGAAAGAGTTTTTTTCATCATGTGAAGAAATATGTTGCATGGAATGTGTCCAGATCTGATTCTATGGCCAATAAATGGTATTACTTGTAAACTTCTAAAAAATCAATCGCTAGCGATATTAGGATATAGATTTTAGAAGGCGATTCAATCTTTACACGGTATTCGACAATTTATTTTCTCTAGAAGAATATATTGATAATGTTCCTATTACGGCGAAGCAATAACGTCTTTTCAACATACGTGTCATACCGTAGAATATTTATTAAATTATTGAGTCATATCGACAGCCAGACACAAGAGGCTTTCATTTATTTCTGACATTCAAATAATTGACAGGTTAAAACGCGGTGTAAAGCGCAGATATCAATCGTATTTAAACTTCTTAAAACCAAAAAAGTTATCACATAACCTCGAGGCCACTTTTGATAAAGCTTTAGCTTCCTGTGCTCGTATTTTATTATAAACTCGGACCATGCCAAACCGCACAAGTTTTCTCTCCACGTATTAATAAAATTAATCTCAATTATTTTCAACAAACATTTGGTCTGCGTTCTGTTAATAACTATACATTGTATACAAACTCACGACTGACGCATCTTTAGGTGAAATCATCTTAATAAATAAACATAATAAACGTCAAGAGTTTGCCAAAGGTATTTATAAGTAAACAGTGAGAACATTTTCTTAGAAACTAAAGTAACGGCGAAAAGGCATTCGGTAGTACATTTTACTACCACTCGGGGACTTTTAGTACTATCTTTGTGTTTACCTTAGCCAGTTTAGCTACGTGTTAAAAGTGATCGTTTGGAACTATACAGAGAATTGCTTTTTTATATTACGTGTAAAATTTTATGTTGTTTCTTTAAAAGGCAGTAAGTTAATAGGACGTGATGGTTGTTTCTGACGATAAAACGATTTTTAAAGGACACAATAGCTATCGTTTGTTTGGAAACTGATAGTTTTATGATATACAATATAAGGGAATAGACTGTCGACAGTGGCGCAGCGGTAGTTAATGCGACTGATGTGCTTAAGGGCTCGGGTGTGATTCCTAGATCCGAGCTAAGTTTTATTGGGTTTTTCAGGTAATATTTATTTTAGGAAAAATTCTGGATCTGTTTTCGGTAGACAGCAGAAGCCTCACTCCCTATAACGTGCGACCTAAAATAATTGCTAGTGAAATGTGGGTGTAATACACTACAACTGTCTCTCTATCTCTTTGACGACATAAGCGTATTTATTATTGTTTATCCGCGTATTTATTTGTGTTAATTACTGTTTACGTGAGTTATTCTATGAAGATTATTTACGATTCTATTCAGCGGAATTAGATTAGAACTGGCTTAGTTAACCAATTTTGAAACTGTTTCAAAATTCGTGTTATTGATATTTGCATGACACTTCAATAAACAGACAGAAATATAAACTATTATTGTGAGCTCTGACTCTTTTAAATAGTCGAACCGTTTTATTTTACAAAAGTAAGAATAGCAATACCCAGTATTAAAGTAGACAATACCAACTAGAATTGTATCATATTATATTTTTGTTATACTTGATTATACAGTATTATGGGTATTAAAAAACAGATTGATCACTATAGCCTATAGCCAATACTCAAATTCCTATTACATTATTATGATTATGAGCCTATAAAGTACCACATCAGGAACACCACAACAAAATCCTGCCCACTATTGATCAAATTCAAATATTATGAGGATACGTATTTTTTGTTTTAAATGTAATAAAACTAAACAGGATTTAATTGATACATAGATATTGAAAGAAAAAGCGTTAGACATAAAACGTTTTGTTATCTAGTGCCACAAATATCACCCTTTACTAAATTAGAATAAGTCATCTCATAATTACTGTGCTACTACATTTCTGTTTTTGACAATATCTGTATTCAACTTAACAGTATATTTGCACCTAACACCTCCCTATCTCAATCTCATTTACTCAAATAATTACATCGTGTTTTTACAAAACATACCTGTAGCAAAAAAGTAGTTTACAGCATTCAATGGAAGCTTAATTGCCGTGAAAGTAATTTCGCAATTTTTTTTTCTACACGCCAATGTAAGCGGTCGTGACTGCAATGATTGATCCATTATTGATAAGAAATGCTCTTATTTCAAATGTAATTGATCGATACTGGCTATATAGAACGTGTTAAGTTTTTATTTCCTAACGTACTTTTTTGGAAATGGAATGTTAGAATTTTTGAAGTAGGCAGCTGATAAGTCTAATGTGTTATTGTAAATAAGTAATTATATACAGGGTGTCCCAGAAGTTGACGTCAAGCCGGCATCAGATAACAGGCTAAGTTATAATAGCTGTCAGAAAAATATAGAAAATCTAAGTTAGATATTTAAAAAATTAAAGGCAAACAAAAAATCTACACCCTGTGACGGTCTTTTCGCTCCTGTTGCTACAGATATTTACATTTTGTTTTTTTTCTTTTATTATGTAATCTCGAATAATCGAAAAAAATCGAGAGCTTACAGAAGAATTATTCGAGGCTACATAAAAAAAAAATCAAGATGTAAGGAAAGGAACAGTTGGAAACGATTGTAAATGCGAACGTAAGTTTTTATTTGTTACGCTTTCACATCATGAAATTTCACATACATGGTAAATATATGGTTGGCTAGTCAAATTCTAACCAGCAGCCTTTGTGACGTCAGTGCTGGGACGGGTTTGCAGGATAGACAGAGCGCAAGTATACCCATACAATAATATTGTCTTACGTTTACGAGATCTTTTTAACAACTGGATTAAATGTCATTTCTGAATCGCAGGGAACTGTTTCAAAAATAACGGACACAAAGAACGTCCTGACTGGAAACAATAAAATTAAACTACTATATACGGGTTTTATCGCGTTGTTTATTTAACACTGTACCTATTACATAATTTTGAAACTATTACACTACTACTACTACTGAATTTTACTAATTTATTAGCTAATAGAATTATTAAAACTATTAAAATTATTTATATTTATCTATTTTAATTATGTTCGGGTACTTTGAAATAACTACACTGGCACATTGAGACAACTACCATCTTAGTCTCCCCGTGACCATAGCTGCTGAAAAGCAACCGAAACGTCGGGGAAAGTGTAAACCTAAATATAAATAGTATTAATAATTTTATTAGCTTATAAATTAGTAAAACTCAATAGTAGTAGTAGTGCAACAGTTTCAATATTATGTAATACAGTGTAAAATAAACAACGCGATAAAATCCGAATATAGTAGTTTAATTTCAATGAATAATATTCGCTTAAACAGGAGACAATATTATGTAAACAATAATTTGTAGATCTCACAATTTTTGTGGTGTTCGTAAAGTCATTGTTAGTAGTAAGGCTACCAGTTTAATCACAACGATTCGTTCGATCTGTAAAGGCCAAACTATATTTTAAATTCACGTAATAGGGAATAAGCGTATTGCCATCTACTGGGCATAATTTCAGACTCCATGCTACTGTATGCACTGCAAGGTGCCCCGAATACCATCCTATACATCTCCCATGCCTCGGCAACCACATAAAGCCGTTGGTCCTGCGCCTAATCTCTCTCCGGTCGTATCAGATCACGAGAGTTAGGGAACAGATAGTGCACTTGTGTTTGGGCACACACTTGTGCACTATAATATCTCCTGTGCAGATGGCCAGTCTCCGTTAAGACTGGCCGCCGTGACCGAAATTCGGTCTAGAGGACATTATTAAATTATACATCTCTATAACAAAACATTCTTCACAACGAAAACAAAACATAAAAACAAAACCGACGATGCGATCTTAACAACTAATAACAGCTTACTTTTAAAACATTTCTCACACAAACAAATACTTAGATTTCATAAAGATATACCAAATCAAACGGTCACCGATACCATTAACAAATTATCAGCGTAACATCTCAGTGTTGTGATGAGTCGACGATTTGATATCGCATCTGCCTAAAACGTTTGGCTAACTGAATGATACAGGCATTTTATGCTAATTTGAACTGTAGATGCATGTTATTAAAATACAGATTTGTTTGTTGATTGCAATTTAAAAAATAATTACGGCTTGGAATATAAAATGCATTGTGTGGCTTTTAATAGCGTAGTACATTTTTGCATAAAAAGTATATTAAAGAAAATCAGCCATTATCATGTTTATTTTCAGATATGTGTATATATATTTAGTGTTAAATATAGAAGTGTAGTCATATACGCATGTAGTTGAAACGGATCGTTTCAACCAATTATACGTTGAAATATTTTATGAGACTAATAAAGCTAATGATATTTAGAACAGTTTAAATTTTTGACGTATTCTAATGCGATAAATCTCTGTCTACCATTTTCGTGATACATTATTTATATTTATTTTTATAAAGACTACATCTACACTAGGGATAAATTCCTATATCGCTGTGTACTTCACAAGCATTCTTTCTTCTTTTTTTCTTTACGTGTGCTTAGTGGACAACATGTTGTCAAGACGTGCCTTCCGAAGCACGGAGACGCTCAGATGAAATACCACTAAGCGATCACCCATCTATAGACTGACCGCACCCAACGTTGCTTAACCTCGCTAATCGTTTACCGATCAGTAAGTACAACTGCCTATGAGCGCCTACAAGCATTGAAACGAAGATTTAATATATCTTAGAAACTAAATTTCTTGCCCTATGTAGAAATCATGTGTTGCGGGGTGCTTTACAAACAGTCAAACAAAGAACACCCAGACTTGGAACAATTATTTGTTAATTGGACGCACAACACTCGGTGTCGGCAGTAACAATTTAAACCACTATACCATCCACGTATTCAAATTATAGATGTGAGACTTTATATGTATGATATTTAGTTTCATTAGTATTACCTACGCTTACTCTAAAACCAGAAATTCCCACCGCATTCCCTAAAAAATCCTAACCCAATTATAGCGCGACCCAACTAAAAACAAACAACGCTCTCAGTCGGAAACAAAGTAGAAATTCAATTTGCTGTCCCTGACAAAAAACTGTCGGACGTACATACAATATGTACCTACATTTTGTGCCACAAACAAAGCCAGCATATTATACGTACGATGTACGGAAGCAAATTTATCGGAAACCGCGGTACGGGCAATGGCTGCATGTCGAAACACGCATTCGATGGGCCTTAACATTTGTTTATAGCAGTTCGCTTATCAATAAAATACTTTTATTCGATTAAAAAAGCAGCGATAGTAGGAGATCCTTGGACTGCCACGTAGAGGTCTCGAGATCGATACCAAGGCACACACCTCTAATTTTTCGAAGTTATGTGTGGATTAATTATTAGTAATTATTGCTTGCTCTAACGGTGATGGAACACATCGTAAAGAAACCTGTATGTCTGAGAGTTCTCCATAATGTTATTCGCTAACCTGTACTAGACTATGGCCTAACCGTTCTCGCACAGAGAGAAGGCCGTACCCAGCAATCGGATTGTTTATATAGAGGACTGATATTATTTATATTATTATTTAATTAAGTCACAAAGTAACACTCAGGGCCTAGAACTAATAGAAAATTGGCAAGTAATTTGAAGAGGCAATACGTTTTTGGGTCAAATCCTGGTAGTCAAAGCTGTTTAACAGTAACAAATATAGTTAAATAAGACCAACATGACAAAGCGTCCCTCCCATCTTAACCAACCGTGGATCATAAAAGAGACGGCCGCTGTATCATTCAGTGTCCGAAATGTCAGACACCACACCTTGAATTGGCGGCTGATAGAACTCGGTTTTGGACTAACCTGACCCACAGCACCCAGGGCCAAAGAGACCCGAAGTTCTTATCCCAATAACTATCTACATGGATGAAGTATATAAGAAAATGAAACGCATGTTACATATATAGGTTTAACCATTAAGGATTGAGGGTCATGGAGTGGAGTCATGGACAGAAACAGTGATTAAAGAAGATATATTGAGATACCTAAATGAAAAAATATTACTATTAGATATGATAGACAAAAGAAGAAGAAACATGATTGATTACCAAAACACACATAAAGTAAAAAGAAGAAGAAAGTAAACAGACCAAATGTAAAAAAGGAATTGGCAACGGATCGGACAAGATGGAATTTGCAACACCGAAAAGTGCACTTTAAATTTTGGATGGATGCGAAGTGAAGCCCAATATGTTTACCTTAGTAATAACATGACAATATAAAGGTTAGCAATAATATGTATAAATTGATAAATTTTGCCGATCCCCTTAATATTGTATCACAAATGACAGGTATCGAGAATTATACTTAAGTGGTAGACGTCAAAGATGTTAGTCAGTCTAGATTTGTCAGAAATTCCCATATGACACAAAAGCAAAATGTATCGATATTAATTTAATCATTGCAGTACTAGGTTAGGACTCGTTTGTCTTCGTATAAGTTTTCAGAAATGATACTAGAATAACTTGTTCCTAAATATTTCATGACGGGATGTTGATTTTTTTAAACGGCCACTTATCTTTTCGGGGTTGTCTAAGGGTATTTGTATAATAGAAGTATTGATTTAAAAGACGCACTATAGTTTTTTGTAGTTGATAACCAGCCAACTAATATATTTTACCTAAACACTAAAGCACATCATGCTTTGAAACTTGACTAAAGTTGTAATTTCATAATCATAATTAAATAACACGGCAAACTACAAACCAGAAATTTAATTATAAAACCACTGACAACATTAAACATAAACAATACATATATAATGTCAACAAAATTCATAGTTATAATAACTAAACCATTCACAAAATAACTTCTAATTACTAATTGCAAATAAACCATTTCACGTAGACCGATGGTAACGCTTCAAACAAAGAGCTACAAGCCAAATTGTTTTATAACCACAAAGATTTTAAGTTGAAATTTGATTGCAAAAACAATCGTTTGATTTTCACACATCAAAAATTCTAGAAATACAAGCGGGCCACGCAACGGTGAAAATAATTAATTTCCACCAAATCCATTACCGGTGAGTGCCTCAGTGAAACTGTTGGCTTAACAATAACTCGTGGCTCTTTAATAATCATAGTGCTTTTTCCCTTTGTACTCAATTTGTTTGTTTTTGATGCACTTCTTTTGGACGACAAACATTGGAGTAGTGATTTTTAAACTATTGTATTTAATTGTAATCAAAAAGAAATAAAGGAGCGCGTTTCTTATTCACACTTGTGTGTTAAGCTGCCACCACATAACATTTATGTAAGAGAAGTTATAATGTTCTGTGGCTGCAACACAGCGCCTAAAAATTTTATAGAAGCGTCGAATTAGTAGAAATGAATATCGTTATTGGTTGTTTTTTAGAACTGGAATCGGAAATTAAAAATTATACTTATTGACATTTATATATATTATTATGTTCATTTAATGTTTTTTATCTTATTGATTATGCTATATTTGTTATGAAAACCTGCTTTAGAGAGGAAATGTAAAATATAAGAAAGTGATAAGAGAGAAGCATTACTATTCCTTCTTTCTTAGTTCGAATTTTGATGACAGTTGTTTAAAGAATATTTCGTCAATGTTTTATACGCAAATACATAATAGAATGAAATAGAAATAGAAAATAATAGAATGACAATAATTTAGATATAGAATTTAAGATCGTTAAGGCTTTTTCTGGCCGGTAATATTAGTTTCTTGATCAGATCGGAGACGTTCTGGATAAAGGCCAAGTTAAGAGCACCTTAAACCGGCGAGCGTGTATGAGGAATGTTATGAAAGTGAATGAAACCAGAAAAGTGTGTCAGGATCGTAGCAAATGGAAATCCGTAGTCTCTGCCTACCCCTCTGAGAAACAGTCGTGAATTTATGTATGTATGTAATATTAGAATTGAAGTAATTAAAGATAAGACAAATTATGAAATGGCAATGTCCACAACATTATAAGTACGAATTTGAAGTATGTACTAAAATTTTTTGAGTAGTACTGCCTCGCTGATTTCAGCATGAATGCGTCGGCTCGACCGGGGAAGGACTACCCTCTTACAGAATAACGACTTGAAATAGTAGTATTCCTACTATTGTGTTTCGTTCGGTGAGTGAGAGTGCCGGAGGCCCAATCACCGTCTTTCCCCCTTCCCGCTCCTTCTCCTTCGCACTTCCTAAAGGGTCGGCAACGCGCAAATGATGCCTCTGGTGTTTGGTGGTGATTAAAATATGCATAATTATTTTAGAAGGATGCCTTGTGGTAAAATAACTTAATCTCGATACATCACTGAAAACTACATCCCTATTACTTCGGCAATAATGAAGATTAACGTATATTAATTTTTTACGATAGATTCAGTAGTTGGTTATAATATCAATATAATATTATTATATAATATATAATATTATAATATCCTTACTAATATTATAGATGTAAAAGTTTGTGAGGATGTATGGATGTGTGGATGTTTGTTACTCTTTCACGCAAAAACTACTGAACCCATTACGATGAAACTTGATATGTAGATAGCTGGAGACCTGAATTCATATATAGGCTATTTTTTATCCCGATATGCCGACGGCAACGGGACTTACGCGGGTGAAACCACGGGCATAATCTAGTATTATTATATTCTTTTCTTTTTAAAAAGACGACTCCTGCTCAACGATTGTGGATCACACAAATTTTTGTCCCGTGTGGGATTCGAACCCACAACACTCGGCGCAGTGGCAGTGGCGAGGCGACCACCTGAACCACTATGTCATACGTGCAGATGTGATATCTTAACCACTGCTTTAAAGCCATCATAACTCGGTAGTAATTGGGTTTACCCAATGCAAAGTAATACTGTAAGAGAAGCTAAGAAGTTTCATGATTAATAAAAATAAAATAATAATATATTGAGCGATCTTTGCAAATTCACTCAAACAGAGTACGTCTATATCACTACCATAGGATTGAGTGTAAAGTTGTCGTTACTGAAATAATTTAAAATGTTTACAATTTTATACACTCTCGCCTTCTTATCCCTAGCCTTTATTATTCCCAAGTCACTTGGGGTCGGCTTTTCTAGTTTAACCGGATTTGACTGGATATCAGTTTTTACACGGAGCGGCTGCTACCCGACCTTCGCAACCCCAAGGCTAATGATACCCTAAGGCTAGACCAGTGTCAGGATATTATAGGCACTGACTTTCCAATATCGACAGCCATAGATGTTCATGGCAGCCGGGACCGACGGCTTAACGTGCTCTCCGAGGCATGGAGCAGGCGATAATTGTCAATCAATACGCACATAATTTCGAAAAGTCATATAACTGCTGAAAGTCAGAGGTACGTGACGTGGGTTCGAACCCGAGACCCTCTGCATTGCAGTCTGTTGGCCTCTCCACTGAGCTATCGCTGCTTACACTCTCGATACATAGTATTATAGCGGTGATAGCATATTTGGTTGGACTGCCACGCAGAGGTCTCGAGTTCAATCGCAAGTTACGCACCTCTAATTTTTGAAAGTGATGTGCGTAATAATGAATTAATTATGCTCGTTTAACGATGAAGAAAAACGTCGTGAGGAAACCTGTATGTATGAGAGTTTTCCATAATGTTCTTGAAGATAATTATGTGAAGTCCGCTAATCCGCCCATTTTTTTTTTTTTTTTTTTACGTGGGTAAATGCACCTGATGCATACCCTCTCGCCACAAGGGGAGGCGAGAGGGTTATGTCCGGCTCTCCCGTACTTCAGGCCTACGGACCAAAACCCCACGGTGTGCACGCTCGCTGCCTTGTATAGTGGATGGGCCGCTGGCAACAATTACTACCTCAGCGACCCATCCAGCAGTCTACAGCTCCTCGGCGACGCCCCGGCAGTACATAGGGCGTCGGACCGACTCAATGGCTGGCGGATGGGAGATCCCCGTTCTCCCGCCCGCAGCCTTCATTATGGTGGCATAAGGCGCGCGTAAGCGCGCCTGCGCCGCCCGGTTTGCCGGCGACGGCTCGGATCCGCAAGGATACTTTCTTCACGGATCCGCTCCGCCGCCTCCTTCTGCGAGATGACGTCCTCGCAGAAGGACGCGACCGCTGCCCGCTAAACCGCCCTGGGTCAACGTGAAGGACTATGGCCTAACCCTATTCACACTGAAAAGGAGCCCTTGTCCAACAGTGGAACAATTTATATACTGGGTTGATATTATATACATAAAAAAGTATTTTGATAATCAGAATATGGAATTCAAAGACTCTGAGATAGCAAATTTCTCATCAGCTAGCTAATTTAAAACTTATTTTAATGACCTAACTGCAGGTACTCTTGCGAGTATAGATAGCATGTTCGAATACACTCTCGATATTTGCAACCTCACATACAGAACTATTTGCCTTATATTTGAACATTTCGACCTTACAACATCCGTAGTTTCCAATGACTGAAAAGGTCTCAGTGGACCCACTAAACGTAAATTACCCAACCATAGGCTGAATGCGAGGAGTAAGCTGGCTATATAAAGCTACCAATTTTGCAGAGGCCTTTTAGGCATCAACAAAGTTTTGCTGGTAGCTTTGCCTGTGTCGTCACTTTTATCACAATTTACTTAAAATAAACATTAAATTCAGGTTGTTTTTCGTCAAAGGATATAAGTAAATATCTATCTCACCTGCATTTAATTTTGTGATACATATCAAATGTCTTCGATTTTTGTCTCATAGTATGGCTATTTTAGTTTGTGGTTTTAATAAATGATATCTAACAAACCAATAATTTGGGCAACAATTCTATTTGAATGATCTATTTCAACATTGAAACAACAATACAATATACTCGGAACAACTATTTATATGACATTTTTTAATTTCCTGTGATAATTAAAACCGTAATATTTATCACATAAGGACAGTTCTTTATTTGTTCATATTGCTTCGCAAACTTTAGCAAGACTAATAACCTTAGGCTTCAAACAGTCATTAAAATATAGAAGTCTAATGCTCTGTGGAACAGTTTGTATAAAATCACCATAATTATGATTTCGTTTATGCTAGGCTCTGGTTTAGTGGTCCGCTGATGTAGCTTCAGTTTCACTATACAAGGCAGTAAGTTGCCTGCCGACTGAAACCAGTCAGTTAGTCAGTAGGCTGGAGTCTCAGGTAAGCCCGACGTAACCCTCTCGTCTCCATTTGTGGCAAGGGTGTATAATAATATAATAATATTCTACCACATACACACAACATCATCTAGCCCAAACTAAGCAGAGCTTGTACTATGGGTACTAGACAATGGATAAAAATACTTATATACTTTTTGTTTTATAAATACATACATATTATACATAGAAACACTCAGACCAAGACAAACATCCATGTTCATGCACACAAATGTTTGACTTGTGCGGGAATCGAACCCGCGACCTTAGGCGTGGCAGTCGGTTACACTAACCACTACACCATCGAGGCCGAACAAATACATCAAAGCATTTCCCTAAGTTAAAAAAAAGCCTTCGGTTTATTTCTGTTTCCACAACATTGCTTATTGATACCAGAAGAATACCGCTATATCCAGGAGTGGTTGGTGCTAGGTTGTCTGTCACTAATAAGAATAATAAAAAATTGCCTTTGAAAATTTATTAAATATTTTTAAAACAAGTATTCATTTAATTTTATTGAGAATGTGTTATTGTTGTTACAATTTAATACAAATTACCTTTGTACGTTATTTGTTACCTTACCGCATCATATAATCTAACTCCACATGAATCTGTTTGACTTTTCGATACGTAGCTTAATTTACTCAGCTATTCACTTCCGATTTTATCAAAGGAAATTTTCAAACACTGCACCGAGGTATAGATGTGTGTATCCGCCCTAAGCTTATAAATTTATCCGCACAAAGGTTGTAGGATTCCGCGTGCACTTCCGACTAGCTTCAGGCATGTGCTCAAAGAGCTAGATCGCGATAACGCGGGCGGTTCCGTACAGGTTTTATGTGAGAGTGAAGAATTTATGCGTTTTAATTTAAGTTTCGGTACGTTGAGATCTAGAATGGGTCTCGTTTGGATTGAAAAGGCAATTCAAGTTCGTCGTAAAGAAATAATTTTTAGTCCTGATAGTTTAGGATTCAAGTGGCATTTAAAGTTATTTTCCATTTATACTTATACTTTTACTTGCCAAACTTAAAACTTAAACATAAAATGCTGTGTCAAAAATACTTTGATTAGTGGATTAGACGTTGCCTTGTCTTGCATAAAATTTCAAGATAACCTTAGCGAAGACAAGTTTAGTCCAATGACGGATTTAGAACACAAATCATGTTTCTGAATTAAAACTTATATTTACATATTTTAGCAAAATTACGGGTTGAGAAGTATCTCAGACAACAAAGATATCACACGCTTGTTGCTAACCTTAGAGAGAGGTTTTGAAAGATGAAGTGTAAAGAAGTATAAAGTTGTTCAATTTTAATGTATAACATTCGCATAAACGAAAGACAATATTATGTAAAGAAGAATGAAAAAGGTAGGTATGCTAACTGAAATGCTAACTGAATGAAAAAGGGCGAAACGCATTAATAATGGTGGTAATGCATTAATAAGTATCCTGTAAGAAAACGATACTGCTTTCAAATCTTTTGTTTAAACAGTAAACTGATAAATTCACTCGAATGAATATCAAAATTAAAACAGGCTGCGAGAAAATTATTCTAAACACTAGAATAGTATAACATTTAATCAGAATATATACATAAATAAAAATAATATAAATTCACATCATCATATTTTCCTTAATATTTTAATAATAATAATGGACCCATGGTCGAATTTTAGTTATTGGCGACAAGTCAAAATAATTAAGCAATATGAAATTGCAACATCTCACATAATCTATTCAGAAACGCTGACCGCTCTCTCATATAGCCTAATGGCCGGCGGCTAAATCTTCACATGGTGTTTTACAGTCTCAGTCAATAGAAGCCTCTCTTCGCTTAAATCGTAAAAGTAGAGCTGTTTATATCACGTTTTGCTGCGATGCAAATAATAGAGTTTGAGAAATACTTTGTTGTTCATCCCTCCTCGCGTTAGAGGCCCCACTGTTGAGGGTCATGACCGATTTATGTGTAAGTAGTAGATTGTATGCTACCTTTTGTTTCTTTTTGTGATCTAATAAAATACAATCGATGGTTGTTTGAAAAGGTTGAGTAATAGTGTAAACATAAACTCACTTTGGTATATGCCCAAAATTGTAAGCAAAAATTTATTACATCCATATGATGGGCAGCTATTTTATTTAGATGAAGGTTGAGCAGCGATAGCTCAGTAGGGAGACCAACAGACAGCAATGCAGAGGGTCTCGGGTTCGAACCCACGTCGCGCACCGTTGACTTTCGGAAGTTATACGACTTTTCGAAATTATGTGCGTATTGATTGACAATTATCGACTGCTCCGTGCCTCGGAGAGCACGTTAAGCCGTCTGTCCCGGCTGCCATGAACATCTATGGCAGTCGTTATTGGGGAAGTCGACACAAAAGATCCTACTGGGTCAAAGTGTCGCCGGTCTATACTGACTGGCCCCCACACAAGATAAGATAGATATATAGGATAGGCTATTAAGACAATTCAATATAACACTTTGGTTGGATTTTAATCAACATAAAGGCTAAAAAAACAAGGACACAGTCTAATATAGCCCGCACTTCTTGATAAAACCGTTAGACTGACTGTCTAAAAACGCAGAGCTTAAACCGGTGGATTAAAAAGAATAAAATTTAGTACTATGATTTCTTATACAAAATACAGGATAGGAATACTATAATTTTGGAAGATTCATATTTTAAGGTTGTTAAATAAGTGATTAAAGTTTGTATAGAAGTTAGTTATTTTTTAAGTTAAAATATATATAATTTGATCTTTAGGCATGTATTTTCAATATTCTATAAAAACAATGCCGCATTTGACCGCAAGTCCAGATCTGGGACTCAAGGTCTGTTTTGTTCTGCAGATAACTTTACAAACATCTATACATAGAATACCTTGGCTCAAAATAGTTGCTTGGCAATTAGTAAATAACACAAATTGTTACACCATACATTAGTGCGGCTGATTTTCTAGTCCAGGTACTATACAATCCGGTTAATAAAAAAGAAATATACAACCAATAATTTAATATTTTTTTACGAAACTTAAAATCGTCTCTTGTGGCAACGACAATTTTCTACAAAAACTTTGTCATTATAACCGTGGCAATCAGTATCATAGAAACCTGGACACTATTTGTGCTATTCATGTATCCGAATCTCTTAGCTTGCAAGATCATCTCTATCACTGAATCCATGACTTCTAAGTTGTTCGGCAGGATCTGTTCTGGAGGCAGCAGGAAGCCATAGTAACCCTTATCACGAAGTTCATAGCAGTATACCAGAGGAACCTTGAGGTACTCCTTCACCCAGTCAACGCTGCCGCCTGTCGCCTGGTCTGAAACATAGCATCAGACCTGTTTATCTTTGAAAGGTAAGCAGGAGATATTAAAAACCCCTTCAATCGGCCAACTTTAGTTTGAACTAACGAAATTGGGGATGATTCTGTTACCGCATATCGGGGACAGTTCCAGACTCCGTGTTGGTTCTGAGAATTGACTGACGGATGGCGTAGTGATTTAAGGCCCTTGCCTATATCAAGAAACGAGCTGTTTTACCTATGGTCAGTTGTTTTTGTCACATATTCTATGAAAATGTGTTAAAATAAATTGTTCGTGGCTAAATAGTTTCGTTTCTGGAATATAGGCACCATACATTATTGGTTGCTTCGCCATTGCCACTGCGCTAAGTGTTATACCTTTTTTTCCATTGTCGGCAGAAGAGCGAGCGGCCCACCTGATGGGAAGTGGTAACCGCTGCTCATGGACTTTAGCAATATCAGGACACAGCAAAGCCGTTGCCTACCGTGAAAAAGAACCCTCTTTAAACCTCGTTTGGCGAAGAACATATCATAGCGCTCGGGAAAGCTTCGATCTCCACAGAGGACAAAAATTTGTGTGATCCACAAATATCTATTCCGAGTCTGGGTACGCTTTGTGTCAGTTCTTTGAAAGTTTCTAAAGTCCACTGCAAACAGGAATTATTACTAGTACTGGATATGGTTTTGAAAAAAGAAATCTATAATTTTATTTCTTAACTGTGTAACCTAACAATAATTTGCATAACATCTTTGTTTACTTTATATTTGCACATAATAAGAACTGTGTACTATTATACTTACATATAGCTTCAGCGATATTGCCTGTGATATACTGAGTTCCGAATCTAACAGAAAGAGCTCCCATCGCGCGTCGGCCTATTTTCATCTGAGAAGAAAAGTTATTGTATTTAGTTGTTTTCATAAAAAGTTTAGCTTAGATAGTTAACAGTATTTTCGTTGCTAATATTAGTAATTCAATTTAAATTTATAAAGTTTATTATTCTTTCAACTACTTATTTAATTATGTAAGAATTTTAGTAATCATTAATATGTAAAGAAGTTTTAAAGTATCAAGTATCGCTTAATTAAAAGTTAGTCTCATAATTTATCTAGCAAAAACTTTGTAATAATGTTTGTAATCTCAACTTAGATATTTATAATAGTTGTTGTTTTTTAAGTTCACAGCAAAATTTAATAATAGAGAACTGATAAATGAGAACAATGAAGAGATAAACTTGTTGCTAAAAAATATAACCAATTATCAGTTGTTATTTTGTATCTATTTTTCAAAGAGATTAAATAAAGTCTTTTAGTCCGGGTATAGTCTTAGAGTTGCGGTACCACCTATATAGCGATTATTAAAAAAAATACACATGGTACACATAGGCTTAAATGAACTTTTTGTGGTTAACACATTTTTATGCCGTGTCAAAATTGAACACTCGACGCCTTACCTATGACGAGGCAACCACGTATATAATATAATAATATCAGCCCTGTATTAAACTGTCCCACTGCTGGGCACGGGGCTCTTCTCACCGTGAGAAGGGTTAGGCCCTAGTCTACCATGCTGGCCCAGTGCGGGCTGGTAGACTTTATATATCTTCGAGACCATTATTGAGAACTCTTAGATATGCAGGTTTCCTGACGATGTTTTTCTTCACCGTTAAAGCAAGCGATAATTAACTATTCAATACGCCCATAACTTCGAAAGGTCAAAGATGCACGCCTTGGGATCGAACTAGAGACCTCTGCGGGGCAGTCTAACGGTTTCCCACTAGGCAATCACTCCTTATGCAACCACGTGAACTAATGCAAATCCCCTGCCATCAAGTTCAAAGTAACAAGGGTAATTATAATATATAAATTATTAACAGACATTGATAATAATTAAAAATTACTAGATACTACATAAACTGATTTATTGCAAGGACGGCGTAAATGTTTAAATGGTTTCCTTTCACTGGCACTACGCCGAGTGTTATGGGTTCGATACCCATACAAGGCAAAAATTCACATAAACCACAAGTAGCTGTAACGAGTGTAGATGTTCTTTGTGTTTATTGTTTGATATGATTAGCCCCCGCGGCACACGAATTATTTCTACTTCGAGGGTATTTAAAAACAAAAATAAAATCCTATGCATTCTTAGACAAATAAGCAGGCATTATATTATACTGATTTTCGTATATTGCTTTTTAATTCCCATGTTAGGTGGTGAGCTTATTGATGTACTATTAGTGTTAATTTATTTTTTATAGAAATCTTAATACCGCTTCTTTTACACCGGGAAAGGATTACGTACTTTGAGAATGAAACGAATTTTAGTACTCCACTATACTATTGTTACACCCAGTGCTATCCCTCGGTATTGTGTGGAAGACTCGGCAGTTCCGTCTAATAATTTATTACAGCGCCATCTATAGAATACTTACGGTACTACGTAGATTCGTCGGTACGAGTAGAGTAGAGAGAACGCTGGCACATTCTCGAATCTTCGTATTGTTTACATACCGGGTATGACGTTTCTAGAAAACTCCGGCAACGCCTTAACCTCGTATAAAATGGGAAGGCCAGCGCTCGCCGAGTCAGTTTATAATCGTAATCGGTCAACGTGAACAGAAGCCAAAATACTACGGCGTTTGAAGCAGTTATAGTGGAAAAGTGTAGTATAGTGTTTGTTGTGTTTTAAATTTAATTGTGTGCTAGATTATATTAATATTGTTTACATTCTTATCCCTCGAACCCAATAAGTAACACTATTAACAAAATATACAGCTATGCATAAATATTTGAAATTGTCCGATGCTATCTAGGCTTGTGCATGGATATATATATGTACATCTTCGCTATATTCTGCAAAAAGTTTAATTACTTACAAAAAGAACTTACCGCATCGTCATAATTAGCCAAAGGTTGTGTAGTATTTCCAAAAGGTAATAAAAGCAGTTCACTGAACGAGTGGAAGGAGAGGTACAAATCGATTTTATCGCCAACAGATTCTATAAAAGATGAAAGGGTTCTGGTTTCAGGTTCCGAGAAAGGTCCAAGACCTGCATAGGTCTCTAGAGCAGGATTTGTGCTGGAGCCGAACACTGCAAATTAGAGTGGATCTTTATTTATTAAAATTGACACTGGTATACTAAAATATATATCTTTGAATGTTCCTTTACATTTACAAAAAATAGTTTTCACGCTAATTAAATTAAATTGCTATGATGTATACAAAAAATATAATACTTTATAATTTGCCGTCACATTGATAAAACAATGTCTATATCCCGTACCCGATAAGATCATTTATACTTAGTATTTGAATTGTGAGCGTTTTATAAATGACGATACGACGACACTAGATGTGCCCGCGGTTTCACCCGCGTTTATCGTTACTGCGCCACCCCAGTGGGTCGTGGCGTGATGTTATATAGCCTATAGTCTTCTTCAATAAATAGGCTTTCCAACAATAAGTGAATTTTTTAATTCGGACCAGTAATTCCTGAGATTAGCGCGTTCAACCAAACAAACAAACAAACTCTTCAGCTTTATAATATTAGTATAGATATCACAGTTGGATTATGCCACGTATACAAATATACGATATCCCCTATTAGCTTTTTCGTCGCGATAACGTGTTCTCAACCTACACCGTCGACGCCGTTGTTTAGGTGTCCAACAGGGTTGCGATGCCAGCCCACTTTTGAAGATGCTCATTGCAGACATGACCTTTAACCATATTTTGAAACCAAACTTACCTAACCAATTATTGTTCCAGTTTCTATTTAAATCAACACCAAATTCATTGCCAATAGGACGTCTATTTTTACGCCACATCCTGAACTAAAAACATTATGAAAAATTACTACAACACCGCCTAATAAACGAATCCAGCATTTGATTATATTAAATCTTACATTTTCATGTGTCCAAATATATCCATCGGGGTTGGTCACAGGGAATATATACCAATCATAATCATGAGCAGCTGCTTTAATTTCTTCGTCATCGCTAGTCAGAAGCTCAGTGGCAATAAAGTTTACCGTAGCTGGTGATATCCATTCTCTTGAGTGAATGCCTCCTTCTATAAAAACTATTCTTCTTCCAGCTCCGTGCGATATTTTGAATCCTTTTATTTGTCGTCCTTCATAAGACGTGCCGCCAATTAAGATTGTAACAATATCTGGATACGTAGCTGCTAAATCGTCTATCCAGGCGTTAATATCATCGAGCTGATAATATCTATCCCATCGCATACTTCTTTCATTGCTTCTTGCATATGTGCCTACTACTTCCTTGTCTATAGCTCTGAAATATTTTATAATTCAGACACAATTATTACGACACTGTCATCATAAAATAATAGTTATAATATTTGCACTTTAGTCTCTTATGATTATTTCATTGTCTATGTTTTTTACATGCATATGGAGGAATAAGAATAGGTACGAAATTACTTAATACATTAAACGCGGTATGAAGAAATTATACAAGAAAAATTTATGTGTATTGCAAGTAATATAACATTTAGTACGTACTCTTGAATGTTCGACATAGCAATCTCAAAGTCCATATCATTACTTTCCATAAATAATTCAAGGTCACCTTTATTTAAAGAGCTTGATAATATATTCACAAATTGAGAAGACGGTAAGGGATCAGTCCAAAAGTCATATCTGTGATCGGTAACTTGAAGGTTTTGGAGTAATTTGACATGCTCCACACTTTTTGGTACTATTCTATACAACGTATAATTGTCAAATCGAAACTTTTCACTAAGGACATTTGGTAAAACTAAAATTAAACCTAATAATAAATATTTAAACATTATTATTTTCTTTATGAAACTTTTGTTAAAATTATACAGCTAATTAATAAGAGACCTAACGTTGCGAATGAATTTGAATAAGTATAAATTATAACTACCTAATCAATATGATCGTAAATTGCTAAATTATTTATCATAGTTGTAAATAGTTATCACGTTAAGTAAGGACAAATAATAATAAATTATAATATATTACTGATTAGTAAATTACGATAGGATTAATGGATAAATATTAAATTTATGGATTATATAGATAAACAAAAGCAGACGTTGCAAATAAATAATTTAGTAGAGCTTGTAATGCAATATCAATGAATTTTGTAATTATTGTTATTATTTAAAGATTTAAGAATATTGAACTTATATTTCGTTGGTGATTTAAATAGTGGCCGCTTGTTTCTTTCAGGTTTCTTATAATAGGTTCTTTGCCCTATTTTCTACACTCATAACATATATTACGTTATCAGGAAAGCTGCTGTATATTAATATGCTGTATATTAGTAATGATAGATAAAGTTTAAACGTAAGATACAAAAATAAAATATGTTCATTTAAATATTATTATATGCTATAATCAAGGCCATCAATTGTGTAACATTCATAGGCTTCACACAATACATGGGATATAACATTCATAAAATATATTACCTATATAGCTATACTCAGTAGATAGACTCTGTAAATATTCAAAAACGTAGGAGAAAATATATAACACATAAATTTCGCCTGAAGGTTTTAGTTCACACGTAACAGGTAACATTCTGTCTACTGTGCATTTCCAAGAAAACCTGATTCTACTGTAAATTTCCTAATTGAAAATTCTATAACATAGTGTCTGAGTCGATGTCAGCTTATGCCGCGAGATCAATATTACGTTTATAAACAAATCATTTTCACTTTGCCTCGTGACGCCAAGTTTAAAAACTATATGAAAAAAAAAACTTTATAGGCAATATTACTGGTGCAGGTATATTGTATAATCTTAAAAAAAGAATGCTTTCATTTGATTACTTTAATATGTACATATAACAAACATTTTCTTCATCTACAAAATCAGCTTGATTATCAAACCAAAGATTAAGAGTATCGAGACTTTAGTTACACTAGCATTATTGTAGTTCATGTAACCGAATCTTTTGGCTTGTAATATCATCTCTATCAGTGAGTCCATGACCTCTTCACTTGTTGGTAGGATTTGTTCTGGAGGTAGCAGATGGCCGTAAGTTCCACGGTCACGGAGCTCGAAGCAGTACGCTAGTGGTACATGTAGATGTTCTTTTACCCAATCAAGACTGGTGCCTGTGGCAAAATCTAAAAAGCAAATTAAAATGTTTAAGCTCTGCTCCTTTTTCGTGATTATAAAACAAGAAAAATAATTGCCAGTAAGTCACATGCCGACTCACGAAATATTTCTAAGACTGACGTAGTGACGCTAACACTTGATACTACTAAATTCAGAATACAAACCATTTACCATTGAAATTATTTTAATTAATAACACGGCCTATAATAGGAGGCCTATAATAAAAGGAGCAGCGATAGCTCAGTGGGGAGACCAACAGACTGCAATGCAGAGGGTCTCGGGTTCGAACCCACGTCACGCACCTCTGACTTTCGGAAGTTATATGACTTTTCGAAATTATGTGCGTATTGATTGACAATTATCGCCTGCTCCGTGCCTCGGAGAGCACGTTAAGCCGTCGGTCCCGGCTGCCATGAACATCTATGGCAGTCGTTATTGGGAAGTCAGTGTCCTATAATATCCTGACACTGGTCTAGCCTTAGGGTATCGTTAGCCTTCGGGTTGCGGGGGTCAGGTGGCAGCCGCTCCGTGTAAAAACTGATATCCAGTCAAATCCGGTTAGACCAGAAAAGCCGACCCCAAGTGACTTGGGAATAATAAAGGCTAGAGAGAAGAATAACACGGCCTATAATATGATGAATTATGTACATGATAATTTAATGTAAGAACCATTTACTTGTGATTTCGTCTAGTATATTATAGGTACGTAGGAAAGTATGAAAAACCACTATCTACTTACAAATAGCTTCGGCTATATTTCCTGTGGTGTATTGAGTTCCATATCGGACTGATAAAGCTCCCATAGCACGTCTGCCAATTTGCATCTGAAGTAGAAATGAAATTAGAAAATATTTTATAACATTTTTTATGAAACAAACAGATAATCTCACGGTTCTTTATCCAGAGTGGTAAGCAAAGGTATTTTATACCTACATTTTGCCATCAGTCGGCGAACCTTTTGCCGTACTGTGCACAATTCTGGAGTTCATGCTATTGCTAAAATTTTGCTTGACAGAAAACCCTTCAACACTTTGTCCGACCCAGGAAACGAACATAAGACCACATGCACTACGCCATCGTAGCAGTTAAATATATAAATATATTCGGTAAATATTTTAAAATATAAAATTTTTTCACAATTACCGCATCATAATAATTGGCTAACGGTTCCGTTGTATTCCCAAAAGGCAACAGAAGAATTTGTCCCGAAGAATGAAAAGATAGATACAGATCTATTTTGTCAGCCATATCTATAATATATGTTGACAACGTCCTGGTTTCTATTTCTGAGAAGGGTCCGAGGCCAGCGAAAGTATTAGACGACGGATCAGTGCTTGCACTTTCAACTGTGGAAATAAACATAAATTATCAAAATATTGTCAATAGACATCTTTTAAAATTAAACAACTTTATACGGATTTTATCACGTTGTTTATTTTTTATAAAATACTATTATTACATAATTTTGAAACTTTAAGCTACTATTGTTAAACTACCATCTTAGTCTCCCCGTGACCATGGCTGCTAAAAAGCAACCGAAACGTCGGGGAACGTGTAAAATAAAATCTAAATAGTTTTTATAATTTAAATAGCTTAAATAGAAGTAAACAGTAACTAGTAAAAGTGTTTAACAATAGTAGTTTCAAGTTTCAAAATTATGTAATAATAGTGTTTAAAAAAAATAAACAACGCGTTTAAATCCTTATAAAGTAACAACTTTATACGGATTTTATCGCGTTAAACATAAGTTAACATTGCTTAGAGGTATGAATAATCATGAAACAAAACATGCAATTGTCATAGTTTATAATAATATGAATACATGTAAATCACGTTAAATATTTAGCCATGCAGACATCGCACTTGTAAGTTCATTTGAGTTTACTCTAAAATCGTTGCAAATATTTCAAGTACCTAAATAATAATAAATATAATGATTCTAATGAGTTATTCGAAATCGATAACGATGATAATAACATATCTGAGAGATAATAGTAGTTCGATTCTATTAGATTTGACGTGACCTAGATATTTCTTTCAGTAAAGCATTTTGAAGGACATGTTTCAGTTGATTGCGCCATAAAATTAATAAATGTTATAATTACTTAGCCAGTTGTCATTCCAGTTCCTGTTCAAGTCAACACCAAACTCGTTGCCGTAAGGAGCTCTGCTTTTACGCCATAACCTGAACTTTAGAGAAAGACGTATCATGCGCATTATACAGACCACTTTACACGGAATTTGTTATTGGTAAAGATTTTGTTAATACTTACACCCACATGACTCCAAATATAACCATCAGGATTAGTGACAGGGAAAATATACCAATCATAATCACGAGCAGCCGCCTTTATTTCTTCATCATCACTGGTTAGAAGTTCATTGATTATGAAGTTGGTAGTAGCTGGTGCAATCCATTCTCTAGCATGTATTCCACTTTCTATGAAGACAGCTCTTTTGCCATCGCCGTGGGAAATTTTGATTCCTTTAATATCACGTCCTTCATGAGATTTGCCACCGATTATGATTGAAGTGATGTCTGGGTATGCTGCTACTAAGTCATCAAGCCAAGCGTAAATATCTTCTAAAGTGTAATAGGCATCCCAGCCCATACTTCTATGGGCGTTTCTAGTGTAGTGTTTCTTTGTCTCTTTATCTATCACACTGAAATGATATCAAGATGTAAAGTAACGATGTATTTACTAAAGTGTAGGTTAATAATTCAGCTAATAGACTTACTTATTTAAAAATCTAGATATATGACTAGATCTTTTTTGTACTAAGGAATGCAAAATTATTTCCTACGTTAAAGATATATGAATAAAACAAATACATTATGTCATGATTTATCACATAAGTACTGTTTATTAAGTATATAACAACACTGTTTACAAATTAAGTAATCTATGTATTAAAAAATTTAACTTTAGTTAGTTCTAAAATTATCTATATATTAATAAAACCAACAAAAATACTTACTCTTGAATGTTCTCCAACGTGACCATAAAATCAATTCCAGCTTCACGTAAAACGTCTTCCAGGTTAACTTTTAATTCAGGTTTAGATAACACATTGATATATTCAGAAATAGGCGTAACCTCATTCCAAAAATCATATTCTGTTACGCTTGCTTGAAGGTCTTGTAGAACTCGGATCTGTTCTAGATTTTTCGGCAATACTTTATATAATGTATAATTGTCAAAGCGAAATGGTTCGCCTAACACAAGTACAATTAAAACAGATAAATATAATAATTTCAGCAACATGTTTAGACGTCTATTAGTGGCAGGCCACTGACGAAATTGGTAAGATATAGTGGACTAGAACAATAAAACTGTGGTATATTGTAAAGCAATAAAAAGACCATAAAATTTTATGAAGGCTACTAAATATTACATTGGAGAATACGTTTAAATGTCTTACTACATTTTGTCTTTGTTTATAATAGGTATCTGACCTACTATGTACCAATAAATTTGTTTGATTTTTGATCTAATAAGTATTAAATAAGATCGGTTGAAAACCACTATTCTTAAATGGTTTTTCACATTTGGGTTTCTTTTTCAATAAATTTTCTTGCTGCCATACACCAAAATATGAAAGAAAACAAAAGTGAATCGTCAGCATCAGAATTAAAATATCAAACATCTGTACATGATGCTGTAAATAATATTAATTATCAACAACAACGATGCCAAGTCACACTGCCATAGTCATTGGAAATTGTTCCTCGATGGTAGCCCTTGAAAATCATCATTTTCTTTTGCATTTTTGGAGACGTTGTGTGAAATCGACACCGGCTATTACAAATAATTATATTCGATAGTAAATTGTTTATTATAAATATAGTAAACGAGGGAAAAGTCTATACTGCAAGAATTGATTCCGTGACCTCGAATAATGGTAGATTTGCTGAGTATACTTTTAACTTGTGATGAACCTTGGATTAATAAAAGACATGATTGAAAACGATTTTTGAATGATTTGTTAAGGTCGTCAGTTCAAGTTCCGCTTCATCGACAGGATTTCTCTAGTTTATAATTTAAATAAAAAAACATATTATCTAACGTTTGACTTCATGGAATACAATATGTATTACAGTCAATTGCTGAACATAGACTATCGCATATCCTCTTAAATAAAGATATTATTAATTAGATGGGCATTTTATTTAGTAAAAATATCCGATATAATTCAATTAAAATTGTTGACTTTGCTTATCTATTATAACTTCATAAAAAACAATCTATAAAACTTATCATTTCTATATCTTTATGGTGAGATCGGTATTTTTATTGCGACTACGTTGTTTATCATTTATTTCATCACAGTTTTGAGCAATATTGGTATTTCGTTACTAGGTTGTATAAACAAGATGGATGTTTTAGTGCACGTGTTGATGGTGAAATGAAAATGAAAATGTTGAAATGTAAATTATATTTATATCTCTCCCAAAAAATGGTGCTGCGATGTTTTAAATTACCTGATGAAATATGATTGGTGTCAAATTCAAAATTGATATACTGGAGACCAAACTATATGTATAGGTACTGAAGTCTGAAATTAAACTACTTTATACGGTTTTTATTTACGTTTACAAAAGTAACAATCATAATAATAACTTAACTAATATTAACTACGAATAAGTAAAAAATAAATAATAAGGTACGGCAAAAAATATATGATTGTAAAATTTAAAACAAGAATTGTTTTTCTTAGCCCATCGTCTTAAAAGTCATCATCATCTTTATACGGATTTTAAAACGCTACATTTATATAATTTTGAATTGAAGTAGTTTAATCTCAATGTTTAACATTCGCATAAACGTAAGAAAATAAACTGTTTCCTAGATTAGATTTTGTTTCTTATATTATCGTAATGTTTTTGCTTATTTAGGCATCATAACATTATAGTCAAAATACGAGTAGCATCTGCGGGATATGTATAAAAATAGTTGTTTGAAATGCTTGTAGCGCTTATTACTTCTTCTTTTGTTTATGAATTTTGTTTCACCTTTTGATATTAGTGTTTGTATATTAAAGATAGAGTTTTGTCACATAGAAGCTTTATTGTTATATATATATTATATTATATTGTCTTAAGTTTACGCGAATGTTATACATTGAAATTAAACACTTTATACGGATTTTGTCGCGTTGTTTATTTTACTTTAAACACTTATTACATTATTTTGAAAACTCTAACACTACTATTATTGAACTTTACTATGCTATTTAGTTTTCATTTAATTAAAACTATTTATATTTAAGTTTACACTTTGCCCCGACGTTTCGGTTGCTTTACAGCAGCCAAGTTCACGGGGAGACTAAGATGGTAGTTGTGGTATTGGGACAATTTACGTAATAAAAGTGTTTAAAGTAAAATAAACAACGCGACAAAATCCGTATAAAGTGTTTAATTTCAATATATATTATATTTTCGAAGGCAGAGCTTGTCATTTCAAGACAATTTCGAAAAGCACAAACACGTATAAGTTATTTAGTTTCGTAATAAAAATATATTCTTAACGTTTATTTATAGACTAAGAAAATTTTAACGAATAGAGAACATCTTAAAATAACCATAACAAGCTGAAAACTAGCTCTGCAAATGCTCTGATAATTTTGAACTTTAAGCAATTCTATTATGTATTATCAGATCAATTAGACGGGGCACCATTTCATTGATTCACCAATATACTTTATATAATTTTATTGTTTAAAAAGACGCATTAGGAATTATTCCTGTGCCATAGGAGAAACAACCATTAAAACAAAGGACACAGAATAGACTAGGATAAACCATGTATGTTTATCCATTGTCTAGTACCCATAGTACAAGCTCTGCTTAGTTCGGGCTAGATGGTGTTGTGTGTATGTGATGTAATATTATTATTATTACTAGTTGACCCGCGCGACTTCGTCTGATTCATATAAGAGAATTTGCCCCGTTTTTGCAACATTTTTAATTGCTGCTCCGCTTCTATTGGTCGTAGCGTGATGTTATATAGCCTATAGCCTTCCTCGATAAATGATCTATCCAACACTGAAAGAATTTTCAATTCGAACTATTAGTTCCTGAGATTAGCGCGTTCAAGCAAACAAACAAACAAACTCTTCAGCTTTATAATATTAGTATAGATTTGTGGATTACATTAATTTTTGTCCCGTGTAGGGGTTCGAACCCACAAGACTCGGCACAGAGGCAGCGGTAAAGTGATCACTTTATGTGACGGAATTACTACGTCAACCGTGCAATTGCCAGAACCCAGAACTACCCACAAGTTTAATTTTGATATTGCAACATCAATCAGAGGAAGTAATTCAAATTCAGTACACACACATTTTGATTGTACAAAATCGTGCTCACACCAGTGCTATTTGACAAAAGCGACAGTTAATGTTAATAAAAAAAAAAATGTTTATTTCAGTATCTTATACTACTACAATTTATCTTACATAGGGGTCTCCTTTTAAGTATATTAAATATTTGTGCTAGGAGGCCTCGCTCTTCACTAATCATTCAAATGTAGAAGTGTGTAATACTTGAACAATAATTATAAAAGATAATGGTAAATAAAATTTGTCGATTATTACAGAAGTTCATAACGTTGTACATGATAGTTAAGCGGTTGTGTTACTACGGTTAGTACTGTTCGGCGGGGTCACGATTGCATGTGAAAGCGATTCGCACGGCCTCGTCGATTGCAGTTATGTCGAGGAACACCATGGTAGGTTTAGTCGGTATTACCGGGATGTCACTCACCATCTTTCCCCGGTGAGTCCGACATAACCTGCCCGCGGAGAGGTATGCGTAAAAGCATTCCCCAAAGCTAAATTTAAAAAAATGTACGATTTGTAGGCTTTTAAGGAAGGTAATAAGTTATCAGAAGCAGACTGACTGTTTTCACACCTTACGCTTTCGCACCTTATGGTATCATAGCCATGTGAAAGCGACGGCAATGTACGAATGATTATTTTGTTGTTCATACGCTACGGCGACCGCGCGCCCTCGTTCAGCCCATATGTTCGTATTTCAATGTTTAAATATGGCATTTAAATCAATATGGCGAAAGCGGTTGTATAAAACCAACAAACTGATAAATATAAATAACTGTTTATTTTATGCTATGTAACAAATTATATTACATTAATGAATCTAGCCTCTCTGACAATAGCTAAGAGAGAATCGAAGGTTTCTTCGCAAGTAGGCGTGATCTGCACTACTGGTAGGGTGTATCCCCAAGTACCAGTGTCTCTGAGGAGGTAAGTAGCGGCGATTGGAGGGTTGAAGCGGTGTTTCACCCAGTCAATGACTGCGCCGGTTGCGCCATCTGAAAGTATAATGAAATCCAGTAATTGGAGTGTTACTTTTGATACATAGGCAAGGTGTCTATCGAGTTTATGTGCTGCTTGATGGTGTGCAGTAACCATAGCTCATATCATTTTATGGTGTCAATACCAATGTTATAACACGCGTTATGAAGACTTTTCAAAATATGAGACTTGTCATCATGAAAATTAAATAAGTATTGCAGCTCCCGTGGTGACAACACAGTACCTCCACATAATACTGTACCCCTACTGTCTACATAAAATAGTTGTATGGCTTCTTTAGGATTGAGGTCCTTCTGCAAGCTTCAGTTTGAGCGAAATCATAATCATAAAATTATGAATGGTCAGACTATTTTATTATTTATAAATAATAATCTAAGACCTGTTTTTAATTACTCTTTTTAGTACTATAAGATATTAATTATTATTCGATTGTACTATTCTAGCAACAAAGTTTATCGTTTTGGAAAATTATAACATATTTTAAGCCTTTTATATTGTAAGCAAAGTCATTTGATATTTACCATTAACAAGCTATCAAGTTAATTTTGCAAATAATGTTTCTGATTTCAAAGCAATTTTGGATAAACACATACATTAATCGATATTATGATAATCCAGGTTAAGAATATTTTAAATATACCTATATTATTTTAGTCACTCACATTTTGCCACGTATGTTCATGTAGCTCGTAAGAACTAAGCGACTGATAATACAGAGCCTCAACACCAAAAGAGGTACGCAAAGGTAAAAAAAACACAATTTGCCAACTATGTGCTGAGCTACTAGATAACGTCTACCGGGTAAATTGCCAAACTCCGTGTAACCATGATTTTCTAACAGGATACTCAATAACACTGCACCGCCTCAGTGGTCGATACAGTATTATTGGGTATTCTGTTACAAATTGTAAGTGCAGTCACTTAACCGAGACCTCATGACCGCTTGCAAGCATACGAGTAATGTAAGTGCAAGTTCGTGTCACAAGACCAAGGAGATAGTTAAGTTCCAAACTCCATAATACCTAACAACACTTTCTTAATCCACATAAAGAAAGACTTACCATGAACAGATCGTGAGTTGCCAACCAGATATTGAGTGTTGTACCGAACAGCGAGAGAACCCATGGCTCTCCTAGCAATGGTTACCTACAAACAAAACAGTAAATAAATAGTAAACTCGAATTTGACTTTATTAAGACTATATATGTCGATCAATAAATGACATAATGTACTTAGTTGCGCACCCATGGGATAGGCAAATATCAATTACACCTACATTTAACCAACTAAGGTTTAAGGTCCCACTTAAGAGCGAGCCTATTGCCCATCTGACAATTACCATAACAAAAATGAAAGTAAATTCACGCCTCTGTAATCCTAAAAGAGTAAGCAGCGGTGCATTATAACCACATTTTACCTGATTTGTTTCCAGGCCCTTCATTATATAAGACGAGAAATTTGGACAAATTTCCAATTAACGGCAGGTAATACCAAAAACTGCTTATGTCTTACTTACAAGATTTATTTTTTAAATACAACTCGGAACCCGATTAGTTGACCACACACATTTTTGTTCCGTATGAGGTTGAAACGCACTGGCAGCGGCGGGGGGTCTTGTTTTACTACACCATCCATCAAAGTATTAAACTGTGTATGAATGTGAAAACTTACCATCTCATTGTAGTTATACATCTGCTCATCAGTATGTGCAAAAGGAATGACTATTCTCTGGCCAAAAGACCTAAAGTTCAAGTAACCTACAAGATTTGAACCGATTTCATCGACGACATAATTCGACAAGCTTCTTGTTTCTGGCTCTGAGAAGGGTCCAAGACCAATGTAGTTGTTATCAGCAAATGTGTAACTGCCTCCGCTCACTAGAAAGTATAAAGATATGTTTATTTTTTTAAACTTTAATAAGATAACTACCTCACTTTTATATTGGAAGGATCAAATGGAAATCTTTATAAATATTCAAACTATAGATACCAGTCTCGGAATTATTAATCGGGTAGTATTTGACTGTTCCTCAATTTTTTGATTTTGTTCCATCAAAAATACTAATTACACAGCAAAATATGCTTACCAAAAATAGTAATTGCACACCAAAATATATTTAAAGAGATCAAACTAAGTCGACGGAGGCCCGCTTCGCGGGGCTCCTATTTTTGGGTGCATTTAAGAAGGAACCTAACATAACCTAACCCTTACGAGACGGAATGCAGTGATTTGAGGCGTATAGGTGCCCCTTCGTAAGTTGAAAACTATTGCCAACTTTAAAGTAAATATGAAAAGATTTCTTTTAAATTCACAAATATCGTCTTAAATAGCCTGCCTTCTAAAATAATAATTAATTAATATACCTATATATAATTATATATACCAATATAATAATTATGATATTGAAGAATTTTAATTTTAATTTTTTATTAATTTATTTATGCTATACACATATCATTTTTACTATTATTAATTTTATTATTCGGATAAAGAGTTTTTACAAAAAAAAATCCATGCAAGTTTTATAATTTGGAAAGTTCATTACGGTATAAGCACAACTAATGAATTAACAGTCGTGTTTCAATATAAGATGTATAAATTATTGTTGCATGCTGTATAACGGCCAAATATGATAAACAAAACAATTGTAATACCTTTATACCATACCATATTTGACGCAGTAAATTATATTATTACTATCAATAATTATAATTATATTATGCAATATTATTTTAATAAGATTTCTTGAATTCTTATAAAAAACGCGGTGCAAAAAGTGATTATTTGCTGCACATTCAAACGCACTAGGTACATAAACATCGGTCACCAAAGTGTTGCTGAAAATCAGCGCTGTTTTGGCGCGGATACAGCTTCGAGCTGAGCAACATCTTTTTTTGACAGACACTGTGACGCACACTGCATACGCTAGGTTATATATTTATTAAATGGATCGAGCCAAGGGTTTAATATTTATATTTTTATTAGTTAATTTGCATATTTTTGATTTTTATTTCCTATTTGTGTTTATTTATTTTTTTTGTTTTTAATATTTTTTTTTATTTTTTTTTGCTTTCAATTATTTTATGTTCGCGTAATCTAATATTTATTTTAATTAATGACGCCATTTTATATTTTAAATTGTCACTTACTTTTGTCCTAATATCCCATTGTCTTTGCCTGTCTAACTGTATACTACGTTTAGGCTGTCTGCAGTATGTTTTGTGTGTTTTCTGTCAAAATAAATGTGTTTTCTTTCTATCTTTCTTCTTTATAATATATTTTAGTAAGCATATTTTGCTGTGCAATTAGTATTTTTGGTGGTCATTATATTTAATCCCTTATTAATCGTGGACCTCAGAAAATATTGTTCAATGGGATGAACAATTATGGCGAGTACCGAGGCCAACCACGTAAACTACTGCATAATCACCAGATTCGCGTGTGACATGTGCTGTCAAAACTTTCTAGTTTGGTATCACAAGGAGACGCTCGAAAAAACAGACAGAAAATAGTTTGTATGTCCCTCGATGTTATACTACTCTGTCTAACTTAGGCAGAAATGTAGTTCGTTCCCACTACACCGTATTTGATTTTAATTAAGTCCCACCTAATAATGGTATTGCCAGAATACGTGTTTTAGATTTCTAATAATATTGTCTTCTGTTTACGCGAATGTTATTCATTGAAATTAAACTACTATATACGGATTTTATCGCGTTGTTTATTTATCACAGTATTACAAAATTTTGAAAATATTACACTACTACTACTACTACTATTGATTTTATTTTACTAATTTATAAGCTAATAAAATTATTTAAACTATTAAATCTATTTATTTTTGGTATACACTTTCCCCGACGTTTTGGTTGCTTTTCAGCAGCCATGGTCACGTTTGTATAAATAAACAACGCGACAAAATCCGTATATAGTAGTTTAATTAGATTTCTAACTTAAAACTTATAATACCTTGCTAGATTCGGAAGTAAATAAGTAGACGTAAATAACGAAAGTGTGTCATTACACACTTTTATTGCTAAATACTCACAAAATATCTAAGAGATACCTTAAAGACGTTGTTTATTCTTACCTCCCCATTGTGAATTCCAGTTTTTAGTTAGATCAACTCCGATATCGTTACTGGAAACAGGTCTCCTGTTCTTCAACCAAAGTCGCACCTAAAAGTCATTATTGTTTATTATTAAGACCGATGAGTGCCTACTTCATCAACATTAAAATAACGAAAAAAATAACAATCAGTTTCAGAACATCTAGGTATTTGTGGTTCAGATGACTTTTTATCCCAAATGAGAATGAAAACCACATCATACGAGCTACCAGCAGTGGCAAGGTCACATAAACCGCACATTAAATAAATTGATTTTGGATCCAAGTTCCTGAAGTAGCGATAACTTACTATATTTATTAAGATACTATATCTTACCGAGTCCTGCGTAAATTGGAATCCATCAACGTTGACCAAGGGGAAAATGTACCAAGTGAAGGCTTCAGCGACAGATCTGATCTCGCTGTCATCGCTGCGAATAAGCTGATCAGCAAAGTATGTCAGTACTGTTGGAGACAACCAATCAGCTGCTACTTCACCACCTTGGAGGACGAAGGCTCGAGTACTAGAGCCACGGGTTATCCTAATGCCTGTGATATTTCTACCTGAAAAGTTAATGGTTTATCAATTAGAAGGATGTTTTCAGCGATGGTATATTATAGAGTATACGATGAATTAATACACTGAGAGCTATTTCATATTGGACTTAAAGTTATTTTATGTTTTCAATCTATAAGTGTATTATTTCAATCAATTTATTAGTAGTATCTTTAATTTAATTTACCTATCTCCTGTATAAAATCCTGGGAGCCTAAAACAATAGACACGAAGAATACCCAGACTCAGAACTATTATTTCCGGATCATACATTATTGGCTTGTGTGGAGAATAATAAACAGCAGAATCCTGCTTGTAACTGAGCTTTTGCTAAACTTGAAACTAATTAGCCACCCACCCTACACCAGATCGCATTGTAATATAAAATAGGCTCGTCAGGCTTTATATACAAGAGCTGTGCTGTCAGTACTAGTGTAACCTTTGTCCCTTATGCTGGCAACATAGCAATTCTAATTATGAATGGTCATCAACGCGCTAGTGATGACTCTGCTGTTTCTTGTTTCAATAGATTGTAGGTTACGGTGATTGCTGATTACGCGGTTCGTGTGTTTGTTGACCACACGGGCAATATAATTAAACAGATTGTAGTTGAAATATATACCTTCAGCTGTTTGTCCAACAGTAAGTTGAGTAACTATGTCACCGTAATTCGCCGTCAAGTAATCAAACCATCCGTAAATATCTTCCACGGTTTGATAGTTTGTCCAATATAACTGCCCACTAGCGTCACGTTTCCTTCGGCTGAGAACTTGCGCATCAAATGCTCTGAAATAACGGATACAAATTTCTGTAATATTTACTTCCATGTAGCAGTAAGGTGGCATCAAAATTGAAATTATTTGAAATTAGGACCAATTTACATAATATGCTTGTAATTTTCGATTGATTGACTAATCATGTTGAGTAAGCATTCTGAGAGAGAAAATATCCTCAAGACATGTCACATTACAGGATATTTATAAAGTCTCTAAGATTGATGAATAATTATTTATTTATTTATTTAATACTTTAGGTACAAAATAGTACATCGACGAATTTAATGCTACAGGCATTATCTACCAGTCAACCATTGGGTGATGCAGAGATAAAAAGTAATAGGTGTATACATTAGCATGGAATATATACTTAAATATACTAAAGACTATCATAATAGTAACGATATATTACATAACATATACATACAAAATAAAATAAAATAATGATACAGTTATTGGGGTAATAGTAGTAGAAAATATTACTTACTCTTGAATGTTTTCTAACATAAGCTCTGAATAAATACTACGTTTCCTTAGCCTTTGTTCAAATTCTTCCTTCTTTTCTGGTGGAGCAACAATGCTGGCGTAATCGCCAACATCGCTAGGCAGTTTCCAAATTTGCAGATCTTCATCAGTCAACTCGTTTATGAACTTCACTTGATCTTCATTCTTTGTATGCACTTTGTACAACGAATAACCATTATATTTAACCTGTTCGCCTAAAATTAAAACTACTAAAATAGCTAATATTAATATTTTCAAAATCATTTTCAATGCTTTCCCATAAACATTAGGCCTCAACTGAAGCAATTTTATCAACAAGACTAAATATGTTATCGTCTGAAATTTTAATTCATTAAACGGTATTTTAAATTTTGGTATTTGTCAAGTCGACAGAAAGTTCATTTTGATATATTCAAAACATTGGTGTATCTTATCTAAGTATGCTAATCGCTTGAAAGGAATGATAAAATTGATTAGCATTAAAATTAATTGTTAAGTGGCATATATTACAAAAGGTTTAAATTAGTGAGATAAGTGATCTTATCTGTAGAATTACCGGATAACAATGATTGGCATTTTAGAGGTGGACATTTCTTTTATCTTCGTCATTACCTACATCTACAATCAAATTCATATTGTCTAGACGATTTAATTTGTGTTGAAATTTAGAATTCACTATAGTCACCGATGCTTAACTGCTAGCTATACAGACAGGTAATAAACGGTGGTTGCCATAGATCCCTAAAAATGTGCGATCACAAGTTTGCGTTATTAAAATCTATATATCAATACGTTAAGCAAAAACTTTGTACCCCTTTTTAAGAAAATTGCACGGACGGAGGAGTATAAAATTTGGCACATTTAAAGTTTATATGGAGAAAGAGGGGCGAATCCCAATATTTTTATAAAATATGCATGAGAAATACATTAAATTAATGAAAAACACTTCACGCACACAACCATGCATTTAACACACGCAGTCGAATCGCGTTTGTAGTATTTCAACATTGTTCGTCTGACGTCATACAATTCTTTGTAACTATGGTTACCTATACCTTATTTATATTTAATATGCAATAGAGAAAAACAGAAAACAAAGTAGCAAGCTTAGGAATTTTGGTCGAATTTTGACCACTAGGCAACCGCTAATAATAATATTAATATCAAGGCCGTATGTGCACTGACCCTCTGCTGGGTATGAACCTCTTCCCAGTATGAGAAGGATAAGACCGCAGTTCATCACATTGGCCTAGTGCAGGTTAACAGATTCACATATCTTCGAGAACATTATGGAGTACTCTCAGACATTCCTCACGATGATCTGCTTCACCATTTAATCAATTATTATTATTTTGTACGTAACAACTGTATATACCCATATTCGGACAAATAAATATTATTTCATTTCATTTCACCTTTAAGCGAGCGATAACTATATGATATTGTCTTATGTTGTAGAAGGGGGGAAAGAGGGGTGCCAGCCACCCCTCCGACTCGCGCGCAGCCGTCATGGCGCGAGCGGTCTGCGTGACAATGTTTACGCGAATGTTAAACATTGAAATTAAACAAACTTTATACGGATTTTACCGCGTTGTTAATTTTTATAAAACACTGTTATTACATAATTCTGAAACATTAAACTACTATTGTTAAACACTTTTACTAGTTACTGTTTACTTCAATTTAAGCTATTTAAATGATACAACTACCTATTTAGATTTAATTTTACACTTTCCCCGACATTTCGGTTGCTTTTCAGCAGTCAGAAATAAAATAGATTTTTGATGTACAGAAGTAACGTATATACCTACTTTCATACGCATTAAGTAAAAGAGCTGACACACCGACACTTCAATTTTATTGATTTGTATGTATAGATGACACCGCACATACCAAAATTGTAACAAACTGATATCCTACTAGTCCTTGTTTGTGTGGCAAGGATGTGCTTATATTTGCATGCGATTCTGGTGGTCTGATCTTTGGTCCTGGGGCCAGCTTAGGCAAAGTGTTATTCGGATTTCTGTTAAGAAATTATCAATGACAGCACTCGGTTTGGAAACGTGCCCCACAAACGGAAAATGACGTCACGTCTCGCTCCTTATTGCTTGGAGCCCAAAACATATCTGACTCACGCAATGTTCTATATAATTATTATGTATAGATGGCAGTGAATCTTTTTTTTAACTATTTTCCCGCACTTGGAATAATGCCTGTGTGGGGACTTTACAAACATTCAATGAAAGAACAACCAGATCACAAATAACATCCAGACTTGGAACAACCATTTGTAGATCACACAAAGTTTTGTCCCTTGTGGTATTCGAACCCACAACACGCGGCACAATGGTGATGATAAGGCGACCACCTAAACCACTATATGTGCAGTCCGAACATTACATAAGTTAATCCATGTGTCGCAAACGATTATAAGATTAATAACGCCACTAAACGTTCTAATCTATTTAACCACGTGAAAAATTGTGAACATGTTTTAATCCATCTATCACTATTACAAGCAAGCAATGATAGCTAGTAGGAAACCGTTGTCACGCAGAGGTCTCCGCTTCAATCCAAAAACCTTAAATTTTTCAAAGTAGATATATATGTGTCGGAGCGTCAAGTTAATAATCATTGGATTGCAATTTATTTCTGTAATTGGAGTTGAATAAAGCGCCATCTATTGGTTTGTTTCGGAACGTCAAGCGTAAGCTTGAGCGAGGTCGCCATAGAGCCAATGTGTCAGTTGGAGTGACAGATATGACTGTCAGTGTCATATTGACGTTATATAAGCGCAGGAGACCCGTGCGCGGATACATTTGGGTGATAAACACAGAGTACTTTTGTATTACTATAATAGAGACCTATCTTAAATGTCAAACCGAGGAATAGGTAATAAGCGCCATCTATACGTTGAAGTCATGGAGTTTAAAAAGATATGCTATAGATACTTATGTAGTTATTGATGTTGTGTGTGTATATATATATATATATATATATATATATATATATATATAATATATATATCTATAGGTATTGTGTACGTACTGTATACTGATAGCCATTCATAAAGGTAGTTATTTTAGTATTAAAAATTCGATAAAAGATGGTTGTCTTTACTGTATAGGTACTACAAGAGTGGATTAAATGAAATGCTAAAACTAGACAATCCTCAAATGTAAAAATGTACTTCGAATTTGTAATACTGCATATATATTTTCAGAAAAACGAGTAAGGAAAACTACAATCATGTTATTTTTGACTCCTTTTATTAAATTTTGTAAATTGCTGTTTCGCCTTTAATTAGAATATGCCCTCATCATCTTCACAATATTTTCTACCGTTTAATATTCGATTTAAATTCTTGCAGTGGTTGTGAATAAAAAAATGGCTAGTTAAATTAATCAAAAATTAAATCTTCTTTATGTTCTTCACAATTAATAAAATTAAAATCAAGCATCATTAATATTATTGTGAAGTATTTAATATGATTTAAACATGATTTACACCCAGGAACACAACACTTTTTATCAGACATGATAATAAGTACACAAACAAAATAGTCAAAAGTAAACAATGTTCTTTTTGCATGTAATTTACAATCACTTAAACGAGTAAACCGGAGGAACCGTAGCTCAACTCAACGGATTAGATTCGAAAAAACACTTGATACAGAAAACAGCTGATTAGAACAAAATAATGCCCACACGTTTCAAAGATACGGCGGCAGCCATTATTTTTTCAAAACACGCCGTCCACAGATAACAAAAATAATCTCTGATATATGCAAATTTTATTAAAACGCCATCTATGAATTGAAGTAGAATAGTTTCTACACATTATAATACTACTAAGTTCAGAAGTCTTAGAAGTTAATAGGTTTGTATGACTTATTTTATTCTATTCTAATTGGCCTCCTTATATCTAAAGTTCTTCCATTGTTAATGTACTAAGATTGTAGACCCTGATGATAAACTCGTTGCGTTACGGATCAAATCGGAGATAATCACGGTCAACCTTTATTGTTATATTTCTCTTGTATTTGCCTATCATTAGTATACGTACGAAGTATAATTCCACGCCTACATTTTGTTGCTTCATCATGTCAAAAGCGAGTTGCCGTCTCCGACATATGTATTGAATAATTAATTATCGCTCGCTATTACGGTACAGGACAACATTGTGAGGTAATCTGCATATATGTGAGATCACTATAATGTTTTCGAAGATATGTGAAATCTGCCAAGTGCCCTTTTCATACCGGGAAGAAGCCTTTGCCCAACCAGAAAGTTCATATACATGGATTGCGTTATATCACCCTACGTTTAATTTATTTTGTCTACAACCAACCCAATAAAGTAAAGCCAATAAACATTAAAATTACATTTCACAAAGACATTAACTTAAACCAAAATTAACACTTCATAAAATAACGCGACGTAAAGCTGACTGCACACGAGCGTCTGCGTCGCGTGGTCATCGCTAATTGTGATTAATAGTCGTTCCGCTGTAGCCGTCATTTGTCTTGCGACTCGTCGCGCCGGACAGTTTACTTTCTACTGTGAGTTTGTTGAGTTGCAGACGGGCGATTTATGTTGTTAGCTAGTAAATCTAAAGATTTACTGACTACATACAAACGTACTCAGTCTCACGTCTATATTTCCTAATGGACAGACAGAAATGTATAGTATTCATATTATCATTTCGATATATTCAGCTTTGATTTAGCTCCCATATAAAAGAACTCACCGTCTATTGCCGTCGACATAAGAATAATTATGTCATCCGTCTATATGAATTTCTTGACCGATAATTCTTATTCTCGACTCAGAAGTCGAATTTCATGAGATTGACACCATATAACTAGATCATGGATTATTGCGAATCTATAATTTTATTTTACTTTATTAGAGGAAAAACGTTATGGCATTGCATAAACTTTAAAACACATTTTCCGTGTTGTAATGACCACAGTATTTTCCACAGATCACTGGTAACGAAGTAAATATATTATTTGTTGCAAAGTGACGGACAGCACCAAGTGCGACAGCACTATCAATTCGATAGTATGGTCTATCCCAATAGAATTTGAGAAAAAGGTAAACAACTTCTAGTGACTTTACCATAAAATATTTTTCTGTAACGCATCTTGGGATATCAAATTAATTGTGCCATACCATCAAGGTGTCAAACAATCACACAATCTAACTATTGGTTAGCGCTTTAAAGGAATTTTCTACTTTGAATACATAATTAAAACATGTAAATAGTCTAATCACGGGCGTATATTATTCACTTCACAATGGTTACGCTTAGAACACAATCATGTATAGAGTACTGACTATGGCCGTGTCAGGGTATGAACTGCCAGCCTATCCCTGCTGTCGGCGCTACCACATAATAAGTTTGCTGACAATTTTGTTTCATACGTACACATTACTAGCTCAGTGGGGAGACCAACAAACTGCAATGCAGAGGGTCTCAGGTTCGAACCCATGTCACGCACCTCTGATTTTCGGAAGTTGTATGACTTTTCGAAATTATGTGCGTATTGATTGACAATTATCGCCTGCTCCGTGACTCGGAGAGCACGTTAAGCCGTCGGTCCCGGCTGTCATGAACATCTATGGCAGTTGTTATTGGGAAGTCAGTGCCTTATAATATCCTGATACTGGTCTAGTCTTTGGGTATCGTAAGCCTTCCGGTTGTGTAGGTCAGGTGGCAGCCACTCCGTGTAAAAACTGATATACAGTCAAATCCGGTTAGACCAGAAAAGCCGACCCCAAGTGACTTGGGAATATTAATGGCCAGGGAGAAGACTTAGATATTAACATACAGTGTTCCTTCACGTTTACCATTGCCTATGACCTCTTGCAATATTAGAAGTACCGTTCAAGTTTTCCAACTCTTCAATAAGGCGCCTTAGTGCCAGCGAAAAGACAAAGACCGCATTGATCCCCTAATGTCATGTCTGCAAGCCTGTGATTACTTCCCACTCCAGAAACAGATTACGACGTTGGTTAGCTGAAATTTTCTTAAGGGCAGTGGTAATGGTTTTGAACTGCTTTAAATTGAGTTAATACTTACTATGTTCATGCGAAGACCAGGATATTTTTTAAGCAGAACTTCAGCACTAGCAATAATTCCTGTACCGCAGGGGACTTTACAAACATTCAAATAACGGACACGAAGAAAACCATGCTCGGTCTAACCATTTGCGGATCACTTCACGGACACACTTTTTTTATGTTCGTTTATTCAGTGCGTGATTCGAACCCACAACACTCGGCGCAGTGGCAGTGGTGACCATTTAAACAACTACGCCATTTGAACCTATATTTTTATTTCCTCATTGCTGAGCAAACTGGTTTTAAGAAATATTTTTTAACCGTCAGAACGCTATTGGTAAGGTTCGTTTCTGCTTTATGAGTATTCGTACTATTTGCCAGTTTTTCACAGACTTACTTTGTTAATGACTGTCAACGATCAGTGACGTCAATCAATCAATTAACCAGTACTGACTGGCCTTACCCACTTTACCACATAAACATTGCACGCCTAATTTAGTGTGATAACTTAATATAATGCTAGATAACGGGTCTTCCTTGCGATAAATTATTTAGAAGGTAATATATACCTATTATTTTTCCGACGTTTTGACCGACTTGCATCGATAGTGGTCACGTGGTCACGGTCAGCGGCGCCTTCGTGAAGTGCGAGTTTCGGCACCTACCTTCACTTGGTCACTATTATTTATATTCGTACTGTCGGTATTTCGACACACAACACTAACGACGTCTACACACTGTTGACCTAAGTAAGTCACTATGGCAACGTTTACATTTGCTGATGACTGAATTCCAACATGTAGACAAACGATATCCATCCGACCGGTTGAAATCGCGATATTTCTTAATTTCAACCGCTTCACGTACGTGCTGGAGTAATAGTGACGATCAGTGGATGAAACCTGTGGTTTATGTAAGTCAATCCAGTGGTTTGGTCTGGACTCCAGCAAATGCTCGGCTACAGCAGACTTGTTTATTCATCGTTTCTTGACAGCTGTGATATGTTCCTTGACCCTTTCAGCGATTGTACGTTTGGTCTGTCCGATATAAGAACTACCACAACTGCAATCCAAGGTGGATTGCAGTTGTGGTAGTTCTTATATATAGACGCCAGGTGTTTGAAAAGTGGTAACATCCTTTGGAGTGCGTAGATAGCTTACTACTTTGGAGAACGGACTATATACAGTCTTAATGGAGTATTTCTTCAGTGCTGTTCCAACTTTGTCCGTTACTCCTTTTATATACGGCATATATACCGGCACTCTGCTGCCCCAGGTTGGCTATCCCTTCTCCTCAGACGGTGTATCTTACCCTTATGTCTGTTGCGCCTAAGTACCTCCTGAACATGTGTGAGCTCACTTTCTAGGTGTTCAGGGTCACAGAGGTTAGTTAGTTTAGTCAGTGATGCTACAACGGATTGTAATTGTCGCGGGTGGTGATGCGAGTAGGCGTTAAGATACCTGTCATTGTGTGTTGGTTTGCAGTATACAATGTGTTCCAGGGTGCCATCTTCTCACACTGTTATTTTTACATCGAGAAAGGGTAACGATCTGTCCACCTCCATTTCGTAAGTTAAGCGAATATTTGGATATATGGAGTTCAACCGCATTGCGAATTGTTCTACTTCATGCTTGTTGCCCTTCATGATACAAAATATATCGTCGACATACCTATTCCATAGTTTTACATTTGAGGCCTGCATGTCTATGGATTCCTCGAAGTATTCCATCCAGATATTAGCCATTACTAGGCTGCTCATGGCTACTTCGTCGATCTGAAGGTAATGTTGTCCACGATATAGGAAGTATTTGCCTTTTAAGCAGCTCTTTAGTGGAACAGTGTATTTGTTGGGCAGATCGTTTTCCCTTAACTTCCTCTCGATGATCACAAGGCATTCTTCAATAGGAACATTAGTGAATAGTGATTCCAAATCAAAACTCACAATCACTTCGTCTGGTTCCACTATCACGCGCTTGAGAATATCAACAAAATGGCGCTAGTCCTTTACGAAAGATGTAGTCTCAGCCACTAATGGTTGCAGTACCTTGTTTCATCAAACCATATGTAGGTAAATTTATTTGATTTAAAATAGTGCGTAAAGGTACGTTTCTCTTGTGGACAAACCATATAGTTTCGGTGGCTGCACGATCTGAGGTATGTATAGTCGTTCAAAAACATCTTCTGCAAATAGGTCTTCATGGTCCCTGATTAGTGCTCTTATACGTTTTGTGTCTCTGGTAGTCGGGTTGTATTACACTGGTTTATAAACAGTAGTGTCGCATAACAGATTCCTAACTTTATTGTCATTATCGCTGGAATTCATTACCACAGTGGCGTTTCTCTTGTTGGCCTTCAGCACCAAAATATTCGTGTTATCACGCAGCGTCTTTAGTGCCTGTTGCTCTTCTGCTTGCTCGCAGTAATGTTGGGTTTCGGCAGCTTTGATTTGCATAAAATAACGGCAACATCCTGTTGTCTAAGTGTATCCGCATTGTTAAACGGCAATATGTTACGCGTTATAACCTCCTCGATGCTGCTTATGACGTTTTCGAATGGAATCTGTTTTGGTGTTACCTAGCAATATATTAAGTATGTGTACAAATCGCGATAGTCAAAAAGTTTTAGTGTGATTGTTAAGCCTCGTATCCACTAAGCAACATTTGACGAGTAACACAACAACGCGCGACGTTGCCAGCTGGCGCGCAACATGACGCGCGGCTTGTTGTTTGTTTAGGTGCAACTTGCAGTTGAGCATCAAATGTTGTCGAGTGGAGACGTGTCGCGCAGAAATTTCCGTGTGGTGTAAGGAACGAGTTTATATATTATGGGTTAAATTTTTTGTAACAGTATCTCGAAGTCTGTTTTGCTCATTCGGGTAAAATTTGTAAAAGATCCATCAATCACACGGACATCACTGAATACATTTTCTTTATTTTGTAAGTAATTTCTAACCCACCAACGTGGTTTTTCTTTTTATCTTTTTCGATATAATTATAACCACCGTCGATGAAATCAACAGTAGTTCCTCTGGTGACATGTTTTCGACGACTAATGCGAGCGAAATCATGTGTAGACAAACCACATTGCTAAACAAAAGTTCCACGCCGACTTTCAACACGTTGAGCAACATGTTGTGTAAAATGTCGTGCGCCAAATGTTTCTAGTGGATACGAGTCTTTAGCAAACTATATGGATTAGTTTTAGGTAAACTATGTTTGTATCCATTAATCTGATAAATATAATCATTAATTATAATATTATCGTTTGGTATAAATCCGCTTAGTATAAAATTATTATCACGTTTTAAAGCACTTCTCTTGTATGCTCAAGATAAATATATTTTCACTAGACTTTTCCTGTGGTTTCACTCGTGTTCATTTAGGTTAGGTTAGATTAGTAACAGTACTTTTTTCTGAATGAATGGTACCCTTTTTTGTTCCCCTGACAACATGCATGTGAAATTTCACGATGATCGGTCGAATACTTGAGGCGTGAAAGCGTAACAAACAAACAAACGCCCATTCGCATTTATAATATTAGTTAGGATATCTTCTGTCAAAATGATTTCACTTCGACTAGTTGTATGCAGTTAGTAAAGCCACAGTACCAATCATTGTCTTGCAAAAGTGGCATGAAAGTCCTTACTTTGTCGATTTCAAGAGATACTCTTCCATTCCTTGCTTAAAGAGCTCAAGAATGGAAGATGAAATGAACTTACACAGTCTGTTATGCGTTGTCTCGTTCTGTTGCATGATAGTAGTGCTTTAAGATATAACACAGCATAAAATAAAGCTTCAGGTAAACTGTCTTTAAATAATGGAACGAAGCGTTTGATAATAGACGTTTATGGTGTGAAAAAGGATGAACTGTAAAATCTATACTTATCCACATAAATAAAATCACGGGCAAATTATATTGCCTCTTAGTTAAAATCGCGGGCAAAATCTAGTGTATGATAAGTCCAAGTCAAAATACTGTTATTTATTTAGATCACAAAGCGATTTAATGAAGCAAAACTGTTTGAAAAATAAAACACCACCAACCGAAATAAAACGTTATTAAAATCAAGTTGCTCGTCTGCTCCTTAAAACGCAATGAAGTTAAATCCACCTCTTAAACCGCGTAATTATTGCTCCCGATCCGTCGAGAAACTAAAGTAATGTGTTCAGCACACGAAACAAATGCAATAAAAACAGTTTAGGACAAAATTAAACATCGCTGTGGTATGAAGTTGCGGTTTGTAGATTTAACAATAATTTTGTGTTATTTTACGGTGTTGTTGAATTGTGTATAATGAGTGTGAGTTTATTACGAAATATAGGTTAATCGTATACATTAAATAAATATTAAATATACATATGTAGTCATAAATAGTGATTCTATGTACAGTGAAAACCTAGATTATTGAAATTAAACACTTTATACGGATTTTATCGCGTTGTTTATATTACTTTAAACACTGCTATTACATAATTTTGAAAACTCTAACACTACTATTATTGAATTTTACTACTATTTAAGCTATATATTTTTTCTAATTAAAACTATTTGTATTTAAGTTTACACTTTGCCCCGACGTTTCGGTTGCTTTACAGCAGCCATGTTCACGGGGAGACTAAGATGGTAGTTGTTCCAACGTTCTGAAGTGTAGCTAGTTATTTTAAAGTACCCGAACATAATTTAATCTTTGGTGTTCCTATTTACGCAGAATGAGCTCAAAGTATCATGAAGTCTAGCTGTGTTTTGCTTCTTCTTGGGTTTGACTATTTGAATGACTGGATCCCAAGCTGGTGGTACATTCCAACCATCCTCTCTATTGAAATTAGGATGTTTTTAATTTCAATAGCCTCGCGAAGCATCCTTGGTAGGAAACGGTGTTCTTTTGCGAGTATATGTGGTTTGTCAAATCGTAGGTAGTGGTTGGTTCCCTGTTGCACATGTTCACACACAGCAGACTTCAACGAGCGTTGGTGTTTAACATCAGCTATATGTTCTTTTAAGCGGGTGCCTATGCTTCTCTTGGTTTGCCCAATATATGAGAGTCCGCAGTCACAATCTATTTTATAGACCCCTGCATCTTGTAAAGGTAATTGGCACTTGACGGATGGTAAAAATTGACTTATCTTCGTTGGCGGCTTGAAGTATGTGTTGATTGAAGCTCGCTTCAAGATGTAGCCAATCTTGTCAGTGACACCCCTTACATATGGTAGTATGGCAGGCTGGCGCTCGACTGTGGCTGGCTTTTCTCGGGATCTGTGACGGCGGCGCGGCTGTTGGAGCTTGTTGTCTTGCAGTACTTGCTTGACATGTTGAAGCTCGGCGTCCAGGTGTTTCTTGTCACAGATCCCGTGGGCTCTCTGAAACAAAGACATTCCCACGGTAGCTAACTGTTTAGGATGGTGGTGAGATTCACCGTTTAAGTACCTGTTTGTATGGGTCTTTTTCCTATACACAGTGTGGCTCAAAGTATGATCAGGATTCCTGATGACAAGTACATCTAAGAAAGCTAATGAATTATTTGCCTCTAATTCCATAGTAAATTGGATGTTATTATTAATGGAATTAAGATGTTTTAGGCATGCTTTTACACTATCTGTTGGTAATATTGTGAAAGTATCATCTACATACCTCTTATAAATCCTGTGTGTGATGGTGGTAGTCTGCAAAGCTCGAGCCTCGAAGTCCTCCATATATATGTCGGCAACAACAGCCGATACTGGCGAGCCCATTGCCACACCATCCACTTGTATGTAGAATTTATTGTCCCACAACAGATAGCCAGTTGTTAAGCAATGGTTTAGTATTTCTGCATATTCCTCAGGCATATTGTTCTCTATTAGCTTTCTTTTAGTTATATCAATACAGTCACGAACAGGTATGCATGTAAATAATGACTGCACATCAAAACTAACCATTGTTTCTTTGTCTGTGAGACGTAGGTGTTTAATCTCACTCACAAATTGGTATGAATCCTTTACATGTGCTCTCAAGTTGCCTCTGAGTGGTGAGAGTACCTTCGCTACGTGCTGAGCCAGTCTGTAAGTTGGTGTGTCGATCTGACTCACAATAGGACGTAGGGGAGCGTTTTCCTTGTGTATTTTTGGTAACCCATACAGCTTTGGAGGTTTTATGCAGGCTGGTATTAATTGTTTTACGTCTAGATTTAGTTTCTCGGAGTATTTATTGATGATATCTTTGGTTTTCTTTACTATCTTGGTTGTAGGATCTGTTTTAACCTGTTTATATGTAGTTTCATCCGAAAGTAAATTTTCAATTTTATGTTTGTAATCTGACGTATCCATTACGACCGTAGCGTTTCCTTTATCTGCACGGAGTACTGTAATTTCTGGCCTAGCTCGCAAGTTCTTCAGTGCGACGAATTCATCTTTGGGAAGGTTCGGTTTGGGCACTTTACTTCGACGCAAGACTGATGAAATGTCCTGACGTATAGCCTCCAAATCTTCCTTTCTTACGTTATTCTTGACTAGGCAGTCCTCAACGTTGCAAATAATGGCCTCATACGGTATCCTAGCTGGTGTTATAGCATAATTTAAACCTCTACTCAATACTTTTTCGGTTGTATTATCTAAAGTTTGTTTTGACAGATTAATAACTGCTTGTCTTTGGGTTGACGGCGGCGTGTCATTGGTCCGTGCATTGACGTTTCGTTTCTTGCTGTTGGCATTTGATTTTGATAATAATTTTTCATATTTTTGAATTTTGTTTGTTTTACACGCATTATATTTTGATCTCTCTCTGTGATTTATTGCATTAATGCATTGGTTAAAATCAAATGGAGTTATTAATCTCTGTATTTCATTAGATAAAATCTCAACGTTCCTATTTATGCTGCGTAAGTCAGTGCGATGTGTTCGAATAATTTGTATTAATAACTTTTGACTTGCCTGTTTTAAGATCTTAGCGCTTCCTCGTATGTCTTTCTTGGATGATATCTTGACACACGTAGGAATGAGATTATGATCACGACATCTCTTCAAGAAATTTAAAGATGTTACATATCTTGCGCGCTTAGTTTGTAGATCTTCTAACCGGCGTATTTTGTTTGCAGTTTCCAGTCCGTACTGATTTACATAATATTGTCTTATGTTTACGCGAATGTTATACATTGAAATTAACACTTTATACGGATTTTATCGCGTTGTTTATTTTACTTTAAACACTGTTATTACATAATTTTGAAAACTCTAACACTACTATTATTGAATTTTACTACTATTTAAGCTATATATTTTTTCTAATTAAAACTATTTGTATTTAAGTTTACACTTTGCCCCGACGTTTCGGTTGCTTTACAGCAGCCATGTTCACGGGGAGACTAAGATGGTAGTTGTCCCAACGTTCTGAAGTGTAGCTATAAAATCCGTATAAAGTGTTTAATTTCAATGTATAACATTCGCGTAAACATAAGACAATATAACCTAGATTATGTTTTCGGATCGGGTCAGTGAAATTCTAGAGGAATGCCAAACTGATGATAGTGCATCAAGACAAGAGTAAATCAAGCAAGAGAGATTTGGTAGAAACGTAGCCACTGGAAATTTATTAGTCTTGTCTTTCGTGCCCAGAAACGGCGTGGGTCAATTTATGAAAGAATAATTCGAATAATATAATTTATATAGCCTCATGTCAACGTCATAGAATAGTTAGGTGAAGGTGTAATACACTAAAGTTTCTTCAGTTGGGGCTTAAATTTCTACACGAGAACACATTATAGTGGATGAGCTTCCTACACAATACCACATAATAGCAGGCTAGCCTGAATGTCTACAGAGCACAATTCCAGATTCCATGTTGTTACTAAAACGTCTGACATGTAACCAAATAACACTTAGACTTAGACTTGATCTAGGAATCTAACTCGAGTACAGTATTTACTAAAAGTCCAACTTTCATTAAACTTGAACATTATTTTGTTACATCTTTGAGACCTGGACCGTCAGTGGCATATCCATACCGTTCATGTTGACGAGGTAAAAATTTTATGATGGATGGCATGACCAGCTAGATAAAATCCAGGATGACTTCAGGCAAGGAATTCTGGAAACTGTGACAGCCAAAAAGCTACAGGAAAGCAGGAAAAGATAGTGGACATGTCAGTAGAAGACCATCCGGCCAAGTTTGAAACCAAGTGCTGGTACTATTAAATTTATTACCAGAAGATAATCTAGAGATTTTCCTCAAGATCACATTCTGAGGATGGACTGATCTTGGGTTTTTCAAGACCACGTGGACAGATTTGATGCAAAGAGAAGAAAGTTACACAATGTATTTGAAGGTAATGATAGGATGAAATGGAGAAAGTCAATTATGTGAAATGAAAAACAGAGAAGATTGAAGTAGACATATAAATTATTTTCAATAAATAAATGGCGGAAAAATGAATCTGTCTCACCACACATTTTATTATAGCTTCGGGGTGAAAGCTTTTATAGTTCTCAATATTTATGAGAGTACCTGAATCGTTTTACGTGAATTAATTAATTCGAGGCCTTTGTTGACCTCGATGCCTCCAATAATTTGGTTTTTAAAACAGTCCGAGTTACAAATGTTTTATTCATTACAGGAGATTAATATTAAATTTTACTTTAAAGTTGTATTTTAAGGTTAACTGGCGATGTGAATTGGAGTGGATCATTTGTTTATATATATACATACATGCATACTGCCTGGAGGTTTCGGCTGTGCAGCGGTAGCGAATGTGACTGGTATGCATGATAATTGTGCTCGATGAGTGGAAATAGGCTCAGCATTACTGACCACTGCCACCGAGGTAGTCTTATTTAAATAAGCAAAAAATTTAGGTAATTTGGTTTTGGGAATATAATTTCAGATCATTTTATAAATTGTTCTACTGCTGGATACTGCTATCTTCTTAAAGGGTTAAGCCATAGTCCATCACGCTGGTTTAGTGCAGGTTGGCAGACTCACATATTTTTGTGAACATTATGTAGACACGTCGCGATGTTTTCCTTCGCCGTTAAATTGAGCAATAATTGAACATTATTTCGAAACGTCAGAGGTACGAGCATTATAATCAATCTCGAGACCTTTGCATGGTAGTCCAATGGCTTATCATTAGACAATCGCTGCTAATTTATTGTGAATATGATGGTTAGACATTATGTCTCAAACCACAATTATGTATATACGACGTACTGTCATTGCAATCTTTAAAAAAGGAATTGCTGTGTTACCAGGAATCCTATAGCTTCCTGATATTCCTGCAATATAACTCAAGGTTGAAAGCCATCTAGAGTAGGATAGACATAGCCATCTCCAGTCGAGCGTCTTCAGTTTGAGTAAAACTACTTCCACTGGAGTTAATCTGAACTTGAACTAAATCGTAATTAACTGCATGAATGGCTCTTAGGCTTAAGTTATGGTCTAGTCACGGCGCAGCGCTTAATTTGATCTCCATACGGAGCTAAAAATGGCAGAGCCATAAATAAGTAATTATTTTGAATCTGGTTCTTATTTGTGTCTGTATTTTTTTATTTGTAAATTTCCACGCGATAATACGTAGTGTAGCAGTTGTCATTTAAGACCACCAAAAAAGAGAAAATGTAATGTGACCATCAAACGTGCCATTCGAGACACGCCAATGATGTTATAGCGCCGTGATCTGTCCCGTAGTAAATTACAGTCCGCACTTATTTGCGTCACAAAACGTTTGTAACATGTAAAAAGGTTAAGACTTGAAGTGTAAATTACATACTACATTTATCTTAAACGTCTCAGTCTGCCACAATAACACGGCCGGCTTCATCTTCTAATAATTCTCTTTGTTCTGCTTGGACCGCATTTGCCGTTTTTTCTTGTGGTCTAAGTTGTAAGAGTTTGTATTTTCCTAAATTGTTATAAAATTATTATATAGATTTATTTAATTATAGATTGCCCTCTTTGATAAGTTTTATATGTTTTAGTAACGCATTTCGCAAAATGTTTGTATAATAATATATTTTGAATAAGTAGTTCTTACTTTTTAGTACTATCGATTGGCATTCAAGTAACATCCAAAAATCAACCAGCTTATTATTAGAACTATTAAATATTCGTGGTTTTTATTACTAGATGAAATATTACGACTAAGAGGTCTCGTAAAAGGCCATGTAATTATTACACGAAATTGTAATAAAAGTGTCGTTAGAATTAGTAACAAGTTGACATAAATAATAAGTATTGGTTTTTATACATCTGTAAATTAAGATTTCCATAGTTATTCGCTATTACTAGTGACTAAAATTAAATCCCATTGATACATATTATACATAAATTTTAAAAGATATCTTCGAAGGAATATGCAAAGATATTAGTACACTTATGTACATAACGCTAGCTATATTTTTAGGACCACATAATTAAATATAAAACGATCCTGATGCCATCCCCACGCACAATGCCAAATTCTGTTAGAAACCAGCAAACTCATTTTAATAATTAGCAAATCTCTGGAAACTGGTTTGCTAAGATTTGATTCTTACAATCGGCTGCAAATAACGACAAACCATAGAAACCGCGGTTACACTTTTCAAACCTCTTTTACGAACAGAGAGTTTTGGCGAGAGAAATCATTATCCCCATGGTTTACAAGATTGAAATTTGATTAAACATCGCTTTCGCTATCCTCACCGCCATCTGTGTTGCTCATCCCTCACACCATACACCATTAACCGTACATCACAACGTGTCGTTAAGGGCAGGAGGTGGCCCAATAAATCAGGGGACGTCGTCTGCGTTCCGGTTGCACTCGCTAATGCGAACGTGTAATGAATGAGATCACGTCTCTGATTGTAACAGTTTTTAGATCCACATGCCAAGCCTTTGTTATATTTGGATGATGAGTTGATTAGCTGAATTTGTCTGACAGTTTACTGGTTAATGTAATAATTGTTGAGACATCACACGTATTACGAAATTTGTAATAATTCAAATAGAATCGAATATAACAGACTAGAACGGCGCCTGACGTTTCCAAAATTTAGTGAACATATGAAAGAGCCCACTCGATTAGAGATTCTAAAAAATGACCTGCTGTTCTATATACGGTCCCTGCTTGGCTTGGAAAGTTACAAATATTAAAACAACGGACATAAAAAACAATCAAGCTCTTGAGTATATTTTGTGGATGACAGCAATTTTTGTACTGCGTGAGGTTGAAACCTAAGGTTAGAGGCATTAGAGTAGTAACATTGTTATTGCGTTTTGTCCGGTGCGTAAGGATTTCAAAGGTTTCTACTTCTCCTATTGCTTCCTTCATTTCATCTTTAATACATTTACCATAGGGTCCATTAGCTGGGTTTAGGCTTGCTTAGCAATTGAATGCTATTAAAAAAAATTATCGCATGCTAGTACCCTTGTATTATAATCCTCCGAGAAGGAATAGAAGGATAAATCACTCAAGAGCACAAATCACTCTCTAAGATTAGGATCTTATTATAATTTGTGCTCTTGGAGGCTATCGTACGACTCAGGTTTGATGCTACGTCTGTTAGAAATGATTATTCGGTCATCCAGATATGTTTAACGGTTCACACATAATTGAGTAACAAATTTGCAAACATCTTCAAAAACTGTCACATATAAAGTACCTACCAGCTTTTACCCGCAGCTTCACCTGCCATGAGAACGAGAATAGAATGAGAATGAGAAGAAGAAAGGATCAAAATCTAAGACATGATTTATCTGTGTGTCAATTTTCGCCCAGGCCTGGTCAACGGTTCAGGCATAATTAAGTAACAAATATGCAAGTTTCTACTCAAACTTTCACATATAAAATACCTACCAGCTTCCGCCCGCAGTCTCACCCGCGTGAATTCCACTATACCAAAGATAGATCATGGTCTTGGGATAATACCCAAGACCATGATCTATCTTTGCGCCAAGTTTCATCCAGATCTGCTTAACAGTTTACGCGCGAGTAAGTAAAATCTTCACCAACTTTCAAGTCTAAGAAGTACTTAATAATATTAGTAGGATTTTAAAAGTCAACGTATTTAACCTCCTAAGACCCGGTTCTTTTGAGAATTAGTTGTTAGAAAAACCGAACTGACTATCTATAGAACAAAATGGCAATCATAGTTAAGACCTGACAATCTTGAAATGACAAGTAGCTTTATAACCGAATGTTCTATGAGTAGAACATATTAGTTTTTGTAAATTATAGCCACACACTCAAAGAGCTGACGTTTCCGAACGATATTTATAAGTCCGTCTCTGTCACACGCATCGAGTAAAGTGCAAGCTAGCCGCCATATTTGCATTCACGGTGCACGAGGAGGCGACAATGGAAGGGCGTCGTAAGCAATGTGAGTAAATCTGTTAATATCTTGTATAATTTTAGTATTTTTCAAGAAAACTAGTATTTTTCTTACTTATAAGGAATTAAACAATATCTGTAGTGTATTATTTTTGCAAAACATGAGGTATAAATTGAGTAATATAAGTCTAACTGATTTGTTCTTTATAAAGTGTGTTCGGTCAATATATAGTTAATTCAAAACCATGATTTGTTCTTTGTAAAGTATGTACGGTCTTTATATAGTAATGTCGATGTCAATATTTATTCTTTTAAAATCACTTACGGTATTAGTTTAATAGTTTTGTATCGTATAAATTTGTAGTTAAAAGTTATTAAAATGAGTTAATATAATGATATACATAAATATTTATTTGTTTTAGCCCTGCATGAAAAGGAAATAGATGAGCTTCTCAATCAGTCTGAGATAGAGGACGGTGACGATGACGAGGATCTGGTTTCTCAAGAGCCTGAGGAAAACATCGTAATTCCCATGGCAAGGAATTACGATGAAAATCGTCGTGAAGAATGTGAAAGCAGCTCGGAAAATGAAGATTCAAGTAGCCCGGAAAGTGAGACTGGTGGTCCATCTAGAAGAGCTCCGACGAGACACTTGGTACGTACGCGTGGTGGAGTGCGTAGTCGATGTGCAGGGCGCAGACGTGTGCGTACTCGTGGTAGAGTAAGAGCTTCTGCGGTTTTCGGGCGAGATCCTATAACTTGGAATAGATCAGGCTTCAACAAAGAGTTTCCTGCCTTGCAACAGCCATCGTATCGCCCTTCTGAATCGAAATCCTCGATGATAGAATATTTTTATGAATATATAGACGAAGAATTGCTTTCGTTAATGGTTACAATGAGTAATCAAACTGCTGTTGGAAAAACAGGAAAAAGTTTAAATTTAACCTTAGGAGAGTGCAAGGCTTTTATTGGAATAACCATGCTTATGGGATGTATCGGCTATCCACAAATTAGAATGTACTGGTGCGAGAAGTATGCTGTACCAATTATAGTAAAAACTATGACACGAGATCGTTATTTTTTACTTAGAAATTCACTTAAGTTGGTTTATGATAATGATATTTCGCTTGACGCGAGGAAGAACGACTTGCTGTGGAAAGTACGCCCGTTACTGGATAGAGTTCTTCAAGGGTGCTACGCACAGGTTCGAGACCAAAAAATTTCCATCGATGAGATGATAATACCCTTTACAGGCGCTTGTCCGATGCGACAATACTGCCCCAGCAAACCGTATCCCACTGGACTCAAAGCCTTTATTCTTGCCAATCCAAATGGCTTAGTATGCGATATTATAGTATATCAAGGCAAGAATACGATAACCGGTAGTGGGGAGTTCAATTTAGGTGAGAGCGTAGTTTTAAGTTTAACCGAAACTCTAGTGCCTGGACATATAATATATTGTGACCGATTCTTCACGAGCATTAAGTTGTTGGATGAGTTGAACAACCGAGGATTTAAATGCGCTGGTACTGTTATGAAAAATCGGCTGCCTAAATATCTAATAAACAATTTGCAGACAGATAAACAATTAGCAAGACAGGGTAGGGGTAGCTACGACGTTCTTGTGCGAGAAGATCGGCAGATAGCGCTAACAAAATGGTACGACAACAAGCCCGTTATGTTGTTGTCAAGCATACATGCTGCAGAAACTGTCGATGAATGTAGACGATACGACAGAAAGCTACGGTGCTATTTACAAGTCCAAAGGCCTGAGGTTGTCAAGGAATATAATAGTAACATGGGGGGCGTTGATCTTACCGACAGACTGTTAGCAGTTTGCCCCTCGAGAATGCGTACCAAGAAGTGGACAGTTAGATTTATTACCCACTTAATTGATTTATCTGTCGTCAATGCCTGGATAAAGTTTAAGACTGACCAAAAGCTGCAAGGAATACGAGCTCACAAAATAGTGCAATTACGTGCATTCAAGCAAACTATTGCAGAGGAGATACTGGATAGATACCTGCTTTCAGAAAATGAAAGTCAATGCACAATTGCGGAGTCGACTGGTGCCCTGGAAGAAGTTACCAATACTTCCAAAAGAGGTAGACCTCCAGTAAAAGCGATTCCCTCAGTGGGTTTTTGACGTTGCGGTACCCTTCACTTACCTGCAATGGGATCCTCACAACATAGGTGCAGACATAAAGGCTGTGTGATGAAGACTACTGTCTATTGTAAAGGTTGTGAATTACCTTTGTGTTTTACCCCGAAAATAAATTGTTTTGCAGATTTCCACACAGGTGGTTGATTTTATTTAAAAGTTAGATCTTTTTTGTTTATGTTTATTAATTTTAAGGATACGTTTCAAAAACATTTTAAGAGTTTATAAGATGTTTTACTTAATTACTTGCTGTTAGATCTCAACTTTTTGATAGTACTATATTTTATAATTTTAAGTCTAATGTGATTTTGCCAAAGTGCCATGCCAAAAGTACAAATGAAAATAAATAGGGAATAATTTATGTTTTGTTTGTTTCATTTACCGTCACATTATGCTGTATTTTAACTATTTTATCAAAAAAGTTGGAAGAAGCACATAGTATACTTACTAAACATTTCAATATACACTGAGACCGAGTGTTCTTTATAAAGAACAAAAATAAAGACCATTTGGTTTAGTGCAAATTATTCTTTACATTACTACAAACAAAGTTTATTTTAACAAAATAGTCATAACATAGCATAAAATGGTTTAATCAGATGTCAAAAGCTCAGGACTCAGTGAAGATATTTATTTTGTTCTTTATAAATCACATTCGGTCAAAATGTTATCTCCTGCCTCGTGAATCTCAGGACTTACAGATAAACGCCATTTTGTTCTATGCAAAGGCACTTAAGACTTAGGAGGTTAAGCAAGAAAAGAACTTCTACTCGCAATAATACATGCCATATCACGCATGAGTAATTGAAAGGCCATATTCTCTGTTTACCCCTCTGGAAAACAGGCTTTAGTCTATGTTGTATATCGATCCATCTTTATCTCTTCAATTATGGATCAGTTCTGACAGTTTCATTTCTCATTTCGGCAACCGCACTACAGGTCCCCGCAACCACCGCACCGATCCATCTAACTCTGCGTTAATTTGTCCAATTGCTGGATCGCTGTTACTATCATCTGGCATGATGCCAGTCGCTCGCTCTAATTGGGATCCCGATACTTTGTATTTGTTTTGGTTTAATAGATTTATTAGTTTACCACGCTGATCCCGGTAGCCGGTGGCGATTTGGGGATTAAAGAGATGTATGTGTTGGATGGATTTTTGTGACTGTATTAGTGTTATGGAGGGTTGGAATAATACGTGGTTTAAATGGGGAACAAATACATATTTGGTTAAAATGTCAATGGTTTAGTTTTATTTTTTGTAACCCTACTATCAACATTGATTTTGCATTCGCTTCTAAGACTTGTAGAGACAATTGCTTCAAGAACATACTTCTGGAAAGACCTTATACCTTACCTTTAAAGATAGGAATGTGTTCGATTGGTTTGACTTGGCATACTTTAATTTCTGAGGCCAGGATAAACTTCCAGGTCCCTGAGCTAACAAACTAGGTAAGTACTAAAAAGATTCGGTATGTACCCTAACCTAGCCCACCAATTTATTTTAGCTAAGCAATGAGAAGTATACCTATAGCAAACGGTGAAGGAAAAAATCATAAGGAAACCTGCACACCTGAGATTTCTCCATAATGTTCTCGAAGATATGTGAACGTTCACACTAAGAAGAGGCCCGTGCTGTTGGTCAGTGTATATACAGGCCTGATATCATATTATTATAATATCTGTTAACTTCCAGTTCTTAACCCGAATTTCTGTATTAAATACTTCTATGGAGGCAAACATGCATACGGTACGCCCATCTGATGGTAAGTGGTCACACCAGAAGCATCACTTGCGCGTTGCCGACCCTTTAGGAAAGGATGAAGAGAAAAAGGAACTGGGAAGGAGTAGGAACGGTACTCTCACTCACCGCACAAAACACAACAGTAGGAATACTGCTATTTCACGTCGATGCTCTACTACTCAAAATAATACAATATAGAATAAGAATACATATTTGTTCTCGAAAATAAGTGAAGCCAACCCGCACTGGGCCAGCGTGGTAGACTATGGCCGAACCCTTCTCACACTGAGCAGAAGCCCGTGCCTACCAAGGGGACAGTTTAATACAGGGCTATTATATATATATGTACGTATGTATATGAGTATAAATATGTCCAGCTGCTCCAATCATATTATCACAATGATTCATTGTTATCTCCTACAATTTTCAGTACATTATCAACGACTAGGTGACGAAGTGAAACAACTGCACCATCTGCGTGTAAAAAATACACTGAATACTGGTCATACATTTTAGTAGAGAAACTATTCCTACAATGGCGTACGTGAGCAACGAAATACGAGTACTAGACTGACCCAGATTTGTTTGTGCGAACAACTATGACTGTATACTGTTTTTTGGCCTTTTTGTCAGCAGAATTGCATTGCCTGTGGTGATGAAATTTAACAAACCTTTGTTTTGTTTTTCTGCCTGTTTTAGACTTTTCATCGAATTAGGTATTTTCATTCTTGCCTTTAAGAATGAAAATACCTAATTCGATGAAAAGTCTACAACGGTGTTTTTACACCCGGGTCTCTTATATTTGTGACTGTATCTTTTTTCGTATTTAACTCAGCGCCTTAAGATTTCGTATATTCTCGTAAGTCAATGGTAGCCTTCGAATACGCAGGGAATGAGGTAGTGCGCGAGCGCGGGTCCCGAGGTACACTCGCAACCCGATGGTTTTTCATGTAACTGTAATAAGTAATATTTTGTTTACCAAAGATTAAGGCAATTTAGAAGTGATTGTATATTTTCATTATAGTTGTCTATAATTACTAAAAAGAGGTTGATTTTATGTTTGTTTTATCTATAAAACGTCTTTGAAAATATAGCGAGAACTCATTTTGATTAAAATTAAATATATGTTATTTTTGAAATTTATGTCATTATAAGTATAAATAATATGCTACAATAAAGGCTTATCTGTGATTGTTAAAATCAATATAATATTATAGTGTCAGTGGGGAGACCAACAAACTGCAATGCAGAGGGTCTCGGGTTCGGCATTTTTGTTTTTTTGTTTTTCGGCTCTACTGAAATCTCGTGTTTTATCCTTTACGACAATTGAAATTTCCGGTATCGGTATGAGTCGCAATCTTCCCGCACCAGTTACTTACACCCCCGTTGCCCTAGGCATCGTGCCTCCGCATCACTTGTCGGCACGGGTCGTAACCTGTCACACATGCCTTTGCGCCATCGGCATTATGAATGAGAAAAAGCTTTTTATTAAAATTAGGGTCGTAAAGGACAATAAAAAGTAAACGACCTTTATGCCCTAATTAGGAAAGATAAAGCAAAGCACAAATTAGGGCGTAAAGATATCTATTATCAAATAACATGTTTACGACCGTTTGATTTGTTATAATAATATTGTTTATGTTGTCGTATAAAAAGTTCAATGAAAAAATGATATTATACGACCTCATAAATAAAAAAAAACATGAGTTTGCACTCCTTATTGAAAATTAGTTTTACGATACAGCCTAAATAGTAAAATAAAAACGAGCTAGAGCTAAAAAGATAGGATTATATGATATTAAGTATATCAATCGATAGAGCTCGCGACGCTGATGCCGAATATATACATATAACTCATTTTTGACAAAATGTCCTTAACGACACTTGAAATTTCCGGTATCGATATAAATTTACGGTATTGATATATAAACCTATATCTATACTAATATTATAAAGAGGAAATATTTGATGTTATGATTGTAAGGATTTAACTCAAAAAAAATTTACATAACCAACTTACATTTATGCGACCAAAGCCGCGGGCAAAAGCTACTTTTAATTAAACATATCACATCAATTAAAACATACTTTATTAAGCAATAGTAAATTAACTAAGATCACAGTTTTATCTAACATCTTACGTGATTGACCAGAGTACCTGCCGAGTTTGGTAAAGTTTTCCTTTCGTGGAGTCAAAAAAGACAACAAACCATCCAGGGTTTCTTCACAGGTTGGTAGGATTTTACTGGGAGCCAGCGCAAAACCGTAGTACCCGTTGTCTCTAAGTTCAAAAGATATTACGTACCTGAAGAAAACGTGATTGTATATTATTAGAAATTACGCGAGACTTAAATGTTACATGTTTAATAATACTAGGTAAATTGTATCTTAAATCAATAATAATTATAGAACCTGGACTACGTTTTTAAAGAAACAATTACGTAGTACACGAGCTTCTTGGTCAATAAGCACGTTTTTTTTTAGTAAATTGTCGTTTATCACAATTCTTGCAAACAGATTTGTACGAAACCAATAACCAATAAGCCAGTCCAGAGTTTTGTTTGCAAGGGCAAAGTATGTATATATTTTTTACACGTTCGGTGTCAGTTGACGTTTTTTTTATACAACTAAGGTGGCCATCAAGCTATGGCCCACCTGATGGTAAGTGGTCACCGTAGCCTAAGGACGCCTGCCAAACCAGAGGCATCATTTGCGCGTTGCCTATACTTTAAGAAAGGCAGTGGGAAGGAAAAGGAGTGGGAAGTGGAAAGAGGGTGATTTGGCCTCCGGCACTCTCAGTCACCGAACGAAACATAACAGTAGGAATACTGCTATTTCACGCCGATATTCTGTGAGAGGGTAGCCCTTCTCCGGTCGAGCCGGCCCATTCATGCCGAAATCAGCGAGGCTCATCTACTCTAATTATTGATAGCAATACTTTCTTTTAAAAAGACTGCTCTTGTTCTATGAGGGCAGGTGATCTTGGTCATAGTATTACTTTCCTTTTTCTTTTTAACAGTAACTCTCTTACCCGGAATGACCTATGCTACGGGGGACTTTACAAACTTTAAAGCAATGCGCTCAAAGAACATATAAGTAATATTGTATTCTGTTTACGCGAATGTTATTCATTGAAATTATTATCATAATTATCATACCATTTTGTGAGTGAGATTAAACACCTGTGTCTCACTAACAATGAAACAATGGTTAGTTTTGATGTCCAGTCATTATTTACATGCATACCTGTACATGACTGTATTGAAATAACTAAAAGGAAGCTAATAGAGTATAATATGCCTGAGGAATATGCAGAACTACTTAAGCATTGCTTAACAACTGGCTATCTGTTGTGGGACAACAAATTCTACATGCAAGTCGATGGTGTGGCAATGGGTTCCCCAGTATCGCCCGTTGTTGCCGATATATATATGGAAGACTTCAAGGCTCGAGCATTACAGACTGCCCCCATCACACCCAGGATTTATAAGAGGTTTGTAGATGATACTTTTACAATACTACCAACAGATAGTGTTAGTGTATTCCTAGAACATCTTAATTCCATTAATAACAACATCCAATTTACTATGGAATTAGAGGCAAATAATTCATTAGCATTCTTAGATGTACTTGTCATCAGGAATCCTGATCATACTTTGAGCCACACTGTGTATAGAAAAAAGACCCATACAAATAGGTACTTAAACAGTGAATCTCACCACCATCCTAAACAGTTAGCTACCGAGGGAATGTCTTTGTTTCAGAGAGCCCACGGGATCTGTGACAAGAAACACCTGGACGCCGAGCTTCAACATGTCAAGCAAGTACTGCAAGACAACAAGCTCCAACAGCCGCGCCGCTGTCACAGATCCCGAGAAAAGCCAGCCACAGTCGAGCGCCAGCCTGCTATACTGCCTTATGTAAGGGGTGTCACTGACAAGATTGGCTACATCTTGAAGCGAGCTTCAATCAACACATATTTCAAGCCGCCAATGAAGATAAGTCAATTTTTACCATCCGTCAAGTGCGAATTACCTTTACAAGATGCAAGGCTCTATAAAATAGATTGTGACTGCGGACTCTCATACATTGGTCAAACCAAGAGAAGCATAGGCACCCGCATAAAAGAACACATAGCTGATGTAAAACACAAACGCTCGTTGAAGTCTGCTGTGTGTGAACATGCGGCTCGACCGGAGTAATACCACGGCCTCACCAAAAACCGGCGTAAAATAGCGCTTGCGTTGTGTTTCGTCGAGTGAGTGAGGGTACCGGAGGCCCAAAGCCCACCCCTCTATGATGGCACAGTTGAATTACCGAACGCTACCCCAGGAGGGTACCAACTGCGCTAGCGTTGGAGAATCCCTCTCTGGGCTTCCACGATCAGGGCAGAACGTACCTGAGCGTGAACGCCCAGGTCGCCCCTCGTATTCTGGGGGGGGGCAAAACTGCGCTCAATAATGCCCGAGGCAAGAGTAGAAATACCATAGCACCCCTTGCCACGCTGGCCGTGGACTTTTGCAACATCAGGGGATTACATAGTAATCTTAATGCTGTTCACCACCACCTCGAGACAGCAAAGCCAGCCCTGCTCTTCTTGACCGAGACGCAGATATCGTTTCCAGCAGATCTTTTTTTTTTTGTTTCCCAGGAAAAATGCTTGATGCACTACCCGCCGGCTAGAGGACGGCACCGGCGGGGCGTGTGGGACTCCCCAGCAAGACGTGCTGGTATACCCACTAAAAAACCTGGGGTGTTCCCTCTCTCACCCAATGGGGGGGCCAGTTGGGAACTTAAAAGATTCAACCATAGCAGGCCCCCCCGTGTGGGTGCCGGCCGGGTCATAATCGGACCCGACCACCTCTCGTCCCCAGGGGAGAGCCTGACTGGCATCCCCTTTAGACGTTGGAAGGCGCGCGGGAACACCGCGCGCGCCCTCTCGGGGCTTTTAATTTACGGGTGGCAGGGTCCCCTGAGGCCCCGCCACCCGGAGCCCCTAGGTGGGGGGCAGGAGAGTGACATAAGCGCGTCTCCTGTGCCCCCTCCTCCGGCGGCGGACGTCCGGGGCGTAAGGATCTTCCTCACGCCCCCGCTCCGCCGCCTCCTTCTGCGAGATGACAGTCTCGCAGAAGGAACTCATTGCGCCCCAGCACCTGTCATCGCCGACCATCTTAGACACGACGGTCGGCAACGAGAGGTCGGGGCCACAGCAGACACATCCTTTTTTTTTTTTTGTTGCCCAGGAAAAAATGCTTGATGCACTACCCGCCGGCTAGGGGACGGCACCGGCGGGGCGTGTGGGACTCACCAGCCTAGTGCTGGGATACCCACTAAAAAAACCTGGGGTGTTCCCTCTCCCACCCAATGGGGGGGGCCTGTTGGGAGTCTAAAAAGATTCATCCATAGCAGGCCCCCCATATGGGTGCCGGCCGGGTCAATGGGACCCGACCTCCTCTCGTCCCCGGGGGAGAGCATTTCACCGCTCTCCCCTTTTCGAATTTAGAAGGCGCGCGGGAACACCGCGCGCGCCCTCTATGGGTTCTTACTCACGGGTGGCAGGGTCCCCTGAGGCCTTGCCACCCAGAACCCTTAGGTGGGGGGCAGGAGAGCGACATAAGCGCGTCTCCTGCGCCCCCTCCTCCGGCGGCGGATGTCCGGGGCGTAAGGATCTTCCTCACGCCCCCGCTCCGCCGCCTCCTTCTGCGAGATGACAGCCTCGCAGAAGGACCTCATTGCGCCCCAGCACCTGTCGTCACCGACCATCATGGATACGACGGTCGGCAACGAGAGGTCGGGGCCAATCACGGCGACCAGGGCACAGCGCTCCTCGGCCCACGCCGGACACTCCTCCAGCGTGTGCTGCGCCGTGTCCCGGTCGCACTCCTCGCAGTGGTGACACCTGGTTGTCGGCTCCCTACCGGCTATCTTGCACAGGTACTCTCCGAAACAGCCGTGTCCGGAGAGCACCTGAGTAAGCCGGTAGGTGAGCGGTCCGCGCCGTCTGTCCGTCCATTGACTTAGCACCGGACGGACAGCCTCGACTGTCCTCACCCCATAGCGGGGCTGGGCCAGTCGCTCCTCCCACCTGGCCTCGAGGACCAGTCGAGCCTGCGACCTTCGCGTCTCCACCGCCCCGTGAGTGGGTTCCTCACCATGGAGCCGGAGGTCCACGCGCCAGTGATACACCGACGCTTGGACCTCCGCCTCCAAATCCCAGGGCGGCGATGCCGCCAGGACGCACGCCGCCTCAAAGGAGACGGTGCGGTACGCCCGCGACACCCTGATCGCCATCGCCCTCTGAGGTTTCCTCAAGAGGGCGATGTTTCGGCGATCGAGGGCGCCGGCCCAAATGGGCGACCCGTAAAGGGCCATCGACCGCACCACCCCCAAATAGAGGCGGCGGCAGACGACACTCGGCCCCCCGATATTCGGCAGCAGAGAGCTAAGCGCTCCCGCCGCCGACATCAGCCGGGGGGCCAGGCGGCTAAAATGGACGCGAAAGTTCCAGCGGCCGTCGAGGTGGAGCCCCAAGTATTTCATACTCGGCTCCACCCCGATGCGGACCCCTCCAACTATGATGTGGGCATCTGGTGGCGGCGCCCGCCGAGGCCCATGAAATAACAGGGCCTCGGACTTTTCCAGCGCCACCTCCAGTCCCAACATCCTAATTCTACCGACAACCAGGGCCACCCCTGCCGTGGCAAGACGGGCAGCTGCCCCGTAATCCTCTCCCCGGGCCGTGACCAGCGTGTCGTCGGCGTAACAAGTTACGCCGACGCCCGGGGGCAGGGCGCCCCGCAGCACCCAGTCGTAGCCGATGTTCCACAGGGTCGGTCCAAGAACGGAACCCTGCGGAACACCGCACGACACCTCCCTCCGGAACGTTTCTCCGTTCCGCCCCACACAGAATACACTCCTCTGGTGCAGGTAGTCCCCGACTATTCGGCGCAGATAGGGAGGCACCTCATGAAATCGGAGCGCCTCCCTAATAGTCGCCCACGGCAGGGTGTTGAACGCGTTGGCGATGTCCAAGGACACCGCCAACACCACCCCGCGCGAGGCGACCGCCTCTTCCGAGAGGGCCTTGACGCGACTGATCGCGTCAATCGTCGATCGGCCTTCTCGGAATCCAAACTGATGTTCGGACAAGTCGGGGCCCACCCGCACCAGGTGCCTGGAGAGGCGGGCAACCACTACACGCTCAAAGAGCTTGCCCACCTCATCCAACAGCACTATGGGGCGGTACGCGGAGGGAGAGTCCGCGGGGCGGCCCTCCTTTCTAAGGAGGACCAGCTTACCCGTCTTCCACATGGAAGGGAACCGTCCCGACTCCAAACAGGCGCTAAACAGCCTGAGGAGCCGGTCCCCTAGGGCGTCGTAGGCCAAAACCAGGGCGCGGCCAGGAATTCCGTCCGGCCCCGGGGCGGTGTTTTTGCCCCGGAGCCGAACCATTGCCGCGCCGAGCTCCGCCATTGTTACCTCTGGCGCCCCGGCATCGGCACCGCCCTCCTCAATATTGGGCGGCGCCATTTCGGGAGGCGTGTGCTCCGCTCTCGAAGGAAAGAGAGCGGAGACCACCTCCTCTAATTGCCGGGGCTGGAGACTCTCGGTGACCGGTGGGGCCCAGGGGCGCAACTTGCCCCTGACCGCCTTGTACGGACGGCCCCACGGGTCTGCCTCGAGAGTCCCCAGGAACTCTTCCCATCTTTGGGCTTTGGCCTCGCTGATGGCGGACTGCAGGGCGTACTTCCGCTGTACGTATTCGCCCCGCAGCCGTGCCTCCACGGTCGCGTCACGGTACCGCCGCCGTCGGCGGTACCTAGTGTACTGGCGACGCGCCGCGATGCACGCGGCGCGTTTTTGACTGATGTCGTCAGACCACCAGTACACCTGACGCCTAGGAGGTCGAGCACTGGCCCGGGGCATCGACGCGTCGCAAATCCGCGTCATTGCGCCCCGGAACCACTCCGCCTCTAGCTCAACCTCCACAGGCCCTTCGCCCATTGGGGTCCAGGCCTGGACGATGGAGGCTTCCACCAGCACGTCTACGTTGAGACGTTTCAACGCCCATCGTGGGGACGACGGGGTGTGCACTCTCCTGGGGCGATCGTCCGGGATCGCCGGCGAGGCGGAGATGTCGAACCGCACGTAACGGTGGTCCGACAGTGACTCCGCCTCGACCAGCACTTGCCAGTCCCGGACGCGGCGCGCTACGGCAGGGCTTGCGAACGAAATGTCCACAATGGACTCACCCTGCCAGCGCACGCACGTGGCGACCGATCCCCGGTTAAGAACCACGAGACCGGTCGCAATCGCCCACTCCTCCAGCGCGTCGCCGCGAGCGTCGGTGACAGGGGATCCCCAAGCCGTTGATTTGGCATTGAAGTCCCCCGCCACCACGAGCGGACGCGATGGGTACCGGTTAATAACGGCCCCCATCGCGCCCAAAAATTGCTCAAACTCGGCGAGGCGCCGGTTTGGAGAAAAGTACACCCCGATCAGGACGGTTCCCTCCCAATCAACACATATATATCCCTCGCCCCTGTCTGTCATCACCAGGAGCGAGGGACCGGACGAAACAATGGCCGCCGAGCCTCCGAGGTCCCCAAACCAGTTGTTTCGGCTGGGGACGCAGTAAGGCTCGGCGACCACGGCGATGTCTATTGACCACTCCGCCATGTGCTGCAGCAAGATATCCTGCGCCCTGGCGGAGTGGTTAATATTCACCTGTAGGAGGCGATGGGCCATAATTAATATTAGGTGTCCATCGCCTCCGTACTTCTCCCTGCTTGGGACGGGGCCGGGGCGGCCGGAGTCCCGGCGACCGCCCCTCTGGCCCTACGTCGTCTCGGTGGGGAGCAAGATTTGCTCCCCATCCGGTGCTCCGCCGGCTTTCCTGCAGCAGAACAGAGGCTGCAGGAAGGTTTTGCGGCGGAGCAGGCGGCGGCCTTGTGGCCGGGCTGACCGCAGCGATAGCAGAGATCGCTGCGGTCAGTTTCAGCGGTGCATTGCTGCCTCACGTGCCCCGGTTCGAGGCAGCGGTAGCACCGCCTAGGCCTCGGCTCCAGGAGATTCACCTGAGCCGAGACCATCCCGACCAGCAAACGGCCGGCCGCCACCTTCTTCGCCGCGGCGATGGGGCAGCGCACCACCACCGTGCACAGGCCACTCTCGCCGCGGCGCATCTCCCCCACCCTGACCTGCGCCAGGGGGCAGGCTCCGGCATGTGCCACCGCAGCGGCGACATCCTCGGAGGAGGCCGAGTCATCCAGCCCAGTTACTCGCATTTCTGCGGACTTTACCGGGCGGGAGACCTTGACCTCCTCAGGCGTGAAGAGTGACCGAATTGTTTCGGCCACCCTGTCCGCCTTGTCGCCGGAGGTGGCACCTGGGACCTCTAAGATCCTGGCCCCAGTTGCGGCAACCTTAAAGAAGACGCCTCCAGCGAGGCCCATCTCAGCAAGGTTGCCTTTCATGGCCTGTGTGGCCCGCTGGAGGACGCCCGCGTAACTAACGCCTTGCGCAAGCCCCTCCTCCGTCAGCTCCACCACAACGGCGGTGGAGCGCGGGAGGCGCAGGTCAGCCGGGCGGAGGCCCTTCTTCTTTCTTTCCACCGGGGTAGCCCGGGAGGCCTTCTTCTTCTTCTTCTTCCTCCTCTTCTTCCCGACGACCTCTGTCCACGGCTGCTCAGCCGAAGAAGAGGCCACCGGGGGGGGTTGGAGCTGGGAGGCGGGGCGCCGCGGCGCCACAGCGGCGGTCGCCCTCCCCTTGCCCTTCCCCTTCCCCTTAGAAGAGGAGGCCGATGGTGTGGGGGCAGATGTCTGCCGCGCAACCGGTGGGCCGGAGGGCGCCGGGCCAGCCGGCGTGCCTCCGACCATCCGGGGGCGGCCCCCAAGCGGAGGGCCCAGGGTAGGGACGGGCGTGAGGCCATAGTTGGCCAGGCACGCATCAACCACGTTGCGCGCCTGAGCCACCGTGGCCCGCATCAGTTCGTCCGCCCAGGCGGGACGCCGGTCCTCCGCGGGAGTGAAGGGCCGTGCTGGGCGCCGCGGGAGGGGTGGGAACTCCTCCCGTGGCCTCCCGGCAGGCGCCACGGCGGCGGCCGAGGGCGTCTTGGCAGCGTTGGTCCGAGCGGCAGCGGCAGCGGCCGCCTTCATGGCCGTCACCTCCGCTCGGAGCTCCGCCAGCTGCCTATGCAGGCCCTCATTCTCCGACCTCCAGCGCCTCTGAAGGTCGGCGGAAGTCTGTCCCCACAGGTGGAAGAAGGCCTCCCTCATATCTTCCGTGGCATTTTTTAGGTCCCGGACGAACCCCCCCTTCAGGTTGCCGGACCGGGCCGCCACCCTCAAGACGGTCTCGGCGCCAGCCTCAAACCGTTGCCTGAGGTCGGCAACCGAGTCCCCAGCCGAGGGGGACGCATCCAGGACCTCAACCGTCTTCGGGGCATCCCGACGGGCAGGTAAAGGCTGCCCGGGGAGCCTCCTCGTGGAGGGAGGCGGCATCGGGGAACCAGCCCTACCTCGACAGGGCATCCCCTCCACCACCTCCACCTCCGTGTCTGAGCACGAGCCCGACGGCACCGGATGCGTTGTCTTCCGGCGCTTCGCGGAAGCCTCCCGCTCTCTTCCAGTCGCCGACGAGCACCGGCTCTGAGGCCGACTTGCCTCTGAGCCCGAGCCCGCCTCGGACCCGGACTCGACGCTGACGGAGCTCCTCCGGCTTCCGTCAGGCGTCGACGCGCTAGCTCTATCATCACTGGCGCGTGGTCGTAAAGGGCGCTTAAAGCGCCCTTTGGAGTCGCGCAATGGCACTCCATGCTCCTTCTCCTTCTCAACTTCTATGGGTTTTTGTTTTCCATGATTTTCCATATTGATCCCACGAGTAGAGACGATCTAAAGTCGACCCCCGGGTGACGCTCATTCCGGGGGAAGGCCTACATACTGCTGGGGGACGGCAGGTACCCAGAGGTTTTTACAACTTCGCTGTTGGGTGGTGTGAGTTTTCCTTCTCGCGGGCCGGCCAACTAAGGCAAGCCCCTCGGTCCCGTTGAGCCGCTAGACGTGATCAACGACACTCAACGGGTAACGAGTCGGTTGGAGCAGGGTTGGGTTTCCCCTCCCCTATGTGCTCCCGCCCGGGCCTTACAGGCCCCACTGGTGATTTTTTAGAGAGGTTGTCTTCCTCTATCCCCCCGTGTTGGGCCGAATGGGGGTCCATGTTGGACCGATCCACCCGCCCCAACACCCCAAAATCGCCTAACTGAGCAGGACTCCTACACCTAGACCTAAACTACCCAGGTAGGTAGGTTACCTAACAAAACCTAACCCTAACCTAAACCTACCACTCTAACGGGCCCCTACAACCTAGCAACCTAAACCCTAACTAAACCTAACCTAACAACCCTAAATATATATATATATATATATATATAGACACACATATATATATATATATATACCTAACCTAACCTACCTACCTAGGCCTGCCCTGGCCTTACGGGCCCCTACTTGTTATTTTTTACCGAGGTTTTCTTCCTCTACCCTCCCTGTCTCAAATCCACGTTTCCTCTGCTAATCAGAGGAACACGTGGAGAGACCCCCAAACGCGGCCCTTGCGGGCCGATAACCCCGAGACAAACTGCCTCGGGTTCCCTACGCGTGTGCCAGAGTATTAGCCACGAGTAATAATGCCCCTGAAAGGACATTATTACCCGTGTTGCCCGGGGTGTACCGGCCTAACGACTGCCGTTCCAATCCACTAAAATGTAGAAAGGACCAGCAGCCGTCGGGCACACGGGGAGGTTCTCTGGCCACACACCCCACAGCAGACACATCCTACCTCAACTACCCTGGGTACGGACTAGAACACTCCTTTTTGTCTAGGGCCGGAGTGTGCGTGTATGTCAGAGACGATATCAGCTCTCGTCGCCTCAGCAATCTTGAAGGTAGGGACCTCTCCATCTTATGGCTCCGTGTAGACAGCGATGACCATCCCCGCGTCTATGCGTGCCTCTATAGGTCCCATAGCGGTGACACCGAAACTGACCGACTCATTGAGCACATCCAGATGGCTTCAGATTTTGTGCAGCAGCAGATCCCGTCCGCAGAGATCGTTTTACTTAGCGATTTTAACGCCCACCACTCCGACTGGCTCAGTTCCAGTAAGACCGATCATGCGGGGAGATCTGTTCACGACTTCGCCCTGGAATATGGCCTGAATCCCAAATGTGGAGAGCCAAAATCCTTCACTGTTGGACCTTCTGCTGACTTCACATCCGGATGGCTACCGCGTATCTGTTGGCGCCCCACTTGGTTCCTCAGATCATTGCCTTGTCCGGAGTACAGTGCCTCTCACGTGCCCGCCGCAATCGCGTGTCACACGCAGCCGCCATGTGTGGCACTACAAGTCAGCAGATTGGGATGGGATGCGGTCCTTCTTTGCGTCCTACCCTTGGGGACAAGTATGCTTCTCGCCGGATGATCCCAATGCCGTTACTGACTCTGTTGCTGATGTGGTGCTACAGGGTATGGAGCTTTTTATTCCGTCCTCTGTGGTCCCCATTGGTGGCAAATTTCGGCCTTGGTTTGGTCCATCTTCCAAAAACGCTTCTCGCAGGAAGCAGGAAGCTTACCAACCCTGGGCTGATTCGGTGACGGCATGTGATGTAAATACCAGCGCATTAAAAAAGGAGTATAACTTTGCTTCCAGGTCCTTCAAAAGAGACATTGCAAGAGCGAAGTCGGAGCACATTGGTAGAATTGGCGAGAGGCTTGAGCGTCTTCCTTCGGGAACTCGTGCATTCTGGTCTCTTGCCAAAGCTATCGAGGGAAATTTCTGCAAGCCATCCTTTCCACCTCTACACATGGGAAATGAAACGTTGGCCCACGACGCAAAGGAGAAAGCCGATCTTCTGGGCAAACTTTTTGCGTCCAACTCGACTTTGGATGACGGGGGATATAAACCGCCTACTATACCGCGGTGTGACGGTTGTATGCCGGATATCAAGTTCTACCAACGCTCAGTGCGCTTAGCACTTCTATCCCTTGATATCCATAAGTCGAGTGAGCCTGATAGAATCCCTCCTACTGTGTTAAAGATGTGCGCTCCTGAGTTGGCGCCGGTCTTAACGCGACTATTTCGGCTCTCTTACTCTTCTGGCGTAGTTCCGACATCATGGAAGTCAGCATTGGTCCACCCGATCCCAAAAAAAGGCGACCGCTCAAATCCATCCAACTACAGACCGATAGCCATGACCCCCCTTTTCTCGAAGATAGAGATAATGGAATCCGAGATTTGACAAACCGCAGATTCTTGCTAAAGAACACCGATTCCTACCAAGGATGCTTCGCGAGGCTATTGAAATAAAAAACACATCCTAATTTCAATAGAGAAGATGGTTGGAATGTACCACCAGCTTGGGATCCAGTAATTCAAAAAGTCAAACCCAAGAAGAAACAAACCACAGCTAGACTTCATGAAACTTGAAGCTCTTTCTGCGTAAATAGAAACACCAATAACTAAATTATGTTTGGGTAATTTGAAATAACTACACTGAAACATTGAGACAACTACCATCTTAGTCTCCCCGTGACCATGGCTACTGAAAAGCAACCGAAACGTCGGGGAAAGTGTAAACCTAAATATAAATAGTTTTAATAGTTTCAATAATTTTATTAGCTTTTATATAAGTAAAATTCAATAGTAATAGTAGTGTAACGTTTCAAAATTATGTAATACAGTGATTAATAAACAACGCGATAAAATCCGTATATAGTAGTTTAATTTCAAAGAACATATAAAATTAGCATAGCTATTCTAAAAGCATAGCTATCAGAAGTTTTTGTCTTGTTTAGGAATCGAACCTTGTTGTAGATTCAATTTGCGCGCATTAGCTATTGCTCACGCAGGTCATTTAGTTCCTTCGCTATTGCGAAGTAACTAAATGACCTGCGTTATGCTAGCTTAGTTATTAGTACTACCGGTCGCCTAGTGCTCGAAATTCAACCAAAGTTTGCCTTAATATTGCTTAATATTGCTGATATATAATTATAGTGTCTTATCTAAATAATATATGTCATTATATATTGATGTATGTAACCATAGTTACGCGCTTCGACTGCGTGTGTCAAATGCATGGTTGTGTGCGTGTAGTGTATTTTCAATAATTTAATGTATTTCTTATGCATATTTTATATAAATATTAGGATGCGCCCCTCCTTCTCCATATAAACTTTCACTGTGCCAAATTTCATACTCCTCCGTCCGCGCAATTTTCGTTAAAAGGAGTACAAAGTTTTTGCTTCACGTATTAATATATAGATACTCCTCTTTATTTTGTCTTAACACGTTGAGCGTCTGATTTAAAAAGTGAAAGGAAGGCCTTTGCGGTTATGAACACCTGGTGTACACAAACACGCAAGAGATTAAAGATTAGGTGTTTTATTTTGGGTATTTAGTTTTAATGACAGATTATATAGTGTTGTCTTTCGTAATCATGGCTGCTGAAAAGCAACCGAAACATCGAGAAAAGTGTAAACCTAAAAATAAATAGTTTTAATAATTTTATTAGCTTATAAATTAGTAAAATTCAATAATAGTAGTAGTAGTGTAACAATTTTCAAAATTATATAATAGGTACAGTGTAAAATAAATAACGCGATAAATTCCGTATATGGTAGTTTGATTTCAATGAATAACATTCGCGTAAACAGAAGACAACATTATGACAGATTATAATTATATTGAAATCCTTAAACTCTATCTTAGAGGGTATGAAACGCAAGCGATCTAACAAATGTAAGAAATAAACGGCACATCTAGCTAAACAACTATTTATTCTATCAAATATTTTTTGGCAATAATTTTCGGTCGTAATTTTATACTATGCGTTTAGGTCTCACTCTCATAAAGCATATTATGAATATATTTACTAGTCATGCTGTTAATTAAATGACGATAGACGAAATACATCAATAATATGACCAAAGGAAACAATGATTGTGATTGACTATATGATATTATGAAAAAACTTACGGCACTCGGAAATGCTGCTTAACCCAACAACCGCTTGCTCCGGATGCCAGATAGCCTTCAGATTACAGAAGACATTAGTATTATTATAATGCATATTTACAGAATTCTAGATGTTTAACACTAGACGTAGTGAGATGGCATGATGAAGTATCCATTAATTGTTAAGAAGCATTTTGCTGTGTACTGCGAGATATAGGCCTCTTCCATTGTACAACATCTGGGATACCCATCCAGTTTTACTAACCATCATTTACAGGTCTAGTTGTGCCGAAATACGTTTTAGCTATACCAATACGCAACCAAAGTAAAAGTGGATATAGTGACGAGAATAGAAAATGGTATGTTAAGCTGGTTTGGGCATGTAGAAAGAATGGACGAGAAAAGACGTTTAAAAAAGTTTATAATGCTAGTGTGAATGGAACAGTCGCAAAGGGAAGACCTAGGCGAACGTTTCTTGATCAGATTGGAGACGTTCTGGATAAAGGCCAGGTTAAGAGCACCTTAAACTAGCGGGCGTGTATGAGGAATGTTATGAAAGTGAATAAAGCCAGAGAAGTGTGTCAGGATCGTAGCGAATGGAAATCCGTAGTCTCTTCCTACCCCTCTGGGAAACAGGTGTGAATCTATGTATGTATGTAATACGCAACCTCCCATAGGACTCGTTTGTACCAACTACCATCAGTCTTACAGCAGATATAGCCAGCCAATAGTCTTATAATTCTACAAACCATGCCAGTTTTTTGAGAGATAAACACATTTTCAAATGTCCTCATATAATACATAAGTATTTACGCCAGAAGGTCAAGTACATGCCAAGAGTGCAGCTGCTGGAATCGCGTCGCAATGTCAACTTAAAAGCGCGCGTGGTACAAGTCCCAACTTGTTTTCTTCATACTTTAGTTATGAAGGAGGACTTTTGGCCCAAGGGCGTGGTGTTACGTTGCTTCCATGGACAAGTCCCACAGGAACGCAGAACAAAAGAGTGCAAGTGAATCATTTCTAACATAGTTAATAAGTTATATAAATACTAACACAAATTGTGTGTATGTTAGTCCATAAGGTATTTTCTATCTATGCGTCTATGCCATGCGAAATAAATTGGTTGTTATTATTATTATTAATCTGAATCTATTTCACCGTCTTGAGAGCTTCACGATGGAACAAATTGTAAATTGCGGATGTTGTGTAATGATAGTAAAATTAACAAAATACAACTTTTATTTTGTAGATTTGATGAGCTTACCAATTGTTTCAACAGAAGTTCCATAGTGATAGATTGTTCTATATCTTGCCCTGATTCTTTCTGCTGCTATTGCACACATTCTGTACTGAAATTGTATAAAAGTCTATGTACTTAAAGATTTCAGGTTATATCGAAATAAAAATCCAAAGTACTGTTCAAATTTATCTTGGAAGGGAATAATACCTGCAGCTTATCCTACTTCCACTTATATTATAAATGTGAACGTTTGTGTAGATGTTCGGTAATCGATCACACATAGGTACATCCTGTAATTAATTAGTAATATTGGCACACTGATCGAACATGTCAAATTTTTTGTACTTCCATTATCTTAAAAGATGTTAAGTTTTTACCTAGTGGACGGCGGCATAGGTTATGTTGATGAAATAGCTTGTTTTGTTCCTATCTATTACTAAATTTTGCTCAAAGCTTCGATCGCGTAAATCTAGATCAGGTTAGGCGGGTAGTGCATCAAGCATTTTTACTGGGTATCAAAAAAAAAAAAATTATGAATATATATGTATGTCCTGTTTTGTCCCCCTAACAACTTCTTCTTCATCTTAGCGGTTATTCCGGTTGCATCCGCGGCGTTGGCGTTGGAACCCAGGGACTACTTTCCCGCTAAGTCTCCTCCATTTCGCACGGTCTTCAGCATCCTGTGGTGTGAGGTTGTTGGCACGCATGTCACCTGTTACGACGTTAAGCCAGCATTTCTTGGGTCTGCCCCGTTTACTCGGGCCAGGCAGAGGTGGCATGGCAAGACATTTGTTCCCCACGTAATATGCCAGTTTTCGTAAAACGTGACCGTTCCAACGTTGGCGACTCTCTTGCAGCTTATCTGCTATGCCATGGACAGGAAGACTGCCACGGATGCGGGAGTTTCTCATACGGTCCTTCCACGTTACTCCCCACACCCAGCGCAACATATTCATTACCGTGACACGCAGTTCCTACTTGTGCCACCCAAGCACTGGCCACGTCTCACTGCCATATAAAAGGACGGTGTGACGGTCTGACTCCCTGACATACTTGTCAGGGAAGTATGCGAAATTTCATGATGATCGGTCCAGTAGTTAAGGCATGAAAGCGTAACTAACAAATAAACTCACGTTTACATTTATAATATTAGTAATGAAGTAAGGATTATAATGCTTTAACTGTTACTTGTTGTAGGTATATGTAAATAAATAATTAGATCCGGGCGAAAATGCAGGTTGAAAATAATATAAGTACTTTTTACACACTACTTCATCGTAATTATCCAGGTGTTTCATGGAAGACCCGTAAGAAATGATGATGTACTGTCCATAGGAATGGAAGGTCACATAATACTCCAGCTTACTGTTCTTGGCTTTGACAAGGTTGGCCATAGCAATGCTCTCTCTTTCTGAAAAGGCATTAGGTCCACAGTAGATCTGCGACGTTGGATTCCAGCTAACTCCTACAGCTGGAAACATAGGAATACTATAAATATTTACAGAGTATTTTTACCTATATTGCAGCCTGATTGACGGTATACCGTTATAGTGGGCAATGATCACTTGAAATCTTTATATTTTATTGAAAATTGCCATACTGTACATACTTTACAGATTAAATACCTTGTAGAGAGATCAGTTCACAAATTAAACATTTGCGGGACAAAATTCGACAGAAAATTGAGTGGTACACAATCAGATTAGTTCTAAAATCCCAAAATTACTATTTTTATATATTAATTATTTTTGCTATTTGTAGCCTTGTAAAGTACAAGATATACAGCGTGTAACAGAAAGATTTGGTCATACGTAAAGTACGTAATGTATATCTGATAAATGACCTAGGTGTCCTATCCATGGTTGGGTCACTGATGTAGATTCAGTACCAGCGATCCAGCTATCATACAAAGCAGCGAGTTGGCATACCGTCGTGCTTATAGTCGGTAGGCCTGAAGTCTCTGAAGAGCCTGACAAAAACACACCTCCCCATGTGGCGAGGGGATATGTATCAGGAGCATTTCAAATATACAAAAATTTCAAAGGTTTTATATTTATTATATTTTAAACACGCATCATTCGAAATCAATTAACGTTAGCAATACGTTTAGGTACTCACTGCCATGTGCATGAGCAAAGTTTCGGTTCAGGTCAACTCCGTCGTCATCGTTGCGATTTTTTCTCCATAACCGATCCTGTGAAGAATTTTGTAATTATATCTAATATTTTGTTTTTAATACGTATTTATCCGTCGTTGTGTTTGACTAAGATGTTATGTTTCTGGAAGATTACAGGTAAAAGCAGGTGAAGTATATAAGTGGAAGAAATGGGTAACAACATTCATCCCAGATTTGACCAATGTGAGAAACTTAAATTATTTAGAAAAGAAAGTAGATACGAGTTTCTTCCAAATTTAAACTTACGTTCTATATAAATTTATATTATGTAAGCAATTTTTCTTGATTCTCTTTTAAAAATACACATTTTGTTCTATTAATTAAGTCCTGTGTCGCGGGGGACAAACAAAGATAAAGATATATTTATTTGTATAAAACATGTGTAGTTTACAAGACATACATCCTATAATAAAATTGTTCACAATACGTAATTGTTATGTAACAACATGTTTTGCCAAGGCCGGCGTACAAATATTTAAATTATGTGACTAAACAGAATAATAAATGCAATATAATAATAAAACAATAATAGAATTAAGCCACAATAAGAAAATTATTAATTTAGAAATTATAAAACAATATTTTGGCGTAAATCCGTTAATGAAATGTCGTAATAATAATGTCTGAATAAAATATATTGTGAATAATAAATTAGAAAATACAGTCAATAAAAGATATAAAAAAATAACAGCAATAAAGATAAAAATAAAAATTCAATTATTAAAAAGTATCATTCAAGTAGTCGGTAATATTGTAATAACATTTTTCTGATAACATTTCTTTAACTTTAGTTTTAAGAAGATTTAGATTCATAGCTTTATAGTGTTTTGGAAGCTTATTATAAATTTTAGGTGCCAAACAAAATACACTATTACCCAATTTAGCAGTTTTGGCGCTGTGTAGACATAGCCGATCATTGTCTTACCTGTTGCGTTGAACAGTGTCGGATAGTCGTGGGAATAATGTCGGATTTGTTTTTACAAACAGACATATTTCTAAAATATACAAGGATGGTAGTGTAAAATGCTATTACCTCGGAAATACGGTTGACAACTATCCGTTACACTCAGACCAAACATAGCGCGGAGACATCATTTTTGGAGTTTTTAAATAATTAAGTTTTGTCAGTTGAGTTTCTCCAAAAAAAATCACACTTCCCTGTGGGACACCAAACTTAATTTGGCGTTCATCTGATGTATATAATACCTCTGTCTTATTAATTTTGTTCAATCTTGAAATTACTGTCACTTGTTTCCTGTTTGTTAGATACTATTCTAGTAATTTAAAAAAAAATCCCTTTATACCATAGCGGTCTAGCTTGTCTTTTAGAATATTATAATCTACATAATCAAAAGCTTGGGTCATGTCGCAATATATAGCACATACAGGTGTCCGTTTGTCGATATTTATCATGATGTTCAGCAGAAAGTCATATACATTTTTTTTAAATTACCATGTATAACTTTCTTGTATACTACGACCATAAATGAATGAAATCCATCGGTTTTTTGTTGTTTTATTATTAAACACTATGATATTTTCTGAACGGCCTTCAGTTCTACTATAAGGCATTTCAAGGTTATCCATTAATTACCGGACACCCTATATAGCTATATTAACCGTCATATTTCGCCTAAAACCTTTATGTTGGTGGCTGAGTATTGATTTTGTTTCAAGGTATGTGTATATTTGATTATATATATTTTTCAAACATTTTTGATATAATTGATATTAGTGCAATCGCCCTATTATTAAATTAATTAAATTAAATTAAATTCATTTATTTCAGGTCTTTAACCCATATAAAATTAAAAATTAAAAAAGAATTATTTTTAGAATTATCCATTCTTGCACAAAAAATGTTACATACTATTACAATTAATAAAACATACAAAATTATAACAGAAATTGAAATTAAATTTAGAATTATAAATAAAATACAAAATATAATGAAAATGTCAAAAAATGATACAAAATATGAGAACAAAATGTCACAAAATGTCAAAGATAAAATTGAAAATAAAAATGTCAAAATATGTTAAAATTTAATCCTAAAGTTAAAGATATATATATGTGCACGCGCTGGCATGCAGCTGCAGCCATCTCCGCAAGAAAGGAGAATCCCACCGCTCGGACAACACGCTCAGGATCCCATTCGAGCCACCCCTACAGCGTCGCAGAAGCGATGCACTCCTTTTCCGGATTATTCCGTAGAAGTCATCGGTAGCAGCATCAGCGAACATCGCCGATGCGCTACAATACCGGGGCCGCCCCAACAGAATCCTGAACGCGTTGTTGTACTGGACACGAAGAGCAATAGTTAGCCTATAATTTGTTATTTGGTCTTTATTTTCTTTTTTATGCAGAGCTTTAATTATAGATGTTTTTAAACTTGCAGGGAAGACGCCATTACTTATACACAGGTTCAATATATAACTAAGATGATTGCATATCAAATGACCCACTGGTTTTATTATTTCTGTCGCTTTCTCATCTTGACCCACGCTTTATGTATTTTTTAGACATTTTATTATATTTAAAATTTCCAGAGGTGTACTTGGGTACATAAATATTGAATCTTTCCTGGTTCTTATCAGAGATGTGACTTTCGTTCCGTATTCTTTTAATGGTACAAATTTGTAAACAAAACAATTATTGAAAGAATTTGCTATCGTTATAGGGTCGGTAATATAGTTGTTGTCAAGTTTTATTCTCTGTATATCATCTTTAGGTACATTTAATATTTTATATTTGATAATTTGCCAAGTAGTCTTGGTTTTGTTGTCAGAAATCTTTATTTTAAAACAATTTTGAGCCTGTTTTGTCAAGGTTATAATTTTTTTAAATAGTTTTTTTATTTTATAAAGTTCGCGTAATTATTTTTTGTACGTTTACAGCGATAACTCCATAAGAGGTGCCGGTTTTTCTACTGCATATTTTTATGCCATGTGAGACCCATGTAGGTTTCTTATTAACATTTATAGTAATGATGCGAATGGGAAAACATAGGTCATATAACAATTTGAATTGTTTTATATATAGGTCATAGGCCTAAGTACACTTAGTCTAATCCAATGAGATGATTTTCTTTATACTAAACTGAAGACAATTATATGCGTATCACACAAAAAATTATCTCTGAGTTTCAAGCCCTCAGCAATTACCGCAGTGCCAATGGGGAGGCGACTGCTTACCTACAATGCCATTCGTGCAGTCAATTAGTTATACAGCTCGTTTGCTTCAATTTGAATGTATAACCATTGTCAGTTGTAATGAAAATATATTAGGCTTGATCATCTGTGTCAGATTTACATTACGAATATCACTTACCTCCGTATAAGTATATACATATCCATCAGGATTTAAAACAGGTACAAAATACCATTCATAAGTTAGAGCAATGCGCTTCAACGTAGCATCTTCAGACGTCCGAGAGTGTACGATGGAATTAATCAGATACGTCACAAAGGCTGGCGATATCCATTCTCTAGCGTGAATGCCACCTTCTATGATTACTGTTGACCTATATTATTCAGAAATTAAGTGATATCATGAACATTTACTACACTGATACTGCAATTAATTTTTATTTTAATATTGTATTACGTTCGAAAGCGTTTCCATGATGCCTAGGTATTGGAATAAAGAGATTTTGATTTAAATAAATTAATTTTTATTTTTCACTGTGTTTGATTGTACTTCTAATATTTTGAGAATATAATAATTCAAGAATATAATATTTTGCGAATGTAATAATATGAGAACAAAGGCGTATGACATAGTGATTTAAGTGGTTGCTTCTGTGCCGAGTCTTTGTGGCTTCGATCCCAGAATCAATAAAGGCACATGACATTTGTAGACCACAAATAGTCGTTACGAGTCTGAGTGTTATTTGTGTCCATTGTTTGAATGTTTATTAAGGCTACCGCGACACAGGAATTATTTCTAATGTGAGAAAAGTCACTACCGGCAGTGTAGAAATCGGTGCTATGGGTTTTCGTAGTCTTTCTACTTTTTAGGTACCAGAAAATTGACTTAGCGTTTGTGGCTTGCCGTGCCCAGCAGTCGCACAGTTTAATAGGGGGCTGATAAAAATATTATAAGACATACCAATTAACGTTTAAGCTTACCGCATTTGACTGCCTTGTAGTACCACTTTGACTGCTAATATTTCCCTCTTTTCATATGTCAGTCCAATGTTTTGTAGTTCTACCTCTTGAGGAAATGTTTTGGATAAGTTCGTCAGCCAAATGTAAATGTCATCATAGCGATAGTAGTTGTCCCAGGTCAAAGGACTTAACGTGTTTCTTGCGAAACCCGTAACTGTTTGTTCGTCGAATGCACTGTATTTTAAATATAGTAAGTATTGTTTTAAGGCACATTTATATGATAGAGGCAAATTTTTGCTAGCCTTGGTGGCGCAGTAATAACGGATGTGAAGCGCCTATTTTGCTTGACGCATGCAGTACGTATTTCGGGTCGTTGAAAGTCTTATTGGGTTTATCTATTTGTCGGAGAGAAGGACGGCAACTCGCTTTTGACATGATGAAGGAACAAAATATAGGCGTGGTATTATACTTCGTACGTATACTAATGATAGGCAAATGTAAAAGAAATAAAACAATAAAGGTTGACTGTAATTATCTCTGATTTGATCCGTAACGCAGCGAGTTTGTCACACCGAATGTGTCCGGCGCTTATGTAACGTCAATATGACACTGACAGTTATAACTGTCACTCTAACTGACACATTGGCTCTATGGCGACCTCACTCAAGCTTACGCTTGACGTTTTGAAACAAACCAATAGATGGCGCTTTATTCAACTCCAATTACAGAAATAAATTACATTCCAATGGTTCTTTTCTTGACGATCCGACATGTACATATATATAAAAATCTCGTGTTATGGTGTTTGTGTTCGCATTCCTCCAAAACGACTTAACCGATTTTAAGCCTTTTTATGTATAATTGGTACGTATGAGAATACGTCGTGAAGTATATTTCAAACCGCTAAGAAATAATTCATATGGCAAGACAACGAATGCCGGGACAGCTGTTCACTCAATAAAATTCTCAGTAGTAATTAGATTATTGCCAACAACGAACCCGAGAGTACGATCTTTATCATCCTAATTTACAAAATGTGAAGTATTTTGCATGTTTGTATGCATGTTATACAACTAGGTGTAAATCGTTTACAAAAAGGGGTTAAACTTAAAAGATAAAGGAACGGCTCTTTAATTAACTGATCCCGCTCTAAACTGATCCCGCGGGATGAGTTGACTAATTCATTTATTTTATTATTTAGGTATCTTGTGTCAACTGGACCCGCTTTTAAATTAGGCAGATCTCAATTGTATATTTTCAAATTTATGTATAGACATGCAAAAAACGTTTAAGAAATACTATAAAAACAAAGTGCATAGTGGCCATATAATGCTTTCTCGCTCACACAGGTACATAAAAAAGACTCGCTGCGCAGCGGCAAACTCGCGTCTTTGATGCAAGTGATTGGCTAAATCCAGGTATTCGTAATCTCACAATAGGACTATTTGACCTTGTAATGTACTTGACATGAGTGCGATGTGTCTCGGCCTCATATTAATATTATTAAAGCTTATCACTTTTCTCCGTGTTTGTACAAATTATAAAATTATGAAACGGGATCAGTTGACCAATTTGAAATATACATTAGGTCTACTGATCCCACGGGTCCAGTTCAAGTGGGATCAGTTAACTAAAGAGCCAAGGAACCACATACTGGATTGACTCAGGTAGAAGATTGTAATAGTTATAAAATAAGCACTCAAAATTATTTATCTCCACTAGCTTTTGCCCGCGACTTTGTTCGATTTAATTTAGATTTTGTCTATAAATTTCATTCCTTGGGAACAGTTCCTGTTTTCTAGCTGAAAGGTATCTTATCTTATCTTGTGTGCGGGCCAGTCAGTACAGACTGGCGACACTTCAACCCAGTGGGATCTTTTGTGTCGACTTCCCCAATAACGACTGCCATAGATGTTCATGGCAGCCCGGACCGACAGCTTAAGGTGCTCTCCGATGCACGGTCAATCAGTACGCACATAATTTTGAAAAGTCATATAACTGCCGAAAGTAAGAGGTGCGCGACGTGGGTTTGAACGCGAGGTCCTCGGCATTGCAGTCCGTTGGTCTCCTCACTGAGCTATCGCTGCTCGTTTTAGCTGAAAGGTAACTTACGTCTCGTTCTATATCCTCGGCAATGAGTATGTAAAAACTTCATGATGATCGATCAAGTGATAATGGCGTAAAAATATAACAAACTCATTCGCATTTATATTAGTTAGGATTAAGGCTTTACTTAAACTTACCGCTGAACATCGTCCATAACTTTGACGCAATATATACCAAACTTTTGTACGTCATTTAAGAAATTTTGCCGATCTTTTGGATTGATCACAAATTCAATGGGGTAATATACCATGCCTGGTTCCCTCCAGAAATTAATGTCGTAACGTTCGTTCAGTTGTAAGAAGTATTCGATATCACTTTTTTTCAGTGGAATGACACGCTACAATGTGTAATTAGTATACTTTTTAGGAATACAAGAGATTTTATAATCAGCAAGAATAATTAAATAAATAACTTTGACAAGCATTATATTCGCTTTATTTGTTATAAATAAGTAAAGAGATATTTATATTCCCTTCCATGTATTTCGATGTTCAACACAAACGTCAAACGCTGACACTTCTGTGACATTAAATCATAGACTTCTAGATTAGAGCAGTTTATACGAACCTCTTCATTCGGTATCAAATGATAGTTGTGTTCTCGGTTGCTTAAAATTATTCAAAAGGATCTAGTGTTATTTGTTAATTATTTATTTAATTATACATTATTAATTATACACTAAATAAGTTTAAATATTTTCACAAATATAAAAGTTAATGTTTACATGGTTGTTGGAGAACATTATAGTGTAATAAAGACAGCAGTTCCTAGTCATGTACGTTTAAGGACTTACTGTAGTTGCTAGTGATTTTTGCGGCATCTTCGTGAGGAGGATTCTTTGACAAGTACCCTCACTATATCATTTTTATCTGTAAACGCAGAGTGTATATAGTTTTTCTAATAAATTATGACTTATATAGAATTTACTTGCAAATGGGTTAGAAATACTATAATTCCTGTTAACTTCTACAGCTAATCTAGAATGCTTGTGTTAGGAATAGGTTCACTGGTGGGACCCTATTCCTAACACAAGCATCAAAGTTCAAGTTCAAGTGGAATTAGAAACCGAGACCGATTGTAAGTCCGATGCCCAATCCATCGGGCTATCGCCGCTTTAACTTAATTAACTATTACGTCTTTAATAACAATAATTATATCCTATTAATTATAGGTTCCTACAATAGAAAAGGACCTTATAATTCAAACGCCGTAATATTAGTAACTAATCTAAGAATAAAAAGCACAATTATATACAAAAAATTTAACTGGCGCCCAAGACGGCACGCAACACGCAAGCCGTAGTGAATAAAAAGCCATTTACGGTAGCAAAACTAACGGTGATAACCCCAAAATGATGTTATCAAAAGGTGGTAATATGAGTAATGTTCCGTATAATCGTTTAGCCGTCACGACAAATCGTCAGATCACGGAACGAAACGGCAGGCCACTACACAAATAAACTACCACCAATTATATCCTGTCCCCCTGAGGGGGGGACGGACACACGATACAGAGGCGCGAGTGGAAACACGCACGCCGCCTCTCGGACCTGGTGCTGATCGGGTGGTTGGCAGGCCCACGAAGCCCACCACCCGCAGGTCAAACTGTTACTAACATAACATAACCTAACTTATATTTATGCGACCAAAGCCGCAGGCAAAAGCTACTTTTAATAAAACATATCACATCAAATAAAACATACTTTAATAAGCAATAATAAATTAACTAAGATCACAGTTTTATCTAACATCTTACACGATTGACCAGAGTACCTCCTGAGTTTGGTAAAGGTTTCCTTTCGTGGAGTCAAAAAAGACAACAAACCATCCAGGGTTTCTTCACAGGTTGGTAGGATTTTACTGGGAGCCAGAGCAAAACCGTAGAACCCTTTGTCTCTAAGCTCAAAAGATATTACGTACCTGAGGAAAACGTGATTGTATAATATTACTCATAGAAATTACGCGAGACTTAAAAGGTACTGGTTTAATACTAAGTAAATCGTATCTTAAATCAATAATAATATTAGAACCTGGACTTCGTTTTTAAAAACAATTTTTAAAAACACCCAGACCAAGACAAACGTCCAAGTTCACGCACACAAATGTTTGACTTGTGCGGAAATCGAACCCGCGACCTCAGGCATGGCAGTCAGTTACACTAACCATTACGCCATCGAGTCATCAAATTACGTAGTACACGAGCTTATTGGTCAATACGCATGTTTTATTTGATTAAATTGTTGTTTGTCACAATTCTTGCGAACAGATTTGTACGAAACCAATAACCAATAAGCCAGTCCAGAGTTTTGTTTGCAAGGGCAAAGTATGTATGTATATATTTTTTACACATTCGGTGTCAGTTGACGTTTTTTTTTATACATCTAACGTGGCAATCAAGCATACGGCCCACCTGATGGCAAGTGGTCACCGTAGCCTATGGACGTCTGCCACACCAGAGGCATCATATGCGCGTTGCCGAAAGGTAGTGGGAAGGAAAAGGAGCGGTAAGGTGGCAAGAGGGTGATTAAGCCTTTGGCACTCACAGTCACCGAACGAAACATAACAGTAGGAATACTGTTATTTCACGTCGATATTCTGCGAGAGGGTAGTCCTTCCCTGGTCGAGCCGGCCCATTTATGCTGAAATCAGTGAGGCTCATCTACTCTAATTATTGATAGCAATACTTTCTTTTAAAAAGACTGCTCTCGTTCTATGAGGGCAAGTGATCTTGGTCATAGTATTACTTTCCTTTTTCGTTTTAACAGTAACACTCTTACCCGGAATGACCTACACTACGGGAGATTTTACAAACTTTAAAGCAATACACTCAAAGAACATATAAACTTAGCATAGCTATTCGAAAGGCATAGCTATCAGAAGTTTTTGTCTTGATTAGGAATCGAAACTTGTTGTAGGTTTAATTCGCGCGCATTAGCTATTGCTAACGCAGGTCATTTAGTTCCTTCGCTATTGCGAAGTAACTTAATGACCTGCGTTATGCTTGCTTAGTTATTAGTACTAGCGGTCGCCTAGTGCTCGAAATTCAACCAAAGTTTGCCTGTAAGATATTGCTGATATATAATTATAGTTTCTTATCTATATAATATATGTCATTATATATTGATGTATGTAACCATAGTTACGCGCTTCGACTGCGTGTGTCAAATGCATGGTTGTGTGCGTGTAGTGTTTTTTCATTAATTTAATGTATTTCTAATGCATATTTTATATAAATATTAGGATTCGCCCCTCCTTCTCCATATAAACTTTCAGTGTGCCAAATTTCATACTCCTCCGTCCGCGCAATTTTCGTAAAAAGGGGTAAAATAGTTTTTGCTTCACGTATTGATATATAGATACTACTCTTTATATTGTCTTAAAGATTTATTTATTTTGGGTTATTTTTAATGCCTCATATATTGAAACCCTTAAAATTTATCTTAGCGGGTATGAAACGCAAACGATCTAACAAATCTAAGAACCAAATAAACGGAACATCTAGCTAAACAACTATTTATTGTATCAAATATTTTTTTGGAAATCATTTTCGGTGGTAATTTTATACTATGCGTTTAGGTCTCATTCTCATAAAACATATTATGAATATATTTGCTAATCATGCTGTTAATGAAGACGATAGACGAAATACATCAATAATATAACCAAAGGAAACAATGATTGTGATTGACTATATAATATTATGAAAAACTTACGGCACTTGGAAATGCTGCTTAACCCAACAACCGCTTGCTCCCGATGCCAGATAGCCTTCAGATTTCAGAAGAGATTAGTATTATTATAATGCATAATATTTACAGAATTCTAGATGTTTAACACTAGACGTAGTGAGATGGCATGTTGAAGTATCCATTAATTGTCAAGAAGCATTTTGCTGTCTACTGCTGGATAGAGGCCTCTTCCATTGTACAACATCTGGGATACCCATGCAGTCTTACCAGCCATAATTTACAGGTCTAGTTGTGCCGAAATACGTTTTCGCTATACCAATACGCAACCTCCTATAGGACTCGTTTGTACCAACTACCATCAGTCTAACAGCAGATATGGCCAGCCAATTGTCTTACAATTCTAGAAACTATGCCAGTTTTTTGAGAGATAAACACATTTCCAAATGTCCTAATTTTTTTTTTTTTTTTTTTATTTTGCTCGTCAAAATGACCACACTCCGCCTGATGGTAAGCAGTCGTGTGGTCTAAGAGCAGTGGCCTCCACATCGTCCTCATAGCAGCCGAGGCGATGTTGAGGTCTCTACTTTGACGGCCTGAGAAGGTGCTTTTTCACGCCCCGCTTAAAGGACCCAGGATTGAAGGAAGAAGGAAACACGTGCCTTGGCAGAGAATTCCATGCCTTGATCGTTCGGCAGAGGTATGAGGACCCAAACTTGTTGGTACGCACTCTAGTCGACTCCACCGTGTAAGGATGGCATCTGAGCCCAGCACGCGTTGTTCTGGATAGGAAAGGGGAGGGCGGGATAAGGTGGAATAACTCTTCAGAGCACTCCCCGTGGTATATTCTGTAGAAACATGCCAAAGAGGCAATATCCCTACGGAGTTGCAGAGGTTCCAGTGAATTCGTGACCTCTGGATCTCCGATGATACGGACAGCCCGCCGCTGTAACCTGTCAAGAGCGTCTAGCAAGTATTGCGCGGAGCCATCCCAAAGATGAGAACAGTACTCCACGCAAGGGCGCACTTGTGCCTTATACAATAGGCACAGCTGCCCAGGCGCGAAGAACCACCTTACCCTGTTCAGAACTCCGAGTTTTCGCGAAGCTTGCCTAATGACGCTCTCGATGTAGGTTTTGGGATTAAGGGAGCGGCAAAGATCCATACCTAAGATGGAGAGGCTGTCACGTATCACCAGTGGAGTGTTCTTCAGAGAAGAGAGGGAAAGGAACGGAGCCTTTTTTGTTGAGAACGCGCATGCCTGGGTCTTCTTGGCGTTGAACTGGACCAAGTTCTTGGCACCCCATTCAGAGATGCGGTTCAAGGTCTGGTCAAGTTCAACGACAAGATCCTGCCTTTTCCCCACAACCTCAGCCTGTTTGGCTCCAGGACGTCCGAGATATCGCCCATGCACGGTACTGTCGTCTGCATAACAATGTATGTTGCCGAGATTCAACATATCATTGATATGCAGAAGAAAGAGCGTAGGGGATAAGACGGACCCTTGAGGCACTCCTGCATTGACCTGCATAAATTTGGAAGCGCGACCGTCGCAAAGGACCCAAATACGACGCTTCTGCAGGAAATTTGCAATCCAGGTTGAGGGGGCAAGCCATAGACCGGAAGCTTGGAAAGAAGAGACCAGTGCCAGACTCTATCGAAAGCTTTGGCTATGTCTAGGCTGACAGCCAAAGACTCACCGTGCTTGTCCATAGCCTCACCCCAGAGGTGCGTGACGAACGCTAGAAGATCACCCGTTGATCGTTTAGCCCGAAAGCCGTATTGGCGATCATTGATCAACGAGTGATCCTCCAGGTAGCGGACAATTTGGGTGTTAATAATCCGCTCGAACACCTTGGAGAGCACTGAGGTGATAGCTATGGGTCGATAGTTGCCTGGCTCGGAACGGTCCCCCTTTTTGGGAATCGGTTGAACGTTCGCCTCCTTCCAAGCCTCAGGCACAATGCCTGCGGCGTAAGACGTCCGGTATAGGCGCGTAAGTGTGTGAGACAACTCCGCTGCACATTTTTTGAGGACCACAGCTGGGATGCCGTCAGGTCCACTGGCTTTCCGAACATCTAGAGACTGCAGTATCGCACGAACGTCACGTTGCCTGATACGTATATCAGGCATGGTGTAGCCGCAGTTGGCAATGTTAGGCGGCTGCGAACCGCAGTCATCGATTCGGGTATTTACGCCAGAAGGCCAAGTACATGCCATGAGTGCAGCTGCTGGTATCGCGACACAACGTCAACGTAAAGGCGCGCGTGGTGCAAGTCCCAACTTGTTTTCTACATACATGTAGTCATGAAGGAAGACTTTTGGCCCAAGGGTGTGGTGTTACGTCGCTTCGATGGACAAGTCCCACAGGAACGCAGAACAAAAGAGTGCAAGTGAATCATTACTAACATAGTTATATAAACACAATTTGTGTGTATGTTAGTCCATAAGGTATTTCCTATCTATGCGTCGATGTCACGCGAAATAAATTGGTTGTTATTATTATTATTAATCTGAATCTAATGGACGGTCTTGAGAGTTTCACGATGGAACAAATTGTAAATGGCCGATGTTGTGCAATGATAGTAAAATATCCCGGCTGCCATGAACATCTATGGCAGTCGTTATTGAGAAATTTGCCCTATAATATCCTGACACTGGTCTAGCCTTAGGGTATCGTTAGCCTTCGAGTTGCGGAGGTCAGGTGGCAGCCGATCCGTGTAAAACCTGATACCCAGTCAAATCCGGTTAGACCAGAAAAGCCGACCCTAAGTGACTTGGGAATAATAAAGGCTAAGAAGAAGAAGTGTAATGATAGTAAAATAAATGAAATACAACTTCAATTTTGTAGATTTGATGAGCTTACCAATTGTTTCACCACAAGTTCCGTAGTGATAGATTGTTCTATATCTTGCCCTGATTCTTTCTGCTGCTAATGTGCACATTGCGTACTGAAATTGTATAAATGTCTATTTACTTATAGATTTCAGATTATATCGAAATAAAAATCCAAAGTACTGTTCAAATTTATCTTGGAAGGGAATGATACCTGCAGCTTATCCTACTTCCACTTATATTATAAATGTAAACGTTTGTGTAGATGTTTGGATGTTTGTTACTCAATCACACATAGGTACATCCCGTAATGAATTTGTAATATTGGCACACCGATCGAACATGTCCAATTTTTTTTATTTAGTTCTGTCGTCCTTTATCTTAAAATATGTTAAGTGTTTTATCTAGTGGACGGCGAAATAGGTTATGTTGGTGAAATAGCATGTTTTGTTCCTATACTTTGATTTATAGTATAAAAAAAAAATAATAATAAAAATAACGGTCCGTCTCCCTGACAATTAGTATGCGAAATTTCATGATAATCGGTCCAGTAGTTAAGGCGTGAAAGTGTAACAAACATACAAACTCACGTTCACATTTATAATATTAGTAATAAGGTAAGGATTATAAGAATCAAGCTTTAGCTGTTACTTGTTGTAGGTATATGTAAATAAATGATTAGATCCGAACGAAGATGCAGGTCGAGACTAATATTAAGTATTTTTTACTTACTACTTCATTGTAATTATCCAGGTGTTCCATGGAAGACCCGTAAGAAATGATGATGTACTGTCCATAGGAATGGAAGGTCACATAATACTCCAAATTACTTTTCTTAGCTTTGACAAGGTTGGCCATAGCAATGCTCTCTCTTTCTGAAAAGGCCTTAGGTCCACAGTAGATCTGCGACGTTGAATTCCAGCTAACTCCTACAGCTGGAAACATAGGAATACTATAAATATTTACAGAGTATTTTTTCCTATATTGCAGCCTGATAGACGGTGTACCGTTATAGTGACCGATGGCCACTTGAAATCTTTATATTTTATTGAAAAATGACATACTGTACATACTTTTCAGATTAAATACCTTGTAGAGAGATCAGTTCACAACATAAACATTTGCGGGACAAAATTCGACTGAAAATTGAGTGGTATACAATCAGATTAGTTCTAAGATCCCAAAATTATTTTTTTGCTATTTGTTGCCAGCGTGTAACAGAAAGATTTGGTCATACGTAAAGTGCGTAATGTATATCTGATAAATAAGCTAGGTGTCCTATTCATGGTTGGATCACTGATATAGATTCAGTACCAGCGACCCTCCTACCATACAAAGCAGCGAGTTGGCATGCCATCGTGCTTATAGTCGGTAGGCCTGAAGTCTCGGAAGTGCCTGACAAAAACACACCTCCCCATGTGGCGAAGGGGTATGTATCAGGAGCACTTCAAATATACAAACATTTCAAAGGTTTTTATTTATTATATTTTAAACACGCATAATTCGAAATCAATTAACGTTAGCAATACGTTTAGGTACTCACTGCCATGTGCATGAGCAAAGTTTCGGTTCAGGTCAACTCCGTCGTCATCGTTGCGATTTTTTCTCCATAACCGATCCTGTGAAGAATTTTGTAATTATATCAAAAATTTTGTTTTTAATACGTATTTATCCGTCGTTGTGTTTGACTAAGATGTTATGTTTCTGGAACACTACTGGTAAAAGCAGGTGAAGCAGATAAGTGAAAGAAATGGGTTATAACATTCATCCCAGCTTTAACCAATGTGAGAAACATAAATCATTTAGAAAAGACAGTAGATGCGACATTCTTTCAAATTTACATTTACGTACTATATAAATTTAAATTATGTAAGCAATTTTTCTTGATTCCCTTTTAAAAATAAACATTTTGTTCTATTAATTAAGGCCTGCGTCGCGGGGGACAAACAAAGTACACTTAGGTGTACATATGACGAATATACGACCTGAAAATCTAATCCAATGAAATGATTATCTTGATACTGAACTTAAGAAAATTATATGCGGCTCAAACAAAAAAAAAACTCTGAGTTTCAAGCCCTCAGCAATTATCGCAGCGCCAATGGGGAGACGACTGCTTACCTACACTGCCATTCGTGCAGTCAATTAGTTATACAGCTCGTTTGCTTCAATTTGAATGTGTAACCATTGTCAGTTGTAATGAAAATATATTAGATTTGATCATCTGTGTCAGATTTACATTACGAATATCACTTACCTCCGTATAAGTATATACATATCCATCAGGATTTAAAACAGGTACAAAATACCATTCATAAGTTAGAGCAATGCGCTTCAACATAACATCTTCAGACGTCCGAGAGTGTACGATGGAATTAATCAGATACGTCACAAAGGCAGGCGATATCCATTCTCTACCGTGAATGCCACCTTCTATGATTACTGTTGACCTATATTATTCAGAAAATTAAGTGAAATCATGAACATTAACTACGCGCATGACATAGTGGTTTAAGTGATCGTCTCGCCACGGCTACTGCGCCGAGCCTTTGTGGCTTCGATACCACGATCGATCACGGGACAGAAAATTGGTGAGACACACATAGTTGTTCCGAGTCTGATTGTTCTTTGTGTCCACTGTTTGAGTGTTTGTTAAGTTTACCGCGACACAGGATTTATTTCTCGTGCGGGAGATGTATTTAAAACTGAAAAAGTCTCAATAACGGTAATGTAGAAATCGGTGCTATAGGATTTCATCGCAACATTGTTCTCCGAGCAGTCTTTCTACTTTTAGGTAGGTACCAGAAAATTTACTTTGCGTTTGTGCCTTAAATTTGGTAGAAATGAGAATCTCTTTCCACAGTGCCGATCCTTTGAATAAATAACTTTAAAATGTTCAGAATTACATGACAAAAACTGTTTTTTGAATAGTTCTTAAAAATGCTGCCTTTGCGCGCCGATAATGAATGTGATTACTGTTCATGAGATCTTTCATGCACAATAAAGTGCTATTGGGTTTTATGGCCAGACATTCTCAATACTAGTACGGTGTCTGAAATAGTGGTATCCTGTGAACATGTATATATATATATATATATATATATACTACTCAAAACAAAATAAGGGCCACTGAGATTTTTTGCTGTACCATGAAAACAATAAAGACATTAAATTGTTTAACTTATGTAACTACAAAATAATGTTATTGGTTATAATATAGGCTAAAATTGTTTAAAATAATGATCATGAATTGTTTTTTTTAAGTTCATAATGAAATTAGCCATTTTTAATGAAAAACATGAACAATAGAAATCACCGGAAAAAGACAAAATACTGTTCTTGTCACTTTTATTTCTTCTTTTTAGTAACGAGTATGTCCTCTTCTCTTAGCAGTACACACCTGAAGCCTCGTATGCATACTCTGGATCAAATTCCTTACATTTTCATCTGGAATCTCCTCCCAGGCACGTTTTAAAGCGTCAATCAGCTGCTGTTGGTTGTAGACCCTTGCTCATTCTCTCTAATCCTTCGTTTCAATTGGTTCCACAATTGCTCGATTGGATTTAAATCCGGACTGTTAGCTGGCCATGGTAATACCTCAATATGAGACCCTTCTAGGACAGTTTGGGTCGATCGAGCTGTGTGTGCACGGGCATTGTCTTGCATCAGGATGAATCCAGGTCCCACTCGCTGTGCAAATGGGATCACTTGAGGCCTGATGACGTCCTCGATGTAACGTTCTGCAGTTACGGTACCCGCATTTAAAATGGTGAGCTCGGTTTTACCGTGTAAACTAATCCCACTTCAAACCATTATGTTGGGACCACCGAAACGGTCAACATCGTGGATGCAGGACTCCGAAAACCGCTCGCCGCGTTGTCTCAACACCCTAACACGCCGATTATCATTAAAAAAATTTACTTTGCACTCGTCTGTAAAAAGCACCTTGCCCCACTGATTAATCCCCCAGTTCAAATACTGACGGGCGAATCTTAAACGGTTTGCACGTTGAACCCTGGTCAGAGGAATTCGAATATCTCGTCGTCTTGACATTTGCTGGTCTTCGTGCAATCGATTACGTATAGTTTGATCACTGACACGGGTACCCATTGTCAGCCGTAGGTGGTGTTGTAACTTACGGGCCGTTACTGTACGATCACGACGAGCACTTAGTTGGACGTACCGATCCTCGTGCGCCGTTGTTACACGAACTCTACCTGAACCGGGTCTCCTGGCAACACTGCCGGTCTCTTGGAAGCGATTCCATACATTTTGGACAGCTCTTCGAGAGAAACCCAACTGCAAACCCACGTAACGCTGAGAACGTCCTTCTTGAATCATAGTTATGGATCTGGTTGCTGTAATTGTATCCATGTGTTTTCGTACTGGTGGCATGATTAACGCGAGATGATAAATGAATCAATTAAAACTGAAAAAGTTAAACTTTTTTCCTAAAATAACCGAAACAAGTTAAGAAAACATAAGAATAACATCCAATTATTTTTTCTTAAAATGATGGCCAATACTTTTCAAATTAGGAACACGAACACCAGCATAAACACCAAAGAGTTCGTAATATCAATATAATGCTACTTATCAGTATATATATATATATATATATATATATATATATATATATATATATAATTAGTATTTTGTACACAAGATCAGAAGTGGGATAGGATCCTTGAGATTCTATCTGTCACGCCTTTTGGTTTTGTTAATTTGATTTTTGAAAAATGTCAGACCGTGAATATCGTCGCAGCCGACGTGATAGTTCGGTTCAGCGGTCGAGCAGACGTCATCACCGTACGCCTGATGGTAAGTTTAGGCAGATGATGGAGACAATGATGTCTAGGCTAACATCATTAGAAGAGCAATCAGCAGTCCGACCCTCTCAACCGCGTCAACAATGCGGGCCGAGAGCGCATGACAACGCGTGTCGATCGCCGCCGCCACCTCGGCACCGGTCCTCGACATCACGACGCTGTTGCCAACCGCGCCGCCGTTCCTCAGCGAGTCGCGTGGCAACAGGGAGTTGAGTACGTCAGCACAAGCAACGGAAACGGATAGGATTGTTGATGCCATCAGGTCAATCAACACTTCCGTAAGCTCAAATCATAATTTTTATATATCATGGTTTGATCCTAATCTGCATAATATTGATGATTGGTGTGCTGAAGTTGATCGTGCGAAATCTTTGAATAGCTGGAGTGATTTCGAATGTCTTTCACGAATAGGGAATTGTTTAAGGGGAGATGCTCGATCATGGTTAAACGAATGGGTGACTAACGATCGTACATGGAGTAGTTTTAAGCGAGAATTTAAACCTTTGTGTCCGAGAACACCAGATATCGCGAACATTTTGTTTGATGTGATGTGTAAAAATTCCGATGAATACCCTACGTACGCGGACTATGCACGTCGTTCATTACTGCGTTTGCGTATAGTGTGGGGACTCAGTGATGAATTAATATCTGCAATCGTGATCCGCGGTATTACTGACCCACATATTCGAGCATCTGCCACCAATGCCAAACTTTTACCCGAAGATTTAGTTTAATTCTTCTCAATTTATGTAAAACCGAGCTCAGCTAATACTTGTAACCCTCGTAATACGTCACAAGTGTCTAATAACAATAACCCGAACAGAAAACGTAAGTTTGAGGACGGTAAATGTTTTTCGTGTGGACTTAAGGGTCATACTCAAACTATGTGTAAGAAACGTAAAAACAACACTAGTGCGGGTTCAATTGCTGCTAATTCTAGTTATATCGGTAGTTCTAAGCCTAGTGCCGCATCAGCAAAGTCTGAACCTTGCTCATTCTATAAGAAAACTGGTCATAAAATAGAAACATGTTTTGCAAAATTGAAGGCCGACGCGCGTAGTAAAAATGACGTTAATTTCTGTAAAGAAATGTCACCTACCCGCAATAACGATGTCGTTGTGGCGGTAATTCAGGGCGTACCCGTTGATATCCTAATTGATAGTGGATCAACTATTTCACTTGTATCGTCATCAATGTTAAAACATTTTAGCTGCGTGCAAAAGCCAACATTTCGTGTACTGAAAGGTTTAGGTAGTCAGGAAATTGAAAGTACGTCTTACGTTACTTTGCCTGTGGAATTTGACGGAATGACTTTAGAGGTAGATTTGTTCGTTGTGGGGTCCGAATTTATGAATACACCTATCATAGTAGGTACTGATGTCCTTAATAGGAAAGGTGTACGTTACGTTCGTACTTGCGATTCTCAACAACTTATTAGGGATGTAGATAACTCGGATTCGGTTATGAATATTCAGTCTGACTCTTCGATGTCAATTAACACGCCTCTTATTGGTCATCATCTACAACGGTTGTTAGCTATTTTGCGGGAAGTACTTGTGGTCTTAACTGAGGCAGGCTTTTCAATTAACTTAAAGAAATGTTCCTTCCTCACAACGGAAGTTGAATACTTGGGTCGTCACATTAGTCGTGGTCAGGTGCGGCCGAGTCATAATAAAGTCAAGGCTTTGGTTGACTCTGTCGAACCGAAGAATGTTAAGCAAGTTCGTTAGTTTATGGGCTTAGCCAGCTATTTTAGAAGATATATACCTGGTTTCGCTCAGAAGACTGCGTGCATAGCCGGTTTGACGAAAAAGGGTTTAGAGTTTTACTGGGGTCCGGAGCAGCAGGCTGCTCGTAAGTATATAATCGAGTGCCTTACGAGCGAGCCTATCCTCGCTATTTACGATCCTTCATTACCGATTGAAGTGCATACCGATGCAAGCTCGGTGGGCTACGGCGCGGTTTTAATGCAAGTTCATAAGGGTGGTTACAAACGGGTTGTAGCATATTTTTCAAAATTGACCCAGGGGGCAGAGGGCAAATATCACTCGTATGAACTCGAGACCTTCGCGGTTGTAAGAGCACTACAGCACTTTAGACCTTATCTTGTGGGAGTACGCTTCACCGTGGTCACTGATTGTAATGCATTAAAACTTACACAGCGTAAAAAGGACTTACTTCCTAGGATGGCACGGTGGTGGGTATACCTACAAGATTTTGATTTTGGACTTGCGTACCGTAGGGGTACTTTAATGAACCATGCCGACTATCTAAGTCGAAACCCTGTGAACGTCTGTACGGTTCAAAAGCTTCAGAACTGGGCGCAAATTGCTCAAGCTGCCGATGAGGAGACCTTAGGTCTGAGACAAAAACTGATAGACGGACAGTTGGACGCGACGCGTTATTTTGTTAAAAATGACATTCTGTACGTTAAGTACTGTTCTACTGGGGAACAGCCGCGATTCCTTTGTTATATTCCCAAAGATCATAGGTTAAGTCTTCTCCGTATTTTTCATGATGAGCATAATCATCCGGGGGTAGATAAGACAGCTGACTTGATTATGAAACACTTTTGGTTTCCTGGGTTGCGAGTATTTGTTCAGAAATATGTTGCTCATTGTTTAGTCTGTATGTTCCATAAAAAGTTGGCACGAGCGCCTTTACAGCCGAATCACTCATGGATTAAACCCGAATCTCCTTTTGAGACTATCCACATGGATACCCTGGGACCTTTACCGGAAGTAGATGGTTACCGTCACATTCTAATAGTAGTCGATGCCTTTTCTAAATTTTGCCTTTTGTACCCTATGTATCGACAAGATGCTAGCGAACTGAAACGCCACTTCACCAATGTTATTTCCTTATTTGGTACTCCCAAACTGATTGTGACTGATAGAGGTCGAATGTTTCAAAGTACCGAGTTTCTCGAGTGGGTTAGGAATATAGGTTGCGACATACATCTGATTACTCCCGAGATGCATCAATCGAATGGACAGACGGAGCGATATTGTCGCACGGTACTTAATATGGTGCGTATCGAATGTAACTTTCGACAACAAGAATGGCCCAGGATTATGTGGAAAATTCAATTGGTGTTGAACATAACCAAACACCGAGCTACACAGCACTCTGCCCTCAACCTGTTGGTGGGTATTGACGCAGCAACACCATTGATTCGAAGTCTGGTTCGAGATGTGGCACTGGAAGGTTCGAGTTCCAATAGAGAAGCCCTGCGTGAAATGAGTAGGCAAAGGGCCTCTGAGCGGCTCAGGGAAAACCAGCAACAGCAAGACGCATATGTCAATGCAAGGAGGAAGCCTCCTCGTAATTTTAATCTGGATTCCTTAGTTTTTGTCAGAAAACAAACTCAAGCGACTGGCAAGCTGGATGCCTGCATGCGGGGATCCTACCGTGTGGTGAGGATACTACCGCAAGGGCATTACGAACTGCAACTCTTGACTGGCTCCTATGGGAAGTCGACCCAAGCAGCGGCTGAGTACATGATTCCGTGGCGCGGAGAGTGGACTCCTGATGTATGTGCTGCTTACTTTGATGGTGAGTTGTTTTGCTTTTAATTAGGATGGTATGATATGTTTGTTGTGTCACTGTCCTATTAACGCTGGTTAAGAGTACGCTTCACGTCGTGCCTCTTCTCTTAACCGCTGGCGCTGGTTCAAGTTACTGCTTCACGTCGTGCCTCTGGCTTGAACTAGCTATGTGCTAAGCAATGCTTCACGTCGTGCCTCTTGCTTGGCTGCTTTCCTTTGTTCATTACTAAGTCATGCTTCACGTCGTGCCTCTGTCTTGGTGTGACACTCTGCGCTAAGAATATGCTTCACGAAGTGCCTCTATCTTAGCTTGTATTTTCTTTTTCACTAAGTAATGCTTCACGTCGTGCCTCTTACTTAGGAGATTTTCTGTGTTTATTATTAAGATATGCTTCACGTCGTGCCTCTATCTTAGCCTATATTTCTCACTAAGCTAGTGCTTCACGTAGTGCCTCTGGCTTAGTGCTTTCATCTTTTCTTACCTTTGTATACCTAATGTATATGCTTGCATATACCTATTTTGTACGTGTACTGTTACATAGACGTAGACCCAGATAGCGAGGAGTCTACCGTTGCTGCTCATAACAATGAGTCGCAATCTGAAGCCACGGAGCCATCTACGAGCGACGGGCAGCAGCTTTTCACGTCCGGGACACAAGGCGTCGCAACGCAGAACACCCTGGACGCGAGCGCAACTATGGAGCTGCCTGCTAACGTCGAGTACGAGCTGCAAGAGGTCCAGCCGGTGACAGGGTTCACCAATGTCGAGGATGGGAGCTCTCGCAGCCAGGGGCCACAGCTTCTTGAGTCTAACTCGGGAGTGTCCCTGCCAATCCTGGAGACTCAGCTGCAGAGTTAAAGGAGCCCGAGGACGGACTCCTGTCAGGAGAGGCCGTATTGGAGGTCACATCTCTTTGGTATCACAGAGGTTGGAAGTCACATCTCTTTGGTATCACAGAGGGTATAAAACCAGCGCGCACCGAACGTCGCGTCTCTCTTTCCGCCGCCAGCCATCGTGGAGACATCTTGTCTATGTCTAACATTTTTCAGTGTCAAAATTCTTTTGTTTAGCTTTTATGTGTAATTTATTAATTTAAAGATTAAAGTGTTGCTTATATTTTTATAATCAACTTTGTTAATTTTTTAGTCAAATTAGTATTTTGTACACAAGAATATATATATATATATATATATATATATATATATATATATATATATACAACTTGTGACATAATAAACGCACATCCTGAAAGTAATTTGTTCAAAATCAGCTACTAAATCAATACCAGCAATTTTTTATATAGGTCATTTTATATCCATAAAGTAATTAAAACGAATTAAATTATAATCACCCATTTATTAAACAGCTGAAATAAACTAAAATGTATCATAATTCAAGGCAATAAGGTTTTTGATGCAATAAAGGCAATAATTTTAGATTTATTGTAATATACTACGTTAATATAATGTACTTAATAATATACGTTAAATAATTATTATAATATTCTACCACATACACACAACATTATCTAGCCCAAACTAGGCAGAGCTTGTACTATGGGTACTAGACAATGGATAAACATACATATATACTTTTTTTGTAAATACATACATATTATACATAGAAACACCCAGACCACGACAAATATCCATGGTCATGCACACAAATGTTTGACTTGTGCGGGAATCGAACCCGCGACCTCAGGCGTGGCAGTTGGTTACACTCACCACTACGCCATTGAGGCCGACAAATATTTAATTACATAAAAGTAACATTTTAATAATGATATTATTATTACGATTTAATAATCTAATAGGGGTTTTTGAGGTTGTGCATTATATCTGTGACATGTTGTATAGAAAGAAAGAAAGAAGAAAGAAATCATGTTTATTTCGTACAGAGCACACACCAAAATAAACAAAAAAAGTTTTATACATAATACAACAAAAATGTGTGCCCTCGCCGAAAAAGGGTCACCACCTCAGCATTAGCTGGGCACCCAATTTGAGTGCACTAGCGCTGGTTTTTAATTGGTCACCCTATATAAGTGATGCACGGACGGAGTGGTTGAAATGTGGTTCTACTACATACATAAACAAGGAAAACGTATAGGGCATATTCAATTATGTTTATAAATTAGGTACATTTTAAAAATATGAGAACAGAGGTAGAAGTGAAATACGTCACTAACAAATAAATAAATTTTAAGGGGGTAGGTACAAATAAAAATAAAAAGTTATTGCATAATTGGCACTGATGACACAATATTATGCGCAGAGTGAAACGTAAACAAAGTGAACGATCTCAGCGTTGTAGGATATATATATATACGGTCATATCAAGATGTATATTATAAGCAGCGACAGCATAATGGTAGATTGTTCAACTGCCATGCAGAGATCTGTTCGTATTAAATAGGTAATTATCGCTCGCCTTGCCGGTGATGGAAAACGTCGTGAGAAAACTTGCTTGTCTACTTGCTTACACATTGGGTCAGCTTGGCGGACCATGGCCTAAACCTTCTCACACGGAGAAGAGGCCCGTGCCTGGACAGTTAAATACAGGGCTGATATAAATATTACAAGACATACGAATTAATGTTTAAGCTTACCTCATTTCACTGCCTTGTAATACCACTTTGACAGCTAATATTTCCCTCTTTTCATATGTCAGTCCAATGTTTTGTAGTTCTACCTCTTGAGGAAATGTTTTGGATAAGTTCGTCAGCCAAATATAAATCTCATCATAGCGATAGTAATCGTCCCAGGTCAAAGGCCTTGACGTGCTTCTTGCGAAACTCGTTACTGTTTGTTCGTCGAATGCACTGTATTTTAAATATAGTAAGAATTGTTTTAAGGCACATTTATATGATAGATGCAAATTTTTGCTAGCCTTGGTGGCGCAGTAATAATGGATGTGAAGCGCCTACTTTGCTTCACGTATGCAGTACGAATTTCGGGTCGTTGAAAGTCTTATTGAGTTTATCTATTTGTCGGAGTGTAGGACGGCAACTCGCTTTTGACATGATGAAGGAATAAAATATAGGCGTGGTATTATAAGTCATACATATATTAAAGATAGGCAAATGCAAGAGAAATAAAACAATAAAGGTTGACTGTGATTATCTCTGATTTGATCCGTAACGCAGCGAGTTCGTCACACCGAATGTGTCCGCGCACGAGTCTCCGACGCTTATATGTATAACGTCAATATGACACTGACAGTTATAACTGTCACTCTAACTGACACATTGGCTCTATGGCGAACTCACTCAAGCTTACGCTTGACGTTCCGAAACAAACCAATAGATGGCGCTTTATTCAACTCCAATTACAGAAATAAATTACATTCCAATGGTTCTTTTCTTGACGATCCGACATGTACATATATATAAAAATCTCGTGTTATGGTGTTTGTGTTCGCATTCCTCCAAAACGACTTAACCGATTTTAAGCCTTTTTATGTATAATTGGTACGTATGAGAATACGTCGTGAAGTATATTTCAAACCGCTAAGAAATAATTCATATGGCAAGACAACGAATGCCGGGACAGCTGTTCACTCAATAAAATTCTCAGTAGTAATTAGATTATTGCCAACAACGAACCCGAGAGTACGATCTTTATCATCCTAATTTACAAAATGTGAAGTATTTTGCATGTTTGTATGCATGTTATACAACTAGGTGTAAATCGTTTACAAAAATGGGTTAAACTTAAAAGATAAAGGAACGGCTCTTTAATTAACTGATCCCGCTCTAAACTGATCCCGCGGGATGAGTTGACTAATTCATTTATTTTATTATTTAGGTATCTTGTGTCAACTGGACCCGCTTTTAAATTAGGCAGATCTCAATTGTATATTTTCAAATTTATGTATAGACATGCAAAAAACCTTTAAGAAATACTATAAAAACAAAGTGCATAGTGGCCATATAATGCTTTCTCGCTCACACAGGTACATAAAAAAGACTCGCTGCGCAGCGGCAAACTCGCGTCTTTGATGCAAGTGATTGGCTAAATCCAGGTATTCGTATTCTCACAATAGGACTATTTGACCTTGTAATGTACTTGACATGAGTGCGATGTGTCTCGGCTTCATAGTAATTAACGTCTTGGTCATATTAATATTATTAAAGCTTATCACTTTTCTCCGTGTTTGTACAAATTATAAAATTATGAAACGGGATCAGTTGACCAATTCGAAATATACATTAGGTCTACTGATCCCACGGGTCCAGTTCAAGCGGAATCAGTTGACTAAAGAGCCAAGGAACCACATTAACTCAGGAAGAAGATTGTAATAGTTATAAAATAAGCACTCAAAATTATTCATTTTGGCCGCGACTTTGTTCGATTTAATTTAGATTTTGTCTATAAATTTCTTTTCTTTGGGAACAGTACCTCTTTTCTAGCTGAAAGGTATCTTATCTTATCTTGTGTGGGTCAGTACAGACCGGCGACACTTCGACCCAGTGGGATCTTTTGTGTCGACTTCCCCAATAACGACTGCCACAGATGTCCATGGCAGCTAGGACCCACGGCTTAACCTGCTCCACGAGGCATGGAGCAGGCGAAATTGTCAATCAATACGCACATCATTTCGAAAAGTCATATAACTTCCGAAAGTCAGAGGTGCGCGACGTGGGTTCGAACTCGAGACCCTCTGCAATGCAGTCTGTTGGTCTCCTCACTGAGGTATCGTCACTCGTTTTAGCTGAAAGGTAACTTACTTCCCTTTCTATACCCTTGACAACGAGTATGCAAAAACTTCATGATGATCGATCAAGTGGTTATGGTGTAAAAGTATAATCAACTCATTCGCATTTATATTAAAAGTTAGAATTAAGGCTTTACTTAATCTTACCTCTGAACATCGTCCATAACTTTGGCGCAATATATACCAAGCTTTTGTACTTCATTTAAGAAATTCTGCCGATCTTTTGGATTGATCACAAATTCAATGGGGTAATATACCATGCCTGGTTCCCTCCAGAAATTAATGTCGTAACGTTCGTTCAGTTGTAAGAAGTATTCGATATCACTTTTTTTCAGTGGAATGGCTCGATACAATGTGTAATTAGTATACTTTTTAGAAATACAAGAGGTTTTACAATCAATAAGAATAATTAAATAAATAACTTTGACAAGCATTCTATTTTTAAAATAAATAAAATAAATAAATAAATATTCGCTTTATTTGTTATAAATAAGTAAAGAGATATTTATATTCCCTTCCATATATTTCGATGTTCATCACAAACGTCAAACGCTGACACTTCTGTGACATTAAATCATAGATTTCTGGATTAGAGCAGTTTATACGAACCTCTTCATTCGGTATCAAATGATAGTTGTGTTCTCGGTTGCTTAAAATTATTCAAAAGGATCAAGTGTGATTTGTTCATTATTTATTTAATTATACATTATTAATTATACACTAAATAAGCTTAAATATTTTCACAAATATAAAAAGGTAATAGTTACATGGTTGTTGGAGAACATTATAATGTAATAAAGACAGCAGTTCCTAGTCATGTACGTTTAAGGACTTACTGTAGTTGCTAGTGATTTTAGCGGCATCTTCGTGAGGAGGATTCTTTGACAAGTACCCTCACTTTATCATTTTTATCTGTAAACGCAGAGTATATATAGTTTTCTAATAAATAATGACTTATATAGAATTTATTTGCAATTTCGGTTAGAAATACTAGAATTCCTGTTAACCTCTACAGCTAATCTAGAATGCTTGTGTTAGGAGTAGGTTCCCATTGGTAGTTCAATGATTGGGATTAGAAACCGAGACCGATCGTAAGTCCGATGCCCAATCCATCGGGCTATCGCCGCTTTAAGTTAATTAACTATTACGTCTTTGATAATAATAGGTATATCCTACTAATCATAGGTTCCTACAATAAAAAAGTACCCTATAATTCAAACGCCGTAATATAAGTAACTAATCGAATAATAAAACGCAAAATGATATACAAAAAAATTACACTGGCGCCCAAGACTGCACGCAACACGCAAGCTGCTGTGAATAAAAAGCCATTTACGGTAGCAAAACTAACGGTGATAACCCCAAAATGATGTTATCAAAAGGTGGTAATATGAGTAATGATCCGTATAATCGTTTAGCCGTCACGACAAATCGTCAGATCACGTGTACCACTATCATTTATTTCGATACCACCAACCAAAGCATCTTGATCTCTCTTAACTTCTCAAGTTAAAACAAAATGTCCTGAAGCGATAGCTCAATTTATATCAGACATCGTTCTATAGATCTTAATACAGCGTGGGTAGACTCATCTTTGTGTTTAACGATTTGGAGCTGTATGTTGTTGGGGTAAAGATGATTTTTGGATTACAGATCTTAATTGAAGGGCGTTGCATTTCCTTTTGTGTCGGAATTAATTGCTTACTGTTATTTATTGGGCTGTTGCTTATATCTCAATTTGGATACGATTTCTATTATTATTAATGATTTTACTAATTATTACATTTGCCCGTGGCTTTTGCTTAAATTGGATTCAAGCAAACTGTTTAATATTCTAGTCTCTGAAATTTGTTAATATCGCCGTCTATGTAATATAATAATTCATAGTACGAATCGTTTCTTAATTGGCTACGGCTATTTGTTTTAAACTTAGCCAGCATCTGTCACGAATGTTTGTGCCACAAGTGTAAGCATTTGCACCGGTTTAAACTTTTCCGTTTAGCAAAGTATTATTGGTTCAAACGCCGAGCTACTACTGAAAATTTGTTATCGGAATTCCTAATTATACCAAACCAAGGACGGGACTCCACACTCGGTCCAAACTCAAACGCGAACTTAGTCTACGAGGCCAGCGGGTCAGCCGAGGTTGCCAACTAGGCTTTGAAATATCTGCTTACATTGACATGTAACTTTTATTCGTAGAATAGCGACTACATATGGAATACAGTCCTAGAGTGGAGACCGCGACTTGGTAAACGTAAGGTAGGACGCCCCCCGGCCAGGTGGACAGATGACCTGAAAAAGGTAACTGTGTCAGACTGGATGCGGAAAGCGGAAGACCGGATGTTGTGGCGTAACATGGGAGAGGCCTATGTCCAGCAGTGGACTACAGTGGGTTGAGTGGCTGATTGATTGATGGAATACAGTCTATGGAAACTACAACTTTGAGAAAGTGCGATAACTAATGAGTGGAAACTACAGATCGCTACTTGTAAACTTTTTTATTCACTTGTTTTTGAGTAAAGGATGCTTTGGCGGCCACAATCGTGCAAATTTTAATTCTTATATGTGCAGTAATAAATGGCATACTGGCTCCAACACCTTGTACGTTATAGCGTTGGAAAATACTGATATTATAATTAAATGGTAATTTAAAAGACTGACCGTGAATTTCTTGCTTATATCTTCTCATAGGCTTAACTCTTTTTTGAACCTAACATAAATGTAAACTAAGCAAACTTACTAACTGATAATCTTTGAATTTCATAAGTATTACTTTGTGTTCTAAATTAATAAAATATTTTTACTTTTGACGATAAATATCTAGGTGACGCAGTGGTAGCGAATGCAACTGCCGAGCTCTCGACTCCGATTGCCGAGCGGAACAAAGTGTAGTTGGGGTGAATTTCTGACCTTGAACTTCTCAATAATAGCATGAACCCTGGAACTGTGCTCGATAGACAGCAGCAGGCTGGTCCCAAGTTATTACTTGGGACCCAATAGCGATACCTTGTGACATGTGGTTGTAGTACGACCTATTTAGAAGTATACAAGCGATAACATTGATGACCTTGAGTCTTCTGTAAGTTTTGCTTTGTTTAATTTTAAACGACTCATTTCACTGTTGCGGCTGAATGTAGATGGTTCGTAAAGCCGTAGCTTCATTGCCGAGTTCTGGCTAAAAATAAAATTATAAATCTGTCTGGTCTGAATGGAAGGTTAGGATAGAGGTGAAAATAGAACCCACATAAAATTTTGTTTTTATCCGAATTATAGACTTCTTTTCTTAGCTTGTTGATATGTCCTGCTGCTGGGTAAAAGCCTCTCACTTAGACTTCGAAATCACTCTATTGGTGGATATAGATTAACGCGAGGATTTCCTCGAAGTGGTAGGTAAAAGTATGTTAAACCCAGATTTTTAGTACCACGTAATTAGAATTTTCTAATATCCATTGTGTATCACGTTTTTGGGAACAACCAACTTTACATAAATATTTCTTAACTGTAAACTCTAGTAACATTTTGCTATCTTTATTTTCTTTTCCTAGGTTCATATCAGATCACGAATACTACCTGGTATTGCAATAGTCAAAGTCAAAGTCAAAAATCTTTATTTCCATAAAAATGTGCAAACAATTCTTGGACACGTCAATTCACTATTATATTAATAAAAAATAATAATAAAAATAAATAAAAGGAAATAAAAATTTTGCATTGAATAAATCCTGTTCGAGGAGCAGAGCTCTCATGAGAAGAAGCAGGCAAGAAACTCATGGCCACTTTTTTCAATCGCCAAATGTTTACATCAATACAATTCAATGTTATATTATTTTCCTTACAGCTGCTGTGTGTAGTTGTTACAGTTATTTATTTCAATAAGATTTAAAAAGTAAAAAATTGATAACAAATGAAATAATAGTCACAGTTACTCATATTACATTTAAATTAATAATATGATTAGAAATAACCTGTGAGTGGAAGCAACTCAATCCCAAGCATTTTTATCTTCTATATATTCAGTGACTGAGTAATAAACGAGAATAAATGAAAAAAATTGTTAATAGATCATAGTCTATGATGGTATATGACTGTACGGATGCTGTAGTGGTTTAAACGGTTACTACTAGTATTACCACTGCACTGAGTTTAATGAATTCTATCCCACACGGGTCAAAAAATTGTGTGGTCCACAAATAGTTATTGTATGGGTATTCTATGTGTTCGTTGTATATAAAGTCTCCACGACACAAGGTTTTTAACATGCTTTTATTAGCTTGGTATGCATGTATCTATGTGTCTTTGTAACGAGATATTTGAACGTGATTTTCATCCCTTTCAAACCGACGGATTGATTTGAAACTTTGCACACTTATCGAAAACTGATGACAGTAATATAATTTAGAAAAACAAATGCTTTCTAAGCTATTTTGATAACTCCCACCCCACCCCGCCTTTTTACATTAAAATTAATACATTATTCTCTACTTTTAAAGCGTGTTTTTTAGTTTTTTAGACTATTATTTAGTAATGGCAACGCGCGCACAAAATTTTGTTTCAATGTAGAATATAGATTTATGACTAGTGCGAGCACAGTCTTTAACAGAAAAGATTGTAGTAACCGCTTACCCTCATACACGCCATTTAATCGTAAAATAAATAAACATAGCAACTAACGTAACCTTGAATGCTCACACAAATAATAACAAAACAACAGTACTCAACTGCAAACGTACCGAAAAACAAGCACCAGTGTGAAACAAAGCCAAAACAAAACTGCACGGAATCTCGTTAACTTTAATAATCACTCGAAAATACTGCGGATTAAGCAGAAAATTTAAAGATACAACGGGATCCTTGCCAAAGCCAAAGAGGTCCTTGTGGCACTCCGGCGTCTTGTGCCAAACGTTTGAAAATGGAACAATAGTGCATTAAGTTTATCGCTTATTTAACTTACTTGTATTGTTTGGTTTGGATTATTTGCGGTAAGAGAGTGAGAGTGCTGGCTTAATTGTGAAGTTTATAAAAATTTTATTGACTCATACCATGAGTATTGTGGGTTTAAAGATATATTTCACGGGAACTTACGCTTTCGTTATGGATGGCGTAGGGATTTAAGTGGTCGTGATGTAAGCCACCGCGCCGAGTGAATTCTACACGGGACAAGAATTGTGTGATCCACAAATGGTTGTTCCAAGTCTGGATATCCTTTGTGTCCATTGTTTGAGTGTTTGTAAAGTCCCCCGTGACACAGGAATTATTCCTAATCCGGGACATGTCTTCCTTTAAACACGTAGGTACTTTTTACACATATTATATTTATGTTATCTATTCTATAAAGCCATTAAACTATCATATCCGCAAATTCTGGAATTTGTAGTTAAATTCATCAATATTTATATCAATGTGAAAGCAACTTCTCAGTCTAAACGTCTGAATTGAAGAATCCAATCCCATATGGATTGGAGACCTCAATTCAGACGTTTATACAATGACATAATCTATACTAATATTATAAAGCTGAAGAGTTTGTTTGTTTGCTTGAACGCGCTAATCTCAGGAACCTCTGGTTTGAATTGAAAAAATATTTTAGTATTGGATAGCCTATTTATCGAGGAAGGCTATAGGCTATATAACATCACGCTACAACCCACGGGGACGGCGCAGTAACGATAAACGTGGGTGAAACCGCGGGAACATCTAGTGTATCTATAAACATAATTTGGACTACACATTGTCGGCATGGTTTTAGTGGACGCTACTGCCTCTCGCTAAGTGTTGTAGGTTTGAATGCCATTCAAGACAAAAAAATGTGTCAGTTGTTTGAATTTTCGTAAGTGCCCCACGATAGAGAAATAAAATTTGTGGGGCAGCTGTATTTAAAAAAAACAACCTACTTCTATGTATATTCTCGAAGAAATATGGTATTACTCATATTTAGCCAGCTGTGATGCAGTGGAATACATTTGAAAAATTTTAAGATCTTTATCATACACAATAATGATAATTTTTACTCTTATAGCAGTAATAGTTTAGTGATTGTTATTTTAATCACAATTTGTTACTATAGAATAATAATTAGACATCATATTTAATTCTTAATTCTTTTACAAATTTATTTAATGTGTAGCTACTTATGTCGTTGATTATACCATAGCTGGTGAAATGTGTATGTGGTAGGCCTAGTATCAAACAAAGCAGAGAGGAGAGGAGACGAGAGGAGATGTGTTTGAATAAACCAATCAGATTTTGTTATTTCCACATCTCCTCACCGCTTAGCTTCGGTGGAAATGGTTCAAGCGGAGAGGAGAGGAGGTATCTCATTTTTCTATAGAATTTTGTGCCGCGCTCTTGCACCCTGTACCCCGCTGTCTTCTCCCCGCGCCTCGCACACCCGAAAGCGTCATTCGATTGACTGATTTAGAGCTCTCACAGCTCACATCTCTGCTACACACAGCTCACATCTCCTCTCCGCTTTGGTGGAAATAACCTGCCAGCTTCGCAACTCTTCTCCTCTCTTCTCTGCTTTGGTGGATACCGGGATGTAGACTCTGCTTACCCCTTCTGAAATATAGGCGTAAGATTATATATTTATTCATAGTAAACGAACATTACGTAATTCATAAATTCGTATACACTATACAACTCTTATATAGATCCGTCAACACTTTTGCAGTAGCCTTCAAAATACTTGAACAAGATTGAAGTAGTATCTGAAGATTTAACCGGATCTGTGCCAACGCCGAAGAGGTACTTCGAAGTTGCGCTCTCCAAAGTCTTTGCGGAACAACGAAATATATTTTATTTGAACTTGTTTCATTTTAGTTGGTACTAGATTGTGCCTGCGGCTTCTCTCGCGTTCCTTATCTACATATATCTATACTCATATCATAAAGCTAAAGAGTTTGTTTGTAAGGTTGAACGCGCTAATCTCAGGAACCTCTGGTTCGAATTGTAAAAATATTTTTGTATTGGATAGCCTATTTATCGAGGAAGGTTATAGGCTATATAACATCGCGCTACAACTCAAGGGGCTAGCGCTGTAGCAATAAACGCGGGTGAAACGCGGGTGCATCTAGTATGTATACATATCCTTATGAGATTTTCTGTACTCCTGATATCGTGTATGCAAAATTTCATGGTGATCAGTAGAGTAATTAAGGTGCAAAAGCATAACAAACAAACATGTATTTATTTTAGAAATTTAACAGTTATCATAAAGTGGCTGGTATGCCATTGAGATAAATAAAAGTTGACAGTACTTTTCATATTATACCATTAAGATAAATAAAAAATTACAGTACTTTTCATATTTTACCTGAGAGGTTACGGCAAAGTGCCTGCAGATCATTTTAGGGGTGAGCCAAAAGATTGCACTACTGACATCTGGATGACAGTTCCATGGTTTCCCGCTAAGCTATTCATCAAAATTAGATCACAGGTGTTGCATGATGCCGGAATAAATAGACTGACAAGAATTGTATAAACTATTATTTTGTATTCAGACCTCTACCAGTAGTCAAGATAATTGCGTGGCGGGGTCCTCTCTTCCCAATTGTTTTATTAGATCTGCCTTTCAAGAGTAAGGTTAGCTCTGTTCATAAAATCATTTTCTTAAACGATGTTTTCTCGGCACTGTTATTAATTCCAGTATGGCGGAAGATTTTACAAACATGCAAACAACAGATACTAATAACTTTCAGGGTGCCGAGTGTAAGCTGTTTTTACGTTAACGCGATCGAAACGGTTACCGCGTTTGGCTCTCTGATTGGTTAAGAGCTTGGAGCGGGCCAATCAGAGCGCCGAACGTCATAAACGTGTCGATCGCTTTAACGTAAAACAAATTCGCACTCGGCACTCAGAATCGGCATCTGAATCGAAAGAAATCTGAGGATCATAATTATTTTTGTCTCGTATGAAATTTGAACTCACACTTGGCGCAATGGTGAGGCGACCGCTTACTTAAACCAGATGTTTAAATGTCAGTTTTATCAAAGTAAAGACTGTACAAAAGATACAAAAGATATAAGGAAGGTCTAACAAAGTTGATTCAAATGAAAAAAAAAGAACTGCCTGCGTTTTTAATGAGGAAAAGAAATGGTAATTATTTCTAACTCCGGCGTCTCAATTAAAATTGTTTTCAAACAGTTACATGGAAATATTAATTGATGAAGTTAGTTTCTCGGAGCTGGAATTTTATCAGAAATTTTTGTTCGACAAAATGAGCGTTACAGTTCTTGTCACGTTTTTTCTTTTGTCTAGTTTATTTATTTGTACAAGATAATATGTATATATATAATCTGACGCCTATAGCCCCAAAATGAATATACATCAGATACATATTGTACTAGATGTTACCTGCGACTTTGTCCGCGTGGAATTTAACAAAAAAGTGTTTGTTCAGTTCGCTGTGATTTTTTTCTAAAATAAATGTAGTCTAAGTTATTCTTTATAACATCAGCTATCTTCCAGTGAAAGTCCCATCATTCGAAATCAAATCAAAAAGGTTCAGTCGTTTCAGAGATTAGCCGGCGTAAACAGACATACAGACAAAAATTAAAAAAATAGGTTTTTTGACCGTATATACTACTACTTTCATATGCATTTAGTAAAAAGCTGTTATTTTGACATTAAAAACACACTTCAGTTTTATTTATTTGTATTGATTACAACGAATCTAAAACCGTAGCTGGAAAATGTTGGAAAGCATGCGCTCTAACTCGTCTTACAACAAATTTATTTAACGTATGTATCTTCTATAGTTCTTCCTACTATAATTAACTCAATGCTCTATACAGTCTTAAGAGGCAATACCAGCGTCAAAACATTTAAAGTTTTAACTGACTGACAGCAATCTGTCCCGCTGGGCCCAAACAAAATTTTATTGTGTAAAAGAGATAACAACAGCTCGGGCTGATCATACCCCTAACGTCATCATTTTGTATTGCACTATTTCCTCTTCCGTAACAAAACCCCGTGACTGAACCGATTTTAATATTACTTTATAAAATATATGTGCTGGATTTTTATTACATTCTACACGCAAGAATTTACGGGCAAAAACCAGCTTAGAAATAAAACAGCTCCAAAATCTAACACAAAAGGTAGTCGTCATTCAGTTAAAAATTAAACACTGTAATGGCAATAAGATGAGGCGGAAGTGTCCCGATGTCCCAATTAATTAATCCAAGCTTGGAACAGAGCCAGGAGCCTTAGACCGCACTTTGAGTAAACAGAGACCACTTTGAGGTCATGAATTTTGCACTAACTGGATATTGCTGGATCTAATTGTAGAGGAATACGTTTGTGATTTTAATATTGCAGCGAATGTAGCTATGTATGTATGTGTAACTGTTAAGAGCGTTGAGGACTTGTGAACTGTTCCGAATGGTGACGTCGCTAATCCAAACTGGTATTATAAATGCGAATGTGATTTGGTTTGCTTGTCCCGGTTTCACGCCTTAACTACGCGACAAATCATGATAAAACTTCATATGCATGATGTCAGAGGAACAGAAAAGGACATAGGGTAGTTTTCATCCAGAAAATAACAACTTTACTAACCTGAATTACTACATTTAAGCGAGAGACGCCGCAGGCCCAATCTAGTGTCAAATTTTGAGGTTAAAATATATTGAAATAGCTTTTACTTGCGGTTTCGCTAGAGAACAGTTTTTTTTAACACGCTTTTATTAGCTTCATTCGTACATATGTTAGTATGTATGTAACGGAAACTTTGAACATTATTTTGACCCTCTTCAAAACGTCGGATTAACTTGGCGAAATTTGGCATACTTATCAAGGACCGATGACAATACAATAATTCAGAAAAAAATATTTATTATAAAAGATAAGGTTGTTTGTGTTGTGTTACGCTTTCACGCCTGAAATTACTCATAAACGTTGTTAGGGGTACAGAAAGGAGCTTAGGGTACCCTGCCACTTTTAAATCTACAAAAAAAAATACTATCTTATTTTTTAATAAAGCATAATTTAAGTTTTTTAAACTATTATTTTTTAACACGCTTTTATTAGCTTGGTATGTAACTATGTAATGGAATCTTTGACCGTGATTTTCACGCCTTTCAAATCGACGGATTGATTTGAAACTTTGCACACTTATCGAGGACCGGTGACTATATATATACATACAATAATTTAGAAAAAAGAAATAGTTTAAACATCTAAAAATTACGCTTTATTAAAAAATAAGAATAAAATTGAATAATTTTAATGAAATGTTTTTAGTTTTTTTTTTATAATATTTTTTTTTCTAGATGAATAAGAGACATAGGGTACCCTTTGCCCTTTTCTGTACCCCTGACAACGTATATGAGTAATTTCAGGCGTAAAAGCGTAACAAACAACAAACTCACATTCGCAATTATTATAACTAGCGGTCGGTTAGTGCTCGAAATTCGATCAAAATTTGTCTGTAAGATATTGCTGATATATGTCATTATAATTTATATATGTTACGAGCTTCGACTGCGTGTGTCAAATGCAAGGTTGTGTGCGTGTAGTGTTTTTTCATTAATTTAATGTATTTCTAATGCATAGTTTATATAAATATTAGAATGCGCCCTTCCTTCTCCATATAAACTTTAGCTGTGCCAAATTTCATAATCCTCCGTCAGCGCAATTTTTGTAAAAAGGGGTACAAAGTTTTTGCTCCACGTATTAATATAGAGATAGTAGTTTTTTTTTTTTTCTGTATTTATTTAGGGGCCTTTAGTCATAAATAAGACCATGTCAGCTGGGGCTGACATGGTCTTATTTATGACTAAAAACCTTGTAACCTAACCATAATTATAGGGACTTATTTTTAATCTTATTCTAAGGTTCTGTACAGTAAAATTGCTCCTTCGGACAATGGTTTGGACAATAAAGTTTGAAAAGTACCCACATCAAATAAGTTTATATGATTTTGAGATAGTAGTTCAAATTTATTTGGGCTTTATTTTCAAAATATATAGACTAGGGTAAAAGTGTATTATCGATGGAATGTAATTATAGATAAAAATATATAATAAATATTAGGTCGGAAAGTTTCGATGCATAATGTACTGTCAGCCTCATAAGTCAATTAACACTCCCGAGATTTTGAAGTGGTCTACCATTCACAATAATGGTAATTTATCATCTTTTACAGCATTAACAGTTAAAGAATAGTTATTTTAGTCACAATTTATTACTATTGGAGAATAATAAGTAGATTTTCATTCATAAAATACTTAATATTGTCTTCTGTTTACGCGAATGTTGACCTCATCTCATGGTCATCTCCCCGTGACCATGGCTGCTGAAAAGCAACCGAAACGTCGGGGAAAGTGTAAACCTAAATATAAATAGATTTAATAGTTTAAATAATTTTATTAGCTTATAAATTAGTAAAATTCAATAGTAGTAGTAGTGTAATATTTTCAAAATATTGTAATACAGTGATGAATAAACAACGCGATAAAATCTGTATATAGTAGTTTAATTTCATAAAATACTGTTACAAAATTGTGTAATGTTTAACGACTTATGTAGCTGACCGTACATAGTAAAAGGATTACAAATAAAATTATACTACGTTTATTTGTTTGTATTGTAAACGAGATGGGTGTAAAACCCCAGGATGTAACCTCTTCGTCTTCGTGTGACCTTTTTCTTTTCATCAGCTTTTTGTAATGTCCCACTGCTGGGCAAAAGCCTCTTCCTTGGACTTCCAAATCATGCTGTTAGTGTATGACCTTGACCTTATGACCTTGTGACCCCTATATCTCGGGGTCTTTTGACCCACAGGTCCCATATTCAAACTCGATCGAAGGATGATCCCAAGGTGTCTGCACACCAAGTTACAAGTCAATCAGTCCAGTGGTTCCGGAGCTATGCCTGCCACTAACAAACTATCACTAACAGACAAGACACACAAACCCACATAGTGTTTACATTAACCTCTTTGAAGAAGACTCAGAGGTTAATGAATTTCTATCCCTCGGGAATAGGACTTGTTCTGGAGAAAAGGTACCATATATCCTATTTCTACTCCTGACAACGAGTATGCGTTAATACATGATGGTCAGTTCAGTAGTTAACACGTGGAAGAGGAACAAACAAACACACAGTTACATATAATATTACTAGATAATGCCCGCGGCTTCACTCGCGTAAATGTAGATTAGATTAGTAACAGTACTTTTGCCGAATAAAAGGTACCATATGTCCTATTCTGTACTCCTGACAACGTTTATGCGAAATTTTATGACTATTAGTCGAGTAGTTAATGCGAGGAAGCGGTACAAACACACTCACACTCGTAACTAAAATTTTTTGGTAAAATGAGATTTTTATGCAGAAGGATCCGAAAATTATTTCTGGTGTTATATTGTAAATGCATTATAATTAATTTTATTTTCAGTCAAAATTTGTAAAAAATTAAAAGATATATAATATACTTTGTTAACAAAGCAGTTTTTTGTCTCTCCTGGAAAGTTGCTTAGTTTGCATATACGAGGGGTCACATCTAGAGCGATGTTTTTTAATATTAGTTATCATTCCATGTAAAATAAAAATGTATAAAATATAATACACTGGCTTGAAATAAAATTAAACAACAAATCAATCAACACGAGCTATAATAAGTAAAAGTACATTAAATAATATAACGATTTGGTCCATGATTTTATACGGTTGACCTGAGGCTACTCTTCGCATTTTGGTGTTGTTGTAATCGTACTTTCTTGGCGTCAACATAGACATTACGCCGTCTAAAGTTTCTTGACAAGTTGGGAGAATTTGTTCAGGTGGAAGGGCGAAGCCTGTTCCTCCTTGGTCCCTGAGCTCGAAGGTCACCACGTACCTGTGTATATAAGTCACTTTATATCCGAAGATTCTCTAGAACTAGCTGCCAATTATGAATGTTGCTTATAATAATCTGTCTAGTCTTAGAATAATGTTTATAAACTGGCTGTTGGGCACGGGCCTCTTCTCAGAGTGAGAAGGATTAGGCTGCCACCACGCAGGTCCAGTGCGGGTTGGCAATCTTCTTTATGGAGAACTCTCAGACATGCAGGTTTTCTCACGATGTTTTCTTCCATCGTAAAAGCAAGCGATAATTAACCATATAATACAAACATGATTTCGAAAAGTCAGAGGTGCGTGCCTTGGATTTAACTCAACACCTCTGCGTGGGAGTCCAACGGGCTCCCACTAGTCTATCGCATATAATGATAAAAGCATTGTATCTGGACGCAAGCCTCTGTACGCCGAATCAAATCAATATGTACTTACGGGACATTGAAAGTCGTCTTGACCCAACACGCGCTCATTCTCGATGCTCTGTAGCCTGTAGATTAATTACTGACATGGTTACAAAGGTACTTACGGAATTTTGTATGTTTCTTTGACCCAACAGCCGCTAACACCTGATGTCATATAACCTGTCGATATATATGTAGGCTTATATATATTAAAGCTGTCTTGAAGATACTTGAGTAGTAGAGCCTCGCTGATTTCAGCATGAATGAGTCGGCTCACACAGAATATCGAAGTAAATAGCAGTATTCCTACTGCTGTTTCGTTCGGTGAGTGAAAGCGCCGGAGGCCCAATCACCCTGTTTCCCCCTTCCCGCTCCTTATCCTACCCACTTCCTTTTTCTCTTCTTCCTTTCCTAAAGGGTCGGCAACGCGCAAGTGATGCCTCTGGTATTGCAGGCGTCCATAGGCTACGATGACCACTTACCATTAGGCCATATGCCTGTTTGCTACCTTAGTTGTATAAAAAAAAACCTCGCGTTGAGGCAAAGCACGTGTCGACGCATATTTTGTATTCAAAGCGGAGTAGTGCAAGTTAAAGTACGCACGGATCCAACAACGCAGCTGTCCCTATCCAGAGTCCGGTAGTGTCAAGCTTTTTCTATTTTAATTGTTGGTGTGGGCAATCCAGGTGTTCCTCTCTTAGCAATTATTTTTTTAAAGTTTCATTTTTATTATAATCTTCCAAAGCGAGAGTTTAACTGCCTTGATGTCGCCACGGTAGTGAATGCAACTGCAGCGTGAGCTATTTGAACCCAGCTTTCCGACGGAGATAACAAGATATTACCGCTCCATTTCAGTAAATTCGAAAACCACTATAATATAGCACTGGTAATTTTTTGCCAGCTGTAAATTTTGCTGTTTGAGACTATCCTTAACATTCCTGTAACACAGTTTACAACTAGCACGGGTGTGGAAGGGGCTAGCCCACAACTAGCACGGGTGTGGAAGGGGTTAAACCTAGATTTAAGTACTTAGTGTTATAAGTGGATTTATGACTATAGATTTTAGTCAATAAATATATTATTATTATTATGTTTCTCTTATTACAGGTATTTTCTAACATATTATATTAGGAAAATACCTGGCCCTTTGGGAGGCCTACACGGAGACATGAGTCCAACGTGAAGAGGCCCTTCGAGAGTTTTAATCTAAAGTGGAATGGAACACCTACAACGGCACTAGCCGTAGCAGGCGTAGGACTATTGCTACATATGTACTCTAATACTTCTGGGCTATTAGGATGGGTGTTTGATGGACCGGTATAATGGTAACTATGGATGAAAAACGGCGTCTGCCCTGAATACTCTAATAGCATCAATCGGATAGGCAGACGGTGACTCACTAGATGGGCCCCCTGAATAGCCACCATAGGCATACAAGCCAGCAGCAGGATGCAACACCGGTGCGAGTGGCTAGGGGTGTCAGGCGGTGTGGCGTTTCACCATTATGGGTCTCGTGACCGGAGACCCGGAGCGGGTTTCCTCGTAGTTATGACCTTGAAAATTACACTTCGACCCCCAAGCATATAGCTCTAGCGGCACCCCTCTGACCGGCCGACCAAGGTAAGCCAGAGTTGAGATTCCTACGGGCGCTCTCGAAGTTCCACCCCAGCCAACCAGAGGAGGCCAGCCAGGGACGAGGCCCTAACCGACTCTCTGAGGCATTCAGGACCACAATGTCGCCACTCATATTCAGCTCGCTACGGTTGTCCTACGGTTTGTGCGCTTTTATTTAACCTGGTGATACATTTTTTGTTTATATCACAAGGTGAAGGTGTAATTTAAAAGCTAGGGTACTGTCCCCTCCGATATTGTGTTAGTCTCATGAGGAGAAAACGATTGGCTCAGAACGGTGTTATTATTATTATTACTACGGGCCCACTTTCTCTTATAACCAAACTTTAAATATGAATTATCTCTTTATTTTACAACCAATTGTGATACTGTTTGCACAAAAGATTTCTTTTGATTGTTGCTTTTTCTTGTGTGTAAAATAATGAACAAAATCAAAGATAGGTAACTACCCTACTCCGGCAAACTCACCAACTGTTTCGAAGGCAGTTCCAGACTCATATTTCGTTTTAAACCTTGCATAGATTTTTTCACTTGCTGCTTTGCACATTGCGTACTGAAAAATATGTTAATATTATTATTAACTTAAGGAGTTAAGAGGCAGACCCAGAAAACGTAGGCTTGGTTTACTAAAAGCATTAACAAAGGATTGGTATACAGAAGACAGAAACAAGCGAGGTACTTGAATACTACAAGTAAAATTAATTTTAACAATTTGTTAACTCACTACTTGGTCATAATTATCCTTGTAATCTGGTATGTTCGCGTAAGGTATGACCAGATACTGCCCGTAGGAATGAAAGCTGAAGTAGTATTTTAACCGTTTCTGGGTAGCTTTGACGAGATTTGACATAGCCACACTTTCTCTTTCGGAAAAGGCTGTATGTCCACAATAGGTTTCGTCGTCTGAATTCCAAGAAACTCCTACACCTGAAACACCAGAATAGTATAAACTTAAACATATATCTATATCTCCGTCATAAGTAACTAAGATTTCCAAGGAAATGTCTTTTTTTAAATCAGAAATCGTAAAATACAATAGTATAAAGTCATTTGTCGCAAGATAGTGTTAATGATTCTTAAATATTAAGCCATGTCTTCAAGGACTTACTTCCATGAGCATGCGCAAAGTTTCGGTTCAGGTCGACGCCATTACCATTTCGATTTTTCCTCCATTGTCGATCCTGCAACCAGTTTTATGATGATGAACCAATTTTATGATACATTTGATGTAATATAATAATTATTATAGTTTATAATACCTATACTAATATTATAAAAAGGAAATAATTGATTTTTCTTGGTGGTTTGTAAGGGTTAAACTCAAAAACAAACAAGTAAATTTTTTTTGATAATTACATTATTTTTAATAGTCAACGTAAGAAAAGCATTAGTAATTTACTAACATCAGTATGTGAATATTCATAACCATCTGGATTTAAAACTGGAACGAAATACCATTCGTAAGCGTGAGCTATTTCTTTTAAGGCACTGTCATTGGTCTTCTCAGAGATCAAGATATTATGAATTAAATACGTCACAAAGGCTGGAGATATCCATTCTCTTGCATGAATACCGCCTTCTATCAATACTGTGGACCTGTATGGAAAACTTAAATGTTTATATAAAAAATTATAAAGTAAAGAAAGAAAGAAAGGGACGATAGCTTAGAAGGAGACCGTTGAATTATCCATTGGATCCCATTGTACGCATTTCTGACTTTTTGAAGTTATATGCATATTAAACAATAATAATCTCTCGTCTTAACGGTGAAGGAAAATATCAAGGCAGCCTGCATGTCTGCGAGTACTCCATATCTACAAGATATGTTAAGTGCTAGTATTGTTGTTAACCGTCTCAACTAATCTAATGTGCTTGTTGGGTTCACGTCTGTAGTGCATTAGGTGTCGCTGTTGTAGTTTCAGTTACAGCGACCCACCCACCATTTAAGGCAGCGAGTTGGTACACCGTGGTAGGTTTTGTCGGTAGTATCCAGGACATTCCATCTTGTCCCGGGGAAGCCCATCATAACAACGTCAAAGCATTTAAACAAAATGTTAGTGCATTGAGTAGGATTCAAATTTGTGAACTCACAATTGTAATTCCAATGCCCTATACATTAGGCTATTCCTGATTTGTTATAAGCCATTCTTTTAGCTACTAACATGGTCACATATCCAGCTAAATTATATTTTCTATGTGTAGGGACACATGTAAGTATGTAAAGCTGAGTGCAAGGCAAGCAAAAATGTATGTGTGCGTGAACGAATGTGTGGCCGATCAGTTACTGCGCACTGGTCGGATTGAAAGGTTCTACGCTTCATCGACAAACGTAGTAAATACGAGCGTTAAATATGGTAATATGAAATTGGGAAGTCGACTCACATTTTTTAATTATTGAAGTCTAATAAATACATTACCCAAAATCTACAATACAAAGAATGTTTGAAATATACTCAATAATAAATAATATACAAGCGTTTCAAATCTGGTAGGTAGTAGGAGTAATTGTCAAATTACTAAAAAAGGATGCACGATACAAACTATGACGTAATCGTTATATAAACGCAGCTATCCGAGGGCGATAGCAAGATATTTTCTACTTCGATCCCAATTTAAAATACAATATTCTGTTTTATTTTGCAACCAATTTCGATATAATTGCATAACATGTTTTTTATTGCTATTTGCTCTTATGTCTAAAATAATGTACATAATCAAATTTAGGCATACCTCACAGGTTTGCCCGGTAAAAAAACTCTTAACGCAAGTATTTTTCTGTTTTGATGTGATAGCCCAATGCTTTGTAATTGTGCCACTGTAGGGTATGCAGCGGTTAGATCCGTAAGCCAGTTGTAAATATCGTCTAGACGAAAATAGTTCAGCCAGTTCATAGAAGTCATTTTTCTTCTAATATACGTCATTACCGTTTGCCTATCGAAAGCTCTGAAGGCAAAAAGATTATACATGAGCATTCATCGTGAAAAGTAATTCAACTAGTTCATAAGGTACGGAACAATATTGATTGCACAGATGGCGAAGGTGTTAAGTGATCGCCTCAGCACTGCCACTGCACGGAGTGTTGTGGGTTTAAATCCCACACAAATGGTTGTTCCGAGTCTGGGTGTTCCTTTTGTCACTTTTTAATAGTCAGTAATAAATAGTATCATGGCCGCACCTTATACAAATGAGTTGTGAAACATTGAAATTATAATTGAATGGTGATTTAAAAGAGTGGCCATTAGTTTTTTGCAGTTATCTCCTCAAAAGCATCTGCCAGAACCATGCAACAATTTTTTCTATTTTATTAAAGTAAACCTCGGGGTCTTCCTTTTATAAAAAAGAAACAATGACACAGGAAATATTTCTAGTGCGCAGCATTAAGGAACTTTACAAACATTCATACAACGGATACAAAGATCATACAGACTCGGCACAAACATTTGTGGATCACACAAAGTGTTGTCTCAACAACAACACTAGGCGCAAGGGTATTGCGACCACTTAATACGACATGTGTGCAGTCAAACCTAAATGTAGTTTCAGTAATTTGACCAAACTCACTAACTCAAAAACTTTCGTTCGTAGGGTTTACTTTGTGACCTACATGAATAAGGACTTTTGCCTGAGTTTTGAGTCCCCAGAGACATAGCATTTACGCCTAGTGCGGAAATTGTCGGTCTTATCAAAGGCGGTCTCTCCCACGATATGTTCTTAAGCAGTTGCTAATATGATATTAAACACTAACCTCTGCACATCCTCGATAACGGTGCTGTAAAAAATTCCTAGCTTACGAGCTTGAGTCAAAAAATATGCTTTATCTTTCGGATTTATCACAAAATCTATAGGTCGATACATCAATCCCGGTTCCCTCCAAAAATTTACGTCATACTGTTTGGTTAGTTTTATAAAAAACTCCAGATGACTATCATTTACAGGTACCGCTCTATAAAGAGTATATTTGTTATACTTTTTTCCTATACATAATAAATTTTCAGAAAAACTAATAATTACTACATAAATTATAATGATAAGCATCTTTGATTTTATATTGACGTGTTTGTTGCTGTTTCTATATGAATCGGAGATTCTTAAATATATTTACGTTTTCACTTGAAACCTGTCGAATGTCAAAAAATATTCTGGTATGTGCATAGATGTTACAGAAGCACAGGTTACATAAAATAGATGATCGAGATCAATCTTTAACCCAATGGAGGTCCGTTAAGTGAAAAATGGTATTTTGTATAAAAATTTGACGAAAGAAAAATATCCTATCTAATATTTAAAATACGAATGTGAATTTGTTTGTTTGTTACGATTTCACGCCTTAACTACTCAACCGATTATCATGAAATTTCCCATACACATTGTCAGGGGAATTGAAACGGACATAGAGTATCTTTCATCCAGGAAAAGAACTCTTCCCGATGGATAAAAATGACTATAACCTACAATTACAAAAATCTATATATAGTATTATCTTGTATTTGTTCCAATTAAATGTATTTACTATTTATTTTATCTTGTACACACGGCTACACATCAAGTCAAACACCCTATATCTATATATTAATACGTAAAGCAAAAACTATTTTCCTTTTTACGAAAATTGCGTGGACGGAGGAGTATGAAATTTGGCACAGTTAAAGTTTATATGTAGAAGGAAGGGCGAATTCTAATATTTTTATAAAATATAAAAAAACACTACACGCACACAACCATGCGTTTGACACACACAGTCGAATCGCGTTCTTATTGGTTCAGCATTGTTCGTCTGACGTCGTATAATTCTTCGTAACTATTGAAATTAAACTACTATATACGGATTTTATCACGTTGTTTATTTAGCACTGTATTACAAAATTTTGAAAATATTACGCTAATAAAATTAATTAAACTATTAAATCTATTTATTTTTGGTTTACACTTTCCCCGACGTTTCGGTTGCTTTCCAGCAGCCAGTCGCAGCCATGGTCACGGGGATGTCTCCCCGTGACCATGGCTGCGACTGGCTACGTCGGGGAAAGTGTAAACCAAAAATAAATAGATTTAATAGTTTAAATAATTTTATTAGCTTATAAATTAGTAAAATAAAATCAATAGTAGTAGTAGTGTAATATTTTCAAAATTTTGTAATACAGTGGTAAATAAACAACGCGATAAAATCCGTATATAGTAGTTTAATTTTAATGAATAACATTCGCGTAAATAGAAGACAATATTATGTAAATCTTCGTAACTATGGTTACCTATACCTTATTTATATGTATGTAATAAAGAAAAAGAAAACAAAGAAGCAAACTTAGGAATTTTGGTCAAATTTTGACTAGGCGACCGCTAGTACGCATAACTACGCTACATACAAAATAGAGAATTATCGGAAAGGGACAGTGCATAGTGATGTCAATGTAATGGTAAGGATAGAACGTCGCGTCCCGTTCAGCGTGAATAAGACAAAATAACAAAAATATAACGCACTCTCTCGCACGATTCGCAGCGTTCAACTTCTAATAGTTCAATATCCAAATAGTTTAGGTTGATGTGTCGCTGTGTGTACGCCTTGGTGGTAGCGAATGCTGTACTTTATGTCTGGGGTTCAACAAATTCTCATTGGAATTTCAGTCATGAAATTCCCAGCAGCAACATAGATTCTGAAACTGTGCCCGGTAGGCGGCAATTGGCAATTTCTCTATGATATCAGTACAAGAACAAAAACCATAACTGAAGAACTTTGGGAGTATTACACTTTAATCTACCATTTTGGGAATATGTTTTATATTTATATTCCATAATTATATAAATAATAATGACGAGTTCCTAGCTGTATCAGTTTTCTTTCATAACAATCTATTTTCTTAACCATTTGATATCTTCTACTATCAGCTTAAGTAAGTAGATACATTAATTACAGCGTCTGTGACCACTGAAACGTCTTGGAACAACAGAGCTAGGTACAATTACTGAGCTTGGTTCTTGGCCAATAACCAACTTGCGGCGGTGGTTACCGTAATGACTATCACCTGCGTTGTTGTGTCCTGATTTATAACCTTCGGGCTGTACTCCAGATAATCCCTGTGGACTAAGGCTCATTATCGAAATAAAGTCAATTTAGGAGCTGTCTTAGGAATAATTACATAATTAAAAACATTTTCACTTGCATTTTAATGATTTTAAAACTTAACCTTTTGAGCACCAAGGTCTTGTATAGAAGACAAACGTTTCTGTACCCTCCACGCCACGTCTTTATTAGAAGACAATGTCTAATCGTAAAATTTACTAGACACATATTTATAAAAATAATTTGTTTGTTTTACTTTGTACGTAATTTTACTATTGCCTAAAACTCTACTTTTAAATTTTTATTTCAATAGGGGCCTTTGTATATTATAAAATCAGCAAAATTGAAGTAGCCAACATTTTTCAACTGTTATAGATTTATAGCTTGGCACTGGAGGACACATCCCCTTAGGCATAGGTTGGCGCTCAAAAGGTTAACGAACACATTAGTTATTAGATTTTGCACGTGGCTTCAATTGCGTAAATCTAGAATTAGTCAATAAATTCCTCGGAAATAAAACTTTTTCCTAGATAAAAGGTCCTCTATGTCCTAATTATTTATTCCTGACAACGTGTATGCTAAATTTCATGATGACCCGTCAAATAGTTACGGCAGAAAAAGGTAACAAACAAGCAAACTATCTAACATTCGCATCGATGATATTAGTTAGGATTGCCATGAAGCAAACATAGATTCCAAATAGCAAATCCATGCTGGTAATTTTCTTGCAGAAAATACTCTCTCCAACTCAATAATCCAATCCAAGATCTTACGATTAGCGGTATCTATAGAGCATCACTAGGTAATTTAACTAATTGAATCGCAAAACAGAGTTAGCCAGACACAATAGCTATTATAATAATTATATCTGGTTTTCTAACACTTGACACATTAAACAGCAAATAAAAACAACAAGAAACAAATATATTTATAACAGAAAAATAAACAAATATATTTATAATAAAACAAAAACAGTACAAAAGAATATCAAAAACAATGCTCCATTAGTTTGTTGGCTATCATTATACAGTTGAAGTTTCAATCTCGTGGGTTTAGCATTCATCAGTTCGGTGATACCAGTGAATACTTCATCGCTCGTGGGGTGGATCTGTTCTGGCGGGAGCGCATGGCCAAACGTCCCGTTATCACGAAGAAGAAAGGTGTAGACAAACCTAATGATAAAAGGGTTTGTAAAAATATTGTCGATTTCTTAAAAACAACTCTTTATCTAGGAATGTGTCTACCGTGAGAGAATATAAATATACAAAATAAGGATACAAAGAACCCGAGATCCAGTACAACTATATGTTTTTCAGGCACTGTTTTTGAGGCGAGGTGATCTATTAAAACAACTACCCAGTTATCTGTGAAAACAAATACTTAATGGATAAAGAAGACATTTTCCTCTTAAGCATAATACGCGTAGAGGAGTGTATTGAATGAATGATTTGGCATTCTTAAGGAATATATGGAGAAAGAGTGCAGAATCCTAAAATTATATTATAAAAGTCAATAATTTTAACAGCAATTAATTTAAATAAATATGTTATATAAAATATATTACCTGACGTTTTGAGATTTTTTTACATAACAGGCACAGTTTCCAGAAATTTGCGCTCCTGTCATAAAAAATCTCAATGTAAAATCAGTCAAAATGATACCATAATATGATTGAAATAATGTTTAATTTGCAACTAACCCATTATGCTGTGGGTGGTTCCGATACTATATTTGACGCCATATTTATGATACATTTTCGATATCGCTTGTCTACCGAAATTTTCCTGGAAACAAATACGCGCATGAAATTCAAATGCCCATGAATATTTATGTGGCATATCTATTTAGATGAAACGACTATTCATTTAATGCTAGTTATGGTACCTATTTGTGTGTAAATTTAAGTTCCGCATTAAGTATTATTTGTTAATGTACGCGCGTATATTACCAATTATGGGTTTTAGATTGTTTCGATGTTTAAGCAGTTTAGAGCTCATGTGACATAATATGTGCACGTAAAACATGTATGTAAGATTACGCTCATATTTTTTAAATTATATTTAGGTCTCACGATGTGGGAACGAGGATGAGTTTATATTTGTCTACTTAACCTAGTATTAGCTACTGAATACTGTCTAACAAAAATATCCAATACTATTTTCTCGGCCCAGAAATCGAGTTTCAGAGATTTTTTGATGCATCCAATTATGCTTAATATCTATAGAGTGTGTGAGGTGTAGAAACTTCCTGGTGCAAAATCAGAAATGATTTTATTTTAGCTTGGCAAATCAATGTTTGTTGTTACACCTTAAATGCGATTAAAGACAATTTTTTTTTTAATTTAATAGTGGAGCACAGTGGTATGATCACCTAAGACTAGACCTATAAGCTTAAACCTGAAAAAGATTTTAGCCGAATAAACTTGCGCGTTATTCTGTCTTATATTTCCAGATCTCGTCAAATATTTTTAAAGAAACATAAGAATATATTGAAAAAGAGGGGGACGCAATGGTGTATTTTCTAAAAACACCCCTCTACCCTGGCAGATCCTGGTCCTTGCACTGTTTGAGACACCTATTTCGGCAGGATTTGCATTTTGGAAGTTAGTAATTAGATTGGAAAATTTAAAATTATAAGCCAATCCATAAATTGACCATGAATAGCAAATTTAAAGTGTTTGATTTTACTTACTGTCTCTGCATAGTTATCACTACGACTTTTCTTGTCTGAATAAGGTATGACAATCTTTTGCCCATATCCATGTAACGAAAAGTAAAATTTTAAGTCTTGATTTATCTTCGCTATATATTTTGCTAATGCCACTGATTCTGGTTCTGAGAAGACGTGTGGTCCACTATAAAAATCATCATTTTCATCTAAAGTGGCTCCGTATTCTGAAATATATCATCACTTTTTATTAACATTATCCAAGGTGTAAGGTGATTTAAACTACTTCTTCCTAAGGTATTTTAATTGTACCTATCTACAATATTTATCTGCTTAAGCATTGACCTGCTAAGAAATAGTATATCATTTTGCTTTAGCGTTATTCGAAATTCACTTACTTCCAAAATTATAATCAAAATTTTGATCCAGGTCAACTCCGATAGCGGTTCCATGTGGCTTCCTATTTTTCCGCCAAAGTCGATCCTAAAAAGGCAAAAAGATTAAGTCAATTAAATAGATTTCGTTTGGAACTAATAATGATATTCGATCTTCTCAAAATGTATAAGTATGACGATTGCTCGATTATTATTTTTTACATTCAGGTCGGTGAAGTACTAGGGTATAGCTGTGTATTCCCTATGTATGTCTTTTTAGAATTTGATTGCTACTGCCACGGACACGTTATCAAGCCTATAACACAGTAAACAGTATTATAGATTTGAATAAAACTCGTAACAGTGATAGAACATATTATACTAAATAAATATTTATCCAGATTAGTGGTCCCGCAGATTTCACGCACGGAGAAAGACGTAGATAAAATATATTTGCTAGGGATTAATAAATGTATCGTACTTTAAAATTTAATCAATGTTTTCTAAATTTAGGATTGTACCTTTTTTTAAAAGACATTGTGATTATATTTCAATTCATCAAAAATGTATAAATATAAACACATAAGCAGGTTCAGCATCAAACTACCACAGCTCACCTGCTTTTGACTGAATTCATATCCATCAGGATTGACAACTGGTATTAAATGCCATTCGTATTTCGATAACAAAGAAACCAGTTTCCAGTTACTTTTGTCATGAATTCTCGTTAACTGGTCCAGCAAATACGTGACACATTCGACTGATATCCACTCATTACCATGCATGCCACCTTCTACAATGACTTTGTATTTTGGAAACTTCTGTTTGACAATGACAGCAAAGATATCTCGGCCTTCCGCAGATTTGCCAATCGAAATTATTTCAACCAAATCGGGAAATTTATCAGCTACGTCTGATAGCCAATAATTAATATCTTGTAAGGTATGATATGAGTCCCAAGTAAAATTGTTTATAAATTGTCTGTTATATTTTTGGATCTTTTGGTGATCGAATGCCCTGTAAACAATTTGAAGGTAAAATACATTGTTTTATATTATACTAATATCTGATGTCTATTCATTATTTTCCCTTTGAACGTCAGGATAAAAAAGGTAAAGCATGCTCTTGGCGCTTATGCACCTATGCGGTGCAAATGGCGCGCAACGAGTTAATTGAAAACTGTTCATGGTCTATAGCTACAGTATAAAAATTTAATTAAATATAGTAAGACTGTTCCAATAAAAGAAAATACCACACAGATCACTTTAACCTTGAACAGAAAATAAAATGATTAGTACATTTCATATGATGAAGCATATGGAACGTGTTAATAATTATTTTAGTTATACCGAAGTTGTGTAGAAATTACAAAATCGTACATAGCATGATCCACGTAAATTATATGGCGGGTGGACTGTAGTTGAAACGATGACGTCGTGGACAAATACTGACTGCTGCATCGCTAAATGTGGCCAGAGGACTACTCTCGTGCCACTAGTTGCATCTTGGTTGCCTGCTTACTCTTGGCCAATTATAAAAGATATGATTTTTGCCGCGGCTTTGCCAGTATAAATGTAGGTTAAGTTAGATTAGTGACAGTACTTTTTTGCGGATGAAAGGTACCCGATGTCCTTTTCTATTCCTCTGACAATGTGTACGTGAAATTTCATGCTGATCAGTGGAGTAGTTAAGCGTAAAAGCATAACATAAAACTCACATTCGTATTTATAATATTAGTTAGGATCTAAGCTGTAGCGCAGAAATATAACACAAGGTGTCAAACTGTGTTTTATTCCTGCAGTGTGTGAGATTTCTGAAGATGCTTATGAAAGCACTTTTGCTATCAACAGTGAGACAAGCTGCAAAACTAAAGTAATGAAAGCATGTAGATTAACTGATGTATAAGGTATTTGCTCTTGAGCTTAGATGTTCAGGTATGTGAATAAGAATGATTTTTGAAAATGGCGCGGTATACATACAAAATGTCCTCTCAAAACAATGTCTACACTTTCTACTAGAATAAGGTCTATAACTCAGTATATTATCTAATGTATTTTATCACTAAAATTACTACCATTTAACTTTATAATCCCGTCTTATTAATTGAAAGTTTTGGTTTGCAAAATTTTTATGTTATCTCAATAAATACGAAATAGTATAATTATATTTTAGCAGACTAACCATTGGATATTAGGTATCAGTAGCTCTGTAGACAATTTGAAATTCCGAGCTCTTTCTTGGAAAATCTCTTTATTCACTGGATTTACAACAAACTGTACAGATTCATACAATTTATGTGGTTTCTTCCAAAAGTTAAGTCCGATATATTTCTGATAATTTAGATTTAGTAAAAATTGTAAATGTGCCGTTTCTGTAGGCATAATGTTATACAAGGAAAAGTTGTCATATTTTTTACTCTGGCAGACCATAAAAATATTTGTAAAGAACACTGTAATCACTATCATTTTTGAATTCATTTTTAATAATTATTTTTATATATTTATTTTCATATATAAATCATTTTTATTTTTGTCGTCAGTTGACATTAATTTTGACTTCTAAGTCATTCGAAAATAAGTCAAAGAGTTCTCTCATGTTTATCTACGTAGAGCAATACCGGTAGAAATAGGTAACACACTCTATGAAGTTATTTACACGACGGGCAGCAATGGAGTCCAAAAAAAAAACAAATTACTTTTAAAAGCGATTTATTTAATGTTAAAATTACAATAAAGTGCTCCTATTACTAATTTAATTTCTAATGTCCTAACGTCTCGATGTTAGGTGACAAAAAGGCCCCGCAACAAGCCGGCGATTGGTTTTTATCGATCGATGAAGTGGCATTGCACAATCGGTTCCAGAATCTTCTCATTGAATCATATTGTGTGGTCGTAAAGTATCTGAGGGCATACAACATAAGTTTATAAATGTGTTATTATTTGTGTTTTGTCATAATTTTAAATACAATCATTAGCATGAGATAGATAATTATTAACACCACATAATATATCAAAACGACAACATTAAGCTGTAAAAGCAATAAATAAACATAATAATGACGGCAGAAATTGTTGCAAGAGAGAGTAAGGCCATTAGGTATTTTCAGTCTAATTTAATACTTTGAGAATCAAGGTAATTTAAAATGAATAGATTTACATTATTAAAAGCACATTTTAGACTATCTATACTGATACTATGAATGCGAAAGTAGTTCTGTTTTTACGTTGTTTAGTTGATATCATCAATGGGCTTAATCCATTGCAAATGCTAACTAATATTTTAAATGGGAATGTAAGATTTTTTATTTATTTATTTATTTGTTATGCTTTCACGCCTTAAGTACTCGACCGATCATCATGAAATATCGCATGTTCATTAACAGAAAAGGACATGGGATCCTTTTCATCCAGACAAAAAGTACTGTTTTTAAACTAGCCTAACTACTATTACGCGAGCGAAGTTGCGGGCAGAATCTAGTTTAACATAAATATAGCTTAAGTCCTAAGTACAAAGAAGTTTTCTAGGATTATACTTCTTAATAACGATGCACAAATTCATTTAATTAATTTTGGAATTGTATCTAATAATTCTTTCTTGTTGTCTGTAACGCCGCGCATTTTTTACAGGAACTAGCGCAACAATACAGTTAGATCTAGCCCGCTGAAGCACCTAAGAACGAAAATACCACATGCAACCAAAAACCAAACCCAAGCAAAATAAAACATCATAATAAGTTAGAGTTGATAAGAATTGTAAGTATTACAAAAAGATCCAAAACCCGTTTCCGAGATTCTAGAGGAACTAAACCTACCAGATGCGTGCCGATACGTACTCATTTAATTCATTTAATTAATTTTGGAATTGTATCATCAGATTATTAGTATATTAATGTGTAACCAGGTGTAGTATACATATGTAATTTAGTTGTCTTAAACAATTATGCGTTTTTATATTTTTTGACGAAGAACTAATAAATAATACGAGATAAATCAATTCCATTTATTTTTCTATAATACTAAATAGAGTTTGAGTCGTAGATCAATTGTCATTGATACGCTGAAAGCTAAGTAACATGGGCATTATGTATTAAAGTAAATATTTTTCCAGTAAATATAATATTGATTACTTTATTTATTGAAAAGAATTACAAACATTTATTTAAATTATCATCTGCCTAGACTTCTGCTTACACCATGAACAAACCGGTTCCTCAATAATTTACGACAAGTGGGATTATGGCATAATTTCTAAAATGCTCCCTTTATAGCTAAACTTGGGAATCCTTTTAAGTATCTGTCACTTGTCGGTGGGACAGTTGATTAAGAAGTTAAATAAAAATGTAGCTCGCAGACGTGTAATAGGAAAAGTTCGAGTGACGTTTCAACTTGGTAGCTTTTAACTGATCATTGGCTTAATGTTAAATTCGTCGTACATTCGAGAGTGAATCTCAAATCTCTTAGATTGAAGTGGTCACCTTGCTTCTACACTGTGCTATTCTTATTTGGATAAAGATTGTTAATCCACAAACAGTTGCTTCGTATCTGGGTATTTCTTGTATTAATGTTTGTTAAGTTAGAAGCAAGTTTACCAAGCAGACGTAGGCCAATTATTGATAAGGCATCCGACTTCTTCCGTTTCAAATTCTACTTATTGCACAGCCCAGTCGTTAGGGCTAGGCTGTGCAATAGGTAGGATTTACAAGCATTCTAGCTTAGCTGGAGGAGTTAATAAGGATGCTAGTAATTTATAACCCAAAATGCAAGAAATCTTTGGAAAACAATTAACTGACAAGAGGGGTTGATACCAATTGGTATTTCTGAACATTTACATGCGGATGCCAATATTACCTACTCAATCTGCCTCCGTATTTTGAGTAAGGAATTCTTTATACTTAAGTATGTAGAAATTAACTTTTAGACAAGGATGAGCTATGCTTTTGTTCTACAGGTGTGGTTGTTTTGAAAGTCAAGCACACCAACAAATAAGATATTTGCTAAAACTTTTACAATAATTTACGTCATAAATATCATCTCAAACAACTACTATCATAATTTAATTAACTAAGTCTGTATCACAGCAGATGCAGTTGCGAACACTCCGACTCATTAAAAGTTCAGTCTTAATGAAAATAAGAGGAGCGAGTGTCGTCCTAAGTTTTTGTGAATTACGGCCCGAGTTCTCATTGTCAGCGCCTCATTGGATGCTTGTTTTTAGGTGACAAATGAAAATGTCTGAAATGTTATATATTTCTTCATCTGGCTTTATAGCAGACAATTCATTTAAATTTTAGTGAATAAAATAATAACAACAGCCGTGCATGAAACTGTCCCGGCGCTACTGGATGCGGGCCTCTTCTCAGCGTGAGAATGGTTCTCAGTGCGGGTTGGCCAACTTCACATATCTTCGAAAACATTATGAAGGACTCTCAGACATGCGGGTTTCCTCACGATCTTTTCCTTCACCGTTAATGCAAGCGATAATTAATTATTTATTACGCATATAACTTCGAAATGTTAGAGATGAGTGCCTTGAGATCGAGCTTGATATCTCTGTGTGGCAGTGCAATAGTCTTCCACTAGGTTGACACTGCTTGATCGTCAGCGTCACGGAAGATAGCCATTAATATGGTTAAATATATATTTTTTATATTATGTACTTATTTGAAGAACAAGCTTGTGGTTTGTCTAATAGCAAGCTAATTACAGTGGTTTTGGAAGTTTGCAACCTGCTGATACCCCTAAGGGTCATATCGCTAGACTGGGGTTGACGCTAGAGAAAATAAATAAAAATGGAATAAAAAAGAGGAATGGAAAAGGTAGAGATGTGGGCCGCCGGAAGGACATTACTAAGCCAAACGCAGTAACGGTGTCACAACTCCTGCGCCAGTTGCCTGTAAAAATATTATATAGTATTACTTGGTCGGCAAAATTCGTTCAATCCTATAGTCACTAATCCCGGTTTCTAAATTGAGAATAAAAGCCACGAGCCAGTGGTACCAGCAACCAAGACTGCAGTTATAAATTTCACTTAGAAAAAGTATTTTAGAATTAAAGCAAAAATATATGTCGTTCCCTCTTTTACTTCAAGCTACGGAGGACATCACAAGCAAATAATGGAGTCAAATAAAAGCTAACGTCAAACAATTAACCAAAGACCGTATGCCTAATACATTCTTTCACTTCAATAGAATATCTGCAGATCCTAATTATTATTAAAATATACAAAAAGCCCAATCTTTTGTAAGTGCTGTGTGTGTCCTACTTCCTCCGTATTTATCGTTATGCTATAAATCTTGAGGCCCTTTTCTGCACCATTAAATATCATGGCAAATATCTAATATGGTGGAATAATTTTACGGGAAGCAATCTGTTTTGTTTTATATTGTTGTGGCGTTGTGGTACATATTTGTGTTCATTATTTTATGCTGTAATCCACTTCAGGGGAACCTGGAGGCAAAACATTGTAACAACAGCTTGCTATGAAAATAAGTATATATGCGTTATGGCGTTCTTCAAAATGTTTTCTTAATATTATAAACATATTAACTCCTTCAGCTTCGATAAAGCTGCGTTGCAACTATATTTCCTTCATATTTTAGATTCTACTTAGCGAGCCTTGACCTTCATAATCATGTCCATATAACCAGACTGCGTGCTACTATTTGAGTTTCCTAAGATAAATTTTCAATAGCATTTCGACTGGAGATCAAATCCTAAACCTCACGATCGATCGCAAATACCTATATGCGCAATCATAATACACGGAACCATTGAGATAGCTGTAGCGACTCCACACGAGTGAAGAAGTTACGACATATGAAAAGAGATGGCGCTGCACATAATTCCACACTACGCCATAGAAACCAGATTGGCGCAAGCGAATTTTACACTGCAAGCTAGTATATACATATAGCAATATAGTAGTTGCCAACATCAATTGTCGGACTGCGGCTCGCCAGGCATGATCACCTAGCCTGGTTGGATGATTCCCCTATTGATTTGGAAGGACATCACGCCACGTTTCTCCACATATAAGTTGATATTTTATCATGCATTAATTAAACCTCCTTACCTCTTTTTTGTAGGGATACGAACCTCTTTCTTTTTCGTTCATGTACAACCTGCCGGCATGGTCCGGCCTTCCTTTAGCATGATTAAGCGGCAGATTTTTAAATCAAGAATTCTTTGTTGTTTTGCTTTAATCAATGCTTATCAGCAGCATAGGAGTTGTACTATGTCTCTTGAAGTTTTGTAAGACCTAAAATAATATAACTGACAGAAGTGGGGCTTACTAGACATGACTATATTTTGACAATATAATTATCATTATATTATTTGCAACATTAACTTAAAACAAATTTCTAGTGTAGAGGGGTATTGCCCTTGTTTTACGACCCACAGACCCCTAATATTACAACAACATGAGCAGTCACTTCTCAAATAGCCAACAGCATACCTCAACACTGACAAAAGAACCCTAAACCACAATTAATAGTAACAAAATAACAAATAACAATATCTCATACTAATCACAATACATTAGTTTAACTAGTAAGGGCGTGTACACACGGGTAATCAACTAAAACAATGGACATATTTCACTGGCGTCGCGTTGCAGAGATGTGATCTATAAGCGTAATGCGTCATGTGTGACACTCCCCTAAACACAAACTACCCAAATGACAAGGTGTGTTCCTGCTGCGTTCAATTTTGGTTTGATCAAAATATGTTATAAATAACAATAGCTTAATTACATTATTATACACATTAGTTATTATCTAATTAAATGTTGTATTTATATTTATATTTCTAAAAGGATTACTATTAGTTTGGGTTACAAATTACTGGTAGATATTCTTATTCAATCCTCAAGCTAAGGTAGAGTGCTTGTTTTACGAGTAAGTTCACGTTGGTAGTGTAAAAGATGGAAGTCGAACCCCATACGTCTTAACCGCAAGTCTTGTCCATGGGGCTGCCACTGCTTTTGTTGGAATGTTAATTGCAATGCTAAATGATTGGAGTCATTACCAAAATAAAATTGTTAGACATGATCGACAACAAAAATCGAAAAATGCTGAAATCAGTATTCATATTTTCGGTTATATTTCGAATAATAACATTGTGTTAAATAGAGATGCGGTGCTGCACCATTTCCAAAACAATTTTCATTACAACTATCGTTACTGTTATTTGGATTTGTAAAGTATTCGATGCGTGCCGTTAAATCCTTACTAATACTGATCTCTGTTAGTTAAGTTTTCACGGCTAATCCTTTAAGCAAATTCTGAAGCATTTAGAAAAAAAATTGCCAAAGGCTAGTGAAAATATAGGTTCCTATAAATATAGAAAATAAAAGTAGCGTATAAAGAGCTACAGATGAGACTTTACGTTTAAAATTAACACAAATAGCTTTAATGTTGCTATAGTATTAACGACGACATATTTTTAGAGAAAGAAAATATTTACTATTATAATAATTATACAAATACCGTCCATTTTCTCTTCATTGTTTTATTTAGCAAACAAATAAGGTGAACTGGAAACTACAAAAAAAATATATATAGAGACTAGAATTTCGCGTGGTTGAGGGGGTTGTACAGCGAGGGGTGAAGGAATCAAAATACTAATTTTAGATTCGGATTCTGGGACCTTGAAAACTCCCGAAACCAAAAATGACCGGTGACCTTGAAAATGGCCTTTTCTGGAAAGATTTCGTCTACCTCTATGACATTTATTCGAACACACCCCGCCTATCTCTGACCGTTTCGGATATATTAGAGGTCAAAGTTTTTATGGTGGCCATGTTTTTTCGGCCCTCCCCCCTAAAAGTTGCCAGGGTTTTAGCAAGATTTTGTTCGAGAACGATTTCTATAGATATCACCGTTTCCGATATCCGATGGTCAGGCATTTTTCCCGGGCCTTCTGAACGGTTCTCTATACGACGCTATGTTTACTTATTTCCTACGACTGGTAAGTTTATATTATATGAATACAAATCTCTATATTTTGTCTATCTTCTTTTATTGTCTCTATTTATTAAAGCCGAATATATGCTGAAGCTTGAGTATATTTATTTACTTAATAAGATAAGTAAGAAAATAGACTATATTTATACGATGTAGTAAATCAAAAACTTACCAATTGAGAATAAGCCTTTAGATAATATGCCTAGTCACACTAATAATAATTTTAGTTAGTCCACGATAACAACTTGACATGACACTAAGGATGGGCCGATGAGTTTCAGCTGAAAGTGACTTTTAATTTTTATAAGCAAATAATTAATTGTTTTCTATGATAAAAAAACCTAACAGATTTTTTTAAAGAAAATAATATTTTAACAATACTTTCTCGAATCGAAAGATCAACTTGAGAAAGATCGAATGGTTGACATGTGTGTATCCACTAACGTTCAATTAACAATTGTAACATATTCTTCTAATGTCATATAATCAGTATATAAACTGTCCCACTGCTGGACACGAGCCTATTTTCATACGGGTGAAGCTATAGTCCACCATGCCAGCCCAGTGCGAGTTGGCAGAATTCACATATATTCGAGAACATTATGCAGAACTCTCAGACAAGCAGGTTGCCTCATGTTGCTTTCCTTCACCGTTAAAGCGAGCGGTAATTAACTTTTCATACGTACTATCGACTTGAGAGAGGGTTAAATATTACAAAAAAAAAATCGGTTACACTTGTTGACTTTAAGTGACACCACCCTAAACAAAAACCCTTGTAAAAAAACTCAAACAAAAAGGTCGTAGTTGTGGCCTGCTATACGATTTAAACCTTAGGAGTGGTCATCCGTCGCTCAAGTCGATAGTACATAACTACGAACTGTCGGCCTTAAGAATGAACTCGAAAACTCTGCTTAACACTCCAACGGTTTCCGACTAGGCTATCTCTGGTAATGTCTTTGGAATTGGCTAACCAAATTAGCAGCAACCAATCATATCATTTGACATGACTTTGATTTTGACTTCTCGTTTAACCTTTCAGAAACTGGCTGTTGGCCGGTAAATATACACAAAAGCGCATCGATCAATATCCAATACATAATGATGCGTAAGTTTATAAAAAATCTGCCTGAAGCTGACGCATTAATAAATTCTCGCGAAAGAACGAATACAATAAAAGCGTATTCAACCATTCAATGAAAATAAACAGACGAATACTTCTTTTAATAGCGACGTGTATTTTTCTGACAGCAATATTATTTTTTTAAATTAATTAGAGACGTAAAGAATAACGTGTTCATTAATATTTATTGATAAAGCAAGCCTTTGTGATGTTTTTGAAGAGGATAGTTTTCCCTGTGATATACTACCGACTGCCTCAATGGAGTACCAGTAGTAAATACGACTGCTATGCAAAATGTTTCGTATTCAATTCGCAAGTCGGATAAAGTATTGTTAGTTCTATTTTAAATCATATGTAGTAGAAGTCGAAGCTATTGCCATTCACCGAATGCCAGAGTCCATGAGTACTAAGAATTTATTTGCAGCGATGTTCAATAATACTTTGGTGAACCCATAAATCAAAACCGAGACCTCATCAGCAGTCGGATTCAGTACCGCTGCTCCATAGAGCCAACCTTTGTGGCTGATTAAATATATTAGGTACTCTCTAAATATACTATTATTATGTACCCTTAGTTATAAATACGTTTCTCAAGGTGATATAATAATATCAGCTCCCACCGACAGACACGTGCCTCTCGATGCGAGAATGGTTACGCTATAGTCCACCACGCTGGCCCAGTGCAAGTTTACTGACTTCTCACGTCTTCAAGAAAATTATACAGAACTCGCAGATGTGTTGGTTTTCTCATAATGTATTCTTTCGTCGCTAAAGCGAGCGATAATTAACTATAAACTTCGAAATGTTAGAATTGCGTGCCTTACGATCAAACTCGAGACCTCTGCAGTGCAATGTTTTCCCTCTGGGCTATCGGTGCTGCTGTATAAGAAATAGATAACATTTATAAATAAAAGTAAAAACACCAATTGGAAAATATTATAAAAGATTTTCTTTCCCGTTATTGTACACTCATGCGGTACCAATTTGTTTATCTATTAATAAGAGCTATTTCCCTTTGAACGTAACAAGCGTAAAAATATTTATCGACACGTTGAATTTTTAAAAACCGCTGACACTCTATAAATTTGTTTTAAAACGCTTTAATAAAACTCAGAGAGTTTTCTCAATTAAAATAAATACTTGTAATTAATAAAATGGCGATATTTTCCGAACTGTACAGTTTTGTTGGCAGTTTTTTAAGGGCATATGAAAAATCTAGATGTGTCCTCGGTTTCACCTACGTAATGTGGAAATATCGGAATAAAAAGAGCTAATGTGTTAATCCAGGTTTCCAGATATCTTGCCCCGCCTGGGCATCGCAGCGCCGTGAGTTGATCGTGGCAGTTGGATCAGTTGCCCTCTCGCTCCCGACCGTAGTTCATTCTATGGTCCGGAGTGAGAGGTCGTGGAACACCGTCGCCTTCTTCTGTAAGGAAGTGATTTCCATCAAGGAAGTGGCGGAGCGGGAGAGGGAGCACTTAAACTCTCTCCCAACCGCAGAGCCAGGTGCCGAAGGGCGCGAGATGACCTCCAGCCACCCTGAGGTTTGACCTGGGGGTGGTTGGCTTTGTGGGCCTGCCCGCCATCCATTCAGCACCAGGTCCGAGAGGCGGCGTGCGTGTTCCCACGTGCGCCTCTGTGTCGAGTCCGTCTCCCCTGTAGGGTGGAGACAGTAGGGTTTTAATGAGAGTTACCTATATTGGGTAGGTCTTATCGTGTAGTGGCCTGCCGTTTCATACGGTGGGCTGAAACCTCGGCAGGGTCGCGACCGCATGCGAAAGTGATTCGCGCGGCCCCGTCGATAGCGGTTTTGTCGAGGAACACCGTGGTAGGTTTAGTCGGTATTCCGGGAGGTACATCATCTTTTCAACATCTTTCTTTTACTCCGGTGAGTCCGACATAACCCCTCCGCCCGCCCCCGCGGAGGAGTATGAGCCAATGCATGCCCCGAAGAAAAAAAAGATAAAGGTTTCCATTTATCTACATACCAAGTATGATTGTAATCGGTGCAGTAGTTTTTGCGTTGAAAGATTAACAAACCTCCATCCATCCATGCACCCTTACAAATTTTCACATTTATAATAATAATAATAATAAGGCTTTCTGAATGCCAAGGCCCTTCATAACCGCGAGGTATGCAACCTCAGAGAATTCTTTCTTCAGGCAGACGTGGGTATGCATCGGGATGTAGTTGCTGTAGACATCGGACTCACCCCGCTCAGTTTGGCTAAAGAGAACTGGCGCAAGCCTGTAGTACTTAGCACTAACGATGGCAGGGATGTATGGCAGAGCAAGGAGCTTCACGGTAGGTTCTACAAGGCTCTTTATGGAGCTGATGTAGATCTGTTAGCCTCCGTGAACTGGCTACGTTTCGGTGACCTCTTTGGGGAAACCGAAGGGTTTGTCTGTGCTATTGCGGACGAAGTAATCAAGACGAATAACTACCGGAGATATATCTTGAGGGATGGTACGGTTGACATTTGTCGGGCGTGCCACCTACCTGGTGAGTCCCTCAGGCATATAGTTTCCGGTTGTTCTCGTCTTGCTAACGGCGAGTACTTGCGCAGACATAACCAAGTTGCCAGGATTATTCACCAGCAACTTGCTCTGAAATACAAACTTGTAGATGTTCTCGAAAATGGTCATGTCATGTTGTACTGGGATCGAACTATCATCACAGACAGGACTGTTGTGGCCAACAAACCTGACATCGTGGTGATAGATCGATCAGAGCGCCGCGCATTGATTATCGATGTCACCATTCCGCATGACGTCAATCTCGCGAAAGCTGAAAAAGATAAGCAAATTAAATATCTCGATTTGGCTCGCGAGGTTGTCGACATGTGGGATGTTGATTCGGCAATCATTGTGCCGATAGTCATATCTGTCAATGGTCTAATAGCCAAGAGCCTCGGTCACCATCTAAAGAGGCTCGCGTTGGGTGCTTGGATCAAGGGTTTGATGCAGAAGGCAGTGCTTTTAGATACAGCACGCATTGTGAGGAGGTTCCTATCTCAGGAATCCTAACCACCGGCAGCTTGGACCCTGTTCCCGATGCCGGTGGGTTACCATATATTTTATATTTTTAAATGTATTTTTATAGATATATGTATATTTAAAAATGAAAAATATATTGAAAATATTTAAATAAAGAGAATAATAATAATAATATTCTGCCCATTGCATTGATGCTATTAGAGTATTCAGGGCAGACGCCATTTTTCATCCATAGTTAGCAATATACCGGTTCACCAAACACCCATACCTATAGCCCATATATTAGAATCCATACGTAGCAATAGTCCTACGCCTGCTGCGGCTAGTGCCGCTGTAGGTGTTCCATCACACCTTTGATTAAAACTCTCGAAGGGCCTCTTCACGTTTTACCCATGTCTCCGTGTAAGCCTCCCAAAGGGCCAGGTATTTTCTAATATAATATGTTAGAAAGTACCTGTGATAAGAGAAACATAATAATATTCTTTCACATACACACAACACCATCTAGCCCAAACTAAGCAGAGCTTGTACTATGGATACTAGACAATGGATAAACATACATATTATATACTTTTTTTTTGTAAATACATACATATTATACATAGAAACGCCCAGAACAAAACAAACATCCATGTTCATGCACACAAATTTTTGACTTGTGCGGGAATCGAACCCGCGACCTCAGGCGTGGCAGTCGGTTACACTGACCACTACGCCATCGAGGCCGATACTAGTAGGATGGTTGTTCGGTATATTTCCCATGGAGAGAGTTCGTGTTTATATTTGTAACTGGCCTCAACGTTTAAAAGACTGTATTACAGCCAATGGAGATCATTTTGAATAAGCATCATATATTTTTAATATTATTATATTAATGTATAAACTAACACACATTACACACACGCATATAAAAGATTTTTCTTTGTAACAATATTTATGTTATTACTAGGTATAATATTATAAACAAGTGAGATTTGATTTTTCTTTATTAGTTTGTAACTATTTAACTCAAAAACAACTCAATCGATTTAAGAAATTCTTTCACTATTAGAAAGCTGTATTATCACTGAGTAACATAAACTATATTTTATTAAAAAATAATACTGTTACTGACATAATCTAACCGACGCGAGCAAAGCCACAGGCAAAAGCTAGTCAGGTATAAATAATAGATCTAAGTGTGTATATTCTCTGAAAGGATACATATATATGTGTTACACCGACAATGCCAGCTATGATTTTAGATCCCTTGTATAGGCTTATAACCGTCTACTGAGTTCAAGACCTCGTACTGTTAACAAAAATTTTGTGGTAGTACAAATCAATGACATTTTGCGTTACGGGGAGAGCGCATCTGAGTCTCCCCGTGACCATGGCTGCTGAAAAGCACCCGAAACGTCGGGGAAAGTGTAAACCAAAAATAAATAGATTTAATAGTTTAAATAATTTTATTAGCTTATAAATTAGTCAAATAAAATCAATAGTAGTAGTAGAGTAATATTTTCAAAATTTTGTAATACAGTGCTAAATAAACAACGCGATAAAATCCGTATATAATAGTTTAATTTCAATGAATAACATTCGCGTAAACAGAAGACAATATTACGCATCTGAGACTTAAGATCTCTGGTTCAATGCCCGCGAAAAGCACAGCATATTATGCATTACCGTTGTGCTACTAACGCAGTCTCCAGTTAACTTGATGATATAAGCATTAACTCCGATACTGCAAGCGCACTTTGAGTCAGAATTGCTCCAGTCTTCACCACGCTTTCCCACCTGTACGAACCTAACAAGCTTGCTCTAACTCCTAAAGCAGTTTATAAACTCTGGCGGGTGGTGAGCAACTTTCCAATGCTAACAATGTGGACTGGCCAACTTCAATCTGACTAAAATTCTGGCATCCTTGCAGTGTAACCGAATAGTTTCGCTTAAAACAATTCCTTATTAATCTCGAACTATTCAACAAGGTCGCTGTGTAAGTTTGTGTGGGTGGAAGATGTCGTTTTTCTCTTTAAAGTTTGGTTTTATATGGCATTGTAGATTTAGTCATTTGATATGTTACGGTATATAGAATTAAAAAGAAATCTTTTTATCACAATCGCATAAAAATTGGTTCCAAAATGAAGGAATCACTACATATTATAAAATAAAGTCCCCCGCTGCGTGTCTGTTCGCGATAAACTCAAAAACTACTGAACAGATTTTCATGTGGTTTTCACCAATAGATAGGGTAAATTCATCAGGAAGGTTTAGCTGTATAATTTGCTAAAGTTTTGTACTACACGTGCGCAGCCGGGGCGAGTCGCTAGCCCTTGCTAATATTATAAACGCGAATGTCTGTATGGATGTATGGATGTTTGTTACTCTTTCACGCAAAAACTACTGGACCGATTGCGATGAAACTTAGTATGTAGATAGCTGAAGACCTGGATTCACTTTTTACCCCGATATTCCCATGGGAAAGGGAGTTACGCGGATGAAACCGCGGTTAAAAACTAGTAGTCAATATTTGAAAGTGGGAGCGTATTCTCCTTCTTTATATTTTCTGTATTTAAAAGACAAGATCCACACTAGGAATAATTATTGACCTTTACAAACATTTAAACAACGGATACAAAGAACATCCAGACTCGGAACAACCATTTGTGGATCACACAAAGTTTTGTCCCGTGTGGGATTTGAACCCACAACACTCGGTGCAGTGGCAGCGGCGAGACGACCACTAATCCATAGAACATATACGAGTATCTCTGCTTTTTTCGCCTGCCTGCCTTTAAATAATTAGTTGGACACGTAATCATATCGTGCGTCCTAATTTTCTATTTCATCGTCATTAATTGACAATTTCCGTTTCTACTAGATTTGATAGACATTTTAACTATCTTTACGTTGGTCTAAAATATAAATGTGTTTCATATTTTAGTTAACGTTTTTTTATTAATCTCAGCACATGTGTTCCCTCCCTTCAATGACATTGGGTCCTTCAAACGTAGTGTGAAGAAGCATCTGGTCAGACCGGCTTGACACTGACGACGACTAGAAGACATCTATCTTCTCCTCTTCGTCACTGTCTCTGGACTGTAATTGGTCTGACCATCAAGTCCATTACAAAAAGATAGTCGAGTCACGATAAAAAAAAACCAAAACAGGCTTTGGAACTGCCCATTTGAAACAAATTATTTGTTAAACTAATAAATTTTCATAATCACCAAATTTACCTATACACTAAAAAATTAAACGTATGTGAGAAAGTTGTACAACAGCGGTCACTTTTATTACTCTCTTGACAAAGTTGGAATTTCAATAAAAATGCTTTTATTAAATGTAAATTTCTACACAGTAGTCCAAAAGTATGAAATTTTTTGCTTGAAGCCATGAAGTTATTAACGTGAAATTTAAGGAACTTTTTAAGGTTTATGCAACGGTACACTGGGGGCCAGACACAATAGATTTTCAAATTTATTTTTATTATATCTGGCATTCCAAGACTTTACAAGTTAAAGATGAAAGTCTGCCAATCGGCACTGGACAAATATGATGGACTTTTGCCTAAACAGTTATACTAAGAAGAGGCCCGTACCCAACTATGGGTCTCTTCACCATGATCCATCAATGGTTATCGCACTGTTGGCAGAGTGATTATTATAATCATAAATTAATCCCTAGACAACACTTAAACACCCAAACTGAAAATAAGTGCAGTAAAAATTCTTTCCGTGAAAAAATAATAGCGCGGCCAGAAAATAACAGATGTACGACATTCAAGTCGCATCACACCTATTCTGAAACAGGAAGACGAACTTCCCTCCTCATTGCAAGAAAGAAACAAGACTAACAAACACGTATAATTGATGGGGGAACGACGTCCCATTTCGTCAGCTGTCCCGCCACGATGACATCTGAGATGAAGTTTAAAATTACGTTTAGAGTTTACGACACGATTTGCTAAGTCGTGTCGTGTCAAGAAACTTTTTTGTGGTTAAGCGCTAACGTACTCGAGAGACGTTGTTCTGCTGAGCGAAAAATGTCCTAGAGCCCAATCGCAGCGCCACCGGGTCCAATTGTGAATCTAAGACCCTAGAGAGGATAACTGAATGGCTTAGAGTTACGCACAATGGTGTCATCAAAATCGGTCCAGCCGTTTAGAAAGCGGTCAGTTACATACAAGTACAGAAGAATTATATTATAATATTATGTTTACAATATCAATACGTGCAGAAAATGTTTGTATCCTTTTTAAGCATATTGCGCGCATGTAGGCATGTATGACCGATCACTTATTTAAATAAATATGAAATGTTACAATGCTTAGTCATACTATGTTTATCTTTTTATGAAACTAGGTTTTAATCGTGGCTTCGCTTTTTTGGTTCCAAAGATCTATCTTATATTATGAAGATCGCTGTAGAGTATACAACAATTTTAAAATCCACTTCAGTCTGACGCGAGCCGTCACACGGAGCGCACACGAGTTAGACAGTGCTTATAGTGACAGTTATTTATTTAACATCTACCCCCAATGTGAATTATGATGGGAAGTGATAACAGTGATTCTGACTTACTTGGAGATGGTGAAAAAAGTGACACGGAAATACTTAATCAATGTGAACGTGTACTTAGTAGCTTAGCAAACAGGAATGGGACGGATATGGAGCAGGAATCCATGTCTTTGAAAAGAAAAGAACGAGAGCATCAAACTGCAAGTAGTGAAGAAGGTTTTATGATGGTTACTAGAAGAAAACCAAAACGTTTGATACGGAGTGATTCTTTGACTCGGTTTACTCAAGGGCAGTCTAATATAGTGAAGCACAAACAAACAACAGGACGTCACGAGGTTTGTGTTACTTCCTTGAACGAGTTACCAAAACAAATGGCTATGGCAAAATTACTTAGAAGCGAGAATATTGTAGGTGTATCGAGAATTAAATATAAATCGGCATATAAAGTTTTTATTGAATTTGATTCCTATGAAGATGCAGAAAGGTTATTGAACTGTAAGAAATTTGAGGAATTGGACTATCGTTGTCATAAGAATTTTGAAACGAGAACGTCATATGGTCTTATTAAGGGCGTGGATTTAGATATGAAAGAAGAAGAAATCATTCAGAGTTTAGAATGTGTAACTAAAATTTTATCTGTGAAGAGACTTAAGAGGATGGCTGGTAACGGTAAATGGACAGACTGTGAATCAGTAAGAGTTTGCTTTCAAGATTCTACCCTGCCCCCGTATGTCTTAGCATATGGATGTAGGATTATGGTGGAACCTTATATATTTCCAGTATCTCAATGCTCGGGATGCTGGAAATTCGGTCACCTTATTAAATTCTGCCCGACAAAGAAAGTTTTATGTCCTAAATGTGGAAGCAGTGAGCATTCTAACTGTGAAATTCAGGATTTTAAGTGCCTTAATTGCAAAATGTCGCATTTCGTGCTTGATAAGACATGTCCAGAGTTCCAGAAAGAAAAAAGCATTAGAGTTCTGATGAGCAAGGAAGCAATAACATACAAGCAGGCTCTAGAGAAGATATTATACAGTAGACAGAAAGAGAAGAATGATGTTGAGAAAAATATTTCCAGTTCCCAGCTCAAAGATGGCATAAGACAACCAAACCTTCTAGCAAGTAAAACATATAGCGAGGCAATTACAAACGCTGAAGTACATTGCAAGGAAACTGACGAATCCAGCAAGGAAGAGTCCGATTGCTTACCAGGCTTACCAGAAAAACAAAATAAAAGAAATAAGAAGAGTAAACAAAAAGTGAAGAAGGTTAAGCCTCAAGATGATTTTAGTATGGAATGTGAGAATGTTACACAAGTAAGAGAAGAAAGAGATTGCGAAGAGAAAAAAGTAAGACGACAAAATAAATTTAAGTTTGTTATATCAAAAATTCGGGATGCGTTAGTAACAGAAAAATCATTTGACGAAATAATTTGGGATGTACTTAAAGTTATTTTGAATGAAGTGAAAGTATTTATTAAGAACATATTTTCAGGAGGATTTATTGTTGAGAAGGTTTTGGAACTATTTAACCATGACAATGGACAGTAGAGGTGGTAAGAACATTGCTTTTAATATAGTTCAGTGGAATGCACAAAGTCTTAGGCCGAAGATTGCATGTTTTGGGGAGCTTTTAAATCAAGAAAAAATTCATATTGCTGTAATTAGTGAAACGTGGCTTGATTCTGAGACCAATATAAACATAACTGGCTATAACATTCACAGAAAGGACAGGTTTGACTCCTATGGTGGCGTTGCGATTATTACGCATAAGTCTATTCGGTGCTCTGTAGTCTCAACGAGGATTAATAACCCAGGTATAGAACTACTTCATGTTAAGTTACTCAATTGTAAAAATCTTAAGAACGTTGTGTCTATCTATTGTCCTTCATCGGTCCATACGTCACCTTCTGATTGGGAGACTATGTTTGCACTGTTTTCTGACAGAACAATTATAAGTGGTGACTTTAATGGACACCACAGCAACTGGTCATACAAAACTGATACTAGGGGCACACAGTTGTTGAATTCAGCCCTGAATAATGGATTCATCTCTTTAAACAATGGTACAGCCACACGTGTCAAAATGGTAAATGGGTATCTGCAGCAGTCGTCCCCTGATATTACTTTCGCATCGTCCGATATTGCGGTGAATTATGACTGGTCAGTTCTTAGCGAGAGTTTAGGGAGTGATCACCTTTGTATCAAGATAAGTACAAGCTTGGGTTTTCACCGAACCTTTTATAAGAAACGAAACTTTAAAAAGATTAACTGGAATATTTTTGTGAACAGTATTACAGATTCTTTTATAGATATACCCCCAAATCAGATGTTTAATAATAATGTGCAAGTAATGTATGATCTTTTTCTCAATCAAATTAATAAAGCTGTTGAGTTCAGTGTCCCCTTTTACAAAGTTTGTTACGATCCACAGACTAATTTTAAGCCCCGTGAATATTGGAATCAATGTTTGTCACTGTCAGTAGCAAAAAGAAGACTAGCACTTTCGAATTTTCGTCGTAACCCAACCCCAGACAATCTGAATAAATTGGAAATAGAGACAAAGAGGTCACATAGACTCATTAGTGATGCTAAGAATAAAGCTCGCCAAAAATTTTATGATTCTATTAATGAACAAACAACAGTAGCAGATATGTGGCAACGAATGCGTTGGATAAAAGGAATACGGCAATATAAAAACTCTTTCACTCTAGACCAACAACTAACATTGCTAAAATCTCTTTCGCCCGACTCAGTGGCTCCTTGTATTCCCAATTTTGTTTCAAATAACAATTTACTTGAGGCAGATTTTACCTTGGTAGAACTAGAGAATTGCTTAAAGAAAAAAGATACTGCTCCGGGAGCAGACGGGATACTGTACTCCATGATATATTACCTACCAAAGGTTGCTAAGATATTTTTACTTAATATATATAATCAGATATTTCATTCAAGCAATATACCACACCAATGGCGTGACATTACAGTTTTACCCATCCCTAAATCCAATACTGCAGATTCCAGCCAAAAACTCAGACCTATATCGCTCATATCATGCATTTGTAAAATATTTCATATAATGATTTTAAAACGAGTAGAATGGTACATAGAAAAAACTATGGTATTTTCGCCTTACACAGTCGGGTTTAGAAAAGCGCATTCTTGTATTGACAGTGTGACAAGACTAGTTTCATATATCCAAATCTCTCAGTCTAATAACAATCCTACTCTGGCGTGTTTTTTAGATATCAAAAATGCTTATAATAACGTCTTGATTAACAAAGTACTCGTTATGCTGGATGAACTTAAGGTGGGCAGTAAAATCTGTAAATACTTGTGGTCCTTTTTAAGTGAAAGACATTTAAACATTAAATCAGAGAATGGAGAAACAATTTTAACGAGATGGACCGATAAAGGCCTAGCACAAGGAGACCCTTTATCACCTTTACTTTTTAATATTGCAACGTATGAAATTTGTAAAAATAATCCAAACAGTGATGTACGTATATCGCAATATGCTGACGACTTTGCTGTCTATTACAGCGACAAAAACCTAAGAGTGGCAGAGTGTCGTGTTCAAGAAGTTTTAAATTCCATAGTTACAATTTTAGATGAACTTGGTTTAGAATTATCGATAAATAAAACTAAATTATGTGTGTTTAGCAGAGGTCGTAGGAGAATTTTACCTACTTTAAAAGTGCAAGAAGAATTAATCCTTTCTGTAGATTGTATTAAGTATTTAGGAGTCTGGCTTGATCGAAGTTTACTATGGGGGAAACACATAAAGGAACTCGAAGAAAAATGTTCAAAATTTCTGAATATTCTTAAAGTACTTGCTGGGTCGTCTTGGGGAGTACACCCTAAGCATATGCGTTGCCTATATATTTCACTTGTGAGAAGCAGGTTGGATTATGTAGGCTTTTTGTTTTCCAATAGTGCCAAAACAAATATTTATAAGCTAGAAAAAATCCAGAATCAAGCACTCAGAATTATTGGTGGTTTTATAAAAAGCTCCCCAATTCATGTAATGGAAAGTGAATTAAGTATACCTCCTCTACTTTCCAGGTGGCTGTATCTTGCCTATAAATATTGTCTGAAGGCCTTTTCTCTATCCAATAATGTAACGATTGACCTATTCACAGAACTTAGCGGGTTATGTCGGACTAGATATTGGACAAATAAGAAAAAACCACTGTTAATTGTTACATTTGATGATGTGAAAGGTATGGATGTCTATTCAAATATTATTCTCGATATGTTTAATTTGCCAATATGGCTTTCGAGAATAGATGTTAAAAATACTATGTATACCACTTTAGAAGCTGTCAAGAGTGCTAAGGCCAGCCTCGATATAAATTGCATAAAAACGGATGTTTTAGAGGAGCTAAATGGTAAATATTGTACATGGCTTCGAATATTCACTGACGGATCGAAAATTAGGGATAATCGAGGTGCAGCTTTTTTTGATTCATTTAACACACATTCTGAGTTGTTTAAAATTAAAAATGCCTTATCGATTATGTCGCTGGAACTCATTGCTATTTATAAGGCCCTAACGTATGCTGCATCTTGTGATGCAAGGAACATTGTAATTTTGACCGACAGTAAGAGCGCACTTCAACATCTGGCTCGATGCGCCTCTGGTCACAGAGGTGTACCGATAGCCTATAGGGTGTTGCAAGAAATGTATGACTTCGATCAATGCGGTAAGGTCATACGATTTCAATGGGTTCCAGCACATATTGGTTTATGGGGTAATGAAAATGCTGATCGATTGGCAAAAGCTGCAATACACATAGGTAGTGAAACTCATGTCAAAGCTTTTTATCTTGAGCATATGTGTAAATTTAAAAAAATGTGCTTCTCTCATTGGAAAGAACACTTCGATGAGCGGTCTAAAACCAAAGGCATTTGGTACAAGACTATCCAAAGTGAACCTATGCAAATCCCATGGTTTGTAAATTGTAAACTTAATAGAAAATATATAAAATTAGCATTTAGGATTCGTTCAGGTCACTATCCATCCAGAAAATTTGCATACTTAATGAAAATCACCGACTCACCGAATTGTGATGAATGTGGTGTTTTTGACGATATGCAACACTTGTTAACGGAGTGTAAAAAGAACCATTTCCAAAGGGAGTTACTCCTGAGACAGTACAATATAAATGTTTTAGATGTGGGTATCATGCAATGTGCTTTGTTTAAGCCTGGTTCGGAACTAGCATTGGCCATATATAAAATGGTCGCAGCCGCTCATGAATAACTCCCTAAAATCGTTGTTAAATATGTATTTGTGTTAATTTCTATAATAGGTTACGATGGAATTGGCATATCCATTTGGGTAAAAATTCCTAAAACAAATAAAGAAAAAAAAAAAAAAAAAAAAAAATCCACTTGAATTGTACTGTAGATATAACAACAACTTTACAATCCACTTGAATTGTACTTTGTGTATGCGATATACTTTTCCCAATAATATCATCAATAAAGTGTGTCTCTCTTCTTTTCTATCTCCCTCTTTGTCTCTTTCTATCTCGCTTACTTCCTGCATCCAACCATCAACTCTCTGTACAATAATAAGTTTCCCTTCACAAATCGTACCATATAAAAGCATCATTCAGTAAAACGTGTAGCATTCAGCCCGTTCCGTTGTATTTGAAAGCTTTCCCGTTCAGTTTGTTATTATAGCAATAGTTTTACTAATGTCCGTTTATTTGTCATTCAAAAAAGTTACACTCGTCATGTTTTGACATGGTTTTATTTCATATATTATTTTCGTTCATCGTTGGAGGTGGTTAGAAGCGAACCGTTTTAGTTTTAAAGGTACTGTCTTCTATGTATGTAGCGCAGTGACTCTAAATGCGACCGCTGTGCTTGTCTCAAGTTCGATTCCGGTCTAGCAAAATGTTTTTGGTGTTTTTTGGAAAGGTATTCCGAGTTGCCGTGCTCGTTAGATGTCGACTAAAGATGTAGCTGGAAAAATGGAAGTGTGATGTATTTCTGCCTACCATTTTGGGTAGGTTTGTGTCTATGTACTTATGAATAGCCTATTACCAACGATCAGAATAAGTAGAGTTAATATGACTGAAGAGTCTTAATATCTTATTTCATTGAGGTTATTTATTTTGTAGACTTAACTTTTAAGTTCAGCTTCACGTTATTAATCTATAAAATGTGCATAAACGTCTGATATAATTATGGTTCTTTCGTCATACTGAAACAAATAAAAAAGTTTTTTTTCAAATAGTCTTCGACTCCAAGCGGTCCATATAAATTACGTATTTTATTAAAATAGTATTGACTCTCATAGCCGGTTGCACTCAATGATCGATAAACGATTAGCGAGGATAAGCAACGTTGGGTGCGGTCAGTCTATAGATGGGTGACCGCTTAGTGGTATTTCATCTGAGCGTGTCTCCGTGCTTCCGAGGGCACGTAAAAAGTCGGTCCCGGTTGTTGCCAAATTGACAATAGTCGTCAAGCCATGTCAGAGGCCTACGGGCGGCTTGGACAACTCTTAACCACACGAAAAGAAGAAGAATACATGGCATATTCCTTTTGATATCCATTTCCTATTATAGAAATCCAGCAACAAAAAAGCCTTCGAAATGAACATTCATACATACACATAGTAAATATAAACAGTTGGCCACTAACCATACGAAAAGAAGAAAATTGTATTCAGTCAACTGCTGGGTAGGTCTAGGTATCGTATTTCTGTCATGCGCAGAATGGTTGCGCGTTTTTCTGTCAGATAATTTTAGTAGCAGCACATATCTAGAACTATCTTATCTTATCTTGTGTGGGGGACAGTCAGTACAGACCGGCGACACTTCGACCCAGTGGGATCTTTTGTGTCGACTTACTCAATAACTGCGATAGATGTTCATGGCAGCCGGGACCGACGGCTTAACGTGCTCTCCGAGGCACGGAGCAGGCGATAATTGTCAATCAATACGCACATAATTTCGAAATGTCGTATAACTTCCGAAAGTCAGAGGTGCGCGACGTGGGTTCGAACCTGAGACCCTCTGCATTGCAGTCTGTTGGTCTCCCCACTGAGCTATCGCTGCTCTTGCTTGCTCTTATCTAGAACTATACTCCAACCTAAAACCACATCTAACAAAATTTGGGTTTGAGCAATACCCCTCTGATTATTCCTTCGGGAATATAGACATTATAGACTTCATATTTTAGATTCCTATATATTCCTATATAGGTATATATAGATTCCTTTGTTAAAAAATATAAAAGTCAACCCGCATCCAGTCAATTAAAAAAAAGATGATTGGCACGTGTTAATACGCAGTGATATTTCGCCGCAGAATAAAAGCCAAAATTCACACATAATTTGTAGGATTGTTCCCAAACATGGCTACTCCATTAGCCCACCGCGTCAAGTCACCAGGCCCATTGACAGATGATATACCATTTCGACCGGGAATCGAACCCGACACAAGGGGAACGTGCCTAACGATCCATATGATTTATTACTGTCATTATTCCACCTTGGCACTGAAATACAAAAAATACCATTTCAATGTCACCATAATATCATCCTTATTGGTATGATCTTAAAGGTGGAAATAGTATATTTGTGTTAGAATTATGTGTCGTTTTGGTTGTAAACGTAGAAAAGAAAGACCTATAATGCGGGCAATGATTGCGTTTTTGAACTCCGCGTGATAATGACGGTTTTTCTATGCGAAGTATGATGATGGCTTGATGGTTTGTGGTTAATAGCGGACAACTCTTTAATATGACTGTGGAGATAATATTTCAGGTTGACGTGAGTTTCAGTTCAATTTTTGACTATTTTGGTGGAAACTACACATTTACTGCTACAGAATGATGTATGTATCTATAAATAGGACGAAAATTTCTGTATTTATATACAGCATTATATAACATTTCAAGGTTATCCATTAATTACCGGACACCCTGTATATAACCATTCCTACATCCGTGTAGTGGCTTCTGCTTACTACATTGTGTATTACCTACACCCATACACTCAATGTTTTCCAGTTATAAGCTTAGGTTGCGAGTTCGTTTCCCGCGTTACATAAAGCGTTACTGGTTTTTTCTGTTAGGACATTCTCAGTGTAAGCTCGGAGTCTGGTAATATGGTGCTCCGCCAACATTGATATTATAATATGCTATCACATACACACAACACCGTCTAGCCCAAACTAAGCAGAGCTTGTATACTAGACTATGGTTAACAGAAAATGGATAAGAATATATATATATATACTTTTTTTTTTGTAAATTCATACATATTAAACACCCAAACTAAGACAAACATTCATGTTCATGCACACAAATATTTGACTTGTGCGGGAATCGAACCGGCGACTTCAGGCGTTATAGTCGGTTGCACTAATCACTACGCCATAGAGGTCGTCAAACATTGAGTGACCTATGGTCTTGCGTCCTACGTAATAGAGTGCAATTCTTTTGATGTCTTCTGGGCACAGTTCTAAAATCTACTGCTCGTTCGTACTAATAGAATCTTGACAGAAAATTTTTATAGCATTCCAGGCCCGAAAATGGAATCTTTGACCTCATAGACAGCAGTTACAATCCCTACTGTTGCCTTACCAAAGCACTAGGTTGTTCCCATGATGCCAAAAGCACACTGAGCAACGAATTTTGTTAAAGGATCTTCTAAATAACTCAACTTTACTACAAAGTCGAGAATAAATTACATAATGTATACGTGAAACCTATGAACATAACTTAAGTAACATCTAGACGGCAATAAAAGACGGCTCTCTCTGCTAAAGTCATGTTTTGCAGAACAATCGTAAAGTTCGCCGGGCGAGTGGCGAGAAGTATGCGATTCCTTATCTCGCTAAACGTGGATGGAGTTACGTTGTAGCGAAGAAATGGCGACCTATTTCGGGGAAAGATTTCTTTCTTAAATAGTATTTAGGTATTAGGTTCTACTGAGGTCTAGGTAGAAGTGTTCACATGAGTTGTTGAAGAATATTGACATAAACATTGTCCATAAAGTAAATTTTTTATTAATATAATTTAATTGATTTTCCCGAAAGAGTTTATAGTAAGCTAAATTATTAGCTGATATTGATATGCAAACATTAATTGGTGCAGAATTGTCTATACTAAGAAGCAAAAAAAGTTAAGGGAAAAAATGTTTGCATGATCGTTTAAAATCACTTTAGCTTACTTAGCCGCAGTGAACGTGCTGTGCATGAGGTTTTAGATTCCATTCACGAGTTGTATTATTAGGCTTCGAGAAATTCTCAGTACCAGCACGGAGCCTGAATCTGTGCCTGATACAGTTTCATTATGAACTCGTTCTTTATTATGTGGGATTTAAAGTCGCAGCTGGAAAAATGTAGATGTAACACACTTCTCACTCTTTCGGGGACAGAGGAGTGAGACTATGTATGTATACTTACTGCTACACGCAGTGTAGAATACTAGCTTTTGCGCATGGCTCCACCTGCGTAGTACCTACCTACATCAATAAAAAATAACCTATGTCCTGTTTCAAATTTTATCCAAATCGGTCGAGTGGTTTAGCCGGGAATAGGTAACAGACAAACAGACAGACAAAATTACTTTCGAATTTATAATATTACTAGCTGTTCTGACAGAAGCTGTTCTGTACAGGTGAAAATAAAAAAAAAACAATTCTAAACCATTCTCGAATCCACTTGAACACACAGAAAAAAATTCATTCAAATCGGTCCAGTCGTTTAGGAGGAGTTCACTGTCAACACACGTACAGAAGAATTATATATATAAACTCGGTTCCAAAAATAACGGGTCAGTCACATAAACCCGAATATCTCCCGAACTACGTATGCCATCCTAATGAAACGAAGACTGCTCAATTGAGAATTTAATTATACAGATAAAAAATAAAATAAAACTTAGTTGCACCCACAATATTAATCTCTAAATTAAAAAAAACTAAAGTAGTCATATTTTTCTTAAGATTTCATTTTTTTTTATGATTGTTTTATTGCTGTTTTTCATCACTTTCTTCATTTAATACTTTGTATTGCCTCCACGAGCTCTTCTGACAGCTTCCAGGCGATTAGGCATGCTGTACACCAAATTTCGGAGCCGGTGCTGAGGAATACCTTCCCATTCCTCCACCAGTGCTTGTTTGAGCTCGGGAAGCGTGATTGGTGGGGGGTTTCGACCTTTCACGCATCTCTGAAGCTCGTCCCAGGCGTGCTCGATGGGGTTTAAGTCCGGGCTTCGCGCTGGCCACTGCATGAGTTCGATACCGACCTCTTCAAGGTAGTCATGTACAATTCTGGCGGTATGGGGACGCGCATTATCATGCATTAATATGCCATGCCGGTCCATCCTGGCCATGAAAGGACCTACATGTTCATTGAGGATCTCTTCCACGTACCTCTCTGCATTTAGAGTTCCATTTTGAATGAGTACCAGCTCGGTGCGGGCCTCAGCAGAAATCCCAGCCCAAACTTGTACGGAGCCTCCACCGTACGCCACTTTTTCCTCCACACACGCTTGATGGAAGCGCTCCCCTGGTCTTCTGTACACCAACTGCCTACCATCATGCTTATAAAGCATGAATTTAGACTCGTCCGTGAACATTACCCTAGACCAATCGTCTAGTGTCCAGTTTAGGTGCTCGCGCACGTATCTCTGTCTTGCAATTCGATGTCCCCGTTCCAGTTTGGGGCCATTTGCGGGCCTCAATGGTTTCAAATTTGCTTCAGCAAGACGTCTTCTTACTGTTTGAGCGCTTAAATTGCCACCTCCAAAGCGAATAAAGTGAGTTTTTAGACCAACAGCAGTTTAAAAACGATTTCGGAGCATTGTAGCCACCAGTTGTCTGTCTTCCCTGGCCGTTGTGCATCTTGGTCTGCCATTTCCTGGTCTTCTAAGGTGTGATTCGGTCTCTTGGTACCGCTGGACTACCCGCTGAACAGTCGACAAAGATACACCAATGTTTCTGGCTGTTTCACGCTGGCTCCGCCCAAGTTCCAAAAAAGTTAGGATTCTGGTACATTCCTCTAGCGTGACTGCCATGCTTCACCTCACAGAATAATAATTATGCACGTGGAAGACGTTCACGATAATTTTTTTGTGACAGAATAGAAATGGAAAGCATCCATAATGACATGAAACAAAAATATTGTTTTTAAAAATAGTCATTTTTTTAAATTTTGTTTTTCTAATGAAGTTTTTTTCATCAACCTGTTTAAATAATATGCTATTAGAAGCGCAACTAAAAAGTCTTTATTCTGTTTTTTATTTCATTGATCTAACTTTTACAGTTCTGGAGGTATTTCAATTTTTGTGACTGACCCGTAATTTTTGGAACTGAGTGTAGTAAGGAAATAAGGATTTTAGCGTACTTTAACATAAACCCATCCACAACGAAATGCCGTACAGCATTAATAATCTCCGAGAAATTAATTATGAAACGAAAATAATGTATTGTTTTATCTAAGATGTCTTTATTTATAAATTTGTTAGCACAAAGTTTTGCCGAGGCAAATAATTTACGTCGCCAAGTTTTTGAAGTATAATTTGTTGGAATTGGTCTGTTTAAGCTTTTAAATGGGTTAGTGTAGTGTATTACCATGTTCTTTGCTTTATATTGCCTTAGTAGAGCTAAGTAGACATAGTGATTGGTGAAGCCTGCTAAGGTAATTTCTAGAAGGTTGTAATAGCATCTTGTTCGGTGCTATCGAATATGCTGTGGAATGTAATAAAATTATACCAATGAATTTGGTGTCTTCTTTATATCTTTAAAAAGATAATTTCCGAACTAGAAATAATTTTTGTGTCGCGGTAGACTTTATAACTACTAATCAAGGGTCAGATAGAACTCATTGACTCTGAACAACTGTTGTGGATCATGCATTTTTTGTGACAGATATCTATGACTACATATTATAAAACAAAGTCCTCCACCACGTCTGTCTGTCTGTCTGTTCGCGAAAAACTCAGAAACTACTTAACGGATTTTCATGCGGTTTTCACCAAAAGACAGAATAATTCATGAGGAAGATTTTTGTGCGTATAATTTGTTAAGGTTTTGTTCTACCCGTGCGAAGCCGGGGCGGGTCGCTAGTCTATCACAAAAGTTGAAAGCGTCATAGAGTTCTCTCTATAATGTTAGGAATACTCTCCGATGTTATACAAGACTGGCTATATATATATATTATATGTATAAGACACCTTCAACTTAACGAGATGGGTGTAAAAACCCAGGATTCAACCTCTTCGTCTTCATATGAGCTCCTTTTTTTTTTTTTCATCATCTTTTTTGTAATGTCCCACTGCCTCTCCCTTGGACTTCCAAATCACTCTGTTGGTGGATATTCCCTGACCTTATGACCTTGTGACCCCTATATCTAGAGGACTTTAGACCCACGGGGCCCATATTCAAACTCGATGGAGGGATGACACCAAGGTGTCTGCACACCAAGTTACAAGTCAATCGATCCAGTGGTTCCGGAGCTATGCCTATCACTAACAGACAGACACACAGACCCACATAGTGTTTTATTCTCTTCGAAGAAGACTCAGAGGTTAATAACAACCAGTTAGGGTTTAGCTCTGAAAAATAATAAGTGTTTTAAAATTAAACGTAGCTTGAAAAACACGTTAACAAGTTACAATACACCATTAAAACACAAATACAGTGGCTGGAAACTGACATTTTGTCTCTCGTGAATATTTTACATTTTCTCGGTCTAAGGTAAATACGTGCTTTCAACTTTTTAATTCACTCTTTATACGAGCGAGGTTTTTAATGTTAATAGTAACGTCATTTTATAGTAGAGTCTTATGTACCGTTGGCAAATAAGTTGTGGTACCAGGTCATAAAAGGATAGCTGTATATGTGTGTACTGCCAATAAATTTATTAGCTTAGTTTTTTATGTGTGTACCCTATTTGTACTTGTTAATAAAGCTAAGTTTATAGTAAGGTATTACAACCGTCTGCATTTAGCAAACGATTTTTTTGGCCAATTCGTGTTTTATTGCTTTATAGTTGTACTCTGCTACCCTATCTCTATTACTGAAAATAAAAGATTTAAGAAGTTCGTGACAGGAGATTTTCCTATCTCCAGGTTAATAGATGATATTATTTTGATATTAAGTCTATTAATATCCAAACCTATATATCTATTAATATACAAAAGGGGCACTTGGCTGTGTCCACTCTATTGTATATAAATTATTATCATTATTATTTTTGACTGCAGTGACTGGTATTTACTAAGGCGTTAGATTTTATAAATCCAGAGTCGAGCGAGCAAAAGTCTATTAGGCTTTTCTTCCAAACAATGTTTAGTAGCAGACGGCATTAGGAAGTCCACGATGTTTTAAGTAATAGAGCAAGTCTGGATAAAGTTAATTTTATTTTGTTTAAACTGAGACAGTATTAAAAGAAAACTAATTAAAGAATAAAAAGTTTCGAGCCAATTGCATAAGTTAATTAAAGTAGACACTGGCGCACTAACCTAAAACAAACGTATTTTTTTTAAGTGATGCATCCTGGCTTCATCGATTTACATAAGAAAATCATGCTTATAAGAAAATAATATTTATTCATCATAATTCATTAGCAAAATTCTGTTGATTAATCAAACATGGTTCTTGTACTCCATTAAATAATGCAAATACTCGTAAATACGTCAAATAATATATGCTAAGTATAAATAAATCAATGAAATAGAGATATTTTTGCAGTAACCCAAATATCTTGCAAGACATCGGTCAGTAAAATAATGAGTGACGTATTACTTGCAACTTCTGTACAATTCGATAATAAAACGTCATTATTAAATGTGGCTCCTAGAAAATATGAAATAATGTATAAAAATATAGTCCTTTTTGGTTATTTTCACTGTGCAGCATTGTATGGATTTTATTTGTGTTTCACTGAGGTGAAATGGCTGACAATATTGTTTGGTGAGTGGAAATTATTAATTTAGTTGGCAAAAAAATTTAAACAGTGTGGTACCAGGATGGTAACCTTTAAAAATCCGTAGTTTTTGTCTACCCCTCCAGGAAACGGGCTTGAATTAGTGTATCCATATACTCTTGTATACGAATACATAGAACACGTCATGCCTGTTCTATCTATAACTTTTTTGTATTTTGTTGCGTTAAAATAATACCACACAATTATTTATTTATATCAATACAGCTATTTAGCCATAAAAACATAATATATATAATGGGTATAGGCAGAAACTACGAATATGCACTTTCTACAATATTGGTATATATCTCGCTTTCTTCATTAATTATTTTCTTCATGCAGGCTCGTTCGTTTAGGGTACTTTTAACAGTCAAATAGAATGATGATTTTTAAGAATTAATTCCTCTATTTCAGCATATCTCTCATACGTAGCCGCTACTATTGGTGTCACGGCCGGAGCACACAGGCTCTGGTCCCACAAAGCTTTCAAAGCCAAAATGCCTTTACAAGTCATCCTTATAATCTTCTTATCACTCGCCAACCAGAGCGCAACCCACTGGGTCCGTGATCATCGAGTTCATCACAAATATAGTGATACTGATGCGGATCCTCATAATGCTAGCAGAGGTTTTTTTTACTCGCATATTGGATGGTTGTTCGTGAAAAAGCACCCTGAAGTGAAGAGGCGAGGGCAGATCATGGACTTGTCTGATCTATACAGCAATCCTGTTGTAATGTTTCAGCACAAGTGAGTTTATTTTATTTTTTACATTGTACTAGGCTTAAGCCAGATTTTGGCTGCGGCAACTAAACTTTCTGGAGACCACCATCTGCGCAAAAGACAAAGTGCAAAAATATTTTCACAAAATAAATACAAGTGCACTCTTAATACCCTTGTATTAGTAGCCTCAAAATCCGATCTCGGTGGACTTTCGGCGTATGATTACTAACTTAACTTGGTTGTGGAGCACGAAGATGAATGAATGCTTTTCTAAATTTCTCGCCAAAAAAAACACAATAAACTTGTAGTAAGTTTGTAGAACAATGAAGTAAAATAATACAATTATTCACTGGAAAAATAAAGGATTTGTACAGGAATAATAAATTTAAATGTATTAAAAATCATTGCGTCTTTACATGTGAGCAGCTTATACATTGATTTGAATATGAAACTATAGTAGCATAATTTGCTTTAAGTCTAATAAAGTGATATTGTTGTTGATTTCAGACACGCCAAATACATGCTACCTATAATCTGCTTTGTATTACCAACGCTGATTCCAATGGTCCTCTGGGGAGAGTACTTGAACAACGCTTGGCACGTCACCATCATGCGTTACGTCATCAACTTCCACGTTTTTTTTCTAGTCAATAGTGCTGCACATAAATTTGGCAACAAACCTTATGACAAGAACATCTTATCTGCACAAAGTAGAATTGTCTCTTTGGCAACTTTTGGCGAAGGCTTCCACAATTACCATCATGTTTTCCCTAATGATTATCGAAGCGCTGAATTTGGAAGTAATTTTTTCAACTTCACTAAGGTTTTTATTGATTTGACTGCAAAGATTGGTTGGGCTTATGATTTGAAGATTGTTCCCGATCACATTATTGTTAGTAGGTGTTTAAGGACGGGTGATGGATCTAGGCAACCAATTTAAAAAAAGAAACTGATGATTAGAGACTAATTATATTTAAAAAAAAAAAAATTTGTCGGTAATTATCATATTTAGTTACGTTTATCTCGGCACAGTGCAAAATCGGTGGGTGATTTATGTTATGTACTTTTTCTTTTAAACTTCTAAACCAATAATTGTGAGAATATTTATAGCTTTAGCTTTTGTTAGGAGTGGAAGGAGTGCCTGTGTTATCAGTGCATCTTAATATATACAGGGTGTCCGGTAATTAATGGATAACCTTGAAATGTCTTATAGTAGAACTGAAAGCCGTTCAGAAAAATGAAAAAAGAATAATAAAAAAGTAAAAAAGAAATATATGTTAAAAAGTGCAAGCTATATTAGCATAGCATACTTTTGACTGTCTATCTATTAGCATAATTAGTGTTTAATAATAAAACAACAAAAAACCGATAAATTTCATTCATTTATGGTCGTAGTATACAAGAAATTTATACAATTTAATTTAAAGGTAATTAAAAAGAAAACACATATCTTAGGTAGTAGTTAGGATAGATTTTTTTCATATTTTTTCTGAACGGCCATCAGTTCCACTATAAGACATTTCCAGGTTATCCATTAATTACAGGACATCCTGTATATATAATATTTAAAACACATGCATGCCTTAAATTTATCTATATCATTATGGAAGTCTTATAACGAACATGATAGACTAGTACAGTCTAGCTTTTGCCTTTGTTTCCAAAAGGAGATCTGTGCCTAACAGTGGGATAATTTATAATTATTATTGAAAATATAATAACAATTTAACCTTTACCACAAATAGCATAATGAATAACGTTTGTAGTGTGCGTTAATATAAAAATAAACTATCTCAGAGGGGTTGAACTGTCAACATATCGACAAAAACGTAATGAACGATGGCAGTAATGTCACAAGAGATTATTTTATCTTAATGTTTGCGTAGGAATTTGTTAAATTGTTGTTGACTTTTGAACACACTTATTGAATACTGTGTGTATGTATGCTACTGCTATGTATGTGGTATTGAGTTCGATTCCCGGATCGGGTAAATTGTAATTTGATTTATCTGTCAGGCAATGTTATTAGCAGTACGGAGTCAAGGAATAGCTAATTAATAATTTTATAATAATTGTATTTCACATGAATATATTTTATAAAATTTCTTTTACAATTTTTAATTCCTTGAGAAGACTGTATATTTATGACATGTATAATATGTACATACGAATTTACAAAAAAAATGTATATATGTACCTATGTTTATCCATTGTCTAGTACCCATAGTACAAGCTCTGCTTAGTTTGGGCTAGATGGTGTTATGTGTATGTGATATTATATATATTATTATTATTTAAATCAATTTATTTGTATACAAATTACGTTCAAATTTTGTGGTTTAATGTTATCCGTATTTCAATTCGTCATACTTACACGATGGTTGCTGCTTCCTTTAGGGAAAAAAAACAGAATATACCTCAAGTCAACCAACTATATAGGTACATGTAAAAAAAGAATGAATTCGAATTTGGTAATTATAACTAATATAATTATATACTTACTAATAGTTATTTGTGTATTACGCTATCACACAATAACCACAATGACCCATTCGAATAGAATTTCGCATACATCGTTGTCAGGGGTAAAGTAAAGGCCTGTACATTATGCAAAAAATGTAGGTACAGGTCCCAGATTGCTAGTAAGAAATATTATAGAAATAGTTTCTACGAAAAAAAAAACGCACTGATTTTCTTCATACATAATTGCAATTTCGTAGTTAAAGAAATATTCATTTTAAAGAATATTCATCATTCGTATATAGACAGGAGTGCCGTAAAAATGCGCCGGGCTTTAGAAAACATATCTAGCATCATAAATTGTAGCGCGTGCCGGTATAAAACTCTGAACGAAGTATTTCAACATTGGTAGTATCGAATTGATTATTTTACTACTTGTGCAGTTCCAAAATATACAAACAGAGACACATATCTGTCCACGAAAGAGCAGACGGAGTTATATTACATTATATTATCTTTCTCCGTGCCTCAGAGAGTACGTTAAGCCGTCGGTTCCGGCTGCCATGAACATCTATGGCAGTCATTATTGGGAAGTCAGTACCCTATAATATCCTGTCACTGGTCTAGCCTTAGGTAGGGTATCGTTAGCCTTCAGGTTGCGAAGGTCAGGTGGCAGCCGGTCCGTGTAAATCCGGTTAGACCAGAAAAGCCTACCCCAAGTGACTTGGGAATAATAAAGGCTAGGGAGGAGAAGTAGCTTCTTCTCCCTAGCCTTTCACACAACATCATCTAGCCCAAACTAAGCAGAGCTTGTACTATGGGTACTAGACAATGGATAAACATACATATATATTTTTTTTTGTAAATACCTACATATTATACATAGAAACACCCAGACCTAGACAAACATCCATGTTCATGCACACAAATGTTTGAAGTGTGCGGGAATCGAACCCGCGACACTCAGATGTGGCAGTCGGTTATACTAACCACTACGCCATCGAGGCCGACATTATATTATCTTTGTTTATTAAAAGATTACTCGTGCACTAGTTACAAATGTATCGCGAGGAATTTTACAGACATTCAAACATCGGACAGCAAACACTTAGACTCGGCACAACTATTTGTGGATAACACAATTCTTTGTTCCGGTTGGGGATCAAACCCACAACACTCCGTGCAGTCAATTCATATTTAGTCAACTTGGAATATCTTAAAAGCCTACGTAACTAAGTATTTGTTATAGTATATTCAGCCTCTGTGCTGCAATTAAGATATTGTACATACTTATAATCAAATTGTAATTAGTTAGGTGTCTGGACATGGGAGATAATTAAGAAATAAATAATAGTTTAAAATTAGAAAACACGCTTTATTAAAAAAGCAAACTAAAATTGAAATTAAACTACTATATACGGATTTTATCGCGTTGTTTATTTAACACTCTATTACATAATTTAGAAACTGTTACACTACTATACTATACTATTAAACTTTACTAATTTTAATTTTATTTAAAAAATCGTGGGGTTATCAAAATATCTTAGAAAGCACCCCACGCAAACATAAAAACTATTAAATTATTTTCAATTTTTTAGTTTGCTTTTTTAATAAAGCGTGTTTTTTAATTTTCTGCAACCAATTTTTTTCTTAATTATTGTATTATCATCGGTCCTTGATAAGTATGCCAAATTTCGAGTTAATATGACTTTTTGAAGGAGGTCAAGATCATGTTCAAAGTTTCCCTTACATACATACTAAAGCTAATAAAAACGTATTAAAATGTAAAATAAATATTTTTAAATGTTTGTCTGTCTGTATTTGTATGCGCATCACGCAAAAACTACTGTACGAAATAGAATACGACTATAATATAATCGGATTGCTGGAGAAACTTATCTGATCGTGTCTCATATCATATTGAAAAGAAAGAAAAATATAGATAGGTACCAACTTCCAAATTCGACGCGTCCAAAGTCGTGGGGAAGAACCAGTTTCCAATTATACTTTGCTCGAACCAGGAATCGAATCCTTGACTACTACTTACAATTTTCTTCAGTTCAGTTTCTCTAGTTTCTCTCAAACTCCACACCACAGAAGACTATTCCACAATCGCCATACCAACGACGTGTCATAAAAACAACAAAACCTCATCGTTTCCCCATTACCACTAAAAGACTTCACTCCATTAAAAACGAAAAACACATTATTTTCCTATAAAATTTATTTAAATGTAGTGTCGCCACGGTTATAATCGTGTACAGACATTCCCACTTTAGCCCATCGTATATCATAATTTGAATATGAAAATAAAACTATAGGAACGAGATCCGGTTATAATAAAAACCCTTTGATGGTCACAATAATAATTATAACAAATAACCGACCTTTTTATACGTCTTGTATATTATATAAATATATTAGACAAGGATTCTTATAGAAATGGGATCCGTATATTTTTATTTATTTCAGATTTCAGTTCAAGTCAAAAATTATTTATCTATTTAGGTCACAAAGTAACAACTACAATATAGGTTGGTAAGTTTACTAAGTTAACAGCAGCGATAGTTCAGTGGGGAGACAGACTGCTATGCAGAGGGTCTCCGGTTCAGACCCACGTCGCGCACCTCTGACTTTCGGAAGTTATATTACTTTTCGAAATTATGTGCGTATTGATTGACAATTATCGTCTTCTCCGTGCCTCGGAGAGCACGTTAAGCCGTCGGTCCCGGCTGCCATGAACATCTATGGCAGTCATTATTGGGAAAGTCGACCCAAAAGGTCCCACTGGGTCGAGGTGTCGCCGGTCTGTACTGACTGGCCCCCACACAAGATAAGATATGATAACAACTACGAACGTCAAAATATATAGATTGGTAAGTTTACTAAGTTACTGAAGCTACATTTAGGTTAGTTACTAGTTCTATTGTCCCTCTGCAAGGCAAAGGTCTCCCTCTCGCTTTTCCACCTCTTCCTGTTATGCGCTAGTTTGCACCAGTCTCTCCTGTAGCAACTTAATTCGCCCCACCATTGACACCTTATCGGGGCACCAGTTGGTAGTTTTTTAGATAGTTTTATTTCAATCTGACTTCATTGGCGCAAACTACCAAATCGCGTGAACTCAGATTTAATTCATGTTACATGTTGGGTGAAATGATATTACCGTTAGAAAATGACCAGTGCTCATGAGATTTTCAGAGACGCTCAGCCTGGGAATATGTCAAGACAGCAATGAGCTCACCGTTAATTATTTGTGTGGTTATTTATACAAACAAGTGAGCTGCCTTTTGGTAAGCGGTTAACGAAGCTTTCAACTGATACTTGTCTGCACGTTGTCAAATCTTTAAAAAAATAATAGGCTCGGTGCCATTTCCTATTTAGGCAGTTCTAGTTTAGTCTAAGGTTAATTTTGTACATTATTTAACACATAAGAACAATCAAAGGCATCTTTTTGGGCCAACAGTATCAAACTAGGTTAATATAGGAGCAATTAATATTTTAAATTTGGATGTAATAAGTGGTGTCGCTATTTCCTTTGCACAGTTTGTATAAAGCGTCCTTTTTCTGTCATTTGAAAATTACTGCTAATACCAGTTTTGAAATGCTTGTACTTATCTCATTTTGTTATTGAGTTTGTTTCATAAATTCTTTGTATTTTACAGTTGGGGTTATGTAACTAAGAGTATGTTTTAAAAAATTAAAAATAAATTCCTTTACTCTCTTATTCAGTTCAGCTTCAACGGTTCAGCCGTGAAATACGTAACAAGTGCACATAGCCAATTTTGCATTTATAATAGTCTTACTATCTATATCACTCGCCCTCTATAAAACCTGCAATCAATTTCTATGAAAACATTTCCTATTTCTATACCGTACCCTAAACTAAAAAATCTATTCTAGCATTAAATTTTAAAGCCCCAATAAACGAGCATGCCACATATTTATTAGCATTATAATACGTTTAGACATTAAGTGCCTTATTAAGTTATTTTTAACTAACCACCTTACCAGATTAATTTGAGCTTCCTACTACCCAAATTAGCGTAACACAAAATATCTTCACAAAATGGTTATCCAGCTTAAAGAAGATCTTGTTAGCTCCATTGAATGTATTGATTTGGGGGTCAGGTTATGTTGGTGGTTCAGCAAATTGGCCCTAAGTAATGTTTAGTTTCAACTCATTAACGACTTTCGAATGATTGATGACTGTGAAGAAGGGTTGTCTGGGGTTCTCTGATTCTTATTTTAGAATTAAGTTTTACCCCCAGCTTCGCTTGTAAGTTAACGAAATCTTCAAATTACTCTCCCTTGAGATAATATATTTCCATGTGATCGCGAAATCTTGAGTTCGGTGCCCGATTCAGATAAAACTTATATTACTACTATTTAATTCTTCTGTAAGGAAGTTTGCAGGAACCTCATGGAGTTTGGCAAAAAGTGGATGCCCTCCACTTTTTGCCAGACTCCATATAGGCGCTATCAATAAGATGCGGCAAGCATAGCTGGCAAAATGTTGGTGCCAAATGCATATTTGCCCACCCGTTTGGGATGTGCTTATATACCTACTTATGTAATGTGTTTAATAAATGTCTAACTTTTAATGACTATACGGATGGCAATAGTTGAAGCGAATCATTACTAAGCCAATTGTTCTAGATTTGGTCATGCATAAGATAAAACTGTTGAATTCACGGTTGCTCTCTTTTTTTATATGCATCCATAGCTTTAAAGTTTTAAAACGCCTACTTCTTTCTTGCATAAGCCAGAAATTAGTCCTAGTACTAGTAGTTTTTTTTAATTAGCTCAACCTGAACACATGCTCGTTATCAGATCACAATTCATTTTTTTTGTAAATACATAATATCCCGCTTTATGAATAATACCTATGTCGTGAGGGACTTTACAAATATTTAAACAACGGATACAAAGAACATCCAGACTGGGAACAACCGGTTGTGGATCACACAATTTTTTATCCCGTGTGGGATTAATTGTAAGCAATGGTTTATTAGTGTATACTTACTAATATTCCTATAACTGTACGTCGCCTGTGTTTACTCACATTATGAATCAATAAAACAGTTCAAATGCTCGTAAGCTTGGAACATATTACTGTATTTGTCTTTCTAAAAGACTACTCCTGCGTTTGGAATAATTCCTATATTGCTTAGTGCTTTACAAATATTCCAGCAGCGGACATAGGGAACACCCAGACTTGAAACAGCAATTTCTGGATAAGTAATACATTTTTTTATTTTGCGTAGGTTTCGAACCCAATGCACTCGGCGCAATAGGAGTGACCTTGCGGTTACTTGAACTGCTATTCCATTCTTACAGAGCCATACAAATATTTTTATTACTTACGTCTCTAGTAAACGTGAGGCGGTACACGATGCTAAGCTTTTGTATTAAAGCAAAAATTCAAAATATTCCGTCTTAATCACCTCTCAAACGTAAATTATCTTTTTTATTTCTCCTAACCGTTTTAAAACCAGTAGCGGCATTGTGTTGTCGTAAAATGAATAATATTTCTGGACATTTTTGGTAAGTATAATTATTTTAATATCAGCCACGGAAATTACAGCGTAAATAAGTACGTGTGACGTAATATCTATTAAACAGTTAATTTTACGCAACGTTTGAGAGAAAAACAATAAAAAGAGAGATCATTACCGAATATTATCATATAAATTGAATATGTCCCTGTCACATCGGCAAGTGTGGAGTTGCTACTGTGTTTATTTTTTTGTATTATTTATTTGTATGAATAAAATACATTATTCCTGATGGGTTTTTATACGAGTTGAGTTTAATATGTGTATGAATTTGTTGTCTGCCACCGTCACGCAGCGGTAATATTGTGCTATGCATGAGTTTGCTTTCGATTCCTGGATCAAGAAAATGGTTATTGGATCTTTCTGTCTAGTATATAGTCTATTTATCTTTCTTTTCTTTCTTTATTGTTATTTTGGTTCCTATACTCCTTTTGTCACTTAAAACAAATCATATTTTTTTTTTATTTCGGGCTGCATAGGCCCATAGATAAATACCATAACCTAGATTTACATATTAAAAAATTTTATAATACATACACACAACACCATCTAGCCCAAACTAAGCAGAGCTTGTATTATGGGTACTTAAGAAATAGAGCAAATAATACCTCTTAAACCTGTTACTGTCTTATTAAATTATATCGATTCTATAGAAAATTATCGTCAAATAGAAGGTATCTTCAGAAGGTGCCGTTCTATCAACAATAGTTACAATAATTTGTAACCTTTGCATATCAGTTTATTTTTTCTAATATCAGTATCACTTCTTTTCTTGCTTTTTTCTTACATTAGCAGACCTATATACCTTAAATGGATTTGGTATTACCATAAGACATGACATATACTAGTCAATCAGAAATGTGGTTTAAATATTTTTATTGAATATTAAAAAATAATATACCAAAGCGTCTCCACGCATTTCTGTCCTGAACCACGCACGTTATGATTTGTGTCTGTCAGACGACATGTGATTTCAGTCACGCGTCACGAGGCGAGCGCCGTTTATTATTATTTACCTTTTTGTTTATGAGGGTAGTAGAATATTCCCTGTTTTAATACTTGAAAGGTACATAATCACGGTTGTATATTTAAGAAGAGTAGGTAAAGGTGTAAACATGTAGACTTTGTGGTTATATGGAGACGATTTTCTGGTCAGCAAAATTGTTTTTGGATTTTTTGTTAAGATTTTTCATTAAAGTAGGATCTGTAGATATCTTCAGATTACATGTTAGCTTTTAATAAACAAAACAAAAATCCAACAAGTAGGTGTCCTATTACGTGGTATTTGAAAACTTAGCTGGTGAAATAGGCATGTGATATAGTTCTTACTACCTTTACAGGAATATACAGGCATAATATGTGTATAGGTGTGTATGTGTGATGTAATATATGTATAAATACGACCTTATTCTCTCTTAGCAAGGTACGCTTTAGTGATTGTTTTACTCCCGTAAGTAAAGGCTTTCTTTCTTCTTTTTAGACGACTCTTAAAGAGTAAGCGACTGTGGATATGGTGTTAGGCGGGACAGGCAAAGTGTTATTAGATTCTTTGGTCAAGGAAATTCTTAGTGCCTAGCAACATGGAGTCTCGCCTCAGTATGAGCTCGTTGCCTAAAAGTTGAAACCTAGAAATAAACCTGGCAAAATGTCATTTTAATACCACCTCTGCCTTCCTCTACGAGGATATAGACGTGATACCGTTTATATATATTTGTCGAAGAGTCAACATCCGTTTTCGAACGCGAGTGTGACGTCACTACGAGTCATGCTTGGACGCGACCGTTGGAGCGGGCGGGCATTCTATAATCGGAGCTCACACCGAGCGGACGTGTTTGTTCGTGAATGTTTGATAGTGTTTATATTGTGAATTTAAATAAAATAAACGTTGTTAAATCGTTGTTCGTGACTATTATTGCTTGAGGCTACCTGTCATGTCGGCATCCGACGAAAATACGCGCCCACTGAGTCCGGTGACCGAGCTGTCTGCGACATATTTATGTATGTATTACTCTCACGGTAGGCAATGGTTAGGATCTGTTAAACTATATACTGTCCTCGCAGGCTGACATGCAATTTCTTTAGTTAGCACTTACTATAAGAAAGGCCTCTAACCCATTTACTATTTGAGGCAACAATAAAACGCAAAACACCTCTTCACATCTTTATCATTACATAGTTACAAATAAAGCTACGACAAGCATCACAAGGCTATAAATGACTTTTTCGCCAGCGTTTTGGTAGTAGCCCAGTCGTCTAGTCACCTGCTCCATTTCTACTAAGGCGGCCATGATCTCCTGGTTGTTAGGGATGATCTGTTCTGGAGGCAGAAGGAAACCATACTCTCCCACGTCACGTAGCTCAAATAGATAGACTATTGGTACGTCTGCTACTCCTCTCACCCAGTCAAAGCTGGAACCGCTGACTTCATCTGGAAAAACGATATATACATATACTATTGCAATATAAGTTATATTCTTTAAACCGGCAACTGCTTGGCAGATTGACGTAGGGGACTTTTCGAATATAAAAAATGGACAGAAATAACATCCAGGTGCCGAATATAACGATTTGTAGATTACATAGTCTGTCGTGTGTGGTGATCGAACCCATAACTTTCAACAGACAAGCAGTGGTGAGACGTTCACTAAAATTTAAACTCGAAGATATATTATAACTATTATAATATTTAAGATCTATATATAATTAAACCGTAGGTATATATTTTTTAAGAATGTCTCTTCACAATATTTCCTTTATCGTGGAAGACTTCAAAAACATTCAAACAAAGGACACAATTTTCTAAACAAGCGGTGCACTATCAGGAGCGAGGCGACCACCGAGTGCTGTGAGCAGAAGTATGACATTTACTCCTCGCGTTGGTAGGACAATGACTGATGTTCTGACATCAGATATTGCAACTGTAAAAATGCTGTAGCTACGTTGTACAACATGTGATCGTATGTACCTTGAAAAATATTTGAATATACTTACACAAAATATCTTTGGATGTTCCAACGACATAGTCAGTGCCATGCGTCGCTTTCAGTTTATCCGCTCCTCTGATTGCAACCTCGTACTAGAAATAAAAATATACCGTTAACACGTTACAATTCTATGGGAAACAGGGTGAATGGAATTCCTGCTCAATTTTTTCTAGACTTACTAGGAAAATAGGTTAAACCGACATAAAACTATTAACTAAGGTTTCTAACTTTCTGAAATAAGGCTCTAGGCTATAAACAGGGAGACCAGACCAGATAATATTTCTACTGTGATATTTTGGAGTTCGGACATTCACTGTTTTGCAATAATTACTTTAATGTCCCGGGCATCCATAAGTTGCAATAACTGCCTGCAATCAAAAATTTTAATTTCAAATTATTGTTCTTGTTTAAAAAATGTACTTACGAGAAAGTAACGTAACGAGACCTATAAATACGATAACAATAATAAGAACGTTTATATTTCTAGAAAATTATTTTCTTAAGGTATTCATAAAATTACTAAATTATATAAAATATTAGATATTTTTATTGTACGCCATATACTGTAAGTGTGTTTTAAAGTTGATTCATTTAATCAGCTTATAAAAGTTCTTACCATATCGGCATAATTAGGTGCTTCCAAGACTTGAGCACCTCCGACATGGCTGTAAGGCACCAAAACCATCTGAGAGTAAGAATGGAATGCAAAATAATAGATCATACGGCCCTCTTTTTGGATTTCAGTCACATAGCTGCTGATGGCTCTGGACTCAGGTTCAGAAAACGCTGTAGGACCAGCGAAGGTTTCTGCGCAAGGATTGTTTGATGCACCAACAGCTGAAAAAGTATTGTAGGATTACAATGATGGCGAGTGACGACGAATGTGAATGACGAAATTGACTTGATTTTATTATTGTAAAGTGCCAAGTAGTTTAAGCAGAGCTAAGCTTTTATTTATTATTGTCTGATTGACTTCGTTGGATCCGATGGTAGGCATTTAGACGGGCTCATTGATGAAAGTCATTATTTTAAATACTGGCATAAACAAGGTGACATCGCAAGTTCTTAGTTTGAACACCTTAACCTGTCAATTCTTGGAAACCAGTCATGATTAAAAGCCTACTGTTACTGGTGGCCCATGTGGCGCTAGGATTCTATAGGTTAAAAGATATTTTCACTAAGGTAATGAACCGAAATTTCCTTCTTTAAGTCCACTCATAGAAAGAACATTATCGTTATGTGTGTTGGATTGATAACCAGATTTTTATGGGATGACTATTTCGTTTGTGATGGTAACGACTATACTATATAGGGATCATGTAAGTATGTCTAGTATAAGGCTACGTATCAGTCACCACCTACAATATTATACCTACTAGATAAGCCGTTTTCGTTTCAGTCTCATTGGTAAACGTGACTAGCTTACCAATAGCCATTATACCTGATTAATATGCTAATCTAATCATACGAGGGCAAGGTCGTGGGACATTCCATTCGAATTGGATTATCCATTTATAATTTCTATCTTTAATTAGGTTTAGAAGGTATATGTGATTTTTTCTTTATATGAAAAATGTTCATACATGCTCCTCTGCTGGTGATCTGGTTAGCTACTGATCAAAATTACAACTCCAGCAAATAATTTAAAGCCATACACTATATGCTTAGAATATATGACCTCAGCAGTATTAAGGCCTTTTGTCCTCATCTACTTTCAATATACCAATTATTTAAAGACAGACTAGAGAGATGACAGGAATAACTATGGCATCTTGACCTGATTTTAACTATGTATTATGCTATCGACCTGATATAGTGTTATACAATCACTAATCAGTCTAATCCAAAATCTAAAGATTATTCTGTTCTGATGAGAAACAATTTTAAAATCTGAAATTTTAATTTGACTTTTAATCTTACTAAAAAGCAACGATAGCCAAGAGGGAAACCGTTGGACTGCCACGCAGAGGTCTCAAGTTCGAACCCAAGGTGCGCATCTCTGAGTTTTCTAATGTATATGCGTATTAAATAGTCAATTATCGCATAATTATCGAAGGAAAACATCGTGAGGAAACCGGTATGTCTGAGAGTTTTCCATAATGTTCCATAATTATCAGATATGTGAAGTCTGCCAACCAGCACTAGGCCAGCGTGGTAGACTATAGCCTAACCCTTCTCACACTGAGAAGAGGCCCGTGCCCAGCAGTGGGACAGTTTAATACAGTGCTATTATTTTAAATTATTTAGTCTTACTTAGATTTCTATTTGACTGTAAGTAGGTACATACATTGGCACTGTAGCGGCATTTTATGACGAGGCAAAAGTCAAAGGTATCGATCATATAAATATATATTGCCATAGTCCGATAAGATATTTGGCTCACATTAAGAACTTGATCCGTTTACCTTTATTACTTATGTATTTTAATATACTGTTGAGGATAAGCCTCCAGCGATAATGGTAGTAATAATGATAAAATGATTTTTATCGATGTGTATACATTCTTTACTAGACAAAATGATTACCCAATAATTTTAAATATAAGGATGATAAATGACAAATTTGACTACAAAAAGCAGTTAAACGAGAACCGCTGGATATCTACAAGCCCTATTGAGCGTAATAGATATCTATTAAAATCAACAGAAGGAAGGCAGATATTTTCATCCAAGCCTGATGATGCGTTGGATTTGATAATCTAAATATAAAAATAGCGCATCCTTAAACTCTGATTAGTTTAAGGATGCGCTGTTTTGTTATTAAAGAGTCTAAAATTGTGATCAAGTTCTTTAACATTTACACTAACAATAAAGCTACAAATATTTGCAAAGCCGACAATATAAGAACATACTTCAGTGACACTAACTCATCATTCTATGGCAGATCGTATACCTACTTACTTTATTAAGAAGGTTAGAATATTTCATATTACTTACTCATCCAAAAGAAACCAAAGTTTCTATTTAAGTCAATACCATTACTGATGTCATCAGATATACCCCATTGTTCACAAGGTGCAAAGTTTGAAGTCTCCCTATTTTTCCTCCACATTCTATTCTGCAAAATCAAATTGTCTCATGTTCATGTCATACCTGTTTGCCGATCATATGAATTGTTATAAGACTACATTTTTACGGTTGCTTTGTTATGTGCTAGATAAAGATAGATGGACGGGCTTAGATTCTTTATATTTAAAATAAGGAGTACTTACATCAGTAAAAGTGTAAACATATCCATCAGGATTCACAACAGGGAAGATATGCCACACAATATTGTCAGCAACGACTCTCACATCAGGGTCAGTGCTAGTTAAGAACTCATTTATAATGTACGTTACTGTGGCGGGTGAAATCCATTCTCTAGAGTGAATGCCTCCTTCTATCATTCCAATTACAGGATTGTCTTGCTTCTTGAAATCAATTTTGACACCTCTAATGAATCTTCCTTCGTTTGAAGAGCCTATTGTTACAGGAGTGACTACATCTGGGTATTCGCTGGCAATTTTATCAAGCCATGCGTTGATTTCATCTAAGGATAGGTAGTAATCCCAGGCGTAATTATTGATATTACGCGTAGCTGGACGACGAAGCTGGTTGTTGATTTGTCTAAAAGTTTAGCAACTCTTAATTAGTACGTCTTGAAATGAAGTGTGCATCACATTGATTGATAGGCTAATTATCTTGTAACGTAATTAAATATTGTTCACAAGAAAATTATATTTTGTAGGCATAAATTACCTTCAAAATATTTTGTTCGACCAGTAACTTATTTCTTTGAATTTGTTAATCTAGCTAGTTTATGAAAGTTATTTACGTAATTGAATTTAACAGTTTCGCAAAGTTGCTTCTTTGCTTACTGATTTATAAAATATTTATTGTGTCTTAAATTGGGCTAGTTTCATCTTAAAGTCTTTTGTTCATTTAGTTTTGTTATTTTAAATATGAATGTTTAGTATACAAAGCAAATTAATTTATTTAATAACCTTGATGTAAATAAAAGTAAAAATTGAGATCTCAATCAGAAAAAATCAACGAATTAAGAATAATTACCAAGTTACATTAGTGTTCATAAAAGGGTGGCTGCTATAAAATTGTAAGATTTTTGATAGATTCCAAGACAAGCTAATTTTAATATCAAATAATAAAAAAGTACTCACTCTTGAACATTTTGAATTACCACTCTGCTCTGCATGCCAATATCTTCAAAATATTTTTCAAATTCAGCTTGTTTTTCGGGTGCAACCATAATTCTAATATCACTATTAACACTTATGAGGTCACTCCAAAACATATATTCATATTGTTTCCTTAAATCCATAAGTATTTGTACTTCATTTTCAGTTTCAGGTACTATTTTATATACTTTATAGTTTTCATAGCTAACATATTCTGCATTAATAGCAGTTGTTATTGTTATTAAAATTAATATTTTTAGAAGCATCATGTTTGCTTCCCACCTAAGACTATGAAGAAATAATTATGTTTACTTCTGATTGTTAATCCATTGAAACAACTATCGTGATAACTTATTATTCTTATTTGATAACGCTTATATCGTTTTACAATATATTGTTTAAATAAGTAGAGTATCATAAATTTATTGTTTATCGGATTAAATGGCAATGTGTTGAGAAATCGATTTTTTGAGTAATTTAAATTCATAGATTAGCACGAAGTGAATTATGATGGTGAATGATCTGCAATGTGTATTTACTTTTATATCTAACGACCAGGGATATAAAAGCGAGGCACTAAGTAAATTAAAATTCTTAACATGACAATGATGAAGAAGATAAAGAATTACATAAAATCTATGAGATGCTAGATAAATAAGTCATGCTTAATGCATGTAAATAATAACTATTTCAGCAATTAAAATTAAGAGGTCTTGAACTATTTTCATGGCACATATGACAAATTTAAAATGAAAATAATGAATATCGATTTAGATTTTAAGAATAATTTAAATAAATATTTTTTAATTTTTCTTCGACTGAGGTGGCAAACTAGCATACGGCCCTGATGCCTGATGGTAAGTGGTCACCGTAGCCTATGGACGCCTGCAACACTAGAGGCACCACTTGCGCGTTGCCGACCCTTTAGGAAAGGAAGTAGGAAGGAGAAGGAGCGGGAAGAGGGAAAGAGGGTGATTGGGCCTCCAGCACTCTCACTCACCGAACGAAACACATTAGGAATACTGCTATTTCACGTCGATATTCTGTGAGAGGGTAGTCCTTCCCCGGTCGAGCCGGCCCATTTATGCTAAAATCAGCGAGGTTCTACTACGTACAAAATATGACACCCACAAGACTAATATGTTGGATTGACTAATATTTACTAAGATGCAAAAGTATTTTTGCGTTTAAGTTCTGTAACAGCAAACCTCTAAAAAAAATTGGCTATGTTTCATTTCGTACGTTATTTTAAGTATTATGACATAAAATTGCCACCGTATTAAACATACAGTTATAAAAAAGTTACGGCAACATTTAAAATTAAATATGCATTAAACAAGTATAAATAAAAAAATTAAAAAACCCCCAACTCAAAATTCATTTGATACCTATATTGAAGGAGTTGTGAGAAATAAAATGTAATATGGCATTGTGTGGTGGCGGCCATCTTGGAATTTATAATTTCCATAGTGTATAGTATTCTACTCTCTGCCACAGTCAGACACACATACACACACACACACACACAAACATAAACACGTCAAACTTATAACACCCCGTCGTTTTTGCGTCGGGGTAAATAAAAAAATCCACCACAACAAAATATAAATAGTCATAATGTGTGTTACATTCTTACACTGTTTATATTTCGTTGTGAAATAAAAACAGAAAAATATACAAATAAGTATTAAAAATAACGGTCCTTTTTCTAAAGTCGGGTACTACGTAAACATCCGTGAAGAGAAACGAAGAATGTAAACGCTGGACTGTTTTCGCAGCCATTTGACTGTAAGAATTTAGATCATGATTGACTGCACGACTGCACCAATGGTAGAGTGGTATTAATTAGCCACTCTAGATATAGCATAAAACCCTGGATCACGCCTGGACTCATCCGGTGCATGCAACATAGAGACCGTTTGCATCTTAAAACCAGAAACTCACCAAATGACCATGTCTTGCGTTTAATTTACAGTCGATACAGGAACTTTTGTAACGATTTGTTGCATAAGTTAAAGGCTGAACATGATAACCAGGAACTCATGACTAATACAAAAAGCCCTAAAAGAATGTGGAAAGCCATAAAAAGCATATGTAACTTATCCGGAAATAAAAAAGAACCAAAAGAACTTTTAATGATCGATAGCAGCCCAGATCCAGTGCTTTCGCTAAACATATGCTGTAAATACTTTTCAACTGTGGGACAAAATTTGACTAACGATATTCTTTATAAATTACAATTAAGTCAGGAAGCACTATCATCTAAAATTAGTAGTAACCTAATAACTAACTCATTTTTTCTGCACCCCACTGACGAAAATGAAGTTGAGAGCCTAATATTATCATTGCAGAACGATAAAGCACCAGGTATTGACGGACTGACTAACACCTTGCTAAAAGAAATTAAAGACGTAATTATAACACCGTTAACTGAAATTTTCAACTTGAGTTTGCAATCGGGTGTCTTCCCTGATGCCTGGAAAACTGCTTCAATCACCCCAATCTATAAAAATGGCCCTAGAGATTCTCCAGAAAGCTACCGTCCTATTTCGTTACTTAATGCTTTTTCTAAAATACTGGAGAAACTAGTTAATAATAGGTTGATGAAATATATTGAAACCCATAATTTCATTTCTCCTAGGCAGTTCGGGTTTAGGAGATGTAAATCAACAGAGGAAGCCGTAACATTACTTACCTCAACGGTATCATCTCATCTTGACAGAAGCAGGTTTAGCATAGGTGTATTTTTAGACTTGTCTAAAGCCTTTGATACCGTCTCAATCCCGATACTACTGAAGAAGTTAGAATGCCAATTTGGAATACGTGGTATTGCATTGGAATGGTTCAAAAGTTATTTGACTGATAGAAGGCAGTGTGTCAAAGTGGGCAATGCCAAAAGTGAACTACACACAATAAACTTTGGCGTCCCACAAGGGAGTGTGCTCGGACCTACACTCTTTATAATGTATACGAACGACATACATGACTCCATCCAATCAGACATAATATGCTATGCTGATGATACGGTTATCATCTTTGACGGTTCTACTTGGTCTGAAGCGTTTTCTAGGACGGAACTGGGTATGAGACGAATACTAACGTGGCTAAGCTATAATCTGTTAACACTAAACGCTGGCAAAACTAGATATATATGTTTTCATAAAACAGCAGCATCAGCTCCCAGCACGTCACTTCACATCAAATTACATGACTGTAAAGATCAAAAAGATTGTAAATGCGAATCAATGCAAAAAGCAGATAATATTAAGTACCTTGGCGTGATAATCGACACTAACTTAAGCTTTAAAGCGCATATAAATACTCTATCGAATCGTGTTAGGAAGACGGCAAATATTATGAAACTGCTCCGTTCTACGGCATCTAAAGATGTCTTAAAGACTGTATACTATGCCTTGAGTCAGTCACTCATAACATATTGCATAGGTAGTTGGGGCGGTGCTGCGAAAACGTTTATGATACAATTGGAGAGAGCCCAACGTTCAGTACTAAAAACTATGCTCAAAAAACCCTTTAGGTATCCCACTACACAATTATATAACGATTGCAAGTTACTTAATGTGCGTCAGTTGTTTATATTAACAACATTCGTAAGAGTACACCAAAATGTTATTCACTCAAAAGAGTATAAACATCTCCTTAATCGCCGAGTATATAGAATCATGGTACCTCGAGTTTTTACATCATTTGCGAGACGTTTCGGCCCACACAAAGATAAATACATCTACAATAAAGTAGCAAAATATTGTGACATAAAAGAGTGCTCAGTAAAAGAGGCAAAAATAAAAGTATCCAAATGGCTCAATACAATGACATATGACAGCACTGAAAATCTTCTTTTGCACTTTAGTTAAACACTATATAATATATAAATAATATATAGATATATAAGTATTAAATATATAATATACATTCATATATACAAATATTCATAATTACACATACATCACCCGCGGTTATCGTAAATTATATTACTTACACTTTCTATTTTCCCCGTAAATATGTATAATGAATAAGTGTTAAATTTTAGTTTAATAGTATAAAATTATCTCATAAACGTTAACTTCAAAAGATGTCGACCGAGCAATGTGCCTCAACGTAAATTGTAATCGTCACGGTACCCACAGGACAGGCTTGCCTAGTGTGGGACCAATGGATAAGACCTTACATTGTAACATTTTTGGTAATAAATATTTTTTAATTTTTTTAATTTAATTTAATCGTTTTGCTGCTGCCACTGCGCCGATCGTTGTGGTTCTAATCCCACACGGGACAAAAATTTGTGTATTCCGCAAATGGTTGTTCCGAGTCTGGGTGTTCTTTGTGTCCATTGTTTGAATGTTTGTAAAGTCTCTCGCAACACAGGAATTAATCCCAGTGCAGGAGTTGTCTTTAAAGGAAAATAAAAATAAATATCCTACTCGCGGTCATTTGGTCTATAATGCTTTGATATAATTGCAGTCAGGCTTACGTAAAAATACTATGAAGCAAACTTCCGCACATTTTATAGACTAATCGAGTCTTGTTGCATGTTTTTTGGTACTAGTATCTTAAACAAAATATAACGGATTCTTGATAACAAACGTGCTATCGCTAATCTCACATTATAACTGATAAATCATTAAGCCATAGTTGATAAAAAAACTAACGATGATAACATAAATTGGTTTATCACGATACTAATATGTCAAAAGTTGCGATAAATGACTAATGTTGTAACGGCTGCTTTTCTTGAAATTCCTACCTACATTATCCATTGAAATGCTGCTGATAGAAATCGCGTTTCTCGATAAGAGCATACATTCATTGTACCGTACTCGGGATTCAAACAATGTAAACGTGGTGTAGTAGTAAACTATACTAATATTATAAAGGGGAAAGACTAGACTCTTTCCCAGGAGCAAACTATAGCAGACAGAGATTTCAAGCAATTTTAATAAAAACACGATAAGAGTTGGTTTACTGATCCATAGAAATTCAAAATTTCTGTTTAGTTCAATTCCGTTGCTGGTGTCATTAGGAACGCCCCATTCAGCGCAGGAACGAAAATTACCTGTGTTCCTATTTTTCGCCACATTCTATTCCATAACACACATTATAATAATAAGACATTTTGACAGTGTAATATTAAAAGCGCAGTAAAAAAATATTACACCTACATTTCTGCAATAAAATTGTGCATTTGAATCTCATGTAATAGGTGGCAAGACTTGTCCTCTCTGCTGGACGTACATCCAGAATCTATATTACTACTGAGAATATTTTGATAGAAAATCGCAATATCACTTTGCCCCACCAAGTTGGATACATATTCTCATAATAACAGTGTCGTATTTATCCGCAATGACCTTTAGAATGCTATTGGTGCTGCCTCTCAATCTGTTTAGTAAAGTGGCGACCGGCTTGCGTATGATAGCATGGAAGCCATCCACTCTGGCTTCTGTAAACATGCTGGAAGCACTACAAAATCAGGGCAGACCCAATATGCCATTAGGTACATTGATACAAATAATTAATTTTAAATCATTATGTGCGGCCTTTACCACATTAAGTATATGCACAGAGAGTGTCTCTGACTATCAATGTAGCCAATGATCTGCTTGTCTTCTTTACTCGAGAATACTTATATTGTAATTGTTTAATGATTACGTGTAGGAAATAAAGACTGCTATGTTCAACTATGCCGTTTTTGTTTCTTTTTGCACTATTGATGGGATTTTATGAAGTTTTTGTCTCCAGATCCCCATTGAAAACTCGATGCCAATGTCGATGCATTAACTGTATCTAGTTTAATGTATTTTTGGTCTCAATTGTTTTATTTTTTATTCCGTAACCGTAACATCTTTCTAAACAAATAAATTAACGCACTGTTATATATAACTTATGTACATAATAGTGCATAGCATCCCTAACCCTAATGCCTACTCAGCATTTCTGACTGCAAGCAGCATTTTGAACTTTGACAATACGCCAGTTCGTATCCATCATTCACGCGTGACACTTGCCATTTTTAATCGAGTCCAAATAAACGTTTTAATATTATAATTTCTTTTTTTAAAAAGGCCTTCGGCCCTTTCCTTATAACAATTTGGTGGCAGCGGTGGGATACCGACGGTGAAGGTATCCCTGGTACGTCTCCGTCCGGACTCGTTAACGAAAAGTGACCTTTTCGTAAGTGTCAAAAGTGCATATCCGAACTCAAATCTTGTGACCTTACCGCGAGTGTCAAAAGTGCATATCCGAACTCAAATCCTTCGTTTGAAAAGTGGATGAACACAAGAACCTAGCCAATATCCTGATAGAACCAAGAAGAAAGCCTGGCTGAATACATACCGTGCCGATAGACCGCGGTGTTGTTCTCGTCCTGTATCCTGCATTGCTCCTGAGTATCCTGAAAGTTACATCGTCGAACTCCGACAACGTCGTGTTCCTGAAAGGTGATCATGTTCCTGTATATACTCTGCGTGTTCCTGTAAGTTTTCTTTCCTTAAAAATAACTCGTTTCGTGTAAAAGTGCAAATCCTGCGTTACTTTTCGTAAACCAAGTGTGTGATTTAGTGAACAATCCTGCCTATACGTATAAATTAAGTAGCGTTATAAGATTTTAATATTTCATATTGTTACTCTCATAAGTATTATTGTGCACCATTAGATAATTATTAGAATAAGCTGAGCGCCTTATCGCATTCATAATAGCCAGCACTTCACTGTTGAGAAACAATAACAAGTGGGCCGTCTATTACACCGAATCGTAATATCTTTTATTTTGTTCGCGTATTTTTTTTTTTAATAATACAATATGTCTATAAAAGAATCGCAAATAAAACATGAAAAGGTAGATGTCGAAATTGGGACCTTATTTAAATTCATAAAGCCATTCGATGGAACTCGCGAGAAATTAAACTCATTTATTACTAATTGCGACAACGCAACTAGTTTAGCCTCCGATGCCCAGAAATCTATTCTATTTAAATATACATTATCACAATTAGGAGGTAAAGCTGAAATAGCCTGCTCCATTAAAGAATTTGATTCCTGGGACCAGTTGAAAAGCTTTCTACAAACCCAATTTGGGGAAAGAAAGCACTATGCTCATTTATTGACTGACTTACAAGAATGCCGTCAAATTAATAATGAACCAGTTAATCAATACGCTTTACGTATAGAAACATGCCTATCAAAATTACTAACAGAAGTAACTCTGTCAAATAAGAAGAAGTCCGAATTAGTTGGCCGTACTGCAGCTATGGAAGATTTGGCCCTTAACTCGTTTGTACTTGGCCTTAAGCCCGACATTTCTAATTTAGTCCGGGGTAAAAGCCCTTCTACCCTTAATGAAGCCATTAACCTAGCAGTATCTGAGGAAAAAATCTTAAATATACTGGCTAAACGTAATTCTCACAGCTCAACGCCACAGCGTCAAGGCCCAAAACCTAATTACTCTTTTAGACCTCCTGTTTCCAATGTAAATCCTAGGCCCCAGGTGCCAAAACCGTTTGACCGTAATAATCAAAGTCTATTTTGTCGTTACTGTAAAACTCAAGGTCATACTATTGAAACGTGTAGAAAACGTGAATTTAACAATAATCGATTCAAGGTTCCTCAACCACTCCAATTTCAACAACGCCCAAATCCGTCATATTCAAAACCCAAACCCGCTACTGTTAATTGTGCAATTAACGACAACAATCACTATGAACTAGAGCCACAACCGTCTTCTAGCGATGACAACACCCAATATTACAATGATGAGGATCATTTAAACGAATAGTGGGCTCACGCAGGTGTCTCGTGGGACCCGAACTACCTTTAACCATATCCTTAAACAATAAAGACACCCTTTCTATATCCAAGGACCACAAGGGTAACCAGCCCCAAGCAAGTGTCCATTCCTCTATACCCAAGGACCACAAGGGTAATCAGCCCCAAGCAAGTGTCCATTATTCTATATCCAAGGACCACAAGGGTAATCAGCCCCAAGCAAGTGTCCATTCCTCTATACCCAAGGACAACAAGGGTAACCAGCCCCAAGCAAGTGTCCATCCCTCTATATCCAAGGACCACAAGGGTAACCAGCCCCAAACAAGTGTCCATTCTTCTATATCCAATTATCACACGGGTAACCAGCCCCAAACAAGTGTCCAAATTTGTACAAAACCCAGTAAAGCCGAAAGTAAAGTTTTCAAGTACAAAACCTATTCCCTCGAAAACGTTAAGCCAATATTAAACAATGACCAAGTTTACGAAGTATCTTGTATTCCTAATAAAATATCCTTACCCCATGTCCTTGTTCAGACATCCGTATCTAATAAACCACTTAAATTACTCGTTGACACTGGTTCCTCCGTTTGCCTTATACAAAACTCATCAATTCAATCATACTCACACATAGAACTCAAGGGCGACATAATTAAATTAAAAGGTATTAATAGCCATGAAAATACTATGCCAACCCTCGGTAACTTTGATATGAATCTCATATTTGGTAAAGAATCAATCTCTTTCACGTTTCATATAATAGAACAAGTAAATCTACCCTATGATGGCATAATAGGAAATGATTTACTTACTCGCTTCCAGTGCTCCATTGACTATAACAGACAAATCCTTAACCTAGACAAAAATAAAATAATACTCAATTTTATTGACCCAATTTATCAAATTCCACCTCGTTCAGAAATAACTGTAGAATGTTCAGTTAATAACCCTGAACTAAAAGAAGGCTTAATTCTTGATCAGCACATAAACGAAACTCTATTTATAGCCAATTGCTTAGTTAACGTAAAAAATAACCATCGGGTAAATCTTACAATTTTAAATACTTCTAATAAGCCTGTCTCCTTGAACTCTAATCTCCAACTCACCTTACATCCTGTCGATTACGAATCTTGTCAATTATATGAAAGTAATGAAAATTGTTTGGATAGAACTAATGAAGTCCTAAAACTCCTACGCGTATCACATCTAAACTCAGAAGAAAGAGAAGCCCTTTATGAATTATGCTCGAAATATTCTGATATATTTCATTTGCCTACTGATTCACTTACCGCAACTGATGCTATTCAACATAAAATACGAACATCCTCCGATCAGCCAATCAATGTCAAGTCTTATCGATTTCCTGAAATACATAAACAAGAAGTGAATTCCCAAATCCAAAAAATGCTTGAGCAAAATATCATCCAGCCCTCCTTATCCCCCTGGTCTTCACCAATATGGATTGTCCCAAAGAAGATTGATGCTTCGGGGCAAAGGAAATGGCGTGTAGTCATAGACTACAGAAAACTCAATGACAATACTATCGGAGAGACTTATCCTATACCTAATATTGTTGAAATTCTCGACCAGCTAGGCAATTCCAAATACTTCTCAACCCTTGACCTTGCATCAGGGTTTCATCAAATTAAAATGGCGCCAGAAGACGCATGTAAAACTGCATTTAGTGTTCCCCAAGGGCATTTCGAATTTACTCGAATGCCTTTCGGCTTAAAAAATGCTCCTTCAACATTTCAACGCCTAATGAATAATGTCCTTACCGGTCTCCAAGGAGAGCGATGCTTCGTTTATTTAGATGACATTGTCACGTACTCATTTGATCTTGTAAATCACATCCAAAACCTTACTGCAGTATTTCAAAAACTCCGTTCATTTAACCTTAAATTACAACCTGATAAGTGTGAATTCTTGCGAAAAGAAGTAGGTTATCTCGGGCATGTCATCACCGAACATGGCTTAAAGCCTGACCCTGAAAAAATCAAATCTGTTAAAGAATTTCCAACTCCTAAATGCCCCAAAGACATCAAATCCTTTTTAGGACTGATATCTTATTATAGACGCTTTATTTCAGATTTCTCTAAGTTAGCCAAACCACTCACTTCTCTTCTGAAAAAGGATGTATCTTATGACTGGACTAACGAACAACAACTAGCTTTCGAAATGCTTAAGGAGAAGCTTGTCACTGCGCCAGTGCTCGTCTATCCAGATTTTACAAAACCTTTTAACCTTACTTGCGACGCGTCTAACTACGCCATATCCGCTATTCTTTCTCAAGGCCCTGTTGGGAAAGACCATCCTGTAGCATATTCATCCAGAACCCTTAACAAATGTGAAACTAACTATAGCACTACCGAAAAAGAACTGTTAGCTATAGTGTGGGGTTGCAAAAACTTTAGACCGTATTTGTTTGGCCGTAAATTTCTTATTATAACAGATCATCGGCCTTTAAAATGGCTTTTTAACCACACTGACCCGAGTAGCAAATTGCAACGATGGCGTCTTCAACTTCAAGAATTTGAATATGAAATCATATACCGAAAGGGTAAATTAAATTCAGCGGCTGATGCTCTTTCCCGTTACCCAGTTAATCCAGTGTACCCTGAAAATCCTGTTGACTTACCTGATACTGACTTGATCGATCTTGGCCCATTAGATTTTAGCCCTTTTAATGCAGAAGTTAATGACTTCAGCCCTTTGAACTTACCAAGTCCTGAAAACATACCTGATAACGTTTTCTCTCAAGACCCTTTATCTAACAATCAAAACCCAGCGCCGCTTGCACAACCTATACCTGAAACGGTTGCTCCAAACTCTGAAAGAATTAATGAACCTCAAGCTTCTACCAGCAACCAAACACCTATTATACAATATCCAAATCCTGAAATTAATCCTGTTATCCAAAACTTACCTGATCTGGCCGATAATTACACAAAATTTTTAAAGACTTCTTCTACTGTAACATATAATACAATAATTAATGAATATAATGATAATTTACTCAAAAGCCAAAGCAATATTTTAGTAATACCTACATCCCTTGACCTCGACGAATCTATCCCCTATGTTCAAGAAATCTTGTCTAATTCGTCAGACTCCGAATCATTTATTAATTCAGAGAGAGCATTACTTTCATACAAATCCCTTTCACTCAATGATAAGAAGTACTACTTCTTATTCACTAAAGTTCACCACTTCGACAGTTGCTCATACAGCGACATTTTCGAATCACTAAAATCTCTCCGAAATCACCTGATAAGTGAACCAGAATCTGTTAATAAAATAAGCATTACTGACTTTAAAAACCCATTTGATAAGCACACATACATAAAAATTTACAATATACTAACACATTTATTTCACAATACTAATATTCAAATTAACATATACCGTAATAAGATTTACTACCCCAGTCCTTCTGAAGTCCAAAGAATTTTACGCGAAAACCATGACATTCCCATTGCCGGACATCTTGGTTCCAATAGAATGTTTAATAAAATCCGTGAGCAGTATTATTGGAAAAATATGCGTAGTGACATCGAAAATTATGTAAGAAATTGTACCTCCTGTCAAACTAACAAAGCCCTTAGAAAAGTTAACCGAGCTCCAATGCAAATAACAACTACCTCCACTGCTCCTTTTGAAAGGTTATCCCTTGACATAGTTGGTCCTCTCCCTGAGTCCGGCACAGCCAAACTTAAATACATACTCACACTTCAGGATGACTTAACTAAGTACTCTGTAGCATATCCAATTCGCAGTACGACCGCTGAAGAGACCAGCGACTGCCTAATTCATTTTATCTCCTTATTCGGCATCCCAAAGACCATACTTACCGACCAAGGCACGAACTTTACAGCAGAAATGTTTAAAGAAACGTGCAAATTTCTAAAAATAAAACAACTATGGTCATCCCCTTACCACCCGCAAACACAAGGAGCCTTAGAGCGTAGTCACTCTACGCTAAAGGAATATCTTAAATCATACATTTCTGAAAATCAAGATAATTGGCCACAATATGTTTATACAGCCATGTTGGCATACAATACAGCAATTCACTCTACGACAAACTATACCCCGTATGAGTTAGTTTTCGGACATAAACCCGTTCTTCCAAATTCTATTTACGAATCTGCCTCAAATGCTACTTACTCTGACTATATTAGAATGTTGCAACATCGTCTTAAGACCACACGAGATAAGGCCGTTGAACATATAAAGAAATCTAAAGAATCTTCCAAAGCCTACTACGATACACATACTCGCCCTGTAAGCTATAGTGCTGGCGACTATGTTTATTTAAAAAACCATCTTCGTATGCGTAAAGCCTTATCCCCGATTTGGAAAGGCCCCTACAAGGTTATTAAAATAAATGGAAGAAATAGTTTAACCTTGTTAATAAACAGGCGACATGTTATCCATCATGTCGATGAAGTAAAACTGGCTCGTCGCCGCGAGTCTCTTAGTTAAGTTAAAGCATAAGTTCATACAAATTAGAGTATCGATTATAATAATTATATATAAAATACAGTACACCTAGAATATCTAATACATTCTAATTAATATAATAAAAAAACAAAATATATATATATATATATATATATATATATAAATAAACATATATATATAAACATATAAAATGTGTAATGTAGTAAATAGATAAAGATAATTAATAAATCACATTTTAATTGAATTACTTTAAAATAAATAAGAATCTTCTATTTTATACATAGCTTGAATACTACATAAATCAAATCCATGTTATACAATATATATATTATATACATATACACATATTTATACATACATTTACATATATATTTACAAAAAAAAAGAAAAATATAATTTTAAGTTAGCTTAAGTCCTTTAGTTTAAGTATGATAAATTCTAGTAGCTATAGGTAATATCATAGAATCAATTATTCCTTACAGTTCCTTGTCTTCTGCACAAGAGACCTTCATCGAAACCTCAGTGAATACTTCCGGTATATATTTTGACCCCATTGGATCACTTAAAATAATCGACGGACACCTTAGTGTTGTAATTCCTATAGACATTTCTTATATAGAACCGCACATTAAAAACTTGAACGGTGTAATAGGCAGCTCTAAGTTCCTATGTAAGCAAACTGCTCTGTACTCCGATGTCGAATGTCTTAACTTACACCAGCCGTTATCAATAAGGTACAACGACATACTACGCGACTTTGATTCAATATCGCATTTAATTGAATCTAGACCAAAAAGGTCGGCCTGGATTAGTGGTGTCGGTACTATATTCAAACATGTTTTCGGTACTATGGATGAGGATGATGCTGTTCAGTACAGTAACGCTATTCAGCTAATAGAAAAAGACCAAACTACATTGTCTAAATTAGTTAAACAAAATATACTTGTCACAACTTCAACTCTTTCGTCCTTAAGAAACACTTTAAATAAAATCAGTGTCAATGAACAACAGTTAAATAGCGCTATTGATACTCTGACTCTTTCTCAACAAAACCTAACAATATTAACTGATAACTTACTTTTAAGGTCAAAAATCAACTAAATTATAAACATATTAGAGAGCAGCTTGTTAACTTTATCATTTAAGTTAGAGGATATTATAAACAGTATTATGTTCAGCAAAGCAAATATTTTATACCCTTCAATAATAACTCCTAAACAGCTGTTTACAGAACTTGTTGAAAATTATAGATTTTTAGCAAATTATCATCAACTTCCTTTAAGTTTATCTTTAGAAAATATTTACACATTGATGAATGTATCCGAAATCGCTACATATTACAATGACAACAAGATTATATTTGTTTTAAAAATACCCCTTGTCAACTCAGAAATGTACTATTTATATCATAATATTCCTTACCCTGTTGCTGTACTTAATAACACATATACTACTATAATACCGTCGAGCAAGTACATAGCTATAACTAGAGATAGGTCCTTTTATTGTCAGCTAAATAGTTTAAGCAAATGTAAATTAATATATAATTTAAATTTTATTTGCGATAACATAGATGTCTATTCCACTTCTACAACTCCGATCTGCGAGTCGGAAATAATCTCCAAAGCAGTGAATTCTGTGCCTAATATTTGTAAAACCAAATTTCTTAAAGGTAATTTGGACATATGGCAGCCAGTATCAAATAATAGATGGATTTATGTTATTACAGAGCCGTCTAAACTATCTATAGAATGTAAAGAGTCAATTAGCACCGAAATTATAGTCTCCAATACAGGTATATTAAGCTTACCTATATATTGTATAGCTTTTCATAAAGATACAAGGTTAATCCCAAAATATTCAAAGATAATTAAATTACAACCTATACAAATTAATTTTAATTTGATAAATGACTCTTGTTGCAATACTGAAATACTACTTAAAACTAAACCCTATATCTCTACTCTAAACATGACCAAAATTAACCTTGACTCTATTGCATCGCAACAATATACCGAGATTATACATAACCTAGATAAAATTATTGAACAGCCACATATTGTTCTATATGGCAAATATTACTCCTACACAACTATTGTTATCGTAATTATAATTTTAATTTTGATTTTAATCTTATGTTATAAATTTGTAAAATCGGGCACATGTCACCGCTATATAATTAAAAGTAAACACGAGTTTGACATTAAAAAGACTGAAGAGCTTTCAGAAATCGCTGTCGACTCTCCTACCACATCAACACCCAAAATCCGCACATCCTTTACATAAACTTAACCCTTCTGGGGTAAGTTTACTCTTAACCCCGAGGGCTGTTATATATAACTTATGTACATAATAGTGCATAGCATCCCTAACCCTAATGCCTACTCAGCATTTCTGACTGCAAGCAGCATTTTGAACTTTGACAATACGCCAGTTCGTATCCATCATTCACGCGTGACACTTGCCATTTTTAATCGAGTCCAAATAAACGTTTTAATATTATAATTTCTTTTTTTAAAAAGGCCTTCGGCCCTTTCCTTATAACAGCACGATATACTCACAGTATTAAAAGTATATACATATCCATCTGAATTAGTTACAGGGAAGATATGTCATACAATGTTTTTGGCAACAGTTCTCACACCAGGATCTGTGCTAGTCAAGAACTCGTTGATCATGTAGGTAACAGTTGCAATCCATTCTCTACCGTAAATGCCTCCTTTGATCATACGGATGACAGAATTATCTTGCTTTTTGTAGTAATTTTGACCCCTTTGATAAACCTTCCCTCAAATAAAGGACCTATATTGACAATAGTTACTACGTTAGGGTAATCTTATCAAAGCAAGCAAGTTTATCGAGCCAGGCGTTAATTTCATCGAGTGTTTGATAGAAGTCCCAGATGTAGGCGTTATTGTTACGATTAGTGAGACGACGAAGCTCGTTATTGATATACTTGAAAACGATAGATCACAATTAAATTAGAAAGGAAAATCTTTTCAAATATTCTTCTAATATCTTAAAAATGAATATTTGTTTTTTGTTTGTTATTACGCTTTCATACCAGTAATATTTTTGTACTGTGTGAGCCATTGCTAAAATAAACTGACGCAAAAAGGAAATTTGATGAATATTTTATTGCAACTTCATCAATATATCGGTGCCGGTAGGTGATTAATGGACGCGTTGACTTTATATTAGTTGAGTTGAGTTACCGTCCATTTGAAAATGTATTATTATAATATAATAATAATAATAATATTTCCATTGCATTGATGCTATTAGAGTATTTAGGGCAGACGCCGTCATTCATCCATAGTTACCAATATACCGGTCCACCAAACACCCATACCCATACCCCATATATGTATATCTTAGAATTCATACGTAGCAATAATCCTACGCCTGCTGCGGCTAGTGCCGCTGTCGGTATTCCATTCCACTTTTGATTAAAACTCTCAAACTCTCGAAGGGCCTCTTTAAGTTGAACCCATGTCTAAGTGTAAGCCTCCCAAAGGGCCAGGTATTTTACTAATATAATATGTTAGAAAATACCTGTGATAAGAGCTTGTACTATTAATTATTTTAATACGTCATATAAACATTACAAAGAGACGATTAAATCACAACACTAAGTGATGTTAGCTTAAAGGATAACAGCATTGGACTTGAGATTAAGAATTGTCAAAGCCATTGCACGACCAATTTGAATTAACAAGCATTTTAGCTAAGCTTAAATGGTTTAACATGTATAGTTGCAATATATGACCAAATAGACAGAAATCTTTGAAGGAAAAATCACCAATAATATCATATATCACCCACAGCTGGACACGGATCTTTTGTCAGTGAGAGAAATGAAAGGCTATACACCACCAACTGGCCAAGTAAGGATTGGCAGACTTCATATATCTTGGAAAACATTATGGAAGAACTCTCAGAGATGCAGGTTATCTCACGATGTTTTACTTCATCGTTAAATAAAGTGATAATTAACTATTTATACACATATACGCACATAACTTCGAAAAGTTAGATATGCAAACCTTGGGATCGAGCTCAAGATCTCTGCATGCAGTGCAACGGTCTCCCACTAGATTACCGCTGGTATAAATTCACCAAGCTTTAACATAAAAAAGAGGCTTGTTATCAGGGACACAAGAATATTAGTTTAGGGATAACATTTAAGTGTAAATTTAACAAATACTACACTAAAGTAGGCGCAGATGATAGACTACTGGATTAAATTAATGCAGGTTAACGTGATATTAAAGACATTGAATAAAATTACCAAATATATTTTATCGATACATATTTTAGAGATAAGAAAATAGCGACATTATAATTTGTTTTTATGAAATGAATAATGACAGGGCACTAAATAATATATGTAGATACGAAAATATATCTCTAGGACTAGACTCTATAGAATACAGTATTATTACTATCCTACAGAAAATTACAGCTAAATAATCTGTTCACTGATGAGATGAGGTTTTCAAAGTACTTTCAAGGCTCTTGTGCTATCAATAACTGAACCAGAAACCTGTGTGTTTGTTTAGCGGTTAGTTAGCTACACACTAGTAATGATATTGCAAGTCTAAATGATATATTTTAGCTAGGTAATATTAATTTCCAAAACAGTCTACTTTTTCCGAGTCTATCAGATATGTATGTAATTTCATCATATCTTACATTTACTTCGTCTACATTGATAAGATGTAAAATTAAATGATTATTATATGTAATCATATCACAAGAATATAAATTATTTTTTGTCTGGCTTAATGATAATAAAACTACATATATTATTCTACTGTTTGTTGGTTACAATAAAGACTACTTATACAAATTTAGGTATCGAAATTTATTATACGCATATTGTTTCTTGGTTGTTAAGATTAGATGTGTAAAGAAGTGCAATATCACAAATAGCCTTAAAATATTAACAATAAAATAAGAGCCAAAATTAACATACATTAAAAGTACTACTACAAAGTATTTAGTTATGTATTCATACATTGACTACACAAGGCGAATGACTACATAGCAAACAGTAGTATAACATAGCCAAACAAACAAAACATATAAATGAATCTAAAAGATTTTATCAGATAATACGACATAATATAATACCGGTGATAATTGAAAGTACAAATTATTGTAGTACTACCGTTACCAAGTAACGAAAAATGATTTTAAAATATTTATTTATTACGTTTGCTATAACTGTTGTCAGTGCAGTGAAAATAAATTATGACGGATATAAACTATTTAAAGTGACAGCTAAAGATAATGCTACAGTGAAGCTCTTTGAAGATGTTAGGAAACATGGGTATGGTGAATTTTGGGAAGACCAATTCGAAGTGGGACACGACATCAAGATTATGGTATCGCCACACAAAGCAGAAGACTTTCTCAGATTTGTGAATATGAATAATATCGAATATAAAGAAGTGATTGCAGATGTACAAAAGTAAGTGTTGCAGTGATCTTTGGTAATTTAATAGCCACTCTAAAATGAAAAATATAACAAAAACCTGCCGACGCCTTTGCATCAATGAAGTCTTCATTCGCGCAGAGGAGTAAATATAAAAATAATAATACATAATTTTACGTTTATATGTTACACACAAATGTTGCTAATGGTGGTATTGCTTCATAATGGGCCAGCCTATTCCTATCTATAGGATACACTTTCAGTCTCAATGCTGCTACTGAAAATTACCTGACTGAAAAATCTATTAACACTTTGCATGACCTAGACATTGGCATCTTAACATCGGTCGTATTCACTACCACTATGACACCAGGTAAGAATATTTACTAAAAAGTGTATAATTAAGAATAAAAGTTATTTTTTTTAGAATAATTGATAATCAACTGAAACCAGCAGCCACGACAACAAGACTTTCACAACCATACCTATCGTACTCTTGGACTGAATACCATGACCTAGACAGAATTAACGCGTGGCTTGATGAATTAGAACAAAATCATCCTGGTGTTGTCACTACTGTAGTCATGGGTCGATCTGTATTAGGAAATGCAATCAAAGGCATAGTCATCAATTACAATCCAGAAAGAAGCAATACCCCGATCGGGGTCCTAGAAGGTACCTTACACGCCCGAGAATGGATCTCTCCAGCAACGATTACGTGGATCATCAAGGAATTTTTAACGAGCACTGATCCGGAAGTGAGAGCTTTGGCAGAAAATTTTGAGTGGCATATTTTCCCTGTGGTGAATCCTGATGGTTACAGGTATACTTTTACTAATGTGAGTATAATAATTGTTTATTTCTATTATATTATATTTTAGATATAAGTTAATTATATTATTATTAGTTTAGTTGTATACATTTAATAAATAGCAAGTGCGGTATAAGATGCCGTTTGGTGTTTTAATATTATTTCGTGCAGGACGAAGGTATATACGATCTTTAAATAGGTGTCCAGTGCCTCAGATATGTTTGCTAACCCATTCCTTGGAACAGGAGTTAATTAACAAACATACATTATGTTTTTACGTAAACTTCAACAGATTACGTACAAAACATTGAACGTCGTATTAATTTTATTTAGTTGTCCCATGTCTATTTTTTTGTAAATTGTAATTGGACTCCCTTTGCCGCATTTGAACTCCAGGTTGGTCCATTATGCGTGAGAGTCGGCCGGTTATAGAGATAGCCAGTCCAACTCCACCCAGAAGCACAGAAGTTTTCTGGGGTCTTCGCAAGCTTCGCGGTGTGACCTCGGGTAGTTGAGGATTTCCTAACGTTGTGCTGTGTGGGAGTACCACACATTCCAGGACCACGTGGGCAGCAGATTCTTCTTCGGTCAGACATCCCCTACAAAGTAGGCTGTCTATTGCTCCGATGTTGTACAGATGTTTGTTCAGGGGATAATGTCCTGTTTGTTGTCCTGTCTCCACGATGGTCCGAAGGTCCAATCTTTGTAGGTTAAGCAGGCGGTGTGTCAGACGTGGTGAGATGGTCGGCAGTGCTTCTCTCGACTGTCTGCAGTCCGTTGTCCGTGCCCAGCTTTCTCGTTGTGTTGGCTCTGAGTGCCAAGCCGCATCCATATTCTTAGTTGTGAGAATGGTAAAGGGAGGAAAGAGGGTTGACCTTCCGTGGTGGTTCCCGACCCTCTTCTAGCCAACTCATCTGCAGCATCATTGCCCAGTGATTCACTGTGCCCCTTTATCCATTGTAAAATCACAATGTTTTTTCTCGAAATTCTTTCAAGAGCAAGTTGGCATTCGTATCTTATCTTATCTTATCTTGATCCGGGGGCCAGTCATTGTAGACCGGCGACACTTCGACCCAGTGGGATCTTTTGTGTCGGCCCCGAGGTTTATCCTTGAGCTATCTCCCTATGAATGTACTGCATCAGTCGCAGCGTACACCTCAGAGGGAGAAGCCTGAAGTCTTCAGGGTTCGGATATGCCAATCCCATCAGACCCATCCTTAGTCCGGCCAACGCGTCACATTCACACAGTAGGTGTGATATGGACTCGTCCTGTTCACCACAGGCTCTGCAGATCGAATTGTTTGACAATCTCAATCTGCACAGGAAGTCATTGGTGCCAAAATGACCAGTAAACGCTCCTGTGAGTAGGCGTATTTGGCCCTTGTTGTACCCGCAGAACTTCCGGGTAAAGCCCGTGGCTCTGTTTGCAATGAATTTCTTGGAGTGTTCCAGACCCCTAAGGGCCATCCACTCCAGCTTGTGTTTATCATTGCCATGTGCATTCAAAGCTGCCTTGACGGTACTCTCAGAGAGACCTACGAATGGCTCGGGGCCCACAAATTGTTGCTCCGAGCCCTTTTTGGCTAATACATCAGCCTCCTCATTACCCTGCACCCCTGCATGCCCCGGAACCCACACCAGCCTGACTGTGTTTTTCCTGCCAAGTTTGTTAAGGGCACACAGTTCAGGACTAGTGCTGAGTCCACCCTACAGGAGTTCAGAGCCTTAAGAGCAGCTTGACTGTCACTGAGTATATAAACAATCTTGTCAGTGACATTGTTGTTAATATTCTCCTGGCATTCGTAAACGAGCCTGGAATTGCAGCTATCGCTCTCTAGGGCTATAAGTATTGCTGTGCTGTCGGAGACGATTCATATCATGTAGCCTTCAATACGTCTCCTGTCGATCGCGGTAGCGGCCTCCGTGATGGCCACACATTCGCATTGGAAAATAGAACTGTGTGAGTCTAGTGTCATAGATATGTTAATATTGATATCCAGGGAGTGAACTCCAGCGCCCATTCCCTGTATAGTTTTTGAGCCATCAGTGTAGACTCGGACCTCGTTTGTACCCGATTGATCTCTCTGTTCCTCATGAAGTTGTATATGGTAGTTTTTCTAAAATAGATGTTGTGCGGGGCGGCGAGCAGTGGTTCGTGAGCTGTAGCTCGCTCCCATGTCTATCTGGTACAGGAGTTGACTCTCTCCTTAATTAATCAATTAATACAAAGTATAATAATTAATAAAGTAATTTCTAAACAACGTTTAAATAATTTTCAGAATCGAATGTGGAGGAAAAATCGAAGCCCTGCAAGTTTTACCTCATGTGCATCGCTGAATGTAGACAATGACATGAGCAACGGAGTAGATCTGAACAGAAACTTCGATTTCGAATGGATGAGTAAGTTATTGATATTTAATTATATATCTAAACCTTTTTAAATTACTAAATAAAAATGAAAGCAATAATAAGCAAATGAAATTGATCAGATGCCACTGAGTGGCAAATGTAAACATATTAAAATGTACGAGATAAGAAATTGTGAAGTACCAAATATAATCAATGACTTAGTCTAAATTATACTGCTTTTTCTATTAAAATATTATATTAGATATTAGGTATAAGAAGACTATAGAGGAACTTTTGCCATATTGACCCATATTAATTAGTGTAATTTACCAGTGTCGGTATAAAAGAAACATATAACCTCAAAATTAAACCAATAAAACACCAAAGCACTATAACGGTGAACGCACTGTACCTATCTCTGAGGGCAATTTAGAATACTAGTCATGGTAAAAGTTGTTCTTTTACGGCACAAAAGGCACAATGCCTAAAATGCTTTCCTGGACACAGTGGAAAATAACAAATGACCTACAAATAGTTATTATAACTCTACACTTACAACGACTGTTTGAGGATCAAATATTAAATTAAGGCCGCAAAAAGTAACCACACACTGTTTGAAGCTGTCCATTTGTTTTTTTAACATTCTAGATCCCTTTCAATACTATAATTATCCTGCTGAATTGACCTAGAACTAAAAATTTTAAACTCAACTCATGTTCTGATATATTTCAGCTGAAGGAGCAACAGATAATCCTTGCAGCAACTTGTTCGCTGGACCAAGTGCATTTTCGGAACCTGAATCCAGAGCCATACGCGACTATGTACTAAATCTGAAAGAGAAAGGCGATATCATCTATTATATAGCGTTTCACTCTTACACGCAATTAATCGTCGTGCCATACAGTCATCTGTCTAGTGAGCACTCCCTGCTTGTGGAAAATTATGCTGATATGGTAAGAATGTTTGACATTATATTTGCTGCTTCAATAACTTCGGTCTCGGGTTCGATGCCCAAATCGGGTTATTGAGTTTTTTCTGTCAAAAAGTTTATAGGAGCAGCACGGAGTCTAGAACTGTGGCAGGTAGACGGTTATAACCTCGCATCCTATTACGTAGGACAAAAAACCATACCTGCAGATTTTTGTCTGCCTGTTCTCGAAGAAACTGCTTGACTTTAGAACAAGACATTTAGTGTTTAGACATGTACTCTATATGTCTATTTCTCTTTCTCGTTATTTTCTATAGATACATATGTATGTATCAATTCGTTGTTATTGTGGCATTTGAAATCTTTTCTATACTAATATTATAAAGCTGAAGAGTTTGTTTGTTTGGTTGAACGTGCTAATCTCAGAAACTATCCAACACTAAAAGAATTTTAAATTCGAACTATCGAATATAAAATTCTTTTAGTGTTGGATAGCCTATTTATCGAGGAAGGCTATAGGTTATATAATATCACGCTACAACCCACTGGGGCGCCGCAGTAACCATAAACGCGGGCGAAACCGGCCACATCTAGTGTTTAAATTAAACAATATGGTTTACCTTCTTACATAATACCAGCCCTGTATTAAACTGTCCCAATGCTGGTCACGGGCCTTTTCTCAGTGTGTAAACGGTAAGGCCATCTACCACGCAGCCTCAGTGCGAGTTGGCGGACTTCACATCTCCGAGAACATTAATGAGTACTCTCAGACGTGCAGGTTTCCTCACGATGTTTTCCTTCACAGTTTAAGCAAGTGCTATTTAACTATTCAATCCGCACGTAGCTTCGAAATGTCAGAGATGCGCGCTTTAGGATCGCACTTGAGACCTCTGCGTGGCAGTCTAACATTCTCCCAATATGCTATCGCTGCTTATATGGCCGCCTTCTTAGTTTAACTAAAACAGCTGGTGATGTGTGAATGCTATGCACTACTGTCTATGCCGTCAGCAATATACAAGTTGTATTAACATTGAAATTAAACTACTATATAGGGATTTTCCCGCGTTGTTTATTTTTCAATGTACGAATATTATATAATTTTGAAACTGTTACACTACTACTATTGAATTTTACTAATTTATAAGCTAATAAAATTATTTAATCTATTACTATTATTAAAGTCTCCCCGTGACCATGACTGCTGAAAAGCAACCAAAACGTCGGGGAAAGTTCAAACCTAAATATAAATAGATTTAATAGTTTAAATAATTTTATTAGCTTTTAAATAGTTTCAAAATTATGTAATACAGTGATAAATAAACAACGCAAAAAAATCCGTATATAGTAGTTTAATTTCAATGAATAACATTCAACATTCGCGTAAAATGAAGACAATATTTTGTATTAACATATTCAAGTTTATGCCAAAATTACTATAAGTGAGTCGTACATTTCATAAATCAATGTTTTTGTTGCAGTATGAAGCAGCAATAAGAGGCGCCGATGCTTTGAAGAAGAGATTCGGTACTGAGTATAGAGTTGGACTTTCTGATAATATTATGTGTAAGTGACCTTTTTTATAAACGGTGGAACAAAAGCTGTAAACTTGGCAATTCTTGGAATGCGATGTATCCTTGTGACTCAATACGAGAAGTAATAATACGTTAGTCACAAGTAAAAGGTTATTAGTATTTCCATTCTATAAACAAACTCACGTTCGCATCTATAATACTGGTAAGGATAAGAATTGACTAAAATTATCTCGTAGGCAGCGGTGATGCTTAAAATCAATAGAAAAAGGAAGCGAATGTCAAATTTTTATTTTGGTAAATATCTGGGTTTCTCTCTCCTTCTTTTTTTTTTTATTTTTTTTACGTGGGGGAATGCAATGACGCATATCCCTCCACGGGGTCGGGCGGAGGGATTATGTCGGACTCGCCGGGGTAAAATAAGATGTTAAAAGGATAATGTACCTCCCGGAATACCGACTAAACCTACCACGGTGTTCCTCGACAAAACCACTATCGACGGGGCCGCGCGAATCACTTTCGCATACGGTCGCGACCCCGCCGAGGTTCCGGCCCGCCGTATGAAACGGCAGGCCCCTACGCAATAAGACCTACCCAAGATAGGTACTTACTCGAAATAAAAGCCCTACTGTCTCCCCCTAAAGGGGGAGACGGACACGAAACAGAGGCGTGCGTGGGAACACGCACGCCGCCTCTCGGACCTGGTGCTGAACGGATGGCGGGCTTTGTGGGCCTGCCCGCCAGGTCAAACCTCAGGGTGGCTGGAGGTCATCTCGCGCCCTCCGGCGCCCGGTTCTGCGGTTGGGGAGAGGGTTTAAACGCTCCCTCTCCCGCTCCACCGCCTCCTTGATGGAAATCACTTCCTCGCAAAAGGAGGCGACGGCGTTCCACGACCTCTCACTCCGGACCATAGACTGAACTACGGCCGGGAGCGAGAGGGCAACCGATCCGACTGCCGCGATCAAATCACGGCGCTGCGATGCCCAGGCGGGGCAAACCGCCAAAGTGTGCAGCGCCGTGTCCTCAATAACGTCGCGTCAGTCGCCGCAGTTGTGACAACCGGGCGTCTCTTGCCGGCGTATACGACACAGGAACCGGCCAAAACATCCGTGGCCAGTCAGAACCTGTGTCAGCCGGAAGGTGAGGGCGCCATGCCGCCTCTCCAGCCACTCCTCAAACACGGGACTTACCGCCACGATCGTGGCGTGCCCGTTCTCTCTCCTTCTGTCTTAACTCCTTTAACAAATTTCAAAATGAACACGATGTTTTATGTTTAGTTCATAAGTCATAGCTATGATAACATTTACGTACCTACGTAACGTATACAATTTTTATAACTCACCTTCAGCTTACGTTTACGAGAATATTATAAATTGAAATTAAAATACTTTTGCGCGTTTCTATCTGTTTATTTTATTTCTGTTTATTTTTAAAACACTATAATCACAATATTTTCGAACTGAAACTACTATTGTTAAATTTTACCATTTTTTAAGCTATTTATAATGACAAACTATTTAGATTTAGGTTTCCAGTCTCCCCAAGGTTTCGGTTGCTTTTCAGCAGCCATGGTCAAGGGGTGATAAAGATGTTAGTTGCATTGAGGCAACTTGAATTCTATTCGAAATCTTGAAGTGTAATTATATCTCAGCTTTTTAAATTTCAGACAAAATGAGCGGCACCAGCTTCGACTGGGTGAAGCACGCAGCGCACGTTCCTATGGCATATCTGATAGAACTTCGTGATCTAGGAGAATATGGTTTTCTCCTGCCACCAGATCAGATCATTCCCACCTGCCTGGAAACCATGGATGCTTTATTAGAAATGGACAAAACTACAAGAAACTTAGGATATTATCATTCTAGCGCCAGTAGAATATATTCAACTACAGGAGTAGTTTTAGGTGTTATTGTATTTATGCTTATGTCATGATAGTCCTAGTAGCATTGAATGATGTATTAATATACAGTAATTGATATATTACAATAATGTATTAAATACTTTTAATTTGTATATTGGTAACATTATCCCATACTTGTGATGCATGTAGTTTGAAGGTCTTGGGTAAAGACCAAAGGTTTTTCAAAATAACTACATATTAAAAAACAAAGTCCTCTGCCACGTCTGCCTGCTGTCTGTCTGTAAGTTCGCGATAAACTCAAAAACTACTAGATGGATTTTCATGGGGTTTTCACCAATAAATAGAGTGATCCATGAGGAAGGTTTTGGTGTAATTTGTTAAGGTTTTGTACTACCCGTGCGAAGCCGAGGCGGGTCACTAGTATTAACTATTTTATATTAGCTCTATTGGCAGACCAGTGGACCAACTGACATTAATAAAGACAATATTAAAGAAGAAACAAAAATAAAGTACTAAGGTAGTAAAATTATTGATAAGCGGTTACCATAGCCTACTTATGCTTGCAACAACATAGACAACTATTCGTTAACTTATTAAAACAAAAAGACTGTTTTTCCAGCGCTATGTCCAAAGATCATACTAGCACCATCCATTAACAGAACACCGTCTTCTAAAGGAGTCTGGAAGCCCTACTGGACTTGTATGCATAATGTAAACGACTTCCGCGAGGCTCGCAACTAACCATAGTAGCTTGCGCATGTATTCCACTCCAGTTGCTTGAGTCGTGCACCATTAAGTTTATGGCAAGCAAGTAGGAAAATCTTTTTCGTCTTCTTATCATAGTTGCTGACTGCGTGCTGCTAAGCGGTTCTTAAAAGAAAACCCTGAACCGCGCACTGAACTTAGACTACCAGAATATCTAAACATACATATATTATATTTATTAATTAAATTTAAATATAGATAGGAGATATTTGAGAAAAATAATTGTAATAGGTCTTTATGGAATTCAAAACGAATAATACTATACTAAGTATTCTTAGATTTTTATCTGTCTGTCTGTATTATTGTACTCACATCACGCATAAACTACTGCACGAAATTTAATACGGTTTTCACAATTGTATAGCTGGAGGTCTAAATTTAAGTCTGATGTGTGTTTTATCTTAATTTGCCACCTAAAAGTAGAGTAGGTATTAATAAAAAAATATTGATACACCGCCTTAAAGTTAACTCAAACAACAAGAAATAAAGATAGGTACCTACTTCAAAATTCCATGCATACGAAGCTGCGGCCAAAAGCTAGTCTATGGTAAAAACTAAATTATTCGTTACATGAATCTTTCTTTTAGAGACGTTTCATAATAGCATTTGGAATTTAATTTTATAAAGTATGAAATTCTATTAACAAAATAAAATACAAAATTGTTCGACAACAGCCCTGGGATAGTTTTGCAAAGTTAACTTTACGTTTATTTCAAACCTTATTCCTTTGTGTTAAAGGCTATTTTTGTTTTATCCTATGAAGCTATTTTGCAATGCTCCGGTCTGCATTTACTCGGTGTAACTGTCTTCCTGTACAATTGCTTGTGGTACATCTGTAGTAAGAATGTGTACACAATGGTGATTATGGTCTAGGTTTTATTATTTATTATTTACCTATATACATAGTACGTATATTTATCCCTGAAGAAGAAAGCCAAAATGACATTAACACAAAACATTTCTAGGTACAGTTTTAAGTGCCGCGTAATAGGGGGTGGGGCACAATCATAGACTTTGTGCTGTACTGAGATTTTTTTAACAGTAAAATTCAATAAATCGCAGATATTAAATGAAATGTTCTATAACAGAGACTTGATCCCAATGACGTAATATATATAGATGCATCATGCATGAACATCACGGCACTCGAAAACAGCGTAAATACTATCGGTAGCTAGACAGCTACTTAGACGCACGAAGAAAGGGAAAGAAATTAAAATGTCATCTACGGAATTCCTGTTGTTAGAGAGAGATAAATATATTTCTTTAATTAAGTTGTCATTCTGCGGTGCATGCTCATTGGCCGAGCGCGAACACTTGACTTACCTCAAGCGCCAGCCGCCATTAGGAGGCATCGAAAAAAATAAAATAAGATCCATTTCTCTTGAAAATTACGCATGAAATGATACTTTTTTATCTTTCACAGTTGCAGTATAATTTTTACATTTCCTAAAAACACAGGACGGCATTTTTTTGTTGTTTGAGAAAGTTATTCACTCAAGTTATTTCAATATCACGTACACCCGCGGCACTGGTTGGTACGTGACTAAATGGACTTCTGGTAATTACCTTGCATTCATGTTGCCACTACAGAGTGCGTGCAACGTATCTATAGTTTATATATCATTGCTTGATTCTGAGTTCTCATGATTGCACGCAAACATGTGAACCAATATATGCTGCAGGATTATCGAGGACCTTTTTATTATTGACAATAAATGCACGTCTAGTGACGTAGGTATATAGACTCGAGCGCTTAAAAGCAGTGGTCATCTGACTTATACGATTAGAAGACCAGGTAAAGCAAAAATACTAGTAATAGTACTGTTTTGAGGCCTGAAGCGTATATTCAAACGACAAGGACAATATTTTAAAGGTAGCAGTAAAATAATCACAAGAAAATAATAGATTAGAAAAGACGTTGCTATTGTTTCTCTTTCAAAGAATAACAGAGGCCACTTTCTCGTTTCATTACATCTCTTTGTTATTCGCTATAGACACTGGTGTAAAGTTATACACCAGTTTCGTCTAATTCGTCCCGCCATCGTCGCGTCGGCCTATATTGCTGCATAATACTATCTGGGATCTACTTTCTGCTATTGACCTCGATGGCGTAGTGGTTAGTGTAACTGACTGCCACGCCTGAGGTCGCGGGTTCGATTCCCGCATAAGTCAAACATTTGTGTGCATGAACATGGATGTTTGGCTTGGTCTGGGTGTTTCTATGTATAATATGTACGTATTTACAAAAAACAAATATATATGTATGTTTATCCATTATCTAGTACCCATAGTATAAGCTCTGCTTAGTTTGGGCTAGATGGTGTTGTGTGTATGTGATAGGATATTATTATTGCATTATAAATATGAATATAATAATATAAAACGGCATAAATATCAAAACCTTATTGGTGAGTACATATTTGAGCCATTTGGTGTCGAAACGCTGGGGCTATGTCCAAGTGCTAGGTCTGTTTATAGAGACCTAGCTAAGCGGCTCATCGACGCTTCGCGTGACCAGAGGGCTGGTATTTTCTTTGCACAAAGAATAAGTATTGCCATTCAACGTGACAATGCTGCCAGTCTTCTGGGCACGTTGCCTATTGACGACGCGGAGGAATATTATGACGCTTTTTGATTTTACAGTTTTATTTTTGTGTTTAGTTTATATTTTTCTTGTAAATAATTTGTGTATATATTATGTTAATTTAATTTCATTTAATTTCATTTCATTGTTTAATAGTTTAAATAATTTTGTATCTATTGAGATTTAATTGTTTAGTGTAATAAAATGACCTGATAATAAAAAAAAAATTAAAAAAATATTAATATTAGTTATCTTAATGATATGTTTTACTACATACTGAAGATGGGCTTCTTCCCAGTTTGAGGAGAATAAGGCTATAGCTACGTTGCCCCAGTATGGGCTGCAGCTAACTTCAAACAGGTGTCGTCGAGAACATTATAAAGAACTCTTAGTCATAGGATGTTTCCGTCACTATAAAGCAACTTGTAATTCACACCAATGTTGGCATTTGAGACATGTGCTATACATACCAATGTTCCCTTTGCTAAGCTGTTACTGCTATAAACACATAACCAGCAATTAAACATTTACAGGACTTCGAGAATAGCAACAAGAGCCCATTGTAAAAAGTGCCTTACCCACTTGCCTGCTCCCTGGGTGGGTCAGAGCGGCACAATTATATTTATCACCGCGTACCGCCGTGTCGTCGGTCCACGCATAAATCAGCGCACGTACGTAGTCGATACGACTTGTCGTCGATTGCGAATCGCTGCGACTAGTCGGGGAATAGGAAATGTCTTTTGGATTTGTTAGTTGCGGGAGATTTTTTTTGCGGTACGTATGTAGCAGGTATGGAATGTTGTGTGATTTATAGACGGTTTGACATGGGATCCTATGTTTCCACAAACTAGTTTAATATAGATTGCCAGAACAACATATGGCAACAAGCACCTGTGAATTAAGTAACCAACAGCTCCAAATAATATTTTTTTCACACCTAGGGATTTACCCTAAAAAGGTAGTCAAGTGGTTTACGCTCTTTTTGCGCCTGGCGTAATTGTTTCAGTGGTCGCCATGGCGTTGCCACTACAGTAAATGTGGTAGGCTCTGTCGCGCAGCGGTAGTGAATGCGACTGCTGTGCATGAGGTCTCGGGTTCGAATCGGGTCGGGCCAACATAAAGGTTTGGGTTTTCCTGTTAAGAAATCTCAATACGAGCCCGGAGTTAGGAAGTTAGCGGTGTTAGACACCTCCGTGCCTCGGAAAGCACGTAAAGCCGTTGGTCCTGCGCCTGATATCTCTCTCGTCGTGTCGGATTTTCCGTCCCATCGGATCATGAGGGTAAGGGAACAGAACCGAAATCCGAAAATCGGTCTGGAGGACATTATTAAATGTGGTAGGTTTGATTTCAATATAATAATATGATATTCTATCACATATACACAACACCAACTAGCCCAAACTAAGCAGAGCTTGTACTATAGGTACTAGACAATGGATAAGCATACATACATAGTTCTTTTTGTAAATACTTACATGGTTGTTTCTATGTAGATATAATACATAGAAACACCCAGACCAAGACAAACATCCATGTCCATGCACACATATGTTTGACTTGTGCGGAAATCGAACCCGCGACCTCAGGCTTGGCAATCCGTTACACTAACCACTACGCCATTGAGGCCGCCAAATGACTCAAAGTTTTGTGTGATATTCAAATAGTTGTTCTAGTCTGGGTATTATTTGTATAAAGATCCCCAGGACCAAAATTATACCGAGCTCGGGCATGATATAAAAAATATTATATCTATACTTACTTATTACTTCTATTAATATTATGTTTGGATGAATTTGGAGAAAAGAGATTGAAGTTGAATTGAAAATTATTTTAGTATTGGATAGCCCATTTATCGAGGAAGGCTATAGGCTATATAACATCACGCTACGACCAATAGGAGCGGAGCGGATCGATCCAAAATCGTTATAACTACTGAGCACAGAGCACATTTCTCAGATATAGTATCGCTATTGAGAACTTATTTACCTACAAAAACCTTTTCTTTCAAATCGTGTAATAGAATCTGGGACTTCGAAAACATAAGCGCACTCTCATATTGTCACTAGACTGTCGAGCAGTATTACACGGATAAATACAGATGTATTTAGCCCTACCTCCGCGCTCCGGTCTAAAATATTGTCTAGACAGTCAACACTCAGACTAAAGAGTATAGTAAAATAATCAGATTTTCCCATTTGATCGCAAGCAATTTGTTGGTAAATTGAATTCATTATGTTTCAGTCACATAGCTCGGAAGCTTCACATATTAAATCATACACCTGAGTTTATTACGTTCTAGTATATCAGTAAATATCTAATGTAAATAGTAATTAGTAAATTGATTTGTTTACTTCATTAATTTTGAACGGCAGAGTCTAGTGACTATGTTACATTGGGTGTTTAGCTATGAAATAGTCGCTCTGTATGAAATAAGTCATATGAAACGGTAATTCTATGTTACAATTACAAATGTTAAATTTTTCATACAAACTATTTTATTAATTGTCATTTGTCTTGTTGTCTTCTTTGCATAAGACCTACTATTTATAAAAAGAATACCAAAATATTTCAAAGCTTTAATGTAACTTAATATAAGAAAACTAGGATTTATAGACTTCTTAATCCTAATCCTAACTTATAAAATTACAAAAAAATATATATTAAAAAGTGCAAGCTATAATAGCATAGCATACTTTTGACTGTCTATCTATTAGCAGAATTATTGTTTAATAATACAACAACAAAAAACCGATGGATTTCATTAATTTATGGTCGCAGTATACAAGAAAGTTATACATGGTAATTTAAAAAAAATACATATCTCAGGTAGTAGTTTGGATAGATTTTTTTCATATTTTTCCTGAACGGCTGTCAGTTCCACTATAGGATATTTCCAAGTTATTCATTAATTACCGGACATATACCGTTTCTAGATCGATTCCCATTCGAACGATTGATCGATCGTTTGTGTGCTTACGGTTGTGTAATTTAGTGTTAAGTCATCAGTATCAGCGATTGGTAAGTACATTATTTTTATTTAATGTAGGTAGTTTTAAAATTAAGTTGCTAGGACGGTTTGATTCATTATTTTGTGTAATTCTATAATTGTGTTATTTTATGTGCGGATTGTTCTGTGCGTGTTTTGTTTATAGCATTAGGAATATCCCTTTTTGATAATGGGCCATCGAACCGTGATGATGTGTAAGAATTTTGTACCTTCGACAAATTTACCTATTTCAAAACAGCTGTTTTATATGTCGCAATCATATGTTACAACAAAAGATGCGTTTTCAAAGTGAATTGTTAGGAAATATCAGCGTGAATTCTGATGTTTATTTCGAGTTGGTGTTACAGGCAGCTTATGTTTTGCGAAAATAAATGAATCAGTGAATGGCTAAATAGCTAAAGGTCACGAATCAAATAAACCGGGGATCATCGATATTACGCAGCGTATTACAGGAATAGGTCTTTTGTTAACATTCTTGTGCTGGTCAAGGAATACGAATCGCCGTCCAAACATATACACCCCCAACTTTAAACCAACATGCGTAGCTTGTAAGCAGTTTAAAAAACCCGCAGAACATCGTTGCGGATCTTGGGAATGCGCCATGCACTTGCTCAAATTTGAGCAACCAATCTTAAACACAAGTTAATAAATTACAGACCAGGCATTATTGTTTATTAGGGTTTTGGATAATCTTACTGTCGGAAAATTGAATCTTCGCAGCGTGGGGTGGCAATGGCAGAGTTAGGCCATTTAGCAATAGAATACAAATTAGACGTTCTTATTTAAGAACAATACCAGAGTGCAGGCCTACTACTAGAGTAATACAACTGGAAGTGACTAGTGCGAGCTGGGATATATGTCCCGAGTAGTGTTGAGTAGAACTTTCAAGAGGCATGACATTTGTCCCGTACAAGACGTCCTAATGCAAGAGCGGCTCAAAAAATGTTCATAGTACTACTTCAAATTTTATGGCGCGTTCATCGCGTATGACATGAGCACACAGTGAGAGAGAGCTTCACTTTAATAGTGCATCTTGTTATTAACCAATCATATACGTCACTTAGTGAGACAACGATATAACGCTTTCGTTCACTTTCGTCGACTTTGTTTATGCTTAGAAAACGAACGAACTTATTTAAAGAGTGCAAGTTTGTTTGAGTACATATTGATAGTTTTAAAGTATTTAATTTGCATTATTAGTATTTTGTTACGGTTATTTATTATTTAAATTTATGCATATGCTATGCATTTGCATAGTTGCCAATTTATGCCTTCGGAGTCTATCATTACATTTGTTTTTAATGTTACGAAAATATTATCACTTGTTCTCTGACAATCGCTTCTTATACTTTGAGGTCAGTATTACGTAAATCATACTTTGTAAGGTACATATCAACACAGCAATACTAGATGACAAAATTACTCATAACTTTAAATGTACCGCTTTGCTTCAAGATGCCTCGCCTCATTTGAAAAGGAGCATTGTACTGGCTCAGTACAAAAAAGAGGCAACTCTTACAAACTCATTTCAAATTAATGTCCATCTCAACACTAGTCTTGATTTCTAGCTTTACTGTAACGTCGTGGAGAAACCTCATGACGTCACACTGTGCTGAAGTAGAAGTATTTTCCTCGTCTTTTAGGATTTATATCGTAAGCTGCTACTTTCAATACATGAGTATTGAAAGTAGCAGCTTACAGTGTGCGTACAGTGAGATAAGTTTAGATGATGACATCTAAACTTATCTCACTGTACTTACCACCGTACTATATCTTCGTCATGTTTTGCGGTTCAGCTATTGCCGGGTGGGGTTTTGGAACATTTGATTCACTTTAGGTAAGTCAACTATTGATGCAGTTATATCAATTAGGCAACAATTACATTATCATATTTACGATATGAACTAGGTATTTTCTTAGACTTATCTGACGCTTTCGACACAGCGTGGTAGATAATGCTACTTCTTAAATTTAATTCTCGTGGCTGCTTGAAATGCCTTAATATAGGTTTTGATAACTTCCTAAGTATAGATATAATCTGTATCTTACGCATTGCATTATTAACGTAAACTCGCTCCTAACACAAGCATTCTAGCTTGCTAGCTTATCCTAACTAGAATATTACTTGAATAATAACATTATAAAAATGTTTTCCCTCTATATATGAATCTTATCTGTAATACCTTCTATTATATGCTCTATATTTTCAATCGCCCACTGCTTTCAACATTTATGATTCTCCCATAAAGGTTTGCACAAGAACAAAATAATTTACGATCAGTGGAGTACCGCTTAATCAGTGTTTGGTTCATTGTTAACTCGCTCACCACAGAATAATGGCGCTATTGTCTCTTAGTATCGCGATAAGTTTGTGGTGCAAAACATAAACTTGTACATTATAACGGTAACTATTGATTACAAGTACTGCACTGAGAGAGAGAATGTGTGTATCTGAAAAATAGAGAGACTTCTCTTAAACTTTCTTTCTTCCTTCCTTTTCTTTTTTCTATAAAATGATTACTAGCAATTTGGGTTTCATACTACAGGTATTCTTCTTAACCCCTCCAGCTAAGCTAGAATGCTTGTATCAGGAGTTGGCATGTCGGTAGTGCAATACGTGGAATTCGACACTTATCCCTCCTAAAATCTTCAGAAAATAAAACTTTAACCTGTAAGCATAAATGTAAGCTGTTACCATAACCTTTAATTGCTTGCATTATCCGCGACTCCAGACATGCGTTGCTATCTAAAAAAAATTTGTATTCTTAACCCGGTCTCATATAAGAGGATTGTACATAAATTGTTTCTTTTTTAAGAATCTAACCATGTTTTCATACCTTGCAACGCTTGATCGTCATGTATATTCATACAATTCCTAAAAGCACTATTTTCATAAACATTTGTTGACTCTAAAGGTGTGTATGATCACGTTATATAAGGCGTCCATTCTAGAATTCAATGCTGTAAAACAAATTATGGGATAAAGCATAATATTTCGAACGCAAATTTTATATTCACGCATGGTTCTGATATTGAATTGAAATAGTAAAGGGAGAAAGCTATATCAGGTAGGCTGAAACGCCGTGTGACGGATGTCCGATATACCGGATACTGGAGTCCCCCGCTGTCCGGTGTGTCGGACGTCCGTTCCATTGGACGTTTTTGCTAAGGTAAATTTAAAAAATAAAATCTCACGTTAAAACTGTTATTATGAGTCGGCATTTTATCAAGAGAGAATTATAGCCAATAATGATGTAAGATACTTTTTTTAAACCTATCGTTAGTAAGTAAGCATAGAGCTAATTTGATGGTGAGAAGGTATCATAAGTCTATCGTAATAAATTTAATTTGCTTTGAGCAATTAAATTCAGACAAATTCAGGGATATTTTTAGAAAAAGGCATCTCCCGTACTAGAAATCATTTCTGTGGGGACTTTATAAAGATCCAAACAACGGACACAAAGAATATCGAGACTCGGAATGACTTTAGCAGACCACACAATTTTTTGCCTCGAGTCGACCAGCCATGAATTCAATCCCTATCGAAATAATGTACCGAAAATTTGTTCGCGATGCCGCCTAGTTCAGCATTTTCCTTTTGGTGTTTTCGAATACAAAGCTGCGCATGTTTTGGACAAGTTCGCTTGGTTTCTCAGTTCAAACGCAATGAATAGCGAGGGAGGCTTTTAATTGTTTTTTTTTATTTTACAGTTTCATCACTAAATTCTAATGGAATAGAGCAATTGAAATATGCATCTGTCAGTCTTGTCAGTCAAACAGTATTTTGTGTCAATCAATTTTCAATCTTAGCGCACAGGATAAAAGGTACATTAAGATAAGATAAGATAAGATAAGATAAGATAATATTTATTTGCATAAACATGTGTATACATACAATTTCAGGCATGTAGGATGTTACAAGATAGGTACTTATTGTTCTTACATGTTTGCCACACCGTGGCGTACAAATGTTGTTTAATTTTATAGTAATTAATCATTGACAGAATTAATATAATAATAAAGTAAATATAGTTAAACATGTCTTAAAATCTTAATAAGGACATTAATCGAATTACAAATATGTCAAAAAATAATCATTACAATGTCAAAATTATATAAAGTTTAAAAAAGAAAAAAAAAAGAAAAATGAAATGTGTTGTTTAAATTAAGTAGTATTAAAAATGTTAACTAACTACTCAAATGCTATTCTTTTTTATTATTTGAATTAAAATATATATAATTATTATACATAATGAAAATATCTTGTCATATTTTATAAAGTAGACTAGTTATAAAGAATCCTGTAGAAAATCGGTGACATTATAATACGCTTTCTCAGCCAAGAATAATTTTATTTTTTTCTTAAATGTATCGACAGGTAACTCATGCCAGCTTTCAGGTATTTTATTATAAATTACCGGGGCCATACAAAAAACGCTTTTGCGCATAAGTGCAGTTCTTACAGTGTGTAAGCATAGCTTACATTTATTACGTCTGTTTCTTGGTACTACGTCTGCCATGCGAGGAAACAGATTAGTATTAGTCTTGACGAATATTAAGGTTTCTAGAATGTAGAGAGAAGGTAAAGTTAATATACCATATTTTTTAAAATGGGGCACGCAACTGTCGGTAGTTTGTAAGTTTAACATACTTCTTGAGCATCTTTTTTGAGCTTTAAATACGATGTCTTTATTAGTTGAGTTTCCCCAAAAGATTATTCCGTATCGGAGGTTGGACTCAACTAGTCCATAATATGCTGTAAGAAGTGCATCTAAACTAAGTATTCGCGACAGGGAGTACAAAGCGTATGCACTACTACAAATTTTTTGATTTAGAGCTTGTATATGTGTTTTCCAATTGAGATTTCTATCAATAATTAGCCCTAGAAATTTTGTTGAGTTAACTGCGTCAATATGATTACTATTATAATTAATGTCAATATCAAATGTCAATGGCCGTTGGCTAAAATGCATAATATTTGTTTTAGATAAGTTTATTTTTAAATTATTATTGTCTAACCATTCTATAATTTTCATAAATGTCTCAGTGACATCATTTTTATATATCTCCTTACTTTTGCAAGGAATGACAACTGTGCTGTCGTCTGCAAACAGTGTCATAGGGTGTTCATTGGATCTAGGCAAGTCGTTTATATATATCGTAAAGAGAAGAGGTCCTAGTACACTCCCTTGTGGGACACCGAACTTCACTACCCGTTCAGTAGATGTAAATATTTCTTCTAATTTTGATTTAGGGTTTATTCTATTTATTTGCGTTATTTGTTTCCTATTTTTGAGATATGAACGAAAAATGTTTAAGACATTCCCTCTAACACCATATTTTTCCAGCTTTTGCAGTATTATGTCATGTTGGACATAATCAAAAGCCTGTGTCATGTCGCAAAAAATAGCGCAGACTGGCGTATTTTTATCCATATTTGTTATGACGCTGTGTAAAAATTCATATATGGCCATGTTAATGGTCTTATTTTGTCTAAAGCCTTTCTGTTCATTGCATAAAATATTTTTCTTTTCTAAATACGTATTGAGCTCTTTATATATAAATTTTTCAAAAAATTTTGAAAATACTGGTATTAAGGAAATTGGCCTATAGAATTCCATTAAGTTCCGATCTAGCTTTTTAAAAAGAGGCTTCACTATTGAGACTTTAAGAGCATCTGGAAATACACCTTCATTAATATTTAAGTTAATTATGTGACTTAATGGCCCGCTAATTTCAGAAGCTACTGCTTTGACTACCCTCGTGGAGATGCCATCATACCCTACGCTATGTGTATTTTTTAGTGATAAAATAATTCTCAGTATATCCTGTGGCAAACTTGGCGGCATAAACATAGATTCCTTTCTGCTAGATATGTGTTTTGTAACTTTATCGCCGGAACATAATATAGGATTAATCTTATCAACAAAGTAGTTATTGAATGCATTTGCAATTCTTTTAGGGTCAGTTATAATTTCATCGTTTATTTTAAGTTTATTTATATGATTCACTGGTATATTTAATTGGTTACGGTTTATTATTTGCCAGGTAGTTTTTGATTTATTATTTGCTGTTTTTATTTTATGATTATTCTGAGCCTTTTGTGTTAACTTAATAATTTTTCGATAAAGCTTAGAATAATTTGTAAACAGATTTTTGTTTTGTATAGTAGGTTGCCGTCTATACTGCCATAATAAACAACGTTTCATTTTGCTGCAAGTTTTTATACCACGCGATACCCATTTTGTTGTTTTTTTAAGATTGACCGTAATATGTAGCTCAGGAAAGCACTGTTGATATAATAGTGAGAACAAATCTATGAAATTATTATAAGCTAATGTGGGGTCTGTTGTTTCATATATTTCTGAAAACGATAAGCTACCAATATAATTTTTGAATTTATTAATATTTTCGGTTGTATACTCTCGTTCTATCTTTCTCCATCGACTGATACTACTTACTGTGTTTATTGGACATTTGATTATCTGAGCTGTATGGTCAGACAAGGCGAGTTCCAATACGGTAACCTTACAAGATACACATACATTATACATTGATTATCTTGGATCAGCTCGCGAGGAGTAGTAGTCGTCTTTAATCGGTCGGCTCGACATGGTGAGTGCCAGTACAAAATTCAAATCAATTCACTTGTTCGATCTCAATCCGAATCAGACATGAAGTACTTCGGCATAGATCTTGAATACTTCAAGGGAAGGATATAGTTCCTAGAATTGTTAGCATCTGGAAAATACTTCTTGTTGACATATCTAATGGACACTCGAGTACAGTGCGTGGTTCCGACTCATCAAGAAAGCATTCCTTGCACCGCGAACATCAGACTGCTCCTGATAATACTTAAGGAACATCTGCATTTTTTATTTGACTATACGGACGACACAGTTGTTTAAATGGTCAGCTTGAAATCTTCAATGTGCCGAGTGTTATTGGTCGTAATAATTTATGCGCTATATAAAACTTTTGCGTTGCATGATATATATAATACGTAACGGGTATTAACGCGATCATGCATAATGTTTACCTTTTTTATGCTTGACGTTTTAGGCAGACCTCACAAACGGAGATATGACATCGCAGCACCAGTTGACAATGGCCGGTGTAACCTGGTCGAAAATTCAAGCATAAAAAAGGTAAACATTATGCATGATCGCGTTAATACCTGTTTATGTATCATTTTATTGGATTTGTTGGATCCAAAAATCAGGCAGAAACCTGTGCGAGTCACGAAATTTGGAAGCTTTTGGGTCCATTATTTAAAAGTTAGTAAAGTATTTTGTGATATTCGTAGCGTGGGAGTAGTCTTCTAAAAAAAGTATAGTTCAATCTATATATTTTGAAACTTTATACCCCTTTTCAACTATATTGCATGCAGGGAGGAGTGCAATTTTTAGCATAGTTACAGTTTATATAGCAAAAAATGCGGAAACCAATTACATTTTAATTTAATCGAATTTTGGTTTGTGGGTTCTCACTAGTTTATATAAAATCGCTTGCATTTCTTGCTTCAGACCAGCCAATTTTCTGTATCACAGCTTCCTTTATCGGGCCTGTTCAAGTCGCACACGGGGCTCGCTCAAATTGATTGTAGTCTGATAGTGTACTGTCCGATTCGATACCACCGATATGTTTAAGGCTTAATTAATTTGTTTTAAAAATTATAGTCTCCCTTTATTTATAGTGGTGAGTTTTAGAAGTTACTTTGTTAGGGTGTGCAACTTTGTTAGTTGTGTATGCAGCAGGTGTGTTTTGTTGAAAGGTTTAGTTCTGGTAGTGTAAATGTTACTGCCTGCATAATAATATACGTAGAAAAATAAATATAGATACAGTACAGTGTTATTAGGATATTATCCATTTAACTTTCTTAGTCAGTCTTTTCTCGTCCATTGTGTGAATGGAACAGTCGCAAGGCGAAGTCCTAGGCGAACATTTTTTGATCAGATCGGAGACGTTTTGGATAAAGGCTAGGTTAAGAGCACCTTAAACCGGCGAGCGTGTATGAGGAATGTTATGAAAGTGAATGAAGCCAGAGAAGTGTGTCAGGATAGTAGCAAATGTAAATCCGTAGTCTTTGCCTACCCCTCTGGGAAACAGGCGTGAATCTATGTATGTATGTATTATCCATATCTTGAAACGTATGAAGTAGATGTTATTAGACTTTTTTTTTCCTTAGACCTTTGTTATGTTCCACTCCCTTGGATTTCCAAATCTATCCGAAGACATTCTTTGCCAGTCCCTTTCAAAGACTTAGACTTACTACCTATTAAGTAGGACCTGCTATAAACAACAGCGATAGCCTAGTTTACGATCGTTGACTTGCCACGCAGAGATCTCGAGTTCGATCCCAAGGCGCGCAACTCCGACTTTCCGAAGTCATGTGCGTATTAAATATTTAATTATCGCTCACTTTCGTTAATTGTTGCTGGCTTTAACGGTGAAGAAAAACAACGTGAAGAAACCTACATGTCTGAGAGTTCTCCATAATATTCTCAAACATATGTGAAGTCTGCCAAACCGCACTGGGCCAGCGTGGTGGACTATGGCGTAACCCTTCTCACGCTGAGAAGAAGCTCGTGAGCAATAGTGGGTCAGTTTAATACAAGGCTGATATTTTTATAATGTAGTTAGTGAAAGCAGTTTAAATACCTTCAGGGCATAATTACATGATTAAATAAAAGAGTATGATCGGCCTTTTCCACAGTAAAAGCAAATCCTTATTTATCTTATCAAGAACACAGTCAACAGTTATAGAAGAGTTTATCATTAAATTTTAATAATTTGTTGTAATTTAATTTAGCGACGCTTTTCTGTAAAAATATCATTTTGAAATCTATAGTCACTTTGGCATAAGTTGTAGTAACTATCTTAGTATTATTGCCATGGCTATGTTAAAAAGTTGTTACTTACCTTGGTGGCTTTTACAGATTATTATTATTTCTTTTTATTTGAAATAGGCAATTTCCATGCCGAATGATTCGTGTTGCAGGGGCTTTTACAAACATTCAAACTACGGACATAAAGAACACTCGAAACAACTACCTATACAGGCTGATTGGTAAAAGACTGGACAAATTGAAGGAGGTTATTCAGTACTCGATTCTGGAAAAGAATATTTAAAAAAATAGGTGCTTAAAATTTGACCTAGTTATCTAATAAAAACTAAATGTGCGAACACTCTTGCGCATATAGCAAAGCTAAACAAAATCCCCCACTACCGCGCTCTGCACTCTCCCGAATTTGCATCCCCACCCGTCCTTTTCTTATCAAAGCTCATTAGCCTCGGTAGCGGCACTCGATAGCTCTGTGCGACGTGCGCAGTAACCACATTTTATGGATATTTCATACAAATTTTCAAGGTTTTCTTTGCAGGTTACATAGTTTGTTTTTATTCTTTACCTCTGACCTTAAATTATCATTTCCTTAAGTATGTACAATGTTTAACCAGTCACACTGTATATGGACCACATAATTTTTTGTCAAGTGTGGGGATTTAACCCACAACACTCGGCACATTGGCAGTCATGAGGCGACCACATAAACCACTACGCCATCCATCTGTCTCTTCTTTACAAATATCAAGTTTACCTATTTTGCAATGTCCCCGTTTTTTTTTCCTTACTTCTGGTTTTTTTTTTTTTTTTTTTTTTTATACTACTAAAGTGGCAAACAAGCTTACGGTCCACCTGATGGTAAATGGTTACCGTAGCCTATCGACGCCTGCAATACCAGAGGCATCACTTGCGCGTTGCCGACCTTGTAAAAACCTTTTAACGCCCTTTTTGAAGAACTCCATACTGTAGTCTTGTGGGAAAACCTGGGCAGGGAGTTCATTCCACAACCTGAGCGTCCGCGGGAGAAAATTCCTTCGGAACCGTTTAGTGCGGCACCAATTAGCTTGTAAGGTGTGAGAATGACATCCCTGCCGATGGCGAGCGATGCGATGATAAAAAGTAGCTGAGGGCATCATCTCAAACAACTCGTCAGAACACAATCCATTATATAAGCGGTAGAACACACAAAGGGAGGCAAAGTCTCGTCTGAGACTTAGTGGCTCAATACCGTCTGTGAGTTTGGGCTCATCGACAATTCTCAATGCTCGTCTCTGTACAGCGTCAAAAGGACTACCTTGACTGATGTGTAAATTCATCCTACTGCACTATTACTAACTACCAAATTATCATTGTCATGCCTGTTTATTATTGCATATACTCCTTAATTTTAATATAGCATCTTCATATATTTGTAATTTAAGCAGTTACCTTCTGAGATGTATCTCACTCTAATCTATCTTCTGGACTGGTTAACGCTGCAGCCAGAAGTTACGAAATCATATTGTTGAAAATATCCTAAAGTAATAATGACTCAATACCTTACCAACACCTCACTGTGGCCAAGACACCTTTAACCATATTTGATCAGTCGTGTGAGTCTACATGACGGGCAATTTTTATTTTATTTTTTACTTTCGGGTATGCTTTATCGCATACCTCTCCACTGGACGACGGAGAGAGTATGTCGGGCTCACCGGTAATACCGACTAAACCTGCCACGGTGTTCCTCGACATAACTATAGACGGCGAGGCCACGCGAATCGTTTTCACATGCATTCGCGACTCCGCCGTGGTTTCGGCCCGCCGCACTGTGGGCTGAAAATCGACCTCCATAGACATAGAAATGAAAGTTGCTAGATGTTCGTTTTGTTGACAGATATGGCTTCTATTAGCTATTATACACATAACAATGTCGTCTGAGCTAACTCCGCACAGAAATGAATTTATTATAAGGTTTTTTCGAAAAAAATGTATGGAGCTAGCATGAAAAATCTGAATATCTCTGAACTTGCAAGGAAAACCGTAATATCCTCAGAGATGGTTATAGGACTAATTATTTGTGATTTTTTGACATACTTCATATAACGGTACCTGCTGCAGAATTTTTTTTAAAAATCATCTAATTTTTAATTAATTTTTTTTAACATTAAACGATTTGTTTTATTGTAAAAGTAAAGAAACAACACGTTATATGCATATAATACTAAATCTTCGCCAGTTATTTGTTAAAATATCAAGAAAATTATTTTTGCCTTACATAGTATATATGTTTTAAAACAGGTAATTGGATACCATTACTAAACTTTGCATACAGGTAAACCACTGAATATTAAATTAGCCTTCTAATGAGTTCTGAATAAGAGATTAAGTGATTTGCAATATCGCACAATGGTAACTACGGAGTACACTAATTAAATTCTTACAGGTAAGTACATAAGTAAACTAATTAGTTAATTAGACATGTTACGAGTTCTAAGAAATATATTCGACAACTGTCTAATTATTTTATTATTATGTCTAAATGAAGGTATTTTTTTAAATCATTAAATTCTACTAATGTCAAAGTAAAGATCAATCGATAAGTTAGTTATTTTATTAACGCTAATAATAGACATTAAATAAAAAGGAAAATAAATTAAAAAGGTATTTTTTAATAGTTGATAAAATTTATATAAAACAAAACATAGGTACAAAAGTATGCAAAAATATAAATAGGTACAAGAATAGTAATATAAAATATTTAAAAATAAATCAATTGCAAAACATAGTTACGTACCAAAGCTAAATAACGAAAGATCATGAAAAAATTACATTGAATAGAATTATAATTAAAAGCACAAAAAGTTTCTAGCTTTCCTTATCACTCTCGTCGATTTCTGAATCAGAATCTAGATTGCCTAGAAACTCAAAGTCAGTTTCTTGAAACTGAATTAAATTGAGGGTTTCAGGAAATAAATCCTCCTTTTTCTTGGCATCTAACTTGGGCCTTTGTACATTTATAAAAGGATCCGAAGAAACAACTAACATATTAAGGAAATCATGATTCGAATCTTGCCTGCTCTTTTTCTGCGAATGATGTTCCCGAAACCTCCTAAAATCTTTATTGCGAGACTCGGATGCTTCTTCCGAGAGACTTCCTATGGGTACAACATCATTCTTCTCGATTATGTCTGCCCCGTGTATAAGTAATTTGTGGACGGTTGATGACATATAGTACCAGTCATATAATTCCACGTACCTCTCTGCTGTTTTGAAGGCATAATCTTTAAATTTAATTATATCTACTTTTTCCCCGGAAGTTATTGCCTGTAAAATCACAGCAAATCTTCTTTTTAGTTCTTCGTCCAACCCAGTAATGGCTGCAGTTTTATGGGGAAATTTGAAAAACTTTCTTGCAGTGTTGCCGTCATTAGTAGTTCCGGAACCTTGTTTAACAATGTCAATCAATAGATTTAATTCGTCTTTAAATTTGTCTTGAATAATCTTTTTTCTCTTACTTAGCATTTCTTTGTGCTCGTTACCTCTCGCAGCCCACTCTTTAAAATCTAGTCTATACGAAATATGTAGTAAACATTCCATACAATTTATACGGGCGTGTAGAGATGACAATCCAAACTCGTATATATCAGAAGATACGGTCTTTGCTGTTACTACACTCAAACGGTTCATTTCTGTCGGTTTTGCCAGACACAAATAGCATGATGAACTTGATCTGGCTTGAGACAAATACGTGCAGACTTTACCATCGATCATTGTCATCATTAGGTGATGATTCACCCTGTTTCTATTATTGCACTCTGTAGGAATGAGAGCCTTAATTTCTTCATCCATTCGTCGTTTGTGTTCGATGACTACTGCTTCGCTTTCCTTCACAAAAGTAAATTGAACTGGACGACAATACATTGCTGAGCATGGTTTTGGGTTCATCCACAAAGTATTGTCTCCATCAGTCAGTTTTAGTGGCACCAAGGAAGTCATGAAAATACTTGAATCGTCTTGATCGCTATCCATTTTCTGCTTGTATCGGCTTTGGTTTGACGCACCATCGAAACCCCATTTAGATATCAATTTTAAATCCTTATTTTGCACATCATCGTTAGGAAAACTTTGGAGGATTCTTTTGACCGTAAAGTCGAGTAAAGCTTGAAGGGTTATTCTTGCCGATGAATCGGTCACTAACACTGATTGCTTCGGAGGATAGCATGCCAGCTTGGTTTGTTGCACTTTATAGTAGGATGGATAAATATCCTTTCTACCTTCCCGAATAGCTGACTCTCGTAAAGTGATGTATTGCCACTTTGATAATTTTAATGAAAGGAGTAATCCAAGTGCTTTTTCTGGTGTAAATAAGATAGTTTTCACCGGTTGCTTAAGCGTTTCCTTAATTTTAGAGGCTGCTTCAGGATGTTTCAGCATATATTCGATTACAGATGCGATATCCTCACAACCTTCTTCCTTAAAACGCGCTGCTGCTGTATATGCCAATTCACTGGGATTGTCAGTTTTATGCTCATCAGATCTTCTCTTCTTCTGTTTGCTTTCCAGATCTTCGAATGGTTTTCGTGACCTCTTTGTCATTGTACCAATAGAGTATGATGTTGAGGGTTCTGGAGAGATTGATCTTGATCCCTCAGCAACAGTTGGTTCTTGAGCGACTAAATTTATACAACTTGGCCAATCGATAGTTGCTTGCAGCCAAATTTCGTATTGTTTTCTAAAAGTATCAAGAATTCGGTGAGATTTTTGCCACCTTTGTGATGCAGCTCGTACAAATCTCCGACAAAATTCTTTTAGAGTCACTTGATCTTCAACGGAAAGACAAACGTCTAGGCGGGATATATCTTCACTAAACAATACCTCATGATCAAATGAAGTACTCTTACATTTTAGAAGAACGAATAGGTCTAAATTGGTATTTAAACTTTCCATTATAAAATTTCACAGTGATATGTTAGGGGTAACAAAGCTTAGAATAAACTAAATTATGATGCAAAATGTTAACCATTTTATATTTCAGTCCAACATTAGTTAACGACCTCATTAGACAGTTGTCGAAAATATTTCTTAGAACTCGTAACATATCTAATTAACTATTTAAGTTACTTATGTACTTACCTGTAAGATTTTAATTAGTGTAATCCGTAGTTACCATTGTGCGACATTGCAAATCACTTAATCTCTTATTCAGAACTCATTAGAAGGCTAATTTATTATTCAGTAGTTTACCTGTATGCAAAGTTCAGTAATGGTATCCAATTAACTGTTTTAAAACATATATACTATGTTACGCAAAAATAATTTTCTTGATATTTTAACAAATAACTGGCGAAGATTTAGTATTATATGCATATAACGTGTTGTTTCTTTACTTATACACCAAAACAAATCGTTTAATGTTAAAAAAAATTAATTAAAAATAAGATGATTTTTAAAAAAAATTCTGCAGCAGGTACCGTTATATGAAGTATGTCAAAAAATCACAAATAATTAGTCCTATAACCATCTCTGAGGATATTACGGTTTTCCTTGCAAGTTCAGAGATATTCAGATTTTTCATGCTAGCTCCATACATTTTTTTCGAAAAAACCTTATAATAAATTCATTTTTGTGCGGAGTTAGCTCAGATGACATTGTTATGTGTATAATAGCTAATAGAAGCCATATCCGTCAACAAAACGAACATCTAGCAACTTTCATTTCTATGTCTATGGAGGTCGATTTTCAGCCCACAGTGCGCCGTGTGAAACGGCAGGCCACTGCACAAAAAATACTTCCTCCACCGTCCCCTTGGGGAGACAAAGACGACAGAGGCACACGTGGGAACACTCACGCCGTCTCTCGGATCTAGTGCTGATTGGGTGGCGAGCAAGCCCACGCAGCCCACCACCCCCAGGAACTGGCAGTGAGAGTGAGTTATCTATCCTCATCCTGGACATCCCGTCTACCCTCCGCCTGTTACCTTAGAACACATAGTGCAGGTATCCCGAATTTATCTATCTATTTATTCGTCACATAGTATATGGTAGGCTAGGACCTTAGGGCTGGTAGAGCTGTAGATACGTTAGGGTTCCGTAGGTTCTTGTCATATATTTGTGCGCATACAGTCGGTTACTACTAAGGTGACGAGAGTACAATTAATAATATAGAAGCAATTTAAGTGGTGACACCATACTTTTAAGCTTATCTTCTTCTCTCTAGCCTTTATTATTCCCAAGTCACTTGGGGTCGGCTTTCTAGTCTAACCGGATTTGACTGGATATCAGTTTTACATGGAGTGGCCGCCACCTGACCTCCGCAACCCGAAGACTAACGATACACTAAGGCTAGAACAGTGTCAGGATATTATAGGGTACTGACTTCCCAATAACGACTGCCATAGCTGTTCGTGGCAGCCGGGACCGACGGCTTAAGGTGCTCTCCGAGGCATAGAGCAGGCGATAATTGTCAATCAATACGCACATAATTTCGAAAAGTCATATAACTTCCGAAAGTCAGAGGTGCTCGACGTGGGTTCGAATACGAGACCCTCTGCATTGCAGTCTGTTGGTCTCCCCACTGAACTATCGCTGCTGTGCTTTAAAGCTTATAATGTACATATATTATTATGCTATCTAGGTTTATTTGGGTGAATAAACAATTTGAATTTGCATTTGCTGCAATAGCTATCATTTTTATTTATTCCGTGTGTGTATCACACACAAAAGGCATAAAAAAATTCGACGAAAAATTTTGCTCGTGACTTTTAATTTATTCCGCGTTTGCATAATGTTACCTGAAACTCTTGTATATCAATTATTCTTCGAACGCTACATATAGGAAAATACAAATACGGCCGTATAGTATTAATATCTTCCTAACAGTAAAAGAAGTGCTGAATACACACATCTGGGAATTAACTAGTGCACACACGTTCGGGCATCGAACACCTCAAAATTGACCCCAACCGTAAGCAACAGACCAACGAGGCAATATTTAATTCATAAAATACTTCAACATTAAGTAATGCATATTTAAAACGAAAACAGCAGAGCCTGTGCTCCACCAACAGCTTAAAAACCCATTACCCTATAATTACAAATCCGTCCAAAATAATAAACCAGTAAATAATATCATAAAAAATTATACACCACAGTATAAAACAAAAAGTAATTTAATAGAAAGCCTGAGCTTTCCATGTGAAAATACCTCCTTACAGACATTTACATTCATTATAATCTTAATCTTGAGACCTCTCAGAGGTTGACGCGGTCATAGTTTTTATATTCTAATATAATTAAAAAGCTCGTTCAGTTAAGATTATGCTGAAACTCCCCTACTACAATGTTTTAAACATAGAAAGAGAAAATAAAGAAATGATATCGTAATATTGTCTTCTGTTTACGCGAATGTTATTCATTGAAATTAAACTACTATATACGGATTTTATCGCGTTGTTTATTTAACACTGTACCTATTACATAATTTTGAAAACTGTTACACTACTACTACTACTATTGAATTTTACTGATTTATAAGCTAATGAAATTATTAAAACTATTTGTATTTAGGTTTACACTTTCCCCGACGTTTCGGTTGTTTTTCAGCAGCCATGGTCATGGGGAGACTAAGATGGTAGTTGTCTCAATGTTCCAGAGTAGTTATTTCAAAGTACCCGAACATAATTTAATCTTTGGTGTTTCTATTTACGCAGAATGAGATCAAAGTATCATGAAGTCTAGCTGTGGTTTGTGTGAACATGTACAACCTGAGATTTGACAAACCACAGATTCTCGCTAAAGAACACCGATTCCTATCCAGGATGCTTCGCGAGGCTATGGAATTAAAAAAACATCCCAATTTCAATAGAGAAAATGGTTGGAATGTACCACCAGCTTGGGATCCAGTAATTCAAATAGTGAAACCCAAGAAGAAGCAAACCACAGCTAGACTTCATGATACTTTGAGCTCATTCTGCGTAAATCGGAAGGTGTGGTGTTGCCAGTGAGCAGAGATTTTAATTTACAGTGTATATTTTTTTTTTTTTGTTTTACTTTTGTTATATTTTATTTTTATTTTGTATACTTTTGGTTTTTATTCTTAGATTTTGTTTTTTTGATTTCTTAGTGTTTTGCGTGTGCCCTTGTGTGCCAAAATAAATATTTTTCTTTCTTTCTTCTTTTCTTTCTAAATAGAAACACCAAAGATTGAATTATGTTCGGGTACTTTGAAATAACTACACTGGAACATTGAGACAACTATCATCTTAGTCTCCCCGTGACCATGGCTGCTGAAAAGCAACCGAAATGTCGGGGAAAGTGTAAACCAAAAATAAATAGATTTAATAGTTTAAATAATTTTATTAGCTTATAAATTAGTAAAATAAAATCAATAGTAGTAGTAGTGTAATATTTTCAAAATTTTGTAATACAGTGCTAAATAAACAACGCGATAAAATCCGTATATAGTAGTTAAATTTCAATGAATAACATTCGCGTAAACAGAAGACGATATCGTAACGGAAAAGATGACGCCATTTTGGCGATTAGAGCAATAATGAGTATAATTCGAACTAAAATTAGTGATGAACATCAATTAACTTTTAGATATCGATAAAATCTTTAAAGATACATTTATCGAAGCTACTGGTAAAAATATATTTATTGCCATGTCTGTACAGGTTTTCAGTGAAATTAAATGGAGTAAGTACGGTGAAAACATTTTTACATCCAATTGCCAGAATCCAGAGACAGGTATAATTATAAAAATTGCAACCAATTAAAATAATATAAGAGAGACTGTTTTATTATATGGCGTATCATAACGCCATATAATAAAACAGTTTCTCTTATATTAAAATCACACAGTACTTTAAATTCTGATGAAACGCAGCATTAAAAATTGGCTCCATTTTCAAACTGAATATGCATACGTTATTTACCTACACATGGCTGATATTTTATGCATTTACTGTAAAATATCAGCTATGGTAAAATAATGTAGGTCTGGCAGTACCGAGATCTCAGATTAATACACCGTTTAAAAAAGTTATGTTAGTAAACGTCCCGACTATATAGCATACGTCCCGCTTATGTAACATAATATATGGCCATTGTATTGTTACACCCAGTGCCATCACTCGGCATTATGGGGAAGACTCGGCAGTTCCGTCTAATAATTTATTACAGCGCCACCTATTGACGTCTTACGGAACTACGTAGTTCGTCGATACGCAAAGAGTAGAGAGAACGCTGACACATTTTCGAATCTTCTTACTATTTATATACCGGGTATAGCGTTACTAGAAAACTCTAGAAACGCTTTAACCGCGTATAAAAGGGGAAGGCCAGCGCTCGCCGGGTCAGTTTACAATCGTAAGCGGTCAAGTATACATCGGAGCGAACGGAAGCGAAAATACTACAGAGTTTGAAGCAGTTACAGTAGAAAAGTGTAGTATAGTGTGTGTTGTGTTTTAAATTTAATTGTGTGTTTGAATAAAACGTTTTTCACTTGGTAATATTGTTTACATTGTTATCCCTCGAACCCAGCACATAACAGTACTCAACATAGCAGCCATATCGTAGTTGAGAGACCGTTCGATTGCCACGCAGAGGGCTCGAGTTCGATCCCAAGGCAAACATGTATGACTTTTCCAAGATATATGTGTATTAAATAATTATTTATCGCTAGCTTTAACGGTAAAAGTAAACATCGTGAGAAAACCTGCAAGGCAAAAAATTCTCCACAATGTTCTCGAAGACATTTGAAGTCTGTCAACTCGGACTGGGCCGGCGTAGTGAACTATGGCTAGCCCTTTTCAAACTGAGAAGATAAACGTGCTCAGCAATGGGGCACTGTAATACAGGGCTTATATTATTACATACGGCCATGGTAAACGCTAACCGAAGACAAGGAACACTTGCAGCACAAAACGGATTTCACTTCCTAACTCGATCAGCACCGATAGTACCGAGCTCAGGTGTAACTTGGAGGTATTACGAACGGCTTACCGCCATTTTACGACATCATTGTTAGCCGTGAACGTCATTACTGAGCCTCCAGGCTTAAAAAGACGGAAAATTTAAAGAGGGTGAATAATGAGTCATTTATTTCAATTTTGCGATCCTGGCAATCATATTATAGACGAAATTAGTATTTACTTTTATAAGTAATATTATATTTATTTAAATTTTTTAAGCTATTTATGATTATTTGTAGTGTAGTATCAAGTAAAGGTCTAAGTGAAGTTTCACGTCACGTGTTGGTTTAAGTGGTTCAACAATATTTATGCACGTGTCACGTCACGTGTTGGTTTAAGTGGTTCAACAATATTTATGCACGTGTATTGCGAATATAATAGGATAAACATTGCTGTCTCTTCTAAGTGTGAGAAAATTCTACATATCTGAACGTGAACATTATGGAGAAATATCTGATATGCAGGTTTCCTCACAATGATTGTCTTTACCAGCAAATCACTATTAACTTTAATACTATAATTTGATTAATACGGACATTAATTTCAAAACTCAGTGGTGTATCTCTGCTCGAACTCGAGTTCTCTGCGGGGCAATCCTCGAGTCTTCTTCGAGCTTACAATCCTACTAATTAATACTATAAATGTTCAGGTATGTTAACTGAATTTATGAAAAAAAAAGTATAATGTCTGCATATTTATTACTTATACTTAGCGTGTATGAGGAAAGTTATGAAAGTGAATGAAGCCAGAGAAGTGTGTCAGGATCACAGCAAATGGAAATCCGTAGTCTCTGGCTACCCCTCTGAGAAACAGGCGTGAATCTATGTATGTATGTATGTATTTATTACTTAATCACGCGTAAACCGATGAAAGGATTTTAACGATCATTCGCACATGGGTTTCACACGGTTGAAGTATATTCATGAACATAATTTTATTAACTATGTGTGAGAATCTCTAGCTATTTCATTTACTTGTAGACTAATAAACACAGGATGTTTCTGCATATCCACAATAACTTCTCAAATAATATTTTATTCCATTCTCCCTCCTGCTGTCATATTTACATTTGGCTTAAAATTCTTCCTGGTAATTTTTTTGTCATCCATAATTTCTACATGGCCAAATTATCTTAATACACCCTTCACAATTCACGTCATTATTCCATCATACATTGTAATTCTAGTTTTATCTCAAATTTCCACCGTGCAATTGTAATTGTTCATCTAACCAAAGCAATCCTCATATTTCGCTGTGACGTCAAGTCATCAAAACGCGACCGAAACAGTGCCTAGTATTTTTTGTTTCTCATATTGCTTTGTCCGAGATAGCGCTCCATACGGCTTTGTAAATAGACCAAAAACGCACCTGGAATTGACTAACGAGTACTGGATGACGTCACAGTTTTGAGATTTTCATACAATTTTCTTATGAAGATCTATTTATGGAAAACAATTAATTTGTTCACAAATGTTATAAGTTTTTATGACATAATTGGTTAAAGTTCAATGAGTAGATTAAGAGGAATATTTTACAACGAGATGGAATTGCCTCGTTTGGGCAGAGGTAGTATATTCAGCTGCTGTGCATGAAGTCTTGGGTTAGTCACCTGGGTTGTGCAAGGGGTAATTGGGGCTTTCTGTCAAAATGTTCTCAGTAGTATCGCTAGATTTGTAGCTTGTCATTGATAGACGACAATTCCCTCACTTCCAATTACATGGGATCCCGCGTCTGCCTACCCTTTTCGGACTATAGCCGTGATACTATAGGATTGTCTAGTAACTCTACAAGCACACAGTCAAATCACAATAGACATTGGGGTTCTACGCACGAGTTGACGTGTTACCAAATAAATGCGTATTCGCGTTACTCGATTTTATACGAGAACGTGTTCAACGTATCTAAACAGATGTCTATGACGTGAAAACATAATGTACACATTTTTCCTCTTTAGGACAACTTATTGACGTTTTGCGAAGAACTTGAATTAACTGCTACGATGTGAACAGGGTGTTAGAGTAGGGCAAGGGGGCGTGGCTGTCCCCCACCTAGATCTTGGCAATATGCACCTAATGATATGCTAGTCCATTTATATAATTATTTAATAATATGTTAAAATCCTAACTTAATATTATAAATGCGAATTTGAGGTGGTTTATAGACGCCTTATTTACGCGATTTATCATCAAGAAATTCGCATACACGTTGTTAAGGGTATAGAATTATATTAATAGAAAGAAATTTATTGACAAAATCTTGATTAGAAACCACGGGCAAAATCTAGTAAGGTATGTAATAAAATATGCAGTAGAGAATTCAGATAAACTCTGCCCTATAATAAATTATTAAACAGGTACAAATTGAATTTGCTACCTTAACCAATGCGTAAGGATTATGCATTACCCATACGAAGAACACACAGACTCAGGACAGCTTTTCGTGGATCACATCCCGTGTGTGATTTGAACCTAAAGCAGTGATAGCTCAACAGACTGCAATGCAGAGGGTCTCGGGCTCGAACCCACATCGCGCACCTCTGACTTTCGGAAATTATATGACTTTTCGAAATTATGTGCGTATTGATTGACAATTATCGCCTGCTCCGTGCCTCGGAGAGCACGCTAAGCCGTCGGTCCCGGCTGCCATGAATATCTATGGCAGTCGTTACTGGGAAGTCAGTGCCCTATAATATCCTGACATTGGTCTAGCCTTAGGGTATCGTTAGCCTTCGGGTTGCGGAGGTCAGGTGGCAGCCGCTCCGTGTAAAAACTGATATCCAGTTAAATCCGGTTAGACCAGAAAAGCCGACCCCAAGTGACTTGGGAATAATAAAGGCTAGGGAGAAGACCCATACATAAGGAATATACTGGTTAAACTTCACAAAATCATATTAAAGAATGTTTTACAATTGTACTTGGAATTGAATGTTACAAGTTGTTTGTTTTGACAAAGATAGATACGCGAATACTCCAGACCTATTCAACAATGAATATTTAAAAATAAACCCGCAACATACGCAACATAATATACAAAAAACAAAAATAGTGCCAGCAACGTATCAATTTTTAAAATATCGATAATATCAGCTTTTCAAAAAACGAACGCGTCGTTCGTACTGCACAGAACGGCAACAAACAATAGGACTCGCGTGATTTACGCGCTACACGGATATTGTTGAAATTCGCCTCGATACAGCTTTTGTTTCGCCGTCTGCCTTCTTATCGTCTCTCTTAGGGATGTGATTGTCGATACCTTTAGGTGTGTTTATATTTATAGCCTGTTTATTTTATTTGTCCCGGGTTAGGGTGATATCTTAAAAGCTATTGATTTTATTTGTTACCAAGTTAATAGAAAATTCACTCGTTTGTATCCTTAAGGCTGGATAGTCTCGTGACATAAGTCTATGTTTATGTTTTCGGTTGGTCATGAGGTAAGGAGTTGGAGGTCTAGATATGATTTGTTATATAATTCTCAGTAGCAGTCTGAAAATATTGCCAAAGGATAGCAAGAGGTTTGTTATATTCCTCCTTCCTTCAAAAACTTAGATTTTAAATATGTGTATCTAGAAAGGTGGGTGCATCGGTAAGATAGTCTCATTGCCAAGTATGAAAGTTTTGTTTGCACGAAGTTAGCGATAGTTTAATACATAACCTTTGTAATATTTAGGCACTGCTTTTTTAGGCGTTAGGTAGATGACGCATAGCAGACAAATTTGCTGCGGCAATAGAATATACCTATACACAACAACACCAACTGAGTAGCAAACAATTGCCGGGTCGTTGGTGTCCGGCGCTTTCTAATGGGTAGGACCTTTGATGCAACAAAGGAATCAGTTTGTATGTGTTTACGCAGTTGCCATCCGCTTAGCCTCAATTTAGTACACTCGGCGCGCCTCTTAGGGATAGACATAATGTTTTTGGAATATCACGGCAAAATTGTAAGTCACATATGATCATGGCTGCGGGCAGCCGCAGACTGCAACGGGCAGTACTGATCACTTTGTCCGCCAGACAAAATCACCTTCGTCTCCCCATGCCTGAACAAGTGCTGCGAGAATTTTCGACCGTTCGAAAACTGTACGCACTTACGGTCCCACATTTAAATATCGATTCGTGCGTTGTCACTGATTATTCAAATATAATCGAATATTTGATGACACGATGCTAAAATTATCTCGTCAATAAACATTATAATGCTAATACAAAGTTAGTGAGTAATGAATACATTTGAATAAATCAGACATTCAATCTATAGTCGCTCGTCACTAGGCTCATATAAGAAATCAATTTAAACGATTTTCTCAATATTAGGATCATTTGAATTCTATAATATAGAATACGCAGAGATGAACAATGGCACGCCATATGGATAGGTTTCTCACAGATCTCACACCACAACAGAAACTTCACATTTCCACTTCCAACACTATTTTGTAGAATCTATCTTCATGTACGGCCAAAAGCCCGACTTATTCTAAATGCTCGCTTATAAATATAAATTGTTTATTATAGTATGTAGTCTAGTACGATATACAAGTTAAATTAAGAAAAAACAAGAGGCGACAAGATGGGTTTCATTTCATGTACTGCTAAAATACATAGCCGTTTGCCTAGTTTCCTAGATACGCTTATACCATACCATACCATATTGTAACATACATCTTACCTTAAATTCGCTCTAATAATTACTAATTATTACTATTACTTTACTAATATTGTAAATGCCAATGTAAATTTGTTTGTTTGTTTCGCTTTTCCACCTTAACTACTCGACTACTAAATTTCACGTATACGCTGTTAGGGGTACAGAAAAGATCACAGGATACCTTTCACTCAAAAATACTGGCCTCGAGCTAGCAAAGCTGAGGGCAAAGACTAGTTACATTTATTCGTAAGTTTCACCAGCAATTGATTACACTGTCACAAGATGTGATACATTCAAAAAACTCATTTACTAGCGTAACAATCTCTTACAGGTAAATACAGCATGCATTTTTTATATCTAAAGTTTACAATTCAAAGACAAATCAAACAATACAAGAAAAAATATGTAGACAAAATTAAAAATAAATAAATACACAAACGAACAAACCAACCAACTAACCTTAAAACAGAGAGAGCATTAGGTGTTTTGATAGTTTGACGTAATTTATTAAGTGAGTCAGCATACACGTCAATTAGATCACTTAAAATTTACATAATAATATACATATAAGAAATGGCATAATAAAATGAGGCTAAACAAAAAATCGATATTAGGACATCCCTACAGAACTACATTTCAATATCTGCGCAGGGCATCGTAAGAGCAAAGTATTAAACGCATTCTTATACAGCATCCAACAACCATGTTTCAGTTATCTAGTTTGGATCTATGTTGCTAACGTAGAATATTATATTAAATTCTTACATACATATAGATTTGTATTTTAATATTGCTAATCTCTAAATAAATTATGCGCATCACTATTTCTTATATCGATATATTCATATACTAGGCTTTGATCGCATAGACTTAAATGCAGCTAATACTTTTGCCTGAATAAAAGGTACCCTATATCCTTCTCTGTACCCCTGACAATGTGCATGTGAAACTTCATGATGATCAGTAGTTAAGGCGTGGAAACGTAACAAAGAAACTCCCATTCGCTTTTATAACATTAGTTAAGATTCAAAAGTTACTACCCTTTCGGGATGTGACTATGGATATATGACGTGTACATGTAGTGGAATAAAAAGATTGGCAGGGTCTATTTACACCCATATTTTGCCTGGTTTTAAGTCCTGGAGACAGTTCAAGACACGGCGCTGTTTGCTGGCAATATCTTAACCGAAAAGCCTTATAACACTTTGCCCGACCTGGAAATCGATCCCTACTTGTATTACCACTGCGACCACCAGCAATACAGACTAAAATACTATAGACATTTTTATTTACTCTTTTAATCAGACTAGCGGTCGCCAATTGGTCGAAATTCGACCATCATTGATTTAAATTTTAAGTTTGATCGTTATTAAGGTTTTATTGTCTATAACTATACCCTTTATACTCATATTTCATATAGTCACCTAATACTTAACATATGTACATAATATGTAACCATAGTTACGAAGAATTCTACGATATCAGCCGAACAACGCCGAAATACTACAAATGCGATTCGACTGCTTGTGTCAAATGCATGTGTGCGTGTAGTGTTTTTCATTAATTTAATGTATTTTAATGCATATTTTATAAAAATATTAGGATTCGCCACTCCTTCCCCTTATAATATTCTCCGTCCGAGCAATTTTCGTGAAAAATACAATGTTTTTGCTTCACGAATTAATATATAGATATTTTGAAACAATAAAAACTAGACAAGCCCTAGCTAATAATAATAAAAACCCGATTTATTTTTGTGAGCTATTTACAATGATGTTTGCAGTATATAATGGCTAAATATGGTAATAATAAAATCAGCCTTGTATATAATTATAGTCAAAGTCAAAGTCAAAGTCAAAAATAATTTATTCACTTAGGTCACAAAGTAACACTTATGAACGTCAAATGGGTTAGTGAGTTTATTATATTTACTGAATTTACATTTATGTTAGTTGCAAGGTTCAGGCAAAAGGTTGAGCCTATGAGAAGATACCTGCAAGAAACTCAAGGCCACTCTTTTAAATCGCCATCAACTTATAATTTCAGTATTTTACAACTCATTTATGTACCAGGTGTTGCAGTCATTATGCCATATGTCACTGTCCATATAAAACTAAATTCTAAAATAAAGAAAAGTTGGTAATATTATGTAAAAAGCATTTGAGATTTGAAATCATATTTATCAGTACGTAGCCATTTGTAATAGACAATAGTATGGCATGAGGACGCATACACTTACACTTTGTGACATGAAAAGGTAGTTCGTGACTAAATGTAGTTAAAACAAAATTTACGTTATTACTTATAAAGTTTGTTTAAAAGAAAAGAAAGATACTTTAACACCACCAAATAAACACGAAGTACCTTCACATAACTAAATTGACTTATATAATACATACATTGTTTGAATCCTGTATGAAACAAGCAACTAGTTCCATGAGTTTTTATCATTTAAGTAATCATTGATTGAATAATAGCCCTTCCGGATAAGCTGACTTTTAACAGCACTTTTAAATTTTAGTAAAGGTAAATTTATAATATCAATCGGTAGTTTATTAAAAAAGCGTATACTGAGTCCCGCAAATGAATTGTGAACTTTATGTAAACGATGATACGGACCTACCAACTTATGCTTATTTCTAGTGTTTAAGTTGTGAATATCACTATTCTTATTATATAAGTGAATATTATGTTTTATAAACATAATATTCGTAAATATATATTGCGACGCAACAGTAAGTATACCAATTTCTTTAAAACGCTCTTTCAGGGAAACTCGTGGGCCTAAATTATAAATGCTACGTACTGCACGCTTTTGAAGAATGAAAATTGTTTCAATATCAGCTGCCTTACCCCACAATAGTATGCCATAGGACATAACGCTGTGAAAATAACTAAAATATACTAGTCTCGCAGTATCTATATCAGTAAGCTGTCTTACTTTCCTAACCGCGAATGCTGCTGAACTAAGTCTCCCTGCAAGACACGATATTTGAGCGCCCCACTGAACTTTATCATCTAAAGTAATGCCTAAGAAAACTGTGGATTGTACAAATGTTACTGTTTCATTATTTAAATTAACGTTTATGCTAGGACTCTTTATATTAGGCAATGTAAACTTAATACATTTTGTTTTTTTTGAATTGAGTAGTAAATTATTCGCCGTGAACCAGTCCAGGACTTGCGCGAGTGAAGAATTAACACCCTGTAAATTTGGTGTCTTACGGTCTACTTTAAAAATAAGTGATGTGTCATCAGCAAATAATACAATGTCGCACAAATTCTGTACGAAGAACGGCAAATCATTCACGTACGCTAGAAACAGAAAGGGTCCTAAAATTGAGCCCTGTGGCACGCCCATTGCGACTGGTAATCCAGAAGATCTACTTCCGTTGATTTCAACGTGTTGTAATCTATCGCTTAGGTAAGAACTAACGAGGTCGAGTGCAGCATTTCGAATTCCATAATGCCTGAGCTTTCGCAATAACGTTTGATGTTCAACGCAGTCAAAGGCTTTTGAGAGATCACAGAATACGCCAATGGCATCTTGCGAATTTTCCCAAGCAGCAAAAATATGTTTTAAAAGTGTAACACCCGCATCTATTGTAGATCGACCCTTTCTAAAACCATATTGTTGAGTATGAAATAAGTTGTTTACGTTAAAGTGGCTCTCTAATTGCTGTAATATAATTTTCTCAAATATTTTACTTATAGCAGGTAATATAGAAATCGGTCTGAAATTACATGGATCACTTTTACATCCATTTTTAAATAATGGTATTATTTTGCTACATTTCATTAAATTTGGAAAAATGCCCACATCAATGCATCCGTTGAATATTGCAGCTAGGTGTGGCGCTACGTTATCAATAATACTTGTAATTAATTTCATAGAAATACCCCACAAGTCAGCTGATTTTTTTGAATTAAGTGACTTAAATACTTTTATTATGTCATGCGGATGTACATATTTAAAACTAAACAGGACTTTACACTCCACCACGCTATCCCTAACCAAGGATTCTGCTTTTACTGGGCAAGACCTTAAGGAACTAGTTGTATTAACAGGTATCTTTGCAAAGTAGTTATTAAATGTTTCAGCTACTTGCAAGTTATTTGAAATTATCTTATTATTTACATTAAGTTTAATAGTATTATCACGCTGCTTGGTGCGTCCAGTTTCATTATTAATAATATTCCAAGTAGCTTTAATTTTATCGTCGGCATTTCGAATTTTGTTTTTTAAATAAAGGGACTTGGCTGTAGCACAAGCCTTTTTAAATAATTTTGAATAATTTCTAACATATTTAATAAAATTTGGATCAAAATTATATTTTTTTTTTCCATATAATTCATATAACTTAGCTCTACTTGTATATATCCCAGGTGTTGCCCAATCACAAAACTTAACTTTAAATTTTTTGTAAAATGTCTTCATTTTAAAAATTTTGTTATATTCCAGTGTAATGACGTTAAGCAAAGACTCGTATAGTTCGTCTGGACTATTGCAATCTAGGTCCATATTGACAACCTTGGCATTAATGTTATTCTTAAATTCCTTTATGCGATTAGATGTCATTGGTCTACATGTGATGATAGTTTCTTTTTTAATTGTATTTATAGGAAATACAACCTTTTGCCCACAGTGGTCGGATGTCAAATCACTCAATATGGCCCTATTTAGAAATTGGCATTCGCAAAATATATTGTCTAAGCACGTAGCAGAGTGTGATGTAATTCTGGTTGGTTCGAAAAATAAATTATTTAAATTAAATGATCTAAATAAACTAATAAGTCTTACAGAAAGAACTGATCGCTGAAGTAAATCAATATTAAAATCACCACATACTACTATATGCCTATTACCATAACTTAAGCGTTTTAAAATATCCTCCATTACTGTTTCGAATACACTAAAGTCACTCTGCGGTGGTCGGTACACGCAAAGTATGACATGTTGCTCCAGCTCCACACAAGATAATTCAACAGTGCGCTCGATAGAAAGATTTACTATATCATTTCTTTCCTTAAATTTAAGATTATTACATACATATATTAGAGAGCCACCATGTATAGAATTCCTTCTTACAAACGCACTTACAACGGTATAATGTTCATTATTAAATATTAGTTGACTACTTCTTAACCAATGTTCTGTTAAGCAACATATTTGGATGTCATGTTCTTTAAAAAATAAATCTAATTCTAACTCCTTGCCGGATAGACCCTGAATATTCTGGTGAATAAGTCTAATACTATGTGACGGCCTATCCTTTGTCTCATCTAATAGTTTAAACTAATAGAAGTATCAATATAGGAATTAGTAGTAATATTACTACTATGATCTAAAATCTTCACTACCGTACTGGTACCTGTGTCTCTAAATAATAATATATTAAATGCTAATAACTTAGCAAGTTGTTTTTTATAAAAATATGAAAGATACATTGTATCTTTAGTCAATAAAAATCTACTAATAAACTTATTAGTGTCAAAGAATTTTGTATAATTTGTATAACATGTACTGTTATAAAATAATAAATTCAGATTTTGAATATATCTATTCTGTTCCTGTGTTAATGAATAGGAATAAGGTAAAGCGCAAAGAATAAAGTTACACCCTACTTTACTATGTAATGATTCAATTACCTCAGTTAAATGTAAAGCCTCATTTTTTGTGACAGATAAGCTGTCACCATATAGAATTACTATGGTCGATTCAGAATTCAAAGTTGTCATTTTTAACTTATCAGTTAAAGTACTTAACCTAGCCCCAGGGGAACAAATATTTACACAGGGAGACTCTGTATAAGAATTTATGAGTCTACTAAAACCTACACCGATTTGGTCAGAAAACATGATTAAATTTTTATTATTGTTATTCTTAACCAAATAAGACACAGACATATCTTCATGATAGGAAGAGGAGGTGGGACAACTGTTAACTGACTTCAAATCACAAACAGCTGACAGGTTGTTATTAGGTTCAGCCTGTAAGCACTTACCGCATATATACAGTCCTGCCATGCACGGGCCTCTTCACAGCTTAGGAAGGATTGTCAATAATCAACCAAGCGCGGATTGGCAGACTTCACATATTTTCGAGAACATTATACAGAACGCTTAACATTCAGGTTTTCGCAAAATAATGCTTTTCTTTTCTACGTTAACACGCGACACAGGAATTAAACCTAGGGCGGGAATTGCTTATTGAAATTGATTTATGTTTTTAATTCTTACACTCTGTCTACTTCTTTGGGAATGTAACAGTATTTTTAAATGTAAATATACTTACTACCGTTTCATCGTATTTAATTGTGATAAAATAACTGAGGAATCAGCATTATTGTGAATGATAGAGCACTTTCAATTGCCGGGATATTCATCGACTTATGTAGCTAACTACAATATCTATAATAGCTCTGCTTGTGTTTGGTTATCACACGGTTGTATTGAAATATACCTCATGTTGAAAATATTCATTCGTATGTAAAAAAAATCACAATAGCCCTTATCTCTTTAAAAAGATAAAATTCATATCGACTCTCTATCATATTTTCCGTGAATGGAATTTTATTTTAAATTATAATTTGTTAAAATGAATTTGTTTTATATCATCAGTTGTCAGTTAAATTTGCATGGAATGCCGAGCAGTTTCATCTCTGAAAAGAAAATTCCCAGTAGCAACAAGCAGTCTGGAAATATGGTCGACAATAAGCTCGCCCCCTTCATGTGGGTGCTTAAAGATAGAATATGTAGTTTCACGCATATATCTGCAAAGAGATATGCAGCTTTGTTGTACACCCATATTTCGGCAGATTTGGTTTTAGGTCTATGTAATTGATTTTTGGGAATTGGGCCTGTGTATTACCGCTTACTGGTTATAGGTCCAGTCTCCGTGCTGCTGTAGAGGATTTTATGCCAGACAGCTTATCTCACCCTCCCCTTTCCTATCCAGAACAACGCGTGTTGGGCTCAGATGCCATCCTTACACGGTAGAGTCGACTAGAGTGCGTACCAACAAGTTTGGGTCCTCATACCTCTGCCGACCGATCAAGGCATGGAATTCTCTGCCAAAGCACGTGTTTCCTTCTTCCTTCAATCCTGGGTCCTATAAGCGGGGTGTGAAAAAGCACCTTCTCAGGCCGTCAAAGTAGAGACCTCAACATCACCTCGGCTGCTGTGAGGACAATGTGGAGGCCACTGCTCTTAGACCACACGACTGCTTACCATCAGGCGGAGTGTGGTCATTTTGACGAGCAAAAAAAAAACATTATGCCCGACTCGCTTATCGAGTACCAAACCTCATGCACAGCAGCCACAAATAATACCGCTGCACCTCGTAGATACCTTAAAAATAGCTAACAAAACGTAAAAGAAAACTGCTGTACTTATTCTTTTAAAAGTATTTATGCAGTATATGTATGTAATATTATTAATTTTATACTTTTACTATAATATGTCTAGTAAATTAATATACTTTGTGCATTATGCATATAACTTGCCTTCTTCTAAGGCAAAATTACCCTTTGACTTGTACTCTTGTTTTCATTTACAATTACATAACACTTGCTAATGTTTAAGGAGAAGAGCGGTGTCACATAATATAAACAAATCTATGCTTAAAAGATGGTCTCCTTACAATATAATTTAAACGTATTGTGTGATTGAAATAAATATTTTTATATTTCAATATTAATTTATCATAGAACCCATCAGTCCTGTCAACGCAGCAAATAAAAACTCGCCATATTGAAATAGCAAATTGGTTTAACGATTATGAAAATGCAGCCGTTTCGACAGCGGTGCTATTTTTAACAAAAATAATGAGTCGTTAGCCGGCGTGTATTAATTAGAACTGACTGTAACGGTATATTGTAACAGTTCATTGTTTACGTAAAGGTTAGGGCACACGAAAGAGATGGCAAGATATTATTTCTTTTTTACTATTTCTTCTCGTCCTTTATTTTGTTCAAATACAACTTTTTCTATAGAGTTCAATCCGGTGGGAGTCTTCCCAGGCCCAGAACAATAATTTTACATCACACAAATAATTTTCCTTTTGGGATTCGAACCATCAACACTTGGCGCGGTAGCCACTTAAGCAATTGTGCTATCCAGTCAAATAGAATAGACTAGATACATAATCAGCTGATCAAAGGTGATGATTAATACTTATTACTCCGCTCATCACTTCAAAAAGTCAGAGGTCGACTCTCTCGAGACCTCTGCGAGGCAGTCCAACGGTCTCCCATTAGGAACCACCACCTAACGATGCGACTATCTATGTTAATAAAGATAAACATCTAGTTTGAAGCCTTTAGCTTGATATTTCAAAGGGCTTTTAGTAGGATCCCAATTACACAACAGACTAGACCATTCAGCACTGTACTTTACTACATAAAACAATATGAATAGTGGTTTTTCAGTAATGAATCCATCTGTAATAGACACCAAAAAATACGCTCACCACAGGCTCAACGTAACGTGTGTACAAGCCGATATTATTTGTTTTTAATTTATTATCTGCATTGGTAGACTTGTTAGCGTTGCTCCCCATAATTTGATTAATGGAAAAACACAGTTTCGGTTCTTGCTGTTTATATTTACTATGTGTATGTATGAATGTTCATTTCGGAGGCATTTTTGTTGCTGGATTTTTATAATAGGTAATGGATATCAAAAGGAATATGCCATGTATGTATATACATATATTTTTAAACGCTTGTCGTTTGAGCTACTGGCCTTGGTCACAAGAAGGATGTACTCATGATACTTAAGATAAGAGCAGCGTAAGCTCAGTGGGGAGACCAACAAACTGCCATGCAGTCTCGGGTTCAAACCCACGTCGCGCATCTCTGACTTTCGGAAGTTATATGACTTTTCGAAATTATGTGCGTATTGATTGACAATTATCGTCTGCTCCGTGCCTCGGAGAGCATATTAAGCCGTCGGTCCCGGCTGCCATGAACATCTATGGCAGGCGTTATTCAGAAAATCGACACAAAAAGATCCCACTGGGTCGAAGTGTCGCTGGTCTGTACTGACTGACCAAACAAGATACGTACGATAGTAGCGTTAATTCTCGTTTCCTATTATAATTATATACTTTTAAGTGCTCAAGTGCCGTTAGATATGCTTTATAAACAAGCGTGAGTTTATAACAAATTTCAACTGCATGAACTAGTGATGGACGATTATCGATAACAGTTTAAATTATTATAATCCCCAATCAAATTATTATATCCAAAATGTTGGTGAATATTCAGATGTATTCGACTTTGATATGGATTAAATCGATATTGATTGATAATGCTATCAGGTGCGGCATCCCGTCTAGTGATTGCTGTAGAGAAACGTGTGATGTTTCTCCAACTCAAAGGGAGGATCCCCGACCAGGAGGCGTGATCGTGCCCCGCGGTCCGCAGCCCCATGGTCGATGTCAGGAACTTGTATATATAGAAAATCGCTGTGTAAGCTTTGCTTGCGTGATGCTTATACAGCGCCACCTCTTGTCATAAACTCTACATCTGTGTGCAGTCGCTATAACCTAAAAAATGTCACCACTGTCATTTCAGTACATACGAGACATCTTTGAGAAAACGTCGCAGCGGCACACCGGCGGCCAGACACAAAATATTTTTAACTATGACTGGCCAACAATTTACATATTAAGATTCGAATATATTTGATTATGATTCGAATTTTATTCAGCGATATCGACATTATCAATGCTCGAGTAAAAAAAAATTTTCGAGTACATGAATGTTTTGCAATTGCTCGTCTAGTGTGAACTCTGCCTTGAACTAATAAAATTATTCAACTTAGCTAAAGGAATAACAATAATTCTAGTAATTCACTACTCTGTTGTACTTTATATTAATCGACTTCAAAACAGAATGACGTTTTCAATTCAGCACGTAACTTTCTTTGTAGGAATATCTCTCGCATATCTCAGTCATTTGTAAGTAATTTTTAACCGACTTCAGAAGAAGGAGGTTCTCAGTTCGACAGTGTTTTTTTATGTGTGTTACCTCATATCTTTTCCCCGGTGAGCCCGACATAACCTCGCCGTCGCCCCGTAAAGAAAAAAAGATAAGCAACTGTATTTTTTCTGGGAGAAAGGTACCTACCTATATCCTTTTCTGTACCCCTGAAAACGTGTATGCGAAATTTCATGATGATCGGTCAAGTAGTTTAGGCGTGAAAACGTAACAAACAAACAAACTTACGTTCGCATTTATAATATTAGTTAGGATGCAACATATCTTCACAAAATATATCTTATTCGTATTATTACATCTCTAGTTCTAGCTCCAGTGTATGTTCATATGTTAGGCTAACCGCCACGTACCAATAGTGACAACACTTAGTGCAGACGCTCACGGGGACGGACAGTGGCGCATTAAATTTCCTCTATGTTCACCGTGACGTGTCTCCAACGTAATATAACATGGTACACGAGTTAAAGAACCATCCCGTTTGCCTATCGTCTCGTGATACAAAACTTGTGTATTTTTGTACGAACACTTAAAACAATTAGAAAAGAGGGTTTAAACGATTCGGTTTTCTACTCGTGCTACAAAAGTTCATCATTTAGGAAAGTAAGAAATTTATGCTTAATATTGTCTAAAGTTTACGAATGTTACACATTGAAATTAAGCTGCTTTTTAAGGATTTCATCGCATTTTATTTGGTAAAAACACAATTTCAAAGTTGGGTACTTTGATACAATTGTAATTTAACACATTGAAATTACCATCTGAGTCGTTTCGTGAACATGGCTGGTAAAAACCAATTGAAACGTTAACGAAAGAAAATTAAAACAGTTTATTAGTAAGTATAAAAAATATATTGAATAGTATTTTACTTTCAGGAAGTGCGTTTAATATGTTACACGTTGTATATACTTAATACATATATTTACAAATATTTATTTTTATCTATAGATTAGAAATACGTACCTTAAATTGTTTGTAAATTTACTTTTGTTGATTGCGATCGAGCCGAAATTGTATTTCAATTATTGTCATCGGAATAAGGCATCCACAGGACAGGCTTGCCTAGTGTAGGGCTAATAGATACTATGTGAAATATTGTACTCTTTTGATAATAAATAATTTTAATTAATAAAATAATTTAATTTTAATTTTAATAAACATATACTATAATAAAACCCGTATATATAGCATAATAATATAATAATATCAGCCCTGTATTAAACTGCCCCACTGCTGGGCAAGGACCTCTTCTCACTGTGAGAAGGGTTAGGCCATAGTCCACCACGCTGGCCTAGTGCGGGTTGGCAGACTTCACATATCTTCGAGAACATTAAGGAAAACTATCAGAGATGCAGGTTTCCTCACGATGTTTTCCTTCACCGTTAAAGCAAGCGATAATTAACTATTTATTACGCATATAACTTCGAAAAGTCAGAGATGCGCGCCTTGAGTTCGAACACGAGACCTTTGCGTGGAAGTCCAACGGTTTCCCACTAGGCTATCGCTGCTATATATTCTAGGTATAGTTTAATTTCAAATAATATTCTTTCTTACTTTTTTAGAGTAAGAAAACCTTTTCTTACTTGTTAAAGCATAGAGTAAGTGACTACATAATAATTACATATTTTAGATATTTCATACATACTGCCTTATCAGATACGTCTATATCACGCCTACGATTAATGATTTTCACGTAATAAGTCGCGATCTTATTAACAGCTACGAAAAATATCCTTATGGAGAAACATTTATCAAGCCTAACCGTCAAATGCATAACGATGGCTTATAGTGAAAACCTCGTAACTGCGAAATACGTAGACCCAATCACCCTCTTTCCCCCTTCCCGCTCCTTCTCTTAAAGGGTCGGCAACGCGCAAGTGTTGCCTCTGGTGTTGCAAGCGTCCATTGCTTGCTTGCCAAGTTAGTGGTATAAAAAAGAAATTGGATGCAATGGGAATTTTGTTCCTACAGAAAACCAAATCAGACCCTTATTATCATGTAATTTAAATATGCTTCTATGTGCATAATTCAAATATTTAAAAAATATTTTGAAGTTATTAATTAAATATATTGTATTTGAATTTTTTCGACAAGTTTTGACGCGCCTTCGCGAGTTTGTCACACTAAACTGACTCAAGAGAGACTAGTTACAAGGTATGCATTCAAGATCATAGACGACGCTACAAGTATCGAATCAAATTTTGCGTGAAACAAGATTGTGCGTTAAGAGGTTTCTTTCCAGAAATATAATAAAATAAATTAACCTAAAATTGCATACTCTAAGCCATCGATAATCGAAGTGCATACTTAGACCAAAAATACAATCTATATTTTGGTAAATATATTATTAAATATATTTTACTAATATTGTACCGAGTAATCCCTTATTTATCCACCCTTGTCTGGGCGAAAGCCTAGTGGAGGCAGTGTAATCTAATTTCTTAGCAGCTTAATAGTGTTGCACTTAACGTCAGTGTGGAATTTTTATCGAGTACTCGTGTCGATCACAATACATGTTTGTGTCGATACTATAGTGTGGGGAAATTAACTGAAATGGACTTTTAGCCGGGAGAAAACTTGAAGCGACGTTTTAAATCGCGGATCTGTACAATCTATACTAAGTATTGTTAATACGAAAGTGTTACGTTCAGATTATGCTGTACAGATTTTGATGAAATTTGCTATAGCGATAACTTGAACTGGTAAGAACAAAGGTTGAATTAAAAGAAGTTATGGTCAAAGATGTTGTCGTCATTTAGTTTGACATGTCAAATAGAAATTTCTAAGCTAGTTAAATGTAGAAATAATGTTATTTCATTTAGCTACACTATTTGAAAATCAATGAAATAGGACTCAAACGTGTGACCTCGACAAACTTTATGTCACTTTGTCAACTAAGCTATACATGGTCCTAGTAGCTAAAAAAATAATAACATAATCAAATTATGATTGTTCTTTCGTAATAAACAACAATCAAAATTACTATTCTTCGATTATTACTGCAGTAAAAGATTGTGCATTAACATTACAATAAACAATTCAATTTCCCACAAATGTTTTGCCCTTTAATAAGACAACTGCCGCACAAGGAATAAAACCTATGCGGCGGGAGACTTTACAAACCTAAATGACGTAGTAGTTAGTGTAACCGACTGCCACGCCTGAGGACGTGGGTTTGATTCCCGCTCAAGTCAAACATTTGTGTGCATGAACATGGATGTTTGTCTTCGTCTGGGTGTTTCTATTTATAATATGTATGTATTTACAAAAAAAAACATTATATATGTATGTTTATCCATTGTCTAGTACCCATAGTACAAGCTCTGCTTAGTTTGGGCTAGATGGTGTTGTGTATATGTGGTAGAATATTATTTAAACGATGGATACAAAGAGCACCCAGACTCGGAACAACCATTTGTGGATCATACAAATTTATGTCCCGTGTGGGAATAGAACCCAGAATAATCGGCGCAGCGGCAGTGACCATTTAAACCATTACGCCATGCGTCCATCCTTTAATTATAACTGTTGTAAAAGATTGACAAGTATCGTCATTACGTATGACAAAATCATTTAAAACCTGAATATAATAAAAAGAATTATAATTCAATTTAGTAATGTAGAGGTACCTCGTGATTATTTGTGATGTTAAAAAGTATCTTGTTTCTTAATTTGATTATTATTGAATAATAAATCCACAACCGCATTTAGTCACGGGCTGCCTTTGGATAGTCACAAAGTGTAGGTGTATGCGCCATCATGCTATCCTTCTGTCTATTTTAGATTTATATAAAAAAATATAACTTAGCCCAAATTATTTCATCTCTGTAATATTATATATATAGTTTTTTATAGTCAGTAATATACCTATGGTATAATGACTGCAACACCTTGTAAATCTGAGTTGTAAAATACTGAATTTATATTTAATTGGCGATTTAAAAGAGTGACCGTGAGTTTCTTGCAAGTTTCTTTTCATAAGCTCAACTCTTTGCCTTAAAATAGCAACTAACCTAAATTTAGTTTAGTAACTTTGTAAACTCACTAACCTATATATTTTGACGTTCATAAATGTTACTTTGTGACCTAAATGAATAAATGATTTTTGACTTTGACTTTGAATAATATTTTTTTTCATTAATAAAACAACACCAGCAGCGATAGCCTAGTGGGAAACCGTTGGACTGCCACGCAGAGGTCTTGAGTTCGAACCCAAGGCACGCATCTCTGTCTTTTCGAAGTTATATGCGTATTAAATAGTTAATTATCGCCTGCTCTAACGGTGAAGGAAAACATCGTGAGGAAACCTGCATGCCTGAGAGTTCTCAGTAATGTTCTCGAATATATGTGAAGTCTGCCAACCTGCACTAGGCCAGCGTGATGGACTATGGCCTAACCCTTCTCAGTGAGAAGAGGCCCGTGCCCAGCAGTGGGACAGTTAAATACAGGGCTGATATTATTATTATTATTATAAGACAACACTCGCACAAAGAGTACTTAAATCCAATATCACGAGCGTTTATAAACATTCAAGCAATGGACACAGAACATCAGACTCGGAACAGCCATTTATGACTCACAAATCTTTCCCCTGAGTGGGATACCACAACACTCAGCGTATTGGGAGTGGCAAGGCGAATACTTAAACCAGAACGCCATGCAGTCAAAGTCAGTCGACTTACGTCGCTGACTTTCCAAACACAAAGACAAGTATACCAACTATTAAACTAGTATCACGTATTGTATTCAAGACGCTCTATTTTGTATTGTAACCCACATCTAACGCGACATCCACTTGTACTGCGGCCAGTTTAATTTCCGTGACTCGGCTCTCACGGTTTTATTATAAAAATAGAATCGATGTTTACAGACTAGTCGCTGGTCAGTGGTCGAAATATACGACTATTAGTCTTTATTGCAAGAGTTAGATATGCGAGTAAGTCACAGTTACTTGTGTGGATACTTGCATCAGTTGTTAACGATGCTTACACCTCAAATTGCGTCAACTTGTATCGCCTGTACATCTTAAGTGGTCGCCTAGAGGTATACTTACGACCGTAAATAATAAAATATAAAATGTTATGTATGTATTTATTATAAATTTCTACATTTTATATTCTTTCTTTAAAGGGACATAATTATATGTAGCTTTAATAAACTCACTAGGTAATAAACTGCTCATAAATGTTACTTTGTGACTTATATGAGTAAATGGTTTTTGACTTCGATTTCGATATTGATATAAAGCGACTAGAAAGAAAATATCTGAACTGAAATATTTATTAAAAAGAATACCTCAGTCGCACAGCGATAGTCAGCGTGACGCTATGTCACTAGTTCGATTCCCAAATCGGGCATTTTTTTTTTTGATATTTTTTAAAGATGTTCTCAGTAGCAACACGGAGTCTAGTACTATTCCCAATAGACGTCAGAAGATAATTACGTGGGACCCAAAATCATAGTTAACAAAATGTGTATGTATAACACTTCCTTCTGGTATAGAGGTGTGAAACAATATACAGTATGTCCGGTAATTAATGGATAACCTGGAAATATCTTATAGTGGAACTGATGGCCGTTCAGAAAAAAATATGAAATATAATCTATCCTAACTACCTGAGATATGTGGTTTTTTTTAATTCCATTTATAACTTTCGTGTATACTACGACCATAGATACGACCATAATAAATTAATGAAATCCATCGGGTTTTTGTTGTTTTTTTATTAATAATAATAATAACAATAATAATTCCTTTATTCAGATGACTAAGATCCAATGTGTTAGTAAGTAAGTAAGTAAGTATTAAACACTATATATATTTTTATCCTTTTATTATTTTCCTTTGTATTTTTTTCTGAACGGCCTTCAATTCTACTATAAGACATTTCAAGGTTATCAATTTAATATTACCGGACACCCTGTATGTGTCGATGAGACGATACGGAACACAGAAAGACACTGCTTTTTGTATTCCATATCGCTCATCAACATCCATGTTTTCCTTGTTTCCTCTCAATAAGATAACAAATATATTTTCGCATACCAATTTTCTCACATTCGACACGCAAAACAAATGAGTATGTACTCTTGGCATCGTAAATATCTCTCAATATAGTATGGTACGCATACATCGTTTTACGTCGCGCGTTCATATGCCCCGGCCGGCAATAGATTCACGAGATATCTATCTAACTGTTGGTGCTAAATCTCGACTGACCATGTATGCGGACGACTGTGCGTTTTGATTTCTTTGCGTTAACAAGGGTATTTGAAATGGTTTGTTTTGTTTTGTGTTGCAGTTGTTTGTTTCTAGTTTGAATGTCAATGAACTTGTACGAGCAGCAGCAAAATGCTAGTGGGAGCTGGACTGCGCTGGACTGTCACGAGAGGCCTCGAATTTGATGCCAAGGCTGAACTTTTCGAAGTTATGTGATGTGCGTATTAAACTATTTAATCGCAGTGGCTTATAGGCTGCCTCACATCATTCAATTTTAAAGGGATTAAATATAATGGCCATCAAAAATACTAATTACACAGCAAAATATGCTTACTAAAATATATCATAACGAGCACCTATATGCCTCAAATCACTGCATTGCCTCTCGGAAGGGTTAGGTTATGTTAGGTTCCTTCTTCTCGGCGGGGTCGCGACCGCATGCGAAAGTGATTCGCGCGACCCCGTCGATAGTGGTTTTGTCGAGGAACACCGTGGTAGGTTTAGTCGGTATTCCGGGAGGTACATTATTCTTATTCCATCTTTCTTTTACCCCGGCGAGTCCGACATGACCCCTTCGCCCGCCCCCGCGGAGGGATAAGCGTCAATGCATTCCTCCAAGTAAAAAAAAAAGCTTGGTTCTTCTTAAACCCAACCAAAAATAGGAGCCCCTCTTTGCGGGGCTCCGTCGACTTAGTTTGATCTCTTTAAATATATGTTGCTGTGCAATTAGTATTTTTGATGGAACAAAGGCAAACAATTTAGGAACAGTTTAATACTACCCAATTTTAAATATGTCTGGCATTGCAATACTTGTCAGGTTAAATAGTTAACTATTGCCCGCTTTAACGGTGAACGATAATATTGTGAGGAAGCCTGCATGTCTGAAAGTTTTCGAACATATGTTCGAAAACGATATGGAGAACTTTCGGGAACTAACTTGAAAACGCTATGTATACATAGCAGCATATGGGGATAATACACTTCTGCCTCTGCCTACCCCTTCGGAGAAAGACAGTCAGTCAGACATATATGAATGTAGTAAGAACGCCAGAGATTTCTTTCATATGTAAAGTCTGCCAATACGTACTGAGCCAGCGTGGTGGATAGCCTGACCCTTGCAATGAGAAGAGGTCCATACCCAGCAGTGGGATAGTTTATATACAACGCTGATATTATGAAATTATACGTTGGAGAGCTGTTGCCCGCGATTTTGTCCAGGTAGAATTCGGTTAGATAGTGAAACTTAGTTAAGATTGGCCGGCGTGATCTAAATTCGATCTGGGGGACATTATTATTGGAAGGCAAACCTAAATTTTAAATATTTTGCTGTGCTGATATTCTTATTAACCCTCGGTCCCCTACCTATATTTTATACTTATGTTAATAGTGAAAACACGTCGGTACTTAATCGAATTCCTGAGCTCTTGATGTGATTCTAAAGTTTTAGTCTTAATACCAATGTCCTTGCTATTGCTGAAATGCAATACTATGCATATAGTTATTGTTATGATTCTCATTGGTAATAAATATTTTTTATTTTTTTTTCATTTCCCATAGGCACAGGTCAGTTATATTTTCAAATCTTTCTATACCAACCGTCAAACGTCGGATTCGAAATTGGAACCCATAAAGGCGGGAACCGACCGGATGTTGGACGCTCGACTCCATCAGATCCGTATCACGACAGACTCCCGCCAACGGATTCATTTCCGGTCGACGGTTGCATTTTGAATTTTAGAACTCAATTTTGAACGAAAATAGGTCAGTGATGCGATTTCAAGATGTTGCGATAGTTTATTCGATTTTCTGTGTTTGCCGACGCTTTATTGACTAGTCGTGGACTTGTTTTAGTAAAATGTAGGCAACGGAAATTGAGTTAGGTTGTTCTTATTTTGAAAACATACTTAGTTTACTCATGCTTTCCCTAATGAATAACCCTTGGGGAAAAGTGAGCCTGACTACATGCTGCTACTAAGAATCATGTAGAGGGAAAATTCAATACAACTTTGTCCGACCCGGACATCAAATAAGATCACGACTACCAAACTAATGCCAATGATCGATGAAGCCGACATTTATTGTTGCAAGTATTTGCTGACATTTTGGTCTACCTATCAAGCCTTTTCTCGACGTCTCATATCACATCGAAGAATGTAATGAACATCAATAAAACAATAGAGATATTTCAGGACCAAAGTTACTGGAAATCCGTAGGAACTGCCTTCTTCTTCTCCCTAGCCTTTATTATTCCCAAGTCACTTGGGGTTGGGTTTTTCTAGTCTAACCGGATTTGACTGGATATCAGTTTTTACACGGAGCGGCTGCCGCCTAACCTCCGCAAGCCGAAGGCTAACTATATCCTAAGGCTAGATCAGTATCAGGATATTATAGGGTACTGACTTCCTAGTTGCGACTGCCATAGATGTTCATGGCAGCCAGGACCGACGGCTTAACGTGCTTTCCGAGGCACAGAGCAGGGGATAATTGTCAATCAATTATCCCCTGCTCCGTGTCAGTCGCACATAATTTCGAAAAATCATATAACTTCTGAAAGTCAGAGGTGCGCGCCGTGGGTTCGAACCCGAGACCCTCTGCATTGCAGTCTGTTGGTCTCCCAGTGAGCCTGCCGACCAGAAAACAGGCGTGGATAGATCCACGCCTACCTATATTAAGGTAGAGCATATAGTAGTATAATCTATGTTAAGGTAGAGCTAGGAACATCCTGGATATTACTAGAAGACATAAAAGACCCTATCAGCATTTTATTATATCCACATTTCGTTAGCTATGACCTTAATAAGTTCAAGTCGTACGTAGACGCGTGCGTATACTCACACCTATATTTTTTTTTTTTTTTAACCGTCCTATCTGTAAAAATCGTTGTGGACGGGCTGCAGTGTAAACTTATCAGCCCGGCAACTTTGTTAACTATATTACGAGTTACAATAATAATAATATTCTACCACATACACACAACACCATCTAGCCCAAACTAAGCAGAGCTTCTACTATTGGTACTAGGCAATGGATAAACATACATATATACTTTTTTTTTCGTAAATACATACATATTATACATAGAAACACCCAGACCAAGACAAACATCCATGTTCATGCACACAAATATTTGTCTTGTGCGGGAATCGAACCTGCGACCTCAGGCGTGGCAGTCGGTTACACTAACCACTACGCCATCGAGGCCGAAAGCAGTAGACAGAAATGTATTGCAACCGCATTTCTAGCTATGATTTTAAGGAACTCGTAATAGAGGTCGTACTTTCTACCCAGCACAGTGACGAACTCCGTGCCGCTATTCATAATTTTTTCAAAATGTTCTTATTTAACACGCTTATATTAGCTTGGTATGTATCTATGTACATATCTATGAATCTATGTAACGGAATCTTTGAACGTGAATTTCACCTCTTTCAAACAGATAGATTGATTTGAAACTCTGCACACTTATCGAGGACCGATGACAATGCAATAATTTAGAAAACATATAAAATTAAAATAAATAAAAGTCTAAAAAAAAAAACAAAAAAAAATATTCTTCATTAAAAAATGTAGAATTAAATTTAATAATTTTAATGTAAAAAAGCGTGGGTTGGGAGTTATCAAAATATCTTAGAAAGCACTTTTTTTAATAAAGCGTGTTTTTGTTTTTTTTATCTATTATTTATTTCACCGTAATTTTCGGTAATAAAACCCGAGACGTCATTTACTACCGCTACACTGAAGGGGCAGTCAGAGAATTTCCTAATTTTTGACAAAAAATCTCCTAGCTCGACCCAGGAATCAAACTCGAGACTTCATGTACAGCATTCGAACTTACTACCACTGAACCATCAGGGCAGCCGACCGCTACCCTACTTATTCTCTTAAAACCGCCACGTCTTATAATAAACTTCATTCATACTTATAATCATAAAGCATATTGAGCTAAAACCCAAACCACTCATAGAAATAAAAATAAAACTGATCAACTCACACACTTGGCACGAAATCGCTCGTAAACGGAACGTAAACGTAACTGGTGCGATTACGGTTTACGTTTCGTTTACGTTATGGTTTACGGCTCGAATGAGGACCGTATTTACGCGTCGTAATTTTGATGTTTAATACGAAGAATGGTTTTAACTCTCGTATGAAAATGATAAGCTATTATGGAAGAATATGAGAGCATTTATTACATTTTATAAGCCACCTTTATTCTCATAAGTAGCTTCTAAAAACCTCTTAGAATATAAAAAAAAATTATTCGCTCTACGTATAATTCCTGTATAGCGAGAGACAAATATTCAAAAAACGGATAAGAAGAACAATCAGACTCGGAATAACCATTTGCGGATCGCACAAAATTTTTAACCATGCGGAATTCGAACCCTCAACACACGGTGGCGAAGCGGTATGGTAGTGGCAGAAGCAATCACTTAAACAACTACATCATCCGTGCAGTGTATTTACTGTTTCCACACGAGGCCAGCTTTGTTTGGAAACTTTGTAGTGCAGATGTTCAGCATTTTTAATACTCTTAAATTTTATTAATTGAAATTATTTTCTTAAATTAAAAATAAATAAAGACAGTTGCGCCTTCACTGTACTTCGATCGCACATAAAAATGAAAAAAAATAGAGAACGATACAGTAGCATTTTCAACATGGGTAATTGATAATACTGAACTTATAATTCAAATGTATTATTGGCATTGTGTGTCAGATGACAACTTAACGTCCGGAGAATAATACCATAATAATTTAAACTAGCGGTCGCCAAGTGGTCGAAATTCGCCCATAATTGATTTAAATTAATTAAGTTTGATCGTTATTAAGGTTTTATTATCTATAACTACACCCTTATAATAACATTTCATTTAGTCACCTACTCCACAGTATATAATGTCTTATCTATGACCTACTCCACATATATATGTAACCATAGTTACGTAGAATTGTACGACATCAGCCGAACAATGCCGAAATACTGCAAACGCGATTCGACTGCTTCTGTCAAATGCATGTGCGTGTAGTGCTTTTTCATTAATTTAATGTATTTCTAATGCATGTTTATAAAAATATGAGGATTTGCCACTTCTTCTCCATATAAACTTTAACTGTGGCAAATTTTATACTCCTCCATCCACGCAATTTTCGTAAAAAGGGATACAGTTTTTGCTTCGCGTATTAATATATAGATATAGTATGGCACCACATATGAAATAAATCATTGGTTGCTACTATATGTTCCCAAAATTTCACGGGATTCCAAAACAACTTAAAGTCTTTATAGGCAATTCAACGAGATCCCTACTCATAATTTCAAACACCCTATTCAAGTCCACACCCACCATATTCTAACAACTTGGTTATGGTTACAACCAGCTGGACTCGTTAAAACTTAGCTATTGACGCTTCTAAAGTTGCCTGTAAATTATTTACGTTAACAAGACGGTCTTTGATAAACAAACTGTTGAGCTAACGTGAAGTTTGAACGCTTTGGTACCTATGTTCAGAACAATATTTATTAATATGGTTTAGCACGTACGTAGTTTAGTATATAATGAAGAAGTTGACCTTATAGTTTAAGGAATATCGACGTCTTCCATTTCAAATTTAATTCTGTTTCTGGTCTGATTTATTTGTCAATTGCAAGTAAGCCAGACATCATTAAGACCGTATTATTGCTGGCCACCAGCAGGCCGCTGTCGCTCAATATGTTATATTATTATATTATAGACAAGCTATAAAAAAAACAGACACAAAAACCAGAATTCAAAAAGATTCAATTCAGTAAACTAATTATATAATTATTTGGAACTAGATTTTGCCCGCGGCTCGCGTTAGTGTAGATTTTGACTGCTGCGGTCCTATTGGTCGTATCGTGATGTTATTAGCCTTCCCGAATAAATGGTCTATCCAACACAAAATGTTATATATGTTGGAGAGTAGGACGGCAACTCGCTTTTGACATGATGAAGCAACAAACTATAGGCGTGGTATTATACTTCGTACGTATACTAATGATAGGCAACAAATACAAGAGAAATAAAACAATAAAGGTTGACTGTGATTATCTCTGATTTGATCCGTAACACAGCGAGTTCGTCACACTGAATGTGTCCGCGCAAGAGTCTCCGGCGCTTATATAACGTCAATATGATACTGACAGTTATAACTGTCACTCCAACTGACACATTGGCTCTGTGGCGAACCTCACTCAAGCTTACGCTTGACGTTCCAAAACAAACTAATAGATGGCGCTTTTTTCAACTCCAATTACAGAAATAAATTACATACCAATGATTATTTTCTTAACTCTCCAACATAAAGATGTTATACGATTTAAAATTTGGTTAGATTCTGAGATCGGTTAAAGATTCACTTAAACGAGCAACTAACCTAGAGGTAACTTCAGTGAATTAACTATTAAATTTTTACGGTCAATAGGTACTTTTTGCCAAATAAATAAATCATTTTCCATTGTAAAATGACGTTTCGTACTCAAAGACTTCGTACTATTTAACAAATGATGATGAGGACCTAAGAAACTCAGTTGTAAAGGCTAACTTCAATTTGATCCCTGGTGCATTTAACATGCTTTTATATTTTACCTTAATACATAGGCAAGATACTAACAGAATATTCTAAACGCTTTGGTTTCCTGTAATACATGTTCGTAACAGCAGCTGCGGCTAATAGCTTAACGTGCTATCGAAAAATACGCTAGGTGAGAGCATATTATATTTTTTTTCTCTTTAATCTGTAAAATCTTAGAATACCAGATATAATTAACACATTGAATGCCATGTAGCAGACACAATAGAAAATGTATTGTTCGCGGTCATTATTGACCGGCATGACGTTTAATGTTATAACATATATAATGTATGGCCACCGGTGTGCGACTGCGACAATAGGTTTAAGTATTGTAAAAGTTTCTTAAATTTCGGTCTTTTGTACGGTCAAACATTGGTGCGTTTCCTGATTACAATTTTGAGTCCCCACAGAACTGTATATCGGTATCTAAAGAACGCGTAAACTAAATATTCCATTGATATTGCAAACGGCCGTTTTTTGACTGCTGCTTCTTTGACCCGTGGCATGAGTTTACGTTGGTATTTGTGACTGTGTGGTTTGACGCTTAGTTTTCAGCATGGCTAAAGTTAGCTACTGTTTTTTGGTAATAAAATATGGATTCTGGAATTACCTCCGATAGACAGCTCAATTGTATTGTTTCATATTCAGTGGGGCCTGAAAAACAGTAAGCGAAATGGGAAAATAAACACTTGCCAAGTTCTTCGACTATATCCTCGAATAGCAATATTGTCATCTATCATATATCGTTTTCCGAGCGCTATGATATGTCCTTTTCAAACGAGGTTTAAAGAGAGTTCTTTTTTCATGGTAGGCAGCGTCTTGTCCATGACCAGCGGTTACCACTTCCCATCAGGTGAGCCACTCGCTTGTTAGCCGCCAATGGCAATAAAAAAAACCAGCTACAGCTTTTTCAGACTTCATGCTGCTTCAGAGAATGTCTGAAAAAAAACTCCAATATCAATTTACTTGACTCTGCATTCGATCTCAAGATTTTATACACAGCAGTCGCATTTACCATCATCGAGCCAGTCAGATAGTAGATATAGAAAGCCAAATAGAGAAATCAATCAATATTTTCTGGTATATCTTTTTTGGTACTCAGCCAAGTAATACTGGAGTGTTTAAAGAAACGGCGTGACATGTGTAGCAGCCAAGTGTTCGCCGTGTATTTGCCAAGTGTTTGCTATAAACGTTGGTTGCCACACCATCGAACTCCTTGTACCATGTTAAAGCACGTACGCTTGCCGTAAGATGACGTATTGTAGGGATGTGAAGTTGTCGATATAACATATCGAGTATACACACACAAAAATGTACTATATTAGTAATTTTAGTATATTTTTGTTTAAATTATACTATATAGTATAACTATAGTATAATTTACACAAAAATATACTCAAATTTTTATGAATCAATCTAATTCAAATGAATGGAACAGTCTAAGGGGAAGACCTAGGCGAACGTTTCTTGATCAGATCGGAGACGTTCTGGATAAAGGCCAGGTTAAGAGCACCTTAAACCGGCGAGCGTGTATGAGGAATGTTATGAAAGTGAATGAAGCCAGAGAAGTGTGTCAGGATCGTAGTAAATGGAAATCCGTAATATCTGCCTACCCCTCTGGGAAACAGGCGTGAATTTATGTATGTATGTATGTATAGTATAACTATGGTCAACATACCGTTTGACTACAGAGGTTTTGCGTTACTGAGGTAGTCCAAATGTAAGTCAAACTCGAAACCTACACAGCATGCAGCGGCCGTAATCAAATTCGACTGTTGTGCATAATAAAAAAAAAAGTATTTTTATTATGAGCAATAAGTCCAAAAAAATGCATAACTAACAAATAGTACATAACATAGACACACACTTGTATATCCTGGAGAGCAGTCTGTTAAATTCACATATCACCAGCTGTGGTCCCACATATTAGACGAAGAGACAATTGCACATTGCCAGACTCTTTGTAACTTACGAGAATTTTTAAATAAAGAAAGCCAAAATCACTTTTCGCAGCTCGGCAATCGAAATCGAGACCACTCGCATAGAAACATAAACTCAACTTAAATAACAGCTAACAGAGCAAAAATAAACACTTGAAAAATACCAAAATAAAAAGACAATGCATATAATTTTTGTTTCGTCACTAAAACAAAAGATAAGTCCTTGTCTAGACGAAAATAATTAAGAGTTTTAATTTTTTAAGGCATAAACTTTTTGATGGATCTTATCTTAGGAAATTTGAATGTTTTATGCAGTAGTTAGAATTTTAAGTAGACTCCTTATTCATTTGCTGAAACTTATTCGCGAAATAGGTTTCAGCAAATGAATAAGAAAAAAAAAGATAGACGTTATTTATGTGTTTATGAAATTCATAATAATATATGGCATAATGGCTGCAACACCTTCTTGATATGAGTTGTAAAATACTGAAATTATATTTAATTGGCGATTTAAAAGCGTGGCCGTGAGTTTCTTGCAGGTTTTTTCTCATAGGCTCAACCTTTTGCTTGAACCTAGCAACTAACTTAAATATAGCTTCAGTAACTTAGTAAACTCACTAACCTATAAATTTTGACGTTCATAAGTGTTACTTTGTGACCTAAATAAATAAATTATTTTAACTTTGACTTTTGACTTTGACTTCATAATATTGGCTTACGTTTACGCGAATGTTATACATTGAAATCAAACAAATTTAGACAGATTTTATCACGTTGTTTATTTTTTATAAATTTTGATATTATATAATTTTGAAACTGTAAACTACTATTGTTATACACATTAACTAGTAATTTCTATTTAAGCTATTGATATTATAAAAACTATTTAGATTTAATTTTACACTTCCTCCGACGTTTCGGCTGCTTTCCAGCAACCGTGTGATTTATGAAATTCAATAACGTTCGTACCCGTGGAATTAGATAAATGTGTAAGACATCCAGTTAACTTTAGGTTCTACGTAATATAGCCTATAATATATATAAGCCTATAGTCGCCAATCATAGACAATTATATGTACTGGTTTAACTGGTCGCCTTGCCACTACCATTGTACCGAGGTTTGGTTTGAATCCCACACGGGACCAAAAATTGTATGATCCACAAATGGTTGTTTTGAGTCTGATGTTCTTTGTATCCATTGTTTGAATTTCTGTTAAGTCTCCCGCGATACATGAATTATCCCCAGTGTCGAAGCTGACTAATTAAGAAAAAACAACTGATAGCATGTGCTGACAAAAAATAGGAATCGCTCAGTATAACTTAACTTGGAACCATTGAACATGAACAACATACACAAAATACTATCATAGCATAGATGCAATCTCTTTATTTAAATTTAGAGGCTTAACATCTAAACGAAGATTATGACAGCCCCGTAATAGCCTAAATAAAATACAAGCGGCAAAGAAAGAGGAATATTAATTCAGATTTTATTCAGATTCAATCTTATCCCACAGGATCGACCTTCTTTACAAAGTGATTTTAATATTTACTTCAGAAAGCTGGCCTCGCCGTCCTAATTCTGTACTTCCCAAAAGCTGTTGTAAAATAATATTTTATTGAACATAAATAGGAACATTAATTTACGTCTTCGAAGGGAGCAAACTATTAAGCATAAGGCAGGACTTGAACTTGTGACCTCGGTGATTTATGCATTCACTTTGCAAACTAAGGTACTAATGTTCCTGTTTCAAGGATCTATAATTTACGAGAACTGGGTCAAATTTGTATACCTTCCTCTGTTTAACCCGTCCAAATTGTACAGGCATAATATTATATGATACATTATATAGGGTCCGATTGCAACCATTGCGTATTGCCTCAATTAAACCATAACCTACAATTATAACATTTACATTTATTGCAGGTAACACAAGGCAAAATATGCAAGCCGACAGCACATTTCAAAGATTATAAGCAACTAGATTTTTCGCGTAAACGTAATTAGGTTAGGTTATCTAACCTAAGTTACATTAGATTATTAATAGTACTTTTTCGGATGATAATAATAATAATATTCTACCACATACACACAACACCGTCTAGCCCAAACTAAGCAGAGCTTGTACTATGGGTACTAGACAATGGATAAACATACATACATACCTTTTTTTTTGTAAATACATACATATTATACATAGAAACACTCAGACCAAGACAAACATCCATGTTCATGACTTGTGCGGGAATCGAACCCGCGACCTCAGGCGACCGAGTATCAGGATTTGGGGACAAGACCTGTCTGTAACTGGTCGCTGAAGATGCTTTCGGGCACTGGAAGGTACAGCGGCTCTCGCTATATACCGAAAGATAGGTGAGCAGGAACGCTATATCATAAACTTGAGTAGCCAGTAGAGGAAGGGTCTGTACCCCTGTGTATGCGAAATTTCGTGATGATCGGATGAGTCTTTAAGGCGAGAAAACGTAACAAACATACTCACATTCACATTTATAATATTAGTTCGGATTAGGATAGGTACTGCAAGAACTTCCACTCTATAATTGGCACTCGCTAGCTTGAAAACTACAATTTTATTAGAATCTAACTAAGCTAACTAATCAGCTATTAAACAATAAAAATAAAGCTATCAACGAAGTTATTAAGAACTAATGAGGGAGCGATGAAGCTGTAAACTCGTGCTAATTTCCCCTGAGTTGAGTCTGATGTGTTATGACGTAATAAACCGGTAATGAATTGTTACCAGCAATGGTTTATCGTCCTGAATTCATATTGCGCATGAATTTGATAAAACGGTTTCATATTTTCGGGGGTTTCATTGGTAATTGATGTTGGGTGTCCTTTTTTAACTTGCCATCATGGAATTAGGATTTTATTTTATTGTTTACTTACCTCTCTGTAATGCCCTGGTTTTGGTATATTTAGGAATTAGACATAAATTATATGCAACTTACATCTATTATAGAAAACTACAGATAAGAAGCGTACTAAGTTCATTGAACCTGAAATTTTTATTTTTATTTTATTTTATATTATTTGGGAAACAAACAGATACAATTTAAAAATAATTAATGTTAAAATTATCTACACTTAATCCAAAGCAGTTTCCACATATAAATATACAGTAGCGCCAAAAAATATTTTAAGTTATAATCTAAAATAACAAATGCACAAGTAATTAGCGTAACAATAGAACAACAACAAAAAACAAAAATATTATTTTAAAAAAGAAGTACAGTACTAGGAACTGAGAGTAACACAGACACAGGAACACAGAGTTACTAAGTTATATTATTTAATTCAGTTTCACAATGCAGGAACAAGACAGGCATGGATAGATTTCTTGAATTTTGGTAAAGAAAAATGGAACACATTAATGGAATTGTCACTGCAGATATTAACAAGGTTATTAAACGAGCGGCAGGATCTTATTATAAAGGAATTCCTCCTATAATTAGTCCTAGCAAAGGACACAGAAAATAATTGCTTTTTCCTTGCGTTGATACGTGGACATCCAAAGCCAACTTTGCTTAAAAGATAAGATGAGTCTACTTGATTCCTTATAATTTTGAACAAAAATACTAGGTCACGTTCATTCTGTCGCATCTCGAGAGATGGCAAGGCAGTCATTTTACCGCAGTTTTCATATTTATAGCATCTCCATGCAATATGATTATTTATTTTATTTTGGATCCTTTCTATTTGATCAATATAGATTTTATATTGTGGATTCCACACTACCGATCCATATTCGAGTATCGGTCTAATAATAGTCTTATACAAGAGCAACACTGTGGATGGACGCTTAAATTCCTTGGTAACCCTGAATACAAAACCCAACATTCGCAGAGCCTTGTTAGAAATAGATGTTATTTGACGATCAAAAATTAGTTTACTATCTAACTGGATCCCAAGGTCTCGCACCTCGGATACTCTTTCTAAATCGAAATAGTGTTGTTATGAGTCTAATGATGATCTGATGATACCTATAGGCAGCAATCTGGATCTAATTACTTTTCTGTACGTCAATTTCATGTTATATTCTTCTTTTATTGTTGCCCGCTATTTGTGGTCCATAATGCATCAGATTCTCCCCATAGCTTTGCTGACAATAAACGTCGTCAATGTTGCTTTAGATTATACTACACTTTCAAATAAAAAAATTAAACGTATTCCAGAGACGCACATTCAAATAAAAAATTAAACGTTTTCCACAGACGCACATTCAAATAAAAAATTAAACGTATTCCTAAACGACTATGAGTATAGGCTGACTTGTTGATAAGATTAGTACCTAAATAGTTATCTGTACAATAAAACCTCTATACTTAATAACATTTTTTGGTCATGGTTCGTCTGCTCACTTGTTCTAAATGAAGTATTTTCCAATCTGCAAGCTACCACACACAACCACAGGTTTGTACAGCAAAAGTCTGCGTCTGCACGCATATATACAATAGATCTTGAAATGGAAATAGACAGACTATATTGTAGTCAACAACGACGTATCGATTGAAGGAAACATAAAGATTTTGTTTCTAAATATGCAATACTGATAGCCTAGTTTAGAAGGACAAACGATGTAAATAAACTAACAAGGTTTCCATAAACATACAGCACGACATTGAAGTGATGCTTAATATTTACTGACCACTGACTGTAGAATATTGCCGCTCTTATGCTAGAGTCTAAAGAAGGAATAAAATTCGTGTTAAGTGATATATAGAGTCGAGTGCTGACAGCACCATGAGTTCCAAAGCGTAGATATTGTATTTATAACGCCCTGTCTAGTTATCACTGATACCTTTTAATTTTGTAGGGTACTAGATTTTTCCACGACTTCGGTCACTTAAATGTAGGTAAGAATAAAACCAGTACTTTTTTCTGAATGAAAGGTCCTTTTCTGAACGTGTGTGCAAAATTTCATGATGATCGATCGAGTAGTTAAGACGTGAAAGCGTAACAAACGAACAAACTCACAGTCGCATTATAGTATAAGTTAATCGGGACATCTCTAGTAGGAAGTAGCTGTGTTCCGTGCTCTATGATTATGGCAGTGTAATTCCAAGTGTCATAATTGCACCCGATAAAACTATTCGGATGTAATTGCTCTTGTGGAACAGTAACCACTACTTATTTTTTACAGCATCGGTCAAATAATAAAATTTATTGACCGATGCTGTAATGTATTAAATACTGTATTAACTACTCTATTACTGTTATTATTTTATTTATTTTCCTTTATTGGGTATAAAGATTATCCAATCAATGATTTGATAACAATTAAATGCGTGCTTACGTTTTTGATATGATTTTAAAATCTATAAGGTTACATTATTATGATAGAGCAGCTGTGTTTATTCTTTAAAATATTTTATCTCCAAATCAAGTGTGGAATCTATAGTAACCATAGTAATAATATTAACTGCCAATTCGTAAGTGATTTCTATTATGAGATTTTATAGAATACGACTGCAGTTTTCACCACCAAAACTTAGTGCTTGATAAAATATTCCAAACTATGTAGAAAGTAGCCGCAAAGTTTGGATAAGATCACTTATTATTCAATTACAAAAGCTATTAATGAATATGCAAAGCTTTATTCTTACTTCACAAAGGTAAAGTAACTTTACTGACTTTTTAGCTTGCTTTCATTTGGCATTATTTTTCATTGCTACATTTTTAACAAGTATGGTTTCCTCATAGATTTTCATATAACATGTGTTCCAAAACGAAGCTTTTCAGAAATTTAAGATAAATTTCTTCATCTTTATGATCAGCAGTAGTGTAAAAATATACAGTTTTATCAAAAAAAAAACTTGTAGTTTTATACTTAGTATGAAAGGCTTTTCGGATTACAACCAGATTTTAACTAAATATCTTATTATTTGCAACCCTGATGTCTCGCCGATCCATATGATCTTAAGCGATAAGCTAGATGATGTTCATTCACAGCACAACAAGAACCAGACTTAAGTGAGAGTGCCTTTGTTCAATTCTCTATCTATTATATATTATTATACATTTTGATAACACATCTATCTCAAAAAAATATCGACGTCTTTAAATTGTTGTATATTGTTGTCCCATCCCTAAACCTATTTTCAACACGACTCACGAGCATACATGTGGTGCTCAAATTGTTCTCAAAACATTACCAAATTTGAGAACATTTACATCATCTTAAATGCAGTATAAACTTTCTTATGCGTTTCATTGTAATTTCGGTTTGCTTTCCACTAATTACTGTGATTAAAACTTTAAAAGTCGTTTAAATCCACGCGATGAGTGCTCATTATGAGGCGTTAGTTCGATATGTGCACGGAGGGCACTAAAGACGTAGAGTCATTTTAGGCGTAAGCTCACATTGGAGTTTGATGGTAAGCGGTTACCATTATGACCATTTTTGATACGACGTGAGTGGTATCACTCGTATATTCTTTATTATTGGCAATAGTGGCTCTTCTCATCAATAAATCTTTAGTATAATATAATTTGGTGTGGTTTAGTGTTAATTGAAAATCCAAATAGGAATTAAGGTAGCTAGTTTTCCCAAGACTATATTTATTGTGTTTTATCATCTGGGTGCCGACTGTGAGTTGTTTTTACGTTAACGCGATCAAAACGGTTACCGCGTTTGGCTCTCTAATTGGTTAAGAGCTTGGACTGGGCCGATCGGAGTGCCGAACGTCATAAACGTGTCGATCGCGTTAACGTAAAACAAATTCGCACTCGGCACTCTGAAGTCCGTCGACCGTTATTCGAGGGAAGTCTTTCTATATCCATACTTAAATAACTTTATATGTCAAAGTAGTATGTACAGCCATAATTATTACAGCAAAAGATTGACAGCCATGTATTTTAAATCCCTTTTAATAGAGGGCTGTTTGCTGTCTCTTAGTAACTTTCCAGATTTATCATGAGCATTTCTTAATACATAATCTTAGTTACTCTATATTTGTGAATCAAATGTGAGGTGTTACAATTGCATGCAAAACATAAGAGCAAACTTATGCTGACGAACCAACTAAGCATTTATATCCATCCAATCTATGTAGGTCGGATTCTGTGAAGGCTGCACTAAGGACGATTTCTGGCACGATCGGCGTGTTCAACTTGTTTGAACGATTAAGCAAGGCGTTTGACTCACGTGTTAACAAACTATCCTAGCTTCATGTGGCTTGGAGTTATGCTCGGGCATAGTTTTACACATGTCTGGATTGTATAGAATTTGACTGGATAAATAATGCGTTGGGTAAAATAACATTGAATAAATGAAATTTTTAAATACAATAAGAGAAAAAGAAAAGAAATTGAATACCCGAATGTAATTCATAGAGCACATACAAAGATCCATGCTTGTATTTTTCAAAGAGGCAGACAGATGTGCATTATATTGTCGGCCTCAATGGCGTAGTGGTTAGTGTAACCGACTGCCACGTTGAAGTCGCGGGTTCGATTCCCGCACAAGTCAAACATTTGTGTGCATGAACATGGATGTTTGTCTTGGTCTAGGTGTTTCTATGTATAATATGTATATATTAAAAAAAAAAAGTATATATTTATGTTTATCTATTGTCTAGTACCCATAGTACAAGCTCTGCTTAGTTTGGGCTAGATGGTGTTGTGTGTACGTGATAGACTATTACATTATTCGTTTTTCTGGAAATCCATTCGCTCGGTTCGAGGTAAAACCCTAACCACAGAGCTGAAATCGATCAGAGACAAGAATGGAAGTTTGCTGAATGAAGAAAAGAGCGTACTGAATCGATGAAAGGAATATTTTGAAAGTTTATTTGAAAGAGAGGAATGGCAAGGGCAAAGTTTCGAAAGGAATGATAATGATAGGAATGATGAAAGCCCTATTAGTATATATGAAATAATGAAAGCATTGAAAAGCATAACATTAGGAAAGGCTGGTGGTTATGATAGGATTACAGTCGAAATGCTGACAGCTGGACAGGATCTCATAGTAAATCAGTTGTGCCGCCTTTTTAACTTATGCTGGAATACCGGTCGTGTACCTAATGATTGGTGCAAGGCCGTCATAGTACCTTTATACAAGGGAAAAGGCTCACAGCAAGATTGCAAAAGCTATAGAGGCATTAGCTTGCTCAGCGTCGTCGGTAAATTGTATGCGAAATTGTTAATTGAAAGGATTGTGAAAGTAACCGACGAGAAAATATGGGATGCACAAACGGGATTTCGAAAGGGTATGGGATGTACGGATTAGGTATTTTCCTTACGGAGCATAGCCGAGAAGGTTTTGGCCAAATGTCAAAAGGTCTATTGTGCATTCGTGGATCTGGAAAAGGCTTATGATAAAGTGGTGAGGAATGAACTTTGGTCGGTTTTGTCCATGTATGGAGTGAATAGTAACCTCACACGAGCTCTGAAATCTCTTTATGACGATTCCAGAGCTTGTGTTAGGATAAATGAGACTTACACAGAATGGTTTAACATCGAAAAAGGTGTCTAACACCTTTTTCGATGTAGCGTTACCCTGGCTGTTTAACCTATACATGAACAATTGTTTGAAAGATTTAAATGATTGTGAATGGGGATTAAGAATGAATGAGTTACTTGTCAAATGTCTACTTTATGCCGACGACCAAGTAATACTTGCGTCATCGGCAGAAGAGTTGCAGGCGATGCAATGGTAACTATTATGCATGATGCTTGTGAGAGTAAAGGAATGAAAATGAATGTAAGCAAGACGAAAGTAATGGTATTTGAAAGGGAGGAGTGCATGAGGATGTGCAATATTATGATTGATGGAGAACAAGTGGAGCAAGTGAAAGATTTTGTATATTTGGGTACTTTGTTTACAAGGGATGGTACACATGAGGGAGATATTGAAAGAAGAACGATTGCTGGCAATAAAGTGAATGGCGCTCTCCGCGCTTTTATGAACAGTCGAAATGTATCCGAAAAGGCACGTTTGGCTATTCATAGAGGACTATTAGTACGTACACTTATGCATGGTAGTGAAAGTTGAGTATGGCAAAAGAAGCATGAGAGCAGAATAAATGCTGTAGAAATGAGAGCGCTGAGAAATATATGTGGTGTGACTCTGAAAGATAGAATAAGTAATAGTGTGAACAGTCGCAAGGGAAAGACCTAGGCGAACGTATTTTGATCAGATCGGAGACGTTCTGGATAAAGGCCAGGTTAAGAGCACCTTAAACCGGCGAGCGTGTGTGAGGAATGTTATGAAAGCGAATGAAGCCAGAGAAGTGAGTCAGGATCGTAGCGAATGGAAATCCGTAGTCTCTGCCTACCCCTCTGGGAAACAGGCGTGAATTTATGTATGTATGTATGTATAACTATACTTGTCCAGCGATATTTTCAGGTCCCATGCACCAGGAGTAAAGACTATTAGTTGTTTGCCATAAAAATACATTTTCGTTAAATGGAATCGATTTTAGGTCCTGATGATTGCACGCAATTAAATTAGGGCCTGCCGCCCTAGGGAAGTAGCAAAATGTTATTCAGTTTTGCTATAAGAACATATTTAGTAGCAACATGAAGTCAGAAAATATGCCTTTAAGCATAGGTTTCTATCATAGATGCGCTCGACAACATTATACATACATAAATATAACATATAATGCCAAAATGACATCTTAGTTATAAATAAAATATTATCCCACTCACTCGTATTGAAAACTGTACATCATGTAAATGTAACATGTGAAAGAACATGGTTTACAACTTAGAAAATCAGTTATAGAGTTTATTATCAATCCGCAAGACTATTAATAATATATCCATATTAAATAATCTAAATTTGACAGTCGCGGTTTACCCGCGTTGACCAATACCACAGATTATATATTATTATATCTCTTTATTATTTTACCTCAGACCAATAATCAGGTGGCTAATGTTGCCAGTCTAATAATTAATAATATTAATAATATAACAATAATAATATATCTTGTAACCGATACTTACAAGTACTTGGGTATGTGTGACATACCGGCGTTAAGTATACATGGCGTTAAGTATCAATGAGGCTGACATGAAGCAATCGCTGCAGGAGCGTTTCTTTGTTCGCCTGAAAAAAGTATTAAATAGTCTTTTATCAGGTGGCTACAAGGCGCGCTTGTAACGGTTGAGTCATGCCGGTTCTCATGTATTCCTTTGGCATACTTAAGTGGACTCAGACTGAACTGGATGCCCTGGACCGGCGGGTATGTATACTCTTGACGCCATACCGCATGCATTACCCACGTTCGTCTGTGATGAGATTGTATATACCGCGGAAATGTGGAGGCCGAGGCTTTCTGAATGCCAAGGCCCTTCATAACCGCGAGGTGTGCCTCAACCTCAGAGAATATTTTCTCCAGGCAGTCGTGAGTATGCATCAGGATGTAGTTGTTGTGGACACCTGGAAACTGGCACAAGCGTGTAGTACTAAGCACTAACGATCGCAGGGATATATGGCAGAGCAATGAGCTTCACGGTAGGTTCTACGAGGCTCTATATGGAGCCGATGTAGACCTGTTAGCCTCCGTAAACTGGCTACGTTTCGGTGACCTCTTTGGGAAACCGAAGGTTTTGTATGTGCTATTGCGGACGAAGTTATCAAAACGAATAAGTACCGGAGATATATCCTGAGGGATGGTACGGTTGACATTTGTCGGGCGTGCCACCTATCTGGTGAGTCCCTCAGGCATATAGTTTTCGGTTGTTCTTGTCTTACTAACGGCGAGTACTTGTACAGACATAATCAAGTAGCCAGGATTATTCACCAGCAACTTGCTCTGAAATACAAACTTGTAGATGTTGAAGTGCCGTACTACAGGTATAGCTGAATCAGTTCTCGAAAATGGTCATGTGACTTTGTACTGGGATCGAACTATTATCACAGACAGGACTGTTATGGCCAAAAAACCTGACATTGTGGTGATAGGTCAATCAGAGCGCCGCGCAATGATTATTGATGTCACCATTCCGCATGACGGCAATCTCGCGAAAGCTGAAAAAGATGAATAAATTAAATATCTTGATTTAGCACGCGAGGTTGTCGACATGTGGGATGTAGATTCGTCAATCATTGTGCCGATAGTCATATCATCTAAAGAGGCTCGCGTTAGGTGCTTGGATCAAGGATTTGATGCAGAAGGCAGTTCTATTAGATACGACACGCATTGTAAGGAGGTTCCTATCTCTGGAATCCTAACCACCGGCAGCTTGGACTCTGTGCCCGATGCCGGTGGGTTACCATATATTTTATATTTTAAATGTATGTTTTATATATTATGTATATTTCAAAATTAAAAATATATTGTAAAGATTTAAACAAAGATTATAATAATATAATAATATTTATTTAAATAATAGGTACAATAATTTATAATAAACGATTACCTATTGGTATTATATATTATAAAAATAGACTGATTATAAATAAATAAACTTATTTAAAGGAAGCTTACACGTTTCTTTCTTTCTTCTCTTTCTACGTTAAGAGCAGACCTGATGATTCAAATGTTTGCCATTGACTTATATATTACTGTTTGCCTAGAAGATGTAATAAACTCGTCTTCTAATACGCGGCACCTAAAAACGTAGCTGGCTCCATGTAGTTGAATTATAATACCAACCCCTTCGGGGATACAAAAGCTTTAGTTTATATAGGTATGTATTAAAGTTATATTGTGAGAAACAATTTTCCATTTACTAAAGTTAAGGGGTCGTCTTACATCACGTTATATTTAATTCTCGCCACCATTACGTCAGCTCACTGTCAATCCGCTTGTCAATATACGCGGCTGTCAAGTCAGACAGGGGTGTTGTAGACGGACGATTTGGCGACGATTTTATTTTTTATTGTTATAAATAATGGACGTTATATTTAACGTGAAAGTTTGGGACCTTTGATAGTTAACTACTTTTGGTTTATTTGATGGATTTTGTTGCTGTTTATTTTGTTTATCTACATAATCGTCTTTTGTTTAGTGGTCAGTGTATGTCGAATACCGAGTCGAGCCAATCATCAAGTAGTCATTAGGTTTTTCTAACAAAAACTTGTCAGCAACAACCCGTCGTTATGAAGTTGGTAGTATTTTATTCGCTTGCCTTCGACAACACATAAAGTTGTTGATGTTGCATTGGAATAACGATCAATAATATGAATATATTCAAATTATTAATATATTCGTTTAACTTATATGTATAATCATTATGTAAAAGTTTACGCAATAAATCGAAAATGTTCAGAAAATGCTTTAACAAATTGCCAGCATACTGTTGGCGCGGAATGCAAAAACGGAATGTCTACATAATAGGTTCCAAATGCGAGCCCGTTTCCAAAATGGCTACCTGTATTTCAACGACATTGGGAAACATAAAACACTAGGACAATCCTATAATTTTCCTTCAGGCCACTGAAAAGCTACCGTTGTATTTACAAAACACGTAACTCTAGCTTGCCTAAACTACATTTACAAGCTACCCACGCAGGCTATATACGAGAATTAATTACAATTTGACGGCCTCGATAGCGTAGTGGTTAGTGTAACCGACTACCACGCCTAAGGTAGAGGGTTCGATCCCCGCGTAAGTCAAACATTTGTGTGCATGAACATGGATGTTTGGTTTGGTCTGGATGTTTATATGTATAGTATGTATTTACAAAAAATAAGTATATATGTATGTTTATCCATTGTCTAGTACCCATAGTACAGGCTCTGCTTAGTTTGGGCTATATGGTGTTGTATGTATGTGATAGAATATAATATATTAATATTATATTATATAGGACGGATGACGTAGTCGTTTATGTGGTCGCCTCGCCACTGTTACTGCGCCAGGTGTTGTGGGTTCGAATCCCACACGGGTAAAACTTTGTGTGATCACAAATGGTTGTTCCGAGTCTGGGTGTTCTTTGTGTCCGTTGTTTGAATGTTTGTAAAGGCCCCCGTGATTCAACATAATTCCTAGTGGAGAGATGTTAGAAAAAGAAATTTACACTTTCGCAGGCGTTAATGTAGATCGTTTACACGGTGCTCAGTCCCGCAAAAGTGAGCTTGCATGTTACTCATGCGGTATATAATAAGAATCCTAAGTAAAATCCCTCTCCGAAGCCTTTATCTGTATCATACAGTTGAAGGTTTGAATAGTAGTTATGCGTCTACTAAACGTTCAGGCCACCAGATGGTGAGCAGTAACCCTTAAACTATGACGTTCACAACACCAGATATACCACTCCCTACCAGCACAGAAGGTAACGATAAAACAGGCAACCTTAATAAAAGCACAGTCATCATCATTTCAGCCGAAAGACGTCCACTGCTGGACATAGGCCTTCCCCAACTCAATTCTTCTTCCAGCTCATCAATCTTCTCGTCGATCCGCAGTGTGCGCGTGTTTAATGTTGCCAGGGCCAATTGTCGTCGGTGTAGCACGATCTTTGCCGGAGATTCTTAGTACTCCCTGCTCCGCCGTTACCATAGCCGCTACCTGAGCCAGGACTAGCGGGGCCACCGGGGACTTGAGGCCGGTTTAAAAAAAGCACAGTACTTCTTTATAAAGATTGGGTTTCGAGTCACTGTCGAAACACAACACTAAGCTGCTAGGCTTGGCTGTGATATTATGTAAAGCAGAAAGAAATTTCTATAGTCTGACTACCCTAGTTTGAGTTAATTCCCAGTATTTATTGAAAACTATATTTAGCCCGCAGCTTCGCTTGCATAAACGTAGGCTAGCGCCCCGCCCGTCAGGCATTGAGTAGGAGCGATGCCGTTAGTCGTGTCGGAGCGTCGCCAAGGAGTCATCGCCCGCAGACTTTCCTGTCTGTATTGGGCACTGCTGGGTGGTTCACTGATGCAGTTTCAGTTCCAGCGACCCACCCATCATACAAAGCAGCGAGTTGGTAGACCGTGGGGTTTTAGTCACTAGGCCCGAAATTTCGAGAGAGCCCGACATAACCCTTTCGCTTCCTCTTGTGGCCAGGAGGTATGAACAAGGAGTACCTGCTAACGAAAAAAAAAATTGCCCTATGTCCTTTTTTGTTCCCCTGATAACGTGTATGCGACATTTCATGATGATCGGTCGAGTAGTCAAGGCGTGAAATCGTTACAAACAAACTCACATTTGTATTTATTTCTGTTAGGTAAGATATTACTAGAACCTACACCAAAAGCCGCACCAGTCCTACTAACAACATTAAGTCTTCTTTTCCCTAGCCTTTATTATTCCCAAGTCACTTGGGGTCGGCTTTTCTAGTCTAACGGGATTTTACTGGATATATCCTCATCTGACTCCGCAACCCGAAGGCCAACGATACCCTAAGGCTAGACCAGTGTCAGGATATTATAGGGCACTGACTTCCCAATAACGACTGCCATAGATGTTCATGGCAGCCGGGACCGATGGCTTTGCGTGCTCTCCGAGGCACGGAGCAAGCGATAATTGTCAATCAATACGTACATAATTTCGAAAAGTCATATAACGTCCGACAGTCAGAGGTACGCGACGTGGGTTTGAACCCGAGACCCTCTGCATTGCAGTCTGTTGGTCTCCCCACTGAGCTATCGCTACTTATGCTAACTGCCTACATTAAGTACCTAACAAAAACCCCTATGAACGATTTTACTAATACTGAACGACAGTCTGTATAAAACAACCGAGGCGCCTGAAATCACAGTAAGTGCGAACTAAAATATTCATAATGGTAAATATGGAAAATCTTGTTGGAACCTTTCGCTTGAGCGGTACATGTTAAGCTCTTAGTTATTTATAAAGCGTCTCTCGGAATATACGTAGATTTTAGATAATCCAGGTGGCAGACGAACGTTCACTCCGACTGACTCTCAACCTTACGTCCAAAAGTCCACTTACCATCAGATTGACCGTATAAACATGCCTGCAATACTGGGAGTACCATTCGTATGAAAAAGTAAATTCTGTGCATATGATATAAAGTACTTAACCTACGTATTTTACGTTTGTGAAATCGTTTTGTTTGCAAAGACACAATGACACAGAGTTTGACCCCAATGCGAGATTTGTGTTTTCATAATTTAAACTTTAAGCCTGCTTTAACTGTAAAGAAAATATCGTGAGCATACTCCGTAATGCTCTCGACGATGTGTAAAACGCGCATTAGGTCAGCGTGGATTATGGCCATCCTTCTCATTTTTATAAGATGCTTGTGTCTAGCAGTGGTAGCATACCACTACTGTAATTGAGGTCTCGGGTTCTAAATCCGGGTCGGGCAAAGTATGATAGCGTTTTTCTATCAACAAATTATCAATAGCAGTACTTAATCAGGAGCACCCCCGTAGAAGACAATAAATCATTATAGACTCTCCTATTACGTAGGAATTAAAAACATAGCTTGACTGCACGGATAGTGTAATGATTTAATAGAATGGTTACCTCGCATCTGACACTATATCGAGTGTTGTGAGTTCATTCCCACGACCGCGTAAGTTCGCCGCGACACGGCATTTTTCTTAAGGCAGGAGATTTCATTTGGAACGAAGTTCCTTATCGCGCGTTGTGAAAGGGGACTAGACGGAAAAAATTCTTACGAAAAGTTGTCACGACACTTTTTGCTATAGTAAGCTATTGTAAGCTGTGCGGCGTGCGTAAGTAGTTACGCTATCTCGCTCGCACTGTTCATTCATGCGCCAGCAGATTACTTCATTATGGAAAAAACGCGTGACCTTGTGGCCAGCTGCGAGCTAACAGACTTCTTATTATTATGCACGCGCCATGTAGGGTGTGTATCTTTTATGGATTTTTTTAGATTTTCGGAAATTTATAAATTAATTAATTAAAAAAAAATTATTACAATTCCTTCACTAATTAATCGAAAGGAACTTCGTTCCATCCGGGTGTCCCTTGACACCTCTCAAGTTTTTTTTTATAATAAATCGGAATAGCTTGCTGAACGTGAGTGTAATATACAGTTAATACACATAACAATGTAAGTCCTAAAACATATCTGTGTGTAAAACACCTGATATTCAAATGAAAGTTTTAATAAATTTAAAACAGTTGTGTAAAGTAAATTATTTTCGAAAGGTTTATTACTCAGTCGCTGAATATATTTATACTAATATTATAAAGCTGAAGAGTTTTTTGTTTGTTTGGTTGAACGCGCTAATCTCAGGAACTACTGGTCCGAATTGTAAAATTCATTTAGTGTTGGATAGCCTATTTACCGAGAAAGGCTATTGGCTATATAACATCACGCTACGAACCACGGGGGCACCGCAGTAATCATAAACGTGGGTGAAACCGCGGGCACATCTAGTAGATGATAAAAATGCTTGGGATTGAGTTGCTTTCACTCACAGGCTATTTCCAATCATATTATTAAGTTAATTGTAATCAGAGTTGCTTTATTTGTTATTAATATGTATCTTAGATATAACAAACTTTTACTTTTTATATCTTATTAAAATAAACTACTATGACAACACACAGCATGCTCATAGAAATGCTCATAAAAAAAATAATATAAAATAAAATTGTATTGTTATAAACATTTGGCGATTGAAAAGAGTGGCCATGAGTTTCTTGCTTACTACTTCTGATGAAAGTTCTACTCCTTGATCAGGCTTTTATCAATGCTACATTTTTATTGCCTTATATACATATTTATTATATAATAGTTAATTGACGTGACCAAGAATTCTTTGCACATTTTTATGGCAATAAAGATTTTTGTCTTTGACCTCTGCCTGTCCCTTTGGGGATGCAGGCGTGTACTATGTAGGTATTGTTACTACAAGTTTTAAACGCGACTGCAGCTTTTTGTTACAAGTTATACAATCGCCACGCCTTTTTCTCATAAAGTTGTTCAGCTCGAACATGATAATTAAACTTTCTTCACATCGATACAAACACTTATAATATTGATTGGAATCACAAATGCTTGCAGCACCGTTACGTTGTAAAATATTTTAATTAAGTTATAAGAAAGATAGGCGATGTGTCATTTTGTTGAAATATTATTTGGGCGTGATTCCTTGAGGCGATATATGCATATCGTTGATCTTACGACTAGAAGTATCTACGTGTAACGTATAGCTTATATGCATATAGGTTTGTATATTCCCGAAGGGGTAGGCAGTATTACATGCTCGTTTTGACATCTATTCTTACCAAGCACATTTCTAGTCTCAGTACTGAGACTGAATATATTCTAAAAGAAAAAGATCTTAACTTAATACCATTAGTAGGTTCTTCGTCCGAATACCGAGGGTCGTACCTAAGACCTTACGATTGTATACAAACATTAGCGCAAACTTATGCTACCAGACTAAGGAGGCATATTGTATGTAGCGTATATATATATATATATATATATATATATATATATATATATATATGTGTGTGTGTACAATAGCTGTAGTCACAATAATAATTAAAACCCTAGCAGATCACATATATTTTGGGCTATAAAAATTGTCTTCAGTGTCAATTAATACATTCTCGTTCCATCACAATTGGGATTTTTTTGTATTTCTAGCAATTTGGGATCCAGTCACGAGTATGCTTATTAACTCATTCAGCAAAGTTAGCATGCTTGTGGTAAGAGAGGGTTGATACGTTGTTAGATCGAACCCGCGACCTCTCGATCGTAAGCCGAATGCCTTATCCATTGGGCTACCGCTGCTTGTCGCCAATCACGACGTCCTATAATTGGTGCGCATTGAGTAAAGTGGTATTGGTCATCGATTAGGAAATTCAGAAAATATCTGTATGGAGTCCATAAATGTATTAGGTAAATGGCGAAGGACCGACCTTAATTAAATTGTTAAAAGAAAAAAACATGTTCACACAGCGACACATCAACCTAGACTGTTTGGATTTTGAACTATTAGAAGTTGAACGCTGCGAACCGTGCGAGAGAGTGCGGTATATTTTTGTTACGTTCTATCCTTACCATTACATCGACACTACTATAAACTGTCCCTTGCCGACAATTCTATATTTTGTATGTAGCGTAGTTATGCGTATATAGGGTATCTAACTTGATGTGTAGCCGTGTGTACCACTTATTGGGAAACACTGGTTTAGAACAACCGAATCTAAGCCCGGTTTAAAACAAAGCAATCCCCGCCTACATATTAACATGTCAGCATTTTATTAATAGACAATACTAATATAATTAAACTGTTGAAAATAAAGACATCGACTGTGGACAATAAATTACGTTGTGGGTGTGATTTATAACCTCAAATGATAGGTTAGCCGCAAACTCGGAGGACTACTGTTTGATACGATGTTTTCTTTTTATTGGTCTGCAGAGATATGAAAGGGAAGAAGCCGATGCATTCTTTAGAATAAATTAGATGCGTCTATTGAAGGCAATTTATTGTGATTGACTGTTTAGTCCTGGCTTTAGTGTGCTTAAGTTTGTGCTTACGCCTTTAACGTACCCGGGAAAGGGTGGAAAGAGGTATATTATGTCTTAGATCTCATATTCTAGGAGGCGAGCTTATTGTCTACCTAATTATTCATGTATTCTATGTATCTTATTCTTTAAAAAAAGTCAACGCCGGCCCTAGTAATGATTCTTGTGTCGCGCGGGACTTTACAAACATTTAAACAACGGACACAAAGAATACAACCATTTGAGGATCACACAAACGTTTCGCATGACTTTGTTCGCAAGAATTGTACGAAGCGACACTTTACAAAAATATTTTATTATTTGTTAATACGCACACCTTTGAAAGACGGGGTCGCTCTAAAATAAGAACTACATATGTGTGCGATGCGACACTACAAAAAATATTATTTTTATAACGTGTTGTTACGCACAATTTCGCACATTTATCGCGAACAGATTCGTGTGAAACGACCACTAAGCCGTCCCGAGTTGGCATCAAACCCACAGCACTCGGCACAATACCAATGTTAAGGTGACCATTTAATTTACGATGACGAGTTATAGATGAAAAAGAAAACGATTAGCTATACAGGGTATCCGGTAATTAATGGATAACCTTGAAATGTCTTATAGAAGAACTGAAGGCCGTTCAGAAAAAAAAATAACAGAATTAAAAAATATATATATATTAAAAAGTGCAAGCTATATTCTGAATTATTTCATTTTCTGAACCGCCATTAGTTCCACTATAAGACATTTCCAGGTTATACATTAATTACCGGACACCCTGTATATATTAACGTCGAGACAACACATTAAAGGAGAAAATATAATTATTATACTTACGGCGTAGTTAAATAGGACCTAGTTCAGCATGAGTTAGATATATGCCTAATTCTGTCTTCCAAAGGGAAGGCAGAGGTGAATTATTTATATGGTTCATTCGAACCAGGCTCCTCTTTGAAAAGAATTTTCTTTTATTTCTATTTCAGCGAATTGAAAATTTAAAAATAGTGGATGTAACTGACCTCTGCTTTCTCCTTTGAAAATATATACAGAATATACATTAATCTGGAAAGGCATGTATATTTGTGTTACACGTATTTTAAACTTAGTTTGAGTGCTTTCGGGGGTTAAAATTCATCAACCCGATGGAAAATCTCTGGATTTAAACATTTTTATAAATTACATATTAGCACATTTTTTTAGACAATCTTTTATCTAAAGACTTGTGATAAGATTGATTATTATTAATGATTTCAACCGTTAATCGAAGTAAAAATGAACCGGCGTGCCTATCACACGCTTTACGACACCAAAGCCTGCTGGATCAATTAAAACCACCCAAAAATTCAATAACAAATATTGAAAAGAATCTCTAGAAATCTTAACGCTCCAAATTAAAAAGGTCGTTTCTATAAAATCTTAAATGACTCATAAAGTTTATTGTTATTAAATACACGTACAGTCGGCTAAAAATGTAGTGTACGGTTGAGATTCATTTGAACGTCATGAAACAAAAAGATCGATTTTCTCTTGCAATAATATTATGACAGTAACAATTTCTCGCTTTATCATATATTATACATAGACTTAGAATATTTTCGCTAAGTCTATGGTATTATAGATATTTACGTCATGCCATTTTTTTTATGGCTTAGTGAGGCAAACGAGCAGACGGATCGCCTGATGGTAAGCGATTACCGCCGCCCATGGACACCCGCAACCCCAAAGGAGTTACAAGTGCGTTGCCAGCCCTTTAAAAAGGAATGAAGGAGGGAAAGGACAAAGGAAAGGATAGGAAAAGGATCGGGGTACTGGGCCTCCGGCTCTCTCACTCACCGATGCGAAACGCAACAGTACGCGTACCGTTACTTTACGTGAGTATTTTGTGAGAGGGTAGTACTACCCCGGTCGATCCGGCCCATTCATGCTGAAACCAACGAGGATCTACTACCTTAATGCCATGTGTCAAGTTTGAATTATCACAGCTAACAACAACTTACCTCCTTGTCTAAGATCTCTTACACTCCGTTTGAAAAGTCAATCATAGCGATAATTAGATCGCACAGAAAAATTGTCAAAACTGGTAGACCACTTTCTTGGCCGACTGTACTAGGTTTTTATTCCGGTGACATTGATTGCTCGACATTTCTTGGTGTAATTTATTGATTTATGAAGAAAGTCGGTTGGTTAGAAGGAAGTGTAGTATATGTCGTATATATTTAAAGATAAGCTTCTGTCGTAAAATTGGATAAGCGAGAGAAAGGTGACTTAGATTTGTAATTGTTTTTTGATCTCTATAAAGATTTTTATTTGACTGTGTAATTGGTCGCGTGGTTGCAGTTACATATGTTTGGTTGGGTCCTCAGGACCCGGGTTCAATTTTTGAGTCGGGTAAAATTTCACTGTGATTTTGGTGAGACAATTTTTAACGAGGGATAATTTCAGACATCGTGTTGCTTGCACAAAGTCTAGTAATATTCTGCGGTATCAAAAATTTAAAGCCTATTGCGAGAGACATATAAACATAACTAATGAAATCTGGTGTAATTAAACCTCTGCCTACCTTTTTTGGGGGTAGATAGATGTTAATTGATGTACATAAGTATCTTTTGAGGGGTATTGTGATTTGGACAGTCAAATAAAACAAGAAAAGTTTGTTTAACGTTTTCTTATCATATCACACATAATCAAACGAAAAAAGAAATAGCTTGAATGAAGAATTTGATAAGAGTAAAAGTATGAAGACAGCCGATCAGTATATAATAATAATATAATATTCTATCACATACACACAACACCATCTAGCCCAAACTAAGCAGATCTTGTACTATGGGTACTTGGTTTTTTGTAAATACATACATATTATACATAGAAACACCAAGACCAAGACAAATATCCATGTTAATGCACACAAATGTTTGACTTGTGCGGGAATCGAACCCGTGACCTCAGGCGTGGCAGTTGGTTACACTAACCACAATGCCATCGAGGCCGCCAAATATACCTAATATTTATTATAGCAATTAGAAATCCATGGTCACTGCCTACCAAAAAACAAATGCAATCATGTTGTAACAATCTGTCAGCACAGATGAAATAATAAAAAGCACAATAAAATAATTATTGCGATCCAAGCCGAGGCAATAAATTGTTCCCGAACGGATCTTCTCATGGTAACTAAATCACAAAATATATATGGCGTGTAATTATTGAAAACATATTTTTTCTCATATTAACAGGAATTAATGGTGTCGTGTTGTGTTCTGTGGGATATTTATGGGTTCGTTGGCTTTATGAGAATGCTTTATTTCTATGGTTAGGTAATTTAATGGGAGAATTCAAGAGAATTGATAGAAGTGTAATAGGGATTATTTAAGTTCTATGATTTTCTGCTGGTGGCGTAGTGTTTTAAGTGACAGTGTAGCACCTATCAAGACGGTTCGGTCTGTGGGGAAGACCTTGGGGGAGTCTTATGTCCAGCAGTGGACGTCTTTCGGCTGAGATGATGACGATGTAGCACCTGTCAGTACGCCGAGTGTAAAATACTGATTTATAAGTTATTGTTCCGAGTCTGGGTGATTTTTGTAAATTGTTTGTATATTTGTATAATCGCCAGCGCCTCACAAATCAGACTTACTGCGGGAATAGACGTAAAATAAACTTATACGACCTTGTTAAGTGTGGTAGGTTTATGTTGTGTTTGCAAACATTATAGTTTTTAGTTTCTTGGTCGAACAAAGTGTTATTTGCATTTTATGGAGCTGCACATGTGTTGAAATAGTACTGGGTTAACGTTAATTGATAATAATTAACTTCTCGCTTCTATAGGTAACTCCCAGAGACATTAGATGACCTATAATCTGAATATGGAGCTAACTAAATGTGGTTTTAATAATATTATTTTGTATTATATAGGCTGTTCGGCAATTAATAGATAACCTTGAAATGTCTTATAGTAGAACTGAGGGCCGTTAAGAAAAAAATTAAAAAAAGGAAAAATATTAAAAATGTGCTATAGCTAGTCATACTTTTGACTGTCTATATATTAGCATAATTAGTGTTTAATAATAAAACAACAAAAAAACGATGGAATTAATTCATTTATGGTCGTGGTGTACAAGAAAGTTAAATATGGTAATTAAAAAAACATCATATCTCAGGTAGTAGTTATTTCATTTATAGATTAACGGCTGTTAGTTCTACTATAAGACATTTCAAGGTTATCCATTAATTACGGACACTCTGTATATCTATTATTTTTAATTTTGGACATTATATAGTTTCACGTTTATGTCTCCAAACATATGCAGTGGTGTTTAATCATATCAAAAATTTCCTGGCTATGGGTTTACTACCATTGCACTGCCAAGTAAATTTAGTTAGCTCTAAATTATTGTAAATGAACGAGTTTTCATGTTTGCAGAATTAAACTTTTTAACTTGGACAATGTGTTCAGCCATTTGTAATATAATATAAATTACTTTGTATTGGTTTAAGTTGAACACACATTTGCACAAATTACAAATTGCATGTGTTATCAAAATACCGCACAGTCATGGATATGTAGTACAAATGAATGCATTTTTACCTTTAAAATACTAGCAAGACATAATATTGAAGACAATATGCTAGTATTTTACATTCGCATAAACGTAAGAAATTTTACGCGAATGTTATACAATGTAACAAAACTGCTTTATACGGATTTTATAGCGTTTAACTTAAATAGTAGTAAATTTTGACAGCAGTAGTTTAATAATTGCAAAATAATGTAGAAAAAGAGTTTTTAAAATATACAATACGATAGAATCCGTATCCAGTAGTTTAATTTCAATACTAGCAAGAAGTTATTCTAATGTTTTACCTATTCTATAAGTACTTTTAGATTCTTCCTACTCTAAGATATAAACGTCAATCATAATAGACTTGTTCGGCGTATATCGTGACTACAAATTTTCAAGTACACGTTCACCTTTAAACTACCTTTAATAACTTCAGAAATTAAATACCGAATACTTCAATGTTGATTTACGGGGCAATCTATTTAAACGGACATAAATGCCTATGCCCATGGTGACCTTCCAATATTGACCTCCTGAGGTGACTGACCTCTAGTGTATATTCACATTTTATTGGGTAATTATTTTGTCTTGTGATTTATAAAGCCCCTGTTAGATTCATGGTTTAATGCCTTGTTGAGGTTAGAGTAGATGAAACTGGATAAGAATGGTTTGGGATCAGACTAAACTGAGTTGTACAATTTAGAGCTAACTAAATTCTGTTTTTATTTTTATTTTTGTAATTTTGGATTCTTTTCTTAATTTTTTTGATTTCTTCGTGTTTTGCGTGTGCCCTTGTGTGCCAAAATAAATATTTTTCTTTCTTTCTTTCTTTCTTTCTAGAAGCCCAAAATATTTATGTATCGTTTTAATCATTTGGGTTTTGACCAGTATAATGGTTTTTAAGAGCATTAAATTATGTGCTAGTTTATTTAAATATATTGTTTGAAGTCCTGCTCAAAGGGCGGCTCATGACCGATTGCCAATTACTGGGCACTCTTTCTAACTCTGTGCTACGCCTAAGTTTTTCTTAGGCAGACATTCTTTACCCAACTCACTCACCAGGACCAACAAGATAAATCAAATCTACAAAGACTTTCTAGTCTTTGTAGTTTTGATCATGTAAATTAGATTAACATACGCCGAAGCATTAAGCACATACCTCATCTATATTAATATTGGTTACTCACTAGAAACCGATGTTCATCACAAAATCTGATAACTTTTAGTTTCTCTTTAATGTCAGAAACTTTCACAAGCATATGAAAGACAACTCACCAATAATTTAATTAACATAAAAATGCTATCGTAAGGCTTTACAATATATAAATACTAAATTTTTTTATACTGTTATATTCTAAAGAGTAAAGATTTTTATTTGGTTTGTCAGGATTTAAATCAAAAGGTAATCAAACGATTTTAAAAATTCTTTCACCCATAACATGGGCTATATTTTGTTTTTAAACAGTACTATTTCTAACATAACCATTTTATTTTTCACGTGTGGAAATGCACCTGATGCATATCCTCTAACCACAAAGGGAAGCGAGAGGGTTATGTCCGGCTCTCCCGTACTTCGGGCTTACGGACCAAAACCCCACGGTGTGCACACGCTCTCTGCCTTGTAATTACTAACATAACCTAACTTTGCCTATCCAGTCTCTACATAGTCCAATCCGTCGACATCAGAGCAACGACAGTCAGATGCATTAGCCATGTTTGTCTCAATAAAACCGCCCTTTAATTGCGGCTATTCACTGTGACTTATTGGCGTTCATCGTTTTATCCCACCTAATTAGGGGACGTAATTAAATAAGGTATAAATCCTTCGGTAAAGTAATAGGCGATAGGGTAAATAAATAATTTTATTGGTAACTTCTTTGATTAGTACGTAGTAAAATAAATGTCATTGGAGATTGGCTCTTTGATTTCTTGGCTTAGGTTTGAGTTACTGGTAATGTTTTATTAGATTTTTTGTTAAACTTTCTCAGTACTAGCACCGGTTTTAGTAATATGGCCGGTAGATGATAATAGAGATTTTCATCGGCCGGTATGTTTTTTATATATACTTTGCGCAGACATGGCCATTAACTAAGAGTCAGAAGTCCGATATCGGGATCTGCCATCGTGCCATGGAGCGCAGTATACTCGGTGTTAAGCTGAGAGATAAGATCAGAAATACAGTACTGCGCTCTCAAACAAAGGTTAAGGATCTGAGCCAAGCTGCTGCGAACTCAAATGGAACTGGGCTGGCCATATCTGTCGCATGTCTGAAGAGAAATAGGCAAAAATCACCATAGACTGGGCATCAAATAACAAACAGCCCCGCGGCAGGCCCAGAATGAGATGGCGGGATGAATTGGATGCGGGATAGGAGTCAATTGGCGCTGGACAGAAAGGAGTGGCATGATCAAAGGGAGGCCTTTGCTCTGCAGTGGAACGTAAAGGCTAAAACTAATATACTTCCGCACTAGGAATAATTACTTTGTCACGGGGAACTTTACAAACGTTTAAACAACGGACACAAACAACATCTAAACTCGAACCAACCATTTGTGGATCACACAAATTTTTGACCCGTGTGGGAATCGAACCCATAACAGACGGTGCGGTAGCAGAGGTGAGACGACCACTTAAATCATTACGCCATCCGTGCATGTGAGTATTCGTATCCGCATCCGCAATTACGGAGCTTACGCATCGATTTGGACATCTGCATCCGCATCTACATCCGCAATAATCAACGCGGATGTTAATGTGGATCCAGATATAGACGTAGGTTACGATAAGAAAGAAATCAGTTGTTCAGTAGTACGTGTTTAATTTATTAATCTTTGTAAAACAGGCTTGAACCTGCGAAGGCGGTGATGTTTAATATCTTTTTATTAAATAAGTTGAACAAATTTCATCAACAACCACATCCGCAATTGCGGAGCTACCGTATCGGTTTGGACATCCGCATCCGTATCCGCATCCGCGGATGTCAAAAAATCTGCATCCGCGACATCCCTGGCAGAGATATATATATTATGCCATATTTCGCTATAGTTATAGACTCTAAGACACAAGGGCATTGAAGAGCTAATTTTCGTCTATCGGATACAATTTTAGGTCGTACTGATACTAAGATCGTCTTGAAAGACAAACCCAATAACACATTGCCCGATCCAGGATTCAAGACAGGCGATCGAGAAGTATTACCAATCATTACAAAAGTGTAATGCACACATTATTTTAGTTTATTTTTACACTTATAATTATGTTTTATAAAAAATAAAACAAAATAGGAATAAATAAATTATTCTATTTTTTGTTTTATATGTTTCAGCTTTTTTTTATATTTTTGTGATTGTCACATGTGGCAAATAATAGTATATTATTTCTTTCAATCGGGATGGAAGCCTTCAACCATTAGACTTCACTGAATGCTATTATGCAGCGTCCAGTCTATTTGAAAGGCAGATGTAAATCGCCTTAGATGCAAAACACAGAGGCCAATTTCAATAGCATCATGAAACTTAGTTGGCAAAGTGATCGCAAAGTCGCAGGTTCATATCCTGCTACATGGCCTACGTGGATGGCGTATTGGTTTAAGTGGACGCCTTGCCACCGTTCTCAAGTGTTATGGGTTCGAACCCCACACGGGACAATTTTTTTTATTAGTAGTAGAGCCTCGCTGATTTCAGCATGAATGGATCGGCTCGACCGGGGTAGGACTACCCTCTCACAGAATATCGACGTGAAATAGCAGTACTCCTACTGTTTTGTTTCGTTCGGTGAGTAAGAGTGCCTGAAGCCCAATCACCCTCATTTCCCCTTCCCGCTCATTCTCCTTCCCACTTTCTTTTCTAAAAGGTCGGCAACGCGCCAGTGATGCCTCTGGTATTGCAGGCGTCTAAAGGCTATGGTGACCACTTATCACCAGGTGGGCCGTATGCTTATTTGCCACGTCAGTTGTATAAAAAAAAACTTGATATGATCCACAAATACTGATTTCTAGTCTGATTGTTATCTGAGTCCTGTTTTAGAACGTTAATTAAGTTATCTGCAAAAAAAATGCCTTATCTTTTACCCCAGTGTTTATTTACAGAAATAAAAACGTATAATATCCTCATAAAGCTATTTACAGAATAAAATAACCAATTTTGTATTAACCACCGCAATATGACACGGACAACCAATCACCACACCCGAACACCGATAATCGTTTTACACCTCTATAAACGATAACGTCCACCACATAAACTTTCCCCCGATTACCCCATTATTCCTTATCAATGGCGGTCATAAATAATGGGGTATAAATACCCCATCTTATAAATGTTTCGCGCACTTTATTTGGGCAATAATTCGGTAATATTTTCAAATTAAGCGGACGCAGGAGGTGCGGGTGAATCCTGGAATAATCGTAGATTTTGAGCCGCGCGAAATTATCACGTTATTACGACGTGTCCAAAAGAATATAGAAAAGCGATTTAGAAAAGTGATCAGACTAAAAAAGGCTTAGTCTTTGACTGAATCTAGTAACTGACACTTCAGTATAGAATAGCAATGGACATATGTCCAAGTCGCCAGGGTCTGGTATGGAATTTGTATTCATATAACTGGTTTTTGACTTGCAAAGGCTGCTCGTTGCCTAACTCTAGTAACTATAACTTCAGTATACAATAGCGATTAAAACATTTGTCCAAATCGCTAGAGCATTATTTGGAATTTGTAAACATATAGCTGATTTTGACTTCCAAAGGTTTTTCTTTGCTTGCATCTAGTAAATGTAATTTTCGTATAGTATAGCGATTGAATAATTAGTCCAAAACACTGGAGTATTTTAGGAGATTGGTATACTATATGTAGCTGGTTTTGACTGGCAAAGTTTGCTCCTTGCCTATATCTAATAACTGTAAATACAGTATAGAATAGTGATTTAACCGTATGTTAAAATCGCTGGGACATTGTTTGAATTTTTTATACATATAGCTGGCTTTGATTTACAAAGACTGTTCTTTGTCTGCATCTAGTAACTGTAGATCAGTTTATGTATACAATCAATCAATCGTTATAGCGATTAAATTTTAAGTCCAAATCACTAGGGCATGATTTGGAATTGATATACATAAAGCTGATTTTGACTTTTAAAGGCTGTTCCTTGCCTAAGTCTTGTAATTGTAACTTCAGCATCGAATAGCGATTTAGTTATATGTCCAAATCGTTAGGGCACAGTTTAGATTTCGTATATTATTATCTGGTTTTGACTAACTTAGACAACATTCCTGAATCTAATAACTGTTTATAAGGTGAAACTATACACTAATAAATATGTATAATGCTTATGTCCCCATAGTTTAATAAGCATTTTACATATTTATAATTTTATATTCGTTGAGTAATTGCTAGGTATAGCGTGTACTCCCTCACTCCTCTGTATTAGTTTAACTTTGGTCCGGTTAATAAATTCGTTATTTTTATCTTCAAACAGACTTATCATTAGGTAACCACAAAACTTCTACAATATAATTTGAGTATAGAATCCTTAATTAGATAAAGTTTATAGCAAGCTTCCAAATTGGTGCAAAAATATAATATGATTTTGACTTTCAAAGGCTAAATACGCAGAACTAGAAACTGTAGACAAAGTCAGTGAATTTATAAATAATTTGGCTTTGACATTCATAAGAACTACTTTAATGAAGAAATAATGTTGAGTTTGATTGATTTTGAATTTGAATGAGATTAAGTGGTTATTCCTTGAGGGTAATTTGCTACTCATTATTATTATTGAATTTGGACCTTCATACGATAAGTTTAGTTTGTGAGCCTAATAGATTTATTTGACTATTCATATTTAGGGATTGAGATCCTAGAGCTACCAGACATTATTTAAGCACAACTAATCTTTAAGGTTATTGTGTTATATATAGATAAACAACGTATACATAATCACTTTGAGACTTTCGCGTTGCATAATTTATATGACGTAAAATGGTAGTCATGCTTGGTATTTACTAACTTTTTTGGAAAGCTTAACATTTCTACCAGTGCCGTATGCTTTTTCCGTTGTAGAAACATATGCATAGCCGATTCTTTGAAAATGGAACATTTTTACAAAAGGCAGAATCAACACAAAAATTTTAGCTGTCTGTCAAACGCATATCAACTCTTGTCATTGGCTGACTGAACAAGTAACAGCCAATTAAATCACTTGACATAAGTTTATATCTGACACGCCTTTCAGAAATCAGCTTGCGTCTTTATTACTGAATGCCTAATGATAGTGATTCTGAGTTCAAGGCCTACTCAAAATTAGTTACTATTTGCCTACGTTTTGGCAATAAGTATAACGAGACTCAGATGGTGTTATAGTCTGTTTAATTTCAGTAAAAGTAAAGCTTATATACGTGTATACATTTGCATGCGTGTGCATTTTAACTTATCTTAAGATGTGCTCTATCGGAATACGTGTAATAATGTAGTCGCTACATATACCTTTACACTTCAAAAAATGAAAAAAATATTACAATTCCTGCTTAACTATTACAATTTCTATTTATAGATACAATCTCAAACGTATGCTTAATGACATAAAACATTGCTGATTCCGAAAAATAGTCGAGTAAAAATATGTGCTGACGCTTGTTGTGACGGTGCGCAGCCTAGGTCAAGGTACTTCGTGAGTGGTTATCCAATGCACTTATGCTGACTGTTTCTTGCAATTTGTTTCATTCTCTTGTCCATGACCTTGAGCATTCTGTAAATTAGGAAAATATCCAGTGTGATGACGATTTGTCCTATTGCGATGTTTCTTGTCCACCGTAGTTCTTCCAGTACGAGATTTTTTAGTTGGTCGGCTTCCTTTTGGTTCAGGCAACTATCGGATTTGTATACAATTTGATCTTTGGAGCTTTGGTTGCCCATTGTTTTATCCCGAGGTGCTGACGATGGTTGATGATATTTGTTGTCATCTCGCGAGTATTTATATCGATAGAATGCTTGCGTCACGGAATACAGAACCATACTGTGGGCTTAACTGTCCGTCCTGACTTGGTGATGTACGTGTTTGAATAGCTGTGTCTGTTTTCTGAATTCGTCACGTTCATATCTTCGTTGTTGATGACAAATGCTGGTTTTAATCTATCTATTGATATTACTGTTTCTTTATCCTTGACCTTAATGACATATGTTTTATCCATTCTTCTTATCACTGGGAATGGCCCTTCATAGGGTGGTGCTAATATGGCTTCCAGTTGTGTAAACCATAATTTAGGTTGATCCCTCCAAAACTCCGGAAAGCGGGATAAGATGGTGGTACCAGCCGCTACTTCCAATGTTTTTTGATGGCCGTAGCTTGATTTGCAAGCTGGTTGCTTCATGTTGCTTATTTTCTTGTTGCGAAGTCCCCTTGTAGAGCCAGAATCGTAGCGTCGTCGGGGTCACCAGTTTGCCTACGTTTTGGCAATAGGTATAACGAGACTCAGCTGATGGTGTTATAGTATGTTTAATTTATTAGTGTGGCGCGTGTATACATTTGCATGTGTGTGCATTTTAACTTATCTTAAGATGTGCTCTATCGAAATACGACTACATTACTTGGGCATCGATTTGAGAACCTCGTACATTTTCATCGGTAATATTTGTTTTTCTAAAGTCGAGGAACTAGGCATCCTGTGACGCGAGGGGCTTCACAAACATTCAAACAACGACACAAAGAACATCCAGTCTCGGAACAACCATTTGTGGATCATAAAAATGTTTGTTCCGCTTGGGAGTCCAACCCACAACACTCGGCGTAGTATCAGTCGCGAGGCGACCACTAAAAGTACTACGCGTTCGCTTATATATTACACCATGAGATAAATCATGATAAATTGACTTTCACAATAGGGTTTCAGTAATCTATTTTCGGATTAAAAGCGTTTAACGACATTGTTTCGCAAATATTACGTTGTATACCGTTTCATATTTGGATCGCTCTTTTTTACAAACAAATGTCTGTTATTCGGAGGTGGCGCCGGCCAAATTGGATTTTTAATTTATTTCACGGATTAATGCTAAAGCTTTGTTTAATAGCAATAACAATCGATATTCTAAAACCTGTGCTCTCAATGGGGTACGCAGACGGGATTCGACATTATTTTTACAACTACATTTTAAGTCACATAAGCGTTATTACTGCTGTTTTCTGGGTTCATTACCAGACTCCGTGCTCAAACTTAGAATTCCTTAAAAGAAAACCCTTTAAATATGCCCGACCTTGAATCGAATACGAGACGTCATACACTGAAGTCGCATTCACTATTGCTGCATTACGCATACATACTGTCGGCAAAATCAACTTGGATTTGTAAAAGCCGCATGCAATAAGTCAATTAACAGTAAAAAAATAATGTATGTATTTTAACATTCCAGGTGTCATGTGTGATTCTTAGAATAAAGTGGCAACAATATAAATGACATATAAATTATGATGACATACCTAGACTTACGATTATATATTTTATCGGAATATCAGCTACGGACAGGCAGATTCCGTATTGCTACTGAGAATTTGTAACAGAAAAAGCCGATAACACGCTAAGTCCCGGTGTTCAACCCGGAGCCTTACTATCAGCCCATTTAAAAATATCATAACGCACAATCATACTATGCGTATTTAAATTATCAACTAGGATTTTCGCCAATTCAATGAGACGACAAAATCGATACACTTTCATAAAAGAATTATCAAATGGATTTATTCATTTATCATTCAACACCCGATGAAACAACACCCTACCACAGATTTTCAACGAGACATTCTATGCCAATAAAATGCCACCTAAAGTGGGATACAAAAAGTTCGAATACACAAATACCACTCAAAACTTTTACTCAAAACAACGTAAAAACAAAAGCACAAAACGATTGTTCTTCCTACAGCTTTGTGCAGTAATATGACGGAAAATATTTATTTTAAAAATAAATGCCGTTCTATTGTTCATCGTATTCCGAAAACAGCCAAAGTTGTGAATACCTTTTGTTAATTCAGCTATATGAATGAAATTGTAAAAAAAATGAATTTTCCATTTCCCAATTAATATGGCAGCGCAACACTTTTTCCGGTGGTTAATAAAGAAATTTCCTGTATCGCAGTTAATTAAAATGGCCGGTTGTGTACGTTGCCAGTGTACGCGGTGTGCAAATCGTAGTTTTATAAAAATATTTTAATATGTTCAGTATTTTTTGGAAAACTTGCTTGAAATATTTGGATCCAATAAGAACACTTGGATAAATATTGCCGTTTTGAATGAAATACATGTGGTTGCTTACCACATACGATAGGCAGAATGAAGCCGTGCTAATCATTTATTGAAAATATATATTTATATATGTATGTATGTCTATTTATATAAGTGGCTGATCAACGCCTTACGTGTTCAGAAGGCTGGTATATTCTTTGTGCAAAGAATAACCATTACTATCCAATGTGGAAATGCTGCCTGTCTTCTGGGCACGTTGCTAATTGTCACCGAAGTGATGACGCTTTTTAAATTCTGTTGTTTTTTTTTTCCTTAGTTTTATCTTCTTGTAAATCATTTATTTGTGTATATAATGTAGACTAAAATAATTATGTAATTTTTAAATGTAATACATGAGATAATATGTAATACTAACTGCTGCCTGCGGGCCTGCAAAGTGGTTGAAGTCTTAAAACAATAAAATATGGTAAAGATACGCAATTCGGAAATCGGAAAAAATTATTTATTCCAAAATTTATTTCAGCTTCAGTATTTGAATTTGGATTATGTATTGTCATTGATTACATCAAAAAATATTCGAATCATATTTCCAAAATCTTTTGGCTTTTCTGTGGCTGATCGCTTTGAAGACTTTTGTCAAATTTCGTGTCGATATTAGGATGTACATTAATTATTATTTATTTATTGGTAATTTAAAAATCAACGATCGATCTATTCGAATAACGGGTAATAATTTGAATGTATTCGAATCTCTTGAACTTATTTTTCAATATTCATTCGATAGTCGTGCATCGGTTATATACTAACGATCTACTCTTAATTTTAATGAGATAATACCCGCTACCAATAGCACGCCTCCCAATCCAAACGAACAGTACAGGCGGGGCTTTCGTCCATACACTTTATTGAATTTCTGTAAAATTCCTAACACATACCGAGCGCTGACGAGTTTCATTTCAAAAAATATTCCTTGATCCTGGCGATAATGAAATAAGCTTAATTAACACCATATTATATATTTTCATTATGCAAATATAAAGCAAGGGATTATTTTTTGGAGAAACCATGTAAGTGAGTACAGTCACTGTAACTCTTTAGAAGTCGCTGTGTTGTTTACTTGTAATATGGGGCGATTGTATTGTTTACCATACATATTTGCAAATTCCGTGCTGTTGCCGAGAAGTGCAGTTTCGTATCGTAAAATAAAATAGGACTAACGATTTCTTCAATGGTCTCATGGTGGCACGGTGGTTCATAATTCTACGTAGATACTGCAGAAAAATTACGAAGCTATTTGGCTGCGATCTTAGGTTTGGTAGAGGTACCTTAATTTTACAGAAGATCGCCTGTCGCGTTTCTGTTGTTTGCGAGAAATCCAAGATATAAGTGAGAGTCCTTCTGAATACATCTTTATTCTGATTACCAGTGGTAAATTAATATCATGTACGGCAGAACACATATTACTATTGAAAACTATGAAATCTTCTATGTCAGTTTCTCTCTGTGCTTTAAAGTCGTATTGCCTTAAGTCTACCTGAAAGACAACTTCAAGAGGAAGAAGAAGTAATATACAATCTAAAATACATATAACGCTACATATCACACGAATGTTCCGTCCAATATCCTTTCCATAATATTCAATGAAGCGCTGAACCGGTTTCAGTTACCGTAAACAAGAGATAGCTATATACCGATACTACATACCTGGTACCTAAATAAATACCTAATCCTTGGTCGGTATTAAATTATTGTGGCCATATCGTAAACCCACAACGTTCTAGCGATACAATATTTATTTTTATTAAGTTGGTATACGCACTACAGTGGCGGAATAGAACGGTTTTGGTGACAAAATAAATGATTTTTGTCGAATGCATTTCAAGGTAGTCTGCAGTGGCAATCTCTTTTAAGTTCTGGTAGCCCGCTCTATCAGTAGTTGAATAGATGCACAGCGAAATACCACCCACGTGTAAGCAGTGCTGGTCATTATATTATACCACGATATGCTAACCTTAATAAAATATTCCGTCGAGCTACAGACGAGAGTACAGATGACGTTCTAGCTTATCTTGAACCTATGAGCTGGTTCAAGATGAAACGAAAAATGAAAGATGATGATGGTCTATTGCCACAAAAAGTGGGTAGCTCTTACAGTACTATTACTTTAATATAAGGTAGTAGTTCAGATAGCACTTCTACGATTTATAAGAAAACATCACGCTAATTTATTATACCTTACAGGTTTTTGAAAAGGTAGTCAAACATAATTAGGTCAAGTAATTTGATTGGCTTTTGTTAACTTAGACAGCCAATCACAGCAGCTGTCATGCGTATGATCGTTTGCTAACAAATTTATGTATTGATCTGCATGTCAGAAACTGGTTGGTAGTGTTTCAATAGTTTATACAATACAATGTCAATAGTCAATGCTGCAGTCTTCTGGGCACACTACCTGTTGACTGTGATGCGAAGAAATTCTATGACACCTATTAGTGTGTTTTAGTTTTCATTTTTATATCTGTTTTGTAATATTTTAGGTATAAGATAGTTTTAAATAATTGTGTAAATTGATAATATTCAGAAAAAAAAGTGTAAGTTTTAATAATACTGTTAATAAATTTAATGTCAAGGGGTAAGCTGGTAACATTTGTTTTATCCTCTAAAAATGATTTACGTGTATGAATTCTGTTAGTCATTTTTAAACTAATTTAATCTCATAAATACAGTGTATAACAATATGTCATCATATTTTACGTCCATACTGTGAACCCCAGTGGCCATTCGAGTTATCTGTAAGCAAACATTCCAGTGTACTGATGGCATGTCCGAATTTGTTTGAGTAAACAAACTAAAAAGCTAAATTACTGATATTGACATTTAAACAGAATAAATTATGTTTAGAATTGTATATCTCTGATTTTTGTTTTGTTAATTAGGTTAAACATTTTTATATTATACAGCGTGTAATAGAAAGGTGTGGTATTAAAAGTGTCACGTAATATAGACACCGTACAATGGAAAACCGCAACAAATAAATACGTACACAACACTAGCAGCTGAATCAGTGAATTTTTTTTTTTGGCCTGGATTATGCTTTGACGCATATCTCTCCCCGGGACGACGGAGAGGTTATGTCGGACTCACCGGGGGCAAGATGGTGACTAGCGACATCCTGGTAATGCGACACCCACGCCGCCTCTCGGACCTGGTGCTGGCCAGGTGTCGGGCAGGCCCACGAAGCCCGCCACTCCCAGATAAAACCTCAGGGTGGCTGGAGGTCATCTCGCGCCTTCCAGTGCCCGGTTCTGCGGTTGGGGAGACAGTTCAAGCGCTCCATCTCCCGCTCCGCCACCTCCTTGAAGGAAATTACTTCCTCACAGAAGGAGGCGACGGCATTCCACGACCTCTCGTTCCGGAACATAGCCTGAACCACAGCCGGGAGAGAGAGGGCAACCGATCCGACTACCATGAGCAGCTCACGGCACTGCGATGCCCAGGTGGGGCAATCCGCCAAAGTGTGCAGCGCCGTGTCCACAACAACATCGCGGCAGTCGCCGCAGTAATGACATCCAGGCGTCTACTGCCGGCCTATGCGACACAGAAACTGGCCAAAACAATCGTGGCATCGATCCGGCGAGGAGCTTCGCAGCCTTGAACGAGATCGTGCGGTATCCTCTAATCAAACTGACGGCCATGGCGCGCTGAGGCGCACGAAGCACTGTTACTAACTTAACCTAACCTACATGTATTAATACATTTCTTTTTCTTTTTTTATGAGACAAGTGGCAAACGAGCAGACGGATCGCCTGATGGTAAGCGGTTACCGCCGCCTATGGACACCCGCAACACCAGAGATGTTACAAATGCGTTGCCCGCCTTTTAAAAAGGAGTACGCTCTTTTCTTGAAGGTTTGTAGGTCATATTCATTTTTATCGGCCTCGATGGCGTAGTGGTTAGTGTAACCGACTGCCACGCCTGAGGTCGCGGGTTCGATTCCCGCACAAGACAAATATTTGTGTGCATGAACATGGATGTTTGTCTTGGTCTGGGTGTTTCTATGTATAATATGTATGTATTTACAAAAAAAAAAGTATATATGTATGTTTATCCATTGTCTAGTACCCATAGTACAAGCTCTGCTTAGTTTGGGCTAGATAGTGTTGTGTGTATGTGGTAGAATATTATTATTATATTAGTCCAGAAATACCGCAGGCAACAGTTCATTCCACAGTTTAGTTGTGCGAGGCAGAAAATTTCAGGAAAAACGCACTGTTGTGGACTGCCAACCATCTAAATGATGGGAATGGAAATTCTTTCGCGTAGGACAATGGCGAAAAGAGGCGAGAGGATCAGTCTGAACAATTCCTCGGAGCACTCCCCATAGTAAAAGCAATAGAAGATTCATAGCAAGGCCACATTTCCGATTTGAAACCCGCCAGCAAAATCTTATGTATAATATTTTATGCAGTCACACATTCGCTTCCGCAATATTTGTACGTATAAACTTTATCAACGAGATGGTGTCCGTAAATTTCTAAGTCAATGTGTGGTATAAATGAATAATGAGTTTCTTGCCGGCACCAAGTAATTAACCTAAATGTAGCTTAGGTCACAAAGTCAGAAGCCAAAGACAAAAATAATTTATTCATTTAAATAATGATTTTTGACTTTGGCTGCCTTTATATATATCTTTCCTGGACGGTATAAATATCTAGAGATACTAGACCCCCGGCTTTGTTTATTAATGAAGATTTATGGTAAGGTAGATTTTTAGTAGCCTATATGTTATTCTAATATATAAACAATAACACTGTAAAGTTTCATCAAAATCCTTTCACTAGTTTCTGCGTGAAAGAGTAACAAACGGCCATCCATCCATCAGTTCATACATCCATCCATCCAACCTCACAAACTTTTACATTTATGATATTAGTCGAATAGGATTATTTCGGTAGTCAATAAGCAAGACTATTCAACCGCTACGGTTGTTCCCCCCAGTGCGTTGCATATATTTTTTCACGTTCCTCGTCTGCGGTCGTAACAGCAACTAATTGCTTTCGGAAACGCTTTATGTGATCGTATTTCACCTGGAAAAATGATTTATTTGAAACACACGCGGTTCTTTGTCGCATTTTCCTACCAAAACAAACATTTGGCGACTAAGTTCGTGTGTTTTCCTTTTTTTCACTTTATTTATTTGTTTGAAAAATCGGTTGGCAGTTTAGTATGCTAATTATTTTATTGACTACGAATAATATTATGGTTTTATTATCAAGATTATTATTTGAACTGCCTTTTGTCGTTTTATATTAACGAAAATAGCGAAGACATTGGAATAGATAGGAATTGTTAATTTTTAAACCATAGAGAAAACAATTTTTTTTTTGTAAGATTATTATAAATTAAGACCTTATAAAGGTCGCGGGAAGCTGTTGGATGCGGGTAGCCCAAGACCGGGCTGTGTGGAAGACCTTGGGGGAGGCCTATGTCCAGCAGTGGACGTCTTTCAGCTGAGATGATGACAATGATGATGAAAAATTCTCAGTTTTATTTGCAACATAAAGTACACTTTTACATATTTACACGAACTAGATTATACCTGTACTTTGAGCGAGAAAGTACTTACATACTATTTCAATTCAAAGATCTATAAACATTGACTGAACAGACACAAAAACACATGCAAATAGGTTTAGGATTTGAGCCTTAGCTAACTATAACGATGGCTAATGGCATCCATGCTGTCAAATCATCGGTTAAGGTAATTTACGGATGCTCTATTATAACGAAATGATGTCACAGATAACAATAGCTTCAACCACTCAATTTCAACCGATTAGCGTTACAGATAGTTTAACTTAAACGTTGTGCGAATGACAAAATATTATTTTTGGACTTTTTGTTTGATAATTATTTTATTTATGCAACATAAAGATTATTATATGCTGTGATTATCATTAATGTAAAAGCTGGTATAATTGATATTAACGGAATGAATAACGCTCCTAGCAACCTCAAAACACTGAACAATTATTTGTATTTATATAATTATTTTGTATGTGTGTATGACACAGAACGCCTGAATCGATTGTAATGATTTCTTTATGTATTAGTGTGGTTCCCTGGATTGTTTAGATTCACATTTGGACCCGGCAGGTGGCACTGCGATTGGATCGGAAGTCAACATTCGGGGCAGACAACGTTTGTAGGGTCTGCTAGCTTATAATAAACTTGGATATATGTCTAAGGGGATTAAAACCTAGGCTTTCTCAATGGCGTGTCATCTAAACGTTGCTTATTTAATCGTATGATATACAGGTGTCCGGTAATTAATGGATAACCTTGAAATGTTTTAAAGTAGAAATGAAGGCCGTTCAGAAAAATTAAAGAAAAAAAAACAAAATAAGAAACAAAAAGTGCCAGCTATATTAGCATAGCATACTTTTGACTGTCTATCTATTAGCATAATTAGTGTTTAATAATAAAACAACAATAAACCGATGGATTTCATTCATTTATGGTCGTAGTATACAAGAAATTTATACAAGGTAATTAAAAAAAAACACATATCTCAGGTAGTAGTTAGGATAGATTTTTTTCATATCTTTTTCTGAACGGCAAATACTGTTCCTGTATAAACACATCCAACAACATAGTAAAACAGCAATACTACACATACAGAACGTATAACCAGAAATACCTTGTACGAGACAAGAGATTAAAGTAATAATAATATATAACATAATGTAATATTCTACCACATACACACAACACCATCTAGCCCAAACTAAGCAGAGCTTGTACTATGGGTACTAGACAATGGATAAACATACATATACAGGGTGTCCAAGAACCTGGCGTCCAACTGGATTCCCACGATGCCCCAAGTTCTAACAGTACTCAGAAAAATATTTTAAAAAATCCACCCCATGTACTTACAGAATTATACTGATTTCAAAAAAAAAGGGGAAATGAGCACCCTGTGACATACTTTTGAATGCTGTGACTGCTAATGCTGATAATTTCGATATTTCTTGGAGGTTTTGTAATCTAGGGTATTGCTGTGTCTAAATAGAATGTAAAAATAAAGTACTTATTGTACCATTTTAAAATAAAATATTATTTTAACTAAAGGTGATATGGAAAACTATTGAATTTCGCAACTTTGACCGACTGTAGTGTAAAAAAAATGTACCAAAATAGTATGGCAAGTGACGTCAAATTTTGACGCGTTTATTCCTCTTTTTAAAAAGGTATAATACTTACACATTAATTTGAAAAAAAAAATTTTGATAATATTTTTACTCATCAACCCAATTTTTACGAAGTGCCTACCTACTAACGGTAACTGTCGGACCCTTTCTTATCTTAGAAACTGTTATGTTACTACTATTATTTACTTCGGTTCCAAGAGTGAGCAAGAAGGAAATACACACAGGTAGATGGGTTCCCAGTAGAATAAAAGCAAAGAATGTTAGTTTAAAGATATTTTATTACAATAAATGTTCAAAATGTTGACCACCCGCGGCAATACAAGCTCTCACTCTCCTTAAAAAGGACCGCTTTATGTTTCGCGAGTAACTTTTTTGACGTATCACCTGCACTGCTTGTGTTATCTTCTCACGAAGGTCAGCGATGTCATTAATGGGCTTCGCATAAACGAGCTCCTTCATAGTTCCCCAGAAAAAAAAATCCAGCGGATTTAAGTCAGGTGAGCGGGCTGGCCACGGGATTGTTCCTGATCGCCCAATCCACCTGTTCGGGTATTGCTCGTCCAAAAACTCTCTAACGGATACGCGAAAATGTGCTGGACAGCCGTCGTGTTGGAACCACATATCTGGTGGGGTCTCTTCTAGTAAGTTTGGCAAATCATTTTGAAGAAAATTTAAATATGATTCGCCAGTCAAATTCTCGGGCATCTCAAATGGACCAATAATATTCCCACAGAGAATACCGGTCCACATGTTCACTTTGAACCGGTACTGGGATCTATCTTCTCGCATCAAGTGCGGATTTTCCACATGCCACTCGTGCAAGTTGTGTAGGTTCATGTAGCCATCCTTCTTAAATGTAGATTCATCTGACCACAAAATTTTGTCGATAAAGTTTTCGTCTTCTCGATGTTTTTGCAGGATTGTTTCACAAAACGCGACTCGGCTCGGATAGTCTCGAGGTAAAAGACTTTGCACTCGCTGTACGTGGTACGGATGATATTCTTCTTTTTGGAGAATACTGTGTGCTGTGCTCTTCGGTATCCCCGTATCAGCTTCTATTCCTCGCACAGAGATACTTGGATTTGCCGACACCGCCTCTAAAACTTCATCGCGTATGAAGTCATTTACGGGTCGTCCTTCACCAGCTACTTGATTGGGGAACCGCCCGTCACATAGTGATCTGTGCACATTAATGAAAACTCGATGGTCGGGATATCGCGTAGCCCTCGGATACCTTTCTCTGTAAAGTCTCGCTGCAGCTCGTCCATTACCTCTACATTCTCCATAAATGTAGTGCATATTTGCGTATTCTTGCGGAGTGTAGGTCGCCATGGTAGCACACACAAAACACAAACTGTCCAAACACAGGCAAAGGTCGTCGTAAAGAGTTCGTTTCAAAGTCCAGAGCACAAAGAGTAATCGAGTCCAATAAACAAAGCTTTAAATCGTAGTACGTGATCAATGGTAACAATAAGAGAGAGGTGCGTAGTAACGGCAGGAGGCAGTGACGCGTACTGACCGTACTGTTATCCTAAATAGCACGATCCCAGATAGCGTCACTATCTATCTCACTCGCACCTCTAACCTTTTTCTCCCTCACTCTTACCTGAATAATGGGGTACCATAAAGAAGAACCAGCAAATCGCAAAGATAGTTTCTGTCTTGCTCCCTCCTGTTGTAATAACGAATCACTATGGTGAGATGCATGCACATACCGTCCCTTACGGTCTAACCTGTTTTTTGAGAGGCCTGTTGTTATTTTTATGAGCATACAACAGTAATTCTTTAGAGGTTAGATTCAATTCGTCGTAAATTTTTCTTTCTAAGAATTCTGTAAGACATCGTAAAAATTGGGTTGTTGAGTAAAAATATTATCAAAATTTTTTTTTTTCAAATTAATGTGTAAGTATTATACCTTTTTAAAAAGAGGAATAAACGCGTCAAAATTTGACGTCACTTGCCATACTATTTTGGTACATTTTTTTTACACTACAGTCGGTCAAAGTTGCGAAATTCAATAGTTTTCCATATCACCTTTAGTTAAAATAATATTTTATTTTAAAATGGTACAATAAGTACTTTATTTTTACATTCTATTTAGACACAGCAATACCCTAGATTACAAAACCTCCAAGAAATATCGAAATTATCAGCATTAGCAGTCACAGCATTCAAAAGTATGTCACAGGGTGCTCATTTCCCCTTTTTTTTTGAAATCAGTATAATTCTGTAAGTACATGGGGTGGATTTTTTAAAATATTTTTCTGAGTACTGTTAGAACTTGGGGCATCGTGGGAATCCAGTTGGACGCCAGGTTCTTGGACACCCTGTATATATATATATATATTTTGTAAATACATTCATATTATACATAGAAACACCCAGATAAAGACAAACATCCATGTTTATGCACACAAATGTTTCACTTGTGCGGGAATCAAACCCGCGACCTCAGACGTGGCAGTCGGTTACACTAACCACTACGCCATCGAGGCAGCTAAATTATATAATTATATATTATTCCTACCGAGCGCAGAACGATGCTAAACGCAGGCAGCGTTAGTTCGTCAGTATAAGTGTCATATTTGCAACGCACGTAGAGTTGCATACACTTGTGTCATCCTAACTAATATTTTAAATGTGAAAGTGAGTTTGTTTGTTTGTTACGCTTCCACGCTTAAACTGCTCGACCGATCATCATGAAATTGCGGGCAAAAGCTAGTCCTACTAATATTATAAATGTGTAAGTTTGGGAGGATGGAAGGATGGACGTTTCTTACTCTTTCCCCTTGCTACACATTTTACATCTTCAGGACAACTTATTGACGTTTTGCGAAGAACTTGAATTAATTTTTACGCTATGAAAAGGATGTTAGTATAGGGACAAGAAAGAGTGGCTCCCGCCTAGATTTTGGAAATGTGTAATGTGAAATGTCTAATATTATAAACGTGAAAGTTTGTGAGGATGGACAGTTAGACGTTTGTTACTCTTTCACGCAAAAACTACTGAACTGATTGCAATGAAACTTGGTATACATAGCTTGAGACCTGGATGAACGCATAGGCTTTTTATCTCGGTATTCCCACGGCATTGGGACTTACGCGGTTGAAACCGCGGGGCGCAGCTAGTATATAATAATTATGACAAGCGGGGCATCTAATACGAAGGTAGCTTGGCCTTGTTCTATGCACACACATTTACTATGGTTAGCTCAATACAACATGAGAAATTGACGCATGCATGTCGCCTCTACGCAATAGGCAGTCATTGACATTTGCTACACTTGAACCACAGAACAAATAAGCAAATCAGACTCGGTTTAGAAGGTCCAGAACGCGTCTTAGCGCTTGTTTCTTTTATTTACAAGTAGGTGTTTCCTGCGACTTCACTCACGTTAATGCAGAGAGTGTCAGTAAATAATCCCTCGGGAAGAGTACTTTATTTCTGGATAAAATGAAATGAATTTTATTTATTTATCAAATAACAGCAGCGATAGCTCAGCGCGACGTGGGTTCGAACCCGAGACCCTCTGCATTGCAGTCTGTTGGTCTCTCACATAAGCATTTATTATATTAGTTAGGATTAAGGTGGTACAAGCATATGATCCACTTGAGGGTAAACGTTTATGATAGCTAGCAGTCACGTCAAGTCATGTATTACCGACACTAGAGAAACTGATTTAAAGTTCAGATGAAAGAAGAGGAATGGGACATGTATGTAACACTCTCTATGATGTATGTAGATCTCTTACTTACCGAGTGAAATGCTGTAGCCGTGTTATTACCCTACAACGATTGCCTGCAAGAGGTAGAGTGCTCTTCTAATGAGCCGCCTCCTTCACACTGTCATCAAATAATTGGCAACTGTTCCATTCACAAAAAGCTCGGAGAATATAATCTGCTTCACCCCATTAAAGAATTAGTATAGAACAAATTAGGGAACAGGTGTACGTACTCTTGCTGTATAGAAAGAAAGAAAGAAAGAAGAAAGAAATCATGTTTATTTCGTACAGAGCACACACAATTAATTAAAACAAAATAAACAAAAAAATAATATACATAACAAAACAAAAATGTATATGCTCTCGCCGAAAAGGGTCACCACCTCTTCCGTCCCTTTGCTAATGCTGGGCACCCATATTGAGTGCACCAGCGCTGGTTTTCAGTTGGTCACGCGACACAAGTGATGCACGGATGGAGGCAAATGCTTAGCATTACAACAAAAATACAATAAATGTGGTTCTGCTGCATACATACACAAGGAAAACGTATAGGGCATATTAAATTATGTTTATAAATTAGGTACATTTTAAAAATATGAAAACAGAGATAGAAATTAAATACGTCACTATCAAATAAATAAATTTCAAGGGGGTAGGTACAAATAAAAATAAAGAAGTCATTGCATAATAGGCACTGATGACACAATATTATGCGCAGAGTGAAACGTAAACAAAGTGAACGACCTCACCGTTATAGGCTATTTGTATTGTTTTGTTTGTTTTTGTTTTTATATCCTTATTTTATTAGTGAGACTATCTAATACAGCTAATTGTGGAGAATTATTACTTAAGTGTAACATATACAACATAAAGCGGTTGTGAGAAATATAAATTTATGTGAAATACGAAACAATGTCCACAGGTGAGTTGTTAATTTAAACTATATAATATACCATATGTATGTACGCCGTACGTGCCGTTCGTTGTATTGTAGTAACACTGCGTTTTGCCCAGTAAATAAGACTTCCAGGGTCTCACATACATCTACCATTCCTCTTCTTTCATCTGAATATCTGCTAGCTACCATAGAAGCTTATTATCAAGCGAATCATCTATACTAATATCATAAAGCTGAAGAGTTTGTTTGTTTGGTTGAACGCGCTAATCTCAGGAACTACTGGTTCGAATTGAAAAATTATTTTAGTGTTGGATAGCCTATTTATCGAGGAAGGCTATAGGCTATATAATATCACGCTACGATCCACAGGGGCGGCAAAGTAACCATAAACGCGAATTAAACCGCGGGCACATCGCATAAATGTAGCACCTTTATCCTAACCAGTATTATAAATGCGAATGTGAGTTTGCAATTGCAAGTAGGAAAACCGCGTCTATTTGTTCGTATTATATGGATACGGCGTTCTGTATCCGCGTAATCTATGGCACAACACCAAGGCACGGCGCGAAGCAAACAACATAGGTTAATCCGTCGGACCATCATCGAGCTAAACTGTCTGGAACCCAGCCAGTTCAATTATCTTGTAATGTTATAACGGTAACACTTGACTATGTAGTATACATGTCGATGATCTTTGGCTGGTGTATTCTGTATTTTGGTCGTGTACGGATTAGCGTTGACGGCGGTAAAGGGTTAATGTATACGGTCGAGGGTTAAAAGGTGATTTGAGTAACCGTACGATAATTTCTTTGTATGGAAATTTTGTTATGTTTTTGAGTGTTATTATAAAATTCTGATGGTGGTGTGAGCGTCAGTTTTAAACTAATATAATCATGCCTTTATATGTCCTTGATAATGATGTGAAAATTCACTTTGAGCTTACAAGAGTAAGCTCAAAGTGAATTTTGTTCTGGTGAAACCAATTATAAGTAAAAGTACTAGAAGCAAGACAGTTAAAAAAAATATATTTCCTTTAAGGCGATGGAAAAACATTTAATAGTAATCATTAACGATCGAATGATCTTCATTAGGAATATCGAATGTATAAATATTTTAAAATAAAATAGGATAAAGAAATATCTTAGCCAAAACCCCAAACCAAATCCAGACGACCACTTAGAGAAGTCAAGTACCCCCATTTTAAATCAAAATGGTAGCAAGACAAACATTTCCACAAGATAGATGACCCCAGAGGTCACGAGGGCAGTACAAGGAACCTCACTCGGGGCCGGAAGTGAGGAAATGGCTGCGGCATCCGGTCCGGAGCGATGTGTAAGAATCGTAGGGCGTTAATTTTTGTTGTAGGGATGTTTTGGAGGTATGCATTGTAGTTGGCTTGTAAGGTGCTTAGATGTTGAATTGCTGGATACGGCAGGCTGTGAGACTGACTGCACGACTGTATGTTGTCTGACTGACCGCACGCTTTATCCTGACTGACGAATCACTGAGATTGCACGGATGGCGTCGAGTATTGTGGGTTCAACTCCTCCGCACGACAAGTTTATTCGTGCAGTAAGTTAAATTATAATTGCCAATTAAAATAATTGCATAGGTTATCTAAACTGGAACTCATGCAGATGTTTGGTAAACAAGAAAATGCCTCCTATAATCGTAAGTTGACGCCAGTATTTCCGAAGGCGTAGTCAGAGTCGAGATTATGCATATTTCGCTGTCATAATTATATAGTTTTAGATCCCACAAAATAGGATGCAAACATATTGCCTTCCAGCCATCTTGCTGCTTCTATATAATATTCTTGATAGAAAACTCAATAACATTTTGCCTGACCAGATCGAACCTGAAACATACAGCAGTCGCATACACCACCACTGCACCAACAAGTTAACGCAGTCAGAATAATCTATATATATACTTATATGTAACTAGCTGAACCACGCAAATTCGTCTGCTTCATATAAGAGAATTTCCCCGTTTTTGCAACATTTTTCATTGCTGCTCCACTCCTATTAGTCATAGCGTAACGTTATATAGCCTATAGCCTTCCTCGATAAATGGGCTATCCAACACTAAAATAATTTTTCAATTCGAACTAGTAGTTCCTGAGATTAGCGCGTTCAAACAAACAAACAATCATACTCTTCAGCTTTATAATATTAGTATAGATAAGGAGGCAATATTTGGTTTTTGTTTGTTTGTAATGATTTAAATCAAAAACGACTTGACCGATTTTAAAATTCTTTTGTCATTAGAAAGCTATATTATCACCGAGTAACATAGATAAGACTTTATTAAAAAAAAAGTATTGTTACACCTAACCTAATCCAATTTTACGCGAGCGAAGCCGTGAGCAAAAGCTAGCTAAAATATAAGCGTATGTATATACAAACTTGATGCCACTTCCTTGTTCTCTACAATACTAACATCCGTTTCTCAAGAACTTTCAGTTATTTATGGCCCAAGGAACACAAGCATTCGCATGCCTACTTCTGAAACAAGTGCTAATGGATTTCATCTTAGAAAATGTTGGTACAATTTTGAGGCTTAAATTTTACGGGTACTGATTTGTGTTAGCTATGAACTACAAATTCAATAATTATTTCTACACGTATAACATGTTTAAGTTGTCCCATAGCGAAGTATCAATGCGTCCAAGTGTTATATTATGAATTCTATTCCCTCAGGAATAAAATGTGTGACCTGAAAATTGTTGAACAAGTCCTCAAAAATATGCTTAGTTTTTACACTATATGACTATGGTATTTTTCGCCTGTTCTGCTATGAATGGAAATGGAATTTATCTTTTCCAAAGTATATAGCTGCTTTTGTTTCTAGTCAATTGTAGTCAGTACATAGGTGTAACGTTGGTAGGAGTGTGGGTGGAAATAGTCTCTAAAAGTCTGATTGCTTGTTGAGACCGTTAATTTTATATTTGGCAATACTAAAAGTATGCTAAGTGCTTGTGATTTTAATAAACGAGTCATAAAGTAACACCTATAAATCTTCTCCATCCCTAGCCTTTATTATTCCCAAGTCACTTGGGGTCGGCTCCTTTGGTCTAACCGGATTTGACTGGATATCAGTTTTTACACGGAGCGGATGCCACCTGACCTCTGCAATTCGAAGGCTAACGATACGCTAAGGATAGACCAGTGTCAGGATATTATAGGGCACTGACTTCCCAGTAACGACTGCCATAAATGTTCATGGCAGCCGGGACCGACGGCTTAACGTAAAGTAATACCTATAATACATACATAAATTCACGCCTGTTTCCCAGAGGGGTAAGCAGAGACTACGGATTTCCATTTGCTACGATCCCGACACACTTCTCTGGCTTCATTCACTTTCATAACATTCCTCATACACGCTCCTATAAATATCAAGATTAATATTTTGTTGTTAAATATTATCATTTAATTTGTGTTAAAAATTAGTAATAAATGTATGTGATAGAAAGTTATATTAATTACTTTATAAAGCAACTAGCTAACCCGCGCAACTTTATCTGCTTCACATAAGAGATTTTCCTCCGTTTTTGCAACATTTTCCATCTATGCTCTGCTCCTATTAGTCGTAGCGCGATATTATATAGACTGTTTTGATAAATGGACTATCCAACACTGAAAGAATTCGAACCAGTAGTTCCTGAGATTAGCGCGTTCAACTAAACAAACAAACAAATAAACAAACTCTTCAGCTTTATAATATTAGTATAGATGATATACACGTAAATTGTAGAAAGGGATAAAGGGAAAAATAATCTATGAAGCAGAGCTTGAACTGGAGTCCGGTTCAAGCTCTGCTTTTCAAGTTTTGATTATTTTCCTTTGTTTAATATTCACATTTTTACCACGGTATAAGCTAGAAATAACAATTTGTATATTGTAATTAAATAATATAAAAATAGTTACATATAACATAACTTATGATGTACTATGATTGTTATCTGGAATAAAAAAACGGTTTAAAAGTAAAAATGAATGGTGGCAAGAAGCTCAAGGCAAGAAAGAAATAAATACGATTTGGTAATATTTTATGCGTTTCTTTGAAAGAAAGGAATAAAATATTATAAATTTGAAGTATTTAGGCTTCGTACGAACTTATATACAAATACTTAAATCAGCTTAATTCTGACTACATTTTCGGCAATAATGTAGACATAGCTGTATTACAACTATATTTTAACAGCTGTAATGCATGTTTTAAGTTTTATTTTGTAGGGTCAAGCCTATTTTCCCAAGCAGAAACCAGGCACATTGCCATTGCGGTTATTCTACTAAAAATACCCCAAACTACCCAGGCCAAGAATCAATCCCGGGATATTGTGATCACTCAAACTTATATTAGAAGACCAACTTATCAATACAGTCTTACTTAAAATGGCATTAATGTATTTTATTTATATTTGAAAGCAATATAACGTCTAAGACGCAACAGAAAAATACAAAACCAGACAACTTTTAACCACAAGCAAACACGTTTCCAGTTCAGTATAAAAATACAATTCGCTGGCTTGCTTTCATTTCCACCTGTGCCATAAGAGCGTAATAATTTTCTGGAGCAGCCATTTCACCTGCTAATCCACCGACTTCCGGTACAGTTAGTGGCGGAAACGCGTCGCTGTTTTCAGCTACCGGTGACTTAGTATTGGTCTGTTTTATTTTTATTTACTTGGTTCGGTTTATGTCTTAAGATAAGATACGATTAGAGTATATGCGTCATGTGCTTTATGTTGGCTTTTGTTATTGTTCTATTTTTTTAAAAGCAATGGCCAAAGGCTTATGTTTAACCTATCACCAGATATAGTAAATATAACAGTCAAAAATAGTAAATGATCACCAAAATTAAAACCGCAATACATTTAAAGACATCAAAATAAGTCGACGAGGCTCTTATTTTCTAACCTAACCCTTCCGAGAAGGAATGCAGTGATTTGAGGCGTATAAGTGCTCGTAATGATATATTTTAGTAAGCATATTTTGCTGCGCAATTACTATTTTTGGTGGTTAAATTTTGTATGATAGAAATTTTACAGTCTGAAACATCTTAAAAATTAGAATCTGGGTTCCAAGAACTCAGAAATATTTATGAATGATTTCTCATCCGTTCGTTTTCGCCTCATTCACATTTTATACTTAAATATATTTGGGCATAATATACTCAATACTTTATTGCATTTCACAATGTATACTTAGGATGTAGTGCTTAAGTTAAATGAGTCATTGTGAATCCTGTTGGGTACAGCAAAGTAGGAGAGAGGATAATATATTATGATACCTATTATATTATATTCCGAACCTTGTATCCATTCATTGTATGCTGTTGAAGTCCACCGAGACATGAGCCTTGATCCCTAAAGCGGGAGATGCAGCTTTTATGTAAGCTAATTGTACCATAACTAAAACAACCATGCAATATACATATAAAAATATCATCCAATGTATTAAAACTGTCCCACTGTGAGAAGACTATAGTTCACCACACTGGCCCAGTGCGAGATGGAAGTTTGCACATACATATCTTCGAGCACATTATGGAAAACTCTTACTCTCTGTGTGGCAATACAGCGGTCTCCCACTAGGCTATTGCTGCATTTAGTTATATATCTTATCTTGTCTTTTGTGGGGGCCAGTCGGTATGGACCGGCGACACTTCGACCCAGTGGGATCTTTTGTGTCGACTTCCCCAAAAACGACTGCCATAGATGTTCATGGCAGCCTAGACCGACGGCTTAACGTGCTCCCCGAGGCACGGAGCAGGCCATAATTGTCAATCAATACGCAAATAATTTCGAAAAGTCATATAACTTCCCAAAGTCAGAGGTGCGCAACGTGGGTTCGAACCCGAGACCCTCTGCATTGCAGTCTGTTGGTCTCCCCACTGAGCTATCACTGCTGTATAACTTTTTTTTATTAGTTATGTAATTTTTTTTTAAATAATTGTTGACCGGACATACGTTGTACTGCCTGAACATTGGCTTGCAACTTCATCGCAACATCACCTACTGGATTAAATAAAATGAATGCATGTAAACCCTCCAGGTTCCTTGCATGTTTTACATTCACAATTGGACCGTGATGTGCATAAATGATCCAGAGGTTCTTTTTTAATTTATCTATAAGTATGAAGGTCTTTTGAATAAACATCAAGTAATACAAAAATCTTTATTCAATTATTTATAAAACTATATGCATTACATGATGTAGTTAGATGTTTCAAATCATCATAACTTTTATTTATGTTTTTGTAGATTGGATCATTTCTGCGTGACACGGTCCAATTAGACCCGGATTTAAAGTCGAGACCTCATGCACATCAATCGCGCACACTACCAATAGTTAAAGCAAAAAAATATAACATTAAGTTAGACTGCCATTCTCTCTGTAATATGCGAGTACTATATCTGGTAACGTAAACACTTGGCACATGTTCAAATCGGTCCAGTTTCGTGTGGTAGCCTGAGCTAACACTAGCTTTGTTTACAGACATGATGTAATGCGACCAACGGATTAGTTTACTATATTGACCATTTGTAAATATAGCCGTTGGTCTTATGGCATGAGTTAGCGCTTACGTGTGTGTGCCATCGAAAGCTCTAGATTTCTATTCGCGGGTGGGCATAGTGATAGTCAGTTTTTTTGGAATAAAATTCTGCGTGGCAACACGGATTCTCGCAATATGTTAGTAGAACGCAATAGGCACTCTTTAAGCTGCCTGTCCACTGAAGCGGAGCGAGGCTGCGAAACGAAGAAACGGAGAAATATTAACCAATAGGATTGCATACTGGAGCGGACCGGATATTTTATGCAATCCTATTGGTTAATATTTCTCCATTTCTTCGCTCCGCAGCCTTGCTCCACTTCAATGGTCAGGCAGCCTTAAGGTGTAGTACACTTCTGCCAAATCTTACAGGTGTACACACTCTTCAGTATATTTATTTAAATACTAAATATTCGCTCGCTTAAATGTAGTTTAGGTTAAATTAGTAAGAGTACTTTTTTCTGGGTGAAAGGTACCCTATGTCCTTTTCTGTTGCCATGACAACGTGTAGGCGATATTTCGTGATGATCGATCCAGTAGTTAAGGTGTGAAAGCTTAACAAACAAACAAACTAACATTCGAATTTATAATATTAGTTAGGCTACCAGATAATGATTTTCCATATAACATACCTTATCGAATATAATGTTGTGTTGTCATCCCTTATTCTGCCAGTTATGTTTAAGTAACATGTAAGCAAGCAAAGTTAGGGCATTATAAACAGTAAAACCCAAAGAAAACTTTTCGTTACGCGATACAAATAATTCTGGTTCCGCTTCTGTCTACACGCAGTGTTTTAATACTGCGATGTCTTAAGGTGCATCCACACTGCAGTTACTTTTTGTGGAGCAACGTTTCCAAGTGTTAGTGGACAATATCCGGTAACAAAAAATTATTGTTGCTGTAATAAATGTTGCAGAAATATTTATATTTGTTGACTTATTATCAAAAATTAATCAACGTTAGTTTCTCTACAATATTTATTACAGCATGTTTCCTAACATTACCTACTGTTAACATGGCAACATAGAATAGCATTTTGTAGGTATATATTCACTCTCTTTGTGTGTTTTTCTAGACTTGAGTCATTTGCACATCCAAATCGAGTGTCGTATTTTATTATTCTTTAAATTTATTATTGCAATAATCACTTTTTCATCTGTCTTATTATAAATACGTAACTTTTCTATAGGTTGGAGGTACACATCCATTGCCTGCAGAATATTGTGAACATGTCCCCTGAAACTCGCAACTATATGTTACCCTTTGTTATATTGTGTTAGAATATGGTATTGGTGGTATGGATGCGAAAGAACCATTCAACAAAAAACAACAAACACTCGCAAAAGTTAAACAATGTTTTGAAATTAAACTACTTTATACGGTTTTTTTGCGTTGTTTATTTTAAAACACTTTTATTACATAATTTTGAACTATATCACTACTATTATTAAACTTTACTACAATTTAAGCTATTTAAATTAATTAAAACTCTTTATATTTAAGTTTACACTTTTCTCGACGTTTCGGTTGCTTTACAGCAGCTTTGTTAATCTCCCCATGAACATGGCTGCTGTAAGTAACCGACACGTCGGGGAAAAGTTTAAACTATTATATAAATAAATTTCAATATACCTATAACATTCGCGTAAACGTAACACAATATTAATAAAAGAATGTTACCTAATGTGTTCCATGTTACACAACTTTTCTCCACAAAAAGGAACTGCGTTGTGGATGCTCCATATAGCTGCCGTATCATTTCAAACAACTGTGTTCAAATTTCAAGCAAAACTGGAGATTCCTACTTTAATTTAAATGGAACATACAAAATGGTAGAAGTAAATAACTCCCGTATGGTCTAGTGGCTAGGATACCTGGCTTTCACCCAGGAGGCTCGGGTTCGATTCCCGGTACGGGAAAGTACTTTTTGTTTGTTGGTTTATTATTTTGAATAATTTACAAGCCCATGTCATTGATAACCCTCAGGCTGCGATAACAAATTATGTCTCATAACCAGTTGACATAGACGAAGTTTAATTTTTCGCTTGAAACTGTTTGTGATAAATTTATTTATTTGAACATTCATTCCGTCATAAGAGAGCGTACAAAATGTCAAAATCGTATGTCTCCCGTATGGTCTAGTGGCTAGGATACCTGGCTTTCACCCAGGAGGCTCGGGTTCGATTCCCGGTACGGGAAATAGTTTTTTATAGTTTTAATGTGTCTTTATACAATATTCAATATATTTTTTTTATTTTTAGATACCCTTTCTATTTATAAAGCTGAGTGTCTGGATTGTTCAAAGGCGCGTAATAATTTTCTATCCGTTAAGAGTCCCCTTAATGCTGTAAACTAGTTAAACGATAATAACTTTGCTATTTATAATGTAAACTTTAAAATAAACCAGTAAGAAAATAACGGTCTTTGTTAAATTGCCAATTATTAACAATATCGCTTACTTTACAAATTTGTAAGCTGCAGTTATTAAACTATTAACTGGTAAGCACGTTCAAGCAATAAATAAAATTTTAATGCTGGCCTCTAAAAGCAGGCAATTTTAGTGTAAAAGAGCGCGCTTATTAGAAACTGGCGTAAGAGTAGTAATGATGAAGAATTCCAGCAGTTTATATACCTACTTCTCCCATTTTCTTTCTTTTTTAATAATATTTCCCCAGAATGGGCAACGTGGGCGTGTCTTAGTGTTCCAAGTAGTTTACTTGTAAAGCATTATTTTGTTTTCCTCTATTTGTAAATAAGCATAATTATTGTAAACTTTTCATCGGTTAGGACCTATAGGATTCACATGTTTAAAATGAGAAAAGTCTCTAGAGTAAAAATTATTAGTAAGCGTCTGTCTGATGGTAATATAAATATAATAATTTTAATGTAAAAAAGCATGGGATGGGGATATCAAAATATCTTAGAAAGCACCCCACGCTTTTTACATTAAAATTATTAAATTAATATCTACCTTTTTTAAAAAAGCGTGTTTTTTAGTTTATTTAAACTATTAGTTATTTTTATTTTTGTAAACGATTTTCTTTTTCTAAATTTTTGTATTTTCATCGGTCCCTGATAAGTGTTCAAAGTTTCAAATCAATCCATCGGTTTGAAAGAGGTGAAAATCACGTTCAAAGATGCCGTTACATAGATTCATAGATATATACAAGCTAATAAAAGCGTGTTAAAAAACAAGTGATTGAGGCTTACTACATGCTTGTTTTCAGGTGTACATAAAATAATTAAACCACCTTATGACCATATTGAAATACGTAATGAATATTTATAAAATACAGTAAAACTAATTTTACAAATTGTATACACCAAAAACCGTTAAACAGAAATTTTATTTCAATATTGTAATATTGTGTCAAAATTATAATGAACGCTTCATCTAATAAACCATCTAGCCTTACCCCAAAAACCACTAAAATTAGATGGTAAATAAATTCCGTGCACAATTTCATGTACACCGACTGAACGTCAGTTAAAAAGCCCGCTGTGTAGCGAGGACTTTCAATGTTAGGAGATGTACCAGTAATACGTTTAGTTGAAAAATTGCCTGACAGTCGTCTAATAGCCTGTCTCTTGGTGCCATTTATTTCGATATTCGAATATTATGTAGAATATTTTATTCGAAATTTTCGTTGTTGATGAGCGAATCTTAACTTTTATTACTAGTGTTGGCTTACGCTTATGTGAATGTTACACATTGATATTAATGTGTAAAGTGTTAGAATACCAGACATAATTAAAAGCTATTGTGTCTGGCGACCGGTGTGCCGCTGTGACTCAATAGATCAAACTGCCATATCAACTAGGGAGAGCAATTGCAGAATCACTAAAACAATTCTGCTGCTTACGTCGTAACATAAATATAAATATTTGTTTAATAATATCAATTAAAAAAACCTTGTGAAAAATATTAAGTTGTATTTCGTTCGTCGTTTGTCTCATAATACCTATTCATTTAATCATTCATGATAATACAGTCGAATTTTGTTGGAATTTGATTTGTAATTTATACTTCGTAAATTTAATTATATTATATTCTTTCCCTGAGCTAAATCTTAACTTAGGACATGGTTAGAAATATTAGATTCTCTGTAATCGCCAAGTACCCACTATTATTATAAATGAGGAGACAACTTTATCTGCTTGAATCGTCTTTACGACTAAAATAATAAATCGATTTTAATAATATTTGGCATATTCATAGCTTAAAAGTAAATAATATTATATACAGAAATTGATTAATTAAAAGTTATGGAAGAAAGAAATTATAAACGCCACAGCTTTCAATCAATATTTAATTTCAAAATACACTATTTCTAGTTAAAGATAAAAACGATCTTGATATCAAAAGTAGCAGCTACATAAAACTAGCAACGCTAACATTTGTAACACCCTCAACTATTTAATTAATATAAAATAGCAAAACACTACAACAGATCACCCCAAGAGACTGGAAATGTCTCAATTTGGCGCAAACATCACGAAATGGCAGTAACAATAAATTCTACAATACAGCTATCAAACACCAAATGTTTTCGGGGACATATTTTTTCGAAATCGACGTGGGGCACGTGGGGTGTGGGGTGAACAGTAATTTCGATTTCACACCCCTTGAGACAGATTTCGACCCCTGTTTTTTATTTTTCGCGAAATATACGATGGATGGCGGTGGCATACTTTAATTTTACGTATTTTGTATTATTGGGGTATAAAAATATGGCAGTGCTGACACGTGGTTCAGCGATGTAATTCAAGGTGAATTTATGGAGCTATCTTTTATTTAAAATATGATGCTGTATGTTGAAAATGGAATAAATAAAAGATGAACGTAAAATTTTCGAGTCAATTTATATTTTACTGTTTAGACAATTTAACATCGTATATTTGAGTACCACGGCAAAAGGGGAAAACATTGTCTATGATGGAATTTGTTGCCTTTAAATATAACCGCAAGCTTAAGTTATATATAGAAAATATATTACCTATATAAAAAATACAATCGATGTAAATTATAAAACAAAAAATATTGGCAGCGGTGGGATTCGAACCCACGCCTCCGAAGAGACTGGTGCCTTAAACCAGCGCCTTAGACCGCTCGGCCACGCTACCATTGAAACTGACAGCTGAAAATGATCATCGGTTTCATAAATTTATTTTTAATTAATTCAGCCTGTATGTTGTAAAATAGCTTTACGAAAACTAAACAATATCTATATTTAAAATTGTTATCTGTAGATTGGCGTTCCACGCGAAATATTTTCAAATGTAGTATTTAATATATCTACATATTAATACGTGAAGCAAAAACTTTGTACCCCTTTTTACGAAAATTTCGTGGACGGAGGAGTATGAAATTTGGCACAGTTAAAGTTTATAAGGAGAAGCAGGGGCGAATCTTAATATTTTTATAAAATATGGATTAGAAATACATTAAATTAATGAAAATACACTACACGCACACAACCATACATTTGACACACGCAGTCGAATCGCGTTCGTAGTATTTCGACATTGTTCATCTGACGTTGTACAATTATTTGTAACTATGGTTATTATTGGTGTTACCTATACCTTATTTATATGTAATGGAGAAAAACAGACAACAAAGTAGCAAGGTTAGGAATTTTGGTCGAATTTTGACCACTAGGCGACCGCTTACTGAACCTATACAAAAACACGTATTTCAATTCTAGATAGTTTAAAATAAAAGATATTTTTAATTTAATATACTAGCAGCGTGACCCTTGACTTTATTTACATATATAGCTATACGTACCTTTCTATGCTAATTATTGTTGTTATAGAAAGATTTTTACATCCTGCTGGGTTTTACATGCCACTTGGTTTCTATGGTTCTAAAAAAAACAACTATTCCTTAGAAACAAAAGTGTTTAAAGGATTTACATAATATTGTCTTATATTTACGCGAATGTTATACATTGAAATTAAACAAACTTTATACGGATTTTATCGCGTTGTTTATTTTTTATAAAACACTAATACTACATAATTTTGAAACCTTAAACTACTATTGTTAAACACTTTTACTAGTTACTGTTTACTTCTATTTAAGCTATTTAAATTATACAACTATTTAGATTTAATTTTACACTTTCCCCGACGTTTTAGTTGCTTTTCAGCAGCCATGGTCACGGGGAGACTAAGATGGTAGTTGTCTCAATGTTCCAGTGTAGTTATTTCAAAGCACCCGAACATAAATTTAATCATTGGTGTTTCTATTTACGCAGAATGGGCTCCAACGCGATAAAATCCGTATAAAGTTTGTTAAATTTCAGTGTTTAAAGGAGTAAAATGTTGCCCACGTGACTCTTTAATGCAAGTAAATCACTTTTGCATATTTGGCTTATTAGTTATTTAGATAATAATTATGTACCATGTGCTATTGGACACAGGTCAATAAGAATCATTTGTATGACGAGTTATGCTATTTGTCACTATTATACCTTGTATTACATAAGACAACTACCATACTAGGGATAAACCTTGTATCACCTGCAAACGTTAAAAAAACATAAAAAACCGACAAGTGCGAGTCGGACTCGCCCACCGAGGGTTCCGTACAAATTTGCAGGTACATATTATAAAAAAAATTTGTTCTTGCATAAAAACCCTGTTTTTTTATTATTTAATTACAAATGTATAGTTTTTAGATTTTCCCTATACTTGTATAAGACGATATTACTTGCCAAATTTCATAGTTCTAGGTCAACGTACATACCCTATAGATTTCGATTCCCTTGAGAATGTCGAAATATATGTTTTTTGCGGCATAAACGGCCGTATCTTTTTTTTATGTTAACTTAGAAGTTTACTTTTTTCACAGCTCGCAGCAGCACAATTTCAACTCGATACCTCCAAGCGTTCACGAGATAAAGGGTATTGACAAACAGATGGACGGACAAAAAAGTGATCCTATAAGGATCCCGTTTTTCCTTTTGAGGTACGGAACCCTAAAAACGGACACATGTAATTTTTTTTTTATTCCGTGTAAGGATCGAAACCACAATACATTAGCGATGGCGAGATGACCACTTCAACCTCAACGCCATCCATACAAAACATATTTTGACAAACCACCGTTCGTGCTGAAAGAAATGTAACGTGGTTTTCACAGTTTGGTAACTTGAAGATCATCTTACAACCTAAGCCACGTCTCATCCAATTCAGTTTAGCAGAATTGGATCCTCATATATTAAACCGATCTCCACGCGAATGCTGGTGCATAGATAATGTAGTAGAACCATACTCCACGAGCTGTTCCACCGAACTCATTAATGAAACAAGAACCGTAGTGCTATTTTTATTCTGTCTGGACTGCTCTACATGCAACAAAATATCGTGTTACTAAACCAACCCTCGGAAAATTTCGGCGCACGGGAAATGCAAAATCCCGGCCATTTTCTAAACAGTCACGCCCATGTCTGGGCTGGGAGACCCCTACTATTGAGTTGTATTATCCTTTCTTTTTGTCTAGTTCATAAGCTTGCGTCTGATCTTTAGAAGGCTTTTGTAAGATTCTGATTTGGTTTAACGTTTTTTCTAGTTGTCAGGATGTTATGCAGATGCTAAAGCTCCAAATTGACTGAAATTAATGTTTTTTTTAAATAAAGCAACATTGGTGTAATAATAATAATTGTTTATTTCGATTTATTTTACATACACATTGATATTACAATATTTGGAATAGCCTTTTAAGCAAATGTATGCTTGTGTCAGGGTATTCCGTTCTTTTAGTAAGTTTATTTCAGTTCATATGTGGATTATTATTACAATTACTTATATAGTTTAACATATTCATATTCATTCAATAAATAATTATTAACTTTTACAAAATATAAAGAATAAAAAAATAAAAAAATTATAACAATAGAAGATTCAATGTATTTGATTTAATTGCGCATCTGTGTGTGAGTGTAGTGTGTGACCATTAAACTGCCAAGAAGTTTCGAGCTCTCCCAAGGCACGTCTTTTTGAGATTATGTGCGTATTAACGCACATAACCTCAAAAAGAGATTATGTGGCTCGCGCTTTAACCGTAAATAAGAAAACATAGCGAGGAAACCTGGGAGTTTCCAATAATGTTCTCGAAAATGTTTGAAGTCTGCATAGAGCAGCAGTGGTGTATGTCCTAACCTTTTTCAAATTAAGAAGAGGTCCGTGCCCGCTGTGGAACAGTTTAAATAATTATATATTTTAAGTATTTTACATTCTTGGGACTTAAAGTTGTACGTGGCTCCATTTACCTACTAATTTAAATAAACCTTTTAATCGGGCGATGCGTTCCCGTGAAATAATAGTTCATCTTTAATGCTTTTTTACCAAAACTAAATCTTAAATTATCAAAAGATGGCGCTCTCAAAGCTACAACTGTGCGCTTTTCGAGAAATTTTCTGCATCGCACAACTAAACTGTGGAATGAACTGTCGCCTGCGGTATTTCCGGACCAATACGACCTACAAACCTTCAAGAAAGAGCGTACTCCTCTTAAAAGGCGGGCAACGCATTTGTAACTCCTCTAGTGTTGCGGGTGTCCATGGGCGGCGGTAATCGCTTACCATCAGGCGATCCGTCTGCTCGTTTGTCACCGTCATATCATAAAAAATAAAAATTAAAAAATATAAAGAGTGACAGTTAAAGGTTTGAGTCATTTATAATACGCCATTATATTTACTTCTTTGACCTATTGATACTTATGTCTTATTACTGGGAATAGGATTTTCATATCGTATTGTCACGGCGTCCAAGTCATCCCGCTGTCTGTTTCTGCGCACTAGACACAAAATGTTAAATTTTTTATTTCTCTTCTTGAGACTATCACAGAATATCGACGTAAAATAGCAGTATTCCTACTGTTGTGTTTCGTTCGGTAAGTGAGAGTACCGGAGGCCCATTCACCCTCTTTGCCCCTTCCCGCTCCTTATCCTTCCCACTTCCTTTCCTAAAGGATCGGCAATGCGTCAGTGATGCCTCTGGTGTAGCAGGCGTCCATAGGTTACGGTGACCACTTACCATCAGGTATGCTTGTTTGCCAACTAAGTAGTATAAAAAAAAGTACGTAAAAGTGACACAGATGAAACCGCAGGCAGAAGCTACTAAACCATTTGTTCTACAGATCTCACGTTCGCGAATTCGTAGTAAGGTACACGTCCAGTACCACACTGGCCACTTTTCCGTTCTTTGTTACCCATTCAATATTCTGTTTACCCGTTTTTGTACCGGACACACTCATAACTTGCAAGTACTTGTGTCCAGTTGATGGAAACTTTTGTTAGTACCACTTGAGGTACCGAGTGGTACTTTTCCTGGAACGAAATGAAAAGCTCTAGTTTATTGAGGACCGGTTTATTTTGCGTTTCATTTCTGTATTCCCTGGTTGCTGGAGACTTTTATGGTCGAGTCCATGATGATTGTGCTTAATGGCCTTTCTAGTTTGGAATTCCTACTTACTTTTTTTTACGCTAAACTATGCGTGTTGAAATAAAAATAAAATTTCGTTTATCGCAGGCAAGTTAGATGTGTTAGATTATACTCCTTACTAAGTGATTATAAATGCGAGTGATTTACGATTGAATCTAACCAATTTTATTGCTGTTTGGTATGAAGATGCTATGCTTGATTTTCAAAGTCGTGAATATATTCACGGGTTATTGGTTAACGGGATGGTTTGTCCTGTAGCATTATTTTGTACTTGCATTGTACTAGAGTTTAATATGATTTTATCTATAAATCTTATGGTCGATCAGTGTTATAGGAGGATGTCAAGATATAAATTTTCCAGCTTTCTCGCAGCAGCTTGTTGTTATATCTAATTGACTTACATTTACGTTAATGTTATTCAGTGAAATTAAGGCTCTTTTATACAGATTTTATCGCGTTGTTTATATGTATTATAACAATATAATAAAAGTTGTAATTAAACAACGCGATATAAGTCGTTTAAAGCAATTTTATTTTAACATCAATCATTAATCAATATATAAAATTTAATTTCCTTATAAATATTATTTATTTGTAAGCATAGTGCATCAGTTTCTTTCAATTTGTCATTAGTTTTGTTATTTTAACGCCATTATTTGTTTGCACGTTTATTAAATGAAATTAGTGTAATTAGTCATATCCCTTTTTCATCATTTATTAGTTTTTTTTTTCATACGAGAATAGATTATAAGTATTTAATTTTTTGTTAATGCATATCGTGGCAGCCTGTAATTGAGGCATCACTATATTATGGATTTCTGTGTATGTATAATTACAATGTTTTAGTGTATGCTTTGCTGGTTGTCCTTAAATAAATAAATAAACATAAGTAGTTATCTATACAAGCGTTCGCCTAGTGCTCGAAATTCGACCAAAGTTAGCCTGTAAGATATTGCTGATATATGTCATTATATATTGATATACGTAAGCATAGTTACGCGCTTCGACTGCGTGTGTCAAATGCATGGTTGTGTGCGTGTAGTGCTTTTTCATTAATTTAATGTATTTTTAATGCATATTTTATAAAAAATATTAGGATTTGCCACTCCTTCTCCATATAAACTAACTGTGCTAAATTTTATACTCCTCCGTCTGCGCAATTTTCGTAAAAAGGGGTACAAAGTTTTTGCTTCACGTATATAGATTCTTTTACACACTTTCGGACCGTAAATTTCTTTAATTTCTTTCGTTTAAATGCACGGTACTATTGCGACAAATCTTCAAAATCTTGACTTTCTTGGTTTAAAAAGGCTTACCAACTAGGGTAACATGTTATTCTACAACAATCACAATAAAAAGCAATGTGAAAGATATACATTAATAAACCTTGGATACCGACTTGCCAAATATTCAATAAGCAATATGCACATTACATTCGAAAATTTTTACAAACAACAACCTGACAGATTTCACACATTCCAACAACGAACTACAAGCATTTTTGCAAATCAGAAAACTCGTTAAAAAGCAATGTACGCGAGCCTTAAGTATTTGAACTCAAGTCAAACTTCATAAAGCGAAATATGTGGAAGCGTCATCATGTACAACTCACGAGTTTCACTGGGAATTTAAGGAGCTCTTCAGAACTACGCTGCGGTTCGACGAACATCTTTTGAAGTCTATCCTACAACGTAGATAGTGGCCACCCGTATTACAAATTGGCTGCTTTGTAAATAGATCCGGCTCTGCCGACAAGCTACATTGTGCATGTTGAAGCTACGTTCTTGAAGAGCTAAAAGATGGGCTGGATTTTGTGTTTATGTTTTATATTATATTCTTAATAATCTTACTAATATTATAAAGAGGTATGTTTGCGAGGATGTTTGTATATTTGTCACTCAATCGGATAAACATTATGATTAGATACAGATTCTCATTTTGTTGAAAAATATATACTATGTGTATATGTATAGAATCGTTAGTTGTCTGGACACTGAGAGACTATATATTTCGACTTGCTACGATCCTGCCATATCGCTCTTGCTTAATTTACTAGAAAATATAAAAACAAATAAAATTATTTCTATAATAATAAGTAACTTTTTTAAAGTACAAACGTTCTGTCAAGTGAATCACTTGATTTAAAGATATGCTTATCTCTGTCTGGAAAGAAATTTGAGTTAAAGCTCTAAGAAAGTTAATAAAATGGTAGAATCAATTCAGACAATATTAAATTTAGAGAATTTACATAATACTGCCATACATTTACAGTAATGTTACACATTAAAAAATTTCATTTATAGGCAAAAAATTTAATTGTAATCCGCGATAAAATTCGTTTAAAGTACCTAATTCAATTTTAAATTATTAAAGAATTGTATTTAATTTACAAACAAAATGTATTGACTTTAAACAGCCCTCGTTACGTCTATTTGCACGAAATGGAAATATATTAATGTTTTGGTGTTATTTTGTAACTGCCTGCTAAAATAATAATGGGTCAATACCACCCAATGGTAAGTATATCTACTCACCATCGATATTGTTCCTAAATAGTAAAGTATACCACACCGTACCAATTATTGTCTTTCGAAAGTTTAAAGAGATAAATACTTTTTAACATTCAACTTTACGAGCACAAGATGGAAAAATAAAAAAATATTTATTCCAAAATGATCTTTTACCGTATTTGTTTTATTTTTATAATTTTAGCCTGAATTGTTTCACTATTGCGCATATAGCATGTACGACAATAATTGATTGAACATATCAATAATTCATTAACAATATTTTAGATAATATTTGGTATTAAAAACAGCAAGGATTTTCAATCCGAATTTATTATGACGTATCTTTTCACTCTGTGTGAAACCCCTTAAACTTGACGCCTAAAGCTGTACCAACCGCGTAAATGGAAAAAGTTTGATTGTGAGATATTTTTTTCTCTTTTCGTCATACGAATTTTAATTTTAGTGACATCTTTTGTTGTATATATCTAAAGCTTTATATCGCTCTTTGATAACAACTCTGCTGCATTTTTAAACTATGCGAAGACTTTCTTTTTTTTTTATACTATTAAGGTAGCAAACAAGCATACGGCCCACCTGATGGTAAGTGGTCACCGTAGCCTATGGACGCCTGCAACACCAGAAGCATCACTTGCGCGTTGCCAACCTTTTAGGAAAGGAAGTGGGAAGGAGAAGGAGGTGAAAGGGGGAAAGAGGGTGATTGGGCTTCCGGCACTCTCACTCACCGAACGAAACACAACAGTAGGAGTACTGCTATTTCACGTCAATATTCTGTGAGAGGCGAATGTTCATGATATTCTCTCGAAACAAATGCTTTGTAGTACGATTCTGTAAAATATTTAATTTCGAACTCAAACTTCACTTCGACAGTGAATAATAACAAGAGAGAAACGGCAATAAATTGCCGTAAATCTAAGAGTTCGAAAAAAATGTTCATCTATATATATAAAGGTCACGTGATAACACGTCAGAGGTCAAAAGTCATTGTCATTTCAGGGGTATATCGACTATGCTGAGTCGAATGGCGTTGACCACGAGTCTTTAGCTTTTACGGTTCTTCAGTTGAATGTTGTACAACAGACAGACGGACAAAGCTGTTGTATAAGAGTTTCTTCGAACTCTAAAAGTAAAGCCTTAATGCGATCGGATTCAGAAGTCAGTTTTCATTTACAATATTATTTAGATGTACAATCGTTTTTACTCGTTTAACGTTATTGTTTAACGCCCAGACGCGCTCTTTATCAAACTATAGAGTGCCATAATGTAGGCTATGTATATTATAGATAAATTAACAATATAAAAGATAACAAAAAGATCGATAAACATTATTATTATTAAAGTATCTCAGTAACTTAAATTGATATCTCGGTGACTTAATGGTGCCTCGATGGCGTAGTGGTTAGTGTAACCGACTGCCACGCCTGAGGTCGCGGATTCGATTCCCGCACAAGACAAATATTTGTGTGCATGAACATGGATGTTTGTCTTGGTCTGGGTGTTTCTATGTATAATATGTATGTATTTATATAAAAAAAGTATATAATATGTATGACGATGTGCAATATTATGATTGATGGAGAACAAGTGGAGCAAGTGAAAGAGTTTGTATATTTGGGTACTTTGTTTACAAGGGATGGTACACATGAGGGAGATATTGAAAGAAGAACGATTGCTGGCAATAAAGTGAATAGCGCTCTACGCGCTTTTATGAACAGTCGAAATGTATCCGAAAAGGTACGTTTGACTGTTCATAGAGGACTATTAGTGCCTACACTTATGCATGGAAGTGAAAGTTGGGTATGGCAAAAGAAGCATGAGAGCAGAATAAATGCTGTAGAAATGAGAGCGCTGAGAAATATATGTGGTGTGACTCTCAAAGATAGAATAAGGAATAGTGTGATTAGAGAGAGATGCGGCATAAAAGTGGATATAGTGACGAGAATAGAAAAGGGTATGTTAAGTTGGTTTGGGCATGTAGAAAGAATGGACGAGAACAGACTGACTAAGAAAGTTTATAAGGCTAGTGTGAATGGAACAGTTGCAAGGGGAAGACCTAGGCGAGCGTTTCCTAATCAGATCGGAGACGTTCTGGATAAAGGCCAGGTTAAGAGCACCTTAAACCGGCGAGCGTGTATGAGGAATGTTATGAAAGTGAATGAAGCCAGAGAAGTGTGTCAGGATCGTAGCAAATTGAAATCCGTAGTCTCTGCCTACCCCTCTGGGAAACAGGCGTGAATTTATGTATGTATGTATGTATGTTTATCCATTGTCTAGTACCCATAGTACAAGCTCTGCTTAGTTTGGGCTAGATAGTGTCGTGTGTATGTGGTAGAATATGAAAAAAAAATGTATCCTTTAGCCTGTGAGAGTAAGTGACTGAATGAGTGTTAATGAGGTTTATAAATCTTAGTCCACGTAAAATGAGTGATTGTTATAAAAAAACATCGCATTTGAAAAGGCCTTTTTAATATTTTCAATTAAGCATATATTTATAAAGAACCGAAAGCACATAACGTTCCAAATATAAACGTGCTAAAAACTGAACGCTATATTTGATTGTAGTTCAACGTAACACATTAAAAACTAAACCATAAAAAAGATTAAACACCATCATAACTAAGTCTTTAAAACCCATGAAATTTCGCAACTAAAACTGCAATGGCTTTGAGTGCCATAGTGCCTTTGACACTGCGGGTACTAATTGGGAACATACATCCAAAGTTATACTCCAAATTGTTGTTTACGCAGTCGAGTGTCAAACATTTCAGCATACATCAAAATAGGAAAAAGGCAGCCGAACTTTTGCAATAGAAAACACTACGAAACTGGGGCAGCTGCATGAATACTCTAGGCCCTAGTTTAGATTCGTTAAGCTGAGCTGTCCGAATTTTAAGGCCTTGCAATGACTTGTTTAGATGCAGATTCCGGGTGTTCATAAATAAACATACGCCGTAAAGGATCTGTAGCTTATAACTTTTCTTCGAGCTTAACAAGTACCAGGACTTATTGTTTTCGTTGGTTGCCTTTGTTAACCTCGGCTACACAGATTTTACTGTAAAAGAATATACCTAAATCTAAATGCTTGTATATTTGTGTAACTCATTTATAATTAGAATACTATATGTTTTATTTATTAGTATGAAACTACTTTTAAAGTAACGGGTTTCTTTGATGACAGTATAATATAAAACTATCCTATTAATCATGTATTTGAAATAACTAGCGGTCGCTTAGTGGTCAAAATTCGACCATAATTGACTTAAATTTTAAGTTTTATCGATATTAAGGTTTTATTGTTTATATGTAACTTTACCCATTTTACATATACATAAGGTATATGTAACCATAGTTACGAAGAATTGTACGACGTCAGACGAACAATGCCGAAATACTACTAACGTGATTGGACTGCGTGTGTCAAATGCATGGTTGTGTGCGTGACGTGTTTTTTCATTCTTTAATGTATTTTTAATCCATATTTTATAAAAAAATATTAGGATTTGCCACTCCTTCTCCATACAAACTTTAACTGTGCCAAATTTCATACTCCACCGTCCGCGCAATTTTCGTAAAAAGGGTACAAAAAATTTTTGCTTCACGTACCTATTAATATATAGATAATATAAATACAAATACTTAACGAAATTTAAAGATTTGAATATTTTGAAATGCAGGGCCTTCGCTATGACTGATATTCTTTTGGTCGATAAGCTATGGCAACTGAACAACTGGCTGGCTTAGTTTAATAAAAAAGTAAATTATCAATATAAATAATAATAAAAGAAAATTAATATGCATAGAATTCAAGGAAATTCATTTTATAATGTAAATTTTATGCAATTTTACCCCAAAACTGTGCACCAAAATTAAAACCAGTGCTCCCCCAAAGTCTTCGCCAATTAATTCCAAGCATTATTCCTGAACACCACTAATTCATCACACTCCCCTAAAGGTATGCTAATGCCCTGTCTGCCGAGAAATTTTTCATTTCATAAGTTATTATAGTATAAACTCGTCTACTTAATTGCATCGGAGCTGTTAAATCGAGTGAAATTCCCTTAGGTACTTATTGCTTCAAGGTGCAATTTCAAAGACGCAGGGATTCAAGATCTTCCTTGCCTTTATGTATACATTTTTTTTCTTTGAGATGATTTTAGCGTAGTCATCTTGAATTTGAAATTGCTGCAGAGATGGTGTAGCGGTTTAAGTAATCGTCTCATCACTGCCATTATGCCCAGTGTTATGGATTCGATTCCCACGCGGTATAAGAAATTGTGTGATCAGCAAATAATCGTACCGAATCTTTCTCTGGGAACTTGTTTGAATGTTTGTAAAGATTTTAACGACACAGTTATTAATGCGAGTGCAGAAGCTATGTTCTTAAATAAAAAATCAGCAGGAATTCTAAATAATTTTGTCTTCGGTTTATGCGAATGTTACTCATTCAAATTAAACTCATTTATACGGATTTTATCAACTTTTCAGCAGCCATGGTCACGGGGTCTCGATGACTGCTGACAAGCAACCGAAATGTCGGAGAAAGTGTAAACCTAAATATTACTAGTTTTAATAGATTTCATAATTTTATTAGCTTATAAAATAGTAAAATTCATTAGTAGTAGTAGTGTAACAGTTTCAAAATTATGTAATACAGTGTTAAATAAACAACGCGATAAAATCCCTATAAATGAGTTAGAAATTATACAGCTCGACAATAAGATATTATGAGTGCATGAAGCAAATATATGGTAGGTAAGTAGCAATTGTAAATATGTAGTCTCTGAAATAAGCTTTGGATTACTACGCACCTTTGATTTATAAAAGTTACCTGCGTATAAATTAGTTAATGGTCACTTGCTTTAACGGCAGGAGAAAATTTTCTGAGATCTTGTGCCGTCATGCAAGTTTATTCACGAAGTTTTCCCCTTTCAATTAAAACATCACATGAAACAATGCGTAGTTCTAAATTAACTACGATGTTTTTAGAGACACTGTATGTAGTCTGCCAAGGACTTAGCCAGTATGGTGGACTTTGGTCTAACCATATTCCTACTGAGATGGACCTACCTAAAAGATGTATAGGACCGTTTATGAATAGCTTATACATACATCTATAGTCCTCCACCTATATTCTAAAGGTTGGGCAGAAGTAAATTACATCCACGTTTCGCCAATTATGTTATTAGGTTCCACATAATAGGAGGCGCGGTTTTTGCCTTTTTCTTGGCACTGCTATAAAGAATTCCTAAAACAGAAACAGCATAAACCAATAACACTTAACCTGTTCCACCAGGGAATCGAATTTAAGACCTCATACACAGAAGTCGCAAACTTTACCATACCACCACCAAAGCAGTCACATAGCATATTTTTGCAGTTCACAACGACATTTATTTTTTTATCGACTTCAAAAAAAGGAGAATGTTCTCAATTCGTTTGTTTGCTTTGATGTTTGTTACCGCCGGACTTTTTCGAGGTGAACCGATTTTGATGATTCTTTTTTTATTTGAACGCTAGTACTTTCTATGTGATCCCATTTCAATTTGATCAAGATGTGACTAATAGTTTCTGAGTTTTTAATACAAAACCTCGCAGATTTCCATTTACAAAACCGAATCAAATCCAGCCAGTACCTACATCTCAAATCCAGAAGTGATCAGAACTACAGTTGGCTGTAGTAAAGTACACTAAACACCTCGTGGCACACGGGCCTTTGTTTGAAGCTAATTACATCCGCGTTGATTGCGCACCCTGCCTCTATTGGAGTAATTTGTTTAGGTCCGAAGAAATTAGCGCTTTGAAATCGGTAAACCAGTTTCGGGTGTAGATTGTAATGGACTACCAAACTTTACAACTGTGTATCACCTTACAGGATTAGTAAATACTCTATAGACAACTGTTATAAATAAATATGTTCTACTGATAATGAGTTAATTTTGTGATGAAACAAATCTTTTATATATAAAGCCTGCAATACATGTTGGCCAAGCGTAGGCCAACGCGAGTGAAGCCAAACTGATACAAGGCAAGTACTACCGTCTAGCAACTCGGCAAGTTTGAAGAAAACCAATGCAAGCGGCCAATGTGGACGAGCTTTGTGGAGCTTTCCACACGTTGGGCGCTGTCAGTCTTTATTGAGCATTGAAGCAATAAAGACGTAAAAGTTATTGCACCTGCTGGTATTTATTTAATTATGGCACTCCAACGACTTATTCTCAATTAATGAGCGCATATAATTATTATATCAGTGTATACCGTAGTAGACTTGTAAAAATAATACATTTTGTACGTATATCAGCGATGTTCGCCGAGCGCGAAATGGCAGCCGGACCAACATGTGGACGCTATTGGCCGAACGCAAACCAACGCCTTTAATTTGTGTAGAAAAACCGACACCGCTCCGAAGTGAGACAAGTAGTCGAGAGCGACTGCGAGTTGTTACAAGCTACGCAAATCAAGCTCTGTACATATTGGCGCTTGCCTTCACTCGGCCAACTAGGCGAGTGATACCAAGCATTGGCAAGGTAAAGCAAATACACCGTCTATACGTTGGCATTTACTCGGCAATGTTGGGCCAACGTGTATTGCCGGCTTAAAGAATAGCCATCAATTCAACTGCCGTATGACATACTCATCGTTGCAATCTTAGCTTCCTAACTAATATTATAAATGCGAATATAAAGAAAGAAAGAAGAAAGAAAACAGTTTATTTTGGCCTCTACACTGGCATAAAAAAAAACGAAAAAAAAAACAAAGAAATATTAGAAATACAAAAATAAAAACAAAGAAAACATAAGAATACGCAATTAAGTATCACCATACCGCCAGTGCGAGACCAAAAATGGCGCTCATCTTAGCATAATGCTGCAACACCGTGGTAGGTAGTGCAGCGCTGATTTTCAGATAAGTCCAATGAGGCCACGGACAGCTACGCTTGCCAAATAACATAATAAACATAAATGTAATATAAAATAAGGTAAATATAGGAATGTATACTATAAATGTGAAAATACTAAAAAATATTTTAATGATAAAAATTTAATATATGTGTAATTAAAAATGTGTCTTGTTTCTAATAATAATTGTAAAATCTAAATAATAATATATATATAAGTTTGTTTGTTACGCTTTCACGCCTTAACTACTCGACCGATCATGATGAAATTTCACATACACGTTGTTAGCGATGTAGAAAAAGGACATAGGTTTCCTTTCATCCAGAAAAAAAGTATTGCTCTCGAGGGATAGAAATTTATTGACAGCTTCATTGAAGCAAGTGAAGCCGCGGGCAAAATCTAGTTCTATATAAAAGTATTTTTATATACTTTTATATATTTGTATACTAAAGTTTCCACAGAAATGTGGAATTAATTATACTAGCGGTCGCCAAGTGGTCGAAATTCGCCCATAAATAATTTAAATTTAAATGTTATTAAGGTTTTATTGTCTATAACTATACCTTTATAATCATACATACAAATAACATTTCATTTAGTCACCTACTCCACATACATAATTATGTATGTAACCATAGTTACGAAGCATTCTACGAAGTCAACCGAACAATACCGAAATACTACGAACGCGATTCAACTGCGTGTGTTAAATGCATGGTTGTGTGCGTGGAGTGATTTTTCAATAATTTAATTTATTTGTAATGCATATTTTATAAAATCTTAGGATTCCCTCCTCCTCCATATAAACTTTAACTGTGCCAAATTTCATACTCCTCCTACGCGCAATTTTCGTAAAAAGGGGTACAAAGTTTTTGCTTCACGTATTAATATATAGATTAGATTGAGCCACAGCGAAGTGTAGCCAGATTTAGTAAGTTGGTAATCATAATTATAATAAATCCTTAACCACATCGGTATCGCCACAGTCTGCATAAATAAAGCATTTATAATAATAATAATAATACCTGTCCATTGAGCACTCAACCCTGTGGCCCATATTTGTTAGGTTCCATATTTAGCAATAGTACAAACCAGTATCTCGATACTCGCCTATTCTAAATAGATAACATTTTTGTAGGCCCGTTGGAATCATGATGTAGCTCTGTAAGCTTCCTAAAGGGACAGGTATTTTCCTAATTGTAGATCTTGGAAGTACCCGTGAAGAGAGAAACATAGTTACAATAATCTTGTACGCCATACCCTTGTAGAAATTGAAATATAAACCTTTTGTATCTACAAAATATATATATATATATATATATATGCAAATACATATATGTCCAATTAAAGTGATATACTCTAATTAAAGAGATATAAATAAAACATATGTGTTAAATTAGAGTATAAAAGTCAAAAAGAGATAGATATACATATATTTATCTTTGCTTTCCCTTTCGTGGATTTACAGACTTGAGTCTACACCGGGTACAAAAGACAGCGTACCGAAACTGAAATAGTAGATTCATACCATTATTTTGAAAAACAACAGTTGGAATTTTCATCAGCAGCCCATACATCTTTGTCCTATTTAAATTATTCTTGTTGTTTATTTGATCACAGCGGCCAATCTTAACGGAGACCTTCCAGGCCATCTGCACAGGATATATAGGTATTATAGTGCACAACACAAGTGCACTCTCTATTGCTTAACTCTCGAAATCTGATGGGACGGCAATCAGACGCGACTGAAGAGATATCAAGTACAGAGGTATACAACACAGCCAACTTCGTAACTCTGGACGGATATTGATAATTTCTTGACAGAGAAATCTAGTAAATTTTTGCTGGCTCGACCTGGGATTTCAATCCAAGACTTCATCCACAGCCGTCACATTCACTATCGCTGCACCACAGAGGCCGAGACCAAAGTACTTGTCGTAAGACGTGTTGCTATATTTTTCAGTACGCCGCCGCCGTCTCTTAGATTTTATGTACGAGATCATGCGCACTAAGAAAGATCGGCTGTTTTTAAAAGTATATTTATATGTAGTAGTCTTTACAAGCTTTATATTAGTAATAGCAGTAAATTTCCATGTTTATCTACCACCTACATTAGGGTTCCCTTTATCACACATACACACAAACCCCCTGACTCAGAACAAATGTCTGTAGGCTACACAAATATTTGTTAGCGGGGAACGGCGGGGATCAAACTTGATCGAATCTGGGGTGCGACCCTAGTTTATAGGATCAGCTTATAGGTAGTTGTAGGCAGACATAAATTAACAAAAGTCATTGTTTTGGTTCAAAATCCTATATAATTGTCGAATCTAATTAAGTTTTATTAAATATGCAGACACAGCCGTGACATTTTTTTTTTGTAATAGTATATTTAGATATAATAAGCAAACAAAATTATATTACGTAGTATCTTAACTTATCTTGTGTGGGGGGGGGCTAGTCAGTACAGACCGGCGACACTTCGACCCAGTGGGGTCTTTTGTGTCGACTTCCCCAATAACGACTACCATAGATGTTTATGGCAGCCGGGACCGACGGCTTAACGTGCTCTCCGAGGCACGGAGCACGCGATAATTGTCAATATATGTCATAATTTCGAAAAGTCATATAACTTCCGAAAGTAAGTGGTGCGTGACGTGGGTTCGAACCCGAGACCCTCTGCATTGCAGTCTGTTGGTCTCCCCACTGAGCTATCATTGTTTTTTTATATATCTCTATGTAAATTGAATACACAGATGACTACGCCATCCGTGTATTAATTGAAGGTTGAAGTGGTTGCTTCGCCACTATCACTGTGCTGTGTGTTTAATGTTTTGGGTTTGATCCACATACGGAACAAAAATTGTGTGATTCACAAATACGACAAGAACATTCACAAATACGAAAACACAAGGCACATCTAGTCTGAGAACAACTCAGGCTAGATGCGCCTTATGTTTGTTGCTTGAATGTCTCTAAAGTCCACAGCAACACATGAATAATACGTAGTGCGGGAGTTGTTAATTAAAATAAAAAGAAAGAAAAATTAAATATGGTGTTTACCAATAGTTTAACAAATTCTCACGCCTGTATATCCGTGACTGGTCGTCGAAAAGCTTGCATAATCATGCAGGTATCCCAGCACAACTTATGTACCACTATACTTTTAATACCGCATACAACAATTCATAGTCGTGAGTTACATAGTGGTTAGTGTAACCGACTGCTATGCCTGAGGTCGCGGGTTCGATTCCCGCACAAGTCAAACATATGTGTGCATGAACATGGATGTTTGTCTTGGTCTGGTCGTTTCTATATACAATATGCACGTATTTAAAAAAAAAAAAGTATATATTTATGTTTATACATTGTCTAGTACCCATAGTACAAGCTCTGCTTAGTTTGGGTTAGATGGTGTTGTGTGTATGTAGTAGAATATTATTATTATTATTACATTATTTTCAAAGACAAGTGCGGCCTGTCAACTTGCACTTGAACTATGTAGTAGACTTTGGTCTAACTGTTCTCATATTAAGAAGAGTCTCATGTCCAGTAGCGTTTATAAATAGGGCTCATATAATATACATCGTTACATTAATTATTATTGCTTACATAATTATATTAAACATTATATTTATAATATTACTAGCTTTTGCGCGCCGTTCCGCCCGCGTGGGACCAATAACCGGCACCAATAAAAAAGTACCCTATGTTCTTTCCGAGATTTTGAACTACCTTTTTATCAAATTTCATCCAAATCAGTTTAGTGGTTAAGACGTGAATAGCTAATAGACAGACAGAGTTACTTTCGAATTTATAATATTAGTAAGGATTATGAATAGTAATTTTGTAATTCCAAACATTTCATTCACTAATTTGTTCAATGAATTATATATTAATTATTGTTCAAATTTTGATGCATTTTAATCTGTTATCTAAATGTTTGCATGCCTATTCAAGGTATATTGTATAAGGATGGCCTCGATGGCGTAGTGGTTAGTGTAACCGACTGCCACACCTGAGATTGCGGGTTCGAATCCCGCACAAGTCAAACATTTGTGTGTATGGACATGGATGTTTGTCTTGGTCTGGGTGTTTCTATGTATAATATGCTCGTATTTAAAAAAAAAGTATATATGTATGTTTATCCATTGTCTAGTACCACTAGTACAAGCTCTGCTTAGTTTGGGCCAGATGGTATTGTGTGTATGTGCAAAAATTAATTGTTAGCATCTATATTTCATGTAACTACAATCAATGCAAATGAAATTCAATCTATTCTATTCCATCGTCTCGTCTCACACCTATATTCCTGATTAGTGAAACAAATACTTCACATTAGAACAGACATAATAGTTATTTCTAGTTTGGGTATTCTCTGTGTCCGTCATTTGAATATTTGTATAGATACTTGCGACGCAGGATTTAAACCTAGTGTCAGAGTTCTCTCATACTGAAAAATATACCATTACCTATTTAAAGATGTCGAGTAACCTATTCAACAGATGCAAATTCACCCAGTCTAGTTAAAATAAAGACTATATTCATGCCACATAAAACATTACATACCTAATAGATAGGATTTTAGTACTGCGAAATCACATCCCATCCATCAATTCAGCCACGTGAAAATGGTTTCAATCCATTCATTACTAGGAAACAGAACTGTGTTAGAATCGTAACTTAGAATAGTAAGGACAGGATAAGTATCTTTATATTTATACGTGGAGAGAAAACTTAATTTAAGCATTTTGCATAGTTTAAGTTTGTATGAAGAATGAATGTAGAAAAGGCAAGGTAATGATATCATAGATAGGCAACCACTAAAAGCAATTATAGTGCAATGAGGAAAACCAAACATATTATAATAGTAAGTTCATTCTGTTTTAAATAATTCCAGTATGTTTCGAATCGATTTATCGATCGAACGCAATTATCGATGACTGATTATCAAATGTACGGTAACTAGGTACATATAGATCTTAATACTAATCCTGGCGCAAGACCGATCATGATATTTAGACTATTATTCGAATCGTGTCCATTATTCGAATAAAATGATCACTGATAGCGAATAGATTGACATTCGATTTAGGGATCGAAAAGATCTCGAATCATTCGTCGCGACAATCGCGCATTGATAAAAGCAATTAGACTATCGTTAATCCAAGAATAAAATATATGCCAATTTTACAATTATTATTTATAAGAACATTGAACTTTAAATATTTTCAGTGTGAGCACATCCACTTACAGCAAACGCATAGGGACACTACACGAAGCTTTACCACATAAGATTACAGCCAAATAACTTTGTTTTATATTCCTGCTGCGCGTAGGACTTTTTGAGCTCTTCAAGAAAGCGCCCTTAGTCGTGAACGGGATTTTGCAAAATTGCTAACATTAGAATATTCCAATCGTATGTTAATCACGGTAACAGCTTACCATCAGGTGGCCATAAGTTTTGCTTGTCATCTTAGCATCGAAAAATAATCTACTTAAACACCAATGTGAAACAAAAATGTACAGAGGTACTTGAATTCCACGAGAATTGCATACGTTTTCCAATACCAAGAAGTTGGGTATCTGTTGCCTTTCAGCTATACTAGTAGATATTATAAAGAAGAAAGATTTGATTTTTCGTTTGTATCTTTGTTTGTAAGGATTTAATTGAAACCTATACAACCGATTTTAAAAATTATTTCACCTTCAGAAAGGTATATTATCACCGAGTAACATAGGCCATATTTTATTTAAAAATAAGTAGGTACTATTTGCTAACCTAACCTACTTATTCGAAAGCGAAACCGCGGGTAAAAGCTAGTCGTAAATAAAAGTATTTTGCGTTGAGATAAACTTTGACACAATTAAAACACATTTAGACTCGAGTCCAGAAAATAAAACAATTTCCACTCATTATTTTGGTTTAGTATTCGCCTCCAGTACTAAAGCATCTAAGAAATCTTTCTCACAAAGGAGTCTCACACTGAAAGCTTACAAAGGGAGCATGGAGATTAGTGAGCATTGAAAATGTAAGCAGAGGAATAGATGCTATTGCACAATCAATAGCTCTTATTACTAAAACAATAAAGGTGAAATTAGAACGATATTGCTAACATAGAGATGATGTAGATAATATGTACACAATATGATTGAAATCTTAGGAATAGCGTATGTGAAACCATCGACAGACTTCAATATGATTTGTAATATTAATTGTGAGCTGTTAGCAATGTTAACAAAGCACAGTGTGAATGTGGTGATCCCAATCACACCATGTCACATCTGTCGAAATGCCCAAATTGTCCCTGTAGGTGCACCATGGACGACTTGATGGACGCAACTACTGATGCGATTGTCGTGGCTACACATTAGGCAGGACATATATAAAATAATTGTACCATCGACTCGAGAAAAAGAAGAAGCAATGTTAAAGTGGCTTTCTACGGTGCGTTGTTAAACGAATTAATACACACGAGCTTTAACTGATGCTTCACAAAAAGAAGGTCTATAGCAACGCAGACGCGACCACACTTGAGCTCACTATGACAAATATAATAATAATAATAATCTATCACATACACACAACACCATCTAGCCCAAACTAAGCCTGTGCTATGGATACTAGACAATGGTCAAACGTATATACAGGGTGTCCGGTAATTAATGGATAATCTGGAAATGTCTTATAGTGGAACTGATGGCCGTTCAGAAAAAAAATGAAAAAAAAACTACTACCTAATATATGTGTTTTTTTAATTACCATGTATAACTTTCTTGTATACTACGACCATAAATGAATAAAATCCATCGGTTTTTTGTTGTTTTATTATTAAACACTAATTATGTTAATAGATAGACAGTCAAAAGTATGCTTTGCTAATATAGCTAGCACTTTTTAATATACTATAAGACATTTCAAGGTTATCCATTAATTACCGGACATCCTGTATACATATATTTTGTAAATACTTACATATTATACATCGAACACCTAGACCAAGACAAACATCTATGTTCATGCACACAAATGTTTGACTTGAGCGGAAATCGAATCCGCGACCTCAGGCGTGGCAGTCGGTTACACTAACCACTACGCCATCGACATGTCATCTGTGATTTGCGTCTTTCTAATTTCGAAACAGACAGCCGGAGCTAATATAGTGCACAAGTTAATACGCAAACATAAGTGCACTCTTTAAACCCCAACTCTCATAGTTCGATAGGACGGCAATTTAACAGTTATTCGTGTCAAATTACCGTCGTCAAGAGATCAGAGGTAGAACTAACGACTTTCCTTGGTTTCCATGGCACGCGTATAAAACACCACCCATTTTTTAACTCGGAACTACTACTGAGAATTTCATGGTAGGAAATCCCAAGAACCTCATGTAGGTTCGAACGCGGGACATTATGAATCACGTATTTACTACACTTGACCAATAAGGGTGTAATACAAAGACAAAAAATGTCTATAAACACAAATGCCTCCATAAGCGTAATATTAAAGTCCCCGTTGACGTGAGTTCTACCTGTGAAATCACCTGTGTCATTTTAAGTATACTTTGCTTTTATAACAGAAAATAGCCGACTCTACACGTGTACGGTGTATAACGATTGCAGTCTAACCCTACTAAAAGTAACCCTTCAAATAAAGCATGTGAGGCACATACAGAACCCCGCCGTTACTCATTTCGCTTCACAATTAAAATGCCTATCAATTTAGAATCCCTAACAATTACGAGAGCATGGAAGTATTTGTTTTTCCAAATGTCCAACCAGTTTAATTCTACCTTCTACCCTTTAAACGTCTGGGACAGTTCCCAAAGGTTTCTGTACGGGGACCCAGTCCCTAGGGTGACCGCGTAATGAGAATTCTTGGCGGGATCGTACCTCTTCGCTTGCTAATGACTGCACATTTGTTCTTCGAAATAAAAGGCAGGGTTTTGTTTTAATACCCTTTCCTACGGTCATGTGAGCTATAAACATTTATATGCTCATTGTTCTTGGTAATAAATGTTGATATGCAGTTAGAATAGTTTAAGTTGCCTTATTTGTATGTAAATTTTCATACGTTTCAACGGTTATTTTCGAGTTTAGAACGTTTTAAGTGCACGGAATTGAATTCGTGGATACTGCTGTTATAACGTAAAATATCTTTAACGGTTTACTGTAGAGGTTATATAGTATATAACCTCTGTAGTACTTAACTTGTGAATGCTATTCATAAAGTTTAATAATGATATAAATAGCTGGCATTCATTTTTATTGCAATCTAATAGTTTATTCCTCGATAAGCTGTTGAAAACTAGTGTTTTATTATTTTTGTTATAATAGAAACTGCTAGCAATGTGAAGGTGGCTTATAATAAAGCTCAATAAAATTTAGCCGAACCCAGATAATGAACCCAGATTTCACGTTCAGCAACGCAGAACTCATAAACGCTTTAACTCTTTAAATACGTACATGACTTAAAAATATTTAACTAAAAAGATATGTAAGCGTTAAATATAACGCAAAATGATATACCTAATAAAAATATACTAGTGGGCGCCTAGTAATCAAAATTCGACCATAATTGAATTTTCTTTATTACATATAAATACGTAAATATATTATAATGTATATAATTTCAATCCGCCCAAAGGTTGCCTGTTAGATATTGCTGATACATGTCATTATATATTGATATACCTACATATGTAACCATAGTTACGAAAAAAGTACTATATCAGCCGAACAATGCCGAAATACTACGAACGCGATTCGACTGTGTGTATCAAATGCATGATTGTGTGCGTGTAGAGATTTTTTATTAATTTAATGTGTTTTAAAGCATATTTTATATTAATATTAGGATTTGCCCTTCCTTCTCCATATACACCGGCCGCGCAATTTTCGTAAAAAGGGGTACAAAGTTTTTGCTTCACGTGGGTACACAAGCATAAACATAGTACAAGCTCTGCTTAATTTGGGCTAGATGGTTTTGTGTGTATGTAATAGACAATTATAGAATAGAATATTATAATTTTATATATAACTAGATTATGGCCGCGGCTTCGCTCGCGTAAATGTACTCAATACTCAATACTCAATACATTTATTGCACTCCACAAGTTAAATAGATGTTACAATGGTATAATATGTATAAGAAACATGTGTGGGCCTTGTCGGCACGGCAAGATGTAGGAGAGAGGAGGAAGTTTTATATTATTTAAATATTTTATTATCTAACTATTTTACTTATGATTGATATTTATTGACTATTATAATATATAGGTAATTTTATTAAGGTGCGCTTACTGTAGTTAGATAGATATATTACTATAATTATTTTTATTATATGGTATTCTATTATATAATTAATATTATATTATTTTATTTATATGTTTTAATATTTTTATTAATTATATATCATTGTAGATTATCATTATTATCAAAGTTTGTAAAAAAGAAAAAGAATTAAATGTCCCAGATATTATTATTATAAATGTATGTCATGTTTGTTTATATATTATGTATTTATTTGTATTTATGTTATTATTAACTAATTATTTAAGTTGCCATTTATTATGTTTCATATACATTTATCATTTAGGTATTCATTTATATGGTAGTAACATTTAGTTAATAGAAAGTATTTTAATTTTTTTATAAATATACTGTCTTTAATTTCATTTTTTATTTGCGGGGGTAGCTTATTATATATTTTTATCGACATGACATGTGGACTAGATGAGTGCATTTGAAGACGGGAGCTTGGTAGGTTTAATCTATTTTTATGTCTTAGTCTCTGGTTTTTGTCTTCTCGTGTTGTATAGAAACTTTGGTGACTTCTAACAAACTTACATATTTCTAAAATGTATAGGCTAGGTAGCGTTAATATTTTGTGTTCTATGTAGGTTATGTCATTTTTATATTCCTTCAGGAATAATACTTTTTTCTAGATGAGAGGTACGTCTATGTCCTTTTCTGTAATTCTGACAATAGTGCCAATTCTGTTGTCACAAAATCACTAAAATTTAGTATAGTCTTGTCAAACGACATTTCATATTCTGAAATCGTTAAAATGTAAACAATTATTTTCTTACAATTCACAAAGCACAAAAATATTATTTTCGTTCACTCTTTGACATTCATTCTGTAGTATTAAGTACCTATTTTAAGGACCGGTGTCACTGCCTCAGTTCAATTTATGATAGTCATAATCCAATTTGGTGCTATTTAAACGAAATCTAAATTTAGTTCGATGGATCAGCAGAATGCCTTACAAAAAATCTCTTAACTACAATTAGAAATTTTTGCCTTATTTTATTTAAGTGAAAATTACAACAGAATTGGCACCAATGTGTATGCGAAATTTAGCAGATAAGGCTTGAAAGTATAACAAATAAATAATCAATCATTCGCCTTTATAATATTAGTTAGGATAAGACGATTAAAAATATGATCTATGCTATTAATCGTGAGCAAATTATTATCAGCCTAAAGTTCTTAGATATATTTCGGCAGGAACTTCTCCAATTGAGTTTAGAAACAACAAATTCAACACCATCTTCGTACAATCCAAGTTATTCGTGGCTATTGGCGATGTCTATTAAGTTCCCTTTATCTACAACTATCAACAAATTAATCAATTGCCAACACGAACATTGTTAGGCTATTACGGGCCTAGTTTCAAACATCCATATAGTAAATATGGACAATATTATTAGGGAAGAGAGTGCTATAAACGTTGCTTCAAAGTTTGTATACAACAGTTCAAACTGTACCGAAGACAAGATATCAAACGTAATGCTCGATAGTGCCTTAATAAGTTTGCTTGTGGGCGTTTGTTACACCGTACAGTAACATTAAAGTAATGGTTACACAGCACAGTTAACGTCATAAGTCAATAATCATTTGAAGAATTATTAACCAAGACTACTGTAAAAATGTGAATTTAACCTTATTTTGTTAAAATAAGGATAGATTCTCATTTTTTGGATATTATTAAGGATAGTGCATGAAATAATAATTAGAATAGCCCGCGGCCCATGAGCTGCATGCGACCCGCGTGTCTCCTCTTTTCGGCCCGCATGCGGCCCGCGTGTCTCCTATTTTCGGCCCGCATGCGGCCCGCGTGTCTCCTATTTTCGGCCCGCATGCGGCCCGCGTGTCTCCTTTTTTCGGCCCGCAACTGTTTTGTAAATAAGGTAATAATTAGGAATTATTTTAATATCGCGCCGAAACTGAAATCATCATCCAGCCGCGACAGCCAGCACTTACCCACAAAATACTTCTCAACATCTGTGCTTGCTTGCTTTTTTGCATTTTTAACATAATCGATAAAGGCATACAAAGTTATGAACATGTCCGGCCGGGCTCCATTTCATTTTGTCACGATGTGGCCCATACCTACTAAAAGGTTGCCGACCGTTGTAATAGACCATTGATTCGAAAGGTTAATATTTTTTTATTTTTTCTCATATATAATTATATACACGGTCTCCCACCTATATACCTGAAAGTAAAGGCAGTGTTACAGTACAGTTATTTTTTAACAACTATGGCTATTAAATGCTATGTAATAAAGAGCAGTGCCAATCGCTGCATATCAGGTAAAGCTCCTGACTTAGTGCTGGTACGAAAATTTCTTGACTGAAAACGACCAATCAAACTTCGTTCTATTCAAGGAACGAGGCTGTAATATGACGCCAGCAAGATTTAGTTATACATTTCTGCCATCTTTGAGGAAGAGATACTAACGTGAGTGTACTATGTATGATTCTAATCCTAACTAATATTATAAATATGAATGTGGGTTTATTTGTTTGTTTGTTACGCTTGCATGCTTTAGCTACTTGACCGATCATCATGAAATTTCATATACACGTTATCAGGGGAACAGAAAAGGACGTACCTTCCATCCAGAAAAAAAAGGGTCACTAATCTAACAGCTTATGTATGTACATTTACGCGAGCGTAGCCGCTGGTTAAATCTAGTTATCTATATTTCTATTGCACTATATTCCAACCGAGACATTTTTAAAGCATATTACATTTCCATTACAGCACGGTGTAACGTACATCCAGTATGATGCAAACTTGTCCCTTTTCATTATGCTAGTTCGGTTTACAGGGTTATATGAATAAAACATACGAAGGGTTAAGAGCAATTATTAACGAGTTGTTTACATCTAGGGTCGCCACGCACTGAAGCCCACCAATATCTGCTGCTGTATATGTATATACCAGGATATTTATGGAAGGGAAAGTAATAAGCAATCTATGGTTATAGCTTCTATATGGTGCATCGGTAATATTAGTTGCTTCGGACGTGTTTTTGATGGGAATCCATTCCATGTTATGTTTGGGATGGTAAGAAATATGGTGTAGAAGTTTAAGGCTGTCTTGATCAATGACTTATAAAATACAGTTTGTAGTAAACAGAATGAAAACTTCGTGTCATCTCAGTTATTTTCAAATGGATGATAGGGACACCGAGGTGATGTAAATGAGTTTTGCACTAAAGTAATTTAGTGGCTGGTCGTGTCAAGTGTTGTTGTTAGGATTCCACAAAGGAAATTGATATATTATATTATTTGATCCAATTCTAGGTAATAATTGTTAAAATGTATGTAAGTGCAGAGTTATTTTTGTTTCGTTGCCACAAGGAATAATAATAATATTTTTTTATTTGTATAAACATGTCTCTATTTGTCATATTACATACTTTAAAAGTCATGCATATGGATGGAAAATCTCATTTAGTGTGACATGTTTTCCCGTGGTCGGCGTACAAATATATTGCAAGAATAATTAAGATAACTGTTACCACTAATTATAATAAATTAAACTAAAAAAAGCATAGGCTAGCGCATAACCCATTCAAAGTACAATTCATAAAATACCAAACATATAGACAGTATTAATAGTGATGTCAAATTACAAACAAATAATAAGCAATCATCATTTTCCATCGCAATCGCAACAGGATATACAATAAAAATTGTACATATGTCCTGTTGCGATTCTAGATATTCATTGTTTTAATATTTGTAAAGTTTTCTATGTTACAGAGTTTAACTGTACGCTAGCAAAAGCCATTAAACAATAATTAAAACCTACTTCAAAAGCCTCCACTAAAGCAATGCTCGATGTACTCATACAATTTGATAAACCTGATTAAAATGAATCTTGCTTCCACCGTAACTTCGTAATTTAAATCGATGATCTGACTGCTTTGACACGTAATGAATTATTGATTTCGGATAATCATCGATGTTTCGTATGATTCGAATCACTTCAAAATCGAATTATTCGATATGAAATCGATAATTGTACTTCACTATACTAAATCTTAACAATCATTTTCAATGTCCTATTCAAAACAAGACTGCAAAGCTCAACTGAAAAACTAAATTCAATCAACAACTTAGAAGTACAGTAAAGCACAAAACTGTTTACATAGACCCAATACAAGCAGGGACCTTTAGTAAACACGCATAAGAAAATTAAATGGACAAGTTTGTTCCTCGAGGCGAAGTTTGGCGAACGCCGTTTGTGACCACTGCGTAATCCATTACTAACTTTGCATACCCCAATCTAGTGTTATAATTTTACTGGGAATATATTTGAATATTGCTGTGGAGGAAAAAAATAAGATTTGGGATTTTTGTTAAACATAATCTATAGATATCTACTAATATTATAAAAATGAGAGATTTGTTTTTTGTAATCATTTTACTCAAAACGACTAAACGATTTTAAATATTCTTTCGTCGTTAGAAATATATCATCGAGTAGCATATGTTTTATTTTAAGAAAATACTGTCACACTTTTTTTATCGTGGTTGAATGGTTTGACGCATATCTCTCCGCACGGGCGGCGGAGAGGTTATGTCGGGCTCACCCGGGAAAAGATGGCGAAATCTCGGCCCTACCGACTAAACATACCACGGTGTTTCTTCTTGCAATCTGTGGCCGGGGCGCAGGGAACCTAACCTACTTTTACGCCAGTGAAGCTTAGACAAAAATTAAGATTAAATATTTAAAAAAAAATTGTATTAAAGTTTATGCCTTCAGGACAAGCCAAGCATAATGTAGGAAGATTCGGCAAAACCAAAGTCCACCGAGACAAAAAAATAAATGTAGATACACACTTTTGAATATATTTTTATTTGTCCAAGACTACTCGAGTTGAACTGGATACCTTAAACAATTAATTAATTAGAATTCCTATTAGATTGTATCTTATCCATTGAAATTAAGCTACTTTCTACGGATTTTGTCGCGTTGTTTATATTAAACATTTTTATTTCATAATTTACAAGGCTTTACTATTATTAAAACTTTACTGCAATTAAAGCCATTTATTTCAATTTAAATCTTAAAAATAAATAGTTTGAATTAATTTAAATAGCTTAAATTATAGTAAAGTTTCAATAATAGTAGTGTTAGAGTCCAAAATTATGTAAAAAAAGTGTTTTAAAATAAACAACGCGACAAAATCGGTATTAAGTAGTTTAATTTCAATGTATAACATTCGCGTAAACCGTGAGACAATACATAATTATTATGTACATTATCCTATAAAGATGGCGTTCGAATAAGGCGCCCGTTATGGAATTACTTTAATAACAGAAATTGTTATTTACGTTCTCTACCGAGTAATTTTAGAATTTGATTTCGCAATATTAAAAGAAAATGCATATGATTTTAAATCCCCAGTACAGCTTAAGTCAACATAACCTATATTTACAGTGCCACACATTTAACCGTCAAAATTAAACAACGGCTTGCAAAAAATATGTACACATTCGCGCCAAAAACAAGGCATAACATTTGAAACATCTGTGCTATGATTTATAATCTGTGTTTTGCGAGAAATACGCAGCTCTGAGGCGATAAATCAACACGGTCGTGAAGTCGGAGACGTTTGGTGTCATAAATAAAGAAATGTAAAGATTTTCCTATTAAATATCTGATGTTTTGACGTGTGGTTCAGATGGGGCTCTGTTTTGTGGGGTGACAGAGAAAGGACGTATTTGTTTCGTTTTATTTTGTGATTTATCGATCAAATTAAAAATAAAGTATATTCTTATATACACATAATTAATTTATTAATGCATTTTATTTTAAGTATTTATCTCTCAGTAACCTGTGCAATTGATGGTTTCACTAGCTAATGTTTTATTTGATTTTATTTTAAGTAGCCAATGTGTAAGTGTAAACAGTTGTTAGTTAACCAAATAAATAATTATAACATATCTTCTGAGGGTACAGTAGCTCACATACCTGCCTCTCTATTGGAGTACGATAGATGGGTATAGGCTTGCCCCCTATTCCGTGGGCCATTCAGCATACATCTCTTACTATAAGTTACAGAGTATAGATATATCATAAAAGAGATTAAATTTTTAATATATTGACTGTAATACAGTAATGTAGTTAGTATGTTATTGTAGAAACAACTGCTCAGACTAAAAATCACCCATCTACTTATTCTCGTATATTCTCACACCTACATCATTGACGGGATGGAGGCAGAGATGTAGATATTACACTCCTTTTTCGCCGCGCATAATAAAAGGCAAGCATATTAACATCTAACAGGCACAATTCCAATCCTTGATCTTGGCTGCCACTGACAAACCAATAATACAATCCCAATCCGAGACTCGAATCCAAGACCTCCACCGCTGCGCAAGTGAAGCAGTCATTAACATAATCAATCAGCCTTAACCCATCCCATGAAACCCATCAAAATAAATTAAGCGACAATTTCGTTAATACTATATCAAATTGACTAAAACTCCTATCAAATCATTTTACAAACGACACTTTTAATCATTTCCAAATGAATTCGGCTGAGCTCCGAAGTAAATTTTGGACGATTAAGAAAATTAAATTTCACGCCGTGTTACAATCTATTTGGCAAATTAGTGGCCTAAGGATTTGACAAACTTACAACTGTTGGCATTTATGTTAGGACAATCTGGTTACGTTTTTGGCCGATAAAGATGATTCAGGATGCTAATTTGATACCCCGGCATGCAACTGAGATTTTCTTTTAGGTAATTTTTAATAATAACATCGACATTGTAAGTGTGTCTGGTAGATTTATAGCTAGTTACACTCACTGATCGGTAAACGATTAGCGAGGTTAAGCAAAGTTGGGTGCGGTCAGTCTATAGATGGGTGACCGCTTTGTAGTATTTCATCTGAGCATCTCCGTGCTTCGGCGGGCACGTAAAAAGTCGGTCCCAGTTGTTGTCAAATTGACAGCAGTCGTTAAGCCATGTCAGAGGCCTACGGGCGGCTTGAACAACTCTTGACAACAGGTTGGCCACTAACCACACGAAAAAGAAAGAAAGATTTAAATTGTCCTACTATCCAGCTATTGTCAATAAGTTTCTGTCCCTTGGGAACGGTACCTTTTCTGGATGAAAGGTAACCTACGTCCTTTTCTGTACCCCTTACAATGTGTATGCGAAATGTCATGCCGATCGTTCGAGTAGTAAAGGCGTAATAAACGAAACAAACAATCATACAAAGTCACATTCGTATTTATAATATTAAGTTAGGAAGACGAACTAGTACCTACCGCTGCTTACTCTTTTAGCGACTTCCAGGCGTGAGTTTGTGTATTTTTTTTATTGATTATGTACAAGCTGTTACTTGTGCCTTAGCGTCCGTCCTTTCTTAAGGTGAATCTTCACACGTAGCTTAATAAACCTCTTTAGAACATTAGTTACATACATAATCTCTCGTCTATATGCCCAAATAGGTAATAATAATAATATTCTACCACATACACACAACACCATCTAACCCAAACTAAGCAGAGCTTGTACTATGGGTACTAGACAATAGATAAACATACTTATATACAAATTTTTTTGTAAATACATACATATTACACATAGAAACACCCAGACCAATACAAACATCCGTGTTCATGCACACAAATGTTTGAGTTGTGCGGGAATCGAACCCGCGACCTCAGGCGTGGCAGTCGGTTACACTAACCGCTAATTGGTAGGCAGAAATAATAGTCATACTCACCGGCTATGGTTTCAGATACGTAATATGTGGCTAACCTATCGAGCACAGCTTTAGGCTGCCTGTCCATTGAAACGGAGAAATATTAACCAATATGATTGCATACTAATGCGAAGCGGAGATTTTATTGGCCAATATTTCTCCGTTTCTTCGCTCCGCAGTCTCGCACCGCTTCAATAGACAGGCAGTCTTATACTTTGTGTTGGTTGCATGTCTTAACAGATAAATTCCATAACACTTAGCTTGAACTGCGCATCGAATACGAGGCCGAGTCTGCTCTGACTGCGTGCTGAGCTATCGTTGGTATCGTTAATGTTTAGAATTTAAAAATTTAACAAACCCCCGACTCAAAATTCATTTGATACCCATATTGAGGGAGTTATGAAAAAAAAACTCCATTTTGTGGTGGCGGCCATCTTGGATCTGAAATTTATCATAGTATATAGTATTCTACTAGTCAAGTCCTTTCATTTAATACCCATATTGAGGGAGTTGTGAAAAAATATGTGATCCGCCATTTTGTGGCGGCGGTCATCTTGGACAGATTTACATCAAACATAACTAAGAACACTCCCGACTAATTCACCTTTCAAACAAAAGAATCAAAATTAAAATCGGTTCATCCGTTCGGGAGCTGCGATGCCACAGAAAGACACACACACACACACGTCAAACTTATAACACCCCGTCGGGGATTAAAAATAATTACTAACAGAGATATTCTAGCATTTTATATTACTATGGCCAAATATAACACTACGTACTATAAAATCAAAATCGAAATAAATTTATTCAAGTTAGGCTGCAAGGTAACACTTATGAACGTCAAAGTCACAATATTTTTTTTTCTGTGTATTTACATTTACTGCCACGTTCAGCAAAGCAAGGGTGTAGGGCTCATGAGAACAACGGGCAAGAAACTCATAGCCACTCTTTTTAATCGCCAAGTTTACAATAATATTTCGTTTATAAATCATAATTGTATGGTCCTGCAACCATTTCTCCATGTTTTATACTGTCAAATTAAACCTACCAGGAAACACATACGGTGTACTTTATGGTGCTCATAACAAATGTATTGGAATAAAACTTCAAAATACACTACAATATTGAAATTAAACTACCTATTTTATACGGTTTTTATCACGTTGTTTATTTGACACATTTGACGTATAAAGTAGTTTGATTTCAATGAATAACATTCGTGTTAACGTAAGACAATATTACACTTCGATAGTCAAACCGTTTTAGTGGCATCTCCAAATAAATCCTTTGGTATAACGCAGATATTACCTCCGACCAAAAACTAATATAAAAATATAATAATCCAAACATCACTCATACACTCAATTTAACGCTACCCGAAATCCCATAACACCACGGAGTTGTATGGGGTGGGTGGTCAGAAAAATGAACCTACATTGTGACGTCATTGTCATTTATCATCCAGAGGGGGTAAATACCCCGTGACTATGGGGAATTGAAACTGTTTTATACGCGTTCATAAGTGCCTATAGGATGGAAGTTGGGTGTATGAAAAATAAATGTTTGAATTGTATGAAAAATTTGTGCATTACAGTTATCGGAATATTTTACTATATTATATTATGTATAGCAGGGATAGCCTTGTGAGCGATGGGCTGCCACGGTCTCTAGTTCGATTCCGAGACGACTGACTTTGACATTATATACATATATGCCGATTTATAGTTTAATGCCTTTGTCCGATTTGGGCATCTAATGTGAGACCTCAGAGAGATTGTATTCGCTACCGCTGCATCAATAAAGCAGTTGAGACTCTTTTAAATAAAATATATACCTTTTCAATCATTCCAAACAATATAAATAAAAAAGCTCGTCAATAGCTATTTAACAAATCAAAATAAATAAAATTGGTTGACAAACAAAGGTTCCTACTAAACTGTAATGTCTTTGCCTCTTTTCTTCTCCCTAGCCATTATTATTCCCAAGTCACTTGGGGTCAGCTTTTCTAGTCTAACCGGATTTGTCTGGATATCAGTTTTTACACGGAGCGGCTGCCACCTGACCTCCGCAACCCGAAGGCTAACGATACCCTAAGGCTAGACCAGTGTCAGGATATTATAGGGCACTGACTTCCCAATAACGACTGCCATAGATTTTCATGGCAGCCGGGATCGACGGCTTCACGTGCTCTCCGAGGCACGGAGCAGGTGATAATTGTCAACCAATACGTACATAATTTCATAACTTCAAACAAAGTCATATAACTTCCGAAAGTCAGAGGTGCGCGACGTGGGTTCGAACCCGAGACCCTCTGCATTGCAGTCTGTTGGTCTCCCCACTGAGCTATCGCTGCTTGCCTTTTTTTATTTGCCTATTTATATATAAATTCTGATGAAATAAAAATGATATACAACACAGTCTATTCCTACAGGACCTACAGGACTATTCCATATTACGTTATGACGCTAATCCGTACCATCGGCGAACTTTTATTAACTTAACCAATAATAAACAGAACAAGATTACCTCAACGCATGACAAACAAAATAAAATGTCTACAATACTACTGAACAAACTAAACAGAAAGTATTATGCATATAAATATAATAAAGTAAAGTGTTAAGTGACTAATCTCATAGTCATCACTGTAATACTAGTGATGTTATCGACTATCGATAAGTATCGAGTAAGTTGCGACTTATGTTTGGATTGAGTGAGAAGTTTGCAGCGGGTTTATAATAATGATTTAGTATCGAATTTTAAATTGTGTGCCTGCTTCATTGAACCGGTAAGTTTGCGTGAGACTGCGAGATCTTGCATTCGATTCTCGGGCTTAAAGAGTTTGGGTTTTCTGGTAGAAAATTGCTAATAGGAACACGAAGTCTACAAATGTACCCGGTGAATAGCAACAGGCTTGTTCCCTATTAAGTGGGAACTAACTGTAGTTGGCGAAATATAGATATAGGACACTTCTGTCTACCCCTGCCAGCATAATATACAAATGAGAGTGTATATTTAATTCGGTATGTGTTCAGCGCTTTGATCTAATGGTGAATGCTTATCGTCCAGTAACCACTTGGTAATCGTGTAAGAATCTATGGTTGGACATTTTATATTTATAGGTCATGAAAATAGAATACACAAACATACATAGCATAGTTCCCAACATTATCCAAGCTTAAAATTAAGTGGCAATGCGTGACTGGTTTCTGGATACGATACATTCGATTTATTACAACGTATCAATTATTGGAATGCAATCGAATAATAAAAAATCAATATGGCTCAACATTTTTTATTTCCTTTCATATATTTTAAAATAAACAGATTGATATTGTAGAACTATTAACAAGAAAGAAGAACATGCATCGTTCTTCAATAATACTGTTTAACCATTCAGCATGGACACGCTGGTTCCTTGTCACGGAAGTAGATCTGTAATATTAGCCATTATAAAAGCATTCATCCTTATTTAAAGACATAAGGCACAACTTGATTTATGCTGGGGACGAAAATATGTTTATCGGAACATAATAAATATTTATTACATTTGTGCCACACGCCAACCCTTCCTACTGATTCGCAGACGGAACTTAAGCCCGACCGGTGGGTAAGTCCCGCACAGTCCTCCATAAGTCTAAATCTGTGAAGACACACTGGTACGCTCGAGCCTCTTATCAAAATTATTCGCAGATACTTTTATTGATTTCTCTTGCGATTTTGCGTTGTGATATTTCAATGTATTTCTATTTATCTGTTAATAATCTTTAACTTATCTGTTTAAGTTGATTTATTTAAAATTTGTTCTTGCATTTTATACTACCTTGTGTTAGTGGAAAATTTGATTTCGTTATTGTTTTGTAGCCGTCTTGGGTTTAAATACAGCCGTTGCAGGCTAATTAGCCATTTTAATAGGATATCTGATTGATTAACTTTTTAATAATTTATAAATTATTGGAATAATAATTAGTAGTATAAAATAATTAAAATGCAATAAATAAAACTAAACATATTGTATAGTATTTATTAGATCTGTTGACGTGTGTTCTGGTAAACTAAGGCAGCAGCTATCAGGGTTAGAAAAAATATATCTAATGAACTGTAAAGGCTCGGTATCGAACACAGCTAAGCTAAGCTGCTGAATGTTGCTATTATTCAGCTCAATCATATCACTGTATTATAGGTTCCAATATTGATCTGAAAAAAGCACCACACACAATATACCTTGCCTCTTGTAAGAAGCGACTAAAAGGGTTTATTAGGCCTTGTGTAAGGCCATATGCTAAAGAGCTGGTCATCTATCAGGACTACTTAAATGAGACAGCAGTGGGTTGTGGTTATTCGATGATATACTGAAATGTATATTACATAGTAGCTAAGCTAGAAAGCTAATTTTGAGCAGGAAAAGTATAGCATGGCGGAGGATTTTGATGTACTAGTTCCTATGGATATCCTGATGGAGGATGTCCAGCCGGGATGATTAAATTTTTGATTACTAATTACTAGCGTTTTGGGTTACAAATTACTAGTATTCTCGATACCACGTCCAGCTAAGCTTATATGTTTGTTACGAATAGATTCATGTCGATAAAGCAATAGGAAGAATTCGAACCCATGACCTCTCAATCGCAAGTTCGTCACTTCAACAAGTACCATCTAAAGAATTCACCTCATAAATAAGCCACGGTTATTATCGTGACTCTTTCAGTATATAGAACTATGACGTTCCTACAGTTACATGAAGTTTCGAAAGCAATAGTAATTAAAATTAGGTATATAAGTTTGTTAAAAGTTTGCGAAATAAGCTCGTTTTATTCAACAGACAAACAGTATATAACTTTTAATTGGTTTCAAGTAAATGAGTCGATGTTCATTAGTAATTGTTATTATGAAACATTGGTTTGGAAATACAGATACATTGTTTAAATAAATTCTTTGCTTTTATGCGTTCTTCTTTTACATCGTGGTGAATAATCTTTTTTTTCATACACATTTCTTGTTTTATATTTCTTACTAGCTTTTAAGCTACAGTTCTTTTTTATCGACGAAAGGTACTCTGTACTTACACCTGATAAAATTTATGGAAAATATCATGATGATCAGTCAAATATTTAAGGCGTGAAAGCGTAACAAATAAACTCACATTTATAATATTAGTTAAGATCGGTAACATATACTAAAAATATAATTATCAAATAATTGAATACATTATATTATGCATACATAGACTTTACATCTGCATATTCCCAAAGGAGATGGCCTAGGTCTATTTCGCTAATATTTCGTCATCTACACAAGTATAAGGTCCCAAATAATAGAAACCTGGTACTGACATATTTTCGACAAAAATTTAGAAGTACTTTCCCAACCAGTCCATTAAAATTAAAAACTAATCGTTACCCAGTAACTGTAAAACTATTGTAAAAAGATTTAAAATTATTTTTTAAATCTTTTTTATTAGTAATAGTAATAGTTGCAAATTTTTATTAGTAATAGACACACAAATAACCACAAAGTGGTTAAGCAAAGCATTCATTACAATAACGTTAAATTATAAACCATCGATATATTTCTATCGACGCGTCCCAACACTACACCGTACGAACTATCAGGTGGGAACTTAAGTGGGATATTGTAAAATTATGACTTTAGAGGTACCTGCTTATGACACGGGATAATCGCCGATATATAGAGGCTATGGAAGTCTACCACTATAAGATTTTGGTTCGTAATACCAAATTATTGCGGGGTACAATGCGGTACGGTAGCCAAGATTATTTACAAAATAGTTGGTAGTTTATTTAATGAGAATAACTGCATCGTAGTGGAAGTTTGAGGTTATCCTTGTAAAGTGAATTTTCGGATTCCTAATAAATAAAGATTTTGCTCCCTGCTATATATATAAAAACTGTTACACTACTACTACTATTGAATTTTACTAATTTATAAGCTAATAAAATTATTAAAACTATTTATATTTAAGTGGAGTCTCCCCGTGACCATGGCTGCTGAAAAGCAACCGAAACGTCGGGGAAAGTGTAAACCTAAATATAAATAGTTTTAATAGTTTTAATAACTTTATTAGCTTATAAATTAGTAAAATTCAATAGTAGTAGTAGTGTAACAGTATTCAAAATTATGTAATAGGTACAGTGTTAAATAAACAACGCGATAAAATCCGTATATAGAAGTTTAATTTCAATGAATAACATTCGCGTAAACAGAAGACAATATTATACTAATTACAGGTTACTTATATAAGAATAATATAAATTTTACTAATGAATACCACACTAGGTCTGGCCCATCTCGTGGTTTTACTAAAACACATAGTTTAATTAAGTTTACCTGTTAATTATTAAGCTTCCTCTTACTTTTTAAGTAATAAAAATAGAAAAGCTCTCGTAGAAAATATCACTGTATCGGTAACTTAACTAAAACTCGGCAAAAGTTAGTTGTAATATTATATTTATTGAAATCAATAAACTCATCTTCGCAGCCAAATCCCTCAGCACAAAATAGTTCGAGAAACTACCGCTGGACAAAATAATTGACACTTAAACTTCATATAATTGATTACAATCAATTCCCAAAGCGAACTCAACTCTGGCTGTATTGGATTTTAATTGTTTTGATTGGTTAATAGACTGAAGCACTGATTGGTTTGGTTAGTTTGATCTTTGATTGGGATTACTTTGCAAGTTTGTCGGTGATAGCGGAACAGAGGGAAAATTTCTGTCTATTTTAACCGAAATCGAATTTCAGGGAAATTATGTGTTGGAAGTTGTTAATGAAAGGTGAAATTATTATACTACCAACATTATTGCCATGACAGCTTGTGAAGATGTTCAGGTATGTTTGTAACTCAGTCACTCGTAAACCATTGAATGGATTAAGATGAGGTATGGCACACAAATAGGAGCACACAAACTCATGTTCTGAATAAACAGATACCATACTTTTGTTCCAGTGTTGGTTCCTGTGGCTTTCACGAAAGCCAGATATGTATGTTAATTACTTTGTTATATAGAGGCAATTCACGCACTAGGAACATCTCATATGTCATGGAAGAATTAAGACACATTCGAAAACGGACACAAAGAACTATTTGTGGACTACACAATTTTTTGCCTCGTGTAGGGTTTGGGCACACACCACTCAGCACCGTGGCAGTAGCGATGCGACCAATTAAATAGCTACGCCATCTGTAATTTGCGTTTTAGAAGTTGTGTTGGAATAACATATATATGACTAACACAGAAATTAATGTAATTTGCGCTATCACACTTGAATTCATCGCTTATGGTGCTAGTGGATAGTAAATTAAATTCTCTAAATGTCATTCTCTATAGTCACTTTAATAGTAACTATAAAATCCGATAACTATTATTGCCAAATACGGATGTGACAGGATAAACAGAACCTTTTCTTTAGTGGAGCAGACTGATAAGCATAAAAACTATAGCCTTGATTAAAATAGAAGACGCCTTTGTCGATTATTTGGTGACGCATAAATTCAAATGATCCGGCTAACCCTTAAAAATTGTTCCTTGTTCCTTGTTTAAGAACAAAGGGGTAAAAATCATTACAGTATTATTGGTTTATGCCCTAATGAGTCCTAGACGCTAACATAACTACCTCTCTCTTTCCTCTCATTATCACATCTCTAATTATTTTCTCTTAAAACGACACCGAGTGATACCATATTTCTCGTATATAAATAAAATATTCTCTCAGAGGCACAATTACCCATATTAGCAATATCTGACTCATCTTAATAATAACCAACAGTCATAAACCCTTTATGCGCTATCTTTCAAATGTTCTATCTCCCACTAGACTGTATGGAAGAATCCTGGCAATACAGAATATCTGCCAATATTTGTGCTTAACAAATCTCTGAGGAAATAAACAGTAATGCTGTCTTTGTGCCGTCTTGCACTGTTATTGCTTAAGATTGCCTGTATATTTAAAAACAGCTGGTTTCTATTACTGTTAACTGCGAGCAGTTAGCAGATACAAGAGATCTTATAATCCTACATATACAATAGCAAATTTGAGTTTGTTTGTTGGCTAAGCTTTCACACCTTAACTATTTGACCGATCATCATCAAAATACATTTCAATAATAACAAAGTGCCTAATGGACAAGGCATTGCTGCATTTAATTTGTGATCGAGAGGCTGTGTGTTCGAATCCTACCCATAGCACTACAGACTGACTTAAACAGTACGGTAGCTGGAGGGATTAAACTTTTCATATGAACTGTATAATCAAGTTAATATTATTCTTAAAGCTGTAGCGCTGGTTGCTTAGTGCGTTTTAAATTGTATCAGTTCAAGTGAAAGGAAACAATCAACTTATACATAATATTATAAAGAGGAAAGATTTGATTTTAGTTTTTATAAGGGTTTAACTCAAAAACTACACAACCGATTTTAAAAATTGTTTCGCCATTAGAAAGCTATATTATCAGCGAGCAATATAGACTATATATTATTAAAAAAAGGACCTGCACTTACATAAGCTAGTCTACTTTTACGCGAGCGAAGTCGCGAGGAAAAGCTAAATAACCATATATAGGTATGTATATATATTCTGTTAACGACAGTCAACAATTTTAATGAATTACATTTCTCTTGCAGTTTATACACCTTAAGTTTAAGGTTAACGATACGTATGTAAACCAACCTACCTAAATGGTAAATATTTACTGCAGCCTATAAGCATTTTCAATTTTGGATCCTACATTGTCTTCTAAACACTCCCATCTTTCACACAGTGACACATCTAAAACAAGCCTAATACAGCGCTCTTAAAACTAGCTTCGCTAAGGAAACGAAGCATATTATAACATGCAAAATCATAGTTTCCAGAGGATCTGCGAACGCGTTGTAAGTGGAAAAATTCGCTGTACGTTCACAAAGGTACCGTTAACAAGTTGCTAACGCAGTATTTTTCGCTTTTTCTTATACAACGCCGGTTTTTGCTTTGGTCTTCTACACCTTTGTAACTCGAATAGAAAGAATTTAGCTCTTTATTAGAACGATTTGCTGTTGTTTAAAGAAAATTGCTTGATAGCAATTTATTTACAGCATTAAGCTTCTGGGCTTTGCTGTGTGAATAAAATAGCATTGTTTATGAAAGTAAAGTGTAATCTGGTTCAGTTTCGTAGCGATAGTGATATGACTGTTGTGTATGAGGTTTTAAGGTTAGATTTGGGCAGAGAAACTTGTTTTGAGTTTGTCTGTCAAGGAATTCTTAATAGCTAAATGGAGTTTGAAACTGTGCCTTCTTGCCTTCTTGTTCCTTCCACGGTTTTGATATCGTATGTCTCCTGTAACTGGTGTCAAGGTCCATCATTAATTGTAATTACCCATTTTTACACCTTTCTGTCAATTTTAGTCACCGATCACCTGTTATATAGTTAGTTTCGTTTCCCCCAAAAATTATGTCAAAGTTAAAAATCATTATTTCCATTATATTAGATTCAATATTTCTTGGTCACGTCCGTTTAAGATATAATTATCCTAACTAATATCATAAATGCGAATGTGAATTTGTCTCTTTGTTAGTTACATTGGACGTCTTAAACTACTCGACCGATCATCGTAAAATTTCGCGAATATATGTATGTATATATTGTCAGGGGTACAAAATAGGACATAGGTTTCTTTCATAGGGAAATAAGCACTGTCCCTACGCAAGGGAAGCCGCAAGCAGAAGTAAGTAGTAAAATAAAAAGAGAGATTAGATTGAATAAAACCCAATTCGAGGCATAAAAGTATAAGAAGAAGCAGGAGATTCAGTGCCACACCCACGGCCACATTTTTAAATCGCCGGTTGTTTTCGATATAAATACTGACAATTCAGTAATTAATAGATCAGATAATATTATGGTATGCCAATTACCATTTCGTTGGTGATCTAATCCATCTGGCGTCCCACCAAAGCCATTTTAACACAACGCAGATAGTCCAACCCCAATTTAATCACCATTCTCATGTCATCAGTTTAACATTTATAGTGTGATCTAAAGCTTGTTGCCAGTATCTAGAACATGACGGTATTCTAGTCGTAAATTAACGAACAATCATACGAACCGCGGGTCGGATGCGCAAATCTAAAATTCATGTGCGTTGTGATATGAACGTGAACATTGTGGGTATACCAATTCGTGTATAACGAACCTGTTAGTATTTAGATTAATGTCGTTGGGTTATACTCTAGTAATCTTTTTATTTTTTTTATGTAACAAAATATTAAGAAGGCAAACGGTCTGTTTGAGGGTAGACAACTAGCATAGTTCATGATCACATACACCAGGACTGCTACTCCCTCGTTTGTGACCATAGGAAAATAAATTAAAGATTGGATGAAAATAAAGAATTGGGTGAAGAAGATACGTAAATCTTTAGGTATACCGAGTGAACTACGTTTCGCAGGTTAGCATCAATATCCTCGTCCATTATTTTTAAGGTTGAACAGACACAATCACAAGACAAAACAGCAATAAATGTATTGAGTATTGAGTATTGAGTATTGACATTGTACGAAATATTGACTGTAATACCTAGCCTACCATAATTTGAAATATAATTATGGTTTCTAATTCTTTTTTTTTTTTTTACGTGGCGGAATGCAATGACGCATATCCCTCCGCGGGGGCGGGCGGAGGGATTATGTCGGACTCGCCGGGGTAAAATAAAGATGTTGAAAAGATAATGTACCTCCCGGAATACCGACTAAACCTACCACGGTGTTCCTCGACAAAACCACTATCGACGGGCCGCGCGAATCACTTTCGCATACGGTCGCGACCCCGCCGAGGTTTCGGCCCGCCGTATGAAACGGCAGGCCACTACACGAAAGACCTACCCAAAATAGGCACTACTTCACCTACTGTCTCCCCCCTAGAGGGAAGACGGACTCGACACAGAGGCGCGCGTGGGAACACGCACGCCGCCTCTCGGACCTGGTGCTGAATGAATGGCTGGCAGGCCCACAAAGCCCGCCACCCCCAGGTCAAACCTTAGGGTGGCTGAAGGTCATCTCGCGCCCTCCAGCGCCCGGTTCTGCGGTTGGGAAAAGGGTTTAAACGCTCACTCTCCCACTCCGCCACCTCCTTGATGGAAATCACTTCCTCACAGAAGGAGTCGACCGCGTTCCACGACCTCTCACTCCGGACCATAGACTCAACTACGGCCGGGAGCGAGAGGTTAACCGATCCGACTGCCGCGATCAATTCACGGCGCTGCGATGCCCAGGCGGGGCAAACCGCCAAAGTGTGCAGCGCCGTGTCCTCAACAACGTCGCGGCAGTCGCCGCAGTGGTGACAACCGGGCGTCTCTTGCCAGCGTATACGACACAGGAACTGGCCAAAACAACCGTGGCCAGTCAGAACCTGTGTCAGCCGGAAGGTGAGGGCGCCATGCCGCCTCTCCAGCCACTCCTCAAACACGGGACTTACCGCCACGATCGTGGCGTGCCCGATGGTTTCTAATTCTAACAATTTAGACCGCAACACCATCTAGCATATCGTCAACTATATTTGTTTCAATTTACATTTTTTTATGTACAAGATAAATATTTTTTAGTTTTTGTGCCAATAAACTCATCAACAAAATTAAATTTAACATTCCATTTTAAAGCAAAAATTACATACAACGTTGCGTTTACGATAACTAACAATTATTACCTGTTATTGCAGCAGTGTTGACCAAGGACATGGCCTATCTGTCTGCCAAGTTGTATACAAATCCATTCAACGCTTTACGCCTGACCGTGTAACAAACATCCAAACCACCAAACCTCCAAACATGGTCACAAATCTTCACACGTATATTACCATGATTTTCGTAGTATCCAATGCAGCTGCCGTACTGTGTCCGCAATCACGAACCGTTTAACCTAGCCGTTCAGATAAACAACGGAGGTTGACTGTAGGTGGGTGCATGGTCACTGTAGCACACATGGAATATTCATGTGCACCAGGGTAGCACGTTGGGCCCCATCCTAATTTGCTTTAGGGCACGTCTTTAGTGGACTTGATGTAACGTAATGAAGTTTGGGTGCAAGTAAATGTAACTACTTAATTTTTCTTTTGTTTTGTATGTACGAGATCTGATTTTAAATAGTTTGTGTATAATGGCTGAGTAAAAAATCCAATAACATATTACGCGACCCCAAAAACCGTACCCCTAACCTAGTTCACTGCTATCGCATTAACTGCCGCTGCGGCACCGCGGCAATCACATATTTTCTAACTCATGATTATGTTGGCAACAGACATGCTACACATACAAGTTCCAATACTAACAAGAATCATTCTCACATTAAATTTTAAAACGTTCCGAACTGAAGACGCGAAACAAAGAGAAAGAAACTTAACAACTTCAAAAATCTGGAAAACTCACTCAAAAGAACATGCCGGCATTTAAAGTAGGAAACGAAATATTCGGGAGAGAAAATAAAAATGAAGAGGCATTCTCTCCTTCAAACTTGTGATACTTCGCCAAAGAGAATCTCTGAAGTAAAAAGGATGGGGCAAAGAGGGAATGCACCTGGCCGATCACACGGGTGTTTCCAACAAAAATTTGTAGAAAACCAAATGAAATATCGTTATCTATTCAAAAACTGGTGTCTTTTAGAATAATGAATAGAACTACAGTGATTGGAACTTTTATGATTCGTTATTTGGTGTTATTTTTTGGTTTATATATAAGATCTAGTTTTTGCCCGCGGCTTTGCTCGTGTTAATGTAGATTTTGTCAATAAATTGTAATACATTTAAAAAAGTATTTTTCCTAGATAGTACCCTATGTACAGGTATGTATGTATATTCTGTACAGGGTGACAACAGGTAAAGAAAATTTCATGATGATTAGTCGAGAAGCGGTTGAGGCATGATAGCGTTTCAAACCAACTTACTCACATTTTCATTTATAATATTAGAGTTAGGATTCAGCTGCCGTATGTTTGTGTCCGCTTACCTAAAATTTTTACTTGCTATTCACACACCCTTGCATTTCTATATAAATGTGTTTTTATACTTTTTATCGCACAGCTCCCGATATTTATAGAATAAGTACTTTTATTAACTGCCCTATTTATTATTATCCAACTGAGCCGATGCGTTGCCTGGTTTAGTAACATAATGTGGTTATGGTTAGTTAGTTGGGCTTGTGTTTGCCGCAGTTAGCCTCAACATTAGGCCATTGTGTGTAAGTGTTAGACACGAAGAGTTGTTCGGCCACTCGTACCACCTCAGGTCCATTTAGAAAGATAGTATAGTATAGGGACCGGTATAGCGCAGTACTTCCTTCAACGTTTCTGGATTATTACAAGCTTCACCCGTTATTTGCTCACGTTTTTGCAGTGTAATATCTTGTAAGCTAGTGTCTCCTCGGTCTCCATGCAGTTTTTACATAGGGCGCTGTCGGTGATGCCAGTTCTGTCTACAGTCTTTTATTTAGATACAGTATGTATTCCTTAAATCTATTTATCTTTTCTATTTATAATATTCTAGGATTGTTATATCAGCATGTACATATTTACGTTATGTGATATTCTTGGCACTAACGTCTAACACACTGTTCGAAATTGTTGAGCAACTGAGAATTTTCTACCAGCAAATCTTAAGAATGCTTTTGACTGAACCAAGAATGAAACTTAAGATACGCAGCGGTAAGCTGAGTTAGTACTTGCCACAACTAGAAAATATTCAGTATAAATTAAACAAATTAAGATTATTGTAAATAATTTACTATATATAAAAATTGATAATCATTTGAAATTATGTATTCTAGACTTACAAAAAAATATATTAAGCACTGTTATTGTCTATAGACACGCGACTATATTTCTTGAAGGGGCAAATCCTGGAGAATATATATATACATAGCTGGTAAAACAAGGAAATAAATATTAAAATTTTACCGCCGTTACATTCCTGGCGAAACATTTATAATTCTTACGTATTTATGGGCGAGACACACGACGGACGTTCTGCGGTCCTTCTGCGCTCACCCAAAGTCAGCGTTAAGTTGTCAAGGAAATCTGAGGCCAACAACTAACCCACATACGAGAAAAATAGTTGTTCTTTATTCATATTCCCAAACTCTTACTATCCATAATTTTCTATAGAAATCCATTTTAAATCAGATTCAATTCCAATTATACAATGCTTGACTGGCAAACTTAAGTAAATATTATTTAAAGCAAACTTAACTTATTATAATATTAAGTACGACTATGAATTTAACATTAAAAATACTTTTGATACAAAAATGATATTCCTGCAGTACCTAGTCAAAGAGCTTTAGTCAGGCGAAACGGACTTTTACACAAATAGAATGATCCTAATATAGGTTTACTAAACCCCTCTTTTTATCAGTAGTATTCCACTACTCAAAGTGTTACTCTTGGTTTTATATTATGTTAATGACATTACATTCCTTCATACCAATCGGTAGAATATAGTAGATAATAAAATGCTCATAGCTTTGAAACAGCTGTTCCAAATTTTCATTTAATACGCTAATGGCTTGTACTACCACCTTCAGATAGCATTTATCTATAAGATAAAAGTCTCGCCATCTCTCTTCTTTAACCTAACATGAGTGAGACAGCATGCGATTTATCTTTCGGATAACTTTTACTTGTTAGCGGTAGGAGTGGCCGTAAGTATTAGATGAAAATCTTAAATTCGACCACATGCTTATTTTTATTATTACTATAATTTAAGCCTGTTTGATTTTGTACATATGCACGTAATTTGTTAAATCATGGGCAAAAAAAAATAGCACACAAAATAAGCCTTTTGAGGAAAGCAGCATCGTTATTGGTTACAAAATGATTGGTGCATTCATATTTTAAATGGTATGCGAAAATAGAAAGAACTATACGTTCTTGTAGGAGTGATATCTCACTATCTCTCTTACACGTTAACACTTAAATAGCGGATACGTTACAATGCGTATCGTGCATCTTTCTTGACACTTGATAATAATCTTATATTATAATTGTAGAACTACATTATTACACACATACATTTCGGGTTGTATTTTACATTTATAACTTGTTGATAAAATTTCACGTCTATATTTTGGTACCCATTAAAATAAACATTTGGTTGATTACAATAACACAACATTTTAATTAGCCAAATCTAACCTATCAGTTAAATGAATATTTAACGTTTATGTTTAGGTGACTAACTTATTTAGCAGCAGCTTCAGCTTCCGCTTGTAGCTCTTCCAATCTTTGAACAAGTTTCTGCCTTTTCCTTTCCATTGGAGTTTTGGACCACCAAGCATCTGCTGCTTGTTCCTACAAAAATAGACATACATATATATACATATTAACTCTTTTAAAAGACAAAATTGGTTATGTGCCTATAGGATATAATTTACTACATGCGTAGTCTCACCTGTAGTGGTGTACTATACCTACATAGTGCCAGCTAGTTTTGGAAACTACGTAAAATAGGCCCCTCCTATTTATTATTTTTGTTTTCGATTACTAAGTGTGCATAGTCATCGGAAACAGGCTTTTCTATTTTGCAGAAGTCAGGCATTTTGGTGCCTAACTCCGTGCTACGATTTCTTGAAACTCCCATAATACTTTAAACTAAGTACTCATGCATAGCAGTCGCTATCGCTAATGCTACGCCACCGAGGCACCCAGTTTTTAATTATTATAGCGTATCGTAACTACGGTATTTATAAGCGATAATTTATGTATATCTTGAGATAGAATAGAATCTGTTATTCCTCATTTCTTTCATATCTCTATTAGGAAATTCGCCAAATCATACATAGTTGCTCTTTTTTGTACGGAGAAACAGCAAAACAAACACAGTTTCATATTTAGAATATTATTGATTTGCGTTTTGAAATTAATATTTAAATATACAATCATGAAAGAACATTAATAATCTAAGGTAAAATTTATAGAAATTATTACTATGTAAAGTCGTCTCTGTGTAAAAATTTGTATCATAATATTACGTACATGTTCACCATATACTGGTTCTTTAGAGGCGAGTTGGACAGCCACCTCTGTCGCTGTAAGCGCTCGTATGCGCAGCTGAAGTCGTCTTTTTGTCGTCAGCACCGAATCTAATGTTGCTAACAGAGTACCTAAAAAGGATACCCAAATAAAAAATCGAACGCAGGTTCTATCAAAGTGGCACCTGACCGTAAATACATGGTTAAAGGCGATGTATTTTATACAGAGGCATAAATTAACAAATAAAAAATTTAAGCATTAATTATTATTCCCAATTTTATGGTGACGGTAAAACTAACGGTGTCACACACAAAAACACACAGCGTATTTCAAAGTTCTTCTTAGATCCTCTCAAACATAAAAACGCCTAAGATCATACTGCGTGCCTATAGAAAAATCGCAGCTCTATAATCCTTGTGTTGTACTTATGCAGTCAGTAAAGTTGTCAAATCTAAAGTAGCCTATGCTTCAACGTTGACAATTAGTTGCCTATCCTGCCAGCACAGTAACTATTTACTTTCAGTTGAAGTTTGTTTATGACATCAGTGTCACAAAAACGTGACTTTTTACGGCATACGTAAAGTTCACAATTTTCATTATTTTAGTTATATCGGCTAAATAATTAAGTTCAGTTGCTCTTTGTGCCTAAAACAATTTTATATTTAAGTACAATATTATTATAAATAGCAAAAAGGCTGATTGACGCTTCTCGTGACCAGTGGGATGGTCTTTATTTCACGGAAAGAAAAAGCATTGCCATTCAACGTGGTAATGCTGCCAGTCTTCTTGGCGTACAACCAGTTGACTGTGATGTGGAGAAATTCTATGACGCCTATTAGAGGGTTTTACTTTTAGGTTTTTTTATTTGTGTTTTATGATATTTAAGGCATAATTTCGTTTTAAAGAATTGTTTAAACTCAATACTATATAGGCAATCTCAATATAGAAATTACATAATTATATTAAAAAAACACTGTACACGTACCAATAGTGTAAGAATCAGAAACCCTAGCCAAACACGATAACTCCAGCCTAGGGTTCAAAGCACCAGCCCTGTGTAACTTAGTCCTCCACATCATGGATATACTTCCATAATCTGCTCTTGGCACTTGGATAAATTTCTGGTAGCACTGCAATAGAAGCTTCTGTTCTGCATCCCAAGGTGATTTGCTGGTTCCTATGAATAATACGCGATCTTCTGGGTATATTCCTAAAATACACATTAAAATGTTTTTTTAGTTAGGTATTTATTTTAATGTTTTGGTATAAGTTTGAGTCTAGATGTGCGACCGGTCTCAAATTCTAGTTTAGCTTTCTAGTGCAGTTCTAGAATCTATTCTAGGACTGTAAAATGTAACTGAGCAAGTATGCCTGGAAGTCCTTACTAGCCAAAAATGTACCTTTAATAATTTTCGCCAAATCTTTCTTCAACCGCTTTGGATCAGTTTTGTCAGTCTTCGGTATCTTCTTCACAAACGGCTTCTCAGCATCATCCATCCATATAACAGAAGGCTGCAGTAGCCTCGACACTTTCATCACCAAATGTATCAACATGATTAGACCTGTCTTTCCAGGATATTTACCGACTATGTTCGCTGGAGTCAAATCGAAGAACATAGCTCCAACTTCTGTGCAGATTGCGTGTACTAACATCTTTTTGCCGCTTGCGGGTGGACCTTTAAATAAAAAGGTATTTTAGGCACGTTGGCGATGTTATGAAAAAGGAATTGAAGTGAGGTATCGTGAACTTCATTCCCTCTTACTCTTATGCCAGCTACCTGTCCCTTACTGGTGTGTGGTTCTTTCCCGAACGAATGAACTTATTTATATCATCATCAAATAATTGACAACTTATGTATTGTTTGCATTGTTTCCATAAAGTGAACTTAACAGACAGCTCACAGTTGTCGTAGCAGTAACAACATGAACAAAACTGCAAGCGTCTGTGAGTGTAGGTTCTTTTTATTTCGTTCTGCCAGACTGCCCAAAGTTAGAAAAGAAATGTTGTATTACACAATATTCATTAAAACTATCATACTATTTCAGATTCAAGAATATATTATGGAGTGATCCTTACCTGATATCAAAACTGATCTTACTAAAGGCGCATTGTTCCTTACATGTTCAGAACCTAATGGAAGTATACAATACTCTTTCACCAGCTGTCTTATATCACCAAGGCAAGGCGCCGCTTCTACACCTTCTTCTCGAAATGCTGCACCTACATAACACTTCTCTCCAATAAACTCATCTATTTTCACAAGAGGATGAGGTCTTATTATGCCATTAGTAACAAGCTCTTCAAATAGGGATTCCGTAGTTCGATCTGGTGTTAAATCTTTTTCTTTCTTCTTTTTACTTTTCTTACCACCACGTCTTACCTTTAAAAATTTGTCCTTATTAGTATGCAAGTAACAACTAACCCTCCTAAACGCCAGGTTTAGCTGCCAAAATCCCAATACTATAAACGTTGTTATTGATATTGTATTATCGAAATTAAGTTATTTGTATGTTTTGCACATTTAGTATGTAATTTAAAAATTCTACACAAAGTTTTCTGTATTGATTAAATGATTAATGACTAATAATGTCTAATGACTAACGACTATCTTCCTTGAAGCGAAAGATCTATTTTTTGATCCACAAAATCCATGAAAACCTCTCGTAGGCAGCCAGACTTATAGTAAAATACTTTGCTTCACCAACCAATGAATGTTATAGATAACTGACTCAGATCTAAGTTGCATCACCTATTTATAATTTAATAGAGATCAGAAATAAAAAATGTGAATATAAAAATGGTAAAATAGGGCATACAGGACACGTCCGACCGTGATACTCTAAACAAGAAAACAAAAATAAGCTAAAATATGTTTAAGGTAGCGAAACCGGTGCAAAAACGTATCTTTATATAGAAAACATAAATATACAAATGCTTGATCAGAACCAAATATGTAAATCTCCTAAAGAGGCGGATATTACTCAGTGGCAAGCGATTTATTTATAAGGGTCCGTTCACACAGACCGGCTCGGAGAGGAGAGCAAATTTTTATCACGTTCGAAACAGAGTTTTGAGTAATTGTAGTAAGGTTTATTTTTGCATGTGCACTTCTTTTGTCATTAAGAATGCTTGAACGCGCTTCGTGTGAAATAATAAGAGGAGCCGACCGGCTCCGATTGCGTGCTCTTTCTCGCTTGCGCAGCCGATCGGCTCTCATGGATCTCTTCCAGCCGGTCTATCTGAAATAGTTGGCGGCTCCGCTCCGACTAATTCCAAGCGTATACGATCCGGTCTGTGTGAATAGAAAAAAACGGGCCGATGCTCTCCGAGCCGGTCTGTGTGAAAGGACCCTAAATCGGTCAATATGAAATTTCAATAACAATTTTGTTTGACATAAATGCACGATAATAATAGAGTGTATTAAACAGTCAAAAGATATTATTTTAATATCCTAGACAATTTACCTTTTTCTGTTGTTTTTTAGATTTCTTCCCTTTTTGTGCCCTATCTCTATCAAAAGCTGCTTGCAGCAATTCAAGTTCGTTTCGCATCATCTCGTCAACTATATTTCTTATTTCTTGCTCAATCTTGACCATTTTCTCTCTTTCTATCATGTCCTTATAATATCTCTCATGTTGATTATCGGGATCGTCTTTGTACTTCCATATGTCCTCGTATCTAAATAACAATATTTTTATTATATAAACAATATTATAACAAGTAACAAATCTACTGCATGGATGACGTAGTGGTTTAAGTGGTCGACATTACGCTGAGTGTTGTGGGTTCGTTCCCATAAGGAACAAAAATTTGTGTAATTCATAAATGGTAGTTCCGAGTCTGGATGTTCTTTGTGTCCATTGTTTGAATTTTTGTCCCCCGCGATACAGGAATTGTACCTAGTGCGGCCGTTGTACATTAGTAAAATGAGTAACTATAATGAAATAACTAGCTTTTATCCGCGACTTCATCTGCCGGATTCCCACGGGCACATAATTATAATAACACAAAAATATCATAACGTCGTGTAGCATCGTCTATCTTTATGTCCAGTTTTATCTAAATCTATCCTACAGCTTACATGACGGATAAGAGGCATTTAAAAATATTCACAAATTTTATTTATTATTATTTATAACTAGATTGTCCGCGGCTTCTTATATTCGCGGCGGTTATAGTACCTACATTTTGTTAGTAAATTTCTATCTTTCGGGAATAGTACATTTTACCAGAATGAAAGGTAGGGTACCTATCATTGTCCTTTTCCATATCCCTGACAAAGTGTATGCAAAATTTTAAAGAAAAGCGCAAGAGCGAAAGAGTTACAAACCAACAAACAAACTCACATTCGTATATATAAAATTAGTGAGGATAATATTATCAGGACAATAAATGCTTACTCTTCATTAGCTCCAACCATATCCTTGAGAAAAGCTGACGGAATACATTTGTAAACAGTCAAATCTTCCGGCTCTTCTTTAGCCTTGCCATTTTCATCTCCTTTATTACTCTTCTTATCTTTACTATCTTTACTTCTTTTCGATTCTTTTGAAGAGACAGGCGAAGACTTGCTTAATTCGCTGTCCATTCCTGTTCCTAAAAAGATTAACTTCATTTAAGTGTAGAAGAAAGATAGAAAAATATCATGTTTATTTTGTACAAAAGCTTTCGTGCATGTAAATTGTCTGTCTCGAATTAAGGCGCCTTTTGCGTTCGCAAATACCAATTTATGTGTATATTTTTATTAAAATCGTAACTGTATTGCAATCAGTCAGTCAGATTCACCATTAAAAGGAGGAAATTGATTTCTTTGAGGACCGGCTTGGTGGTATAACGGTAGCGAATGCAACTGCTGTGCGGTGACGTCGCGAGGTCCAATTTCCATGTCGGAAACCTTAATACCCGAACCTTGCTTCTTAAGTATTTTATAAAGCAATTCTCAGTGGCAGTATGAATGCAGAAAATGTGAGCAGATCGTTTGATTCTGTATTGTTATTAAGAATTTTTAGTATCGTATAGTAGCTAACCCAGCAAACGTTGTTCTGCCATATAAATTCATTCGATAGGAACACCCTTATGACCTAGCGGTATGAAACATATTTTCCGACGTATACGTATACCTAGCAAATACACAAAAAAAAACTTTAAAATCGGTCGAGCCGTTTCGGATGAGTGCGACCACAAACACCGTGACACGAGATTTATAAATATATATATAATGTGAACTCCTCCTAAACGGCTGGACCGATTTGAATGATTTTTTTTGTGTGTGTTCAAATGGATTCGAGGATGGTTTAGATTAGCTGAAAAAATATGGGTAAATTACACCTATGTCTCTACCTTCGGGCATATAGGTGTGAAGCTATGTGTATATATATTTCTTTAAACAATGATTGCGTTACCTTGTCGACTATACATGGCTCGACTTCCACCACTTTCCTCACTGGGCATTTCAGGAAATCTCTCAGTTCTATCGTAGTACTCTCTGATCCATCTCCTCAATTCATCTCCTATCTGTTCATTGATTCTAGCACCATGTTGCTCTCGAAGCGACTCTTCAATCGTCGTCAAAGCTGTCTCGTACTCTTCTTCTCTTTCCTTTTGTAGTTTGTGCCGATATCGCTGGACCTTACAAATTAATAGAATAAATTCTTACAATATTTCAGAATACATACTAATTACATAATACATACAAACTTAAAACAGATGAGTGCGTTCTTAGGTTCATACATAAACTGAAAACTGGTAATGCTGTCACCAGCGCATTCACGCATTCAACCAGATCAATAAAATCTTTGCAAAGCGCAAAGATTTTATTGATCTTTGTATTGCGATAGCATCAGCCATGGTAGGTTAACCTATATCTTGCCTCAGGCTGGCCTACTACTTCAAGTATACCCCGATATACGATTACGAGTAACATAGCAACTGCTAGTAATACATTATACATAAACAATTTTCTTCACCTGAATAAAGAAGATAAATAGATGTTTATAATATTTCAAATCCACCACTTACTTCTTCAGCCTTCTTAATTGCTTGTGACTCCATATACGGTGGCAGTTCCATTCCAATCAGAAGCTGTTCTTCTATCTTCCTTCTTTTGGTACATCTTCTAGCTATAAAACCTCTCCACACCTTCTGAATAGCAGTGGCTGCAGCGGACGACATTTCACCTTTCTGATCTCTACCTTTTTCTTTGAGCAAACGAATTTCTTTCATAAATTGTCCTCTGTAAAAAACATTAATAAAGATCAGTAGTAATTATTATTCCAGAATATTTATTTAGTAATATTCGTTTGTGGGCAGTAATTCGTTATCATTAATTTTATGTTATGTTTTTATGAATATTTATATTCTGGTCATTTGGTATTCTAATTACGACGCAGTACGCAATACTTGATACTAAATATTTATTGAAAATAAGTATTGGGTGTGCGGTGACAGAAGTCTGGCTTCGTGAATGAGACATGATCATCATCACTACATAATATTATAAAACAAAGTCCCACGCCGCGTTAGTCTGTCTGTCTATTTGCGATAAACTCAAAAACCACTAAACGGATTTTCATGTGATTTTTACCAATACTCTACAGAGTGGAAGGTTTAGGCGTATTTTGAGTAAATTGGTTCAAATATGACAATGTTTGTTGAAGATGTCGGGGAAAAACAAGACGACTGAGAGCTGTAATCGAAAAATTATTTTAAATTGGATATACATTTCGAGAATAGAGTACATATTATTAATAACATGTATTATTAATATAAAATATAAATAAGTTTTTATCCAATTTGTATTTAAAGCTATACAAACAAATACAGACAAACAATAAAATAGTGTTTGTCCGTATTTGTTGTTTTAATTCGCCATAATGGTTGATGTTTTTGTTAAATAAAACTAAACATAGCGGTCTAAATACAAATCTATACCTGGAAAATATCCTAGAATTCGACCATTCAAAAAGTATAAATAAAATAGTTAGAATGAAAACCACAGCGTTACTGATTTTCTTTATACATAGTGTCAACTTTATATTAGAACCTCTAATAATATGCTACCGTAACTCCTTATTATCAGGCAGAAAGTATGCTAACTTGCCAACGTCCTTCTATAGAAAAAATATTTATCTCACCTTAATCTCCCCTGCCTTGCTCTTTCATGACTTTGAATGATAATCACAGCTTGCTGTTCCGTAAGTACCAAAGGCTGTGGTTTCGGTGGCTCATACCCCAACTTCCTTAAAGTATCCGTGATGAACTCTCTTCTACTTTCAATTTCTTCTTCTCTCTCCCGGATAAAGAATTGCGGAATGCATGGCTCTGCTTCGTATGGTGTCACTTGTAGTTTGACTAACGCCTGAATATTATAAAAATAATATATATTCTGTTTTTTTTTATTTTCCTATTTATTTTTTTAAAAGACTACCTGCTCTCGGAATAAATCCTGTGTCGCGGGGGACTTTCGAACAATGTCACAAAGAACACCCAGACTCGGAACAACCATTTGTGGATCATACAAAGTTTTGTCCCGTCTGGGTTTCGAACCCACAGTACTCGGTGCAGGGGCAGTGGCGAGGCACTTAAACCACTGCACCATCCGTGGAGCTTGCTTCTTTGTTTTCTGGTTTTCTCTATTACATATAAATAATCTATAGGTTACCATAGTTACAAAGAATTGTACGACGTCAGATGAACAATGTCGAAATTGAACGAAGAAGTCGAACACGATTCGACTGCGTGTGTCAAATGCATGATTGTGTGCGTATAGTGTTTATTCATTAATTTAATGTATTCCTAATGCATATTTTATAAAAAATATTAGGATTCGCCCCTCCTTCTCCATATAAACTTAAATCGTGCCAAATTTCATACTCCTCCGTCCGCGCAATTTTCGTAAAAAGAGGTACACAGTTTTTGCTTTCCGTATTAATATATAGATTACCTACTTACCTCATCATCATCAAAAGTATGATCACACATTCGCATTTCCACTAAATCATGTTTAATCTCCACCAGCCTACCCAAACAGGATTCTAACAGTCTTTTTACAATCAAGCGCTTTTGTGGCTGCAGCAACTGATCGTATACCGAATCCAACCTTCTAAGCAGCACAGTGTATCTTACTCGAAGTTCTAAAAGCAGCGGCAGTAAAGTGGATTGATCGGCAGTTCCAGCTTCAAAAAGCGCTTCATCTGCTTGAGTTGCTTCGCCTATCAGCTCCGATGTCTCGATTAGTAAGTCGTTGTAAGTTTTGTTTGACATCTTAACTAATTTTTAACTTTCGAAACTTTGTAAGATATTTTAACGCTTGTATTATTACTGTCCGTTTAGTTTCATTTTATATTTCCCTTTAAGTAAAATCAATTATTTTTTATAAACACTGAACTTTTTAATAAGTCGTTAATTAATATCTAGACACAAGAAAAGAAGCATTGTCTGGACGACGGCGAACATCGACTTAGGAATCACTTTTACACATAACTTAACTGCAAAACTACACTTCAAGAGACTTTATCCGTCTCCAATAAAAAGTTAATACGATCAAAAACATAACTTTAATATTTGTTCACAACCATTTTAGCTGCGTCAATATATCTTCACTTTTACTATTTCCACCACACATATCAAATTTATTTTCAAAACAGAATGATAACACGAGATTTATATACTTTTTTATACAAGTAACACGGGTAAACCTGTTCAGCATAACAAACACAGAATTATTGACAAAACACGCGTTGCTAGCCCACTATCGGCCTTACACGCTTGAATTAACTTATTTTTAGTTCAATTATCTGCAACTTACTGATGTGTAATAATGTTTCAATATATTATATTTTATGCTTTTAGAGCTTAACAATGGATGTTTCAAGCCTTTAATCAGGTTGAATGTGTTTCGAAATTTTATCAGTGGAATTGGTATTGTTTGAATGAAATACGGCTTGAAATGTATCGTTTTTGTTTAATTAAATCTGTTGTGTATTGTGTATGGACATAAAAGGCTGTGTCAATGAACAATGCTAATTAAAAAAGTTATTTATTTTATCTCTGTATTGAGTTAAGCATATATAAAATAGGTGTGGTCTAACATTGCTTAACTATATAATTATACAAAGTGTGCGAGAGAAGAAAAGAAGAGGATTTTATATAACAAAAAACACAATAAAGAATTATGTATGTTTTATTTTATTATTGCTGATAGTAACGTTCGATACCGTTGACGCCGATCGGCGTCAAAACCGGACTTCGGACTTGTACACGTCAAACCCCGGTGACCCCATATGGCGTCGAGCACACTTGATCGTGAAATGTTTACGTTAGCACAAATAACTAATGCAAACGTAAACAATAGTAGACGCGATCGGCGTTAGCGGCATTTGACAGGTTAAATATATTATGAATTAGGAAGATCCATGTATTTTTAAACTACATTGCACAAGAAAGTCATAAACCAATAAAGAAATGATTTTGTGAAATCCAGTATGACTGTTGTATTCATACAACATTCGCAATATCAACATAATATTCAAAGAAAACATTTGTATTTCTACAGACCTATCACCCAAAACTAGTTGGGAGAATATACGAGATATCTATACTAATATTATAAAGAGTTTGTTTGTTTGGTTGAACGCGCTCATCTCAGAAACTACTGGTTCGAATTGAAAATTATTTTAGTGTTGGATTATTTATCGAGGAAGGTTATAGGCACTATCATCTAGCAATATCACGCTACGCCCACGGGGGCGACGCAGTAATTATAAATGCCGTTGAAACCGCGGGCACAGCTATTCTTGTATGTATATATCGCGCCTATCTGTAAGTAAATGTGTATAACAACAATATTTAATTATCTTACCTTAAAGCCCGAAGTAATAAGTGACAAGCTTCTTATCGTATACATTATCTAAAAGGCAAAATACAGTCGCACTTTGGCTAATCCGTGAATCGAATCCAATCACACGCAAATGTAAGCGCAAACATGCCATGGTATTAAAAAGCAGATAATGGGACAACTCTTGCATTTTGTATCACGGGGTCGAACTTGAGACCTCTGCATGGCAATCTAACGATCTCCCACTAAGTTATCCATATATCCCACAAAATACATCAATAATATACACGAAGTTTCAAGCAATTGTGATACGGTTCATTCTCTTTAATATATCCGACTTGCTTACAAAATATCCGTGTATAATAAATGATGCATAGGTGAATAAAATTGAACACTGCCACGAAGAGTCGTAGCTCATCAAAATCTAATAAGATCAAGAGGCTGCGTAAATTATAGTATAAAGCTTACCAGAGACGATTTGTTCTTAAGGCGAGTGCACATTGAAGAACTTAAATGAGATTGAACCAAATTATGATTTTATACATTATGTAACAGAATTTTTGTGTTTTTTGTAGACTCATGTCGCATGAGGTCTCGCGTGGAATTTTACAGTAAGAGAATTAATGTACACATAGTACCACCAGACTTATAACAATTATTGTTGATCACACAATTATAATTGTCTAGTGTGTGTTTCGATTCCACAATTCTTCGCTCTTCTACCTCTCTGGTATTCTGGACGTATTTTTATCAAAATGTACTAAGTAGAACGACATCTACAACCATATTTGGCAAGCGGCACGAGCTTACGCATTATTTCGTGAGTTGAACTAAATGGTCGATTTGATACAACATTGACTAAATTCCACTATTAGAAAACATGAAACTATGTGGTTTACGATCTCCCAATTGTTATTAATTTACTCCAACAAAATATAGGGCGAGGCTGTTGCCGTCTACCTTACACAGATCCAGACACCGTGCTTCGACTGAAAATTTCCTAACAGATAACATTTTGCTCAAAAAAAATCTAATTCAAAACCACATGCACAGCAATTGCATTTACTATTACACCGAGGCAAAATAGTAAATTAATAATTTTTACCATTTAATCTCAAACTAGTTATACAATTTTCGTACACTTTTCTATCAAGCTCGCGTTACCCTGCAAAACGTATTAGGTCCCTCCTTTGTTGGACCTTGCAGGTCTTCCATAAACCTTGTATACTATGCCTTACTCCGACCCCATTATTATCCGCGCGGCTGAATGGCCGATCAGTCGATATAAAGCAATTACGTATTTCTTGTTTTTTCACCTGGCTATACTTAAATTAGCCGTGATTGGGCAACACTGGCGGTGAGTCCGTTTGGGTTTTAGCTTCGATAAAAAATAGGTTCTAGTTGTAATTTAGGATAAGCAGAATTGGAACTGGGAACGACTTAAAAAGCTTAAGCATTGACTAGCAATTAGCCTAAACCATGAAGCATGATTTTTTTATAGGAGTGCCTTATTGATGTAGTCGTAGTGAATGTAACTGCTGAACATGAGGTCTTGAATTCGATTCCCGGGTAGACAAAGTGTTATTGGATTTCACTGTAAGTAAATTTTTAGTAGCAATGTGAAGTCTGGCACTGTGCTGATGGTATCTATTGCCATTTATTACGTAGGATTTTCAAGCAGTAACGGATATACACGATTTTATGAATTAGAGACACATACATAACTCACACACTGAACAAATAGCCAAATAATATACAAACCAATTAAAAAAGAAATTTAATTAGATTATATTGTCTTCTATTTACGCGAATGTTTATTCATTGAAATTAAAAAACTTCTGCGTAAATAGAAACACCAATGATTAAACTATGTTCGGGTACTTTGAAATAACTACACTGGAACATTGAGACAACTACCATCTTAGTCTCCCCGTGACCATGGCTGCTGAAAAGCAACCGAAACGTCGGGGAAAGTGTAAACCTAAATATAAATAGTTTTAATAAGTTTGTTAGATTAAAAATCAGTACAATTCAATAGTAGTAGTAGTGTAACAGTTTCAAAATTATGTTATACAGGGTTAAATAAACAACGCGATAAAATCCATATAAATGATTTTAATTTCAATTAGATTTTTTTTCCTTTTCTCTTTTATTTGTAACCGTCTATACTGTATCTTATCTTATCTTGTGTGGGGGCCAGTCAGTACAGACCGGCGACACTTCGACCCAGTGGGATCTTTTGTGTCGACTTCCCCAATACCGACTGCCATAGATGTTCATGGCAGCTGGGACCGACGGCTTAACGTGCTCTCCGAGGCACGGAGCACGCGATAATTGTCAATCAATACGCACATAATTTCGAAAAGTCATATATCTTTCGAAAGTCAGAGGTGCGCGACGTGGGTTCGAACCCGAGACCCTCTGCATTGCAGTCTGTTGGTCTCCCCACTGAGCTATCGCTGCTCACTATCGTCTATACTGTATCTGTAAATGTAACATTATAAGATAACATGTTACTCTCTACTGTTCTCACAAGGAGGATCCGACTTCAGAGATACAGTTTAACCATTTAGTTCAGGAGGCAGTGCTTCTATATTATTATTTTCTGTATCTTTACTAATATTATAAACGCGAAAGTTTGTATGGATGTTTGTTACTCATTCACGCAATAACTACTAGATCGATTGCGATGAAACTTGGTATGTAGATAGCTGGAGACCTGGATTCACTTTTATCCCGATATTCCCTAGGGAACGGGACATACGCGGATGAAACCGCGGGGAAAAACTAGTTCTTTATAATTTAATTAGAGATTGATATAGGTAACATTTTCATTACGAAAAACACAGTTCCTGTGGCAGAGTTCTTTAGAACGCAAAGGATATAGCTACGTGAAGGCTAATAGCAAATATCTAAACGACTTGCAAATAGGCGTTTACGTGCATAATCATGTAGGCATTTCTATTCAAAGTTAATGTTTTTGTAAGCAGTTCGCTATATTTCATACCATGCGGTTAACTGACTTAAGCATTCTAGCATGTATGGTCAGTGGTTCTCAAAGGGAGCATACAGTAAAATATTTTCTACCTGTAACTGCGAACCTAGCAGCGAAAAACCTAGTGGAAAACCGTTGGACTGCTACGCCGAGATCTCGAGTTCGATCACGAGGCACACATCTCGGACTATTATGTGTGTATCTATCACTCGCTTTAACGGTGAGGCAAAATTGTGAGGAAACCTACACGTCTGAGATTTCTACATAATGTTCTGGAAAACGTGTGAAATCTGCCAATCCACTCTGGGCCAGCGCGGTGGACTATGACTTAACTATTCTCATTTTGAGAAGAAGAACTGTTTATAAAATGGTTTATAAACAGGGCCGATATTATTTAACTGCAAAAAGCTGCTTCTGTTACGCAGGGGTAGTTAAAGTGACTGCTGTGTTTGAGAACTGGGGTGGTATTTCTGTCAAGACATTTTCAGTACGAATTAGCTAATAATTAGTTATATTATTTATTAATACATTAAATAATGTAATAGGTATCTTCTAGGCAAGCATGCTCCATCGTCGACTGCATCTTTACTTAAGATCAGGTGAGATCCCGGTCAAACGTGAGCCTATTACAGTATAAAAAAGAAAAAAGAACTTTAATTAAGCCAATCTGACGCTAATGTGTGACTTGCGTAAACAAATGTGTCAACATTAGTTTATATCTAAACGGTTTATTTCTATGAGTTGTTTATTCATAAACCGAACATTCGGCCTAATATTCGTATTTGTTTATTTTTTTACAATGGTAACTCAACGTACATAATATCCATCCATCCAAAATGTAAGTGCTGTGCATTAGTCAGTGTAACAATTTCGATCTCTTTCGATCCATTGTTAAAAACATTTAATTCTCTTTTCGTCTTTACTTTTCTTTTTCTAAGATGGTCTGTATTCTTTTTCCTTAGTCTTCCTTCCTTTCTCTTTGCGTTTTTATCCTTCAATAATATTGGTAATAATTTTTCATGCCTGAGTAAGTGACAAATCATGTTTCCTCCTATTTACTCATACATACCAGTGTTATTACGTATTCAGGTATTTACACATTTGGATTTAATTACATTTAAGCATACAAATAAGATAACGCATCATTTAAATCTCTCAATGCAAGACCGGATACAACTTTTGCTCTGGTTGATCATAAAAATTAATGTGCCAAATGTTCGTTATTTATTATTATTGACCTTAAGACGGCCGCAGTGACATAGCAGTAGTAAATATGATTGATTCCCTTGAGGTCTCAACTTCTCAACAGTGACTATGTAATAATGTCCTCCAGGTAGAATTTTGGTCGTGAGCAATCTTAACGGAGACTGGCCATCTGCGCAGGAGATATTATAGTACACAAGTGTATGCGCAAACACAAGTGCACTCTCTGTTCCCTGACTCTCGATCCGATGGGAAGGCAATCCGACACGACCGGAGAGAGATCAGGCGCAGGACCGCTTTACGTGCTTTCCGAGGCACGGGGGTTTCTAAAATCACCAACTACCTAACGCCAGGCTAGAATTGAGATTTCTCAACAGAAAAATCCAATTTTAATAAAAAAGAAAAATCTTAGCCTTTTATTATGTCCATTGCTGGGCAAAAGCCTCTCCTTGGACTTCCAAACCACTCTATCCGAAAACATTCCTTGCCAGTTCCTTTCGAAGACGTCCAAGTCATCTCGCCATCTCCGTTTAGGTCTGCCCCGTCGCCATCGACTGTCTTTTGGCACCCAATTGGTCACAATTTGTGCCCACCTCTCTAGAGAGAGAAAATAATCTAAAAACTAGTCTCTCATATATTATTTTATATATTTTATTATTAAATAATAATATATTATATTATTATTTCATAATAATAATAATTTAACCACACTATAAACATTACGTACATATTGAAATTAAACTACTATATACGGATTTTATCGCGTTGTTTATTTAACACTCTATTACATAATTTTGAAACTGTTACACTACTATACTATACTATTAAACTTTACTAATTTTAAGCTAATTAAATTATTAAAACTATCAAATCTATTTGTTTTTAAGTTTACACTTTCCCCGACGTTTCGGTTGCTTTTCAGCAGCCATGGTCACGGGGAGACTAAGATGGTAGTTGTCTCAATGTTCCAGTGTAGTTATTTCAAAGTACCCGAACATAATTTAGTTATTGGTGTTTCTATTTACGCAGAATGAGCTCAAAGTATCATGAAGTCTAGCTGTGGTTTGTTTCTTCTTGGGTTTGACTATTTGAAGTACTGGATCCCAAGCTGGTGGTACATTCCAACCATCTTCTCTATTGAAATTTGGATGTTTTTTGATCTCAATAGCCTCGCGAAGCATCCTTGGTAGGAATCGGTGTTCTTTAGCGAGAATCTGTGGTTTGTCAAATCTCAGGTAGTGGTTGGTCCCCTGTTGTACATGTTCACACACAGCAGACTTCAACGAGCGCCAGCCTGCTATACTACCTTATGTAAGGGGTGTCACTGACAAGATTGGCTACATCTTGAAGCGAGCTTCAATCAACACATACTTCAAGCCGCCAACGAAGATAAGTCAATTTTTACCATCCGTCAAGTGCCAATTACCTTTACAAGATGCAGGGGTCTATAAAATAGATTGTGACTGCGGACTCTCATACATTGGTCAAACCAAGAGAAGCATAGGCACCCGCATAAAAGAACACATAGCTGACGTTAAACACAAACGCTCGTTGAAGTCTGCTGTGTGTGAACATGTACAACAGGGGACCAACCACTACCTGATATTTGACAAACCACAGATTCTCGCTAAAGAACACCGATTCCTACCAAGGATGCTTCGCGAGGCTATTGAGATCAAAAAACATCCAAATTTCAATAGAGAAGATGGTTGGAATGTACCACCAGCTTGGGATCCAGTACTTCAAATAGTCAAACCCAAGAAGAAACAAACCACAGCTAGACTTCATGATACTTTGAGCTCATTCTGCGTAAATAGAAACACCAATAACTAAATTATGTTCGGGTACTTTGAAATAACTACACTGGAACATTGAGACAACTACCATCTTAGTCTCCCCGTGACCATGGCTGCTGAAAAGCAACCGAAACGTCGGGGAAAGTGTAAACTTAAAAACAAATAGATTTGATAGTTTTAATAATTTAATTAGCTTAAAATTAGTAAAGTTTAATAGTATAGTATAGTAGTGTAACAGTTTCAAAATTATGTAATAGAGTGTTAAATAAACAACGCGATAAAATCCGTATATAGTAGTTTAATTTCAATGAATAACATTCGCGTAAACAGAAGACAATATTATGTAAATTACGTACATATTGTAACCTACTTATACCTTATATATAAAATTCTCGTGTCACAATGTTAGTTACCATACTCCTCCAAAACGGCTTGACCGATTTTTATGAAATTTTATATGCATATCTAGTAGGTCTGAGAATCGGCTACTATCTATTTTTCATACCTCTTAGTGAGAAGGGTTGTCCAAACCAAAAAAATTTTTTAAATCTTTTGTTCAAAACATTTTTTTATGGCAAAACAACGTTTGCCGGGTCAGCTAGTAATTATATAAATTAGATATAGTGGGGAGACTGGTACCTACACTAGACTCGAGGCCTGTATTTCAGGCTACTAGAGGAGACCTGGTACCCTGAAATACAGGCCTCGAGTCTAGTTCCCTTAGACTTTGAAATTTATTATGTACTTCTTACATTAGTTTGCAGATTTTATGCTGACTCGACCCGAGATTCGAACCCATGACCTCACGCACATCAGTCGCATTCACTACCGCTGCGCATGCGTATCAATCCTTATAACGTATCAATTAAATCCCTTGCGCATACGGATACAACTTTTGCTTTTGTTAATCATAAAAATTAATGCGCCAAACTACATAATTTATTAATATTGACCTTAAAACAAGGCAAGAAGAAAGAAAAACATTGAGAAACATACTCGGAGAGTGCGCGCCATAAAATATAGGAAGATGGTCGCTCATAATAAAGTCATTATGTGAATAAATGCTAACGACCGTATTTACAAGGCGAGTATGCGCCGACCATTAGAGTTTCACATCATATTGCGGATTTGCTGCGACTGGATTAGAAGTAGTGTAAGGCCTGGGATCGGCTCGTACAGACATGTTGACAGGGTTAACAGTAAGCGATTCTAATTAGTCTATCTTTTAGATTAGCAAAAAAATTGGACACCTGTTTTTTGTTTTAACAAAACATGAAATATTTAATAAGATATAAGGTATTAAAGTTCGGGAAAAGGGGCTTGTGACGTCACTGTCCTATAAAATTTGTAACGACAAGTGACGTAAAACGAAATTTAAACCCGTTGTATCTTCGTTAGTGTGACAAAAGAAAAAATACGAGTTCATTATTTTTTGCTAGTCTTAAAGACGGGCTAAAATCTTTTTTTTGGTCAACATGTCTATTATAACGTCATTCATCTGTTTATCCAAACTAATATTATAAATGCGAATATAAGTTTGTTTGTTTGTTACGCCTTAATAACTTGGCTCTAACTGCCTCTGTGGCGCAGCGGTTGTAAATGCGACAGCTATGCATGAGGTCTCGGGTTCGAATCCCGGGTCGGACCAACAAAAAGTTATTGGGTTTTCTATTAAGAAATCTCAATAGCAGCACGGAGTTAGAAAGTTGGCGGTGTTAGTCACTCCCGTGCCTCGGTAAGAACGTAAAGCCGTTAGTCCTGCGCCTCATCTCTCTCCGGTCGTGTCGGATTACCGTCCCATCGGATCTTGAGAATTAGGGAACAGAGAGTGCACTTGTGTTTACGCACACGCTTGTGCATTATAATACCTCCTGCGCAGATGGCCAGTCTCCGTTGAGATTGGCCACTATGACTGAAATACGGTGGAGGACATTATTATAATGTTTCGCTGTCGTGTTATGAGGGATACATAAAACGATATGGTACCTTTTATGCAGGGAAAAACACTGTTCTCGATAGATAAAATCTACATAGGCAAAGCCACAGGCAAAATCTAGTGCAGATAAAAAAAAATTATTGATCTACAACCTGATTTTTTAGTCACCGTCTAAACTTTAATATAATAATCTTTGAGTAAAATAATGAGACACGTATTTTTTATTTTTATGCTAAGTAGTACAAAATTAATGAATTCAGCCACTACAAAGTTGTCTTAAAAACTTCTATGATTATGGACACCACGCGCGGTACATGCACTACGCGTTAGGCGGCAAGACACCCCGCGCGCCCCGCGCCCCGCTGTCGCCGGCGCGGCCGGCGGTATATCAGTGATAACATAATCAATTTCAAACCAACTCTTTATTATTTCATTAGCTGGAGATTGCACAAGATACTATTCGACGTAAGGGCTAATAAGTATTTATTGAATTATTCATTAGGCACAACATAAAAATCCGTAAAACAAAAGTATAAAGTAGAATAGTTGGATTTATGCGTTTTAAAATAAATGTAATCAGCTTAGGTTTTTGGTTGAGGCGTACAACTAAAATCCACTTACCACATCTTCAGCTGTACTTCAATAAATTTTCAAAATGCAATCCGTTTCTCTCTAGGCACAGTCTTGCTCGCTTTTGCACATTGTTTTTTAGCTTATTTAGCACTGTAGTGTTATTTTTCACTTCGTCAAATGCACGGTTTATCTGTTCTTTTAAAGCCTCGAGACTTTCAGCCTCCTCCACATACACACGTCTTTTTATTTCACCCCATAAAAAAAAGTCACACGGCGTAAGGTCCGGGGAACGCGGCGGCCATGGAACAGGACCCCCACGACCGATCCAGCGACTGCCGTGTTCCGCGTTAAGGTATTCACGAACAGAGGTGGCATAATGTGGTGGTGCACCGTCGTGTTGGTAGTAAAACTCACGATTATTAACTATAGGCACATCGTCCATAAAATCTTCTATGACATGTCGCAACATGTCCAAGTATGTGCCTCCGGTGAGACGTCCCTCAATAAAATATGGACCCAATATTTTATTGCCTATAATGCCAGCCCATACGTTTGCACTGAATCGTACTTGGTGATAGGTCTCCCTTATCATGTGCGGATTACGAAACGACCACCAATGTTCGTTATGCTGATTGTATAGCCCGGCTCTAGTAAAGAGTGCCTCATCCGTCCATAAAATGTCAGCATTTGGATGTGCAATTAGCCACTCACAAAATCTTCGACGAGGCATAGCATCCTCATCATTTAATGCTTGGACCTTCCGAAAGTGATAAGGGTGCATGCCGGTAGTGTTCAGTAGTTTCCAAACCGCATACTGACTCACGCCGAAGCGCCGGGCTGCGTCTCGTGTACTTGCACGAGGTTTGCGTTCAAAGAAATCGAAGATTTCGTCTTCGACTTCTGCAGGCAGTCTCTGCCTGCCGCGTCCTTGGGCATGCGAAGGTGTAGTAAATTGGCCGTAGTCTAACAGCCGTTGATTAGCAGCTAAAATCGTTTCACGATTTGGCACTGTTGGATTTACGTGTCCTTGATTACGGAGGCGAGGAACACTTTGTTCTTCGTAAAGTCTTTGAGCACCATTTAAACTTTCTCCACTCAAAATGTAACAACGCACCATTTCGTAGTACTCGCGGTTTGAATACATTGTCAAAAGATAGGGCGGCGGCGTGCGCGGGCAAAGTAAACACGGAAGTAAGCGATTGCGTCACAAGTGCGCACGCGACTAAACGAAATTTACGATTTGTGACATTTGTGTTGCAGCTGTGCCCTTCTCGCACCCCGCGCGCCACCCCGCTTTCATTCAATGCATTGTTAAAGAATCATGTGTTTACGTTGACTCGGTGACCACGCTAAATTAATGTTTGTTTTAAAAAATGTTTTAATTATATTTTATTAATATTATACTTTCTTTTTGAAAAATGGGTTCTATTACTGATACCTAACGTCTAGACGAAATTTGGCTGGTAATATAAATTTCATATTGTATATAAGAATTGCTTCATTGGCACTGTGGCAGTTAATATGATTGTTGTTCGGTCTCAGGTACAATACTTGAGATGGACGACAATTTGACCGTCTATCAGACACAGCTTCAAACTACGTGATGCTACTGAAAGTTCTTTGACAATAAAAACTATTAATAATAACCCGGGAATCGTACCCGAGACCTGCCATGTGCAGCAGTCGTATTAACTCCCGCTGCGCTAACAGTCTAGTGTTTCTTTATGTCTCGTAGTTAACTAAAATGATCAAACAAGGTGTAGTAGGAATTTTATTTCGTTAAAAATTTGTTCAAGAAATGATAACTAATGCACTAGGAGTAATTCCTTTATCGCAGTACTTAATCATACAATGAACACAAAAGACAACTAATCATAAAACAACCATTGCCGAATTACGCATTTCTTTTGTCTTTCGAATTTGAACTAACAAGACTTAACCTCTTAAATGGCAAAAATCTGATTCTATCATTTTCAGAATTCCTTGTGTGGCTAATAACTAGAATTTTTAAATGATAGAATATGTATTTTACCTTCTGCCACACAATAAACTTCGAAAAAGCCAGAATCTCTATCTCACTTAACTATTAACAACACACCAAGCCATCCGCGCAACTCACTCGTCACTACCATTCCAGTCGAATCTACCATTCCAGTCAAATCACACACTATCATTCCAGTCTCTATAATTAGAATCTGGATTTAACACACCACTATTAGCAACAAACTACGCCATATGTGCAGCCATTTCCATTCCACACACTGTGATTCAAAGCTCATCACCCGATACCAGATAGGTGGCGCGGCCGGCGCCGCTTTGTTTCATATAACGAGCGACCGCCATAATCGCTCATTGTCGACTTTTTGCAATCGGCCCTTTTACTTCACGAACTAGCTTTCTATGCGAACAAAAACTTGTGTTAGAATGTTTTTATTGCAAGTATTTACATGGACACACTTGTATAATGGTGATTAGGCAACTATTACTTTGTCGAACAGATGGCTGGTTAAGTTTGCGTTTGAGAAAAGGGTTTGTTATGAATCGTTCAACTAATATACTAACATACATAATCGTTGTACGCCTATATTCCAAAAGAAGTAGGCAGTGGTGTATAGACCCACGTTTTGTCAGTTTGAAATCTTACCATGCAACATTTGTATGATAATAATAATATTCTACCACATACACACAACACTATCTAGCCCAAACTAAGCAATGGGTACCAGTGGTACTAGTTGTACTATGGGTACTAGACAATGGATAAACATACATACATATACATACATATACTTTTTTTATGTAAATACAAACATATTATACATAAAAACACCCAGACCAAGACAAACATCCATGTTCATGCACACAAATATTTGTCTTGTGCGGGAATCGAACCCGCGACCTCAGGCGTGGCAGTCGGTTACACTAACCACTACGCCATCGAGGCCGACAAAAGGAAAGAAATTCACGCGTATCCTAAAGATTATTTTTCCACATTGTACCCACTGAGGTTTTAAAGCGAGCGTAAGTTTTAAATAATGAGCAGCGAGCCTATAGGCGTTTACCTTTACAGCTACAAACAATGAACTGCTACAAAAAAATTTTTACAGAGAAATTCAACGATACTTTGCCCATTCCGGGCATCGAACTGCACGTCAGTCGCATACGCCGCTGATACACCCTTATTATCTTTAAGATAGCACTTTAGCTGCGTTCTCTTCGAATACCTAGGTGCAATATACAGCGATGTCCGTTATCGGCAGTTGCCACCATCAGGTGGTCTAATAGCACATCTGCTACTAAAAGCAATAAAAAATAAATTGACTGTCCCCCCCGAAAGGGACTATAAATGTCTACCGTTGACCGGGGATCGGAGGTCAATATTACCCTAACTAATATATGCGAATGTGAGTTTGTTTGTTACTATTTCTCGCCTTACCTACTCGACTGATCATCATTAAATTTTGCATAAACGTCAAGAGAACAAAAATGGATACGAGGTACCTTTCATCCAGGAAAAAGTACTAATCCCAAAGGATATGAATTTATTGATGAAATCTACATTAAAGCGAGTGAAAAATCCAGTCATTAAAAGATTCAACGCGGTGCCGAAATGAAAAAATAAACCAATGACCGTGAACGATATATGTATTATGTTCTATCGTGTCCACTAAATGGCATTCGATGTGTTAAACTCGTTCTTTGTTAAACGAAATCTAAATTAAGTATATGTATAATGGTCGAAATTAAAGCACATAATTATAACAAACTCTGTTTTACGAAAGACGTCAGCCTATGAGAAGGAACTTGCAAGAAACTCTCGGCAGAATAACTATTAAAAGATATCTTATAGCGTATTCAGCAATATATACATACATGCCATGTCACATATTTACACACACACATTTACTCACGCACACAGCAGTAAGTAAGTAGCAGTGATAGCTCAGTGGGGAGACCAACAGACTGCAATGCAGAGGGTCTCGGGTTCGAACCCACGTCGCGCATCTCTGACTTTCGGAAGTTATATGACTTTCCGAAATTATGTGCGTATTGATTGACAATTATCGCCTGCTCCGTGCCTCGAGAGCACGTTAAGCCGTCGGTCCCGGCTGCCATGAACATCTATGGCAGTCGTTATTGTGAAGTCAGTGCCTTATTACGAGTCTAGCCTTAGGGCATCGTTAGCCTTCGAGTTGCGGAGGTCAGGTGGCAGCCGCTCCGTGTAAGAACTGATATCCAGTCAAATTCGGTTAGACTAGAAAAGCCGACCCCGAGTGACTTGGGAATAATAAAGGCTAGGGAGAAGAAGATTTACTCACGCACACACATAATACAAATTCTTTAATATTAACATAGAAAGAAAGAAATATTTATTTGCTCAAAATACAGGTGGTACCAGATTTAACAATGGTGAATAGTTCAAGCTATATTCTGCCTGTATTAGGCATGCAAATATTTATAATAATATAAAACTATTAAAATACTATTATATTACTAACAAAATATCAAGTTAATAATATTATGGTATACGTATTAATAATATTATTTTATGTAAACAAATTATGAGTTTGTTCCGCATTCGCCCCTACATTACGTCCCACATTCCAAAATGTTCCTCATTTGCCCCTCTTTTTTAATTATTCCTTTGTCGTCCTACATTTTTAAGCACATGGTTAGGAAATTAAAATTGAATCTAATAAATAATCTTTTTAATGTCGGGCTCGTGATGTCTTGTAATCATAAGCCCAAAGTTTCGCCGAGAGATCAAGGAGGTATTTCAAAATATTTTTCGGCTGACGCTACATCAAAATCTACTATACAAAAACAGGTTCAAAATAGGAACATAATTCGGGACAAAATAGGAATTACGTTTAGAAATTAATATTTATCTAAATTTCGGGGCATATGAGAAACAATTTTTGGGGCGAATGCTTATTTTTACATTCGGGACGAAACATAAGGGGCGAATGCGGAATAAATCAAATTATATAATATAATAACTAATAGATAATATACAGTAACTTACGCGTTGATCATGATAATTGGTAACCCGGCTGTGAAGTGGTTACCTATAGGATAGGCAATGCCTAGTGAACCATGAACAATCTGGCAACCGAGCAACAATAGATAGCTCTCTCACTTTAAATATACCACATATCTACCTATATTATTTACCGTAGCTGCGGAAGCGTAATGGATAAGACATCATACTTGCGATCGAGAGGTCGAATCCTACCCATGGTACTAACATGAACCCATTCCTTTCACAAGCTTTCTTTGAATGCCATACATGAATAAAAACTTACTTTATCTGGCCGCCCGTGTGCCGCTGCGACTCTAGCTTAATAGGAATACTAATTATTTGTAGCCCAAATTGTTGGTAATATTTGAAAAAAATTAAGTGTACCTACTTGTTATACATTGAAATTAAAAACACCTTATACGGATTTTGTCACGTTGTTTATGTCCCGTGAACATGGATAAATTATGTTCGGGTACTTTGAAATAACTACACTGGAACATTGAGACAACTACCATCTTAGTCTCCCCGTGATCATGGCTGCTGTAAAGTAACCGAAACGTCGGGGCAAAGTGTAAACTTAAATATAAATAGTTTTAATTAAATTAAATAGCATAGTAAACTTCAATAATAGTAGTGTTAGAGTTTTCAAAATTATGTAATAAAAGTGTTTAAAGTAAAATAAACAACGCGATAAAATCCGTATAAAGTATTTAATTTCAATGCGTAAACTTAAAACAATATTATGTACTTGTTATACTTATAAATCTTTTGGAATGAGTAATTAAAAAAAAATTAAAATGGGGGTATTAATTACTCTACATAACCCTTCCAAAATGTCATTACCCTGACAGACTTGTAATGTAAAGGCTGAACAAAATTCGTACCAATTTCATACAAACATACTCGGCATTCTAAAATAATTCTACTCAAATTCTTTTGACCGAATACCGCTCTCACAAAACATATGCTGTTCATAAATTCCGAGGTATACTCCATTTAAGTGTTCAAAATTCACCCTTTAAACGTTTTATATAAAGGATACCACTATTTTTCTGCTCGTAACCGGGAGAGTTTATTACACCATTTTTATATGACCCGCACTTTATAATGTTAGAAAGTAGTGTTGTCAAGAACACCAGTTCCCGCGGCTACGGGATATTTTTGAATTTTAAGTTGTAATTGCAAATTACATTTTTTAATTCTTGCGTGTGTGGTGTACCGAGTATACTACATTTTATACAACGTATAACATTGTAAGTGTTGTATCCATCTATAAAAGCATCGCACTTCTTACTATTCTATAACTGTCTTAAATTATAATTGTTTAGTGATGTGTCGATGGTGTAACTTTTAATACATAAATAACAAGTTTCGTAGAAAGTAAATGAAAAATGCAATTTTTGTTACTTAAAAACGTATCAAAAATGTAATTTAGCTATTAAATTTTTATCAAATATAGTGTATTTGATAAAAAAATAACAAATAAATTAAATGAAAGTATCAACTCATTTCAAAAATATAAGCTTCTACAGCTAGACGCTTATGAGTGTTTTTTTTTTACTATTGCTCATAGCTGACTCATTAGCGGTCCATGTGAATTTAAGTAGAAACTACCACTTTTTATCAATGTAAGGAGTAACATACAGCCAAACCCCGGCCTATCGTGATAGTAAAATCCTCATTATTCGTGGTAGTAAAATCGTCGAAAGCGCACCGAGCTGGATGTAAATGTTTCTAGGTGAAAAGCATGAACCCTGATGTAGTGTTCAACGTTTGATAAAATATGTGGTGTGTATAATTTGTAATGTACAGTTAACGTTATGCTAATCGCGTAATATTAAATGCTTGCTTAGTATAATTATGTAATTGCATACATTTACATTAATCGAGATAACTACAAACCACAACCACATACAAAGTACAAAACAAGAAAATATATTAGAAGTATCTAAATAATGCATTGCATAAATCTAAGTAAGGTAAGTTTTCTTTAATTAAAAAGCAAATACGCAACTACAACCCTACCTTTACTACCGATTAATGAACAACTATTTGCGTCCCGCATTTTATGGCTCGAGCCCGGGATAGTTGAAATGCCACAACACTACCGTTGTACAGAGGTCCTAGGTATTATGGTTTGACTTGTGTTGGATTTATATGGTACTCTTTGCGAAAACGATGCACTTATAAATTTTTTTAAGTAACTTATCCATATAATAATTATATACTAATATAATATTGTCTTCTGTTTACGCGAATATTATTCATTGAAATTAAACTACTATATACGGATTTTATCGCGTTGTTTATTTATCACTGTATTACAAAATTTTGGAAATATTACACTACTATTGATTTTATTTTACTAATTTATAAGATAATAAAATTATTTAAACTATTAAATCTATTTATTTTTGGTATACACTTTTCCCGACGTTTCGGTTGCTTTTCAGCAGCCATGGTCACGGGGAGACTAAGATGGTAGTTGTCTCAATGTTCCAGTGTAGTTATTTCAAAGTACCCTGTACTACTGTACATATATGTTATTGTCCTTTTCCTTGTTTACCCCATCTGAAAGAAAAAGAAAGAAATAAATAAATCTTTATTGCTTTACAGCTTTTAGGTCGGCACAATGTGTTCAAGAACAAAAACAAATAATAATTAAATAAAGGAAAAACAAAACAAAAACAACTGCAGCAATCAAGACCTCAGTTCAGCATTTGCCTGGTCCCAAGAACCATGCACTAGTCTTCCACTGGAGCCTGTTATAGTGACGCACGGAAGCCAATAACTATAAAGATACATAGTTATATATAATATAGTATTATGTACAAACATTATTATCGTGAATAGGTTTAAAATACATAAATAAACTTTAAGTAAGTACATAATTATAAATAAAATAAATACAACAGTAAGTTAATAAATGTGGTAATAATGAATTAACGTAACACAAACCTTAAGGCGCCGGCCCCACTGCGGACGGTCTAGCGGTCAGAGTTCCGAGATCTGCGTTCCGCGTTCACTGTAATGTATGCGGTGTCTTAGAATCCTACACACATAAAAGCAGTCAGACCGCGGCGGTCAAAGAGAATCTGTATATTATCAAAGAGGAACTCGACCGCAGAACGCTTACCGCCGCGCTGGGACGATGGTTCGGCGCCTAAGATAATCATAATATTGTCGCAGACGCAGGCCACGCGCAGCTATGTATTGCACAATCTCACAGAAGATCACAATAATTTGTGGATAACAAATTCTTTTATAGCATGTATTTGATACCATAATTTTGTTTCTTTGAACCCACAACAATAAGCGTAGTATCAGTGGCGAGCTGACCATTATAACACTACGCCATCCACACGGTCTATTCTATTTCTATCAATGCGTTTCCTTTTCTTATGATATGAAAAGAAAGCTAAGAGCTTAAAGATACATATTTTTATTAGTCAGAATTTGAATCCAAAACAAAACATGTAGCTACCAAACATAACTTAATCAGAGTCAATCACGTATCAAGTGTGTGCCACACCTAATCATTATGTTGTTACCTTTATTCTCACGTATAAAACACATTGATTGCACGTAAGCACCCGCCTTAATTGCCGGTATCAGACCATCGTGTTATAGGTCCGATATCTTGTTTTGGGTATGGGTTAGAGTTGAATGATGAATAGTATAATAATAATAAAATATAAGCCTTGCATATAAACAGTTGGGCACGGGCCGAAGAAAAAATAAATACTTAATAAATAAATAAAATAAAATTGTTTATTGGACACAAGAATTATATACATTGGTCTTAAAAGTAAATACAAATCATTAACAAGTTTTTTTAGAAAAGGTACTGAAACTAAAAACCCAGCAAATTACCTGTATCTTGGGAAACAGTGTTCAGTCGAGCAAAAGGTGACGATACAGTCTGTACATTGTGTCGCTGTTTTTTGTGTCAATCATTTGTTTTGGTTGTTGGTACTCTAGAAAGTGTATGTGTGTGTGTGTGTGTATATGAGTGTGGGTGTGGGTGTGGGTGTGTGTGTGTGTGTGTGTGGGTGTATGTGTGTCAAAATCAATACAAATCTTTCTTAGTGGAATAGTAGCGATTGCCTAGTGGAAGACCTATGAACTGCCACATCGAGGACTGGAATTCGATCTTAGACACGCACTACTCAGTTTTTAATGTTATGTGCTAATTAATTTATAATTGCCTGCTTTAAAAGCAAAGGGGCAGGAAACCTGCATGTCTGATAGTTGACCATAATGTTCTCAAAGATATGTGTAATCTGTCAATCCGGACTAGACCAGCATTGTGAACTATCGCCTAACCCCTCACACTGAGAAGATACTGCCCAGCAGTGGGTCAGTTCAAAAACAGGGCCGATATTATAGGCGACGTGCGATTTGGTGATGGTTCAAATAAGCTGACTCGTCCCAGAAATAACCCTCTTATAAGAAAACCAGCATTGGAGTATGTACTCTAACAAAGCTGTTACTGAGTTTCACGCGGTAAGAAAGACTACCGAAAGCTCAACTAAGCCTGCTTGTCCCATAAATTTCCTTTCTTCAATGTTTAATTTCTTTATCCTAAGAAAAATTACATAAAAGAACTTAGCGCATTACCTACTTGGTAATGCGCGAAAGTTCTTTAATGACATTTTTCTTTTTAAATTAGAATCACTAAGAATAGTCATTAGGAATTTATCCTGTATTACAGGAGACTTAACAAACATACATACAAGCAAAGGATACAAGAGCTATTTATTTATTGAACACAACAATATTCGTCGCATGTTTCAAGAAGACTTAAAATAGACTACTTTAAAGAATGGCAATACCCAATACAAAAATGAACGTTAAAAAGGCAGATGTTTTTGAAAAAGACAGCGCTCATTGACACACTACCTTGCTTTAACTATTGTTATTGCTTTGTTGATTAACAGCTTTAAATAAGATTAATAACAAAAAAGAGCCGTTTAGACGTAAATCATATAAAATAGAAATATTATTGCTAATAGGATCGTTTCCTATGTCGTGGTACTCAAAAACGGTTGGCGTTATGTAGGCGGAGTACACTACTACCTATACCTCCAAAGAAATAAGCGAGACTCTACTTATAACATAAAATATTGTATCAAATTACTTTACAATGTTGTACATTACCTATTGGCCCACACTAGGCAAACTCGGTGGGTGCCCATTTATATACCTACTTATATACATGTATTATAACTAAAGATAAACGCCTTTAAATACCTACATGGCAACATATCATAAGACACCTACACCACATAAATTAATGAGGATATATCTAAAAAAACTTGTAAGATTTTATCATAACCACCAGTCACCTAGCCCGTTACACTATAATCACTAAACCATTCATTAAACAAGCCATCAAATGCTCTACGAGTTTGAAAAGCCTATTTATCGGCCTTCAACTTTAGCCTCGATCCAAGATGGCCGCGCACGTACAGCGCGGCGCGGGCGCACGCCCCGACCGGATAATGTCTTCATTTGAGATAATTCGCGCGGATCGAGTGGAGCCGAGCCGCTTTTTACATTCCAATATGTGCTGGGTGGGATTTTAGTTGTACGTAGCGTTGGCAGAATAAAATAATTTGTGTTTTAAGTTTTGGAAGAGTAATTATTCCAAATGTGATGTAGTCATTTTCTAAAAAGAAATATACTATTTCTTTTTGCCTTTAAAATAGCTAAACGATACTAAATATTGAAACACAAATAAATACCCAGATAACAATTTGTGAATCCCACAATTTTTTGTCGTGGCGCATTAGCAGTAACAACGAAATTACCTACACCACTGTGCTATGTTTTTAGACATATTTGCGAAAGATGACATTTGTAGGTGATTGTAAAACTCTTTGTTGTTTAGTAGATTATCAAAAAAGGATAAAACACCATCAATACTAATAATTACAAAAAGGTAAAAATTTATTCCGCGTCCAATTGAAGAAGGTAGCTTTTAAAAATACGGCACCTGTTACAGAAAATCTTTGCAAAATTCCTAGGACGGTTGTAAAAGTCAGAATATTTGGACATACGCATGTTGCACAAGTTGAGGCAGTCACACGATGGGTATACAGTAAATGATCGATACAAGCCCATCGCTTAAGTAACCAATAGGATTAACTGACGCATTTAGCTTGGGTAGCTTGCGCAAACAACTTGTACATTATAGCTGAGAAATTTGCGCTTGTAGCCCACCAGAGCCATTTGCGCTTTTACTCAACATTAGGCAAGAATAATAAATGCAATTACAATAATTATTATTAATAAACTTTTTTGCTTACCATACACACAATTATTATGCTATCGTGTACTTTTTTGTAATGGAAACGAGTCTTGCAAAATAAATCGACGCCGAGCACAGTACTACTGTTTACTAAGAACTTTATAATGATAGTGTTTGTAAAAATATACACAGTTTTTGTGAAGTTTTTGCATTATGAGGTGGTGCATACAAATGAGTACCTACTTAATTTTAAAGAATGTTTTTGTTGAGAATACCAAGAAATTCGACGTGCATATGCAGAGTTTTTTTGTATGTGTTCTTTGTGTGATGAGATTTGAGTACATTGTATAGATTATCTAGACTTTAGTTATTAGTTGACCACGGCAATCTCACGGCACAAGTTCGAGTTTATGTTCGCGGCTCATCATAGGCGACATTGTGTCACTAGGTTTTTTATTACGAAACCTTCAATGACAGCACGTATTCTGGTAATTCACCAGATAGATGTCAATTTCACAAGATGCACGAATGGCGTAATGGTTTAGGTTGACGCCTTGTCCCTATCACTGCGCTAGGTGATCTCCACGTGGGACAAAGCGTGATTCATTACAAATATTCCGAGTCTGTCGTGTATTTTGAGTATTTTGTTTCAATATTTATAAAATCGCCCACAACCTAAGCAAGCTACAAAAAATAATAAATGGAACTGCGCCGAACGGATATGCATATCACTTTAGGAACATGATATTATATAATTTTATGTATGCTAGATTCTGCTAGATATACTATACTTTTGGCATAGAATTTGTAGTTGGGATTTTATCGTGAGTTTTAGCAACCATTACAATATCGACGTGAATAAATCTCACTCTGTACATACCTAATTGTAGGGGTTAAAATGCATAACAGTAATTTCCAATCCATATAAATCGATAATCTGCACACATACAAGTACTTACTCAAAGACTGTGAAGTTAGGCAGAGATACATTTATAACATTCACAGTTTCCAGCTATGACAGACGTAATAGAGGGCGACTCTGACGCGATCTAGCAAGCACATTTCCAAAAGTTTTTTTTTATTTTTTTTATTCTACTAAGGTTGCAAACAAGCATACGGCCCACCTGATGGTAAGTGGTCACCGTAGCCTATGGACGCCTGCAACACCGGGGGCATCACTTGCGCGTTGCCGACCCTTTAGGAAAGGAAGTGGGAAGGAGAAGGAGCGGGAAAGCGGAATGGGGGTGTTTGGTCCTCCGGAACTCTCACTCACCGAACGAAACAAAACAGCAGGAATACTGCTTTTTCACGTCGATATTCTGTGAGAGGGTAGTCCTTCCCCGGTCGAGCCGGCCCATTCATGCTGAAATCAGAGGCTCTACTACTCTACTGCTCCATGCAATTTTCTAACGGAAATCTTAATAACACTTAACCTGACCCGGAATTCAGATCCGTGAGCTCACGATTGTATAACATTCGCGTAAACATAAGACAATATTATTATTGTATTATGTTTACACTAATGTTATACATTGAATTTGAACTACTTTATACGGATTTGTTGTTAATTATAATATTTATTTATTTAATATTATTAACGTTGTTTATTATAACACTTTTATTACATCATTTTGAAACTCTAATACTTCTTCTTCATCTTAGCGTTTGTCCCGGTTGCATCCGCGGCGTTAACGTTGGAACCCAGGGTCCACTTTCCCGCTAAGTCTCCTCCATTTCGCACGATCTTCAGCATCCTGTGGTGTGAGGTTGTTGGCACGCATGTCATCTGTTACGACGTCAAGCCAGCATTCCTTGGATCTGCCCCTTATACTCGGGCCAGGCGGAGGTGGCATAGCAGGACATTTGTTCCCCACGTTTGAAACTTTAATACAACTACCTATTATTGAACTTTACTACAATTTAAGCTATTTAAATTAATTAAAACTATTTATATTTAAGTTTACACTCTGCCCCGACGTTTGTACGCAAAAAAAAGCGCAAACTTATGACTCATGACGAACAATACAAATGAAAGGAATAAACAATATATACAAAATGCAAATCCTAGTAATAATATAACTGTAAATGTTTGTAAAAGAACAACTCCCGCACCAGGTTTAATTCCTGTGTCACGGGAACTTTCAAAATATTCAAACAACGGACACAAAGCATACTAAGACTTAGACACAGAACAACTATTTGTGGACCACACAAATTTTTGTCCTGTATTCGGATCGAACCCACAACTCTCGGCGCAGAGCGAAGAGGCGATCATTTTAACCACTACGCCACCCGTGCTGTCAATATTGTAGTTTTATTGTTTGTTACTTAATCACGCGTGAACAGCTGAACGTATTCGGATATAACTTGGCACACAGACAAACCAGATTCTAGATTAACACATCATACTTTTTATCCTGATACTGAGATTTGAGTGACGGTTGACATCATAATACGATCAATAGGAAACCACAGAATCTAATCATAAAGAATGACAACTAAAGTGCATAATCCTGTCATATTCCAAAGATGCAAAGATGGATAATCCAACGTCACATACATAGACAGTACATTATTTTTACCAGGTCATTGGCCAGCCAGACACACCCTGGGGAAATCTCAACCAGTTGCAGACCAGACACGATACGGGTGCCGTGGGAATATGCTAACCACTTCACTTCACGTGTAATTGTTCCTGTGCAAGTCGATGTAGATTTAAGCTGGCGGCCATTTTGGGAACCAAAAGATAATTTTGGCAGTGCACACTGCTTGTTATATGCCGGAAGGTTTAGATATATAATTAGGTAGATACCCTGAAATATTATTATTGGGGAGATCATTGGACTGCTATGCAGAGATCCCAATACACCACTGACGTTTCAAAGTAATGTGCGTATGAAATAGTTAACTATCGCTCAGAGCAATGATAGCTCAGTGGGGAGACCAACAGACTGCAATGCAGAGGGTCTCGGGTTCGAACCCACGTCGCGCACCTCTAACATTCGGAAGTTATATGACTTTTCGAAATGATGTGCGTATTGATTGCCAATTATCGCCTGCTCCGTGCCTCGGAGAACACGTTAAGCCGTCGGTCCCGGCTGCCATGAACATCTATGGCAATCGTTATTGGGGAAGTCGACACAAAGAAAGATCCCACTGGGTCGAAGTCTCTCCGGTCTGTACCGACTGACCCCCTACACAATATAAGATAAGATAGCTATCGCTTACTTGAACGTTGAAGGTAAACATCATGAGGGAACTTGCATGTCTGAAACTTCTTTGTAATGTTCTCGAATATATGTCTAGAAACTCATATTAGGCTAGCATGGTGAACTATGATCTTAACCTTTTCACACTGAGATGAGGCCAGTGGGATAGTTTATATCCAAGGATGACATTATAGACGTTATGAATAACCACATTTTGCTAGCTATGTTTACCTCGTGCATATAAGTCTATTAGGACTCATTTACAAAGAGACAATGCACGCACAAAATATGGCGTAGGTATATGTGGATGAACAGCGCTCACGAGTAGTGTCATTTCTATATTTTAACTATAATCCACCCGGACGAAGACACGAGCAAAGCCTAGTGATTAAATAAACAAATTGTACCCTTACTTTCAACATAATAACAGAGCCTGTGGGACCGCTTTTTTATGTAATTGTTAAACTTGAAGTGTACTACAATTATCAACTAATTACTGTCTTGCATTTTAAATGAACTAAAGTATATATTTCAAGTTAAAACGCGTTTCCTTTTATGCAAAATCACAAGACATATACTTAATATATTTGCTGACATCGATTACCACATATCCCCACTGATGAGACGAGTCAATGAGGATTTTGTGAACGTTACGTCCAAAAATCGCCATTGCGAAGTTGATGCTGGGTTAATGGGGATTAGCGGACAAGAATTTTATAGATCCCCATTGATGGGGATACTCAATGGGGCTATGTGGAATAACCCTTTGCTGCCCACCCGATGGTTAGTGGTTATATTTAAAATAAGTAGCCATCGTATAGTCATCATTAGTACAAGCAAGACCGGTACTTGTTCCCCTGCTGATAGAATATCATTTGCTTAAGGATATGGGTATCCTATACGTCCCAGGAACATATATGGTTGTTAAGGAATTTTAGAGTAAGGATACTTTTTCAGCCAAGCTGTTCCAACAAAAGTAAAACTCCAAGTTTAGGCGCGACCCGTTGTGCCTAACCTCTCTCGATTTCATTCCTTTATCAGAAAGGTATGATTTTATTTAATAGTTGCTACGTCAACATTAATATATTTAGATAATAATATACATTTTAAATTTGACCTACAAAAATAAAATCAATATACTAATCAAAGAGATGATCTAAAACAATTTAAATTCTACGGCAATTATTCAAACAAAAACAAAGATTTAAGTTTACAGTTAAAAGTGGTTTATATCAAGGGTGAACCCCTTTGTTACATACTTTAAACTTGCACCAACTTCCTCTCCCTCTAATAATGAGATAGAAAATCTGGTGTCAGGAAATTTTAACGTCACCATTACCGAGAAACGTTAACAATGAAGCAAAAACTAAATTTTCATTATAAAAGCTTAACGAGGTCCTTCATTGAAAAAGCTCGAAGACTGTTGAACGGAGGTGACAATAAAGATTCTTCGAAGTATCCCGAAGGCATCTAATTTTCTTTTTATTAAGATTTCCTTGAAAGAAGCTTAGCTGTTATTGGTGTTAATATTTTGCTTTGTTCAAATAGCTACTGCAGTAACACTAATTAAACAATGAATTAAAAGAAAACATTAAAGAGGATTGAAATAGGATCCTAAGCGGTAAAAGTCCAATGGCTATTAAAAATAATGGTTTCGAATCCTTGCTACTGCGGTTCCGACATGAAGCCATTCGTCACATAAGAATTCCAGCATAGGTCAATAGAATGTTAGCCCAATAGCCCAACCTAAAAAAGTACCCTACACGTGTCAAATTTTCATTTTGTAAAGATAACTCTAAATATTCATAACGTCAATTTTTAGCAAGACCAGCTTGATTAAATAAGTATTGATCTCTTACAGAAAAGTAAAGTAACAGTAGTCATATTGTTGCGTTTCGCTGAGTAGGAGTTTCTTGCTTTTCTGTCGTCCATTCACCGCACAATCAGGTGGTCCTAATGTGTTTGGAACCTACAGCCGTCGACACGGGGGGCAGTGACGAAGCGTCCATGCTATTCGTGCATTTTCTTCAGTGATACCAATAATACACAGTCCTGTCCATATAATGTGGTATCCGAATACAATTTGATGGCTTGCTGGCTCGTCTGTCACCAGCAGCCATAGAAATGCAGATCATAACATTAAAAATCAGCTTTAGGCTAGCGAAAGACTGTTGAATTGCCACAAAGAGTTCTCGAACACGACTTCAAGGCTCGCTAATTTCCCTTGCCAAGTAATATCTACATATATATTAATACTTGAAGCAAAAGCTTTGTATCCATTTTTACGAAAATTACGCGGACGGAGGAGTATGAAATTTGGCACAGTTAAAGTTTATATGGAGAAGGAGTGGCGAATCCTAATATTTTTATAAAATATGCATTAGAAATACATTAAATTAATGGAAAAACACACGCACACTACCATGCATTTGACACACGCAGTCGAATCGCGTTCGTAGTATTTCGACATTGTTCGTCTGACGTCATACAATTCTTTGTAACTATGGTTACCTATACCTTATTTATATGTAATAGAGAAACAGAAAACAAAGTAGCAAGCTTAGGAATTTTGGTCGAATTTTGAATTTAGAACCTGATATTTCACCGCTTTAACGGTGAAGAAAAACCTAACCTTTCTTCAAACCGTGTGAAGTGGACCAACACGTACTGGCATGATGAACTAACCCTTCTTACACTGCAAAGAGGCAACAGTAGGACAGTGCATAAACAGTGCTGTTATTATTATTACCTCATAACATGTTAACTTGACAGTAAATTTAAATCTTTGAGGTACAGATTTTGAAATGTAATCCCGGGGTACTCGTTGTCAGCGTTTGACCTAAATGTTGCCGCCAAAATGAAAATGACAGCAAAACTCATACACACACTGGTTCCGTTTATTAAACGTTTAAAACCTCATATACATTGGCTCGCAAAATTGCATACCATAGCCTAAAAGAGCAATGTCACATTTTCTTAATATTTAGGCAGCAGAACAATGATTACGATCGAAATATATTATACTGTGGCAACTAGAGTGAATTTTGGATAGACAAAATCTCAGTTGGAGTTTATAACATGTTTTTAGAGGTTACAAAGTACGTAATAATATTTTCTGGCGCAGTGGTTTAGGCGGTTCTTGCCACTGCCATTGCGCTGTGTGTTCTGGGTTCGATAACTGGACACTGGGTAAAAATTTGTGTGTTTCACATATAGCTGTCCCGAGTCTAGGTATTCTTTGTCCATTATTAGAATATTTGTAAAGTGACACATCACAAGAATGACTCATAATCAGTGATCGGAGTAGGTAGATTGATTTTTGGTACTTGTATCATAAATGCACACAGAAAGAATAACATGGATAAGCCATTTTCCCGGAAAGTAATTCCGGTATTTCCGGATTCAATTAAATATTGTTAATGTTGGTAGTGATATTATTCCTACTCAATTCAAAATTTAAAGGGAGGTATCAAAACTAAATTAATTCATTATTTATCTGTTGAATAATAAAAACAATCGAATTCCGATCGAAGCTTTAATTTTTATTTTAGCCTTTTATGGCTAGAACTTTTATAGATAGACATAAATTGTTGCACTTAAATTTAAATATTTTCATAGGGGTCATGGTAATTTGCATTAAGGGTAGAATAAATGACGGGGCCCCATAGAGGGCCAATGCCTGCTGGGGTCGTGAGACTTCTAAGGATGCACCACGACTCTGAAACGTAAAGGGCATACGAAGGAACAGGTTGATTTTAGTCAGATTTTAGGACCAAAAAAAAGGGGTAGAATAAAGAAAAAAGATAAAAATCAAGATTGTTTATTGTTAAATATGTACATTTTACATTTATTCACATTTTTAATCTTCATCGATTACAATGTCAGCATCCTGGTAATCCTGATCTTTACAATTAAAATATATAACTATGAGTTTCTCTATATTTTCTATTTTCAACCTATTTCTTTTAACATCTAAAGTCCATTTATAAATGGAAAAAGACCGTTCTACATCTGACGATGTCAAAGGAGCAAATTTTAAAAAAGGTATTAAATTATGTGCTTCATTTTTTTCAATGGCCTCACTATATTCTCTAAGTGTGTCTAAATCTGGGTTTCGTTCCATAACACGTTCTATTTTATTTTTTATATTTTCTGAATTGCACTGATTTATAGCATCTCTGACGTTGTCAAATGCTAAAAGTGAATCTGTCAACGATAAATTATGCTTTTGCAATTCTTTTAAAGACAAATGAATTATAAAATAATTGTCTTTAATGTAATTTAAATCTTCTTTTAAATTTTCTTTTTCTATAATATTTTTTGCCTCTCGAATAGATACCGCATCAGAGCTGCTTAAACAAGATAATACTTCTTTTATTTTTTCAAAGTTTTGAGCGTAATAAAATGCTGCCTCTAACCAAGTGCCCCATCTTGTAACAACTGGTTGGGGAGGTAGCGGCAAATCTGGATATTTTTCTTTTAAAATTTTGACTCTACTTGGCTTTCAAAAATACCTTTTTAACATTTGCTATTAAAATGTTAACATCGTGATATTCTAACCTAATTTGCTCAGATACGCGATGAAGAGAGTGCGCCAAACATGTTACGTGCTTCATTTCAGGTAAGTATTGTTTTAAATTTCGTCCTGCAGACAGCATATATGCAACGCTATCAGTGCAGAGGACAAGAATGTTACCTACCTTCGATTCAAAAGAATCTGCCCAAAAGTTTTCCAAACATTCTAACACAAATTGCGTGATTGTTTGTCCATTAACTACAGTTAGCATTTTACATGCTACCAAATAAGGTCTAGTCAAATTGCTAGGATGTAATGGTTTTATTAAAAAATGGACTATATAGCGACCTAAAAAGTCTGTTGTTTCATCTAATGATATCCATAGTTTCTCATTTTTATAATTTTGCCGAATCGAATTGATTTTATTCTTAAAAAACTTGTCCAAGTAAACTTTCCGTAACTGTGATTCATCTGGCAGAGTACGATTAGTACACGTACAACAACAGGTACTACACATATATCTTTTAAAGAAATCTTGAAAAGTAGTATTTTTCATCTGAGACCACGGAATATTGCACAAAATGAGAAATTTTATAAGATCGAAATAAAATTCCTCTTCGGGCCGCTTAAACTTTCCCTGGTGTACTGCTCCTTCGATATGTCTTTTAACGTTTCCTTTATTTATGGTTTTCAAATGGCTTTCACATTTTGAACAGTATATTGTACCACTAGCGTGATCGTAAAGTAGTTCGGGATGACCGGATATCCATTTTTCTACAGTTTCAGCCTTGACGTTTGCCATATCTGAACTTTGTTTTAGAGATGGAACCTCGTATATATCACCTAAAACAAAGACATGAAAAAATTACATTTTATTTAGTTTATTTAGCTTACTCCGTTTGTTTTATTTTTCGTGGATCAAATTTAGTCATTGAAATTTCACCCTCTTCCTGTCAATCCAAAATGGCTGCCGCTACAAGATGGCGGACAATTCTTTTTTTTTTACAATTCCATCAATATATATATATATCAAATGAAAGGGCTTGTTACGTAGAATATTTTGTAGAGAAGTAGATAAGGCCTATAGTAATTTATTTTACCAATACATTGCAAGAGGACACAGGGCATTCAAATTATATACGGATTCCAGTAAAATGTCGGTTAATAGTGGAGTTAGCTGAATTGCGACTACATTACTAGAATATCATAATTTTGTTTCGCACTAAGCTCACTGGTTCATACTCTATTAAAGATTTAACAATATTAAGACTCATGGTATGTTCAGCAGGTTAAGCGAACAAACACAATACTAAAAATATTCTTATAGTACATCCAAACATGCTTTATACTCCTTGTAACTAGTAAAATATTACTTACCAAAGCTTGGTTTAAATATGTAGATCCAATTCAATAGTGAAAAATCTGAGTCCGTATATTCGAGCCAAATCGTGGTTTAGAGCAGATTCCAGAAGTCAGTATGTACACAAGCCAGGGTCAAGTAACGTTTTCACAACACAGTAACAAACAAAGATGCGCACTCTACGAACCGAAGTAAACGAGTGAGCTACCTGGCATGTCGTCGGCGGGCGTACGCATTGTTCTGATAACCGGTTATTGTACCACCCATGATCCTTTGTTCTGATTGGTCGTTGGGTTTTGTCAAATCGTGACTGTGTGCCGTTAAAAAAAATATGAAGAATAATAAAGAATAATATTGCTCATTTTATTACAACTCCTACCTTTTTTTGAGGATGGCAAATCATCAAATGACTCCTTCCACTCTGGCAGAATAAAATTCCTACATAAGTTCCGTTTTTTTTTTAATAATCCACCAATTCCGGAGGAATGTCCATATTAATATATACGTTTCGGATCAATGACCCCATTTCAATCTACCTACTCCGATCACTGCTCATAATACAGGAATAGTATTAGAAACCAAAATATTATGGCGTAATTGTCATCTATACTAATATTACAAAGATAAAAAAATTGATTTGTTTTTGTATTTAACCTATATGTTGTAAGGATTTAACTCAAAAACTACACAACTCACCGAGTAATATAAGGTATATTTTATTTGAAAATGTACTATTTTTACTAACATCACCTACTTTTACGTGAGCGATGACGCGAGCTAAAGCTAGTTCTTTAATTAAATACAACTCAAAAATTAGGGGAAAACCATTTGTTGCGGGTGACTTTAGACAAATGCAATAAACAGGCCAAAAGTACTCTCAAATTCAGTACAATTATTTGTGGATGACACAAATCATTTTACATATCGTCAACGCATTCAAGAATCATCGCGTACACTAAATGCATATTAGCTTATCTATTTAATCAAAATTTCGCTGTATTGGCATCTATTCAAACCATTTGCCTGATCCGGAAAATAAAACACACGTTTGGGTCCTGATGTAAACGCAAACTTATCCACAACGAAGCAGGCATTCGTTTATTCGTCTACAACAGTTGTGTTTTGAATATGCCACGAATCAGTAACAACAAATTCATCAACATTCGCATGCGACAATAGAATTTTCGAATATCTAATAAATTTTAGAGTACCAGCAAGCCTTTACCTCTACTTCTAAATAAAACCTAAAAACGCACTAAAAATTATTTCTATTCCGTAAAAACAAACATTGGCGAAAAACGGCATATTATTCAAATTTAACACAAAAAGTGACATTATACCAAATTTTTACGTAACTCGCCTTTCGTCACGTTTACAAAAACGAGTTTTAGTCTCAAACAAAAAAGTTCTTTATTTAATAACCCGAGCAAATTGCGCGTTCAACCAACACTTATGTTGGAGCCACGAAAACTGAGCGTGAAGGGAAAATAAATGCTTCTGAAACTTTGTTGTATATGCCTCGTGGTCTGGACTAAGCATACCGCAATATTGAATGAGTGCAACAAAGAAGTTTTGCTGTTTGGCATTAAAAAGTATTCATACGGTTAGGTAAAAATATATGTAAATACATAAATTTTTTATTTATAAAGAGTCCTGTCCCTCCTGAGCTATCCTAAGGATGCCTCGGTCTAAGGTGAAAAACGTATCGACGTATTTTTTGTATTCGAAGCGGAATACTGTAAATTGGAGTACGCCCGGATCCCACGATGCGGCTGTCTGTTATCATTGGAGTTCGGTATTATCAACCTTTCTTGATTACAATAGTTGGGGTGGGTAATCCGAGGGTGCGTGACCTTTTTTAGTTAACTTAACTTATCTTGTGTGGGGGCCAGTCAGTATAGACCGGCGACACTTCGACCCAGTGGGATCTTTTGTGTCGACTTCCCCAATAACGACTGCCATAGATGGCAGCCAGGACCGATGGCTTAACGTGCTCTCCGAGGCACGGAGCAGACGATAATTGTCAATCAATACGCACATAATTTCGAAAAGTCATATAACTTCCGAAAGTCAGAGGTGCGCGACGTGGGTTCAAACTCGAGACCCTCTGCATTGCAGTCTGTTGGTCTCCCCACTGAGCTATCGCTGCTTGACCTTTTTTAGTTACTATTTTCTCTCTTCTCATTACTTGTATATCGCTGCTTATGCCAAGCAACCCTGCGGTCTACCTGACCGGCCATGACCACTGACCAACCATGACCATGAGCATTAACCACTGTCATGACTGAGATTTTTGGTATTACAGAAGCAATTAAATGGCAACATAATCAAATCGCCGGCATCCATAAACTGTATTAGCTTAGCAGTTGTTCGTAGGCATATTCATAGCATGCTCAAACCTTGAGGAAAGAGTCAGTCAACACAGTATATATCTCAAATGTTTCCATTCCAATGAATACTATGGTGATCAGAGTGTCCCGTAATTAATGGATAACCTGGAAATGTCTTATAGTGGAACTGACGGCCGTTCAGAAAAATATGAAAAAAAATCTATCCTAACTACTACCTGAGATATGTGTTTTTTTTTAATTACCATGTAATCTTGTATAATACGACCATAAATTAATGAAATGCATCGGTTTTTTGTTATTTTATTATTAAACAATAATTATGCTAATAGATAGACAGTCAACAGTATGCTATGCTAATATAGCTTGCACTTTTTAATATATATATATTTTTTTTTTCTTTCATTTTCTTTCATTTGTTCTGAGCGGCCTTGAGTTCTACTGTAAGACATTTCAAGGTTATCCATTAATTACCGGACACCCTTTATACCAAATCCTAAACTGCTAATCAGGAAACTACCAAGCTTCGCACATAACAAAAGGTTTCTCCATGGGTAAGCAACTCAATACAATGAAATTTCATTTTAAATGATGACACAATCACCTTATGCGTAAACAAACACTTTGACGCGATTCATTGAAATAGAAGTACCTACGCAATACGTACTTTAAATATGAATAGTTTAATTAACTAATACTTATTATAAATGCGGATGTAAGTTAGTTTGTTTATAACGCTTTCACGCATTAACTACTTGACCGATCATCATAAAATTTCGCATACACGTTATAATAGGTACAGAAAATAACATAGAGCACCTTTCATCCAGAAAAAACTACCACACCCAAACGAGCGAAGCCGCGGACAAAAACTATTATAGAATAAAATAAATACCAATAAAATCCGTTTAGTTCCATAGTTAATAGCAAAGACATAATCTCAAAAGAACGTTTCTCCAAATTGCCTTTTCGTTAACCTCATGGCCTCCTGGAATCCTCTCCAAAAGCGCTCCTTCACATAAAAGGCCCTAGAGGTAACAGCTCGTTGCATATCTTAAGTACTATAATTGAGTCATCAGTCAAATGATTTTGGGTTTTCTTTGATATATACGTAAATAAAGCAAGTGGATTTTACACAGGAAATTAATGCAGCCTCCTCGAGATTGAAAAATGAAAGTAAAAAGGTTTTGGTCATTGCTACTTTGATTAATCTATATATAAAAAAATATCGTGTCACGGTGTTTGTGGTTGCACTCCTCCAAAACGGCACGATCGATTTTTATGTTTTTTTTTTGTATATTTGTTAGGTATGAATATGTCGTAAAGTATACTTCATACCGTTAAGAAATAATTTATATGGCAGAACAACGTTTGCCAGTCCGTGTCTAATACGTGTCTAAATTTAGGAAGCTTTGACCAAAACTTTTGGTAGGATAGGTATAGGGTCCTATACCCTAAGACTATGTAGTTCCACGCCTACATTGTTGAAGGGGTAGGTAGAGTATTACATCCTCATTACGTCAGCTTTGGTTTAAGATTTCATGTAATAGGCAAGCCTATTGACGATCGAGCACAGTATCAGACGCCGTACTGCCACTGCCATATAATAAAAGAAAAGTGAATACGCTCATCCCAAATTTAGAATCGACCCGAGACCTCATGCAGTAGTTAATTTAATTGCTTATTCTTAGATTCTACTTACTCTTTACAGGTTTTTTGACCAATATTTTTTAGTAGCAGCATGGATTCTGGAACTATTCCTGATAGACGACAATGGGCGTAATTCTTAGATCTAAACACAAAATCCTAACTAGTGAGTTTGTTTGTTTGTTACGCTTTCACGCGTTAACTACTCGACCGATCATCATGAAATTTCGCATACACGTTGTCAGGAGAACAGAAAAGTACATAGGGTACCTTTCATTCAGAAAAGCGTACTGTTACAAACGTTTTTTTTACGTGGGTGAATGCTTTTACGCATACCTCTCCGCGGGGCGACGGAGAGGTTATGTCGGGCTCACCGGGGAAAAGATACCTCGATAATACTGACTAAACCTACCACGGTGTTCCTCGACATAACCATAGACGGCGAGGCCGCGCGAATCGCTTTCACATGCAATCACGACCCCGTCGTGGTTTCGGCCGGCCGTGTGAAACGGCAGGCCACCGCACAAAAAATACTTCCTCCACCGTCCCCCTGAAGGGGGGATAAAGACACGACACAGAGGCGCACGTGGGAACACGCACGCCGCCTCTCGGACCTGGTGCGGATCGGGTGGCGAGCAGGCCCACGCAGCCCACCACCCCCAGGTCAAACCTCAGGGTGGCTGCAGGTCATCTCGCGACTGTTACTAACCTAACCTACATTTACGCGAGCGAAGCCACGGGCAAAATCTTACCTGAGTATAAAAGATAGAGGCATACGTGTAGCCGGATACACGTGGCGTAATAAACATACCCACGTGTATGTGGCTAGCAAAAAGGGTAATATTTCAAGGACAATTGAAATACTTTGATCTTTCCTCAAAAGGTTTTTAACTCATCTTTCTTTAGAAAGATACATAACACTCCTACTTCACTAGTTCAGTTCAAGTCCCATAAAGGTCAAAGCCCTTGCCTAGAATATTCCCGTTACAAAAAATGTCCTGACAGGTACATCCACATAACACTTTACTCGGCTCTAATGTTCTAGGAATTTCTACAAAGGTTCCACGTGTTATCGTATTTTTATTTTAATTGATGTTTTTTTATTGTATATAGATTTATTTGAAATCGTTCGAAGCTTTGAAAGGTTTGCGGTATAGTACACAATTTTTTGTGAAGATCGTTCGTATTTAAGCGACAGCGCCCGCTCCAGTTTTATTTCCTGTGTCGTGGAGGACACAAAAATTGTTAATCTAGAATTTCAATAATTATTTTAAATGTAGCGACTCTGCTATAATTTAAAATCATGCACGAAACTAAATGTTTGTTACATGATTAATTGATGATTTTTCTTTAAATATTTATCGTGGTTAATACTAATATCGATCAAATCAACATTTATAAGATTTGTGTCTTAACATATTAACACGCTTAACACCGAAATTACTTTAAGTTTAATAAAACTTTGTACATTGACAAATGTTGGCGTTCCAGACATAATTATTGAAAACCTATTCTATTTGGCCGGCGGCGTATATGCAGCATTAGCCTAGTATATATCTCGAGTTCGCTCCCCAGACACAAGGCACGGCACACCTTTGAGCTTTAAAAGATATGTGCGTGTTAAATATTTATTAATCGCTCGGTATAACTTTAAAGGAAAACATCGTGAGGAAACCTGCATGTCTAAGAAATCCCCATAAAGTTCTTAAAGACTTATGAATACTGCCAACCCGCATTGAGTGAACGTGATAGACTAAGGCTGAATCGTTTTACACTAAGAAGAGGTCCGCATTAAGTGAGCGTGGTAGACAGTAGCCTAAGCTTTCCCACACTGAGAAGATGGCAGTGGGACAGTTTATCAGAGCTGATAAATATACAGGGTGTGGCGTAAATAATGGATAACCCTGAAACTGTCGACTGGCCAGATTATCATCTATCATTTACCCCACTTATATCACCATAAGCCGATGGATGACCAGATTATTGATATTTCTGATATTTTAAATAAAATCGTACTTATTCATACAAAATCAGCTGCCATTTCTACAATAAGGTGTAAGTGTAAGGTAGTAGATCCTCGCTGGTTTCAACATGAATGGGCCGGATTGACCGGGGTAGTACTACCCTCTCACAGAATACCGGCGTGAAGTAACGGTACCCGTACTGTTGCGTTTCGTATCGGTGAGCGAGAGAGCCGGAGGCCCAATTACCCCGATCCTTTTCCTATTATTTCCTTTGTCCTTTCCCTCCTTCATTCCCTTTTAAAGGGCTGGCAACGCACTTGTAACTCCTTTGGGGTTGCGAGTGTCCATGGGCGGCGGTAATCGTTTACCATCAGGCGATGCAATCGTTTAACGCCCGACGCATAAAAAAAAAAAATGGCGACATTTTCTTGTTCTGTTTTTTTTATGTCTCTCCTGAATACTTGTATCATCAGACCAGTATCAAGATTTTCTGTTACAATCTAAGACAACTTCGCAAAAAATACTTATTCTCATATTTTAACATGTTTTCTAAGGAATTATGCATTTTTGGGAACCTGTATCAAATAAAAATGTACGGTGGCATATGGTGATATAAGTGGAATAGATGATAATCTGGCCAGTCGACAGTTTCAGGGTTATCCATTATTTACGCCACACACTGTATAAGTAAGGGCAAATCAATGATTTAAATTTTTGCCTTGCAGTCCACCATTAAAGTATTGAGTGTGTACTCGAATTCTCGCCCATTTCGCGGCCACATAAGGGTAATTACAGTACCAATCAATACTAGCAATATTGGTGGCGTTGGTCAGCACCAATTAAATAGATAACTATGTATCTACGTGGTTACTGCAAGCGCTGTTCCATTGTGTGGCATATGTCTGACGATGTTGGATATGATTACGATCATTAATTGTATTAATAGACGCTTATGTCTCAGAAGAGATAGCAGAGGTGTAACTCAGCTAGATTTTGCCAGCTATGTTTTAGGTCGTATTTACTTGAAGACCAGAGCAGCGACAGCTTAGTGGGGAGACCAACCACGTCGCGCACCTCTGACTTTCGGAAGTTATATGACTTTCGAAATTATGTGCGTATTGATTGACAATTATCGCCTGCTCTGTGCCTCGGAGAGCACGTTAAGCCATCGGTCCCAGCTGCCATGAAGATCTATGGCAGGCGTTATTGGGGAAGTCGACACAAAAGATCCCACTGGGTCGAAGTGTCGCCGGTCTGTACTGGCCCCCACATAAGATAAGATAAGATACTTGAAGACCAGCTTGCCGTATGCCTGACTCCATACTGCTACTCTGCAGTCCACTAACTACAAAGACTTTTATTGATATCGAACTCATATGACTTAACGTCTTTTTAGTTAGCAGACGGCAGTAAGTACAAGAAATATTCTAAGAAAACATCTAAAAATCTCTGTCCGAGCTAGGCACTGAACCCGGGACAATACGGTAGCAGAGAAATATAGAATAGAATAGTTTATTTGCAATAAATGTGGGTAATATGTAGGTGTTAAATACATTTATATGAATCCTTGTACAATTGGCGATTAGGGCATGCAAATCTTAATGTTATAATAAATAATCAACGTATATTAATCAATAATAATCAAAGAGAATTATCAAAATCTGCTATCGAATAATAACATTTATCAATTAAAATATTTGTAAAATGTTGCTTAAATATATTGAATGGCTGTTCTTTAATATTATTGGGTAACTTATTATACAGGGTGTCCGGTAATTAATGGATAACCTGGAAATGTCTTATAGTGGAACTGATGGGCCGTTCAGAAAAAAATATGAAAAAAAAATATCCTAACTACTACCTGATATATGTGTTTTTTTTTAATTACCATGTATAACTTTCTTGTATACTGCGACCATAAATGAATGAGATCCATCGGTTTTTTGTTGTTTTATTATCAAACACTAATTATGCTAATAGATAGACAGTCAAAAGTATGCTATGCTATATAGCTTGCACTTTTTAATATATATATCTTTTTATTTTTTCATTTTTTCTGAACGGCCTTCAGTTCTACTATAAGACATTTCAAGGTTATCCATTAATTACCGGACATCCTGGTATAATATAACAATTACACTTTTTCTCAACAAACTAGTTTTGTATAATCCAGTTGTTGTTAGAGTTTTGGTATTGAGATCATGCTCATGCTCATGCTGGTTGTCCTTTTCCTGGTATCATGTAAAGATGAAAATAAGTGTTTATTTCGTTTAACGAATAATGATATATCTAATATATACAAACATGGGAGCGTTAGTAACTTGTGAAGTTTAAATATAGATGCACAGCTGTTGGTTGTTTTCATGTTAAGATGGCAACGATTTTGAAATTTTAAAATGCCTTCCCTTTCACTACAGGGTGATTTTGAAATCGTGTAATTCCTTTTAACCACGCATTCTACTGGTGATATAGAATAACCCTGACCATATTTTTTCTTAATTAGAATAATGGTTTCGGCAAAATTAGAGTACAGATTTTTTTCATGAAATGATTTCATATAGTCATATTTTAACCACCTGACACAATCTTAATATTTTTTTAATTTAAAAATAATAACGTAACAATAACTGATGTCGTAAATAATAAGGGGCAATAAAAAGGACCGCCCGTTATTATTTACGACATTAATTATTAATATGATTTTTTATTTTAATTAGTAAAAAATTAAAATTGCCTCGGTTGGTTAACATATGACTATCTGACACCATTTCACGAAAAAAACGGAACATTAATTTTTCAAAAAAAATAAATATAATTAAATAAAAATATGGTCAGGGTTATTCTATATCATCAGTAGAATGCGTGGTTAAAAGGAATTACACGATTTCAAAATCACCCTGTATAATTGCCCCAAAAATGATGCCAAATCTTAAAACTGACACGACTCGAGCATGATAAGCAACAATAATTGTTTGAGTATTTACTTGTTTTGAAAGATTGTATAGCGCATATGCAGATGTGCTTATCTTGTTACATAATTATATCATTCGCTTGTGCCTTCCAATTTAAATGGTTGTCCATTACAACTCCTAAAAATTTAGTTATATTATCGCTTTGTATTTGTCCATTGTAATGAATGTTCATATCTGCCGCGTATGTACGCTGATGGAAGTGCATACTTTTAATATACGCAATATAAAAGTACTTTATTTCAGGACCAACCAGTTAATTATAATAATTTAATGAATCAAAAACCGATTAGTTATCACTGTGCATATTTTTAAGTTATCATAATTATTATTATAATACTATTTTGAAAAGCAATATCAGGACATTATCTCATTCGGATAATTGTGACAGGATCCAATTGTGCGACAATTCGACGAGTCTTATTTGTTAACCAAAACTTTCACTCTCAGGTTATTTACCATGTCATGTTTGTGTTTCCTAAAAGGGTAACTATTATACAACAAATTAATAATCGAAGGACAAAGAACGCATTGTAATATGTGGGATCAAAAATCATAGTTGTTGGAATGTGGGTGCAATACCCTTTTGCCGATCCCTTCTGGAATAAAGACATGAGTCTGTTTGTATGTACATATTTTAATTAGCAGGTATTCGCCTACAAATTTTTATATTATAACTTCCTAATATGGTCTACCTTTGAGACTATTTAGATATAAATAAGTGTAGTCCGTAGTCTCTGCCTATCCCTCTGAGAAACAGGCGTGAATCTATGTATGAATGTAAATAAGTGTAGCGCCTGTCGAAATTATTACGGCAACGTTTCCAGGGAACTAGTATTGCAGTTCTTTTAATAAATGTATTAATAAGGTTTAACCAATGACATAATTAACATAATATTTACACAAGTTATTTACAAGAAAAATATAAACCAAAGAGAAAAATAAAACTGCAAAATCAAAAAGCGTCATAATATTCCTGCGCATCGTCGTCAATTGGCAAGTATAATTTTATAAATTTTTGGTAGAAATGTCAAATGTATCCAAAAGTGTGAGAACGAACGTAAATTTAGGGACGAAAAGACAGTATTGCAGTTATCTATACACAGGCACGACATCTTCTTAAACAACAACATCACAAAAGATAACGTTAAGTGCCACACAAATTAATTCCAAAACTCTATTATTCTTCGAAATATTGACGAGGAAATTCATCCATTATGCTTAAAAGGTTATAGCTCCGCCATTATGTATCTCACTGTGAAGTTTTGGACAACTTTTGTGGTATTTCGTTAATAGCCCATCCCGAGAGGCCATTGAAGCGATCAAACTCTGTCATGTTTTCAAAATACTTTACTTAACTTGGAGTTTTGAAACTCTAAAGCGAATGATGATGTACGTACGTACAACGTGCATTAATGGACAAGTTTTTGGGGTATCTGAGATTAACTTTGGTTTTTAACTGTAGATGTTTTTAGAGACCAAAGTTCAGTTAAATGAAACCTATACAGTTTAATTGTAATAACTATGTTAATTGACTAACACGAAATACTAATGACAAAAAATTCTACTGGTTTAAAAACGATTGACTAGTAACAGGTCTTTACTTACATACATTGTGCATAGGTAAAGTAAAGAAAAAAAGTAAAGAAGTATCAGTAAAAGTATAAGTATAAGTAAAGAACTTAGTTAAAGATTTATATTTTCAATTAAAATATCATTGTAGGTACGTCAAGAAGGCTTTTAATTACCTACTTATATATTATTAATATTATGTATATAAAAATATAATCAGATTCTATCAAATACACACAACACCATCTAGCCCAAACTAAGCAGAACTTGTACTATGATATGGGTACTAGACAATGGATAAACATACATATATACTTTTTTTTGTAACAAACATCCATGTTCATGCACATAAATGTTTGACTTGTGCGGGAATCGAACCTGCGATTTCAGGCGTGGCAGTCGGTTACACTAACCACTACGCCATCGAGGCCGATATTATTTATTGTATTTATTTATTTATTTATTTGTTAGGAAGACCAACAGCTTTGAAATACATAGTAGTGTAAAAAATATGCAAAAGAGAGCCAATAATAGGTCTCCACGACTAATTCTTAAATAACAATGCGTGGACAGTAATTACTTTATCACTTAAACATCTAAAATATAACAAATAAAGTAAAATCAATCAGAATTATACCTTGCAAAAAAATCAAGACTGAGCATGCGCTTCACTGCATCCGGTTGAGTATTAAAAACGTCAATGTCGAACTTTCTTACTTGTTCGTTTAAAGTATCACTCGCTCGCCAGAGAAATGTATTATATTATAGTGAAAACACTTAAACAAATGGTAAGACGCATTAGACTGGCGATCAGTGTATTCTGCCACCTTTCTTCATTACGAAAGAACGAGATAAACATATACATCGATACCTATATATCGCGTTTTTTCGTAAAGTAAGACTAACTGCCATAAGAACTCTAATGGTAGTAAAATAAGTCTGTAGATAAAAGGTCTGATTTCAGCATGAATGGGCCAGCTAGACCGGGAAAGTACTCCCCTCTCACAGAATATCGACGTGAAATAGCAATATTCTTACTGTTGTGTTTCGTTTGGTGAGTGGGACTGCCGGAGGCCCAATCACCCTCTTTTCCCCTTCCCGCTCCTTATCCTTCCCACTTCCTTTTTTTCCTAAAGAGTCGGCAATGAGCAAGTGATGCCTCTGGTGTTGCAGGCGTCCATAGGCTACGGTGACCACTTACCATCAGGCTGCCGTATTCTTGTTTGCCACATTAGTAGTAAAAAAAAAATATAGGTACCCTAAATCAAATTCTAAATAGATATTTGATTTAATTTGTTTTTATTTATTTAAATAAACATCTCTCGCACTATTTCTTAAACATTTAAACAACGAAAACAAAGAATACATAAACCTCGAAACAACTGTTTGTGAACCACACACATTTTTGTCCCGTGTAAGGATCAAACACACAACACTCAGTGTAACGGCAGTGGCGGTGTGATCGCATAAACTAGTACATACGCCATCTGTTCAGACAATTTATTAACCTCCGAGTCTTCTTCGAAGAGGTTAATGAAAACACTATGTGAGTCTGTGTGTCTGGCTGTTAGTGAAAAGCATAGCTCCGGAACCACTGGACCGATTGACTTGTAACTTGGCAGACACCTTGGGTCATCCCTCGGTCAAGATTGAATATGGGTCCTGTGTGTCAAAAGACCTCCAACATATAGGGGTCACATATACAAGATCGTAAGGTCAGGGGATATCCACCAAGAGATTGATTTGGAAATCCAAGGGAGAGGCTTTTGCCCAGCAGCGGGACATTACAAAAAGCTCATTAATAAAAAAAAGGTCGCATGAAGACAAAGAGTTTGAATCCTGGGTTTTTACAACCGTTTAACCTCCAATCACCAATATCTGTACTCGTTCAAAAATCAAATGCTCGTGTTGACTTTCCCGCACAATTAATTGGCATAAGACTCATCGCGATTGTTCTAACAATGAATTTGTTCTGAACTTGGAACACTCGGGCTGTTTGCAAAGCATTTACCAATTGTTTGGTAAGTACACTCGTTTCGTTAAAGAGCTAACTGTCTTTAGTTGTGTATCAAAAACACTTATAGTAACACTGCTTAATGGCAAATTATAGGACAATATTTAATTTTACTTAGAGTTTTAGTGTAATATTTTCTTTGGTTTTAACTATAAATTATTAGCACCCGTGCAGTCACCAAAGGGATCTATTTGAAAACCAGCTACAGGCTTCCTTTGCCTGGCATATGCTCAACTATACTCTATTTGGTTAGGTACTTAACTAAAGGTAAACAATCTTGATGTGACCTTTTACACAGACACATATTAAACAAATATACAGCTTAAACTAACGGTTCAATTGATTTAGTAATCGTTATTGTTGTATTTACATTGAACTTTAGCAGCATTTTATTTTTAAACTGAGTTTTTAGATAAAACGACACATCAACATTTACACCTTTAGTTAAGTACCTAACCAAATGGAGTAGAACTCCCAATTAACAAAATTATTATATTAATTATTTATTTTTACTAGATTTTCCCGCTCGCATAAATTTAGGATAGGTTAGGTTTTTAACACCACTTTTTCTGGATAAAAGGTAGCCTATCTCTTTTTTTGCTCCCCTGACAACCTGTATGCAAAATTTTATGATAATCGGTCGAGTAGTTAAGGCGTGAAAGCGTAATAAACATCATTCACTCATTCGCTTTTATAATATTAGTAAGAACTGTGTTTTCTCTTAATGTTACTTTTAGTCCTAATAAATTAATATTCTCCTCCTTTCTAATAACTATTGTTTTACGTGGAGAGATCGGTGGACTGATATGCTAAGGTTTCGAGTTCGATACGAAAGCACGCACGTCTTACTTTTCAATCGAATGCGTGTACTAAAACAGAACCTTATCGTTCGCTCTAACTGTGTAGAGAAAACATCGAGGGGGAAACCGGCATGTGTGCAAGATTTCCATAATGTTCTCGAAGATGTAACAACCGACATAGGGTCAGCATGGTTAATTATGGCCTTACTTTTCTCATACTAAGAACAAGCCCGTATCCAATAGTGGTACAGTTTACAAAATAGCTGTTAATATTAAATATATTTTAAATATATATTTTATTTAATCTGCTTAGGTGTCGTAGCGATTTTGACTGCGATTGCTGTGTCTCGAGGTCGTTTTCTAGCAGAAGATTTATTTAAATTTTGGCAAAAAATCTATGCAATATATTCTATTACGACAGACATAAAACCAGACTTTGTGAAATGAAGACGTCTAATACACTAACTGCCCACCTCTTCGTACATACAGTGTGTCCGGTAATTAATGGATAACCTTGAAATGTCTTACAGTAGAACTGAAGGCCGTTCAGAAAAATGAAAAAAATAAAAGCGCAAGCTATATTAGCATAGCATACTTTTGACTGTCTATCTATTAGCATAATTAGTGTTTAATAATAAAACAACAAAAAACCGATGGATTTCATTCATTTATGGTCGTAGTATACAAGAAAGTTATAAATGGTAATTAAAAAAAACACATTTCTCAGGTAGTAGTTAGGATAGATATTTTTCATACTTTTTTCTGAACGGCTATCAGTTCCACTATAAGACATTTCCAGGTTATCCATTAATTACCGGACACCCTGTATACACGTAATTAAGGCCTTCCTATATTCAAGGAACAAGTCGTTTTGGCTACAGACAGTTAGTTCGTAGGTCAAATTATTTCTTGAATATACGAACCGAACCTTTTGCACGGTTGCTTACGTAAATCTACCACTGTAGCGACGCAATTATTTTTACACCTCTGTCCATTCTCATTTAAATAACGAACAAAGCTTAAAGCAGTACATACTAAAGGCGTCCAGATTCCCTTTCAAGCAATCTCGGCCAGAGACACCGTACGTTTTTTTTTATTTGCAATGTCCTTCAAGGCGCAGGCTTTCTAAGACGTCCTTCACAGGTGAGCTCATTTCTCAGCTTTGAAAGCCTTCAGAAGGTTTCATGAAAAGAATGAATGACTCTGTTTGAAGTGAGAAATTTTAGTATCCGTTTTTATGTTATGATTTTTGTGTTTGGAATTTTAATTTTATTTTATTGGTTAATGTAAATTTGTGTGAATGTTGAACAGTTGCTTTGATGAACATGGTATCAAGGAAATGTAAAAGTAAATTTAGATTAACCTGTCAGTTGTTGAAATGATAGACATGATTGAAAACTGTTTGTGTCTGGACGCCGGCGTGCCGTCGTAACTCAAATAGGTTAATAAGTGTGACGGCCTCGGTGGCGTAGTGGTGAGTGTAACCGACTGCCATGCCTGAGGTCGCGGGTTGGATTCCCGCACAAGTCAAACATTTGTGTGCATGAACATGGATGTTTGTCTTGGTCTGGGTGTTTCTATGTATAATATGTAGGTATGTATTTACAAAAAAAAAGTATATATGTATGTTTCTCCATTGTCTCGTACCCATAATACAAGCTCTGCTTAGTTTGGGCTAGATGGTTTTGTGTGTATGTAGTAGAATATTATTATTATTAGTAGAACTTTGTCGTTGATAAGTATTACTTTATAACATATATGAATAAACATATTTTTGATTTGATTTACCTAGTTGTTTGTATAAAATAAAATTTTAAATAATCAATAAGTAATAAGTTTATGGTAGGTATTAACTGCGCTATTACCGATGCTTTGAGTGTAGTGCGTCTAATGACATCACTAATGTTTTAATATTTGTATAGTCCACTATTCAAATATTAAAACACACACCACCGTTGAGGCAGAAAGGTTCTAGAGTGGCGACCACGCACCGGAAGACGCAGTATGGGTAGGCATGACACAAGATGGACTGACGGCGACGACCTGGTAAGGGTCGCGGGAAGCGGTTGGGTGCAGGTGGCCCAAGACCGGTCTGTGTGGAAAACCTTGGGGGATGCCTATGTTCAGCAGTGGACGTCTTTCGACTGATATGATGATAGTCCACTATGAGACAGGAATCATCCCTCGTGTGTCACATCTGTATAATAAATCAATACCTTATTAGGACAGCGCGCAGAGTCAATTTACCGTACGAAAAAATTATTAGAATGTCTTAATGATTGCCAAACTTTTGTCTAATAAGTGTTTGCATGATTTTCAGGCGCGAGATCCTAACTTCGATACCTAGGTCGGACAGTTATTGGAATTTTTGTTAGAAAACGTTTAGTAAAAGCAAGTCGCCAGAAACGATGCCATTTAGATGGTTCTCCCGTATTATCCCGTATTATGGCCAACCTAAACATAAAGACAACATTGAATGTCATAAGCCTAGTCATTGACATACATGTAAATGTTGGATGCGCGTTATTATATTCGATGTTTTCGAACAATTAGTTCAAAGCTCACTACACAATATCTATATATTAATACGTGAAGCAAAAACTTTGTACGCCTTTTTAGAAAAATTGCGCGGACGGAGGAGTATGAAATTTGTCACAGTTAACGTTTATATGGAGAAGGAGGGGCAAAACCTAATATGTGTATAAAATATGTATTAGAAATACATTAAATTAATGAAAACACACTACACGCACACAACCATGCATTTGACACACGCAGTCGAATCGCGTTCGTAGTATTTGGACATTGGTCGTCTGACGTCGTACAATTCTTTGTAACTATGGTTACCTATACCTTATTTATATGTAATAGAGAAAAACAGAAAACAAGTAGCAAGCTTAGGAATTTTGGTCGAATTTTGACCACTAGACGACCGCTAGTTTAATTTAAAAAGACAAGAATGTAGCGCACGTACCCAGAATAGTCGATACATTGAGATATAATTCGAATTCGATTGTGCACAGTGTGCAGGTATAAAGCGAAAAACGAACATATTCAAAAGTAAACAAAACTCAATCACAACAAATCACTTTAACACTGGCAGTACAAAACCATAAAAAGGTGGACAAAAAAAAATGTTCTTTACTTCTGTTTAACCGACCGCAACGAAACGCACAGTTGTGTAATTGTTTTCCAACAGTAATTGACTTGTGGTGACCGTCGATAAATGTTTTTACATTTAATCGGTTTTATTCGAGGGTGATTTTTTGTCCACGGCTGCACGCATAGCACCACTGTGCAGACTTCCTCGTGATAAATGTGACTGTTTGCGATTTTATTTAAAACAATTGTCAGTTTAAATGTGTATTTTATGTTGTGTAAATAAATGAATTGTGTTTATTTGTTTGCATGCTGTGTTTGGATTATTAAAAGGCCATAAAAAGGCATTCGTTGGATTAACACTAATCTGGAAGAGAATGAGATTGTACAAAATCGTTAATGTTTAGCATGTATAAAAAATAATCATATTTATTCTTGCATCTATCATAAAATAATCGTTGCCAAGCAAACATATTTGTTTGCATTACACTGTATTCTCGTTAAATATGTATACAAATATATCTACGTGTTACGAAAAGCATATTAGGTATGTCATTAAGTATTTAATATTTGTCTTACTTTTACGCGAATGTTATACATTGAAATTAAACTACTTTACAGATTTTATCTCAGTTTTTTTTGTATTATTTACTCTTTCTTACTCCTTCATGAATATTCTTTAAAGGACTCGACGGGGGTCTAAGTTGGCGTGATAAAAAAATGGGGTTCACAATTCGTAAGTCACGAAAATTTATTTGCTTTCGATAGTGAAGAACTAAAATGTTGCCTAAAACTTCACCTATCAATGTAGGCAGATAATGACGGATTTTTTGAGGAATACCACTCGCTGAAGACACGAGACTTTCTAAAAACAAAATGGTCAGCCCGTGGAGAGCTTTTATAATTTTAACCCCATTCAACTTTTTGGTCCGAATATACCGATTTTACTTGGCGGATTAAATTTATAGCTGCAGGGGGTCTACCGGAACCGACAAAATTTTGAAAGTGGTCTATGAGAAAAAAGTCTAGGAACCTCTGCTTGAAAGGCATATATTTAGGCAGGGATGTATAGTACCTCCATTTTGCCTACATGTCTAATATCCCATTTAAAAGAATGCTACAACCATTTCCAGATATAGCGCTACTGAAAATTCCTTAACTGACTATACCAACTACAGTTTTCGAACATATATTAGTTTGCTAATCATAATACTAAAAAACAATATTTTTTAAATATTGTCTCACGTCTACGCGAATGTTGTACATTAAAATTAACCTACTTTATACGGATTTTGTCGCGTTGTTTATTATAAGACACTTTTCAAAATTATGTAATAAAAGTGTTTTAGAATAAACAACGCGTCAAAATCCGTATAAAGTGGTTTATGTTCAATACTTTATTCAAATTTAATTAATTATTAGCCTTAATTAAAATCACTTTATCTAATACCATTTGATACGAAACACAGTGCAATCTTTTACAATTACTATATAGATAGGAATAGATATTTAAACTAAAATAACACGCCTAAATACAATATCACTTTATCCAAGAATATTTGTTTCAAAACACAGTGCAATCTCTTACAATCGCCTTATAGGTAAGAACAGATGTTAGACCGACCATTGTCTCATAGTAATAAATTCTAGAGACACCATACCAGGCGTGTGGACAATGTGGAATTATTGCACACTGTTAACATATCTCTCACATAGAAAGAGACAGCCTGATGTTGGTGATACGATAGACAAAGATAAAAAACGTTCTCGCTTTAACGAGAATAGCTAGCTGGTTTATAGTCGCGGTACTTTTCGCTTCAGTTTTACTTCTAAGGGTATTTCTTGGGAATTAAATCGCCGATTTACATACGTTGTACGCAATAGCCTTGTTATTCATTATATTAATTGTAGATATAATTCAGAAAATGAGAAGAATTTTGCTCCAAATGTATTAGTGTGCGGTGGATATTATTGTATGGTTTGATTCTATTGTTGCAATGATCTAAATATAAGCGTATCAATTGTGATAATACATATACAGGAACCTACTTCTATACCTACAAGGTCTAGAGGGATCTAGTTTTAAATAATAATGTTCTAGTATTGTGCAGCCTTTGAATCGGGCAGCCTGTCGATGCCAATTGCGTCGGCTTGACCAGAGAAATGCCAACCTTTTATAAGCAACCAACATATGTAATAAGTTAATAACAGTAACACTGAAATTAAACTACTATATACAGATTTTATCGCTGATACTTTGAGCTCATTCTGCGTAAATAGAAACACCAAAGATTAAATTATGTCGAGTACTTTGAAATGACTACACTGGAACATTGAGACAACTACCATCTTAGTCTGCCCGTGACCATGGCTGCTGAAAAGCAACCGAAACGTCGGGAAAAGTGTAAACCTAAATATAAATAGTTTTAGTAACAATTAGTTAAATTCAATAGTAGTAGTAGTGTAACAGTTTTCAAAATTATGTAATAGATACAGTGTTAAATAAACAACGCGATAAAATCCGTATATAGTAATTTAATTTCATTGAATAACATTCGCGTAAACTGAAGACAATATTAAACAGGAACACTGTTAACGCGTTATGCTTCAAGATTAGGAGTGCCGGCGACTGACATACATAATTATGTACTTACATGCATTTACCATTTTTCCATATATCCATTTTTTATACCTTAAATGTAGCAATAGTCTATTGAGACCTAAAATAAACCTGACGAAAGACATTTCTGCTTACGTATTAATGTACAATTTTTAAATGATCTCATAATACTTTCTTGCGACTTTTTACTAGTCAAAATGATTTTTTGTTAGTCCTAACTTTAATATTAACAATATCATTTATAACAGTAATTAAGTATAAGTCTTCGTTTGACAACAGTTTACACAGAGACACTAAAACAGATATTATCGTCTGGGACAATAAATCAGTTTTGTCTTCAATGTTATTAGACGCATGCTCCCCTGTGGAGCGTAGAGCTCACAACAGATCAGATCTGACAGTTATTAAAGCTATTAAAAGATAAATAAAATTTAGTAATTACATTCAGCTGTGCGATTGTGTAAAATCTCACTATAAAATCACTTGAAAATTTAACTTGATCTACAGTAAATATTGCAACAATAGATGGTAAACTGTGGTAACTGACAAAACATTTTATTTTCAGAATGGCATAGTAGAACATCTAGAACATTGTTTACGTTGATATATGACGCTTGATGATTTTTTTATTAAGATACACCAATATAGTATTGGCAATACCATATTAACAAATCTACAAAATGATTACCTACACTTAAGCGCGAACATTAATTTGGCAATTTGTATGGGGCTCTGTCTTTTCATAATTCTTTGCGTCAGATGTATTCCGTGCAAGGTGCATGAACTATAAACAAAGATATAGTTATTACCATCTTCGGAAATTAAACTACTATTTAAGGATTATTACGCTTTTTGTTTAAATGTAACACTGCTCATAGATGTTAATTTTTGAAATTAACCGCAATAGAAATTGAAAGCTGTTGTTTCATTTGAATGCTCTAATAGCTTATAAGTCTTACAAGACTTCACAAGATAAATTAAAGAATCACAGGTTTCATTCCTAGATCGGAAGTTGATTTTTTCAAATAAAACAGAAAAAGACCGCCTGTAAATTTTTCCTGGTCTGTACAAACCCCTTCGGCAAGTCACGCCAATCGCCCCTCTAAAGTAAAATCATCTTAAAATGAGAGGGAAAATTCTGTAAATTACACCCCTCATGACATCCCATTATTTTATTTGTAAGGGTGCCTTCTATGTACGGCGCGAGATTTGAGTGAATCAAAAGAATCTGAATTATCATTCTCCTTTTACAAGAAAATTGCTGTTCGTTAAGCGAAAAATGTAACGGTTTGGTTATTGAAGGTTTTTAAGACAGGTTGTTTGTACAATTGTGATGATTCTTTGACTCATACATTCACGCCTATATTGGGCAGGCAGAGGTGGTGTAGTTGGTGTGGTGGGGTTGTATTATAGGTGGGGTGGGCGGTATTATTTTTTTTTTATCCACCAGGCCGAATTTCGGTCACGGTGGACAATCTCAACGGAGACCATCTGCGCAGGAGATATTATAGTGCCCAAGCGTGTACGGAAACACAAGTGCATTCTCTGTTCCTTAACTCTCATAATCCGATGGGACGGTAATCCGACACGACCGGAGAGAGTTCAGGCGCAGGACCAACGGATTTACGTACTTTCCGAGACACGGGAGTTTCTAATATCGCCAACTTCCTAACTACGGGCTGCTATTGAGATTTCTTAACAGAAAAACCCAATAACTTTTTTGTTCGCCCGAGCCGGGATTCGAATCCAAGACCTCATGCTCAGCAGTCACATTCACTACCGCTGCGCCACGGACGCAGATGTATTATAGGTGGTATACATTCACATCGCGCCAGTTACGTTTCAAGTTCCATGAAATCTTAGACTGAAACACAGCTATTTGCAGAGCACTTTTCTAGACTTCATGCTACTTCTAAGAAATATGACGGTAGATGGCACTTAGCTTGCCCCCTGCTATGTGAGATGTAAATAATAACAATTTTTTATGTGATAGTAGCAAATGAGCAGACGGCTCGCCTGAAGATAAGCGATTCCCGCCGCCCATGGACACCCGCACCATCAGAGGAGTCACAAGTGCGTTGCCTGCCTTTAAAATTTGCCTTATCAGAAGGGAAGGAGGGAGGAGGCATCCGATACCCTCACTCACTCGACGAAACACAACGCAGCTTGCAGGCACTATTTCACGCCGGTTTTCTGTGCGGCCGTGATATCACTCCGGTCGAGCTGGCCCATTCGTCCGAAGCGTGGCTCTCCCACGGTGGATGATATGTTGGTCTACTACACATAAATATAATGAAATCGATATCATTAAAAAAGACAACACTCCCATTACGAATCAGAGTTGCCTGTATCGTGAAACTTTACAAATATTCAAATAACGGACACAGAGAACACTAAGACTCCAAACAAATATATTAAGTAGATCACACAAATTTTTGTTTCTTGTTGTTATCGAACCCATAACACTCGGGACAGCAACAGTGGCGATATATGGTTGTCTGGAGTCTGGGTGCGCTTCGTGTTTATTGTTTAAATGTTTGTAAAATTTGCTGCAATACTGGAATTATTCTTAGTAAGGGAGGAGCCTTATTAAGAAAAACATTTTTGCAAGTGCTTACAACCGCTTTCAGTCAAGCAAACTATAAGCTTGTTTTTAGCATTGGTAGTCTGAAAATAGGTTTACTAGTTACTTAATTTCATAGTTTGTTTATTTTATTATCACTAAATTTACAGCTTTTCATTGTAAATGTGTAAATTTAATTATTGTAACTATGTTTACTATAAAACATATTTACAAAATAATAATGATTATAAATAAACGTAATTTGATTGCTTATTTAGTAGATACAAAACCATACACAAAAGGGTTACCTGAGATACAAATGTAACCGAATTATCCTGTCCCTCATCAAAGCTAATCAGAGCATTGCTCGCTTTGAATGCGTAATGAGTATATGCCAATAATGAACGTAATACTCCATGTGGAGGTTTTGCAAAATTGATCGAATTACACATCGCCCAAGGTAACGTGTGCCTTGATTAGATGAATAAAGAAAAATATAATACTTAAATACACTGACGACCGTACCACGTCGAAGAAGTAGATAGAAGTGTTTTTCCATATTTGCTGTCGTTTTAGGTACTACTTAATAGAGAGTAAACTTAGCTTTTTCAACAGAAATCCAAACTAATATTATAAACTAGTTTTCCCCGCGGTTTCACCCGCGTAAGTCCCGTTCCGGTGGGCATATCGGGAAAAAAAAAGTAGTCAGTGTGTAAGTCCAGGTTTTGAGCTATCTATATACCAAGTTTTATCGCAATCGGTCCAGTAGTTTTTGCGTGAAAGAGTAACAAACATCCATGCATCCATACATCCTTTTTCCCCATACATCTATACAAACCTTCGCGTTTATAATATTAGTAAGGATGCGAATGCGAGTTTGTTTGTTACGCTTTTACACCTTAACTGCTCGACCGATAATCATGAAATTTCGCATACACGTTGTCAGGGGAACAGAAAAAGACATAGGGTACGCTTCATCTAGGAAAAAGTACTGTTACTAACCATTTACTAAACTACATTTACATGAGCAAAGCCGCTGGCAAAATCTAGTTATCAATAAATTCGGAATAGAATATTTGCCATTTAGATTTCTATCGTTATTTTATACGCAATAACTCAAAGCATACAAATGAAACCTTTTTAGAAAAGCAACATTAAAATTGGTTACAAAATTATATTTTAAAAGTTATCTGAAAATTTTAGATTCTGGTAGGAGTTGATATCGTTGATTTTATTAAGAGTGAACATGCCATCTCTTTTGCACGTTTAAACCTAAATAGCGGATACGTCACAAAGTATATCGTGCATACTTCTTGTCACTTGATAATAACTATTGAAGTACATTACTACCTTACTTCGCATCTAGAAAAAAATACTGTTACGATACCATTTTTTTTTGGGTGAGATATAGGGGTCACAAGGTCATAAGGTCAGGGGTTATCCACCAACAGAGTGATTTGGAAGTCCAAGGGAGAGGCTTTTGCCCAGCAGTGGGACATTACAAAAAGCAGACGGAAAAAGTCACATGAAGGCGAAGAAGTTAAATTCTGGGTTTTTATACACATCTCGTTGGATCTAAGTAAGATTTTTAAAACTTTAATGTCCACACAGAGATTATTTTCAATTTTATCAGACTACTAGCTGTGTCCTGCGGTTTCATACGCTCCTAAGGAATACGAACCTTAGGAGCTTCAAAGTACAAAAAGCAAGAACCAGCAAACAGACAACCTCTTTTAAAAAATGAAATATTCTTAGTACAGTTATAGATATGTTCTTATAGAAATATCTAAACTATCCTGCCGTGTTTTCCTGTTTAATACTTACCTCGAATACGATAATCGCCTCATCAGTAACCATAATATCCAACTGTGCCATGGTTACTGTATAGAAAATCTTAAATAATAACAGCCAACTCAGATAAGAGTTTCGTAGCGTAATTTAGCAGAATAGCACAGCTGATTAAACCCAAAAGCCAAGTCTGCAATCACAATCAAATCAAAATACAAACATTAACATATGCGTACTGTGTTTAACGTGCAAGTACAGAATTTCAGTCAATTCATCCACCCCTGAAGCCAGGTATTTCCCTAATCGCATAACTGAAACCCTCGCAAAGCAATCTGAATCACGCATTCCCTTTCGACACAACCCTTACTAGTATTTGCTACCAAAATATTGTCCTCCTACCCTTTGAATATTAACTATGTAGGTATGTCTATTTAGTGGTGGCTAAATAATTCAAATCTCTGCATATTGACCGGCGGAATACCAAATGCAAGCCAGAGTAAGAAGATCTACCTCACCCCTCTTGGTAAATTAAACTTTCCTTCTTTGGAATGAAACTGTTGCTTGTAACAGAGGCCTTTTTAGTTTGGTCGTTGTATTATTAATCGTAATGTGAGATTTGACGTTGACAATAGGTATAGTGATTTGGGGGTTCCAAGTCACTTCTTGTTTGCGTAGCTAATTTGATTGGCAGGGAAACTTGGTGAGTGTTTTCGGTGTAAATTACATTAAAGGTAATATTGGGCAGCTGTATTTTAATTATACGTCAGCAGCTCAGGTAAAATTATGTTAATACTTAAACGGAATGGTAAAGCTGCATTACATCCACATCACGGCAGTTTGTTAAATGTTTTTAATCCCCACGTAATAAGGGGCAAGTTTATTGCCGTCTACCGAACACTTACAGGCTATGTGCTGAAATAAAAAAAACAAAAACACAATAAGATTGTCCCACCCAGCAATTGAATCCAAAATATCAGGACTGTACGCAACAATAATTGCAAAGTTTTGATAAAGAATTAGATTTTTTTAAATTATCGTAGAGAACAAAATATGAAAAACGATAAATTTGGGAAACCATGCAGTATTTAAGAGCGCACTATTGTCATGGTAAGCAGCTGCTTGGCTGTGTATATTGATCAATTGGCAATCCAAAGCCCATGACCGGCACTTATCATCGTCATTTTACTGGCTGTGCTGACAATACGTTGTTGTACAATAATTATTTTACTAAATTTTGTCCATGATTTAATCCGCATAAACCGCGCTGACCTTGACGCTAATAACATTATACACCATAATATATCTGCCTCTTCTAAATGGATTAGAAGCCTTACATCTTAAGATGCCCCTCAAGCTATCAACTGTGAATAATACATTAAAATCCGTTATGCAGTTTTTATGTGATGATGCAACAAATAGACAGACAAAAATGTTAAGTGATTATTTTAGATGCCTCGAAAAAATTGATATCATTTAGTCTTTTTAAATATTTCTAATGTACAGACAAAGCCTTTCTCGCGGCTTCACCTGCGTAAAACCCACTCAAACTAAAAGTGAAACTTATGCGTAGGTAAAATTAACGACCAGAAAGTAGAAAATACCTTCACGCAGGTATACTAAACGTTATGAGGAACAATTATAGAGCCAATGATTGACCTTTAGCGACGCAATAATTAAGCTAATGTGGCAAAAACTTAGATGAAAACTGATCTATAGTTGGAATTGGCATTAATTAAACTTAGTTGATGAAGTGGACAAAACCAAAAAATCTGCCTCCTTTGCAAATTTTCAGACAGAACCACTATCTACATTATCTGATTAAAATCTGAAATTTCAGTAATCTCCATCATTAAAATCTTTTTGATAGTTTAGAAAGACCTTTAATCTTTTAGAGTAGAATTTGCAAGACATGCCAAAATTAATTCGTCGGAGCTAAATTTTTCGATAGTGCAACTTCTCATTTCATCACATTACCGATCATTTTACAAGATGGCTGTAAGGGGGTGAGGCGAGAATAATATGACATAATCGAGTTGTGCTTACGTCGTGTCGTCAATGGTTCCTGATTGAGTTCAGTAACGATGTTACCGTCAGACACTGATGAACTTTGCTGCTTTGAATGGCTTAAGAGATGAGAGGGAGCAGTTCCATCTGCTTTTGTGCTAGCTGGTCTCTATCTGCTTGTAAGAAAGACAAGTCAGGTTTAACCTCGTATTTTAAAGAATAGAAACCAAGATTGTGCATGTCTGATGTCTTAATCTCTATTCTTAAGAATGATCTTGTCTTTACAACTAGTATTTCATTGCGTTTCGCAATGTTTTCGTAGGTGGTAGAGCTTAAAATTAGGTATCATTGTGACTCCTACATTACATCTACATAAGAGAGAGGCCGGTAGTATGATTTTTTATAATATTATGTCTATAATAAGCTATAGGTAAAACAAATATGACGAGTTTTTTGAGGTTTAATTAATAATAATAATAATAATAAGATCGATCAGAGCGCCGCGCATTGATTATCGATGTCACCATTCCGCATGACGGCAATCTCGCGAAAGCTGAAAAAGATAAGCAAATTAAATATCTCGATTTGGCTCGCGAGGTTGTCGACATGTGGGACGTTGATTCGGCAATCATTGTGCCGATAGTCATATCTGTCAATGGTCTAATAGCCAAGAGCCTCGATCACCATCTAAAGAGGCTCGCGTTGGGTGCTTGGATCAAGGGTTTGATGCAGAAGGCAGTGCTTTTAGATACAGCACGCATTGTGAGGAGGTTCCTATCTCTGGAATCCTAACCACCGGCAGCTTGGACCCTGTTCCCGATGCCGGTGGGGTACCATATATTTTATATTTTTAAATGATATGTATTTTTATAGATATATGTATATTTAAAAATGAAAAATATATTGAAAATATTTAAATAAAGAGAATAATAATAATATTCTACCACATACACACAACACCATCTAGCCCAAACTAAGCAGAGCTTGTACTATGGGTACTAGACAATGGATAAACATACATATATACCTTTTTTTTGTAAATACATACATATTATACATAGAAACACCCAGACTAAGACAAACATCTATGTTCATGCACACAAATGTTTGACTTGTGCGGGAATCGAACCCGCGACCTCAGGCGTGGCAGTCGGTTACACTAACCACAACGGCATCGAGGCCGCCGTGTGTTTTTTAATATATTCGCTTGTGGTGTAATACCATAAATATCTCAATAGAGGATCCTTACATTTTTAATATTTTTTGCAAACGTGCCATATACTGAGTAATGTCTATTGAGTTCTTATGTAAGTTATTTTATATAATTTGCTTTATATAATTCAAGGAGACAAAAAAGCAACGCTGTCGTGGTAAAAAGTCACTGTGGCCTATGGATGTTAGCAACGCCGGGAAAATTACTTGCTTTGCCCTTCATAAATAATATCATTAAATAAATATTTCTGGTGTCTTGGCTATAACCAGCGATCCTGCGATATGCGACGCGTGTATACACATAAGAACTTTTAAAGACAACAACAGGCACAAATAATACCCATAGTTTGTTCAATATTGACCCGAAACATCTATTTGCGAATCATTCAAATTTTTCGTGTGTGTATTAAGCCCACAATACTCGACATAACAATAAAATTGTCAAGCGACTACATGCACTGCAAATCGCGAAGTTTAAAGGACTTGTCCCATACACTATCAAGCTGTGTTCAAACGACACCGTCTGGAAAGTACGAACAAAGGTGAGTTTGTTAGTGAGAGTACTGACGTACAATCATTCTATTACTGGAACTTTCGATACAGCTAAACGCCTCTTAATTGTCGCTTTTACTTTAAGTTTTGACAAGTTTAAGTTCTTTGTTGTAATCGTATATAATACGAGTAGACGATCAAACGTATAGTTCGTTACATCTTTGAGAAGAAAACTCAGTTCTATTTTGAAATACGAATATTGTATGATCTTGTATTCGAATGTTCATCAATTAGTTGTCTCTGATTATAATTTGATCGTATCGTAATAATCATCAATGTTTTGTATACCTATTATATTTTCTTAAAGACTAAATAGAATTACTACCTAAACTAATATTCAAGGGTTTGCATCAGTAGTTTAATGTGTATAATCGAACTATTGACGACTCAATATCAAGTCCGATGCTTATCCATTGGGCGACTGCCATTTTACACTATCTCGCATTGTATCCTAAATAATATGAATATTGTTTATAATAAAGAAACGTCACGCTCTCACGCCTTAACTACTGGACCGATCGGTACATTTTATCCAGAAATAAGGTACTGTTACCAAAAAATAGCTTTTATTAACAAAATATACATTAACACGAGCCAAACCGCAGGCACAATCTAGTTATAATGTAAATCTATGCTAGCATTGTGGTGCAGTGGTGATGAATTTTGCCCGAGTTAAACAAAATGTTAGGTATCGTAATTTTCTATTAAGAAATTCTCATTAACTCAGTCAATTTTCCCGATAGATGACTATAAAATCGCTCTTTATTACAAGTGACCAAAAACGAGGGCTAGCTTAATGTGAACGTTATAAATCGTGCTATATTGGGTCATATACAGGTGTGAGTGTACAAATGTATATATGTGTATAATACATAAGCTTTCACGCATTAATTTCTTGAACGATCATCATGAAATTTCACATACAAATTGTCAGGAGTACAGAATAGGACACAGTGTATCTTTCATCCAAAACCAAAACTGGTCCTGAGTGATAAACAATTATTGGCAAAATCTAATATCTTATATATAAAATTCTCGTGTCACAATGTTAGTTACCATACTCATCCGAAACGGCTTGACCGATTAATATGAAATTTTATATGCATATTTAGTAGGTCTGAGAATCGGCTACTATCTATTTTTCATACCCCTTAGTGATAAGGGTTGTCCAGACCCTAACATTTTTTTTAATCTTTTGGTCAAAACATATTTTTATGGCAAAACAGCGTTTGCCCGGTCAGCTAGTAAATAAATAAAATGTTCGAAATTGTCATGAAATTTGATTTAAATTTTTTAATCCAGGTGTAGGGCACTTAGGTTAGTTATCATATATACATTGTGGCCCTAAACTATGACCACACCTTTCTTTTACACTCTGTTTTATTATCTCGAAAACATCATCACAAACAGCTATATTTAAAGAACATTGGCTCCGTAACGATAACAGTACTGTCGTTGTGAAAATAAAAACACGCCCTACAGCTGATACGAGAACAAGAGGGCCTTTCTAAGGAGATTTTGGACTATAAAAATAAAATAAGCCTCCCTCCCCATATTGCATTAGAGAAGCAGATGGGTACTCCTTACGTTTGCAACTTGATAACCAGTTGGGGACTGCTATTTTTACGTTTAGTTATGTTAAATGTAGTTTCTTATCCGTAGGGTTGATAGAATTGAGTGTGCTATATATTTTTGTTATGTTAAGTCGCAATGGCTGTGATGGTGGATAATATGAGAATTTTCTGGGAAGTTATGGCGTATTAATGTAGTTAATCAGGCATAGGTTTATCACTTATTATATGACTTAAGACGCAGCGATAGCCTAGTGGAAGACCGAAGACCGAAGCAGCAAAAGAGATAAAGCAGATAAGCAACGATAGCCTATTGAGGGAACATTGGACTGCCACGCAGAGGTCTCGAGGTTTATGCTAAGGCACGCATCACTGACTTTTTAAAGTTATTAGCGTATTAAATAGTTAATTATCCATTGGATAAACGGTGAAGAAAACACCTCGAGAAAACCTTCATGTCTGAGAGATCCCCATAATTTTCTCGAATATATGTGAAGTCTGACAATCCGTACTGGGCTAGTGACGAACCTTTCTCACACTCACACACTCAGAAGAGTCCAGTGACCAGCAATGGAAAGTTTAGTACAAGGTTGATATTATATTTTATTTAGTATATAACTTAATATAAAAAATATACACAGAAATAAGCTGTGTTAATCGTCATCACTGTCAACGGAAAGAGTGTCTGGATACTGGCAGCTACACAGATTATCAATTTACATTCAAACTTTTTTTTTATATCTTGTGGGAGTGCTTTGACCCGTACCTCTCCTCGGGGTGACGGAGAGGTTATGTTGGACTGACCGGGAAAGATGGTGAGCGACATCCCGGTAATACCGACTAAACCTACCACGGTGTTCCTTAACATAACCGCAATCGGTGGTGCCGCGCGAATCGCTTTCACATGCAATCGCGTTAACTAGCTCAACTCGGCCATGTTAATTATTAGCAAGTAATTCTCATTCCCATGAAAACTCCGGAATATAAACTGCAATCGAAAATTGATTTCACGATGACAGTTTATTTTTAAACTGTCATCGTGAAATCAATTTTCGATTAAGTACCTATTCGATATACAATGTAAATTATCATTCGGATGCGAAATCAAATATTCTAATTTCTTTATTTTTAGCGGTTGCAAATCGCAAATTTATAGATATACTAGATTTTGCCCACGGCATCGCTTGCTTAAATGCAGATGATGTCAGTATTCGACTCTCGGTAAGAGTACTTTTCTGGATGAAAGGTACGCTATGTCCTTTTCCGTATCCCTGACAACGTGTATACGAAATTTCATGATGATAAAGGCATAAAAACGTAACAAAAAACTCACATTCTCATGAATAATACTGGCAGGTCGAATGCAAAATAATAAAAAGTTCTAGTGGACTGTTTTAGTTTCAAGGCGATACAGCTATGCCTCCACACAAATATATTATTTCAATACCAAAATTAATCACGATTTGCACGCAAATACATTTTGTTTATACAATAATCACAAGAGACATAAATTTTCCAAACAATTTGCCCACAAAACATTATCAGCAATGTCCATTGAATCGTTTTAAACAAAACACGTCGACGCATCGTTCATAAAATGTATTGAACTCTGCAATATTTGTTTGACAATATTTTATAGCGGAACAGTTTTATGTGTACCCAAATTTTGATCGAATTTTACTAGGAATAGGAAATATGAACGAAGTGTTGGACATGTGTCAGGAGTCTGGTCATATGACCATGAACTAGTCTACAATCTATACATAGTCACCTGTATATTGCTTGAAGGAAAAGGCAGAAATGTATTAAACACTGATTTCGTCAGTTGTGTAGACCTCTTAGATTCCACTAAGCGTGCGATCTATTATTGTTTACCGATTATTGAGCTTGCATGCTGACAGCCTGAATAGGTCTGATGTTTTTATCTCGAGTAGTTGTCTGATTGATATCCCATAGGACTTTGAGAGAGTATTCCATAGCCGATAGTCATTTGCGACATGAAAAAATATATAATATGTTGCCGATCCAACTCATGCCTCAGTGGTGCAGTGGAAGTGAATGTAACTACTGTGCATAATATGGTCTTGTGTTCGATGCTCGAGCAGTGTGATTGGGATTTCCTATCCAGAAATTCTCAGCAGAAGCACGGAGTCTGGATCTGAGCCCAATGGACAGCAATATAATCGCCCCCTATTGCGTGAGGCCTAAGGGCCACACGTCATATCCCTCTCTCTATACTTTTATGAATATGGACTCACGTTTAGATATATGAATGCAAGGTATGTGGTGGGAGAAGTGGGTATCTAAGTACTTTAGCTAGTGCAACATGGCCCACTACTATGTGTTATTTCTTCGCAATTCCATGACATTTTATGCATGTACATATTTGTTCAAAAATACTTTCAACAATGTTTCAATATTCAATGAATTTAAAAAGCAATATACATATTGCAGGTGCTGCGGAAATGTATTTTAGTTGATCTCGTTTTCAATTTTTTAGGCCAGTAACTACAGTTAGACCGATAACTACGTTTAGTACCTGTAATATCAGCCCTGTATATAAATTATGGCACTGGCACAGGTCTCCTCTCAGTATGAAACAAGTAGGCCATAGTGGACTGGCCCAATGCATTTGGCAGACTTCACACGTCTTCAGCAAATTTATGGAGAATTCTGACCCGCAAATTTCTTCACTGTTTTCCTTTGGCGTTAGAGCCAACGCTAATTATAATAATATAATATTCTACCACATACACACAACACCATCTAGCCCAAACTAAGCAGAGCTCAAGACAATGGATAAACATACATATATACCTTTCTTTTTTTGGAAATATTATACATAGAAACACCTAGACCAAAACAAACATCCATGTTCATGCACACAAATGTTTGACTTGTGCGGGAATCGAACCCGCGATCTCAGGCGTGGCAGTCGGTTACACTAACCATATAACTTCGAAAAGTCAGAGGTTTCTTGAAATCGAACTTGAGACCTCTACGTAAGCGTCCAACGCCCTCTTATTGAGCTATCGCTGCTCGTTTTTTTATTACGTAGTGTTGTGATACCTATCTACTTTAAGTACCTATCTTTGATACTTGGGTCAGGCAAAATTGTTATAGTATCTTATATACCATTTTTTAAGTTTATAAAGCTAGTGTGAACGGAACAGTCGCAAGGGGAAGACCTAGGCGAATGTTTCTTGATCAGATCGGATACGTTCTGGATAAAGGCCAGGTTAAGAGCACCTTAAACCGGCGAGCGTGTATGAGGAATGTTATGAATGTGAATGAAGCCAGAGAAGTGTATCAGGATCGTAGCAAATGGAAATCCGTAGTCTCTGCCCACCCCTCTGGGCAACAGGCGTGAATTTATGTATGTATGTATATACCATTCACATAGACTACATGCATGTAAACAGTCTCATGGTAAGCGGTTACCATAAAATATACACGTTTGCAAAACCAGAGTTATCACTCGCATGTTGCAAACCTTCAAGAATAGAGATTGACTGCGGGTAGTGATTTATGTAAGTGGTCGCCACGTCACCATTACTGTCCCGTATATTGGTAGTTGAATTCCCACACGGTACAAAAATCGTGCGGTCTACAAATATTTGTACCAAGCCCAGTTATTCCTTGTATCCGTTGTTTATTGTTTGTAAAGTTACACATGGCACAAAAATTGATCCTAGTACGGCAGTTGGCTTTTTAAATTAACAGTAACCTGTCATTGCAAGCTGCAAAGATAATATTATAGAGTGCGAGCAAGAAGCCTGGATTTTATAATTTAGTCTTAAAGGAGCTTGTGGGCAGCCCTATTACATAAGGCGATTACTTTCAGCCAAGTTTATTTAAAGCCTACACCAAGCGTGCGCTCCACTCACCGAATTTTCTTAAAGATAATTTATGCTTAATTTCTCCCTAATTACCAAATCATGACGAACTACTTAAATATTTTCTCTCAGAGCCACGGTCTTCGCGAATTTCTTTATTAACTGCGAAGTCTTCGTTCATTTGTGAATTTATAATTTGATTCTAAGTAACCGAATATGAAGTTAGATGAATTTGAAGATTTTATGATTCTATTAAGTCTTGAGTTTTAGATAAGTAACTTTTTGTGTAAGATTTGATTAAAATTTCTTTTGCTTTATTTTAAATAGAGAGAGCTATTTATTAAGACTGCTCCTGTGGTGTGTTGCTAACATTAAAATAAATAAGTGAGAAGCGGCAATGAATTGCCGTAAATCTTAGAGTTCGAAAAAATGGTTCAAATAATACACAAAGGTCAGGTGACCTTGAGGTCAGAGATCAAAGATTATAGTCATTTCAGGGTATATCGACTATGCTGAGTCGAATGGCGTTGACCGCGAGTCTCTAACTCTTACGGTTCTTGAGTTAAAAGTTGTATAAAAGACAGACGGACGGACGTACAAAGATGTTGTATAAGAGTTTTTCGGACTCTGAAACCTAGGAAATCTAGATTTAGAATACCATGTTGCATTTTAAATACACATAGGTTTCTCCTGTAAGCTATTTTTAAATAAAACGAGATGAGTGTAAAAACCCAGGATTCAACCTTCGTCTTCATATGACCTTTTTTTTCCATCAGCTTTTTGTAATGTTCCACTGCTGGGCAAAAGCCTCTCTCTTGGACTTCCAAATCACTCTGTTGGTGATTATCCCCTGACCTTATGACCTTGTGACTCCTATATCTCGGGCATCTTTTGACCCATAGGGTCCATATTCAAACTGAAGATGTCTGCACACCAAGATACAAGTCAATCGATCCAGTGGTTTCGGAGCTATGCCTGTCAATAACAAACTGTCACTAACAGACAGACACACAGACCCACATAGTGTTTTCATTAATCTCTTCGAAGAAGACTCAGCGGTTAATAAACTGCACAGATGGTTTAGTGTTTTAAGTGATCGTCTCACCACTACTATTGCGCCGAGTGTTGTGGGTTCGAATCCCACACGGGACAAAACTTTGTGTGATCCACAAATGGTTGTTCCGAGACTGAGCGTTATCCTTTGTTTGAATGTTTTGTTAAGTCCCCTGCGACACATTTGGAATTGTCTTTAAAAACAAAAGAAGAACTGTAGTATTTATTCAATTGAATGCAAAAGTATTTTAATTTCAAGATCGATTTTTTATGTAGTTATTGATATAAAAGTTGCGCCAACTATAATTACATAATATTAATGAGCACATAGTTGTTCTGTGTCAAACTTAGAATTAGAACAATTATTTGTATACGAACCCATAATAATTGGTACAGCGTAGAGCATCCCCTCTCTCTACGACTAGTCCAGTTTATGATATAGCTTTCCTCAATACCAACCGTCCGGTTATAATAGTGGGGGAGCCGCTGTACCTTCCAGTGCCCGAGAGCACCTTCCGGGACCAGTTATAGACAGGTCTTGTCCCTAAATCTCGATTTCTCCATTCTAACCTCAGAGATCTGGTTTTCGTAAGCGAGCTACCTCGTGCCCAAGTGGATCTACCTATTGTCCAGATAGCTGCCGGAGTAATAAAGCCGCTCACCACTCGCAACTCTGGGAGTTGCTAACGATAACCTCACTGAAGCCGGCGGAGAAGCCGCCTCCCATATCTCCAGTATGGTACTGGAGCTGTATATGGTACGCTCACTTCCCGACGTACATCCACACGTCTACCCAAATAGGCCTACAAGCCGGGTTTGGCCCGAGTCACTCTAGCTATGACTCTTACTTGCTGAGCAGGCAAGCACCCGAGATGCGTTGTGGCAGCGAAACCACGCCGCCACTTCACTAGAGGCAACTCCGTGCCTCGCGCGACCGACTGGTTCGCACTAGCCGCGCATGAGTCCTACGTTTCGAACGCCACGTACTAGCCGAGCGACGAACATACAACATGTGGCGGCTAACCACATAGCCCCTGCGAGTTCAACCTCAATGTCAGCACCGCGCAGTCTAATCAGCGGTCGATAGAACACGCCTTGCGAGGCGCAGTGGGCTACCTGACCCCGCAGTACCCTGGTCCTAAGGGGAAAACCCGTAATTCTCCCCGCGAAACCCTATCTACTCGGGTCCAGTAGATAGGGACATAGAGCATCCCTCTCTCTACGACTATCCCAGTTTATGATATAGCGTTCCCCTACAACAACCATTAAGGTTATAATAGGTGGAGCCGCTGTACCTTCCAGTGCCCGAGAGTGCCTTCCGGGACCAGTTATAGACAGGTATTGTCCCCAAATCTCGACTTCTCCACCCTAACCTCAGAGATCCGGTTCTCGTAAGCGAGCTACATCGTGCCCAAGTGGCACTACCTAGTCTCCAGATAGGTACCGGAGCAATAAAGCCGCTCACCACCCGCAATTCTAGGAGTTGCTAACGAAAACTTCGCTGAAGCCGACGGAGAAGCCGCCTCCCATATCTCCAGTATGGTACCGGAGCTGTGTAAGGCACGCACACTTCCCGACGTACGTCCGTACGCCTACCCAAATAGGCCTACAAGCCGGGTTTGGCCCGAGTCACTCTAGCTATGACTCTTACTTGCTGAGCAGGCAAGCACCCGAGATGCGTTGTGGCAGCGAAACCACGCCGCCACTTCACTAGAGGCAACTCCGTGCCTCGCGCGACCGACTGGTTCGCACTAGCCGCGCATGAGTCCTACGTTTCGAACGCCACGTACTAGCCGAGCGACGAACATACAACATGTGGCCGCTAACCACATACCCCTGCGAGTCCAACACCAATGTCAGGCACCGCGCACTCTAGTCAGCGGTTGTTAGAACACGCCTTTCGAGGCGCAGTGGCCTTCCTGACCCCGCAATACCCTGGTCCAAAGGGGGAGACCCGTAGTTCTCCCCCTGAAACCCTATCTACTCGGGTCCTGAAGATAGGGATAGGACATCGAGCAGTGAGACAACTGATTTACTGCTCCGCTGTCCGTCCAGCCAAATATCGCAGTAATACGTTTTCGAATATTCATACGAGTGGCACCGCGGGTAGCAACTAGTTGTTATTATTTATGTATTACATTGAATGTTAATTATGTAATATGCGAATACTAAAAACCAGCATTATTGAACTCTGTTTTGTACCGAAGCTCATACTAAGAAGAGGTCAAGCTATATTTCGGAATATAATCAACTGATTTTAATAAATCAAATATGTTAAAGTGCCTTGAAATACATACAATGTTTTATTACTGAAAGTTCTTAAATAATTAAATACTTTTAACGCGAACTTCAAAGGCATATATAACATTGTTATAATAGGATAATAAACTAACTTTTGTTATAAAAAATTTGAAGATATATACTTCAAGAAAATATATACTTATACAAGTATATAACTAACATACTTGTATAAGTATATATTTTCTTTCTTTTCATATAAGCCGAAGCTAATACATGATACTCAACTTCTAGGTGGCTTATCAAATGAAAAACGCATCAGATTAGCACAAGCACAAATTAGACCCTAAGCAAAAAAAAACAGTGTAAACCGCATTCAATTTCGTGATATGCAAACAAACATATAGACACATCCAAAAATTTTAAAATATGGTTTTGTCTTCTATAGGCCCTTTGAAAGACACCGCACATTTTTTTAAATATATTCTACTAGCAGTAACTGAAAATTACTATAACTAAGTATACTAACTAAGGTTACCCGTGCGTGGTAACCTTGACACATTATACACCTAAACCTTCCTCATGAATCTCTCCGTCTATTGGTGAAAACCGCATGAAAATCCGTTTAGTAGTTTCTAAGTTTATCGCGAACAGACAGACAGACAGACGCGGCGGGGACTTTATTTTATAACTAGATGTGTCTGCGATTTAACCCGCGTTTATCGTTACTGCGCTGCCCTCGTGGGTCGTAGCGTGATGTTATATAGCCTATAGCCTTCCTCGGTAAATAGGCTATCTAACACTAAAATAATTTTTAATTCGAACCAGTTCCTGAGATAAGCTTCTTCAACCAAACAAACAAACTAACTCTTCAGCTTTATAATAATACTAGAATATGCGCGCGGCATCGCTCGCGGCAATGTAGGTTATTACAGACTAGGTTAGTAACAGTAGGTAAATTTTTCTGGATAAAAACTACCCTATGTCCTTTTCTGTACCCCTGACAACGTGTATGCGGAATTTCATGACGATAGGTCGAGTAGTTAAGGCGTGAAAGCATAACAAACAAACAAACTCACATTCGCATTTATAATATTATATTATAGTTAAGATTATAGATATGTAGTGATGTAGAGACATCAATCAGTTATAATTTTATTATTTGTATAGATTTAATTTATTTTATTCACATTATATACAGGTAATCACGTTATATTTCAATAAAAGTGTCCATAGCGCATAACAAACGGAATCTAGTTAAGTTCGTCTGACAATATCTTAACGCGGGGTGTGGGGCCGCAATTAATTTCAGTTGGGCTTGCGGTCGCCTCCAGACGTGGTTACGGTGGTGGGCTCCACTTTGGACCAGAGCTTTGGACTTTAGCGGCCCTTTTATAAAAATTAGTTTGTATTTACCTTTATCTGTATAAAAATATTTGCTTCATGCCTGTTTTAGTTTAGCTTTTTGTATTGAAGAATATTTCAAATTATTGAAATTAAACTATTTTAACAAGATTTTAGTAGCTTGACTTGTATCTCTATATACACCTATATACATGCAAGCTCTTTACAATATAATTATTTTATTAATCACTTTTTTGTATTCAACCTATTGAGGATACATTTTTTCTTTTTAGTTTGGTTTTCTATTAAAGCGAATTTTTTTAACCTTCATTTATATTTATTATGGTTTTAATCGCCGTTTATATAAATTACAACTTCTCCAATTTCGTAATGAAACTCGCATACGTAACACCATATTATTTCAACTTTTTTTTATTTATTTTTTACGTGGGGGAATGCTGTGACGCATATCCCTCCGTGGGGGCCGGCGGAGGGATTATGTCGGACTCGCCGGGGTAAAAGAAAGATGGAAATAATAGTAAAGTACCTCCCGGAATACCGACTAAACCTACCACGGTGTTCCTCGACAAAACCACTATCGACGGGGCCGCGCGAATCGCTTTCGCATGCGGTCGCGACTCCGCCGAGGTTACGGCCCGCCGTGTGAAACGACAGGCCACTACACAAAGAGACCTACACATAATAGGCACTTCTTAACGCCACTAGTAAACCCTACTGTCCTCCCTCTAAAAAGAGGGGAGACGGACTCGAAACAGAGGCGCGCGTGGGAACACGCACGCCGCCTCTCGGACCTGGTGCTGAACGGATGGCGGGCAGGCCCACAAAGCCCGCCACCCCCAGGGTCAAACCTCAGGGTGGCTGGAGGTCGTCTCGCGCTCTCCGGCGCCCGGCTCTGCGGTTGGGGAAAGGGTTTAAACGCTTCCTCTCCCGCTCCGCCGCCTCCTTGATGGAAATTACTTCTTCACAAAAGGAGGCGACGGCGTTCCACGACCTCTCACTCCGGACCATAGACTGAACTACGGACGGGAGCGAGAGGGCAACCGATCCGACTGCCGCGATCAACTCACGGCGCTGCGATGCCCAGGCGGGGCAAACCGCCAAAGTGTGCAGCGCCGTGTCCTCTACAACGTCGCGGCAGTCGCCGCAGTGGTGACAACCGGGTGTCTCTTGCCGGCGTATACGACACAGGAACCGGCCAAAGCAACCGTGGCCAGTCAGAACCTGTGTCAGCCGGAAGGTGAGGGCGCCAAGCCGCCTCTCCAGCCACTCCTCAAAAATGGGACTTACTGCCACGATCGTGGCGTGCCCGATATTATTTCAACTTGTATTAATTAAACTTTATTTTGAAAATCATTATCAACTTAATAATAAACTTTTAAGTTCCATTTCCGACTTCTGGGAGGTGTTAATAGAAAATAAATCTGTAAATAATGAAAATAGCAAATAAATAATTTGTAGATACACATTTTCGTACTTTTCTAAACTGATACACATTAAATACATCTTCCACACTATATTCCATTTGGTTAGGTACATAACTAAAGGTAAACAATCTTAATGTGTCTTTTTATCTAAAAACTCAGTTTAAAAATAAAATGCTGCTAAAGAGTATTCGAGCTAGTAGGAAATTAATTAAAGTAAGATATTTTCGGCCAGAAATGAATTTAGACATAGTATATGGGCAAAAATTTTATACAATGTCAACGTGCAAAGGTACAGAAACATACAGTAGATAATACAATAACGATTACTAAATCAATTGAACCGTTAGTTCAAGCAGTAGTTTATTAAATATTGTCTTATATATACATTATTATTATTATTAGCTCTGCTTAGTTTGGGCTAGATAGTGTTGTGTGTATGTGGTAGAATATTATTATTATTATTATATACGTGAATGTTATACATTGAAATTAAACACTTTATACGGAACGACCATTTGTGTGAACAAACAATTTTTTTGTCCCGTCTGGGATTCTAATCCAACACTTGTTGTAATGCCAGTAGCAAGTCGATTACTAAAGCCATCATACCATTCGTGCAGTCAGATTAGTTTGTTTGTTTATAGATTTAAGCTATTCATGCTCTCTTTACTTATACAGTGTGAGTGGTTAAACATTGTACATACAAGGACATGATAATTTATGGTCAGAAGTAACGTATAAAAAAAATATAATAAAATCTGTGTAACCTGCAAAGAAAACCTTTATGAAAATTCGTATGAAATATCCATAAAATGGGACACTGCGCGCGTCGCACACAGCTGTCGGAAGCTAATGACCTTTGATAAGAAAATGACGGGTGGGGGTGCAAATTCGGGAGAATGCAGTGTGTGGTAGCGAGGGGTGTGGGCGGATGTTTTGTTTAGCTTTAGTATATGCGCAATGTGCCCGCACATTAAGTTTTTAGATAAACAGGTCAAATTTTAAGTACCTATTTTTTTTAGATATTCATATATAGAAACGAGTATTGAATACCCTCCTTCAATATGTCCAGTCTTTTACCAATCAGCCTGTATTTTATCTGACTGTGATAGTAGTATGGATCCAAGTAGCACAGTAAGGAGTAAACCGGTAACACAGAGACACAAATGTGTAGGTTCGATACAAATGGCGATTCGACCGCAGTAATCAATTATAAACTGAATGCTTCGAACTCACGCGCAGCGATATCCTTTGTTTCATAATGTATTGGACTAATAATTTAAATTTTGTGAAGGTACGGTTAAAAGATATATTATGGGGTAGCGGAAGCTATTGTTTTGGATCGCTTCATTTATAAGCGTGTAACCGAGAACTCAGCATGGTAGACTATGAACCATTTCTCATTTCCAGAAGAGGCCCAACAGTGGGACAGTTTACATATTGGGCTGATATTATATAACGAGAAAAGCGGAGCAGTAGTATAGTAGTAATAGGGCGTAATAGGCGATTATTATATTATGTATAGGTATATTGCAATTTATAGGGTATAGATTTAGACCCCGTGCAGCTTCTAAGAACTTAAAAGAAGAACCCAATAACGCCCAATACGAATATATTTGCCCTTTAAATATATAAAAATAACTAGCGGATCCAACAGACGTTGTCCTGTACAAACGAAAAGAAAAAACAAATTTAGAACATTCTCGAATCCACATGAACACACACAAAAAATTTCATCAAAATCTGTCCAGCCGTTTAAGAGGAGTTTAATTACAAACACACGCACAGAAGATTTATATATATAAAGATAATATTTCTTATTATAATCCATTATCAAGAATGGCCCGTCGATATCATGATATGGGAAAACTCAATAAATTACTAGGCGTTTTTGATCGCAATTATAACAGATATACTAACATAGTGAAAGACATCCTCCATAGTAGGTTGGGTTTGGATGGTTCTGACTCCAGCAGAGGCACCCAAATCTAAACTCATATATTACTTGCAATATTAGGTATTCATAATTCAGAGATAGTTTTTGTGGAATCCTTATTGTTTTCCTTTGTGCGCACATATTAGTTACGTTACGATCCAGATCTAAGCAATGCATTTAATAAAGATGTATTAATGATTGTAATGTGTTTGGTGCATAAATAGTAATATGAAATAAAAATAAAGCATTGCACTACCCGTATTTTCTCTCATTAAATTTCGGCTTAGTAGACGTTTCGCACGAATTTGTACGCACAAATCGTGCGTAAAGACACTTCTTAAAATAATATTTATTTTATTGTCGTTTCGCACACATGAAATATATTTTTGTGCGAATCGTTCCCGCCTGAAAACGCAGGTGTCGTTTCGCACGTTTTGTATTTTAATAAGAAAAATTTCAATATACAGTCGTGCACACACTACTTGCAAGTGCACATAAGTAATTTTTATATATTCTCTCAAATAATGAAAATGTTCTCTCAATAAAAGCTCAGTTTTATATAAGTAATATGTATATGTATTTTACGTACTGTTTTGTAAGATTTTTTTTTTAATATAATATTATGTTTTTTGATTTATTGGTTACACCTTGTTTTATTTAAAACTATCACCGTCGTGCATGAATGTATAATACTTCTACTTTTATTAGCATAAAAAAGAAAACGTGCGAATTCCTGCGTTTTCAGACGGGAACAATTCGCACAAAAATATATTCCATGTGTGCGAAACGACAACATAAAAATATTATTTGGAAAAAGTGTCTATTCGCACGATGTGTGCCAACAAATTCGTGCGAAACGACTACTAAACTGAAATTTCTGTAGCATCACAGAGTCTACAACTGTGACCTTGGAATCGCAATAGGCCTGCCCTCTACGTAGGATCTATAATCATAACTGAAAAAAGTTAAGTCTCTTAGACTTTCGCCTAACTCATCCAGGTCATACATAAGCGTAAGACCTAAACTGTAACTAACGAAACGTTGGTGACATAAACCTTCCTACATCTTTGGGGACTATGTATGTAACTGGCATTATTGGTAGTCCTGTAACATAGAATTAGTACAAAGCCTGCCGGATGGTAAGCGGTTGCCATAACTTTGACCACTTGCAATACCAAAGGTATGATTTGCGCTTTGTCATCCCTAGGTAAAATTACATTAAGGATGTGCAGAGAGAAAGGAATAGAAGGCGTAAGTATATGAGCCTTCGGAACTTTTATTTATTGGGTGAAAAAGTAACAATGTCCTTTCGCAATGATAGTTCTTTATAGAAAGTTCTCGAATGTAGTCAAGTTTATTCAGTCGAAATAAGCAGCCACTAGTAATAGTGCAGTCCTTTAATACTCTTATTTATAAACACAAGTTCGTAGTGAAAACTTGGAGGTAATCTTCTTAAAGTTCTTCGTTAATAACACTGAAGATGTAATTATATTCGAATAATTAATTAAGATGCGAACAGGTGCTGCTTTCTGTTCGGTTCCCGCGATACTTATAAGAGATGCAGACTGGCGACTAAAAGTTGCCTAAAACACAAGTAATCTTTAGCAGTGATTTATATTAACTACTTAATAAGCTGTTCACTCACGAAAAAACACAATCTGTTTATCAAGAATCATAATGAAGAAAATATATAATTACCGACAGGGGATGGAAAATTGTGTGATCCTCAAATACTTTTGTCTGTTGCAACATTTCAAAAGTACAACAACACAGTAAATATTGGTAAAGCAAGAAATATCTTCGAATTTAAGGAATTAGCTAGTATATTCCTCTGTTCGCATTGTAAATAGAATGACTTCATATGAGATCCAGGAATTTGATTACTCACTTTATCAAAGTATTGCAGAACACAAAATTGATACTCACCTGGAACGAAATATTTGGCATCGTCTAGAAATATTTAACACTAGAGTACACGAGCGTTCTACTATAGTAGATGAGTTGCGATACTACCGTGCCATTGTGGTGGATATGCCTTGATCATCAAGTCGGACTATGTTTGGAATGTGACGATAATGATAAATAAATCATCCGAAACACTGTGTACTATCATATTTTGTAAATTGATCTCAAATATGCCAAAACTGTTGATTTTATTATTGATCTCAATGAAAAGGACCTAAGCTAAGCTAAGCTTAGCCCTTAGAAGTGTTTATTCCTGTTATTTTTCTATTTTATAATAAATATATTTACGAAATAATTAATTGTTTTTATTTTAATAATAATTGATTCCAAAACATTACCATTTTGATTTTACTTCTTAGCGCATGCGAGCAAACTTGCAGAAAATTAGGGCGCGTGCAGTACTGTAGTGTTAAATACTGTAGGCAGGCGGTTGGCACTGTTGCCTTATAAAATTAATTTAAAAAAACTTAGTATAAAAGCTTAGTTAGTTAGTTGGACGTGTGTTATCCGCACTTAGCCACACAATTTGGCCATTGTGCGTAAGTGACCGACGCGAAAAGTTCTTCGGTTACTCATACCACATCCGTCCGTCAATCAGCTCCGTCCAGAAAGACAATAGGGGACCGGTGTTGCACAATACTTCCTTCATCGTTTCTGGACTGTTTAGTAGTTTCGCCCGTTGGTTGCTCACGCTTTTGCAATGTAGCAGCACGTGAGCCGGTGTCTCCTCGGTCTCCATGCAGCCTCTACATAAGGGGCTGTCAGTGATGCCGATGTTAAATAGGTGTTTGTTGAGTGATCAGTAGTATAAAAGCTTAAAAATCGCCGTAATTCGTAGACTAAGGTCGACTAAAATCATAATAGTTGCCAGTTTACCAACAACAAGACGCCCGTCTGCTCCCCGACTTAAGTGCTTGCAAGATCTCCAAGTTGGGAATGGAGATTTGCAAGTCTTATGTCGTGTTTTGGCAGTCTGGTGTGGGAATCACTTTGCTATTTTTAAGGTTAAGTTTCGACGTCTCCTCGCAAATATTGAAGGGTAAGCAAATATTGATGCTTTGGTTTATGGGACTCTCATTACCAAATCTAAAGATATATACATTTGTAAGCTTTATTTCACAAACAGTTTAACATGATCATAATAAACATATTAGCATAATATAAAAAATACCTATTTAAATTATAGCCAGTTCTAGAAGGAAAGCATACTATATACAGGAACCTTATGCAACAAATCTCTTTAGTAACATACAATAATTATTTACAATACGTTATAAATAATTGTATAATAATAATAATATTCTATCGCATACACACAACACCATCTAGCCCAAACTAAGCAGAGCTTGTACTATGGGTACTAGACGATGGATAAACATACATATATTCCTTTTTTTTGTAGATACATACATATTATACATAGAAACACCCAGACCAAGACAAACATCCATGTTCATGCACACAAATGTTTAACTTGTAACTTGGGTATCGAACCCACGACCTCAGGCGTGGCAGTCGGTTACACTAACCACTACGCCATCAAGGCCGTCATTGGAGAAACGTAAGACAATAGTACAATGTATTATAAAATAATAAACCTATATTTTAAGGCCCTTACCAGATTTGTTGAAACCGAATCTTTATGATACGAATTTGGTAGTCGGAATATATGTTTAGTTTTAAAACGTACGTACTAAACTTTATTGCAAAATGAAACGTCTGCCAGCCTCGGTGGCGCAGTAGTTTGAGTGCTACTGTTGTATTTGAGGTTATAAGTTCGAATCCCGGGTCGAGCAAAGTGTTATAGGATTTCTCTGTCAAGAAATTCTCGGTAGCAATACAAATGCCTTGTATGCTCTAATAACCTCGCCACCTGATACGTGGGACCTTAACAAACCGTAGCTCACAGTATGTGGTTGCAATACATAGTTCACACATCATACATCCAAAAAACAGCTTTTCGGGTATAAATATGTATGTCGCTTTATATATTTTGTGTAATATTTTATAAAATTATAGCAAAGTAGCCCTCGATACATGTAAAAGACTCTACTTTAGTTTATGTATTTTGTGAGCCGGCTAACAAATAAATATATACAGGTACATATATAAATATAAAATCAGTCCTTATAAACAGCCCCCTGCTGGGCACGGATCTTTTGTCAGTATGAAAAGATTTTAGGCCATAGTTCACCACGCTGGCCCATTGTGGGTTGACTAACTTCACTCATCTTCGTAAATATTATGCAGAACTCTGAAAGAAGAAGGTTGCCTCACAAAGTTTCCCTAACCGGAGGAAGCGATAATTAACTATTTAATACGCAAATAACTTCGAAAAAACAGAGGTGCCTTGAGATCGAACTCAAGACCCTCTGCATTACAGTCTGTCGATCTCCCAATAGGCTATTACTGCTATAATGGTTATAAAAATACCTAATTAAATTACAAACTCCATAAACCTTCTTAAGATATTAAGAAAAGTTATATGATATAAATATATACCTAACATTATCACCATAGCAACAATTTCAAAAACACTTCACACAATAACAAACAACATATGTCTTCCCAACATAAAATAGCTGTTTCGTCAGTTCCCAGAACTTATAATATTCAAAAAAATACAACAATATCACTTGGAGAGAGTTTCCTCATATTATCCTGGCAATATTCAAATGAAGGAATAAGTAAGTGTTGAAGAAAAGTCAAGGAAAGACCATAAATATTTATGTTGAAGTTAGTTCAAGTGTCACTTGCGTCTCGAAGGTTTTAAGCGATCGATACACACCTGGACTGGACAAGTTTTTTAATATACACGTGACCCGGTTATGTTTTGGTGTGGAAGAGCTTTGGAAAGTACTCTTTTAAGTTTTAAGGATAAGTCCTTAGAATATTCGATATATTTATTCTTATTTTTTATTCTTAGAATTTCGATAGTGAAACTAAACGAGTCACTTGAAACTAAGGTTTCAAGTGACTCGTTTAGTTTCACTATCGGTAGTGTAGCTGATGTTTGAAGTTGTACTTGTATTCGATCATATATAAGTAACTTGTCCAATCTATAGGTACTAATATTATAAAGTTGAACAGTTTGTTTGTTAGGTTGAACGCGCTAATCTCAAAAACTACTGGTCCGAATTGAAAAATTCTTTTAGTGTTGTATAGCATATTTATCGAGATAGGCTATATAACATTACACTACGACCCGCGAGGGCGACGCAGTGTTCATAATCGCGGGTGAAACCGCGGGTACAGCTAGTATCTTATAAAGACGTTGCTCGAAATAGCAATGGGCTATTGCAACTAATAAACGATAGCCTTTGAGAGAACGTTGGACTGACACGCAGGTCTCGAGTTCGATCACTGTCTTTTTTAAGTTATGTTCGTATTAAAAAAGTTATAAATCGCTTTAACGGCGAAGGAAAACGCCGTGAGGAAACCTGCATGTCTGAGAGTTATCTATAAATTATTTATTTATTTATTAACACATCCCACACAATCTTAACATAACCCAATGCCATGTATAATGTTCCCCGTTATCTATAATATTAATACGTGAAGCAAAAACTTTGTACCCCTTTTTACGAAAATTGCGCGGATGGAGGAGTATGAAATTTGGCACAGTTAAAGCTTATATGGAGAAAGGGGGCGAATTCTAATATTTATATAAAATATGCATTAGAAATACATTAAATTAATGGAAAACACTACACGCACACAACCATGCATTTGACGCACGCAGTCGTAATATTTTCGTAACTATGGTTACATATATCAATATAATAATTTGTTTGACAATTATTGTCGAATTTCGGCCACAATGCGACCACTAGTATTCTTAAAGATACGTAAAGACTGCACAACCTGCACTGGGCCAGTGTGGTTGACTATGATCTAATCCTTCTCACAATGAGAAGAAACACGTGCCCAGCCGTGGCACAATTGAATAGCGGGCTAATATAAAAAACTTACAACTAAATAAGAAATTCGAATATTCGTAAGTTATAAGACCGAGTATTCGAATGTTGATAGATTTGTTGCCTGTTATTATAATTCGAATGATAATAGAATATTTGAAACTTGATTTGATGATTTGTCGATGGATTGTGTTTCGACGTTAGTTAGTCGTTTCAAATGTTTTGTTTTTGATGAAGATTCAAGAAACTGAAATTGTTAATCGATAATTGCCTACCGATAACACAAAATAAAAAATGAGAATGACTAGCATATAAATTGGCGCATCACTACTGGTATTGATTTATTTTATCAACATTCTTCTAAAAGATTTGAATGTTATCCAAAACAGAACCTTTTTACACGATCTCTGTATCCAGTGGTTTGTGGGTAGCTTCGCCACTGCTCGTGCGTCAAGGTTCAAATGTATTTTTGATCTGTGTGTAACTTGGGTCTGTTGTTACAAGTATTATCAAGACTCCGCATATGCGGAAATTATGCGGAAAACGCAAGCTTCGCGGAGCAATATTTTTTTTTAAACTTTCGTTCACACTGTTCTATATTCGAATGTGAAACATTTAAATTAAAATTGTTCGAATTTATGTGATAACCGTTCATCTGTAATGAAATCTATTGTATGTATGTATTCTAAGATTGTAATAAAACAGAACAAAATACGAGTCAAGACTACGGGTTGATTTATCGCAACCCCTTTTCTTCAGCTTATAACTACAGCAACATATTAAATTGAAGCGCCTATAAATACGCAACCTATTTCCGCCCCCCATCGCGATGACTTAAAACTCTGAAGACAGCCCGCCTTCATAATTTTCAGTAAAAGCCTCCTTTAGTCCGCTCCACTGGATCTTTAGTGACAGCCAAATGAAGGAAGTACGAAGATATATTATGGAGCATATTTCCCATTGGCACTTATTTTAAAATTAAACAAACTTTAAGGGTTTGGAGAATGTTTGTTTTAGTTTGGCAGTCAGGGTTTGTAAAGCGATATTCTAATAACAAATAAAAAGTGGAGTTGGAAACGATTTTAAGTCAAAAGATTAAGTATTTCCCCATGACGCAAGTGACTTTATGACCATGACAATGGACACAAAGTGCTCTTTGTATTGTCTATTCTATGTATGTGTCTGTCTATAGTTAATTGTGTCAAATTCAAATATTTTATTGCCATAAAAAATTCAATGAACTAGTGGTCGCCTAGTGGTCAAAATTCGACCAAAATTCCTAAGCTTACTACTTTGTTTTCTATTTTCCTCTATTTCATATAAATAAGGTATACATGTAACCATAGTTACAAAGAATTTTACGACGTCAGACGAACAATGTCGAAATACTACGAACGCGATTCGACTGCATGGTTGTGTGCGTCTAGTGATTTCTCATTAATTTAATGTATTTGTAATGCATATTTTATAAAAATATTAGGATTTGTCCCTCCTTCTCAATATAAACTTTAAGTTTATTTATGTGCCAAATTTCATACTCCATCCACCAATTTTAGTAATTTTCCTAAAAAGCGTACATAATTTTTGCTTCACGTATTAATATATACGTAGATATAAGTACACGCCAAACATTTTATAAATGTTTTGAAACTTTACAGAAAAAGTTATTGAATATGCACCAATTACAATCATAAAAAAATTAAAAGACTAAATTACTGTCATGTTCCCACACAGACACACATATAGAATTATGATAATAAATTGTTTTAACTTTCGCAAAAATTATAGCATTATATCACCAATACTTTATTTAAATATAAACAGTTTCTTGCAATACTTTTCAATCCTAAAATATGAACACACTTTATTGTAACACCACATTGATTAAATTAACTAACTTATATCCTCTAGAAACTACTAACCAAAACAACTAAAATAACGCATTAAATGATTGACAGTACCGCATCCAAAACTCACCACATCAATGTAGCGTCGATCATAAAAGACAATCAAGTTTTTAGAGGCAACCCTGAACGTTCAACGCAGGCCATTCGTTTGATGCCTTGACACTTACCTACCAGTGCCCGACCGCACAATGTAAAACAGTTTGAAGACTATTATAAAGTATTGGAAGAGAGTTTTAAGTGGAAATTAAGTAGCCCTAGTGCCTCGTGACAGTTTGCTCACCGTTACGGGCGATCAGTTGTCCTAGTTTTGGTTACTGGATGGTTTCCCTGGCTTCTTGTTTAAGAATTCGCATTATTGAAACACAGTTCGGCCTTTGTGGCGCAACTGTAGTCTATTTGTCTATTGTGCATGAGATCCCTATCTAGTATATTCTATGTATGTATGTATTCTTCTAAAAAGTTCTCAATAACAGCACAGAATCTGCACCTGTGCCTAGTAAACGACAATAGCGAACCTTCTATTACGTACATGGGCCAAAAACTATAGCCGGGTAAATGTGGGGAGAATAATACCCGCCTACGACTTCGGCGATTTAGAGAGAGAGATTTTGAGAATAATATATGTATGTATGTAATTCTTGAGCAGCGATAGCTCAGTGGGGAGACCAACAGACTGCAATGCAGAGGGTCTCGGATTCGAACCCACGTCGCGCACCTCTGACTTTCGGAAGTTATATGACTTTTCAAAATTATGTGCGTATTGATTGACAATTATCGCCTGCTTCGTGCCTCGGAGAGCACGTTAAGCCGTCGGTCCCGGCTGCCATGAACATTTATGACAGTCGTTATTGGGGAAGTCGACACAAAAATCCCACTGGATCGAAGTGTCGCCAGTCTGTACTGACTGGCCGCCACATGAGATAAGATAAGATGTAATTCTTAGTAACACGATGGCAAGATTTACAGTATTACCTGGGCAAATATTATCTGCCCAGATCCGAGACATTCTAGAAAATTCCAGGTTAAGAATACGATAAGCATGAATATATTCTTCATGTTTGTTAAAAAGTATGTTAGTAAATGAAGCAAGAGCAATAAACTAGAAACAAAGCAAGTGAAAATACAGTCTCTGCCTACCCTCCAATCAAAAAGCCTGAGTCTATACGTAAAATACACTCCAGCATTATTGATACAACGTTTGAGATTCAATCATTACTTATTCCGTTGTATTTACAGCTCTGTTGTACTGTGGGACTGCTATCTGTGTTTGAACAGGACAATACCTTGTTATTCTACAGTTACAATGCTAAGAAACCATCGGATTGGGAAGTAATTCAGTTCTATTCAGGTTTTGGTAGCGTTACGTTTGTGTATCGAGTTGTATTGTGTTCAAATATAGATACTTAAGATGGAAGACGTTATTATTCAGAGTTCAATGGAAAGGTGCTGTCATATGTTATTATGCATCGTGTAATAATATGTGGTTATGACCACATATTATTAACTACATTATAGTATATTATAGAGTCGTAAAGAACTAGTGATTAATACCATCGTGAGCTGAAATAAGATTAACATAATATTGTCTTCTGTTTACGCGAATGTTATTCATTGAACAGATTTAATAATTTTATTAGCTTATAAATTACTTAAATTCAATAGTAGTAGTAGTGTAACAGTTTTCAAAGTTATGTAATAGGTACAGTGTTAAATAAACAAGGCGATAAAATCCGTATATAGTATAATATTGTCTTATATTTACGCGAATGTTATTCATTGAAATTAAACTACTTACTATATATATGTATACGGATTTTATCGCGTTGTTTATTTAACACTGTATCTGTTACATAATTTTGAAAACTGTTACGCTACTATTACTTTTGAATATTACTAAGTTTTATGCTAATAAAATTATTAAAACTATTAAAACTATTTATATTTAGGTTTACACTTTCCGCGACGTTTCGGTTGCTTTTCAGCAGCGATGGTCACGGGGAGTATATGGTAGTTTAATTTTAATGAAATAAGATTGTTGGAGAGTCACCAAAAAAAAAAAGATGTTCCTATAACATGAAAACACAATTTGAACAGTAATCTTTATGTGTGCATGTATAATCAATAATATAACTTCTAACTACATTAAGAACAGACTCGAAAGATTATCAAAAAGAACATTCACACGCATCAGCTTACTAAACTGCTAGTGTATCAATACTTATAATAAACTCGGACATGCAATGAAAACCTGCAAGAGTCATTACTTATAGTTAGGTAATTAAAATTAGCTTCAAATCAGCTATCTGACTAGCTTTCGCTCTCGTTGACCCAGTACGTCTTCACATATCTTCGGGCACTTTATAGAAAACTCTCAGACATGCAGGTTCCATATTATTTCATACTAGTTTTTCGCGGTTTCGCCCGCGTCCCTTTCCCGTGGGAATATCGAGATAAAAAGCCTATAGCTATGTGCTAATTCAGGTTGCCAGCTATCTACATACCAAGTTTCATCGCAATCGGTCCATTAGTTTTTGCGTAAAAGAGTAACAAACATCTATACATCCATACAAACTTTCGCGTTTATAACATTAGTAAGGATCACACATCACTACAAAATTCAAAGATGCGTGCCTTGGGATCGAAGATTACTGCGTTATAATCTAACGGTCTCCCAGTAGGCTATCGCTGTAAACAAACCCTACACAAAATTTTTTTGTAGTTTAAGAGCTGTCTTAAAAGATCAAATGGATTCGAATTCACCAAAACATTCAAAACAAAAACACTGTCCACTTATAATCTCCTGTTATAGAAAATTTTAAAACCAAACCCAGATTACAATTTTCTAGCACACCAGACCCCTCTGAAATAATGTAGGTAAGTCAAAATCTCTAAATAATAGACCATAAGCCGCTTACAGTGCAAGCTGCAAGGAACGGGAGTCGGGACGCACCTGCGACCTTCTGTATAAAATATTGAATGTCATATTTTTAAGACAGTTTGTTCGACATTGTTCGTTTGTTATGATTATTATTTGTATTTTGTTTGGTTTTAAAATTTAGTTGAAAGGTTTACCCTTTGAAATGTTTATTTCTATTAAATTGTTTTGATATCATTGTATTAGTGTAATGGCAAAATATTTTAAAACAGTCCTCCTGATAGATTTCGATGCGAGTGGCTCTGGGCATTATTTTTCCCCTTATGTACCATTATATAGCTCGCTCATCCGGATCAGCGAGCTATATTAGTCAAGTCCGGACTTACCGTCCGTACTTACATGTGACATTAGGCGAAAGATAAAGTAAATTACGAAGATTCATCTCATAGAAAACTATTTATATAGGCATTATATAGGTGATAAGTACCTTAGAATTTTAATTAGGTATTCATTCACGATCTGCATGTATATTATATTTGACATTTCGTCCTTTTGTCATTCGGAAATATGCGTTACAATGTCAATTATTGAAAATAGTCATAAGCTGTAACTATGAACTAAATTGAGTTACTATAATGTAACTTCTAATTAACCTATTGAGGCGCAGCGGCCCACTGGAGGCCAGATACAATATAGTATGGTTAGTGTAACCGACTGCCACGCCTGAGGTTACGGGTTAGATTCCCGCACGAGTCAAAAATTTGTGTGCGTGAACATGTATGTTTGTCTTGGTCTGGGTATTTCTATGTATAATATGTAATTATTTATTTAAAAAAATACATATATATGTATGTTTATCCATTGTCTAGTACCCATAGTACAAGCTCTGCTTAGTTTGGGCTAGATGGTGTTGTATGTATGTGATAGAATTATTATTAATCAAGAACCTTTAACAACAATATACATGCTATTAGAATCAAAATTCACCACAAACAAAAGGTAACACTGAACACTCGAAACATCACAAATATATGTAGAAAGTTCGCAGCAGATCAAATACGTTTTGTATTCTGCTACAAAAGAGTGCAAATTGATGTTTCTCGTCACAAAAGGCGTCTCGTATAAGTTATTTGTCTTTTGCATTGCCAATATGGCAGCCAGCGGGAGTTATTTTTAAAGTTTGCCTATAGTTTCAAGGTTTGTTTATGGAAAAACGTTGTTTGAAATTGGAATTTGTTTGGCGAACTGTGAGATAAAGTTGGGGTAGACAAAAATCTGTTTGGTAAAGATTGATAGACTGGATTTTTCTTTTTAACCTTTCAAACCTCGGTGGTCAGACACAATGGGTTATTAATTATATTAAGTATTCTAAGACTTTATTTTTGTTAGAGTAGTATTTAAGTGTTCCTCAATTGTTTGCCTTTGTTTTAACCAAAAATACTAATTGCACAGCAAAATATGCTTACTAAAATATTTTAAAGAGATCAGACTAAGTCGACAGAGCTCCGCTTCGCGGGGCTCCTATTTTTGTGTGGGTTTAAGAAGGAACCTAACATAACCTAACCCTTCCGAGACGCAATCCAGTGATTTGAGGCGTATAGGTGCTCGTTATGATATATTTTAGTTAGCATTTTTTGCTGCGCAATTAGTGTTTTTGGTGGTCATTATATTTAATCACTTTTTGTTAGACGTGGTATGTAAATAACCACAATGCATGTCTGTAAATTATTATTTAGATGTAAGAAATGAGTATTGATTTATTTAAGGACAACAAACAAAGCATACACTAAAACATTGTAATGATACATACACAGATATCCATTATATAGTGCTGCCTCCATTATAGGCTGCCACGACATGCATTAACAAAAAATAAAATACTTTCTTATAATCTATGCTCGTGTGTAAAAAACAAATAAATGATGGAAAAATTGATATGACTAATCAATAAATGTGCAAACAAAATGGCGTTAAACTAACAAAACTAATGTCAAATTAAAAGAAACTGATGCACAATGCTTACAAATAAATAATATTAATAAGGAAATTAAATTTAAAATATTGATTATGAATTATTATAAAATTGTAAATGTTGAAACAGTAAATTATTTTAAAAAAATTATAAAGCAATAATTATGTTGCGGCGAGAAGTTATCGGAGGTGGTGTATTTGGTTTTTTTGATTGATAGACGCTCGTTCTTCTTTGATACCGTTTATTGGTAAGTACTACATACATATGCAATTATCTTTATATATATATATACTTGTGCAATTATCTTATTACTGTAATGTGAAGAGCGGGGTCCTAACACAGGTAATGTTTACTTAAAATGAGTACCCCAACTACTGATTATACAAGAGCATATAAGACAAATCAAGTTAATTTGAAAATAACGTCACTGTAGTGTCCAAAAATATTTCCGTATTTATAGTTCGAGCATTAGTCAAGGTCGGCTTTGACAGACGGCCACCGCTCGACGCACAATTACAACATACACCTCAACCGGGAGAGATATATAAATTAAAAATTTAAAAACCCCCGACACATATTGAGGGAGTTGTGAAAAAAATATGTAATACGCCATTTTATGGTGGCGGCCATCTTGGATTTGCAATTTATCATAATGTATAGTATTCTACTAGTCAAGCCCTTTCATTTGATACCCATATTGAGGGAGTTGTGAAAAAATATGTAATCCGCCATTTTGTAGCGGCGGCCATCTTGGACCGATTTACATCAAACATAACTAAGAACACTCCCGACTAATTCACCTTTCAAATAAAAAAAACAAAATTAAAATCGGTTCATCCGTTCGGGAGCTACGATGCCACAGACAGACACACACACACACACACACACACACGCACACACACACAGACACGTCAAACTTATAACACCCCGTCGTTTTTGCGTCGGGGGTTAAAAATGATGATAAACAATTTTTATTTTTTATTTTATTATATATATACTAACTAGGTAGATAGGTATACGATGCTTGGTACGTGTTTTACGGTCAGTGATGAGAGCAAGAGTGAGGAGCGCGGCGCGGTGTCACCGCGTCCGCGTCGGTGCGGCGGCGGTGCGGCACGGTATGTATTACGTATGCGCGTTGTTCACACACGGATATCGCTTCGACAAATTATTACAATTAAATTAAACTAGATAAGTAATTCATTTAAATCAAATTAATTCGAATAATGAAACAATTACATGAATTTATCGGCTAATATTGATTTGTTCGCGATCCAAATGAATCAATAAATTTAAGTTCATTTATTATTTTAATAAAGTCGACTCTGGCTCTGATTATAATTCCTGTGTTGCGGATGACTTTACAAATATTCAAGCAACGGACACAAAGAACAGCCAGACTAGAGAAATTATTTGTGTATCACACATTTTTTTGTCCCATTTGGAGAACGAACCTACAACTCACGAAACAGTGGCACTGACGAGGCGACTACATAACCATCGCTACATCACTACGCCCGTCCGTGCGTATATCGGCACTCCTTGATAAATATTTATCCTTACTAATATTATAAACGCGAAAACTTGTATGGATGTATGGATGTTTATTACTCTTTCACGCAAAAACTACTGGACTGATTGCGATAAAACTTGGTATGTAGATAGCTGGAGACTGGATTCACACATAGGCTAGTATTTATTCCCATATTCCTACGTGAACGGGACTTACGCGGGCGAAAATGCGGGCAAAAACTAGTGTAAAATAATTACTAAGGAGTTACGTTATCATAAATTAATTTAAGAATATTAATTAAATAAATTGTAATTATTATCTGATATTTTATTTTATTAATTGTAATTTTCACTGGCAAGCCTTATATTATATTTGTTGCCTGCATTATAGCAATATATTTAATGACCTTTACAAAAAATATACAATTAATACTTGTAGTAAAATAACAATCTAATAGTACCAAAAAGCATTTTCCCGTACCGGGAATCGAACCCGAGCCTCCTGGGTGAAAGCCAGGTATCCTAGCCACTAGACCATACGGGATACTTACAATATCAACATTTTGTGCGCTCACTTGAGACCGAATGAATGTTCAAAGTAAATAAATCTATCACAAACAGTTGCAAATGAAGAAAATTATTTCTTCCATTACAACTGGTTACGAAACTTAGTTGCTATTGCAGTCTAATCGACATGTTCTTGGTAATTATTTAAAATAATAATCATTAAACAAAAAGAATTTCCCGTACCGGGAATCGAACCCGAGCCTCCTGGGTGAAAGCCAGGTATCCTAGCCACTAGACCATACGGGAGATATGAAACTAAGGTATTTTGCTAGACCACTTCACATCAGATACTAATAATAATAATAATAATAAATGCTAATGAATACTTTTAACTTTCCGTATAAAAACATTGTTATTGCATGACTTAGAAAGAGATAGCGGCTTACGGAGTGTGTAGAGCTTTGTCTATAAAATGCTTTGTAAATATATAACTACCTACTTGGTAAGATAGAAAAACCAAATCTAAACCATACTCGAATCCACATGAACACACACAAAAAAATTCATTCATATCGGTCCAGCCGTTTATGAGGAGTTCACTGTCAACACACGTACAGAAGAATTATATACCATATAAAGATAAACTATCCCACTAGTGGCCACAGGCCTATTCTTAGTGTAAGTTAGGCCGTAACCACGCTGACCGAGTGCGGGTTGGCAGAATTTATATTTTTTTTTTTTTTTTTTTAAAAAAAAGACAACTCCCGCATTAGGACTAAATCCTGTGTCGCGGGGGACTTTACAAACATACAATTAACGGACACAATGAACACCCAGACTCGAAACAACAATTTATGAATCACACAAAGTGTTGTCTCGTGTGGGGATCGAACCCACAACACTCGGCGCAGTGTCAAGCGGCGAGGCGGCCGTCTAAACCACTACGCCAACCGTGTTACATACATAGTTTGAGTACAATATAGGGAACTATCTTTTCGTTCACCGTTAAAACGAGGGATACTTGACTATTAACTGGTGTTAGAGGGTGATGACTTAACCAATTTATTAAAAGAGGTGAATCAGAGCACGCTCTACTATAAATCTTCGTCTCCCTAGCCCTTATTATTTCCAAGTCACTTGGGATCGGCTTTTCTAATCTAACCGGATTTGATTGGATATCAGTTTTTACTCGGAGCGGCTGCCACCTGACCTCCGCAACCCGAAGGCTAACGATACCCTAAGGCTAGACCAGTGTCAGGATATAATAGGGCACTGACTTCCCAATAACGACTGCCATAGATGTTCATGGCAGCCGGGACCGACGGCTTAACGTGATCTCCGAGGCACGGAGCAGGCGATAATTGTCAATCAATACGCACATAATTTCGAAAAGTGATATAACTTTCGAAAGTCAGAGGTGCGCGACGTGGGTTCGAACCCGAGACCCTCTGCATTGCAGTCTGTTGGTCTCCCCACTGAGCTATCACTGCTCTTTGAATACACATTACATAAAATCGTATTTAATAGAACAAGAATTATTAAAATGATTTCATAAATATAGTTAAGACCTATACTGAATTATTGCAGGTGGTTTGACACTTCGTATATTTAACGTAGTAAATACCTTCTTTATAATAATTAATTCGTTCAAAGAGTATTGTAATAAAATATTTATGCTACGAAGATATGTAGGTATATTTTATAAGTTACGAACTATAATGATTATTGCATGTAGGTTTGTCTGCTCGTAAAGTTTTCACATCTAAACCGCTGAGCAAATTTTGATGAAACCATAGAGACCACCGTTTTTAAAAACGATGAAAATCATAACACGGCTACTTGTACATCTATAATCCTAGAGAGATAGGTAGGATTTCTCATACCTATAATTTTTAGGTCCTACGTTATAGAGGTTAAATAGGACAACAGCCACCGTGGCGCAGCGGTAGTGAATGCGACTGCTGTGCATGAGGTCTCGGGTTCGAATCCCGGGTCGGGCCAACAAAAAGTTATTCGGTTTTTCTGTTAAGAAATCTCAATACGAGCCCGGAGTTAGGAAGTAAGCGATGTTAAACACCCCTGTGCCTCGGCAAGCACATAAAGCCGTTAGTCCTGCGTCTGATCTCTCTCCGGTCGTGTCGGATTATCCGTCCCATCGGATCACGAGAGTTAGGGAACAGAGAGTGCACTTGTGTTTGCGCACACACTTGTGCACTATAATATTTCCTGCGCAGATGGCCAGCCTCCATTAAGATTGGCGGCCGTGACCGAAATTCAGTCTGGAGAACATTATTATTATTTATTATAGAGGAGAAGTTTATTGGAGTCTACCGGGCTTTGTTAAACACCGGTCCGCTACTGAAAATATCTTGACTAAAATTTTAACCAATTAAGCCGCATTCACTACCACTGCGCTCACCCATCCTAACTAATATTATAAATGCGAATGTATGTTTGTTTGTTACGCTTTTACGCCTTAACAACTCAACCGATCATCATAAAATGCCGCATACACGTTGTTAGGACAAAAAAGGACATACTATGTTACTTTCATCCAGAAAAAAAGCACTATCACTAATCTAACCTGTATTTAAGCGAGCAAAGCCGCAAGTAAAATCTAGTGGTTAATAAATAACAATAATATAATATATATAATTATATATACAGGGTGTCCGGTAATTAATGGATAATCTTGAAATTTCTTATAGTAGAACTTGAAGGCCGTACAGAAAAATGAAAAAAAATATAATAAAAAATTAAAAAACAAAATATATTAAAAAGTGCAAGCTATATAAGCATAGCATACTTTTGACTGTCTATCTATTAGCATAATTAGTGTTTCATAATAAAACAACAAGAAACCGATGGATTTCATTCATTTATGCTCGTAGTATACAAGAAAGTTATACATGGTAATTAAAAAAAACACATATCTCAGGTAGTAGTTAGGATAGATTTTTTCATATTTTTCTGAACGGCCATCAGTTCCACTATAAGACATTTCCAGGTTATCCATTAATTACCGGACACCCTGTATAACAATAAACGCTATAATCGCACAATAAAACGATTCCAATTGCACTTTTTGTGCTGCGACGCCGCAAAGCTATTTTAACGAGAAGAAAATAACTAACAACATTAACACGAAAGCCAATTAAAAAGTTGAACGAAAGCCAGGCGACGCCGGGACAACAAACTATCATTTACATTATATTACTAAAGTCGTTTAAAGTGTTGAACGATTCAAAAACTTGAATGAAACTTTCAAAATTCCATCTGCAATGCAAATAATATTCTGACATGGCCGCCTCAAAGTACCAGGGATTGTTATAACAAAAGTTTATAATAAATTATGTTAATGTATATTATTTTTAAGCTCCTTCAAATATATATTATATTTCATAGAATTCACAGACACCTCTCAAACTAGAAACTGTCGTCTCTCATATTAGCCGGAACGCTGCGCCCCGACTAGCCGACTTTACGCATTAGTCGACACTCCTGACAAGTGGCCAGTGCCCAGGATAAGGACAGTGTACAAGCAGGGCTGATATTATTATTTTTTTTACTGTCGCCCTGGTCTAGTTGACTATATCATGGTTTAAATTTATGCATATGTGTGTTTGCAACCACTGGTGAGCTGGGGGCTTGGGCTATGATGTGTAGTAACTGGATTATACCGTTTTACAATTATATTCTCAGCGGCAAAATGAGACAATGTTAATATGCCTGCTAGGTGGCAATAGACTTGCCCAGTTTATCTAAATTTAGGTGTAAAACATATTTCAGGACCATATTTGAAGGCTCTATGGTGATATGGCTTACGGAGTTATTGTATTAAAAATATTTCATGACTGTATAGTCATGAAATATTTTTAATACAATAACTCCACTTTGGCTAATGAAATCCTAAATTTATGACTGATTTTTCAATCGTCAGATAACTGTTCTGTGGGGAATATGTTTGACGTTTGTATAGAAAATATGTCAATCCGCCATAATTATATATGCCTCAGATAAAATTTAACTGATGATTGAAAAATTGGCCTTTAGCAAAGTTAATGTAATTTTATATATAATTATATACGACAACGATACAGTGAGATTGGATTGAACATTTGAACACACTTATAGTTTAAGCACAGGACGTTGGCTGTTAAAACTATGTAGTTAACGAGACGTTGTGCTCGCCGAGTTGTGCAACTCTTTGGCCCTTGCACTGAACGCATATTTATTGTTCTCAGAAAGATTTTGGCTGATTTTGATCGGTAAAGCATTATTGAACGGTGTCAACAATTAATGTACCCGCCAAATTGCAATAACCGTACTCTCTATTACGTAGATAAAAAAACATAGTTGACAACATTTGAGTGTAACACACATGCCTATACTCTCTGGCATAATATATACAGGTTTCTGTCTAAGTAGGTAGGTACATATTATGCAAATGCCGCAACATTCTCGCAACACATTGCCACACAAAGATTATAAGTAAGAATGTAAACTGTTAAAAGCCTATTTAATTTTAACGCCAAATATAAGAACCGGCAGAAAATGTTAACGTCTAACATAGGGCTACCGCACACAGAAAATTGACAGTATTAAACGCGTATTAACCAGAGTCGTGCTAGCAAAAGTGGAAATAAACTGGGGCGAAAGCCTACGCGGTTGTTTTGCATAATTCCCACATTTCTATGCTCGTTGTCGTTTGCTTGTGTGTGTGTTTCCGTGTCTGTGTAGGTGCACGTCAGATATGTACAGTTGCGAAAAGTGCTGTTATAGCTAATACAGGTGAGCAGAAAATGTGACTAAAGATTATTTTTAAATTATCGGTTGCAGTTATCGTGAGACGAAGCTAATCTAGTAATAATTATATTTTTGATAATCTATTTAGACATTTAATTATAAAATAAAAAAGTTCAATTATTATATTAAGTTTACTACCTTGTTAAATATATAGCTGTTCTCCGTGATTTCACCTACTTTTATGATTACTGCTGCGCCCCCGTGGCTCGGAGCGTGGTGCTATAAAACCTATAACCATGCTTAAGACTGCTCCGAGCGAAATGTGCCAAAAAAGACAGTCACAGTTAGGTTGATAAAATCAACACGTTTTGTTTAATACAAATATAAAATATACATTTACTATCACAATGAATGTGTTTACAATTACTCCGTGTAAAAAACTTCAAATAATTAATATTTTCGCCTACAGAATTACGTAAATTTGCGTGATTTTTAGATTATAACAGTAGAAATCTATCCTATGTTATAGCTTAAACGAAACATAAATAGTTATATTACAATTTGTCCGTCCCAAATATTTAAGTTATTGGTTGTACAATAAAGATGCATATTTATCAAAAAAGCACTTCAAATCCTCCATACAATTTTACTATGGCGGCCGCGCGCCGATTTGTATATCGAGCTCTGTCATTCAGTCCAACCGCGTATTACGCTTATTGGATAATTGGACTATGAAATGCAAGAAAAATTTTCAATTCGAATACTTCCATTCCGCGTTCAACAAAAAACCTGATATCTGTGCCGCATTATTATATTAGTACTAGCTAACCCGGTAAAAACAAAACGTTGTTCTGACATACAAATTTAATTATTTCTCAGCTGTAAGAAATATACTTCACGACCTATTCTCATATAGTTGGTAGGTACATAAAAAATTTCATAAATATCGTTCGAGCCGTTTCGGAGGAGGGCGACCACAAACATCGTGACACTAGATTTTTATAAATAGATAAATGTATGTCAATAGTGGATAACAAAGTAAGTACTACCTGTAAACCCACAAGCGATTTCATTAACAACATATTATGTTGTGGCCAATGATGATGGATACTATAAAAGTGAAGGTTTTTGAATATTACTTATTCACGTTTAAACCTCTAAACAGATTTGGATAAAGCTTGGCGCATAAATAGATCATGATCCTGGATCCATTTAATTTTGGCATCCCAGATTTGTCACTTTGTTCGATATTCTAATCTATACTTAATATAACTAATGGTCGCCTAGTGGTCGAAATACGACCAAAATTATTTACATAACTATACTCTTTAATTGACAGTATTCCTAACCTTGCTACTTTGTTTTCTTTTTCTTACTATATATAAATACGTAAATATATTATAATATAAATAGAATATATCATTCCAATCCATCCAAAGTTTGCCTGTAAGATATTTCTGATATACTTATTATGTAATTATAATATTGATATATGTAACCATAGTTTCGAATAATAGTACTACATCAGCCGAACAATGCCGAAATACTACGAACGCGATTCGACTGCGTGTGTCAAATGCAAGGTTGTGTGCGTGTAGTGATTTTTCATTAATTTAATGTATTTCTAATGTATATTTTATATAAAAATTAAGATTCACCACACCTTCTCCATATAATCTTTAACTATGACAAATTTCATACTTCTCCGTCTGCGCAATTTTCGTAAAAAGGGGTACAAAGTTTTTGCTTCACGTATTAATATATAGACTAGCTAGCGGTGGCCAAGTGGTCAAAATTGGACCATAATTGTTCTTTTTATGTCTGATCGTTATTATATATACCGCGAAATTGCAATAGACGCTTAAGGTATGTTACTATAGTTATGAAGAATCGTACGACATCAACTGAACCATGCCGAAATACTACGAACGCGATTCGACTGCGTGTGTCAAATGCAAGGTTGTGTGCGTGTAGTATTTTCCCATTGATTTAATGTATTTCTAATGTATATTTTATATAAATATTAGGATTCACCACACCTTCTCCATATAATCTTTAACTATGACAAATTTAATACTTCTCCGTCTGCGCAATTTTCGTAAAAAGAGGTAGGTACAACGTTTTTGCTTCACATAAATATAGATGAAGAGGAAAGATTCGATTTTTGTTTGTTTGTTTGTAATGATTTAACTCAAAAACTACAGAACCGATCTTAAAATTATTTTACCATTAGAAAGCTATATTATCACCGAGTAACATAGGCATTATTTTATTTTAAAAAGTACTGTTACACCTAACCTAACCTAACCTACTTTTTTGCGAGCAAAGCCGCAAGCAAAAACTAGTATATTACAACACTGTTGTACACGAATATACCAGTGACGTCACACATACAGTTGCAAATCTTACGAGAAGAAATATTTCATTTATTCAAGAGGAAGAAGGAAAGAATATTGTTTATTTATATCTTAACCGAAACTCGCTTATAATATGTCAAGTTTGTGGTCTGGTAAAGTTTTATTAGGTTCACCGGTTATGTAATTTACAGTAAGTAGTTCACGGCATCTGAAAGTCTGAGAAAGCCGAAGTAGTGATAAAAATCATTGCAATTTTGTCCTGCGGGTTTACCTTACTGCGAATATCCGTACGAATTTGCTTAAACCAATATTTTTCTAATATTTACAGCCCAGAGTAACCGAGACGTGATTCTTTTCAATGTAATTAGGACAACCAATAAAATAATAAATGCTGGGGACTTTGGCTGCTTTGAGATGACCACTACCTTAATCTCCTTGTAGATGCTGAAAACCAACCGTAACATCGGAGAAAGTATCAATTTGAATAGTATATTGATATTAATAGTTTTAAGTAGACAACTCCATGACATGACCTTTTTATATAAGATGCTTAGAAATGGTTTAGATTGTCCAGCGTTTTTGTCATCCATAACCTTTCGAGTGCCGCGTCGAATTCCAAGACAGGCTGCAATTTCCGGGTTACTACATCAGCCCATTGCAAGAACAAATTTAAAACAGTCGTCTGCACTATCCAGATTGTCTAGAATGTACAACTCCTTGGACTGTGAAGTAGATATTTTTAACACTAGCTTAATTAAATTCAGATTTATTGTGTTGAGGTTGTTGAGAAACCGTAATTGTGTGTGATCAATATTTCTAGTAATGTTGTGTATACATATATACTTGTCAATATCGCAAATCATCAAACATTGTCTCCTTAAAGTTGCATGCGATGTATAATTTACTTTTTTTTAAAAACTTGTATCTGATCTGTAATTATAACCTAAGCACGTGTAGTGCTACTGTCCGCTAATTTGGTGCATGCGGTGACACCTTAAAAAGTTGTGCAATTTGTACTAATAACAACCAAACTGTAATTTTTGTGTCTTAAATATTTGTAACAACTACTGGATGTCCTTGTAATAAATAATAAATCTAAACTAAATGTTTTTAAATAAACCGCGGTAAAATCAGTTATGTAATACCAGTATTATATAATCAGTATAAGCTGGTTTGGACATATAGAAAGAATGGACGAGAAAATAATGACTAAGAAAGTTTATAAGGCTTAGTGTAAATAGTACATTCGTAAGAGGAAGACCGAGGTGTACGTTTCTCGATCAGATCGGAGACGTTCTCGACAAAAGCCAGGTTAAGAGCACCTTAAACCGACGAGCGTGTATGAGGAATGTGATGAAAGTGAATGAAACCAGAAAAGTGTGTCAGGATCGTAGCAAACGGAAATCTGTAGTCTCTGCCTACCCCTCTGGGAAATAGGCGTGAATCTATGCATGTATGTATGTGTTATTACCTCGCTTAAAAAAAAGCCAATTTTACTCGATTAAGCTACTTTTAAGCACGATTCTTGTGGGAGAGTTATTTTTCTTCGAAGCATAAGAGCGACACCTCGTTCGTTTTATATATATTTTACTGTGCTTCAAAACAGCCTATGTATAAATAAGCTACATGTTAAGCACATTTGCTTTGATTAATTAATTATTTTTCCTTGTAAGCATGCGAGTGAAGCTGCTGGCTGCTGCTGCGTTATATTTTCGACCGTTCTGAATAAATAGACTATGTTACTAGTAATGTACTCCAAACCGAATTTCGGTTACAGCAGCCAGTCGGAAGAACGGAGACTGGCCATCTGCGCAGGAGATATTATAGTGCTCAAGTGTGTGCGTAAATACAAGTGCACTCTCTGTTCCCTAACTCTCATGATCCAATGGAACGGTAATCCGACACAACCAGAGAGCGATCAGGCGCAGGACCAACGGCTTTACGTGCTTTCCGCAGCGCGGGGGTGTCTAACACTGCCAACTTCCTAACTCAGGGCTGTTATTGAGATTTCTTAACAAAAAAACTAAATAACTTTTTCTTGGCCTGACCCTAGATTCGAACCCGAGACCTTATGCACAGCAGTCGCATCACTACCGCTGCGCCACGGAGGCAATTCCTTGTTTATTAATATTAGGAACTCATCAACAAACATTTTATTAATTTATATATCAATTGATAACTTTTAACGTATTTAAAAAGTATCACTACATAGGCTATATATTAAGCACTTTTGCAGTTCATTAGAACTATTTAACGTTAGAAGCACGGCCACCGCGGGCATAAGCAAAGCTATTTATTTTACTATCCATTATACTTTCCTTCTTCCCTACAATAATCTGATGGCCATAATACCTATAACAGCAGATTGTATCCCTTCTGCTCGAGCGCTCACCCTTCAGTCCCAGACGCCCTTTGACCAGCTGTCAAGTCAACTGAAGCCAATAATAATTGCTCAAAAAATCGGTGACGTGTAAAGTTCTAAGATCGAGTGACGAACTTGGACAGGCAGGGAAAATTCATTATTTTTATCTGTACTATTGCTTTTTTGTTTGTCATTGGTTGTGGGTGCGACTACTGTGCTTGGGTATGATTCCCGGGTCGCGCAATGTAATTGTGATTTTCTTTAATAATATTCAGTAATAGTACTGAATCTGGCACTATGCCCCGTAGTCGCCTAGTCGGCAAGATTCCACGTAAAAAGAAAGATAATGAAATGTGTGTGTAATACACCTGTGCCTACCCCTTCAGGGATCGTGTCTGTATGCATGTACCGTTGTAAAACAGTTTACATATAAAATATTTTCTTTTAAATGCTTGCATAACAACAATCAACTAAATTAAAGTGTCTTTTTTCCGAGCTGTACGAAATACGCATTGAATAACTGTTGAAGTGGTTCTTTTATTTACAGTTTGCGAGCCTGGGTTTCAATAAAATTTAAGGCAAATGTACAGTTTGCCTACTACTAGGTATGGATCTATATTTTTAATATAAACAGAGTTTGGCTTAGTCCACCACGGTGACTTACAGCGGGTTGGCAGACTTCACATATCTTTGAGAACATTACAGATAACAGGCAGATTTTCTCACGGTGTTACCTTTCACCATTTAAAACATACATAACTCCGATAAGTCAGATGTGCGTGCCTTGAAATTAAACTCGAGACGCCAGCACACCAAACTAAGTCGCCAGAAAAATCCTCGAAATAATTTATATAGCTTTAAAACAAGGAATTATGATACTCACCCGTACCAATTAGGCAACATCTTAAAATACAAACAAGAATTCACCCCTCAACACCTTAGAACATTAAGGGGTATTTTCAAAGAAACTTTAACGACACTCCACAAAGTAAGGGGTGATGAAATACCCCAATAATTCTCCCCTCTTGTCAAAGAAGGTGGATTAGAAGCCAAAGGGGTTCCTACAAAGGAAAATCGTTAGGCATGCTAACACAGTTTTTTATACAATACCCTTTAAAATGCATGGTGAATGCAGAGGCACGAGTGTTGGAATATATTTTATGTTTTGAACCAAAACAAGATTCTTTTGGTTCAAAACTTAAAATGTGTAGATGTAAGATATACATACATAGTCGCTTTTATCTCAGTTGTCTTATTTAGAAAATAAATATGGTGAACTGGTAGCTAGAGAACTTTTTTTTTTTAAAGTAGTATCTGTTTGATAGCAGCGATAGACTAGTGGGAGAGCGTTAGACTGCCACGCAGAGGTCTCGAGTTCGATTTCAAGGCGCGCATCTATGACTTTTCGAAGTTATGTGCGTTAATTATCGCTTGTTTTCACGATGAAGGAAAACATCGTGAAGAAACCTGCATCCCTGAGAATTCTACATGATGTTCTTGGAGATCTGTGAAGTCTACCAATCCGCACTGGGCCAGCGTGGTAGACTATGGCCTAACCCTTCTCACACGCAGAAGAGGCCCGTGCCCAGCAGTGGGACAATTTTATACAAGGCTGCTTTTGTTAACTGAATGATTTTATAAGTACCTACCTGTCGAAAGGTGTATGGTAATTACAAAGAAAAGAATCAATTATTCATTTAGGTCTTATATAGTAAAGTAACACTTATGAACGTCATAATATGTGTATACACAAACACACTTCGCAGGGTTGTTTCAGTGGCGCAAATGTAGTGATTACGACGGATACTATTCACGTGTTCAATTTCCAGGCTGTGAAAAGTGTTATTGGTATAGAAATACTTAGTAGCAACATGGAGTTTGAAACTTTATTCAATGGACGGCAATAGGCTCACCCCTATTATATAAAAATAATAATAATATCAGCCCTGTATTAAACTGTACCACTACCGAGCACGGGTCTCTTCTCAGTGTGAGATGAGTTAGACCATAGTCCACCACGCTGGCCCAGGCAGGTTGGCAGACTTCACGTATCTTCGAGAACATTATGGAGAACTCACAAACATGTAGGTTTCCTCACGATGTTTTCCTTCACCGTTAAAGTGAGCGATAATTGACTTTTCAGTACGCATATAACTTCGAAAATCTTCTTTCGCCTTGGTATCGAACTCGAGACCTCTGCGTGCCAGTCCAACGGTCTCCCACTAGGCTATCACTACTTATTACGTGGGCCTAAAACAGCTGCCTAAACGTCAGTGTAATACACCTATATCTAACCTTCAGAGCCACGACTATGCTCGCGTTATCGTACATTTTGTAAATAAACTTCTATTCCTTTGGGAATAGTACTTTTTATGGCTGAAAGATTTCTAGCTACTAGCGGTCGCCAAGTGCAACCATAATTGATTTAAATTTTAAGTTGATTATTATTATATAGCGAAATTGCAATAGGTATGTACTTAAGGTATATAACCATAGTTACGAAGAATTATACGACATTAGTCAAACAATGCCGAGCTACTACGAACACGATTCGACTGCGTGTGTCAAATGCATGGTAGTGTGCTTGCGCAGTTTTTTCATTAATTTAATGTATTTCTAATGCATATTTTATAAAAATATTAGGATTCGCCACTCCTCCTCCATATAAACTTCAACTGTGCGAAATAACGTACTCCTCCGCCCACGCAATTTTCGTAAATAGGGGTACAAAGTTTTTGCTTCACGTATTAATATATAGATACTATAACCCTGACAATGTGTATGTTTCATGATGATCGGTCGAGTAATTAAGGCGTGAAAGCGTAACAAACGAACTCACATTCGCATAAATAATATTAGTAAGGATATATGTTTGTATTTTGCCAGAAATGTTTTTATTTCCGCGCTTTTGGGGCCAACCAAGCCTATTACCATCTGACGGCCATAGTTCTCAAATTCCAACTGACACTGATTTTCTGCACAATAAAACTTTGATCAACACGGCTATCGAAGTTGGAGTCTCATTATAGGGCATTGCATAAATGCTCATGTTTCCAACACACCAACAAAACAAAAGAATTTCGCGTATCGTCGTTGTCTAATGACCAAATATATTGAGCTCGCAAAACCAGCTACATGAAAGTTATTGAGAGCTCTATTTAAATAGTCATGCACGTAGCGATCATACGTGATACAGCTGATACGATAGTATCTATAATAATGTCTGTGAAGGAATTTGACAATACGCCACCAACTAGAAACTGAACCACGGAAAAGTAAAGACGAAGGATATGGCATTATAGCTATCAAAACTTGTGCTACAATTATAGGAATGGAAAAAAAAAAAAAATGAAATAAAAAGCCTACCAAGAAAATGTTATTACTTTCTAGTAATATGTATCATGGATTTAATGAAAGCCTTGCGAATTTTGTAGAGATGAAAAGATTGTTTGAATGATTAAAAGCGCTAATTTAGATTTTTTTTAACATACGGTTATATTTGGCTTATTCTTTTTACATTTTATTTTCTTTGAAATTAATCTACTATATACGGATTTTATCGCGTTGTTTATTTAACACTTTATAACATAATTTAGAAACTGTTACACTACTATACTACCATTAAACTTTACTAATTTTAAGCTAATTAAATTATTAAAACTATTTATATTTAAGTTTACACTTTCCCCGACGTTTCGGTTGCAGCAGCCATGATCACGAGAAGACTAAGATGGTAGGTGTCTCAATGTTCCAGTGTAGTTATTCCAAAGTACTTGAACATAATTTAATCATTGGTGTTTCTACTTACGCAGAATGAGCTCAAAGTATCATGAAGTCTAGCTGTGGTTTGCTTCTTCTTTTATGCTCTAATACATTTATTAAGGAAGGTTATATGCTACCTAACATCACGCTACGACTCTTAAGTAAAACGACGTACCTACGACTATTTATTTTAATTTTAATGCTACCATTCGCTCTAAGATTTCTCTGTTACAGGGGATTTTACACACACTGAAACAACGGACACAAATAACATATGGATGTTCCAAGTCTGGACTTGGAACAACAATTTGTGGATGACATGAATACTCACTCCATGTGGAATTCAAAGTCTTAATCCACGGCACGGTAGCAACGATGAGGCAACTGCATGCCCGATACGATATCCATGCAGTCCATTTAGCTATAATAATAATTTAGCGACACCCTTATAACAATTTTGAATGCCATATCAACAATGTTGCTTCTCCATGATCAGAACAGTAGATACTATTCATAAATGCGCCTTGTATTACTCTGTGAGCACCTTTGTCTCGGTGCAGTTTGCCATTAAATTTAGTTAAGGCGCTTTCATTGAACAAGGCAAAGGAATATTATTAGGTTGGGTAGATATGGAATTTGTGTAGGACAGTGTAGGTGTTCTAATTTTAGTACCTGTGAGTCAGTATTAGTGTTTCATATCATAACACATATTGCTTGATTAACTTTGAGTAGGTAGGTTGCCAGTGCGCCGCATATTATAGGTTCAATCTACTTACTCTGCCGTCATATGGAAAGAAGACGAATCTGCAAAAATAAAAGATATTTTTAAAGTAGGTATACTGGTCGATCCGTCTTTTTTTACTGATTCCAAATTGCTGATTACCTTAGTTTTGAATAAAAATTGTTAGTTAGGTATGTCTTTTTTCCTTATGACTAGCCATACACAAACAGTTTAACGTCTTTATATTTACCGAGGTCCAAGGTTTGTAATACTTTCATACGATCATGAAGTACCGTTAAATAAATATTGAACAGGTATTTTTATTACTTCCAATTTTGATAACAAGTGTCTAGACTTTTTGTTAACCCTCACCCACCCTTCATTATAATATGTCTATGTTAGCTGGGTTTGCGCGGAAAGAGTAACGGGTGGGATACCAATCCACGGCCTTACGATCACAAATCCGATGCCTTATCTATTAGGCTACCACCGATTCTACTTCTTTCTTTTTCTTGGCTGCGTTGCTCGTTGTATTTTTAGATAGCACATACAGTTCTTTAATTCTGAGCAATGCACACGCAAGCAACGCCGCGCACCTGAGCTAGTAATTGTACAAAGCAAAACAATAATAAAGAATTCTCATACAATATTTTACTGCCTCCGCAAAACTTTGTCAGTAACTCGCTATCTTATTGCTAAGAGTTGTTTATTTATTGGTGCTCCCACACTGGCTGTTACAAAATGTTTACAAACATTATTTAACACTAAACATTGATTAACAAATGTTAGGAGTTGTTACATTCTATTAAGAATTGTAAGATGTTTTGAGTGCTGCTACACTGATGGAAAATGTTTACAAACATTGTTTAACATTTTAAAACATGATATCGGTTCGCAGTTTGGATTTACGTCCCGAAGCGTCTACACGAAAATGGAAGAATATTTACCCATTGTATTAGCTTTTATTTTTTGTTTAAATAAAAGCGCTCTAAGTGGATGCGCCAAACGTTAAGTGCTAGAGAAAAGTATAGTATACCCTCATGTCGTCTGAATTAATGTTTACGAACAAATGATAACAGATGTTTTAATTTATTACAATTTGTTAACAAACAATTTTGTTTAGGAATATATAGTAAACATTAACTAACATGAAAACATATTAAAAAAAATTTAACATTGTGATCAAATGTTTGCTAAAAATGTTTACTAATGTTTGTAAACATTTTGTAACAGCAGTGTGGGAGCACCATATTAAACAGTTTTCTAACAAACCTTTGAACTATGCTAGTTTCAAAGTAATATACAACACTGAAATGGTTTCTTCTCACTTTCAGTTTTTGAGTAAGGTAGAACCACAAGATACATGACATTCACTTAAATTACTGGACATCATCAGAAAACCTCAATAACACTTAGCTAGACCCGGTAAACAAATCCAAGACTTCAAGCACAGCAGTCATATTCTTTATCGCTGCGACACCGGAACAGTCAAATAGATACCGATGACACAATACTAACTTGATAATCGAGTCATCGATATCGCATACCCGAATCAGTTACATACCAACTGAAAAGGATCCAATGAGAATAAGTTCCTCACTACTTTATACAGGGCGATTTTGAAATCGTGTAATTCCTTTTAACCGCGCATTCTACTGGTGGTATAGAATAACCGTGACCTTATTTTTAATTTATTATTATATATTTATTTTTTTGGAAAAATTAATGTGTAATTTTTTTCGTGAAATAGTGTCATATAGTCATATGTTAACCAACCGAGGCAATTTTAATTTTTTAGGTACTAATTTAAATAAAATAACATATCAATTATTAATGTCGTCAATAATAACGGGCGGTCCTTTTTATTGGTCCTTATTATTCAAGACATCAGTTATTGTTCCGTTATTAATTTTAAATTAGTAAAATATTAAGATTGTGTCGGGTGGTTAACATATGACTAATTGAAACAATTTCATGAAAAATCCGTACATAAATTATTCGAAAACCATAAATCTAATTAAAAAAATATATGGTTAGGGTTATTCTATATCACCAGTAGAATGCGTGGTTAAAAGATATTATACGATTTCAAAATCATCCTGTATAATACTACCTTATAACAAAGAAAACGAGCTCAATTCATCAATAGTAAGATGCACTACAACTGCAAACATTCAACAGCCACCTAGATTTATAAAACAAATATTTTTCACTTAAATAAAAACAAAACACATTCAGCTGAACCGCACACAGTGTTCACACACAAACTGTAAAATAAACAAAGTTTAGATCCCAAACGTGCCATAACCGGACAGTATTACATCTGCCATTGTATGAGCGGTACAATTTGTAGCACAAACTAACGTAACGACACTCACGACTGCCACTTAATTGCGCTACGTTGACTTAGGTAGTAAAACATTTTGTGCTAGGCTAACTTAGACTTGCTCGTAAAATTCTTTATAAAGGTTAACGTCAACTTGTCACAGTCGCACGCAAAGTTCTGCATGCAAAACGAACATGTGCCTCTTTATCACTTAATACAAATAAATATTGTAATGGACAACAGCTTTTAATATTAGGAGCTTGTCTGGATAAGTATTTTATTTTATAAGTCTATTCTACGTATAAGTCTACACTAAGAATAATTTCTGTGCAACGGAGGACTTTACAAACATTCAAACAACGGAAACAACGAAAATGCGGTACAATTATTTGCGACTCTTAAATTTTTTTGGAGCCAAATATTGTACATTCTTCGACACGTGACAGTGGTGAGGATTAAACGTGATCATTAAACGTCTACCCCATCCATGCCGTCAATTAAGTATCCTTATTATAAAGAATACAGCAAATAATCCCATGCTATGTTCTTAGCAGTGAGTACTAAAAACGGAACAATTTAGTTTTTTACTAAAGACACCACCCCGATCGTCATATTTTATTTAATTCAAGCGTATCAATGACAGTTATACAGGCAATACAAATAGATAGTTGAACTACTACTACTACTACTACTACTACTACTGGAGACTCACTAACGCTTCTCTCGGAATTAGAACATGCATCGTGCGAATGTGAATTCTCAAATCCCATGCGTGCGAAACGTTCGGTGTTGCCAAGTGCGCGTTCACCTTAGGAATGACGTTAACTTAATACCTACTACATACTATGTTTTAGGCAAGCTTTAATTATGAACGTTGAGATCTCGTAAACTGGATACTCATTTTAAACTGCGTTGTTGAACTGATGGTGGAAACTCAAAAGTAGAGCCACTGTCCGTTGGGTTTTGTTTCTCTGAAGTCCCGTTCTAATATTCAAGAAACGAGCCGTTTTAGCTACGGACAGTTAAATTTTGACATATTTGTCTAAGAATATATGTCAAAAATTTAATGTCCGTAGGTAAAACAACTAGTCTGTTTAATATTTCTATATTTGCCCTATTCCTACAAGGCGTAAAGGGTTTGGGCCTTGCCACCGTTCTTGCATGTGCAAAAACGAGACAGCGCTATAAAGTGTATTGCTTTGTGCTCTCGCACACGACACAAAAATGGTATAAGACAGATATTTGTCTGGTTCCAGGTATTTTGAAGTAGGTTGTTACTTTGGGCGATAGTCGATAATTCTTTTTATAAACTTCGACATATCACTCTTACGCAAATACGAATGCGATACTGCAATTCGATTCACATTGGGGACGGCATATATGCAATTTAAAGTATGCTCAAAAATTATAAAATTATATGATGTTTCTAAACATATTGCTAGTCATAATTATGACGTATGACAGCGACAGTAGCCAAGTGGTTGAGTCTGCACATCAAGTTAGACACCCTATATACGCATAACTACGGTACATATAAAATAGAAAATTGTTGGAAAGGGACAGTGCATAGTGGAGTCGATGTAATGGTAAGGATAGTATACTATAGATTAGGAGGGTACGTAACAAAATATAACGCACTCTCTCGCACGATTCGCAGCGTTCAACTTCTAATAGTTCAAAGTCCAAACAGTCTAGGTTGATGTGTCGCTGTGTGTACATGACTAAAATGAGTTGTATATGACTGAAACTATAATTTAGTGACGACAAGAGTGGCCCTGTAATTCTTCTAGATATCTTCTCATAGACTTAAACCTTTTGCAGCAATAACTCATTAGCCAATAAACTTTGACGTTCATATGTTTGAGGTGACCTAATGAATTACTTTTCATTTAGACTTAAGTTCGTGCACTACACTGTATCCTTGACTTATTGCGTTAAACATAACTGTATTCGAATACCATCTAAATATAATTTTCCGTATCGCTAGTATGAACAACTTTAGCAAGACGGTGTCAATAGATAGTAAAGTACCCATATGACAATATTATCCCAACATTGGCACAACACTGCGAACTATCCAAAGCCAATAATTTCTCAGACCAGGGAACAAACTTGTTACCATAGTAAACTGTTATCAAAACTTCATACCTCTGGGAACAACATCGAACAAACTCGAAACAGCGCAAACTATTTTATATTGAAGTAATAAAATATTTCTTTAAACAACATTTTTCGGATTTTTAGTTGGATATAACGCTCATGGGATTAATGGGATATATATTTTATAATTAATGTGCTTTTAAAGTTCCATTGCGCACGTGGTTTTATTGCGGTTGGAGTAAAAATTAAAAAAGGTTTCTGCTTATTGTCCAGTTCGAGTTATAATGTAGAAGCAAATGGCCAATTCTCTCTCAATATGGAAAATATCACAAATGTTTTCTCCTATAGAAACGACAAATGTAACAATAAAATTGCCTTTTAATTCCCAATTGATGTTTATTAGACTAGATCGGAATTATATGTGATACCAAGTTAGAGGGAGTCGGACTTCTATGTAAAGATCTCGAGTTCGAAACCCAATGTACTAATCTCTGATCTTTCAAACTATACATACATACATACATAAATTCACGCCTGTTTCCCAAAGGGGTAGGCAGAGACTACGGATTTCCATTTGCTACGATCCTGACACACTTCTCTGGCTTCATTCACTTTCATAACATTCCTCATACACGCTCGCCGGTTTAAGGTGCTCTTAACCTGGCCTTTATCCAGAACGTCTCCGATCTGATCAAGAAACGTTCGCCTAGGTCTTCCCTTTGCGACTGTTCCATTCACACTAGCCTTATAAACTTTCTTAGTTAGTCTGTTCTCGTCCATTCTTTCTACATGCCCAAACCAACTTAACATACCCTTTTCTATTCTCGTCACTATATCCACTTTTATGCCGCATCTATCTCTAATCACACTATTCTTTATTCTATCTTTCAGAGTCACACCACATATATTTCTCAGCGCTCTAATTTCTACAGCATTTATTCTGCTCTCATGCTTCTTTTGGCATACCCAACTTTCACTTCCATGCAGAAATGTATTCACTAATAGTCCTCTATGAACAGCCAAACGTGCCTTTTTGGATAATTTCAAACTATGTGCATATTAATTTATAGTTATTGTGCAATTTGGTTACAAGCTACTAGTATTCTTTTAACCCATCCAGCTAAGGTAGAATTTTTTCTATTAGGAGGGTACGTCAGCAGTACAATGGGTTGGATTCAAACCGGGTAGGGTTTGAATCCAACCCTGAATGAATCTCACTCGAAAGTCTAGGCGCAAGTACGTACGCTGCGATTCTGGTCATACTAAGTATTTAATACGTTGTACAAAATTGCATTCGAATAAGGATTACTTACACTATATATATATATATATATATATATATATATATATATCTCTAATGACTAGCAGCGATAGCACAGTGGGGAGACCAACAGACTGCAATGCAGAGGGTCTCGGTTACGAACCCACGTCGAGCACCTCTGACTTTCGGAAGTTATATGGTTTTTCGAAATTATGTGTGTATTGATTGACAATTATCGCCTGCTCCGTGCCTCGGAGAGCACGTTAAGCCGTCGATTCCGGCTGCCATGAACATCTATGGCAGTCGTTATTGGGAAGTCAGTGCCCTATAATATCCTGACACTAGTATAGCCTTAGGGTATCGTTAGCCTACGGGTTGCAAGGTCAGGTGGCAGCCGCTCCGTGTAAAAACTGACATCCAGTCAAATCTGGTTAGACCAGAAAAACCGACCCGAGAGTGACTTGGGAATAATAAGGGCTAGGGAGAAGATATATATATATATATATCTAATGACTAGATACGTCTATGACGCAGCAATAGTGAATGCAACGGCTGTGCATGAGTGTTCGATTTCCGAGTCGTACATTGCGTTATTGAGCTTTTCTCTCAAGAAGTTCTCATTAGCAGCACGGAGTGAAAACGTGCCCAATGGCGAAATGTGGATGTAATACACCCACCTCTTTTGGGACATAGGCACGTGATTATGTATGTATTCTTATATTATTAATGCGATTTTTTTTTGTTTGTTTGCATTCACGCCTCAACTACTCGACCGATCATCATGAAATTTCGCATGCACGTCGTCGGTGATACAGAAAAGGACACGAGGTACCTTTTATCTAGAAAAAGTACTATTGTCGAGCGAAGCCGCTGGCTAAAGCTAGTTCAATTATAATTTGAATCCAATTTTGTTACCATTTCGTTTTTTTTTTAATCAATCTTTATTATGATAACCTTCACATGTAAATCTCAATTCGTTTTACAAGCCTGCTCGGTACTTTCGGTACTTACGGTCTCAAAAAAGTATGATATTGTTTTTGACATTTTATACCGTCATGAAATATGCAATTTGATGGGCGTGATGGATAGGATGTCACCTGACATCCTATATTTTACGAAGTATATTTGCCTTTTTTTAATTATATGCATTAATATTGATGTTTGCAATCGACGCTATCCATCGCTCGGTACTAATATCCTATTACTTTTGGTTCCTGTAGAAGTGCGGCGCTGTATTCTGTGCTATATGGTATAGCAGTGAATTACTTCGCTAGTCATGTGGCGGCTTCACAATACTCAGTACGGTGAGCCGAGCTACTCACCACACAACTAAATATTTGGGGAACGGCGTAGCATGCACGCCGCGAATTCCGTCCATTCCCTCACGAAACTGTATTGGATAATGGACTCGTGTTTCGATTGTATACGAAAACTTTCAATGTATATATCTATGTTAGTATACCGCATTTTCTATATATAGAGTGGTTTATCGCGTTGTTTGCGTCATCGCAAACAGAGAAACCGCTTTTAGGATTATTATGTTATGTTGGACAGTACGATTAATTATTGCAATATTGTTCTTTTATTTCTTAGTAATAATATTAGTCCTGTATATAAACTATCCTACTGCTGGGCAAGGGTTTCTGCCCTAGGCTAGCGCGGCTAAGATTTCACACATTTTCCAAATGATCATGGAGAGCTCTCGGACATACAAGTTTTCTCACGAAGTTCTTTTTTTATACCACTAAGGTGGCAAACAAGCATACGGACCACCTTATGGTAAGTAGTCACCGTAGCCTATGGACGCCTGCAACACCAGAGGCATCACTTGCGCGTTGCCGACCCTATAGAAAAGGAATTTGGAAGGAGAAGGAGCGGGAAGAGGGGAAGAGAGTGATAGAGTCTCCGGCACTCTCATTCGCCGAACGTAACACAACAGTAGGAATACTTCTATTTCACGTCGATATTCTGTGAAAGGGTAGTCCTTCCCCGGTCGAGCCGGCCCATGCATGCTGAAATCAGCGAGACTCTACTACTCATATATTCATGTTCTGCTTCACCTTAAAATTATTTAACTATTTATTACGCACATAGCTTCGAAAGCTCGAGATTTCTGTGTGGCAGTCCAATGATTTCCTACTTTGTTTCGGTATTGTTTTAGCACATGCATCTGCAGCTCACCTCATGGTAAGCGTTCTTTGCTGTATTTTCATGGCGCTACTGCCTACCGTAAACCACAGATGGCAAACGAGCACACGTTCTGCCTAAATGTAAACAAATATCGTTGGCTATGTACACATATAACATCAGACACATCTCCCGGGCATTGTCACTTAAGATGATAGAAATGGAAAAAGAGAACCAAGGGGTATCCATTTTCATCGCTTTGACCTCACGACTCCAGGCACAAATACAATATTCTACTAATCATTTAAATGTGCAAGTTTGTGAAAACTTTAAGATGTTTTGTAAAGGAGCTTCTTAACGGGCAATACTTTTAATGTTATATGAGACTGCAACCTTTTCAGTTATAGCCACCAAGAAACATTTGAATGTGTCGATCATTCTAAGGCGCCGGCAGGACTAAATTATTTAAATCATACTCGTATAATATGTATTAAGATCGCACTAAAATGTCTTCATTAAGAAGAAAAAGCTTACGGGTTACATGTAGAAGGATACTGTATAATTGTCAATATGGGTGGACATGATGATATTCCTTCTTTATTGAAGTGAAAACTTATTTAGGCGCGTTGAGCACTTTTTGGGTGAACAAAAAGCGTGAAACCCGCGTCATCGTCACCGCACGCTAGTTACTTAGTTTTCACTTCTATCGGCAGTCCCCAAAGACAGCCCCACATTTTTTTTTTGAAAGACACATTTCGCTCTAGGAATAAATCCTGTGTCGCGGGGGACTTTACAAACATTCAAACAACGGACACAAAGAACATCCAGACTCGGTAGGTACAACCATTTGTGGAACACACAATGTTTTGTCCCCTGTGGGATTCGAACCCACAACATTCGGCGCAATGGCAATGGCGAGGCAACCACTTAAAGCATTACGCCATCCGTGCTATGAAATCTTCTTATATTAAGACTGCGCCGAGCGAAATGTGCCAAAACAGGCGGTCACAGTTAAGTTGATAAAATAAACACTTTTTGTTTAATACAAATATAAAATATACATTTACCATAACAATGAATGTGGTTACAATTACTCCGTGTAAAAAACTTAAAATAATTAATATTTAAATTACGTAAATTTGCACGAAAAATGCAAAAACTTAAGCTCGTGTTACGTGATTTTTACATTATAACAGTAGAAATCTATCCTATTTTACAGCTTAAACGAAACATAAATATTTATATTACAATTTGTCCGGCCCAAATATTTAAATTATTGGTTGACAATAAAGATACATATTTATCAAAAAAGCACCTCAAATCCTCGATACAATTTTACTATGGCGGCCGCGCACTGATTTCAATATCGAGCTCTGAGATCATTCAGTCCAACCCATAGATTACAATAGTCCAACCGCGTCTTACGCTCGGCGCAGTCTACGTATTTAGAATTTAGGTGACATTGTGTGTCAGATGACAAATTAACGTCAAGAAACGTAGGTATTAAAATATTAGAGTGCATTTGGCAGATACTGGAAATATTATAACATTTTCTACTCCACGGAGACTATATAAAAGTAAACATTACATGTGATAAACTGAGTGTAGAACAACGTTTTGTGTTTCTTTCCAGAACAAAGTGAATACTTATTATGTTTGCTGAGACACAGGTGCGAAGTACTGCAGCATGCACGGAATAAACTTCGTGTGTGCAAATGTATTATATCGCTTTTTACTTGCGTTTCTTATTTTTATTATTAACCATGGTTTGAAACATACATAGCTTTTTTATGTACTCGTATTAGTAGATTGCCGCTTGTATTTTCAAGGAAAGGTAGGCAGATTTGCGGCATGTCTTCTCTTCTGTATGTACTGAATGCGTTAATGGCGTAGTGGCTATGGAGATTGCCTCGCCACTTTGCCGACTGATGTGGGTTAGATCACCACATGGAAGAAAAATTACCTATAGACGCAAAAAAAACTGTTTTTTTGCTTCAGACGTTACTTGTGTTCGTTGTTTGAATGTTTGCGAAGTATCCCGCAACGTTGGATATATTTGGCAGTTGTACTTTTAAAACAACACTTTCGAGCTGTCTCCATATTAATTTTATTTCAATGCTAACGTGTGTATGTTTCTACTTTAGTTTTGTAAAATTTAAAATCTCTTCTTAGGATTAGCCTGGTGATCCGTGATACATTTTTTATCTAATTCAGACACAAGTACCTATATATAAAATTTACAAAGTCTATATGTGAAACTAGAATGTGATAAGAAATTAATTGTATTCTATCACTACATAAACAAAAGCTAACGAAATGTGATTATCTATAAAATTTTGTATCATTCGTATATTTTTATATTCGAAAGCTAATCGAAATATTAAAATCTAATTATAATAAAATTGTTATTGATCGATGTCTGAACATAGGAGATTATTAAAGAAAAATTACGTAATTTTTCTTCAAAATCTCCTTAATAAAAGCTTATAAGAGGTATGATTGCCAAAACATTATATTATTATATCCTTAAATAATAACACTTTAAATACAACTCCATGCAAATTAAATAAAAATAGCACCTACTTCCAAATACCACGTGTACGTAATAACGAGCAAAACTTAATATTTAATAATAATTAAAAAGCATTAAAATTTGACATTGTTCGCGCATGAGAAGCGTAGGTATTAGTGAATTAACTACGACCTATCGAATCAAGTTTCGAATAATCATTTACGATACGAATGGAAACCAGCGACAATAAATCGATAAACATTCGAATGCGAGATCGTACTAGTATTGATATTCGAATAACTTTTATCGAAACAATTGCAATACTTTCAACTTATCAATATTTAAACTACTAACATAATCCTTACAACTACAAGCTGTGTGAACATATCACTATCTATTTGAAGCACTATAGACCTTCAAAACAAGCCTCCGAGGGTACGGAAACTCTAACAGTTAATACAAAGGCGCGGCATACCAATACGAAGTACGCAACACAGTTGCTTGAGTTCCCATTGTTCTGTTAATTTACAAGGCATTACTTTATGAAGTTTCGCGGGCGTGTGCCGGTAAACATTTGCATATAAGGCTCCTTTTATCCCTTAGATAGAGTAAACGCTGCGTTTTTAAATGCTAGTTTTATATGCATAAGATTAAATGCCTATCTTATGAAATAAGTAATAATTTATTTTACAAACACACGTACACACGGGTACACATCAAGTTAGACACCCTATATACGCATAACTACGCTACATACAAAATAGAGAATTGTCGAAAAGGGACAGTGCATAGTGATGTCGATATAATGGTAAGAATAGAGAGTAACAAAAATATAACGCACTCTCTCGCACGATTCGCATCGTTCAACTTATAATAGTTCAAAATCCAAACAGTCTAGGTTGATGCGTCGCTGTGTGTACCATAAATTACACATATCTCGCTATTTTATTAAGTTTATTATATTTTATTAAATTTATTAAATTGCGAGGAAAATAAATAAGATAACTTTGAAACTTTCATAAAATGATTAATTTATTCGAGTTCTTATTATAACAAACACTATTGTTCTCTTATCTCAACTGTGAGCACTCATCTTAGTGTCATTTTTACACGCCCTTTAAGTACAATGAAGTACATCAATAATTTCAAACCTGAACCATCCGTATATCGGCATTGAAGAAAAGCGCCAGAGAGAGTATTTATATAAGTCGCGGTAACGAAACCATAGCGCGATTCAGCCTGACGGTACAACGCCATCTATCGGGCGCTAGTGAAAACAATTATCATTACAACGGTATTTTGCATGTCTTCAATGCGAAGTATTTATTCTATAAATGTGTTTGAAATGATTTTTTATTTTATCGGTTGTTTTCCATTCACATAGTTATGTACTTACATAGTTCTTCGTTTCAAGTATTATTAAACAAACAAAAATTAAACTTACAAATTTCTCGTACAAAGAAATTTTATTACTTAAAAAGTATTTCCCGTACCGGGAATCAAACCTGAGCCTCCTGGGTGAAAGCCAGGTATCCTAGCCACTAGACCATACGGGAGATATTTATTTGCGTTGTTTTACAGTTTCACTATTGAGTAGACCTATACCCTACTTGCCTGGGGCAACTAATAAATGACGATTGTGAAAGGATATCACTCACGCGTTGTTTACCCTTTATCCTATTGAGTAGCAGTGGCACACTGGGGGCCAGATACAATAGATTTTTAATTATAATTATGGTACCTACCTTTTAGACGTGAGTCTTATATATCACGATTATTATTAAAATTCTATTTGTTTGTTTTATCTATTGTCTAATTAGGCAACGGAAACAACGTTAATGCATCCAAAATCACAATGCCTCCAAGACAGACTTATTCATCAACTCGACTGGGAGAAACTCGTCCACGTAGTCGAGTTGGGAATAATTAATTTTATCTATTCTTTTATTATGCGTCGCGACCGAAGGCATATCAACTACGCGCTCGAGTTGATACACCTATTTTTTGGGATTTTGTTTGTTCGTCATCTCGACCGACTACAAAAAATACATTCTGGTAGAAAATGTTTAATAATCATGGAAACAATTATATTGTTAGCCAGAATAATATGCGTGCTGTGCTAACATAAAGATCATAGATAGAGGGATTACTATCTCTGGTTTCGTAAAAACGTAGTCGTTACATACATATATCCTGATTAGAGGTTTGTCTCTTTCTTGCAACTTTGTTTTTTCGTTGCGGGAAAGAGACAATATAATGATCAATCGATCACTGCTTGAATAACGTTTATACAGGGTGTCCGGTAATTAATGGATAACCTGGAAATGTCTTATAGTGGAACTGATGGCCGTTCAGAAAAAAATATGGAAAAAAATCTATCCTAAGTACTACCTGGGATACTTATATGTTTTTTTTTTAATTACCATGTATAAATTTCTTGTATACTACGACCATAAATGAATGAAATCCATCGGTTGTTTGTTGTTTTATTATTAAACACTAATTATGCTAATAGATAGACAGTCAAAAGTATGCTATGCTTATATAGCTTGAACTTTTTAATATATATATATATATTTTTTTATTTAATTTTTCTGAACGGCCTTCAGTTCTACTATAAGACATTTCAAGGTTATCCATTAATTACCGGACACCCTATATGTAAACTTCAAATTCAACTTCACTTTCATGTTGATTTTTGAAATATACCTACATATTTTAATTGAACAGTTTTTTTATTTTACCCGTTGAAGAACAAAAATTTATTGAAAACGAACCACTTTTGTATCTCACTGTACAATAGTGCCTTATATTTTCATTGTCGGTCGAGTTGATGAATACAAGATACGAAAAAATAACTTCAGCGACTCGACGAAAGAATAATTGGTATTTAATCTTCCCGACTTGGCCACGTGGACGAGATTCTCATGGTCGAGTTGGTGAATAAGTCCCATGAGATGTAGAATCCCATCTTACCCCAGAAACACAACAGAAAAACATTTTTGTGGCAATCTGTAAATACTTCTGCACTGTCATGTTACAAGCTAAGCCGCTTTCTTTCCATCCACCTCGGCTTGTCTAACTTATCTTATCTTATCTTGTGTGGGGGCCAGTCAGTACAGACCGGCGACACTTCGACCCAGTGGGATCTTTTGTGTCGACTTCCCCAATAACGACTGCCATAGATGTTCATGGCAGCTGGGACCGACGGCTTAAAGTGCTCTCCGAGGCACGGAGCAGGCGATAATTGTCAATCAATACGCACATAATTTTGAAAAGTCATATAACTTTCGAAAGTCAGAGGTGCGCGACGTGGGTTCGAATCCGAGACCCTCTGCATTGCAGTCTGTTGGTCTCCCCACTGAGCTATCGCTGCTCTTTCGGCTTATCTTTATCAATGGCCGTAGTTTCGGATCCAAAACCACGCCTTGTTTTACTAAATCCTAATCCATATTAATATTTTAAATGCGAAAGTGTGGTTTTCCCTTATTGGTAGTCTGTTTGTAACGTTTTCACGCTTCAACAACTCGACCGGTTATCATGAAATTTCTCACAAGTACACGTTGTCAGGGGAACAGAAAAGAAGACATTTAGGTAGAATATATGGTACCCCACTAGCATCGGGAACAGGGTCCAAGCTGCCGGTGGTTAGGATTCCAGAGACAGGAACCTCCTCACAATGCGTGCCGTATCTAAAAGCACTGCCTTCTGCATCAAAACCTTGATCCAAGCACCCAACGCGAGCCTCTGTGATTGAATCTCTTGACTATTAGACCATTGAAAGATATGACTATCGGCACAATGATCGCCGAATCTATATCCCACATGTCGACAACCTCGCGAGCTAAATCGAGATATTTAATTTGTTTACCTTTTCCAGCTTTCGTGAGATTGCCGTCATGCGGAATGGTGACATCGATAATCATTGTGCGGCGCTCTGATCTATTATTATGATTATTATTATTATTATTATAGGTGTCAAGCATTGCCAATATGATGTCAAGATGGAACATCTTCTTGGCATCCAGGTAAAATATCTAATATTCCCTATTAAATTATTCTAATATTTCCCAGCGGTTTAGTGTGCACACCGACTTTACCCCAAAATGTTTAAAAGTTCGGGAGTCATTCGTCGGAGTTGTAAAGTAGTTTTTAAGTCTTTCGTTTATTGTGTGGGTGTTTCAACTTCCAATTAATGTGCCTCTGAAGTTGCTCGAGCTTGGCACTCTCGTTCTGTTTTGTTTGCTTTCGAATAATATTGCATGTACGAAGAGTACTGCTAAATATAGGTAAAAAATTCATAGACATAATATTACTAAGTATAAAAGATTTATATCTTAGTTATGATATAATTTCTATGTCAATAACCTAATGCCAGACACAATAATTTTTTAATTGTGTCTTGTACACACGGCTACACATCAAGTTAGACACCCTATATACGCATAACTACGCTAAACACAAAATAGAGAATTGTCGGAAAGGGACAGAGCGTAATGGTGTAGACCCATCACGGTGCACTAGCGCGTCCGGCGACGCGACGCCCGCAGCCCGTTCAGCGTAAATGAGACAAAATAACAAAAATATAACGTACTCTCTCGCACGATTCGCAGCGTTCGACTTCTAATAGTTCAGAATCCAAACAGTCTAGATTGATGAGTCGCTGTGTATACCTACCTATTCTAACACTAAACAGATTAACATTAACCTACATATATATATACCTTAATTTTATTGATGTTTGCTCAATTACACGTAAAGCGTAAAACGGATTAGATGAAATTTGGCACAAATATTTCCTGGATTAATAAATATAATACTTTTTATTTCGTTGCGTTTCGTATAAGTATTATCGTTTAGTTCACTAGCAATAGATGTTTTTATCCAGACAAGACTTACGAAAAAACTTGAGTTTCGTCAGAATAAATCTACTCCATTGAGTTACGTCTGGATAAATCTACTATATTACATTCAGAAAGATTACGAGTACTGTTATCTAACAGAAAAACTGAGTAACGCTACGATCAATTCAACCAAACCAACATGAAACAAGCGATTGATCGTAAGCTTACCAACGATAAACAAACAACAACTAAAATAAATTCAAGGTTTACAATGAGATATATTACAATATTATCATGTTAATTCCCGAAATTACCCACCAACACCAGCGTTACTCCTTTTATAATTGTCGATTAACTCTAAAACACGAAATCCAAAAGTCGAGCCCATTTAAAATTGCCCCAAGCTTATTCAAATATTGATATTGAAACGTTATTTTGCAAGAAACGAATATCGGCCACCCGATTTGCATGTTTATTGCGATTGTCGTTAACTCCTAAGTGACAAACGGGTTTATGCCAAAGAATAATGCAATTTCTCGCCGGGCGGGTAATAGAAGACAATTTGGGATCGAGTTGTTTGATATCCGAACGGGATTGAGGGCAAATTTGGATTGTAATGGCGTTATAGAGTGGTCTGGGGTTGGGATATTGATATATAGGGGAGTTGTAAATTAAGTGCGCCTACTTTTAGAGACTATCGAGGGGAGGCTAAAAGCTGTCATAGATTATGTAGATATGTTATTTTTAGTATGTTCTTCTCATTTTAGGTAATGATGCTAAGTTTATAAAAGCCATAATAAAACTGGATTGCCTATTAAAAATGATGTTATCCTTTTCTTATTTTAAGTCCACAAGCCACTGATTGTAGGATATGCTGATCAGGACCTTATAGCAATTGGCCTAAATATATATAATAACAAGGTATATTATACAAAAGAAAACATTTTCTATTTTTATATCTCTAAAGTAAAACATTTGTGTTACACCGTACAATATTTTTGGATTGAACACATATATAGGCTACGAGCTCGTAACGCACCTTGACTTTCGCCCCTTTCATAGAAAAACGGAGCCCCTATTTTTAGATGGATTTTAGAAGAAATCTAACAAATACCTACTAAGGGGCGAAACTTGAGGGGCGAACGGGCTCGTAACTCATATATCATTTGTTATAATTTGCTATATTTGGAGATCGTTTTTCGTAGACACAAAATTTTACCAATCAAATGATTTAGTTGCTGTTATTATATGGAGCAGTTCCACTGTTTATGACTGCACTGAACTGCATACGTTTTAAGGAGTCTGCCCACTACACTGTCTCATACCTTGACCGTCCTTTAAACTTAAAAACCCGAGTTCTACTTATAATTACCTTATCTATATTCTAAGGACGTTACAGACAAGTAATTTACAGAACGACTGTAGTACCTTAAATCGATCCTTTAAACGTACTTACCTTAGAAGTTCTAAGTTAGAACCTACTTACAGTCGAAGCTACCATTTTCGAAGGCAATTCTCCGACAGTGGTTCCATCTAGCGGTACCATAACTCTCGCAAACGCCGCAGTGGAAGGCAGAAGGCAGTCAATAACGACTGCCAAATCTGCCGGCTCCTTAGTGAATCGTGAGGTTGGCATAATTATTATAAGCACGGTATTTGCTGTGGATATGCTTGTTCATTTTATATGATTGTGTGTTTTGGGGTTTTCTCTTGAGTAATTCTTAGTATGGAGTTTGGTAGTGTACTCGATATAGGTATAGTAATAGGCGCGCTTGTGTTTACAAAAACGGCACAACCCACCTTTTGTTACGTGAAAACTTAGCTGGCGGCGAAATACGGGTGTATTTCTCCAGTCTATGATTTTTTTTTTAAATACTTGAAACTTTGTATTTCTTTTCTTGAAGACAGTGGTGTTTTATTTCTCCTAAAAACACTCTAAATATAATATTTTGCTTTGTAAGATCGAGATAATGTTACATAAACCAATAATATATGTTTTCTCAGTCTTGCTAGTCGTGACGTAGAAGTATATTCGGTGCAAAGGACCGGACAAATTATGATTCAGTGTTTTTGATATAATTTCAATTTTTGTCTATAGCTTAGAAATATTCGGCTTTCTTTTACGTATGACGTAAATTCAAGCTGGCTATATAAATAAATACACCTCCACATCTACACCTATAAGTATAGCGTTTTCTATCGCCTCTATCATGGCAAATGTTCCGAAGAGTTATTTGACCTCGTCCCACCTTCCCCCTTCCTTTTGAGAACCACACGTGCCAGTTTTCGTAATCACCGATTGACGGTTAGCACAATCCCGTCTCGCACCAAAAGGTTCAGCAATTCCTTTTTATGCCGTACCATACAACTTTGGAACAGTCTACCGGCTCATGTGTTCCCCCCCTTCTATGACATTGGGTCCTTCAAACGTAGTGTGAAGAAGCATCTGGTCAGACCGGCTTGACACTGACGACGACTAGAAGACATCTATCTTCTCCTCTTCGTCACTGTCTCTGGACTGTAATTGGGCTTTCCATCAGGTCCGTTACAATCACTTTGCCGTGTCGCGCTAAAAAAAAAGAAAAAAAAATATATCTAGTCTTTTACATAATATAAAAATATAATAAATTTATTTATTTCTTTATCAACACAAACATTGAAGACTCCTTTTAAGTAAAATATTCCCGTATCAAAAGATCTTTTACATAAAGTAAACACAGGCGAAATCTCTAATATACCAAATCGGACAGACAGACGAAACCCCCGACTTGACATTAGACGGTGTCTGTGAAGACATTATCGTAAATTGTCGACACTCACTACGATTATCTGCTTGGAACATAATGGTTTCAGGAATTAGACTGAAAAATACTGGCGTCGATAGCAAACTTTGACTTTTAATTATAATGACAAGTTTATTACGTAATGGGGTGGGCAGAAGTGGAAGATAAGTAGAGTAACTTATTTTTCTAGATTTTTATAATCAGTACAAAGTACAGCAGAATTATTTATGTATTTTTTCTAAAGACTTCTTCTGCTCTAGTAGTTATTCCTGTGTCGCGGGAGACTTTACAAACATTCAGACATCGAATACAAAAAAAAAACAGATTTGGAACAACCATTTGTGGATCACACAAATTTTTATCCCGTGTGGGATTCGAACCCACAACACTCGGTGCTGTGGTAGCGGCGAGGCAACCACTTACACGAATACGCCATCCGTGTAGTCGAAATCTTCTGTTGGTACGTGTGTAAACTGTTATAAATGGCGGGACCGATTTTGCTCGCAATATTTTTTTTTGGGTTATTTCTCAGGATTCTCTCAGATATCTTTTTATTTTCTTTTTATTTATTTATTCTTATAAAAACATATGATCAATAGTAGTAAATATTTTACATCTGATTCAAAACTTCTATAAAATAGTATGAAGTTATATTAAATGTACCTAATATACAGTGTGTATAATAAACCCTGTCCGATCCTTATTATACAGTAGCTTATTATGAGTACTTAAGTGACATCCTTTTATAAAAATTAATCAAAAAGATTACCCCAAAAAAATGCCGAAAAAATTATACCACGTTCCGCGTCCTTGTCAAGTTTAGTGGAGTGTTGCTAGACTGAGCTAAATTTCAGTAATTTAAGGGTGAAAATGCTGATCAATAGGTACTTTACTTAAAAATATTATGAAGACGTTTTACGATGATATAGATATATTTTGTTATTATTCGTAGCATGTTTGTTAAGAGAGAAACAATCCCTTAATGGATCGGACAGGGTTTATTATACACATTGTATAATAACAATATCAACACTGCTTATAAAATGTCTCAACGCTGGGCATCTTGTCGGTGTGAGTATAGAACATTATAAAAATCTCTCAGACATGCGAGCTTTCTCACGATGTTTTCCTGCACCGTTAAAGTGAGCGATAATCTGTACAATACGCGCATAATTTCGAAAAGGTGTGCCTTGCGATCGCATTCGAGGCCTCTGTGTGGCAGTACAACAGGGCTCTAGGCTAACATTGCTGAATCCTTCAAATTATAAAAAGAACATAATCATTGCCAGTTCACAGTCTTCAGGTCTCTGTTCACATATCGACTGTGTAAGTACAAACTACGATATAAACTTTAAATTCTGTAATCCTTTAAACAAAGTAGTTTGTATGGAGTGCCGAACATCATAAGCCATTGAGTACATTACCCGTTACTCCAACATTATTATACGAAGGTTACCTTAAAAGCATTGTTGTGTAATACTATTAATAAATTACAGAACTGCGCGAAACGATCATCGACTTAACGACCCGCCCTCCCTTTCGTACCCTCTAGCCGTAAATTTACTTACTACCTTTTAATATTGTGATTGGCTTGTGTATTTATTAATAAAGGAAGAGTATCATTTTTATGCTTAATACCAAAGTGACAAATAAGGATACGTTATACCACGTTAGACGGTTGTAGTATTATGTAAGCTTTCGGTTGATTGCAAGTACAATACAAAAAGCTCGATTTGATTGATTCAGAGCTCAACTGCCTCCGTGGCGCAGCGGTAGTGAATGCGCCTGCTGTGTAGGAGGTCTCGGGTTCAAATCCCGGGTCGGGCCAACAAAAAGTTATTGAGTTTTTCTGTTATAAAATCTCAATAACAGCCCGAAGTTGGTGGTGTTAAACACCCCCGTGCCTCGGAAAGCACGTAAAGCTGTTGGTCCTGCGCCTGATCTCTCTCCGGTCGTGTTAGATTACCGTCCCATCGGATCCTGAGAGTTAGGGAACAGAGAGTGCACTTGTGTTTGCGCACACGCTTGTGCACTATAATATCTCCTGCAGGTGGCCAGTCTATATAACAGTATATGAACTCGTTTATTTTTTATATCTTCATTAAATGTATCGAGAGCCGTCCTTTTATTATTATTTTTTTAATTATTTTATAGATTTTAGAGATTATTTTATACAGCGGTTCATAAATTATGACTTCCTTCCGAATCTGTAATAGGGTAACTCCCCTGCAAAGTGGCGGCAGGCAGTGGCAGGACGACCACTTAATTCACTACGTAATTATAATATTCATTCCAGTCTCCAAAATCTAGACTTAGACTAGACTTTAGGCTCAAAATGCTTTAACCGGATATAAATTAATAATAATATTAATAATAATTCTTTATTTGTAACAGCAAGGTGAATACAAACATTATGCAGCCCTGATTCCCAAACTAGCGTGAGCTGTATGTTGGGAGTCAGTTCCTTCCCAAAGACAATTTAAATCAAAATAGTTACAAGCTGTTTAGTAGATACAAATTGTTTTTCTTTTTCTTTTAGTTAGGTACAATAATAATAATACGTAAATTAAAAAGTAAATTAAAAATTAAAAAGTATAGGTAAGTCTCGCTCTAGTGTCGACGAGATTTAATTTCTCCCTTGATTGACTTTTAGTGCTTTTAGCTAAACCTCTAAATCATTGTGACACTGCCCACAAAATTGCATTAAATCAAATCAAGTGTGCTGCACGGATGACGTGGAGGTTTAAGAGGTCGTCTCGCCACTGTCACTGCGCCGAGTGTTGTGGGTTCGAATCCCACGCGGGACAAAAAATTGTGTGATCCAGAAATGGTTGTGCCGTGTCTGGATGCTCTTTGTGTCCGTTGTTTGAAGGTTTGTAAAGTCCGGCGCGATGTTTTTTAATCAAGTGAACAATTGCTGCTTTTGGCATGTTTAAAAATAAAATGTCTTCAGTAAATAGCTTAAATAGTAGTAAAGTTTAACAGTGGATGTTTAATAGTTTCAAAATTATTTAATTATAGGGTTTTAAACTCGCTTTTGTAATTAGGGCAAACATCGCATAGTGAGGCACTCACGTCTGAGAGTTCTGCATAATGTTCTCGAAGATATGTGAAGTCTACCAACCCGCACTGGGCCAGCGTGGTGGACTATGGCCTAACCCTTCTCACACTTAGAAGGGGCCCGTGCCCAGCAGTGGGACAGTTTAATACAGGGTTGATTATACATATTTATAGTGTTTGAAAATAAATAACCTGATAAAATCCTTGTAAAGTAGTTTAATTTCATATCTTCAGCTTCTCAACTCTATACAGAATGATTTTGAAATCGTGTAATTCCTTTTAACCACGCATTCTACTGTTGGTATAGAATAACCCTAACCATATTTTTTTTATTAAAATATTTTTATTGGAAATATTAATGTATAATTTTTATCGTGAAATGGTGTCAGATAGTCGTATGTTAACCACCGAAGGAAATTTTAATTTTTTACTAATTAAAATAAAATAACATATCAATAATTAAATGTCGTAAATAATAATGGGCGGTCCTTTTTATTGCCCCTTATTATTTACGATATCAGTTATTGTTATGTTATTATTTTTAAATTAGTAAAATATTAAGATTGTGTCGAGTGGTTAACATATGACTATCTGAAACCATTTCATGGAAAAATCGGAACATTAATTTTTCCAAAAACATAATTCTAATTAAAAAAATATAAGGTCAGGGTTATTCTATATCACCAGTAGAATGCGTGGTTAAAAGGAATTACACGGTTTCAAAATCACCTTGTATAGTTTAAACTAACTTTTACTAATAGTCATATTTTTTTTTATATTCATAGTTTATAAGTGACAGTTCAAAGTATGAAGACTTCGTATCTCCCGTATGGTCTAGTGGCTAGGATACCTGGCTTTCACCCAGGAGGCTCGGGTTCGATTCCCGGTACGGGAAAATACTTTTTGTTTAATGATTAGTAGTTTGAATAATTAACAAGTACATGTCGATAAGACTGCGATAGCAACTAAGTTTCGTAACCAGTTGTGATGGAAGAAATATTTTTCTTAATTTGCAACTGTTTGTGATAGATTTATTTACTTTAAAGATTCATTCGGTCTCAAGTGAGCGCACAAAATGTTGAAATTGTATGTCTCCCGTATGGTCTAGTGTATAATATTAAGTTAGGATTTTTAAGATATATATTTTACATCTAACTAGCTTTCGCCTCCGTCTCCGTTTGCCGCTCGGGTGGTCATCCTTACAATATAATAAACGCGAAAGTTTGTATGGATGTATGGATTTTCTGCATGTTTGTTACTCTTTCACGCAAAAACTACTGAACCGATTGCGATGAAACTTGGTATATAGATAGCTGAAGACCACACATAGACTACTTTTTATCCCGATATTCCTACGGGAACGGCACTTTCGCGGGGGAAACCGCGGGGAAAAACTAGTAGGTTATAAAATCAGCCCTGTATTAAACTGTTGGGCACGGGCCTCTTCTCAGTGTGAGAACGGTCATCAGTTATCGCATTAAAATCTACAACAGAGCAATTTTACAAAAAAAAAGAATAGACAATATATATCCTAGAATAACTAAACTGGTTGAGGTAGAGCACAATCTATTATAAAGACAAATTTCTTCCAAATCTGTTAAGGCTCTTCCAACGTAATTGAATAAAAAATCTATTCTTTCATTACATTATATCAATAGGTTTGAAAAGCGGCCAAGTGCGTGTCGGACCACAGTAAAGGGTTCCTTAGTTAGGATGAACGGTTTCAGTTCACATTTAATGTTAAATATAATTCACTGTTTTTAATAACAGCGATAGCTCAGTGGGGAGACCAATAGACTGCAATGCAGAGGGTCGCGAGTTCGAACCCACGTCGCGCACCTCTGACTTTCGGAAGTTATGGATCTTATAGGACAATTCACGACAGACTTTTTTTATATTTTCTTGATTTCTGTCATTAATATGTTAATAAAATGATAAATTCTGAATAATGCCAATAAGGTCGAAAATCACATGCACCTGTTTTTTGTAAGCACTATCGATGGCTGATCACTTTCTGATAATCATTTGTTTTGTAGACGTTTCTTTGTTTTGTAGACACGTTCAATTGTTAAAAAAAGAACGTGTGATAATTATTGAAGATTATTTATAAAACAACAATTTATTTATACATGTTTGTTCCCCCCCATTGGGTGAGAGAGGGAACACCCCAGGTTTTTAGTGGGTATACCAGCACTTCATGCTGGGAGTCCCACACACCCCGCCGGTGCCGTCCTCTAGCCGGCGGACAGTGCAGAAAGCATTTTTTCTGGGAAACAAAAAAAAAAGAAAAGTTACATAATATTGATATCAAAACTAGATAATAATTATGTTGAGTAATATATAAGTCTATGCATGTAGAGCAACTTTTAATGTGTATCTGAAAATGACATTTCAATCGGCAACGCGCGACGTTCTGAAACCGAATATTAGTTACTTATAATATTTTGTTTATTGCTGCAAATATAATAATAAAATTCATCATCAATGAGCATAAAGATATATTTGTTTTATTTTTGCCTAAAAATAATAGTTTTATTATGTTATCATAGAAAATGCGATAAAATTAAAACCGTTTTTTACCGACAAACATGTATGTAATATTGTTGAACGATGCACTGTCAAGTCATAAATCGGCCAGCGACAAACTAGCCAGCATGAAGACGATCAACTATTCACATGTCATAATACGAAACAAAACCAGGCAGTTAATTGAATTGCCTGGACCTTGAGAGGTTTAATAAAAAAATGTAATAGGGCCCCAGGGCCATCTAGCGGATTATATTGAAATAAACATAAAATAATTATAATTTTAAGCGACTAGTGCTCACGCGCTGCTGGATTATGCTTGCCTAAATATATCGATTTGAACTTATACTTAAAAGTAACAACACTGGCGATATTGCCATGACTACGGAAACCTACAAACAAAATTTATATCTAGATATACATCACCTGCTGTCCCCTTCACAAAAACTGATTACAGACCAACAGTTAACTAACAAAATGGACTTTTATTCTGCAACCCTTTATGCAGGGGTGTTCTAGGTTCCCTAGGGAAGGGGTCCGAACAATAGCGACCCCTCGGCGCTGCGCAAGACTTGTTAATGGTACCTATTGTTCTTTGGGACAAATAAATCGATACTTCAGTTAAATTTTGTTGGGTGATTGGTGATTTTAATGAGTCATTATAATAAATTTAATTTAAAAGGTGTTACAATGATATGAGTAGTGCTTATAACTTAGTGTATTATTCAAGCATTGCAATATTGAGGACAAACAATATGTGATAATCACTAATAAACAACTAAAAATATAATATAGTTAATAGCTGAGTTTTAATTATTAATAACTTAGTATATTTAGGACCATCAGACTGCAATGCAGAGGGTCTCGGATTCGAACCCACGTCGCGCACCTCTGACTTTCGGAAGTTATATGACCTTTCGAAATTATGTGCGTATTGATTGACAATTATCGCCTGCTCCATGCCTCGGAGAGCACGTTAAGCCGTCGGTCCCGGCTGCCATGACCATCTATGGCAGTCGTTATTGGGAAGTCAGTGCTCTATAATATCCTGACTCTGGTCTAGCCTTAGGATATTGTTAGCCTTCGGCTTGCGGAGGTCAGGTGGCAGCCGCTCCGTGTAAAATTTGACATCCGGTCAAATCCGGTTAGACCAGAAAAAGCCGACCCCAGGTGACTTGGGAATAATAAAGGCTAGGGAGAAGAAGTAAATTGTAATAAAATATAAACACAATGAAAAATCATTCTTTATTGGCCCTCGCTCTGGCGCCGGGCGGCGTCTGAATGTCGAATTATGGCCAGTTTCAATGTTTAAAAAAAGGTTCGTATTGCCTACGGGCAGTTAACATTTGACATATTATGTTCTATAACATATGTGAAAATTTTATTATCGGTAGCTAGAGCGATTCGTTTTTGTATATTAAAACGTGTGCTTATACCATGTGATCGTAATATGGTCTTATTAGCAAGAAGCAAGTTGAAAAATATATTGAATCTCTTGTAACTACATTGTTTTTATTCTTTGAGTTTGCCATTCGCCATTTTTCTGATTGTGTGCGTATTGAATATCAATTTGCGGTCGCTGTGACGGCAAAGGAAAACATTGTAAGGCAACCTTTATATTTGAGAGTTCTCTATTTATTTATTTACTTATTTGTTAGAAGCATGGTACAAAGATGTTATATATAATTTTAGTCCATCGTGTTTCACCGACACAGTGGCATACAAATGTATTATATTATAATTATATTTATTAAAGTTAACATTATACATTAATTAATTAACAAAAACGAAAGAGCATATTATATTCTAGCTTTATCCATTATATGTTACTATACGATAGACAAACTGTACCTATTTTAGGATTAATAAAGATTATTATTATTATTCTAAATTATGCTATCAAATATAAATGTGACCTGTCGAAGAAAAAGAGATAGAAGATATTTACATAATCTCATGTATGTATGTCTCCTTTGGATTAAGCAAAGTTGCATCACACTCATATTAATTCTCCAGATATGTTTTAATTCCCACATAAAAGCAGCGATGGCCTAGTGGGAGACCGTTGGACTGCTACGCAGAGGACTCGAGTTCGATCCCAAGGCGCGCAAATCTGACTTTTCGAAATTATGTGCGTATTAAATTGTTAATTGTCACTCGCTTTAACGTTGAAGGAAAACATCGTGAGGAAAACTGCATGTTTGCAAGTTCTCCATAATGTTCTTAAAGATATATGAAGTCTGCCAACCCGTACTGGGCAAGCGTGGTGGACTATGACCTAACCTTTCTCACACTGAGAAGAGGCCTGTGCCCAGCATTGGCATGTTATTTATACTTATATACAGGGTGTCCGGTAATTAATGGATAACCTGGAAATGTCTTATAGTGGAACTGATGGCCGTTTAGAAAAATATGAAAAAAAATCTATCCTAACTAGGTACTACCTGAGATATGTGTTTTTTTAAATTACCATGTATAACTTTCTTGTATACTACGACCATAAATGAATGAAATCCATCGGTTTTTTGTTGTTTTATTATTAAACACTAATTATGCTAATAGATAGACAGTCAAAAGTATGCTATGCTAATATAGCTTGCACTTTTTAATAAGTATAGCTTTGTTTTTTTATTTTTTTCATTTTTTCTGAACGGCCTTTTCTGAACGGCCTTCAGTTCTTCTATAAGACATTTCAAGGTTATCCATTAATTACCGGACACCCTGTATATAATAATAATAAATAATAAAAATGTTTGTTTGAACAAAAAATGAGTTACCAACAAAGTAATTACAAAATAGTGTTGTTTAATGTTTACAAACGGTACTGGTCCTGTTTCCCAAACTAGATTGTTGCCTGTATTTTGGGAGACAGTGCTCAGTCAAAAAGTTTTACGCTAACGCAGTGGATGACGTAATTTTATTGATATCGGTAGATCATAAACAAAGGTACTTTATATATAAATAATAATATAATTACTATAATAAAATTCTACATAATATGCAGAATGTGTGAGTAGGTGTGCGCATGCGTGTGATGGTGTGCGCGCGCGCGCGTGTTTGTGCGTGTGTGTGTATATTGCCGTGTATATTAACAATCCCCTTACAACTTACATTAGCAACAAATTGCTTACAAAGCTCATTTATCGTAGTCGTGATAAAACCGAGTATCTCACGATGGTCCACAAGCATAAGCTTGTAGTTTTGTTAAAGAAACAACAAGCCAATTACATGACATGTTTCTGTTAGAATATCATCCCAATTTTTTTTACTTTTGGATATTTATAATCATATAATATAAAATAATAAATAAAATCAGGCCTGTATTAACATCTCAACCAATCAAGTTATCAAACATACGAAAATTTAAAAAATCATTTTAGCATTCCTTTTATAGGGTATCGAATAAAAGCAATAGACAGTCCTAAAACCTACTGCAAGCGGGATTGATTATTGCTTGGAAGCAGTTTGGATTGGTCATACCACGACCTATACGTTATATGGTGGTCAATTAATCCACCAAACAGTACTAACGTTTGATAATCTTTGCTGTAGTGGATCGTTATCAGCAGGAATGTATAGCGAATAGCTTATCACAGAAGCTTTATTTAAAATAAGTAATTTACCACTTTTTGAATTATAAATATTTAATTTATTAAAACTAATGTTGTATGTAACAGGTATAACGTAACGTGGTATTATTTTACCTTACTCATGAGAGTTCTGCAAGAAACAAAAGAAGACTGTCGTAACAAAATTTATGTTTTACTGCTGGGGACGGGCCGCTTCTCAATGTGAGAAGAGTTAGGCCATAGTCCACCACGCTGGCGAAGTGCAGGTCGGCAGACTTCACATATCTTCGAGAACATCATGGAGAACTCACAGACATGCAGATTGCCTCATCATGTCTTCCTTCACTGTTAAAGCAAGCGATAATTAACGCACATAACTTCGAAAAGTCAGAGATGCGCGCCTCGGAATCGAACTCGAGCCCTCTGCGTGGAAGTCCAACGGTTTCCAACTACTTGCTGCTTTTATTAGTCTGGTTTATGTTTTCTGTTATATCAAAAAAATTGCTTTGTCTGCATGTTCCTGTCAATCCGAGTCTTGTCAATAAACAAATACAAATAGAAGCATTTAAAAAAACGTGACCCCTTTTTTTGTCCATTTGTGTTCAAATTCAAAAGGGCGTCAAAAATACAACAGGGTGGTATTGTGTTCTTTTGACACTGTTAAATGGTTTTTTTTTTGTATTTATGCCACGGGTCTATAACAAATAGTACCTACTTACCTAACAAGTAGTAGTACAATTAAATACTAGTTGTTACCCGCGGCTTCGTCCACGTGGTTTTTTTAATAAAACTAGTCTAAGTTTCTCCAGCTATCTGTGCGTGAAAGTCCCATCAAAATCGGTGCACCCGTTTCAAAGGTTAGCCGGAACAAACAGACAGACAAACAGATAAAATTTAAAATTGTTTTTGTTATAAGTATCGTAGGTTTTTTACTTTCATATGCATTTAGTAAAAAGCTGTTATTTTGCCATTACAAACAGACATTTCAATTTTATTTATTTGTTTAGGTATCTTTAATTAGGTACATAAACAAAGCAACAATCATAATTAGAATAAAATTTTGTTTAGATATATATAATATATGCACCGTCAATGAGTCCTTTGCTAAAAGCAGTTTATTTTTTGTTATTGTAATATGAGTTATATTTAAATAATAATAATAATATTCTATCACATACACACAACACTATCTAGCCCAAACTAAGCAGACCTTGTACTATGGGTAGGTACTAGACAATGGATAAACATACATATATACTTTTTTTTTTGTAAATACTTACATATTATACATAGAAACACCCAGACCAAGACAAACATCCATGTTCATGCACACAAATGTTTGACTTGTGCGGGAATCGAACCCACGACCTCAGGCGTGGCAGTCGGTTACACTGACCACTACGCCATCTATTATTTTATACTAAATTTGTTATTGAAATATTTCAATTTGTATTTGATTGACTTTTATTGAAACATCAATTCATATATTGATTAATTCTAAAATTACAATTGTGTTCAAATAAACCTGCTGTGTAAGTTGTAAAACAACAAAAAATATACTTTCAGGTTTTAAAAAGTATATTCCCGTACCGGGAATCGAACCCGAGCCTCCTGGGTGAAAGCCAGGTATCCTAGCCACTAGACCATACGGGAGATACTTAGACGTGTCAGATTTTACGTTCTTTCTGATGATGTAAGTGCTCATACGTGGGAAATAACCTGACGGATGACGTAGAGGTTTAAGTGGTCACCTTGCTACTGCCACCGCGCGGAGTGTTGTGGGTTCAATCTCATCACGGAACAAAAATTTGCGTTATCCACAAATGGTCGTCTGAGTCTGGGTCCTCTTTCTGTCCGTTGTTTGAATGTTTGTAAGGTTTGTTCCGCATTCGCCCCTATATTACGTCCCACATTTCATAATGAATTTTCCTCATTCGCCCCTCTTTTTTAATTTTTACTTTTTCGTCCTACATTTTTGAGCATATGTTTAGCAAAACAAAACATGTTTAAAAATTATTTTAAGTCTTTTCAATGTCGGGCTCATGATGTCATGCAATCATAAGCCCAAAGTTTCGCCAAGAGATCAATTAGGTATTTTAAAATATTTTTCGGCTGATGATACATCAAAATTTATTATACAAAATAAACAGACTCAGAAAATTAACATTATTTGGGACGAAATAGAAATTACGTTAAGAAATTAATATTTATCTAAATTTCGGGGCGTATGAGGAACAATTTTTGGGGCGAATGCATATTTTTACATTCGGGACGAAACATGAGGATCGAATGCGGAATAAACCGTTTGTAAAGTCCTCCGCAACACAGGAACTAATCTTTTTGCGGGAGCAGTCTTTTAAAAAGAAATTTACTTGTATATGTCTTTCCATTTCAATTCGCGAACACTGCAATAGTTTTGTGCCGCCGAATTAAATATGTTTATTAATAAAAATGTACTGAGTGCTTTCTGTGTCCCTTATTTATATTTAAGGAAAATCGTTTTGAGGCTCAAGTCTGTAGTAGCTTTTTTAATGCAAGAACCTTGCCATTGCTTAAACTATGCTGAACCTTTTAACCGCCAGTCATTTCATTCAAATAAATAAAAAAAAATATGTGTCCGGCACGCTACGGTAACGACTATATGATAAATAAATTATAGAATGAAATCATAGCTTGGCGCCGAGAGCACACTTTTACTTTTTTGACGTGGCGATTAGTGTTTAACCTCATCAAGCATACATTTTATTTACGGAAGGAAGAGAATAAATTATATAAATAAACATTGCATTTCCTAAATATTATTCGCTGTAAAAAGAAAAAAACATGTCTGTAAAGAAACTGCAGGTATTGCATAATAATCTTAACTTATCTAAATATGGTCACTAACCCAGAAATCTCTTAAAACCTAGTTAAATCAATAAATCACTTTCCACTAACGTTTATAAGCGTTATATTTTATACTAGCTGTCCCGACAGACGTTGCCCTATATATATGAAAAAAAAAAACAACCATATTTAAACCATTCTGGAATCCACTTGAACACACACAAAAAACTTCATCAAAATCGGTCCAGCCGTTTAGGAGGAGTTTAATTACAAACACGCACAGATTTATACATATAAAGATAGATTAACTGACAGCTGTTTCAAAATGACGTAGATTTGGCAGCTCTGTGATTTTGTACTACCAGTCGTAATCTTTATAACTTGTATAAATTACGTAGGCTGTTGTGACGTCATACTCTTCGATAGACGTCTTTCTTTCACAACACGAATAAATAGATAATTACAATACTCATGACCTTGTAAAATATTGACTTACGGTATTTGGAAGAGATTGTATAAAATGTTCACATTAAGAATCTCCCGTATGGTCTAGTGGCTAGGATACCTGGCTTTCACCCAGGAGGCTCGGGTTCGATTCCCGGTACGGGAAAATGTTTTTTGTTCTTCTTATTTGTAACACCTTATTTATTTTTAATTACAAAGAAACCGAACCTATATTTCAAAAATATTGAGCCTCAGTTTGAACTCAGATACCTTGACACGTTGGCAGTAAGGAAATCTTAATATAAGCAAGACACATCGAAATTAATTATTACTATATTCATAGATTAGTGGTCGTTTAATAATGTACAACTAGTTTCTACCTATGGCTTCATCTGTGTGAAACTTACAGGAACGCATATCGGGATACAAGTATACCTAATTAAAATTTATCTTAATATGGAATATGGTTTGTCTATGTGCAAAGATTTATTGAAAGTTTATTTAAATATCTTAACAAATTAACCTATTGAGTCGCAAGGGAACACCGGCGGACAGGCACAATAGGTCTTCAACCGCGTTCAGCATCAGAATCAACAATTGGCAGTTTAATATCAGTAGAATTAGCTTTTTACGTGGCCCATTAGTTCTAAAAATATATCCTACAAAAACAATTATGTTTTTAGCAGAGCAAAACTAAAAATATCGCTTTAACCCACTGACCGCTGTAGCCCACTGGGGGCCACAAACATTAAGATTTCAATTTTATCTGGCATTCCAACATTTTTTAGACATATCATCGGTACCTAATAATTCCTATGTCTCAAAGACTTAACAAGTATTCAAACAGTGGACACAAAGGATCACATTTTTTTTTATCCCGTGTCAGAATTGAACCCACACCACTCGACGCAACGACAGTAGCGAGTCGACCACTTAACCACTACACCAGCCGTGTTATCAGATTAAATGTAAGCCAATGACGTAGATTATTCTAATGGCTGATGTTATTTTACAACGAAATGAACAAAATAAATGAATCATATGATTGTCGTGACCTTGTTAAATACTGACTCACGATATCCCAAATAGAATGTTCAAAATGTACAATTTAAGTAACTCCCGTATGGTCTAGTGGCTAGGATACCTGGCTTTCACCCAGGAGGCTCGGGTTCGATTCCCGGTACGGGAAAATAATTTTTATATAATAATCATTTTTACTACAAGAAATTTGTAATTTTTATTTGTTTAATAAACTTGAAACGAAACTAAATTATAAGCATTTTACGTAAGTAACATGAAAACAACAGATAAAATAAATAATCTTATCAAACATTAAAATTAATAGTATAAATACTTCGCACTGTAAAGATAAAAAATACTGTTGTAAGTAAAATTGTTTTCACTAGTGCTCGATAGATGGCGTTGTGCCGACAGGCTGAATCGCGCTATGGTTTCGTTACCGCGGCTAATATAAATACTCTCCCTGGCGTCTCCCTACGATGCCGATATACTGATGGTTCAGTAAATTTACCATTTTTTGAAGTGCCCGGTGCTTTATTGCATTGAGGCCGGTTAGACCTGACACTAAACGTACGTAAATCGCATGGAAAAATGTTTACAATAATGAAGTTTGAGCACACATACCTTAGGGCTTAGATAATAAAACCGACATTGTAAAATATGTATGTATGTATATAACATGTAATGAGTGAGGTTGATGTCGGAAATGGTTCCCTATTTATCGCATAAAATTATTTCATTATTTAAAATGGCATACTTAACCTTTTTCTAATATGTAATAGTTACGCACAATATTCATTTGGCATAACTGTTTAGGCACTATTTTTGTAAGCATTGGCATAATAATTGTTAAGCATACTTATTCTATAAAGTATGAAGATTTTGTAACTTTTCGTATATAAAATAAACATATTGGCAGCTTAGCACCCTAACCCATTATTACACTATGGTGCCCAAGTTATACAGGGTGTAACAGAAAGGTGTGGTCATATTTTAGGGACGCTATGTATATCTAATAAATAACTTATGTGCCCTGCGATGTGCGATTTATCCCCATATCAAAATATCGAATTTTAAATTTTATGATAATTTCAATCATTTTATTTATTTGTTATTTAAATATCGATACAAAACGAGTTACAACAACTGTGCAACATCTGTGGGGTCACCGGTCTATGTTAGAACGACCAGCCATATTGTAAACAATGAATAGTTAACAGTATCCACAGCTGGGGTAATTAATAGTCAATGGCCTATTAAGATAGCAAAAGTGAACAAAAATTAAAAAAGTCTTTTGTTATTCTTAAAAACAAAAACACGTGCATGCAGTATAGTGTTGTTTACGTATCAATTAGAATATGCTGATATTTATAAGTCGATAAAAAATAAAGTTCAATATCTTCGTAAAAATAATGAACCTACACAAATTTTATTCTCGCAGTTTTCCATTGTACATGGGCTATATTATGTGACCCTTAAATATGTCCATACCTTTCTGTTACACCCTGTATATGCCAATCAAAATTAGGGCAAAAAGCATTAGCCTAAATTATATTTTATGCCTACTGAAATTGTATGCCAAAAAACAATTATGTCAAAGTATTGTTATGTCAAAAATGCCTAACTCTTTATGCCAAATTAAATTAGGACAAAAAAATTATCGAAACCAAGGGTTCCCGTAAATAGCTATTCGATTTTAAAGATTGAATTTATAGATTTACTCATAATGTACTTAGAGTGCACGAAAAAAGGCCATATGTATTGAAAAGAGTGAGCTCTTGACATTGAGAACTACTTGGGATCCAGTAATTCAAATATCAATCCCAAGAAGAAGCAAACCACACCTTCATGATACTTTGAGCTCATTCTGCGTAAATAGAAACACCAAAGATTAAATTATGTTCGGGTACTTTGAAATAACTACACTGGAACATTGAGACAATTACCATCTTAGACTCCCCGTGACCATTGCTGCTGAAAAGCAACCGAAACGTCGGGATAGTGTAAACCTAAATATAAATAGTTTTAATATTTTTATTAGCTTATAAATTAGTAAAATTCAATAGTAGTAGTAGTGTAACAGTTTTCAATATTATGTAATAGGTACAGTGTTAAAAAAAACGCGATAAAATCCGAATATAGTGGTTTAATTTCAATGAATAACATTCGCGTTAACAGAAGACAATATTACCTATACAGTGTACAATTTTCAATATTATAAGTGAGCGTGATAATACTGTCTTTATAATTCAGATGTCATCTTGTTATTGTGTTAGATGACAACGTCCAAAAAACTTATCTAATTCAAACGTAGTATCTATAATAAATGTACATATCTATTATTTTAATCTTTTATACAATTATGACACAGATGCCGTTGTGGTTAAGGTGGTCGCCTCGCCTCTGCCACAGCGCCAAGTGTTGTGGGTTCGAATCCCACACGGGACAAATATTTGTGTGATCCACAAATGGTTGTTCCGATTTTGGATATTCTTTGTGTCCATTGTTTGATTGTTCGTAAAGTCCCCCGCGACACAGGTAATAAACCTAGCGCAGAAGTTGTCTTTTTCCTTAGTTATTGAATTTCACCATACATAAACACTCAAAGACATCGATATACAGAATTAATTAAAATAACTTATAATCTTTTACCTACCAACATGAGTTAACATGACTTATTCTTTCTTTTCGTGTGGTTAGTGGCCAACCTGTTGTCAAGAGTTGTCCAAATCACCCGTAGGCCTCTAACATGGCTTAACGGCTGTTGTCAACTTGACAACAGCCGGGACCGACCTTTTACGTGCCCTCCGAAGCACGGAGACGCTCAGATAAATACCACTAAGCGGTCACCCATCTATAAACTGACCGCACCCAACGTTGCTTAACCTCGCTAATCGTTTACCGATCAGTGATTGCAGCTGGCTATGAGTGCCTCTTTTTTTTGCCATAGATGTTTATTGTATCGCATTATTAACTTATATGACATTATAGAATAACATTTTGCATGCCAAATGGTAGAATGTACTGGCTTTTATGTAATACCAATTTCACTATCAATATGTTACCTGCAATCTTAGCAAATAAATTTCTGATTCTGATTCTAATGCTGATTCTGATTCTACCACATTTCATAATTCATTCATGAATGAACGAAGAAATGAATTTGACATTTTCATACAAACATATAAAATCATTGAAATTGGTTGATCCAATTGAAATATTACTACACGCGGTCGTAAAAGTAACGTTAACAAACAATGCACCACGGAGGGGGAAGCGTTGTGTAGGAGGCGGGGCACTTGCAATTTTAACTTGTTAAAATATGATATTCAGAAATAGTAGTGAGTTATGTAACATGTGGTAAACGTTATTAATATTTTTCATTTAGATCACTCTGTAATAATAGATACTCGTAGTAAAGGTATTTTGTTACATATAAACAACGTTCTTTTGGGGTACCAATAACTATGCAATAATTGATCGTGCTTGATTATTCTTACACGGAAAAGTTTGTTATTCACATTTGTATAATAATATGTTTAGTTGTATATATAATAATACGTATGCTTACCTTTAATGTGATGCCACGGCCGGTGTAATCTAGTCGAAACGTCAAGCATAAAAAGGTTAACATTATGCATGATCGCGTTTTATAAATACTTACATATCTTATATTATATAAAACTCTCGTGTCACAATGTTAGTTACCATACTCCTCCGAAACGGTTTGACCGATTTTTATGAAATTTTATATGCATATTTAGTAGGTCTGAGAATCGGCTACTATCTATTTTTCATACCCCTTAGTGATAAGGGTTGTCCACCCATAGCTTAGAGTAAACATAATTGGTATGTATACTCTAAGACCCATAACTTTGTTTTTATCTTTTGGTCAAAACATTTTTTTTATAGCAAAACAACGTTTGCCGGGTCAGCTAGTAATAATATAATATTATCATGCAAATCGAAAGTTTAAAAGTTATTATTGTTTAGTTTTGTTTTTAGTAACTCATGTTTTTGAACATTTTTAATTGTCTCTTTGCAAATGTAAAGACTTAGCATGCTGTGTTTGTCTGTAAAAGTTTGTGCAGTATTACAGTAAACATATTTGTAAGCAAATCATACGTAAGTCTAGCAACTGATGGCAGTCTACAAAAATTCTATTGTTTTTGGTTTTGATTTTAGTCATTTCGAAAAATAAATTGTATGCATGTATATAATTGATGGTTTAGATTCACAATTGGTAGATGGCGCTGGCCAGCCAACGTCCAGATAAGACAAAGACTGTGGTATCCTCTAAAGCTATAGATATTTATAACGCATTTGCGTCACACACGAGTCACCACCCTCCGCCGAATTTCTACTAATACATTAACAGTACAGACAAACAGTTCTGATTGGAGAACGAAGCTTGTTGACGATGGACATAGTGTTTAGTAGTTCACGTAAGTTGTAAAGTAGCAGCAATAGTCTGGTGGGAGATCGTTGGATTGCTACTGGTCTTGAGTTCGATCCCAAGGCGTGCATCTCTGACTTTTCGAAGTTATGTGCTTATTAAATAATTACCTACCTAATTATCGTTCGCTTTAACCTGCATGTCTGAAAGTTCTCCATCTTGTTCTCCCTAGCCTTTATTATTTCCAAGTCACTTGGGGTCGGCTTTTCTAGTCTAACCGTATTTGACTGGATATCAGTTTTTACACGGAGCGGTTGTCACCTGACCTCCGCAACCCGAAGGCTAACGATACCCTAAAGCTAGACCAGCGTCAAGATATTATAGGGTGCTGACTTCCCAATAACGACTGCCATAGATGTTTATGGCAGCCGGGACTGCCGGCTTAACGTGCTCTCCGAGGCACGGAGCAGGCGATAATTGTCAATCAATACGCACATCATTTCGAAAAGTCATATAACTTCCGGAAGTCAGGGGTGCGCGACGTGGGTTCGAACCTGAGACCCTCTGCATTGCAGTCTGTTGGTCTCCCCACTGAGCTATCGCTGTTGAAAGTTCTCCATAATGCACGCATAATTTGACTGTTTTTTGAACGAGAGTACTCTGTATCGCGGAGAATTTACAAACATTTACACAACGGACACAAAGAAGATCCTCGAAACAGACATTTGTGTTTCACACAAATTTTTGTTCCATGTGGGATTCGAACCCACAACACTCGGAGCAATGCCAGTGGCGAGGCGACCATCTTTATCACTACGCCATCCGATTAATTATTGATTGTTTTAATGTCAAAAATCCACTTTTGATTAGCATTACAGTGTGGTTATACAATCAAATCAAATTACTATTAATACTTTATACATTGAGCTGCTCATAGCCAGTTGCACTCACTGATTGGTAAACGATTAGCGAGGTTAAGCAACGTTGGGTGCGGTTAGTCTATAGATGGGTGACCGCTTAGTGGTATTTCATCTGAGCGTCTCCGTGCTTCGGAGTGTACGTAAAAAGTCGGTCCCGGTTGTTGCCAAATTGACAGCAGTCGTTAAGCCATGTCAAAAGCCTACAGGCGGCTTGAACAACTCTTGACAAAAAAAAACCTTTCTACGGATTATATCACATTGTCTTAGTACCGAGTCCAAGGCAACACTTACTCAGTTACGTTGGAAAACTAAATGTTGTACAGAAATATTAAATCTGTGATTGACTTTTCAAAGTGAATGTTCAAAGAGACTTGTTCAAATATCTTCCGTATGGTCTAGTGGCTAGGATACCTGGCTTTCACCCAGGAGGCTCGGGTTCGATTCCCGGTACAGGAAAATGTTTCTAAAAAAATATTTTATATATAAATCTTATCATTAAGAAAATAAGCATAATATTAAGTAGTCATCGTGTTTACTTCACTTGATTTAATCATATCGAAATTCAAAATTTCGAAATCTTGCTGAGATTAATAATTAATTGACTGCTCTATAGCAATAAAACATTTTTGATCATAAAGGTGTTCAATAAGAACAACTTGTGTTAAAATGTTTAACCCTAAGCTTGATAGATTGCGTTGTTAAGTGCTGAATCGCGCTATTAAGATTAACTGCGGCCACTATATAAGCCCCGGCTAACTCAATAAAATTTGTCCTCGCTTGGTTATGTTAGTTTCATTTCTAACCCGCACTACTAAAGGCAATTTTTGGGATTACGGTCGAAAAGGCTTTAATTGGTTCTGGTGTAGGCTACAGTTAGGTACGTTACAGTGAATGTAATCAAATCAAATCATATCACTTTTCTATTATCAAGAATATAGTTTAATCCGGTCTTATAAGTACATAGCTGGTCTTATCGGGACTCGCTCAGTTGAGCAAGCACAATTAAATTTTGAACTGAAATATTGAATTCATGATTAACTTGTCTAAGAGAATGTACAAACTGTCTTGTTTAAGTATCTCCCGTATGGTCTAGTGGCTAGGATACCTGGCTTTCACCCAGGAGGCTCGGGTTCGATTCCCGGTACGGGAATTTTCTTTTACATATTTATTTGAATATGTACGTTTTAGCAATATATACTTAATTTATTAATTAAACATAATATTAATAAAGGAATGTTTTTTGTTCACTAGTTGTTATTTTACTGAATTTCAAATAGTTATTAATGGGTATGTTGTATAATCCTAACCAATAAATTCGAGTGTGAGTTTGTTTGTTCTTTTACACCTAAACTTCTCGACCGAGCATCATGTTATCATGTTGTCAGGGGTACAGAAAAGGACATGATTCTTTCATCCAGAAAAATCTACCGTTTCCAACCAAAGCCAAGGGCAAAAGAATAATCTATATATTAATAAGTGAAGCAAAAACTTTGTACCCCGTTTTACGAAAATTGCGCGGACGGAGGAGTATGAAATTTGGCACAGTTAAAGTTTATATGGAGAAGGAGAGGCGAATAATATTTTTATGAAATATGCATTAGAAATACATTAAATTAATGAAAAAAATACTACACGCACACATCCATGCATTTGACACACGCAATCGAATCGCGTTCGTAGTATATCGACATTGTTCGTCTGACGTCGTACAATTCTTTGTAACTAACGTTACGTATACCTTATTTATATGTAATAAAGAAAAATACAAAACAACGTAGCAAGCTTAGGAATTTTGGTCGAATTTTGACCACTAGGTGACCGCTAGTTAGTATGAATACACCTATTAATTTTTATTTACATCGTCTCGTATTGCTTTTACTTACTTTTTTTATTAAAAAAGACAGCTCTCGCATAAGTAATAAAGTGAGAATAGAGAGGCGATCCCTTACACCTTACTCATTGCCTTATTAGTTTCTCGGGTTTGAACCCCGGGTCGGGCCAACAAAAAGTAATTGGGTTTTTCTGTTAAGAAATCTCAATCCGAGCCCGGAGTTAGGAAGTTGGCGGTGTTAGACACCTCCGTGCCTCGGAAAGCACGTAAAGCCGTTGGTCCTGTGCCTGATCTCTCTCCGGTCGTGTCGGATTATTCGTCTCATCGGATCATGAGAGTTAGGGAACAGAGAGTGCACTTATGTTGCCGCACACGCTTGTGCACTATAATATCTCCTGCGCCGATGCATCGGCGATCATGCCAATCTTAACGGAGACTGGCCATCGCGATGGCCAGTCTTCGTTAAGATTGGCCACTGTGACCGACATTCGGTCAGGAGGATATTAGTTCTGTGGTTTAGGTGCGTTTATATTTGTCGCTGATTATGTGTTCCCGAATTCGTTTTTGCTCCAGGAAATGTTTTTTTGGGATTTTATGTTGGCCAATACTTGATAGTAATACAGGCAGAATATAGGTTGAACTATGCACCATTTTTAAATCTGGTACGACCTGTATTCTGTGCAAATAAATGTTTCTTTCTTTCTTTCACTCCTTTTTACTTATGATAGACACTTATAGGTATAGCTATCGGAATGTGGTTGTTAAATACATCTCTGTCTACCTCTTTTGAATATATAGACGCAATACTACGTTGCATATACGATAAAAATAGGCAAAAATACGTGACAAAGCGACATATCCCCTTAACGAAGCTAAACATGATTGGTATGTTTAAACATACGCATCTCACGCCAGAATATTAATGACTTAAGTTGCAGTGAGAGAGTGATAAATGGCATAGAATCATAGAATTAATTAACTCAAGTATTAGTTCATTCACCCCTGTCTTATTGGGAACTTCTAATTAAACATGCAGACTGCATTAGCAGAAGTGTGAATGTGTGTTTAAAATTTACAGATGCGTAGATATTCTTAAAATTTGACTATGCGGTTTTATTGTGACGGCCTCAATAGCGTAATGGTTAGTGTAACCGACTGCCACGCCTGGGATCGCCGGTTCGATTCCCGCGCAAGTCAAACATTTGTGTGCATGAACATAGATGTTTGTCTTGGTCTGAATGTTTTTATGTATGTATTTACAAAAAAACGTATATATGTATGTTTATCCATTGTCTAGTACCCGTAGTACAAGCTCTGTTTAGTTTGGGCTAGATTGTGTTGTGTGTATGTGATAGAATATTATATCTATAATCAAGTTTTAAGCTTTCTTCATTCTAAATTACATCAAGATTAAAATCAGTTGAGCATGAACATATGTTGAACCTTTTTACCGTAACTGAAAACGTAACACTTTACAACGGGGTGGTTTGTACACGTGTCCATACATACTAATGCTGGATGACGCCTTTATTTTTTATCAAAAAAAAGCTATTTCCCGCTTTAGGAATAATTCCTTTGTTGCGGAGAACTTGACAAACATTCACACAATGGATACAAAGAACGCCCAGATTCGGACCAACTATTTGTGGAACACACAATTTTTTTCACTTCTGGGAATCGAACCCACAACGCTCAGCGCCGTTGCAGTGGTCAGGCGACCATTGAACCACTATACCATCCGAGCAGTCATAGTCCTTTGCATTCTATTTATTTATTTCACCACATCCAAGAAATAATACACACATTAAAACGTACAGGTTCTTCTCCCTAGCCTTTATTATTCCCAAATCACTTGGGGTTAACTTTTCTAGTCTAACCGGATTTAACGACTGCCATAGATGTTCATGGCAGCCAGAACTGACGGCTTAACGTGCTCTCCGAGGCACGGAGCAGGCGATAATTATCAGTCAATACGCATATAATTTCGAAAAGTCATATAACTACCGAAAGTCAGAGGTGCGCGACGTGGGTTCGAACCCGAGACCCTCTGCTTTGCAGTCTGTTTGTCATGAATACAAGGGACAGGATAATTGTACTTACATTCTACAGTCTTATACTCCTTTGTGGTGACCAACATCTTAGCTAAGTAATAATTTAATTGTTAAATAAGTTATTCACAAATTTACAAATAGTAATTAACTGTATAAAGGATGCTGGGTCCAACTCTGGATATTTTTTTGAATACTTTATATATGATCGTTTTGTACGTTTAATATTTGTAACTGTGATAATATGTAGTAAAAAATATGTAAATAATTATAGAATATAACAAATTAGTTTTTGCGATGAATAAGTGTATGCATAACTATAGAAAGCAAATTGAAATCCGTAGTCTCTGCCTACCCCTCTAGGAAACAGGCGTAAATCTATGTATGTATGTATAATTATAGAAAAACATTCGTTTCTTTTTTACTTATTTCTCATTCTATTGCAAATACTTTTAACTTGATTAATATAAATGTGATGGTGCATATCGCTACTCAACACGTTCAGTGCGGAACGAGGTCTAATACGCCTCGAATGTGTCTTCCTTGCGGTGCGGCTAAGAAAACATAGCCTTCTCTGCCGTGCGGAGGCCGTAACTTCAATTTGATTTAGTTGAGGAAAAAGATGAATATATATCTAAGATATAATTTAAAACAGAATGCAGTGGTGTATATACTTTAATACGGGGTCACTTTGACCTCGTACCACACTGAAGAAATAAAATTTTATCACAATGCGAAACGAGGCTTTGAAGACCCCTTACCCTGCCGACCCCGTACCGCATCCTGCGCTAGTCGCGTGCTACTAGTGTTGTGCAAGCGCAGGCCGCGAGGACACATATTAAGTTTTAACAGCTTACAATAATCAAGGCGAGACGTTGTCGAAAATAAAAATGTATTAGAAACCGAAGAAGATAAGGTGACAAGTCTACAATAACAGGTAAGTCAATAAAAATGCTTTTCATTGTTATAAAAGTCGTGCGCCACTTGTATTTTCTTGTAATTTGACACAGCTTGGGCCTCTTTATAATTTCATAACTACTTTTTGAGTTTATCGCGTTCAGATAGACAGAAATCACTGTTTTATATATTAATGTACCTACTGAAAATAACTTTTATCTTTTCAGAAACAGCATCAAAAATTCAAACACGTCATCTCGAAAAGTCTTCGAAGAGAAGAAAATGTGCCGTATGCTACGCCAAATTGCGAAAAGAATTTAGTAGACGTGAGGCGGACAAAAAAGTTAAAAAGATCGTCACACAATGTGTTCAATGTTAAACATTTTTATGTTTAAATTGTTTTAACGAAAATCATTTATAATTTAAATTAGTAAAATAAAGTACTAATCATTCGCCGATAGTTTTTCCATCACTAAAATCTATGTAAAACTTCCCTTATTGAGTGCGGTACAAGGTCTATAAGACCCCTCATTTTCTTTTACCTATAGATTCTAAATAAACCAACCCTCTGATGTACGCGTGCGCGTAAAGCGTACATCATTTATAATTAATAATAGTGTACCAAAAATTACTAAATGTATTTTTTTTATTTAGCCATAAAGAATCCTTTTAGTTTCTTAAACGTTATGGGGCATACACACATCTACTTACATAAAACCATATGGGAAATGTAATTACGAAACAAGTCGGCGGAATGCTGCAATTGACACTATTCGAGCGCCTTAACCCCAGAATTATTCTGCGAACGCTCTCAGTCTACCATAAGTTTCTAAAGCGCTTAGCTTTACGTGTTAGGAGTTCCATTTTGATTTGTAGAAATTATCCTTAACACGTAACGTCTCGCTAATTATTAATATAGTTATGTCCTCTAGACCGAATTTCAGTCATGGCGGCCTATCTTAACTGAGACTGGCGATCGGCGCGGGAGATATTATAGTGCATAAGTATGTGCGCAAACACAAGTGCACTCTCTGTTCCCTAACTCTCATGATCCGATGCGACGGTAATCTAACACGACCAGAGAGAGACCAGGCTTTCTGAGGCACAGAGGTGTCTAATACCTGGTGTCTGCTATTGAGATTTTTTAACAGAAAACCCAATTACTAATTGACAGCCCGACCCGGGATACGAACCCGATACCTCATGCACAGCAGTCGCGTCCACTACCGCTGCGCCACGGCGGCAGTTATATATTAATTGTTTATTACTATATATTATTTTAAATAACAATATTTGCACTGTATTATATTGGATGAAAAATTTGTATAATCTTCAGATGGTTGTAACGTGCCTAAGACGTGTTTTTCGTGTCAGTTGTTTGAAATTTTGTAACCTCACACGCGATGCAGGAATTACAACTAGTGCCCAGAAGGAAGAAAGAATACATAGATAAAGAAAAGAAAAAGGATATAAGAATTTTACCCTGTTATATTGTACATGCGCTTGCAGCTTACTTTTCTGTACTACTTAGAATTTTATGAATTAGTGGCACTTTTAGGAACTCCTTGCAAAAGCATGCTGAGGATAACACGCGCTTCGAGAGCTATACGATAACAAAACGTTACCCGAACCGGGATTTGAACCGTAAACCTCAAGACCACTTACTAATATAATAATAATATCAGCCCTGTATTAAACTGGGCACGGGCCTCTTCTCAGTGTGAGAAGGTTTAGGCCGTAGTCCTCCATGCTGGCCTAGTGCGGGTTGGCAGACGTCACATATCTTCGAGAACATTATGGAGAACTCTCAGACATGCAGGTTTCCTCACGATGTTTTCCTTCACCATTAAAGCAAGCGATAATTAACTATTCAATACGCACATAACTTCGAAAAGTCAGAGATGCGTGCCTTGGGTTCGAACTCGAGACCTCTGCGTGGCAGTCCAACGGTTTCCCACTAGTTAGTATATTTTAAATCTAAATTATATTATATATAATAGTATTTTTCCTTTAAATCTAAATTGACCGTAGTCCTATGATTCGTTCTTAACTTTACAAAGAAAAGTCCTTTACAACTGACAACTTTGAGAACAATATTTGTAATTGTCTATCAACACACCAAGACGTACTATTATTCTGTTGGCGAACAACTTCTACTTAGTTGTCGTGGAGACAGGAAAGTTTCTGCGAGTCCCTCCCTCCCCTCCCGCACACCCCCCACTACAGGGTACCAATAATTTAGCGACATCGCTACCCAAAGTTTGCATCGTATCAACACAAGGTGTTCCGCCAAAATTGGTGCGAGTTATAAGCTGTTGTATGTTTATAATTTACATACATACTTAATGTAGTGCCTCCATGGCGCACCATTAGTGAATGCGACTACTCTGCATGTAAAAAGTTATACAGGGTGTCCGATAATTAATGGATAACCTTGAAATGTCTTATAGTAGAACTGAAGGCCGCTCAGAAAAAAAGAAGAAAGAATTCAAAAAAGAAAAAATATATTAAAAGTGCAAGCTATATTAGCATAGCATACTTTTGACTGTCTATCTATTAGCATAATTAGTGTTTAATAATAAAACAAGAAAAACCGATGGATTTCATTCATTTATGGTCGTAGTATACAAGAAAGTTATACATGGTAATTAAAAAAAAACACATCTCAGGTAGTATTCGGATAGATTTTTATCATATCTTTTTCTGAACGGCCATCAGTTCCACTATAAGACATTTCCAGGTTATCCATTAATTACCGGACACCCTGTATATAGTTCATTATTTTTTAAACTATTACATCCATTACATTGGTAACGATTTAAGTAAATATGTTGGTAGAATATTACTAGTATTTTTGTGCTAGGTGCACAAAAACACTAGTAATATTCTACCAACATTTTTTCATCTTTGTTAATAGAGTTGCTATTAGCAAAGATATATGCAATAGATTCACATCCGTATTGCAATGTGTGGGAATCGAACTTACGACGTCTCGAACGCAAGTGCAATGCGCTGTTTATTAGGTTACCACCTCACCAAACTTTACAACACCTCGAGGAATAATTATAATCAGTCAAACATTAATAAAATTGTTTTATGTGACGAATACAATGATTCAATTGGTATCCACTGTGACTAAACACTTTATCAAAAAGACGTGCGTGGAGTCAGGTGTTCCCCGATACCAGTACGTCATCATACCGTGATCAGTTGTATTGTATTGCATGTTTAGCAAGTCATTTGACCGTGGCGACCATTCTTTGGTGCAAGTAACATCACTGCGAATCTAATAGTGACAATATTCTTGCCGAGTGACCCATGGCGAACGTAAGCAGCATCGACAGTGTGGAAGGATGAGGTCATAAACCACCACGCGGGCTAGTGCTGCCAATATAAGTTTCATATTTGTAGCGATAACCTAGTTGGAAACCGTTGGATAACCACGCTGAGGTCTTGAATTTGTTCCACATCAATCATTTATGACTTATCGAAGTTACACTCGTATTAAATATGATGAGTATATAATTTACCAGATTAGTTAGATAGTAGGTACAATCTATATGTTTATTTTCTTGTATGTAAAAAGATACTTAAATAATATATAATATTGTTGGTATTTAAGTTTATCTAGTGTAATTGGAAAGGTATATACTAGTATATAATCGTTTTAATTGGATAATAATTACAATTGAGATATTATGACGGCGTTAAATTTAAAAATACATATATTGCAATGATGGCTAGTCTGACAATACATTTGTTATTTTATACTAAATTCGAGACTTCAAACACAGCAGTTGCATTTTATTTTATATTTTATTTTATATTTCATTGTAGAGCCGTGCTCAACTGGGGTCTAAATCCGGCACGCTTGTCGCTCAGTTCACAACTTGTGCTTGAGGTGCCCGAGATTAGTTCTCCACCGCGGCACTACGCTTCACGAGCCTTTGTTATTCTTTATTATATTACATTTATTATTTTATTTTATGCTACAGGGTACAGAAATTTTTCATTTCTATGTTAGTACTTAAATTCTTTAAAAAGACAACTCTTGCACTAGGATTAGTACCTGTGTCGCGAGGTATTTTACAAACATCCAAACGTCGGACAAACTACACCTAGACTCGGCAAAACGATTTTAAAATCACACAAGTTTATATCCCTTGTGGGACTCGAACCTACAGCACTCGGTGCAGAGGCAATCGCATAAACTACGTCGTCCATGCAGTCATGAGACACACATTTTATTAAAGTGCTCGCACCGCTCGTGCCTTGTGCTGGATAGATGGCAGCCATGCTCAACAGGGGTCTAAATCCGGCACGCGTGTCGCTCAGTTCACAACTTGTGCTTGAGGTGCTCGAGATTAGTGCTCCACCGCGGCACTACGCTCCACGAAGCTTTTGTTATTCTTTATTATTTTATACTATACGGTAGTTTACTTTATTCTTTGTTAATTGAGTTAAGCATTATGTTGCCAAGAAGCAAAAGTACTAGAGGTTGACCATTTTTTTATTTGAATTGAAACACTTTTGTTACCTAAAACTTAAAAATAAAATGTTGATATATTTTTATTTTTATTTTTTAATTCTTTACGATTTTAAAAATACTGAATGTTGACTCATTTAATTATTATATTAACTCGGCAATCGGCTAAAACAAAACATACATTGATAATAATCATTATGAAATTAACATACCTATAGAATATGATATTATTGTTATTATTATTGAGTACTTTATATTTCCTCTCTCCTGCGTTGCTGTGCCCGACAGGGTCCATAATGAACTGTCATATCAATTAAGTTACCACCTAAGCCTACATTGTGGAACGTTTTTTTTTATTGTTGCTCTATTTACTTATACCACAGGACCAATGAATAAATAAATTAAAATAAGACAACACGTATTAAAACAGCGAGAACTTCGCGGTGAGATCGATAAACTGTTGAACAAAAGGTCGTGAGTTCAAACCCACGCACGCTCTCTTAACTTTTCAAAGGTATTGAATAGTTAATTATCGCTCGTTTTAACGATAAACGTTATTATAATAAGTAAAATGAATATTTTGAAGTTTTACGTTAAGTTCTGTAAAATATGAAAATTCTAGCAAATTTCCCTTTGGTCAATGAAGTTCTATGTATATCAGCTCTGTATATGAGCTATCCTATTACTGGGCACGTGTCTCTTCTTAGGGTAAGAAGGCTTAGGCTCTAGTCCACCACGCTGGTCCGGTGTGGGTTGGCAGACTTCAAATATCTTCTAGAACATTATGGAAAGCTTCTAGATGGTTCATAGATTCTTTACGATGTTTTCCTTCACCCTTATCTTATCTTGTGTGGGGGCCAGTCAATACAGACAGGCGACACTTCGACCCAGTGGGATCTTTTGTGTCGACTTCCCCAATAACGACTGCCCTAGATGTTCATGGCAGTCGGGACCGACGGCTTAACGTGCTCTCCGAGGCATGGAGCAGGCGATAATTGTCAATCAATACGCACATAATTTCGAAATCATATAACTTCCGAAAGTCAGAGGTGCGTGACGTGGGTTCGAACCTGAGACCCTCTGCATTGCAGTCTGTTGGTCTATCCACTGAGCTATCGCTACTCTTCACTCTTAAACTGACTGACAAATTTTATTTATTAATTGATATGCACATAATTTCGAAAAGGCATGTTTGCATGCCTTGAAAACGAACGAAAACGAACTAGAGACTTTTGCCTGGCATTCCATTGGTCTCCCACATGGCTATCGCTGCTATATCAATGAGGTAGACTATGTAGTTACCTTTTCTGAAAGAAAGGATTTTATAAACTTTACTTGGATGCATTTTAAAATACTAGCGGTCGCCTAGTGGTCAAAATTCGACCAAAATTCCGAAAATACTTTGTTTTCTGTTTTTCTCTATTACATATAAATAAGGTATAGGTAATCATAGTTAGAAAGAGTTGTACGACGTCAGACGAACAATGTCGAAATACTACGAACGCGATTCGACTGCATGTGTCAAATGCATGGTTGTGTGCGTGTAGTGTTTTTTCATTAATTTAATGTATTGATGAGTCTCTATCGCGGGTACTATTTACATTTTGAAACAAATGGTCTCGAAATAACTATGTCAGGGTCACGAAAAATGTTGTACCTTGTCGGGATCGAACCCCTAACACTTAACACACTGGCCATGGCAAAGCTATTACTGCACTATCGGTATAATTTAATACAAAATTATAGAAGGCTTTAATATTAAATAAACGATAAAAATATTTTTAAATGGTTAGACATCAAACAGAATATGGTAAGCAATAAAACGATCGAAGTTCCGCTTGTGGAGATGCGCCATTAAGGTATAGCCACATTCGAATCCTACTAATGTTATTAATCTGAAAGTATATGATGATGTTTGGATGTTATGAAGATGATTTTCACGGATGGCGTAATGATTTAAATGTTCACGGCCATTGCGTCAAGTGTTGTGGGTTCGATCCCCACGCGGGACAAACCTGTCTGCAATCCACATAATAATATATTTATGTCAAGTTTGGATGTTCTATTTAATTTAATAACAATTTATTGGTATAAAAGTATTTTACAATAATTAACAATTTATTTTTGAATTTGCTATTAAGCACTCTGTTTTGTTCACGTTGTTTAAATGTTTCTTAACTTGCGTGTTCTTCGGTCCCGCGACACAGGAATTTACCAGTACGGGAGATGTCTTTCTACAAAAGGTATCCATTGAATGAATTTTAATGAAACTTAGCATCAAGATAAACCACGTCCTAGGATAAAAAATAGGTTATCTTTTATCCTGGTATGCTGACCCCTAACTTGATGCGAGCAAACCCGTGCAGAAGCTACTGTATTTTGACTTGGAGTATAACATAATAATGCCAAATGATTATATTATTGATCGTCGTTTGCCAGCGGCTCGGACACTAGCCACCGAGTGCCATGCCACCTTAAACCTTATTTTACTAACCTTAACTCTTAAAGCTAATTGTTTTTCGGCTACGAATGGATTTTTTGGGTAAAGGACATATTGTAAGGAATTACGAAAATATAAACATACGATAGGTTAAGATACATGACGCTTAACGCGTTGATGGTAAATGCGACTGCTATGCATGACGTCTCGGATTTGATTCCCGGGTCAGGCAATGTGTCATTAGGTTTTCCTGCCCAAAAATTTCTCAGTTTACACACTTTCAGACACTGTGCTGTTAACACGGAGTCAGAATCTGTAACGAAAGAAAGTAATAAGTTCGCCTTCAATTACATATAAACTAAAACCCTTTCGGAGATAAAGATAAATATGAGACTATTTATTTTCTTTTAGAAAGGATAACTGCCGCACTAGGATTAACTCCTGTGTCGCGGGGGACTTTACAAACATTCAAACAACGGACACAAAGAACACCCAGACTTGGAACTATTCGTGAATCACACAAATTTTTGTCCCGTGTGGGAGTCGAACCCATGACATTCGGCGCAGTGGCAGTGGCGAGATCACTTAAGCCACTACGCTATCCGTGCAGGCATATCATCCATGCATACATTGATTTATTACATTGAACATAATATATATATGTATACTAGCGGACCTGACAGACGTTGTCCTGTACATACGAAAAAAGAATTAAAAAAAACAAATCTAAACCATTCTCGAATCCACTTGAACACAAACAAAAAATTTCATCAAAATCGGTCCAGCCGTTTAGGAATTTAATTACAAACATAAACACAGAACTTATATATACATGTATAGACAATTCTATACATATGTATAATCAACGCTAGTGTAAATGGAACAGTCGCAAGATCGGAGACATTCTGGACAAAGGCCAGGTTAAGAGCACCTTAAACCGGCGAGCGTGTATGACGAATGTGATGAAAGTGAATGAAGCCAGAGAAGTGTGTCAGGATCGTAGCAAATGGAAAGCTGTAGCCTCTGCCTACCCCTCTGGGAAACAAGCGTGAATCTATTTATGTATATATGTAATATCCCAATCTCGTGCAATATGGCGGCACCTTAACACTCGAACGCTCTAACATTTAACTGGATTATAAAACTGAACTATTTTATGGATCTTCGTTCAAATTCGATGCACTTACTTGTATTACAAAGTTGGGATATTCTCGTAGCTTTAATATACACACATGTTTACTAACTTACCCTGGTATACCCGAAGGTAAGCAGAAGCAAATAGCACCTACATTTCGCTACGCGTGTTTTAGGTCCACGTAAAATTATCATGGTTTGTAATTTGAACTGAAGGTAGGTATAACCTAATACTGAAAAGCAACCGAAACGTCGGGGAAGTGTAAACGAAAAATAAATAGATTTAATAGTTTAAATAATTTTATTAGCTTATAAATTAGTAAAATAAAATCAATAGTAGTAGTAGTGTAATATTTTCAAAATTTTGTAATACAGTGCTAAATAAACAACGCGATAAAATCCGTATATAGTAGTTTAATTTCAATGAATAACATTCGCGTAAACAGAAGACAATATTATATAACCTAATACTGTTTACCGAATCAAATTGCTAGTCACCTGTAACCCTTTCCTGGCCCATAAATCGAATGCGAGATTTTATGCTCAGTTAATATGTCGATCTCACGTAGTAAAACACGAGTCTATTATTGTTTACCGTGAATATGATCAGCCTCCTGCCAATATGTTAACAGGTAAACCAATAATACTTGGCTACGACCTAGATATCGAACTTGAAACCTCACGCACATTTACTATGTTTATAGAAATAAATCTGCTATTATTTTGAAATTAAAACTACTTTTTACGGAATTCGACATGTCGTTTATTTTGGAACACTTTTATTACATAATTTTGAACTATAACACTACTATTTACTGAACTCTACTATATTTTAAGCTATTTAAATTAATTAAAACTATTTATATTTAAGTTTATACTTTTCCCCGGCATTTCGGTTGCTTTACAGCAGCCATGGTCACGGGGAGACTAAGATATGAAGTTTTTAATTTCAATGTATAACATTCGCTTAAACGTAAGACAATACTATGTTAATCTGCTATTAACCGAGCACAAAACCAGCCTCTTTGCTGCTACTTGCAAAAAATCTATTATCACTTTGCTTCGATCTGGTTATCAAACCCTAGAGACGCAAATCGCCGACGCGGTTTCCAACGACTCAGTCGCAGTTATTTTGTAATTTAAGCAGTAATATATGAAGTTTATTACAGATAATTTGCTAAACAAATATAAATAGACATCAGAAAGACGCCATATCGCTGCAACTTGGTTATAATCTCCCGAGGGAGCTCAGTACACCTGCTGTTTGTGTTGTTAGACGCGTCTAACTTCGTTCATACCTCATCTAGCTGTTTATTTAACTTACTAGAACACTCGGATTTACTCGGTTTTCCAGTAAAGTACTTATTAATATATACAGGCTCAGTTTGTTTGTTTTTTGTTTAAACGTGCTAATGAGAAATACTAGTCTTGTTTGAAAATTATTTTTGTCTTTCTTAGCCCAATTCTTGACGCAGGTTCTAAGCTGTATAACATCACGCTACAAGCTAGAAGCGGATCAGTAATCATAAAAGCGGATGAGATCGCGTGGGATACCTCTTTGATAGCTTAATTTTTTAGGAAGGTGAAAAATACTACTTACCCGTAAATTAAACCAACTTTATACGGATTTTACCGCGTTATTTATTTTTTATAAAACACTATTATTACATAATTTTGAAACTTTATACTACTATTGTTAAACACATTTACTAGTTACTGTTTACCTACTTCAATTTAAGCTATTTAAATTATACAACTATTTAAGTTTAATTTTACACTTTCCCCGACGTTTCGTTTGCTTTTCTGCTGAAAAGCAACGGTAATGTCCGAAAAAACGAAAATTCGTATAAGTAGTTTGTTTAAATTCGATGCATAACATTCGCGTAAACGTAAGACAATATTACTACTTACCTTTTTACTTACTTATGAACTTTTGTTCTGTCACGTTTCATAAATCATTACGGAACTTTATAAAATATAAATGTTGAAATTAGTCTTTCTAATCGCACGACTAAGACTTAAGACTACATGCAGTCGCAAAGGAAAGCAGTGGAGTAACCAAATAATACACCGCAAAACAGGAAGCATTACCTACATAATTTTTATCTTGTACAAGCTTTCCCGACAGAAGTTATCCTGTAAACACGAAAAAAAACCAAATCTAAACCATTCTCGAATACACTTGAACACACATAAAAAATTTCATCAAGATCGATCCAGCCGTTTAGGAGGAGTTTCATTACAAACAAACGCACAAAAGATTTATATAAATATAAAGATGTTTAAATCTGTTTTTTGGAAAGTAATGAGTTTGCAAAAAGTTGATAAGATATATGAAAGCTGACATGTTTAAAAGGTGTAAAACATCTCCGCTTACCCTTGACGATAGCAGCGTGAGTCTCTGTATGTAATAAAATAAGTTCTATTACATACAAACATAGTAGGGATCACGTCTATCATTATTTAAGTCATTGAAATTGTGTAGCTAAATCCGACTGGGCTCAATGCAACAAAGCACTGGGCACTTCCAAAAGAAATATAAATCTACTGAACCATCAGTATATCGGCACCGGAGGGTGGCGCCAGGGAGAGTATTTATATAAGCCGCGGCAACAAAACCATAGCGCGATTCAGCCTGCCGGGACAACGCCATCTATCGAGCACTAGTGTAAACAATTACAGTTACAACAGCAATTTTTTATCTCCACCATGGGATGAATATTCACACTAATCTATAAAAATATTATAAAGAGGGACCCAACAAAAGTTATTGGGTTTTTCAGTTAAGAAATCTCAATACGAGCCCGGAGTCAGGAAGTTGGCGGTGTTAGATACCCCCATGCCCCGGAAAGCACGTAAAGCCGTTGGTCCTGCGCCTGATCTCTCTCCGGTCGTGTCGGATTATTCGTCCCATCGGATCATGAGAGTTAGTGAACAGAGAGTGCACTTGTGTTTCCGCACACACTTGTGCACTATAATATCTCCTGCGCCGATGGCCATTCTCCGTTAAGATTGGCCGCCGTGACCGAAATTCGGTCAGGAGGACATATATATTATAAAGAGGTAAGATTTGTATTAATGTATGTTTGTATATTGGTTTGTAAAGAATAAACTCAAAAACTACTGGATCAATTTTACAATTATTTGACCATTAGAATGCTTCCTTATCCAGAAAAAGCATAGGCTAAATAACATCACATTTTATGCCACGGGACAGAAACAGTAATAATAATAATATTCGATAGACGATTGCCATTCCTGAGGTCGCGGGTTCGATTCCCGCACAAGTCAAACATTTCTGTCCATGAACATGGATGTTTGTCTTGGTCTGGGTGTTTTTATGTATAGTATGTACGTATTAACACAAAAAAAAGTATATATGTATTTTTATTTTTATTTTATTTTATTGAATAAGCACACCAACAGTATAATTACACAAATTTTAGTAAAGGCTTTCTTATTTATAAATACATTGTAATTACACAGGTAATAGGTGTGCATAGCATTGTACACATTTTCTTATCTAAGAGAGATTACTTGCATGCAATACTAAATACAAACTCATTGAAAATAACACAAAAAATATAAACAACTAAAATTAAACACAAAATACAATAAATAGAAAAATAAAAATTAAAAAAACCTGTGTCACTATTGCAAAAGTAAATGCCTATAAGTTTTAAATTTCATGGCAAAGATGTCAATTGCGTTATTTGACTTGGCAACTCTCTCATCATATAACCGAGCCATACGCGTCAGTGGACTATTGTAGCTGATATTCAAGGTGCACATGGGTACTACAAATAAACGTGGATGTCGCATTACTCATTGATTAATTTTGAATTTAAAGCTGTTAATAAGCGGTGCGTCTATAGAGCCGTTGATTATATTATGCAGCATCAACAAGTCCGAAATGTCACGCCTTTCTTTTAGACTTGTCATTTTATAATGAAACAATCTATCTTTATAATCAGGAATCTTTCGAACCCCATTTCTAACAGTTAAATGTCTAACGAAACGAGCCTGAACAGATTCTATAGATTTAACGTAAGTGGAATAGAAAGGCGACCATATATTAGAACAGTATTCTAGAATACTCCTCACCAAAGCCTTATATAATAAAATGATGCTGTTATTGTTGCGAAATGGTTTTGCCATAAGAATTATAAAGCCTAGTGTTTTATTAGCTTTATTTACTGACTGTTCTATGTGATGGCGGAATGTCAATGATGTATCAAAAGTAACCCCTAAATCGCGAATGACTGAGACATTTTCCAGGTTTGTGTCATCTACTCTGTAGTTAAACTTAATGTATTTAACCTTTTTGGTGAAAGTTATAAACTTACATTTTTTTACATTAAGTGTCATTCTATTATCCAAGCACCATTGTTGGAGAATATTTAAATCATCCTGAAGAGCACTGCAGTCACTTAATGTAAGTACTCTGTAATATAACTTTAAATCGTTAGCATAAGCCAGACAGTTGCTCTTTATTAAATCTAGGAGATCATTAATAAATATTAGAAATAATAAAGGACCTAATTTGCATCCCTGTGGAACGCCTGAAGTAGGTATAAACGGTCTAGATTCATAGCCGGCTAATGCTACAAGTTGTGAACGATTTTGTAAATAGCTATCAAACCACCGCAACAGAAATCTATGAATTCCGACATGATTCAACTTCATAGAAAGTATTAAATGGTCCACACGATCAAAAGCTTTCGCAAAATCTGTGTATATGTATGTATATTATTATTATTACTGTTGTGTGTATGTGTGTTTGTGATAACTGATAACAAACACACAACACCGTCTAGCCTAAACTAAGCAGAGCTTGTACTATGGGTACTAGACAATGGATTAACATATATAATATATACTTTTCCTTTGTAAATAATATATACAGCGTGTTACAGAAAGGTGTGGTCATATTTTAAGGCCGTGATATATATCTGATAAATAACCTATGTGCCCTATTCCCGGATCGAAAAAACAATTTTAAACTTTATGACAATTTATTTATTTTTTATTAAAATATTGAAACAAACGCATTATATCACTATCCAAATAGCGCAAGGTAATTTTCGGGATCACAGAGATCCCCTGAGTCAGCTGTGTGTGTTGTTTATGTATCAACTAAAATATGTGATATTGATAAGTCGATAAAAAGAAAATGCTGTATCTTAGTGAAAATAATGTATAATATGGATTTGGCTGTTGCGGTTTTCCATAATACTGGGGCTATATTATGTGATGCTTAAATATGACCACACCTTTCTGTTACACGTTCTACAAAGTATTTTTATGAAAAACAGTATTTATAAACGTGGGTGAAATCGCGGGGGAAAGCTAGTATTTTATAAATGTTCATATTTTGATAATATTATTTATCTGTTGTTTTTAATATACATATATGTATGTATAATATGACATTACCAATAAGTATTTGCGCAACTGCCTCGGTGGCGCAGCGGTAGTTCATGCGACTGCTGAGCATGAGGATTCAATTCCCGGATCAGTTTATGGCATTGCCTGTCCAGAATTTTACGGCACGAAGTCTGAAGCTGAGCTGCTGCTCTTATATGGGACCAAAACCATTGACGAAAACAGGTTTGCCGTTTATTAACGGGTAGTATTTAACTGTTCCTAAATTTCTTGCCTTTGTTCCACAATACTAGTTGCACAGCAAAATATGCTAACCAAAAATACTAATTGCACACCAAAATATATTGAAAGAGATCAAACTAAGTCGACGGAGCCCTGCTTCACAGGGCTCCTATTTTTTGGGTGGGTTAAAGAAGAAACCTAACCCGTCCGAGACGGAATGCAGTGCGGAATATAGGTGCTGGTTATGATATATTTTAGTAAACATATTTTGTTGTGCAATTAGTATTTTTGATGGTCATTATATTTAAGAGGAAACACAAGGGCCGTTTTTCCATACAATAGTAGTCCCCTGTTTCCTCCCTGGATAATGCCAGCGGAGCAATAATATTTTCCCAAAAAATGTATGGCCTCTATTGCCATGTCCCTATGTTTTCTTTTTTTTTCATTTATTAATTATTAAAAGAGACATGAGCATTCAAAAACCTCAAATATTGGCCAGATTTTCCGCTGTGTTCTGGATGTTTATCCAGCAAACAAATTTGAGTAGATTATATAAAAAAAGGAAAACATAGAAACACGGCCAGTCTTCCTTCAATTTTTAATGAAAAAAGTAATTAAATCGGTCAAGTGTTGGAGAATGAATTAGGGGACTACGAAACGTTGATTTTGTGTATTTTAATAGGTATTTTAGGTCCAAGCTGCAGTTGTCTCTATCACGCTCTACGGGCACTGCGCGACAGCAATAGATTTTACAAATACCTATTTTTCAATTCTCTCGCCCGTGGTGTTTTCTCTTAATCCCTTTATTAAATAGCGACATGTGGTTGTGTATGTGAACCTGGACAGTAACATATCCTGCCTACTTTTTCTTGGATATAGACGAGAGGCTTTATATATATATATATATATATCTATTTGCACGTCGCGATAAAAATGGGTTTTAAAAAGGTACACCTCCATTTTTTATTTTCAGTAGTGACTTTACAGAGGCGTGCAATATTACGGCTGGCAATAACTTTAAGTGTTGTGCTTTCAGTGCAATGGCTCGGAATAGGTACAGCGGAAGTGACGTGTGCAAAAACTGTGCAATTGTGCAAATGGATATGCGCTTCTCTTAAGAAAGATGGCAGATATGAAGATTTTATTTAAATGCTCACGCGAGTGCCGCTAAAACTGACGTAAAACTACTAGATATAAGTCCATTCCATATTGTGAATATAATTTTGGACATTCTGTGGCTGCCTGGTGCCGTAGTGGTTGTAAATGCGTCTACTGTGTGGCTTCCCATTTGATCCCGGGTTAGGCAAAGTGCTTCGTGGCTTTTCTGTCAAGACATTCTTAGTACGGTGTTTGCAAAAATGCCTAGTAGTCAGCTTAGGCTCATCTCTGATCAATTGGCATCTAACGCCTGGGTGCTGTGAATAAGCTATACAATCGATTCCTGTGCAAAATGTTATTGCGGTTCTCCGTCAAGACATTGTCAATAGCAACACGGAGTCTGGAGTCAGATAATCAGGAACTGGCTACATCTTTCATTAAATGGGATTTAAACCAATTGCGATGCAAATATATGTATATAATAATAATAATAATATTCTATCACATACACGCAACACCATCTAGCCCAAACTAAGCAGAGCTTGTACTATGGGTAAACATACATATAGTATACTCTTTTTTTGTAAATACATACATATTATACATAGAAACACCCAGACCAAGACAAACATCCACGTTCATGCACACAGCAGGAATCGAACCCGCGACCTCAGGCGTGGCAATCGAATACACTAACCACTACGCCATCGAGGCCGCCTAAATCACATAATATCACGCAACGAAAAGTAATAATTATAAACTTCAGCCAAAGAACCTAAACGACAGCCATATTCAAATGCCATACCTATGAAATAAATCACGTAAAATAAATAAAATCTTCATCCATCATACAGGTATCCAAAACTTCAACGCCAAACTAATAACAATATTATCAGCAAAAAACCTGTCATACCTCAATGAATAACAGCCTCTGACCTGAGGACAACCTAACACGCAATCCCAGGAATCAATCCCGGAGATTTATGACTCTATCCGCGTCCCATTCTGTCGCCGGACAGTTTTTGTCACTAGAGAGGTACCTACCCGGGATCCCGTTGAAATATAAGGGTACTAGATGGAAAATTGGATATTAGTCGGTGATTTACACGTGTTAGATATTTTTTATTCGTCGGTAAAGATTTATTTCGATTAGGCTGGGTCATATCTTTAGTAGGAAGCGTGAGAAAGGCTTAGTAGGTGATATTTTTTCTTTGAAGAGATGTATGCCTTTCGAGACCACTTACAAGTAAAGCTTTTAAAATGGCTGTCGTAATACATTTTTACGCACTTATTACACCAGCTTACATAGCTCTTTCAGAGAAAATTGCCGCCACAAACGCTTAAGCTATAAAACTATATCCCTACCATGGATTTCCCAAAAGATTATGGTGAGTTGCAATGGCTGGACACGGCTAGTATACTTATAGTACCTATCATACTTAAAATTTGCTAAAGATGTATCAGACATAATTTTCAAAAAATATTTCGTTAACATATTTGTTATGCATGGGTTAGTAGACCCTTAGTTCTTCTCAAAGTTGTCCAGGTGGACCCCCAGGGGTCCACGGGAGACTCGACGGGGGTCTACGTTAACGTGACAAAAAACGGAAGTGCACAATTCGTAACAATTCGTGTTACTTGTTTAAACGTCGATCGACGGATATTTTGAGGAATATCACTCGCGGAAGACCAAAGAATTTCTTCTTAAAACACTAAATACTAAATATAAAATACTGATTTTATTTGGTGGATTAAATTTCTAGCTGCAGATGATCCACCGGAACCAGCAAAATTATGAAAGTGGTCTTTGAGAAAAAAAGTCTGGGAACCTCTGGGTTAGACCATAGCTGGCCCAGTGCAGGTTGGCAGACATCACATACCTATCTTCGAAAATATTATGCAGAACTCTCAGACATGAAAGTCCCCTCACGATGTTTTCCTTCACCGTAAAAACGAGTGATAATGAACTATTTAATAAGCACATAACTTCGAAAAGGCAGAGGTGCAAGGTTCAAACTCGAGATTTTTGCGAGGTAGTCAACAGTCTCCCACTAGGCTATTGCTGCTTTTATAATAGTAAATATACTTTAAACAATACATTATGCAATTGCACTCTTAGTACCAAAATAAATAGGAAAACCCAATGACGTAATATAAATAGACGCGTCATGCATTAACACCACGGCACTCGAAAACAGCGTAAATACGTATAGACAATAGGTACTTAGACGCACGAAGAAAGGAAAAGAAAATTAAATGTCTACGGAATTCCTGTTGTTAAAGAGAGATAAATATATTTCTTTAATTATGTTGTCATTCTGTGGTGGATGCTCATTGACCGAGCGCGAACACGTGACTTACCTCAGACGCCAGCCGCCATTCGAAGGCATCGAAAAAAATAAAATAGAATTCATTTCTCTTGATGCTTACGCATGAAATGATACTTTTTTATCTTTCACAGTTGCAATATAATATTTACATTTCCTAAAAACACAGGAAGGCTTTTTTTTGTTGTTGATTAAGTTATTTTAATGACACGTACACCCGCGGCACTGGTTGGTACTTACGTGACTAAATACACTTCTGGTTTTTTTATTAATTACCTTGCATTCATGTTGCCACTACAGACTTACAGAGCGCGGGCAACGTATCTATAGTTTATATATCATTGGGAAAAACTCTCTTCCTACTTATTTCATTCAATGTTCTGTCCCGTCCGATACAATTTACTCGTTCATTCTTCGCGTTCAGAACTTTAAACCTTCGCACGGTAGCCTGACAGCCCGGATTTAGTTCACTTAGACTTACAGTTATCTGTTCTACGTATATGGCGCTGGAGAAAGGAGGTTTTTGAAGCTGCTTGACTTTGGAAGATAGCATTGTTCATTTTGTCTGTGTTTGTATTTTATGGCTGGTTGTCAATCGTCAGGTAGCTTATCTAAAGGCATTATGTTGGCAGATTTTCTATAAAACAGCAGTCGATTTTCGCCATTTTTCTACCATGGTGGTAAATAAATATATGGCCCGCCTTATGGTAGACAATTGTCATAACCTATCATCGCTTGTTATAAAAGAGGTATAACAAGCAATAGCCAAGTGAGAATTAAGAAATTAAAGGTAGGATGAATAACAGAAGGAATAAGAGCATCCGGGTAGCTACTCGTATGAGCCTCCAAAATTATAGTTTAGCGTGCAGTGACCGAAACGCAGTTACAGTGTTGCTAATCTTTACCAGGTTTTCTGTAAAAGCGTGGTACTTCCACAAGCAAGCCGGGTCATTCGTATTGCCACCAAATAAGTTGCAACGGCTGGCTCTTCCTATCTAAAAATTCATCAAGATTTACTTAAGATAGCTAGAGAGCTACTACCAAGAGGGGTACAGGCCTTTTCCCGTTCTCACTATGGTTGGGTCGGTATGGTTCGATCATAGCCCAACACGCTGGCCAAGTGAGGATTGAGACACCACTTATTTAAAAAAAAAGGGTAATATTAATTTATTATTTTGAAATATGCTATTCTTTCTGCGCCACACAATAATTGCCAGGGCAGTGATGCACAAGATTGGAAACCAAATTAGTTGTAACAAATATTGTACCAAAAAAAGGGAAATTTCATTCCAAATACCAGTAATAATGACATAGTATTGCATTTTTCCCCTGTCATCGCCATATCGGCTTATCCCAGCTGTTTAATTCGACGGAAAATTGAGCTCTATCCTGCCGTAATTTAGTTTTTATTGTTACTATCCGATAGAAAGGTTTGAGATGAAAAAATATGGCGTCGGCGGAAGACGAGATATATTTGTTCCTTGATATTTTCCTTAGCGATGCAGATAATGCAATCCGCTTATGACAATACCACTGTTTAATACGGTGGGTAAGCAGTGTTATTATGGCTTTTTCTAAACGGCTTAGGGAAACCGTATCTTTAGAGCACAATGTATCGATGCTACAGTCGCGTCGCCTTTACAAACACTGAATAAATAATGCCAATTTGGTATTATTTAGTATTTACTATAAAAAAATGATTTCATATTTTACTAGTCTGTAATAAATGGTATAATGGCTACAAAACTTTATAAATATGTCGTGGATTGAGGGCGCAATAGTGCGACGGACAGCGCCATCTAGTGATTAGTTTAGTAAACTAATAAAATAATATCGTCACCGGAAACGCAAGCGGCGCACTACCGTTTGGACACGATCGTCGGTAGTGGGGATGCGGCACGGACTAGGAGGAGAACGGTTGGAGGCGACACTCTTCCTCGGACAGTCACGCGATACGCTCAGTACCAACGCACGTGTTTGTTTCATTTTTTTGTAGAAGTAGCTACAGTAAAAATAAAGTTATTCTCAACTAAAACTATCTTTCGCTCGATTACCCAAGTTAGTGCCCACATCTACCAAGAACCATGTCAGATCGTGATGAAGATCCGGTATATCGCATCTCGGCCGTCCACGACGCGACAAATATAAGTTCTAAAATACTAAAATTATAAAAGAATGACGATTCAAAAGAGTGGCCGTAAGTTTCTTTTAGGTGACTAAGCTAAATGTAAATTCAGTAAGTTCACTGAATTCAATAATTCATAAACTTGGACGGCCATAAGTATTACTTTGTAATATAAATTGACTGTTTAGTCTTGTCTTAACTAAGCCTCCAATCAAAAGTAACGATTATAAAGTCGGTCAGGTTACCAGTCTTACGGTTGACCGATAACTTTGGTGACCACTAAAATACTATTTATCCGTAACAGATAACAGAGTTCCGTGTTCTCTGTGCAACTCCTCGCAAATAAGTAGGTGTGATATTATGTAAAAAATATACATACATAGGTATATGATTTCAGCATGAATGGATCGGCTCGACCAGGATAGGACTATCCTCTCACAGAATATCGACGTGAAATAGCAGTTTGCCTACCATTGTATTTCGTTCGGTGAGTGAGAGTGCCGGATGCCCAATGACCCTCTTTCCCCTTTTCCGCTCTTTCTCTTTCCCACTTCCTTTCCTAAAGGGTCGGCAACGCGCAAGTGATGCCTCTGGTGTTGCAGGCGTCTATAGGCTACGGTGACCACTTACCATCAGGTGGGTATGCTTGTTTGTCACCTTAGTTGTAGGTATATAAAAAAAACATTGTGTCACGCCTATATTATTGAAGGAACAGCCTGAGATACTCGTATTTTAATCCCACATTACATTAGTTTCAACGTAACAGCAGGCGCGCCTACTGTGGACTATCAGATCCAGCTTCGGTCTCTGTGCTGCAAATAATTTATTTTTATCAATAAACCCAATAATACTTTATCCGATCCGGAAATCAAACCGAAGACCTCAATACATAGCTTTCTCAATTATAGGCACTGCACCATCGAGGCTCATTTGGATCGAACACAAAACCTCCTCCTTTGCCAAAGTCTTTTATAAATGGTATGGCAAACATTAATACGAGATTAATTTTCTGAAGCGAATGCTCGCTATAAACCTTAATTAACTTTCAGAGCCTCCAAGAAAAACCTGCGGATGACACGTTTAATTTGCAAGGTGGTAATTAGTGACTTTCACATTTTTTATTTCTAGATCACAAACTTTTGAAGTCTTGGATTAAATTAATGTGCCCTTTTAAACTTCGGTACTTTTATTAAGTTTTGTTTCTGGAAAGCTTTTAAAGTTCATGTTAATATAAAAGGGTGTAGATGGATCAAAGTAATATTATAAAAGAAAATAGCTGATAATTACCTTGGAGATCTTGCAGTATAAGTTTGCAGCCTATAGCGAAGGTTTGCAGCCTATTTCCGAAAAAGAGGTATTGTAATTTGCCGTCTAAAAGTTTCGCAATGTAACATACATAGGTGTATGGACTCCCGTCTATATGCCCAAAGAGTTCGGTAGGACCAACACCTGCATGACACCTATATTTCAACGAAAATTTCGACAAGCCTATTGCCACCAACCGGGGAGCGTTTTAGACTCCGTACCGCTGCTGAGAATTTCTGAACAGAAAAACCGAATTTCTCAGATCCAGGAATTGAACCCGAGAACTACTGCTGAGTCACCAAGGCAGTAGCTATTCAGTAGACAGATATTAATAGTAAAAAATTAAAACTGGCCTCTCTACATAGGACTTAAAAAAACTTGGCTAGCCAAATTTAAGTTATATATTTCTGCTTACCCCATCAGCGCTATACTGTCGAAAGTCTATGTTATATAACAAGTAAATCTTGTGTAAAGTTAAAATAAAAACAACATCCATTATGACAACGTTTTCTTTCATAAATCAAATCGTATACTAAACTTTTCAAGAGATTTGATTACAATTGATCATTCGAATGATGGTTATAAATCAAAACTGCGGATAGATTCAATACCTCATCAGCCAGTGACAGATGGCTTTTTTGCTACAATCCTCGATACATTCCCTCAAATTCCTCCTAACCCGTAACACATAAGAATAAAGTACATATTTGAATAGCAAATTAGTTTTCCAACGGCAAATAAGATCGTGTGGTTTTAGTGATAGATTGGTTCTAAAATGCTTTTAAATTCGATGGTTTGCTAAAGTTTTGCTATGTGTTTTGTTGATTTAATTCGAAGTTAATAGGCTTTCGGGTTTTTATAATTGTGCATTAAATGCTTGTTCGCATTGTTTTACTGAATCATATTTAAGTATTATGGCAATAGAAGTGAGAAGAGAGTAGTATCAATGAGCCGTTGCCACGCCATGGGGAAATACCATTGTCTTTATCTCTGTGTCATTCCGTGACCACGATTGATGCAAGTCGATCGTAAGGTCGGGATATACCTGTAAAATTTCGAACGCGATTAAAACCCGTTGTCTAATATTGCATTATGTGTAGATATGAGTCGCAAAAGTCTAATAATATCTTATAGAAAACGGATATAACAATAGTAGAAATTATTGAATTTCGCCGATGAGTACCGGTACCGGTACCACCGAAGACTCATTATATTACATACACATTTATCCTTCCCCTTTTTTTACTTTCATATCATCTTTAATGACTTTATTTAGGATCGACAGCGCTTTAGTGATATGTCTGGTATTGCAAACAATCGCAGGCTATTTATATAGTAAGCATTTGTATTTTGAAAGTATATACGGGATTAAGCTCTGTATCACGAAGACTACATAGATATAGGTACAATTAATGAACATTAAAACATTAAGTAAGAGTAGTAGAGCCTCGTTGATTTCAGCATGAATGAGCCGGCTCGACCGGAGAAGGACTACCCTCTCACAGAATATCGACATGAAATAGCAGTTTTTCTACTGTTGTGTTTCGTTCGGTGAGTGACAGTGCCGGAGGCCTAATCACCCTCTTCCCCCTACCCGCTCCTTCTCCTTCCCACTTCCTTTCCTAAAGGGTCGGCAACGCGCAAGTGAAGCCTCTGGTGTTGCAGGCATCCATACGCTACGGTGACCACTTACCATCAGGTATGCTTGTTACCGTATGCTTGTTTGCCATCTAAATAGGATAAAAAAAAAATTAAGTGTGGTCAGAATTAGGACCATTATTTGTAGATCACAGACATAGCTGTCCCTCGTGGGGTTCGAGACCACAACACTCGGTACAGTGGCAAAACCGAGGCGACCACATACACCACAGCACACATGCAGTCAAAAACAATTGTGTGTCACAAAAATAATTGACCTCTGTAGGATTCGAACTTCGCCTTTTAAGACTGCTTACCCGTTACACGATCCAAAACGGCAAACTAGAAACATCATGTTTAATGATAAATGCAGTCGTTAAACATCTGCCACCTATCTTTATAATTATTATATAGGTATAAATCTTTTGTGCGTGTGTTTGTAATTAAACTCCTCCTAAACGGCTGGACCGATTTTGATGAATTTTTTTGTGTTTGTTCAATTGGATTCGAGAATGTGAACCATTCTCAAATCCACTTGATGATTGATGATGATTTGGTTCCTTTTTTTTTTCGTATGTACAGGACAACCTCTGTCGATACAGGCAGTGTTGTATAAAAAAGTGTTTAGAGGCAGACTAAATAAAAACATGCATATCATTTTGCAAATAATTTTCCTTTTTTGAATCTTAAGCGTTATCTATATTATCTTGGACATTGTGTAAAATCTTTATATATAAAACATTTATATATGAATTATATGATAATATGTAATATAATATTCTACCACATACACACAACACTATCTAGCCCAAACTAAGCAGAGCTTGTACTATGGATACTAGACAATGGATAAACATACATATATACTTTTTTTTTTATAAATACATACATATTATACATAGAAACACCCAGACCAAGACAAACATCCATGTTCATGCACACAAATGTTTGACTTGTGCGGGAATCGAACCCGCGACCTCAGGCGTGGCAGTCGGTTACACTAACTACTACGCCATAGAGCCTTTTTAATTGATGTACCTAGATCAAATTACAACATGAAACAAGTAGCTAATAATCTTCCTTATTCTAAGTCTTAAGCTTTCTCTCGATTATCTAAGACATTTGTAGAAGCGGTTATATTCGAGATGTTCCACGACTGGGGTCAAAGGAACAAATAATGCCATGTCGCCCGCTTATTTCCCCGGGGGTGCCCACTCATAAGTTGGCGGTTTACCGCTGTTTGTGAACACGTAGGTGTCTTAGAGACTACACGCCGTAAAGTGGGTAATGTCGCTGTTTAAGTGGTGTGGAAATTGGGAGTGAGTTTTCTTGACGTTGTAATATTTGTAGAAATTGTTGTGTTTTGGAAGATGAATGTTCTTAAATAACTTTTATTCGTGTGACTGTCTATGGTCAATGTAGCCATTGCTTTGGGAAGCAGGGCCCATCCTGGAAGCAGACCTAGATACAGCAATGCCAGTAGCATGCTAGTTCTAGAAGACGGGGTTTGTGTCGTTAGATTAGAATTAGAATACATAACATGACAGTCACGGCGATAAAATAATCTTTTATATCGCCATTAAAAATTTGAAACGCATAATTTTAATTTTTATATATTTCCCTGTCATTTAGAAACGTTCGAAATACAAATTATTCTGATAAGTGTAAAAAAATAAGTTCTTTAATTAAAAAAAATAAAGCTGTTATGAACGTTGATGCTTTTGTTTGGAACAAAAGTATTGTTATGTTAGTAAAAGACTAGAAATAGTTAAGTATACTACGTAGTGTATATCACACGCAATATTATGTATTTGTCGGCCTCGGTGGCGTAGTGGTTAGTGTAACCGACTGCCACGCCTAAGGTCGCGGGTTCGATTCCCGCACAAGTCAAAACATTTGTGTGCATGAACATGGATGTTTGTCTTGGACTGGGTGTTTCTATGTATAATATGTATGTATTTACAAAAGAAAAAGGTATATATGTATGTTTATCCATTGTCTAGTACCCATAGTACAAGCTCTGCTTAGTTTGGGCTAGATGGTGTTGTGTGTATGTGGTAGAATAGAATATATATTGCGTGTGATATACACTACCGTATTGACAACATAAATACTTAATGCCGTCTATTTTAACGTAAGATAAATGTAGCCGAGCTCTATCATGTTATTAATCGAACATAACGTATAGCATCGGTGACGATGTTCGAGAACGTGCCGCCATTTTGCATGTTAATACGCTAACGAACATTATGCAAACTAAAACCAATTGTACGTACGGGTTTTCATTTTGCACCGATATTGACAGAGAGTGGCAATTATGTTCACATTGATATTTATGAATAAATTGTTTTTGACTTTGATCACATGTTATCCTAGGTGTTAACCCAAGAAATGGTCTATCTATGAGTATTGACCAAATCCTTTCAATAGTTTGTGTCAGTGAGTAACAAATATACAAGCATCCAAACATTTTATAAGATTTTGACTGCTTTTAAAACAGTAATGACAATCCCTAAGTCTGAGGGGTAGACAGATTTAATATCAAAGGTTGTGCTCAGTGGGGAGACCAACAAACTGCAATGCAGAGGGTCTCGTGTTCGAACCCATGTCGCGCACCTCTGAATTTCGGAAGTTATATGACTTTTCGAAATTATGTGCGTATTGATTGACAATTATCACCTGCTCCGTTCCTCGGAGAGCCCGTTAAGCCGTCGGTCCCGGCTGCCATGAACATCTATGGCAGTCGTTATTGGGCAGTCAGTACCCTATAATAGCCTGACGCTGGTCTAGCCTTACGGTATCGTTGCGGAGGTCAGATGGCAGCCGCTCCGTGTAAAAACTGATATCCAGTCAAATCCGGTTAGACCAGAAAAGCCGACCCCAAGTGATTTGGGAATAATAAAGGCTAGGGAGAAGAAGGTTGTGTATATTATCTTTTATGCGTCCTTATTTCGCGTTCATGTTTGCTGCAACCAGGTCCTGGATTTAATGCTAAGTTATCTATTTGATAATATCACGGTATGTACAAAATGTTTTTGTTAAATGGCAAGACTTGACCACTAATATGTAGTGCCTAAAATCATAACTGGCCCAATGTAAGTAAGATGCATCTTATCCCTTCAAGGATATACAGACTCCGGCCTGCCTCGCCTAACCTTTAGAGCATAAGTACAAAAGCAGGTTTTACAAATGTAATATACATAAAGTTTTAAATACCAATTACAATAAAAATGGTTGTAGTACTGTCCTCCTAAATAGGCTACAGATTAGCCTGTGATAAAGAGGTACAATGCTTAAAGAGAGGTAAGAAAATCAGAAGGCTTTCAAAGTCTACCAACTCAAAAAACCTAGTTCATACTAATTACTTGCACGGAAATGGAACCTACTCGGACATGGTATTCAATATAGTGCTGGAACGGTATCGCAGGTCCAAGTCTACCCATACTGTCGTACAATACAACTACGTTATCTAGCAAGGGTCTACTTGATAAAGAACTAAGCACCCGAAATGGGTCTTCCAACCGACTTCTGAAAGGCAATTTAATGTTTTTTGCAGACCTTCAAACTTCAAATTCTCATGTTGTCAAATGTGAATGTATGTATGTAGTGTAGTCCTACGAGATGCAAGATTTTAAAAACATAGGGAGTGAGTGAGTGAGATGGCCTTTAAAAAAAAATTTAATTGCCTCTATACCATCAGACCTCACGTAGGTACTTTAATAGAAAATAAGCTTTAAATTATATAACAGCTTCATAGTCAATAGTCACTTAAACCATCAAAAGCGTGACATTCATATCTATTCAAATATTCAAAGCGTAAATGGTGCCTGTAAAATGTTTGAACAATGGGAGAACACGCGCGATACTCGAGGACCTCTTAAACATTGCATTAAACATTTATATACGGATCCCTAGACGACTGTGACGTCTGAATTATCGGTATGTTAGCAAAATAAAAGTGCGTTCGTGAAATTCAAGATGGCGGAGTTTTATATTCACACTAGCTGTTGCTCGCGGCTTCGCTCGCGTAAAAGCAGATTAGCTTATGTTAGTAACAGTTTTTCAAAATATTCGATAATATAGCTTTCTAATGGTGAAATAATTTTTTAAATCGGTTTAGTAGTTTTTAAGTTAAACCCTTACAAACAAACAAAAAATGTAATCTTTCCTCTTTATAATATTAAGTAGTTTTGAAATTAAACACTTTATACGGATTTTATCGCGTTGTTTATTTTACTTTAAACACTGGTATTACATAATTTTGAAAACTCTAACACTACTATTATTGAAATTTTACTACTATTTATTTATATAAGCTATATATTTTCTAATTAAAACAATTTATATTTGAGTTTACACTTTGCCCCGACGTTTCGGTTGCTTTACAGCAGCCATGTTCACGGGGAGACTAAGATGGTAGTTGTCCCAACGTTCTGAAGTGTAGCTAGTTATTTCAAAGTACCCGAACATAATTTAATCTTTGGTGTTCCTATTTATGCAGAATGAGCTCAAAGTATCATGAAGTCTAGCTGTGTTTTGCTTCTTCTTGGGTTTGACTATTTGAATGACTGGATCCCAAGCTGGTGGTACATTCCAACCATCCTCTCTATTGAAATTAGGATGTTTTTTAATTTCAATAGTCTCGCGAAGCATCCTTGGTAGGAATCGGTGTTCTTTTGCGAGTATATGTGGTTTGTCAAATCGTAGGCAGTGGTTGGTCCCCTGTTGCACATGTTCACACACAGCAGACTTCAACGAGCGTTGGTGTTTAACATCAGCTATATGTTCTTTTAAGCGGGTGCCTATGCTTCTCTTGGTTTGCCCAATATATGAGAGTCCACAGTCACAATCTATTTTATATACCCCTGCATCTTGTAAAGGTAATTGGCACTTGACGGATGGTAAAAATTGACGTATCTTCGTTGGCGGCTTGAAGTATGTATTGATTGAAGCTCGCTTCAAGATGTAGCCAATCTTGTCAGTGACACCCCTTACATATGGTAGTATGGCAGGCTGGCGCTCGACTGTGGCTGGCTTTTCTCGGGATCTGTGACGGCGGCGCGGCTGTTGGAGCTTGTTGTCTTGCAGTACTTGCTTGACATGTTGAAGCTCGGCGTCCAGGTGTTTCTTGTCACAGATCCCATGGGCTCTCTGAAACAAAGACATTCCCACGGTAGCTAACTGTTTAGGATGGTGGTGAGATTCACCGTTTAAGTACCTTTTTGTATGGGTCTTTTTTCTATACACAGTATGGCTCAAAGGATGATCAGGATTCCTGATGACAAGTACATCCAAGAAAGCTAATGAATTATTTGCCTCTAATTCCATAGTAAATTGGATGTTATTATTAATGGAATTAAGAGGTTTTAGGAATGCATTTACACTATCTGTTGGTAATATTGTGAAAGTATCGTCTACATACCTCTTATAAATCCTGGGTGTGATGGTGGTAGTCTGCAAAGCTCGAGCCTCGAAGTCCTCCATATATATGTCGGCAACAACAGGCGATACTGGGGAGCCCATTGCCACACCATCCACTTGTATGTAGAATTTATTGTCCCACAACAGATAGCCAGTTGTTAAGCAATGGTTTAGTATTTCTGCATATTCCTCAGGCATATTGTTCTCTATTAGCTTTCTTTTAGTTATATCAATACAGTCACGAACAGGTATGCATGTAAATAATGACTGCACATCAAAACTAACCATTGTTTCTTTGTCTGTGAGACATAGGTGTTTAATCTCACTCACAAATTGGTATGAATCCTTCACATGTGCTCTCGAGTTGCCTCTGAGTGGTGAGAGTATCTTCGCTACGTGCTGAGCCAGTCTGTAAGTTGGTGTGTCGATCTGACTCACAATAGGACGTAGGAGAGCGTTTTCCTTGTGTATTTTTGGTAACCCATACAGCTTTGGAGCTTTTATGCAGGCTGGTATTAATTGTTTTACGTCTAGATTTAGTTTCTCGGAGTATTTATTGATGATATCTTTGGTTTTCTTTACTATCTTGGTTGTAGGATCTGTTTAACCTGTTTATATGTAGTTTCATCCGAAAGTAAATTTTAAATTTTATGTTTGTAATCTGACGTATCCATTACGACCGTAGCGTTTCCTTTATCTGCACGGAGTACTGTAATTTCTGGACTAGCTCGCAAGTTCTTCAGTGCGACGAATTCATCTTTGGGAAGGTTCGGTTTGGGCACTTTACTTCGACGCAAGACTGATGAAATGTCCTGACGTATAGCCTCCAAATCTTCCTTTCTTACGTTATTCTTGACTAGGCAGTCCTCAACGTTGCAAATAATGGCCTCATACGGTATCCTAGCTGGTTTTATCACAGTCACAGATCCCGAGAAAAGCCAGCCACAGTCGAGCGCCAGCCTGCCATGCTACCATATGTAAGGGGTGTCACTGACAAGATTGGCTACATCTTGAAGCGAGCTTCAATCAACACATACTTCAAGCCGCCAACGAAGATAAGTAAATTTTTACCATCCGTCAAGTGCCAATTACCTTTACAAGATGCAGGGGTATATAAAATAGATTGTGACTGTGGACTCTCATATATTGGGCAAACCAAGAGAAGCATAGGCATCCGCTTAAAAGAACATATAGCTGATGTTAAACACCAACGCTCGTTGAAGTCTGCTGTGTGTGAACATGTGCAACAGGGGACCAACCACTACCTACGATTTCACAAACCACATATACTCGCAAAAGAACACCGATTCCTACCAAGGATGCTTCGCGAGGCTATTGAAATCAAAAAACATCCCAATTTCAATAGAGAAGATGGTTGGAATGTACCACCAGCTTGGGATCCAGTACTTCAAATAGTCAAACCCAAGAAGAAACAAACCACAGCTAGACTTCATGATACTTTGAGCTCATTCTGCGTAAATAGAAACACCAATAATTAAATTATGTTCGGATACTTTGAAATAACTACACTGGAACATTGAGACAACTACCATCTTAGTCTCCCCGTGATCATGGCTGCTGAAAAGCAACCGAAACGTCGGAGCAAAGTGTAAACTCAAATATAAATTGTTTTAATTAGAAAATATATAGCTTATATAAATAAATAGTAGTAAAATTTCAATAATAGTAGTGTTAGAGTTTTCAAAATTATGTAATACCAGTGTTTAAAGTAAAATAAACAACGCGATAAAATCCGTATAAAGTGTTTAATTTCAATCTATAACATTCGCGTAAACATAAGACAATATTATATTAAGTAGTATTAAGATTATTATAGACTAGCTGTCTCCGCGGTTTCACCTACATTGATGATAATTGCTCCGCATCCGTAGCTAGTAGCGTGATGTTAGATATCCCATATCTCCCTACGACAAACGGACTATGCAATGCATAAAAAAAATAACTGTTAGTTCCAAAGATTACCTCCTACATCAAACTTACAAACGTTATCGTACTAGTATAAATAACAAACGAGTATGATACTGTTTAGAATATAAACATTACGAAATTATGAAGAAGTATCTATATTTAATTACACAGCCAGTACAGTATGGCCACACAGGTCTATACATAATACAACTGTTTAGTTAGCTGTCTGACCTAAGGGACTTTTTTTTTTTTTTTTTTTTTTTTTTTTTTTTTTTTTCTAGGGAGCCTATTACTTGAACTAGGCACAATTTTAGACTTCATGTTGATAGAGAAGTTGCCTGATAGAAAAAGTAATTACACCGGGTATGCTTGTCCTAACTGCTGAAGACTTTTCGCAACCTAATAATCCTGATCAGCAAACATTAGGCTTTGCCTGGCAAGCGTACATACCATTCGTACACACTTGATATATTTACATATAAGAACTAAACGGCGTTCTTAATAATATGTACAATAAATAATAATATATACGTACAATTATATAAAATCGTATAATCTATGTTTTTCTTTAAATAATAGAAACAGCTATTTTCGCTATAAAATAATGTTGAAACAAAAGGTGAGACAGTGCGCAATAAAATATTCAATAAACGAATACCTACCATCATTTTTAATGTAGACATTGAAATTGAAATTCTCGTCTCGAATCAAAATGCAGACAAAGTGACACGGCCGTTTTATATAAATAAATTCAAAATGGTAACGGAATTCGAACAGTTCGTTCGAAATTTAAGAATTTCGGTGCCATGATTGATGACGTATTTACTGCCGCGCTTGTGATTGGCTGATTTGATTTTCGGAAAGACGTTCCATTCTCGAATTTAACATCGGCATGACGAACATTTTGATTCGCTGTATTGAGGGCTCATTAAGAATTTTTGTTAAGAAAATATGTGAAAAGAATCCGCTCTTTGAATTTGCTTTGTGAATCAAATCAAATGAATGGTTTATATTTCGTTATTTGTTGGAATGAATGAAGTTATTTCTGGCTCTCTGTTTAGCATTATTTTGTATTTGAAAGCGGAAATATATTTATTTCATTGCACTTAAATAGCTCTTTTGTTATCATAATATTTTATTAGTATGATGGAGACAATATATATTTGTCTATTCTATGAATAAAATAAGGTATTTTTACAGGAGTATGGTATTTGATTTATTGATGTAATTTGCTTTTGCTATCCATCTGTGTAGGTTGCAAACCTTACGCAAAGTTGCATGAGGCTTGGCAGACAGCCACATAGTTACAGTTTACTTTTTTTCAAACATAATGGATGGCATTATGATTGGAGAAATACGTCTAAGCATCTTTTGAAGGGCTTTAAATTTTAACAACAAGCAAAGGTAGTGCAGTGGTATAATTCTTTGCTGTTCGTGAAGGAATCTCAATTAAAGCAAATTTTACTGTCAATAATAATAATTACAGATGAAGTTTTACTTCATAAGCAATCAGATTCAAAATTCAGAAAAGCAAGTAGCCTTACTTTTCTATATTTCAAAGTACCTGGAAAACCATCTCGAAGTTGCATTACAAAAGGTTTCCTTCAGCAATCTGCCACAGAATAGCAGTCCTTCTTGAACCGAGTTTCTCCAATGGACAGAAACCAGGATCACGAACGCAACTGTTTTTATTTCTTGTTTTTTATTACTTCGGTTTTATATTTCTAACGTTAACACCTATATATTAAAATAACTACGTTCACATTGTCTACTGTTAGCAAAAACCCTCGTATTGTAATAAAATTCTGTGATAATAAAACAAAAAAATAACTAAAGCATCCACGGAGAAAATATTTCCCGCGGGATTCTGAAGAAAATTTACGACAATTTGCAAAAACAACCATATATTAGGACGTGGTAGGATTTAAAGGTAATCGCTTCGCATTATGTTTTCATTTCGCAAAAATAAACATACATATCGACGGAGCAATCTACAAACGATTTTGAATCCACCGCGCTGCGAAAGACAATGTTTTGGGTGTAGGGTCTTAAGAAAAGCGGTTACCGGAAATATTGGCTACTTTGCATTTATCTTGCTAGCCTTATTTAAGTAGATGGTAGACAATGACAATAAATAGTGATGACACGTAACTCAAAATTTTCGGGTTATAAAGAGTCAGAAATGTCACCTTTGCTGGTAATTATCCAATCAAGTAACTCAAAAAATTCAAGTTTTAGCTTCAAAAATGTGAATTAAAAAGATAAGCACTAACTTAGCTTAGAATTGTCAAGTGAACCTCTATGTACTGCCGTCAGTTACCAGTATTCTTTCTTGTTGGTCATCTCTATTTATCAGAGATCAGATATAGCTTTTTCAATGATTTTGTTTGTATATCAAATAAGACAAGTGTACAAAATGGAGTATAAGTATTAAGGTAAAAGAGCCTAACACTGCCAATTATTTGATGACGGTACGAATGAGGTGACAGATGACTACACAGATCACGTAGCGGTTTAGATGGTCATCTTACCACTCTGACTGTCACACCCAGTGCGACATTGTGTGCGTTGTTTTAATATTTGAAAAGATTCACACAGGAATTGCTTATAAATCGGCAGCTATCCTTTTTAAAAGCAATTAATATGTAGGTGGGTCTAAGATTTGTAGGATGTTACAGCATTTTGCCACGTTTGCTGTATGCTCCCCATGGCTTTTTGACACGTATATCTCGATAATAGCATTAATACTCGCCCCTAAGACATAGCCGATGAAATTTGGGTTTTGGTTATCTATCTACATTAGTTACAATCATACTATTAGGACTATTTATCTCTAATATAAACACACAGTATTATACATAACATGTCAGTGATATGCATCGTCAAATTTTTACTCACTCGTCCCGCTGTTTTTCTCGCCCCACTTTCGGAGGAAGTTCACTTTGAATCGAGTTAAGTGAGCACCATGCGTTAAGAGCATTAAACTTTTTGTAGCGTCACAGCCGCTGTCAAATTGGGCGTGAACTGCGTAAGGGTGGATTGGGAAAGGGAATACGTTTACGTAGATGTGTCATTATTTCTCACTGATTCTGTTGAGGGTTTCGGTAATCGTTAGGAGATTTAGGTATATGTGAGTGATAAAATATTTATACAAAACGATTCAATAACAGAATTATGTGCAAATTGAAAATTGTGGCACAGGGGTAGTAACTGCTGTACTTTAGGTCGGGAAAAGAAATATTGATTATTTTCTCTTATGTTTTCTTTCAAATTTTGCATACTATGTTTTTAAGGCTCACTTAGGACTTAAAATCATAGTTAATTGATTTAAGATAATAATTTGAATGCGATAAACGTTTATGCACTACGTGCTACTACTTCGGGCTAAGAGGCATGAGACTGTATATATGTGAAAATGGTGTATTATTTTGGGAGAAATTTGTTATATGCTATAGAACTTTTAGAAATTGATTTATATGTCTTAAGCTAGCCTAGTGCGGGTTGGTAGACTTCATATATCTTCCAGAACATTATGGAGAATTCTCAGACATTCAGGTTTCCTCACGATGTTTTCCTTAACCGTTAAAGCGAGCGATAATAAACTATTTAATAGCAGCTATGGATCTGGTAAAATGAAATTTGGAAATCTTTCAGACTCCATGCTGTAATTGAAAATTTCCTAACAGAAAAAACTAATTAGTAACATATTGCCCAACCGAGTAATGAAGATTGGTACTATGGGATTTGGGAGCCAGTCTGTATAATGGCGTATATTGAACAATTCCGCGAGACGGTAATCGGAACTCTGCGGCTAACCTAATTCTACGGAGGCAAAGTGAAGTTCAATGTAATATCTTAGCGCTTATAAACTATGAGACATGTCTACGAGTACTTAGTCGACTATATAGATAAGTTTAGATTTAATCGATTTTACTAATTTGATGGCGGCTTCTTTTGTTTTTAATCAACTAAATTGGCAATTTAGCTTACGGCCCACCTGATGGTAAGCGGTCACCGTAACCGATGGACGCCTGCAACACCTGAGGCACCTGTAAAAACCTTTAAACACCCTTCTAAAGAACCTTTAACGCATTACAGCCGGCAGGCATAAGCCAGATCCGTAGCTGGTAACCGTTAGGGTTATATTGGAACACGTAGACTGCTTTAACTGAGAATATATTAACAATTTTAAGCCTTCTTATATCCCATTTATTGTTTATGCAAATAACGCTAGCACTTATGTGTACAATAATCATTTACACCAATCAGCGATAAGTAAACAAAAATCTAACATTTACCACGGAATTCTTGGAAATCCTTATGCATGTGTGCTTGCGGCGCGGCGGACCTAATGCGTGTGTGCGTGCGTATAAAAATAGTGCCACGTATAAAAACAGATGGCCTCTTCGCGCGTCGCTTAGTTCGTCAGTTGGTTACGTCGCGGTTAGACGTATGATGCTCCGTTCGATTCCAGGTTCATCATAAACTTATATGTTGCCTGTGCGTATATACATACGCCACAAACCCCATACTGTAGTCTTGTGGGATTATATACGTTTCAAATGGTATTGTACATTAAATGGATGTCGTAGCAGTTTAAGTGGTTGCCTAATATCTGCCAATGCCCACTGCCAATATAACGAATTTTGTGATTTCAAATCCCATACGCGACAAAAATATATTCTTTTGTTAATTTTCACAAATAAATAATAATAATATCAACTCTGTCTATTAGCTGTCCTCCTACTGAGCATGTGCTTTTTCTCAGTGTGAGGATTGTTAGGCCAGAATTCACAACGCTGGCCCGGTGCGGGTTGGCAGACTTCACATATCTTCGAGAACATTATGAAGAACTCTGAGGCATGCAGATTCCCTTAGAATATTTTCCTTCACTTTTATAATGAGCGGTAATTACCTGTATAATACTCACATAACTTCAAAATATCAGACCTGCGTGCCTTGGGTTCGACTTGAGACCTCTGCGATGCAGTCCAACGGTATTTCACTAGGGTGTACAATCGCTGCTTTCATCTATAAAATAGTTATTCCAAATCTAGGTGTTCTTTGTTCCCTTTGTTTAAAAATCTTTTAAGTCACCCGTGATACAGATTTTTCTAGTTATCTGCTGCTCCTGCTTTATTACAAGTACAAGAAATTGTTATATAAATTGTGTTCAATGTTAGTTGGTACCAATAATAAATATCAATTACCACCAATTCGATATTGCCATTAAAAAATATATGTATAGGTTTAGGTTTAAATCATTTATTCTCAAAAAAAGACAAAGCCACTTACTACTTATATATATATATATATATGTGTCTCTGTGTATATAATACATTTAAATCCTTTTTAGGAAGGTATGTGTGAGAGGCATTCCACAGTTTCTATCTCAAATGTTGTTAGTATAATTTTCTATTATATATTCGAATAGGCGAGATCGAAAACTGTTAAATGAGTTTATATTTTTTAGATGGGAGGGTAAGTTATTGAATATTTGTGCTCCTTTATAGGTAATACTCTTTTTAGCATAGTTGGTTCGTATTTTTGGCAAAACAACTAAACTAGGGCGTAAAAACTTAGGCTACATTTAGATATTTGGGACTTTTTAATAAATGATATATTGGCATGGATGGTTTTGTGTATGTATAACGAAAGGTTGGACGGCAACTTGCTTTTAACATGATGAGGCAACAAATTATACTTCTTACGTACATATACTAATGATGGGCAAATACAAAAGATATGAAACAATGATGGTTGACTTTGATTATCACTGATTTGACCGGAAACGCAGTGAGTTCGTCACACCGAATGTGTCTGCATACGTGTCTTCGGCGCTTACATAACGTCAATATGACACTGACAGCCATAACTGTCACTCCAACTGACACATCGGCTCTGTGGCGACCTCACTTAAGCTTACGCTTGACGTTCCGAAACAAACCAATAGATAGCGCTTCATTCAATTCCAATTACAGAAATAAATTGCATTCCAGTGATTATTTTCTTGTGGCTTCGACATGTACATATAATAGTTTATATGAAAAACGTACCTATTTTCTTCATATAAAACAGCAGTTTCAAAGACCCAATATTTCTTACAAGTCAAGCATTAGGTTATTTAAAACAAAGTGAACGATAGGATGAGCCGCGAAAGACGACCTGAAGACATAAAACAAAACTTATTTACTCCGAATCCTTTTTACTATTTGCCGCAGTAGTAGTTTTATATGCGGCTTTAAGAAATGGCGTTGAAGAAAATTGGTTTCAACATCTTGATTTTCTTGTATCGCCAGTGGATGTATATACATATAGTGTAAGCGTATATGTAAACGCCGATCGTGAAGTCCCAGGTTGAAATACCAAACCGGGCTAAGCATTATCAGATCAGTCTATAAAAACGCTTAGTTACAGTATTAAGTACAACCGAGCCATGTAGACAGTAAACAGACAAAGAACAACTAAATTATAGAGAGAGGTCAACATGTCATGTAATTATTATGTCCTCCAGACCGAATTTCGGTCAATGCGGCCCGTTTTAACGGGTACTGACCATCTGCGCAGGCGATTTTAAAGTGCACAAATGTGTGCGCAAACACAAGTGCACTCTCTTCCCTAACACCCATGATCTGATGGGACGGTAATCCGAAACGACCGGAGAGAGATCAGGCGCAGGACCAACGGCTTTCTGAGGCACGGGGGTATCTAACACCGCCAACCTTCTAACTCCGGGCTGGTATTGAGATTTCTTAACAGAGAATCCAATAACTTTTTTCTTAACCCGATCCGGGATTTGAACCTGAGACCTCATACACAGCAGTCGCATTCACTATCGTTGCGCCACGCAGGCAGTTAATTTGTCATGTACTATCAGGTATAGATATAAACATAGCTTCGTATGCTATAGGTATATAAGTATACTGCTGGTTGAATAACAAACCTCCCTCACAATTTGTTTAAATTTTGTAATTTTAGTAGGATTCAGTCAATAAAGAGCGTTGCGAGCCTTGGATTTGATCCGAGTGGCAACGTCGCAAATTAAACCTTTTTAACTAATCTTTACACAGAAAAAAGATTACAAATACAATAAAATTATATTTCTTCTATGGCACTTTTAGCTTAATCTATAGAGTTAATTGAAAATATTTTTTAAAAGAAACCCCGAATAAATCAATTACCTTTAAAAGTCAAAATATCACACTTATTTGCGATGATATGAAATATAGAAAGAATAATTATATTGCCACAAAGACTTAATAATAACTACATATTATGTTTTACATAATATTGTCTTATGTTTACGCGAATGTTATACATTAAAATTAAATACTTTATACGGATTTTGTCGCGTTGTTTATTTAACTTTAAACACTTTTATTACATAATTTTGATAACTCTAACACTACTATTATTGAACTTTACTATGCTATTTAATTTAATTAAAACTATTTATATAAATAGTTTAAAGTGTTTAATTTCAATATTATGTTTTAATTATAAAATAGTGAAATAAAATAAAACACAATTAAATAGGTAGTTTGCAAATACTGTATTACGAAATGACATATATAGAAAGAATTCATAGCTATTGTAGCAACAAATGATCTCCTAGGCGTGATTCCATTAGGCAACTCTTGCTTGCATGTATGACGTCACATTTGCGTACGCATTGGAAACATGTTTCCGAGAGTGTGCAAATTGCATGCAGGTTTCACTTGCATAAAAGTGGAGATGTTCAACAATTGAGTAGGTCATCATGGGTGGAAGACGTGCTCCTCAATAAAAATGATTATTTTCTCGTGCGCCCACATAAAAGACGATATTGATGTTTCGATAATTTGTACAGCGATAGATGTCATGTGCACGGCATACATTCACTCGTTCGAAATTTGAAAGGTGCATGTAACGTTTGCGCGTTCAATTTGCAGGTCTCTTGAATAAAAATATACGGTACTAGTTTCTCCCCGCGGTTTCACCCGCATAAGACCCGTTCCGTGGAAATATCGGGATAAAAAGTAGCCTATGTGTGAATCCAGGTCTCCAGCTATTTTCATACCAAGTTTCATTGCAATCGGTCTAGTAGTTTTTGCGTGAAAGAGTAACAAACATACATACATACATTCATCCTCACAAACTTTCGCATTTATAATATTAGTAGTACAAGTTCATACTACCCTATACAAGTTGTAACTTGTATGCAGGTTTGTACAAGTTATATGCAATTTGCAACTTGCATACAAGTAACTTCCCTAATGGAATTGCACCTTTAATGTCTTTCCTTATTTCGAAAATGAGCTCGCCAACGTTGCTTACCCTCATCGATTCGTTTAGGATTTCATGTCTCAAGTAAATGTATTTAAAATTCTAACTAGTTCTTTAAAAATCTCTAAGAAAATCTACTAAAGCCGATTAGAACTTTTTCTGTTAGACGGTCTTAGTTACTTTTTAACGTTGTAACTAACTTTGTTGGAAACTCTGTCGTCCGATCGCCACTCGCTAAGTAGGGACAAAAGATTTCTAAATCGTGAAACTAGAAAGTGTGGCCATGTTTTCGACAGTATGTTCATTTTGGCTTATTTTTTATTTATTTCACAATAAATTACAAACTAGCTTTTGCCAGCGGCTTCACTCGCGTAATAATAGGTTATGTTACTCGGTGATAATCTAGCTTTCTACTTGTGAAAATTTTGAAAAACGGTCAAGTACATTTTAAATTAAATCCTTATAAATAAACAAACAAAAAATCAAAATTTCCTCTTTATAATATTAGTATAGAAAATAATACACATTATTCACTTATTTAATCTATTTAATTCTGTAAGTCTTACATTAAAGTTCTCCCCGTGCTGCAAAGCAACCGAAACGTTTTGGAAAGCGTAAAATTAAATTTTAATATTTTTTTTTTTTTTTTTTTACTACTAAAGTGGCAAACAAGCTTACGGCCCACCTGATGGTAAATGGTTACCGTAGCCTATCGATGCCTGCAATACCAGAGGCATCACTTGCGCGTTGCCGACCTTGTAAAAACCTTTTAACGCCCTTTTTGAAGAACCCCATACTGTAGTCTTGTGGGAAAACCTGGGCAGGGAGTTCATTCCACAACCTGAGCGTCCGCGGGAGAAAATTCCTTTGGAACCGTTTAGTGCGGCACCAATTAGCTTGTAAGGTGTGAGAATGACATCCCTGCCGATGGCGAGCGGTGCGATGATAAAAAGTAGCTGAGGGCATCATCTCAAACAACTCGTCAGAACACAATCCATTATATAAGCGGTAGAACACACAAAGGGAGGCAAAGTCTCGTCTGAGACTTAGTGGCTCAATACCGTCTGTGAGTTTGGGCTCATCGACAATTCTCAATGCTCGTCTCTGTACAGCGTCAAAAGGATCAAGCTGGTATTTTGGTGCTCCTGCCCAGAGATGACTGCAGTACTCCATGTGAGGCCGGACTTGCGACTTATATAGAAGCAGTCTTTGCCCAGCAGTGAAGTACCGCTTAGCTCTATTGAGCACACCAAGCTTTTTGGAAGCCAGCTTGACCTTGCTCTCTAAATGACTGCGGAACTGTACATCACTTGATATGTCGAGGCCAAGGATTCCAATACTCTTGGAGATGGTGAGGGGCGTGTTCTGGAGTTGTGGAGACACAGTAAATGGAGTTTTCTTAGCGGTGAACGCGCAGGCTTGTGTCTTAGCTGGGTTAAACACGACTAAATTTAGTCTTCCCCATTCAGATACTCTATCCAGAGTATTTACGATTTCAGACACAAGCCGTTCGCGGCTTTCCTCTACTGTGGACCGAGGGATATTAGCGCGGCCCGTGTAATAAGTATCCCCAGTACTGTCATCCGCATAGCAATGAATGCCATCAATTGACAACATATCATTGACATGCAGCAGAAACAGCGTCGGGGACAACACAGAGCCTTGCGGGACGCCAGCATTTATGTCCATGCGGTTAGAGCAATCACCGTCAACCACAGTTTGGATGCATCTGCCGGACAAAAAGCTGGCAACCCATTCGCATAATCCCTTGGGCAGTCCGTAAGATGGTAACTTCGATAGAAGACCTTTGTGCCAGACCCGATCGAAGGCCTTCGCCATGTCCAGGCTGACGGCCAATGCCTCACCTTGGCTCTCAATGGCTAGTGCCCATTGGTGTGTGAGATACACGAGAAGGTCGCCAGTTGAGCGACGATGGCGGAAGCCGTATTGTCGGTCACTCAACAAATCGTGACCCTCAAGGTACCTCAAGAGCCGAGAGTTGATCACCCGCTCCATCACCTTGGAGAGGAGAGAAGTTATGGCGATAGGCCTGTAGTTTGATGGGTCAGATGTGTCACCTTTTTTTGGCACTGGATGAACGAATGAGGTCTTCCATGAAGACGGAACTTGTCTTGTGGAATAGGAAAGCGATAAGAGGCGCGTCAATACTGGACACAACTCAGGAGCACACTGCTTTAGTACCACTGCCGGTATGCCATCTGGCCCGCTCGACTTATGAACATCTAGAGACATTAGTTCCCACCGGACCTCACGTTGTGAAATTGAGATTTCCGGCATGGAATGACCGCACCACGGGATAGTAGGTGGTACAGCGCCTCCATCGCTCACAGTCGAGTTTGAGGCAAAGAGAGAACCCAGCAAATCGGCCTTCTCTTTGGCACTATGGGCCAGATTACCATCGGGCTTTCTGAGTGGTGGCAAGGACGACTGACAAAAATTACCTTCGGCAGCCTTGGCGAGGGACCAAAAAGCGCGACTCCCAGAAGGGAAGCTGGCAAGTCGCTCGCCAATTCTGCCGACGAAATCAAACTTAGCTCTGGCAACCACCCTCTTATTGAGCCTCGAGGCGGCATTTAGTTTGCGTTTCACTTCGGGGATGTTAGATTCCTTGTTAGTACAGGCCGTGGTCCATGCTTCATAGGCAGATTGCTTTAAGATTCTAGCATCTCTGCAGGAGTGATTGAACCACGGTCGTTTTTTAATTCCTGCGGCGATCCACGGGTTTGGGATGTAGCATTCCATTTCCGCAAGTATCGCTTCCGCAACAGCGCTAGCGCAGGTTTCGGGATCACCTGAAGTGAAGCATAGCTGCCTCCACGGGTACGCTGCGTAGAACTCTCGCAGCCCATCCCAGTCTGCTGACTTATAGTGCCACACTCGACGCCATGTGGTGGGCCGGAGTGGATCTGCTTGCGCAAGTGGCACTCGCGCTCGAACAAGGCAGTGGTCAGAAGAACCAAGAGGTGCATCCACCTGGATGGAGTATCCATCCGAGCGTGTAGTCAGCAGAAGGTCCAATAAGGAGCTGGTATGGGTCTCTACGTCTGGTATTCTGGTAGGACTATGTACCAGTTGAGAAAACCCATAGGCCAGAGCAAACTCATGAGCAGACCTTCCCGCAACCAATATTGGACCGAGAACCAAGCCACTCTACGTGGTGGGCGTTAAAGTCTCCTAAGATCACTAATTCTGCAGAAGGGTACTGCTCAAGAACTTTGTCAGTCGACGATTGCAGATGCTCAAAGAGACGAGTCGTGTCTGCGTCACCGCTATGAGACCTGTAAAGACACGCATAGATACAGGTGTGGCCTCTGTAATCTACGCGTACCCACAAAGTAGACAGGTCTCTGTCTTCAAGGCCATTAAGACGGCGAAAGCAAATATCATCACGGACGTACACACAGACCCCTGCACGACGTACACGACGTACAGAGTTGTTTTATAATTTAAATAGATTAAATAGAAGTAAACAGTAACTAGGAAGAGTATTTAACAATAGTGTATAGAGTTTTATAAAAAATAAACAACGTGATAAAATCCATATAAACTATAATTTTGTCTTCTGTTTACGCGAATGTTATTCATTGAAATTAAACTCATTGCGTTGTTTATTTAACACTGTATTACATAATTTTAAAACTGTTACACTACTACTATTGAATTTTACTCATTTTTAAGCTAATAAAATGATTGAAACTATTTATATTTAGGTTTACACTTTCCCTTTGAGTCTCCCCGTGATCATGGCTGCTGAAAAGCAACCGAAACGTCGGGGAAAGTGTAAACCTAGATATAAATAGCTTCAATAATTTTATTAGCTCAAAATTAGAGTAATATTCCATAGTAGTAGTAATGTAACAGTTTCAAAATTATGTAATACAGTGTTATCACTGTATTACAAAATTTTGAAAATATTACACTACTACTACTATACGAGACTGCAGTCTCCCCGTGTCCATGGCTGCTGAAAAGCAACCGAAACGTCGGGGAAAGTGTAAACCAAAAATAAATAGATTTAATAGTTTAAGGAATTTTATTAGCTTATATATTAGTAAAATTAAATCAATAGTAGTAGTAGTGTAATATTTTCAAAATTTTGTAATACAGTGCTAAATAAACAACGCGATAAAATCCGTATATAGTAGTTTAATTTCAATGAATAACATTCGCGTAAACAGAAGACAATACCATATAAAGTAGTTTAATTTCAAAGCGAAATGTTTTTCGGTGTTAGGTAAATAATTGTTTCAAAGAACGAACGAGTACTAACACTTGAACAACATAAAGGTTATTAAGAGGCTTGGTGTTGTCTTCATATTCCAGGCTTATTGCCAGTCTATGAGCTGCTACTAAGAAATGTCTAGTAGGCTAACACAACAACGTTTTGCTAAACTCGAGAGTCGATCCTGGAACCACGTAATCGAAAACTTATGCGACAGGGCAAGCCAACGAGGCACTTATACGTATAATATATCTTTACAGGAACCTTAATAGAATAATATAATATTCTACTACATACCTACACACAACACCATCTAGCCCAAACTAAGCAGAGCTTGTATTATGGGTACTAGACAATGGATAAACATACATATATACTTTTTGTTTTTGTAAATACATACATAGAAACACCCAGACCAAGACAAACATCCATATTCATGCACACAAATGTTTGAATTGTGCGGGAATCGAACCCGCGACCTCAGGCGTGGCAGTCCATTACACTAACCCCTACGTTATAGAGGAGTTGGCCATGTTATAAAACACAATTTTAAATAGTGTTTAATATTCTCACAATCGAAAGGTTAAAGATAGTTGCATATAATCTAGACTAGATTTTACCCGCGGCGTCGCTCACGTAAATATAGGTTTTGTTACTTTTCTATCCTTCTTTCTTCTGGATGAAACCTATGTCCATTTCTGTACCCCCGACAACATGTATGTGAAATTTCATTATGGTCAGTCGAGTAGTTAAGGCGTGAAAGCGTAACAAACGAACGAACTTACATTCGCGTTTATAATATTAAGCTAGGCTTATTAAGTATTCCCCCGGGGACGAGAGGAGGTCGGGTCCAATGTACCCGGCCGGCACCCACACGGGGGGGCCTGCTATGGATGAATCTTTTTAGACTCCCAACTGGCCCCCCCATTGGGTGAGACAGGGAACTCCCCAGGTTTTTTTAGTGGGTATACCAGCACTCGGCTGGTGAGTCTCACACGCCCCGCCGGTGCCGTCCCCTAGCCGGCGGGTAGTGCATCAAGCATTTTTTCCTGGGTATAAAAAAAAAAAGAAAAGCTTTATTAACTATTCTTCACTTGAATGCTATGTGTATATGTATAAGAGTGCATAGGCCAGTAATCTCTTAGATTCCATCGATTGTCGATCAACGCCTCAAGTGTTGAGGACGGAACGATTTAGTTTCCGTGGAAATATACGAGCGTTTAGTAGCTCTCGTAAAGCTATACTTAACATTATTAGTACCTATTTGAAAGAGAAACTTCTAGAAACTATTGCAGTAGGGATATTTTCTGTATCGCAGAAGTCTTTTCAAACATTAAAATCATGAACACAAAGATACGCTCAGAATAACTACTTATGGTTTATAGGGTATTAAAGACGATCATGCGTATTGTTTACTTTTTGGATGCTTGACGTTTCAACCAGGTTGCACCGGCTGTTTCACCATTTAGCATGTGACCACGACAGGTTAATTCAACATACAAGCGATTTGCTGGTCCTGTGGTATAAATTTGCGTCTTTGTCTGCAATCTTATGGTCTCTGATCCGCCGCACAGTATTTTTAGGTTATTTTGTTGAAGAATTCCGAGTAGCAGCACAGAGCCTGAAACTGTGCTGGGCAGACAGCAATACTATTCATGTAATAGTGTTGCTGTCTACCTAAAACCAAGTCTTGTAACACAGTGCCTACACTACTGAGACCGTGAGATTAAATACATATATATGTATAGTCAATTTTGTTATTTGGCAAACAAACAATTATTTTGAAATAAATCACTTTATACGGATTTTGTCGCGTTGTTTATTTTATTTTCAAAGCACTTTTATTACATAATTTTGAAAATTCTAACACTAGTATTATTGAACTTTTACATATTTTATTTTATTAAATTTTATATTTAAGGTTACACTTTGCTCCGACGTTTCGGTTGCTTTACAGCAGCCATATTCACGGGGAGACGTAAGATGGTAGTTGTCTCAATGTTCTGTAGTGTACTTCTTGTTAGAATTTTAAAAATTATGTAATAAAATTGCTTTAAAGTAAAATAAATAACGCGGCAAAATCCGTATTAAAGTGTTTAATTTCAATGTACAACATTCGCGTAAACATAAGACAATATTAAACAAACAATTAATTATAAATCAATCATTATGGTTACAATATGCAAAGTGCAAGAGAGGACATATACAAATTCAGGAAGAAAACTGATTATCACATATTCTGCCTCATATGGTGTGCCGGGATTTTCACTTGATGACTTCGCGATAAATTTTTGGAACAATTGCGGCAAATATTGTAATAGTTTCGAGAAATGTACTTCATTAGTTATGTGTTAGGTGTACTCTATAATACGCTGTAATGGCTCTGTCTATAAGTTTTTGTCTAAAAGATTTCTTTGTATTATCTTACGCGAATGTTGTAAATTAAAATTAACTACTTTAAACGGATTTTATCGCGTTGTTTATTATGAAACCCGTATTATAACATAATTTTGAAACTACAACAGTTAAATTTTACTAGATGCTGTAATTTACATTATGTTGTATTTTAAGCTATTGGCTTTGAATAGTAGTAAATATAACAATAGTAGTAAAATAGTTTCAAATTTATATAATATTAGAGTACTTAATAGTGTTTTTAAATCAAATAACGCGATAATTTTTATGGGCTATAGTAAAATCAGCGTTTTCGGTAACATTACTATCCCGTATGTTTCAACCACGAGTGCTATTTGATTTGACAAATTGCATCCTTTGTTGGCAGGGAGCTGTCGATAACCTTTACTATTTGAACAGGCGCCATGCTAGTTAAACGTTCCTTTTCTTAACAACAACCTTTGGGCGCATTGTGTTATTGTAACGGGTTAGCAAACATCAATTCACGCTACTATAAGGTGGGGAGAAGTGTATGGCATCCGCATTCGGGGTTTAGAATCTTATGTAATAGCACGCGACCCTATTGCCGTCAATCAAGCAATCCAGAATTTATTGTCTTCTGAAACATTTGTAACAGTAAAGCAAATAAGATTTTTTTTGCAAAGATGTCGCAGTAGGCTGTTTGTCGCCTCGACAATGTGGCCGTGCTGATTTAAATTCCACGTGGCACAATTATTTGTGTAATTTGGAAATTACTGTTCTGAGTATGTGCTGTGTGTCCGTTACATGTATGTCTCTAAAGTCCTCCGGAGACAAAGGACTTAATCCCTAGTGCAAAAATTGTCTTTTCTTAAACCAATTAAAACAATAATTACCCGAACCGGCAATCGAAGTGTGCATAACGATGCACAGCATTCGCATTCACTACCTACCGAATCAGCTAGTACAAAAGTTTCCTAACAGGAAAATCTGCTAACAAACCTATGACCGGACTGATTGGCTGCAAACAGAAGCTCAATCAAGCTGTGTGCAGCGATTCCACGACGCTGGAATTGTGGATAACTGTTGGACTCCCACGCAAAGGTCTCGATTTCAATCCCAAGGCTCCTCCGACTTTTCGAAGTTGTCTATTAAATTGTTAATTATCGCTCGTTTAAACCGAGCGATAAAGAGCGAGCGGTTAAGAAAAACATCGTGATTAAACGTACGTGTCGTAGACTTCTACATAATGTTCTCAAAGGAGTCTGCCAACCTACACATATGGTATAATACATCTAATACTGAGAAAAGGTCTGTGCCCAGCAGTGCGACAGTTTATATAAACGGCTGATAATATTACTTATTAGTAGTAATTGATCACATGGCCCGTTTAATGGTAAGCGTTTGTTGTAGCCTATGATGGCTTGTTATAACAAGCGATTGCCAAGCGAGGACAAAGAGATTAAAGATGAGATGAAAGAAAATTCAGCTTATAAACAGAGCTGATGTTAAAGAAGCTCTATATTCTACAATGCAAAATAGAAATAAAGTAGTGAATCACAGCAATGATAGAAACCCATTGTTAAAACTTCTAAGAAAAACACACAATACTATACACAAGTGACGTCACAATAGCAGTGCACTGCAAAGACGGCATTTCTGTTTATTTCCTTAGGGAGTAGTCGCGTGCAAATACCTGCAGATGTAAGTGGATTGTCGGGATCGCTCTGGACTCTAACTGGGGAAATATAATAAGTAACTAGTTCGCGGTTCAAGTTATAATGCAAGTTTGTGTCTATTCAAATTTGTTGCAACCACTATCATGTTATCACGTATCTATGGCTGTAGGATTTAATATTATTTTACTATTATACAGAGTGTTTCTTAGTAAGTATAGTGAAAACCTCTCAGGGGGTGATTATACTTGTTATTATGAGCAACTTTTGTTCTGGGACATTGCCGAAATCGCGGGAAAACAGCTTTTTCATACAAAATTGGACTTACACCTCGACAAAATGTATGAAGCAGCTAATTTATATTCGCGATTTCGGCAATGTCCCAGAACAAAAGTTGCTCATAATAACAAGTATAATCACCCCTTGAGAGGTTTTCACTACACTACGAAACACCCAGTATACTTAACATGATAGTTGTATACCTACGTGATGCATATCTTTTCTGACATTTATAATCCTATCTTATATTCTAATATTATAAATGCGAAAGTGAGTTTGTGTGTTTATTACGCTTTTTTGTCTTAACGACTCAACCGATGATCATGAAATTTCGTATCTGCGTTGTTGAAATAGCACATAGGGTACTTTTCATCCAGACAAAACACTATTACTGACCTAACCTAACCTACACTTAAGCGAGCGAAGCCGCAGCTAAAATCTAGTTACGTTTTGAAGTGGGCTTCTTTGTTGCGTCGCCCTTCTGAATTCATCGGAATAAATTCGTTGCTTTTGTTAACTTTCCTCGGACCTTTATGAGTATTTGTCATGGTGACTACTGCTGAACCAGTAGGCCTGCCATGAAACGAAAATGCCGAAGTTTTGGGCTGTTCGTACCGTGAAATACATTTAACCGAAAATTGCCCTAAATTTCGGTATGCAACCTTTTGATTCTCTTAAACCTTTTCAGGAAGCAGTCCGAACGGCAAGTAGCAGAGTAATGTCATTTTGAAATAAAGAAATTAAAGAAACAAGTAAGTTTGTTTCGTTTGGCCTAAATACAAATTTTCATGGCTTCCTTTGGATACAAATTTTCATGATAGACCGATTGGCTGCACAGGTCTAACGATGGAGGAAGTATTTGAGATTAGGCCCAAATAATATGTAGATACGAGAGAGCATGGCTGCCATTATACCATTAAGAGGTGATTAAAAGAAACGACATGGATTGGATATAATTAGAAACTATGTGCCAACGACACTCATACATTTTTCTCTTCATTTAGGTAGGTAGACGACATTAGTATGTAAGCAAAAAGCTTAACCTGATTTATTAATGGAACTGCACATACTCTTGTTAAGCTACGTCAAGAGTTTAACGACTTGAAGAATTCAAGCACTGAGATAGTTGCTAACTACGAAAGAGGAAAGGAGACGATAGCGTTTCTTTTTTATATCGTGCTTAAACTTAGATAGTAGTTGGTAGTGATAGAATGTTGTAACTGTATCGTTTTAAGATTTTATATTCAAATTACATTATGCCCGCGTTAATCTTAATTTTGTTAGTAAATTACTACAGTCCTTTTTTCGGTTGTTTTGGTCCTTTTCTGTAACCCTGATAACGTGTATGCGTATATTTCATAATGATCGGTCGAGTAGTTAAGGCATGAAAGCGTAACAAACAAACTCACATTCGCATTTATAATATTATAAGTTAGGACAAAACATTTACATGTCGCTTCTATGGGAAGAATGTATAAAAATATTTAGAATTTGCCGTGTTAACTTAACAAACATACAATTAAATGGCACAGAGAACTCCTAGCTTTAGAACTATGATTTGTGGATCTCAGAAATAATTATCTCGTGTGGGATTTGAACCCACGGCACTCGGTGTGACGGCAGCGGTAATGGTGATGCCTCATTAGCGAGTTGCGTCGCGTCGTCGCAGCATCGACGCGCGACGCTGCGACGTAGTTTTCCATATATTTTTTGTGACATGCCACATCAATGCGTTGCGTCGTCGCACGCGACGTTTTAACGAATTGACAGACAAGAAACGATGGACAAAGAAAACGAAGCGGGGGGGCAGAGTGTTTGTTCGACGATGGATAGTGTTCCGATCCATTGCGGAATGAAGACTGAAATCAGTGCGTGCGTCACCATTTTGCGCTGCGACGTCGTGCATCGTCGCAGCGCAGTGTAGCGATGTGGCATACAATGCGTTGATCCGTTGCGACGACGCAACGCAACGCACTAATGAGACACCTCCCTAAGGCGATTCGCCCACTAAGCGTCCCGCCGCGGTGCGCGGAGCGACAGATTACGCGCGCGGCGACGGAGGTGCAGATCTGCCTCACAATAGATAAACTGTCATGTCGATAAAAGTACCTCGGAAACCGGCCATTAACGGTGTAATCTGCTACTCCGCGCGGGGTGGCAGTATACGACGGACCCGCGCCAAATAAAGTTAAATGTTCACTTCGCTGTCGAAAACGTCCTACAAGCACAAAATCTCGCGCGGGACTGCGGAGCCAGTGTGTTATACCCCGCAGCATGCCCCGCGCTCACGCGCAGATTGACAGAATCTGCGTGCGGGACGCCTTCCCGCACATTGACGCGTCGACACTGTGTTGTCCTAGGCATGTTTTCTATACAGGGTGTCCGGTAATTAATGGATAACCTGGAAATGTCTTATAGTGGAAATTATTGCCGTTCAGAAAAAAATATGAAAAAAATCTATCCTAACTGCTACCTGAGATATGTTTTTTTTTAATTAACTTTTATAACTTTCTTGTATGCTACGACCATTAATGAATGAAATCCATCGGTTTTTTGTTGTTTTATTATTAAACACTAATTATGCTAAAAGATAGACAATCAAAAGTATGCTATGCTAATATAGCTTACACTTTTTTTTTTGGAAATCAACTACCATATACGGATTTTATCGCGTTGTTTATTTAACACTCTATTGCATAATTTTGAAAACTGTTACACTACTACACCAATATTAAATTTTACTAATTTAAAGCTAATTAAATTATTAAAACCATTAAAGCTATATGTATTTCAGTTTACACTTTCCCCGACGTTTCGGTTGCTTTTCAGCAGCCATGGTCACGGGTAGACAAAAAAGCAAAAATAAGCAAAAAAGATGAAAAACGCAAAATTAAAAAAAAGAAATCTCAACGGCCTTCCGTTCTACTATAAGACATTTCAAGGTTATCCATTAATTACCGGACACCCTGTATAAGCATTTTTATATGATACATAATAATACAAGATAGTAGGTCAATTGCAAAGCGCGTCTCAGCTCAGTTAAATATGTTAATTATCCTTGACATTAAAATTGCCTTTCCATCATATAATTTAAAAAAATACTTCATACTCTAGTCTTCCAAACCTTAGAAGATATCGCAGATAAAAATAACACTAATAAAAATAATAAATTAGGTATATGCGTGACGAGTTTTACAATGCTTTGCGAAGCCAAAGCGGGTTGGTAGTACATATTTATTTAATACCTCCTTGCAATATATCTTGAAAACCACATTAAAATTCCTTTAGTGTGCTGTGTCTGCAGTATGACTGCACATGTGACTTAGGTATGTAGTTGTTTACGTGGCTGCCTGTGTTGTGGGTTCCAATACCACACGAGACAAAAAAATACAATAATTAGATTTGATAAAATTTTGTGTATAGATTGTACGAAATGGTAACGACTCGCACTTAACCGATGTTTTATTTTAGTATACACACTAGGAAAGACCATATGTCTCTTGGAATCGCGCGCATAATTTATTTTATATTCTAAGGATCACTATATGTATTTATTCAATGGGTTTGCCATAAAACCCAAATTACTTATTAAATAACAATATAGTTGGCAATAATTCGGTATTTACTGTAGCAATAATATTAAACGGCGGGCCAAGTTGTTCGTAATTAAATCCAATGCACGCCTCTATGGACCGAATGCCAATTATAATAGTTTCACTAGTTTCTAACTAAACGCGTTTTCTGTGATTGTTTTATTCCAATAAAGGTTGATGTGTTAGACCTATTATTACTTTCATTACTGACGATTTGTTAGGTACGTAAAGATATACACTCGTGCCTTTATAATAATATTAATATTCTACCACATACACACAATACTATCTAGCCCAAACTAAGCAGAGCTTGTACTATGGGTACTAGACAATGGATAAACATACATATATTACTTTTTTTTGTTGTAAATACATACATATTATACATAGAAACACCCAGATCAAGTCAAACAGCTATCTATGTTCATGCGCACAAATGTTTGACTTGTGCGGGAATCGAACCTGCGACCTCAGACGTGGCAGTCGGTTACACTAACCACTACGCCATCGAGGCCGACTTATATACTTTATATAAACAAAGGTAAGAGGCAGAACAGGAATAATGTATTAAGCCTGTCTGCTAGTTAAAAAAACTACGCAATTGGAAGCGAGTCTAACAGTCTCTACCGGGCACATGTGCAAATTCGTGCACCTATAGATCATTTCATATTAGCAATCCCAATGAGCCCGCCCGGAGAATCCAACACAAATCTTTCTGGGCATTCATAAATAATAACGCTTTGCTTCCTTAAGCAAAATTTTCAAAGATCTCTTGACTGCAGACACGGTCTTATTACAGTTGTTTTAATTATAGATGTGATGATAGATATTAAACAATTGTAATTGTATAGTATTTTTTCTTATTTGTGTTATTTAGTAAACAAATATGGCGTACTGGTACCTAAAGACACTAATTAACTACATAAAAACCCAACTCTATATATTATCTTTTTTATTATTGTCTTCTCTACTTATTAGACAACCAGTATATATCTAAGTATTCTGAAAAAGTAACTAAATGATTTTATAATAAGATTTTTATTTTTACAAATAAGACTTTTAAACGTCACTATAATACATACATATAAACGGACATTTTAATATTTACCGGAATCAAACAAAAACCATCAAAAGCATTCCTTACTTATGCCATGGCTTTAACAAAATAACTCAAGATCAAACTGATATATTCATAGCGTCCAAGTTGCTCTTTACTAAAATATATATGAAAATCTTCATACATAACGTTATCGAATAAAACACCTTCATTAGCAATCGTTGCTTATGCCACGTAACCAAAACAATTCAAGCTCAAATCGAAATATTCCCAGCATCCAACTCGCTCACCTTAACGGTAATACACCCCGTAAATCCAGAAGGGGCAGCTAGTAGAACGTGCGTCACAAAGTTGTGGAAGGTCCCAGGTGCGACCCTCGCTATTAATAAACTAGTTCACGATGAGACCGGTACGTAATACAAATAAAATTTGACAGCACTGATGGCGTCGTTGTTCAAGTGGTCGCTTCGCCACTGCCGCCGTGATGAGTGTTGTGGGTTCGATCCCCATACGGGACAAAAGCCTGTGTGATCTACAAACTGTTGCTCCGAGTCTGGGCTTTAAACGATAAACTCAAAATCTACTGAATGGATTTTCATGCAATTTTCACCAATTGACAGAGTGATTCATGAAGAAGGTTTAAAAATGTAATTTGTTAAGGTTTCGTACTATCAGTGCGAAGCCGGAGAGGGTCGTTAGTAAAAAATAAACCCAACAACACCTTGCTTGACTTATTATCTTCACGACCGGCTAACATAAGCCCATAATACGCCATGGGACCAGAGAGTCCGGAAATTAAAAAAACACGTGGCCAAATTCTATTTTCAAACCTAACACGTGCCAAAAAAAGGAAGAACGAAGTTCTATTTTCAAACCTTTCAAATGACGTTTATAAAAACCGCTATCATATTATATTATAGTCGAGTTACACAAAGATTATGATCATCGTCATTATTTCAAGTAAATAGCATAATCCCTATCTTTTTCAATTCCCAACGCTTTTTTACTCGGCCAACAAAAGCACAACACAAAAAAACAGTTTAAGCGTTATCTGCCTTTACCGTTACATTTTTACGAGTGGCCATAAACTTAATACCGCCCTTTGTCCTACCCCTTCCTGGTAAAAAGTTTCTTTGCTACTTAAACCGAGTGTTTTGTTGTGGCGCGAAAATGTTATAGTTTTTAACGTGTTATTTTGGCAACGGTTGTTACTCGTTGAGCGTTATATCCTGCAATATTTTTGAATACAGGTATAAAATGCGATTACTAATAGTTATATTCGTATTAAATATTTAATAATCGCTTGCTTTAACGGTGAAGGAAAACATCGTGAGGAAACCTGTATGACTGAGAGTTCTCCATAATATTCTCGAAGATAATGTGAAGACTGCCAATCCGCAATAGGCCAGCGTGGTGGACTATGGCCTAACCCTTCTCACAGTGAGAAGAAGACCGCGCAGACAGTTTAATACAGGGCTGATATTATTATTACAATACCAGACATATATACAGGGTGTCCGGTAATTAATGGATAACCTGGAAATGTCTTATAGTGGAACCGATGGCCGTTCGGAAAAAATATGAAAAAATCTATCCTAACTACTACCTGAGATATGTGTTTTTTTTTAATTACCATTTGTAACTTTCTTGTATACTACTACCATAAATGAATGAAATTGATCGGTTTTTTGTTGTTTTATTATTAAACACTAATTATGCTAATAGATAGACAGTCAAAAGTATGCTATGCTATATAGCTTGCACTTTTTAAAATATATATATTTTTTTTCTTTTTTCTGTACGGCCTTTTCAGTTTTACTATAGGTAAGACATTTTAAGGTTATCCATTAATTACCGGACATTCTGTATAAACTATTCCAAAGATGGGCACGGGCCTTTTCTGAGTTTTTAAAAGGTTCATATATTATAATCATAGTTGCAAAAGTTTAAATCTCAGATGTGCCAGAGTTTTGTTGTAGCGCGAAAATTGTATAGTTTTTAACGTGGTATTTTGACGATGGTTGTTTCTCGGTGGAGGTATATTGTTCAATATTTTTGAATAAATGTGAATGACAATTTATTTGTTTTTTTCTTATGTCTTCACGCATTAATTACTAAACCAATTATCATGAAATTTCGCATACATGTTGTTAAAGTTAGCATAGCTGTTAGTACGAAACCATAGCGCGATTCAGCTTGCCGGTACAACGCCATCTATCGAGCACTAGTGAAATTAATTTCGAAGAAATATACCTTTCTGCCCTTAATTGCTCGCATGGGGTCAACGTACTTTTGGGCGCCGGAAATTCTATCTTCGGTCGGCCGCAACGCACTCCCCCCAATAATAGCTTTCTTATTCCTGATAAAGTTGTCACTTCAGTGTGAAACAGGACGTCAGATAGTAGGCACTCGTCGCTGTAGTCTTAGTGCGTGACCCCGTGCGAGTAATAATATAATATTCTATCAAATACACACAACACCATCTAGTTCAAACTAAGCAGAGCTTGTGCTATGGGTACTAGACAATGGATAAACATACATATATATATACTATTTTATTTTTGTAAATACATACATATTATACATAGAAACACCCAGACCAAAACAAGCATCCATGTTCATGGGCACGAATGTTTGACTTGTGCGGGAATCGAACCCGCGACCTCAGGCGTGGCAGTCGGTTACACTAACCACTACGCCTTCGAGGCATAAGTATATAATATAATATAGTAAGTTTATGTATTTTTATATTTATTGAGATTTTGTATACTTTTTAATAATATTAGCGTGATTTTTTAACGTGACAAGAATATTGGAGCCTTTGTATACATGTTTTTTTGGCTTAGTAGTCGTTTCGCACGAATTTGTTCGCACATATCGTGCGAATAGATACTTTTCATAAATTTTTTTTTTTGTTGTCGTTTCGCACACATGGAATATATTTTCGTGCGAATCGTTCCCGTCTGAAAACGCAGCTGTCCATTCGCATTTTTAAAGAAGTGTCTTATCGCACGATTTCTGCGAACAAATTCGTGCGAAGCGACTACTAAGCCGTTTTTTTATTATTTTAGATTTTCGCTATGGACAGAGGAGACATATTCAGTCACATGAGTAGTAGAGCCTCGCTGATTTCAGCATAAAAGGGCCAGCTCGACCGGGGAAGGACTACCCTCTCACAGAATATCGACGTGAAATAGCAGTATTCCTACTGTTGTGTTTCGTTCGGTGAGTGAGAGTGCCAGAGGCCCAATCACCCCCGTTCCCCCTTCCCACTTCCTTTCCTAAAGGGTCGGCAAAGCGCAAGTGATGCCTCTGATGTTGCAGGCGTCCATAGGCTAAGGTGACCACTTACCATCAGGTGGGCCGTAAGCATGTTTGCCAACTTAGTAGTATAAAAAAAAAACATGAACAACAACTTGTTGGAAGTCTTTTAGCAGTATGTTTGGGTTCCAAAATAGCATGACCATGGTCTGCTATATGTTTAAACCAAATAACGACGAAGTTCTACTGTCTACCATGCATCACGGCTTTAACATCGATTCAACTATTGTTATGCTAATAAAGGAGGGGTTGATGCTAATGACTAAATATGTGGAACCTACACTGTATGCAGAAGGACAGACCTCTAAACGTATTTTTTTATCTATTGAACGTCACATGCATAAACGCACTGGTTGTACATCGCGCAAATACGAGCGATATTCGTACTCACGTGTGACGACATTTTCTACGACAGCTGGCTGTACAATCAGTTCAAGAATACCAAATAAAACGTGTCAACGTAACTGCGACTCCAAAAATAATAAAGTACATCTTAATGAAGATTTTTTATTTTAATTTACAAACAAGCATACACCTGATTGTAAGGGGTCGTCGTAGCCTATGGACGCTTGCAACACCAGAGGCATCACTTGCGCGTTGCCGACCCTTTAGGAGAGAAAGTTGGAAGGAGAAGCAGCTGGAAGTGGGAAAGAGCGTGATTGGATCTCCAGCATTTTCACTCACCGAACGAAACACAACAGTAGGAATGCCTACTGCTATTTCACGTTGATATTTTGTGAGAGCGTAGTACTTCCCCGGTCCATTCATGCTGTAATCAGAGAGGCTCTACTACTCACAATGGCCTGCAGACTCAGTCCGCCTCGTCTACAGCTAAAAGAGGACGCTGTAATGGTTGCCCTAGAAGAAATGTTCGAAAAGTGCCAAGAAAATGTATTAAATGCAGTAAATTCATTTGCAATGTCAACACGACATCTGAATTATAGACAGTATTATCACTTAACTTTCGCTTGCTCATATTGAAGTCTATAAACTATCGTTATCTATCTAATGTGTGAACACCAACTGTCCGTCTGTATGTTTGTACGTACATCACGCATAAACTACAGCACGAAATTAAATGCGGTTTCCACAGTTGTATTGCTGGAGGCTTAACTAAGAATCTGTAATAACAACAAATAGCCTAGTCTATACTAATATTATAAAGAGGACAGATTTGGTTTTTTTGTTTGTATGTTTGTACGGATTTAACCCAAAAACTACTCAACCAATATAATAACTTTTTCACCATTATAAAGCTATAATCAGTATCACCGAGTAACATAGGCAATATTTAATTTAAAAAAAGTACCTACTGTTACTACATAACCTTACCTACTCTTTCACGAGCGAAGCTGCAGGCAAAAGCTAGTGTGATTATATAATAACAATAATTAATCAATCATGCAATTACTGATACGACGAAGCCATAATTATAATTCGATCTAACAGCAAACTGGTACAATCATCTCATTATTTTAATCTCATTTCATTAATCTTGTGTCTCGGTACTATGGCCTGTGACCTAATAGATATCGATAGGTATTATTAGAATAATTACAAGCCCAGAATACTTGTCTGTGCTCAGAGGTAGGTAGTGAATACTACTGCTGTGCATGAGGGCTCAAGTTCAATTCCAGGGTCAGGCAAAGCGTGATTGAGTTTGTCATTTGGATTTGTCATTCTAAGTAGCAAGCAGTCTGAAACTGTGTTTAGTTTGGTAGACTGTGATAGGCTCGCCGTGTATTATGTGGGACCTTAAAGTCTAACGAAATCTGGGTATAATGCACCTCTGCCGGTAGGCAAAGGAGGGGAAGGGATACCTTCATGGATATTGGCGTGAGACTGTTTGAATGTATGTATCTAATATTTATACAAAAAGAGAAAACTTCAAACAGGTGCCGTACCTCAAAAGGAAAAAACGGTACCCTTATAGGATCACTTTGTTGTCCGTCCGTCCGTCTGTCTGTCTGTCAAGACCCTTTATCTCGGGAATACGTGGAGGTATCGAGTTGAAATTAAAACAATATACTCAGGTCTACAGTCTCTTGAAGCTGTGAAAAATCAAACTTCTAAGTTAACGTAAAAAAAGATACGGTCGTTTAAATATGCCGCAAAAAACGTGTATTTCGACACTCTCAAGGGAATCAACATTTACAGGATATTTTTTACTAGAACTATGAAATTTGGCAAGTAATACCGTCTTATACTACAAATATAAGGAAAAATTGAAATCTATACATTTGTAATTAAATCATAAAAAACAGGGTCTTTATGCAAGGATAAACATTTTTTATAATATGTACCTACAAATTTGTACGGAACCCTCGGTGGGCGAGTCCGACTCGCACTGGTCCCGTTTTTTTTTACATATTGCTCTTCCGCAAAATTACCGGTTTGGCATTGTTAAAGTTTATATGGAGAAGGAGTCCAGAAAGTCAATATATCTTTATTAACTTAGGTCACAAAGTAATGAACGTCAAGGTCACATAAACTAAACAATAATATGAATATATATTTTACATTTATCTGTTACCACATTCAACAAAGAAAGGGCGTAGAACGGGAAAGAAACTCACGGCCACTCTTTTTAAACGCCAATTTTACAATGCTGCTTGTTTTACAAATTATATTATTAAAGAGCTGCACTGCAACGAGTATACCATTAACCTACTACCGAATTGAACATACTTAATACTTAAAATTAAAAATAAAACAAAATATATTTTTCATCTCAGCCTCTAACATCAGGCAAGGCAAAATAAAAGCATCTACTCATATGCACACAAACAAAAACAATGAGCGGCCATATTGTCGTCCGGGCAAAACTAGATTTCTACTAATTTAATTAATAATAATGTAATAAATAATAACCGAAATCCACGAAGCTAAGGCCGACCAGCCACTACAAGTAGCACCCCTTCACGATGACAACGCATGGCCCCTTCGCCATATTGAAGGGAAAGAGACGACCCGGTCGATGACGTCGCTACAAGCAATGACATTTGAGTAAGCATGACGATCCTTGATGCGTAAGCTCCGAATAAAATAAACAATGGTACTACGATGATCACTAATTGCCCTCATTTTCCATTACATATTTCACATTACACAAAGCTTATTGTTATCGTAACTTAATATTACATATATTTAAATGCAAATGTATATTTGTTATGCTTTCACGCCTTGACTTAGTTGGCGTTTCGGCCGCTGAGTTTCGTCCGATCTGGTCGAAACGGGAATTTCATTATTTTCAATATTTTTGAGGTGTGTTTCGGACTATCCTTTTTTAAGCAGATTTTGTAGTCAGAATGAAAAGCCTTAGGATAGCGTTATATTATTTAAGGGTAGTATTTAACTGCACAGCAAAAAATACTGATTGCACAGCAAAATATGTTTACTAAAAATACTAATTGCACAGCAAAATATATTTAAAGAGATCAAACTAAGTCGACGAAGCCCCACTTCTCAGGGCTCCTATTTTTGGATGGGTTTAAGAAGGAACCTAATACAACCTAACCCTTCCGAGACGGAATGCAGTGATTTGAGGCGTATAAGTGCTCGTTAAAATATATTTTAGTAAGCATATTTTACTGCGCAATTGGTATTTTTGGTGGTCCTTATATTTAATCCTAAAGTAAAATAGGTATGATTTAATTATGTTTCTGACGTTACTTTGCCTCTAAAAAAAGATTGATCCGAAACACTACACAAAATTATTAATAATAATGAAATTTCTGTTTCGACCGGATCGGACGAAACTCAGCGGCCGAAACGCCTACTAAGCCCACGCCTTAACTGCTCATCCGATCATCATGAAATTTCACATTCACGTTGTCAGGGAGATAAAAAAGAACAGACGTACCATATGTATACTGTTTACTAGAGAAGCCGCGGGCAAGTAATAAAATTGAAATAAATTTAGTAAATTACTGGGAGACCACAGTCTAATAATAATTTATCTTTGAAACTTTTCTGTAACGTATGCAAGCATCTATATATTAATACGTGAAGCAAAAGCTTTGTAGATACCCCTTTTTATGAAAATTGCGCGGACGGAAGAGTATGAAACTTGGCACAGTTAAAGTTTATATGGAGAAGGAGTGGCGAATCCTAATATTTTTATAAAATATGCATTAGAAATACATTAAATTAATGAAAAAACACTACACTCACACAACCATGAATTTGTCACACGCAGTCAAATCGCGTTCGTGGTATTTCGGCACTGTTCGGCTGACGTCGTACAATTCTTCGTAACTATGATTACATACCTTGTTTATATGTAATAAAGAAGAAAGGAAAACAAATTATGCACCCTAAGCTAGCTACTTTATCTAGCTTAGGGTGTATAATTTGTTTGAAAAAGATAGGTAAATTAACCTGTATAGCCTTAGCGAAATCTAAATGAAATGTGATTTTATGGTTTGGGATAGTTAAAGACAAATAAAAACTTAATAACGATTAAACTAAAAAATTTAAACAATTATGGTCGAATTTTTTCCAAACCAATTTTCGAAACCAATTTTTTCGGCACCTATGGTTTTGGCACCTAAGCTATTCCACTTTCAGCACCAATAGGTATTTTTCTTGGTGCCGAATGTGGAAGAAAAATATATTAAATTTTATTCCTCATGCAGCACGATATTCATTAGTGATGGGATGTACTTTTGCACAAAGTTCTTAAATAAAACTTGTCGATAAAAATCATCTGTACTTTTATTACTCCAATTTTAACATATCACATACCTAATATGTATTATTAAATAATATTTAAAAAATACACATATTTTATAAATAATTTATGTTTACTAGGTACAGTGTTCTGCTTCCTTAACTTCTATTTTTATTGCTTATATTTACATGTATATATATTAATAATCAATCATGTTTTGAATTTAAGACTTTAAATATAGATAGAACCTACGGCTACATGGGGCCTAGTACGAGATTATAAGATAAGTTAAGTTTAAATTATTTATACACTTAGGTAATATTAGAACTTAATCGCATGGATAATTTACTAAATAGAGTTATTATAATAATATGAATATAGTCTGTGAATTACTTTTAATATAAGAATAACAAAGGAGAGGAGAGTTAATTTGATTAGTAGTAATAATGGCAATCAGTATATCATTAAATATTATAAACAGACTGATTATTATAAAAACAATTGCAAGTTTTATCGATAAGTTTGTTATAAATATCATCACTAAACACTACCGCACCGTAGGTGCTGAATGAGGAATAAAATTTAATATATTTTTTATTCCACATTCGGCATCAAGCAGAAATACCTATTGGCACTGAAAGTGGAATAGCTTAGGTGCCGAAACCATAGGTGCCGAAAGCGGAATACTCCGAATTTCGACCACTTGGCGACCGCTAGTACCTGTAAATATAACAAATACATAGGTATACATATTTAAACACACACATACAATCGATGACGCACACATCCACAGTGTTATCGCTTCTGAGACGAATGTTTAAGAAACAATGAAACAACAACCAATAACCTCAAAAATAAGGAAAAAGTATTACTAATATGTATTTCGTACTTCCCTAAGGCCCGGTACGTCCCCTATTCATATTGTTTACAATGGTATTCAGTATATAAAGGTCTCTTAAATAAGTAATAAGTATTATAGTTTATTCATTCGTTGTGAAGACTCCTATTGATATTAAGATGAAGTTTGTATTGTGTCTGTTGTTCCTGGCATTGACTGCGGCCACGGTCCTCAGTCAAGGCTTTCCAACCAGTAAGTTCATAATTTAATTAGTTTTAAAATGTTAATCATTTAGCCATTTGTAAATGATTTCTGATTGCTTGTTGATTTGTAGGTAATGTGTACCAAGATGGTTGAATGAAGTGATTTTGTATGTACGTCTATCTGACTGTTTGTGATTTAAATTATCTTTTAATGCGTATACATGTTAAATTGCGTATGAAATACTCTAAATAGGGGTTAAAAATAAAGTTGTATACAAAGCGTTGAATGAAGAAAATCGCTAGCGCTAGTGGTTTTAAAACTAACTATTCCATCAATATTTTTTGAATAGCCTATTCGATTTCTTCTTTTTTTTAAATGTAAAGTTATTTGTATTTAGACCACTGTGAAAACATAAATCATCATGAATCTTGCTAGGCAAAATCTAAAATAATTCAAATTAATAAAACTTATGTAAAGGTTACATCAAAATAAATATTATTACTTTTTTCCTGGATAAAAGGTACCCTATGTCGTTTTCTGTTCCCTTGAGGAGTCTGCCCACATCGTCTCATACCATGACCGTGCTAGTAACACGTAGTATCAGACACGAAAAGCAACACGATACGCCCCTGCTATAGGAACTGCTGGTCGGTGACGGAACGGTTTAGTGGGCATAGTCTTATACATTTACTTACAAAGAATATTTTTTTGCCTGTCAGGTTCCTAGCACGGTCATGATATGAGACGAGGAATTGGGCAGACTCCTTTATGCGAGATTTCTTGATGATCGGTAGAGAAGTTATGGCGTAAAAGCGTTGAAACAAACAAACTCATATTTATAATATTAACTTAGGATAGTATACCGAGTCTCTCAAATAAATTGTATTATTTTACGTACATACATGTACTAGTTTCTTCCCGTGGTTTCACCCGAGTAAGTCCCGTTCCCGTGGGTATATTGGGATAAAAAGTAAAAAGCCTATGTGTGAATCCAGGTCTTCAGCTATCTACATACCAAGTTTCGTCGCAATCAGTCCAGTAGTTTTTGCGTGAAAAAGTAACAAACATCCATACATCCATACAAACTTTCGCGTTTATTATATAAGTAAGGATATAACAATGATACGATACATTATGATATAATAGCTTATGCTTATTTTAAGTGTTTAAGTTGTGAATATCCCTATTCTTGTTATTTAAGCTTGTAATATGTATTTTCGAACATATTTATTGAGAATAGAAGTGATGAATTTTGGCCACCTTATAACAATTTCATAAAAAACATCATAGATGGAAAAGTGGACGCAAAGAGAGGAAGAGATAGACTCAGAAGTGCATTCACTGACCAAATAAATGAAAAGGCGAAGAACTTGCCTTATAAGGAGGTCAAGGTCTTAGCCAGAAATCGAGAAAGATGGCGTATACTCCACCGACAAGAGGAAAGCTTTAAGTATAAAGAAGAATAGATATTTTACAAATTGGTTTGTTTCTTTTTCCAGAACAATGCCCGCCAGGGGAACATTCAGTTCTCTACTGCCCTCAGAAAGCCGAGCCATCGTGTGACAATCCAACTGTACACAACCTCACTGGCCCCAACGCGGGTCTATGCGACGTACCTCAATGCTTCTGCAATACTCCCACAGTGAGGAACACCAAAACTGGGAACTGTGTCAAACTCTCCCAGTGCTAGGTATCATCGTGGAGATAATTAAAAACTAGTATATCTGTAGCGGATCCACACAGGCGAAGAAGTTACGAGACACGACAAAAGATGGCGCTGTACCCAATTAGACATTTCTCCTTAAGATCCTGAATCTCGCAAGCGTACACTACGACCTAGTATGTATATACTTAAGTTCCCGTCATCAATCATCAATCAATATGCGGCCCGCCAGGCACAATCACCTAATCTTCTAGTCCGTTTATGTCGAAGGAACATCACATCACGTCCTTCACACCTTCATTAGTTTTTTAGTTAAGTCATATGTGGAAATGTGTTGTAAAAGTTTATTAAAGATTACTATTTTGAATATTAGTTTTATTTGATTATTAATAAGCAGCGTTGGCCTATTGAAAGACCGTTGTACTGTTACACAGCGGTCTCGAGTTAGCTCCCGGTAGGTAGGCTATAGGTAATTTAAAAAAATTGAGGTGTGTCGTTACACACCTCAATTTTTTTTAATTATCGCTCTCTTACTCTTTGAAGAAAGAAATCGTCGTGAGCGTTTACTCACGATGATTTCTTTCACCATATCTGAAGTCTGCCAAACTACGCTCAGCCAGCGTATTAAGGTGGAGACAGACCTTGTGAGGCATGCGCCGTGAACAGCGCACAACGAATGCCTCGCCAGATGTTTACCTTTATATCCGTGGCGAGGCATGTGCACGCACGTGCGAAGGCGAGCCAACGTATGTCGGCAAACGCTTCAAGATCAGAGTGCCTCAGTGCATTACATTAGTTGTGGACGTAGTCGCGCATGCACTTTACGAGGTGTGCGCCGCGTACTAGAGATCCACGCACGCCTGGACTGAGAAAATGAAACTGCGTTTGCTCGGGCCAAACAGCGCATGCTCGGACCATTCGGACCACACAGCAGCAGTCAAGATGGTACCATCGCATCGCGTGCGCGTATCCGCTGCTGCTTTTATATTTATTCATTTAATTATTGCAAATCATAAAATGCTTTTCGTAAAATTTCTTTCTGGTCCATATTTGAGCGTGAAAATCACAGCTAGGCGGACACAACCGTTCAAACGCAACACACTGCTCGCAATGATCCGACACACGCTGGCTCGCCTCGCACTTACGCAGCCTGTGCGTAGCACATGCCTCGCCACAAACATGAAGAGAGACAAACGTGGCATTTGCTTCGCACGCGAAGGCTCTACCCGAGCATATGTTGGTATATTTTTCAACACGCACGCCTCAAGCAGAGTCATTCGTTGTGCGCGGTGCACGGTGCATGCCTCGCAATGTCTGGCTCCACCTTTAGAATATGACCTAGTCCTTTTCACACCGAGTACACTCCCATGTCCAGCAGTGGAAAATTTTGTATACAGAATTGATATTAGTATTTATATATTCTAAGCTTGTTTATAACCAATTATGGTAATGTCTATTTTCTGACGAGCGAAGCCCACACAACAAAAATACACACACAATAATGTTATTATTACCTATTACAAGCGATTGGTACAACACGGATACAAATCAAGTTAGACACCCTATATACGCATAACTACGCTACATACAAAATAGAGAATTGTCGGCAAGGGACAGTGCATAGTGGTGTCGATGTAATGGTAAGGATAGAGCGTAACAAAGATATAAAATTTATGGCCTCTCAATAGAGGCCATACATTTCTATTGAGAGGCTATACATTTCTTGGAAAAGAAATTGCTCTACTGGCATTATCCAGGGAGGAAACATAGGACTAAGTTTGTATGGAAAAACGGCCCTTATGTTTCCTCTTAACAACTAAACCGATCATCATAAAATTTTATATACTCTTTGTCAGGGTTACAGAAAATGGCATGTCACTATGTTTTCCTTTTTTTCATAAATTAATTATTAAAAGAGACAATGACATGAGCCTTCAAAAACCTCAAAAATTAGCCAGATTTTCCGCTGTATTCAAACATTCAGAAAACAAATTTGACTAGATTATATAAAAAAAGGAAAACATAAACATGGCCAAAGCCTTCCTTCAATTTTTAATAAAAAAAGCAGTTAAATCGGTCAAGTTTTAGAGAAGGAATCAAAGGACTACGAAACGTTGATTTAGTTTACTTTTAATAGGTATTTTCTGTCCAAGCTGCAATTGTCTCTATCGCGCTCTACGGGCACTGCGCGACAGCAATAGATTTTACAAAAACCTATTTTTCAATTCTCTCGCCCTGAGTGTTTCCTCTTAAGGCGTGAAAGCGTAACAAACAAACAAAATTACATTTACATATTTTATTATATTAGTTTGGATGTGCCGCATCTTACACAGCTGGTGCTGACTTGACCTTTGCAATGTGCATCAAGGTGATGAGGATTCACTTCACCTGCCATCATTTTCCTTGTTCCTATCCCCACTACTAGAATTACAAACGAGCAGTACACCGGCCAAGTTCTTAATAAACGGGTTATTACCTATAATGTTAATTAGTTAGTTAGTTAGTTGTAAGTTCATAAGATGATATTGATTATTTATTAAATCTATGTCTATATCTTGTCCGGATAGTGCCGTGACATAACTTTGCGCTGATGATGCTGAGGTCTAACATTCAATTGACGCGGAGGTCATCCTAACTAATTATGTATCAACCAAGTTAATAAGAATTACTGAGTAGTAGAACCTCGCTAATTTCAGCATGAATGAGCCGGCTCGACCGGGGAAGGACTCACAGAATATCGACGTGAAATAGCAGTATTCCTACTGTTGTGTTTCGTTCGGTGAGTGAGAGTGCCGGAGGCCCAATCACCCTCTTTCCCCCTTCCCGCTCCTTCTCCTTCACACTGCTTTTCCTACAGGGTCGGCAACACGCAAGTGATGCCTCTGGTGTTGCAGGCGTCCATAGGCTACGGTGACCACTTACCATCAGGTGGTCTGTATGCTTGTTTGCCACCTTGGTAGTAGAAAAAAAAAAGTCATAAAATAAATAGATAGAGCCATTAAGTAATTTGATGATTCGTTACAAATAGGTATGTTGCCGTGGTAAATAAGGACATATGTAATAATTCCTTTTATTCCTTTTATTGCCATTTTTCGTAAATCCATACAAATATTATAAAGCTGAAGAGTTTGTTCGTTTATTTGGTTGAACGTGCTAATCTCAGGCACTACTGGTTTGAATTGAAAAATTATTTTAGTGTTGAATAGCCCATTTATTAAGGAATGCTATAGGCTATATATCGTCACGCTACGACCAATAGTAGCGGAGCATCAATGAAAAATGTTGCAATAACGGGGCAAATTCTCTTATGTGAAACAGACGAAGTTGTGCTTGTCAGCTATTAATAATAAATCTTTATGAAAGAGTTATAAAACTAAGCTGTAACTATAATAAATAAATATAAGCATAAGTTTACACTTTTCGTCCCTTCACAGTCGAGTTGTACAGAGCCTGAAGATTTGCCCGACAAACGACAATACTCAACTCTGATACGTGGTATTTAAAACATATATGACAAAGTGTGTAATACAGACTTGATTACCTTTCAAGTTATATATGGGTTAGTTTTTGTACGCATGCGCTGCGAACATCATTGTCATTATTAAAATCAAATATTTTATTTGCTTAAATATGGTATGCGTGATACAAAAATTTAAACAGTTCTGCCTATTCTGGCAATAATTGTGGCGTGCATTATTTGCACAACAACATATTAACATTTAATTAACAATATATTATAATTGGTTAATACAATTTTATAAATATTTATATTAAATTATATCTAAATTACCTAATCAAATGTTACATATAATATTAAATGGTTATTTCAATAAGATATAATATTTCTGGTCTAATCTTCTAAATAATCAGTATTAGGTACAATAATACATTTTATTTAATAACTAGACGTGCTCGCGGTTTCACTCGCGTTTATGGTTACTGCGCCGCCCCCGTTGATCGTAGCGTGATGTTATATAGCCTATAGCCTTCCTTGATAAATAAGCTATCCAACACTAAAATAATTTTTCAATTCGAACCAGTAGTTCCTGAGATTAGCATGTTCAACCAAACAAACAAATAAACTGTTCACCTTTATAATATTAGTATAGATAGTTTATACATCGTATTTTAAATAATTTAATTTATAAGGACGTTTATTTCCAATATGTACAGCCTTGGCCAAAAGTATGGAGCACCCCATGTATTTTTCACGTGCGTAATATTTGCAGTAGAAAACAATACATTTTATTTAAATATGGATTAGGTGGCATCTAAAAAGATATTTAAAACAATAGTGTACCCAGTTAGGGCTAATAAAACATCCGATACAAAGCAAGATGCTTTGTATCGGATGTTTTATTAGCCGTTTAGTAATTTCCAATCTTTAATTCAGTTTACTATTTAGCGTCGTTGTGTACACATACCGTCATCTAGCGCACTTCTTGTATAATTTTGTGTTCAGTTATATTAATTTCGATACACAATACCTAAAACATCCGAACTATCTCTTGAAATACGTGTGAAAATACAACCTTTTCATGAACAAAGGTAATCCCAAGTTGAGATGTCCAGAACTGTTAAGTGGTCGCGCCAAGCGGTGCAATTTTCCATTGAGCGATTCGCCGCTACCGGTACGCACAACGATATGCCCAGAACTGGACGAAAAGGTATTACCAGTGACCGTGAAGATCGAAAATTTGTGAGAGTCTTTGAAAAACAGGACAAAATGTCTTCTGAGTAGTAGAGATGAACAACACAATTTCTGCCAAATCGACTCGTCGAATACTTCAGGAAGCTGATCTCAAAGGGTGTAAAACCAGGAAGAAGCCATTGATCTCAAACAATAATAAAAAGGCTTGCTATGCATGGGCCTTAAAGTACCAACATTACACTAAAAAAGACTGGTCAAATATTGTGTAGTCAGACGAATCAAACTTTGAAGTAAGTTAGATAATATGAATGTCCAAATGGATAATTAAGTATTGTTGAAATTTAAAAAGCTATACTGTTGTCTTTTCATGATTAGTTAATCTCTATTTATTTTGTTTTTGTTTGGTCTTTGGAACCCCTGGTGCTACCTTCGTGCGTCGCCGTGGGGGAGAAGAATTTATGCCAGCGTGTGTGGTCCGACTGTAAAACATGGCGCAGGTACCGGGATGACCTGGGTCTGCATGTCTCATACAGGAGTCAGCGAAATGTTTGTGTATGAGGGCCGAAGGAACTCTACAAAATACATTAATGTGTTTGGAATCAGCTTTATTGCCTTCGTTTTTACACTTTTTGGTGACATTAATATGGATGGAGTTAAATTCCAGAAGATAACGCACTATGCCATAAATCAGCCCGCACAATGTCATAGTTTCGTGAAAATTCCATTGAGCTCTTGGTATGGCCTGCACAGTCGCCGGACCTTAATCCTATAGAACATTTATGGGGAATCCTAAAGCGTAAAGACCGGCGCCACACAATAACAACAAAAGAAGAACTAAAAATACGCCTCCGCCAAGAATGGAATACCATAACTGAAGAACAGTGTAAAACTCTTGTAGGCTCTATGCCAAGATGAATAGCTACTGTGTTAGCGGCTAAGGGTGGCCGACGAAATATTGATTTTATATCAAAGTAAAGATCATTTAAAATGTACATAAGTTGTTTTATTTCATTCTATACGAAACTTTTTACAAAATGCAGTTTTTATAGGGGTGCTCCATATTTTTGGCCAAGGCTGTATGTTCATATAGCCTAAAGGTTAGTAGCAGGATGTTAAGCCTTTTAAAAACAACAATGCAAACATTTTATAATTATAACTACAAATCTTGCGATTGCAAACTGTGCAAACGCATTAGATAATTTTATACGACTTGTTTCATTATTAACAACTCCATTTTTTAGAATTATGTGTCAATAGAACCCTTTTTCCTGAACTTGGCTGGTTATTTTATCTTTACTTTTTTAATGGGATTAATATAAACGCTGTAGTCTGCCTTGATGTAGATCATCATTGCCGCAGTCTCAAATTAAAATAGACGTTTACTTGATAAACATGAAAACTATACTGTTGTTGCTTGTGTCGTCGCTGGTAGTATCTTTGTGTGCAAGCCAACACGTTGATGGAAGTAAGTTGATTTTAGTGGTTTATTATTTGAAAAATAATTATTCTTTTGTATTTGTGTAGTTTAATCTTTGTTGGCTCCTCAAATAATGACTGCTCGGATGGCACAATGCTTCGATCCCTACACGGGACATTTGTGTGATCCACAAATGTGTGTTCCGAGTATGGATATTTGTGTCTGTTGTTTGAATTTTGGTAAAGATTTTTTTTCTTTTTATACAACTAAGGTGGCAAACAAGCATACGGCCCACCTGATGGTAAGTGGTCACCGTAGCCTATGGACGCTTGCAACACCAGAGGCATCAATTGTGCGTTGCCGATCCTTTAGGAAAGGAAGTGGCAAGGAGAAGCAGCTGGAAGTGGGAAAGAGGGTGATTGGGCCTCCGGCATTCTTATTCTCCGAACGAAACACAACAGTAGGAATACTGCTATTTCACTTCGATATTCTGTGAGAGGGTAGTTCTTCCCCGGTCGAGCCGGACCATTCATGCTGAAATCAGCGAGGCTCTTCGAGTTCCCCGCGATACAAGAATTATTACAATTACGGACGTTGTCTTTTTAAAAAGAAAAAAACTTTGGAAAATTTCTAGTAGCTAATACATATTTTCTATTAGAAAATGTTTGTCTAATCCATCAATAGAATCTATCTCACAATAAATCACACGACCAATAAAGCAGGCTATTTTAAGAGTTATCTTTAAACAGGTTTTATTTGTTCGGTTTCAGGTTTATGCCCACCGGGTGAACATCCAAGGCCTGATTGTCCTCAGTTCTACGAGCCTTGGTGTACTCAGCCAACTTACCACCCCCTTGAGGGTAAAAAGGGGAGGGTGTGTCCCAGGCCACCTTGCTTCTGCGATGAGCCCAATGTTAGAAACATGGAAACTGGGCAATGTGTTCCTCTTTCTGAATGTCCCCCCACTGCTTAGTATATAAGAATATATACTTATAAATATATAGCTGTGTACATTGTTCTTATAATTTATTCTATACTTACATATCCAACTAATATTATAAATGTGAAAGTTTGTGGGGATGTGTGTTTGATACTCTCTCTCGCAAAATCTACTGCACCGATTGCGATGAAACTTGGTATGTAAATAGCTGGAGACCTTGATTAATACGTAGGCTTTTTATCTCAATATTCCCACAGCATAGGGACTTACGCGGGTGAAACCGTGGGAAACAGGATAAATGCCTGTAATTTAATTGCTCTCCCAGAAACATTCCTTAATAGCTCCGTTAATGACGCTGAATTATTTCCGCCAGGCTATATGGTATTGCGAAAGGATAGGCTGGTGATGTCAGATGGGGCGGCGTTCTACTGGCTGTAAAAACTATTGTAGAATAATATATAGAATAAATAATTACAGACATAGATGGCCTAACACATAATAAAGAATTTATATTTGCTATCATCACGTGGAAAAATGTTAAGTTGTTTGTAAGTATTGTGTACCTGCCACCTAATTATAATAATAAGGAATATCGTGACGTGTTAACTTGTATAGAGAACGCCATCAGTTCGTATTCAGAATATCAGTTTGTAATAGTAGGCGATTTTAACCTGAAGTCATGTAGCAAGGTCACTAGAATGCAGTTTCATATGTTTTTAGACTTCTGTAAGTTGCGAGAGTGCGATAATATATGTAATGAATATGGATGCATGTTAAATCTGGAACTAACAACCATTGAACTATTAATTCAAAATCCGATACTGAAGCCCTCGTTACCTTAGACGCCTGTCACCCACCCCTTGAGATATCTGTCACATTACCTAGAGGTAGACTTATTAAAACTCCATGATCTATAAAAAGTAATAGTCAGTTTAATTATCTTAATTTAGAATGGAATTTTCGCGAAGCAAATTTGATGGTTTATATTCTGATATTGCCGACGTAGACTGGACAGACCTCTTTCAAGAAAAAGATATTAATGTGAGGTCATTAAATCACGTACCTCAGAAAAAAGTATCACGAAATCAACTATATGTATATATCCACAATGGTACACTATTTAGATTTAATTTTACCCTTTCCCCGACGTTTCGGTTGCTTTTCAGCAACCATGTTCACGGGGTCTCCCCGTAAATAGCTTAAATTGAAGTAAACAGTAACTAGTAAAAGTGTTTAACAATAGTAGTTTAAGTTTCAAAATTATGTAATAATAGTGTTTTACAAAAAATAAACAACGCTACAAAATCCGTATAAAGATTGTTTAATTCGAAAAACTATAGGACCAAGGTTAAGGAACTTATAAGTAGTGCATATATAAACTATTTAAATAACGTAGGAAATAAAATTGCTTGTAACCCCTCAGTATTTTGGCAATATATTAAGGATATGCGGCAAAATAGACAACAATCAAAATAATTAATTTACTAAAATAAAACTATTGAAAGGCAGGAAGCTGTCGATGCATTTGCCCATTATTTTAGTTCTGTTTTCCATAGTAGTATTCCGAAGTTAGATCCCGAGGCAGCTAAACAGGATACTATTGAACAGGTCATGTGTCCCAAATAAGTATCACGCATATCAATTCTACAGAATTAAGGCGTGTAGTGCGGCATCTTAAAACGTCATCAGCTCATTGTCTAGATAATATACCGGGTTTTTTAGTGAAAGACTGTTTATCTGTTCTTGAGAAACCTCTCCTATACGTATATAATTTTTCTCTTCAGCACTGTACCTATCCTAGTAGCTTGAAGATTTCAAGAGTGAACCCGGTACCTAAATCTGGTTCATCAACTGATGTCTCAAATTTAAGACCTATCGCGATATTATCTGTATTTCGTAAACTTTTTGAATCCATCGTGAATAAGTATATTTCAGTCTAAACTAATACGTTTTTAGACAACTCTCAACACGGTTTTTGGTCCGCACGTTCCACCTTAACTAATCATACTAGGTTTATTGATTGTATGAAAACTAATGTGACGGTAGGCTGTCAAGTTGACGCGGCATATTTTGATTTTACTAAAGCGTTTGATCTTGTAGATAATCACGTTCTCCTAACCAAGCCTGCATCTCTAGGATTTGATACACAGCTCTTAAACAGTATGTAAAAATAGGCAAGTGTAGATCACAAGATTACTACACGCGGTCCGGCATTATTCAAGGCAAGGGGTAGGCCCTTAAGGCTTACCCTTTTCCTCATTATGATAAATGATTTACCAAGCGTTCTCACTAATTCGAAATGCCTCATGTTCGCTGACGATCGAAATTATTCGTCTCTGTTAGAGATACTAGATACTGTGAAGCGTTACAGTATGATATTAATAAAGTAAGTGAATAGAGCTTAACAAATAAATTATATTTAAATGTTTCAAAACGCAAAACTATTACTTTCACTCGATCCCGTTCTCCAGTCACAAAGACCTACGAGTTAGCAGGCGAGCCAGTTAAGCGTGTTGTTACAATACGTGATCTAGGGTTAATACTCGACTCTAAGTAAAATTTTTATAAACATATTAAAAGCATAAGTAAGGCCGCAAATAAATCTATAGGCTTTATAATTAGAATATCGTCCTGGTTTAATAGAGTCCTTCCAGTAAAGCTTCTCTACAACGCATATGTACGCAGTAAGTTTGAATACAATGCGATTGTATGGAATCTGAGTGAAAATTATACACTTTAATGATAGAGAGAATACAACGCAGGTTTGCTCGATACTTGTATAAACGCATATACGGGTACTATCCCTTCCTATATATCCCTTCCATGTTTGTTCCTGGGATGATCGGTCTAGATACTCTAGAACTTAAGCGAAAGTTTATCCACATAATGCATTATTACTTGTTACTAGTAAACAAAGTGGATAACCCATCGGTACACGAGTGCATTTATACTTATGTACCAGATCAATACATGCGTACAACAGGACGACGACAACATCATCTTCTAACTTGTTCTCCATCATGGCGCTTGTCTCTCGTCTCTAGTAGATCGACTGTAAGGGCAATCGATTAAATTAATAATTTACTAAACGCAAATCAGTATGCAGACATATTCTTTGATAATATAAGTCAAATGGCTAAAACTGTGTTAATGTATATGAATTTAGAATGTATGTAAATAGGAATAGTTACCGTTATTTTATTTTATGTTTTGTGTTGCTAACTTGATGTATAAAAAATCTATACTAATATTATAAAGCTGAAGAGTTTATTTGTTTGTTTGCTTGAACGCGCTAATCTCAGGAACCACTGGTTCGAATTGAAAAATTATTTTAGTGTTAGATAGCCCATTTATCGAGCAAGGAAAACATCACGCTACGACCAATAGGAGCGGAGCAGCAATGAAAAATGTTGCAAGAACGAGAAAATTCTCTTATGTGAAGCAGACGAAGTTGCGCGAGTCAGCTAGTCTTTATATATATATATATAAATTTACTGTTTGTAATTAAACTCCTCTTAAACGGCTGGACCGATTTTGATGAAATTTTTTGTGTGTGTTCATGTGGTTTCGAGAATGGTTTAAATTTCTTTATTATTTTTTTTTTCGTTTGTTCAGGACATCGTCGTCGTGGCAGCTAGTAATTTATTAAAATTCTATGTTTATATAACGTTGTTGTGTTTAGATTTAGGAAAACTAGTATAGCATAATAAGTGTTTTGGTTTAGCTATAAACTTATATTGTTTTATTGATAAATTAATAAATAAATTACGCTAAATATATGTATATTTAAGTCCCTCATAAAAAAGTGCTAACCTATTACTTTCGAGTATGGACTAGCAGAAAACACCGGTAATACATTTCCTGAAGCGAAAACGAATTCATCATCAGCGTATCATTCACAACATATGAGCAGCGGCAAATTTATATTTAACTGACTGATAGTCTGCCTCGTTAGCTGACTGCCCCGTGGCTTAGATGCGTTTATACGCAGCCAAGCCACGGGGCTAACGAGGCAGCCAGTATGGTTTAAATCAGTAGTTCTCAAAGTGGTCCAGGTAGACCCCCAGGGGTACACGGGAGACTCGACGGGGGTCTAGGTTGGCGTGATAAAAAAATGTGAGTTCACAATTCGTAAGCGGAGGTCAGAATTATTTTGAGGAATAACACTCGCTGAAGACACGAGAATTTCTAAAAAAAACCCAAGCAACGTCAGACTGATTAAAGAACCGAGAATTTCTAAAAAAAATGGCCATCCCGCCTATAGTCCCGAGAATTAAAAACAAAAGTCAACCCGTAGAGATTTGATCAGTTTTTTTTATTTTAGTTAAAGAATATGGTAGAAATGTAGCTGTAGGGGGTCCACCGGAACCAACTAAATTTCTAAAGTGGTCTATGTGAAAAAAAGTCTGGGCATCTCTGGTTTATATGGTCTCCTCGCCACCGTCACTCTATTTCTATTGCGATAGTTCTTTATTAAAATTAGATCGTAAGGATCTGAATTTGACATTTTGTCGAACTTCTTGTACCTACATACTATTATAGTCCATATCAGAACCAACTAAAGGCATATTATTGCAAATGATTTTGTGCAATAAAACAATCAATAACTCAGTAGGTTAACAAAAATAGAAGAAAATACGATAAATTATAATATAATGTTTTTTAAATAGGTACAAATGACAACACGTAAATACGAAATAAATACTCAAAAAGCAATTTCCCGTACCGGGAATCGAACCCGAGCGTCCTGGGTGAAAGCCAGGTATCCTAGCCACTAGACCATACGGGAGATACGTAAGATTGCTGAAGTACTACATGTGATTAAACCCCGGCATCCTGTATGTATAGACGTAAGACTATTATTATCTGTATGTGCGTATTAAATAGTTAATTTTATTATCGCTTGCTTTAACTGGAAAAACAACGTGAGGAAACCTGTTCGTTGAGAGTTCATCATAATGTTCTGAAATATAGCATAATATGAAGTCTGCCAACCCGCACTGTGTCACACTTACACTTCTTATACCAGGGCAACCTCCGTGGCGCAGCGGTAGTGAATGCGACTGCTGTGCATGTCATGAGGTCTCGAGTTCGAATCCTGGGTCGGGCCAACAAAATGTTATTGGGTTTTTCTGTTAAGAAATCTCAATAGCAGCCCGGAGTTAGGAAGTTGGCGGTGTTTGACACCCCGTGCCTCGAAAGGACGTAAAGCCATTGGTCCTCCGCCCGATCTCTCTCTGGTCGTGTCGGATTACCGTCCCATCGGATCATGAGAGTTAGGGAACAGAGAGTGCACTTGTGTTTGCGCACACACTTGTGCACTGTAATATCTCCTACGCAGATGGCCAGTCTCCGTTAAGACTGGCCGCCGCGGCCAAAATTCGGTCTGGAGGATATTATTGTACCAGGACAAGCTATTTGAAACTAGTAGTAAGACAGAGATATTATTAGGGCTGATATTATTATATTATCCAAACATACAAACAACGGATACAAAAACCCTTAGACTCAGAACAACCATTTATAGATCACTCACATTTTGTCCTTTGTCACCGATTGCGGTTTTGTCGAGGAACACCGTGGTAGGTTTAGTCGGTATTACCGGGAGGTCCATTATTATCATCATTACATCTCTCTTTTACCCCGGTGAGTCCGACGTAGCCCCTCCGCCCGCCCTCGCGGAGGGGTATGCATCAAAGCATTCTCCCACGTAAAAAAAATGGTAATATAAGTTAATTTCCAAAAAATAATTAATACAATATACACACGGCTACACATCAAGTTAGACACCCTATATACGTATATAAAAAATTGTCGGAAAGGGACAGTGCATAGTGTCGATGTAATGGTAAGGATAGAGCGTAACAAAAATATAACGAACTCTCTCGCACGATTCGCAGCGTTCAACTTCTAATAGTTCAAAGTTCAAACAGTCTAGGTTGATGCGTCACTGTGTGTACTTACCCATAGTACAAGCTCTGCTTAGTTTGGGCTAGATGGTGTTGTGTGTATGTGATTGAATATTATATTATCAACAGAGTTATTTGGAAGTCCAAGGAAAAGGCTAAACTCAGCAGATGAACATAAAAAAAATATTGAAGAACAGAAGTGGGCTGCTTCCATGTTTTACTTACGTGAACTACTAAACACTATCAAAGCTATTAAATTATTCAGTCGACGTCTGTATGTTCATCGTCAACAAGCTTCGTTCCCCAATCAGAACTGTTTGTCTGTACTGTTAATGTATTAGTAGAAATTCGGCGGAGGGTGGTGACTCGTGTGTGCCGCAAATGCGTTATAAATATCTATAGCTTTAGAGGATACCACAGTCTTTGTCATATTTGAACGTTGGCTGTCTAGCGCCACCTACCAATTGTGAATCTTAACCATCAATTCGATTCAAGAAAACAATATTTATATTTTTCGAAATTGGGCACCGCAAAATTAATATTGTTTGCTGACGACACTAATGCCATTGTCTCGGCCAATGACACTGATGGTCTTAACGTAAAAATCAATGCTGCTTTACAGATTTTTCATGATTGGTTTACATTTAACGGTCTCAATGTAAATCCTAGCAAAACAAATGTCATGCTGTTCCGGTCTACGGCAAAAAAGAAAGACAATATATGTTGTGTTACTAACGGCGAGAGTGTCAGCTCAGTACATTCGGCTAGATTCCTCGGTGTTCACGTTGATGAACATCTTAACTGGAAAGAAGAACTTACTATTCTGGAAGGGCCCATTAGCTCGGCTTGTTATGTTTTGAGAAGTCTGCGTAACGTAGTCGGTATTTCACATCTTCGGCAAGTCTATTTTGCTCTAATAGAGTCCAAACTTAGATATAGTATTATGTTCTGGGGAGGGAGCTATGACTATAATATCCAAAGGGCGTTCATACTACAAAAAAGGGCAATTAGAACTATAGTTTGTATTAGACAAGATGTATCTTGCAGAAAATACTTTCAAGATTTAGAGATACTGACTGTACCGAGTTTGTATATTCTGGTATTGCTCACCAATTTTGCAAAACACATATCTGAATATGAAACGCAAGAAGATAGGGTAACAAGGGAGAATACGAGAAGGAAAGACTTTCAGTCTAAAACTGTTCCTCATCTGAATATTGTTAAGCATAGTACTTCTCATAGATCGATCAAGTTGTTCAATAAATTACCTATCGAACTAAAAACATTATTGTACAAGTCCGAGTTTCAAAAGAAACTAAAAACATTTCTTTTGAAGGGGTGTTACTATTCAGTTGATGATTTATAAATAATGTGATATAATATATCCATAATATGAGTAAGTGACTGTTTATTTTAAATAATTTAATGAATTTAATTTATAATGCCATTCTGTAGTTTTGATAATTTTTATGTAATAATTTTCAAACACGATGTAAAAATTGTTATTGAATAAATGAATATGAATATGAATTACTAATATCAAAACCGAAATTAATAGATTTTTAGTGGACTGCGAACAGTTGCTTCAGTGGTGTATGATTTGCTTACAAATATGCTTATTGTAATACTGCACAACCTTTTACAGACAAACACAGCATGCTAAGTCTTTACATTTGCAAAGAGACAATTAAAAATGTTCAAAATAATGAGTTACTTAAAACAAAACTAATGATAAAAACATGCGGGGCAGTCTTTGAAGACTGCCGATAGAAGTAAAAACTAAGTAACTAGCGTGCGGTGACGATGACGCGAGTTTCACGTTTTTGTTCACCCAAAAAGTACACATATACAGGGTGATTTTGAAATCGTGTAATTCCTTTTAACCACGCATTCTACTGGTGATATAGAATAACCCTGACCATATTTTTTCTTAATTAGAATAATGGTTTCGGCAAAATTAGAGTACAGATTTTTTCATAAAATGATTTCAAATAGTCATATTTTAACCACCTGACACAATCTCAATATTTTACTAATTTAAAAATAATAACATAACAATAACTGATGTCGTAAATAATAAGGGGCAATAAAAGGAACGCCCGTTATTATTTACGACATTAATTATTAATATGTTTTTTTATTATAATTAGTAAAAATATAAATTGCCTCGGTTGGTTAACATATGACTATCTGACACCATTTCAAGAAAAAAAAGGTACAATAATTTTTCAAAAAAAAAAATTCTAATTAAATAAAAATATGGTCAGGGTTATTCTATATCACCAGTAGAATGCGTGGTTAAAAGGAATTACACGATTTCAAAATCATCCTGTATACACAGTATACATATAACTCATGGAAAGCGTTCGGTGACAATGACGCGAGTTCCATGATTTTTGTTCACCCATAAAGTGCTCAACGCGCCTAAAGAAGTTTTCACTTCAATAACTGTTTGAATGCCTGAATCCAGTTCTGCGACTGGTGTTCTTTGGCTGGGTTTGTGTGCGTTTAAATTAAACTATTTTGTTATAATTGAGTTATATTAAAATATAAAAATATGCACGTTGCACACGCGTGGCGTGTATAAGGATAGGCGAGCGAGTCAGTGGCGAGCGGGCCGGCTGAGCCGACCGAGATTTGATCGCTGTGACGTAGTAGCCCGCGGAACCGGTCCCGGCCACCTTTGCGCGCGCCCGATGAGACGCAGGAACATATTCCTGCGGGTTGAAGACTGACGATCTTCAAGATACTGGAAGAGGGCAAATATTTTTATAAGCACGAGTAATAATGCCCTTCTTCGAGCGGATATCTGCAACTCTGCAGTGCCCGTCAGTCCCGGGAGCAGCCACAGAAGAGGAGGCAGATAGGCATCCCTTACTGAAATCATATACCCCCGCTTCAGGTCTTGTCCGGCATTCTGCCACTTAGTTCGCTGCTACAAAAGAGAGACGTTTTCCTTTGAGAAGCGTTGCCAGAAGTATTGCTGTAATTTCTCGTTACGCTCAAAGCGTAGCAATCGCTGGATGTTGACGTCCCTGATGTCTGGACGAGGCACTGACGTAGGAAATCGTCCGAGGAGGAAATGAGAAGGAGAAAGATAAGATAGATCAGAAGGATCAGTGGACAAAGGCGTAAGGGTCTAGAATTTAGAATAGCCTCTATCTGAATCAGACATGTTGACAATTCTTCATAGGTTTAATGAGTTAGGCTCATGATTCTACGCAGCAAATGTTTTGTAGATTTAACAGCTACTTCCCAAATACCACCAAAATGGAGACTGTAAGCAGGTATAAAATTGAAATCAATGCCTTGATTTGCAAGATCTGATTCTATGTTTGCAGAGGAAATCTGTAAGAAGCGCGAAAGCTCATTGAAAGCTCCCACGAAAGTAGTGCCGTTGTCGGCACTACTTTCGTTTGTCGCTGAGGCTTGCCTCGACGACTGATGAAACGACTGAAGGCCACTAGAAAGGACTCTTTTGTGGGTCGGAGACCAACTCTAGATGCACAGCTCTGACTGCAAAGCATACAAAAACACAAATTTAAAACTTAAGAAGTTTGCAACCCTTTCCCTTTCGGTCGGCTATCAGCACAGGCCCAGCGTAATCAAGTCCAGTGTTTAAAAAAGGAAACTCGAGATGCGTTCTGTCATTAGGTGGGTCACCCATTATGACCTGGACAGTCTGAGCTTTAAAGCGAGCACAGCAAGCACAGTTACGCACTTTTTGTTTGGCTAGGTTCTTGCCTCCGAGAGGCCAATACGACAACCTAATGTGTACCAACAGTAACTGGGATCCGGCATGCAAGATAGCTTTTTGTTCTCTGGTAAAAGTAAACTTAGTTAAATGATGTTTGCTGCATAGTAAGATTGGGTGCTTAACATCATAGCTATAATTTGAATTACGTAGCCGTCCGCCTACGCGTATTAAGTTTTGTGAATCTATGAAAGGAGAAAGACTAATCAACAGATTCTTTTTTGCAATTATTTTTAAGAATAATGTATTCCTCAGGGAACATTTCCTGCCGAGAAATTAGTAAAATATTTTTTTATGCGTTTTGTAATTCTGCGTATGATAAGTAGGATAGTTTGATTGTGTTGTGTTTTTTACAATTAGAAATAAATCTTTGTTTAAAGGCTACGATTTTGATCAATTTTGTAAATGAAGATGATTTGTGAATTAAATTTAAAATTAGGTTATTATTTGTGTGATTATATTTCATGTAAAGAATTGTATTGTGTATTAGGTGATGCTGGGAATTCGATATTAGATCGATGAAGAAAATCGGGTCGCGACCACCAAAAAGTGGACGTGCTGTTGGCATCAGCATTCACCCCTCGAGATGCCAGATCAGCGGGATTTGACTTCGAAGGCACATAGCTTTACGTGTGGTCAGATGTTGTTTCTTGGATCTCAGTTACTCTATGGTGAACAAATGGCTGTACTCGACTTAGCGATGTATCAAGCCAACGCTGCACGATGGTTGAGTCACAAAAAAAACACCGACGGAAGTTTAAAGTAAGTGCTTTACGTACCTTAGATTAGAGTCTTACGCCCAACAAAGCACCACACAACTCCAGACGTGGTATAGTTGTGGGTTTTATTGGTGCAATCCTGTTTTTGGAAGTTAAAGGACGAACGCAAACTGTACCATCAAGTAATACCGTTCTAACATTAACACATGCTCCATAAGCACACTCAGAGGCATCTGTGAAGGTGTGAAGCTCAATACATTGTGCATCATTACAAGACACCCAACGGGGAATGCGTAAAGAGTTTAGAGCTTGAAGTAAATTAATGAATTCAAGAAATTGTAATTTTATTTCTAATGGTATTTCTTCATCCCAGTCACATTTTAGTTGCCAGAGTTTTTGTAATATATATTTGGCCTGGACTAAACATGGTCCAACGAGGCCGAGAGGATCAAACACCTGACTAATTAAAGACAAAATAACTCGTTTTGTAATAGTACGTTTAGGCAATTTTAAATCTACTGGAAAATATAAATTATCTGAATTGCAGTCCCAGTACAACTTTAAAGCTTTACTAGGTAATTCATCGTTTAGATTTAGTTTTTTATTCGTAAATTGTTCAGTACTATTAGTCAATGATTTTAAAATTTTAAGACTATTTGAATGCCACTTTCTGAGATGAAAATGTGCAGATTTAAGGAGTCTGCCCACTACACCGTGTCCTACCATGACCATGCTAGGAACGTATCAGACACGAAAAGCGACACGATACGCCTTGCTATAGGAACTGCTGGTCGGTGACGGAATGGTCTAGTGGGATAGTCTTATACGTTTCCTTGCAAATAATATTTTTTTGCCTGACAAGTTCCTAGCACGGTCATGGTATGAGACGGGGTAGTGGACAGACTCCTTTAAGCGTACTGACAACTCCGTGACATACATTTATGACAGACTCCTCAGAATTACCACTATTTAAATAATCATCAACATAAAAGTCTTTTTTAATGGATTGGCTGACAATATGGTCTGAACAATCATCTGCAAGAGACACAAGGCACATGGTTGCTAAATAAGGTGCCAAAGTCGTGCTGTAAGTGCCTGTATTCAGTTGATATGTTGTTAAAGAGTCAGAAGAATCAAATCTAAAAATAATTTGTTGTAACGAACGCTGAGGTGTGACTAGAATGGCACGATAAATTTTTTCAATATCGCCAGTTAGAACGAGCTTGTGTTACCTGAACCTTAATATTATCGACATAAGATCGTCCTGAACAGTTGGCCTTACCATTTGAATGTCATTGAAGGTCTGAGAGGTGATGCTAGCCGAGGCATCATATACTACGCGAAGTTTTTTGGTTGAACTTGACTCGCGTACGACACCGTGATGTGGCATAAAATATTTATAGCTTGATGGTTTGGTTTTAGACACTTCTGTCATATGATTAAGTTTGATATATTTATGTATAAAATTTAAATATCTATCTTTAAAAATACTGTCACGCTCAAATTTATGTTCTAACGAAAGGAACCTACACTTAGCCATCGCGTAAGAGTCACCTAAGCACTCAGGTGAGTCCTTCAATGGAATTGTGACAACGAACTAACCGAACTCATTGCGGTATGTAGTTTCCTTGAATAGCTTTTCACAAGCCTGTTCCTTTACGGATAAAGAACCTTTCTGGACACAGAATCAAGTTCCCAGGAACGAAATAAATGGTTCGATTCCTCATTTGAAAGAAAATTACACATGGAAGGTTGTCGAAGATTAGGTTGCTTATAATACACAACCCGAAATAAGCCAACCTAATTTTGAAGACTGTAATTTAGGTTGATGATTACCTAAATTGATTGTATTGGAACCTAAGACGTCCTAAAATAACTCAGCACCTACAAGCATATCTATAGATGAGGGTATGTTAAAGGTAGGATCCGCTAGCTGAAGACCTGGTGGGATAACAATATAAGTTTTGTCCTCATAAGTACCAGGCTGCAATTGCGTGATCCTCGGTAAGACCAGACAGTTTACGTTCACCCCAGAAGCAGCATGACAAGACTGTACTGAAAGACTACAACATTTAGAGGTATGAGGAACTTGAGCATTTATACCTGTTACAGTGGAGCTGATGCTTCGTTTTACCAACCCCAATTTATCGCAAAGGCTTTGCGTGATGAAATTGGTGGTACTGCCGTTGTCTAGCAAGTGCCTAGCTGTATGTAGCCGGCTACGGACGTCTTATTGTGATAGGAGAAGTATTAAACAGATCACATTTTTTTTTTTTTTTGCTTGTTGGTATGCTTTGACGCATACCTCTCCGCGGGCCGACGGAGAGGCTCACCGGGAAAAAGATACCCCGGTAATACCGACTAAACCTACCACGGTGTTCCTCGGCATAACCATAGACGGCGAGGCCGCGCGAATCGCTTTCACATGCAATCGCGACCCCGCCTTGGTTTCAGCCCGCCGTGTGAAACGGCAGGCCACTGCACAAAAATACTTCCTCCACCGTCCCCATGGAGGGGACAAAGACGACAGAGGCGCACGTGGAAACACGCACGCCGCCTCTCGGACCTGGTGCTGATCGGGTGGCGAGCAGGCCCACGCAGCCCACCACCCCCAGGTCAAACGTCAGGGTGGCTGGAGGTCATCTCGCGCCCTCCGGCGCCCGGTTTTGCGGTTGGGGAGAGGATTTAAGAGCTCCCTCTCCCGCTCCGCCGCCTCCTTGATGGAAATTACTTACTCACAAAAGGAGGCGACGGCGTTCCATGATCTCTCACTCCGGACCATAGACTGGACCACGGCCGGGAGTGAGAGAGCAACCAGTCCGACTGCCGCGATCAACTCACGGCGCTGCGATGCCCAGGCGGAGCATTCCGCCAAAGTGTGCAGCGCCGTGTCCACAACAACATCGCGGCAGTCACCGCACTGATGACATCCGGGCGTCTCCTGCCGGCCTATGCGACACAGGAACTGGCCAAAACAACCGTGGCCAGTCATTACCTGTGTCAGCAGTAAGGTGAGGGCGCCATGCCGCCTTTCCAGCCACTCCTCAAAAACGGGACTTACCGCCACGATCGTGGCGTGCCCGAAACAGATCACATTCAGGCAAGTCAATTTAACTGTTTTGCTGTTCTAATGAAGAAAGAGTTTTGTCTATAATTGGTAATACATAATATGTAAATTATTTAAATTTGGGTGCCGATGGGTTCTTGTTGGCATCGCAAGACTTATTCTGGAGAAGAGCTCTGGAGAGTCAATTTGACACTGTGTTATTTTTATAAATATATATATAGATATCTACAATTTTCCGCCATTAGCTCAGAGGTAGCATATTATAATCTTAATTCATAATTGTCATTATTATTTTACCTATAATATTTTTGTTTGTATTTTGTTGCAACGTGTGCAATCATACTTGTAAATGTATCTAATACATAAACATAATTATTTACACACACACACACACATATATACAATGGATGACGCACACAACCACATTGTTTAAAAATAAGGTGAAAGCATTACAAATATGCCCTTTTCATATTGTTTACAATAGTATTCAGTATATAAAGGCCACATAAACATAAGTAATAAGTATTATAGTTTTTTCATTCGTTGTGAAGACTCCTATTGACATTAAGATGAAGTTTGTATTGTCTCTGTTGTTCCTGGCATTGATTGCGGCCACGGTCCTCGGTCAAGGCTTTCCCACAAGTAAGTTCGTGAATTTAGTTAAGTTAGTTTTAAAAGGCTAGTCGTTGAGCCGTTTGTAATTGATTGCTAATTGCTGATAATTTGTAGGGTGCCGTACCAAGATGGTAAAATGGAGCGATTTTGTATGTACAGTGAGCTGCAAAAATGCATAACCATTTCAAAACTAAAATGCTTTAAGCCGGTAATTGACGCCATCTAATGGAAATCTATACAAGAACTGTTAAGTAGATTAGTTATATAGTAAGAGATCTACCCCATTAGTGCGTTGCGTTGCGTTACGTTGTCGACGGATGAGAGACGTGCGGGGGGAGGGTGATGCGCTGCATTGTCGGAGCTCCGGTGCGTAGACGGACAGTGTTCCACTGCTAAAAACAGACCATCACTAATTCTCCACAATCTTTTATTGTTTCTAGATTTATTTCGGCGGTAGCACAATAAAAGCAACAATAGAACACGTTGGTTCCAATCCATTATGGAGACTGACTGAGGTAATCTAGGGACAGCGAACTTGCGTCGTCATCTTGCGCTGCGACGTCGTGCGTCGTCGCAACGCAGGTGTCGCATATTATAAAACGTTGATCCACGAAGCAAGAACTTGGAAGCAAGCAACGCACTAATGAGGCATCACCGTAATATCTGCCGGTGCACTACTATATAATAAAAATAAGTAGATTTCTTAATAACTCAATTTTGATAAATTTACTTTAAACAATTTTTAATCTCTATTGACATATTTAATAGTATAATTATGAAAAGAACATATTTCAGGGTAAAATAAGAAGTAAAAAATTACAAATGAATTTATAAATTTATAGTGGATATTAAATTCATTTATACGGATTTTATCGCGTTGTTTATTTAACACTGTTTTACATATTTTAGAAACTTATAAGCTTTTAAGCTAATAAAATTATTAAAACTATTTATATTTAGGTTTAAACTTTACTTGACGTGTCGGTTGCTTTTCAGCAACCATTGTCGCGGGAAGACTGCCGAGTGAGAAAGTGTAAACGTAAATATAAATAGTTTTAATAATTTTATTAGCTTAAAAATTAGTAAAGTTCAATAGTAGTAGTAATGTAACACCGATAGCTTATGTAGTGCTGAAGCAAATTCATGAATTGAATTCATCTGGTAAGTCTTTGAGATTGCAATGGGTTCCTTCTCATATTAGGCTCCAAGGTATCTTATCTTATCTTATCTTGCGTGGGGGCCAGTTAGTACAGACCGGCGACACTTCGACCCCGTGGGATCTTTTGTGTCGACTTTCCCAATAACGACTGCCATAGATGTTCATGGCAGCCGGGATCAACGGCTTAACGTGCTCTCCGAGGCACGGAGGAGGGGATAATTGCCAATCAATACGCACATAATTTCGAAAAGGGGCTCCAGGGTAACGAGCAGGTTACGTTGGCTAAGTTGTACAGATGGAATGCATTTCGCTGTTAAAATGTCTTACTCTGAATAAATAAATAAATAAAAAGTTTATTTCACAAAAGAAATTAAGTATACATAGATTTTACAAATAAACTTACGATAGTTACAGGACAGACGTTGGTAAGATTGACATATCTATGCTCAAATAATGAAAAACCCTGCCTTTTAAACTAGGTGAGACCTGTATCTTAAAAGACAGTGTTCGGCCATCACTACTTTGGTAACATTAAAAAGCTATGTAATATACATTATAAATAATATTTTGACGAGAGGAGTAAAGAAAAAGGCATTTGGTATAAAATCATTCAACATCAGCCTACTAGGATACCCTGGTTTATTAATAGAAATATTATTGTATAACGCATAGGCTGCGCTCAGGCCACTATCCACCTAGAAAGTTTGGACATCTCATGAAAAAAGTCGATACGCCCGATTGTGATACTTGTGGAGTCTCTGATGTTGTCCAATACTTACTGATGGATTGTGACAAATACCAGCGCCAAAGGAACTCGTTGATATTCAAATATAATCTTAACTTGTACAATGTAGGACTCTTCATTAAGTTTTACCTACTTCAAATGCGGCGTTAGACCTAATTGAGATATATGTAATTGAACAACAACGACTTTCTCTGTTTCCTATCATTACATAGTAAGTTAGTATCTTAGAATAAGCCACGATGGGGCTAATATATTATTCTGTGATAAAAGCCTCTCAATATTAAAGATAATAAAATATATTAATGGTATTGGCTTGTGATTTAAATTATCTATAATTAATGCGTATACAACTTTAATAGCGTAGTTATAAAAATCTTTAAATAGCGAGAGGTCCAAATGTTATCTTATCTTGATCTTATCTTTTATTATATTTTTTCATACTTACTACTTTATCAATATTTTTTGAATGACCAATTCATTCATGAATGTTAAGTTATTTATATTTAAACAAACCACAGTGTGGTTTGTCTTAAATTAACAAAAACTTCAATCATCATTATATCTTGCGAGGCAAAATCTAAAATAATTTAAATTAATAAAATCTTATGTAAAGTTTACCTCGCAGCAATAGCATTCCCTAAAGCGCCAGTTAGACAGTCAAAATCTACAATCGTTTATTCATTTAGATCACAAAGTGACACTTATGAACATGTAAATTCATGAGATTATGAGTTTGGTAAAGTTATTCAAATCAAATCAAATCCATTTATTTGCTGAATAAAGGTATATATAGATGTTATACAAAATTTGCTTATTTATTACAGTTCTCTTTATTCTACCTATTCGGCATGCATAATATCAAATTAGAAAATAATTGAGATAATTTATAATTTATAAAATAATGGCAATGTCTCAATAGTTAATTTACATAATAATTATATTATATGTCAAAATGTAATTGGTCATAATAGAAGTAGTCAATATAATTACATAGTTCAGTCAAGTAGGTATATAAATCAAGATAATATGATGTCAAAATAAAATTATAATTAAAATAAAATAAATAATTAAATGCCTTCCATAAAATCATTAACTTTATAATAACATTTGTTCGCCAAAAACTTATGTACTTGTTTTTTAAATAAATTAATGTCTAAGTTTTTAAATTCATTTGGTAATCTATGTATTATAAATTGCTGGTGCCATATAGTTTACGCTTTTGTATAATAGAGCTGTCTTTGACTTGCGTAGACGAAGTCTATTTTGGGTGATTTGCCTTCTATTACGGGTAACCGTATCCGCCAAAGTATCAAAAAGTTCATTGTTAGATTTTACAAAAACAGCTATTTCAAAAATATAGAAAGATGGAAGGGTTAGTAGTTGATACTTTTTAAAGTATGGTACACAGCTTTCCCATGATTGTAGTTTAAAAATTGCTCTTATACAGCTTTTTTGTCTCTTAAATACTAGATCTATGTCAGTTGAGTTTCCCCAAAATAGTATTCCATATCTTAGGTATGACAAGGTTGTACCATGGTAGGCCGTGAGCAAAGCGTCATAACTTAGAGTGGGAGCAAGTTTAAATAGAGCATATGCTGAGCTACTAATTTTTTGGCATAGGGCCTGTATGTGAGCTTTCCAATTAAGTTTATTATCTATTAGGAGCCCCAAAAATTTTGTGGTATTAACTTGACAAATTTTTATATTATTGTAATCAATATTTAAATTTGGATTATGAAGTCTTTGTGAAAATTGTATTATATTTGTTTTATTTAAATTTATCTTTAGATTATTATTGTCCATTTTATAATATTCAGCAGTGTACTGTTTATGTCATTTTTATATTCGTTAGTGTTTTGGCATTCAACAGCGACTGAGCAGTCATCAGCAAACAATGTGATGGGGTGAGGTGTTACTTTAGGTAAATCATTAATGTATATTATAAGTAGCAAAGGGGCTAAAACACTACCCTGTCCCACACCATATTTCACTGTTCGTTATTGAATTCGCATTTCGGTTGAGCCTATAAGAAGATATCTGCAAGAACAATAGGGCCACTTTTTAAATCGCTATTAATTATAGGTAAGTATTTTACAACTCACCCAATAACAGCGATAGCGTAATGGACCTAATGCCACGCAGAGTTCTCGTATTCGATTCCAAGGCGTGCAACTTTGAGATTTCGAAGTTATTTGCGTATTAAATAATTAATTATCGCTCTCTTTAACGGTTAGGAAAAACATCGTGAAGAAACCTGCATGGCTAAGAGTTCTCCTTAATGTTGTCGAATATATGTAAAGTCAACCAACCCGCACTGGGTCAGCGTGGTGGATTATGGCCAAACCCTTCTCACACTGAGAAGAGGCCCGTGCCCAGCAGTAGGGCAGTTTAATACGGTGCTGATATTATTATTTACAACACACATTATTATGAATAAGATGTTCCATCCATTATACTAATTATGTAACTGGCTATTCATATTGCATAGTATTCATATACAGGCTAAAGTAATTCAGATTCTGTAGTAAAAGTAGTAATTTATAATAAACAGTAGCGTGGCATGAGAGCGCATACATACTTTGTGACAAATACAAAGGTAATTCGTGACGGAATGTGTTTAATCTATATTTGCTTGAAAGCCAAGAAGGATACATTAACATCACAACATGATTACGACGTACCTTTACATAACTCAATTGACTTATATAATAAATACAAATGATAGGTAAGTCATTATGAAACAAGCAACTAGTTGTTTTATCATTTTAATAATCATTTTAAATTTTTTATTTTTAAAGGCAACTCCCGCGCTGTTATTCATTCCTGTGTCGCGGGGGAGTTTACAAACAATCAAACAACGGACTCAAATAACACCCAGACTCGGAACAACCATTTGTGGATCACACAAAGTTTTGTCCCGTGTGGGATTCGAACCCACATTCCTCGGCGTAGTGGTAGTAGTGAAGCGACTACTTAAACTACCGCGCCATCCGTGCAGTGCAAGTAATTGATTGAATACCAACCCTTCTGTATTAGTTTTGTTTGAAGAATACTTTTAAAAAGTAATGGTGAACTTATTAAAATCGTATAACGAATCTCACAAATTAATTATAATGTTTTATACAGTATGACTGGTTAAACATTGTACATACTTAAGGACATTATAATTTATGGTCAGACGTAACGTAAAAAAAAAAATACATGATATCTGTGTAACCTGCAAAGAAAACCCTTATGAAAATTTGTATGAAATATCCATAAAATGTGGACACTGCGCGCGTCGCACACAGCTGTCGAGCGGCGCTACCGAGGCTAATGACCTTTGATAAGAAAAGGACGGGTGGGGGTGCAAATTCGGGAGAGTGCGGGGTGCAGAGAGTGGGTTTTGTTTAGCTTTGGTATGTGCGCAAGAGTGCATTAAGTTTTTATTGGATAATTAGGTCAAATTTTAAGTACCATGTTTTTTAGATTTTCGGGTCCAGAATCGAGTACTGAATACCCATCTTCAATATGTCCAGTCTTTTACCAATCAGCCTTTATACATGTATAATATAACGATAATAGGATAAGATGTTACCTAATAGCTTATGCTTATTTTAAGTGTTTAAATCGTGGATATCCTTATTCTTGTTAGTTAAGCTTGTAATTGGTATTTTGAACATATTTATTGAACACAGAAAAGTGAAGATGTTTGACCGCCTTATTTAACGATTACATTATACGATTTCATAAAAATCATAGTAGATGGAAAATAAAAGAGAAAAAGAGGCAGACCCAGAAGGGCATCCACTGACCAAATAAAGGAAAAGGCGAAGCTCATGTCTTATTCGGAGTTCAAGTTTTTATCCGAAATTTGAGAAAGATGGCGCGTACTCCACCGACAAGAGAAAAGCTCTAAGTATAAAGAAGAATAGGTATTTTACGAATTGTTTTGTTTCTTTTTCTAGGACAATGCCCGCCAGGGGAACATTCAGTTCTTTATTGCCCTCAGAAGGCCGAGCCGTCGTGCGACAATCCAACTGTACATAACCTCACTGGCCCTCACGCGGGATTATGCAACGTACTGCTTTTGTAATACTCTCACAGTGAGGAACACCAAGATTGGGAAGTGTGTCAAACTCTCCCAGTGCTAGGTACTATCGCAGGGTTTATTAAGGCCATTATCTTCTGAGTTGTGTGATCATAAACTTCAGAAATACTAAGAATGTAGGAACAGATGGACAGATATCGCTATTTTGCTATCTGCTTATCTGCAGTCAAGTCATCAAGCAGACTGATCATTGAAATTAAACCACTAAATACGAATTTTATCGCGTTGTTTATTTAGCGCTGTATTACAAAATTTTGAAAATATTACACTACTAGTACTATTGATTTTATTTTACTAATTTATAAGCTAATAAAATTATTTAAACTATTAAATCTATTTATTTTCGGTTTACACTTTCCCCGACGCCGACGTGTTGGTTGCTTTCCAGCAGCCATGGTCACGGGGAGACTAAGATAGTAGTTGTCTCAATGTTCCAGTGTAGTTATTTCAAAGTACCCGAACATAATTTAATTATTGGTGTTAATTGCTGCGTAAATAGAAGATAATATTATGTAAGACTGATCATTGATTGTTCTTTTTTAAATTGAATTATATTGTAGTTGTCCACGTTTGGTATAATTTCGCTTGCCCATATTGCACTTCGTTCTTCATAGTTGTGTGCAGTGGAATATACATTGTAAAATAACAAACAGCGACTTAACTGAAAATTTGGAAGTTAGGCAATTTGAACTCTATGTGTGACTATAAATTCTAATATTATATTTGTGTTCAGTAATAGCAACAGAGTTAAAATTTGTTTAATCCAGATACACAGATAGGTCTCTGTTTTATTAAGATTGTTCATGCACACAAATGTTTGACTTGTGTGGGAATCAAACCCGCGACCTCAGGCGTAGCAGTCGGTTACACTAACCACTACGCCATCAAGGCCGACATATTTTCAATATTTGTTTTATTTGTTGTGAAGTACCCAATTGAAGATCGCGATATATGCTACTGTTCCCGTGTCGCCAAGTCGAATCCTAAATCACCACGACCGCGTACAATCTTGGTAAAGTTGATTACGCCGCGCACTCGTGATTCTTTGCTTGCGGCTACCATACAATATAATAAGGACCACCCGAAAGAGAAGCTGGATACTAGTACCCTGGGTCTGGACGACAAAAAGACAGCGGTATTTGTTTCTGAAAACTTGACAGCTGAGAATAGAAATTTACACGCCGCTGCCCGACTTCGTGCTAAGCAACTCAATTATAAATTTGTCTGGGTGCGCGGAGGGCGAGTATACGTACGTAAGCAACCGGAGGCTGAATCAGTATTTATTAGCAATATGGATGTTCTAAATAGATTAACTTGATCAACTTATGTTTTGCTTTGTTTTCTCATGTGATCATAATCACTGAATATCAACATTCTCTAATACTATAAAGTGTTATTATCAAAATGTAAGGGGTTTGAGAACTAAAACTACTGATTTTTTCTTGAATGTGTTGACATGTAATTATGATATCATTGTACTGTGTGAGACATGGTTGGCAGGCGACATATTGGACTCTGAATTGTTTTGTAACCGTTATTTGGTATATAGGCGTGACCGCGAAACTAGTGGTTTTCACAACAGTAAGTCTGGTGGTGGTGTTCTAGTGGCCGTGTCAAAGCGCTTGGCCTCTTCTAGGCTTACTGTTTACGAAAGCAAATGTGAAGATGTATGGGTGAGCATTGATATATGTATAAACAACCGGCCAGTTAAACTTTTTATTTGCGCGGTGTATATTCCTCCACCCGTACAAAAACATATATTGGACCAATTTCTTGATAAAGCTAATTATGCTTTAGAGCACTCCAATGCTGCGCTAATACTGGGTGATTTTAACTTGAGCAGTATTGAGTGGAGTGGCCCATCTGGCTCACCACTCGTTGCTTCCGTAAACAAAACCGGCATTTACGAACAAAAACTTTTAGATTTCATATCTCTTAATAATTTAGACCAATATAACTGCATTCTTAATCATAAGAACAAAATTCTTGACCTTGTTTTGACTGATGTTTCACTGGACAGGCTGAGTATGTCAGATGACCCATTGTGTAACGTAGATTTATACCATCCACCTCTTGCATTTAACTTGCTTTGTAACATATGCGTGGACACCCTGGGCCCTAATCATGAGCCAAAGTTTCAGTTTCACAAAGCAGATTATTGTAAAATTATTCAGGAACTGAAAGACATATTATGGCAGGACATTTTTTCTAGATGCGACAATGTCGACAGTATGGTTGAGTTATTCTATGAAAATATTTATAGAGTAATAACAATGTATGTACCCAAGTCAAAGCCTAATTCTCGTAGATATCCGCCATGGTTCAGTAGGGATCTTATTCGTCTACTACAGGAAAAAAACAAATACCGTATTCGTTATACCAAGTATCATAACCCGATGGATAATATTTCATTCAAGCTGCTTAAGGATAGGATTAATCAATTGACACAGCTTACATATAAAAAATATATCAGTTCTATTGAATCTTCTATCACTTCCAACCCAAAGTTATTTTGGTCTTTCTTGAAGCAAAAACGGTACGGCAATAGTTCATATCCTTCAAGTATGATATATGGAGATAAAAAATCTAGTGGAGGGGAAGGCATTTGTAACCTTTTCGCCTCGTGTTTTTCTACAGTTTACGATCCCGGGTTAGGTAGTAGTGTTAGTCATGCATGTAACACAGTTAAGGAAACTCAATGCACACAGGTTTTACATCGGCTGAGATTTTCAAAGGACTCTGTTATAACTGCTTTAAAAAGACTTGACCCTCGTAAGGGAGCGGGACCCGACGGGCTGCCTTCCTTATTTGTTTTAAAGTGTGGCGAGGTCTTGGGGGAGCCTCTCTCTATGATTTTTAATATGTCCCTATGTACAGGCTGCTTCCCTAAGTTATGGAAGGAAGCTTTAGTTGTGCCGATACACAAGTCTAATGACAAGGCACTTGTGAAAAACTACAGACCCGTGTCTATATTATCTGTGTTTGGAAAGGTGTTTGAATGCATAATTTACCCCTTTATTTCGTGGCATGTTAGACACATATTATTGCCTGAGCAGCACGGTTTTATAAAGGCTAGATCAACGGCAACCAATCTTACATGTTTTGTCTCGGATGTGGTGAATGCGTTAGATCGTGGATGTCTTGTTGACGTCATCTACACCGATTTCAGCCGGGCTTTTGATAAAGTGGATCATTCAACATTGTTAAGCAAACTGTATTATTATGGTATAACAGGAAACTTATTGCAGTGGTGTGAGTCTTATCTTGTTGATCGATCCTCGAAGGTGGTGGTTAATGGTTTCACATCTAACTCATACGAGACTCCGTCAGGAGTACCTCAAGGATCTCATCTAGGCCCACTTTTTTTTAATATTTTTATTAATGACGTAGCATCTTGTTTTTTTCACTCTCATATATATTTATATGCCGATGATCTTAAAATTGTAAAACGTATTGAGAATGATTGTGATAAGCATAGTCTGCAAGATGACCTTGATCGTTTTTCCCAATGGTGTCTCGATAACAAGATGTTACTTAACGTTGACAAGTGTTACCATATGCACTTTTCTAGAAAAAAGGGACCTCATTTTCAAAATTATGTAGTTAACAATCGCAAAATCGAGGAAAGGGATGCCATTCGTGATCTCGGTATTCATATCGATAACAGGCTGCGTTTTCACACTCATGTCAATAACATAGCCTCAAAGGGCTTTAAGCTGCTTGGATTCGTGTTGCGTAACAGTAGGGAATTCAAACATGCCTCAAGCAAAATATCCATATTTAACTCTCTGGTCAGATCAGGCTTGGAATATTGTAGTGTAGTTTGGACTCCCTATTACGATATACATAAACGTCGTTTGGAGTCTGTTCAAAAAAGATTTCTATGGCATCTGTCTTACCATTGCAACATGGCTAAAGAATTACCTTCATATGCTACTCGATTAAAACATTTTAAATTAATGACCTTGGAGGGTCGTCGACAGATTTTAGACCATCTCTTCTTTTATAAAATTTATAATAGCCATATTGACTGCCCTCATTTACTTTCTCAAATAAATATTAATGTGCCATATAAACTCGCTCGGTCGTCTAGATACCAGCCTTTCAACGCCAAAACCTCCAAGACAAATCTAGGGCATTTCTCCTCTATCAACAGAATGCAAGTGCAATACAGTCGCCTGTCACGCCTACCTGATGTGGATATCGATTTATCCTACTCCTTGCCCAAGTTTAAATCAATATTGGTCGACAAGTTGATGTGGAAGTAATTTATTAATTGATTTAATTTAGTTTTAATATATTAATATAATTATAATTTATTGTATTTTTTCATTGTGAATATAAATTACAGTGTCAGCATTTTAAATTTTATAATAATTATCAATTATCATTTCAATTTCCTTTTTTAATATAATTTATAATTACAAACTATGCATGAATTTCGTTTGTATGACTTTTTAATGGAATTAATCTCACTTTGTAATTTCACAAACGAGCTTATATAAATATATACATATTTTTTTTTGTTAATGCATGCCGTGGCAGCCTGTAAGTAAGGCAGCACTATGATATGTATCCGCATTTATGTTTCATTACGATGTTTAAATTAGTGTATGCTTTGTTGGTTGTCCATAAATAAATAAATAAATAAATAAATAAATAAATTTTGTTCATTATACGCAGCTGTAGCCCAGTGGATTGCAACGCAGAGGACTCGCGTTCGATCCCAAAGCACGTACCTTTGACTTTTCAAAGTTATGTGCGTATTAAATAGTTGATTATCATTCGATTAAATGTTGAAGGAAAACATCGTGAGTAAACCTGAATGTCTGAGAGTTCTACAAAATGTTCTCGAAGATATACAGGGTGTCCGGTAATTATTGGATAACCTTGAAATGTCTTATAGTAGAACTGAAGGCTGGGCAGAAAAAAGAAAAAAAATTAAGAAGTGCAAGCCAATATAACATAGCATACTTTTGACTGTCTAATCTGTTTAATAATAAAACAACTAAAAACCGATGGATTTCATTCATTTATGGTCGTAGTATACAAGAAAGTTATACATGGTAATTAAAAAAACACATATCTCAGGTAGGTAGTACTTAGGATAGATTTTTTTAATATTTTTCTGAACGGCCATCAGTTCCACTATAAGACATTTTCAGGTTATCCATTAATTACCGGACACCCTGTATAAAGTCTGCCAATCTGCAAATAGCATGGTAGATAATGACCTAACCTTTCTCACATCAAGAAGATTTCCCACGCCCAGTAGTGGAACAGTCTATATACAAGGCTGATATTATAATAATATTATTAGTTTGTTTATTCCCATAAGCAATTACGGCAACGCCATTTTAAACAACACGAATACACAATTACATCTTCTCCCTAGCCTTTATTATTCCCAAGTCACTTGGAGTCGGCTTTTCTGGTCTAACCGGATTTGACTGAATATCAGTTTTTACACGGAGCGGCTGCCAGCTGACTTCCGCAACCTGAAGGCTAACGATACCCTAAGGCTAGACCAGTGTCAGGATATTATAGGGCACTGACTTCCCAATAACGACTGCCATAGATGTTCATGGCAGCCGGGACCGACGGCTTACCGTGCTCTCCGAAGCACGGAGCAAGGGTAATTGTCAAGCAATACGCACATAATTTCGAAAAATCGTTATTACTTCCGAAACTCAGAGGTGCGCGACGTGGGTTCGAACCTGAGACTCTGCATTGCAGTCTGTTGGTCTATTATTATATTATTATTTACAGCAAGCGATTGGATCTGTACCACTATACAATTAGGTTTTTAAATATAATAAGGGATTAAATATAATGACCATCAAAAATAATAATTGCACAGCAAAATATGATTTCTAAAATATATCATAACGAGCACCAATACGCCTCAAATCACTGCATTCCGTCTCGGAAGGGTTAGGTTATGTTAGGTTCCTTCTTAAACCCACCCAAAATTAGGAGCCCCACGAAGCGGAGCTTCGTTGACTTAGTTTGATCTCTTTAAATATATTTTGCTGTGCAATTAGTATTTTGTGTGGAACAAAAGTAAAAAATTGAGGAACAATTAAATACTACCCATATAATAATAATAATAATAATAATTTGTTTGTTTATTCAGGCAACGTAAACCCATACAAAAATGTTAGTTACATGCATTCTTATAAAGGAATGTTAGTATAATTAAAACTAAACACATTAACTATGAACTGGCGACCCAGTTTATATACAAAATTGATATTATGTTAATCTTTACGAATAAAAGCTGAAAAGTTTGTTTGTTTGGTTGAACGCGCTAATCTCAGGAAGTACTGGTTCGAATTGAAAATTCTTTTCGTGGCGGATAGCCTATTTATCGAGGAATGCTATAGGCTATATAACATCACGCTACGACCCACGGGAGCGGCGCAGTAACTATAAACGCGGGTTAAACCGTGGGCACTACATCTAGTATTATATATTATAGTTGTAAATAAGGTTTTATTTACAATTGAATTATGCTCGCAGTTTTGTTCAGGTTAAAGTAGATTAAAATCTATAGCTCGGTAACATGTTTTTTTTTGGTTGAATGGTATCCCTGGCTACGTGTATGCAGAATTTCATGATTAGCTGTTGAGTAGTTAAGGCGTAAAAGCGTAATAAACAAACAAACTCAAAATCACATTTATATTATTAGCTAGGATGTTACGCATCTTACACAGCTGGCGCTGCCCTGACCTTCGCAAATGTGCATCAAGGTGATGGGGGCTTCACTTAGCCTGACTTCATTTTCCTTGTTCCTATCCCCACTACTAGAAACACAAACGTGCAGTGCGCCGGCCAAGTTCTTGATAAACGGGTCGCGGATTACTGACAATAAACTATACAATACAATACAAATAACTTTATTTTGTTCTATAATATTGTCTTCTGTTTACGCGAATGTTATTCATTGAAATTAAACTACTATATACGGATTTTATTGCGTTGTTTATTTAGCACTGTATTACAAAATTTTGAAAATATTACACTACTACTGATTTTATTTTACTAATTTATAAGCTAATAAAATTATTTAAACTATTAAATCTATTTATTTTTGGTTTACACTTTCCCCGACGTTTCGGTTGCTTTTCAGCAGCCATGGTCACGGGGAGACTAAGATGGTAGTTGTCTTACAATTTTGTAATACAGTGCTAAATAAACAACGCGATAAAATCCGTATATAGTAGTTTAATTTCAATTATTTTGTTCTCTCACACAGTTTTACAAAACATAAGACAACAGTAGGTATCTATTGAAATTAAACTACTATATACGGATTTTATCGCGTTGTTTATTTAACACTCTATTACATAATTTTGAAACTGTTACACTACTATACTATACTATTAAACTTTACTAATTTTAAGCTAATTAAATTATTAAAACTATCAAATCTATTTGTTTTTAAGTTTACACTTTCCCCGACGTTTCGGTTGCTTTTCAGCAGCCATGGTCACGGGGAGACTAAGATGGTAGTTGTCTCAATGTTCCAGTGTAGTTATTTCAAAGTACCCGAACATAATTTAGTTATTGGTGTTTCTATTTACGCAGAATGAGCTCAAAGTATCATGAAGTCTAGCTGTGGTTTGTTTCTTCTTGGGTTTGACTATTTGAAGTACTGGATCCCAAGCTGGTGGTACATTCCAACCATCTTCTCTATTGAAATTTGGATGTTTTTTGATCTCAATAGCCTCGCGAAGCATCCTTGGTAGGAATCGGTGTTCTTTAGCGAGAATCTGTGGTTTGTCAAATCTCAGGTAGTGGTTGGTCCCCTGTTGTACATTTTCACACACAGCAGACTTCAACGAGCGTTTGTGTTTAACGTCAGCTATGTGTTCTTTTATGCGGGTGCCTATGCTTCTCTTGGTTTGACCAATGTATGAGAGTCCGCAGTCACAATCTATTTTATAGACCCCTGCATCTTGTAAAGGTAATTGGCACTTGACGGATGGTAAAAATTGACTTATCTTCGTTGGCGGCTTGAAGTATGTGTTGATTGAAGCTCGCTTCAAGATGTAGCCAATCTTGTCAGTGACACCCCTTACATAAGGTAGTATAGCAGGCTGGCGCTCGACTGTGGCTGGCATTTCTCGGGATCTGTGACAGCGGCGCGGCTGTTGGAGCTTGTTGTCTTGCAGTACTTGCTTGACATGTTGAAGCTCGGCGTCCAGGTGTTTCTTGTCACAGATCCCGTGGGCTCTCTGAAACAAAGACATTCCCACGGTAGCTAACTGTTTAGGATGGTGGTGAGATTCACCGTTCAAGTACCTATTTGTATGGGTCTTTTTCCTATACACAGTGTGGCTCAAAGTATGATCAGGATTCCTGATGACAAGTACATCTAAGAATGCTAATGAATTATTTGCCTCTAATTCCATAGTAAATTGGATGTTGTTATTAATGGAATTAAGATGTTCTAGGAATACACTAACACTATCTGTTGGTAATATTGTAAAAGTATCATCTACAAACCTCTTATAAATCCTGGGTGTGATGGGGGGGGGATGGATACCAACAGATAGTGTTAGTGTATTCCTAGAACATCTTAATTCCATTAATAACAACATCCAATTTACTATGGAATTAGAGGCAAATAATTCATTAGCATTCTTAGATGTACTTGTCATCAGGAATCCTGATCATACTTTGAGCCACACTGTGTATAGGAAAAAGACCCATACAAATAGGTACTTGAACGGTGAATCTCACCACCATCCTAAACAGTTAGCTACCGTGGGAATGTCTTTGTTTCAGAGAGCCCACGGGATCTGTGACAAGAAACACCTGGACGCCGAGCTTCAACATGTCAAGCAAGTACTGCAAGACAACAAGCTCCAACAGCCGCGCCGCTGTCACAGATCCCGAGAAATGCCAGCCACAGTCGAGCGCCAGCCTGCTATACTACCTTATGTAAGGGGTGTCACTGACAAGATTGGCTACATCTTGAAGCGAGCTTCAATCAACACATACTTCAAGCCGCCAACGAAGATAAGTCAATTTTTACCATCCGTCAAGTGCCAATTACCTTTACAAGATGCAGGGGTCTATAAAATAGATTGTGACTGCGGACTCTCATACATTGGTCAAACCAAGAGAAGCATAGGCACCCGCATAAAAGAACACATAGCTGACGTTAAACACAAACGCTCGTTGAAGTCTGCTGTGTGTGAACATGTACAACAGGGGACCAACCACTACCTGAGATTTGACAAACCACAGATTCTCGCTAAAGAACACCGATTCCTACCAAGGATGCTTCGCGAGGCTATTGAGATCAAAAAACATCCAAATTTCAATAGAGAAGATGGTTGGAATGTACCACCAGCTTGGGATCCAGTACTTCAAATAGTCAAACCCAAGAAGAAACAAACCACAGCTAGACTTCATGATACTTTGAGCTCATTCTGCGTAAATAGAAACACCAATAACTAAATTATGTTCGGGTACTTTGAAATAACTACACTGGAACATTGAGACAACTACCATCTTAGTCTCCCCGTGACCATGGCTGCTGAAAAGCAACCGAAACGTCGGGGAAAGTGTAAACTTAAAAACAAATAGATTTGATAGTTTTAATAATTTAATTAGCTTAAAATTAGTAAAGTTTAATAGTATAGTATAGTAGTGTAACAGTTTCAAAATTATGTAATAGAGTGTTAAATAAACAACGCGATAAAATCCGTATATAGTAGTTTAATTTCAATGAATAACATTCGCGTAAACAGAAGACAATATTAAGTAGGTATCTAGTTACATACTCAACGAATATTCATAAGAAAATACAATCTGTGTAGGAGACTGGTGTCTGTAATAGGAGACCTGTATGACAGATTACTAGCCTCTCCAGACTCTGAATAGGTGGAGCGTGTAGTGGGTGAAGCGTGTACATTTTAGTTGATGTTGATCAGTGAGAGTGTGCTATAATTCATATTTAACGTTGTCTTACTGCACATATGGTATAGAGGTAGTCGTAGTTGTTACACCCATATTACTACGTTAACTGTTGTGTTTTGTATTTATAAGTTGATCAAATGCTTAATAGATTCCGGGGCATATGCAAACGTCAACACATTTCAACAAAATGTGGGTATCTATTATACTTCTACCTACACGACACACCTTTGAAGATATACAAGTCTTTGTATGTATGCGCTTCAGACATCTTTGTCACAATAAAAACTCATGTACTATCGACAGCAGCGACGGATGACCATTTAAGAAAAATTTCGCTTACGCATGTTGACTTTAAGTGACTCCGCCCTTAATTTTGTTAACCAATCAAAAAGGAATCTTCGAACAAAAAAGTGTACCAACCGTTTGTTTTTATGACTTTTCTTACTTTTGCCAGATGGTATGTATCATATTTGGACAGTTGTTGCGTTGACACAATACCGAACTTCTAACCATGAGCTCATTCCTCGGCGTAGTGAAGCGACTACTTAAACTACCGCGCCATCCGTGCAGTGCAAGTAATTGATTGAATACCAACCCTTCTGTATTAGTTTTGTTAGAAGAATACTTTTAAAAAGTAATGGTGAACTTATTAAAATCGTATAACGAATCTCACAAATTAATTGTAATGTTTTATACAGTATGACTGGTTAAACATTGTACATACTTAAGGACATTATAATTTATGGTCAGAGGTAACGTAAAAAAAAAATACATGATATCTGTGTAACCTGCAAAGAAAACCCTTATGAAAATTTGTATGAAATATCCATAAAATGTGGACACTGCGCGCGTCCCACACAGCTGTCGAGCGGCGCTACCGAGGCTAATGACCTTTGATAAGAAAAGGACGGGTGGGGGTGCAAATTCGGGAGAGTGCGGGGTGCAGAGAGTGGGTTTTGTTTAGCTTTGGTATGTGCGCAAGAGTGCATTAAGTTTTTATTGGATAATTAGGTCAAATTTTAAGTACCATGTTTTTTAGATTTTCGGGTCCAGAATCGAGTACTGAATACCCATCTTCAATATGTCCAGTCTTTTACCAATCAGCCTTTATACATGTATAATATAACGATAATAGGATAAGATGTTACCTAATAGCTTATGCTTATTTTAAGTGTTTAAATCGTGGATATCCTTATTCTTGTTAGTTAAGCTTGTAATTGGTATTTTGAACATATTCATTGAACACAGAAGAGTGAAGATGTTTGACCGCCTTATTTATACGATTACATTATACGATTTCATAAAAATCATAGTAGATGGAAAATAAAAGAGAAAAAGAGGCAGACCCAGAAGGGCATCCACTGACCAAATAAAGGAAAAGGCGAAGCTCATGTCTTATTCGGAGTTCAAGTTTTTATCCGAAATTTGAGAAAGATGGCGCGTACTCCACCGACAAGAGAAAAGCTCTAAGTATAAAGAAGAATAGGTATTTTACGAATTGTTTTGTTTCTTTTTCCAGGACAATGCCCGTCAGGGGAACATTCAGTTCTCTATTGCCCTCAGAAGGCCGAGCCGTCGTGCGACAATCCAACTGTACACAACCTCACTGGCCTTCACGCGGGATTATGCGACGTACTGCTTTTGTAATACTCTCACAGTGAGGAACACCAAAATTGGGAAGTGTGTCAAACTCTCCCAGTGCTAGGTACTATCGCAGCGTTTATTAAGGCCATTATCTTCTGAGTTGTGTGATCATAAACTTCAGAAATACTAAGAATGTAGGAACAGATGGACAGATATCGCTATTTTGCTATCTGCTTATCTGCAGTCAAGTCATCAAGCAGACTGATCATTGAAATTAAACTACTAAATACGAATTTTATCGCGTTGTTTATTTAGCGCTGTATTACAAAATTTTGAAAATATTACACTACTACTACTATTGATTTTATTTTACTAATTTATAAGCTAATAAAATTATTTAAACTATTAAATCTATTTATTTTTGGTTTACACTTTCCCCGACGCCGACGTGTTGGTTGCTTTCCAGCAGCCATGGTCACGGGGAGACTAAGATAGTAGTTGTCTCAATGTTCCAGTGTAGTTATTTCAAAGTACCCGAACATAATTTAATTATTGGTGTTAATTGCTGCGTAAATAGAAGATAATATTATGTAAGACTGATCATTGATTGTTCTTTTTTAAATTGAATTATATTGTAGTTGTCCACGTTTGGTATAATTTCGCTTGCCCATATTGCACTTCGTTCTTCATAGTTGTGTGCAGTGGAATATACATTGTAAAATAACAAACAGCGACTTAACTGAAAATTTGGAAGTTAGGCAATTTGAACTCTATGTGTGACTATAAATTCTAATATTATATTTGTGTTCAGTAATAGCAACAGAGTTAAAATTTGTTTAATCCAGATACACAGATAGGTCTCTGTTTTATTAAGATTGTTCATGCACACAAATGTTTGACTTGTGTGGGAATCAAACCCGCGACCTCAGGCGTAGCAGTCGGTTACACTAACCACTACGCCATCAAGGCCGACATATTTTCAATATTTGTTTTATTTTGTTCATTATACGCAGCTGTAGCCCAGTGGATTGCAACGCAGAGGACTCGCGTTCGATCCCAAAGCACGTACCTTTGACTTTTCAAAGTTATGTGCGTATTAAATAGTTGATTATCATTCGATTAAATGTTGAAGGAAAACATCGTGAGTAAACCTGAATGTCTGAGAGTTCTACAAAATGTTCTCGAAGATATACAGGGTGTCCGGTAATTATTGGATAACCTTGAAATGTCTTATAGTAGAACTGAAGGCTGGGCAGAAAAAAGAAAAAAAATTAAGAAGTGCAAGCCAATATAACATAGCATACTTTTGACTGTCTAATCTGTTTAATAATAAAACAACTAAAAACCGATGGATTTCATTCATTTATGGTCGTAGTATACAAGAAAGTTATACATGGTAATTAAAAAAACACATATCTCAGGTAGGTAGTACTTAGGATAGATTTTTTTAATATTTTTCTGAACGGCCATCAGTTCCACTATAAGACATTTTCAGGTTATCCATTAATTACCGGACACCCTGTATAAAGTCTGCCAATCTGCAAATAGCATGGTAGATAATGACCTAACCTTTCTCACATCAAGAAGATTTCCCACGCCCAGTAGTGGAACAGTCTATATACAAGGCTGATATTATAATAATATTATTAGTTTGTTTATTCCTATAAGCAATTACGGCAACGCCATTTTAAACAACACGAATACACAATTACATCTTCTCCCTAGCCTTTATTATTCCCAAGTCACTTGGAGTCGGCTTTTCTGGTCTAACCGGATTTGACTGAATATCAGTTTTTACACGGAGCGGCTGCCAGCTGACTTCCGCAACCTGAAGGCTAACGATACCCTAAGGCTAGACCAGTGTCAGGATATTATAGGGCACTGACTTCCCAATAACGACTGCCATAGATGTTCATGGCAGCCGGGACCGACGGCTTACCGTGCTCTCCGAAGCACGGAGCAAGGGTAATTGTCAAGCAATACGCACATAATTTCGAAAAATCGTTATTACTTCCGAAACTCAGAGGTGCGCGACGTGGGTTCGAACCTGAGACTCTGCATTGCAGTCTGTTGGTCTATTATTATATTATTATTTACAGCAAGCGATTGGATCTGTACCACTATACAATTAGGTTTTTAAATATAATAAGGGATTAAATATAATGACCATCAAAAATAATAATTGCACAGCAAAATATGATTTCTAAAATATATCATAACGAGCACCTATATGCCTCAAATCACTGCATTCCGTCTCGGAAGGGTTAGGTTATGTTAGGTTCCTTATTAAACCCACCCAAAATTAGGAGCCCCACGAAGAGGAGCTTCGTTGACTTAGTTTGATCTCTTTAAATATATTTTGCTGTGCAATTAGTATTTTGTGTGGTACAAAAGTAAAAAATTGAGGAACAATTAAATACTACCCATATAATAATAATAATAATAATTTGTTTGTTTATTCAGGCAACGTAAACCCATACAAAAATGTTAGTTACATGCATTCTTATAAAGGAATGTTAGTATAATTAAAACTAAACACATTAACTATGAACTGGCGACCCAGTTTATATACAAAATTGATATTATGTTAATCTTTACGAATAAAAGCTGAAAAGTTTGTTTGTTTGGTTGAACGCGCTAATCTCAGGAAGTACTGGTCCGAATTGAAAATTCTTTTCGTGTCGGATAGCCTATTTATCGAGGAATGCTATAGGCTATATAACATCACGCTACGACCCACGGGAGCGGCGCAGTAACTATAAACGCGGGTTAAACCGTGGGCACTACATCTAGTATTATATATTATAGTTGTAAATAAGGTTTTATTTACAATTGAATTATGCTCGCAGTTTTGTTCAGGTTAAAGTAGATTAAAATCTATAGCTCGGTAACATGTTTTTTTTTGGTTGAATGGTATCCCTGGCTAGTGTATGCAGAATTTCATGATTAGCTGTTGAGTAGTTAAGGCGTAAAAGCGTAATAAACAAACAAACTCAAAATCACATTTATATTATTAGCTAGGATGTTACGCATCTTACACAGCTGGCGCTGCCCTGACCTTCGCAAATGTGCATCAAGGTGATGGGGGCTTCACTTAGCCTGACTTCATTTTCCTTGTTCCTATCCCCACTACTAGAAACACAAACGTGCAGTGCGCCGGCCAAGTTCTTGATAAACGGGTCGCGGATTACTGACAATAAACTATACAATACAATACAAATAACTTTATTTTGTTCTATAATATTGTCTTCTGTTTACGCGAATGTTATTCATTGAAATTAAACTACTATATACGGATTTTATTGCGTTGTTTATTTAGCACTGTATTACAAAATTTTGAAAATATTACACTACTACTGATTTTATTTTACTAATTTATAAGCTAATAAAATTATTTAAACTATTAAATCTATTTATTTTTGGTTTACACTTTCCCCGACGTTTCGGTTGCTTTTCAGCAGCCATGGTCACGGGGAGACTAAGATGGTAGTTGTCTTACAATTTTGTAATACAGTGCTAAATAAACAACGCGATAAAATCCGTATATAGTAGTTTAATTTCAATTATTTTGTTCTCTCACACAGTTTTACAAAACATAAGACAACAGTAGGTATCTAGTTACATACTCAACGAATATTCATAAGAAAATACAATCTGTGTAGGAGACTGGTGTCTGTAATAGGAGACCTGTATGACAGATTACCAGCCTCTCCAGGCTCTGAATAGGATGAGCGTGTAGTGGGTGAAGCTTGTACATTTTAGTTGATGTTGATCAGTGAGAGTGTGCTATAATTCATATTTAACGTTGTCTTACTGCACATATGGTATAGAGGTAGACGTAGTTGTTACACCCATATTACTACGTCAACTGCTGTGTTTTGTATTTATAAGTTGATCAAATGCTTAATAGATTCCGGGGCATATGCAAACGTCAACACATTTCAACAAAATGTGGGTTTCTATGATACTTCTACCAACAGGACACACCTTTGAAGATATACAAGTCTTTGTATGTATGCGCTTCAGACATCTTTGTCACAATAAAAACTCATGTACATGTTTTTACAATAATATTAGAAATAATATGTATTTTTGTTCGTTATTAATGAACTCTGGAACTATTGAACCAAGTTTAATAATTGTTTTAAAGCTACTTAATCCAGATATAACATAGGCTATAAAACATCACGACATGAGCCACCGGTGCCGAATGATCATAAACGTGGGTTAAACTGTGGGGGGCAGCTAGTATAATGATAACTCTAGATATTGGGAACGGTGCCACCGCGCCGAGTGTTGCGAGTGCGACAAATAGAACCTTTGAATTATATATATATATTTTTTTGTATTATATATATACTAGCTGACACGGCAAACGTTGTTTTGCCATAAAAAAATGTTCTGACCAAAAGATTTAAAAAAAAAAAAAAAAAAAACGAAATGTTGGCCGATTCTCAGACCTACTCAATATGCTCACAAAATTTCATGAGAATCGGTCAAGCCGTTTCGGAGGAGTACGGGAACGAACATTGTGACACGAGAATTTTATATATAAGACTAGCTGTCCCGGCAAACGTTGTTTTGCCATAAAAAAATATTTTGACCAAAAGATTTAAAAAAAAATTTAGGGGTGGACAACCCTTATCACTAAGGGGTATGAAAAATAGATGTTGGCCGATTCTCAGACTTACTCAATATGCTCACAAAATTTCATGAGAATCGGTCAAGCCGTTTCGGAGGAGTACGGGAACGAACATTGTGACACGAGAATTTTATATATAAGATATAATACTAGCTGACCCGTGCAACTTCGTCAGCTTCACAAGCATATAAGAGAATTTGCCCCGTTTTTGCAACATTTTTCATTGATGCTCCTGTCCTATTGATCGTAGCGTGATGTTATATAGCTTAAAGCCTACCTTTGTAAATTCAACATCTAACACTAAAATAATTTTCAATTCGAACTAGTAGTTCCTGAGATTAGCGCGTTCAACCAAACAACAAACAAACTCTACAGCTTTATAATATTAGTATAGATGAAGCGAGTATTAACGCGATCATGCATGTTTACCTTTTAAATCTTGACGTTTCGACCAGGTTACACCGGCCGTGGACATAAGCGTCAAGCTTGGAAAAAGCTAAAAATGCATAATCGTGTTAATACTTAGTGTCCGCTGTTTGATTGTTAGTGAAGTCCCCTACGACACGGAAAATATTCCTCGTGCGGGAATTATCTTTATTAAAGAAAGAAAGATGTTTCCAAATATTGCAAGTTAAATGTGTTTTACTGCGTGCTATGGATCTAAGTTCCTATATTCAGAAAAGAGTAACTTTTGCTGCGGTCTCTTAAATTTTGACATATTTTCTTACAATAAATATTATCAGCCCTGTATTAAACTGTCTCACTGCTGGGCACTTCTCTTCTCAGTGTGAGAAGGTGTGTGTCGAAAATTAACTATCCGTAGGTAAAACAACTAATTTCTAAATATAGGAACCGAGTTCTAAAGAGCCTTTTATACTGAACTTGGCTGAGATTTTTCACGTTTATGTTTCTAACGCGATTAATATAAACGCTGTAACCTGCCTTGATGTAGATCATCTGTGGTGCAGTCTAAAATTAAAATAGACGTTTACTTGATAATCATGAAAACTATACTATTATTGTTTGTGTCGTCTGTGATAACTTTGTCTGCAAGCCAACATATTGATAGAAGTAAGTTGATTTTAATTGCTGCCTATTTATCTGAAAATTATTCTTCTCCCTAGCCTTTATTATTTCCAAGTCACTTGGGATCGGCTTTTTTGGTCTAACCGGATTTGACCGGATATCAGATTTAACACGGAGCGGCTGCCATCTGTCCTTCGCAACCCGAAGGCTAACGATACCCTAAGGCTAGACCAGTGTTAGGATATTATAGGGCACTGACTTCCCAATAACGACTGCCATAGATGTTCATGGCAGCCGGAACCGACGGCTTAACGTGCTCTCCGAGGCACGTTGCAGGCGATAATTGTCAATCAATACGCACATAATTTCGAACTGAAAATAACTTTCAAAAGTCACAGGTGCGCGACGTGGGTTCGAACCTGAGACCCTCTGCATTGCAGTCTGTTGGTCTCCCCACTGAGCTAACTGCCAAGATATCAACACTTATGTAAAAACAAAGTGTTGATTTTTTGTTACGTAATGTTAGAGGATTTTCAATTATTTAATAAAACTATATTATCTACTTATATTTTGCTTTTTCTTATTTTATTCCTTAATATAGTTATATAACATAAATAAAAACTTATTATTTGATATTTAGACGCAATAAATAACATAAAAATGACACTTTGTTTCCGGGTCATAGAAACCCACACCAGGCACGCCGTGTAACTTTTAGTTACCAGACCCCCAAGGGTTAATACGCATATAACTTCGAAGAGTCACAGATGCGCGCCTTGGATTCGAACTCGAGACCTCTGCGTGTCAGTCCAACCGTTTCCCACTAGCCTATCTTTGCTTGTACTTGTAGTAATCTTTAAACTGATTTTTTGTTTGGTTTCAGATTCATGCCCACCAGGTGAACATCCAAGGCCTGATTGTCCTCAGTTCTACGAGCCTTGGTGTACTCAACCAACCTACCACCCTCTTAAGGGTAAAATGGGAAGAGTCTGTCCCAGGCCTCCTTGTTTCTGCGATGAGCCTAATGTTAGGAACATGGAGACTGGGCAGTGCGTTCCTCTTTCTGAATGTCCCTCCACTGCTTAGTATATAAGAATATATACTTATAAATATATAGCTGGGTACATTGTTCTTATTCTGTACAATCCATACTTACATATCCAACTAATATTATAAATGTAAAAGTTTGTGAGGATGGATGGATAGATGAATGTTTGATACTCTTTCACGCAAAAATTACTAAACCGATTGCAATGAAACTTGGTATGTAGATAGCTGAAGACCTTGATTAACACAAAGGCTTTTTATCCCGATATTCCCACAGCATAGGGACTTACGCGGGTGAAACCGTGGGACGCAGCTAGTATTATAAATGCGAAAGTAGCAATGTCTGTTTGTCTGTTACACTTTCATGGCTAAACCACTGAAACTATTATGTCGATACTAAAAACTTCGCTGCGGCAATACGGCAGACCCACTTTTTTATTTACACCTCTGTCTACCCTTTTGGGGATGTAGACATAAGATTATGGATAAAAGTATACAATGTAGCCAAAAAAGTAGTTAAGAACAGGAACGTTTAGATAGACACAAGCATCAGATTATGTATGTATGTGAAAAGCAGTTGTAGTCCAATATTTAAGGACCGTCAGCCTAAATTTTGTGCATAATATTATCTGAGCGGCTAATTTAGGACCATTTATAAGCGGCTAGACCGATCCAACGGACCTATCAGGCCCACCCAGCTTACAAACTAGCGAATATGCATACTTAGTTGTTTACTTTTGTAATATACAAAAGTACATATATGGTAAAACTGTCAACGTTACTAAATTAACGTAGGAACCGTAGGGTGTCGAGCACACTCGATTGTGTATTGTTTACGTTAGCGCAAATACGTAATACTAACGTAAACAATACACAATCGAGTGTACTCGACGCCCTGTCACGTTACCGGGGTTTGACTGGTACAAATCTGAAGACGCTGATCGGCGTCAGCGGGGCACTTCATGCTGGGAGTCCCACACACTCCGCCGGTGCCGTCCCCTAGCCGCCGGACAGTGCATAAAGCATTATTCCTGGGAAAAAGGCTTCTAAATATACATATATTTACAAATTGTGCCTGGCAGGCGATAATAGGCTACAGTGCATGTTTGCAGATTACCCATAACTTCGAAAACATAATACAGATTTTCCAGACATGTAGAAAATCTACCCATGATGTTTTCTTCAACATTTCTGCCCGCATTGCTTATTCTATTCGACTATTTAATACCCATACAAATTCAAAAAGTCAGACGTGCGTAGCAGCGGCCTTTAAGCTTACTGAAATATCACTTGGCAATTACGAGAATCGTGAGGTAATCTTTCATCAATTAGGGTAAGAAACGGTAAATGATAACCGAAAGCAACCCTATTAGTGCACTCATTAGCGAATAACTCAGCTGGTTACAGAATTATATCATCGGGTTGTTTTAATCTTACGGTTTAAGTTAAAAGTGGTTAGAGGGAAGTTGAATGGGGTTACCAAATAAACAATGCTTGACTTGAAGTAAAATTGAAAATATGTAACGGGTATTAACGCGATCATGCATAATGTTTAACTTTTTTATGCTTGACGTCAATCAGCTCGTGACCACGGCCGATGTAAACTGGTCGAAACGTCAAGCATAAAAAAGGTAAACATTATGCATGATCGCGTTAATACCCGTTACATATTATATATATATATCATGCAACGCGAAAGTTTAAAGTTAAAATTGAAAATAAATAATAATTAAAAGAAATTTAAAATTTGTATCTAGGCAGTAGGTGATAGCCTAGTGGGAGGCTACCAGGCCAAGGTCTTGAATTCGATTTCAAATTTCTCTGATTTTTAGTAATTAAGTGCGAATTCAATAGTTAAATAATCGCTTACTGAACTGGCGAAGGATAACATCGTAAAGACACCTGCATATCTGAAGGATATCCATAATTTTCTTAAAATGTTAAGGCTACCAACTCGGACTGGGCCAGCGTGGTAGACTGTAGCCTCCAGCCAACTCAGCCTAGTGGTAAATCCGCCACTGGCGCGTTTAAAAGGCTATTATCGTTCTTTTTAAAGCCAACACAGAACATCGTGAGAATACCTGCATATTTACGAGTTCTCCATAATGTTCTCTAAGACGTATAAATACTGGCAAGCCACAGTAGGCCAGCGTGCATGCCCTTCTCACACTGAGAAGCGGCCCGTTCTGTATATGTAATGGCATCTGCAGGGTATACAATTGGATGTATATTATTTAACCGTATACATCTTTGCTTGTTTAGTTTCTGCAATAAACAGCGTCTTACTATAATATAATTACTTAAGTACCCTATCGCTCATACTCATCACTTACACCAAATTGTCCTTCGGGAAATTACAGTTTCGACCAATTAGCCACCGCTCGGATAAATTTCGACCTAACATTGGGTTATATTTTTTAATTATACATTGTAACTGCGCACCAATTTGATTTTAATTGCAGTAATCATTCACTTTGAACCTTTGGGGGAAGGATATTGAATGTTGAGAGGATAATAGAGTAAGAGAATTTGTTTTTTAATTGCACTTAAATTTTCTTTATAGCTCTCTTAATATAGTTCACACACCTTGTATAAAATGAGTAATCATTATAATACTGTTTGCTAACAGGCCGATATCTTTAACAATAGTTCTTGGGCTTTGCAATCCTTTATATATAAAAAAGTATCAGCCCTGTTGTAAGCTGACCCTGGGCACGGGCCTCTTCTCGGTATGAGAAGGCCATGCATGCTGGCCTAGTGCGGCTTGCCAGACTTTATACATCTTAGAGAACATTATGGAGAACTCGCAGATATGCAGGTGTTCTCACGATGTTCTGTGTCGGCGTTAAAAAGAACGATAATTAGCCTTTAAAACGCATTAACGCACATAATATCGAAAAGTTAGAGATGCGCAGACGTCTTTTTGGGCGTTCCAACGGTCTCTCTAGGCTATCGTTGAAATTCTTTATAATACTGGATAAAGTTTGATTTTTAATATTTTACCTTCTTGATTTACTTTTCTTTATTTTATATAAACTAAGTACCTGACTAAAATATTAATATAATGTCTTGTGTGCTGTGAAAGCTATGTAAACTTGTTATTGCATGTAGGGTTCACATAAAGTGTATTTTTTTTACATGCACGTCAAAATGAACACACTCTGTCTGATGGTAAGCAGTCGTGTGGTCTAAGAGCAGCGGCCTCCACATCATCCTCATAGCAGCCGAGGCGATGTTGAGGTCTCTATTTTGACGGCCTGATAAGATGCTTTTTCACGCCCCTCTTAAAGGACTCAGGATTGAAGGAAGAAGGAAACACGTGCCTTGGCAGAGAATTCCATGCCATGATCGTTCGGTATAGGTATGAGGACCCAAACTTGTTGGTACGCACTCTAGTCGACTCCACCGTGTAAGGATGGCATCTGAGCCCAGCACGCGTTGTTCTGGATAGGAAAGGGGAGGGTGGGATAAGGTGAAATAACGTTTCTTGATTTATTGTATACTTTTGTAAAATTGTAACCGGTTGTCCTGTGCATATTTAGAAATAAATAAAATTGACGAGCTGAATATACTGTCCTTAAAATACTGCCTACAGCTATAAGTTGATATTTAAGACAGTTATTCCGTTGAATAGCTCGCTATCACCAAGTTTTCATAACATGATAACCATCATGGTACATATTATGAGCTGGCTTGTCCGGAACAATAGGCGCAGCCCTCTTACAATGACAGTAATAATAATAATAATAATAGAAATAATAATTGTGGTAATAGATCGATCAGAGCGCCGTGCAATGATTGTCGATATCACTATCCCTCATGATGGCAACCTCGTGAAAGCTGAGAAGGATAAACAATTAAAATACCTAGACTTAGCACACGAGGTCGTCGATATGTGGGATGTAGACTCGGCAATTATTGTACCGATTGTCGTTACGGTGAACGGTCTAATAGCCAAGAGCCTCGGCCAACATCTTAAGAGGCTCGCGTTAGGTGCTTGGGTCGGCACGCATAGTGAGGAGGTTCCTCTCTCTGGACCCCTAACCACCGGCAGCTTGGACCATGTCTCGATGCCGGTGGGCCTACATCATTTTTATATTTTTAAATGTGTTTTTTTATAATTGTATATTTAAAAATGTAATTTTTGTTGTTAGTGGTGAATAAATGTGAAATAATAATAATAATATTCTATCACATACACACCACACTATCTAGCCCAAACTAAGCAGAGCTTGTACTATGGGTACTAGACATTAGACTTATAAACATACATATAAGCATATTTTTTTCTCTAAATACGAACATATTACACATAGAAACACCCAGACCAAGACAAACATCCATTTTCATGCACACAATTAATGTTTGACTTGTGCGGGAATCGAACCCGCGACCTCAGGCGTGACAGTCAGTTACACTAACCACTACGCCATAGAGGCCGTCGTAAACAGGTGTAAGACTGTGTGACTACGGGTAGCGGCGGATCGGACAATACATCCGAAAAACATTACCTACTATTTAATTACTGCCCATTTTATAATAAATCTCCTATACAATGCCTATGTCGCAGTGGACTTTACAAACAAACACTTAATAGAACAAAGTACATGCAATCTCAGAATTGTAAATGACCATTCTAGGATTACTTTGTATCACACAAATAATTGTTTCGTGTGGGATTCAAACTCACAACACTGAAGTAGTAGCAGCGAGGTGACTGCGAGCTTACTGCGCAATGTGTGCAGTCACAATGGTATATACAATAATATTGTGTATACCATTTTGTATACATACATGTATATAACGATAATAGGATAAGATGTTACCTAATAGCTTATGCTTATTTTAAGTGTTTAAGTTGTGGATATCCTTATTCTTAGTTAGTTAGTTAGTTAAGCTTGTAATTAATTGGTATTGAAATTAAACACTTTATACGGATTTTGTCACGTTGTTTATTTTACTTTAAAACACTTTTATTACTTAATTTTGAAAACTCTAACACAACTATTAATGAACTTTATTATGCTATTTAATTTAATTAAAACTATTTATATTTAAGTTTACACTTTGCCCCGACGTTTCGGTTGCTTTACAGCAGCCATTTTCACGGGGAGACTAAGATGGTAGCAACTACCATCTAAAATCATATTATGTAATAAAAGTGTTTTAAAGTAAAATAAATAACGCGACAAAATACGTATAAAGTGTTTAATTTCAATGGTATATACAAATTACTTAAACCTATGGTTCCACCGCTTTTACAAGACTGGAGGACCTACCTATCACTAAAGACAATGAAAACAATTAACATTCTTACTGTCAAGATTAACAATGAACTGCAGAACCAACTAAATGCCTAAGACAAAGTTAGTTCAGTTAGATACTTGTTTCTACGTAAATCTATTTAGAATAGGGTAACTGGCTGGTTTTGTATGAAATTGGGACGATTTTAGATTAAATTCTTGCCTAGCCTTTTTTATTACCAAGTCACTTGGAGTCGGCTTTTCTGGTCTAACCTGATTTGACTGGATATCAGTTTTTACACGGAGCGGCTGCCACCTGACCTCCGCAACCCGAAGGCTAACGATACCCTAAGGCTAGACCAGTGTCAGGATATTATAGGGCACTGACTTCCCAATAACGACTGCCATAGATGTTCATGGCGACCGGGACCGACGGCTTAACGTGCTCTCCGAGGCACGGCGCAAGCGATAATTGTCAATCAATACGCACATAATTTCGAAAAGTCATATAACTTCTGAAAGTCAGAGGTGGCGACGTGGGTTCGAACCCGAGACCCTCTGCATTGCAGGCTGTTGGTCTTAGATTAAATTAAAAACCAAAAACAAAGGGCTGCTAATGTGGTTTATCATCTGGAGACATTGACAGTGGTGGTGTAATGATTCCTTTCTTGTAGGACTGTCGATCCTCGGTCACTCTCTAAGGAATACGCATGGTATTTAACCAAAAAAAATCTAGTCCTCAGTTACCTAGATTCACGATCATATTCACTTTTAATAATTTACATTGATTTCAACATTAATCATTCATACCAATATTAAGACACCTTTATTCTCGAGAACTACAGATACGCCAGATAATAAGTAAGTCAAATAATTAATAGATCGATAATTTATAAACGAGCCAAACAATTCACAATACACAAAACGCTTACTCAAATTGGCTGTACACCTTTATTTCCCGACTTTATTCTCGACAAACATCTCATGAATTCATTTATAATAGCGAGCTTTCATTATTAAACGTGAAAATATTTCCCCCTTTATCCTGGACGAATCCCAAAAAAGTCGTCGGCTTCGTTTCCCTACGTCCACCGCAGCGCCCCCTGTAGTAAACTGAGCAAAACACACGAACGCTCTCACACGTAACCACAAACGTTCCCGCGTAATAAAACTCACGTTTTGAATAAACCATGTTTTATATAAATTGGTTGGTTTGTAGAACATACGGCGGTGGTACGGAGCTCTGTAATGTTTCCTTTGTTATGTGTAAGGAGTTATTAATTTAAATTCGTAGACTTATGGCTGTATATCCTTGAAGATAAGGAGAAGTATATTACACCTATACAGGGTGTCAGGTAATTAATGGATAACCTTGAAATGTCTTATAGTAGAACTGAAGGCCGTTCAGAAAAATGAAACAAAAAAAACAATTAAAAAATTAAGAAAAATATATTAAAAAGTGCAAGCAATAGCAAACCATACTTTTGACTGTCTATCTATTAGCATAATTAGTGTTTAATAATAAAATAACAAAAAACCGATGGATTTCATTCATTTATGGTCTTAGTATACAAGAAAGTTATACATGGTAATTAAAAAAAATCACATATCTCAGGTATTAGTAAGAATAGACTTTTTTTCATATTTTTTCCTGAACGGCCATCAGTTCCACTATAAGACATTTCCAGGTTATCCATTAATTACCGGACAACCTGTATATTGCGAGCTAAGAGTTAACTCACATGTAGTAAAAGTAAATCTATTGTCATTTTGTATATAATATAATATCAGCCTTGTATTAAACTGTGAGAAGGGTTCGGCCATCGTCTCCCACGCTGGCCAGTACTGGTAGACTTCACATGTTCTCGAGAACATTATGGAGAACTCTTAGACATGCAGGTTTACTTATGATGTTTTCCTTCACCGTTAAAGCAAGCGATTATTATCTATTTAATACGCACATAGCTTCGAAAAGTCAGATATGCGTGCCCTGGGATCGAACTCAAGACCTCTGCGTGGCAGTCCAACGGTTACTCACTAGGTTTGTACTTCTTCTTAATTTATTTTTAACAACTTACCAGTATTCTCGTCAACTCCTCTAGCCAGAGGCGTAGCTACCGCCATATCTGCCGTATCAATGATACGGGGCCCCCAGGGTATAGAGGCCCTAAAGTGTGTAAGCAAAAATTCTAAAATTATATCCATAATCTTTTTGGATTAATAAAATTTTTGAGAATAACTACTAGGCCATAACAAAGATTTCAGAGCCTCTGTGACCTGAGTAATATACCTTCGAAGTATTACAAAACAGAGAAACTTATCTTTTTTAAACGAAATAATAAAGAAGGAAGTCGTTAAACTGTTTGCTAAATACAGTTATGACATCAGTTGATTTGTATGAACAATTAATTGCTTTTAAAATATGCTTAAAATCTGAAATTCATAAAATTTATTCCGTCGTTTTATTTCAATTTGAGAATTTTTTGTTTCTTGTATAGAATTTTTACCCTTCCTTATGGCCTTCTAACACATTTTGATACAGAGCCCGTCTAAGGTAAGCTACGCCACTGCCTCTAACTAAGCTTGAATGCTTGTGACAGAAGTGGATTCACATCGGTAGTGCAACGGGTGAGATTGGAACCCACGAGCTTTCGATTGCAAGTCGAATGACTTATTTATTGGGCTACTTTGATTGTATGAGACACTAGTTAATTTATTGAAATGTTATAAGTGATATGCAGACGAAAGACAAATATGAAGCAGAGTTTGACCGATGATTTGGACAATCCACAACTAACCAAACTATTAAAATCTCTGCTAAGACGATTTAACAGCGAATATTTATAGCTTTTTTTCGAAGGACGACTATAGCCCATCATGTAATTCTTATTAGCATGGAGTCTGAAATTGTCTGAATAAATGTACATATGTATTATGGCTTCAATACTTCTACTTAATGTGTAGGAACTAAACAGGCCTGGCGCAGTGCGTTTCTAATATACTCTTACCTAAGACCATGACGCTGTGTTAAAATGTATTTCTATAAAAAATATTCTGTTATACAACCAAGATGGCAAAAATGAAAATAGAGAGCGGTTACCTATCCAACATTCACTTGCAACTTTAAAGTAACTCGTTCGCGCAATCTTGGTCTCCAAAAGTAGTCATAGCATGGTCAATAAATATTACTACTTCCTTGCTGATAGCACAGAACCATCTTAAGAATCCTAGAAACTTGACAAGGAACATAACACAAGGTTGTTTAATTGCGATTTTCTCTAAGGTGGAGTGACGTCTCCAAATAGGTAAGTTTGAATACGGATTCCGCTCCCGCTATGTCGTATCATATAAAGATTCTGAATTAAACAGGTACCTGATATGCAGTGCGTAAGACAGATATTTGAATTTCGAACAATAATATAAATGGTAAACCGTTTATTCTTAAATACAAAACATTATTCGAAAGTCAAATAGACGTTGGAAATTGCAGAGCATGAGGGCAGACATCGCTAAACGTCCGCAAAACACAAATAATATCGCAGACGGCGAGGTGCGAGCGCGGATAACATATTTTATGCACGGGTCTACATGGAAACCTACTAAACCGAATATATTCAGCATAAAGAGGTGGTGGGAATGAGTTTACATGTTGCGACACGACGGCGATACGTAGTGGTCTATTATTATTTACCATCTGTTCCCTGCGGCTACATCCGCGTTTATTAAATACAGTTCGGTTCCCTTGATACATAGTGTGATGCTATCTATATTATATCCTTGTACAATAAACTACGTAATCCTAAAATAATTTATGAATCGGTCTTGTAGTTCTATCGAATAGTACGTAGAAACAAACACAAACAATCGCTACAGCTTTTTGATATTGGTATATACCTATATACATTTTACTGGATCTTGTATAAATTTATTTTATTTTTATAATACTAACGTGGTTGACAAGCATACAGGCCGTCTGATAATAAGTAGTTATCGTGGCCTATGATTTCTTGCAATAGCACGAGTATTTGCCGCATTGCTGAACTTAGAATAAAATAATCAGGGATGGGATAGGAGGATGTAGATATGTGAACCCTCGGGACAAAACCTATTACATTGCAGTGCAAACACAGTGTTACTACTCTTCCGTCAGTAAGCGGACTTATTCGTACACCAAAGAAATAGCATCGGCAGATGACGAAACCTCTTAAAATATAAGGAATTGTATGTCTAAACATCAAAATTTTCTTGTTAATTGTTGATCCCATTTTTTTGCTACTCTGACACTACATTAACTCCCTAAACAATTTCGCGGCTTATGACGCAAATTGACCACTTTATACTTAATCTTGAACATTCGTCAAAAGCACTCATTATCGTAGAGAGAAAAGCAATCGCAAAATGGCGGACATCAGTATTTTATCAAATATATTTTATTTCTATGCTTTTTTGTTAAAAACGTTGCGTATTGATCAAAGATATTGTATAACTACTACCTTTGGTATTGACGATATCGTAACCAGCCAGTTACCAAATAGAACAAACAAAAAAAAATTGCATTCATACACAATAAAATACTTTCTCGCCGACCTATTATTTCAAACGTAACTTCTGTGTCTATATTCTGTGTAAAATGTCGTATCATATAAACACGCTCCCAACAACTCTTGGCCGGCGGACGCAAGAAATGTGCCCGTATACGATATCTTATGATAATATATTTTGCAGCCTGGCTTCGCGATTTCCTTGCTTAATATATTTCTATTTATGTATTTAGTGGGATGGATGCCAACTTATACAGACATGTGTGGACGCTATGTCATGATTTTGTTTTAGGAAAACTACTTAACCAATCATGATGAAAGTTTGCATACACATTTTCAGGGTTACATACAGGACAGAGGGTACCTTTCATCCAGAAAATAAGTACTGTTCCCGAGGGGTAGAAATGTATTAACGAAATCTACTTTAACGCGGGCAAAAGTATTTTTATTTGGAAATGATTACTTTGTAGATATCCTATATTGAACTAAGTAAACATGGCGTAATGCATGTAGATTCTGTACGCATTCTACCACTTTAAGCTAAGTACTACTTTCCGAAGTAGTAGCTAGAGGTGTGTTGTAGTTACTTCTTAACAGCTGTGTTTTAGGTCCACGTAACTGGAGGCAAGGTTATTGTCGTTTATTTATATAGGTATCTAAAATCAGTACTGGTACTGAATATCTCTAACAATACCCAACAATATGATGAGAGAGTTGCCAAGTCAATTAACGCAATTGACATCTTTGCCATGAAATTTAAAACTTATAGGCATTTACTTTTGCAATAGTGACACAGGTTTTGTTAATTTTTATTTTTCTATTTATTGTATTTTGTGTTTAATTTTAGTTGTTTATATTTTTTGTGTTATTTTCAATGAGTATGTATTTAGTATTGCATGCAAGTGATCTGTCTTAAATAAGAAAATGTCTACAATGCTATGCATACCTATTACCTGTGTAATTACAATATATTTAGAAATAAGAAAGCCTTCACTAAAATTTGTGTAATTATACTGTTGGAGTGTTTACTACATAAAAAAAAAAAAACTTTTCCCGTCCTGGGATCTTGCGATCGCACGTAAACATGAGTGCATACTTATGCGATAGAACCAACAACCATTCAAATAACGATATACATATGTGCATTTTACCTACACAATTCTTTTGTACTTTATAATTATCTAGATCTTCAATGTTAAATGGAGCGGCTGGGAAAGAGGCTATACCTTGCTATTGTTACTGATCGAATGCATCGTATGGGTCTCCATCCAATAAGAAAAGGCCACGACCAATAATACGTTATGACAGATTAGTATGATTATTTATAATTGTGTCAATAACTAGAATTGGCCCGTAACTTCGTCCACGTAAAATAATTTTGAAATTTAATTTACGTGGATCACACTACTCATCAAAGTATTTTTGATTCCACTGGAGACATTTAGATTAGTCTTACTCTAGATTTTAAGTTAAACTTCAAGCTGTCAAACTATGACACACATAATCTATATATTAATACGTGAAGCAAAAACTTTGTATCTCTTTTTACGAAAATTGCGCGGGCAGAGAAGTATAAAATTTGGCACAGTTAAAGTTTATGTGGAGAAGGTGTGGCAAATTCTATTTTTATAAAATATGCATTAGAAATACATTAAATTGATGAAAAACCACACACAGTCGAATCGCTTTTGTAATATTTCGGCGTTGTTCGTCTGACGTCGTACAATTCTTCGTAACCATGGTTACATACCTTATTTATATGTAATAAAGAAATAAAGAAAAGCTAAAAAGTTGTAATATCGTCAATAAAAGAGAATAACTTGCTTGAAAAATATAGTTAAATTAACCTGTATAGCCTTGGCGAAATATAAATGAAATATGAATATAAGAGTAAAGTTAAAGACAATAAAACCTTAATAACGATCAAACTTAAAATTTAAATTAATTATGGTCGAATATTGACCGGTGACCGCTAGCAACATGAAAATCATTTTAGTGGTTCTACTGTCTTGCTAGAACAAACATATAGATAAACATAAGAAAGCCTAAAGAGCATTACTTTGGATTCAGGGTTTCAACCATTCCATGCACAAGGATGAGATAATGCCTTACAGAATATATAGCGTTGTCTTATTTTTTCTTTCTTGCTATATGGCTGTCTAAATACTCTATCCCAAAAATATTTAATATTGCCTTTTATGCGTAATACAGAGGCAAATTTAAATCTATGACCTAGGATCATGAAGTCATAATTAAATGTCCTTGGTTAGACTACTGGCTGGAAAGGATATCATCAAAGAGTTAACATTTTAATTAAAAAAGATGATGAGAAATAAAAACTGGTGCTCGCCAATTTTTCATAAAAACTTAGTTACTAAAATAATGGTAGGGTATATTGCAGATTCCAGTTCTACTTCATGGGTTGTCATCTTCCACATTTTATAAATGTGGTAAAACAGTCCATGAAGTAAGATACTAAATAAATTTTAAAAATGTCTTCGATATACAGACAGCTCCTGATTACTTTTTTGATATTATATAGATAATTTAGCTTATATCAAATCACAACATAATAATATAAAGATAAACGTTTATTCATTATCACTTCCATATCACTAGGTCGATAAATAAATGATTAATAGTAAACTTTTTAATCACAAGCAAACATGTTACGATATTTATTATATTTAATATTAATAGCGAATGTTTTTGGTGTTGAAGAGAAGGTAGTGGAATTAGATGAGGGTGTAATAAGAGGCGAAAAGTATTGGGATGGAGATTTCTATGAGTTTTACGGTGTACCATATGCTACTGTACCGAAAGGTAGAGATAGGTATAAGGTAAGAATACATATTTTCTAGAATTTTCTCGTGTCGTGGGATAAGTTAAGGTTTATATTTGTACTAGATGTGGCCGCGATTTCACCCGCATTTATGATTACTGCGCCGCCCCCGTGGGTCATAACGTGTTGCTATATAGCCTACAGCCTTTCTCGATAAATGAGCTATCCAACACTAAAATAATTTTTCAGTTCGGATCAGTAGTTCTTGAGATTAGCGCGTTCAAGCAAACAAACAAACAAACTCTTCAGCTTTATTATATTAGTATAGATGAGTTCGGGATCCTAGGTTCGAATTTGATGTTAATAAATAAGAAATTCTCTGTAGCGGCACAGTGTATGGAAATGTGCACGGTAAGCGACAATAGGTCCGCTCCCTATTATGTGGAACTGAGAAACATAGCTAGTGAAATCTGGATGTAATAAATCCCTACCTGCATACATCAGACGTCAGTTCTAGTTACTATTTTGTTTCGTATAAGGGATTCTGTGACTCTATTTATATATTACTATGTATATATTCTTTTTTATATATTCTTTTCGACTGACCTGATGGTTATAGCTTTGCACTTACATTCATGGGCAGTCATGAGATACGGGATACAATTCGCGAAACTGACAAAGCGTTATTACATTTTCTATAAGGGGATTCGTGTATAGACAAGTCTTAAAATACCAAACATTAAAAAACTATCGTGTCTGGCCTCGGGTGTGTTGCTGAGACTCAATAGGTTAATAGCAATGTAACGTTTGTACACTTGTGCGGTAAACAGGAATAGGTTCTTATTACCTAGGCCTTAAAATATATCTAGTGAAATGTTAGTGTAATCCACGTTCGTCCTATATACCTACCGCGAAGTTAATACCTAAGATTTTTATCCATCTTTACACTTATAACCTACCATACGATACTTTTTACAGTGTATTTTATATAACAAAGACGGTGAACAAGTTAATAGGAACAATTAATAGGATATTATGGATAAAGTTTAATATTCAATTTAGTTTATATCACCATATCTTATTATCTTATTTTATTTTGTGTGGGGGCCAGTCAGTACAGACCGGCGACACTTCGACCCAGTGGGATCTTTTGTGTCGACTTCCCCAATAACAACTGCCATAGATGTTCATGGCAGTCGGGACCGACGGCTTAACGTGCTCTCCGAGGCACGGAGCAGGCGATAATAGTCAATCAATACGCACATAATTTCGAAAACTCATATAACTTCCGAAAGTCAGAAGTGCTCGACGTGGGTTCAACCCGAGACCCTCTGCATTGCAGTCTGTTGGTCTCCCCACTGAGCTATCGCTGCTCTTTTAAGACATTATAAATATCAATGTTGTGATGTGTTATTATTTAACCCATTTCAGGCACCTTTACCTTTGGAACCATTTGGTACATTAGAAGCAAACAGAAGGCAAATTAACTGTCCACAAATATACCTCACAGAAGAAGAACATGAAGACGTACTCTTAGATGGAGTTGAAGACTGCCTGACTATGAATCTTTTAGTACCACAAATCGCTAGTGAAAGTAACCTTGTTCCAGTACTAGTGTATATCCATAGTGGCGCTTTTTCTGGAGGGAATGGCAACATGGCCAGATTCCACTATCTAGCCAGACATGATGTCATCACCATAAGTTTTAACTACCGCCTAGGAGCTATTGGTTTCGCCTGTCTTGGTACTGAAGAAATACCTGGCAATGCTGCCTTAAAAGATCAAGTAGCTGCTTTAAAATTCATTAATAAGTATATTAAAAAGTTTGGCGGTGATCCTAAGAAAGTGACTCTCGCAGGGTTCAGTGTCGGGGCCGCTATGGCCGAACTAATAGCACTCTCAAAAGCAGCAAGCGGTTTATTCAATAAACTTATACTAGAAAGTGGTTCGGCGTTATCTCCCTTCGCAATAAATAGACACCCTATCGAAACCGCCAAGAATTTGGCAATATCCATCGGTTACAACGATACGGGCAATATTAAAGATTTGAATGAGTTTTTGTTAAACGCAGACATCAAAGACTTGGCGGTTAAAAGCAAGAATTTCTTTCTGCCGAACTCGACTTTCGGTTTAGCACCGTGTTTAGAAAACGCTATTGAGAATGTTGAGCCTTTTATGACGGAGTCTCCTTTAACAATTTTGCAAAGAGGAGATTATAACCAAATACCAGTATTAACTGGCTTTTCAAATATGGAAGGCATAAGTAGGACCTCTAAGTTGGATGAATGGAGTGATACGATGAATAAAAATTTTGGAGAATTTCTTCCAGCTGATTTGAAGTTTGATAGTGATAAAATAAGAGAAGATTTCATAAACGAAGTAAAGAAGAGTTATTTTAAAGAAGAAAAAGTGTCCCAAGATACTTTAAAAGAGTATGTAGATTATTTCTCAGATTCTATGTTTAAGTATTCAATAATGAAATCAGCTAAACTGCACTCAGCAAAATCTGAACAGCCTGTTTTCTTGTACCAGTTTACGTATGTTGGGAAGTTTAACATGAAACATTTTTATATGGATAAATTGGAAGGCGCTTCTCATAGAGACCAGACGGCTTACGTGTTGGATTTCTATGATCATACAACTAACACAAGTGATATGGATACAAGAGATCGGATGACGACAATGTGGACTGATTTCGTTAAATACACGTAAGTGATATTTGCGCCATATTATGGTTTACAAATCGTTAATTAGTATAAGGACCAAAAAAAAGTTTCCTTATTAAGAAAGCACCTTATTTCTACATAAAATTAGGAATAGAAAGGCCTTTTATGACCAATTATTAGGTGTCAATACGAATAAATCGATACTAAATAGGAAATCAAAAGTATACCGGTGTAAGAGTAGTAATGCCATTATTAAATGTGAATAACAATTCCGAATGCTTACATACCTATATTTTTGTTGTATTCCTTTTGTGTCATCCCATCTGTTTTCTTTACTTCTCCCTCTTGGATAACGCCAGCAATTATAAGCAAGAGCAACCGCTTTCGAACTGAGGTGGGTCAATGCTTGTTTGCTACTTTGTTAGTATAAAAATCCGCAGTGAAAATAATAAAAATATTCGTACCAATTGAAGAGAAATTGCGTAGAGAGTAATCAGCACGCGCAAATGAAAAACAGAGGCAAAAGTGCTCTGAGTGAATTCACAAGGGTTGTTTGTAATTTGTTACAGTAATTAGTATAGGTCATTATACAATATTCATTATATAATAGTATAATAGTAACGCTACATTATTGTATTAGGTTAGTACTGTTATGATAATTATTGAAGTAAATAAAAACCTTCCTTTCTCCCTTGACGTAGGACCATGAATAGCTTAGTTGGCAAAGCGACAACACAGTTTGTGGAGATCGTAGTTTCAACTCCTGCTTCATGGATTGTTTTTCTTCGTTATAATTTACATTCTACCTTAGAGTAGAAACTGCTTATAAAATTAATTCTAATATACTAGATAATAACATTCAAATGTTATAAAGTAAATGTCGAGATGCATAACGATAACAATTTATGATAATAATGATGTAATGATCTTGTTTACAAAACAATTGAGCTAATAGTGCTAATTAAAATTATCCACTTTAATTCTTGGCTATTATTAAAACAATTGGTAGTTGTAATTAAGTATGATCGCACAGATGACGTGGCGCATAGTGACCCGGGTTTGAACTCAGCATGGACCTTTAAATTGTATGGCTTCATTCAACGGCCAAATAATTTAAATACCCAAACTAAATAATATAAGAATGACCATTTGGTCATTCTGAATTGGAAGGAAAGGGACTTTTACAGGGTCCTTACAAACAACTAAACCCATTATGCAAACAACCATCTGTTTTTTCGATGTTTGTAAAATTCCCGGCTATTCAGAAGCACACGTTACTAGTAAAGTTTATCAAAAAAGAGAAGCCCGAGACGAGGTACATGTAAAATAAGAAATATAAATAAATAAATAACAAAAAGTATGTCATGTTAGTCAATTTTAATTATAAAATTATTCACATAACAAGTTCTCATGACTACAATTATTATGACAATGCATAATTATTAAATTTCTTTGTTCTATTTCAGAAATCCCACAGCCTATGAGAGTCTGTTAATTGACACGAAATGGTTAAAGTACACGAACAAGGAGCCGAACTACATGGAAATAGGTCATAAATTGAAAATGAAGAAAGACTTGTTCTCAGAACAATATATGATTTGGGACAAAGTTTACGAGAAACATTATTGGAATCCTACACCCGTTGAGGTGCCGAAAAAAATAGTCAATAAAGTAAAGAATAAGAAATAAATATATTACATATTGTAATTTATTGTTTCGATATTTACACCTACATATAATTACTTCTTCTTTTCGTGTGGTTAGTGGCCAATCTGTTGTCAAGAGGTGTTCAAGCCGCCCGTAGGCCTCTGACATGGCTTAACGACTGCTGTCAATTTGGCAACAACCGAGACCGACTTTTTACGTGCCCTCCGAAGCACGGAGACGCTTAGAGGAAATACCACTAAGCGGTCACCCATCTATAGACTGACCGCACCCAACGTTGCTTAACCTCACTAATCGTTTACCAATCAGTGAGTGCAACTGGCTATGAGCCATATAATGACCGATATAGCCATATGATAGCCCATTTTGATTACTCATCCAAGTATACAAATATGACCGTATTTATTTGTCATATTTATTTATTAGAGAATGACTATAGACAATAGTCTGAAAACAGTACGTAAATAGTTTAATAATGAGTGTTTAGTTTACCAAATAAGAAAAATGGTACAAACCACAGGTATAAGCAGTAAGCAAATAAGTAAAACAAATACATTTACATGAATATGAACTTAGAAGTAATGCCGCGCGTCATTGGGAATGAAATTGCCCCCTGACAACAGTGGGGGTGTCATTTGGTGTTGTCACGGGTAAAAAATGGCTATATTTCATGTAATTAAATTGTGATTCAAATATTGATCGTATTTGAATAACGTTAGACGCCACGTAAATCGTCATTCGAATAATTATACAATTTCAAATCATTCGACATTAATCCTTAAACAATTGCTACCATAATCACCTTTCGCGTTCATACAATCGAAACAAAATCGCATCACCGAATTTTGCCGCAAGAGGCTCAGCACACAAAGCATATGAACCATCCTAAGTCTTTTTTAAACATTTGCAGTGCACCCCTGCAATATAACACTTAACTTTACATTCACAACACCCTTGGGAAGGAGACGCAAAATATTTATATCTCAAACCGCATGACAGGCACCATTGCTTTGTAACAAATTGCCTATCTGTAACCGCGACTCACTTCTCTCACACTCTTCCCTTCTCAAAAAATCGTTGAAGAAATATTTGTAAAATTGTAATATCAAAGGGAAGGCATCACCATTTTTCAACGCCAAACTGTTTGGGAACTTTCCCCTCCGAATCGATGCTTCTGAATATAAAAAAAATCTAAACCTTACTTTTGCCAATATTAACCCCAGTGCAAGTTCTGTTTTGGGTTTGCTCCAATTCACCAAATGCAGGATTTTGCTGTTTGCAAGGACACAGGCAATCATAGCGTTTTTTAATCGAAATATGATTTCCTGTACTGACAAGATTTCTGTGACCGATAGATGGTAATAAACTTGTGAAGAAACGACGAGAAATATCTTTCCATGATAAAGGGAGGTTACTCCAACCAAGCTAGGTTACCGGGCACTTGTATATAATATCGCGTCGTATAAACTTCACTTGCGAGATCCAGGATTTTATAGAGTAGTATATAACTGTTTACAACGCCATCTCGTTTCGTGTGTTGTGACTTCTTGCTTTGCGTGGAATAGTTACAAGCTTGTTCTCTGTCCCATGTTTAGGACCCACGTCATACGTAGCATAGCTTTTTTTTTATATTTGCACGGATAGCGAAGCTTAAGTGGTCGCCTCGTACTATCATTGCGCCGAGTGTTGTGAGTTCGATCCCCATACAGGACAAAAATGTGCGTGTTCCACAAATACATGTTACAAGTCTGCAAATTCTTTGTGTTCGTTGTTTCAATGTTTGTAAAGTACTTCGCGACACAATAATGATAAGACATAGTGCGGCCGTTCCCTTAAAAAAATGGGTGACTGGCGGGCTCCTTCATTTATTTTATATCTTATCTTTGTATGTATAATGAAGATTTTCATGATCACATCTGTATTTATGCAACAACCAATAACTGGAATTAATCACGACATCTCACGATCGTACGTAAATCACCAGGTTAGTATGTTTATTGCCATCATAATAACAAAGAAAAAGAAATGCTCCGCTGCCGCTTATGCCTTATAAACGTGCACGGTGTGACTGACACCTCTGAACAAGAGTCCCCTTTGCCTTGTGCAAATATTTGAACGATTCCAAATGATGCACGTCCTATTGAAATTTTTGCGCAAATTCCCCACGGGGTGCCTCCTAATATTTTCCTTTGCAGTTCATATTATTCCAGGTATAAAATAGGCCATGCAGAACTTCATTATATCAGAGAGAGAGTGCAAAACTAATACAGTAGGATAATGCATGTTTATAAAGTTCCCCATGATACAAAACTTGATAGTACGGGAGTTTTGTATAAAATAAAACTTACTCGTTGACGCCATGGCCTAAAGTTCTGCTGTCGTTTGTGGGCAATCGGGATGACTAAGGTTCGAGTTTTGGGTCGAGCAGTGTTGTCACAGTATATTGTTGATTTGTTTTTAAAAAAGCCCGACAGACCGACATGGCGTCATAATTATATTATATGAGATGTCGCAATGAAGGTATAATATACCTCTACCTACACATAAGAGCATACAGTTGGCAACAATCCAATTTGATCTAAAATCACTACTCTATCAATTCCTCAGTTACTTACTCAACTTTCTAAATATTAAATGTACTTCACTTGATAAACGACTCAAATTTACACGTTGACTCTACAAGCTAAAACGAACCATAAGCCTTACACAACAGAGTTGTAAATTGCACTTTCTTAAGTATATATTTACTTATATATCGCGACGCGACACAGGTGACGCAACAAAGTCGCGTCAATTTATAAACGTCGATGTCACCGGTCTCGCGAGAGTCGTGTTTTGATACTCCGTATCGCGCTGTCAAAGTTATTGTAACTTAATAATGGATTTTCTTTTGTATTTTTACTTGTATTGAGTTTCGATAGTATGTATCTGTTATGCTTTATATATGTAGACTTGTGTCTACATCCCCAAGAGGGTAGGTAGTGTCTACTAAGTTTTAGATATCATGAGACTATTGTCTGCTGAGTATATTTCCAGACAAGGGTGGCAAACTGAAAGGACGTACCGTACTGCGGATGTCAACTGAACGATGATAGTATAAAGATCATGCGGTCTATGTTAAGTGGTTACCGTATCGTTTGCGTAGCTGCTCTACAAAAAATCAGTTTTGGTTCGCAACAGAAATACAGGATACAATACTCTCGCTATTATCGTACGTATCCAGGGTAAAACGCTAATGCTGAAACTAAATCTGATAACAGAATTTCGCCATCACATCACGTTTTTTTAGTTATTGTTATTTCTTAATGTTCTACGTATGTGATGTTGTTAAATTAGAAAAATTTATTGAAATTACGATCCAGAAAATCCAGAAATATATATATATATTTATTTGAAAAAGGTATATTTTGAAATATATAAGTATTATAATAATATTAGCTCTGTATTAAACTGTCCCACTGTTGGGCATGGGCCTCTTCTCAGTGTGAGAAGGGTTAGGCCATAGTCCACCATGCTGGCCCAGTGCGGGTTGGCAGAGTTCACGTATCTTCGAGAACATTATGGAGAACTCTCAGAAATGCAGGTTCCTCACGATGTTTTTCTGTGGGATGTGTGTGTATGGGATTCGAACCCACAACTCTCATACACTCTCACCATAACACCATCCGTGCAGTAATGCATTGTTATTTAATAGTATAGTTGATTTAAGAGTTGTGTGAATATTACAATCATATTCATTTCTTTAAGAACTAGCCCGTTACACGCACGGACTGCCGCTAACGACAATTTCCTGACAGAAAAATCGAAAACATTTTGTTCAAGAATCGAATCTAAGACCTTAGACACCGGAGTCACATACATTACCGTTTCGCTATCGAGATAGTCGAGAGCGGTCAATATACCAGTAACGTAGTTATAAGGTGAGAGGAGGAAATGACGTCATCAAACACGATCGGTATGCACCGCCGTCATCTGTAGCTGCGTCTTTGGACATCCAATACTCACGTACTTCCAGCTATAGCATACAGGTTGTTTCAAATATTTACTTCAATTATAGTATAATGTAAATGTATATTCAACAGAGCGCAAAATTGAGGTACGAATCCCACTCAGAAAATATTTCCACAAATAGTTGTTCCGAGTCTTGAAGAGATAACTGGGGGAAATTTCATTAAAAAATAAAACTGCTTTGATACCATGCGTTGCATAAAAATGTTTCTTTCGAGAAAGCGTTTGTCTCATTTATCTTACCTAGGTAAGCAATGTAAAAAATACATAACACTATCTAGCCCAAACTAAGCAGAGCTTGTGCTATAGGTACTAGACAATAAATAAACATATACATATACATTTTTTTTGGAAATACGTACTTATTCAAATTCAGAGTCAAAAATTATTTATTCACTTAAGTCACAAAGTAACACTTATAAATGTCAAAGGGTTAGTGAGTTTATTACATTATTGAATTTTTTACCTGCAAGAAACTTTATAATTGCAGTATTTTACAACTCATTTATGTACCAGGTGTTGCAGTCATTATGCCATATGTCACTGTCCAATATATTATACCTAAAAACACCCAGACCAAGACAAACATCCATGTTAATGCACACAAATGTTTTACTTGTGCTGGAATCGAACCCGCGACCTCAGGCAAGGGGTAGGCAGATTGGTAGAGGTATGTTAAATCTACATATCGCATGTTTTATAAACCACAAAGCATAGAATTTAAGTCTACCTAACATAGTTGACTTCGAAAATGTCTTCTCTATCCAAAAACGCAATAAAACTTTACTCTATTGAAATTAAACTACTATATACGGATTTTATCGCGTTGTATTTATCACTGTATTACATAATTTTGAAAGACTTCATGTTAGACTTCATGATGCTTTGAGCTCATTCTGCGTAAATAGAAACACCAACGACTAAATTATGTTCGGGTACTTTGAACTAACTACACTGGAACATTGAGACAACTACCATCTTAGTCTCCCCGTGACCATGGCTGCTGAAAAGCAACCAAAACGTCGGGGAAAGTGTAAACCTAAATATAAATATTTTTAATAGTTTAAATAATTTTATTAGCTTATAAATTAGTAAAATTCAATAGTAGTAATAGTGTAATAGTTTCAAAATTATGTAATACAGTGATAAATAAACAACGCGATATTTTTTATTATAATTTCATAACAAAAAAATATTTTGTGTCGAAATGTATACAGATAGATAGATGATTTACAATAAAACTTAAACATGCACATTTTAATAACGGTTTATTAGCAGATGTCAGAAATATAAATAATAAAAATTTCACAATATTCCATTTTAATTGAAATTGAATATTAAGGACTAAATTTTAAATATTATATAACATTCAATTACATTATAATATTATTTATCATCACAGAATTCGTCAATAGTATAATAAGCCTTTTCAAGTAATAATGTCTTCAGTTTAGTTTTAAATATGTTAACACTCTCAATGATTTTCAGTTCTAACGGTAATTTGTTGAACAGATTTATGGACTGCACATAAGATGAATGTTTAACAATATTTAGTTTTGCTTGTAAGATTGTCTTAAAAATCTGCAAATTTTTTTGAAAGTGAATTAATAGAACTAGAATATATATACATAGTACAGTTAAAATTTTTAGCTGTCTAAAATGCTCCTTACATGATTCGGTTTGGTCAATACCAAGCACAGTTCTAAGTGCTCTCTTTTGCATCACAAAGGCAGCATTAATATTGTATTTGTAACTACCTCCCCAAAATTTAATGCTGTACCTAATTTTTGTTTCAACCAGGGCAAAGTAGACAGTACGAAGTTGAGCAAGTGGTAAAAAATCCTTAAGCGTTCTAATTGCATAGCAGGCACTTACTACATTAGTAACTGAAGTAAGTTCAGATCTCCAGTTTAAAAGAGAATCAATTTGTACCCCTAAGAATTTTATATTTTCAACTATATCGATTTTGTTTCCTAAAGATCGTACATTTATAAAAGTATTGTTTCTAACTGTAGTTCTGAATAGCATTCATTTAGTTTTTCTTACATTCAGAGTTAGGTTATTTATTAAAAACCAGTTTTCACATGCCTTAAGAAAACTATCCAGTTTTTCTTCTAAAGTGTCAACTTTATTAGTATAATATAATATCCGTTTATAGTAGTTTAATTTCAATGAATAACATTCACGTAAACAGAAGACAATATTACACTTTACTCTACCCAAAATCAAACCCAGGACTGTACGATTGACCGCAACTATGAGCAAAAACTTATGTCACGACCTAAGAGGCATTTTCAAGTCGGTGATATATAACTTCTCATATTAACTAAGCATGGTAAGCCTCAAATCAGTGTCAAGTTACGAATTTAACTACGCACATTGTTTCACCAACAATTCAAGAATTAATTCTTGTCACAATAATTAATTACAAGAATGGTATCGCATGACACATAAATAAGTGTGCGTGAATATGTTCAGACGTACAGAATTAGTCAATTTGACTACATTATGCAGGTGGTAAAGAAGCTTAATTGGTAAATACGTGTAAATTTATTACCACTTTATAGATTACGTCTTACATTATAATTATATTTATGATAAGTATGTATTTAAAAAAACGTATGTATCTATGGTTATCCATAGTCTAGTACCCATAGTACAAGCTCTGCTTAGTTTGGGCTAGATGGTGTTGCGTGTATATGATAGAATATTATTATTATTTTTTCAATATTGCAAGATAGCCGACTGTCCTTGTAACCTTTAGAGTGGTTTCTACAGGAGATCTGTTGATCTAGAAGGAACAGGCTACGCCGTAGGGGCGTGGTGTCCCAAGGTGAATTTAATGAGAGAGAATAATAATAGATGGTATGACAATTACACTTTTAATATATTTAGAATACAGTATAGGAAATAATAATCTTTACTATATAACAATAGTCAGGGCGTGGTTCGTTAAAGACTTGCTTCGTGGTCCTTGTAGAATCAGGACACTTAGCTGAAGATGTGGAGCCGGGCCGCAAGGAGACCGTCCAGGACGCGATCGGGGCTTATATACCGCTACCGCCGGGCAGGAGGGGAAGGGGGGGGCGACAGCCACCACTCCGACTCGCGCGCAGCCGTCAAGGTCGCGCGGTCCGCGTTACACACCCCCCTCGTTAGGGGAGAATTTTTCCTCGGGAAAATTCGGTCTCCCGAGGACTCCCCTCTCCTCCGGCAGCAGCTTCCGATCGGCATCCTGAAACAGGTAGTAGAAGTGGTGTCAGTCCTTTAAATGATCAATGGTATTTAATAGACGAGAATCTATAATAGATAACACCGTAGCTGCGAACAGATCATAATAAAAGCAGCAGATAACAATAAAAAAACACGTTAAAGGCAAGGTGATTCATTCATTAGGAATGCGAACTCGACAGCTGGCCGTTAGATAATAACACGTTTTGAATGTCAACAAAGTAATTAGCTAATGAGTTTGTTATGAAGATCAATAAACGACAACTACGGTGACGTTGAGCAAAACAACAATATAGCGATTAGTACGCCAGCAAGCAGATAAGAACAATCAGTATGAATGCAAAGAAACATGACGGGAACAAAAAGATTGAACCTGTAGACCGACTTGACAATGACCATTTGACCACTGAACCACTGGGTGAAAAAATGAAATGATTAGATTTCGATTAGTATTTTCGAAAGCAATAATTGATATGAAGATAGAATGCGTAATTAAGACACAAATTATTGTCTAAAAAATTTTATAATACATAAAAAAAATTATAGACAGATACACGCATTGAAGTACGCAGTTTAGAAGTATATATTTTCTAGTGTTACGCTAGGAAGTATTACTTTTGTAGTTAAGTAATTAGGTTAAATATAAACAAATCACAAAAGAAAAAAAAATCAAGACAATGTCGTGATCTAGCTAGCCCTACGACGAAGTCTTGGGTTTGGTACAACAAAAGTCCACTAGCTAGAATCACCAAACTATTCCTTATAGTTAATTAGTTTCAAGTCTTTAACATGCCACTCACCGAGAGGTTTACCAGACATATCAGACAGTATATATACTAACGGAGACTTCTTGGAAACAATTTTACATTTAATAAATTTAGGTGCAATTTTTTTATTAAAATATTTATTCTTATCGTTGCGGTAAAATGTTCTTCGCCAAACAAAGTCACCCGCGTTGAATTCAACCGGTTTATTACGTAAATTATATTGTTTACAATTAGGTTGGCGTGCGATGCAAGAATCGCATGAGTTTACGCACTTTATGACGTCAGAGCCCATGCCCGGCCAATAATAATTAAGTGCTAGACGCTTATAAGTTTTAAAAATGCCAAGATGGCCAGCTGTGGGCGAAGAATGGATTTTTGTTAGGATGTTAGACCGTTGCTCAGACGGCACAACCTCTTTCCATTGAAAATCTCTAGTGAGAGGGTTAAGACATTTTTTAAAACGATATAATTTATTGTTTATGACTTGATAGTCGACAAACGAACTCGGGGAATTAGTACACCCGTTATAGATATTTAAATACCAAGAATCGTTAGTGGAAACTGGCGTATTAAGAGAACAATTAGTATGTTCATTAATATCGTTTGTAATAGCAGAAATAGGTATTGAGCAAGAAAGACCACCAAGATCACCTGCATCAATAGTACGTGAAATACGTTTTGTGCAACCGAGACCCCGCTTCTGAGAAGAATTATCGATGAACTTAGGGATTAGGTTGACAGCGGTAGCTCTCTGATTGGCTTTTAGAAGACCATAAGAGACGAGATGAGTACCGACATTCGTCTGTATCTCAGCGACGTGCGCGTCAGACTTGTTTAAGAGCAAGACTGATTCCAAGTGTTTAGGAAACAGACCAAAGTTTCTCCAAAAATTCATACCAAGAATTAAAGAATTTTGCATATCAGGAACAATATGAACGACCAAGTTAATTACTTTATTTTGAAATTCAATCGGTATAGAAACCGAGCCTAATGTACTTAGTTTGTGTCCGCTCGCGGTTATCAATTTTAATTGTTTAGAATTATCGAGTTGATAGCTATTTAGAAAGTATTTATGAGAATTGTTTCCAAGAATTGTCACAGAAGAACCCGTGTCTAGAAGGCCAACGGCGCTTTTGCCATTTACGGTAAGAGAAATATAAGGGGTATCTTCGATATTAGAATCGGGGGTTGAGGACGAGCGACAATGGTTAAAGAATTCAGAAATATAAGTTAACCAATCAGACCACTCAGTTTTATTGAATTTAGAGTGATTATTATTTCCCCAATCTTTGCCAATTAGTTTCTTTGGCGGAGTAGTAAGTTTAGACTTACAATTAGGACAATCAGAAACACGGAAACCCTTCAAACCGCATTTAAAACAGATTAAATATCTCGGCTGGCGACAAGCGTCGAGTGAGTGTGACGTACTCCTACAGCGAGGACAATATCGATTATTACAATTAGGTGCAGATCGAATAACATTCACGTGTGCCTTTGAATTAAAATATGTACTAGGCTGATTATTAAAGTTTTTACTTTTATAATTAGGAGACTTATTATAAAAGTGTTTATTATTGAAACTGCCCTTATAAGGACTAGAAGAATTATAAGAAGGATAATTGTACGCAAAATCAGGTGCCAGGGTACTAGGGGACACCCTAGGTGGCTCCTTAAAGTCCTTAGAACGGCTATCAAACCTTTCAAAGTTTCTACACACGTTAATCAGAGAAGGAATATCTATTACATTGGTAGTTAAAAGGCAATTAGTGTAGCACGGCCTAATGTTATTTAATAAAATTTCTAATTTATCAGATTCACTAATTGGCACATCAAGACGAGAAAATAAACCTTGCATTTTTGCTATATATAAGGTTATATTCTCAGATTCGCCCTGAGAACGTTGTCTTATTTCAGACATCAGTTTGTAATCAAAATTATGAGGACTAAAGTCTCTTTTCAACAACTGACATAATTGACCCCAAGAAGTAACGCTATCCCGAATACTACGAAACCAAGTCAACGCGTCATCGGAAAAGATCTCAAATGCAAAAGAGAATAACTTATCCTCAGGTATGTTCCTAGCTGACATAAATTCATTAACCTTCTGAATAAAAGCACGCACACAAGACTTGCCATTATATTTAAATTTAGAAAGTTCTGAGAAAAGTTTTCGCTCATAGAATAATACATTTACAGGCTCGATCTGCTCGCAAGCTCTAGTGCTATAATTTTGAGAAGTTGATTCCTCCGGCTGAGAAACTAACGATCTAAACGAAGCATATAAGCCGTGGAACTCATCCCAAATAGATTTTAAATTACTTTGAATCGACGGTTCGTCGAGACAAACGCGGTTTAGTCTATGAAAAATATGATGTAATAGTGACTCAGTTCTAGCTGATAAATTACTGTCTAATCTATTACGCAATACTCTGACATTATTTGATGCTCTGAATAATGAGGTCTTTAGAGCCGCGATATCGTCTTCCGGAGACAAATGAGACTCCAAAATGCTCTCAGAAGGAGAACCTGGTGCAAACTTGGCGATTGATTTTCGAAGTTCATCGACTGTGTTAGCTTCACCACCACGCAAAGTAACTTCGTAAAGTAATTCTGATTTATTCAATAACGGAAACTTAATCTCGTACGCCATCTTGTTTAGAAGGATCGCGACGCGCACGAGGTACCGAACGACCGAGAAATATTACTAATTACGCAATATAACACGACAAGCAGCGAAATAAAAACACTATCAATAGAACACAGTGAAATACAAGCGTATGATTCTGGCCAAGGATGCAAGGAGAAAAAACGCGATAGCTAATAAGCGTAATAAATGTAGCATGTGCAATAGAATTATCTTGAATATAATAATAACACGACGTGGGTAATGAAACTGTTAGTAATGTCACTACGCGATCACGCACGTGGTTGGTTAGGTACTTAAAAAAATAAAACTTACATACCCTTTGAGCAGAATACACACGCACAGTACACAGTATATAGCAATAATATAAAAAATACCACGTAGCAAGCCTTTAAACTTAATAGCCGGGCGCCATTGTAACCTTTAGAGTGGTTTCTACAGGAGATCTGTTGATCTAGAAGGAACAGGCTACGCCGTAGGGGCGTGGTGTCCCAAGGTGAATTTAATGAGAGAGAATAATAATAGATGGTATGACAATTACACTTTTAATATATTTAGAATACAGTATAGGAAATAATAATCTTTACTATATAACAATAGTCAGGGCGTGGTTCGTTAAAGACTTGCTTCGTGGTCCTTGTAGAATCAGGACACTTAGCTGAAGATGTGGAGCCGGGCCGCAAGGAGACCGTCCAGGACGCGATCGGGGCTTATATACCGCTACCGCCGGGCAGGAGGGGAAGGGGGGGGCGACAGCCACCACTCCGACTCGCGCGCAGCCGTCAAGGTCGCGCGGTCCGCGTTACATCCTACTGTCGGGCACGGTCCTCTTCTTAGCTTGAGAAGGGTTGGGCCATAGTCCACCATGGCCCAGCGCAGGTTGGTAGATTTCAAATAGTATCTTCAACAATATTATAAAGAACTCTTACACATGCAGGTTTCCTCGCGCTGTTTTCCTTTGTCGTTAAAGCAAGCTATAGATAACTATTACATACGCACATTACTTCGAAACGTTCTGACGTTCTTCGAAAGGTTCTCTTGGGATCGAACTCGAGATCACTGCGTGGCAGTCCGGCTGTCTCCCACTAGGTAATCGTTGCTTAAAAAATAGTACCTCAAATTATTTAATAGAAATACAAAATCAAACAACCTGTACATATAAAGCTGCGCTAGTGCATTCCCGCTGCGTATCGCAACGCAAACTCGGTGGAGATATTCAACCAACAGCATCATACTGTATATACGTACATTCCTAACGCAGATATAGCTGGCAATTCTCGAAATTATAGTTAGGATGCTATTGGAGACTGCAGCGATAGCTTAGTTATAGGAAGATTGGGAAGGTCGTTTGTCTGAATAGTCAGACATCTTAAATTTGTAGTAGCACTTAGTTTAGTCGCACGTAGCAGTAATTTAGCTTTTTAATGAATTAACTGTAAGACTTTCGTAAGAATCAGATATGAAAAATTATATGTTAAATTCGGCTTTAATAATCGTTGTGCTGTTTGCAGAAGTTTCCGTGAATCCCGTGGGAATGCATACCGGTATAGTATCCTGTTTTAATTAAGAACACGGTCTATCTGTGAGCCAAGTTTTGTGTAGAGTAGCTGCCCATAGGTGGACAGTATGGCATACTTTAGCTTATGTATCCCATCGTTTTAAAAGCCGTGGCGGACGGACCGACTCTGATAATAATAATAATAATATTCTACCACATACACACAAATCTAGCCCAAACTAAACAGAGCTTGTACTATGGGTACTAGAGAATGGATAAACATACATATATACTTTCTTTTTGTAAGTACGTACATATTATACATAGAAACACTCAGACCAAGACAAACAACCATGTTCATGCACACAAATGCTTGACTTGTGCGGGAATCGATCCCGCGACCTTAGGCGTGGCAGTCGGTTACACTAACCACTACGCCACCGAGGCCGACACCGATCACTGTAGTAGGTTTATTCAGTAGGACCTGGGATATTCCATCTTTACCCGGGTGAGTTTGACATAATCTCGCCACTTCCCCGTGAAGGGGTAGGCGTAAATGCATTCCCTCGTATAAAATAAGCAGATTACTTTAGGCTTCCGCGTGATTGAATAACAAACATCCAAACATCTGCAGAAATATTCACATTTATAATATTAGTACGATTACAGCTGCTTTGGTGCAGCGGTATTAAATACTACTGGTGCATGACGTCTAAGTTGACTCACGTTATTATTTTTTTATCGTGACCCGTCAAATTATTTGTAACGGACCTGATGGAAAGCCCAATTGCAGTCCAGAGACAGTGACGACGAGGAGAAGATACATGTCATCTAGTCGTCGTCAGTGTCATGCCGGTCTGACCAGATGCTTCTTCACACTACGTTTGAAGGACCCAATGTCATAGAAGGAAACACATGAGCCAGAAAACGAACAGTCTGCCGGCTTATTAAAAGCCAGAAGGCAGAAAAGTTGTATGGTATGGGATAAAAAGGAATTGCTGAACCTTTTGGTGCGAGACGGGATTGTACTAACCGTCCATCGGTGGTTACGAAGACCGGCACGTGTGTTTCTCAAAAGAAAGGGTTCCACCTTTCTTTTTGGTATGAGGTCAAATAACTCTTCGGAGCATTCGCCATGATAGAGGCGATAGAATACGCTAAGGGACGCAATGTTTCTACGAAGTTGTAGCGGTTCGATGTCCTTCGTAATCTCCTGACTGTCGATTATACATACGGCATGACGCTGCAGTTTATCTAAGGCATCGAGTAAGTACTTAGCGGAACCAATCCAAAGGTGCGAACAGTACTCCATGCTGCTACGGACTTGGGCCTTGTACAGCAAATACGCTGTTCAGGAGTAAAGAAACGCCGCATCTTGTTTAAAATCCCGAGTTTGCGTGCAGTTGTGGTTATTACACTTTCGATGAAATCCCTAGCGTTTCGTGGTGGATGTCTATGCCTAGGATGTTAAGACTATTCTACAGTGGCAGCGTGGTGCCCTGAAGAGTGGGAAGACAAAGAATAGTGTTATTGGCTTCAAGAAATTCTCAGCAGAAGCAAGTACTGGCACTGTGCCCCATGGACAGCATAAACTTGCTTCCTATAATGTGTGGCATAAAACTACTTATAAGCTGGAGAAACGTGAATGCAATATGACACTGCTTACCTCTACGATAATACATATATGTAATAGTGACATTATTTATAATAATATAATAATAATATTCTATCACATACACACAACACCATCTAGCCCAAACTAAGCAGAGCTTGTACTATGGCTACTAATAGATAGGATAAACATACATATATACTTCTTTTTATTTTTGTAATTACTTACATATTATGCATAGAAACACCCAGACCAAGACAAACATCCATGTTCATGCACACAAATGTTTGACTTGTGCGGGAATCGAACCCGCGATACTCGCGATACGCGAACTCCAAACCACAGACATGGCAACCTTAACATATACCAACGACTTTACGTGCTTTCCGAGGCACGGGGGTGTCTAACACCGCCAACTTCCTAACTCCGGGCTGCTATTGAGATTTATTAACAGAAAAACCCATTATCAATTTTTTGGCCCTACCCGGGATTCGAACCCGACACCTCATGCACAACAGTCATATTCACTACCGCTGCGCCACGAAGGCAGTACACCCTATACCAAACACTTTCCCTTTCATTATCCTTTCATTTCGCCAGCTTTGGGTACCTCTTTGGGGATACAATGCTGCATACTTTGTTATAATAATATCAGCCCAGTAAATAAACTATCCCACCGCTGGGCATGGGCCTCTTGTTAGCGTGAAAAGGCCATAGTCCACCACTCCAAACCACAGACATGGCAACCTTTACATATCTCTGAGAACATTATTGAGAACTCTTTGACATGCAGGTTTCCTTGCGATTTTTTCCTTCACCGTTAAAGCAAACGATAATTGTCTAAATAATACGCATATAACTTAAGACAGAGCTGCCAGCCTTGTGATCGAACCCGAGAACTCTGCAGTAGTACTCCAACGATATTTATCTATATATTAATACGTGAAGCAAAAACTTTGTACCCCTATTTATGAAAATTGTGCGGATGGAGCAGTATCATATTCGGCACAATTAACGTTTATGTGGAGGAGGAGTGGCGAATACTAATATTTTTATAAAATATGCATTAGAAATACATTAAATTAATGGAAAAACATCACATGCACACAACCATGCATTTGACAATCGCGTTCATAGTATTTCGGTATGGTTCAGCTGATGTCGTACCTATAATTCTTCGTAACTATGGTTACATACCTTGAGTACCTCTTGCAATTTCGCGGTATATATAATAACGATCAAACTTAAAATTTAAATCAATTATGGTTGAATTTCAACCACTTCGCGACCGCTAGTTAACATAAATATCGCATTTTTAGTTTCACCTTCTAATTATGCTTACAATTCTTCTGTGAAATTTCCATGCACAAATCAAATGAACATTACAAAAAAAGTGCTGTTTATATTACTTTCCCGATATAAAACGCACGCAATTTCCCCAAAAAATAAGTCAAACTTTATTTCTTAAAATGTTCTTTAAAAAATGCGTTGCAGCCATAAATCTCTTTCGGGAAATAATTCGTTTTCTTTCCCCCAAATTTTAGTTCGGATGAGTGTGCAATTATCAATATCACAACATAGCGGTTGTGCCACCGGAAAATTCCTATTTCATAGCTATAAATCAGTTTTCCGTTTATTAAAACACCCTTGGCACCTTCGATCGAATCACCCCATAAGACTGGGTTTGTTCATCTTGGGACCTAAATATATTAATTTTTATTTGTTTACCATCTGACCACCATGGTTGTACTTACGTTTTTGGTTACTGCTCCGCTGTCATAGCTCGTAGAGTGATTCTATATATGTAATGTTACTTCTAGATAAAATAGGTTTCTAGCGGTGAAAGAATAATTAAAACCAGATTAGTTTTTTTTTAAATTAAAATGTGTTTATGTAGTTTTTAAAAACATGTTACAATCATTTAATAGTTCTGCCAAACTGCACAGCAGTTTGTTGGCAGAAGCAGCTCCCAGATCATAAAATTATTTATATTAAAATTATTGATGCTACACTTTCTCATAAATAAATGAAAATAAAATTTCGTTTTGACTTTCAAATTAAACAAAAAGGAATAATAATAGTAACACAAAAAAGGCAGTATAAAATAAATATCATCCATGATTACTATAATGATCACATACATATTACAAAGTATTCTCAGTACCTATCATTCCAGTAGTTCCAAAGTTCATCGATTAAAGCACACTAACAAAGTTTACATCTCTTTTATATAAGTATACATTTGTAAGAAATTTTATTTAACTAATATTATAAATGTTAAAATTTGTACAGATCTTTCATGTTTGTTACTCAACCACGCCTAAATCGTTAGAGCCCATTTGAATGAAACTTTACACACATAGGATACTTTTAACCCAATAATATTTTGCCGTAGGATTCACAACAGCAGAACCGAGAGAAGATACTAGTGAATGTCAAACATAAGTGAAAACCTTTTGTGGCCGCCGGTGTGCCGCTGCGACTCAATACGTTAATATTTATTTTGAAGCTTTTAAACGACGAAAGGGACAATCCACGAAGCAATATCTTACATAAACTATACTTTTCTGCTCAGAATATACCAGGGTTATAAACGGAATCAACCTCCCGACCGTCGCACGAGGGGTGTGTTGCATTCTTTTTAATCTGCTTCCCTCCTTGTAATCTGCGCCATGGTGCGACATCGCGCGGTAAACATTGTTTAATGTTGTTTACCTAATACTATTACAGATAAGAGTTTAAAAGGACCATGTCTTAAAGAAACTTTATAGAGCTAAATAATTGGCTTTCTTTTAAAATGAGTCTGCGTAACGCAGCGTCGGCATTATTACTTTTTTTATATATATTTTAATATGTAGGTTGTAGAGCAGCGATAGCTCAATAGGGAGACCAACAGACTGCAATGCAGAGGGTCTCGGGTTCGAACCCACGTCGCGCACCTCTGACTTTCAGAAGTTATATGACTTTTCGAAATTATGTGCGTATTGATTGACAATTATCGCCTGCTCCGTGCCTCGGAGAACACGGTAAACCATCGGTCCCAGCTGCCATGAACATCTATGGCAGTCGGTATTGGGGAAGTCGACACAAAAGATCCCACTGGGTCAAAGTGTCGCCAGTCTGTACTGACTGGCCTCCACACAAGATAAGATAAGATAATATGTAGGTATATCGTAGACTCATGACTGCATATCCCTAAAGAGGTGAGCAAGCTATGTAACGGAGGCGAACCTATTAGGCCAATAGTATTGGCGTTTACCAGGCACAATCCCAGCTGCTATTGAGAATTTCGTGACGAACTTTCGCAGAACAATAAATTTCTTCATAAAGTAACTTCAGAAATCGCAACTTCATAATTGCATTTAGTAACTTAACCCGTCAAGCGATTGCCTTAAAAAAACAAAAATCAAGTCAAGTGTCGTCATTTGATCGAACCAGTCATTGGGAGACATTTGATGCCAAAATTTTCTGTTATCGTCGTTTATCGTTATCATCTGGGCGCATGTCGCATGACGGGTTAATACGTTGTTTCAGATTGATCTGAATAGTTTTGCTTACAAATGATCAATTTTTCAGTAAATCGTGGTCCTATGTCGACATGACCACCACCTTTCGGCATTCGCCGATGTTTTATTATATATACAGGATAATGTGTGCATCAATACTATTTGAATGATATTCGAATACAGTGAAAGCACTTTCATACAGGGTTGTCAATGCTTATAAAAAATCAAATATTTTACTAATTTGCGTTCCATAACCGCGTAAAAGTAACGTGATCATAAACAAAACCTATTACAAAATAATCCAGTTATTAACGAACACTTTACACCAAAATCATAATGACAATGGAAGCTCAAAATTAAATAAAGCCTTTTCACAATAGGCCCTGATTGAGTGTTCAATACCACTCGAAAACCTTTCAATTACTAAACTGTCAAATACAACAAAGATGGACGCTGAGAAGCGTGGATCCTTTTTCCCCGATTATTATCACCCGTTTCATTTGAAATTATTATGGACAGTAGTGGAGCGTACAATTGTATTTTGACATGAAATAGATAAAAATTATGTGTTGGAGTATGAAGAGTATTAAAATTAGTAGTGGACTATAATTAATCAATGACACACCAGAGAAGCAATGTTGAAATTAAACTACTATATAAGGATTTTATCGCGTTGTTTATTTTACACTGTATTACATAATTTTGAAACTGTTACACTACTACTACTATTGAATTTTACTGATTTATAAGCTAATAAAATTATTTAAACTATTTATATTTAGGTTTACACTGTCCCCGACGTTTCAGTTGCTTTTCAGCAGCCATGGCCACGGAAAGTGTTAAACAATAGTAGTATACAGTTTCAAAATTATGTAATAATAGTGTTTTATAAAAATAAACAACGCGATAGAATCTGTATCAAGGTGTTTAATTTCAATGTATAACATTTGCGTAAAAGTAAGACAATATTATATTAAATAATGATCAAATCAACATTAACTTGTCATTCGCTGGACATTCACACGATTAACGCTTCGCACTACATAATGCTCGCGCTTATAGTCTTGCACGGACTGATTTAATAATCATCCGAATGCTGTCAACACATGAATATGGTTTGATTGCATAGTTTATTTACGCGATATTTACGCAGTCATGGCCCAACCGATATTCGCGCGAATATCGCGGTACATCGTTGTCATGTGCGCACGATAGTATTGTTCTATTTGGACACCCTAATTTTGTGATCGCGCAAATATGAGATGATCGCGCAATATATTCGCGCGATGACTGCATAACCAACTTCTGTTAGAACTACACCTTACAGTCACGAGAAATATCAAACAATATTACATATCTATATATATACCTACTCACTTGTAACCCCAAGAGGATCCTCCAACATATTCAATTTTAATTTTATAATTGAAGTATATACAAGACACGGGGGAAATCGACTTTAATACATAATATGATTATGTTTTACAATATCACCTGCCTTATTTAATAAAGTCAAGAGTTGTAATCAAATTCTTATTAATTTCCAAGAGGGTTCATTAATTTGATTATTGAAGATATTAAAGCTGGTTTTGTTAAAATTTGATTGTAAAAGGCTTTTATAATTAAATGTTAATGAAAATATGACCAAATGGAAATTGTTCATATTGCCTTTTTAATTATTATGGTATAAGGTATGTCAAATTTCTAAGTTGTTTTATTTAGGAAAATTTATTAGAAAATCATTCAGTTACTGCTTTCAGCTTATATTCGTTTTGGAATAATAAGATGACAAAAATAAAAACAATACATATTGTCTCTAGCTACTAGAACGCCATATTAATTTACTAAATAAGATAACATGTAATATGTTGCTCCGTAAATTTGCACGGTTGACTATACGTAGAGGGCTCACAACACTCTGCGTGCTCAATATAATAACGCGTTCAGGATGCTGGCTGAGCTGCCGCGCTTTTGCAGCGCTTCTGGGATGTTTGCGGAGGCAGGGTAGACGATTTCCATGCCATTATCCGCAAATGGTGTGCTTCCTTGCTACGCAGAATACGTGGTATCTCACACAGCATCTTGAGCACATTGTGTTACAGGTGGGACAGTCCAATTTTGGGACAGTCCAATTTTGGGACACTGGATACGACTGCACACGACGTAGACAGTGTCCAGGAACCGGCCCTGTCACATCATATTACTTGTGAAATTGAAATGTTACTAACACTAGGTTAAAGATTTTGTCTAATTTGTTCCTATTAGCGAAGCGATTACAAGACACTACCAAGTCACTGTCTACCGTACACCACAAAGTGGCAAACAAACAAACGGGCTGCTGCCTGATGTTAAGCAGCTACCGTAGCCTATTTAGGAAAGGGATGGAGAAATGGGACAGAAGACGAAAGAGACCGAAGGCTTGTATAAGCTTCCGATGCTCTGAATTCTCTGAATTTGAATTTGGTACTCGATAACTAACTTAAACGCAACAGTTCGTACCTACGATACGTACTTTATATCAATATTATGTGAGAAGGTAGTTCTTTCCTAGTCAAGCTGGTTCATTCATACTGAAATCGACAAGGCTATGTACTTCAAGATATTTTTTTAAATATTTCCGTTTTGTAGCGGTATGTATTTGTTATCGAATTAAATATCGAATGATTAGAGAGTTAATGTGTGCCGTATTCGTATATCAATGTGTTATCGCTGATTATTATCGAATGTCTTGAATTATGTATATTTGAATAAAGAATTATCGCTTCTGAATCAGTTGCAAATAACGTTTTACCTTTCTGTAAAACTCCTGCAAAGCTAAGTAACAATTATGTAGTCGTAACGGGCACGTCGGATTTTGTATTCCAATAATACTAAATGTTAGAAAAAGTACCCACGTGGTATTCGAATAACTTGTATGTGAAATCGATATTCGCACATCACTTATCTCTTTGAAAGGTAAGCATTTTCAGAGCATCTTAAGTATTATTCCTTAAGGAATTCTATAAACTCTAACCTTTCAGACTACCACTATATTCATAGTGTGCAACGGGAACAGTGTTCCTTGTAGTAACGACTCCATTTTGTTTTGAATCTGTATGTTTCTGTCGCTACTTATTATATAAGCAGCCAGAATAATTAAATGACGTAGTTTCTTCTTACATCCTCTGGGAAGAAAATCCAACTCAAATCTTATCAAAGGCCAGTGTTAACTTTCTTAGTATTAAATAATTAGCGTTCCTCTTTTGTAACCCAGATATCTGCAAAGCTACAATTCCTTGAATATTGTAGAAACTGTTCCAGTTCGGTTTAATATTTCAAACAACTTTAATGCTTTTCGCGTAATTGGCATCTACAGTATAGTAACAGAATGAAGCGATATTTTTTATAGTTTTGCTACAATTCTGGTCATACAAATAAGAATCAACTCTCTAAGTATATCTATGAGCTCACTCCTATATATCACTTTAAGGGCAGGTAGAGATGTCCTAGTTAGGTTTCAGCAGCCATTAATGGGTTCTACGTATTGGCGGCTTTGGTTTATTCCGCATTCGACCCTCATGTTTCGTCCTGAATGTAAAAATACGCATTCGCCCCAAAAATTGTTCCTCATATGCCCCGAAATTTAGATAAATATTAATTACTTAACGTAATTCCGATTTCGTCCCAAATTATGTTCCTTTTCTGACTCTGTTTTTTTTGTATAGTAGATTTTAATGTACCGTCGGCAAAACAATATTTTTAAATACCTCCTTGATCTCTCGGTGAAACTTTTTATGATTGCATGACATCACAAGCCCGACTTTGGAAAACTTAAAATAATGTTTAAACATGTTTTGTTTTGCTACTTGTACTATGAGTTACTTGTCAAATGTCTTCTTTATGCCAACGACCCAATAATACTTGCGTTATCGGCGGAAGAGTTGCAGGCGATGGTAACTATTTTGCATGGTGCTTTTGAGAGTAAAGGAATAAAAATGAATGTAAGCAAGACGAAAGTAATGGTATTTGAAAGGGAGGAGTGCATGACGATGTGCAATATTATGATTGATGGAGAACAAGTGGAGCAAGTGAAAGAGTTTGTATATTTGGGTACTTTGTTTACACATGAGGGAGATATTGAAAGAAGAACGATTGCTGGCAATAAAGTGAATGGCGCTCTACGCGCTTTTATGAACAGTTGAAATGTATCCGAAAAGGCACGTTTGGCTGTTCATAGAGGACTATTAGTACCTACACTTATGCATGGTAGTGAAAATTGGGTATGGCAAAAGAAGCATGAGTGCAGAATAAATGCTGTAGAAATGAGAGCGCTGAGAAATATATGTGGTGTGACTCTGAAAGATAGAATAAGGAATAGTGTAATTAGAGAGAGATGCGGCATGAAAGTGGATATAGTGACGAGAATAGAAACGGTATGTTAAGTTGGTTTGGGCATGTAGAAAGAATAGACGAGAACAAACTGACTAAGAAAGTTTATAAGGCTAGTATGAATGGAATAGTATAATAATAGAAAAAGGCCAGGTTAAGAGCACCTTAAACCGGTGAGCGTGTATTAGGAATGTTATGAAAGTGAATGAAGCCAGAGAAGTATGTCTGGATCGTAGCAAATGGAAATCCGTAGTCTCTGCCTACCCCTCTGGGAAAAAGGCGTGAATTTATGTATGTGTGTATGTAATTATATGCTCAAAAATGTAGGACGAAAAAGGAATAATTCAAAAACTGGGGCGAATGAGGAACATTTTGGAATGTGGGACGTAATGTAGGGGCGAATGCGGAACAAACCGCGGCTTTATTGCGGCAGACCACTTTGCCCTACCCGGAAATTAAACGTTACTGATTGTAAATATAAATGCAATCTTATGCAACGTGACTAACGAGATGTTCATATACTTAGCTCAAATATACTTTGTTTTATTCTTATTCAATAATACTTTGATCGCACCAAGCTAAAAAATTTTTCACGTCAGGTGCCGTTTATTAAGTTCTAGAACTCTATTTAGAATATATTTTACAAGAATTTGTATTTAAGAACAATATGTTTTTATTGCAACTGCTGCATACGTTTGCATTATTACACACTTGATGTAAATATTCGCATTGTAAAGTCCTAACTAATACCTATTAAAATTGACGTGTCCAAGAAATGTATACACAATTATAGGGCAATTAAGATTTTAACTTTGTCTTTGTATAACAATATTTTCTCACATTTACGTGAATATTTTACATTGAAATTAAACTTCTTTATACGAATTTTATCTTGTTGTTAATTTTAAAATACTTTTATAACATAACTTTGTTTTTTTTTTTTTAAATTATTTAAATATTTTATATATTTTATTTTATTTCTACAGAATATACCACGGGGAGTGCTCTGAAGAGTTATTCCACCTTATCCCGCCCTCCCCTTTCCTATCCAGAACAACGCGTACTGGGCTCAGATGCCATCCTTACACGGTGGAGTCGACTAGAGTGCGTACCAACAAGTTTGGGTCCTTATACTTCTGCCGAACGATCAAGGCATGGAACTCTCTGCCAAGGCACGTGTTTCCTTCTTCCTTCAATCCTGGGTCCTTTAAGCGGGGCGTGAAAAAGCACCTTCTCAGGCCGTCAAAGTAGAGACCTCAACATCGCCTCGGCTGCTATGAGGACGATGTGAAGGCCACTGCTCTTAGACCACACGACTACTTACCATCAGGCGGAGAGTGGTCATTATGACGAGCAAAAAGAAAAAAAAATATTACACTACTATCGAAAAATTTTAGTTACTACTATTTAACACATCGAATGTCATACCAGTCATTAATGACCGCGGAATACATTTTCTATTGTGTCTGCTATATGGCATTAAATGTGTTAAGCTATTTACATAATTAAAACTTTCATATAATTATGTATATACACTTTAGCTGACGTTTCAGTTGCTTTTCAACAGCCAAGTTCTTGGTGTTTGACTTTTTATTCGAGATGTAAATCTATTATCCCTCTGTCCGCATCTTCGGGATTTTAAGCGTAAGTCTATATATATGTATATATCTGTGAACAACTGAACATCATATCATAGTTAAAAATGCATTCGCTTTAATAGCCCCGCTGCATGGCAAAACAGAGAGATATTTTGAAGGCTTTATTAAAAACGTGATCGATATGCGACGTTCTGCCGAATGACCGGATAATCGTCGCGTTTCAATTAAAAGTCGCCCTGTCGTGCTTTGTGAATATTTATTAGTTATTGAAAGCTCGTGGTGGCGAGTGCACTCGCGTTAAGGACGGTGGGGTTAGACACTGTCTCGTTAAAAACTGCACGGATGACATGATGATTTATATCGACGCCTCGCACGTCGAGTGATTCGAATCCCACACGAGATAAAACTTTGTGTGATCCACAAACGGTTTTGCTGACTCTTAGTGTTCTTTTGTGCGTTATTTGCATGTTTGTAAAGTCGCCAGCGATGCAGGCATAAAATCTTGTGCGTAAATTGACGTTTTTAAAAAGATAAATGGAAAATTGAAATATATATATCTCTATATATTTCAATTTTCCTGATAAATCTAAATATTTTAGAAAGTTAACGAATACAAATATTTAATATTTGTGGTGGTAAGAGACTTTGAGTAAATGCAGCTAAGATGATAATGTTACGATGTATGTGTTATTGATAAGAATGTACAAGATCAGGAATAAATATTTTAAGCCTCTCAAACCGCGGTAGCACCCCGGTGGCCAAAAAATCGATTTTTAATTATGTCTGATATTCTAAGATATGACAAATTAAAGGGAATTAATTCTAAAGTGAAACCAGTAATAGAAAAGTAGAGAAGGAATAGTTTTTGTTGACATTACGAGAAGAGATGATAAGCATGGGTGTAAAAATGTTATGAATATGAATGGACAGAAAACTAGAGAAAATAAGGTGAATGCTTAAGGAATGATAATTATGAATGAGAATGAATTTAATGATAAGTAATAATAGCAATATTTGGAAGAAGAGAAAAAGAATCTGCGCTAAACCAACTGAATTGGGACCGGGGAAAGAGAATAATGAAAGTTACAAAAGAAGCAATTCTATTTACAGGTTTGGCAATTTGCCTCTTGGTGTTAAGCAAGCTGCCACAGGCTTTCTTTGTATTTTAAGACAGTACAGTTTTATCACTTGTAGCTTTTCTAGTACCTTACAAACATTAAGACGACTGGGTGCGCTTTTTGTCAGACTCAGCATAACTAGTCTGGAAATACACCCATGTTACGTAAACCGCTCGCGCCATGACAGCTGCGCGCGAGTCGGAGTGGTGGGGTCCCTCTTCCCCTCCTGCCCGGCGGTAGCGGATATATAAGCCGATCGCGTCCTGGTTCAAGCCCTACGGGTTGGGCGCCTTCTGCGATCACCCACAGTCCGCGTAAAGTTGTCAAGACAATCTGAAGCCAACAACAAACACAAAAAAAAAGGTACAAGCCCTCTCGCCCGCTGCGCTGCTGACCTGAAGTTAAGTGGTCTTCCTCGAAGACCACGTACCGAGCCTTTCTCAAAGAACCACGCCGTGTACTAATTGTAATTTTGTATAAACTAATCAAATTTTGTAATTGCGAAGAATAGTGAGTTTAAATTATCTCCGCTCCGCTTTCCTGGGTCAGCCACGCCTCTAAAGCGGGCTAGACTACAAACGTGACACGCATTTTGTCTAAATGGAAATAAACCAATGGCAAAGCGACTACTTAAAAACTGCACCAACCGTGCATATTTTTCAATGTAAAAATATAAGAAGTGTCAAATGCACTGTGCTTACAGGGTTAACTAACAAACTTTCGCACCAGATGTCAGCAGCGTCTAGACGATCGCACTGCACCACCCCTCCGAACACTTTTATTTTATTTCACTCCTGACTACCGACTTTCGACTTAAGTAGCACTAGTGTTTAGTGAATTTCTGTTGGAATAAGATGGATGATGTATACTCTCTGTTTACAGAGAGTATAGTTGGCGATAAATAGGATAAAGAACTTTCTTTCTTTAAATATCAAACATTGTCCTCGATGAACAATCATTAACAGCTTAAGAATTTTTTTTGCTAAGGTAAATAAAACTAAGTAATAAAGTATGCTGCCTCTACGGTGCGCGGCGTAGTGGTTAGTGTAACCGACTGCTACGCCAAAGGTCGCGAGTTCGATTCCCGCACAAGTCAAATATTTGTGTGCATGGACATGAATGTTTGTCTTGGTCTGGGTGTTTCTATGTATAATATGTACGTATTTACAAAAAATAGTATATATGTATGTTTATCCATTGTCTAGTACCCATAGTAGAAGCTCTGCTTAGTTTGGGCTAGATGGTGTTGTGTGTACGTGATAGAATATTATTATTAATTGTATGTTTATAGAGCAGTGATAACCTTGTGGGCGACCATTGGAATGCCACGCAGAGATCTCGTCTTCGATCCCATGGCACGCACCTCTAGCTTTTCGAAGTTATATGTTATAAATTTGAGAATTATTTAATAATGTATGACACATGTCTGTAATAAATTGTATGACTGTACGTTGTAAATTATTACAGATATCTTTGATGAACAGTCAGTTTAGGACCTTAGATTAACATTACTTTAATTTTTTTTTTCGCATCCATGTTTTGTAGACTTGTATGTGGTCAGAAATACGTCCAAGAAAAGTATTAGTAGTATAGACAGAGCTAAAATTTGGTTAAAGATAAGCCGTTTTGCTTGTTGTCTGCGCCTTGATTAGTTAATTATAGTTTGCTTTAACGGTGAAGGCAAACATCGTAAGGAAACCTGCATGTCTAAGAGTTCTCAATAATGTTCTCAGAGATATGTGAAGGTTGCCATGTCTGTTGTTTGGAGTGGTGGACTGTGGCCTTTTCACGCTAACAAGAGGCCCATGCTCAGCGGTGGGATAGTTTATTTACTGGGCTGATATTATTATAACAAAGTATGCAGTATTGTATCCCCAAAGAGGTACCCAAAGCTGGCGAAATGAAAGGATAATGAAAGGGTAAGGGTTTGATATAGAGTGTACTGCCTCCGTGGCGCAGCGGTAGTGAATAAGACTGTTGTGCATGAGGTCTCGGGTTCGAATCCCGGGTCGGGCCAAAAAATTGATTTTGGGTTTTTCTGTTAATAAATCTCAATAGCAGCCCGGAGTTAGGAAGTTGGTGGTTTAGACACCCCCGTGCCTCAGAAAGCACGTAAAGCTGTTGGTCCTGCGCCTGATTTCTCCGGTCGTGTCGGATTACCGTCCCATCGGATCATGAGAGTTAGGGAACAGAGAGTGCACTTGTTTTTGCGCACAGACATGTACACTTTAATATCTCTTGCGCAGACGGCCAGTCTCCGTTAAGACTGGCCGCCGTGACCGAAATTCGGTCTGGAAGACATTACTATTCCACAGGTATAGGTACTACCTACCCGTGCCTCGGAGAGCACGTTAAGCCGTCGGTCCCGGCTGCCATGAATGTCTATGGCAGTCGTTATTGGGCAGTCAGTGCCCTATAATATCCTGACACTGGTGCAGCTTTAGGGTTTCGTAGCCTTCGGGTTGCTGAGGTCAGGTGGCAGCCACTTCGTGTAAAAACTGATATCCAGTCAAATCCGGTTAGACTAGAAAAGCCGATCCCAAGTAACTTGGGAATAGTAAAGGCTAGGGAGAAAAAGGTATACCTACACCATAATTTTGCCAGCTATTTGTTTGGTCTCACGTAATAAAGGGGGAGTTCATTGTCTATTCCAGCTGCTACTGACTACTACAGCTAACAATATGACCAACCTAAAATTCGCAGTCGGGCACTGATATAAATAAACAACTGAATACAAATAAACAACCAATCTTCATGGAAATTAAACTCATTTATACGGATTGTATCACGTTGTTTATTTAACACTGTATTACATAATTTTGAAACTGTTACACTACTACTACTACTGAATTTTACTAATTTTAAGCTAATAAAATTATTAAAACTATTTATATTTAGGTTTACACTTTCTCCGACGTTTCGGTTGCTTTTCAGCAGCCATGGTCACGGAGAGACCTATGAGCTTAAAATTAGAAAAATGCAATAGTAGTAGTAGTGTTTCAGTTTCAAAATTATGTAATACAGTGTTTAATAAACCACGCGATAAAAGCCGTATAAATGAGTTTAATTTCAATGAATAACATTCGCGTAAACAGAAGACAATATTAACCAATCTTCACTTTCATACTAAACACTCAATTAAAAATACGTATATTGAGTAAACTATAAACCCTGTTTTACCTTAAAGGGGCGCGTGCACCCGACACTTGAACAAAACAAAAATGCTTTAATAAGAAAAACTTTCCAGTGCCTTAATGAAAAGTAGTCTTTAAGGCATCAAAGGCTTTAAACGTCCGTAATATGTTCATAACTACTTTCGTATGAAAGCAGTTTCATTTATGTTATGGGAATAGAAATCAGCTGCTTAAAATGTCACGGCTGTAAGCGTGTGAATGGGTCGAAATGTGCTCGAGTTGAAATAGTAATGACGCTTTATGTGTTCTTTTTTAATTCGTTGAACATAACGTTTTATTATAATTTTTTTGACTAATGGCCTTTTTACTAAGTGAGAAGCAAGTAGCAGCAGTCAGGACTGTGTGGTTGGCGCGTGAATAGGTGGGTGTAGTGTGTGCTTAATTATGTGGCGCCGGTCCATTAGTCATGCAGGCCTTTATTTAAGCGGTTAAAATTTTTGACATTAATATCTATATATATTTAAGAAATCGGTATCTTTGTCAAAAAACATATTTTGTATGATATTTTTGAAAAGGCCAACAATAATGAAAAATATTCTTCTAGCGACCCCAGCAAATTACAAGTTCATATGATGTCAACAAGCCAACATAAAAAAATAGCAGTTGTTTGTGTATACAAATACACAATAAAATTCCAAAATACATACGAGAATTAACACTTTCAAGATTTGTAAACACTTTTAAGAAATGGCTCACAAATAAATGTGTTTACACAGTAGACGAATAAAAAATTTGCACGCCTATTGTATGGCCAAGCATGTGAAATACAAATCATGTACCAATCAACTTGAAAACCATGTTTTATGCAAATAAATTTTATTATTATTTATTAAGCCGGCATACTAATGTCGCATTAATTGATATTTTTGCAAATAATTTGGATTCATTTTTAGTAGTCCATGTGTTATTTTCATGTATAAACATGAATACTGTAAGGTTTCAATAAAATCCGTTCAGTAGTTTTTGCGTGAATGAGTAACAAACATCCAACCATCCTCACAAACTATCACATTTATAATTAATATATATTTTTAATAGACTCTTCACGGGAATAGCCATTTAACTGTGTGTAAATGTATAAGTTACTAGCTGAAACGGCAATCGTTGTTTTGCCATTAAAAAAAATGTTAGGGGTGGACAACCCTTATCACTAAGGGGTATGAAAAATAGATAGTAGTAATTTCATAAAAATCGGTGAAGCCGTTTTGGAGGAGTATGATAACTAACATTGTGACACGAGAATTTTATATATAAGATTACGCTGACGTATTATGCAGCAGCAAAATGTGTGTGCATTAAGAATTTAATACGAGTGAATGAACCAAAATACCATCCTTAGCAATGTGGGAATCCCTAGTCTTTGCCTAAAACATACGTGAGTGTAAGTACTTTATTTCAATTTGAAATGACACCTTTTGCGCTATAAGATATGCGCTAATAACTTAAATAAACAATAACCGACACAAAGTACACCTAAATTCAGAACAAAATATTACTTTACTAGATAGTATAATTAAAATTGTGAGTGTGTGGGGTACACAGCAAGCGGCGACGAATCGACCGTTTGCTCGCTGCGCCATCCGTGCAGGTAAGCATGTATGATATACTTTAGTAAAAGTAAGTAGAATGCCTAATATCCATCAATATTCCTTTCCATCAGACATCGAAATGAATGGATGCATAGCGGTCCGACCGGATTCTCGTCAACAGACGTTTTAACATCGATATTCATGAAATAGCGCCTGAAGCAATAATTGAACATCTGCAGCCGTAGCGCCGGAGTGCATATTGCAATTCTACTGTTCATGCAATTGTTTTTGGAAGACTCGTAGGATTTTTGGGTGCATTCATTGATTTGTTAGATGGGATTTTAATCAAATCGGACTTGATTGGAAGTCTAGCTGAACTGGAACTAGATCTGTGTAGAATTTTATATAGGTTTATATCTTGAGTTGATCGTTTTGATTATGATAATGATTTAAGGTGAGTATAGAAGCCTTGTGAGAAAAATGGAAGAGTAAAGTTTAAGAGTATGAGCTTAACTACGAGCTTTTAAAGCTAGTCGCTATTTAGTTATAATATTTATATATAACTAAAAAGTGACCCGTTTTAAAGGCTCGTAGTCAAAGTCAAACAAGGAGGTAAAAAGGAGACCTATAGATCTTCTTTATACCTAATATACCTGCTAATTGCTGTAATGGATAATTGAAAAAACTGTGAGCCCGTCGGCAGGTCAGCTGCAGTTGGGGTGTGTGGCCAGAGAACCTCCCCGTGCGCTCGACGGCTGCTGGTCCTTTCTACATTTTTAGTGGATTGGAACGTCAGTCGTTGGGCCGGTACACCCCGGGCAACACGGGTAATAATGTCCTTTCGGGGGCATTATTACTCGTGGCTAATACTCTGGCACGCGCGTAGGGAACCCGAGGCAGTTTGTCTCGGGGTTATCGGCCCGCGAGGGCCGCGTTTGGGGGTCTCTCCACGTTTTCCTCTGATTAGCAGAGGACACGTGGATGAGATGGGGGGGTTAGAGGAAGAAAACCTCTATAAAAAATTACCAGTGGGGGCCGTCAGGCCAGGGTTGGGAGCGTAGGCGTCCTGCCCAGTCGGGCGGTCTTGGGGCGGGTGGATCGGTCCAGCATGGACCCCCATCCGGCCCAACACGGGGGCATAGAGGAAGACAACCTCTTTAAAAAATCACCAGTGGGGGCCGTAAGGCCGGTGCGGGTCGCGTGGCGTCCTGCCCCGTTGAGCGGCCTTGGGGCGGGTGGATCGGTCCAACATGGACCCCCATCCGGCCCAACACGGGGGGGATAGAGGAAGACAACCTCTCTAAAAAATCACTAGTGGTGGCCGTTAGGCCAGGATTTGAAGCTTAGGCTTCCTGCCCAGTCGGGCGGTCTTGGGGCGGGTGGATCGGTCCAGCATGGACCCCCATCCGGCCCAACCCGTAATCCTGAACTGACAGGACCGGGGGCCTTCGGGCTGCGAGGAAGAAAACCTCTATAAAAATTACCCAAAGCCCAAGTTTTTGGTGGCCCGGCGAGGGGCTGTATGGCTGGGGGGAACCCAGTCATTAGGGCCACCCAAAAACCAAAATCATGATGTCGGTCCAAGGCAATATACTACCCCAGGAGGGTACCAGGCGCCCCGCGCCTGGAGAATCCCTCACGGAGCCTTCTGGCTCCGTCTGCCCCTCGTACTCTGGGGGGGGCAACCAACATCTTGCCAGCGTAGTGCCGCGCGATATATCGGGCACAGAGAGATTCGTGGAGTCAGGTGCTGACTCTGCGGTAGGTGTCACCTTGGGCTTGGGCCCGAGCAAGGTGAGGATGGAAGGCCCCAAAAAGGCGAAGGCTGGAGGGGGTATGCCCCCGCCGTCAGTCCGGGATAGTGTGCCGGCCGTGCCAAGGACACGGTCGAGGTGTCGGGCGGCGGCGCTTGCACGCAGCGACTCCGTGTCGAGCATGTCTGGCGCCGGCACCGGCACTGATATAGATGTCGGGTCGCGGGCGGGCTCGGGCTCAGAGGCCAGTCGGCCTCAGAGCCGGTGCTCGTCGGCGGCACGACGGGAGAGAGAGGAGGGGGGGGATAGCCCTGCTTCCCTCACCGTCAAGTTCTGGGGTGCACCCGGCGCTTCTGCAAAGCGCCAGAAGACGTCGCACCACGCGCTGTCCGATTCTGGCTCGGACACGGAGGTGGAGGTGGTGAAGGGGGTGCCCTGTGGAGGAAGGGCCGGTTCCCCGATGCCACCTCCCTCCGCGGGGAAGCTCCTCGGGCAGCCTCTGCCTGCCCGTCGAGCCATCTCGAGGACGGCTGGGGTCGCGGATGCGTCCCCCTTGGGAGAGGACTCGGTTGCCGACCTCAGGCAACGGTTCGAGGCTGGCGCCGAGACCGTCCTGAGGGTGGCGGCCCGGTCCGGCAATTTGAAGGGGGGGTTCGTCCGTGACCTCAAGGTTGCAACCGAGGACATGAGGGAGGCCTTCTTCGGCCTGTGGGGACGGGCTTCCTCCGACCTCCAGAGACGCTGGAGGTCGGAGAACGAGGGGCTGCATAGGCAGCTCGCGGAGCTCCGGGCTGAGGTGGCGGCCATGAAGGCGGCCGCTGCCACTGCCGCTCGGGCCAGCGCCGCCAAGACGCCCTCGGCCATCGCCGGGGCGCCTGCCGGGAGGCTGCGGGATGAGTTCCCGCCCCTCCCGCGGTGCACAGCGCAGCCCCTCACTCCCGCGGAGGACCGGCGTCCCGCCTGGGCACACGACCTGATGCGGGCCACGGTGGCTCAGGCGCGCAACGTTGTGGAGGCGTGCCTGGCCAACTATGGCCTAGCGCCCGTCCCGACCCCGGGCCCTCCACTCGGAGGCCGCCCCCGGATGGTCGGGGGCACGCCGGCTGGCCCACCGCGGCAGACATCTGCCCCCACACCGTCGGCTTCCTCCTTCAAGGGGAAAGGGAAGGGCAAGAAGAGGGTGACCGTCACTGTGGCGCCGCCGCGCCCCGCCACCCAGCCTCGACCCGCCCCAGTGGCCTCTACCACGGCTGAACAGCCGTGGACAGAGGTCACCAGGAGGAAGAAGAAGAAAAAGAAGAAGAAGGCCTCCCGGGCTCCCCCAGGAAACACGAAGAAGGGTCCCCGCCCGGCTGACCTGCGCCCGCCGCGCTCCACCGCCGTTGTGGTGGAGCTGACGGAGGAGGGGCTCCGGCAAGGCGTGAGTTACGCGGGCGTCCTCCGGCGGGCCACACAGGCCATGAAAGGAGACCTCGCAGAGATGGGCCTTGCCGGAGGCTTCCAATTCAAGGTTGCCGCTACTGGGGCTAGAATTCTGGAGGTCCCAGGTGCCACCTCCGGCGACAAGGCGGATAGGGTAGCCGCAAAACTTCGGTCCCTTTTCACGCCTGAGGAGGTCAGGGTCTCCCGCCCGGTGAAGTCCGCGGAAATGCGGATAGCCGGGCTGGACGACTCGGCCTCCTCCGAGGATGTCGCCGCTGCGGTGGCACAAGCCGGAGCCTGCCCTCAGGCGCAGGTTAGGGTGGGAGAGATGCGCCGCGGCAAGAGTGGTATGTGCACCGTGGTGGTGCGCTGCCCCATCGCCGCGGCGAAGAAGGTGTCGGCCGGCCGTTTGCTGGTCGGGATGGTCTCGGCTCAGGTCAATCTCCTGGAGCCGAGGCCTAGGCGGTGCTACCGCTGCCTCGAACCGGGGCACGTGAGGCAGCAATGCACCGCCGAAACTGACCGCAGCGATTTTTGTTTTCGCTGCGGCCAGCCCGGCCACAAGGCCGCCGCCTGCTCCGCAGAAAAACTTTCCTGCAGCATTTGTTCGGCTGCAGGAAAGCCGGCGGAGCACCGAATGGGGAGCAAATTCTGCTCCCCACCCAAAAAACGTAAGGCCAGAGGGGCGGTCGCCAGGACTCCGGCCGCCCCGGCCTCGTCCCAAACAGGGAGCAGCAGGGAGGCGATGGAAACCTAATTGATTATGGCCCATCGCCTCCTACAGGTGAATGTTAACCACTCCGCCAGGGCGCAGGATATCTTGCTGCAGCACATGGCGGAGTGGTCAATAGACATCGCCGTGGTCGCCGAGCCTTACTGCGTCCCCAGCCGACACAACTGGTTTGGGGACCTCGGAGGCTCGGCGGCCATTGTTTCGTCCGGACCCTCGCTCCTGGTGATGACAGACAGGGGCGAGGGATATATATGTGTGGATTGGGAGGGAACCGTCTTGATCGGGGTGTACTTTTCTCCGAACCGGCGCCTCGCCGAGTTTGAGCGATTTTTGGGCGCGGTGGGCACCGTGATTAATCGGTACCCATCGCGTCCGGTCGTGGTGGCGGGGGACTTCAATGCCAAATCATCGGCTTGGGGATCCCCTGTCACCAACGCTCGCGGCAACGCGCTGGAGGAGTGGGCGATTGCGACCGGCCTCGTGGTTCTTAACCGGGGGTCGGTCGCCACTTGCGTGCGCTGGCAGGGCGAGTCCATCGTGGACATTTCGTTCGCAAGCCCTGCCGTAGCGCGCTACGTCCGGGACTGGCGAGTGCTGGTCGAGGCGGAGTCACTGTCGGACCATCGTTACATACGGTTCGACATCTCCGCCTCGCCGGCGATCCCGGACGATCGCCCGAGGAGAGTTCACATCCCGTCGTCCCCACGATGGGCGTTGAAACGTGTCGACGTAGACGTGCTGGTGGAAGCCTCCATCGTCCAGGCCTGGACCCCGATGGGTGAAGGGCCTGTGGAGGTTGAGTCGGAGGCGGAGTGGTTCCGGGGCGCGATGACGCGGATTTGCGACGCGTCGATGCCCCGGGCCAGTGCTCGACCTCCAAGGCGTCAGGTGTACTGGTGGTCTGACGACATCAGCCAAAAACGCGCCGCGTGCATTGCGGCGCGTCGCCAGTACACTAGGTACCGCCGACGCAGGCGGTACCGTGACGCGACCGTGGAGGCACGGCTGCGGGGCGATTACGTACAGCGGAAGTACGCCCTGCAGTCCGCCATCAGCGAGGCCAAAGCCCAAAGATGGGAAGAGTTCCTGGGGACTCTCGAGGCAGATCCGTGGGGCCGCCCGTATAAGGCGGTCAGGGGCAAGTTGCGCCCCTGGGCCCCACCGGTCACCGAGAGTCTCCAACCCCGGCAATTGGAGGAGGTGGTCTCCGCTCTCTTTCCTTCGAGAGCGGATCACACGCCTCCCGTAATGGCGCCGCCCGAAATTGAGGAGGGCGGTGCCGATGCCGGGGTGCCAGTACTAACAATGGCGGAACTCGGCGCGGCAATGGTGCGGCTCCGGGGCAAAAACACCGCTCCGGGGCCGGACGGGATTCCTGGCCGCGCCTGGGTTTTGGCCTTTGACGCCCTAGGGGACCGGCTCCTCAGGCTGTTTAGCGCCTGCTTGGAGTCGGGACGGTTCCCTTCCATGTGGAAGACGGGCAAGCTGGTCCTCCTGAGAAAGGAGGGCCGCCCCGCGGACTCTCCCTCCGCGTACCGCCCCATAGTGTTGTTGGATGAGGTGGGCAAGCTTTTTGAGCGCGTGTTGGCTGCCCGCCTCTCCAAACACCTGGTGCGGGTGGGCCCCGGCTTATCCGAAATCCAATTCGGATTCCGGGAGGGCCGATCGACGATTGACGCGATCAGTCGCGTCAAGGCCCTCTCGGAGGAGGCGGTCGCCTCGCGCGGGGTGCTGTTGGCGGTGTCCTTGGACATCGCCAACGCGTTCAACACCCTGCCGTGGGCGACTATTAGGGAGGCGCTCCGATTTCATGGGGTGCCTCCCTACCTGCGCCGAATAGTCGGGGACTACCTGCACCAGAGAAGTGTATTCTGTGTGGGGCGGAACGGAGAGACGTTCCGGAGGGAGGTGTCGTGCGGTGTTCCACAGGGATCGGTTCTGGGTCCGCTCCTGTGGAACATCGGTTACGACTGGGTGCTGCGGGGCGCCCTGCCCCCGGGCGTCGGCGTAACTTGTTACGCCGACGACACGCTGGTTACGGCCCGGGGAGAGGACTACGGGGCAGCTGCCCGTCTTGCCACGGCTGGAGTGGCTCTGGTTGTCGGCAGGATTAGGATGTTGGGACTGGAGGTGGCGCTGGAAAAGTCCGGGGCCCTTCTATTTCACGGGCCTCGGAGGGCGCCGCCACCAGATGCCCACATCATTGTTGGAGGGGTCCGCATCGGGGTGGAGCCGAGTATGAAATACTTGGGGCTCCACCTCGACGGCCGCTGGAACTTTCGCGTCCATTTTAGCCGCCTAGCCCCCCGGCTGATGTCGGCGGCGGGAGCGCTTAGCTCTCTGCTGCCGAATATCGGGGGGCCGAGTGTCATCTGCCGCCGCCTCTATTTGGGGGTGGTGCGGTCGATGGCCCTTTATGGGTCGCCCATTTGGGCTGGCGCCCTGAATCGCCGAAACGTCGCCCTCCTAAGGAGACCTCAGAGGGCGATGGCGATCAGGGTGTCGCGGGCGTACCGCACCGTCTCCTATGAGGCGGCGTGCGTTTTGGCGGCATCGCCGCCCTGGGATTTGGAGGCGGAGGTCCAAGCGTCAGTGTATTACTGGCGCGCTGACCTCCGCCTCCATGGCGAGGAGCCCACGCACAGGGCGGTGGAGACGCGAAGGTCCCAGGCTCGACTGGTCCTGGAGGCCAGGTGGAATGAGCGACTGGCCCAGCCCCGCTACGGGGTGAGGACAGTCGAGGCTGTCCGTCCAGTACTAAGAGAATGGGCGGACAGACGGCGCGGACCGCTCACCTACCGGCTTACTCAGGTGCTCTCCGGACACGGGTGTTTCGGAGAGTACCTCTGCAAGATAGCCGGTAGGGAGCCGACAACCAGATGTCACCATTGTGAGGTGTGTGACTGGGACACGGCGCAGCACACGCTGGAGGAGTGCCCGGCGTGGGCCGCGGAGCGCTGTGCCCTGGTCACCGTGATTGGCCCCGACCTTTCGTTGCCGACCGTCATATCCAAGATGGTCGGCGACGACAGGTGCTGGGGCGCAATGAGTTCCTTCTGCGAGACTGTCATCTCGCAGAAGGAGGCGGCGGAGCGGGAGCGTGAGGACGATCCTTACGCCCCGGACGTCCGCCGCCGGAGGAGGGGGCGCAGGAGACGCGCTTATGTCGCTCTCCTGCCCCCCACCTAGGGGCTCCGGGTGGCGGGGCCTCAGGGGACCCTGCCACCCGTAAACTAAAAGCCCCGAGAGGGCGCGCGCGGTGTTCCCGCGCGCCTTTCTGATGTCGAAAGGGGAGAGCAGTCAGGCTCTCCCCTGGGGACGAGAGGTGGTCGGGTCCGAAAAAAAATGACCCGGCCGGCACCCACACGGGGGGGCCTGCTATGGTTGAATCTTTTAAGTTCCCAACTGGCCCCCCCCATTGGGTGAGAGAGGGAACACCCCAGGTTTTTTAGTGGGTATACCAGCGCGTATTCTTGCTGGGAGTCCCACACGCCCCGCCGGTGCCGTCCCCTAGCCGGCGGGTAGTGCATGAAGCATTTTTCCTGGGAATCAAAAAAAAAAAGGTCAGCTGCAGTTAAAGAGGTTTTATAACCATTAACAAACTGTAGTAACTGTAACTGTAACAATTACAGAGTCCAAGACATTACACTTCAAAATAGTTTTAAAATCTTCCAATCACAAAACTTATTTGATCTAAAAACAAATATAATTTTGGTTGAGACACTTGAGCGTTACATGCTATTTTTCAGCAGGTCCCTACTCAACGTCAAAATTTTCAGGTTGACCCGTATAAATCACGAGCCAGTCACTCGTTCGGCTTTTGGCATCGTTATAGTGCACTGCGGGACAAATAAATGTAGACAGAAATAAAAATAATATATTTGATTATGTACATAATTATATAACTAAAGTAACAAAAGTTCTTGTGTTCTAGGTTAGTTGCGCTTTTTCTTTGAATGAGTTTTTTAACAATATAAATAATGCAGTTGTCAAGAATGTCTTGTTTTCATCGTTTTAAAGTGACTATAATAGTATGTAATGACTGCGACTGCGACTGCTTGTGTTATTGGGTTTTTCTGTCCAGATATTCTCAGTACCAGACGAAGTCTGAAACTATACTCGTAAAACGGTAATGTGGGGAGTGGGACTTAAAAATGTTACCTGCAAAATGTAGGCAGCTACGCTACACCTTCAGGGATCTATGCTTGACACGATGTAAGTGAGTATTGATAAAGAGAGCGCTGGACTTTCAACATACATAGACTCAAGTCTGGCATATGGCTGAAGGGGACAGAAGATTTTCAACCGACATTTTTTAAACTGCCTCGTTTCTAGAATTCATGCTGGTACTGAGATATTGCTTACATATGAAAATGTACTATAGATGTATTAGCTGTTGCTGCCACCTACATTTTGGACCCTAAGTTGAATTGGAGATATCATTTTAGCCATCTACCCGACACATTTCTAGAATTGGCGCTGTTACGGTTATTTTCTCATTTATAATAATATGAAAGAAAGAAAGAAAAATATTTATTTTGGCTCATAAAAGGACACATCCAAAATATAAAGAAATAAAAAAAATAAAAAGCAGGACACTAATAATAACTAAAAAAATATGCTCGGCGCAATAATTATAAATAATTGCGTTAATTAGATATACCTATATAAAAATATAATATAAATCGGAGAGCCACTCCCGATCTAGTCTCAGTCACATAAACAAAATATTCACAAAAAAAATGTAAATCGTCAAATTTCAAATTAAATTGCATTTCAGTTCATATTTATTATACTAGATCGACACTCTACTCTACACAAGTTTTATTACAAGAATTTTCGATCACTGCATACTTTCTTCTGTCCGAAAGTGTATCAATTCATCGGACTTGCTGACGCGGAAGGGTCGGTGTATTATGTTAAGCACGCTTTTAAAATGCAAAGTATAATATTATTGCGGCACATTTTCATATGACGATATTAGGAGTAAAACGGTTTATAACACATAGTATTCACGCATGGATAACACCGAAGTGGTATATTCAAGACTACTAGATTTTTCCCGCGGTTTCACTCACTCCATTTCTGTTCTCCTGACAACGTGTATGCATAAATTGTGTGATGATCGGTCGAGTAATTAAGGCGGGAAAGCGAGACAAACAAACTTGCATTCGCATTTATAATATTAGTAAGGATTACGACCACTTTACTTTTACCTCAGAACGTACGGAACGACATTGTAGAAAACAGCCTGAAGTAATATATATATATATATATTTATTTATTTATTTATTTATTTATTTACAACATACTTACATCTACCATTACAGAAATTTCCAATGCGGTAAACGTAGACAATTTGGTTTGAAATAACATATAACTATCAACTATCACTAAGTACACGGTAGGTGACCTTAGTGAATTCGCTCAGTGAACAAGTGAATATATCCACGACATCGGCGACCGCATTGAGCGCGCGCAACGCACGCGTGAGCGGCGCCCTCTGTAGCAGATTGGTGCGCGCGCGCGGCACCACTAGGAGTGGTGGCCTCCGCCGTCGCCCAATATAATCGTTTGGAATGCAAAAGCTAATCTGCGACAAAATCGGTGGATTTTGAATCCTACCACGTAATAACTTAAACAAGTAAGTAGCAAGTGTCACTTCGCGCCTTACTCCTAACTTATAATAACCGACCATGCCGAGAACAAACAAAGACGGATATAACAATGGATACCCAGGGTATACTCCATACAGCTTTAAATATATAAATCTCGTGTATTTATTTTGTATCCGTTCCACCATTGCTGAGTACTTAGTCTCACTAGGACTCCAGATAGCCGCATTATGTTCGAGATGACTCTTCACAAGAGTATATATATATATATATATATATATATATATATATTATATAGAAGCAATATTAGCGGAGACACCGTAGGTACTTCTAAGCTTATAATTTACATAATTATATGCAAACTCTTTGTCTTATTCTATTAGGTTTATTTTGGAAAATAAACATTTTGAATTAAGATATTTCTAACTGAACGATCCAGTAACACTTTAACCAAACAGAAAGTCGGACTTACGAGATAGATCTTGCAAAAATGTGCTAAAATAAGTTTTATAAAATATAATAGTAATATCAGCCCTGTATATGAACTCACTCATACACTGGCCCAACGTGGTGGACTATGGCCTAACCCTTCTTATAATAAGGAGAGGCTGTTGGCCCAGAACGGTTTGGCAGTCTTCAGATATCATCGAGAACACCGGTCTCCCACTAGGCTATCGCTGCTCCATGCTTAAATTCACGTATCACATAATATTAACTTTTGGCAACAACCAGTGGTTCATCTATCACTAAATGGTAAGTGACTAATGCAACCTATGACGTACCAATGTGTCACGGTAATATTATCTAACAGTATTGTAACTCAGCTCTGTCCTTGAAATAATTACCTACAGCTGCGCGGTCCACGAATGCGCTTAATGGGCAGCAGGTTGCCCACCTACAGTATTTAAATTGTATATACCTAATTGAGTTTCTTTCTAGTTTAGTAATTGTAAATATTATGGTACATTAAAAAAAAAAATTGTTTTGAATATAGGAAGTGTTCAATAAAAATCATGTATGTTTTTGATTGGTAGATTTAATAAAAAACAACCTTATATATTTGAGACTGCCAAAAAAGCTTTATTGTTAAATTTAATAGTATAAAAAAATCCGCATTCGGATAAAAACTTTAATAAAAATACTTTTGTTTATTTGTTCTTATTTCAATCAAATATTAAGAAATCGCACGCTTACTGCTTACAAAACCATCACGCCATCCGTTCAGCGCTGCGGCGCATTCGCGACTGGTTGCATACTGAGTGCATACCAACCTCGAGGCGCGTAGGTATGACTCGCGTTCCGATCGTTTGTATGAAGATAGAATACTGTTAGATAATATTACCGTGAATGTGTCATACGGGACATCGCGCGCGTTGCATACCCTTCTAGAAGAGGCACCTGTGCTGCTAAAACAATCGATAAACATTAGTGACAGTTTTAAAGAATCAATTACAATGACATTCGTTACGAACTTAACTTAGACCCTTGCAGAAGATACACTCTACTTTTCAAAAACACAAATAATATTCAAACAGTCAAACAATAAAACATTGCAAATTCATAAAAGGTAATTCTATACTTACCTTTAAGCCTTCGAAATATATTTGCATATATAAAACCTCCATTAACGCAACCAAATTTCAATTTACTAAACGCTGTTTAGCCAAAATATCTAAAATTTACATCAACACGCCCAACGCCCGCCATTTACATCGCCAATTCGTATTCTATGCGCCTTATAGTGCTTTTTAAACAGTCGTAAAAATAAACAGTAAACATGTACTTGCAATGAAAGTACTATTAAACCCGTTACTACAGGGTAGGACATAATTTATCGCTCGATGTTGTTATAGATTTACGCTGTGTTCTTTGTCGTTGCTGGATGTTGACTTAACAAAAACGGGAGGGCGTCTAAAAAATTTCATTATGATCTTACGATAGTTGCCATTAAATGCGTCGACTATTCTTTTTGCAGGAGGCACGTCGCGCATGACACGTAGGAATAACGTATCGTATACGTCGCGAATTCCACAGGCTGCAGGAGAACGACGCGACGTCGTAAAGAATTCTACGACGACGTCGGATCATATTATGCAAACATGTTTATGTGTTCGTAACGCTCTCATACAGCCTGCAAAATACGCGACGTATACAAATATTTGCTACTACGACTTATATTTATTTATTTATTTTATTTATTTATTAAGAAAGCTTACAGACTAATATACATAATATATAAGACAAAATGTGCAGTAACAATTGCTATTTACAAGCTTCCACAAATATGACATCTGCTGTAAGTACCATTATAAGACAATATTCTAGCTTAGGACAAAAACAAAACATAAAATATATGTATTTATATATATATATATATATATTATTTTCTATAAACAATGTAAATCGTTATTATTTGTGCTTCTAATACTACCAAAGAACTCTCTGCTCAGTATGCGTCGTAGGGTCGTAGTTTTAGTATGAAACATATCAACATCTAAATGTTGGGCGATACTATTAAAACTAGCTGAGCTACGGGAAAAGAAAGTGTTTCGTCTGTAATTGACAGTTGTATATCCTATATCCAGTAACGGACGCTGTCTTAATCCAGCATGAGGAGTTCTGAAACTTACCTTGGAAAGCAGTTGCGGTGAATCAATAATACCGTTGGTGATACTCATAATAAATGTGATGTCATTTATTTGCCGGCACAGTTCTAATGTCAAGAAGTGATATCTCTTACACATATGTAAGTAACCATTTGATTGTTGCCTAGATTTAAAGTCCAAATGACGCAAAAACTTCTTCTGGACTGACTCAATCTGAGACTTGTATGTGTCATATTGGGGGTTCCAGACCTGTGACGCGTATTCTAAATGACTTCGAACGTAACTGCAGTATAATACTTTTATTGGCTTTAGAGTACTAGAATCTGCTGTTGATCTTATAATAAGTCCTTATGTGCGAAGTCCTCGAAATTTGCAGGTGCACCCCAGGCCAAATACGGGTATTAGTTGAATTTACTTGATTACTAAACATGGGTTTACATATTACTAATTATCATCGCAAATAGATAAACACAGAACGCATAACAAACATTCGAAAATATATTATTAAAATCAGCCATTGGAGTGAGGCTATAACACCAACAAAGATATTAGGCGAAAATCTTACATCTTCTACTGGACTACATGCTCTAAATTAGAACATTAAAATGTTATAGTCAAGCATTTAATTTGTGATGATAAGTGGAGGGGACATTGCTTGTTTAGGTCTTTAATTTCTGATTTTATTATACGAGACAGCAACATAGTTGTGCTCTCAAAGATTTGGCAATTTTTATTGATTCCGTCATTAAATTTTAATAGCCTCATAATTACAAAGAGCTTCCTTCGTGAAAGACGTCAATAGAATTAAATAGTCTCTTTCGACTGTTAAAATAATAAACTAATAACTTGATATGTACAAATATACCTACTACTATTTGTGGACCACATACACTTTTGTTTTATTTGGTGATATAACCCACAATTCTAAGAAAGTGAAGGAAAAGCATTGGTTAGGGCGAGATGGCTCCTTCAACGTAAGGTTCATCCGTGCAGTTGACCATTACAATGATGACGACGTATTTTAGAATAAAATAATGACTGTGTAAGTTGTAGCATCATAAGTAGTTTGTAGGTACCTATCTAAGAAAATATTTGGAAAGCAAGATTATTTACTAATAGCATCAAGAATCAATAACTGGAAAAAAAGGTTTGGTGTTACAAAAAAAAAGGAGCAATCCAGATCAAGAACATCTCAGGCTTTTTCAAGTTGGAAAGATTTTGGAATAACGTCTGGTTAAACACATTTTTAAGGAACTTAAAATTGCTCTAGGTCGTGTAAATGCCTCCTGCACTGATGTGCGAGAAGTCTCGAGTTCGATTTATGTGTCGGGTATAATATTATTGAGTATCTTTCAGAAAATTCTCAGTGGTAGCAAGTGCGGAACTGTATTTGATAGAGAACAATAGGCGCGCTCTTTATAACGTGCGACTTACAACCTTAATTGGCAAAATCTGGACATATATGATTAGTATTTCGCGTGGTTGCACGGGCCGTAAGCGGCCCGCGAGGGGTGAAGGTAACAAAAAACTAATTTTAGATTTGGATTCAGGGACCTTAAAAACCCCCAAAGCCAAAAAATTACCGATGACCCACAGTGGCCTTGTCTACTTCTATGACATTAAATTTGTTCGAACACACCCCACCTATCTCTAACCGTTTCGGAGATATTAGAGGTCAAAGTTTGTATGGCGGCCATGTTTTTTTGTATGGAAGTCATGTTTTTTTTCGCCCCTCTTAAAAGTTGCTAGGGTTTTAGGAAGATTTTATTCGAGAACGACTCCCGTAGATATCACCGTTTCCAAGATCCGATGGGGTACCACCACCAAGAGCCGACTTTCCGAAGGTCAGGCATTTTTTTCCGGGCCTTCTGAACGATTCTCTATACGACGCTATATTTACTTATTACTTATGACTCCCACTTGTATGACTTCTCAGTGAGGCAGTGGTAATTTAAGTATATACTACATTTGATGTTTGTTTTACTTTCATAGTGCACGCTAATTAATATGAATGCTTATGCCGGCTGTATAGGCGTGTATGTACTTAGAAACGCCATCTGTGTAAACGCTTTCATTGAACATTACAACTTGGCAGGGCTTGCGCACGCTCTGTTCCGAACTGCTGTTTGACGGCGCGGCGGCTTATTCCATGAAAACAACACAAGGTTGTTTGACTATAATCTTCTCTTCTTTAGTTCCGTAGTAGTGTTTAGTGATTTCATACAACAGAACAAAGCATTGCATAAATTATAATATAATGCTTATAACTATTGAATCTTATGCCAGTACTAACTGACCCGTGCAAATACGACTACGTCACATAAGAGATTTTTCCCGTTTTTGCAACATTTTTCATTGATGCTCCGCTCCTATTGGTCGTAGCGTGATGTTATATAGCCTTTAGCCTTTCTCAGTAAATGGGCTATCCGACACTAAAATATAATTTTTAATTCGAACCAGTAGTTCCGAAGATTATCGCGTTCAACCAAACAAACAAACTCTTCAGCTTTATAATATTAGTATAGATTAATAACTGTTTAATATTCATCCCTCTATCTGATAAAGTTAACAACAACATTTTATTGGTATTCTATCCGACACATATCCGTTTTCAATCAAATCAAAATCAAATCAAATTCTGCATTCACTTTAGGCCGATATACAGTTATGAATGGACCGTGTTGTGCAGAAATTATCCAATCCACAAAAACATAAATAAAAGTTATGCTGATTTGATACATAAGTTAATTTTTTCTTGTGACTGTTATTCTACTACATCATGTTATGAATATAGATTTTTGCATTACTTGATGTTTATTTAAAAGACCTTCATACTTATAGATAAATTAAAAAGAACCTCTGGATCATTTTTGCACAACACGGTCTAATTGAGAACAGACCCTTCCCTCTACAGACTACTCCAGTTTATGATATATGATATAACAATTGAGAACAATATAATAAGAATAATATTATCAGCCCGGGTAATGAATCGTCCCACGGCTAAGCATGGGGCTCTTCTCAGTGTGAGAAGGGTTAAGCCATAATCCACCAAGTTGACAGACATCTTCAAGAACATTATGCAGAACTCTTAGACATGCAGGTTTCCTTGCGATGTTTTACTTCACCACTTTGAGCGATAAATCTATTTAATACGCTTATAACTATTATGACTGACGCTGTCGAATTAGAGACTAGAAATTTTGCTCGAGCCGGGCATCGAACTGGCTCAGCAGTCATATTCCCTACGTTGTTACTACGTCTGTGCAACTGAGGTAGCAATTATATATATTTTGTATGAGCTTAGGTGAACAGCAGCTACTGCCAGTCAGATTTAAAATCTCTATTAATGGATTTATAACCATTTCATTGAGGAATGTTTTAGGCTAAATAACATCACGCTACGAAGGACAGACCCTTTTCTCTACGACTATCCAAGTTTATGATATAGCGTTCCCCTACACCAACCGTTAGGTTATATTAGAGGAGCCGCTGTACCTTCCAGCGCCCGAGAGCACCTTCCGGAACCAGTTATAGACTGGTCTTGTCCCCAAATCTCGACTCTCCACCCTAACCTCAGAGATCCGGTTCTCGTAAGACAATTACTAATGCGGTAGATGTATTTAATTAAAAGATAAAGTAAATATTGTGTGATTCGAAAATTGGCCATGTGACGCTGTGTGTCTTTAGTAGTATTTTTTTATACTACTAAGTTGGCAAACAAGCATACAGTCCACCTGATGGTAAGTGGTCCCCGTAGCCTATGGACGCCTGCAACACCAGAGGCATCACCTGCGCATTGCCGACCCTTTAGGAAAGGAAGTGGGAAGGGGAAGGAGCGGGAAGAGGAAAAGAGGATAATTGGGCATTCCGGCACTCTCGCTCACCGAACGAAACACAACAGTAGGAATACTGCTATTTCACGTCGATATTCTGTGGGAGGGTAGCCCTTCCTCGGTCGAGCCGGCCCATTCATGCTGAAATCAGCGAGGCTCTACTACTACCAAACCAGTTTTCTGTAGCGAATCTGACGACAATATCTAAGAGCACAAAAGAACATTATAGTTACCAAGTAGGTTTGTGGGCTGACTGAAGTACAGAATATCATCAGTACCGGACTTCAGAAAAAAGTCGTTTTGAGGAGACACCATCTTAATAGCAATTCAAATACTGCGTAGCTTATATTGGATATAGCTATATAATAACACTAGCTGACCTGTGCTACTTCGTCTATTTCACATAAGAGAATTTCCCCGTTATTGCTACATTTTTCATTGATGCTCCGCTCCTATTGGTCGTAGCGTGATGTTATATAGCAATTCGGACCAGCAGTTCCTGAGATTAGCGCGTTCAACCAACCAAACACACAAACTCTTCAGCTTTATAATATTAGTATAGATTTCAATCTTTTTCTTTTTAAAAAACAATTCCTTCACCAGGAATTATTCCTGTGTCAGGGGACTTTACAAACATTCAAACAACGGACACAAAGAACACCCAGACTCGGAACAACCATTTGTGGATCACACAAAGTTTTGTCTCGTATGGGATTCGAATCCACACCACTTGGCATGGGGGCAGTGCCGAGGCGACTACTAAGGCACTACGCCATCCATGAATTCAATAACTCTATGTTTAGTACACAGAATACGGCGTTGATCGCCCTCACTTCTTCAAGCGAACATCCCCCTCTCTACGACTATCCCAATATTTATGATATAGCGGTCCCCTACACCAACCGTATAGGTTATATTAGGGGAGCCGCTGTACCTTCCAGTGCCCGAGAGCACCTTCCGGGACCAGTTATAGACAGGTCTTGTCCCCAAATCTCGACTCTCCACCCTAACCTCAGCGATCCGGTTCTCGTAAGCGAGCTACCTCGTGCCCAAGTGACACTACCTATTCTACCAGACCAGATAGGTACCGGAGCAATAAAGCCGCTCACCACCCGCAATATTTACGACATATAAAATTCTACCTTGTAGCTAGACCATAATTAAATTAACCTTTATGTTTTGTAACTCGAGCCGAGTTATCAAGTTGACATGGCACGAAGCTTGACAGAGGTCTACGAAATCGACACATTTTGACAGGAGGCCGGACACATGTCAAGCCGAAAGAGGGACCGAAGAATTTGACAGGTTAATCTATACGGATCCAACCTTTATTTAGAATCGTTTCGAAGGTAATGTCACTTGTTTGTTAATTTGTATATATTATATTTGTATAATTTTGTACTTAACCCTACAAATATTTTAACTAAATTCAGCTTTAAAAAATTTCCCTCACTACTGGTATGGTAGTGCGGCTGGAAGTGTCTTATCAAATCCTTACTTAACAGTTTCCCTGTCCGATGTATTACATATATATAAACATAACAATAGATTTTCTATTCTGTCTATCACGGGACAGAGAAAGGGTTAATATTAGAAATATATTTTATTTTTCATACTACCAAAGTGGCAAAGAAGCCTACGGCCCACCTGATGGTAAGTGGTCACCGTAGCCTATGGACGCCTGCAACACCAGAGGTATCAATTATGCGTTGCCCACCTGTAAAAACCTTCTTTTAACACCCTTTTTGAAGAACCATATACTGTAATTTTGTAGGAAAACCTCGGCATAGAGTTCATTTCACAACCTGAGCGTCCGCGGGAGTAAATTCCTTTGGAACCGTTTGATGCGGCTCCAATTAGGTTGTTAGATGTGAGTTTTAGTTTGTTACGTTTTTACGCTTAACTACTCAACCGATCGTCATTAAATTTCGCAAACAACGTGTAAGCGAAAGGAGAATGGGCGTTTTGGGCTATCGGCGGCCATTGATGAAGTTAGTGTCAAATGAAAGTACTGATACTTAAGAACAACTTTTGCTTTGAACGTTTTATTGTATTCCATTTAGTTTAGCTAAGTAATTGCATATCACATAATAATAATTTATTATTTGTATGTACCTAATGCTATTGTGTGTACCCAATAAAACCAGTTTGATGAGTTCGACTACCTGCTCAAGCGAGCGACCAATCAGCGCCAAGCGATAACAAAGACATCGGACGGCTCGGCGCGTGCGTCGCTCTCTTTTTATTTGTGTGCCGCGCAGTCCTTCGATTACGCTTGCTTCGTTGAGTACTGTGCGATTTGTTTGTTTCTTGTGCGCTTCCCTTTGATCTGTTTTTTCTTCCTGGACTTTGTTTACTCCTAATCTGATAACTTGGCATTCATTTTTGGACTTTGATTCTCTTTGTGAAGTGGACTTTAATGAGTATGGCACAAAATCGACCAATCTGTATTTTGTGCAATAGATCAGTGGTAAACAGAAGGAGGTTCGAGATAACTCACGCTCTTTTTTAAGGAAAATGCCGCAATCGCTCAATATATTATTGAAGCTATTGCTCCACAGCCAGTAAGTTTTTATTTAAATTAAGTACTTACTAATAAGAAGTGATGTAGTAAAGAAGCATTTTTCGAACCTTTAGGTTATGCATCACATCACATCATATGTGCTTAACGTAATAAGGTCATTTTTATTTTATTATGCGTTTAGATAATAATGTGTCATGCTAACAAATGTATATTTTATTAGTTTACTATCTTCATTCACAAGTCAATATCTTCATTCCAGATTCAATACAACGCCTTGGAATACGTTTGTAGACCATGCTGGCAGCAAGGTCAACGAGCTGTACAGCCTAATCCAAACCCTGCCCCTCATGAATGTGTACTGCAGATTGAAGAATATTCTCGAGTGCCTAATACCGCAGTGAGATGCATGTTTGATAGATGTACAAGAACTACACGTCATCGCATTCCAGAAAACATTCGGGTATCACTTTTGGTGGATTCCAACTTGTACATACCAGCAGAAGCCAGAATATGTGAAACACATTTATTATCCAATGACTGGGACGAGATTATCGATAGTCCAAATCTACTGCACGACTTCAATAGTACTCATTTCGTAGAGATGATGGGTCTTATGAAAGCAGCTGTGTCAAGAAGTGCTATTCTGAACTTTGAAAACATTGAAAACATGGAGACGAATGAAATACATGTTCGGCTGGGTCTCAGTCGAGAACAATTCTATGAGATCTTAGTACAGACGCCTACTTTGTTAGGTTCGAACTCAAAAACCGCTCTAGCCATTTATTTGATAAAGTTGCGTAGTGGCGAAAGCAATGAAAGGCTAGCAACGCTTTTTCAAATGAGCAGAAGAACTCTAGAGAGACACTTAAAAAGAGCAAGAGATTGTTTATCGGCCGACTTCGTGCCTAGACACCTAGGTTTTGATCACATAGACAGAAGACAGGTGATTGAACGTAACTTGTACGTGCCAAACGCCTTGTTTGGAAACCCAAACTTACCAATCGAAAATAGAAAAGCAATTTTAATAATGGACGGAACATACATCTATATCCAAAAAAGCTCCAATCACTCGTTCCAAAGAGAAACATATAGTTTACATAAGTTTTCAAACCTTTTAAAACCATTTTTAATTGTGAGCTGTGATTGTTATATATTAGATGTCTGTGGGCCATACGCAGCTACCGACTCCGATGCCTCAATCGTACAAAGAATGGTGTATGATGAGGAAGGTACATTCCATTGGTACTTTCGATCTGGTGATATTTTTATTTTAGATCGTGGGTTTAGAGACGTGTTGCCCGATTTAGCAAGTTTCAATTACTCTGCTTATATGCCCGAAACTAAAAACCGCGGTGCTGATCAGCTCACCACCGAACAAGCGAATTGAATCTAGATTGGTCACCATATGCCGCTGGGCGGTAGAAGTAATAAATGACAGATTCAAGCGGGATTTTTAGTTGTTCCGGCAGGATTATTTTAATCGGGCTTTAAGCCATATGTTTGAGGACTTCAAAATAGCAGCATCATTGATTAATGCTTTCCAGGAGCCCATCCGGGACAGTGTTCATGCAGCCACATTTGTGGATATCATAAATGACCGCTTGAATCGACCAAATCTCCTGGCGGATTTTGTTGTTTGCAATAACATAAATAGACAAAGAGCAACGTTCGTAAGTATAACTGGTGATCAGACTATGTTTGAAGATTTTCCAAATCTCTCAGAAGAAGACCTTATTATGTTTCCTCTTGGTACATACCAAATCAAGCTAGCCCGTAGTTATTATGCTGAGCATCTTGTACAGGGTTTGTATAATATTGAGGTGTACCGAGAGCAACAAATAAGAGGGCTTAGCGAGTATATTGAAGAGCAAGATGTTTCGATCCTACGAGTCCGAATTCAGTCTAGACACGTGAGGTCCAGGGTTTATTATTCTTATATTGTAATTGACCGCCAAAGAAATGGACGAGAAGCGATCGCTCATTATTATTGTTCGTGTTTGAGTGGAAGGCGCACGGTCGGATGCTGCGCACACATTATGTGCGTAGTCTGGTACCTCGGTTGGGCAAGAAATCAAGCCGTAGAGATACGACTATCAGCAGCGGAATGCTATTATAGAACACGAATAGGTAATAATAAACCCTGGAACTCCTTAAAAAACATAGTTTATATAATTATTGTTGTAATCATTAATAATGCAATATGTGCTATGCTATATTATTAAGTAATAATTACATGTTGTTACTATCCAAGATTTCTTATTTCACCTTCAGTTGCCATTTTTGCTCTAAACATAGGCTAGGATTATTCAATTATTCATATCATCCTCAAAAATGAAAATGTATTTTATCCACTTTTGTAGTACATTTGGGCGATGATACATCTCCACTGTAATGGTAGGACTACATAATATAAATACATACTAGAATTATTCTTGGCCGCGGATAGCCCACGCTCCATACAATATTGCCCATTCTCCTTTAATGATGATCGGTTGAGTCAGGGGTAGATAAGGACATACCTTTCACCAGAAGAAAATGACAGTTCTCGAGGGGTAGAAATTTATTGACAAAATCTAGATTAGTGAATCGTCGCGACGGGGCCGCGCGAACCATTTGCACATGTGGTCGCGACTCCACCGAGGATTTGGCCTGCCGTATGAAACGGCAGGTCACTACACGAAGAGACCTACCCATTGGCACTTCTCACTTTAAACCCTACTGTCCTCCCCCCCCTGGAGGGGAGACGGACTCGACACAGAGGTGCGCGTAGGTACACGCACACTGCCTCTCGGATCTGGTGCTGATCGGATGGTGGGCAGGCCCACAAAGCCAACTACCCCCAGGTGAAACCTCAGGGTGGCTGGAGGTCGCCTCGCGTCCTCCGGCGTCCGGCTCTGCGGTTGGGGAGAGGGTTTAAGCGCTCCCTCTCTCAACACTTTACCAGACCCAACATTCGAACCCGAGACCTCATTCTCAGCATTTTAAGCCAATGTATTGTTTTTCAACACTCGGGTTCCAAACATTTGCAATTTTTTTTTTACTTGGGTAAATGCTACTGATGCATACCCTCTCGCCACAAGAGAGGCGAGAGGGTTATGTCCGGCTCTACCGTACTTCGGGCCTACGCAGCTACGGACCAAAACCCCACGGTGTGCCTACTCGACTCGTTGCCTTGTGTAGTGGATGGACGGGTTCCAAACCCTGGTCCTGCCTTTAAAGTTACTGTATTTTCCTATCAAGACATTGTCAATAGCAACTCTGAGGTAGGATGTTGGCTATGTTGCGCACCCTCGTGCGTCAGATAGCTCATAAAGCTGTAGGCCTTGTGCCTGATCTCTCTCCGGTCGTGTTGTATTGCCGTCCTGTCAAATTATGAGAGTTAGGAAATAGAGAGTGTACTTACTTGTGCTTGCGTAACACTTCTGCATGATAATATCCCCCTGTGCTGACTAGTCGTCTTTCAAATTGACCGCCTTGTACGAAATTCGGTCTGATAGACCTAAATCATTAGGCAATGAAAGTGTGCGGTACAGAACTGTCTCACACAGTTTTATTTCATTCCTGTTTCAGTTTGGCTCCAGTAATAATTAATCTGGAGTCGCTTCATAGGCACAATCTTTTCGGGACATCTTTACGGATAAAATAATTTTTAAAGTTGATTTTTCCCGCATATGTTTCAACGACTGTACATAAAAGAAATTATTAAAAGAAATATTATTATAAGTTATATTATGTTGATTTTCATTTTTAACAATCGAAATGTTGGCTCTCACATGCAAGTACCTTAAAATTTATCGTTATAAGACACAATTATAGAAACTAATAGTCGTCCGAAGGTCAATATTCAATAGTAAAGTATATAAATTATATATTACAGAACTTGGAATTGCTTGATTCCTAGTTTCCGACCGAACTTTCGGTTTCGGTATCGGCCTAGTTTCAGCAAAAAAACGAGATTCGGCTTAGTTTCAGCTGCTATCCAGCCGAAACTATGGCTGAAACCGAAACTGAATTCGGAAGATTCGCACTGCGATTGGAAATGCTCGGTGTACTGCGCTGCGAGCTACTAACGGCCATTATTAATAAAGTATCTTCAATCCTAGATTAAATTTGATCTTGGATTGCTGCATATCTACATATGGTCGCCTATCTACGTGCCAATATCTCAACCCGGCTATCCATTTTTTTATGGATTACAGATTGCAAGCGATGCCATGAGCGATCCATTCCCTCTTAACCATTCCGTTTTATGTAGAATATTCGGTTGGAAGTGGAATATTTTGATGTTTGAATTTTGGTTTTTGCCACATAGTCGTGTCATAACTTGTTTGTGTTTGCGCCGCAAACTTTGCAGTAGTTTGTTTTGTTTGATACTAGAACTATTCTTGATAATAGAATATTTCAAAACTGGGAAGTATAAGCGATGCCCGCGGCGGAACCTTCTGCTAGTGCTATTTGGAAATCGCACAACGCAGACGTAAGTCACTGTCTCAGTGGATTACGATATGATCGACATTTTTTTAGAAGATAATTCTGTGTTACAAATTAACTATTTAATATAATAAATGCGCCGCAGAGATGCTCGCCGCGTACGACGCAGCGATAGCCGCCGCGTGCTTCGCTACATGCTTGGCGATTCGCCACGGGTACAGCGGCAGGCACCGCCACGCTTGCCATCTCGCAATCCTATAAACAACATCGTATATTGTCATATGTTTGTGTTTACGCGTGCGATGATAAGTGCCGCTTCACGCGCCGCCGTTCCGTAAACTGAAAAACTTCCGACGCGCCGCAAGACGCCACGCCACACGCGACGCGTAACGCCTCGCGTCTCCGTAAATGAAGCCTTAGGATTTAGTTTACTATAATTCATGAATAACAAAATTCGAATTCTTTAATGAGTAGATTTTCGTATGTTACGTACTAACAATAAAGGTTAGGCATCTATTTTAATGTTTTCGGTCAATATAACTTTTTTCTTAATGCTAACTAATTAGCATTAGCATTAAGGTTATTTTTGTTACCTTGGCTCTGATAAGTAAAAGGCATAGAATATATAGGTATATATTATACCTATTACTTATCAGAGTCAAGTAACAAAGAATCGCAGATATTTATTTCTACAGGGATTCTAGTTTATTTCTGTCTATTAAAAAGGTTGCACTGAATTTCTTGTCAGCTCCACCGATAAGTGTTTCTAGTGTACAACTATTTGGTGCTGCTGGTCAAATGTACTCAGGCAGAAGAAGCAATTTACGATTCGAAAATGTTGATAAATTATAATTAGATTGTTTACCTATGAATACTGATCATTATCGGGCCATTAAAATAAGTAATGGTTGTATTATAACAATTAAACATTAAACTTGCACAGTTTTTTTAGTTCGAGAGTAATCTCTTTTAATTATCATATCTTGAATATTATTTGCATCAAACATGTTTAGTAGTTTGTAATGTTTAGTTTTTTGTAGTTCTTATACAAGAGTGAGTTAATATACAAAATGACCAAAATTTAGAATATATTATTTTGTTCTTATGATAAAAGAGTATTGGTTGTTGTTTTTTATCTCAACATAATAGTCAGAAGGCGTCTTTTTTTAATTTGTACCTTTTATTTTATGTTATGCGTAAATAATATAATTATAAAAAGCAGTAGTAAGTATATTTAACAAAACACCTTATTTTAAAAAGCAAAAATAATCTATTTCAAATAAGAAGTGATAATATGTTGTACAGTCATCAATCCTTAGATTAGTTCAAATATCAGATACTGCATAGTTAATATGTAATTTAAAATAAAACTTGTTATGACTGACTAATGGTTTTCTCACGAAAACATGACCTTATATGAAATTTTCGGTGTTCGGAAAACAGACCAAAGCCGAAATTCGGTTTCGGTTTCGGTTTCGGCCCTAAAAACTGGTTTCGGTCGGACGCTATTGATTCATGATTATTTTATTTGGCTTGCCTAAAAAAATTATATAATACAATGAAATAATATATATACTTGACACAAAAATGGCATCTCTGATATATTTATCGATTATGGGATAACATCGCTGACATGCCATGTATGTATGATGTGTATGTGTGTAATAATAATATCAGCCCTGTATTAAACTGTCCCACTGTCAGTGTGAGAAGGGTTAGGCCATAGTCCACCACGCTGGCCCAGTGCGGGTTGGCAGACTTCACATATTTTCGAGAACATTATTGAGAACTCTTAGACATGCAGGTTTACTCACGATGTTTTCCTTCACCGTTAAAGCAAGCGATAAAATTAACTAAGTAGGTATTTAATACGCACATAACTTCGAAATGTCAGAAATGCGCTTGAACTCGATTCCTCTGCTTGGCAGTCTAATGGTTTCCCACTAGGCTATCGCTGCTAATGATACTGTGTAATTAATAATATTTAATAGTTATCAATAACAATAGATATAATAGTAAAGAAAAGATAATACCTACGTAAAATATTTCCGTTTTTTTTTTTACAAATAAATGCTGTTTCGTGGTGGACTTTACAGGCATTCAAACAACGAGCACAAAGAACGCCCAGAATCGGAACAACTATTTAGGGATCACAGAAACTTTTGTCCAGTGTATCGAAACAACAACTCGGCGCAGCAGTGGCAATAGCGAGACGGCCATTTAAACCATTACGCCATCCGTGCGTAGTGGGTGTTGTTTGAAGCACTCGAAGTGTGATACGCGATACTAGTTCGGCGCAGTTTATCTTACTGATTTTGAGATCTTTTAGCTGTCACCGTTTACAAAAAACTACATTTTAAAATGTTGTAGATGTTGCACGTGGAATTTACCGCTAGAGGTACCTAACCTAAGCATGTTGTTTAGTGAACGCACGCTGTAGCACAGAGCGCTGTAGGTATAACTTTGACGTGCTGTGTGTGGACCGTGTAATGTCGACTATGAATTAAAGCATTATCTTTTAATCTATATAATAATATAATTATAATAAAATCGCAACTAACAGATGTCTGTACTCATGATATATTTATTAAAAAATTATACATGGTGTCTATATAAGAGCTTTAGAAGCCAAAACGATTATTTATAGAAATATGCAAGAAGTCTACTTTTTGCACGGAAATTAATAGTGCAAATTTTGTTATTACCCAAGTTTTAATAACATCGAATTAGTAAAGTAAAGCTGAAGTGTGATTACTATTGTCAGTAAGTGCCTATTTAAGAATTTTACTTAACACGCATATTTGGGTCAAGCAAAGCCAAGACAATGAAATTTCCATTATTATATTCGCATTATCTGTCGAAATCTGATGATCTAGTACAGCCTTGCTGGTTTCTATTATAAGGTAATTCAACAAAATTAAATATATTACGATTTTTCATAGGTAGGCTAATACTAGGTCTAGTTCAAAACGATGTCAATTTTTAAACGAAAGGTTTACTGCCATCTCTGACAGCGTATTTGTCAGTTGTCAACGTCATAACATTGTTTTGCTTGGAACAGCGGTTTAGTTCGCCAACTAATGAAAATTATTTGCGCAAACAGCGAAACATTTTACTTTAATTCACAGTAACTGTGTGAAACGCAGTGTTTGGTTCATACTATGTACGATTTCTGACCTCAAAATGTGCGATGAAACTAACGAAGAACGTCAAGACAACGAATTAGCTGCGCTACAGGTTAGTGATATTATAGGTAATAATTATTTTGTAAATAAACAATAATATAAAGTAAAGAAAAGTACTAAGCAACAAAAAATATTATATTGCAATATTCCAGTACTGGTCCCCTACCAACTTAAAAAAAAAGTAATTTCTTTTTTATTTACGCTGTGGCGGGAATATAAATTAGACCAAGGTATGCTCCTGAATGCTAATTATTTTAAAATGTATTTTCCAAAAAGTACGCCTCTCATCATTTTTTTATACACTAAGTCTGATAGTCTGTTATTCCTAAGGAATTAAATAAAACATATCTAATTATTATAATTATGGAAATAATCATTAAAAACTCTTTTTATTACAAACTCATTCTAAATCATCCATTCTTTCGTAGTTATATTGATAGTATTTTTTTTTATATTGGTAAATATTTTGTGTTTACGATAATAATGAACAGAGTTTTATGTGGTCATAATATATGTTACAGGCAATTTACGGTGAAGCCGTAGTGGACAACCGAGAAACAGTGGCATGGAAAATATGGAGACCTCTCGATCTAATGTTAACATTGCATCCATTACACAATTCAGACATCAAAGGTGTTCACTGCTCTGTTACACTGCATTTCAAATGTTGTACCAGTTACCCTGACAGGTAAGCATCACATTTAGAGCCATTGGTGCCAATTCTGTTGTCACTAAATTCTCTTATCTTAGCTAAAAATCTCTAAAATTTAGTTTAGTCCTGTCACTTTTAGCGATTTCAGAATACAAAATGTCATTTGACAGGACTAATCTAAATTTTAGAGATTTTTAGCTAAGATAAGAGAATTTTGTGACAACAGAATTGGCACCATTATATCAATTACAGATCATCCCTTCTAAAATTGTCTAGATGATGTACACATAGTCATAGATGCCATTGTAAACTTAGATTACTTTAAAAATACTATTTTGTGTTTATATTTGTATGATGTAACATACATATGATCTTTCTGTTATAATGATGTTATATTTGTTAAAGATTTCTACCATTTTTTGGCATCAATCATTAACTAAACAATACTATTATTTTCACCTTTGAATATGTATGTTTGGAGACTCTAATCTCAATAATTATCAGTCCAATTCAAAATTATGATCAGTTTAAAAAGGCTTATAGAGGGAATATAGAGAATTCCTCATAGCCCTAGTAATATTCCCTGGAAATAATTTCTCAATGGCAAAGAAATACCAATATTCTAAATAAATTGTATTAGTATATTCTAGCTATGTCAAAGTAATAACTATGGTTTAATTTGGCATATAGGTGGCAAAATTACCAATATACAATGTGTCACAGATATAACGCACAACCTCAAACACCCCAATTAGATTATTAAATCGTAATAATAATATAATCATTAAAATGTTACTTTTATGTACTTAAATATTTTAATTTAACGAATTAGTTCTCCTTATTGTGTGCGGATAGTATGGGTATATTACAATAGATCTAACATTATTGCCTTTATTGCATCAAAAACCTTATTGCCTTGAATTATGATACATTTTCGTTTATTTCGACTTTTCAAAGAAAAGGATGACTATAATTTATGTTGTTTTAAGTATTTTAGAGCAAAAAAATACCTATATTAAAATGTCAGAAATGGATTCAGTAGCAGATTCTGAACAAAGTACTTTCAGGAAGTGCGTTTAACATATTACATATTGTATAAAAGTTAATATGTTTCTATGAAAATTTCACACCAATTTAGCAAAGACCTCATAACTTTAAAACGGACCACAAATTAACACAGGATGTCTTTTTAAACAGCTACATTCACAATGTTCATCAAAGGTTTCAGGTCCCACATAAAAGATAGAAATCCTATTACCTTCTAGAAGGCACAGTTCCAGGCTTCATGCAGCTACTGAGAATTTATTGTAAGAAAACTCAATAAAATTTGTCCCTTTCAAAATCAACCCGAGATCTTATGCATAGCACTACCACTGTGAAACATACAGATTCATACCTATATATAATGATGTAAACTGTTCTGCAGCGACACATACATATCACAATCCATCAGCTTATCTTATCTTGTGTGGGGACCAGTCAGTACAGACCGGCGACACTTCGACCCAGTTGGATCTTTTGTGTCGACTTCCCCAATAACGACTGCCATAGATGTTCATGGTAGCCGGGACCGACGGCTTAACGTGCTCTCCGAGGCACGGAGCAGGCGATAATTGTCAATCAATACACACATAATTTCGAAAAAGTCATATAACTTCCGAAAGTCAGAGGTGCGCGACGTGGGTTCGAACCCGAGACCCTCTGCATTGCAGTCTGTTGGTCTCCCCACTGAGCTATCGCTGCTCATCCATCAGCTTAGTTTGGAACAGAGTTTCACCATTCCGCTGAATGTATTTTGTATCACTAAACATTTTATATTATATTGTCTTCTGTTTACGCGAATGTTATTCATTGAAATTAAACTACTATATACGGATTTTATCGCTTTGTTTATTTATCACTGTATTACAAAATTTTGAAAATATTACACTACTACTACTATTGATTTTATTTTACTAATTTATAAGCTCATAAAATTATTTAAACTATTAAATCTATTTATTTTTGGTTTACACTTTCCCCGACGTTTCGGTTGCTTTTCAGCAGCCATGGTCATGGGGAGACTAAGATACAACTACCATCTTAGTCTCCCCGTGACCATGGCTGCTGCATACTTTATAGATAATCCACATAATTTTTTTATTGTTCCTTAATTTTGCATTTCAGGCCACCAAGCTTAGCTATCCATAAGATGCATGGTCTCTCCACAGACAATGGCACAAAGTTGCTGGGTGAATTAGAGGAACTAGCTGGTAAGCTGTGTGGAGAAGTCTGCATATTTCAATTGGCACAGCATGCCCAGGTAATACTAATTTATTGCTTCTAAATTATATCCCAAAGTTACTTTGTATTGTTGCCTTGTAGTGTTTTTGACTTTTGCATATTATTATTATTATGGATATTTATATTTTGGATATTGATTTTACAGAAAGAGAAAACTTTTTCTGTAAAATCAATATAAAAATCAAATCGAAATATTTTTCATGTAGGTGACAAAGTAACTCTTATGAATGTCATACTTATTAATGTAAATTTATATTTTAATTTACCTGTTGCGATGTTTAGCAAAGCAAGGGCATAGAACCAATGAGAATAACCTCCTTCTCCATTTACTGGGATGTTAAAATCTTTTATTGTTAGGTACATGGCAATTGTCCTTCAAAAGTAATAATAGGGTTAACTGGTGATTGCTCTATTATTATAAACCTTTCCAGACAGTAACATATACATTTAATATATTCCAGCAATTTCTTCACGATCACAATAGGCCTACACTGTCCTTTTATGAAGAGATGGTAAAGCAGAAGACTGAACAGGAACAGTTGAAACTCCATGACTTGCAAGTTAAAGAAAATGAAGAGGTAATATTATTTTATACTACTTATGCGATAATTTAACTTATGATTTGCTAGATGGTAAGTGGTTACCAAGAATACTTGCAATACCAGAGAATTTAATGGATATAAGATGGTGATAGGAAAGGAATGGAAAAGGTAGGTGAAATCCAGTAACAGTGTCACTATCTGTCACTTACGCCAACTTCTTGGAAGAGGCTGGTACTTTCCAAGGCCAGTTTCGGGTTGAGTTTTAGTAACTTACTGAATAACTTTAACTCATAACATTGAAGAAACAATGGCCATCAAGAACACCCAGAGCCATAGCAACTATATAAGGATAAAAAAATTTTTGTCCCATCGAATCCTCGGCGCAGTGGCGAGGAAACCACTTAAACGTGCAGTACTCTTTAATCTATACTAATTTTACAAAACCGAAGCATTGGTATTTTTGAATGAGTAGATCTGAGATAGTACCGGCATCAGTGGCATAGCGTAGGTGACAGGCGCCTAGAGCAGAAAAAATATTGCCGCCCTCTTAATTAATTAAGTATTTCAATTTAAAAGACCGCAATATACAGAAATACCAATGAACTTTCGGCAAGAACAGTCATCATTATTGTGTATTGTACATTACTTTTGTTCGTCATGAAATAGTTTAAATATATACAAGATATTATTATTATTTCTTGTAAAATTTTGTCGCCCTCTAAAAGTGCCGCCCGGGGCGAGCCGCTCCTGCCGCCCCGACTACGCTGCGCCACGATTAAATTTTGGTTAATTTTTATTCGTAATATATCCCGTTTGTCCAGAAAAACTATAACATTATGCTACAACTTAACTAAATTTGTATTATCCAGCGGCAAAAAATGAAAGATGAAATCCAAAGGCGGCAAGAAATTCTCCGCGGCGCTGGTAGACATCGAACACACAGGTCCAGCATCAGTCAAGAGAACGACAGTGTGGATGGCCAGGGTGATGCGCCGGAGCTCGTGTAGTAAGTACTTCTATAGATTTAATAAAATTTAATTTATTATACTCTTTATGAAAATTGACAGCTCATGGAAATGGCTGTTATTTGTTGTTATTGTTAAAGCAATGCTATGAAGTAACGATTTTAATTGCACCAATGGCGGATGCGAATGCGGTCTCTTTGACATAACCAACACGCTAAATTTTATACGCTAAAACCACACAGGTAAATTATTTGGGCTTGATCCTTAGAGCGGGATTAGTATTTATTAGACCTTCTTTGCGTATCGTTGGCAAACACTTTTAAATTATATATTTGCTGCCCAGAAAGCAGCTACGCTAGCTGCGTTGTCAGAGGCAGCCATCAGATCCTCCTGCGTGCAAGTTGTCGGGCATGCAGGGCACGATGTAAGGTGGGACATTGTTTGTCCTGTACCGCACGCGCAAGCCAGATCAGTACCGTCTGAGAGCTTCCACCTAATCATGTTTTCTTCGCACCGACCGACCTGGGTTCGGAGTCTATTTAGCGACTTCCAGACCGACTTATTAGAACAATGGACAAATATTTGTGCGATTCGCAAATTATTCTTCTGAGATTGTGTCTGCTTATTGTATGTTGGTAAAGTTTGCGATACAGCCTCGTTGACACAGAAGTTAATCATAAGATCAGGGGCGTCTTTATTTATGAAAACAGATCTAATATTATATTAGACAATTTTAAATAAAACATATTTGACCTATTGAGTCGCAGAGAGCAGCGATAGCTCAGTGGGGAGACCAACAGACTGCAATGCAGAGGGTCTCGGGTTCGAACCCACGTCGCGAACCTCTGACTTTCGGAAGTTATATGACTTTTCGAAATTATGTGCGTATTGATTGACAATTATCGCCTGCTCCGTGCCTCGGAGAGCAAGTTAAGCCGTCGGTCCTGGCTGCCATGAACAGCTATGACAGTCGTTATTGGGGAAGTCGACACAAATGATCCCACTGGGTCGAAGTGTCGCCGGTATGTACTGACTGGCCCCCACACAAGATAAGATAAGATATTGAGTCGCAGCGGCATACCGGCAAACACAATAGGTGTTTAGTTATATTTGGTATTCCAAAACTTTTCACTTTATTTTCAGTTATGCCGACGACAAGATGTCTCCCGCCAAGAAAGTCGTTCGAACGCGAACGGTCGAAGTGCCGTGCACTTGTAAAAGTAAAGGGGTGCAAGTTATAAGAGTTAATCAGAGAAACAATAGAAAAGTTTATATTGGGAACTGTTTAGGTAAGTTTTATACAAAGCTGCGTCACAGTCGGCGAAGAAACTGGTCTACCAGTTTTGGCAAATGTTTCTGTGAGATCTAATTGTCACTAAGATTGACTTTTCTAGCTTGACGTATGGCATGACGTAAATATAATACATGATAAAGAGAACAATGGACTCTGTCATGATATTATTGCAAGGGGAAATCGACCTTGTCGTTTCATGACGTTCAAATGAACCTCAACCGTAGGGTGGTAGACCACATTTTTGGCCGACTGCATACACATCTAAGTTATAACGTGTACATGATAAACATACATTTCTGAGTAATAAATAATAGTTTAAAAAAATAAATAAAAGTGTGGGGTACTTTCTAAGATATTTTGATAACCCCACCCCACGATTATTAGGTACATAATAAATATTAAATTATTTTCTTTTACCTTCGCGATGCACTAATTATAACTATTGCGCGAATTGTAAAAAAATATTATAATGTTTTCCAGGTCACTCCTCAAACGGCTCAACAACATACCTAGCGATAGACGACGAAGGCGAACGTCTAATCGCCAAAAAATGGCTCATACCCGTTGCCTGTGACTTCCAAACGAGAACACGCCAACAGACTTCAATACAAACCGACTTAAAAACAATGTACCGACTCAACCACCACAACTTAATCCCATACATAGCCATGGAGACATGCAAGGAAGTTTCAAAACGGACTACAAAACAATACATATATATATTCAGAAATTTCGTTATGGGTAGTTCATTGAGATGTATTAAAAATAGAGTATTTGGGTTTAGTGAGGTTTTTGAAGGGTTGAAATTGCTTCGGCATGTAGGTTTGGGGGTGTTATCGGCGTTGAAAGAGTTGCATTCTGTGGGGTTGGTTCATAGGGATGTGAGGGTTGAGAATGTTTATCTGGACGACTTTGGCAGTGTCAAGCTGGTGGGAGTTGGTCTTGATATGCGGTTGGCTGAGATGCTGGATGGTGATTCGTATTCTGAAAGGTAAGATAGGTATGTTCATTTTTCTTCTTATACTAGACTCATACTAAGCCCTGGAGAGAACTGTGGTTAAAGGCCTCACGTAATATGAGGGTGAGCTTATACTGTTTACCGGTCACTTGTATAAACTTATGCTACGGAAATAATGCTTTGCTTATATTTTAGTTCGATCGTGAGGTCCTACGATCGATTCCCGTACCGTGTGTTATTGTATTTTTATGTTAAAACTTTGCAGCACAGGCCCTGAAAATGTACCTGATAGACCAATAAGCGCTCCTATTACCTAAAACCTACAGGCACAGCGAAATGTACCTGATACATTTCTGCTTACCCTTTCTGCGAAATTCGGTCATGTGTCTACGTTATCTGTACTTTATAGAGGCAAGATTAGATTTCTTGTTTATCCGTTTGTGAGAATTTAACTTAAAAACTATACAACCGATTTTAAAATATCTTTTACCATTAGAAAGCTTTATTATCGCCAAGTAACATAGGCTATATTTATAAAAAACGTACTGTTACCAACATAACCTAACTGCTTTTACACGAGCGAAGCCACAGGCATAAGCTAGTGTTACATAAACTAAGCTAGCGGTAAGTAGGTGCAACACACCTCTGCCCGAGTCTTTATCGATATACATGTGTATGTATTGTTGTATTGTTGTTTCAGACACACATCAGCTCAAGACATATACGCTACTGGACAACTGCTTCTATCGATACTAACTCAAGAGAGAACGTACCTGGATATACCTCCAGATCTTCCCAGTGCTGCCAAGGATTTCTTCGCAAGGTATGTTGTATCAACTTATTCACAACTAGCAATCCCCGGCTTCGCATAGGTATTACGAAACCTTAACAAATTATACACTTAAACCTTCTTCATGAATCACTCTGTCTATTGGTGAAAACCGCATGAAAATCCATTCAGTAGTTTTTGAGTTTATCGCGAACAGACAGGCGGGGCAGGGGACTTTGTTTTATGATATGTAGTGATTCTTTACCAGGACGCTAATGGATTCGTTTGTTTCGTGTAATATAGAGAGGACGTTCATTTAGTGTTAATCGTACTCGTAACCTGTTGTTACTACTCTATTTCGAAACTTTGACTTGACTCAAATGGCCATAAAGTTAAATAATTCATCAGTACCAATATATACCCTATGTACTGCAAACATTTTGCAGAGAGCTTAATTTCAAAACCTAAATCTCCTTCTGGTTTTCTCATAAGCCAAGCTTGTATCGAGGCAACCTTGAATTGCACGAGAATAGTATTATTACAGAGCTTAGCAAAAACAATGAAATAAAATAAATGTATTATATATTTTTTTATAATAAATTAAATTACATATAACATGTTATCTTTAAAACCTCCTGTGTAAAATCGTAACTTAGAGATTTAACCGTTTGTTTCTGTTACATATGTGATGTGTAATGTTCTTAGTTTTCGATATAGTTTTATTTCTAATCTCACAATTTCTGTCGACCTTGTTGTATAATTACTTAACTTGGTCAGTTTTTGTGTATACACGTATACATAAAAACTGACCAAGTTAAGTAGTTTTAACTAAGTATTTTAAAATTAAAGAATAAAACTGTCGCAATGTACCAAATAACGCTTTTTAGGCACAATTTATTAACTAAAAAATGTTTTATTTAATGTAATTTTTCATCTTGACTGAAAAAGTGATACTTCTTCAAAAATGTCAATTAAAAAATTAATATAGGTACATATATATTAGATATTATTAGATTTTTATTTCTTTATAAATATAATAGTTTAATAAATTGCCTTTCTAAGTATAGCTTAGTTCTATGATATGTTCAAACAGTAAATTTTAAATGCGTTTCGTTAAAATTTTCTATGTGTTATAAATATAAAAACTTTAAATAGTCATTTTGCAAACTACTACTTAACTTTTTAGAGTTCGAAAAAAGTCTTTTACAACAGCTTTGTCCGTCTGTCTGTTATACAACTTTCAACTCAAGAACCGTAAGAGCTATAGACTCGCTGGTCAACGCCATTTGACTCAGCATAGTCGATATACCACCGAAATTACTATGACCTTTGACCTCAAGGTCACGTGGTATCACGTGACCGTTGCATATTACTTGAACCATTTTTTCGAACTCGTAAGATTTACGGCAATTCATTACCGTTTCTCACTTGTAATTGATATCATATGCATTTATGATAAGTTGTTAGCGGAATCTAATAAATATGAAACATCTAGACCACTTAATATTGGATTTTACTAACTGCAACAAATCAAATCGACATTTAACATAAAAAATAAGCTGCACACCTTGTTGTATTGTCTCGTTGCCGATGTGCGAATTGTCTGGGTCGCTAGTTTTGTTTCTATGTTAGAGATAGCGCCAATTAGGCTTAAGTGCCAGCAAATCGATATCTCTGATAACTTGATTACAAAACAAACATAAACTATTTGTTAATTAAACTGGAGTTTTATATATTACATTAGCTGTTACCCATGACTTCGTCCACGTGGATGATTTTTATTACGCAGAACCCACATTTTTCTCTTACACATTTTTACTCCTTATAACTTCAGCTATGCCAGTGAAAGTCACGTCAACGTCGGTCCAGCCATTTCAGAGATTAGTCAGAACAAAAAGACAAAAGAAATTAAAGACATGAATATTTATTTTTATAAATCCTGTATTTATATAAGTACTGTAACTAATTTCAATTGCATCTAGTAAAAAACTGATATTTTGACATTACAAACAGACACTTCAATTTTATTTATTTGCATAGATGTTAAACATGCCAGCAGAAATTCTCTGGCAGTTAAATATTGTCTTGGATAGGACTGTGTGCCCTATGGATATAAACAAGACCAAAAAAAATTTATGCTTGGTATCGCAAATCTGAAGGTAAACTTAACATTCGCACGCCATTGTAGGTATATGACAAACAAGTTGAAACAATATACGAATTCATTGTCAAGTCAATGTCAAAAATCATTTATTCATTTAGGTCACAAAGTAACACTTATGAACGTCAAATTATATAGGTTACTGAATTTACTAAATTACTAAAGCTACATTTAAGTTAGTTCCTAGGTTCAGGCAAAGGGTTGAACCTATGAGGAGATACCTGCAAGAAACTCTCTGCCAATTTTGAATTTAATTTCAGTATTTTACAACTCATATCAATTTATTTTTAATCAATTATTGAAACATCTTGCTTGCGAATGTATGTATGTATTTAGCAAATAAATAAATATTAGGTATTTTATATTTTGCCTGCAGATGTCTAACAGAAGACGAACACTCGCAATGGTCGGCTGAGCAGTTAATAAACCATGTCTTTCTGGTTGACACTCCTGCTAAGGTCATCAGCAGCAAAGAGAAGAACGATGTTGGCAGTGGCTCTGAGGTAAGGAAGTGCTGAAAAGCAGCACGGAAAATGAAATAAAACTTCCAGTAGATGGCAATGCATTCGCCTCCTCCTGGAGCCTACAAATTTTACATTTCGGCTATGGTGACAGATCTGTGCACAAGTGTGTGGCAAATACAAGTGCTCTTTTAATTATCTAACTCTCATAGTCCGTTAAGACGATAGTTAATCGACACCATTGGTGAGAGATCAGGTGCAGGACCAAAGGCTTTACGTGCTTTGCGAGGCATGGAGGTATGAATACTGCCATCTCCCTGATTCTGGGCTAACAGTGAGCAGTTCTTGATAGAAAGATTTTGTTTGCCAAACCGGCTTTCATTCTCGATGCTGATGATGATGATTTCGAACTGTCTCATGCGCAGCAGCCGATCTTACCGCTGCATGGCTTAGGCAGATCTAAAATAAAGCTAGCAGAACGTAGGTTCGATTTCCTAAACCAATGTTTGTTTCTTGCTATGCCCTAGTTACAGCATCTTGCAGTTAAAAAGATATTTATTATAACTGTTTTCTGTTCAATCGCCAGGATGATGACCCTGTAAAGAAGATCCAGCACACTAGTCCAGTGACAAACGGTCATTCGCGTTTAAACGCTGAGTTTGAAGTGCTAACTTGGCTGGGAAAGGGAGCTTTCGGTGATGTTTTGAAGGTAGTTTAAAATATTTAACTATCACTGTATTTGAAAACGATTATTCCTAATAGTTAAAATAATAATAATAATAAAAGTTTATTGATGATTTTCAAATATTGCAGTACATGGGTATACATGGTAAAATTACTGATTTGCTACAATTATAGTGGGTACAGTTCTGATCTCCTAACTAGGTTACAGTATAACCTGTATGATGGAGTGACAGTTTCGATTCCCCCAATTGATTACAAGCATATGTAATATTACTATTTACGTAAATTTGTACTTTACTGCTACTAAACTTTGGTATAATCAAAAATATACAACTAACGAAAAAAAAGAAACAAAAAAGAGTAAAATTTTAAAAGTAGGATTTGACTAAAACTATTTTGTGTATGTGTGTGTGGTGTTAGTGTGGTGAATGTGTGCGTATGTGTATTTGTATATGGTCGTGTGTGTTGTATGTGCGTGTCTGTTGTGTGTGTGCGTGCGTGTGTGTGTGTGTGTGTGCGTGCGTGCGTGTGTGTGTGTGTGCGTGCGTGCGCGCGTGTGTGTGTGTGTGTGTGTGTGTGTGCGTGCGTGCGTGTGTGTGTGTGTGTGTGTGCGTGCGTGCGCGCGTGTGTGTGTGTGTGTGTGTGTGTGTGTGTGAGAAAAATATAAACCATATTTTAGAAATCCAAAAAAATCCCAGTGTTTTTTTTGTTGTCTTTTTAGAGACGCTTTCCTAGGCTGAATGACAGGTTGTTTTTAAGTCAATAAGTTCGATGAATAATGACGGCATTTTAGTTTTTCCTAAAATCGACTTAAGTCAAGGTCAAATATATTACAAAGTTATTTGGCTATGATCTTTATGGAGGATACACTTTCTCACTAGTCAAGTTCCTCTAGGTTTGAATAATTATAATGACTCCGTTTTGCCCTCCTCAAAGAATTATAATGTACTGTATGACAGGCGTTGTCATGTTCGAGTGTTGCCTGCTATTAGCAGGAATTTTCCTAAAACTCGATCGCAGCGCTAACTACCGGGTCCAAATGTGAATTTAAACAATCCGATCCAAGAATAACATCAACACTCAATCCAGCCGTTGAGAGCAGGAGTTCAGTGAGACATACGTACACACGGCTACACATCAAGTTAGACACCCTATATACGCATATCTACGCTACATACAAAATAGAGAATTGTTGGAAAGGGACAGTGCATAGTGGTGTCGATGTTATTGGTAAAGATACAGCGTAACTAAAATATAACGCACTCTCTCACACGATTCGCAGCGTTCAACTTCTAATAGTTCAAAGTGCAAACAGTCTAGGTTGATGCGTCGCTGTGTGTACAACAAAATTATATTTATAAATAGGTATACTAGATTTTGCTTGCGATTTTGCGTAAATGTATGTAAGGTTAGTAACAATACTTTTCTCTGGATGAAAGGTACCTTATGTCCTTTTCTTTTACCTTGACAACGTTCTTGCGTAATTTCATGATGATCGGTTGAGTAGTTACGGCGTGATAGCGTAACAAATAGACATTCGCATTTAAAATATTAGTTAGAATGCTTAATAGCCACCTTAATTATTAAAGATAGTACTTACACATTTTCAAAACTCTCACCATTTCATTTTACGACATCAGCAGAATATTTCAGGTGAAGAACAAGCTGGATGGAGGATTCTATGCGATTAAGCGCATCAAGCTTAACCCTGAGAGCGTCCAGCTAAACAAGAAGATAACCAGAGAAGTTAAGCTTCTGTCCAGACTGAACCATGAGAATGTAGTGCGGTAAGTATCATTCAGAAGATATTGAATGCGTTCCACTTGGCGCTCACGACGCTCACGCTCACGACCACGGTTTTTCCCGTTCCACTTGCTTTCGAGCGTTACAATTGTAAACTCAAGTGGAACGGATAATGGAGTGTTTTGAGCGTTGATGTAAATTGAGTGAATTAGAAAAAAAAAGTCCAATGCTTAAAGAGTTTTAAAAGGTTACAATTTGTACCTAAGTCTGACCAGATAAAATAATTTTCATTGTCACCATCTTTGTAACCAACTTTATATTGAAAATGGCGGCAAATTTCGCAACGCTCACGACGACCCATGATAGGATGTGGGTCGTCGTGAGCGTTGCGTGGGCGTGAGTAATGACGTCACTCGTGACGTTTTCGCCGCGCACATAACGATCGTAGTCGTCATGCGGAACGGCTAAAGGAGCGTCTTGAGCGTCGTGAACGCCAAGTGGAACGCACCCATCGAGAAGAAGATTTATTTAAGAAGTTCGTACCAGGAATAATTGGGTGGTTACCTATGTTTGATTTTGTATATTATTTTACACACAAGATCAAATAGCAATCACAACAAATCTTTTTCTGAATACAGTATCAAATTAGTTGCGAAATAAGGGAGTAATTAATATTTTAAATTTGGACATACATAGGTTGTAGTGGAGACGTTTCGCTATCTCCTTCGCACAGCTGCGGGTAAATAGCGGTTACGTCACAGTTTGTATAGTGTATCCTTTTTCTGTCATTTGAAATGCTTGTATCTTATTTAATATAAGGTAGATTTGAAAAATCTTTGTATTTTAGATGTGACTATCTGACTTAAATAATATAAAAATGTGCGTCAACTACCGTATTCATTCGCGGGGTACTTTACAAATATTTATACAACGGTCACATAGAACACCCAGGGCTTGTCCCACGACCTCCAAAAGGCATTTATCTATAAGATAAAAGTCTCGCTATCTCTCTTCTTTAACCTAACAAGAGTGAGACCGCATTCGATTTATCTTTCGGATAAATTATACTTGTTAGTTGTGGGACTGCCCGCCAGACTTGTAACAACCATTTGTGAAACAGAAGTTTTGTTCCATGTGGCATTGTAATCGATAACACTCAAAGTACAGGCAGTGGCGACCACTTGAACCACAACGTCATCTTTGCAGCCGAAAGGGTTACTAGTCGTTCATAAAGAGTCAGGAAGTGGCGAATTCATTTAAATTTAGTATAGTTAGTACTTTTAGTTCAATAATATAATAAATACTCAGATCACACGTAATAAGAAGCTAACCTATGTTCTTCTCTCACGTATAGTTGCTACAGACTATTGTCTAAGAGAAAAGATTAATAACACTTTGTGCTGAATCTTATACTGGTTACACTACAATTGCTTAATCTTTCGCAAATATACAAGCATAATACTATATGAAGCTTACAATAGAGTAATCATGAAGTCAATGGATCACGCAACTGGCAAACAGATGCCTCGTGGCAACGCCAAGAGTTTTGCATTCAAAGCTAATAAAGCGATAATTATTTGTATGATCTTCTAATTACCTACTGATTTGAATCTGGGTGTATTTTGTGTGCTGTTGTATGACGCAGGGATTCATGCCTCGTGTGGGAGTTTTTTCTAAAAAAGAACTCAATATGTACTTCAATGTAATGTCAATTCTCATTAAGAAATAATGTCTTTAGGTACTACAATGCGTGGATTGAGTCGACTATTGAGCAAGACGAAGTAGACAGCAGCGTAGAAAGTAAAGCACCGAGTGTGAAACGGTCTGAGGATAGTTTACAAGGTACGAAATACACTTGTTTTATTACATTACCAAGGTATCAATTAAGCTCAAGATTCACCAAGTAGTATCAGTAAGTGAGTGCTTGCGTATGCTCGTGTACGTGTGCGTGTTTGTGTTTGCGTGTACGTGTGTGTGTATGCGTGTACGTATGTGTGCGCGTGCGCATGTGCTTGTATGTGTTCATGCGCATTTGCGTGTGAGTTTGCATGTGCGTGTGTGTGTGTGCGTGCGTGCGTACGTGCGTGCGTGGGTGCGTGCGTGTGTGCGTGTGTGCGTGCGTGCGTGCGTGCGTGTGTGCGTGCGTGCGTGCGTGCGTGCGTGCGTGCGTGCGTGTAAACTGTTACCTTAATTAAATTTTCTTGTCTTATCTTTGATCTTTATTAACTGGTCTTTCAACTCATGTTCTTTTAAATGCTGCTTTATTGGATTTTGACATCAAATGAGCAGATTCTACAGATGCTACAGCAGGTTGAAGTATTTTATCTTTATAGATTATTAAATTTATTGTGTAGTTTATTCCGTATGGGGTAGGCAGAGGCTACGGATTTCCACTCCCTTTAATTTTACTCTCATTGTATACTATACGTAGTATGCAATGATATATGATGATAGATGATGACTCTACGTGTAGTCGAAAAACATTTGACGCGATCGTTCCCTTCCGAAGTTAACACGAGATAACCACATGTTTCTGTTACCGGACGTTAAAATTATTAACAGACGGTCAAACGCATGTCAACTATTCTGACAGGCGGTCTGAATTAGTTACAGCCAAACATAACACTAGACATGAGATCGATTTTGACTCGTCGGTGATTAGCTTTCAGTAACGGTAACGCAAATATTTGGTCAAAACCTACCAGATTAGGTTTGATATCCGATTTTTAAGACCGTCTGACTTCCCCATAAACAAGGCATATTAATAATATAAGTTTATGTTGAGAAAGAGCAGCGATAGCTCAATGAGGAGACCAACAGACTGCAATGCAGAGGGTCTCGGGTTCGAACCCACGTCGCGCACCTCTGACTTTCAGAAGTTATATGACTTTTCGAAATTATGTGCGTATTGATTGACAATTATCGCCTGTTCCGTGTCTCGAAGAGCACGCTAAGCCGTCGGTGCCGGCTGCCATAAACATCTATGGCAGTCGTTATTGGGAAGTCAGTGCCCTATAATATCCTGACGCTGGTCTAGCCTTAGGGTATCGTTAACCTTTGGGATGCGGCGGTCAGATGGCAGCCGATCCGTGTAAAAACTGATATCCAGTCAAATCCGGTTAGACTAGAAAAGCCGACCCCAAGTGACTTGGGAATAATATAAATATAAAGGCTAGGAAGAAGATTTCAGTATATTATTATAAGGCCATTGACTATTAATATCAAGCGTCGTAGATATTTATGAAAGCCGGGACCATCTTTATTAGGCATATGGTATAAAGTTTTTATATAGTCATATTTACAACCCACACGGCGATGAGGTTGCTTTATTTTGCAAACGTTAGATCACTCTTTTGGCTTCTGCTATTACACATTACACTAATATATAAAATGGTTACAGGTGTCGTAGCGAAATTAGGACAAGAAGTGAAAGTGGAATGGTCGATGTCAGAAGGGCCGGTGCAGAAGACTAACTCCACGTCTGACAGCGAGGACAGTGATGAAGATGATGAGCACGACCCCTGGTTCACCATCATAAGGTAAGCTACCAGTTTATTTCATTAAAGGCGGCCCAAATCTGCCGGGGCTGCAGGATTAATGCGCGAGTGATCCCTGCGCCCCGGCTACAGATTGCGAGAAGGAACACTTGAAAAGTCAGAGATGCGCGCCTTGGGATCGAACTCGAGAAATCTGCATAGCAATTCAATGGTCTCCAGCTAGGCTATCCCTGCTTTATTATTATTCTTCTATATCCACAGCCCAGAAGACGAGTCAAGCAGTGGCATAGAATTCGAAGTAGACTCCAACCAGTCGGAGACCCTACCTTCAGAAGATGTGGTGGATGCTCCAACGATATCCAACACCAGCGTGAGGCTTCAGCAAGTGTTGTATATACAGATGGAGTTCTGTGAGAAACATACGCTGAGGCAGGCCATAGATAGTGGCTTGTATCAGGAGAGCTATAGGGCTTGGAGACTGTTCAGGTAAGACTGATGCTTGTAGCCTTAAGATAGGAAAAGTTTTTCGCAATGCCACAAATACAATTAATAAATTGATTTTTATTTTTCTAATAACAATACAAAGGAGACCGTCTATATTCGGCTTGAACGTGGACAATCGTCTTATAAACAAAGTAAAATATTAAAAGTTTTGTTTTAATATATATAAATATTGGTTACTATCCAGTCGTATGAAATTGACGTATAATAAAAATGATTTTAAAATATTTTCATTTTGTTTAAAACGTGGAACTCAAATGGACAATCCAAATGGCTTGTTTGTGTTGCCTAGTAAAAAAACAGTGAGCAAAAACCGGAAGAAAGTGATTAAAAAAATCACATTTAGAAATATTAACGAAATCTGAAACTACGTTGATATTTTTTCATTATTTACTATATTCATATTCTGAATTCGACAACAACAATTAATGTAAAAATAAAATGATATTCGATAAAATATAACAAAATTGTAAAATGTGTTGGGTAATTTATTTTCATATTCTAGCAACACTTGACTTATCTATCAATTCTGTTTCCATCATACGCTTTGCGTTTGTTCGCTCGTATAGTGGATATTTTGACGTGATTTTGTGTTTTATTTTATTATTTAACGAACTTTATACTAAACTTCATAGAATAATGTTTTCTACTTAGTTTAGGCTACTGAACATTAATATTGTTATTACAATATAAAATTGTCTACGCCCAGGCCAGGGTCCCATACAAGGTGGTCGGTCTCCTTTAGTATACGTCGCACCTAACATTATATTTACAGTTATATACACTTTTATATGTTTTAAGAAAATAATTGTTAAAAACATATACATGAAATCGAAAATAAAAAGAAAAGCCGCCATAATGCAATTTGTTTACATGTTTGCAGTTTGTCGTATGTGTTGACTGCATGGCCAGATTTAAAATGTCAGTTACTATAAATGTCTTCTCCCTAGCCTTTATTATTCCCAAGTCATTTGGCGTCGACTTTTTAGTCTAACCGGATTTGACTGGATATCAATTTTTACACGGAGCGGCTGCCACCTGACCTCCGCAACCCGAAGGCTAACGATACCTTAAGGCTAGACCAGTGTCAGAATATTATAGGGCACTGACTTCCCAATAACGAGTGCCATAGATGTTCATGGCAGCCGGGACCGACGGCTTAACGTGCTCTCCAAGGCACGGAGCAGGCGATGATTGTCAATCAATACTATGAATGTAATGGTGTATAAGCTTCGGAATTTGTACATCATCAAATAACAGACATAGGCTTCTAATAATAAAATAATAACATAAAATAGTCAAATTATTATCTCAACAGGGAAATAGTGGAAGGTTTAGCTCACGTACACCAGCGAGGTATGATACACCGTGACCTGAAGCCGGTCAACATATTCTTGGACTCCAACGATCACGTCAAGATCGGAGATTTTGGACTTGCCACCAAAGCGTTTACTGCGCTGGCTATTGACGGTAACACATACATACAGTTTATTTTTCATACTTATCTTATTAAGTTAACAAATGAAGTACTGGTACCTAAAGAATAATAGAGATCCATTTATATGGACAATACATAGTAATGGGTCACCATATCTATATATCATCTTAATATTGTCTTCTGTTTACGCGAATGGGGACTAAATAATATTAATATAATGAGGATATATATATAATAATAATAGAATGGGGACTAAATATAAGAATAGACTCCGGCGAGTCTCCCCGTGACCATGGATGCTGAAAAGCAACCGAAACGTCGGAGAAAGTGTAAACCTAAATACAAATAGCTTCAATAGTTTTAATAATTTAATTAGCTTAAAATTAGTAAAGTTTTCTAATAGTATAGTAGTGTAACAGTTTCTAAATTATGTAATAGAGTGTTAAATAAACAACGCGATAAAATCCGTATATAGTAGTTTAATTTCAATATATATAATCTTTTTGCCATGTCTATTTATTAGAAAACGAATATAGCCTGAAAGCAATACATACATACATAGATTCACGCCTGTTTCCCAAAGGGGTAGGCATAGACTACGGATTTCCATTTGCTACGATCCTGACACACTTCACTGACTTCATTCACTTTCATAACATTCCTCACACACGCTGGTTAATTTAAGGTGCTCTTAACCTGGCCTTTATTCAGAACGTGTCCGATCTGATCAAGAAACGTTCGCCTAGATCTTCCCCTTGCGACTGTTCCATTCAAAATAACTGAATGGTTTTATAATTAATTTAGGTGTTTACCTTATAAGACAAGTAAAAATAATGGTCTTTGCCTACTTATTTAAATACATCGATTTAATCATATAAATGAATAATAAATAAATAAAGTCTTACACCTGTATGATCACCAAAAGATAAAAAATATATCAAATAAAAAAATTGCGTCTAAATGGTGGTGGAACGGTGAAACGTGAATGCTATGCAAGAAGTGTTGATATCGATTTCTTGAGAAAGGGCTACATTGGTTTGGTATTTCCTCTTCTCAAGATATTTTCAAAAGCAACACTATGGAATGCAATAAAATATTGAGTTTTGAGATTCTCGGACTGTGCCCTGCAGGCAATAATTATTCGACCCCGTTTAGGCCGTACACAGAAAGAAAGCAGGCTGCCTGCGCCGATCTCCGACCGAACATGGCCGAACGTTACCGACAGGTTCCGACACCGCTTATCGGTACTGGTTTGGCACATTGTATAGAAAATCGGCTCCTGATACCTGCGCCGATTACCCGCACAGACCGGTTCCGATAAGCGTTGGTAGATCGGCGCAGACTGCCTGCTTTCTTTCTGTATTCGGTCTTACGCAGGCCGTGGAAATAATTGTTGGAGAAATGTAGATGTCGATGACTAAGGGAATATTGTGGATTTATGATTTCAATAAAATGTCTTCTGTGTATGTTTTTCAGAGAAGATGAAACAAGAAGAAATAGGCGGCTCACTAACTGGACAGGTAAACGTTTATATTTTCATTTGTTACTGTTATTCATAAAATACCATGTTTAAATATTTAAAATCGAATACAATAGAAAAAAGTAGTTAATTATGTTTATGAAACAATTAAATCATGTTTTGTATAGATCCAATTTTTTTTCAAATAGTCCTTAGAATTACCATGATTACTTAACCGTAGTGATTATTGCTAATTTTTGCAATTTATATAAAACTAGATGTGCTCGCGGCTTCACTCACGCTTATGATAACTGCGCCGCCCCCGTGGGTTATAGCGTGATGTTATATAGCCTATAACCTTCCTCGATAAATAGGCTAGTCAACACTAAAATAATTTTTCAATTTGGACCCGTTCTGAGATTAGCGCGTTCAAGCAAACAAACAAATTCTTCAGCTTTATAATATTAGTATAGATGTGCAAAGTAAGTGTCTTTGTACTTGAAACAGAGTATAATTAATTATTTTTAGTCAAAGAGACATTCGTTAACCCAAAATACCGGGGTACTACAAACTCGGAATCGTTAAATTGCGCGGAATATAGCATTCGATCGCTTTATGGAGCTTCTGAACAGCTGTTATATTGCCAATCGATTACAAGGAGCATGTTTGTTTAGTCCTAAATCATTAAAATATATCCAGATCGGCACGGCCCTCTACGTAGCACCTGAACTACTCCAAGCCACCACGAAAGTGATCTACAATCAGAAAGTGGACATCTACTCCTTAGGGATAATACTCTTCGAGATGTTCCATCCTCCCTTAGATACTGGCATGGAACGGATGCTGGTGCTCACCAATCTGAGGAGTAAGGAGATGTTAATGCCGAAGGGATTTGAGATAGAAGAGAATGGGAAACAGATTCATGTTATAAGGTTTGTGTATATGCTTACTTGTTTATTTTAGACTGCATTTTTGGTCCTTTTCTAGAGTATGATGCGGTCAAAATTTAGTAGTTTACGTTCATTGATCACATTCTAAAGTGCTTACTACTATTGAGAATATCATAATATATACAGACAATAACTATCTACAATAAACATAAGGGAAAATTTATACTATTATGATTCTGTTTTTATATTGCATGAGCTGAATTTTAAACAAAGGTTATATAAGTTATTAAATGAGAAATGTTACTATAGTGTCACAGATTTTCCTCGGCGGGGTCGCGACCGTATGTGAAAGTGATTCGCGCGGCCCCGTCGATAGTGGTTTTGTCGAGGAACATCGTGGTAGGTTTAGTCGGTATTCCGGGAGGTACATTATCTTTTTATCATCCTATTTTACCCCGGCGAGTCCGACATAATCCCTCCGCCCGCCCCCGCCGAGGGATAAGCGTCATTGCATTACCCCACGTAAAAAAAAAAAAGTGTCAGATTTCTTGTCAGATAAATTTGAATTGTTCTATAAATATAATTTTGACATTTTTAATTAACAATTTTACTGTTTATAATTAATTTGATTATTCCATTTAGTAAATACTCGACTTTATGACATTACATTATTATAATTTTTATTATTTGACATTTCTTTATTTCACAATTTGACAGTATGATTAATTTTTTCGACATTAATAATAATTATTATTTAACCTTGTGACATTAATTTTATTTTATATTGTATCAACCAATTTTATATGCACACTATGATTTGTTATTTATAAGCATACCTATTACAATGTTTATATTTATTATTTGACACTTTTAATGCATTTGTTGATGATTTTAGACAATTAAGATTTTGATGTTGCATGTATCTTAATATATAATATTTGCACACTTCTTTTGAGGTTATAATTCAGCATGCTCTATATTATATACCTACCTACTATGTACCAACTTTATGTACCTGAGTTATGCAAATAAATTTTTGATTTGATTTCATTTGATTTGAATCTTAGCAGTAGTAATATTCATTGTTGGACGAGCGACGACGAGATAAAAAGTAGGTAGTGTAATAGATTGAAAAAAGAATTGTTGGTTAATCATATATTTTCTTTGGGATTAATCCCATCCGTTTTCCCACTATTGTATCACTCGTGTAACGAGGTTGAGCAGTGAAAAATACGACGAGTTTTGACTAGGGACGTTTTTGGGAAACGGCAAACAGAAACTGTCTTAGAACCCGCAACAAATTTAATAGGAAGTAATTTATTAGGTGTACTTGAAAAATAGAATTCTACTTTCTTTCTTAGCAAAGCAGAGGCCAAAATAAAGAAATCAAAATCAAAATCAAAATAAATTTATTCAAATTAGGTTACAAGGTAACACTTATGAATGTCAAAGTTACACGTAAATTTTTTCCTGTGAATTTACATTTACTGCCACGTTCAGCAAAGCTAGGGTGTGTAGGGCTCATGAGAAGAACGGGCAAGAAACTCATAGCCACTCTTTTTAATCGCCAAGTGTACAATAATATTTCATTTACAAATCATAGCTGTAAGGTGCTGCAACCATTTCTCCATGAACTACTACTCAACATACTCAAGCATTTGATAAAAATTGATGGTAGCCTCTAAAGCAGCAGTATGGTAAATAGGAGCATCCACTTACATGTACATAAATAATCAAGACAAGACGTGATTATAGTCCGTAGTTTAATCTAATTGTTTAAATAAAATGTAGAAGTAAATTAACGAATTCCACTAAACCAGAATACAGGATAAGACTCAAAAGAAAGCTTAACGGAACTGTCCATAATCACGAGTTGTCTTCATTGCACATTCTTCTTGATTAAAATACGACTGAATGTAACAGTAATGCAAATTCCAGCTTAAGCAAGGTGTAATATTACAAAAAAAAAAAAAATATATATATATATACATATATTAAAAAAAAACATAAGTGTTAGTATTGGTCATTTAATATCCTGTGATCTAATGCAAATATTAGTGCCATGGATGTTTGTCATTTAAATAATCATCTATATTATAATATGCTTTAGAAATTAAGCAAGTTTTAATTTTAACTTTAAATTTATTCTCTGGTAATTCTAGAATATTACTCGGGATTTTATTATAAAAACGTATACCAAGACCCATGAAGGAACCATGAACTTTATGTAGACGGTAGAATGGAACACATAATTTATATTTATTTCTAGTATTGATGTTATGTATGTCACTATTTTTTATGTATAAATATATATTTTGACGGACATGCATGATATTAAAATAAATATATTGTGATGCTACAGTTAAAATACCTATATTCTTAAATTTTTCTCGGAGCGAGATTCTAGTTCCTAATTGATAAATTGCACGCACAGCTCTTTTTTGCAATATAAAAATACTTTGTATATCAGCTGCTTTTCCCCATAATAATATTCCATATGACATAACGCTGTGAAAGTAACTAAAGTAAACTAATCTAGCTGTATCAACGTCAGTTAATCCACGGACTTTTCTAATGGCGTAAGCGGCCGAACTAAGTTTCGCTGAGAGACAAGATATTTGCGCACCCCACTGTAACTTTGAATCAAGTGTAATGCCCAGGAATACTGTGGATTCTATTGCTTCCAGTACCTCACCGTTCAATGTTATGCTAGGACCAAGATGTTTTACATTAGGCAGTATGAATTTAACACATTTTGTTTTTTTGGGGTTCAGTACTAAATTATTTAAAGTAAACCATTTTGTTACTTGAATCAATGCACTGTTTACTTCGTCAAAATGGTCCCTATTCCTATTTACTTTAAATATTAAGGAAGTATCGTCAGCAAACAGTACAACGTCACAAATATTGTTCAAATAAAAAGGTAAATCGTTTATATAAATTAAAAATAAAAATGGGCCTAAAATCGAACCTTGCGGCACCCCTAGCTTTACAGGTAAGCTATTTGATTTTGTACCATTGACATCTACACACTGAATCCTGTTATTCAAATACGACGTAATTACATCCAGTGCATTACTCTGAACACCGTAATGCCTTAGTTTCCGTATGAGCGTATCATGACAGACGCAGTCAAATGCTTTTGAGAGGTCGCAAAAAACACCAATAGCATTTTGTGAGTTTTCCCACGCTCTGTATATATGTTTCAGTAAAGCTACTCCTGCATCCGTTGTTGAACGACCCTTAGTAAAGCCATATTGGTTGTCATGAAAGAGGCTATTTAAATTAAAATGTCTAAGTAATTGCTTGAGTATTAATTTTTCAAATATTTTGCTAAAAGCTGGTAGAATTGATATTGGCCTAAAATTACTAGGATCAGTTTTACTACCGGATTTAAATAAAGGTATGATTTTACTATTTTTCATCAAATCTGGAAAAGTTCCCGAATCTACACACCTATTAAATAACCCACTTAAATAAGGAGCAACTATATCTATTATACTTTTTACGACCTTAACGGAGATACCCCAGAGATCCCCCGTATTTTTAGATTCCAGAGATTGAAAAGCGTTGATAATATCAGTTGCGTTAACATAATCAAATCTAAATAATACTCTACACTTTGTTACGCTGGAATGTAATAACCTCTCTGCGTCTATAGATGAAGAATTTAATGCGCTCGTGGTGGTAATCGGTACACTAGCAAAGAAATTATTGAACACGTATGCTACATCGGCATTATTTTTGATCATTTTATTATTATCCATCAGACTAATACTATTGTCTATTTGAGTTATCTTGCCACTAGCTTCGTTAATAGCTCGCCAGGTAGCTTTATTAGAGGACTGTTTGATTTTGTTACTGACGAACTTGGACTTAGCTAATTTGCATACCTTTTTAAAAATTTTGGAGTAATTCTTAACATATTCTGTAAAAGTAGGATCAAAATTATATTTCTTCATACTATATAACTCATACATTTTTACTCTGCTCTTATAAATACCTACGGTTGCCCATTCGTTAAATGTCCTAGTTCCTTTAATAACGTTTACTTTAAACCTAAACGTATTATCAAATTCTTTCTTAACAATACCAAAAAAGCTGTCATACTCCTTATTAGGAGATTTATCTTCCCTTATATTAGAGTACATATTACATGAAATTTTATTTCTAAAATGTTTGAAGCGATTATTTGTTAAAGGCCTAACAAGTATCTTTTGTTTAATATTATTATTATTAATGTTTGGAAACATTGCTAATTGTCCACAGTGATCTGAGGTTAAGTCAGTGGTAACTAATTTGTATGAAGCGTTACAATCACTGAAAATGTTATCTAAACAAGTGGAAGACGTGGCAGTTATTCTTGTTGGTTCCAAAAACAAATTCGTTAAATTAAATGATTTAAATAAGTTTATAAGTCTATTAGCCAAGGAAGAGCCATCTAGTATATTAATATTAAAATCACCGCATACTAATATGTATTTCCTACTAGTTCTGATTTTAGTAATTACATCTTCCATCACTGATTCAAACAGATTAAAGTTACTCAATGGGGGGCGATATACACAAATAATTATATACCATTCAAGCTCAACACAGGACAGTTCTATGCTACGCTCTATAGACAGACAAGTTATGTCTTTACGTTCCCTGCAAGTTATTGTATTTGCAACAAGTATTAAAGAACCACCGTGAATGGCTTGTGTTCTTGAAAAGGCGCTATGTACCATATAATTCATACTATTTAAAAAACTTACTTCATAGCTTTTGAGCCAATGTTCTGTTATACACATAACTTGAACATTGTGGGTCTCTAGAAATAAACTTAACTCTAAATCTTTGCCGGATAGTCCTTGTATGTTTTGGTGAGCAACACTCAATTGATAACCTCTATCCTTTGTCCCAACCTTAAGTTTAAATCAACTTTGTCATTATTTATAATAGAAGAATTTATTGAAATAGAGTTATTTACAGAAATTAAATTCATGGATACCCTACAGGTACCTGTGTCATTTTGTATATTATATGCTAATAATTTAGCAAGTTGTCGTTTGTAATATAATGAAAGATACATATTATCTTTTGTCAAAATAAAATTACTAATAAATATATTAGTATCAAAAAATAAAATGTCCTTATATTGACATGTCAGATTATACATACATAAATTCATGTCATGGATATATTTATTTTCATGATAATTAAATCTATTTGAGTAAGGTAATGCACATGTTATAAATTTACATCCTAATTTATTTTGTATTGACAGCATTACCTCTGTCAGATTGATAATATCCTTTTTTGTGACTAATAAGCTATCCCCATATAGAAATATAATTGTGGAGTTAATATCTAAACTAGCTGTATTTAGTTTATGAATAAGTTTGGAGAAAGTCATATTAGGGAAACAGAAGTTAATAATCTGCTGTTTTATGTGACTTTTAATTAAGCTACCAAAACCTATACCTAAATGATCAGAGAAAATATATACCTTTTCAATATTACTATTTACCACTGACAAAGCACTACCTATCTGATCAGAGACGGGACTGCATATTCTAGATTCATGTTTGATTGCTTGAGACTGACAAATATTTGAGTTTGATGTTAAACAATTTGGACAGATACTACCGCTACTTAAAGCTAAGACTTGTTCCAAGTTCTCTTTGCCTACTCGAGCAATCTCATCATACTTCCTTATATAATCACAGACTTCTTTGTCATATTTAATGTTGAGACTACTTAATTGTGATTGTAATTCATCTATTTCTTTTTCGAGATCTTGTGTGTGCTGGTCATACTGTAATTTACCTATAGCTAATTGTTCACTGTAATTATCTAGATCTGACAATAACTCCCTACGCTCTATGATCATTTCCTGGTTTGTTTGGGTCAATACTTGAATTTTGTTGTGTTTTTTAAGCTTAGAATCTAGGTTTCTTATTAGTTTATGTAGTTTTAAGTATTTCCTAATTTTTTATGGCTATTAATATTAATTTTACATTGCTTATAATAGTTCTTATTTTGTAAGTTGTGCCTGTTACCTAAAACATCTGAGTAAAGGGTCTGGGTCGCACTACTATTCAATGTCTGTATGTAATTTTGTAAGGAAATAATTTTTATTTGAGCCTCACTTAAGCTAAGTTCTAATTCTGTTATGCGACTTAAAGAACATGAATAGGTCTGATTGCAAGTGTTTAAGGAATTAACTTCTTCCTGGAGTCTATCCCGCTGATCCAGAATGTCCATGTGCTCAATGTGGAGTTCAGCGAGTTGATTTTTCAAGTAAAAGACCTTGTCATTAACAACCTTAATGTCTTCCTCACAATCAGTACGTTCCCTCAATAGTTGACTGTTTTCTTCTTGGCATTTCTTCAGTTCAGTTAGTGTGTATTTTAATTTGTTCTCCAAGTCCTTGGTTGTTGCCTTACGGGTCATCATATTGTAAGTGCTCATTGTAACTACGTGAAGAAGAGTGTATAAATCACCAAGCACCTGAAAATTATAGAGAAAGAAACAACTGAGTGATACAAAAAGGAAAGTGGGATGGGACAGTTAGTTATATATAATCTAATTATTGAAAATTTACTATAAACATACAGTAATGTAAAAAGAAAGAAAAGCTTTAACTAGTATTAGTTGAGAAATTGATAAGAGATGTTAAGTTATTAAGTTGTAAAAGATATTAAGATATCTTATTATTGATAGATTTTTTTTTTTTTTTTTTCAATATGGAGGGTCAAACTAAAAAAATTAATTTAATGGAAAAGGTGAAATTTCAATGAAAATTTACATAAGAATGCACGCTAAAGCACTAAAGAAGTATTAGTAGCTGGATGTGAAGTAGAAATATGAGTGAATGCATGCGTGAGGCGAGTGTTTAGTCGTCAATTTTGCTTCCACCTATTGTCAAGCAAAAGGAGACAAAACTGTGCCGGTGTATGGTGGACGAAGCTCACAGTATAATGAGCAGAGTAAACAAATGTTGTGGAGTGTATGTTAGGGTTTTAAAAAGTAGAATACTCCCCAGGTTTACACGATGAATGTTCAAATTTCGTCCGTTGTCACAGTGATGAACTCCTACGACCAGTAGTTTATGTAGATTCGTGGATCCGACTTAAGACACAGCATGAAACACTTCTTTGGTCACAAATATACTATTTTATTGTACTAAATATATTTATTATTGAATAAAACTAATTTAAAATTAAAATAAGGCACAATTTCGACGTCTGACGTTTACAGTTGCCAGCTTAAAAAAAGAAGAATATTTATAATTGCATATTAAAAAAATACCTTATAGATTTATTAAGTCGTGAGCTAAACTTTGTTCTATTAATATGTATAGCTCTTAAACGCACGAAACTTTGCACTAAATAACACAAGTCCACATAGTATACAACTCTAAGGGTGATTTGTAAATGATTTCACATATTTTGTACACTGCACCCTCACAGAATATTGTAACCTGGGTGTTATCTCTTGGCATTGTGTGGAAGACTCGGCAGTTCCGTCTAATAATTTATTACAGCGCTATCTATTGAATACTTACGGAATTACGTAGATTCATCGGTACGAGTAGAGTAGAGGGAACGCTGGCACATTCTCGAATCTTCGTATTGTTTATATACCGGGTATGGCGTTTCTAGAAAACTCCGGAAACGCTTTAACCGTGTATAAAAGGGTAAGGCCAGTGCTCGCCGAGTCAGTTTACAATCGTAAGCGTTCAAGTATTCATCGAAGCGAACGGATGCGACAATACTACGGAATTTAAAGCTAATTATAGTGGAAAAGTGTAGTATAGTGTTTGCCGTGTTTTAAATTTAATTGTGTGCTAGCATAAAACGTGTTTTAGTCGGTAATATTGTTTACATTCTTATCCCTCGGACCCAGCACGTAACAATATTATAGGCGGGTTATTCACAATTTTGTCGCACAATTCCGAACATTGGCAGATTATCAATCATGTATTAATTGTGCACTACCAGATGGCTGCTAAACCACGAGCCGTCCCTCCGTCCAACGTGCGCGGAGCTCCTGGCGTCGTCGCACGTGCCGCGCGCGGTGCCCGAGGGCGCGCTGTCGGGCCTGCTGTCGCACGCGCTCAGCGACCGCGGCGCGCGCGGCTACGTGCGCCTCGTGGCCGCGTGCCTCGACCAGCGCGCCTCGCCCGCCGAGGACTACACCTACCACAACGATATGAACACTAAGCCGGCGCTACTGCTGCATCGAGTCAAGGATACTGTACTTAAGGTACGTTCGCAATAGTATACATACGTAATCTCGCAGTCGCAGTAACAACAACGCAGTCGTCCACATTCGATTGAAATTTTAAATTAACGCCATCTAGTTTTCTTTATTACAACAAATACGTTGGAGTTTTCGTATCGTTTCCGTATGAGACCAGCACTGTCTAAGAGTTTTTTTGTTAGGCATGTATTATCGACAATTTCACCACCTTGAGGTAATACCGTGCAAACATAAGTGCTCACTTAAGCTACTGGCGCAAACAACTAAACGTGTGTATATACATAACGAAACATATACCTATATTGTTTCATGTCAAGATGATAGTATGGATAAAATGTTAGTTGAATAACTAAAATCTAATTTACAACTGTCACACAAACAAACTAAACACTTTTTACACTAATCATCACTGTTCACTTTACATACCGATATCTCCGATATTCGTTTCGGCAATATTCAGAAAGAATTTAAGGCCAGAAGCAAGAGCGATCCTATATAAACTCGCACAGCAAACATCTGGAACTTAATCTCATCCAAAATGTTCCTTTTCACTAGTAATGTAAACAAATTGTTGTGACGTCAAGGGATTCTCGATCTAACGCCGCTGCGATAAAGTTCATTTCAGGTTAATTTAGCTGTATAACAAATCATTTGAAATGGTCTAATCTAAAATTGTCTAATCTCTTGACTCATATTATTGAAAGTTTTCTTGTGCTTTATTAGAACATTTTGCATATGCGTATAACTATAATAAAATTTTTAATAACGGCTTAAACAGCTATCGTTCGATTAATTTCGAATTTTATGATTTATTGTTAAGCATTGAATTACTATACTACTTTTTTGGAAAATTCCCATCGTAGTATATTTAAAGAAGAAATTATATGATGTCGTCTTATTCTAGGTATTTCGCAGTCACGGCGCTACAGAATTCTCCCCACCACTGCTTATTCCTCGTGCCAAGAGATGGGACCAGTACCCAAACGCCGTAAAAGTCATGACCGCCTCAGGTTCCGTGTGTCATCTACCACATGACTTAAGACTGCCCTTTGCAAGGTAAACATAATTATACACATAGATTTATGCTTGTTTCTCGTAAGTGTAGCCAGAGGGTACATTTACATTTACTATGATCCTGGCATGCATCTCTTATTTCATTCACACTCATCACATTTTCTATACACGTTCATCGATTCAGGATACTATTAACACGCTCGATTAATTTATGCGTAGGATGCATTCCGCAAACGCACTTCGTTTTCCGCGTCTGCGTCGCTCAACATAACATGCGTCTCACGCTACTAATGACTATGTTCCATTGCTTTGTATGTAAGTATGTAATAAGATAGCATGCGGCAATCGCAATATGTTCAACGCAGCGAATGATGCTTAAACATTGCGAGCGTTTAAGACTTTCTCTTGAATGTCTTGTTTGCTTGTGTAGTTGTTACTGGCTCCCTAGGATTATATAAAGTGTATATAATAAACCCTGTCTGATCCTTAAAGGTCTTATACAATAGCTTATTATAAGTACGTAAGTGACATCCTTTTATGAAAATCGATCAAAAAAATAATATAATTTATTTAAAGACAAAGACAAAGACATTTATTGCTTAAACTGTGTAGGTACATGAAATGTGTTCTTAAAATTAGATTTCGTTTCAACAGTCTACCCTGTCGGGCATTACGATAGTATAAATTAAAAGTAAATTTTAGAAGTATGGACATAATAAAAAATATAGAAATTTAGTATTCCATTTCAAGGCAAAATACTCTTGCATATTGTAGAATGCAGATTTAATTAACCATTTTTTAAGACAGTTTTAAACAATTTGCCTTCCAATTTTTTTATATCTACAAGTAAATGGTTGAATACCCTAATTGCTGTTATATATGCGCTTTTATAATAGGCTATGTTTTTTACATTCGGCAAATTTAAATTATACTTATATTTACTGCGTACATTAGGTTTGGAATTACACTTAAGCTCAAAAGACGTGATGTTATTTTTTACAAATAGACAAAGCTGCAAAATATAAATGTAAACCAAAACACAAAAATCAGTTCTAAGCGATTCTATATTGTACATGTTATAGATAATGCGTAAACATCTTTTTTGCAAGACAAATGTGGATTGGATTTCACATGAATTGCCCCAGTATATAATTCCGTAAGTTAACAGAGAATAAACGTAACCAAAGTAAGCTGTTTTAGCAATATTTGGGGAAGCTGTTTCAACAGTATGGTCAAAGTGTAACAGTAAGATGATAATTTTTTATTGACTTTCTCTATATGACCTTTTCAATTTAAGTGGTGGTCTATAGTGACCCCAAGAAAGTTTATTTGTTCTACTTCTTCAATCGAGGTATTCGAATGATCTATATTTAATATTGGTGGTTTATACTTATAATTCCTAAATTGCATTAGCTTATTTTTTGTAAGGTTAACTTTCAAATTTATGGATTGTAGCCAGCTAGTTACTGTCTCTATTGTATTATTTATTTTAATATTATATTCTTGTTGACTCAAACTGTCATTACTAATAAAAATAGTTGCGTCATCCGCATACATTACGCACAAATGTTTTTTGTGTTTGGGAGATTATTTACATAAACCAAAAATAATAATGGCCCCAATATGCTGCCCTGCGGTACCCCTAATAGAACATTTTCAAAGCTTGATTGCGTAGAAAGTAGCGTCTTGGATTTTTTCTCATAGTGCTCAATAACTGTAGCTTGCTTTCTATTTCTTAAATAAGATTCTATTAAATTATTTGCTACTCCCCTGATGCCGGTGTTTTCTAACTGATGTAAGAGAATTTCGAAATCTACGCAGTCAAATGCTCTAGACATATCTAAGAATAAAGCGGTACACCTTTTCTTTCTATTTATCCCATCCCATATGCTTTCAAAAAGTTTAAAAAATTGCTAACGCTGTGCTTTTATTTTTTTGGAAGCTAAATTGTTTAGCACTAAGAGTGCTGTGACTGTCGAAAAATTTTACTAATCTGGTATGAATAAATATTTCAAAAATTTTTGAAAAGCTCGGTAATAGTGCAGTCCGTCTGTAGTTAAATATCTCATGCTTGGATCCTTTTTTATGTATGGGTTTAGTTATAGCTACTTTAAGGCTCTCCGGAAATACCCCACCTTCCAGCATAAAATTTATGATGTGTACAAGGGCGTCTGCTGTATAATTTATGCTATCCTTTACAATATTTACTGGAATACCATCAATACCACAGCTAGTCTTGTTTTTGAGGTTCCTTGTAATGTTTATGATATCGCGTTTATCAACAGGGAAAAGAAAATAGATTTCGAATTTTGAGCAATATCGATCACCTGGCTACGCTTGACTGAAGAATCGTGATTTTGTGTAATGTACATTTTGTTAAAAGCATTAACTATATCTGTGGGCGATTTTATAAAATAATATATTAATAGATTACCCATGGCAACACCGACAACTACTTAATCATAATATATAGGTATCACTAAAGTTCATAAAGTTTCACCGATGCCGCGCCGCGCTACGCCGCGCCTACCTACCTAAAAGTAAAAGTATACCACGCTCCGCGTCCTTGTCAAGTTTCGTGGAGTGTTACTAGTGTTGCTAGACTGACTGAGCGAAATTTCAGTAATTTAAGGGTAAAATGCTGATCAATACTGTACTTAAAAATATTATGAAGACGTTTTACGATGATATAGTTTTTTTTTGTTATTTTACTAGCATGTTTGTAAAGAGAGAAACAAGCCCTTAATGGATCGGACAGGGTATATTATACATACTAAACGGCGGCTCTTGGCGTCTCTTGTAGAAAATCAAAGAGATTTTATTCCTTACTCTGTGCCATGCCGATAGCAAACGGTTAGATGGATATCTAATACATCCATATTTCGCTAACTATAATTTCTTAAAGGAAATTCAATAATACTGCCCAATCTGGGAAATGTGCCCGAGATATTATGCACAGCAGTTGTATTCATTTGGGTTACGCTACTAAGCCAGTAAATTTCATCAATATATTAATTAGGAATTATTTTCCAGGCACACGGCATACACCCGTACGAAATACATGCGCCGTTACGTAGTAGATCGAGTGTACAGAGAAAAGCACGTACGGGGCTTTCATCCGAGAGAAATCATCGAATGCGCTTTCGACATTGTCACGCCCAAGACTGGTAACTATAATTATTTATCTTCTTTTAAATTGGTTAGCTCATGCTTGTATAGAAGTTCTTGAAGGCAGACGTGAACCACATTGTGCCAGCTTTTGTTTTAGATACCACATATAGGCTGCAGTCTACTTGGCTCAGTTCCAGGCTTCGCGAAGTTAATGCGGTTTTTGATAAAAATCTGTTCTATACTTACATACATAGTCTCACGTTTTTATCTCCAAAGGAAATATTACACTCGGATTTTGCCAACAACAATTTTAGGTCCTATGTATTAGGTGGCGAGCATATTGCCGCTTACTGGGCTATCTTAATCATTTAATTGCAAATATTGGAGTCTGGAGTGTCCTGACAGAAAATATCCTTTGAAATTAAACTGCTATATACGGATTTTATCGCGTTGTTTATTTGAGACTCTTTTACAAAATGAAGAAACTGTTACACTACATACTACTACTATTAAACTTTACTAATTTTGAAGCTAATTAAATTATTAAAACTATTATATCTGTTTTGATTTATTTTACACTTTCCTCGACGTTTCGGTTGCTTTTCAGCAGCCATGGTCACGGGGACCCCGTGACCATGGCTGCTCTAAAGCAACCGAAACGTCCGGGTAAAGTGTAAACTTAAATAAAAACAGTTTTAATTAAAAAAAATATAGTAGTTATAGTGTTAGAGTTTTCAAAATTATGTAATAACACTCTTTTAAAGGGACCGGGGGACGGGGGACGGGGTCCCCGTGACCATGGCTGCTGAAAAGCAACCGAAACGTCGGGGAAAGTGTAAAATTAAATCAAAACAGATATAATAGTTTTAATAATTTAATTAGCTTCAAAATTAGTAAAGTTTAATAGTAGTAGTATGTAGTGTAACAGTTTCTTCATTTTGTAAAAGAGTGTCAAATAAACAACGCGATAAAATCCGTATATAGTAGTTTAATTTTAATGAATAACATTCGCGTAAACAAAAGACAATATTAAGAAAATATCCTGCTATAAAAGTATAATTGGAGATTTTCTGTCAGGACACTCCAGACTCCAACCTTGCGATGCGACTGCTGGCTGGGTTTGCCTTACCCTAGACCAGCCAGCAGTCGCATTCACTATAGTATAAAATATAAATACCCTTATATGTTCTTAGATTCCCTATGGTCGGATGCTGAACTCCTAGTCGTAGCAAGCCGGGCTGCCCTAGAAAATAACCTGAAAGTGACCATTCAGCTAAACCACACAGAACTGTTAAAAACCTTGCTGGTCTCCTGTGGGGTGCCACTAGATAAGCACGCGGATATGTATCCTGTCCTCGTCGATGTTAGCCTTGGTAAGTCATATACGTCATATAAGTCTGTCTCTCGAAGAAATTAAGTAGACTATACTAGAGATGTTTAAGGATCTATATGTCGATTCAGGAAGTGGTGACCCAGTTTAAATTCGTTGAGTAACATACATCCAAACATCTTCACAAACTCCTAAACATATTATTTAGTAGAATGGCATCATGATGAGCCTGTACCGTTTTTTATACGCATATCCTAGTTAATGAGGCGTCAAAATTTGCTAGAAAATAGCTGAGCCAGCCCCTCAAATGCTCAAATGTTTACTCAACCTGTGACGACAAATATAGCATTCAAGATTTCAACGATACATTTGAGCTCACGAAATACAGATTGCGTCGGCAGAGCGCCGTCGCTCGTCGGTCAGTTTGGATTTTGTTAGGGGCGTCCGACAGTCAGAGTTGTTGTGTGCTTGAAGGCCGAGGAGGCTGTGTCCTTGGACATCGCCAACGCATTTAAGTCTGCAGTATATATTGAGCTGTGTTCGAAAGCCACTCCGATATCATGAAGTATCATTATGCCGGGCGTGATCAAAGCCATGGTCGACAGCGAGAGGAACTGAGTAGCTGGTCGTCCGGGCGATGCAGGCATGCCTATGCTTGCCTTAGGCCGCGGACGGGAGAACTAAGATCTCCTGTCGCCCAGGAGTTTTCGACCGCAGGCAAGTTTTGCCTGCATTGAACACTACTAGGTGGGTCACTAAAGTAGTTTCAGTTCCGGTGACCCACCCCATTTCAGGCAGCAAGTTGGCACATAGTATGTTTATTCGGTAGGACACGGGACTTATCTTTCAACCCACAACAATTATACTATACTTCCAGGACGCATCACAAGTCTTCAACTGCAGACGCACTTGACATCCCTGTGCGTGACAAACCGCGACGTGTCGAATTTGCTGCGGCTGATGGAGGCGGACGTGGGCGTGCACGACGTGCGGGAGCTGGTGGCGCCGCTCGGCAACAACGCCAAGTGGAGCAAGGCGCTGGCGCACCATGTCATGAGCCTCGAGGCGCTGTGTAGGAACGCGAGGGCGCTTGGCTGTGAGGTAACTTTACTTTGCTGATGGAGGCGGACGTGGGCGTGCACGACGTGCGGGAGCTGGTGGCGCCGCTCGGCAACAACGCCAAGTGGAGCAAGGCGCTGGCGCACCATGTCATGAGCCTCGAGGCGCTGTGTAGGAACGCGAGGGCGCTTGGCTGTGAGGTAACTTTACTTTGCTGATGGAGGCGGACGTGGGCGTGCACGACGTGCGGGAGCTGGTGGCGCCGCTCGGCAACAACGCCAAGTGGAGCAAGGCGCTGGCGCACCATGTCATGAGCCTCGAGGCGCTGTGTAGGAACGCGAGGGCGCTTGGCTGTGAGGTAACTTTACTTTGCTGATGGAGGCGGACGTGGGCGTGCACGACGTGCGGGAGCTGGTGGCGCCGCTCGGCAACAACGCCAAGTGGAGCAAGGCGCTGGCGCACCATGTCATGAGCCTCGAGGCGCTGTGTAGGAACGCGAGGGCGCTTGGCTGTGAGGTAACTTTACTTTGCTGATGGAGGTGGACGTGGGCGTGCACGACGTGCGGGAGCTGGTGGCGCCGCTCGGCAACAACGCCAAGTGGAGCAAGGCGCTGGCGCACCATGTCATGAGCCTCGAGGCGCTGTGTAGGAACGCGAGGGCGCTTGGCTGTGAGGTAACTTTACTTTGCTGATGGAGGCGGACGTGGGCGTGCACGACGTGCGGGAGCTGGTGGCGCCGCTCGGCAACAACGCCAAGTGGAGCAAGGCGCTGGCGCACCATGTCATGAGCCTCGAGGCGCTGTGTAGGAACGCGAGGGCGCTTGGCTGTGAGGTAACTTTACTTTGCTGATGGAGGCGGACGTGGGCGTGCACGACGTGCGGGAGCTGGTGGCGCCGCTCGGCAACAACGCCAAGTGGAGCAAGGCGCTGGCGCACCATGTCATGAGCCTCGAGGCGCTGTGTAGGAACGCGAGGGCGCTTGGCTGTGAGGTAACTTTACTTTGCTGATGGAGGCGGACGTGGGCGTGCACGACGTGCGGGAGCTGGTGGCGCCGCTGTAAAAGGGGGCTATCCCTGGGCGCTTCGAGTCTTTCACATCGCCACCAAATTCTGCGTAGAGGGAGGGGGCTTCTCCACTCACTTTGGCACTAAGGGCTAATTAATATAGTAAATAATTGTTACAGTGTCCAATGACGGTGGCGCCGTTCCTGGCGTACAACGCAACTCAACACAGCGGGATATTTTGGCAAATGTCTGTGATAAGGAATTCCGATCACAGACCGGCAGCGAAGCACAGGGCCGGTGATATTATTGCAGCTGGAGGACGGTAGGTAGTCAAATAGAAACGGCGTTCGTATAATAATCGATAAAATACTGTAATACCCTATTAATCGCAGCAGCACACCAGTGGCCAGACACAATAGATTTTTAATTATGTCTGGTACACTAGCACTTGACAGTTTAATTAGGTAACGCTGTTTTTAAAAACATTAAAAGTAACGCCTGAATCATAATTATGGAACCAGGAACATAACAAGTGAGAAACGGCAATGATTGACGTAAATCTTAGAGTTCGAAAAAACATTTCAAGTAATATGTAAAGGTCACGTGATACTACGAGACTTTGAGGTCAGAGGTCAAAGGTTATAGTCATTTCAGGGGTATATCGACTATGCTGAGTCGAATGGCGTTGACTACGAGTCTCTAGCTCTTACGGTTCTTGAGTTGAAAGTTGTATAACAGACAGACGGACGGACAAAGCTGTTGTATAAGAGTTTTTGCGATCTATAAAAACAACGTTTATTTATGGGTGTATTATTTTATAGTCCCGTACGTAGTTACGAGGGTGCGTTTTTAAGTTCGCGGAATGGAATAGAAGGGGATGAAATAATATTACAAAATTATTTTTCGTTTTCAATATATTCACCTGAAACCCTAATACATTTCTCAGATCTATGAATTAACTTATGAATACCTTCATAAAAAAATGTTTTGTCTTTCTCTGAAAAATACGCCGAAACTGCATCCTTCACTTCTTCATCGGTTGAAAATTTCTTTCCTCGAAGCTCTTTTTTCAGATTTGGAAAGAGATAATAGTCGCTGGGAGCCAAGTCTGGGCTATAAGGTGGGTGATCAATGATATCGAAGCCCACCTTGTGCAAAGCAGCCAACGCAACTCGACTCTTGTGAACAGGAGCATTGTCGTGCAAGAGCAGGACACCTTTGGTCAATTTTCCTCTTCTTTTTTCTCTGATTGCCTCTTTTAACTGCTCTAAAATTGAAGCGTAGTGTTCTCCGGTTATGGAAACACCTTTTTCTTTGTAATCAACCAACAAAATTCCTTCTGTGTCCCAAAAAACTGTCGCCATGAGCTTTCCCGCCGATTGCGACACCTTGAATTTCTTAGGCGGTGGTGTACCCTTTTTATGCCACTGCATGGAATCTTGTTTAGACTCAGGTTCATAGTGATGAACCCAAGTTTCATCCCCAGTAACAATTCGCTCCAAAAAACCATCCTTGTCTTCATTACACTGGCTCAAAAACGCACGCGAACACTCGACGCGCTTCTGTTTTTGAGGCGGTGTGAGCATTCTAGGCACCCATCTTGCACTGACTTTTGTCATGCCGAGATGATTATGGAGAACCTTGAAAATGGTCGTTTCAGATACTCCAACTATCTCTGCGATTTGTTTTTTCTTCAAACGTGCATCCTCCAATATTAATTTTTCGATTTTTTCGATAAGATCTGAAGTAGTGACCTCAATAGACCGCCCAGGCCGGGAATCGTCTTCAATTGATTCCCTGCCTTGCTTAAAGAGGTTGTGCCACTTGTATACCATGGTTTTTCCTGGACAAGAGTCCCCGTATACTGATGACATCTCTTCCAAAATGGTTTGAACATTTTTTCCTTGCTTGGTAAGGAACTTTATAACGGCGCGGAACTCGATTTTCTCCATACTTCACAATTTCTTCCAGATTGAGTTGTTTGAGGGACGATAGTTCAAAGACTAATGACCTCATTATGATAATACTCGGTATATATACTAATTATTAGTTGCTAAACACGTTAGTGACTAAACAAGCACCCCCACCACCTTCCATACCCTCCATTCCGCGAACTTAAAAACGCACCCTCGTAATTAATTAATTAATTAAAGTAAAATTAATCATCAACACTGGCGCTGTTAATTGACTATTATTCAACTAACACTTAACGCTGTGTAATGTTCTAATGTTAGAATATTCTGATTAGTCACTGACAATATTAGCTACCTAAAACGGGTTTTCTTCTTCAGGTACGATGCACTAGTCGAAGAGTTCTGGAAAGTGGTTCAAACGGAGAAAGACCATGACAACTCTGAACTGCAGACGTGTTCCGTCGGGTTCTCCATGTCTTTAGAAAGAATGGCTGCCATTTTGAGGAAAATAGAGAATGATATACCCACGTCTGTGAAGAGCTTAGAGGTATGTTTCTATTCGTGTAGAAATAAATAAACATTTGGTTTCTGAAAGGTTAGTCGTTCTAAAATCGAACTTGTATAAACGCTTATCATTAGGCGGGACGTGTAAATATTTTTGAATCTATATTTTTTGTTCGGCATTCGAATACGTTATGCTTTTAATCTTTGTCTACAACTTAACGAGCTAATTTTTTTACTTTTAATCGCTGACTCATTGACACATGTCACATTTAATATTGTTTCATTTAATTGCGTTACGCTATATGTGCTATTGAAAAAAAAAGGTCTCTCGTTTATATATCTACGTCAGTTTATCCCTGAAGAGGTAGGCAGAGGTGTATTTTCGTCCACATTTTGTTAGCTTTTATATTTTTATTATCAAATCTAATCATTTCTTTGCAAACTAAGTACATACATTAGGTTTTAAATATTTTATATAATCCTCTTGCCCTGATCCCAATTTATTTGGGATCGGCTCAGTATGTCCTTTGCTTCATACTTCTATGTCACCCATCATCTGATCATTTATCCCTTTCCTTTTCATGTCCAGCCTCACATAGTCCATCCATCTTTTCCTCGGCCTTCCTCTCCCTTTTCGTCCTTTTACCATCATATTCATCACTTGCTTACCTACATACGTATCATCTCTTCGCATAACATATCTATACCAAGCCAAACGATTTCCTTTCACCATTTCGTCTATGGGCACCACTTCCAGACTTCTTCTTACGTATTCATTCCTTAGTCTGTCCATTCTCGTCACTCCATACTCCATACATACATCTCTGCTACATGCAATCGTTTCTCAACCATCTTCGTAGCTATTTTACATAAAAACAGAAATCATTCTAAACAAATCCATATAAATAATAATATTTATTTGTCAGAATAATGTTACAATGGATCTTAAATTTATTACAATGTTCAAATTATTCTACCGTTTTCGGCGTACAAATACTTATAGACTACGGATTATATAAATGTCAGTTTCATAAAATAAAAAAAAAAAAAAAAATGTCCAATTATAATAACATAAATTGAAATTGAATTTGTAAAATTGTAATATAAACAGAATGTAACGTCAATCTTTATAATTGAGAAAATCGTTCACTGAATAAAAACATTTGTCCAAGAGCCATGAAAACATTCCACTTTTAAATTTATTATATGTTAATATTCTCAATTCTGTCGGTAGTTTATTATAAATTTTGATTGCCATGCAATATACATTTCTGCTATATAAATGTAATCTCTGACAAGGTACCTGTAACTTTCCAGGATTTCTCTTATGTAGCCGTGCTGATATGTGCTCGTTCAATGGGAACAAGTAAGAGTATTTTTTCACAAATAAGCAAATTTCAAAAATATATAAACATGGAAGTGGCAGAATTTTTAATTCTTTGAATAAAGGAGTACAAGGATCCCAATATTCTGCTCCACTTATGGCTCTAACACATTTTTTTTGCGTAATAAATGCTCTATTTATGTCAACAGAATTCCCCCAAATTGTCAATCCATAGCGTAATACAGATGAAACAAATCCATGATAAGCACTTTTGGCAGTTTTTTTATCAGATACTAATCTTAGCTTTCTGAGAGCAAATACAAATTTATCAAGCTTAGTACAAACTCTGTCAACATGTTCTTTCCAATTCAATTTGTTGTCAATAACTATGCCTAGAAATAAAGTTGATTGTACAGGTGGTAGAATAGAATTGTTGTGTCGTATTATTGTCGGAATGAATGTCGAGTTATGCGTTTGAAAGTGAACTAATTTAGTTTTATCAATATTAACTTGTAGATTATTGTCCTCTAACCATTTTATTGTTCTTGTTCACTGTTTTTGTTACTTTCTAAGTCCATTTTGTTTAAACATTTTATTGTCAAAGTTGTGTCGTCAGCAAATTGTATACATTCATGATTTAATACATTCCTAAGGTCATTTATATATAAGATAAATAATAATGGCCCTAGTACGCTTCCTTGTGGGACGCCTCTATTGTTATCTTTTTTGTCCAAACTATATGTCACCCTAACATTATTTTCAATTTTTGTTATTACAGTCCTCTGTTTGCGATTAGATAAATAACTTTCGAGCCAATCATGTGCTTTACCCCTTATGCCATATTTGTCTAGTTTGTATAATAGCCGTTTATGTGATACAAAATCAAAGGCTTTACTCATGTCTAAAAATATTGACGTTACGGCCATTTTATTATTTAGCGCCTCAGTAACTGATTTTACTAAAGAAAAGCAAGCTAAGGAAGTTGAGCATTTTTTTCTAAATCCAAATTGGCTATCTACGATGACATTATATTTATTTGTAAAGCTAGATATTTTATCATGCATTACTCTTTCGAAAATTTTTGCAAATATTGGTATTAACGTAATAGGTCTGTAGTTATTCATTAAAGTTATAAAGCATGTTTGTACTCTTGTAGATCGCCATGTTAGGTGTTTTTATTCGTAGGCTTATGTTCTTTTACGTTCGTTACTATTTATTTTTATATGTAAGTAAAAATGGCGTGTTTAAAATTTTATATTTAATCTTTATTTATTATTTTTAGATAGGAATTCTCCAACAGAATAATAACATATTTGTACTAGAAAAGCTTTTAATTTATTATTGAATGGTTTAGGTCTTGTCTTGTTTTTAATATTTTTAGCTTTTAGGTAATATAGTTAGAACCTACTGTCAACCATCGAGTATATTGCTAAACTGCTGATACCGAATTTGTTTGAAAAGTTACGCGTTATGACTCTTTGCTCAAACCAGAAACCTAATCTTAGAGCTTTTAGATCGCACGCAAACATAACGCCTTTTTATATTATATTGTCTAGAATGTCATTGTTTATTGTGTTGACTAGGGAAGACCAAAGGGTCTGACCAGCCTAGTCAAAGGACTAGGCTGGGTGAACACACTCTGCGGGCCGCGGACTATATAGATCGTCGAATAAACTACGCATGCGAGGATCAGAATTTTTAGGGTAGTGTGTGATAATGTACAGAGCTATCTCTTAACGTATATCGTAACCTCTTCGCCCGTGTGAATTGAGTACACCATTATTTATCTGTTGCAGTCGACCCTTATCTGCGTATGCCTATGGGGCACAGCGGGTAACGGGCGGGATGGATTGGCAGCCGCGCGCCGAGCCCAGCTTGCTAGAGACCTGTGGGCGGCCGGGTATAACTGCTGCTCCTGGACATCTACTAGTTCGGATGCTCACGAGCTCACCAAGGCTGGAGTCGTGTTATTGCAGGATGATACTGGAGTAAGAGTTGTGTGCTCTGATGGACTTAGGTAAGGCTCATCACTATCAGTTTTTATTCAAGAGTGTGTTGGTCGGCTTTATAATTAGAATCCCTGCCATTAAGCTTCCAAATAGCAAATATATAACAACTCCAAATATATGATAATACCAGATTTTACCTGCGGCTTGGTTCGCGTAAATAGTTAGCTTTGGTTAGGTTAGTAACAGTTTTCAGTTCCTACGACCCACCCACCATACAAAGCAGTGAGTTGGCACACTGTGGCGGTTTTAGTCGGTAGGCCCGAAGTTTCGAGAGAGCCCGATATAACCCTCTCGCTTCCCCTTGCATCAGGAGCAATTTCCTACGTTAAATAAAAAGTTTGGTATAAGCTTTTTTGGATGTTTTTTGGATGAAATACCTTTCATCCAAAAAAGGACATAGGATACCTCCTATGTCCTTTACAATTCCTCTGGTAACGTGTCTGTGAATATACATGATGATTATTCGCGTAGTAAGGGGTGAAAACGAAACAAACAAATAAACAAACAACCCAACAAACTACCATTCCAATTTACAATATTAGTAGTTAGTTAGAATTGTAAAGTTAAACCAGTCAGAATATTTAAAAGCACAACCGCTCCATGTATTTTGTTCAAGACAGCCAATACCACGGTTAAATAGTTTATGAATCACGAAGTCGGTGAGACTCTTTCTAAAATGATTGCCTATGTTTGACAAGGTGTTGGCAATGTTAGTTTATTTCATTTTAATTCCGAAAATGCTTTTACTGTGTTGTCTGCGAAGAAGCCAAAATTAGTGGTGATGAGACTGAAAGGCTTTCTCGCATACAGAACATATTGTTCTGTTTGTTTGACTGCGATCTTCTTAAAGGTGGACGAACTACTACAATCAGAAGTAAATCCAGTATAAGCGGCATTTCAGCTTTAACCTATTGTCTCGCAACGGTACACCGGTAGCCAGACACAATGAAATTAGTCACACAAAACTGCCACGTCGACATAAACCGCTGTAAGTTGTATTAAATCTGTTACAGATTAAGAGAACACAAGGTGCCATATATCGACGTGCTTGACTTTATCAAACAGAAACTCAATCCTGATACTATAAGAAGCCCGGAAAGTAAGTATATAACATTTTTTATTTTCATTTTATTGTATTCGTGAAAATGACCACACTCCGCCTGATGGTAAGCAGTCGTGTGGTCTAAAATCAGTGGCCTTCACACAGTCCTCATAGCAGCCAAGTCGATGTTGACGGTCTCTACTTTGACGGCCTGAGAAGGTGCTTTATCACGCCCTGCTTAAAGAACCCAGGATTGAAGGAAGAAGGAAACACGTGCCTTGGCAGAATTCCATGCCTTGATCGTTCGGCAGAGGTATGAGGACCCAAACTTGTTGGTACACGCTCTAGTCGACTCCACCGTGTAAGGATGGCATCTGGGCCAAGCACGCGTTGTTCTGGATAGGAAAGGGGAGGGCGGGATAAGGTGGAATAACTCTTCAGAGCACTCCCCGTGGTATATTCTGTAGAAACATGCCAATGAGGCAATGTCTCTACGGAGTTGCAGAGCTAGCTTTAGTTCTAATTGTATTTTTCAAAACAATAAGGACTAAAAACTTGACGGCATGGATGGCGTAATGGTGTAAGTGGTCACCTCGCCGCTGCCACTGCGCCGAGTGTTGTGAGTTCGAATCCCAGACGAGACGAAAACTTGTGTGATCTACAACGGAACAACTGGTTCCGAATTTATGCGTTCTTTTTGTCCGTTGTTTGAATGTTCGTCAAGGAACTACACAGGAATTGTTCCTATTAAGGGAGTTGTTTTATCAAAAAAAGAACTTAACGTGGCAAAAAGGTATACGCTAGACTGGTAAGAAGCGGTTAATATAGCTTCAGATCGCTGGCAGTACCAGTGGTATTACTCGTTTCCACTAAAAAGGAATGAAAGATGGGATAAAAAAAATAAATGAGGTAGGTGGCTCTTATTTGTCGAACAAGATGTAGTAACAGTAATAACAATATTATAATAATAATAATATTATATCACATACACACAACACCATCTAGCTCAAACTAAGCAAAGCTTGTACTATGGGTACTAGACAATGGATAAACATACATATACGCTTTTTTTTTGTTGTAAATACATACATATTATACATAAAAACACCCAGACCAAGTCAAACATCCATGTTCATGCACACAAATGTTTGACTTGTGCGAGAATCGAAACCTCAGGCGTTGCAGTCGGTTACACTAATCACTACGCCATCGAGGTCGACAGTGTTAGCACTCTAACGCTGGTTTCCAAATGTTCTACTCAGATAATTTTTTAATATCAGATTCTACACGAAGCAGCTACTGGAGCTCCGTAAAAAACCGCAGCAGGCGTATTTACTTCCGCTGTAGCCCTAAAGCAGTTAAATAATAATTGTTGTCTCAAATATCTGAATTAAAGGTTTTTTCTGTACCGCTGACAACGTGTGAAAAATTTCATGATCATCGGTCGAGTAGTTAAGGTGTCAAAGGGTAACAAACAAACAAACAAACTCGTGCGCGACGTGGGTTCGAACCCGAGACCTTCTGCATTACAGTCTGTTGGTCTCCCCACTTAGCTAACATTTATGCCTTATATATTTATCAACAGGTGCAAATCGTTCGATGAGCTGGTGTGAAAGCGAGAAATTGAACAGTTGTATTACTACTTCAGTGACCTTCATTACCGCCAGTGATCGGATGACGAAGAATTCTAAACGACATTGCGAGAACCAGGTACGTATATATTATACTTATATACTGGACTGTACAGATGGCGCAGTGAACCGCGCTGAGGGTGTTGACAGACCTTTTCCCTCTACATACTACTTTAGTTTATAAAATAGCGTTTCCACTTTCCCACCTGTTAGGTATATAAGTGGGAGCCGCTGTACCTTCCAGTGCCCGAAAGCATCTTCAGGGACCAGTTATAGACAGGTCTTGTCTCCAAATCCGGAGACTCAGTTCTTGTAAGCGAGCTACCTCATGCCCAAGTGGTACTACCTATTGTTCAGATAGGTGCCGGAGCAATATAGCAGCTCACCACTCGCGAACTCAGAGAGTTGCTAACGATAGTGAGGGTGTTGACAGTACGAATCCCACAAGCGTCACTAGCTTAATGGTTAAAGTATTGGACTTGCGATCGAGAATTCTTATGTTCAAATCCCACCTGAACCCACTCCTAACATAGGGTGGGATTGCAATCCGGCCTCATTTTTGGATCTAACGAGGATAACTTTCCTTTATTGTTCCAACATGGACCGTTAATTAATGTAAACAGAATCAGATATGTTTACGAAATCAACTTTATTATAAGTAATTTGAAAATAAAAACATTTAATTTCTCGGTGTCAAAACAAATAAAATCACAAAAATTAAAATCTCAAAAATTAAAATTAAAAAGCAGTGTATTTATATTTAACGTAACGTAACTGGTGGTTCAGTCTTCTTAGTTAGATTTTAAAGATAAAGTAGAGATCAATATATATTATTAATCAAAATTATATATTAAGTATAATATCAGCCCTCTTCTCAGTGCGAAAAGGGTTAGGCCATAGTCCAACACGCTGGCCCAATGCGGGTTGGCAGAATTCACATATCTTCGAGAATATCATGGCGAGCTCTCAGACAGGCCTAACCTCACGATGTTAAAAGAAAGAAAAACGTTTATTTAATGATATACTCCTGCAAATAGAAAATGAAACAAAACAAAAAGAAAGATAAAACTTATAAAGGTGTCGTTAAAAAAAGTATTAACTCAGCATTAGTCGTAACACCTCAAAGGCGTGACGACGCTGGTCTTTCCATAATACCTGTTTGTTGACAGAGGGTGCAGTACTTTGAAGTCAGAAACCCTTAGATCGAACTCGAGTCCTTTGTATGGCAGTTCAACAGTCTCCCAGTAGGCTATCGCTGATTCGAAGATTTTATATTATTAATTATTTTGACAGATAAACACACAAATAACATCAATCCTAGTGAACCTCGGTCTACAGCCAGTGCTGGCGCGCGTCCGGGTGAGTGTGTTAGCGCTGTCCTGCGAGGCTGCCTGCGTGAGGCTACTGGCGGCGGGACTGGCTGCGCCACTCGACCATGACGAGCTAGAACGCGCCTTCATACCTGTTTGCGACGCGTAAGTTGACAAAAATATTAGGCTCAACTAATTTTGCCCAGGCCAAACTAGTTATCTGTAAGGTCATACTAGTTATACAGGTGCTAATCAATTTTCCCAGGGTATATACTAGTTTTGCCTGACCGGTCCATCCGGGATAAACTAGTTCTACACAAAATATATATCTTGATATATTGCTTATCTTTTTAGCACTTTCATACTATACCAGGATCTAAGTAAAAAATAACTTGAAAATATTTTAGTATGAAAGCTATTTGGCATGCCTAACATTACTCGATACCAATCTTGTGTTTTAGTTTATAATCTTTATGCAAGCATAATAACCGAATAAGGCACTCATAAATTCTAAAGTCGTTTAGTTCACGCGTTAAATACTGTTACGTGCTGGGTTCGAGGGACGAGAATGTAAACAATGTTACCGACTAAAACACGTTTTATTCATACACACAATTTAATTTAAAACACAACACACACTATACTGTACTTTTCCAGTATATCTAACTTTAAACTCTGTAGTATTTTCGCTTCCGTTCGCTCCGATGTATACTTGACCGCTTACGATTGTAAACTGACTCGGCGAGCGCTGGCCTCCCCATTTTATACGCGGTTAAAGCGTTTCCGGAGTTTTCTAGAAACGTCATACCCGGTATGTAAACAACACGAAGATTCGAGAATGGGCCAGCGTTCTCTCTACTCTACTCGTACCGACGAATCTACGTAGTTCGTAGTATTCAATAGATGCCGCTGTAATAAATTATTAGCCGGAACTGCCGAGTCTTCCACACAATGCCGAGAGATAGCACTGGGTGTTACAATACTTATGTGTAAATACACGCAAAACCGTTATTTACCTAATGATGGAACACAAGCAAAACAGACAGTAACACAGATAAAACAGGCATAAACACAAAATGCAGGCACACAGACAGAAACACAGGCAAAACAGACAGAAACACAGGCAATACTGGAACACAGGCAAAGCAGCCAGAAACACAGGCAAAACCAATTCTTCTAGGTTGATACTGCTCTACATAGTCGTTCCCAATATATACCCAATTCAATGATACAGCCTTATAGGGTGGTTCAAATACCCGAACATCATCACGTCGTGCCACGGAAGACTATTTTCCTTACGCAGCAGTTGTGAAAGCAACTGTGCATAAACTGTTGAGTTTGACTGCCGGGTCGAGCAAAGCGTTCTTAAGTTTTTCAGTCTCATAATTCTTAGTAGCATTACAGAGTTTGGGACTATGCCTGGTAAATGAGAATAGCTTGACAGCGATGACATACGTTATGTGGTTCAAGTACCCTATCATTTACCCGTCAGACGTGAAACTAAAGGCGCGATTTCAAGGCAACTTTTGTCTGCAAGTATGACGTCACATTTGCGTACAAGTTGCTTGCATTGGAAACACGGTTTCGAGAATGCGCAAATTGCATGCAGGTTTCACTTGCGTACAAGTGGAGATGTTCAACAATTGAGTAGGCCATCATGGGTGGAAGACGTGTTCCTCAATAAAAATGATTGTTTTCTCGGGATCCCTCCTTTTCGCATAATGTTTTTTGTCCTAATATACTTCGGCATAACGATATTGGCACAATTTGTTTTGGCATAATAATACTTTAGCATACTTTTTTTAGGCATACATTTTATGTTGGCATAATCATGTTAAAGACTAATTTGTTTTGGCATAAATTTGATTCCCATAACGTTAGTAGGCCTAATGACTATTAGCATAACGTTAGTAGGCCTAAAGACTTTTAGCATAATAGAAGTTAACTCAGATAGAAGTTAACTGATTGAAATAGTAGTCCTTAATTATTTATTTTAGGTGTATATTTTTAGCAATTGCTTGTAATATGCTGTGCAACAAAAGTTAGTCACAGAACCGAATTGCTGCAAAACCGACTTCACGTAGTCTTGTTTGTCCTACCCCTAGAGTGTTATTTAAAATCGCGTAGGCGTGTAGGGGCGAGGCGGCCCGCGGGCTGAGGAGCAGGCGGCTGAGGCTGGCCGGCGAAGCCGGCCAACAAGCCGAAGCTGCGGTGGTGAGCGAAAGCCGTCTGCGACGATTAGCACGCGTGGGGCCGCCGGAGGCCCGCAGCGCCGGAGCCGTGACAGAAACTCATTCAACACATCATCAATTTATGCTTTAGGATATTATGCTTAAAAAAGTTATGGTTTAGAACTTTATGCTTAATAAATTTATGCTTTACAATATTATGCTTAATCATTATTATGGTTAGAGAAATTATGCTTAAAAAATTATGCGTAAGCTGTTATGCGTAATTATATTATGCGAAAATATAATTATGCCAAACAACATTATGCTAAGTTATATTAGGTCTTAAAATTTTATGCTAATGGATAGGGAACCTGTTTTCTCGCCCACCTAATAGACATTATGTTTCGATAATTTGTACAGCGATATAATTATATCATGTGCGTACACGTCACTCGTTTGAAATTCTAAACGTGCAACTAACGTTGCGCGTTCAACGCGTTCAATTTGCAGATCACTTGAATAAAATTATTTATTATTTATCCGATACATTATAATACAATATTCTGTTCTAGTTTGGTTCTTAGTATAGTTATTTTATATAATTATAAGTATGTCACATGCCGCAAGGCTAAATGTAGTGATTCTAAAACATATATGTACCAATAAGATCCCATGTACCTATATTTGTGACTCATATATAAATAAATAAATAAAAATATGTACAAGTTCCAACTACCCCATACAAGTTGTAACTTGTATGTAGATTAGTTCAAGTTGCATGCAAGTAACTTGCCTAATGGAATCGCGCATTAAGTATGTATAAGACAACATCTGTAGTATGGCACAGTTATTTATGAGAACATCGCATACCTATATAATAATAATATCAGCTCTGTATTAAACTGTCCCACTACTGGGCACGGGCCTCTTCTCAGTCTGAGAAGGGTTAGGCCATAGTCCAGCAGGCTGGCCAATTGCGGGTTAGCAGACTTCACATAAACCATTTTCCTACACCGTTAAAGCAAGCGATAATTAACTATTTAATACGCACATAGCTTCAATAAGTTTGACGACTTCGATGGCCTAGTGCCCTAGTGGTTAATGTAATCGACTGCCATGGCTGAGGTTCGATTCCCGCACAAGTCAAACATGTGTGCAAGGACATGGTTGTTTGTCTTGGTCTGGGTGTTTCTATGAATAATATGTATGTATTTACACACACGACCAAACTTCAAACAAGTGAGAAACGGCAATGAATTGCCGTAGATCTTAGAGTTCGGAAAAATGGTTCAAGTAATATGCAAAGGTCACGTGATACTACGTGACCTCGAGGTCAGAGGTCAAAGTAATTTCGGGGTATATCGACTATGCTGAGTTGAATGGCGTTGATCGCGAGTCTCTAGCTCTTATGGTTCTTGAGTTGTTATTGTTGTATAAGAGATTTTTCGAACTCTAATAAAAACCTCCAATTAAGTAACTAGCCCCATTACAGCTTGTATAATACAATAGATATAATTTGCTTTATAAACTTTAATTGACTGCACTGATACCAGTGCGTCGAATGTTGTAGGTTCGAATCCCACACGGGACAAACATTTGGGTGATCCAAAAATGGTTGTTCCGAGTTTGTTAATGCTTGTAAAGTCCCCCGCGAAAAAGAAATTATGCATAGTGCGGAAGTTGTCTTTTTAAAAGAGAAAAAGATCTATTTAGATTAAAATATACACGTTCCCCAACGTTTCGGTTGCTTTTCAGCAGCCATGTTCATGTGTGTCAGGATCGTAACAAATGGAAATTCGTAATCTCTGCCTACCCCTCTGGGAAACAGGCGAGAATCTACATATATATGTATGTTCACGGGGAGACTAAGATGATCGTTGTCTGAATGTTATTTAAAGTTCTATATAAGCTATTTAAATGTAAGACTACACAATTGTATGTCATTCATGGAGATCGAATCCACAACACTCAGAGCAGCGGCTGTGGCGACTCTACCTCTTAAACAGCAAAGCCATCCGTGCGGTCAACCTCTTTTATAATAGTACTAGCTTTAGCCCGCGGCGTCGCTCGCGTAGAAGTAAGGTTATGTTAGTAACAGTACTTTAAAAATTATAGTTGAAAATAAAAAAAACACGCTGTATTAAAAAAGAAGCCGGGGTGGAGGTTATCAAAATATCTTAGAAAACACCCCACGCTTATTTACATTAAATATATTAAATTATTTTCTACTTTTTAGTTTGGTTTTCTTAATGAAGCGTGTTTTTTAGTGTCTTTAAATTATAATTTATTTTAATTTTATAAACTATTATTATATTTTTTTCTAAATTATTGTATTGTCATCGGTCCTCGATAAGTGTGGAAAGTTTCAAATCAATCCGTCGGTTTCAAATGAGTGAAAATCACGTTCAAAGATTCCGTTACATAAAAATATAGATACATACCAAGTTAATAAAAGCATGTTAAAATAAGATACATATAGCCCATATTAAAATCGGTTGAGTAGTATTTGAGTTAAATCCTTACAAACAAACAAACAAAAATCAAATCTAGGAAAGATTTTTTACTACTTTATAATATTACTTACTTTATAATATTTGTATCGATTTATAAACCTAGCTGACCGACATTATATATTTACCTAAAGCGTTCTATTTGTAACATTTCATCGTTATCATACGCCCTTTGCATATCCCCTTATGATTATTACATACAAACATACTTTCCAATATGTTATCTGTGTAGTTCAAGAGCCAGAGTTGATAAACTAATGATTTATTAATGAATGTGACTGTCATTAGGTAATTTATTTATAAATAATATTTATTGGAAAGGTATTTGTGCATTCACTTTTAGTTTACCATTCTTTAAACATTTCCTACAAACATGTTTGTATTTAGATATGTACACACAGCGACGCATCAACCTAGACTGTTTGGACTTTGAACTATTAGAAGTTGAACGCTGCGAATCGTGCGAGAGGGTGCGTTATATTTTTGTTACGCTCTATCCTTACCAATTACATCGACACCACTATGCACTGTCCCTTTCCGACAATTCTCTATTTTGTATGTAGCGTAGTTATGCGTATATAGGGTGTTTAACTTGATGTGTAGCCGTGTATACATAGACAATAAGTAAAAAGTTGTGGGAAAAGGTGTATTGTTCTATCTTATATATATTACTAGATGTGCCCGCGGTTTCACCCGCGTTTATGATTACTGCGCCGCTCCCGTGGGTCGTAGCGTGATGTTATATAGCCTATAACTGTTCTCGATAAATAGTAGCTTATCCAACATCAAAAGAATTTTTCAATTCGAACCAGTAGTTCCTGAGATTAGCGCGTTCAACCAAACAAACAAACAAACTCTTCAGTTTATAATATTAGTCTTCTCCCTAGCCTTTATTATTCCCAAGTCACTTGGGTCGGCCTTTCTAGTCTAACCGACTTTGACTGGATATCAGTTTTTACACGGAGCGTCTGCCACCTGAACTCCGCAACCCGAAGGCTAACGATACCCTAAGGCTAGACCAGCGTCAGGATATTATAGGGCACTGACTTCCCAATAACGACTGCCATAGACGTTCATGGCAGCCGGGACCGACGGCTTAACGTGCTCTCCGAGGCACGGAGCAGGCGATAATTGTCAATCAACACGCACATAATTTTAAAAAGTCATATAACTTCCGAAAGTGAGAGGTGCGCGACGTGGTTCGAACCCGAGACCCTCTGCATTGCAGTCTGTTGGTCTCCCCACTGAGCTATAGCTGCTTTATAATCTTAGTATAGATATCTATTATATATTTAGATCTCACGTTAGTACACGAGCCTCCGTCCGTCTACCGGACACTTCAGTAAACACCGTGCTGCTACTAAACATTTTCTAATAGGAAAACGCAATTCATTTGCCGGCCTCGATGGCGTAATGGTTAGTGTAACCGACTGCTACGCCTGAGGTCACGGGTTCGATTCCCGCACAAGTCAAACATTTGTGTGCATGAACATGAATGTTTGTCTTGGTCTGGGTGTTTCTATGTATAATATATACGTATTTACAAAAAAAAAAGTATATATGTATGTCTATCCATTGTCTAGTAACCATAATACAAGTTCTGCTTAGTTTAGGCTAGATGGTGTTATGCTCTCCCCCGGGGACGAGAGGAGGTCGGGTCCGATTGACCCGGCCGGCACCCACACGGGGGGGCCTGCTATGGATGAATCTCTTCAGACTCCCAACTGGCCCCCCCCATTGGGTGAGAGAGGGAACACCCCAGGTTTTTTTAGTGGGTATACCAGCAGTAGGCTGGTGAGTCCCACACGCCCCGCCGGTGCCGTCCCCTAGCCGGCGGGTAGTGCATCAAGCATTTTTTCCTGGGAATCAAAAAAAAAAAAAAAAAAAAGGCTAGATGGTGTTGTGTGTTTGTGGCAGAATATTTATTTTATTTATTATTATTTGCCCGACCCAGGAATCAAACTCGGAAAAAGGCAAAGGCAACTCGGCTTAACTCGGTCATCATCATGACTTAAGCCACAAATATATACATACATAATATATACAATTAAAGTATTTGTCTATCTTTATAAATTTACAATTGTAATAAAAAAACGCAATTCATTTGTCGGATCCAGGAATCAAACTCGGAAAAAGGGAAAGGCAACTCGGCTTAAGTCGGTTATCATCATGACTTAAGTCACAAATATAAACACAAAAAATATATACAATTAAAGTATTTGTCTGTCTTTAATATTAAGTTTACAATCGTAAAATTAACGGATACAAACTACACGTTGCCTCAGAAAAATCATTTGTGCATCACATAAATCAAAATGGAGGTGTGAGATGCGAAGTCAAAGCACTTAACGCGGCATGTTTTCTTGTTGTGTTTATGTACGTTACGCAGACGCAGAACGCAGAAAGCGACCATCTTGTAAAACTTGGCTGCATTATTTATAGGAAAATTATTTCCTCCTAAATCTATTTCGATAATTTATGTCGACCTCGATGGCGTAGTGGTTAGTGTAAACGACTGTCACGCCTGAGGTCGCGGGTTCGATTCCCGCACAAGTCAAACATTTGTGTGCATGTACATGGATGTTTGTCTTGGTTTGGTGTTTCTATGTATAATATGTATGTATTTACAAAAAAAAGTATATATGTATGTTTATCCATTGTCTAGTACCCATAGTACAAGCTCTGCTTAGTTTGGGCGAGATGGTGTTGTGTGTATGTGGTAGAATATTATTATAGAATATTATTATAATATTCTTATTGTTTCAGATTGACTATAATCGCAGTTTTAAGCGTTAATTCCACTACTCTCTATTTTTCTCACTACACTCACTTTTTCAGGTTTCCGAAACGCCTCAACATCCTCGACGACGCCCACAACGAGCTGTCTGCGCTGGTCAAACAGAGCAACCAGAGTCGCTCCACAGAAGAGACTCAGCTATATGCCCTCTATTCTATACCGGATTCTCTATGTCGACTTATAACGTGACCATTGGATAACAGTATGTCGTAAGCAGAGATTGTATTGATAAGAATCATTATCCCCTGGTTACTGAACAGTAGTAGATCTCAACTGAATTTCTCAAATATTTTTTACAAATCGAATTTCATCAAACCACTATCAGCTGAGCATTTACTTGGGTATATGTATGATGTTTAAATACCCTATTAAATGTAATTATAGTTTAAGGTAACTTGATACCAAACAAAAAGATATATTGAAGTAATGCTTAAGTCGTTTGAGTCGTTTTCAACATGTAATTCTCAATTCAGGAACCGGGGTTATGTTTCTGACTGAGTTTTGTTAGCTATCTTATATGTAATTTAGTTTGAAAACAGAAGTTCGGTAACAAGTTTTGCCCTCTAGTGGAGCTAAAGGAAGTATTGAATATTTTAGAATTATTTTCTACGGATTTTATCGCGGTTCGTTAGGTTTTTATGTCACCTATATGGCTTCTATTTCATCTATACTAATTATTAAGCTGAAGAGTTTGTTTGAACGCGCTAATCTCAGGAACTATTGGTCTGAATTGAAAAATTCTTTGAGTGTTGGATAGCCCATTTATTGAGGAAGGCTATAGGCTATATAACATCACGCTACGACCAATAGGAGCGGAGCATAAATGAAAAATGTTGCAAAAACGGCTCTTTTATGTGAAGCAGACGAAGCTGCGCGGGTCAGGAAAAATATACAGGAATGAGAAGACAACCCGCCGCCTTGTTCTTAATTTTTACAAAGAATCTCAAACAATTATAATCTCGGCATTATAACCATGATTAATGTCGACGCCTGAATAGTTTATCAATCTGAGAGGTATTTCTACATTTATGTGCCTTTTGGTATGTATTATTATATAATTATTGATTAACACTTGAACGCAGTACCTTCAAACAATTCTTTCAAAAATATTAATCAACGCATTTGCCCAGATAAGCGCAAATGAAACGCATATAACCCGGTGAACGGAACTAAAACACGGAAGGCATCTCACCGCTAAAAAAGGCACCATATCTTCTTCACAAAGTATGTAATAAAACTGAGCCGTGTCACTATAGTAACGAACGTATAAATATATCAATGGGTTGGTACGGTACTTTCAGTCAGTGCCAAGAACTAATTCTTGACATTGACAGCAAGTAAATAAACTGTAAATCAGCTAGAAGCTATTTTGCTCCATTAGCAGTAACGTATTTTTCAAGCGATAGCTCAGTGGGGAGACCAACAGACTGCAATGCAGAGGGTCTCGGGTTTAACCCACGTCGCGCACCTCTGACTTTCGGAAGTTATATGAGTTTTCGAAATGATGTGCGTATTGATTGACAATTATCACCTGCTCCGTGCCTCGGAGAGCACGTTAAGCCGTCGGTCCCGGCTGCCATGAACATCTATGGCAGTCGTTACTGGGAAGTCAGTGCCCTATAATATCCTGACACTGGTCTAGCCTTAGAGTATCGTTAGCCTTCGGGTTGCGGAGGTCAGGTGGCAGTCGCTCCGTGTAAAAACTGATATCCAGTCAAATCCGGTTAGACTATAAAAGCCGACCCCAAGTAACTTAGGAATAATAAAGGCTAGTAAGAAGAGAGAACAATAACGTATTTTTCAAGTCTTAGAGTTGAGTATCTAGTTGTGGTGTCAATAATAAAATAAACTGTAGTTAATTTGAAAATACTGCTTCCATGTTTTATTTACGTTCACTACGATTACCTCTTTGAACGTAATTGTAAACTGCTACAAGGTTAAGAAAAGAGGTGGACTCATGTAGCACTCCATTTTCCTTCTCTTTCTAGCACTAAATATAATATTTATAACTGTGTGATAACATAATTTGTGGCCAGTGTTATTCTGCTGACCTTCTGTTAAATGATGTCTCATTAACAGCACGCCGGCAGAAGATAGTTTTAAACTTTAATTTACAGTTGAATAGTGAGAATTATAAGAGTTAAGAGAACTTAAGGTAATCTATAATGTGTGTCCTATTAATATTATGAATGTGAACGTTTGTTGAGATGCTAGCTATTTATAGTAAAATAAAGTCGTTCAAGGTCAATCGATACGAATTAATGAATCGATTTCTGGTTATACTATTATCGATTCGTCATCTATTGTTTATCTAGAGATAATTTAACTACAGAAACTACCCCGATTCACGATTATACATCGATTTTCGATGATAATAAATAATAAATCCATTATCGATAGATGTTAGATTTCTTGTTACGTATTATTATGTCAAGAGATTAACAGCTTCGATAGACCATATACAATTTGCAACATTGCAGTGCCGCAAATTGCCATTTTGTATAATTTAATGAATTTTAATACATACAAAATGTTTAACGCTTCTTTTCATACAATTTTACGAGACTGCGGTTTTTACTTAATCTTTCGTTTGAGTTGTTTTCAAATATTCTAGACTAACTTTCTAATTATTAAAAAGACAAGCTATTATTATTAATGTGAACTGTATTAACGAAAGTTTAATTATATGTATTTTTTAGTTATTTAAGGATATATTACAATCGTAGAATTTATAAAGAATATACAAAGTTAAAATGTCAAAAAATATATTAACGCTAAACTTAAAATGGAAAACAGAGATGCTGAGTTGAACCCAAGATAAAATTAGGCTAACTGAGTTCGCCATAAGATGTTGGCGCCAAAGATGATCTATGGTTTAAAGTTAATATACATTATATACCGCGTGACTTTTTTTACCGTATTGATAATAATATGGTGTGTTGTGTTAGTGGAATAGAATCAAAAATAGTATTTGTGTTCTAGCATTTTGAGATCACGCGACGTCACAGTGTGCCTAATCGCAAGCGACTAGAAGGGCGGCGGGCGACCGGGAGGAGGGGGTGGGGGGGGGGGAGCGAGTATTCGGCGCTAGCGACGGCCGGCGAGTGCCCTTGAAGATAGTTTTTATGTTATTTGTAACAAAATCATTCATAATTTGTAGCGTGTTATTATAGGGTGAATACGTTTACGATTTTTAATTATTTTCCTTTTTTGTTTCGAATTACTTTTTAAATATTTTTATATGAAAAATAGATTATAAATAAGGAGTGTACAATAGTAGATTAATGTCAGATGATGTCAGTAAAAAAAAAATATCTATGCCTCTACTGTATTTACCTATCACGCCCTATTTTTTTTCAAAGCGGTAAAAAAACTCACGCGTTATATTTTTAAAACATGGCCCGTGTTACACTATGACTGAACTATCCGGGCCATTTTAGAGATGAACTATAATTTAGTTTCAGCTTAGAATTGTAGTAATTCTGCCCAATAATATAAACTAGTTATGCCAATAGGTGGCAAGCAACTGCTACTAATACCGTACCACTATATATTCTTGAGTGTTGAGAAAGAACTATATATAATGTCAGTCCTATATATAAACTGTCCCACTGCTGGGCACAGGTCTCTTCACAACGTGAGAAGGGTAAAGCAATAGTCCATTACGCTAGCTCAATCTTTCTTTCTTTCTTTTCTTGTGGTTAGTGGCCAACCTGTTGTCAAGAGTTGTTCAAGCCTGTAGGCCTCTGACATGGCTTAACGACTACTGTCAATTTGGCAACAACCGGGTCCGACTTTTTACGTGCCTTCCGAAGCACGAAGATGCTCTGATTAAATACCACTAAGCGGTCACCCATCTATAGACTGACCGCACTCAACGGTGCTTAACCTCGCTAATCGTTTACCGATCAATGATTGCAACTGGCTATGAGCGCCTAGCTCAATATGGATTGGCAAATTCACATATCTTCGATTCATTATGTAGAATTCTCAGATATACAGGTATCCTAACCATGTTTTCTTCGCCGTTAAATATAGTAATAATTAATTATTTAAAACGCACATACCTTCGAAGAGTCAGATATGCACGCCTTGAGTTCAGATTCGAGACCTCTGGCATTCCAACTACCTCCCACCAGTCTATCGCTGCTGTTCGACACATAAAATTTTCAGACAGAAGACACTATTATACATATGAAACGCTCTCCTATCTGTCACGGATTGTATGCCAAGACTTAACGGGTTGTGTAGTATCTTAGACCATAACAATGTGATCATTTACCTCATTTAAATATTTATTTCAATTAATTTAGATCTCTGCAGAAGTAATCTCAGTTTTCATATTTATGTCGGAGTGGCAGCGTTTATCCCGTCCTTATTAGCCATTTTATAGGATCAAAGCACGTGGGCGTGCAGTGGGAAATGTTGGTTTCAATCAATAGAAAACACTTAGGTAGTCAGATAACTGGTATTCGAACTACAACTAACAAATACTTCACACTAAGAGCATTTATCCCTATGAAACGCAAGATAGTTCCTACGAGATATGCACTGGTGGACGGTGGCACGAAGACTGAGCTCTGTCCGCCCCTCGCGCCGCCTCGTAGACTCCGTCTAGCGCCGCTAGATGGCGCTGGCGTTCCGCCTTAATGCCTTTCTGTGTCACTAGTGTCTCAACTAACAGTATTGCCGTTCCGACATTTATTTATTTCTATAGAAATTATTGGAATAATTTTGGACATGTCAACAGCAAACCTCATAAATAAAATAAAATAGTAATTAAAATTGTAAAAAATATAAATGAATGTTCATTAAAAAGCTAAGATTAAGAGTAAATGATATTACGGTAACGCGAATATTATACATTGAAATTAAACTACTTTATAGAAATTTTATCAGGGTGACGACCCCTTGACCATGGCTGCTGAAAAGCAACTGAAACTTCGAAGAAAGTTTAAACTTAAATATAAATAGGTAAATTAATAATAATCTAATTAGTAAGGTTTACCAGAAATGTTTTAATAGTTTTATAATGATGTTATAGTACGGTTTATAAATAAACAACGTGAAAATGTCTGTATATAGTAGTTTAATCTCTAAGTTTAGATATATATGGCCAGTTTCACAACAATTAAGCAAAATTAACCGATAAATAAATCGCATGCTGTCTCACTTTTGTTAAGTTAAAGAAGAAAGACGGCGTGACTTATAGATAAATGCTCTTTGGAAGTGGTGAAACAGGCCCTTAATATTATGCTAACATTATAAGATCCTGTTTTGTATAGCGACAATTTTTGTTAAATTAGCCATTTCTTCTAAATAACAAAGTATTCTTATATAGCGTGTAACAATTGAAAACGTTTACATCTTAAGGCCTGTTTCAAATGGCAACGTTCACGACGTTGCCATTCCTGTCATATTTTGAAGTTCAATTTCGTGACAATGTTTTTCATATACTAGACTAATGTAATACTGTACCGTATATGGAATATAATGGGTCGGCAATTTTCGACATTTAACGTTGTGACGTCGCCATTTGGAATAGACCACAAGGCGTAGGCGCTCTTAAAATAGTGTAATGAAGAATTGTTGTCACAATTAATTTCAGATTGTTTAGAATACAGTTCGCTAGTATTTTTTTATAGCAAGTGCAGCGGCGCACCGGCGGCCAGATACAGCCGGTTTTAATTATTTCTGGTATCCTACATTGACAGGTTAAAGTGATTTTACGATAATAGTACAACATGATTTATTAATCACAAAAGACTTAGTAACGTTTTTTGTCCGCCATGACTTGTTGTCAAATATAAATGGTTTGATACGACCATCTTATACACGTATGTGTTGATCAACGTTTATGAATGACAAATATAATGTGTATATAAATACGTTTTATATTTAGAAAGCTATTAATAACAGTATTACATGAGATTTAAAATTTAACCTTATTTAGTTGCGTACATCCATGTTCGTTGATGGAAATGATATCGAACTATCACACTACATATCCCGTAAATCCCGAAGTTACGAAATTTAAGAAATTTATTCTGAGTGCTTAGTGATAATTTGTTTTACGTTAACGCGATCGACATGTTTATGACGTTCGGCGCTCCGATTGGCTCGGTCCAAGCTCTTAACTAAACAGAGAGCCAAACGTGGTAAACGTTTCGATCGCGTTTAGGTAAAAATAACTCGCACTCGGTACCCTGAAATTTCTCTTCAATTTCGGTTCGTAACCTCTTGACTATCTTAAATCCTTTCATCAAGCAGTTCAAATAGCGGCATGATATCATTATGAAAGAAAATAAATAATAGTTTAAAAAACCTAAACAACACGCTAAAACGTAGAAAATAAAAAAATATCTTAAATTATTATTTACTTTTATTTCTTAAATTGTTTTTTCTATATTATTTTTTTGTCATCGGTTCTCGATAAGTGTGCAAAGTTTGTTGTGTGTTTTAAATCAATCCGTCGGTTTGAAAGGGGTGAAAATCACGTTTAAAGATTCCGTTACATAGATTCATAGACACATAGATACTATAGATACATGCTAAGCTAATAATTCTTCATTGTAAGTTTTTCGTTCGATCCGAAGTTTCGAACAGATGTTTTCATGTTACACCTTCTGATTACCTTGAAGAAAATGTGATATATGTTTAAGAGTGTTTATCGAGCTGGGATAACCGCGGTAGCAGTATCTAAATGCAAGACTAAACTACGGAATAATAATTTCCTAGCAGTAATTCTCATTTCCCTGTTTCCTTAATAAACAACATTTGAAATAAAGCCTGTGTCAAGGAGGAATTTACAGAAATTCAAACAAAGCGGGAGTCGAATCCACAACACTCGGAGCAGTGACAGTTGCAAGGTGAAAATTCAAACCATTACGCCATCTGCGCATTCCTATTTTGAATGAGAAGTTACGAAAAAATCTCCAATGAACCCTTTTCTCCTAGAAGTATTAATGAATATCACACTCATCCTGCGCTCAAATCTCAGTTGAGCACCCTAAATTTCTCGAAAACGAATTACAGTCGTGTGTAACTAAATAAGGTTCAATATGTTAATAAATTATTGTAATCGATACCTACATTATAGTACTAAATTATTTTTGTAAGAACATAATATAAAAAATTTATATAAACCCTCAAAATTCTACGATTCTTAATTAGTACGGGTAGTTCTTTCTTTTAATATAATTAAGTAAAAAATATATAGTTAATACGTTACAGCGGCCGTTTAATTTAACTAGTGTTTGCTAAGTGGTCAAAATTCGACCTTAATCGTTATTAAATATTTGAGGACAACATGAATGAATTTACATTTAAATTTATAATCAGGAGACCTGAAATCCAGAGTTTCCCTAGTTTCGGCTCCTGTCCACCCCTCATAATACGCAACTCGTTATTTTTACTTTGCTACCTAATGCTGCTACGATCTGAAATATCACACTGTGCGATATTGTAAAATTATGTTTGGTGGAAATTAAACTGATTTTAATTTTATTTATTTATTTTTATTGATAACATACAGCTTGTCAATAACTACTAAACAAACCAAAAAAGAAACTCAATTGACAAACAGAGGAGAAAAAGGCATTGAACTTTGTTGTCTTTGCCTATCTAAGTATACATTTTTGTAGAACCACGTACAGTCAGACAAAATAAAAAAACAAGTGTGTGTCAACTTATGTTGCTGGCTGTATATAAAAATCGTAACTAGTGTTTGTACTCCTTCAAAAATGTATGATGTGTAAATAAAACAAAAAATATCTTTCAACATTGTTTTATTTTTATTTATAATACATATAGCACTATCAGTCTTTAACTTAAAACTTTAGATAATATAATTATCTTTTTATACTTACAACCATTTCTTATTTACATTTAAACACTAATTGAATGACATCATAATTAAAAAAGCATTTTATTCAGGCCAGCAGCATTTTTGTGCAAACAATATACAATCCATACCATATAATATGGTATAGATTTTATGCTGTGCCGAAATAAAATGAAAAGCAGCACACAATTCTCCTTAAAATAGCCAAAATCTTTAGAATCTAATACTGCTATTATTACTTTTCTTTAGATACAAAAATATACAGCAGATTTTGAGAATCATGCTGATTGCACACTACTAAGATTAAAGCGATAGGTGCATAACATCATTACATTGGTAGTTATATAAACACTTATGGCTTCTTAACAGGTAAACCGTCGGCAGGCCTGACCAAACTTGTTTCAAGTCTATAAATATGATCAGCTGTCAACAAAAAGTAGCGAAATTTAGTCATCCCTAATTACGTTAAGCATTATCAAGAACTTAAACATAGATAAAATGTGGGTTTCATACACCTCGGTCTACCCTCTAACGTAAAATATAATAATATGAACCGTTTATGAATTGTCCCTCTGGTGGCCATGGGCCTCTTCTCAGCGTGAGAAGGGTTAGGCCATATAATCCACCACGCTGGCCCAGTGCGGGTTGGCAGTCTTCATATATCTTCGAGAAGATTATTAAGAACTTTCTGACATGTAGGTATCCTCACGATGTTTTCCTTCACCGTTGTAGCGAGCGATAATTAACAAAACATAACTTCGAAAAGTTGGAGCTGAAGACAGCCCTGACGTATAACTAGGCGTGAAGTATTAGACCTAAATAAATGACTAAATTCATGTATTACGATCTTACTTAATTAACTTTTATTTCTCTTACTCCATTCTTATCGAAACTACGCTAATGAGCTGCCAACATACGTAGGTAATATTATATAACTGAATAAAAATAGAACATAAAGATAACAATTATTAGTTCTTAGCGCCAAATCACGGAAAATATCGAGACCTGTTTAGTTGATATATATTAATGAAATTAGGTTAGCAACTGATCCATAGATACTGATAGGTATGTATATAAAAACATTAGTATATTTTAGTTCTACATAGTCATATCTCGAGATTAGAAAGAGTCGCTCTGTATGTATTTGCAGAATGTAGGTACAAAATAAAAGCTATATTATATACAGTGGGTCTTTACCATTGGATAATAAATGAAAATGTTGATTTGTTTTTCAATTTTTCTTAAGCTTACAGTGTAATGCAGATAAATAAAACTCAACTCAAGTTTACAAGTAGGACTCCTGAATTTGAATTTTATTAAACTATTATCAAACGAATTGAGTTATAAATGCCTTTCGATCATTCATTATTATCACATAAAACGTGACGTACCTACCTAAGTATGTGGTAGTAAGTCTTCGTACTACAGTCAGTCAATACCTATGTATGTAGTTTGCATTTCCAGGACATTTTGCAAAATAATACCTCTTTTGTTGACGTACGCAGCAGCAGCTAAATAACGATGTGTCATTTTGATGCAACCGACACACACTTACGTTGAAATGAAATCAGTGGCGTAGCGTAGTGTGGGCGGCACTTTTAGGGGGCGTCAAAATTTCTCAATATATAATAATATTATATTGTAAATATTTAAACCATTTCATGACGAACAAGAGAAATGGGCAAACAATACACAATAATGATGACTGTTCTTGCCGAAAAGTTCTTTAGAATTTCTGTATATTACAGTCTTTTAAATTGAAATAGGTACCTACCTAATTAAGAGGGCGGCAAATTTTCTTCCGCCCTAGGCGGCTGTCACCCACGCTACGCCACTGAAATCAGTTCTTCAGTAAATTATAACAGACTGACGGTGTTTATACAGTGCAGACTAGTCAGGAACGTCGATTTCAGCATGAATAGGCCGGCTCGACCGGGGAAGGACTACCCTCTCACAGAATATCGACGTGAAATAGCAATATTCCTATTGTTGTGTTTCGTTCGGTGAGTGAGAGTGCCGGAGGCCCAATCGCCCTCTTTGCTCCTTCCCGCTCCTTCTCCATCCCACTCCCTTTCCTAAAAGGTTGGCAACGCGCAAATGATGTCTCTGGTGTTGCAGGCGTATAAGGCTACGGTGACCACTTACCATCAGGTGGGCCGTAAGCTAGATTGCCAGCTTAGTTTAATAAAAAAAAAAACATTCAAAGAATATCAAAATGCTTGACTGCAATTTGGAATAAATAACCTAGAAAACTGGTTTGAGTTATCTAACTTCAAAATTATTAGTATACGGGCGTTTTATCGTTTTACATGTGAGATAACTTTATACCTACCATGTTATTTAGGTGATTCTGTATAATCTAAGAATAGACATCGCGAACCTCAGTGATCCAACTGTTTTAAATATTTGGTTTTACTCGACCGTCTCGTTTTGTGTGTCGCATCTACTGGCTGAAACTTTGAGTACGTACTACAATTATTATACTGACAAGCTTGCATATAACGTTAGTTGTCTCTACAATAAAAGCAGGCAACCATTGTGCCATAAAACATATATTCAAGTCGTTTATATTCGAATAACACAACATCTCCGCCTAATGCCAAAAGATCATTGATACCCTACTAAATTACATCCACACATACCAAATTCCTTTATCGAAATTACTTAAGAACTTCCAAAACACAAACTGTCATGTGTCAATCCAGTTTGTGAACCCTCACATTCCTGGACCCGAATTCTAACACAGACGTAGAATAGGCAAGCTCATTACGCCATGTCCATTTATTGTGAGTTCACCGCACCACACATATCTGTAAAAAATATTTTTTTGTGTTTCTCTTATGAGTTACCTTTTCTCTCCAAAAAAGGCTATCGATAATCTTGACATACTTCAGAAACGTCTTCCCACTTAGTAGGCCAAACATTTTCCCATCGGTTTTCGCTTCTGGATCTTGAATTTCCTTTCCTCAAGATCATCCTCTATCCATATTCCTTTATTCTGACTTATAACAATTCCTACAGAGTATAAATCATATCATAATTATTTTTCGTCATCACTGGGTCGCTCAGTCTGGATATCAGAGGTGAGAAGCTCATATAAACCAGTGGCACACTTGGCCTTAGCTCCAAAATCTGAAAGTCTGTGGCACATTGATGAACAGCCAAGATATATGCAATGATAAAGAGGAACGTAGCCATTAGTACCCAGAACATTAGAACAAGACAGAATCTGGTTCGGCGCCAGGAGAAGTCACGACGCGTTGTTTGAACTTCATCGGAAGTTAGTAGCCTGTCGAAAAAAGAAACTTGTTAGTCGATGTTGATTGGAAGGTAGATGGAAGATGTCATGTGTCAATGGAATGGAATGGTTGATTAAGTATATTCTAATGGCGCTAGCAGAACAACTTATGCTCATCTACTTTATCTTGTCTATCTGTGGGTTTTTCTGAATCAGTATCATTAAAAATGTAAATGTTATATGTAGGTACTGCTGTAGTTATTTTTCTACGTATTGTGTTTAGAAGCGGTGCAGTGAAGCAAATATTTAATAAAAGAACAATAAAATGTTTATTATAAAAGAGTGCTAGCGGTTTATATACAAAATTGCTACTAGTAAATCTCTCGCTCCAGCTGCGCTAAATACTTGTGTCACTTTGGTAGTATAGTTAATAGGGATCAGGCCTCTCTATCGTAGGAATGTTTAATATTTGAATCACTAGACCACCGCCAACGCTGCTTCGCTTAGTTATTAAAAATCAAAATTATAAGAATATATCGAAATCAAAAAACATCAAAAATTCTTTATTTCTACAGGTTATAATAACAGGGTTTGGGAACTCTTCTGTTAAGTTAAAAAAACTGTGTTAGAAGAGTCCTCTCTTGTCTATGGCATGCATTAAAATAATGTAATAGCATAGCTGTCAAGTTAAAGTAACATGGGTATATATAGTAGCAAGTTCTGGATATTTAAAGGATCTTTGCACTATTTCGGTAATACATTTTGAGATTGATTGAGAGATTATATGACATTTATTATTTATGTAAAAGGAAGCAAGTAGGGTATTTGTTACGTTGGACTACAAACTAAAATATCTGGTGAAAATTAGGCGTAATTCACACCGCCTATCTCCGGGTCGCGCGAGTCACAGACTATGATGCATGTAAATAACTTCTTAATTTGTTTCAAGAAATACTAATTTAGTCTCGCTTTAAAGATAACCCTTGTTTCACAGGGGATTTTACAATCATTGAAACAACAAACAAAGAATATTCTGCACAAAAATAACTATTATTGTTTATTTAATAAATCATTATAAGCAATACAGCTTAAAATAAATGCTACTCAAGGGCATGGACTTCATATAAATATTCGGAGGGCCTACCCTAACTAATATGTATTATAAATGCGAATGTGAGTTTCTTTGTAACTATTCGACCGATCATCCTAAAATTTCGCATACTCTTTATTAGGGTACAGAAAACGACATAGAGTACCATTCGACCTCGATGACGTAGTGGTTAGTGTAACCGACTGCCACGCCTGAGGTCGCGGGTTCGATTCCCACACAAGTCAAATATTTGTGTGCATGAACATGGATGTTTGTCTTGGTCTGGATGTTTCTATGTATAATACGTATGTATTTACAAAAAAAAAGTATATATGTATGTTTATCCATTGTCTAGTACCCATAGCACAAGCTCTGCTTAGTTTGGGCTAGATGGTGTTGTGTGTATGTGGTAGAATATTGTTATTATTATTATTCCTCTGGAGAAAAGTACCTACTGTTCCCGAGGGATTGAAATATTAAAATCTCCGATCTCAAATATAAATTAGGTAACAATAATTTTCAATGGAATAGTAACGAACATTTCCTTTGCCACTTTAAATGGTACCTACAATTAGTGTCTATTTTCCAGGGTACCAGGAGAAATAATTGGGAAGGGGAGAGGGATCTCAGTCCTACTGCTAAGCTGAGATATAGGTTATATGTAGTCGGTGCTAGTAACTAATACTATTATCAATGAAGCAGTTTATTAAGAACTTTGCAGGGTTTAGTAGTTAATAACTCAATCATTCGTAAACTGTTGAAAAGATTTCGACGAAACTTGGCACACGAATAGACAATGTACTGGATTAACACATATAAGGCTACAATTTTCGTCGCACGAGATGCAGGCGTGAAGGTATAAACAGAAAAGAAAGAAAGAAGTCTAATTTATTAATATATATGAATATTCAAATTATTTCAGAGAATTTTCGAGGCTACTTATTTAATTATGTATATAATAATAGTTTATTCTGTTGGTATATTTTTTAATTAAAACGTGTTCAGGTTAATTTCGGGTCAGCAGTTATAAGATAAGTATAACATAATATTATCTCGACTGATTGCTTTGTAAATAAATTACAAAATTTCGTGTTCATGTTGATATTCGAGAAACTGTCGTATTTAAATAATATTACTTTTATTAATTTAAAATATATGTATTTATGTTTCATTTTTGTGTTATCTGTACGTGTAATACAATTGTAACGAACTTTATAAATTACATCATATATCTGTGGAGTAAAGCGATAGCGATATACGATGAATACCACTCATCCCTTAAATATTAAATAAGTATTTAAAATCAATATCAAATACGTATTTAAAGTATATTAAGAATGCTACTCGGTACAAAAATGTAAAATAAGTATATATAATCATTATATTCTATGAAATCCCTGTTTCTTTAATTAACAACTTTTGCAATAAAGCCTGTGTCGGGGAGGAATTTACAGAAATTCAAACAACGCGGGAGTCGAATCCACAACACTCGGATCAGTGACAGTTGCAAGGCGAACATTCAAACCATTACGCCATCGGCGCATTCCTATTTTGAATGAGAAATTAAAAAATCTCTAATGAACCGTTTTCCCCTAGAATCTCACTCCTAATCATTCCACTTATCCTTAGCTCAAATCTCAGTTAGGCACCCTGAATTTCTTGATAACGAATTACAGTCGTGTGTAACTAAATAAGGTTCAATATGTTAATAAGTTATTGTAATCGATACCTACATTATAGTACTAAATTATTTTTGTAAGAACATAATATAAAAAAATTATATTAACCCTCAAAATTCTACGGTTCCTAATTAGTACCTACCTAGTAGTACATTCTTATAAAATAATTAAGCAAAATAAAATTACGTAAATTGTATAAAAAAAAGATATAGTTAATACGTTAGCGAACTAGTTAAATTAAACGGCGGCTGTACCTACCATTTAATTTAACTAGTGTTCGCTAAGTAGTCAAAATTAGTCCCTATTTGAGGAAAACATATATTATGAATTTACATTTAAATTTAAAATCAGGAAGATTTCCCGTGTTTCGGCTCCTGATCACTCCTCATAATACGCTACTCGTTATATTTACTTTGCTATCTAGTGCTGCTACGATTTGAAATATCATATTGTGCGAAATTGTAAAATTATGTTTGATGGAAAATAAACTAATTTTAATTTTATTTATTTAATTTTATTGATAACATATAGCTTGTCAATAACTACTAAACAAACCAAAAAACTGAATTGACAAACAGAGGACAAAAAGGCCTTACTGTTTAAACTGTTTTATCTTTGCCTATTTAAGTATACATTTTTGTAGAACCACGTACAGTCAGGCAAAATAAAAAAACTCGCAAGTGTGTGTCCACTTATTTTGCTGACTGTATATAGAAATTGTGTTTTTACTCGTTCAAAAATGTATGATGTGTAAATAAAACAAAAAATGTAATCTGTCAACATTGTTTTATTTTTATTTATAATGCATATTTTTTTATCAGTCATTTCAGTCATTCATTATCAGTCTTTAACTTAAAACTAGATAATACAATAACCTTTATATAATTTCTTATTTACTCTAAAACACCAATTGAATAACACCATAAAACATCACCATGTCGCTTCAAAAGCAATATATCCGAATGTTCTGACGAGCTGCTTTCTTTACGAGAACTGTACAAAATATATTTTAATAGATTGCACATTATGCATGAATGGTAATTGTATATCACACAGCTTTTGCTCGCGGCTTTGCTCGCTTAAAATTAGGTTAGGTAATGTTAGTACAATAACTTTTTTAAATAAAATATAGCCTATGTTACTCTCTGATAATAATAGCTTTCTTATGGTGAAAGAATTTTTAAAAACGGTTGGTATGCTTTTGAGTTAAACTCTTTCGACAAAGCAAATCTTTCCTCTTCTTATATTAGTATAGATAACTCTTCTTAGCATAGCCAAATCTATATACTGGGTGTAAGGGACGGTGTACCGAAAACTGAAATAGTAGATTCAGACCATTGTCCTGAGTTACAATAGTTGAAATTTCCGTCAGAAAAATCCTAATTTATATCTGAAATTTTTATTTTTCTTACTGTATATCATAACATTTTATTAAATAAAAATCAATTAATACCACATTTTACTAAAATACAGCAATGTTATTAAATTGGCGTGATTTAAAACATGAGCGTTGCGTTGTATCAGTAGCAATCCATTGCGTACCGCGTAATTATATTAATCAATATAAAATCTTTCATCTTGCGTTTTTTATTAATAGAAGTTTTCGTCGAGATAAGTACCTATAGAATGACGTGTTAGTAAAGTTTTCGTTACGCCGTCCCTTACACCCAGTATAGTATTTTTTCGGAGATTTTAACATTTATTTCGGGCACTGCGCATATTACATAAAGTATGTAGATATTTAAATAACTAATTTTTTGCATTACTAACCTACGATGTTATTCATTAGACTTTTATTTCTCTATGTCCATTCTAATCGTAACTACGCTAATGAGCTGCCAACAAGTTATGTAGTTAATATATAACTGGATAAAAATAGAACATAAGATAACAACCATTTAGTTCTTAGCGCCATATCACGGAAAAATAGATCGAGACCTGTTTAGTAGACATATATAATATATATGAATGGAATTAGGTTAGCAACAGATCCAGAGATACTGACATATAAAAACATTGGTACATTTTAGTTATACATAGTCGTATCTCGAGATTAGAAAGAGTCGCTCTTTATATGCAGAATATAGGTACAAAATAAAAACTATATTATACGAGTATACAGTGGGTCTTTACCGTTGGATAATAAATGTACCTATATGTTGATTTTTTTTTCAATGTTTGTCAAGAGTACAGTGTAATGCAGATAAATAAAAATGCAAGTTTACAAGCAGGACTCCTGAATTTGAATTTTATCAAACAAATTGAATTTTATTTGCCTTTCAATCATTCATTATCACAAAAAACGTGATGTACACATTAATTTTTATGACTGTTATTTAATATTTTCTTCGTACCACAGACAGTCAATATACCATTTGAATTTCCAGAACATTTTGCAAAATAATACCTCTCTTGTTGACGTACGCAGCAGCAGCTAAATTACAATATGTCATTTTGATGCAACCGACACGTCCGACACACATTTATGTTACAAAGAAATACAAATGCGTAAAAATTGTGCAGATTGTTTTAAATGAAATCAGTCAGTGGCGTACCGTAGTGTGGGCGGCAGGGGCGGTCTGCCCTGGGCGGCACTTTTAGACGGCGGCAAAATTTTACAATATATAATAATATTATCTTGTAAATATTTAAACTATTTCATGACGAACAAGAGGAATGGGCAAATAATACACAATAATGTTGACTGTTCTTGCCGAAAAGTTCTTTAGAATTTCTGTATATTACAGTCTTTTAAATTGAAATAGGTACGTAATTAAAATCGACCTTTGTGTGGCGCATCTTCTACTGGCTGAAACTTTAAATACGTACTACAATTACACTGACAAGCTTGCATACAACGTTACTTGTCTATACAATAAAAGCAGGCAAACATTGTGTCATAAAAACACATTTCAAGTCGTTTATATTCGAATAACACAACATCTCAGCTTAATTCCAAAAGATCATTGATACCCTACGAAATTATATCCACACATTCCAAATTCCTGCATCAAAATGACTTATTAACTTCTAAAACACAAACTACCATCTGTCAATCCAGTTTGTGAATACTCGCATTCTTGGACCAGAATCCTAACACAGACGTAGGATGGACAAGGTCATTATGCCATGTTTATTTATTGCGAGATCACCGTATTCACACATCTTTGTGATAAAAAAATTTTTTTGGAATTCTCTTATGAGTAAGTTGCCACCTTTTCTCTCCAAAAAAGGCGATCGATAATCTCTACATACTTCATAAACTTCTTCCCACTCGGTAGACCAAAAATTTTCCCATCGGGTTTCGCTTCTGGATCTTGAATTTCCTTTCCTCAAGATCATCCTCTATCCATATTCCTTTATTCTGACTTATAACAATTCCTATAGAGTATAAATCATATCATCATCATTCTTCGTCATCACTGGGTCGCTCAGTCTGTATATCAGAGGTGAGAAGCTCATATGAACCGGTGGCACACTTGGCCTTAGCTCCAAAACCTTATAGTCGGTGGCACATTGACGAACACCCAAGATATATGTGATGATAGAGAGTAACGTAGCCATAAGTGCCCAGAACATTAGAACGAGCCAGAATCTGGCGCGGCGCCACGACATATCACGACGTGCTGTTTGAACTTCGTCGGCAGTTAGTGGCCTGGTGAAAAAAGAAACTAGTTAGTCGATGTTGGTATGAAGGTAGATGGAAGATGTCACGTCTCATTGGAATGGTTGACTAAGTACATACTAATGGTGCTAGCAGAGCATGTGGTACTTATTAGCCGTATCTAATCTATTAGTGTATTTTTTTATAGAATCAGAATCTCTTTTTTATATTGTTCTGAGGTTTGTATTGAATGTGTTCACAAGAATTGCCGCGAAGAAAATAAAATGTTGTTTGTTTAAATACTTTAAGAGCATTGAAATATAGAACAATATAATATTTTTCTAAATGAGTTGATAGAGATGCTAGCAGTTTGGATTAGCAGTTATTTGCAACTAGGTAGTATTCTTGTAAACACATCCAGCCAAGCTAAATATCTGTGTTAGCAGTGGGTTCACATTGGTAGTATCATAGATAGGGATTTATCCTACGATCGAGATGTCGTCGTTACTTTGCTTAGTTATCAAAATAAATCATTTTACATAGGTACCAAGTTCCAGACTTTTGTACTATACCGGTAATAAATTTTAAGACATTCATAATTAATAAAAAATAAAGTGGGCTGTCTGTTATGTTGGTAGTTTGGTAACTGGAGGTGTTGTGGAGAAACATTCATACAACAGACCAGAGGATATCTAGACACTGGACAACTATTTGTGGATAACACAAACTTTGATACTATGTGGGGATTGAATTCCCGAGATTTTGAACAATTTTCAACAAAATAACATAAGATTTCTAGTCAAATATTGCTCTGTTATAAGATGTGGAGTATAAAACTTAGAAGTATATCTTCAAACTAAAATATCTGGTAAAATTAGGCGTAATTTACCTCTGTCTATCTCCGGGTCACGCAAGTCAGACTGTGATGCATGTTAATAACTTCTTAATTTGTTTCAAGAAATATTAATTTAGTCTCAATTTAAAGATAAACCTTGTATCACGGGGGATTTTAAAATTATCGAAACAACAAACAAAGAATAATTCTGCAAAAATAACTATTACTTATTGTTAATCTAATAAATTTTTGTATAAGCAGTAAACTAAAATATTCAGAGGGCCTTAATATCCTAACTAATATATATTGGTATAATGGGATATTTTAAATGCACATCAAAAAACTTATCACCATTCAATTTATATTCATCAATTAAGCAATTTTTACATCAAATAAATTATTTCATTGCAAATAGACCAATTTTTTAACAAAACTTTTATTTCTCAACAATGGATTAGGTTATGTTAGGTTCCTTCTTAAACCCACCCAAAAATAGGAGCCCCGCCAAGCGGGGCTCCGTCGACTTAGTTTGATCTCTTTCAAATATTTTAGTAAGCATATTTTGATGCACAATTAGTATTTTTGGTGGAACAAAGGCAAAAATTTGAGGAACAGTTGAATACTACCCTAAAAAATTCAAAACAAGTTTAAAAAAAATGTTGTATTAGTTTTATTGTGCTATAGTTATTATTAGATATGCATTCATAAAAAAACTCCACTTATAAATAAATAGCAATGCGTCACGAACTTAAATTGATGTTAAGTTTATAATATTTTGAGATAACTATTTTGCTGTGCAATCAGTATTTTTGATTAGGATTGATGACCTACGGCATTTTTTTAATGCATAAGGAAGATTTTTGGATTTGCAGTTAAATACTATCCATATTATAAATGCGAAAATGAGTTTATTTGTTCGACCGATCATCATTAAAAAGGGCATAGAGTACTTTTCCTCCAGAAAAAAGTAGTGGTCCCGAGGGACAGAAATATATTAACATACTGACCTACGTTAACGCAAACGTGATTTTGCTCACAGCTTCCGCGGATAATATTTAGTAAAATATAAATTATGTTTAGTAGTAAGTTCTCAATAATTTTCAATGGAATAGCTACAAATATTTCCTTTGCCACTTTTTAAACAGTTTGTTTCTATTTCCTAGAGTAACAGGAGAAATAATTGGGAAAGGGAGAGGGATCTCAATCAGTAATAATAATAAAAATAAAATCCTTTATTTCTTTATCAACAGGTTAAAACACAAACGTTGTAGAGGCCTTCTTTTAAGTATATAAATACTTGTGACAGAAGACCCCACTCTTCCATATCTTTAAAATTTAGACATAGCCTGTGACTAAAGTAAAAATAACAATCTTAATATTTTAATAACAATATGAAAAAATGTATTTAAAAAGGGAAAACATAAAAACAATATTAAAAAGAGATAATATAAAAGTATGTGTGTGTGTGTGTGTGTGTGCGCGTGTGAATGTGTGTGTGTGTAGCTGTTGTGTGGATGCGGTATGTGGTCTGTGTGTGAATGTAATCTTACTCATAAACTACTGCCTATTTTAAAGGTTGAAGAAGTGCTTCCGTTTCTGTGTAGGTGAGTTCCTTTAACCACAAAGTAAGGATATTTTTGCATTCATAATATGGTTTTCTGTAAATAGCATACATTTTATTGACTGCGTTATAAAGAAAGGAAGCCTGGGTGACAAATTGGTATCTAGCAAATGAAGTTCTCACTCTATTTATCATCACAGTAGCATATCTTCTATTTGTTAATACATTTTGGTCAAATTCTGTAGATTTGTGCATTTTTAATAAAGCATTCAAAACATATAGTTTTCTTACTGTTAAAAGGTCGCATAGTTTGTAAAGAGCATCTGTACTGTAACGATATGGTTTGAAAAACATGGTTTTCAGAAGAGCACGCTGAGACCTCTCAATTTCTAAAAATTTTGTTTTTGTTGCACCGCCCCATACAGGAACGCAATAACTTAAAATAGACTGAGCGAGAGCAATATATATTTGTTTAAGTAGACAAGTTGTAGCTACGTGCCTTAGTTGTTTAAAAATCCAGATTAATTTTCTAGTTCGTTCACTTACTAATTCAATGTGATTATGCCAAGATAGTCGATGATCTAGTATAACACCTAAATATTTAGTTTTGTCAACTTGTTTAATTATCGGACATGCACAATTAAAAGGATAAACATTATTACATTCATGAATTTTACGTTAAAGTTATTGTCGGGTTGAGATTTTTTGCTTAAAGAAATCAGTGGCGTAGTGTGGGTGTCAACCGCCCGAAATGGCAGAAAATTTTGCCGCCCTCTTATTTAGTTGGTATTTCAATTTAAAATACTATAATATACAGCAATTCCAAAGATTTTTTGACAAGAACAGACATAATTATTGTGTATTGTATAGTTCAAATATATACAAGATATTATTATTATTTATTGTAAAATTTTGCCGCCCCCTAAAAGTGCCGCCCAGCCCTCGCTGCCTCTACTACGCTACGCCACTGATCTCAGTCCTACTGCTAATGATTAGCTGCGATACCTCCAGGCTATGTAGTCAGTGCTAATGCCTACTAGGTAATATTACCTATAATAAAAATGTTTATGAAGATATTTGTATGTTAAGTAGTAAGGTCCTCAATCATTCATAAATTGTTGAACAAATGTGGATGAAACGGTCCACATAGATAGATCATCTGGACTACATATTATGCTTTTCATCCCGATTTCATGTGAGTTACCTACACGGTGGACAAGTTAGAAGCTAGTCATATATAAATCATGTAAGAGAATTTTCGAGGTTACTTATAAATAGTTTATCTGTTGGTACATTTTTTAATTAAAACGTGTTTAGGTTAATTTCGGGTCAGCAGTTATTAGGTATAATATAATTATCTCGACTGATTGCTTTGTAAATAAATTACAACTAATCTTATGTATATTCGAGAAAATATCATGTAATACCGTTACGGAGTAACTATATTATTATATATTGATATAATATAATTGTATTAAATTAATATATTTTATGTAATTTTTTTTTATCCGTATATGTAATGCAATTGTAACGAACTTAACATATAACATTAGATATCTGTGGAGTAAAAGAAATTTGACAGCGCGAGAGTTGCCTTTCCTTTTTTAATAATTATCTGTTTTTAATATGCGAATTACGATCGCTGCTCATCACAAAAAAATTAAAATATGTAATCACGTTCTAGGAGTATGATGTAATTTTGAAATCATTGTTTAGACTCGTGTATAAGCATTATCGAAAAACAAAAAGATGAATTTAAATACAATTTCACATGACTTACAATTGCATGTAACTATTTATTCTGGAGTGGATCGTTTTTGATTTTAAGGACTACTTGCTGGTGACATTTGAGTATGAAACCATCGAGGTTTGTTTCTTTTAGTTGGAAGAACACAACTGATGCACTTTGAATATTCAGAATAATTAGTTGTTCCTAGGGTTTAGTTATAAAACAACCAGACACGGATAAACTATTTATTGATAACACAAATCTAGTCTCATATATGAGAATTGAATCCACAATATTTGATTATCTTCGTGGTCAGTGGAACACTTAAACTATTGCGTCATACGTGCAGTCGAGGTAACAATTGAAATTAAATTTTATTCCAATTTTATCGCGATGTTACATAGTAATAAATTTTAACAGCAGTATAGTATAGTTAATACCTTTAAAATTATGTAATAATAATAATAATAATAATATTCTACCACATACACACAACACTATCTAGCCCAAACTAAGCAGAGCTTGGTAAATAATAAAAGTGTTCTAAAATAAATATTACAATAGTACATATAAGTTAACAATTGTTTAATTTCGCAAGAATATCCTATTAAAACTCGAATAGTAAGTACTTATTGAGTAAAGTTGAACGTTACGGAAACTAAGTTGCAGCCACAGCTAGTTATAAAACAATTAACAAAGCTAATAAGAAACTTTCATTTCAAATGTAGATACTACATGGCTTAGGTAGGTAAGGCAACTTTATCATAAGTTTTTTTTTTATGGCATAGTTTGGCAAACGAGCAGACGGATCGCCTGATGGTAAGCGATTACCGCCGCCCATGGACACTCGTAACCCCAAAGGAGTTATAAGTGCGTTGCCCGCCATTTAAAAAGGAATGAAGAAGGGAAAGGGTAAAGGAAAGGATAGGAAAAGGATCGGGGTAACTGGGCCTCCGGCTCTCTCACTCACCGATACGAAACGCAACAGTACAGGTACCGTTACTTCACGCCGGTATTCTGTGAGAGGGTAATACTACTCCGGTCGTTCCAGCCCATTCATGCTGAAACCAGCGAGGATCTACTACCTTAAGAATATATAAGTATATATAAGTTTCATAGCTCTACTGCTATAAAAGCATAGGTATCTCTACCACGATAGTAACGGGTTGGGAGCCTTTTGCGCTCACCCACAGTCCGCGTAAAGGTCATAGCACACATATCAACTCTGAAAGGGATCGTCACCGTATCGCCTTTCGCCTCGCCGTCAAACAGGCGTTAACCTAACGTAGCCAAAGCGGATCAACAGCTCCGGTACGTCGACTTGGCTACGGCTAGGCGACGCCGCGCTTAAAAGCCGCGCTCACCTAAATCATATTTATATGGATATTTTCTCTCTTCTTCAATGATCCTTTTTCATCGTTATGTTTTGTTTGAAATCTAACCTCTAAATTCAATAAAACACGCGCGCAGTACGACTGTTAGTTGTCTTGTAAATGACAGCACGTTCGGCAACAGTAGTGCATGGAGACACGTAAGCGCGGGGACGACGAGCCGTAAGCGCGAGGACTACAAGCTTGTCCCGAGGCGAGGCGATTATATTACGATTCCAATTAGTGTGTGTTGCAGTAGGGAGTTTCATACAAATAATACTGCACGGCTCGAGTTGATACGGTGACGATCCGTTTCCGAGTTGATATGGGTGCTATGACTGTAACGTTGTCAAGGCCGTCTGAGGCCAAAAACTAAAACACACAAAAAAAATGAAAGTCTTGATGGCATTGCGGTAGTGTTTGCAACGGCTAAGCATGAGTATGCGACTACTGTATTCTCTACTTGGCTGTGTATGTAGTTACGGGTTCAAATTTCGGGTGGAGAGAAGTGTTGATGGAATTTTGATACGAAATTCTCAGTAGGACGGAATATGGAATTATTGCCGGTAATAGGCTCAATCTTTACGTGGAATATTAAACTATAAGTGATGTATTAATGCCTCTGCGAGACTATGTATGGAATTTAAAGCATACAAGTATATAGTCAAATTTAGTCTGCAGTACCGTAATCTGTGATCGCAGTAATACCAAGGATACCAATCATGTTTTGGCAAAGGGAAAGTCAAAATCCAAATAATTTATTTATTTAGGTCACAAAATAACACTTATGAACGTCAACATATATAGATTTGTGAGTTTAAAACGTACCTACCCAGTAAAAATGATTTTGATAAGAGAATGGATACCACATTCTCGGACGATCTGACTCATTGCAACCATTACCAATTAGTAGAGCAATTTATATAGTATAATTAGTGACGCGTTTAAAAAAAGCGATTGTGTGTTTCTTGCAGATATATTTATATGTTCATATATTTTCTTAAAGGCTACGTTTGCCTTTATTTAGCAACTAAACTAAGTGTAACTGTAATAACTTAGTACAATCGTAATCACAATTTTTCACATAAAATATATTTTACTAAATTTTACCCAATTCGCTTGTCAATAAATTTAAATCCCTCGAAACAGTACTTATTCTCTGGATTGAAGTCACCATATGTCCTTTTCTGTACACCGAACAACGTGTATGCAAAAATTCATAATGCTCGGTCGAGTTGTTAAGTCGGATTTGCAGACCATCCAGTTACAATCCTAATATTATAAATGCAAATGTACAGAAAAAGGACATAATATGGTAGCTTTCATCCAGAAAAAGTATTGTTCCCGACCGAAACCGCGTGAAAAAGCTAGTCTATGATAATATTATAAAGAGGAAAGATTTGATATTTTGTTTGTTTGTAAGGGTAAGTATAAATCAAAAACTACTCAACCGATTTTAAAAATTCTTTCGCCAATAGGAAGCTATACCTATCATCACCGAGTAACATAGGCTATATCTTTACTAATAGGTATTATGAATAGAAAAGATTTAATGTTTTATATGTATGTTTGTAAGACTTTAACTTAAGAACTACTCAACGGATTCTGAAAATTCTTTTACCATTAGAAAGCTATATTATCACCGACTAACAAAGGTTATATTTTATTTAAAAAAGGAACTGTATTAACATAACCTACCAAACAAACACACAAACAACAAACACTAGCTCACCTTAATTTCCGGCATCTAACATCTGAAGTGTGTCCCAACAAGGGCTGTTTTTCCGCGTCCATCGCACACTTACACGTCGAACATACGAGATCGTGCTCACACCACGGCCGCACATACACTGTGCTATTGCCCTGAGACACAGCTCGTTAATCATTAGTGATAATTAACCCTTATCTTTACGCCCTAGTCAACAGCTATCGCATTGAGTCAGCGAGGAAAATATTGTTTATGTATCGTGATGTGTAGTAGGTAGGTGTATGTTTTAACGTGTCGATATAAGGTATTCCGATCTGATCACAAATTGGATCCACTACTAATTTATCACTATTTTTCCACTTTGTATATTCCAAACGGATTCCCAAATTTTTAAGAAAGGGATCAAGGGATAAGATCCCTATATAACAAATATTAGTCATTAAAGGACACATTTTTAGTCTCATTGTTTTTAACTTGAACAAACAACAAACATCATAACAATTTTGTTTTTAACTATACCAAAATATGTTTGTAGTGTAACTTATGTATACAATCTTAGTAAAATATTTCTGATTTAACGCAGGGAATCCGATCGGAATAAAAATAATATAGACATCATAGGTCAGATTCATGGTATCTGAACGGAATAACTCGTCGATATAGCTATATAAATAAATAATAATATCAGCCTTCTATGCGCTCATAGTTAGTTACACTCACTGATCGGTAAACGATTAGCGAGGTTAAGCAACGTTGGGTGCGGTCAGTCTATAGATGGGTGACCGCTTAGTGGTATTTCATCTGAGCGTCTCTGTGCTTCGGAGGGCACGTAAAAAGTCGATTCCCGGTTGTTGCCAGATTGATGGCAGTCGTTAAGCCATGTCAGAGGCCTACGGACGGTTTGAACAACTCTTGACAACAGGTTGGCCACTAACCACACGAAATGAAGAAGAAGCCGTCTATTATACCACAAAACTAATAAAAAAAATAAAAAGAAATTGTCTCTGCTGAAGACGGGCATCTTCTCAGTGTGAGAAGGGTTAGACCATAGTCCACCACGCTGGCCCAATGCGGCTTAGCAATTTAGCTATACCAAGACAATTTTTTTTTCTTAAGATCACTGATCTAGTAAAATTACTTGTGTCGCGGAGGCACTAACATCCAAACAACGGACACAAGAAGCTCCTAGACTCGGTTCAACTATTTGAGGACCATAGAAATGTTGGTTCCATGTAAAGAATCCACTATATTCGTCACAATGGCCGTGGTAAGCCACTAAACCACTAGTCAATCTCGGTTTTTGCGGATTATCACTGTGATTTGACAGTAATGTATTATGCAGCTTAAGCAGGTGTCCGGTAATTAATGGATAACCTGGAAATGTCTTATAGTGGAACCGATGGCCGTTCAGAAAAAAATATGAAAATAAATTTATCCTAACTACTACCTGAGATATGTGTTTTTTTTAATTACCATGTATAACTTTCTTGTATACTAAGACCATAAATGAATGAAATCCATCGGTTTTTTGTTGTTTTATTATTAAACACTAATTATGCTAATAGATAGACAGTCAAAAGTATGCTATGCTATAATAGCATGCACTTTTTTTTTTTTCGTTTTTTCTGAACGTCCTTCAGTTCTACTATAAGACATTTCAAGGTTATCCATTAATTACCGGACAACCTGTATATTGTACTAGATGTGTCCGCGGTTCACCCACGTTTATCGTTACTGCGCCGCCCCCGTGGGTCGTAGCGTGATGATATATAGCCTATAGCCTTCCTTGATAAATAGGCTACCCAACACTAAAAGAATTTTTCAATTCGAACCAGTAGTTCCTGAGATTAGCGCGTTCAAACAAACAAACTCTTCAGCTTTATAATATTAGCATAGATTCTCGGAACCGTAATTGATTTTTTGTCTTTGTTGTCCGCTCCCATGTCTCGTATTGTCATCTTATGTAACCTATGTTACTTCTGAATAAAATAGCTTTCTAAATGTGAAAGAATTATCAAAATCAGTTCAGTAGTTTTAAAGTTTGTCAATTACAAATAAATGTTTCTACTTTATGTTTTTATATTAACTATATTTTGTCTGCGGGTTCGCTCGCGTAAATTAATAATAATAATAATAATAATATATTTAAAAATGTAATTTTTATTGATAATTACTGAATAAATGTGAATAATAATAATAAATTTATTGTTCAAAATTATGACACAAAATACAATAAGAAAAATTAAGGCACTAGGAATATGCACTTGTCTAAAAACACTGACCCCTGAACTAGGTATATATAAAGGTTAGGTTATGTCCTTTTCTATACCCTTGACAACGTGTATAACAAATCTCATGGTAATCGGTCGAGTAGTTAAGGCGTGCAAACGTAAAAATAAACTCACATTCGCATTTATAATATAAGTTAAGATTCTCTCTATAAAATTTAAAATAAAATGTATCTTCATATATTTTAATCTTCTATGGACTCTTATCCAAATCTGCTAAACTTACAGTAAGAGGATTACAGATGGCAGCACTGTTTGATTACCAATTTAAAGTTTAGGGTCGCTCCGGCATACCCTAATACACCAATATTTGATCGGAGACCAAATTTATTGGATCACTTGTGAAGTTAAGGTTGTTAGTTTCATGGGATTACAGCTTTATTGTCAATAATGCCTCGATTGCGTAGTGGTTAGTGTAAACGACTGCCACGCCTCAGGTCGCGGGTTCGATTCCCGCACAATTTAAACATTTGTGTGCATGATCATGGATGTTTGTCTTGGTCTGGATGTTGCTATGTATAATATGTATGTATTTACAAAAATAAGTATATATGTATGTTTATCTATTGTTTAGTACCCATAGTACAAGCTCTGCTTATTGTAAATATTTTACTGTCTATGTCTGACTCGGTAATGTATGTAGCTTTAGTGAATGCGAATGCTGTGCATAAGGATGTTGATTCCCGAATCGTGCAAAGTGTTTTTAATACTTTGTCAAGAAATGGAACAGTGCACGGTAGCTGACAATAGTTCCATCCCCTATTAAACGACACCTAATACCATAGCTAGTGAAATAAAATAGAGGCATGAGACTTTGAATAAATAGATTTTGAATTTATTAAATAAATCCAGAATGTAGGACATAGCAGGCATCGCGCGTATCCTTTAATCAGCATCAGCTTACTGCACTCCGTAACTGAACAAAGAAAGAATTATCAATTATGCAACTTGACTAATAAATACGGCGGCGGACTTGTGATCTAGGTGTCATGGTTTCGATTCTACCCATCGCACTCACAATGTAATCCCACTTCTAACAAAAGCATAACTATTTGTGTAAGTAGAGAGCTTAACAAGAACATTGCGAGGAATCTTACAGATAAAGATACATTTTCCATCTAAATCTCCTTGAGTAGTAGAGCCTCGCTGATTCCAGCATGAGTGCGCCGGCTCGACCGGGGAAGGACTACCCTTTCAAAGAATATCGACGTGAAATAGCAGTATTCCTACTGTTGTGTTTCGTTCGGTGAGCGAGAGTGCCGGAGGCCCAATCACCCTCTTTCCCCCTTCCTGCTTCTTCTCCTTCCCACTTCCTTATTCTCTTCTTCCTTTCCCAAAGGGTCGGCAACGCACAAATGATGCCTCTGGTGTTGCAGGCGTCTATAGGCTACGGTGACCACTTACCATCAGGTGGGCCGTATGGTCGACTGCCACCTTAGTTGTATATAAAAAAAACATAAGCAATGTTACGATGGTAATTGTAAGAATGATCTATACGTTAAAAAATTGTTTAATTCTTTAAAAATCCAGCTCAAAGAACACCCAGACTCGGAACAACGAGTGTTGTGGTTTCAATCACTCATAGGACAAATATTTGTGAATGACACAAATATTTGTCCCATGAGTGATTGAAACCACAACACTCGGCGCAATGGCTACGGTGAAGCTGCGCCATTACGCCATCCATACGATCATGTTATATGACATTGTAAGCCTCATATCAAACGAAATAGAGTTGGTTTCGATTGGTCTTGATTTTGACTTTTTAGTTGTACGTAAGAACAAATTAATTCCGTGGACGTCCGCTACGGATGAGGTTGCAGTTAGACCACGAATATCAATTATAGATTAAACCACAGAGAGGGCCCAAACCTTTGTGGTATTGCGTCCAAGACTTAAAGGACCAATTCTCGTAATAAAATTGTTTATAATAGCGATCCGATCTAGTCTCAAACTCAGTCAAATAAATATCAAATGTGAATATTAATTGCAAATCAGATCACATTTGACAATATAGAGTGGATCAAAACTATTGAGATATATTACATATTTGATGGCAGCGATTCAAACTCTATTCGAGGTCAATGAATGACAATTAAAATGGGTGTTAAAATCCGTTATATTAAAAACGATTTAAATCATCATGTCAAACAGGTTAACTCCTCGACTCATGTAAGGGTCGTGGCCTACGCCTGTCAGTGCAAATGCAGAATAATTATTTAGAGTTTGTATATAAAAGTGTATTAAAACGAAAGTACAAAAAGTACTTACCAAAAACAATTTTTTTATATTTATTTTATTCTCCAATTGTACCTACTTGCATTGCGAATTTAAAAGTTAAACAAACATGTTTAAAATCCAATATACGCGCTTCCTAAATTGTTTTCGCGATAGAATAAAACTATAGTCCTTCGGCAATGCATCAAATCGTCAAACTAAAAAGGTTAATTTTCTTTTCCAGATGTATTTGTAGTTTGTACCGAGTCTGAATACGTGAGATCATATCATCTGTAAAACTGCTTTACAGGAATTATTTAATTTACTACTACTATTTATTTTACTTCATCTAGACATGCTTTTCCAACAACGAAGGCTGGCAACCAACAGGACACAGACTGGTGAATGAGAGTGAAGGGAGATATATCTTACCTTGCGTGCTGATTTTACAAATATTGAAATAAAGAACACTAAGCCTCGTAACAAGTATATTAATATGTAGAAAGTTTATTTTAACAACTCAGCTGTGGACGCTGTTAGAGAAAGCATTTCACATAAATTTATATCTCACACAGCCGCTTTTGAGTTCTTCTCGAGGCGCTTATAGCCAGTAGCACTCACTGATCGATAAACGATTAGCGAGGTTAAGCAACGTTGGGTGCGGTCAGTCTATAGATGGGTAACCGCTTAGTATTATTTCATCTGAGCGTCTCCGTGCTTCGGAGGGCACATAAAAAGTCGATCCCGGTTGTTGCCAAATTGACAGCAGTCGTTAAGCCATGTCAGAGACCTATGGGCAGCTTGAATAACTCTCGACAAAAGGTTGGCCAATAACAACACGAAAAAAAAAAGGAAGATGTTATTCGCCACAATTAGCTATGTTAGATGATCTCGCTAATAATAATCTTCTCCCTCCCTAGCCTTTATTATTCCCAAGTCACTTGGGGTCGGCTTTTCTGGTCTAACCGGATTTGACTGAATATCAGTTTTTACATGGAGCGGCTTCCACCTGACCTCCACAACCCGAAGGCTAACGATACCCTAAGACTAGACCAGTGTCAAGATATTATAGGACACTGATTTCCCAATAACGACTGCCATAGATGTTCATGGCAGCAGGGATCGAAAGCTTAACGTGCACTCCGAGGCACGGAGCAGGCGATAATTGTCAATCAATACGCACATCATTTCGAAAAGTCATATAACTCCCGAAAGTCAGTGGTGAGCGACGTAGGTTCGAACCAGAGACCCTCTGCATTGCAGTCTGTTGGTCTCCCCATTGAGCTATCTCGCTAATAATAATATCAAAACAAAAACAAACAAAACAATACAAATTGGCTATCCAGTCTACAACGCTGAGGTCGATCACGTTGTTTACGTTACACTCTGCGCATTATAGTGTCTTCAGTATTAAGCAATGCCTTTTTTACCTACCTTCTTAATTTTTTTTTATTTAATAGTGACGTATTTTCTTTCTGCCTCTGTTCATTTCATATTTGTAAAATGTATTTATAAAGATAATTTAATATTCTCTATACGTTTTCTATGTGTATGTATGTAGCAGATCCACATTTATTGTATGGATATTATAATGTTAAGCATTTGCCTCCATCCGTGCATCACTTATACCGGGTGATCAACTGAAAACCAGCGCTGATGCACTCAATTTGGATGCCCAGCTAATGCTGAGGTGGTGACCCTTTTCAGCGAGGGCATACACCTTTTGTATTAATTTGCACATTTTGTATTAATTTGTGTAAATATTTTTTATGTTATACTGTTTTAACTAATTGCGTGTGCTCTGTACGAAATAAACGTGATTTTCTTTCTTTCTACATAGATTACACAAAATTTTGTCCCGTATGGTAATCTAATTCACAACACATAGTAGTAGCGAGATAACCAGTTCAACCATTGCAGTATTTTTCTATTAGATATTAGTTATTAAAAAAAGTATTTTGTAAGTATATTTTTTATAATTTAGCAATACTAATTGGAAAAAACCGCATTAGTAAATGGAATGTAGTTTAACAATAAAATCTGTTGATTAGTCAACTAGTCGTTACCGACTAATCAGGGACTTAGTCACTAATTTACAAATAGTCACGTTTTCACTGTTATGATGTCAATTAAAAAGCAATTTAAGTTGTCAAAATACATAAAAACTTTATACCAATAATTATTCTAATTAGTACTGATCTATACTTATTTTCTAATAATTAATTCATAACTATTAATTAATAAAAAAGGTATGTCAATTAAAAGTGCATTAGTTTATTATAATGGACGTGTGAAGTATTTTTATGCAATAACATCGACAAATAATATTGCCTTCTGTTTACGCGAATGTTATTCATTGAAATTAAACTACTATATACGGATTTTATCGCGTTGTTTATTTAACACTGTATCTATTACATAATTTTGAAAACTGTTACACTACTATTACTATTGAATTTTACTAATTTTTATGCTAAAAAATTATTAAAACTATTAAATCTATTTGTATTTAGGTTTACACTTTTCCCGACGTTTCGGTTGCTTTTATATGTGTAGATCAAATTCAAACCTATTTTTATAAATAAAAAGTAAGTGCCGAAATTGAGGATTTATCGAGTTATTAAATAAAATCGAAAATCTTTATAAAATAATTTCTAATAGACCTAAAAAACATTTTTTTTTTTTTTTTTTTTTTTTACTTGGGGGAATGCTATGACGCATATCCCTCCGCGGGGGCGGGCGGAGGGATTATGTCGGACTCGCCGGGGTAAAAGAAAGATGTTAAAAGACAATGTACCTCCCGGAATACCGACTAAACCTACCACGGTGTTCCTCGACAAAACCACTATCGACGGGGCCGCGCGAATCACTTTCGCATGCGGTCGCGACCCCGCCGAGGTTACGGCCCGCCGTATGAAACGGCAGGCCACTACGCAACAAGACCTACCCAAGATAGGCACTACACAATATAAAAGCCCTACTGTCTCCCCCAAAGGGGAGACGGACACGACACAGAGGCGCGCGTGGGAACACGCACGCCGCCTCTCGGACCTGGTGCTGAACGGATGGCGGGCAGGCCCACAAAGCCCGCCACCCCCAGGTCAAACCTCAGGGTGGCTGGAGGTCATCTCGCGCCCTCCGGCGCCCGGCTCTGCGGTTGGGGAGAGGGTTCAAACGCTCCCTCTCCCGCTCCGCCGCCTCCTTGGTGGAGATTACTTCCTCGCAGAAGGAAGCGACGGCGTTCCACGACCTCTCACTCCGGACCATAGACTGAACTACGGCCGGGAGCGAGAGGGCAACCGATCCGACTGCCGCGATCAAATCACGGCGCTGCGATGCTCAGGCGGGGCAAACCGCCAAAGTGTGCAGCGCCGTGTCCTCAACAACGTCGCGGCAGTCGCCGCAGTGGTGACAACCGGGCGTCTCTTGCCGGCGTATACGACACAGGAACTGGCCAAAACAACCGTGGCCAGTTAGAACCTGTGTCAGCCGGAAGGTGAGAGCGCCATGCCGCCTCTCCAGCCACTCCTCAAAAACGGGACTTACCGCCACGATCGTGGCGTGCCCGAGACCTAAAAAAAAAAAAAAAAAAAAAAAAAAAAAAACATATTGTAACTGAGTCACAAGCGTCTTTAATGTCTCAATCGATGAAATAAATCCACTGACTATTAATATTAACTGGTAATTTTTAATTATGTTTTCAGAATATTCGGTTGAAAAATAACGAATGTTCAAAAGCACCTATCTTCTGATTTAGACACACTAGAAAATTGGGAATTCTACTCTCGCGTTTCTTTTGATCTAATCTTTACTAAACTGTAATAAAAAGACGATGCCACTTTTTTGGGTTTCTAAAACACAGTGCAATGCCTGAACTTTTGCTAAGGTTTCTACTTTGACGGCCTAAGAGAAGCTTTTCCACGTCCCGCTTGAAGGACCTAAGATCAAAGGAGGAATAAAGAAAAAGAAGGAAAGCAAGCGAAGTCACGGCTACAGCTACCCCAGGAAACATCTGTGCTTCTAGGCGGAGTTGGGCTGTCTATCTCTATAACCGGCCGACTCTCACGCATAATGGACCAACCTGGAGTTCAAATGCGGAAAAGGGAGTCTGTCAACTGTTGGAATTCCGGACATAATTTAACACTTATTGTGTCTGGCCGTCGGTGTACCGCTGCTACACAATAGGTTAATAGAATCGTATCCTATTACGTTGAATCGAAATACTGACCGTTCATGCCCTAAAAAATACAATAAAAACAATATTTTGTTTGACTCGAGAATCATACTCGTGAACTCACGAATAATTGTAGGTTCATGTGCAAACCTGTGTATGTGATCTACGAAATGAACTAGACGGCGACTAAAAAAGCGACAACCATAATAACGTAAGTTTACCTGCATAATGTTAACACACAAACAACAAAGAATTTAAATAAAATGCATTTTAAGTCCGACTCTGTATTTACAGTAAAAACTAAAACGAATTTTAACGATGTTTTCATTACTTAAACTGGACAGTTTACAAAAACAGTCGATGCGTTTGTACTGTGTTTTAAATGCTGTTTTATTTACTTTGCTTGACAATTAGGTAAAGGATTTTATATAAAAGTTGCAAGCCGGGTGCATACTGATTGGGCAACTTTCTTCAACAAACGATTGGAGCCGAATATAGTCAAACCGACTACACGGTTTTGTGAGGCTAAGAAATAAATATAGTATAAATTATCGTGTTAATAAATAAAAAAATAATATTTGAAGGGTTTTCTCGCGTTTATGGACACCTGAACTTTTTTTAAATTAACTGACGTTATTCCTGTCTTGAACTGTGGTATAATTTTGTGTCGAGTTAGTATTATTTGATCTAGATATGATTGAAAATGCATACATAAACGGACGTAATGCGCCTCGCAGTATTTAATAGCATTATCGTTTCTTGTGTGTTTAAAACAACAGAACAACGATGCTATTAAATACTGCTAGGCTCGTAAAATCAGTTAAATGTTTAATCTGGTTGGTGTGGTAGTTTAAATGGTCTCCTCACCACTACGGCAACAGATGTGGGTTCGAATCCAAAATGGGACAAAAAAAATGTGATACACAAATACTCATTCCGATATAGTAATAATTAAAGAAAAGAAAGAAAGAAGAAAGAAAGAAAATTTATTTATTTGATACATACCACAAACACATATTAATCATTCTAAATGCGGGATAAAGAAAACAAGAAGGATAGAAAGCCATGGTGAAACTCCTAGTTCTCTTTTTAATATAGGGAGAGAACAAAGCATATTTGCAAGTATTATTAAACGTCACCCAGAATATTTCAGCGCAGACCCCCGTTACAGAGGTCATTAAACCTAAACTCCAAATTCAAATGTATTGTGGCGATCTTTTACATGACAAGTCGGATCAATTTGCATAAACACCGAAACGTTTAGGGGCTCTGTATCATTACGTTAAAGGGGCGACAGTCAATTGCCCGCAAGATTTTAATTCAGGTCTGGAAAATAATATTGTGTTAACAGGTCACCGATTGTGAAGTTTCAAGTTCCATTTTCGTATAGAGCTAAGTGTTTTCAGTATCTTCTTATAGTTAAGAGCTTTTCCTAGAACGACTAGAAATGCGTGTGAAAGACCCTGGCTCATTACTTCGTATGAATGACCCACCCGGGTGGCAGAAAGCTCATTCTAACCGATTTATGCTAGATCCCTGTAAGAGGGTGGAACTGTAGCGAAAGTGTGACGTAGCATTTATTCTATTAAGACACTTGCATCGCGCGCATCAACCGGTTACTTCCCAGCTGTCACTGAGGCAGAACAAGTCGTGTTATCGCGCCAAGACAATTAATTATTACACTAAGTCATCCATTGAGTCTATTAACTAATAGTTTGTGTACAAGTCAAATAAACTGTGTATGCTGTATACCATCTTTGACTATCCTACTGCGAGAACACGTATATAGAACCTAGATATTTATTTGAAAGAAAGAAAGAAAGAAAAAAAGATAACAGTTTATTTTGACCTCTATAACACTGGCATAACAAAAAACAAAAGAAAAAAAAATTAAGAATAAAAACAAAGAAAACATAAGTATACGCAATTTACGTAATTACATCATACCGCCAGTGCGAGACCAAAAATGGCTCTTATCTCAGCATAATGCTGCGCCACCGTGGTAGGTAGTGCAGCGCTGATTTTCGGATAAGTCCAGTGAGGCCACGGACAGCTACGCTTGCCAAATAACATAATAAACATAAATTTAATGTAAAACAAAAGTAAATATGAATGTATACTATAAATGTGAAAATAATAAAATATATTTTAATGATAGAAATTAAAAATATTTGTAATAAAAAATGTCATGTATATTTAAGTATATTCTTCATGCACTGCAATTGCATTTACTAATACTGCGCCACCAACGTCCGTAAAAACTACTTCTAATATTATTGCCTGCTTTAGTAGCGCATGTCTGTTATTTATACAGGGTGTCCGGTAATTAATGGATAACCTTGAAATGTCTTATAGTAGAATTGAAGGCCGTTCAGAAAAGATAAAAAAAATAATAATAAAAAATAAAAAATATATATATATTAAAAAGTGCAAGCTATATTAGCATAACATACTTTTAACTATCTATCTATTAGCATAATTAGTGTTTAATAATAAAACAACAAAAATCCGATGGATTTCATTCATTTATGGTCGTAGTATACAGGAAAGTTATACACGGTAATTAAAAAAAAACACATATCTCAGGTAGTAGGTAGGATAGATTCTTTTTTATATTTTTTTCTGAACGACCATCAGTTCCACTATAAGACATTTCCAGGTTATCCATTAATTACCGGATACCCTGTATAAAATACTTTTTCAATCAGATTCAACCTCAAATATTTAACTGCAGAAAAAATATTAAACCGTATTTTAAATGTTTAAACAGTAAGATATAATTATCTGACAGCCAGTTAATTAATGTTAACCGATAAAATTATAAATCTCAATTAAATCCGCGTTCATCCGACAGTTTTGCACGAGAGTCATAAACGATTTATAAAATTATAATTACTTTGTAATAATATTTATGGTACAAGTATGTTTTGCCCGCGGCTTTATTCGCGTGACTCTCACGCTTACTCATACTGTAATTAAAAGTATAATAATATATATTTTTTTTTTAATATACTTTATTATTCAATTTATTCTAGGACACTGTATATCTGTGTTTGTGTGTGTGTGGTTTCATGCAAATCTATTGAACAGTATAAAAGAGTAACAAATATCCAAATGTTTACATCTATGATAGTAAATGCGATTGCTATGCATGAGGTCTAGATTTCTATTCATGGACCGACAAACTGCTATCAGATTTTCTATCAAGAAATTTTCAAAAGCAACACGTAGACTGTGAGGTCTATGCTCGTTACACGGCAATTGTCTGCTATAGACTTTTTGAGGGTATAGACATTATATATGTTTTGGCTTATTAACATGTTGTTAAATGGTATTCCTGTGGGTCCAGCGGTAACCAGGTTAGGCAAAGAATTACCAGATTCTTCTGTAAGAAAATTCCAAGTAGAGTCGGAGCCTGGTAATGTATAAAATATTTAACCATGACTTCACTGTCGACATTTGCACGAATAAACGGTAACGAAACAAAAATACACATTCAGAACTCGTCCGCTTGTGCTAGGAACACATACACCTTGGTACAATTTGCATAAGTAATAAGTCATTGAAATTAAACTACTATATACGGATTTTATCGCGTTGTTTATTTATCACTGTATTACAAAATTTTGAAAATATTACACTACTACTACTATTGATTTTATTATACTAATTTATAAGCTAATAAAATTATTTAAACTATTAAATCTATTTATTTTTGGTTTACACTTTCCCCGACGTTTCGGTTGCAGCAGTTTCAGCAGCCATGGTCACGGGGAGACCATGGCTGCTGAAAAGCAACCGAAACGTTAAATAATTTGTAATATAGTGATAAATAAACAACGCGATAAAATCCGTATATAGTAGTTTAATTTCAATGAATAACATTCGCGTAAAAAGAAGACAATATTAAGTAATACTTAAAACATACCGAGTAGAGAAAATATGAATAAGGGTTAAAAAAAAATATTAGCATTTTTTTGTTATTTTCTTTCTTCTTTCTTCACGTATAGCAACTGGACCACAATATATTTCCTTTAGCAGCGAGCTGATGTACACACAGGCCATTAGCGGCGCTGTCCTTAGAGTTTGTAATGAGGCAGCCATTGTCGTCTGAAGAACCACCGCTACCGTCGCACAGATCTTGGATAAAAGGTGTTATGTTTTATTTTTCATTCTTAGACACTATTGATCTAATTGGAAGTCTTCTAAGGAATCTATGTCATTATAAAACTTAATAATTCTTGTCTGTATTATAAAGACGTTTAAAAATCTTAGGTCAACTAAAAGGTTTCTTTGGTGCCTATTTTTAGTGGTCCGTGGCAAAATGGTAAAACTCTTATGGTGCGTTTTTAGAGTTCGAAAAAATCTCTTATACAACAGCTTTGTCTGTCCGTCCGTCTGTCTGTTGTACAACTTTCAACTCAAGAACCGTAAGAGCTAGAGACTCGCGGTTAACGCCATTCAACTCAGCATAATCGATATACCCTCGATATGACTATGATCTTTGACCTGTGGTCACGTGATATCACGACCGTGACCTTTGCATATTATGTGAACCATTTTTGCGAACTGTAAGATTTACGGCAATTCATTGCCGTTTCTCACTTGTTTTCTGTACGTCCAGTTAAAATGGAATTAAATGGCCGCCGCACCGAGTGTTGTGGGTTCGATTCCCGCACGGGACAGAAATTTGTGTGATCCACAAATAGTGGTTCTAAGTCTGGATGTTCTATATGACAGGAATTGTTCATAGAGAAAAAAAGGAATAGTTCGTAGGTAAACGTGCGATCTAAGTACGGTGTGAGCATATCTACATAATTATGTTATTTAAATTAAACTCCTTTATACGGATTTTTCTTAGTCCCCCCGTGACCATGGCTGCTAAAAAAGTAACAGAAACATCGGCGAAAGTGTAAATTTAACTCTAAATAGTTTTAATTATTTAAATAGCTTAAAATATAGTAGTCAAATTTAACAATATAAATAGTTTAATAGTATAATAATAATCTTTATATACATATATAAATCTTCTGTGCGTGTCTTTGTAATTAAACTCCTCCTAAACGGTTGGAACGATTTGATGAAATTTTTTGCGTGTGTACAAGTGAATTCGAGAATGGTTTAGATTTGTTTTTTTTTCGTTTCCTGTACACACGACGTCAACGTCTGTCGGGACAGCTAGTATAATATAATATTCTATCACATACAAACAACACCATCTAGCCCAAACTAAGCAGAGCTTGTACTATAGGTACTAGATAATGGATAAACATACATATATACTTGTTTTTGTAAATACATACATATTATACATAGAAATACCCAGACCAAGACAAACATCCATGTTCATGCACACAAATGTTTGACTTGTGCGGTAATCAAACCCGCGACCTGAGGCGTGGCTGTCGGTCACTACGCCCTCGAGTATACTGTAATTAGCGTAATTTACGCGAATGATTATTAATCAGTTTTTTTAAACTAAATTTTGCGCCCGGTTTTACTCGCGTTAAAGTAGGTTAGGTTGGAAACAGTGTTTTTTGCTGGATGAAAGATACACACGGCTACACATCAATTTGGACATGCTATATACGCATAACTACGCTACATACAAAATAGAGAATTGTCGGCAAAGGACAGTGTATAGTGGTGTCGATGTAATGGTAAGGATACTGTCGCGTCCCGTTCAGCGTAAATGAGACAAAATAACAAAAATATAACGCACTCTCTCGCACGATTCGCAGCGTTCAACAATTATAATTCAAATATTATTATTCAAATATTATTGTTCAACAATTATAAATATTAATTAATAGTTCAAAGTCCAAACAGTATAGGTTGATGAGTCGCTATGTGTACATAAATATATCCCTGACAACGATTATATAATTTTAATTGCTAAGTTGTGGAAGCGTAACAAATAAACAAACTTACATTAACATTTATAATATTAGTTAGGATGTGTAGGTGGAAATAAAATTATATTTCTAACCAGAACTGGTTTCAATAATTTTTGAAATATTGGTTATAAACTAACGTGTGTTGAGAGGTGTTAGGTATGCGGTTAGCATTCCAGCGATGCGAACTCATGACATTAACTAAATAACTTGCCATACAGTCTCGGTTGGGCAGCAGTGGAAAATTCAACAGCTGTGCATGAAGTCTCGGATTCAATTTTCTGTTAAAATAGTTCATAATATGTTATGAGCACAGCAATAAGCATCCCGATTCCTAACTTATAATATTATAAATATGAATGTGATTTTTTTGTTTGTTACGCTTTCTCGCCTTATCTACTCGACCGATCATCATGAAATTTTGCATACACGTTGTCGGACAAAAAAAGGACATAGGGTACCTTTCATCCAGATAAAAGTACTGTTAATAATCTAACCTTACCTAAACTACATTTACGCGGGCGAAGCCGCAGGCAAATTGTAGTATACAATAATTGCAGAAATCGCTTGTATATACTGTGCTTGTTAGATCTCCAGTAGGCAATTTTAACAAATCATATAATATATACAAATATATAGCCTCCTTTTCAAATCTTTATATAAATCTTCTGTGCGTGTGTTTGTAATTAAACTCCTCCGAAACGGCTGGACCGATTTTGATTCAAGTGGATTCGAGAATGGTTTAGATTTGGTATTTTTTTTCGTGTGTTCAGGACAATGTCTGTCGGGACAGCTAGTTGTTTAATAAAAAAATATTACAATCGGTTTAGTTTTAGAGGTGGCAACAGTCCGATATCTCTTTTGCAGATTATTATAATTATTGTTAAATAACTATTAAAAACCTTTTATGTTTGTAATGCACACATTTAATATACGTACGTAATACGGACAATTAAAATCACTTGGACCAAAAAAAGATGGGATGAAAGGACACGAATGAGAAGGGTAAGTATCAAAACCTCTATTACATTACCATAAGTTTCTATTTGACCACTTGAAAATAAAGTAATTTATTATCGCATTACTGTTTAATAGGCACTTCATAATCAAATGATATTATGAGTGCAATACTTGTGTTTTGAGTGTTGGATATTTTGATATGTTTGGATATTTCGTATTTCCCTTCGAGAAAGTCACTATGCTCTTGAAACACCACTTTATAGTTTACCCGTAACAAATGAAAATCCCTTGTGACTCATTATGTGTAATTACATCAACATTAACTATATACTGGACAACAGTTCGGTGAAAACCTTATCGAAGGATGAGAAGAGTTAAATCAAAGGTTACCATGGTATCCAAGTGCAAGTTAAGAGACATTACACATTTTTAGAAAGCTTAGTTATAAAAGACTTTCATATACGGCTTTGTTTTACCATAAAAATAATAAATACACAAACAAGGCAAGCGATGGAGTACCATCGTCGACTGCATCATCACTTAACAACAGGTGAGATCGTAGTCAACCGCAATCCTAAAAAAAACTAAAAAAAGATGAACACGCCTACATAGATTCACATCTGTCATTTTCACATGACCACTCCGTGTTAGTACTGAGAATTTAATACCAAAAAACACAATAAAACTGTGAGAGCTGGGCGTTAAACCCAAGACCTTACAATCTCATGCAAACTAACATGCAACTATCTTGGTACTTACTGATAAATTTGACAATTTATGACTCAACAAACATTCAAACAACGGACACAAAGAACATCTGAACTCGGAACAACCATTTGAGGATCACATAAATTTTGTCCCGCGTGGGATTCGAACCCACAACACTCGGCATAGTGATAGTGGCGAGGCACCAACTTAAAACACCACCCCATCTGTGCAGTCAAATTTTGGCTTTATAAAAACAATATTTTATCGCCTGTGATAGGGTTGCCTTTAATATTTTTATGTTATTTGATATCTGCGGCAGTAAATAGCATACAAATAAAACTTTTTTTATAAAAATGAAACGAAAGATATCAATTTCAATTCATATTTTAAATTTGGGTATTGAAAAAGTGAAAGTGTATTAGGGATACCTTGATACCTTAATAAAAATATTTAAATGCAAATGTGATTTGTTTTTTTATGCTGCGACGCCGTAACTACTCGATCGCGCATTACGAAATTTTGCATATACACACATAAAAAAAAGTCCGCGTTCACTTGGAAAAGATGATATATTTTTTCTCGTGTTAAAATATTGTTAATGAATCCATTATTTCCTGCTTTAATATTTAAAAACACATAATAATACATTCATTGATTATATATTCACACGAGAAAAATATCTCGACTTTTCCAAGTGAACGCAGACTTTTTTTGATGTGTGTATATTTACAACATTTCTGTATCCCTGACAACGTTGTCAGGAATACAGAAAAGGATATAAGGTCATTTCAGTAGCGCTTTTCGGTACCGCTGCCAACGTGTACTTATGTGACATTTCATGATGATCGGTCAAGTAGTTAGGGCGTGAACGCGATACAAACAAACAAACTCACATTCTATTCTATATTCTATATATTCTACCACATACACACAACACCATCTAGCCCAAACTAAGCAGAGCTTGTACTATGGGTACTAGATAATGGATAAACATACATGTATACATTTTTTTTTGTAAATACATACATATTATACATAGAAACACCCAGACCAAGACAAACATCCATGTTCATGCACACAAATGTTTGACTTGTGCAGGAATCGAACCCGCGACCTCAGGCGTAGCAGTCGGTGACACTAACCACTACGCCATCGAGATTTATAATATTAGTTACAAGATATTGCTTGCAGTTTCGCTCGAGTATCAGTAGATTAGTTTATGTTAGTAACCGTACGTTTTTTTTAAACTAAAATATCGCCTATATTACTCTGTGATAATATAGCTTCTAATCCTGGGTCCTTTAAACGGGGCGTGAAAAAGCACCTTCTAAGGCCGTCACAGTAGAGACCTCAACATCGCCTCGGCTGCTATGAGCACGGTGTGGAGGCCACTGCTCTTAGACCACAAAACTGCTTACCATCAGACGGAATGTGGTCATTTAAAGGAGCAAAAAAAAAAAAATTAACCATGCAAATACATATTTTAATGATTTTGTGTTAAATCGTTACACAAACATAAAAACAAACAAAAATCAAAATTTTCTCTTTGTAATATTAGTATAGATTATAAATGCGAATACGCATTAAAAGAACTATGAGACAACCCTGACGACCTAGAATATAAATTCTCTACTTTTGCATTATATTAAAGCTAAATGTTGTGGCAGGAAGACATTTGTGTATCCCAACGATATGTGAAAAGGATTGCCGCATTTCATAATGTTAAAATATGTTTCCGCTTCTAATGAAACAGTATCCTAATCCAGGGTAAACCCGCCACCGTGAAATGAAATAATTGCAGTTATAATTTACAATTATGTTAAAATTTTCACCGTGGCATACTATTCTGCTTATCTTTATCGGTATATACAAGGTTTTGGATTCGAATGTCCTACCTAACCTAAATCTTCTTCCTCTTTTAAAGTTAGTAAAGGTATTAGGTATAAAGCATGTGTCGCAGAAGTCTTTACAAATATTTATACAACGGACACAAAAACCACCAGACTCGAAAAACTATTTCATTCGACATCGAAACTTGTTTGTGCCAGGCATAGGGCTACTGCATTTAGAGGCGGATTTAGGTACAATGTAACTAAATGCTGGAACAATCTTCCCATGCCAGTACGAAATTTGACTAGTGTTGGTAATTTTAAATTTAAGTTAGAGTTGATATTTTTAAGCAAGCAGAAATCCAGCAATTGCTAGTCTCTTAAGTTGATTATTTTTTTATTTATGGATATTAATATAATTTACTAAATGCCCCTGGTCATAATTAATCTTATTTATGTACATATAACTAAAAAAAAATGTGTATTTTATTACTATTTATTTAATCGTATATTCTCCTTTTATTTATTTTTCTATATTACCTATTTATTATTTTAATTTCATTATAAGTCCGTACGTTCATTCGTGAGTCGCTCATAGGTCTCAGCTGAAAATCATCGCTGCGGTCATCCGCAGCATAGGCTGAGCTGAAGCCTTTTACACACGCTCTGCTGTATGTTAATGTCCGTACTTTGTGTGTGTCTAATAAAGAGTTTATTCATTCATTCATTCATTCATTTCATTCATTCTATGTGATGATCGAACCCAGAAAACTCGGCGCAGTGAAAATAGCGAAGCGCTTACTTGAAAACTATTACGCCATTTTTGCAGCCGAGCAATATGTGTGACAACGAATCCAACACAGTACATACTGTGCATAATGGCACAGCACTGATATTCAACCGGTCTATGCTTTTGGAACAACAAATACATTGAAATTGAACTACTTTATACGGACTTTACCACGTTTTAGGACGTGATCTGTGAGTTCACTCTTCTTGGTGTAGACACTCATTCGTGCGATCTAACTGTGAAATCACATTTATGATTTAAAGCTTTGCATTTATCCGTTCTTTATAATATAGATTGGCAGTTCCTCTAGCCTATATGTTAGGCAATGACGCGCGTGAATTGAGTGTCATTTAAATAAACGCATGTCATCCCTTTCCTTGTTATAACCAGCTGTCATCCGCGTCATTGTACACGTTTATCGCAAAATATTCAAAAGGGTTACGCATTTTTGCCATCATAAATATATATTTACTAATATTGAGATAGGTTTATTTTTCTGATGTGGAAATAATATTATTTTTGGGTATTTTCTACACATTATTATAATAATATCTACATTTATTCGCATAACACAAGGTGCAAAAAGATGTAACGGTACAATATAGGTCATATATGTTTTGCTCGTAAGTAAAGCATGCAAAAGGATTCAAAGATACATAACTTAACTTTAGCATTTAATTTGTAGAAATTCGTTCACATTATACCTAATATTGATTAACATTTTGCCATTTGTGTAACTGTATTTAAAATCTAGAATTTAAAGATTTTAGGTGTGTAGGCAGACACACATTGCTAAGCAACTCTTGTTATATTGACTAAAATTTGAGGAAAAATATAAAATTAAACATTTATCTCATTTCTCTTTGCGACATAGGGAAACTATCCTCAAAAGAATACGTACGTATGTCGGCACGACACGAGCGATAAATTCCACTAGGCCCCGGGGATGTTGTTTTATTTTGTGTGAATTTTATTAGGATAAAGACGGAATGACGACTGGTTTATATTGTCGGCCTGCCACTATCCTCGCATGGTTCAAGTGGTGAGAATGGGATTGAGTGTGAATATTTATAAGGCACAGAATGATTTGTATTGTAGTGAATGACGTTGAAAGATGGATAGTGTTAAATTTATATTCCAATTCAAAAATACTCTCTTGAATGTGCATTATGTATCCGTAAAATACAGCTCTATTACTACGCATAAAGTAAACGCCCTGGTTTCAATAAATATAACTAATATCGATGACAGTTGCAGCCACATGCGACGGTAACTTTTCCTACGAACGCTTAGGTTCTAGAATGACATCACAGCGATGTTTTTTTATTAATTACTCATCGAGTACGCCAACGATACTTACAAGGTTTTTTGTATTGTTAACTTAATGTTAAGTTAAATTAAAGCGAATCTGCCTTTTTTAAACTATAATAGCGAGTTTACATTGCACTAGACTTTACATTGCACTAGACCAGAGGTTCCCAGACTATCTTTGTCATAGACCAGTTTCCAAATTTAGCTGGTTCCGGTGGACCCCCTGCAGCTAGAAATGTTATCCGCCAAGTAAAATCGGTATATTCGGACCATAAAGTTAAATTGGGAAATCTCTACGGGATGACATTCTTTTTTAAAAATTCTTAGATCTTCAGCGATTGATATTACTCAAAATATCTGTCGACCGACGTTTAAACAAGTAACAGTCGCTGAGCTTCTTAAAATATTATCTGCGTACATTGATAGATGAAGTCAAGCCAACATTTTAGTTCTTCACTATGGAAACCAAATAAATTTTCGTTGACCCCCGCTTACGAATTGTGAACCCCCATTTTTTTGTCACGCTACTGTAGACCCCCGTCGAGTCTCCCGTGGACCCCTGGGGGTCCACCTGGACCACTTTGAGAACTAAGGCACTAGACTTATCAAATCATAGAGCTAGCATAAATATTACCATAATCACGTCGAAGATAGTTTTTCCTGATTTAAGAATCACTATTTTCGGGTAACGTTTTAAATGATTATGTAGGTCAGAGCTATAGGAAGATCCCAATTGCATATAATATGTTTCTTAGAGAATAATCTTGTAATTCGTTAATGGAAGCAATAATCACGATAAACCACAGTATATATGTATATTGTGCCATCCTATAAATAACAAAATCGGATACATCATAATGTGGTGTCTAATACAAACTATCAAATATATTCAAAGGTACACAGCAAAAAATATACAAAGGGCACAGATATACCTAGTGACTTTTGTTCAGCCTCTTCCGTATCAGGCGACACGAATGCACTAAAACAATGTACGTTATCAGAACGTTTGCAGTCTACTGCACGCAAACACAGGCGCCTTACACTCGCCTTGATGTACATTTCATTTGAGCAAATTCTACGAATACCTAATGGTTATAAAGGAAATATTCTGGGACGTTTCGGTTCATGATCGTCCATGGTTTTACCTAAAGACTATAGTGCCGGTATTCACAGAGGAAATTTCACCCATCTAAGCTTGGGTTCATAACTCCTTCCATGGTTTTTTGTTAAGACATTAGTCCAGGTTCATCGAATAGGTACCAAAAATTATTGGTTGCACCAATGACGTAGTGAGTCGATATGTCCCTTGTGTCCGGTGTTTGGTTGTTTTTTACCTATTAAAATGGTATAAAATTTTGCTGCGACGTTTTGGTTCATGACACTGTTTCCATGGTTTGCGCTAGAGGTTCCTCATGTATCGAGTGGCTACAGAACAATGTCTTCTTACGTGTGTTTTGGTTCCTGATTTTTGTACCTTGGTTTTCCCTAGAGACAACAGTTTAGGTTCAAGAAAAGCATCAAATAGTTTTAGGCGCCGTACCATAATGCTAAAACGAAACCATTATGGTGTTGGTAATAGAAGTAGCTGTGCTGCCAGCACAAAGAAAAGTACTCCTGTCCTTCTGACAAAACAGGGCCTCTCTGTGAAACTTAGACCGTACTTACCGCATGAACACAACACAGGGTTGTATAGTTACGATCTTTAACATGCACAATTGTATTCAAATCAAATTCGAAATAATCGTTAACACTTTACATGGCGTACTCTATGTCCGAGATCACGAAAAATAGGCGTCACATTGTGCAAATATGTGCATCGCTACTACCCAAGGTGGGAAATTGTACCTGAAGTGGGTTTAATAATAATAATGGTTTATACATTAGCAACTTGCTTTAAAATACGATCTCGTGGACTTAGAAATACCGTACTACAGGTAAGTGCCCGACTCGGTTCTCGAAAATGGTCATGCAATGTTGCACTGGTATCGGTCCATCATTACTGACAGGACTGTTGTAGCCAATAGACCTGACTTTGTGGTGGTAGACTGATTAGAGCAGCGTGCAATGATCATCAAAATTACCATTCCTAATGACGGGAAACACGTGAAAGCCAAAAAGGTACGTGAAAGCCAACAAGTTAAATATCTGGATCTGGCGCACGAGATTCTCGACATGTGGGATGTGGATTCGGCGATCATAATCGTATCACTCCATGGAGTGATTGCCAATAGTCTTGATCAGCACCGGAAGAGGCTCGCGTTAGACAGCTGGATTAAGTCTCCGATGCAGAAGGCCGTATTGCTTGACATGGCACGCATTGTGAGGAGGTTCTTCTCGCTGGAGCCCTAACCACCGGTAGCTTGAACCCAGTTCCCGATGCCACTGGGTCTTCATAGCTTTTATATTTTTAAATGTGTTTTTATTATATATTTATAAATATAATTATGATTGTAAAATTAGGCAATAAAAAGAATAATTATAATAAATAATATTATTTAATATTGTCTTCTCTTTACGTGAATGTTATTCATTAAAATTAAACTACTATAAACGAATTTTATCGCGTTGTTTATTTGACACTTTAGAATTTGACAATTTAGAAACTGTTACTTATTTATTTATTTATTTATTTAGGTTTGCTAACAGTTGTTACATTTTACTTACGCTAAATATAATTACATTTGAATTTCGTATTCTAATGTACAACCATATAAAAGCAAACACCACATGCACACACTACACACTACTACTATTAAACTTTACTAATTGTTAAGGTAATTAAATTATTAAAACTATTTATATTTAAGTTTACACTTTCCCCGACGTTTCGGTTGCTTTGGTTGTCAAATTCTAAAGTGTCAAATAACCAATGCGATAAAATCCTTATATAGTAGTTTAATTTCAATAAATAATATTATTGTTTCAAAAAAATTTATACTTATAAATAAGAGTATAGAACCTCCTTTTGAGCATAACTTGCCTATGGTAGGAGGCTCTTTTCTTCAGTATCTTATGGTTATAGGTTTGTTTTGAAGTCTAGGTTATCTGCAAGAATTTGCAAAATCTGCTTCAATTTCGTAACTAGTTTATTATATTTTAAATAAGCTTATTGTATGTCTAGTAATCACTATAGCTCCAACATTACGTTATGACCATCATTAATCAACAGTAAGTATGCGTTGTCACGTTTATTGCGATGTCTGGCTCTAACATTAATCAGTTTATATCGCCTTGTTCAGTGACAGACGGTTAGAAGACGTCACTGGAAGAATGGCACCTCTATTCTCTTAATTGTGAAGTCACAATTTAATTTGACTGCTGTAATGGCGGAGTGGTTTATCACTTCGTCACTTGCTACGCCGAGTGTTTTGGAGTCGATCGCCATACGGAAAAAACATTTGCAAAATTTAAGTCATGAAATCTTTGCATTTAGTTTAGTTGTTAGGTTCAGGCAAAGGGTTACGCCTGTGAGAAGATTTGTTTCCCTTAGTATTTCTGCTCTTGCCCCGGGCATTATTAAGCGCAGATTTGCCCTCGCCAGTATACGAGGGGCGACCTGGACGTCCACGCTCAGGTAAGTTGTACGCTAGCGCAGTTGGTACCCTCCTGGGATAGTATACGGTGATACAAATGCGCCATCATTGGGGGGAGAGGTTGGGCCTCCGGTACCCTAACTCACTCGAAGCAACACAACGCAAGCGTTATTTCACATCGATTTTCTGTGAGGTCGTGGTATCACTCCTACCGGCCCATTCGTGCCGAAGCGTGGCTCTCCCATAAGACAAGTTCTCGTATTTGATTCCCAAGTCAGGTATAGTGCTATTGGATTAAGTTTACATGAAAATATCAGTAGTAACACGGATTTTGGAACCGTACCTGGTAAGCTATAGGCCCGCCACTTATAACGTGAGATCTAAAATTGTGGGTATAATATATAAGACACCTTAGCCTACTCCCATGGGGATATAGTCATAAAATTTTGTTTGTATACTAAATTATTGACATTTTATATGCTTGCCTGTTGTTCTTTTTTTGTACATCAACCTAGACTGTTTGGACTTTGAACTATTAGAAGTTGAACGCTGCGAATCGTGCGAGAGAGTGCGTTATATTTTTGTTATTTTGTCTCATTCACGCTGAACGGGACGCGATACTATCCTTACCATTACATCGACACCACTGTGCACTGTCCCTTTCCGACAATTCTCTATTTTGTATGTAGCGTAGTTTTGAGTATATAGGGTGTCTAACTTTATGTGTAGCCGTGTGTACCTTTCATCCAGCAAAAAACACTGTTTCCAACCTAACCAACATTACGAGCCGGGCGCAAAATTTAGTAGGACTATAAATTAAAAAATCTGATTATAGAATTATTCGCGTAAATTACGCTAATTACAGTATACTCGATGGCGTAGTGACCGACTGCCACGCCTGAGGTCACGGGTTCGATTACCGCACAAATCAAACATTTGTGTGCATTAACATGGATGTGTCTTGGTCTGGGTGTTTCTATGTATAATATGTATGTATTTATAAAAAACAAGTATATAATATGTATTTTTATCCATTGTCTAGTACCCATAGTACAAGCTCTGCTTAGTTAGTGCTAGATGGTGTTGTGTGTATGTGATAGAATATTATATTGTTATGAACCATATGTTATAAAATGAAATTAAAAATCCGTAGAAAAGAGTTAAATTTAAATAACGTAGATATGCTCACGCCGTACTTAGATGGCACGTTTACGAACTATTCCTTTTTAAGGTTCCGTACCTCAAATGGAAAGACAAAATAACAATAATATAACATTATTGTTATTTTGTCTCACTCACGTTGAACGGGATGCGACGTCCTATCCTTACCATTACATCGACACCACTATGCACTATCCCTTTCCGAGAATTTTCTATTTTGTATGTAGCGTAGTTATGCGTATATAGTCTAACTTGATGTGTAGCTGTGTATACATTCAAGCGACATAAATCGATGAACTCCTGTGAGATTTGTAATTTATTTATCGTACACAATAATGATAATTCTTATTCTTATACAGCAGTAATAGTTAAGGGATTGGTATTTTAATCAGAATTGATTACTATAAAACAATTTAACAAATTATTGTTCTATAGTAATAAAATATCTAAATTAAATGTCAATGTTAGTTTTTTTGTTTGTTCACGTCTTAATTACTCGACTGATCATCATGAAATTTCGCATACACGTTGTCAGGGGAACAGAAAAGGACATCATTAGTACTGTACTGTAGTAAAGTACTGTTATTAACTAAACCTACATTTGAGCGAGTGAAGCCGTGTGCAAAACCTAGTACTGTTATAAATTTATTAAATGTATAGCTACATATGTCGTTGACTGTACAAAGCAACTAAAGTACTTTCACAGACAGATGTTTATAAATGTAAAATGAAATAAAAGGAATATGAATGTTCATGTACGAGCTTAAGTTATTTAAAACATTCAAATATATTTACATTCTGTTTCATTTAGTTTTCAATTTAAACTGGTTCGTATGTAGGAATACAAATTGAAATCTGAAAGCTTTCCAAGTAAAATGTTCTCTTTGCGGTATGTTTTTGATATGAACCCATAAATACACTCACATTTAGTTTACTGAGGTTATATTTAATAAGCAGATATATTGAATAGGTTCTCTGCCTCAGTGGCTCAGTAAGAGTATATGCGACAGCTGTTTAATTTTTTTAATAGACTGCTCCCGCACTTAGATTGGATCCTGTGTCGCGGGGGACTTTACAAAAATTCAAACAACGGAAAGAACACATGGTACAATCATTTGTTGATTACAGATAGTTTTGTCACGTGTGGGATTCGAACCCACAACACTCGGCGCAGTGGCAGTAGCAAGGCGACTACTTGAACCACTACGCCATCCGTGCAATCGATGTATTATGTCTCAGATTTGATTCCCGGGTGAAGTCAAGTGGTATTGAGATTTTATAACAAGAAGTTCTTACTAGCATGGAGTCTGGGATTGTATCCGGGAGACGGCAATAGGCTTGTCTATATCTAATATTATACAGCTGAAGAGTTTGTTTGTTTGGTTAAATGCGCTAATCTCAGGAACTACTGGATCGAATTGAAAAATTATTTTAGTGTTGGATAGCCCATTTATTAAGGAATGCTATAGGCTATAAAACATCACGCTACGACTAATGAGAGCGGAGCAGCAATGAAAAATGTTGCAAAACGGGGTAAATTCTCTCATCTTATTTGAAGCAAACGAAGTTACGCGGATGAGCTAGTCTCTTATAAAAACCTTAGCTGGTGAAATTTGGTTGGTAATAGACCATTTATTTTATCTTCCACATATATATAGATGCACCTATTTATTTTTATCTCTGCATCACCCTACGGTTGACTGGTAGAGAATGCCCTTGGCATTAATACTGCCAATGTATTGTTTTGTGCATGAAGTTTTTAAATAAATAAATAAATGTAAAACCTGAAACAAGGACAAGGAATCCACCTCAGTACACGCTGAGCAAGCACAGTACTGATTTTCTGCTACATACCATTAAAACAACAAATACAGTTTGACGCGCAAAAAAAGTTAGATAAACTACACTAAGCAATTCTAGAAACATCCATTTGAACTGGTAACAGGATCTTGCACTAATTGGCATTGCTCTCTTAGTTCTGCTGTACACTGGGTTACCGATGGTGGCATAGTAAACTCACTTTCGCCGACTCAATAGGGCACAGGGGTGCCCGAGCCCATTCCCCCAATGGCACTTCTGTAGGGCTGTGACACCGTCCATATTTTATCGTATGCCTCCAGAGGTAGTCCATAGAGTTAGTCTCAAAAACCCATGTATTTGAGACTTACTCTATGGACTACAACTACATGTCAGCTTTCGTTTTATAAGACATAGAAATTAATCGTTTACAAACGTTCTTACTACTATCTATACCTACTAGTCTTATGCAAATATTTGTATTTTTTTTTTGCTCTCCAAAATGACCACATTCCGTCTGATGGTAAGCAGTCGTATGGTCAAAGAGCAGTGGCCTCCACACCGTCCTCATAGCAGCCGAGGCGATGTTGAGGTCTCTACTTTGACGGCCTGAGAAGGTGCTTTTTTTTTCATCCATGCCTGTTATATATGGCGAATATGTCAGGCTGTTACTTTATGTTACCATCTAATGTACCATATTCTTGGCGAATAAATATCTTTCTTTCTTTCTTTCTTACGGTCAGAAAGAACAGCCAGACTCTGAACAACTATTTGTGGATTACAACTTTTTTGTCCCATGATCAAACCCGCTTGGTGACCATTTAAGCCAATACACTATGAAATTAAAAACAAAGACAAGGGATTCAGCTCAGTATACGTTGTTGTTGTTCTTATGCATATTCTGTGGCGCAGCGGTGGTGAATGCGACTGCTGTGCATGAGATCTCGGGTTCGAATCCCGGGTCGGGCCAACATAAAGGTATTGGGTTTTCTGTTAAGAAATCTCAATACGAGCCCGGAGTTAGAAAGTTGGCGGTGTTAGACACCCCCGTGCCTCGGAAAGCACGTAAAGCCGTTGGTCCTGCGCCTGATCTCTCTCCGGTCGTGTCGGATTATCCGTCCCATCGGATCATGAGGGTAAGGGAACAGAGAGTGCACTTGTGTTTGCGCACATACTTGTGCACTATAATATCTCCTGCGCAGCTGGCCAGTCTCCGTTAAGATTGGCCGCCGTGACCGAAAATCGGTCTGGAGGACATTATAAGAACAACAAAAATATTTTGACGCACAAATAAGTTACTGGTATTGCTCACTTGGGCTAGCTGTGGTGGCATACTAAAGCCACGAGTGGACGTTTCTAGCGCCGACTCCATAGGGTAAGGAGGTTCTCGAACCCTCATTCGGAAGAGCTGAGCCTCCCCCTCCACCTCTATTTTATCCTATGCAGCTGAGTAATTGACACTAACTGTATGAGCTACAACTACATTTGTCAGCTTTCGTTTACTTTTGTATGGATAATCATCTTATGCTTACCTTATTATATATTTTTTCAAATTCGTCTAACAAGCTATAATTTATAATTAGATAAAAGTGAAAATGTACAAAAATATTTTTGTAAATTTGTCGTTTCTGGGGCATTTTTTTATGATACCTATACATGATGAGCTTTCGAGAGGCCGCTTCTGAGCCACACGCACGGAGTGGCCGGTGCTTGCTATTTCTGGCCCGACTTTACCCTCGACCACAGTCACGGGCTACAACTCACTCTGTAGAACTTTCACAAAGGCCGAAACTTTAGAGAGTTCGTAGAATATCGGTTCTTAACTACTAAGCGAAAATGCAGGCACATAGCCATTAGTGACTACAACTGGTGACTGCAACTGACTAATAATGGCTGCGACTTGTCGTAGCAACTAGTGGTAGCATTGGGCGGTGGCGTGTTGTGGTACCATTTAGTGGTAGCATTTAGCGGTGGAATTTAGTGGGAGTATTAAGCGGTGGCGTATAGTGGTTGTATTTATTTATTTATTTGGACAACCAATAGTTGTTACATGAGTGCTTATACATTAAAAATTTACACAGTAATAAGAATAAATGCACAACATTTTAAGGTGTCACACCATGCACCATATTATAGCGTTAATAAGATAATTATTAAAATATCAAAAAAAAAACAAACAATATACCAAAATTAAAACATCAATGCAAAACAAAAGAAGGCCACAATATGAATAATCAAGTAAACAAAAATATACGCAAGAAAAATAACAAAAACACTAGGCATTATAAACATTTAAAATATTTATAATTATTCTATAATTGAAATGTACCCATTTTTATGTCAATAAAGATTATTATTATTATTATTTTAAACATGAGCACCTTCAGCCCCTCAACAAACTTAACACAACTTTTTTGAATTTTGACAGTGTGTCAGCAAAAATATCAACTTCTCCGCAAATTGTGTTGTATGTTTTTGATATTCGGGAAATAGCTGAAAACATCTTTAAGTTAGTCCTCGCATATGGACGATAAAATAGCCCAGATTTGAGAACAGCTTGTCTAGGCACACGGCTAGGAACCCGTAAGGAGATAGTTTTCAGAAGTGATGGGCAGTGGAACTCATATCTAACCAATTTGTAGAGAAAAGTCAAATCAAGTAGCTGTCTGCGAGTTAACAAACTGTCCATCCTAAAAATATATAAAATTTATAAAATTTTGTGGTAGCATTTAGCGATGGCATTTAGTGGACTACCACTAATACTAATTTAGCGGTGACATTTAGTGGTAGTATTTAGCGGTGGCATTTAGTGGTAGCATTTAGTGGTAGCATTTGGTGGTAGCATTTAGTGGTAGCATTTAGTGGTAGCATTTAGTGGTAGTATTTAGTGGTAGCATTTACTGGCAGCTTTTAGTGACTTGTCTGTGCCACCGACTAGAGGCACTAGTAGCCTAGTATGCGGCGATACTTAATACTAGCTCTAAACAAGTTGGTATCACAATTCTATCAATAAATCAGTGTTTCGCCTGTAGGATAAAATACTCGATCCCTCTTTATTTACGGTAGGCATCAGACTAGCTGTGTTTAAAAACAAAGGACGGTAAACAAAACAGAAAATGGTTAGATCGCTGCATTCTTTTTTATAAGTGGTGGTTATTATTTGCCATCAAGTTGGCTGCTGTCTTGTCTGCAACGTAAAGAAATAAACTCAAAGCAGTCTGGTTTTGTGCACGGATAGTACAGCAGTAATTATTACAACTGCTTTACATGAGGTCCCGAGTTCGATGCTCGGGTCAAGCAAAGTGTTATTGGTTTTATCTGTCGAAGAAATTTTCAGTAGAAGCACGTAGGATGAAATTATGCCCGGTAGGCCGCAATATGCTCGACGCTAATTTGTTGTACTTAAAACACATAGTGTGGAATACATCTCTGCGTATCTCTTTGTTGATATTATTATCGGCTTAAAACTATTTTCTTTTTTTGAACGACCATACTCGCACGTTGAATAATTCCTATGTCGCGAAGGACTTTATAAACTTTCAAACAACGGAAACAAAGAACACTCAGACTCGGCACAACCATTTGTGGATCACACAAAGTGTTTTTGATTTTGGAATTCGAACCCACAACACTTAGACCAGGGTCGATAATTTTTGCAACCAAAAATATAATAGTAGCATGAAACCCATTGGAAAATGAAGAGAATATAACAAAAATGAAAAGAAAAATAATTTACGGGCGATCTGAGGTCAGGAAGTGGAAGGGGGTGAGTTTTTAAGGATAAAAACGGTTTATCTCGATTGCCGGCAAAACTACAAGTCCAGTCAAGAAAGTAAATTTTCAATTTCATGTTTATAATCTGACGTATCCATTATGACCGTAGCGTTTCCTTTATCTGCACGGAGTACTGTAATATCTGGCCTAGCTCGCAAGTTCTTCAAGGCGAAGACTTACGCAGCATAAATAGAAACGTTGATATTTTGTCCAATGAAATACAGAGATTAATAACTCCATTTGATTTTAAACAATGCATCAAAGCTTCAACATGTCAAGCAAGTACTGCAAGACAACAAGCTCCAACAGCTGCGCCGCTGTCACATATCCCGAGAAAAGCCAGCCACAGTCGAACGCCAGCCTGCTATACTGCCTTATGTAAGGGGTGTCACTGACAAGATTGGCTACATCTTGAAGCGAGCTTCAATCAACACATACTTCAAGCCGCCGACGAAGGTAAGTCAATTTTTACCATCCGTCAAGTGCCAATTACCTATACAAGATGCAGGGGTCTATAAAATAGATTGTGACTGCGGACTCTCAACATTGGTCAAACCAAGAGAAGCATAGGCACCCGCATAAAAGAACACATAGCTGATGTAAAACACACACGCGCGTTGAAGTCTGCTGTGTGTGAACATGTACAACAGGGGCCACTGTCTGAGATTTGACAAACCACAGGTTCTCGCTAAGGAACACGGATTCCTACCAAGGATGCTTCGCGAGGCTATTGAAATCAAAAAACATCCCAATTTCAATAGAGAAGATTGTTGGAATGTACCACCAGCTTGGGATCCAGTACTTCAAATAGTCAAACCCAAGAAGAAACAAACCACAGCTAGACTTTATGATACTTTGAGCTCATTCTGCGTAAATAGAAACATCAATAACTAAATTATGTTCGGGTACTTTGAAATAACTACACTGGAACATTGAGACAGCTACCATCTTAGTCTCCCCGTGACCATGGCTGCTGAAAAGCAACCGAAACGTCGGGGAAAGTGTAAACCTAAATATAAATAGATTTAATAGTGTAAATAATTTTATTAGCTTATAAATTGCTAAAATTCAATAGTAGTAGTAGTAATGTAATAGTTCCAAATTATGTAATACAGTGATTAATAAACAACGCGATAAAATCCGTATATAGTAGTTTAATTTCAATGAATAACATTCGCGTAAACAGAAGACAATATTACCTTTTTATGTCCCAAACACACTGTAATTTTTTTGATTAAAATATTTACTTTTCACTTTATTTTGACTTAATACCGACAAAGCACCCTAATTTGCAATCGAAAATTCTTCCAACAAAATATCTGCCTTTTTTTAAAAAGTCGGTGGGCTTTTTGTTCTTTGAAATGTCTACTTTCTGATGGTGTAAAAAGAAATATACATTACTATGATAAATTTTCTCAGAAAATGCAAAAAATCGAGAAAATTTTTGTTCGTTATGGAGATCAAACCTACAACAGTCGACACAGTGGCGAGGATATCACTCAAATCACTTCACCATTCGTGCAGTCAAAATCTTTTGTACCGTGTGTGGATCACACAGCATCTGGCAGTGGTGAGTACCATTAAAACTACGACACCATCCGTGCTGTCAATATTAAGAGCGTATGACCACAGCATGCATTGTAGATTAGATAAGGGGAAGTGGCATGCCCACCTCTCTTTGTAAGGAACGCATGGGGACTTGGCTGTTAATAAGCGATTACCGTATATGTATGTACATATAACCACTTGGATAATAAACTAAATAAATAAATAAAATTTATTAAAAATTAAATAAATAAATAAATAAATTCTACCATATACCCACAACATCATCTAGCCCAAACTAAGCAGAGCTTGTACTATGGGTACTAGACAATGGACAAACATACATATATATATATTTTTTTTTTGTAAATACATACATATTGTACATGGAAACACCCAGACCAAGACAAACATCCATGTTCATGCACACAAATGTTTGACTTGTGCGGGAATCGAACCTGCGACCTCAGGCGTAGCAGTCGGTTATACTAACCACTACGTCATCGAGGCCGACAACTATTTCATGAAATAAGAAGAATGGAAAGGTTGGGTATAGGTGTATAATATGAGTCTTGCATATGAACTGTCTCAGTGCTGGACCCGAGCCCAGCAGTTAGACAGTTCATATTGCCGTGCCTTATAGTTTCTCAGACTGGCTCAGTCTGGGTTGGCAGACTTCTCATATCAAAGTCAAAGTCAAAGTCAAAAATAATTTATTCACTTAGGTCACAAAGTAACACTTATGAACGTCAAATGGGTTAGTGAGTTTATTATATTTACTGAATTTACATTTATGTTAGTTGCAAGGTTCAGGCAAAAGGTTGAGCCTATGAGAAGATACCTGCAAGAAACTCAAGGCCACTCTTTTAAATCGCCATCAACTTCAGTATTTTACAACTCATTTATGTACCAGGTGTTGCAGTCATTATCATCATTATCTTCGAGAACATTATGGAGAACGTTCAGATCTGCAGATGTCCTCACGAACGTTTCACTTCATCGTTAGAGGGAGTAATAATTAACTATTTAATACGCTAATAACTTCAAAAAGTCAGAGAGGTGCGTGCCTGTGATGTTAAGCACTTTTATATAGGTGATGAAGATGTTAGCGAAAAAGTGAGATAGGGTATAATAAATTTTGATTCTGATCTTGTATTCAATCGTGCTATTCAGAAGATGGCACAGAAGCTTCTGGATAGTGGAGCTAGAAGTATATATCGCTAGGTATTTACTCACTCAGTGGTAGTATGAATAAAACATGATCTGGAGCTACACATGGTGAGGATCAGAGTTATATATTTGATATGAATAGGGGTGGAGAAGAGAAGTCGCTGAAAGACCAGCTCATGGTTAACAGGCTAACAACACTCTGAACGAATTTCGCAAAATATGGATGAGGCATATTATTTATATTTTATTTTAGTATTTTTACTCAGCCACATTTTATGAATACAATGATGAGCTTTCATATACGTTGCATGCATATTAATACTAAACTACTGGTATTAATTAAATTCCGTCCGATTTATGTCTTAGTTCGTCGTAGTTAGTCTTTTCGTTCCTTAATTTAGTATAACATATACCTACATTGGTATAACTAAATCTCATTTAAACTCAAATCTTATTTTAAATTATGCACCTGCATTCAGAGACTGATGCCTCTAAATGGTAAGGTGTATTGTGAGTTTAATTTCGTAACGGCAAAGAAATGTATGTTCCACAAATAGTTATTCATAGCCTAGGTGATTTTCGTCCAATGTATCGTCTATTGGAACTGCCTCCGTGGCGCAGCGGTAGTGAATGCGACTGCTGTGCATGAGGTTTTGGGTTCGAATCCCGGGTCGGGGCAACAAAAAGATATTGGCCTTTTCTATTAAGGAATCTCAATACGAGCGCGGAGTTAGGAAGTTGGTGGTATAAGACACCCCCGTGCCTCGGAAAGCACGTAAAGCCGTTGGTCCTGCGCCTGATCTGTCTCCGGTCGTGTCGGATTATTCGTCCCATCGGATCAAGAGAGTTAGGGAACAGACAGTGCATTTGTGTTTGCGCACACACTTTTGCACTATAATATCTCCTGCGCCGATGGCCAGTCTCCGTTAAGGAGAGGATTCAGGAGGACATTATTATTGTCGATTGATATCAAATATTTATAAAATTTTGTGCAGTAGAGGCATTATATCTCATAAGATGAACTTCTGATTATAGACAAAAATGTAAGAACTGTATTCCAAAGAAAACCTGTGTGTCACTTTGACATGTATTGATTGATTATATGTTATCTTATCAGCATAGTCTAAATAAAAATAGGTACGGTTTTAAATGATTATAACAGCAACCATTATGTAATATTGGCGAATTGAAGCAACGAAACCGGTTAGCCACTAATACCATTTAATGTCAACTTAAAACACAAATTGTATAAAAATTTATTGATGTAGATTAATAATAATACATGTTTTTATTAACATATACAGTCTATTGTTGAATTAAATATATGTTTTTGAAATGAACATTGTAGCCTTATGTATTATAACCTTATTTATAGGAATCACGAAATTAAATAAAAGAAAAAGGTAAACATACGGAATTCCATCCAATTCCCTTCCGTCTTTCAAAGGGACAATTTATGTAATTCCAATTCACTGTTATGAGTTTCTAGCACTAACTAGCTATGGGAGCATCAGCGCCCATTGCTCAGCTGGGTCAATACGCGGCGAATACGGCCACGAATAGTTCAGATCTGACTCTCGTCAACGCTAATCATATAGCAATTTTAAGAACACTTCAAAATAGTTATGTTCTCCAGACCGAATTTTGATCACGGCTGCCAATCTTAACAGATACTGGCAATCTGCGCAGGAGGTTTCATAATGTACAAATATGCGCACAAACACAAATGCACTCTCTTTCCTAACTCTCATGATACGATGGGACAGTCATCCGACACGACCGGAGAGACATCAGGCGCAGACTCATGGCTTTACGTGCTTTCCGAGGCACCGGGGTGTCTGACACCACTAACTCCCTAACTGCGAGCTGCTATTGAGTTCTCTTAACAGAAAACCTTTATAACCCGGGATTCGAACCCAAGACCTCATACAGACACAGCAGTCGCATTCACTATCACTGCTTCACGGAGCCAGTAATACATGTATATCGACCTTATATGCCAGCACGCAATTGGCGCAAGTGCACCTACTAGCCTTACACACCTATATCCAAATACACATGTCGCTTGTAAGTTTTAATATACCTTAATATCCAAATCCTAACTAACATTATAAATGCGAATGTGACTTTGTGTTTGAGCTTTTAGCTGCACGGTTCGGTTTACTTAACTAATGAATCGATTAGAATGAAACAACCGTTTGATGCGAGACAAAATTTATTTTGTTCGGGCCCTTATATACATGCGTCGGAGAATCTTAACACCGTGATTCAGCCGGACGGCACATCGCCATCTACCGAGCGGAATGTCAACTTTATCACTCGATTGAACACTTTGTTTATTTATTTATTACGCTTTCACGCCTAAACTACTTAACCGATCATATTTTAGTCATGAAATTTTGCATACACTTTGTCAGGGGTACAGAAAACGAAAAAGGGTAACTTTTAAAGTTTTATCCAATTAAAGTACTGTTCTCAATGGATACAAATTTATTGACATAATCTACAATAACGCAAGCGAATCCGCAAGCAAAATCTAGTCTTAAATAATTTAATTAAGTTTTTTACAATTATTCAATTATTTACTTTTAGGTACTAGGTTTTAAATCAACACTTTTTACATTTTAATGCTACCTAATTACATTGTAACTTATGGTTAAGTCAATATGAAGTGGCTAACAGCACTCTGGCTCAAAGACGCATTATTTGCACTAAGGCATACCACGGACAGCATATGACCAAACGTCGATCGTGGCACGTAATTCTAACCATCGCAAAGTTTCTATCCATTGTTTCGTAATTATACACTCTAAAAATATAATCGGCAATATTGGTAAGAGAAGTAAAAATAGTAAAATTTGCCTGTTACAATATTTTCCTAAATTTTACGGGGATAAATATAAACACGTTGTATTCAGTGTGTTAAGATCATAAACACCAAAAATAATTTGAAGAAGCGAATCGAAGTTACATAATTTCAGCGTCTTTGTAACAACTAAATACACAAAGCTAACTTTTAGCTGAATATTTGTGAACTTAACCTGAAGGAATAGTTAGCTTTCTATTTGCCTAGAAGAATTCTATTAGTGGAACACGTGGACTTCCCCAGGGAAGTATTCTTGACCCACCACAACTCTATAAGTTGTATATCAAATATTTTTATCAAGATGGTACACGTCAATTAAGAATACTGGCGTGATGGGACAATGACCGTATATTTCCTAAATCACGTCAAGACAGAAAACAAAAATGTCATAACAGAAAATCAGGCAAGTTAGTTCAAATGCTCTCTGCTAATGTGTCGAAACAAAAAATGGCTATCTATTAAGCAACCTTGCACATTGTTTGTTATCATCATTTACTCGTTGTAGCATTGGCAATTTTCGTCAGTTATCAATGCATCGTTCAGTACCTAAACCTTATCGAGATGACTCGTTTATCTTTTATCAAATCTCTCAAAGTCTAGTTGGGTTTTCGAAAGGGCAATCTGAAACATAGTCATAGTCACTCCATCTGTCGTCAGTTTTAGACATGAAATATATTATAATACTATTAGCCACGTTATGTGGTTTTGCGCTAGCTGTTTATCGGGTAGATCCTTTAGTTTCTACTAAAGTTGTTTTGATCAGAGGCTTGAGGGATAACAATGGGTTCTCGAAATTCTTAGGAGTACCTTATGGCAAGGTTGGCGATAACGTCTTTGGGTAATATTTTGAAAACAGATATTTATTTGTTGTTCTGTACAGTTTTAATTTAATACATCATAATGTTAATGTAGTAAAAACTATATGTGAATAATATTATAGCTCTAATATTTATCATCAATTGTCATCTGACTGACTGTCGATATATACATGCATATATTAAGTAAGATTTTTGTCATTCTCTTTTCACCCGGATGCTGCTGGTAAAATATTTTACTTTTTTAAATGATTTTGTCCTCTACTCAAGTAAATAAAGCAATACATCGGTTTGATAGTAATTTAATTACTAAGACCAATTTGGTCATAATTTGCTAGCTGCAATATACATTAATGATAATGATCCTTTTTGGTTGCTTTAATTTAACCTTTTTTTATAGCAGTAGTTGGGGTGGGTAATCCAAGGGTGCGTGGCGAGTTCCTCTCTGCCCAATAATTTTATTTCAAAATAACTATAAAACTAACTTTAAAAACATAGAATTATATATTGCCTACATTTCGACTTTCGAATCGGGCAACTCATATTATATTTGTCTAAAGTCCGTCATTCCTAATAATGTTATAATGAAGGCTCGTCTCTTTTATTATAATAATTTGTTAATATGCGCAGGTGGCTGAACCACATCCAGGTTTCGACGACATATTTGAAGCTTATGACGACTCAATTACATGTGTTCAAGTAGATCACTCAGGCGTTACTTCAGGAACTATCAATTGCCTCAGCATGAACATTTACATGCCAGACAACGCTAATTCTAAAAACCGTCTACCTGTGATGGTCTGGATCCACGGAGCAGCTTTTGTTGAAGGTAGTGCTAATTCATATGACCCTATCTCTTTGCTCAGACGTGATGTCATCGTAGTAACTGTGAACTACAGAGTTGGAGTCTTCGGTTTCATATGTCTGGAGATACCAGAAGTGCCCGGTAATACAGGACTTAAAGACCAAGTGCTGGCTCTGAGATGGATTAATGAAAACATCGAAGCGTTTGGTGGAGATGCTAATCAAATCACTATATTTGGTGAAAGTGCTGGTGGAATGTCAACGAATCTCCATTTATTCTCATTGAGTGAAAAATTGTTTTAAAGAGCAATAATCCAAAGTGGGCCTGCTAACAGTTACTGGATGATGGTAGAAACTGACAATACCATACCTATTAAAATTGCTGAAGAGCTAGGTTTTAATACTACGGACATTAAAGAAGCTTTGTCTTTCCTGTCCGAAGTAAACGCTCAAATAATAGCAGAGGCTGCTTATGATTTGATGATAACTAATGGCGCTGGTACAAATCAACCCTTTACTAAGCCTTACGTTGAACATGAATTTGAAGGTGTAGAGCACTTTCTAACAGAACATCCGATGAATATAAAACCTAGTAAAGCTAGCACAACACCTGTCATAATTGGTTACAACGTCATCGAAATGGCCTTCCAGTATGGAAACATAGAAGCAGAGTTTTTCAAAACATACGATTTCAGTCAACTTTTCGCCTTCGGTTTTGATATGGCACTTTTATATAGGTGATGAAAATATAAGCGAAAATGTAAGATGGAATATTATTGATTTTGGTTCTGATCTCATATTCAATCATCCAACACAGAGGATGGCGAAGAAGCTTTTGGAAAGTGGAGCTGAAAGTGTATATTGCTATGTATTTTCGTACAATGGTAATAGCGATATGAATAAAACATGGACTGGAGCTACACATGGTGATGAACTACTTTATTTGTTTGAAATGGACATGGGCAAATGGGAGAAGACATTAGAAGATCAGCTCGTGGCTGACAGGTTGACGGAGCTATGGACAAATTTTGCGAAATATGGGTAAGCAAAATTTATTTACTTATTTATTACTTTCATGCTTTTAAAATATTGCAACCCTGCTTGGGGCACCATAAAACGTATTTTGAAGACCTGCTTTTTATAGTGTGGGTCTTAAAATGACTATATTTAATTAATACGAGTTGATTCAATTAATAATTAAATTATTAATTAAACAACCGGCTATACATTTAATGAGAAATGCAAAATGTTTAACGATTCATGTTGGTCTGTTTTTTATCTCAGAGTAATGTAAGCAAGTAACAAAATCAAAATTTTCATTTTCAGTGATCCTACTTCCGCTACCTCAGACCTGCTCGCCGTCAAATGGACACCCATCACAGGCAACACTCATCCGTATATAAGGATCTATCCTATATAAACTCAGACTTGAGTCTTAAAAACAGGCCTTTCCATGCCAGGATGGCTTTCTGGGACTTATTTTATAAACAGTATGGACAATATCAGAATTGGTATAAAGGATAATAAATTAATAATGTGATGGAAAAATATCGATTGAGAAGGACTTCTTCCGTGTAATTGTATATTATATGTTTATTGTATATTGTATGTGTATTATTATATGTTTGTTTTTAATAAAGTTGTTTAATGATATTTTGTGTATATTCGCTTAATATATAATTTCAGCAAAATATAAAATAGATAAGTAGAAAAACAGGGTCAGTATATTATTTTTACTCTCAAAGCATGCTTAAAATTTCCCACCCAATGAACAATAATATAATCAGCCCTGTATATGAACTGTACGGGCCTTTTCTCAGTAGTCCAATACGCTAGTCCAATGCTGTTTGGCAGACTGCATACATCGTTGAGAACGTTATATAAAATTCTCAGACATGTAGATTTTCTTATGTTTTCCTTTACCGTTCAAACAAGCGATAAGCAGCTATTTAATACACACATACCTTTAAAAAGATAGATGTGGTTGACTTGGGATCGAAATCAAGACCTCTACATGTCTGTTCGACGGTCTACCACTCCAGTTCTTTGGCTATCGCTGCTTTATTAATTAGAAAGCGAAGAAAGCTCTTCTCATGTTTTTACAGCGCACATAATTAATTAATCATAAACCTTAATTGGATTCGGTCGGTTAGACGGTAGATTCTTTGCTCTCCTTGCCTCGCAGCTTTAGGAATTCATTTAATGCGATAGCAGACTGTAGGGATAACGTAGGCTGTAGTAGTGATATGGCTTAAATAATGTTTAAATCTATTCAATTTCAATGTATGTTTAAATTTAGTTCCGCATGAGGTCTTTGGGTCGACTTTTAGGTCCAGGCAGTGTTACTTGAATTTTATTATAAAGTATACTCTAAATCACGGCATCTATTTTTGGTTCTGCGCGACACAAAAAAAAGTTAGTTAAGATTATATTATAAAGTTTATTTATAACTTACCAAACTATTATTGGTGTAAATTTTAGTTAATGTCTTAAACATTTAATGGCAAAAGGAAATGGTTGGTCTATCTTTCGCAGGTCACTTGCAACTAGCCAGTTACTACTCGCTGTAAAGAATGATAATAATATAGGTAATCTTGTATTCGAAACACATTCAATGCCCAAAATAAGAAGTTGGGCATCGAACTAAATATATTATGTTCTATTGCATGTCTTATCTGAGAACTACTTGTCAACATTATCGAGATGATTTTTAAATTTTATGAAACCCTCTCGAAGTTGAGTTGCGATTATAATAGGGAATACCAAAATTGTGATCATAAACACTTCAGCAGTTGTTAGCTTCAGTCATGAAGTATGTTGTGCTATTAGCCTCGCTATGCGGTTTAGCCCTGGCTATTTACAGGGTAGACCCTTTAGTTTCCACGAAATTTGGTCTGGTCCGGGGTTTGAGGGATGAAAATGTGACAAGTTCTTGGGAGCGCCTTATGGAAAGGTCGGGTGCGAAATTTTTGGAGTGAGTAACATTTAAAATCAGCTATTTAATAGTTGCCTAATTCACTGTATAAATAAATTAATATTTCAGAACTACTTTCCGATGTAGTTGTTTACTTTGACGAGAATCGATATTGTAATAAAACTAATAAGCTTACTATAATTATAATGTCCTTTAGATCTCTTACAATTTTATGCAACATTTTACTGTGACTTCTGCGAGGCACATACCGTGCTAAAAGTAATAATATGTTGTTATCCAAATAATATACGATATAATCCAATAATATTTGTCTGGTGTAGAAAGTAGTTGATAACATAGGCCTGCAAGATGAAGGTCATAACTTCCTCTCTGAAATTTAGGTTTAAAGATAATTATTTCTCAAAAGAACTACAGTTCTCTTGTATGAAATTTATACATTCTTTTCTAAACTATTATATACTCCAGCACGCATTATAGCTAAATGTACTTATATAAACATATTGTAGGTATCTTTGTAAATATATAGCAGTCAATACAAGTGGTTCATTCATATTGCTACAATTTATCAATTACATTCCGGAGTACAATGTTCTGTGCATAGTAAATTTGATAGCTGATTCTGGAGTATTTTGATGCACTGATAATTAATATGTACTTAGCTTTTCTCCATCGACTCCAGATTTTTCAAAAAAGCTACAAATTAAAAATTGAGCAGAAGACAAGTTTTCACATAAAAACATATATGTTTAAAAAAGTTCATTATTTTTAACTTAAAGTCTATTAAAATATAATAACAACTTATTACTAGGCTAAACTACATGTAAATTTTATTTGTGGAAACTGGTCCTTTTTCTTGGAAGATTCGGTTATACGATTTCTGCTAAAATTTCCGTTTGGATCATCGCGCTTCAATAACTAACAATAGTTCGCCATCATGCTAGCATTCCATCTTCCTTGATACCGGACTTCAAGTTCTTTCAAATCTTGGTGAAATCTTTCGCCTTGTTCTTCGCTAACGGCTCCTAGATTTTCTGGGAAGTAATCAATGTCTGAAATCAGTAAACGAAATTTAATGCATATTACAACCCATTACACTAAAGTTCGTAACTACCACTATTTCTTAACAGCTGGAGCGTTTATCGTTCCCCAAAAACTCGGCATTATTGAGTTATTCTTAACAATTTTCCTCCGACATGTTTGGTTATATATAGCATGTCCATAATAACTTTTGTAAATATGTATTTTTCACAAAGTCTGTAATGTTGTTTCGTTGTCTTATCGCCATAAATTTCGCGGAAATATAACAAAAACAATTCAGAGAATTTAAACAACTTCACGACGACATTTTTATGTTTATGTTGCAAGATGCACACTTCAACTGTTAATTTTCTAAATTAGTGTCGGTACTTATACTTTTGTTTATCTTTATTACACCCTTTTCCCCTTTTTACACATGGTGAGAAACTATCGTATTTGTTTGATATGGACATGGGCGAAGAGGAGAAGTCATTAGAAGATCAGCTCGTGGCTGACTGGATGACGCAGCTCTGGACAAATTTCGCAAAATATGGGTGAGCCAAAAGCCAAATTTTATTATTATTATTGTCATGTAACGAAAACTAATAAATAAAATGTTAGATTTAAAAACAATAAGTAGGTAGTTTGATAAATTTTTCAATATCCGCATTTTGTGTTAACTTCTGAAGTTCCTATCCGAATAATTGTTTTATGTGTTCTACTTATTAGTTTTATAGTTAACTTATGGTTAAACTTTAGGAGTACGTCAAAATCGGGCACATAGTATACCCGCTTATCACAGTGTGTACCATAAAATTACTAAATTTCGTTATTAGAAGTCAATTTATTAATTTATTCATGAAAGGGCCTGCCTACCTATTAGAAACAAACCGGACCGTTAGTGAATAATGCAAGAATGGGCAATGACTTCTCAGACAAATGTAAGCCGGCATGTGCAATATAATAACATCTCAATTTTCATTTGCAGGGATCCTACCCCCGCTACATCGGACCTGCTCCCTGTCAAATGGACACCCATCGCAGACACCACTCATCTATACTTAGCCATAGACTCAGATTTGAGTCTTAACAGTAGGCCTTTCCATACCACGGTGGCGTTCTGGGACTTGTTCTATAAGCAGTATGGACATTATCAGAAATGGTATAAGGCGTAATAGGCAGACGAGAGACTAACAATTAATTATATACAAATGCGATCTTATATATAATAATGTATTTCATTTTAATAAAGATATAGTAGTAAATTTTTATTTATTTGTTGATTATGTAAATATTTTAGGACATAAACCTATATGTAGTTAGTAGAAAATTATGCACACTTGTTTATTTTTGCTTTCAAATTATCCGTGTAATTGAAAATCAACGAAAGCCTTTCTAAGTTCAATATTTTACAGCGCACATATTAAATTAGAAAACTTAATTGAGTTGGGTTGGTTAGTCTACAGATTCATCACGTTCCTTGCCTTGAAACCCTACGAACCGCACGATTTTTTTTGCAATCCATAGTGCATTGTACAGAAAAATAGTCTGCAGTAGTAGTCTGGGTTAAATTATTGTATGTTCGGGTTCTGATGCTGTGCCCAGCTCGGGCATGCCACGATCGTGGTGGTAAGTCCCGTGTTTCAGGAATGGCTGGAGATGTGGCATGGCGCCCTCACCTTGCGGCTGACACAGGTTCTGACTGGCCACGGTTGTTTTGGCCGGTTCCTGTGTCGTATACGCCGGCAAGAGACGCCCGGTTGTCACCACTGCGGTGACTGCCGCGACGTTGTAGAGGACACGGCGCTGCACACTTAGGCGGTTTGCCCCGCATGGGCATCGCAGCGCCGTGAGTTCATCGCGGCAGTCGGATCGGTTGCCCTTTCGCTCCCGGCCGTAGTTCAGTCTATAGTCCGGAGTGAGAGGTCGTGGAACGCCGTCGCCTCCTTCTGCGAGGAAGTAATTTCCATCAAGGAGGCGATGGAGCGGGAGAGGGAGCGTTTAAACCCTCTCCCCAACCGCAGAGCCGGGCGCCGTAGGGCGCGCGATGACCTTCAGCCACCCTGAGGTTTGACCTGGGGGTGGGGGGCTTTGTGGGCCTGCCCACCATCCGTTCAGCACCAGGTCAGAGAGGCGGCATCCGTCTCCCCCCCAGGGAGGAGATAGGGACAGAGTAGGGTTTTCTTATAGTGTGAAGAAGTGCCTATTTTGGGTAGGTCTCTTTGTGTAGTGGCCTGCCGTTTCATACGGCGGGCCGTAACCTCGGCGGGGTCGCGACCGCATGCGAAAGCGATTCGCGCGGCCCCGTCGATAGTGGTTGTGTCAAGGAACACCATGGTAGGTTTAGTCGGTATTCTGGGAGGTACTATACTATTATTCCATCTTTCTTTTACCCCGGCGAGTCCGACATAATCCCTTCGCCCGACCCCGCGGAGGGATATGCGTCATTGCATTCCCACAGGTGAAAAAAAAGGAAAAAAAACTGTGCCCAGCTGTAATAGGTTCGCCCCATATTTCGTAGCACTAAAAATCATTTTTGCTCAATATATGTAAGTAAAAATACCCCTGTCTATTCTTTCGAACATAGATGCGTCGGAATATGCAAGCATAACTTTAAAATAGGTTAATTTTTAATTTTAATTCTAAATTCAATCTTATTTAATATTCCTTTGCTAGGTAGAATTGTATAAATATTAGCAGGTTTAGCACAAAATAAGGCTTGTGAATGCATAAGCCAGATATTCGCAGGAATTAGGTATTTGATGTTCGAAATCAATAAATATCTTTCGTCCATTAAAAAGACATAATACTCATAGTACCGATCTTTAGCATTGCAAACCACAATATATTTTAGTTACAACGTCCTAGAAAGTTAAGTATAAATTAAAATGTCTTGCACACATCTGTTTAGTAAGTACCTAAATCTTTTACATTTTCGAATGTAACCAGCAAGTTATTACTCGCTGTAATATGCCGATGATAATGATGTAATATTGAACTCTGAGCACATTTTAAAAACGCGAGGTTACTTGACGATCCAAATACTTTATATTGCATGTCATTATCTATTTAAAATTACCTGTGAACTACTTGTAGTAAACGTAAACATTATCGAGATAACTCTTAAATTTAATGAAACCACTTAAAGTCAAGTTGCGATTACGATAGGGAACACCAGAATTGTAACCATAATCACTTCAACAGTTGTTAGCTTCAGTCATGAAGTATGTTGTGCTATTCGCCTCGCTATGTGGTTTAGCCCTGGCTGTTTGCAGGGTAGATCCTATAGTTTCCACGAAAGTTGGTATAATTCGAGGTTTGAGGATTGATAATGGGTACGCTAAGTTTTTAAAGTGCCTTATAGAAAGGTTGGCAGCATCATTTTTGGGGTAAGTAACATTTTAAAACTATGTTATTGAAATTAAACCGGATTTTATCGCGATGTTTATAACACTTTTATATATTTACATAATTTTGATATTATTACTCTTCTACTGAATCTTGGATACTATTTTATCTATTTATAATTATTGAATCTATTTAGATTTAATTTTACACTTTCTTCGACGCTTTAGTTGCTTGGTGAAGCAACCGAAACTTAGGGAAAAGTATAAATTTATAGATTCAGCAGTATTGAAATATTTTCAAAATTATGTACTAAAAGTGTTAATATACATTGTGATAAAATTTGTATAAAGTAGTTTAATTTCAATGTTTAATATACATTCGCGTAAACGTAAAACAATAATTATGATCTCTCAGATATGCAGGTTGCCTCACGATGTTTACATTCACCTTTAAAGAGATTGATAATAATTTACTAGGTATTTAATATGCAAGTAACACCACGGCATTGTTTAGTTAAAAAAATCTAGGTATAGCTGTATTTGTGTTTTGTATAAATATATGCTTACGACATATTTAATAGATAAGACATATTATTCTGTAAATGATTTCCTTACTGACATATATTATGTACAATTTTAATAAATACAAATACACTGACTGATATGATATATAATAATCTAATTTAATTGTTATTGATAATTGTTATTTTATGCGTGTAAATTTTTTAATAATGACATCCTTAAATTCTCTTGTAAACATTTGCACACTAGAAATGGTAGTCTACAGAGAATCAAATATTTATTGTAACAACTGCATGTAACGTGTATGATGCAAATAAATTGATTTAATTGGATTGAATACAAACGTTTAAAATGTTTAAATGATTGCCTTGTTATTACGTATGCCCGTTATAGTTTGTATCCCCACTAGGACAAACACCTATGTGATTTTTTGTTCTGAGTCATATATGTATCCTGCTTCACATTACAAAGCATTGTACTTTAAATTTTTAGATAATATATAAAGAGGCTGTGAGTGCCTCAAAATGAACATCTACGTGCCAGATAACGCCAATTCTAAAAAGGAGGAGGTTTTGTTTTAGGTAGTGGTAATATAGGTGACCCTCTCTCTTTCCTCAGGCATGGCATTATCGCAGTATCTGTAAATTACAGAGTTTATTTATTTATTTAAGGCACACCAATTATATATGTATTTACAAACAATGTGTTACGTTTAATACCGTTAATCCTAAATACAGTGTTAATATATCACTTAAAGGTGTACACACCACTCACATTTTCAAGATTTTACTATAAAGCAATGCATATTACATACATATCATCGTTGATGTCTAGTGAATTTTAAATACAGTTTGATTCCAATACATTTGAGTAGTTGCATTTTATACATTTTCATTTTTACAAATATATTAAAGTTGATAGGTACACATTAAATGAAATTATATAATAAAAAATATTAATTAAATAAAAGATCCCATGTCAGATAATTAAATTAAAAATAAAATTAAATTAAATTTAAATTACAAAGTAGGATGAAGTTCTGGTTGATAACACATTGATTACATCGATTGTCATAATATTCATAATAAATAACAGTTTGATTTTTATTTAAAATTAGGATAAGATTTGAAACCAATTAAATATTGAAAATATGATGATACTATGAATAAATATTATCAAGCAGGCAGCGAATCACAGGTCATCGATTTCATTATTTTAGTTTTGAAAGTAGACAGATCATCAATGATAATATCGATGTCAGTTTTAGAAGAGCAGGTTTTATTAAAAGTAGTTATCATTCTATTAAGAGGGGCGTGTTGACCTAGGTTTGTGCGACACTTACTAGCAACAAATGTTTTGTTTGGCTTTTTAGGGCGGACGTGCCAAGTACCGCAAGTTTTATTTTGTTGAGAAGGTCTGGAGTGGAACTTATGCCGTTGGCAATTTTGTGCAACATGCATAGATCGCTAACAGTTTTCCGTTGTTTCAATGTTGTTAGTTTGATATAACTTAGTCGCTGTGTGTAATCGGATCCGTAAGGGCATATATGGTCTTTGAATCTTAAAAATCTTGTGAATTTACGTTATATGAGCTCAATCCGGGACGTGTGGATTCCGTATATGGGGTTCCAAACGGGAGACGCATATTCTAATATACTGCGTACATAAGAGTTGTAGAGCACTTCCAATGCCTGAGTTTCCCTAAGCTCTTTACCCACTCTGCTAATTAATCCTAGCATTCTATTTCTTTTCTTAATTATTTTATCTATATGTGACGTAAATGAGAGATTGCTGTTTATTTCTACTCCCAAATCCCGTATGTTTTTGACTTCAGCTAGGATAGACCCATCAAGGGAATAGGCAGATGGTACGGGGTGCTTTTCCCTAGTAAATGTAATGTGGCAACATTTTGATGCATTAAGGACCATGCCGTTAGTTAAACACCAACCGTGTAACGAGTCTAGATCGGATTGAAGTAGGGTGATTTTCTCTCGTGATCTAATTTGACAATAGATTTTTAGGTCATCAGCAAATAGGGAGCATCGGCTATGTTTGATACAACGTATCACATCATTCACAAAAATAATGAAAAGAATCGCCCCAGCGTGTGACCCCTGGGGCACTCCGGAGGTGACATTATATTCCGGTGAATGGTAACCATTCACCACCACGCATTGTTTTCGCCCACAAAGATACGATCTAAACCACTTCAGCGGATGTCCATGGATTCCATGTACTTCTGGTTTTTGTAATAGAATTTCATGGTCCACCTTATCGAAGGCAGAGCTGAAATTGGTATAGAGAGAGTCGATCTGGTGGCCAGCATCAATGGACATTGACAGATCATCTACGCATGATACCAGATTCATGACAGTGGATCTGTCACTAAGAAAGCCATGTTGTTGTAGGGAGAGTTGTGGTTTAACATGAGATGTCAAAATCGGACAGACCAGCGCTTCAAACAGTTTTGGGAATATGGATAAGAGTGAGATAGGACGGTAATTTTTTACATCCGAGCTGTCTCCCTTTTTATGAATAGGCACAACATTTGCTTTTTTCCATAGTGTTGGAAAGATAGAGGTCTCGAGTGATTTATTAAATATTAATGTTAAAGGGAAAGCTAAACTTATGTAATTCACTTTACAGCAACATTTACGTCTAACTCACCCACTGTGAATGTATTTTCTTTTCTTTTATGTCAAATAAATATTTATTTTTCAATTTAATTTTCTACATCACTCCATCATAAAGTCAGTTAAAAACTGTGTTAATATACATTTTTAAAGTTATAGGTAAGGTAGCTATCGGTAAATTCATCCGAAAGACTAACACTATTTACATCAAAGTAGAGTAAAAAGATTTTTAAAAAATCTAGCAAAAAGTGCTGCAGACAAGGTAATTTTACGTCTACCGCAGTATTTGCACTTTTATTTTTTTGTATCACCCTAATTTTAAACTAAGTAGATACTTAACAGATCACTTAATTTTCTATCACAAATGGTTTATGGTAATGTTCTTGGTCTTACATAATTGTTCTGCTAGATAAACTGACAATTTCATAAGACACATATCTTTGTAGGTAATATTGAAAAGGTAAAGGGTCAGTTTAAGCAGGCATGTAAAACAATATAACTGTGTTATTATACATTTTTTAAAGATACGTACATACCTCTGCCGAACAATCAAGGCATGAAATTCTCTGTCAAGGCACGTGTTTCCTTCTTCCTACAATCCTGGGTCCTTTAAACGGGGCGTAAAAAGCACCTTCTCAGGCCGTCAAAGTAGAGACTTCAATACATACAAGAATTTTAACAGAATATGCCAATTGCGTAGAAAAATGAATGAGTTCCTTCTTTTGTCATTTCACGTACATAGTTGTAAATACTACCAACCTTATCATCAAATTCAAGGGCCAATATTTAACCGTTACATATTTTGCGAAACAATCTACTTCAGATAATCTTAAACTAACCTAGATAATACGATACTTCAAATAATCTGACACCCAGCTCTATAATCTTCGATACCCCGCTAACAAAAAATTCAATGACGATACGTGTATAATATCACGTTCTTAGTAATATACAAGGCCTTTCATTTTTCACTTTCGGCCAAGGTATTACAGAGCTTGATTCTCGCCAAACGTCCTAAGTATCGTTCCCTCGCAGTCACATTTTATTTAAAGTCGGTTGGTACGTTTAGAATGATTGTTATATTGCGGAAAACTATAGGCGCATTTGTACAATGGACACAATGAAATACCCAGATCATGCAACTTCTATTTGATTATATTTTGTTATCTCCTAGTGTTAGAAACACTCGGCGTAGTAGCATTGACGAGGCGATCACTTAAGTGAGTGCGCCATCTATACAGTCAAACTTCCCATTTTTCATCATCTCTTGACAATATATTATGATATCAATGAATTACGTTCAGCGAGCGTAAACATTATAGAGATTGTTCTTATCTTTTATCAAACTTCTTAGGTGCACTTGAGTTTTTAAAAGGAATATCCTAAATTAGATCGACTTATAGTCAGATGAACTGTCGCTGGGTTCAGACATGAAATATATAGTATTATTAGCGTCTATATGTGGTCTAGCCCTAGCTGCCAATAGGGTAGATCCTTTGGTTTCTACTAAAGTTGGTCTGATCAGAGGTTTGAGGGACGATAATGGGTATTCCAAATTCTTGGGAATACCTTATGGACAGGTCGGAAGAAACGTTTTTGGGGTGAGTAATATTTAATACTGCTTTTATTAGTAAACGATTGTAATTTTTTTATTGTGCTATATTAAACATTAGAATTTAAATAATTCGGGTCAGCCACTGGAGAGAATGTTTTTTAGACGTAATTTATGTTTTTGAAATATTTATATTTGGCTTTGTATTACCTATTTTGTTACACATTTTGTACCTGCATTTTCTTATTGCAATGCGACTGCCTAACGTCCTTAGAAAGAAGCCATGGATTATAGGAAATTTATACAAAAATTTAAATAGTGGTCACAAGATATCATGGCAATAGATATGGAGCGTAATTCTATAAGTAAATTATATAGGTATTTCTAATCTCATATAGCGATTATATTATGAGTATTAAGTGATAATATGACAAATAAATAAAACAAATAAATCACTGTTAACATCCACCCAATCAAATTTATAATTAAGAGTGCGCCGAGCGAAATGTAGCAAAACAGGCGGTCATAGTTAAGTTGATGAAATCAACACTTTTTGTTTAATACAAATTTAAAATATACATTTACCGTAACAATGCATGTGTTTATAATTACTCCGTGTAAAAAACATAAAATAATTAATATTTTCGCCAACAAAATTACGTAAATTTGCACGAAAAAGGCAAAAACGTAAGCTCGTGTTACGTGATTTTTAGATTATAACAGTAGAAATCTATCCTATTTTACAGCTTATACGAAACATAAATAGTTTTATTAAAATTTGTCCGTCCTAAATATTTAAAGTTATTGGTTGACAATAAAGATACATATTTATTAAAAAAGCACTTCAAATCCTTCATACAATTTTACTATGGCGGCCGCGCGCCGATATAAATATCGAGCTCTGTCATTCAGTCCAACCGCGTCTTATGCTCGGCGCAGTCTTAATTACTTGCGCTATCGGTCTGATCTTATTATTCTGATTTGTTTATTATATTATTAACTTTTTTTTTTTTTTTTTTTTTTTTTTACGTGGGGGAATGCAATGACGCATATCCCTCCGCGGGGGCGGGCGGAGGGATTATGTCGGACTCGCCGGGGTAAAATAAGATGTTAAAAAGATAATGTACCTCCCGGAATACCGACTAAACCTACCACGGTGTTCCTCGACAAAACCAATATCGACGGGGCCGCGCGAATCACTTTCGCATACGGTCGCGACCCCGCCGAGGTTCCGGCCCGCCGTATGAAACGGCAGGCCCCTACGCAATAAGACCTACCCAAGATAGGAACTTCTCAAAATAAAAGCCCTACTGTCTCCCCCTAAAGGGGGAGACGGACACGAAACAGAGGCGCGCGTGGGAACACGCCGCCTCTCGGACCTGGTGCTGAACGGATGGCGGGCAGGCCCACAAAGCCCGCCACCCCCAGGTCAAACCTCAGGGTGGCTGGAGGTCATCGCGCGCCCTCCGGCGCCCGGCTCTGCGGTTGGGGAGAGGGTTTAAACGCTCCCTCTCCCGCTCCGCCGCCTCCTTGATGGAAATCACTTCCTCGCAAAAGGAGGCGACGGCGTTCCACGACCTCTCACTCCGGACCATAGACTGAACTACGGCCGGGAGCGAGAGGTTAACCGATCCGACTGCCGCGATCAATTCACGGCGCTGCGATGCCCAGGCGGGGCAAACCGCCAAAGTGTGCAGCGCCGTGTCCTCAATAAGGTCGCGGCAGTCGCCGCAGTGGTGACAACCGGGCGTCTCTTGCCGGCGTATACGACACAGGAACCGGCCAAAACATCCGTGGCCAGTCAGAACCTGTGTCAGCCGGAAGGTGAGGGCGCCATGCCGCCTCTTCAGCCACTCTTCAAACACGGGACTTACCGCCACGATCGTGGCGTGCCCGAACAATATTATTAACTTAAGATATTACTTTAATTAATAATGTTGTAAATTATTTATTTCGATAAAAATAACAAATTTAAATAGATTTAGGTGCATTCAATACATTCATTCAAAATGAAATTGAGTGAAAATGTAACATAAATGGTTACTGAGGATTCGTTAGGATTATTTTAGTTTTTCATCATACGTAAGAATAAAATAAGATGAGTAGGAATAAAATTATATTCTAAAATTTTCCTTTTATGTGTTTTATAACATTTTCATTCAAATGTAGTAAACTTATTAAAAATTATAGTATATAGGTTACTTAAATAAATTTCTAATATAAATATTTTATGCGTGATAATTGATGCTTATTTTTGCTAGACATCTCGGCAATGTGGTTATATAATATAACTTCGATTATTGTATTTTAAATCAATAAAATCTGGTTAAATAGATAAAATACCTTTAAAAATCAGTTGCTGTATTAATGGAGGCTATTTAAACAACTTAGAAGATTCAGATTCAACAAACTTGCAAATGAATATTACCGGACCTGTATGAAGGAATTAGTCCTGCCAATATTTTAATCTACTTATATAAGGAACACACAACTTCACAGATCTCTTAATCATAATAATATGATATAATATGTACGATATATCTGCATTTTAGACAAATAAATACATAGTGCCAGAAACATCTTTTCAGACATGAGATCATCTTATGACGCTCATTACGTCATGAGCGTCGTTTTATTTTTGTTACAAAATTCATATCTAATATTTATTTACTTTATACTTATAGCATTTATTGCACATAGCATTTTTTATAATTTATTTCTTTATTTTGAGTGCACTATGTGCGGACCAAACGTCAATTGTGGTGTTCGCTGAAAATCAGCGCTGTGTAGTGCTTGCAGCAATGTAAGTGCTACAGCATTATACTGAGCGCATCACCGTTATTATATTGTTTTTTTTTACAAAACAACAACGACATTTTAATTGCTTTTAAAGTTTTTTATATTTTTTTAAAATTACTTTTTGTACCTACCTTTGTATTGACGATTATATTGACAATGCATGTCATGATGGTGCAAAAATAAAAATCGTTTTCATTTCATTTCATATGTTTTGCTATATTAGCATACCAACCAATCTCTGTTCCGCGGTTGAAAATTATGTACTAATTTTGACAAATTCTGCCAATGACTTTGTTTCGAGTAGTAATCTCATTAAATCACAAAAAGCTTTTGTTACTTAAGAATAATAATTAGAGCGCTCTCAAATGAAAGAATTTCCAAAGATTGCGCTCTTCAAATAAATCAACACGTTTATTATTGCCCAAATATTGGCGAAGGCAAAACATTAAAGTGTAGCATTATTATAATAATATTTACTTATTTCAACAGGCAGCAACACCATACCCAGCATTTGATGATATTTTCGAAGCCTATGATGACTCAAATGTCTGCGTCCAAGTTAGTAGCAGCTCAGGCGATGCTTTAGGAACCACTGATTGCCTTAACATAAACATTTATGTACCAGACAGTGCCAATTCAAAACATCGTCTTCCAGTAATGGTCTGGATCCATGGAGGAGCTTTTATTGAAGGCAGTGCTATTCAAGAAGCCAGCGATCCTCTCACTCTGCTTAGACACGAAGTTATTGTAGTAGCTGTGAATTACAGACTTGGGGTGTTTGGTTTTATGTGTCTTGATACCCCAGAAGTACCCGGTAATACAGGACTTAAAGACCAAGTGCTAGCTTTGAGGTGGATTAATGAGAATATAGAAGCTTTTGGTGGAGATGCAAATCAAATTACTATATTTGGTGAAAGCGCTGGTGGTATGTCTACGAATCTTCATCTATTCTCATCCAATGAAAAACTGTACAATCGGGCTATCATTCAGAGTGGTCCTGCATTAAGTTATTGGATGATGGTGGAATCTGATAAATCCATACCAATTACCCTTGCTGAACACCTGGGTTTCAATACTACAGATATGGAGGAAGCTTTGTCTTTCTTGATGGATGCAGATGCACACATAATAGCACAGGTTGCTCACGGTTTAAAGATATCTAGTTTTGATGAGACACACCTACCTCGCACCTCACCTTGCGTCGAGCAAGTGTTCGAAGGTGCTGAAAATTTCTTGACAGAACATCCCATGAATATAAAATCTAGTAAAGTTAGCACTACACCCGTTATGATTGGTTACAATGACATCGAATTTGCTTTTCAGTACGCGAACGTAGAAGGTGAATTCTTCAATACGTATGACTTTAGCCAACATCTTGCTTTAGGTTTTGATATGAATAACAATTTAGGTGAAGCCTTAGATGTTGTTAAGCACTTTTATATAGGTGACGACGATATAAGTGAAAATGTAAGATGGGAAATCATTGATTTTGGATCTGACTTTATATTTAACCACCCATCGCAGAGAATGGCCCAGAAGCTCCTAGATAGTGGAGCTAAAAGTGTGTACCGTTACGTCTTTTCGTATAATGGCAATAACTGGTTCGGTATGAATAAAACGTGGACTGGAGCTAACCATGCTGAAGAACTTATGTATTTATTTGATCTCTCTTTGGGAGAAGGTGAGAAGCCTTCTGAAGTTCAGCTCCTCATTGACAGAATGTCGGAGCTCTGGACGAATTTCGCTAAATATGGGTTAGTATTATTAAATTTCTGTTAACTGTTAGTAACGAGCAAAATGAAAAAGATAATTATGTTTTAGAATAAATAGTATGGGATGCATGTAGTCTGGCCTGATAATAAATCCAGACCAGATCTGTGTTTTGAAGATATGTGAATGATATAGAAATATGGATATTTTAACAAAGTTATTTGTTTGCATCCTATTCTTGCATGGAACAAACTACTTTAAGGTAGGCTGTTGCAAAATTAACTTTCTTTGTACTCTATCCTACCTCGCTGATGTATCTTACATCTGCAAATATATATACATTCAATACAATAAACGCAATTCGTTTTACAAGTACATAATATACACTAAAATCATATATCCATAAAATAATCTGTAACATCAATTAATTTATAAAGATTTTTGGTGTTATGCTTCTTAGTATATTAACAGAAATCACATCAGCAATATTTAATTAATTTGGTTATTATATTTTTCGAGCTAGATGTCAAATATTTAATTATTATAAGCAATTAATAAGCTTAAACGTTGAACAAAAGTTGGTTTATTCTGTCGTGCTATAACTTACAGGTATTAGAGTTATAAAAGACCATGTGCAAAAACGTATGGGCTATATTATCCAATAGGATTGCATAAAATCTCCGCTTCGCTTCAGTATTTATGCAATCCTATTGGTTAATATTTCTCCGTTTCTTCGCTCCGCAGCCTCGATCCGCTTCAATGGACAGGCAGCCTTATACTGTGCATATCTGTCAGTACTACTCCCATAAATTAGCATAAACGAATAATACATATATATGCACGATCTGGACGTATGGATTGTATTCGCGCTCTTATCAGCCACGCATTATATATCATAATATTGCATCTTGACAAATCACTCAATGCTTTTTTGCGATACAATTCTTTAACAGGTTTCCTGTCCGATGAATCACATATGATACGTAACAATAGATTTTCTATTGTGTCTATCACGGGACAGCGAAAGGGTTAATGTATAATCCGTTACGAAAATGTACTGCGCAGTACGACTTCGCCAGTTTTAAATGATAACTTCTTAATGCAATAAAAATGATGTCATCTTCATTCAATCGTGAAAACTTTTCAAAATAAGGCACTTGTGCTACCATGGCCGTAATACTCACTCTTTGTCGGTTAAGGTTTTTCCCACGTAATCACGTAACAGATTAGGCGTGTTGATTTCAGCGTGTATGATATTATGTAAGTATTTCTGAGTCAAGCCTGCTATCAGTAGCAACGCGATAAAATGCATTTATGATCGCTGCAGCGATTCTTAAATAATAATAATATTCACCTCTCTGGGACAGTCGTTATCTCCTCATGGGACTAACGCGATACCGAAGGGCACTGTACATTAGCTTTTAAACTACCATCTTCGTCTTGTGATATAAACAAAAAATGTACCACCAGATTAAATAAAAGCACACAAACCGCAGGGCAGCTTGTGGCGAGCTGAATGTGAGTGGCGACACTGCGGTTCTGAATGCCTCTGAGAGTCAGTTAGGGCCTCGTCCCCAGCTTGCCGTTACTGGTTGGCTGGGGTTGGAACTTCAAGAGCGCCCGTAGGACTCTCGACTCTGGCTTGCCTTGGTCAGAGGGGGGCTGCTAGAGCTACATGCTTGGGAGTGGAAGTGTTATGTTCAAGGACATAACTACGGGGAAACCCACTCCGGGTCTCCGTTGTCACGAGACCCGTGATGGTGAAACCGGCGCCACACCGCTCGATACCCCAGCCACTCGCACCGATGTTTCCCTCTGCTGCTGGCTTGTCTGCCTATCGTGGCTGTTCAGGGGGCCCATCTAGTGAGCTGGCAAATCACCGTCTGTCCATTCGATTGATGCTATTAGAGTATTCAGGACAGTTGCCGTTTTATCATCCATGGTTACCAATATACCGATCCATCAAACACCCATAGCCCATATATTAGAATCCATATGTAGTAGTAGGCCTACACCTGCTGCGGCTAGTACCGCTGTAGGTGTTCAATTCCACCTTTGATTAAAACTCTCGAAGGGCCTCTTCATTTTGGACCCATGTTTCCGTGTAAGCCTCCCAAAGGGCCGAGGATTTTTCAATACGAACCAGTCGTTTCTGAGATTTGCGCGTTCAACCAAACAATATCTTCGGCTTTATAATATAAGTATAGATTTAGTATAAGCTAAAATGTTTCTATTGACAAATAGCAAGAATCAGGCTGCGGTACAAATTATACGAATTATAAGTGGTACATACCACCCTAACTAATGACCCTATACAAAGCAAGTCAACTTTATCCTACGCTAGCTTTTGCCCGCGGCTTCTTTTGCCTAATAGTAACTTAGGTTACGTTAGTAACAGTACCTTTTTAAAATAAATTATGATAATATAGCGTCATAATCATGAAAGAATTTTTAAATCGGTTGATCAGTTTTTGAGTTAAATCCTTACAAAAAAACAAACAAAAAATCAAATCTTTCCTCTTTTTAATATTGGTATAGATAATATTTAATAGGTAGGTACTATATTTAAGACACAAGAATTAGTATCTCTGTTTTCCATTTTCAGTGACCCTACACCGGACACGTCGGAGCTACTTCCTGTGAAATGGACACCCATCACAGAAACCACTCACCCGTACCTAGAGATAAACTCAGACCTGAGTCTTAAAAATAGGCCTTTCCATGACAGGATGGCTTTCTGGGACTTGTTCTATAAGCAGTATGGACATTTTCAGAAATGGTATAAGGCGTAAAGATATGAAGAAGGAATAAATTAAGGAAAACGCTTTTTTATTAATGACTTGTTTTTGCCAGCAGCTTCGCTTGTACATATTAGTGTAGATTTAGTCAATAAACTTCTTCAACTTCAATTTCTTTCTTTCATTTCAATTTAACTTTTTCTGGGTAAATATGGTATCGTATGTCCTTTTCTGTACCTCTGACAACGTGTATGCGAAATTTCATCATGATCGGTCGAGTATTTAAGGCGTTAAAGCGCCACTAACAAATTCACATTCAAATTTAAAAATACCTAAGTTTCTTCTTATATAGCCTATGTTACTCGGTGATAATATAGCTCTCTAATGACGTAAGAAAGTTTGACGTATGAAAGACGTAAAGTTTTAAAATTAGTTAAGGAGTTTTTGATTTAAATACAACAAACAAATAAAACTATCTTCTTCTTTATGTTATAGTATAGATAGTTTAAACGTGCCCGCGCGTCCTTTCATATTGCACAGTCAAATAAAGCTTAATAAGTATATAATTCTGAATTTCTTGATATAAATTGTGTTGAGTTTTCGCAGACATTCTTGTACAGGAGTAATCAGATCATTTTAGATAGCTCGTTACAAAACCCGATGCTGCAAGAACAAGCCTCGGCTCATTTTGTAGCCCTGTCCTTTTGACTATAAAGCATAGTTTTAAACATAACTATATACAAATATGCCTTATCGTGCATTGAGTTTGCAATGCATTAATTGCATATAGGACTTATAGTCATTAATTATTACAAGGTTCAACGAGCAAGTCCACCTGAATATAAACGGTAATCACCACTTACGGACGAGGCTGTGATTTTAAACAAACGATAAAATATTTAAGGAGTACAGGCTGGTCATTACGTCAGCACATTATGACACTAAGTTATGCACCCAAAGCGCAAGTGTGCAGCGCGTGTTGCAGTAGATTAGGTTTAGGTTTTAGGTGACCTCTCGCTGCCGGCCGTGATTAAAGCCAAGGGCAACAGTGAGAGGAACTGGGTAGTGGTCGCATTCTAGTGCGAGAACGTTATTACGAAAGAAGGCGGCGGAACAGATCCATGAGGAAAGTATCCTTGCGACACCGAGCGGCTGCCAGACCAGACGGTGCGAAAAATTGCGAGCGGGAGAAAGGGTCTCTCGTCTCGTCATCTCTCGTCCGCCAGGCATTGAGTCGGAGCGACGCTCTCTGTTGTGCCGGAGCGTTGCCTAGGAGTTGTCACCCGCAAGCATTTTTGTCTGCATTGGGTGGGTTGATGTCATTTCAGTTCCAACGACCCACCCGAGGCACCCAAAATCTAAAACGATGCATTCCACCATTTTAAAAAGAAAGTTTAGGTTTACATCAATACTATATTCGCGCCTGTTTCTCGGAGAGGTAGGCAATGACTAAGCATTTCCTTCTGTTACGATCGCTACTTTATAACGTAGCGATAGTAAACAACGAAACAAAAAATACTTTACGCTTAATACAAATAGATTTCTATCATTTCTGCAAGATGCAATCTACGTGATATAAGATAAGCTATCGTTGAAAAACATATTCTATCTTTCTACCAATGTATTCAAACGAAGTGAAATATCTGCTGATCACGGTATACCAGACATAGATAAGAATGCAGATATTATATTTATGCAAGTAACATTTGTCTCTAAGGGCAATGATAGCTCAGTGGGGAGACCAACAGACTGCAATGCAGAGGGTCTCGAGTTCAAATCCTTGTTGCGCACCTCTGACTTTCGTAAGTTATATGACTTTTCGAAATTATGTGCGTATTGATTGACAATTATCGCCTGCTCCGTGCCTCGGAGAGCACGTTAAGCCGTCGGCCCCAACTACCATGAACATCTATGGCAGTCGTTATTGGGGAAGTCGACACAAAAGATCCCACTGGGTCGAAGTGTCACCGGTCTGTACTGACTGGCCCCCACACAAGATAAGTTAAGATAACATTTGTCTCATATCTTTTTGTAAAATACTACTCCCGCACTATGAATAAATCCTATGTCACCGGGTACTTTACAAACAGTCAAATAACAGACATAAGGAACACCTAGATCCGGAAACAACTATATGCGGATCGCACATATTGTTGTGCCGTGTGGAGATTAAACTTACAACACTCGGCATAATGACTGCGGTGAGGCAAACACTAACGTAGTGATTTATGTGGTGGCCTCACCTTAGATTTGGCATGGATAACATAGTCGTTATCTGTGGTAAATCTACGATAAGAAGAGTGTAAGAGGATTGCTGTAGTCCATGATCGTATGAATCATGGCTAAATCTCGCGCGTTGCGCAAAGAATCAAGGACCTACTTTGATCAAGTGATCTCATGACAATATGGAAGGAGAGTTTACATAAATTCTTTATTAAGTTGTGGCTTTCAGTGCCGCATAATATAATATATATGCTTATGTCTGTATGATATTATTGCAATCATTATATATACCTACTAGTTTTTCCCCGCGGTTTCACGCGCGTAAGACCCGTTCGCGTAGGAATATCGGGATAAAAAGTAGCCTATGTGTGAATCCAAGTTTCCAGCTGTCTACATACTAATTTCATCGCAATCGGTCCAGTAGTTTTTGCGTGAAAGAGTAACAAACATCTATACATCCAAACAAACTTTCGCGTTTATATAATTAATAAGGAATAATAAATAACTATGGTGATGCAACGATTATTATTACATGCTGATATCGCTTTCGGAGATTAAAATACATAGTTCCGTGCTTGTTTTCTGTGTGAACACAAGTTTGTTGATGATAATGTCCTTCAGACCGGCTTTCGATCACGGTGGCCAATCTTAAAAGACAGAATGCGCAAAATATAATTATAATATTAGCGCACGAGGATGTACGCAGACACAAGTGCACTCTCTGATCCCTAACTCTAATGATCCATCCTATGAATTGATGATTGCCATGATCCTGGACCTACCTTTCAAATTGATTTCCTTTTACCAAGGTAAATGGAACATAAGGTAAAAGATAGGAGCCTTCGACTATTGCTCAAAAGACGAAACGCAGTAATCCCGTTAAGTACTCATACATTAGTTTCCCCTACCTAGAGAAAGACCACCTTCTTCCAAGCAACCGGGTCATAAGAAATTGCGACAGTGTTTCGCTTAGTATGTAACTGCCCCATGGCGCAGCGGTAGTGTACGTCTGCTGTGCATGAGGTTTCGGATTCGAATCCCGGGTCGATCCAATAATAAGTTATTGGGGTTTTCTGTTAAGAAATCCCAATTGCAATCGGAAAGCACGTAAAGCCGTTGGTCCTGCGCCTAATCTCTCTCCGATCGTGTCGGATTATGGTATCATCGGATCATGAGAGTTAGAGAACAGAGAGAGCACTTGTGTTTGCACAGGAGAAATTATAGTGCATATAGTAATTGTGCACTATAATATCTGCTGCGCAGATGGCCAATCTCCGTTAAGATGGCCGCCGTGACCGAAATTCGGTCTGAAGGTCATTATTATTATTAAGAGTTCCAGAAGATCATATCTACCTCTCTTATGTCTATTTTCATCAAATAATTAATTTCTAGTATCTCAATGAATTTTAGGCTACAATAACTTACTACTTACTTAGAAGCCCGCTTCTTAGTTAGTTATTGTAGTCGTTGTAACATCCATTAAACAACTTGAATGTGGTGATCAACCATATGATTGATCACATTAGATTTGATTAATAAAAATAAATAATATATCACATAAATACATACATAGTCTTTTGTTTCTATTTCCGAAGAGATAGGCAGAGATGTATTTCATACATATTTTGGCTAATAAGTTATAATAGATTATTTTTGTGCAATAATGCGTAGCGATGCGCGTCTTTGGCGCGACGGGTATGTGACAGCACAATCAGATTCCTGGCTATGATAGCGGACAGACGACGACTGTCCGTTTATTATACGTTGTAAAGGCTTGCATGTCGTTTACAACAATAATAACAAATTTAGATAATAACTTTTAGAATAAGCATTACTTTTCTATATGTGAGTTTTTGCTTATAGAGTTTGAAAAATCTCATATACAACCGCTTTGTCGTCTGTCCGTCAGTCTGTTATACAACTTTCAACTCAAGAACCGTAAGAGGTAGAGACTCGCGGTCAACGCCATTCGACTCAGCATAGTCGATATACCCCGAAATAACTATGACATTTGACCTCTGACTTCAAGGACACGTGGTATCACGTGACCTTTGCATATTACTTGAACCATTTTCTCGAACTCTAAAATTTACGCAATTCATTGCCGATTCTCATTTATTTAAAATAAATAAATTATTATAACTCACACGTAATAGCGACTGAATCTATTGTAATACTCCACGGATGGCGTAGCGCTTTAAGTGGTCACCTTGCCGCTGGCACTGGCCCGAGTGTTGTGGGTTCGAATCCCACACGTGACAAAAAATTGTGTGATCCACAAATGGTTGTTCCGAGTCTGGCTGTTCTTTGTGCCCGTTGTTTGAATGTTTGTAAAGTCCCCCGCGACATAGGAATTATTACAAGTGCGGGAGTTGTCTATTAAAAAAAGGAGGAAGAAAGAAATACAGTAACTTTATAATAAGCATAACTTTTATTTTAATTTATGTATGAGTTTTTTTACTTTTCGAATAAATAAATTATTATAACTCACATGTAATAGGGACTGAACCCATTATCGTCTACAGGTCTCAGTTCAGACTTCATACTACTACGGAAAAACTTTTGACGAATAGGTACCCAATAACACTTTACCCGACAGCATCCATAGCAGTCGCATCCAATACAGTCACAATGCAGTCTATCCTAAATTAAAACGTAAAATCTACTATTAAATTCAATTTAAATAAAAAAATGCGTGTTTTAAAGCGCTCTCGGGTCAAAGGCTTTTACGCCTTGATCTTAGTACCATCTATCAATTCTGAAACAGACATTCCTTTACGCCCCTTTGTGCCTATTTCACCCGCATCCCACACAATGGCTGACAAATGGACGGCGACTGTGAACGGTCACTAATCACGACAAACGCTTCGTAATGTAGACTATTTCAGTCAAGATAAGATAAAGTTAGGCACATGAGTTGTATGCGGTCTTGCTACACGAGGATGGATTCTTTATTTTACTTCTATTATAAAGACAAAAGCCTTTTAAACATAATATTGTCTTATGTTTACGCGAATGTTATACAACCTCCCCGTGAACATGGCTGCTGTAAAGCAACCGAAACGTCGGGGCAAAGTGTAAACTTAAATATAAATAGTTTTGATTAAATAGCATAGTAAAGTTCAATAAGAGTAGTGTTAGAGTTTTCAAAATTATGTAATAAAAGTGTTTTAAAGTAACGCGACAAAATCCGTATAAAGTGTTTAATTTCAACTTTTAAACATGGTAACAGCGGACGTAAAGATCACTCAAACATATACGGATCACACAAAGTTATATCATGGGCATCGAACCTACAACACCTAAACCATGTAAATTGATTAAAAAAATAGTAGTCTAAGTGGTTGCGACTGCCATTGCGCCGAGTGTTGTGGGTTCAAATCCCACACGGGACAAAAAATTGTGCGAGTCACAAATGCTTGTTCCGAGTGTCCGTTATTTGAATGTTTGTGAAGTCCCCCGCGACATGGGAATTATTCCTAGTGCGGGAGATGTGAATGTGAATAAAAGAATATATTCTCACACTAGATAATATTCTTTTGTGGTGTGAGTCTTTATAAATATTGTATGTCCGCGCAGTACTTGCTAGATGCTCTTGACAGGTTACAGCAGCGGGCTGTCCGTATCATCGGAGATCCAGAGGTCACGAGTTCACTGGAACCTCTGCAACTCCGTAGGGATATTGCCTCATTGGCATGTTTCTACATATATACCACGGGGAGTGCTCTGAAGAGTTGTTTCAGCTTATTCCGCCCTCCCCTTTTCTATCCAGAACAACGCGTGCTGGGCTCAGATGCCATCTTTACACGATAAAGTCGACTAGAGTGCGTACTAACAAGTTTGGGTCTTCATACCTCTGCCGAACGATCAAGGCATGGAATTCCTTCAATCCTGGGTACTTTAAGCGGGGCGTGAAAAAGCACCTTCTCAGGCCGTCAAAGTAGAGACCTCAACATCGCCTCGGCTGCTAAGAGGACGATGTGGAGGCCGCTGCTCTTAGACCACACGACTGCTTACCATCAGGCGGAGAGAGGTCAATTTGACGAGCAAAATAAAAAAAATGAAATAAAGGACACAAAGAAGACACGGAACAACTGTTTGTGGATACACAAATTTTTATAGCTTATAGTGGCACTATGCTATTCGTATAATATACTTTTGACATACTTAAAATATTGCTTCGGTAGCATAGCGATTGTGAATGCGACAGAGTGCCTGTGGCCTCGGGTTCGATCAAAGTTTAACATGCAGAACTGATTGCCTTGCCGATCGTGAGGTTTCGATGCCCCGTATCGGGTAGTTTTATTTGCTTTTCTACTAGAATAGTTATGGACTCCCCCCCTCTGCTTCCGTGGCGCAGCGGTAGTGAATGCGACTGCTGTGCATGAGGTCGCGGGTTCGAATCCCGGGTCGGGCCAACAAAAAGTTATAAGGTTTTTTTTTTGTTAAGTAATCTCTATACGAGCCCGTAGTTAGGAAGTTGGTGTTAGACACCCTCGTGACTCGAAAAGCACGTAAAGCAGTTGGTCCAGCGCCTGATCTCTCTCCGGTCGTGTCGGAATATTCGTCCCATCGGATCATGAGAGTTAGGGAACAGAGAGTGCACTTGTGTTTGCGTACACACTTGTGCACTATGATATCTCCTGCGCAGATGGCCAGTCTCCGTAAAGAACGTGACCGAAATTCGGTCAGGAGGCCATTATTATTACTTATGGAGTCAAGCAGTAATATTTTCGGTGTATAATACGTTAGATATAAAGCATAGCAGACATATTTTTGCTTACTCCTTCTATACTATAGCCTTATGACCCGTGCAATATGAATAATATTCAGAGTTTAGTATATTCATTGAATAGAAAAAGCAGTATCTATAAATATCTAAAGAGGACCGTAAAGCTTAACAGAAATAGTACGGAGTTACCCTCACTAATGGAAACGAAATTGCGAGCCAACTGTTTGCTGAAACTTCACCTGAAAGCCTGAAAACGGCCTTTTTCAGTTATAAATAAAGATGGAATGGCGTAGTTTGTTTTGTGGAACACTGTCTTTACGTTTACTGAAGTTTGTCTGTCCGTTCGAAAGTGGGTTAACAGCGTATCTACTTATAGTCATCCTCGCTGGTTTCAGCATGAATGGGCCGGATCGACCGGGGTAGTACTACCCTCTCACAGAATACCGGCGTGAAGTAACGGCACCCGTACTGTCGCGTTTCGTATCGGTGAGTGAGAGAGCCGGAGGCCCAGTTACCCGGATCCTTTTCCTATCCTTTACTTTGTCCTTTCCCTCCTTCATTCCTTTTTAAAGGGCTGGCAACGCACTTGTAACTCCTTTGGGGTTGCGGGTGTCCATGGGCGGCGGTAATCGCTTACCATCAGGTGATCCGTCTGCACGTGTGACAAACTATGCCATAAAAAGAAATAAAAAAAAATATCAGCCCTGTATTAAAGTGTTCCACTGCTGGTCTCGGGTCTCTTCTCAGTGTGAGAGTAACGTTTCTCACTTTTGTCCCTACGCTAACCTTGTGCGGGTTGGCAGATTTCAAATATCTTCGGGAACTTTATAGATAACTCTCAGATATGCGAGTTTGCAAATATGTGTATTGATTGCTCATAAGTGATATAGAAGTCAGTTTATTCTTAAAAATAAAATTCTTATTTTTATATCTGTCATACTTACTATAGTTTGCCATCTTTATTTAATAACGTAAAACATGTAGGTTTAACGCTTATACAACAATACATGGAACACTAAATGTGACTTTAAACCGTTTCACAACCGGTACCCATATCTTTCAAGGGTGCCGTTTTTACGTTACAGACCCGGGTTACCCGGGTAATACCGACGATAGAGAGCAGGTGTGCGTTTATAGGATAAGGGATAATCCGGGTAAAAATCAGGGTCGGAACACACAGAGGAAGTTTATGTAATAAAGATTTATCACTGTTTTGTACAAGAATGTTATTATTTTTGTAACGTTGGTTAATTTAATCGTTGTCTTACTTTTACGTAAGTATTAAGCGTTGATATTAAAGTACTTTATACGAATTTTATCGAGTTGTTTATTGTATAAACAAAGGGAAATTAGTTTCTTCTTGACCATGGTTGCTAAAAACCAACCCAAACGTAGGAGTCAGTATCAAATAAATCCAAATAGTTTAATCATTTTGATAGCTGACATAGTATAGTAAAGTTTAATAGTAGTTTAATAGTTTCAAAATAATTAACAATATATACATAAATTATTTACAAGCAATATAAACTAAAGAGAAAAATAAAACTACAGAACTAAAAAGCGTCATAATATTCCTCCGCATCGTCATCAATTGGCAACGTGCCCAGAAGACTGGCAGCATAGCCACTTTAAATGACAATACTTATTCTTTATGCGAAGAATAAGTATTGCCAATAATATAATAATAATATATATATAATTGCCATTGTTTTGAGCCGTTTGGTGTCGAAACGCTGGGGCCATGGTGTTCGTGATCCTAACGGGTTGTAGGATAAAATTGATAGTGGACTGTATAATATAGGCGTTTATTAAAACAGGTATGAAGCGAGTATCGCGGGTGGTGTCGCGGAGCGGAGTGCGGTGCCTCGGACGAACGCGGTGAATGGGCCGGACCTCCCCCCGGCGCCCTTGCTTCCTCCTCCGTCGTCCGTTGTGGTCGGTTCTACGCGCCAACATGCTGCCCGGGTTGAAGTATTATAGACTTCAAAGAAGTGGTAAGGGGCAGATAGAGTTGAAGCCTCGCACCAAGGTCCCTGTCTTCGTTTTGACTTCAACAACTCGTGCAATGTTGTCATTGCCATGGTGCACCTTGATGATGCGGCCTAACGGCCACAGGAGAGGTGGCAGTGTCAGGTCCTTCACGAGAACCAGCGTCCCAAGCTCCAACTTGCCACTCGATGCTGTCCACTTGGATTTCTGTTGCAGTAACGAAATGTACTCATTAGTGAATCGCTTCCAAAAATGCTGCCTGATGAGTTCGATGCGTTGGTAGCGTTCCAAGCGAGTGATGTTGCCGTCGGTGACCTGTGGATGCGGAATGGTTGTGAGTGGTCGTCCAACTAGAAAATGGGCAGGTGTAAGGGCAGTGAAGTCTAGAGGATCAGAGGAAGCAGGGGTAAGTGGGCGAGAGTTAAGTACAGCCTCAATTTGACAAAGACAAGTTGCCATTTCCTCATAAGTCAGATGAGTGAGAGAAAGAAGCTTTTTAAGATGGCCTTTAGTGGCCTTAACAGCGGCTTCTGCAATGCCATTAAAATGAGGAGAGTAAGGAGGTGAAAAATGAAAATCAATGCCTTCCTGTGCCATATCAGAAGCAGCACTTGAGCCAGACAGAAAGTTATTTATTTCCTTACAAGCACCAACGAAGTTTGTTCCGTTGTCCGACCAGATGCTACGAGGCTTACCTCGACGTGATACAAACCGCTTAAGGGCTGACATGTAGGCTTCTGACGTTAACGCTGTGACGAGATCGAGGTGAATAGCTTTCACTGCAAGACACACAAAAATGCATAGGTATGACTTAATTAGTCTACACCCTCGTCCCTTCCGATCAGCGATCAGAATTGGCCCAGCGTAATCCACACTACAATTTAAAAAAGGGAATTGAAGGTCAGTTCGTGAAGTAGGTAGTTGTCCCATGATGGGCTGGACGTTTTGGGCTCTAAATCTGAAACACTTAAGGCATTTTTTGACAATACATTTTGATAAGTTTCTGAAGTGTTGACGTATAGATGCTAATAAAAGCTGTGGTCCAGCATGTAAAAGCTTTAAATGTTCGCTTTGAAATAATAATTTTGTTAAGGCATGTTTACTGCAAAGTAAAATGGGATGCTTTATGTTAAAATCATAAGGGGAGTTATCAAGCCTGCCGCCCACGCGCATAATATTATCAGAGTCTATAAAAGGTGTCAATGTGATAAGACGATTGCTGCGCGACAGGGACGTTCCTGATTTTAAAGAAGAATACTCGTCAGGAAACATGTTAAGTTGAGCATTATGAATAATTAAATTAAAAGCACTGTGCAGCTCCTCCGTAGAAAGAGGGCCGAAGCATTTATTTGCATTAAGCTTAAAGTTGTTAGTGGCTCTAAGTATATAAGCAACTACTCTTTTTAATTTATAAAAATTAGAATATTTTAATATGAGTTGATTGATAATTATATTACTTTGATGGTTATAAGTGATGGGATCAACATTACTAACTACATGGCAAACTACTTCCGGTAGATCTTGTTTTAAGATATTATTCGGCCTTTGAGGCCAGTTGTTTTGTGGTTTCATTAAGAAGGAGGGGCCGGACCACCATAAAGAACTGGTGCTGATAGCATCAGCCTTCAGCCCACGGGAAACAAGATCGCCCGGGTTTTCTTTCGACGGCACGTAGTTCCAGGTACAACTAACCGTACTCTCCTGTATCTCGTTGACTCTATTACGCACAAATGGTTTTAGTCTAATGGGCGATGTAGACAGCCACGCCAGAACAATCGTAGAGTCGCACCACATGTAAGTTTTATCAATGCGCATGGTAAGAGAGTCACGAACCTTAGTACACAGTCTTGTAGCGGCTAGGGCCGCGCACAGCTCAAGTCTCGGTATTGATGTCGGTTTAAGGGGTGCCACACGATTTTTAGAAGTTAAAAGTTGAATGTGAACAGATCCAGAACTAGAAACCGAACGAATGTATAGACACGCTCCGTATGCTCGTTCAGACGCGTCGGAAAAGACGTGAATTTCGTTTTTTACCGAGTCGCTACATGAAATAAATCTAGGTATTTTTAGTTTATTAAGACTAGGTAATGTATTCGCAAAAGAAAGCCAAAGATCTTTTATATCTTGTGAAACTATATCGTCCCAGCCATACTTGTCTATCCAAAGCTGTTGCATGATTAATTTAGCTTCAATAACGCATGGACCTACCAAGCCCAGTGGGTCAAAAACTTGACTTAGAACAGATAATATGTGACGTTTGGTTACCTCTTGTGGATTTTGCTCTATGTTAATTGAATATGAGAGACAGTCAGTATCACATAGCCAATGAAGACCTAAAGTCTTTGATGGGGCATTGATAGCATCGCTGTTAAAATCTAGTGTGTTATTAATATTTAAATAATCGAGGTCAGATATTTGAGATAATATATGGCAATCGTTAGACTTAAATTTACGTAAATTAAACCTTGCCGATGAAAGTGTGCTGATCACTTCTTTGCATAGTTTAATCGTACTCTCTATAGAGTGACTCCCACTCAAAAAATCATCAACATAGAAGTCATGTGTTATTGCACGTTTTACTTCTGCGTTGGTAGCGGTAGAGGCCAAACTTGTGAGACATTTGGTGGCCAGGTAGGGAGCAGACGCTGTGCCATATGTCACTGTATTTAAACAGTACACCTTAAGTGGCTCGTTTGGGTGAGCGCGAAATACTATGCGCTGTAGCGATCGCTGAGTGGGATGTACTTCGACTGCCCTATACATTTTTTCAATGTCACCGGCTATGACGTATTTGTGCTGTCGAAAACGTAACAAAATAGACAGAAGGTCATCCTAAACCACGGGACCTACCATTTGGATCGAATTCAACGATACGCCTGTAGTAGTTGGGGCGGAAGCGTCAAAGACTGTTCGTAGTTTAGTGGTTGTGCTAGACTCTCTAATAACGCCATGGTGTGGTAAAAAATAACTTATTGTTTCGTTAGAAGATGATAAATATTTTTGAACTGTAGTTTCATATGACATGTGACCCAATTGTTCATATTCATGCATAAATTCTAGGTAACGTTGTTTAAAAATATTATCACGTTGAAAACGACGTTCTAAAGACAAGAAGCGGCTTATTGCCATTTGAAGGGAGTCACCTAATACCTGAGGATCCTTTTTTAGAGGTATGGTAACTACAAAACGCCCTTCATTATTGCGATGTGTGTTGAGGACAAAGCTTTGCTCACAGGCTTTTTCTTCTTGAGACAAAGAATGCTTAACGGGGATTGTGTCAAGTTCCCAAAACCGGTCAATATTAATTTCACCCTTTGCATAGTTGCAAAAATAAGATAAAGGTTGAGGGCGTGGTAAGGATACCACTTGACCAGAAACAATCCAACCTAACTTCGTTTCGTGAAGCTTAGGTAAGTGTTTCCCTAGATTAATAGTGTTTTGCCCTAACACGTTCCAGAAAGTTTCAGCCCCAACCAGAATATCTACTACTGACGGAATGTTGAAAGTAGGGTCAGCTAATTGTAATCCTGAAGGTAGAGGGATATGACTGATATTTACGCAACGCGATGGCAGCACCTTAGTTATTTCAGGTAATATTAGACAATTTAACTCGACCGTGTAGTCACCGTAATAAGACTCTAATGCGAGATTACAAGACTGTGTACTATAAGAGGTCTGGTTGTTTATACCTGATACCGTTGCTGAGCCAGTGCTATGTCTTGACAAGCCCAGTTTTGATGATAAGGCGTGTGAAATAAAATTTGCAGTACTACCGTTGTCCAATAAGACTCGGGCGGAGTGCTTAGTGCCATCGGCACCACGCACTCGCACCAAAGCTGTGGAAAGTAATACAAAGGCAAATGTATTATAATGCTCTAAACTGGCTGAAAAGGTAACATTGCCGCTGTTGGGCATAGGATTGGTGGGTTTACTTGGTTCAGGTTCTGAATGCAAAAGTGTATTGTGACGCGCTTTGCAGTATTTACAGTGTGACAATTTGCACTTATTTTCAGTATGACCTGAACGTAAACAATTCATGCAAACTTTGAATTGCTTTGCCTTTTGAATACGCGCTTCAGTCGGCAAACTCCTGAATGTTTCACAAGTGTAAAGGAAATGGTTTTCTGAACATAAAGGACATTTTAAAGTGGATGTATTACAATTGCTACTTGATGCCACAATAAAACTTTTAGATTTGTTGTTAATAGTATTATGTTCTGATGATTTAGATTTAAGGTTATTTTTTATATTTTCTTCTAATTTTTCTAACAAGTTGATTTGACTTTCTATAAATGTAATAAATTGGTTTAACGTTGGAGGATTAGGCAAAGTATTGCGATATTCTTCCCAGTAGCGACTAGTACTGCTATCTAATTTTTGAGCCATCATAAATATTATTAATGTATCCCAATGTTCGGTGGGCTGTTTTAATGTTTTAAGAGCCCTTATATTTTTATTAGTTACATCAATAAGGTATCGCAAGATTTTACTAGACTCTTTTGAACAACATTGCACATTAAACAATGCTTGAACATGATTATGTATGAGCAGCTGATCATTGTCATATCTTTGACATAGCAAATCCCAAGCATTTATATAATTATCGCTTGTAAAATCTATATTTTTTATAACCAAAGCGGCGCTACCGCGTAAACAAGATCTGAGATAATGAAATTTCATTATATTGTCATTTAAATTGTTTGTGTGAATAAGTGAAATGTAGGTGTCTTTGAACTCAAGCCAACCCTGAACGCTACCATCAAAATGTGGCAAATCAATTTTTGGGAGACGGACATTTGTGTGTGCCTTACCTGACCCATCTCCTGAGCTAGACTCGGCCGCAAGTAAATTGCGTGCCACCGCCACGCTGGAGTGGTACTGGTCCTCGAACTCGACCCGCGTCTTGAACTCGTCTTCCGGCGTGTCCAACAACGATTCAATCTCCGTCTGTAAATTATCAAAGTCCCCATATAAGGTCTGGAAACGCTCATAACGTCCCTCTAACTCGAGACGTTGCAAACGAGATAAACAGGAAGCACTGCTAAGGGGCTTTAAATAATTTTTAAATATCGTTAATTTAGCTTTAATTGCACTGCGTCGCTTTTTGAGTGTTTCTAAATCTAATTGTTCACTCATATTGTACAAACAAACAAGAAACAGCTGATTTATAGTTATAGAAAACTTGTTTTGCGCGACGAACAAAAGAATACGGTCGTTGACCTTGAAGCGAGCGGCCAGCTGTGCGATAATCACTGTTAGCTTATATTAACAAATATGGCTTACGATGCGTGCTTATGCGCAGTGAGAGAAAAGAAAGATAAAAGGGCAGGCAATAAGAAGTTTAAAAGGATTTTGAAAATGAGAAAAAAATAACCGTCACTAGATTTGAATTTTTTAAGCACTTGTTCAATCAAATTAAGGCAAATTGGAAAGGAAAGAAAGCAGATAAAGGAAATCCAATTGGAACGAGCTCACTCATTTAACCGAATCCGTTCCTTGAAGTTGAATCTTCTTCACCGATGACTCAGTGCGCTGCGACCGTTGACGTTCGTGTTAACTTTTGAAATTTGCACCAACGCCGACCTCTGCTATAAACTTCTGGTTTTCGTGTTCCGGTGAGTTCTTCCACAAGAACTATAGGACCATTTTTCAAGTGCTAGGTCTGTTTATAGAGACCTAGCTAAGCGGCTCATCTACACTTCCCGTGACCAGAGGGCTGGTATTTTATTAACAATAGTATTTTTATATTAAATCGACGTAGGCGTTACTCAACGGAAGTCCATTGTAATAAAATTATTGGGAAGAGAGGAATCCGCCACGCACCCTCGGATTGCCCACCCCGACTATTGCAATAGAAAAAGGTTGACGATATGTCGACGCATATTTTCTTTTCGAAGCGGGATACTATACGGGAGTACGTCCGGATCCCACGTCGTGGCTGTCCCTATTCAGACGAGTTCGGTATTGTCAACCTCTTTCTATTGCAATAGTTGGGATGGGCAAGAACAGCGATAGCTCAGTGGGAGACCAACAGACTGCAATGTAGACGGTCTCGGGTTCGAACCCACGTCGCGCACCTCTGACTTTCGAAAGTTATATGACATTTCGAAATTATGTGCGTATTGATTGACAATTATCGCCTGCTCCGTGCCTCGGAGAGCACGTTAAGCTGTCGGTCCCGGCTGCACATCTATGGCAGTCGTTATTGGGGAAGTCGACACAAAAGATCCCACTGGGTCGAAGTGTCGCCGGTCTGTACTGACTGGCCGCCACACATTCCCTATTTTCAGGACCCGAGTAGATAGGGTTTCGGGGGGAGAACTACGGGTCTCCCCCTTTGGACCAGGGTACTGTGGGGTTAGGAAGCCCACTGCGCCTCGAAAGGCGTGTTCTATCGACCGCTGACTAGAGTGCGCGGTGCCTGACATTGGTGTTGGACTCGCAGGGGTATGTGGTTGGCCGCTGAGGACGACATGTTCGTTTGCTCGGCAAGCACGTTGCGTTCGAGCGTCGGACTCAGACGCGGCCAGTGCGAACCAGTCGGTCGCATGAGGCACGGAATTGCCTTTAGCGAAGTGGCAGTCTGGTTTCACTGCCGCAACGCATCTCGGGAGCTTGCTTGCTCAGCAAGTAAGAGTCATAGCTGGAGTGACTCGGGCCACACCCGGCTTGTAGGCCTATATGGGTAGGCATACGGATGTATGTCGGGAAGTGAGCGTGCCTTACACAGCTCCGGTACCATACTGGAGATATGGGAGGCGGCTTCTCCGTCGGCTTCAGCGAGGTTATCGTTAGCAACTCCTTGAGTTGCGAGTAGTGAGCGGCTTTATTGCTCCGGTACCTATCTGGAGAATAGGTAGTGTCACTTGGGCACGAGGTAGCTCGCTTACGAGAACCGGATCTCTGAGGTTAGGGTGGAGAGTCGGGATTTGGCGACAAGACCTGTCTATAACTGGTCCCGGAAGGTGCTCTCGGGCACTGGAAGGTACAGCGGCTCCTCTATTATAACCTAACGGTTGGTGTAGGGGAACGCTATATCATAAACTGGGATAGTCGTAGAGAATAAAAAAAAGAAAGGGTTTGGCCGCCACACAAGATAAGATAAGATAAAATAAGATTGGGGTGGGCAATCCGAGGGTGCGTGGCGGGTTCCTCTCTCTCCAATAATTATAAATAGTGTTTTTATAATAAACAATGCGATAAAATCTGTATAAAGTAGTTTAATTTCTAAATTCAATAGTTTTTGATTCGAAATAGGTAAGTTGTCGTTGACAACACAGCTATTCATTTTCTGTTCAGTCAAAGAGAAAATACATAATAAATAATTGTTTATGCGCTTATCATTAAAGTCTCAAAATATTTGGCATCCGTTCGGGCATCGTTATTATGTTTTTTATAAGGCAGGTCTTCAAATGATCCTCGTGAAGGGTAATTGGCTTGCTTTCTGTTAATGCTATACTATACATAGCTAACGAAATTTGGGTGTACTATACCGCTGTTTAGCTAGTAAGTATTGTTACGTGCTGGGTCCGACGGATAGGAATATAAAACAATATTACCTAGAGAATGTGCGAGCGCTCTCTCCACTCAACTCGTACCGACAAATACGTAGTTCCGTAAGATGTCAATAGATGGTGCTGTAATAAATTATTATTAGAAGGGACTGCCGACTCTTCCCCACAATGCCGTCAGATGGCACTAGCCGTAACAGTATAACTATATCTTGCGTGCGCTACGCTCGCGTTAATCTAGCCTAAACCCTTGGAAACAGTACCTTATTTCTGATTTGAAAGGTAACCTTTATCCTATTCTGTACCCCTGATAACGTATATGCGAAATTTTATGATGCTCGGTCTAGTAGTTAAGGAGTAAAAACGTGATAAACAAACACTAAAATAAAATTGCCAATGTTTGTAATCATTTGTGAAACAATAAAAACATTATTATTTTTACTGCACGGATGGTGTAGTGGGTTAAGTGGTCGTCTCGCCGCTGTCACTGCGCCGAGCGTTGTGGGTTCGAATACCATACGAGAGAAAAATTTGTGTGATCCACAAATGGTTGTTTTGTATGTTTGTAAAGTCCCCCGTGACACAGGAATCATTCCTAAAGCGAGAGTTGTGTTTAAAATAAAAACTAACATGCGGCAGTCTTTAGGGACTGCCGATAGAAGTGAAAACTAAGTAACTAGCGTGCGGTGACGATGACGCGGGTTTTACGCTTTTTGTTCACCCAAAAAGTACACATATATATACACAGTATACATATAGCTCATGGAAAGCGTTCGGTGATGATGACGCGAGTTCCATGATTTTTGTTCACCCAAAAAGTGCTCAAAGCGCCTAAAGAAGTTTTCACATCAAAAAAAATAAAAGATTTAGCTCACGTTTGCATTTATAATATTTGTTTGAATAACAACTTTACCATAAGAATCTAAATACATATAAAGGATAATTCTTAAACGGTAATAAAATACTACTAATCCTTATTGAGCCATTATATAAATGCTACGCAATTGTGTACAAACATGTGTGCTTATCACACCCTAGAGAGTCTAGATTAAGCTTAAGTAACATGTTTATTTCGGTCTAATTAAGAACGTTAAGCCGTTCTCCTAAATGCGTAAGTCGTCGTTTCAGGATGGCACACATATCTATACTAATACTAATATACTAATAATATAATAAAGCTGAAGAGTTTGTTTGTTTGTTTGCTTGAACGCGCTAATCTCAGGAACTACTGATCCGAATTTAAAAATTATTTTAGTGTTGGATAGCTCATTTATCGAGGAAGGCTATAGGCTATATAATATTACGCTACGACCCACGGGGGCGGCGCAGTAATCATAAATGCGGGTGAAACCGCGGCCACATCTAGTTTAATAAATAAATCTTCTGTGCGTGTGTTTGTAATTAAACTCCTTCCAAATGGCTGGACCAATATTGATGAAATTTTTTAAGTGTGTTCAAGTGGATTCGAGAATGGTTTAGTTCAGTTTTTCTTGTTTTTTTGTTTTTACAGTGCAACGTCTGTTGGGTCCGCTAGTTTAAATGTAAAATTGTCTTGCATCTAGAGGCACTCTATTTAATATTACATTAATTTTCATTTATATTATAGAAAATAACTCTTGTTCTCGCAAAAATGCCTGTATCGCAGGAAACTTTGCAAAGAACACCCAGACTTGAAACAACCATTTGTGGATCACACAATTTTTTGTCCCGTCTGGGATTCGAACAACACTCGGCATAATAGCAGTGGCGAGGTGGCCACTGAAACCACTGCCATCGGTGTCGCCATTTTATTTATTTTTGCTTATAAAATAATTTTCATACTCGTAATACTTTGTGTAACATTATAAACATTTAAATAACAAACATAAAGAACAATCAGAGGTAGAATAACTTTATTGGGGTAGTAAAGCCTCGCTGATTTCAGCATGAATAAGGGCCGGCTCGACCAGGAAGGACTACCCTCTCACAGAATATTGACGTGAAATAGCAATTTTCCTACTGTTGCGTTCCGTTCGGTGAGTGAGAGTGCCGGAGGCCTAATTTCTTCTTGTCCCCTTCCTGCGCCTTCTCCTTCCCACTTCCTTTTTCTCTTCTTCCTTTCTGGTATTGCAGGCGTCCATAGGTTACGGTGACCACTTACCATCAGGTGAGCCACATGCAGAGTTGCCAACTAAGTTGTATAAAAAAAAAGTGAAATTACGCAAATCGGCCGGTACTATTATAGTTTTCATACATGCAGCAAAAAAATATAACGAATCAAAAAAGGCTAAATATGCAGACACAGCAAAAATCCTTCTGATATTGTTCTTAAAAAACTAAGCAGCTGGTTTATTTTGTAAAAGAAAACTGAGAAAAACTAAATTATGATTTTGACAATATTGGACAATCTTTGGAATAATTAGTATTATTGTTTTGTTTTATTATCAGTCTGAGTTTCAGTTGACACTTTAGCACACAGCTAACTCGATCGTTCACGCTCAGCACGACAGAAATGGACATGCGAAAAAAATGTTTTCCTAACTCTCTCTAACTCCCGCACTAGGAATTAATCCTGTGTCGCGGGGGACTTTACAAACATTCAAACAACGGACACAAAGAACACCCAGACTTGGAACATCCTTTTGCGGATCACACAAATTTTTGTCCCGTGTGGGATTCGAACCAACAACACTTGGCATAGCGGGAGTTGCGAGGCAACCACTTGAACCACTACACCATACGTGCAGTGAAAATGTTTTAACATTTTGCATTTACTCTCGTTACTTTGATATGTGACCACAACGTCCATAGCTATACAGTGTGTATAATAAACCCTGTCCGATCCTTAAAGGTTGTATACAGTAGCTTATTATGAGTTCGTAAGTAACACCCTTTAATTATTACTGGTAAAGGAGATGTTTCATTTTCGTCTATGAAATGTACTATCAGCCAAAAAATAGCATAAAATACCAGGAATAGGGGAAAATTTAATTTCCTGAATTTCAGTCGAATTACCTTTGCGCTTAAAAATAATAGCTTTTATATTATTGCCATTATATTCAATATGGCGGTGGTTCTCGGTTATATAGTTTTGTATGCGGTCATAAATCATATCGAAAGTACGAAAGTACTATATAATAATATTAATAATGTAAATAATATATAAATATATATTTCAACATTAAATATGTTTTAGAATATCATTTATTCATTTCAACTATCATACACATATTTTCAACAAATAATCAACATAAAAAATATATTCATATAATATAAAACTGATTTTGGAGCGTGCACTCCGGAACAAAACATTTTGTTTACGTTTGACATTAACCGTCAATGTCATATTGACTGATAATAAATATTCCAATGCTGAATTGGTGTTTCATATTACACTTTCCTGAATTCATACGTTTTCCTTTCATTTTTACAAGAATTATCAATTCTTTGATGAATAATTCTTGTAGTTCTTTTACTTCTGACAATTCTAGCATTCTAGGTTATGTATAAATGTCATCTACCAACTTGTCGTAGATGGTCTGCACGACAAACGTTAAACGTCGTTATATTTTATCTTGCGCAACAAAAAAAATTAGAAATAAATAAAGAATTGCATAACTAAATGTATTTAGGGATACATTTCCCAGGTTTCCTGAGGATGTACAACTTATAGCCGGAGTACTATACAAAAGTGAAACATCTCCTTTAATTTATTTAAAATAATATGTTAATAGATTACCCATGGCAACACTAACAACTTATTAATCATAATACCTAGGTATCACTAAAGTTCATAAAGGTTCACCGATGCCGCGCCGCGCTATGCCGCGCCTGCCTACCTACGCTTTTATAAAAATGCCACCAAAAGTATGCCACGCTCCGCGTCCTTGTCAAGTTTAGTGGAGTGTTGCTAGACTGACTGAGCGAAATTTCAGTAATATAGGCATCGATCAAATATACCAGTATATTTGATCGATGAATATAGGAGTAAAAATGCTGATCAATACTGTACATAATAATATTATGAAGACGTTTTACGATGATAGCTTTTTTTTTATAATGTTCTTAGCATGTTTGTTAAAGAGCAGCGATAGCTCAGTGGGGAGACCAACAGACTGCAATGCAGAGGGTCTCGGGTTCGAACCCACGTCGCGCACCTCTGACTTTCGGAAGTTATATGACTTTTCGAAATTATGTGCGTATTGATTGGCAATTATCGCCTACTCCGTGCCTCGGAGAGCACGTTAAGCCGTCGGTCCCAGCTGCCGTGAACATCTATGGCAGTCGTTATTGGGGAAGTCTTCACAAAAAATCCCACTGGGTCGAAGTGTCGCCAGTCTGTATTGACTGGCCCTCACACAAGATAAGATAAGATAGCATGTTTGTTAAGAGAGAAGCAAGACCTTAATGGATCGGACAGAGTTTATTTACACACTGTATACTTTGACATACTACGAACTACTTATTGCGACATTTTTCATTGAAACGCAAACCCGTGACGTAGGGTTACTTATAAAGTATTTTTCCATCCCCTTTCAGTCGACTGGAAGCTGTTATCGTATATGATGAAGCTTTTTAATTTTTAGGGGTAGTGTGACCTTGAATTTGTGGAAAATATTGTTGATGTCTACACAAAGTATAACAAAGAGTAGAGCTCATACCTACATCTCATCACAGGAAAGTGTGTACCTACAACATGGCAAAGAGAAAAATCTTGCCATAATAGGTTACTGGATAGCATGAAAAATAATGACTTATTATATTCTATCACATACATAGAACACCATCTAGCCCAAACTAAGCAAAACTTGTATGGGTACTAGACAATGGACAAACGTACATATATCCTTTGTTTTTGTAAATACATACATATTATTCATAGAAACACCCAGACCAAGACAAACATGCATGTTTATGCACACAATTAATGTTTGACTTGTGCGGGAATCGAACCCGCGACCTCAGGCGTAGCAGTCGGTTACACTAACCACCTACGCTATCAAAGTCGTCATTTTTTATTGTTATCCGCGTAGATTATAGATTTAACCAATTTGCCTGCCTGGCCAAAAAATATATAAAAATATTAATTATTTTAACAAAAAATTTAAAATCCAATTTACTTTTCTTTGGATCTACGTGGTCGTTTACGGTTTAGATAAGCTATATTTATTTAGATGTAACACGTTTGTAAATATTATCGGCCATTGCTTGCTGTCTAATGTTTACTAACAAACGTGTTGCGTCACGCGACTCGATATCATATTGCAGGAGCAAATGTTTTGGAAGTTTCATAAATCAGTGTATTTCAAAGTAATTTCTTTATGAAATACTAAAATAATTAAAAATGAACATTATGTGTAGGATCCAATGACACCATTAAATAATGTAAATTAGTTCCCTTCCTCGGAAACATTATTTTTTTCAGGATGAATGGCCTATGCCCATGTCGTTTTTTGTAGCCCTGAGAACTTGTATAAGAAATTTCATGATGATTGGTCGAGTAGTTAAGACTGCGCCGAGCGAAATGTGCCAAAACAGGCGGTCACAGTTAAGTTGATAAAATCAACAACTTTTGTTTAATACTAATATAAAATATACATTTACCATGTTCGGGCCTCCATACACCCGAACCGCCGTACGCCGTGACGTCTGTCGTCGAACCGGTTCTCGTTCTTGCCGCCGCCGCCGTTCCTCCATTGCGCGGGGGGGCCCACACACTACATACGAGATATAGGAGCGAACGCACGCTCACCGCGACGCGGTTTTTATATAATTGTTTTTTGTCGCAATTAAAGATACAGTCCGCTAACCTGCGTTATTATTTGTTGAGACTCCTGGGGCTGCTTAGTTTTGGGGCTCGGCACACACAACCATAACAATGAATGTGTTTACAATTACTCCGTGTAAAAAACCTAAAATAATTAATATTAACGCCTACAAAATTACATAAATTTGCACGAATGCAAAAACTTAAGCTCGTGTTACTTGATTTTTAGATTATAACAGTAGAAATCTATCTTATTTTACAGCTTAAACGAAACATAAAAAGTTATATTACAATTTGTCCGTCCCAAATATTTAAGTTATTGGTTGACAATAAAGATACATATTTATCAAAAAAATACTTCAGATTCTCCATACAATTTTACTACAGCGGCCGCGCGCCGATTTGAATATCGAGCTCTGTCATTCAGTCCAACCGTGTTTTACGCTCGGCTCAGTCTAAAAAAAACACTCAATCTTACATTCGCAATTATAGCTGAAACATCAGCTGTGATTATATCAACTATTTTTTCATTATAACTGCTATATAAATAAACATCTTTGTAATCTTATATTACTTACTGTACAAGGCTACCAACGACAATAACTAAATTAGTGCGTAACTAATAAACTTAGTACAAACATTCACAAACAAATACTAGAATATTGTTTCTCTAAATGACCGCCAGATGGCCACCGTCGCTGCTCCCAATTAAACATCACTTTGTTTTCGTTAACAGTATCAAAGGCTCGGTTGTATTCGATTATAAAATATAGCTTGCCTATTTTTAGTATCGTTTTAAAACCATAAAACTGGATGTTTTTGTATTGAAATTTCGCCATTATTGGGTCTATATCGTACGTTTTGGCAGCTACAGTTATTGTTACTCTTTTTTACAAAAAGTGGCAATAGATACTGAGCTACTGAGTCACTTTGCTGAGGCATCAGATTTGCGGTTTAGAGGTCGTTGAATCGATTTTTACACATTACACTACAGACGTGCATTCACTACGAACAATCATTTAACTCACCAAAAATGTTACTTATATGAAAATAATTTTTAAAGTTATATCTCGTACTCAAATGATTTCCTAGGTCACGGTGGAATTTTCAAAATAATAAGTAAAGTGCAATCAGGCTTAAGACAATTCAATCATACAATTATTTGTTTCGTGTGGGGATTGTTCTACAATACTTGTCGCAGTGTCAGTATCGAGGCATCCAATAAAATAACTACTCAATGATATAAATAGTAATTATAATAATATATGTTTATATTTCTCTCAAAGTTATATATACATGTCATGCCATGGTCATTGAGACAACTACCATCTTATTCACCCCGTGACCATGGCTGCTGAAAAGCAACCGAAATGTCGGGGAAAGTGTAAACTTAAATACAAATAGATTTGATAATTTAATTAGCTTAAAATTAGTAAAGTCTAATAGTATAGTATAGTAGTATAACAGTTTCTAAATAATGTAATAGAGTATTAAATAAACATCGCGATAAAATCCGTATATAGTAGTTTAATTTCAATTAATTCAACTTTTGAAAGAGCTGGAGGCTGTGCTAGGTTAAAGTCCTGTATGACAAATCTCCAGGCCCTCTCCCTATTATATAGATATTGTATTTTTAAAGTGTCAAGGTTGTATGAACCAAGTACAAATGGTGCGTAAGTGTGTATATGAGTGTGTGCGTATGTGTGTGTGTGTGTGTGTGTGTGTGTGTGTGTGTGTGTGTGTGTGTGTGTGTGTGTGTGTGTGTGTGTGTGTGTGTGTGTGTGTGTGTGTGTGTGTGTGTGTGTGTGTGTGTGTGTATCAGTACATCCATGAGACTTATACTGACGTAGCAATTCTCTACTCAAGACAAACTCTATCATCTATTGATGTTAATATTCCTCCTAATATATATAATAAATGCGAACATTTATAAAATTGTTTTGATTTAGGTGGTATGTAGATAGACCACGTCCTGGATTACCATATAGGTAACTTTTATTCCGGTTCCTGCAAGACTCACGAGAGGAAAGTTGTGGGCAAAACTGGGGTAAAATAATAAGGTACGGCATTGAACAGCCACGAAAATATAATAGAACTTTGATAAACAACGGACCTTCTTTGACGGAGGCTCGCATACGAGCCGCTACAATGTGTACCGTTTATTTGTTACTGGCTTGGATACGAGCCACCAAGTGCACGCCACTTTGGGCTTGTCCCGTCACCACCATTTATCTATAAGATAAAAGTCTCGCCATCTCTCTTCTTTAACCTAACAAGAATGAGACAGCATGCGATTTATCTTTCGGATAAATTATACTTGTTAGTTGTGGGACTGGCCATAAACCTTATTTGACTAACCTTAACACTTAAAACTTTTATCGGCTACAAATAGATTTGTTTTTGGTAAAGGACATATCATAAGGTATTACGAAAATATAAATATAGGGTAGGTAGGTCTCTGCCTACCCCTCTGGGAAACAGGCGTGAACCTATGTATGTACGTATGTATGTAAATATAGGGTATAAATATACGATAGGTTAAAAGGCATTTACATCGCGTTTGGTGAATATAAAACGACTAAGTAAGGATTCCGATGAAAATGCCGTTATGGTGAATAGCGGCATGACTATTGAGTTAAATTAATTTCTTGCTCTATTATTTTTTTTTGTTTTTATTTGACTGCATTGATGGTGTCGTGGTTTAAGTGGTCACCTCGCCACTGCCATTGCGTCGAGTGTTATGGCTTCAAATCCCACACGGGACAAAAATTTATGTGAGTGGATCACATAAATTTTTGTCCTGTGATTCAAATGGTTGTTCCGGATGATTGGTTACCCGTGCGATACAAAAATTATTTCCAGTGCGAAATTTGTCTTTTTTAATAAGAAAAGAACTAATAATGGGTTACTTTACAAACACCCAATGAATATTTAAACTTGGAGCAATAAATTGTCAATCATACAATTTTGTGTTCAAATATACAACACATAGCGCAAAAAACAAAACATGACGAGGCGACCACGGAAACCACCATCCGAAATTTTGTTATATTTAATGGCGAGAAATACACAACCTTTTTCATCACACCACATTTCTTTCACACCATTACAGTAAAAAACAGGAGTCACATATAAATCCTGAAATCCAGAGAGATCGCCACGTTAACTATTAGAGGGCTCAAAGAGGGAGGTATAAATCGTACCTCCTACCTCCCTGTCCTCTCTGACGGACGTTCCGATAGATAGTCCGGCCCTCTTAACGGTGTATTGGTGGTAAGACTAGTAAGGTGTATGAAGATTGCATATGGATATGATATGGCTTCAAGTTGTAAGAACTGGGGTAAATTATGTGATATCATTTATTGATAGGGTTATGAAACTGAAGTACCAGCGCTATACACTAGATATTCCTCGGAAACAGTTGATACACTTTATAGATGAAGAACCCTTTCGTCATACTTCTTCATCTTAGTCGTTTTCTATGCCACTGACAACATATATGCGAAATTTCAAGATGATCGGTCGAATAGATAAGACGTGCAATCGTGATAAACCAACAGATAAACTCACATTCATATTTATAATATTAGTTAGGATATTCTGCCTTATGGAAACTCTCGTACCAATAGATCAAAAAACTTTAAGTAAATAATAGACTACTATTTAATTATAGAAATATGCGTTTATTATGTTCGAGATAATTATAATACAAATATTTTAATTATGAAAATTATACACTTATATTACGCCAGCCTCCTTTTTTGTCATTACCGACTTTGGATTACAAATTACTAGTAATCTTGTCAAATACTCTAGCTTAGAAAAATGCTTGTGTTAGGATTAGGACTGGGTTCATAGTCGCTGAAATAGTTTCAGTTCCAACGATTCACCCATTATTGAAGGCAAAAAGCTGGCTCACAGTTATAAGTTTCCCAAGACTTGCCATCTTGCCCGATATACCTACCTTCCTCCACTCTCATTTACAAGAGGGATGCGTAAATGGCGTTCACACACTTGAAATAAGGACTTTGAGTGGATTCAGGTGGGCAGAAACCAAGGTGTCCTAGGCCACTTTAGTTGCTATGGGGAATTTACAATCCCATATCTAACCTAATAATTCCTTAGATGACACATACCCAATAACCCAACGAAGTTACAAACCAAAAAAATAAACCTCGGATTTTTGTAACTCAATTCCACAAATACATCGTAACTGAATCTTTTAATATTTATAAGATACGACGTAATATTTTATTTTGGCCGACATCCTAAGCTGTCATGTCTGCCGACCGACGGCTCCACGAGTTTTGTTTGTTCCACGTTTTGGCAACTACCCTCGACATTTCAATTTTATTTTTATTTGCTATCGCTATTTAGTTAGACAGGTGCCTGGCACATGCGGAGCTAGGAGCTATTTTACATCGTGATAAGCTCAGAACACGTTAAATGATATTGTTTAAGTAAAAAATTATTTGATGAGTTAATTAACTGGAATCGAGACTTTGAAAAGAGCATTGAGTCTGGACTACGAAGTGCGAGAATTGGCTAGGAGAATTAATATGTTAATCGTGTAAATAGGAGAATAGATACTTAATAGGGGAGAAATATCAACTAAATAGAGTGCATGCTCTCTAGCTTACTTAGTTTAGGCAAGGCGATTACTGGAATGACACGTTTGAGTGCCATATTAATTAGGCCGTAGCGACACATTATAGTAAGATTTATATATTAAAATTTTGAACTCTTGTTATGTGTTCTTGCAATATTTGGCTAAGTGGGTTAGAAAGTGAGCATGCTTTCTAAGTCAATATACGTACTTCAATGGTGTAAATACTCGCGAAACAAACGATCGTAGTATTATTCAGATTGCTAAGAAAAAGAACCTTATAATCTAAAAACGAACATATTACCTTAACACTGTTACATCGATTCGACCAAAGAATATTAGGTATATTATTTTTACTATTATTATATTTTATTATTATTACCTTTATCGAGGGTCAGCGACTGATAATCTCCTGGTAATCCAAGTGATCATTAACTGGCGAACCCCGACCCGGGAATCAAGACTGAAACTTTATGCGCAACAGTCGCATTTACTACGACTGCACCTAATTCTTATTTCATAGATTATAATATGAAATTAAAATTAGCCTTTCTCAACGTACCCAAATATTTTTATCTTGTAGAAGATTTAGATACGCTTACAAACAAGAGAATCTTCTTAAAGCGTGACAACACACATCTAATGGTTTATAGTAATGTTGTTTTTGCTACCAAAACAGCAGCCCAGTAAAAATACTCACGTTATATTCTGTAACAGGAACGAAGGCCTCGTTGAGCATAAATTTATGACGTCGAGTGTACTCGCCATTACTGTACAACTATGCGGAATATTCTGGAGCCGGGAGTGCCATTAATTACGTTTTTGTATTCTGTAATAAGCACGTTTTCAGGTGAAGGTTGTTAACCACATTGATTGCGTGTAAGGACTACCCTTAGTGTAAAGTGCTATCAATGGGAAAAGGTTAGTTTTCTACCAACAGTCTTATTTATAAACGTCAAATTGTATTACGAACTAGCTTTTGCCAGTGGCTTTGTTCGCGTAAAAGTAGGTTAGGTTAAGTGAGAAAGTGTTTCTTTTTAAATAAAATATAGCCTATATTACTCAGTGATAATATAGCTTTCCAATGGTAAAACAATATATATAAAATCGGTTGAGTAGTTTTTGAGTTAAATCCTTAAAAACAAACAAACAAAAAATCAAACCTCTTTATAATAGTAGTACAGATATCAGTAGGAACATTAATTTATTTAATACTAGTTTCTGCCCACGGAAACGCCCACGTGAAGCGTATGGCAATGCATACCGGAATAAAGACATTAAAGATCGTATGTGTTAATCCAGGACCCAATTTATCAGCGTGCCAAGTTTCATTACAATCTATTTGACGGTTTACGCGTGATTGAATAACAAACATATTCACAAACTTAATAATATTGGTAGGATACATGAACACTCACGTTTGTATACCCTTGGGGCAGGCAGAGGTCTAATACACCAACATTTTACCAACTATGGTTTTAGGTCACGCGTAATAGGGGGCAAGCCTATTGCCGACTATAAGGAGCATAATCAGAGAACTTCTGGCAATACCTCAATAAAACTTTGCCCCACCTGAATTGAACTCAGGACAACAATCACACACAAATTTATGTCACAAGGTTACTTCTAAGCAAAGTTATTTAATTACAAACATCGATTTAAACTTTCCTAAATAATCGTGCAATTAAAACAATATTAAACATGAAAGCACTTCAAATACATCACCGTGATTGACACTGAGTGACAGTTAATTCTGTTCCTCGCTTTATTCATAAAGGGGTGAAGATACGGCATGTTTTCCAACAGTTGGCATGCTTATAATGATCGGATTAAAACAATAACTCAGTGCCTGTTCCCGACATTTATATTAAATTATGCTTCCCCCCACTTCTGCTTCTCGGTTGGGGACGATCTCGGTGAAAGTTTGAGAAACACTCGGAATAAATCTCAGCGTAGGCGGTAATTAGAATATTATTTAGTTATAGAAGTTGTACTCATGTGAGCGGTTTTGTTTTGTTTAGTTAAATTATTATATGGTTGTATTCTAAATTATTTATTTTATTGTTTAGGTTTACCAACAGTTGTTATAATTTCAAATCTCATTTTACTAATATGGTTTCCTTATCCTTATAAAAATATAGTTAAAATGTATACAAGTTACTACTGCAAACTATTAAATATGTAAGTATATATATCAATAAGTCATATGATAATAATATCAGCCGTGTATTAAACTATCTCACTGCTGGGCACGGGCCTCTTCTCAGTGTAAGAAGGGTTGGGCCATAGTCCACCAGGCTGGCCTAGTGCGGATTGGCAGACTTCATACTATATTGGCATACGTCATTTCTTCGATAACGTCATGGAGACCTCTCAGACATGCAGGTTTCTTCACAATGTGTAGTAATATGCTTTTGTTAGGAATCGGTTTACGTCGATAGTGCAATGCGTAGGATTTAAACCATTTGATCTCACGATCAAAAGTCCCTTATTGCCTAATAAGGGACTACTACCGAACACATACTTATTTGTCATATGAATATAAGCCCGGCTTATTAAAGCCGCCATTTTAATTTATGCTTCTTTAAAATCTCCACCATCTGATAGAAAAATCAAGGGAGCTAAAAAAGAAATTTACCTTCCGCACAATTTGTAACTGGAGCTGAAAACTTTCCGTATTTTCTCTAGTCTACTGGTGTTGATGTAGAAAAAACTAAAGTGTTTTTATTTTAAACACAGTTTGTTCGTAACGAGCTTGAGTTTCTTTGAGATATCAAATGGCAAAGTATTACTTGAAATGGATTAAATATACCGCAGAGAATATGGTTTTGAACTTTTGGTGAAGCAATACACATTTAAAGTTTTCAAGAATTTACCCTAATATTGTCATATGTTTATGCGATTATTATCCATTGAAATTAAACAACTTTATACGGATTTTATAACGTTGTTAATCTAACACTTTATTACATAATTTTGAAACTATTACACTACTACTATTAAATTTTACTAGTTTTTAAGCAAATTAAGTTATTAAAACTATTTATATTTACGTTAACACTTTCTTCTTCGTTTCTGTTGCTTTTCAGCAGCCATGGTCACGGGGAGATTAAGATGGTAACTGTCTCAATGTTCTGAAGTAAAGTTATTGCAAATGTATTTTGAAATAACTAAACTCTGCTTCACTTGTCACCTGTTGAAATGCAAGACATAAATGAAAACCTATCGTGTCTGGCCGCCGGTGTGCCACTGCGACTCAATTGGTTAAATACGTATAACATTTTATGAGAGAAATCTTAAACGTAGCTGCACTTCGCTGTGGCTCAATCTGATATTTTTAGTATCAAGTCCTGTCAGAACTTCGGGATAAAAAGTATATAAAAAAATCTTATGTAGAAGTGCAACTTTGTGTTTAATTTATTTTTTGTTTTACTCTTCGTATATATAGGCGTGAGACTAGTCTTATAAATAGTGAAATGTATGTACATACATACCTAGATATGTTTGATATATGAACATTTCGCCATTTATGTTTTGAGATACCACATGAATATGTTGCCTATTGCCCTCTGTCGGACATTATCCTAATCGAAATCGAATCGAATTTTCTATCAGCAAATCTCAATCACACTGGGCAACCCGGGATTCAAATTAAACACCTCACTATTGCCACAAGCGTGAAATCTTATTCCAAAAGACCATAAATTATCTTTACCTCACTACGCTGATTATATGTAAAAAAAATTTGATCCGCGAATGGTTGTTCTGTGTCTGATTCTTCTTTGTGTCTGTTATTTAACTGTTGCAAAGTTTCCCATGCCGTGATGGCTATTTTAACAAGAAAATACATATAAGAAGTATTACTTCAAGGCAAAAGCAGAATGCATACATAAAGGATGAACACTGATAATTCCGTACAACTTAAGTACCTTACATAATATATCAAATTGGTGCCCGGGGATCGATAAATAGATATCACACAGAGATGGATTGGTGCAAGAACTATATTTTTAATACAAGAAAACTACCGAAGTAATTCCTACTTCGGTAGTTTTCTTGTATTAAAAATATAGTTCTTGCTTGTGCCATCTCACATTACAATCATTTAAACAAAGACAAAGAATACTCGAACTCAAGAACAAATTGTAAAAAAGTTTAAAAATTCAATACAAATACATATGTGTTCTAATCCATCGCAAATTTGTATTGAAATTGCCATCCAATTGCTTTTCCCAAGAGGGTCTCTAGTTGTAACTTACCTATACATTACTAAATCCCTTGCACATGATGAACTTAATAGATTTGATTATATTATTTTTATTATTTATATATTATACTATTCTTTGTAAATGCCGAACATTTTCTTTGTTACCAAATTGTTACATAAGAATCTTACACCAAACATTTTAGGTTAACTTCATTTTCGTGCTTCCTTTAACATTAATGCTAAACTAGAGTCCGTCCCTGTAGACAAGTGCAAAACGTTGATGTCAGATGGCGAAGGCTGGCAGTGACGTCATTTCCGGTGCGCAGGCATCCAGCCGCGCGCGGTAAATAGCTGCGTCCGCTGCTTTAACTTTATTGTTATATATAGAAACATCGGATATCAGATATCGCTCTGTTTATTGCCTTTCACGATGAAATGGCGTGTGCTTTAAATAGGATGATATTCTTATCATCCTATTTAAAGCACGCGCCATTTTCTTCCACAACCATGTGCTGCTTTAATACAAAGAATATTTTTTGATTCGGCATGGCAACCGTGAGATTCACGATGCTATTCTTATCATCACACTTAAAGCACGTATCGCACCAATATTTCTTATATATGTCAAAGCCTCAAGAAAATGTCATTGGAATGCAATATATTTCTGTAATTGGAGTTAATAAAAGCGCTATTTATTGGTTTATTTCGTGAAGTCAAGCGTAAGCTTGAGTGATGTCGCCACAGAGCCGATGTGTCAGTTGGAATGACAGTTATGGCTGTCAGTGTCATTTTGACGTTATATAAGCGCTGGAGACGCATGCGCGTACACATTCGGTGTGAAGAACTTGCTTCGTTACCAATCAAATCAATGATAATCAAAGTCAACCTTTATTCTTAAATTTCTTTTGTATTTGCTTATCATTAGTATACGTATGAAGTATAATACCAAGCCTATATTTTTTTGCTTCATCATGTGAAAAGCGAGTTGCCGTCCAACTCTTCGGTATATAAAAGACATTCTTAGTGTGTCAGTAGTTTTATCCTCGCATGAAGCCTACGGTTTGCATGCCAGAATAAAAAATATTCTAAGCTTTAAGGCAGAATATGATCTATCTGTGTGCCATATTTTATCTAAATCCGTTTAACATTTGACGGGTTATTGAAAATTAAACATTCACACATCTTTACAGATTTCTTTCGCATTTATAATGATAGTAGGATTTAAACTTTTTACCGCATGTTTTTTTGAGTAAGGTAATTAATACCGAGTAACTAGTTATTCGATTCAATCAATCTTCAATACAATACTCATTGTATTGAAGCGCAAGAATTATTGAATTGTGGATCCAATACAAAGAAGTGTATAACACTCACATTCATTAGTTCCTGTCCATCAGTCCCTTTAGGTAGCAGTGTTATTGTTTAACTAAAATAAACGTGACTAAAAAATAATACTGGTACCGGTAACCGGTATAACCGGTATAAAATCGTTACCGTTCTATGTAATACTTACATACCATACGTCATCCGGCCCGAATGCCCATGGTAAGTATACTGGTACCGGTAATCGGTATAAGTGATATACAGTCTTAACCGTTTTCTGTAGCACTAACATACCACACGTCATCCGGCACAAATGCCCACAGTAAGATTTACGCGAGCAGTAGCAGTGCCACTTACTGTACTTAGTGTACTTATTGTGAGTAGCAGTAATGTAACACAAACTAGTACTACACCCACAGAACACTGAGTGTTCCATACTTGCAGTTCATTCGGAGACAAAAGGGCAATCAACGCCGTATTGGGTGTACTACGAAAGAACCGGTAAAATTTAAATTAAATGTACATTCACACTGTGACCGAGTGAGTGTGAGCTGTGTGTGTTACTTACTGACCTGTATGAATGAACATATAATTGGATTTGCTTTTCGAAGTTAATCAATACTCTTGATGCGTTGCTATGGTCCTACCTATTCTGCTAAAAGAACCGCGAAAAAAAAGTAAAACTGGTACTGGTAACCGATAAAACCAGTTTAAAAACGATTCCGCTGTTGTAACACTTACATACCATACGTCATCCGGCCCGAATGCCAACGGTAAGATTTATGCGATCAGCGGCACTTACTGCTAGTGTACTTATTGTGAGTAGCAGTAATGTAACACAAACTAGTACTTCACAGACAGAACACTGAGTGTTCCATACTTGCAGTTCACGTGAAGATGTAAGGGTTATCAACGCCGTTCTGTGTGAACTACTAAAGAACAGGTAAAATTAAATGCACATTCACATTGTAACCGAGTGAGTGTGAGCTGTGAGTGTTACTTAGTGACCTGTATAAATAAAAATATTATTGGATTTGCTTTTTGAGGTTACTCAATACTCTTGATGCGTTGCTATGGTCCTAGCTACTCTATTAACAGAACCGCAAAAACTGGTACCGGTAACCGGTATAAAACCTTTACCTCTGTAACACTTACATACCATACGTCATCCGGCCCGAATGCCAACGGTAAGATTTACGCGAACAGCGGCACTTACTGCTAGTGTACTTATTGTGAGCAGTAATGTAGCAAACTAATACTGCACACATAGAACACTGAGTTTTCCATACTGTTCACTTGAAGAAGTGTTGTTCACTTTTACTGCCGCAACGCATCTCGGACACTTACCTGCTCAGCAAGTAAGAGTCATAGCTGGAGTGACTCGGGCCACACCCAGCTTGTAGGCCTATTTGGGTAGGCGTACGGATGTACGTCGGGAAGTGAGCGTGCCTTACACAGCTCCGGTACCATACCGGAGATATGGGAGGCGGCTTATCCGTCGGCTTCAGCAAGGTTTTCGTTAGCAACTCCCTGAGTTGCGGGTGGTGAGCGGCTTTATTGCTCCGGTACCTATCTGAAGAATAGGTAGTGTCACTTGGGCACGAGGTAGCTCGCTTACGAGAACCGGATCTCTGAGGTTAGGGTGAAGAGTCGAGATTTGGGGACAAGACCTGTCTATAACTGGTCCCGGAAGGTACTCTCGAGCACTGGAAGGTACAGCGGCTCCCCTAATATAACCTATACGGTTGGTGTAGAGGAACGCTATATCATAAATATTGGGATAGTCGTAGAGAGGGGGATATTCGCTTGAAGAAGTGAGGGCGATCAACGCCGTATTCTGTGTACTAAACATAGAGTTATTGAATTCATGGATCGCGTAGTGCCTTAGTAGTCGCCTCGGCACTGCCCCCATGCCAAGTGGTGTGGATTCGAATCCCATACGAGACAAAAACTTTGTGTGATCAACAAATGGTTGTTCCGAGTCTGGGTGTTCTTTGTGTCCGTTGTTTGAATGTTTGTAAAGTCCCTCGACACAGGAATAATTCCTGGTGTGGGAGTTGTTTTTTAAAAAGATAAAATAATTAAATCTATCCTAATATTATAAAGCTGAAGAGTTTGTGTGTTTGGTTGGTTGAACGCGCTAATCTCAGGAACGGCTGATCCGAATTGAAAAATTCTTTTAGTGTTGGATAGCCCAATTATCGAGGAAGGTTATAGGCATAACATCACACTAGGACTAATAGGAACGGAGCATCGATTAAAAATGTAGCAAAACAGAGAAAATTCTCTTATATGAAGCAGACGAAGTTGCGCGGGTCAGCTAGTGTTATTATATGGCTAAAGCCAATATAAGCTACGCAGTTCGTGGTCATCTTTAAGGTTATGTAGCATGCTTGACAATTCGTCACCACTCTTCACGCACCTTTGCCTTGCTGGTGCACTCATACAAGGGACCATTGTCTAATGCTGCCTTAATTTGCTCGGTCCAGTGCATAGGCGATCTACCACGTGCTCGTTTGCCTTCGACGTTTCCTTGTACCACAAGGCGCTCTATAGAGACATCTCCACGTCTTAATACGTGCCCTAAGAAAGTGAGAATTCGAGCTTGTACGATAGAAGATAGGCGCTGCTTGATATCTAGATCTTGTAAAATGGACAAGTTGGTTCTATTCTAAATCCAAGATATCTTAAGCATTCTCCTCCAACACCACATTTCTAGAGCATCTATCTTCTTTTTCTTACTCTCTCTCAATGTCCAGGTCTCAGCAGCGTACAGAAATATGGGAAACACTAGCGCTCTGACTAACCGAATTCTCGTGGCTTTTGTGATGTTCCGGTTTCCCTATATCATTTTGAGCCTATCCATGGCCGACCTTGTTATAGCCATACGGCGCTTGATTTCGTCAGCACATAAATAATAACTACCGTACTAGTAATACTTCCTGTCGTAATCATGGGGGAGTTTACGAACATTTATACAACAGCAACAACGATTACCCAGGCTCTAATTTGTAGATCACACAATTTTTTGTCCTGGGGATTCAACCTAAAATACTCGGCGCATTGCAACTGACGGGGCGACCACAAAAACCATTACTCCATTCATGCCGTTAATACAATGTAGCTATACGACGATAGACACTATGAAAGTTCAATTTACATAATATTGTCTTCTGTTTACGCGAATGTTATTCATTGAAGTCGGGGAAAGTGTAAACTTAAATCTTCTCCCTAGCCTTTATAATTCCCAAGTCACTTGGGGTCGGCTTTTCTGGTCTAACCGGATTTGACTGGATATCAGTTTTTACACGGAGCGGCTGCCACCTGACCTCCACAACCCGAAGGCTAACGATACCTTAAAGCTAGACCAGTGTCAGGATATTATAGGGCACTGACTACCCAATAACGACTGCCATAGATGTTCATGGCAGCCGGGACCGACGGCTTAACGTGCTCTCCGAGGCACGGAGCAGGTGATAATTGTCAATCAATACGCACATTATTTCGAAAAGTCTTATAACTTCCGAAAGTCAGAGGTGCGCGACGGGTGTTCGAACCCGAGACCCTTTGCATTGCAGTCTGTTGGTCTCCTCACTGAGCTATCGCTGCTGTAAACTTAAATATAAATAGTATTAATAATTTAATTAGCTTAAAAATGAATAAAGTTTAATAGTAGTAGTATGTAGTGTAACAGTTTCTAAATTATGTAATAAAGTGTCAAATGAACAACGCGATAAAATCCGTATATAGTAGTATAATTTCAACAAGTTAAATTTTTTAACTCTGGCCGTTAGAAATATTATTGCATAAATTGTTAGGCTGAATAAATTTTAATAACTAATAGGTAATTCCATCTTTTGCGGTAATTAATTCAACTAATTGAGGAAAAGGCAACGTACTCTTAATGATCAATCGTAAATAAGAGAGCTCTTTGCCTAAATCGAGCATTGAAAAGAACTCCTACGGTTAATTTAATGAATTAACTGATCTGCCTTTGCTCATTGGGGCTTCAATTATCAAGACTTGATCTTTGATATTTCGTTCATATATTCATTAATTGTCAATACCTATACCACTTTATATTTGATTAGCTTTTGCCAGGCTTTGCTTATTTGGGAGCAATACTTTTTTTTGGCTGAAAAGTATCCTGTGTACTTTTCTGTACCCTGATAACGTGTATACGAAATTTTATGAGGAGCACTCGGGTAGTTTCGGTATGAAAGCGTAAAAAACAAACTCACTTTCGCAGTTATAGATTAGTTAGAATTCCTGTACCGCTGTAGACTTTGTAAGTATTAAAACATTTGTTTTGTTTACCAAACAGACTTTGCAAACCAAAAATGTAAAAACGTGGTCGTGTAGACCACGTTTTGCCCACTATGTAAAATGTCACATAATAGAGTCAAACCTATTGACCAGACTACAAGCTGCTATTGAGAATTTATTTAATTTTATAACTCAATTTATTTTTATTTTTACTTGAATTCATCTGTTTCTTTACATTGCATATAATAAATGTTTTTATTGTTAATAATATGCATGTATGCTTGAGGAATCTGGGGAAACATTTAATAAATAATAATAATAATAATATCAGCCCTGTATTAATCTGTCTTACTGCTGGGCACGGACCTCTTCTCACTGTGAGATGGGTTAGGCCATAGTCCACCACGCTGGCCTAGTGCGGGTTGGCAGATTTCACATATCTTCGAGAACATTATGGAGAACTCTCAGACATGCAGGTTTCCTCACGATGTTTTCCTTCACTGTTAAAGCAAGCGATAATTAACTATTTAATACGCATATAACTTCGAAAAGTCAGAGATGCGTGCCTTAGGTTCGAACTCGAGACCTCTGCGTGGTAGTCCAACGGTTTCCCACTAGGCTATTGCTACTAAATAGTAACATCTAAATATGAATGTACCCATTATTGCAAAATTAAATTTATTGTTAAGTCACTAGAGAGTCGATCCCACATAATCACTAACAAACCTAAGAGCAAACGATAACAAGACTAATGAGCCAGAAAGCAAAACTACAAAACATTCTGAAAAGGCAGCTCTTTTGTAGGGATACTTTAAAGCAAGGATTTTAATTCAAACTCACATTTATGTTTTTATACAAGAGTCTTACGAGTAATTAATCAACAAAACATGGCTCTGACAGGAGCTTACACTGAACTTAACTAATTAATGAACCCGGGTAATTATTTATACAATTTTCTACATATCTTTATCTTATCCTAGCTAATATTATAAATGCGAATGTGAGTGTGTTTGTTACGTTTTGACGTCTTGCCTACTCGACCAATCATCATGAAATTTCACAGACACGTTATCAGGAAAAAAGAAAATTACATAGATAAACCACCAAGACAAACATCCATGTTCATGCACACAAATGTTTGATTTGTGCGGTAATCGAACCCGCGACCTCCAGCGTGGCATGCCATAGTGTAACCGAACAGTAACCACTACGCCATCGAGTCGTCAAGGAACAATCTTCACGTCAAAACATAGTGATGACGTGTTTTTAACTGCACAAATGGTGTATTGGTTTAAGATTAAGGTTACATAATTAAAAAACAATTGTGTCTGGCCACCGACGCGCCGCTGCAGCTCAAGTTTTTTAAATTCAAAGTAAGGAGAATGGTTCTGAATTTTAATTGCATCTAAATGTAGACTAATCAACTCATGCATTAACAAATTAAAGAAAAATAATTAATAGATATAATAGATATGTCGTGTTTGTGATTGCAAATATGCTTTTGTTTACGTAGCAACCTTAGAATTCGATTTCAATTAATTAAAGTAATTTAAAAAGTGTTATTTCGTGACGAACTCGTTAGTAGCAGCACAAGGTCGAAAGAACAGGTCGAAAGTATGCTCGGTTGATTAGTTAGTGCGAAAAAAAAGAAAATTCGTTTATTGAACACATGTTATATTCGACATTTAAATGAGTAAATATTCTATTGGCTCATCATATACTTACCACACCCATTCCTTTTCATTCCATGTAGGTAGACTTTCACAAGATCGGCAACGTTGAGCTATACACCTGCTATTGTGTAGCATCCATAGGCCACTTTAGCCTCTTGCAATTACTTCAAGCATGTTGCATGCTTGATTGCTGTATTCTCTAATTAAAAAAAATATGCTATATTTCACATGTACTCAAAACGAGATGGGTGTAAAAATCCAGGATTAAACTTCATCGTCTTTGTGTCCATGTGACCTTTTTTTTCATCAACTTTTTGTAATGTCCCGTTGCTGGTCAAAACCCTCTCCCTTTGACTTCCAAATCACTCTGTTGGTGGATATCCCGTGACCTTATGACCTTGTGACCCCTATATCTCGGGGGTCTTTTGACGTAACGGGCTCAAATTTGACCGAGGGATGACCCTAAGGTGTCTGCACAGCAAGTTATAAGTCCGGAAGTGGTTCCGGAGCTATGCCTGACACTAACAAACACTAACAGATAGACACACAAATCCACATAGTGTTTTCATTAATCTCTTCGAAGAAGACTCAGAGGTTAATAACCTACGCTGTTTTAACACGATCATCTTTACGGTTTCCTTGTTATAAGCCAGCTATGAAACCATGCAATAGATATAAAAAGGAACAGCTTCAGAACAATGAAAGTTAACGTTCAGACTAAATAAATTGTTGTGGATGAAGTTTGAACGCCCGCTTGTTAGTTCATAACAAATAGACATTTCACGTGTGATGTTGAAATATACGGGAGACAAGTTGGTATTAAAACAACGCTATGTTGACTTTTGAGTTACAGAGTTAAGCCTTAACTCTAGTAGATTTACTATTGGCTGCACGAGCACAAGGGAGTTACGCGTAGGGAGTAAAAAGCAAAATCAGTGATCTCTATTATTTGTTCTGAGTCTAGAAGGTTTTTGAGTCTCTCAAAGCACATGTCGATTCAATGGTTGTAACATAAAAGTAATCTAATCTAATCATATACTAATGTCAGTCGTCTTATATACAACACTAGTTTCTTGTCCGCAGCTTCACCCGCGTTAACACCATGGGAACTCCTGGTGAAATAAAAAGTTACCTATGTGTTAATATTAAACACGATCTCTCTGTATCAAGAATCATGTAAATCGGTTTAACAGTTTATACGTAACTACGTTACAATAATAATAATAATACGCCGTTTTTCATCCATAGTTACCAATATACCATATACAGCGCCTGCTGCGGCTAGTGCCGTTGTAGGTGTCCCATCCCATTTTAGATTAAAACTTTCGAAGGGCCTCTTCACGTTGGACCTACGTCTCCGTATAAGCCTCCAAAAGGGCCAGATATTTTTCTAAAATGTTAGAAAAATATCTGTGATAAGAGAAGTAATAATAATAGTAAACACATAACATACACACAACACCATCTAGCCCAAACTAAGCAGAGCTTGTACTATGGGTACTAGACAATGGATAAACATACATATGTATATGCTTTTTTTTGTAAATATGTACATACATATTATACATAGAAACACCCATACCAAGACAAACATCCATATCCATGCACACAAATGTTTGACTTGTGCGGAAATCGAACTCGCAACTTCAGGCGTGGCAATCGGTTACACTAACCACTACGCCATTGAAGAATTCTAACCACCAAATATTTCTACAAGCTTTTAGAGTTTTAAGACGGATTAAAAATAAATAAATCCTACTAATATTATAAGTGCGAAATTGTGTGAAGATGTTTGAAAGAGTCAATCACACATAAACTTTTTTCCGGATTCTTAAGTTACTTCGTCGTCTTATAGGAATAACAAAATATTATAATTTTTACTGTGCAACGCTTTGGCTTATGCAGTAATTTTGTGTATTCGTATTATTGAACTAGCTGTTACCCGCGACTTCATCCGCGTGGTATTTAACAAAAAAGTAATTATAAAATACATTACAAACAGACACTTCAATTTTATTCATTTGTATGTATATAGATTAAATGTTATATCAAATACGTACCCGTATACAATTACCACCCCTATGTTTCCAAATCACCTGCAGAGCTTAGTTCTTTGTCTCAAAGCGTCGATCTTTCAATAGCCGTCACTAATTTATGGACTTGAAAGAACAAAAGGGTCTTTCCATTCAATTAAATTATCCGATAAATGTGAAAACTTTCCTATTGAACGTTATTATACTGCTTTAATGGTGGGAAGGGGAGGGGACAATGGGAAAGTTAAGTTCTCTTTAGAAAGGAATGCGATGTAAAGATTAGATTTGGTCTTAGATATCATAATTACAGACTTAAGGTAAGATAAAATAACATGTTTTGCTACTATATACATGGACTCACGATTGTATACAAAGGTAGACATTTCACGTGTGAAAATAGCAAGTAAGCAGTCATATGGTCTAAGAGCAGTGGCCTCCACACCGTCCTTATAGCAGCTGAGGCGATGTTGAGGTCTCTACTTTGACGACATGAGAAGGTGTTTTGCACGCCCCGTTTAAAGGATTGAAACACGTGCCTTGGCAAAAGTATCCACGCCCATATTTAAACAACTATATTTTTATGCGCCTATGGCCGTCTAACGGGACTCAACGATACAACTTAGATTTCCGTAATAAAGAACACATTAATTATTTGCCCGATTTTAATCAAATCTGAAATCTGTCTATCAGCTGAAAACTTAAGCAAGCTCAGTTTGTATATGGAGTTTGATAAACCTCTCTCTGTTTCGTTATTTATCGATATATATGATTTGAGATTTTATATTAGTTTGGATAAAATAATATATGTCACACATGTACCCTCCCCCTCCCCCCAAATACAATATATGAAGGTTTTGTATCAATTTTAGTTTAAAATAAAAGTGTACATGTTCGTGTCTTATGTCATGGGAGATACTAACGTCTGAGATACAGGCTGAGCCTAGATAAGATGTTAGTGTTTACATCAATTTATTCTTAGGGAACTGCATCACTAGATGTAAGACATAATTATTGTCGTGTGAACTTGCGTTGATAATGTTATTTTTATTTATTATATTATTTTATATGTATTTATGTATCACGCACAAGTATTTTGCCACTAATCCGACTAATATATACAGGATGTCCGGTAATTAATGGATAACCTGGAAATGTCTTATAGTGGAACAGATGGCCGTTCAGAAAAAAATATGAAAAAAGGCTATCCTACCTGAGATATGTGTTTTCTTTTTAATTACCATGTATGACTTTCTGGTATACTACGACTAAAAATGAATGAAATCCATTGGTTTTTTTTTGTTTTATTATTAAACATATATGCTAATAGAGAGACAGTCAATAGTATGCTTGTACTTTTTAATATATATATATATTTTTTAAATATTTTTATTATTTTCTTTTCATATTTTCTGAACGGCCTTCAGTTCTACTATAAGACATTTTAAGGTTATAAGTGTGAAAGTTTCCGAAGATGCTAAGATGTTTGTTACTCAATCACGCGAAAGCCGTTGAAGTAATTTCGCACTTGAAACACAAACTTGGCACACAAGTAGACTACTGGACACTACCAGGATTGACACAAAGAATACTTTGTGTTCCAGTATGCACTACCGTGATTATTAAGCGGGCGAAGCTACGGGGCGGAACTAGTACTATAAATGTAAAAGTTTGTTCATGTTTAGATCTTTGTAACTTAATTACGTGTGAAAGGTTAAACGGATTTGTATATATGTTGCCGTGAGATTTAAGAGGGCGTAACCATTGACTGAAACCAGCATGTAATGTGATGAAATGTAATGAAACCATATAAGGAAGAAAATTTTCCTTCTAACTTTCTAGACTAAGTTTTATATCGACCCAAACACTTCGAATAGAACTTTATGTTTGTAAGCGAATTACACGTTGGGATTATTTTAATGTAATTACGCTAATGCATAATGAACTCACATTACGCGTTACGACAATGACGGTTTTATGCGAGTTTTGAGTGGGGAAATGCGCGTGTAATTTTCATTTTAATTTCCTTGAATTGTTTTTGTTTTGTGAGTGGATTGTGCTCAACTGTTGTATTTAAATATACTAGTGGTCACCGAGTTGTCGAAATTCGACCATAATTTATTTAAAGTTATACCCAAATAAAATACTCTATTTTACTATAAGTATCTTATCTTATCTTATGTGTGGGCGCCAGTTAGTACAGACCGGCGACACTTCGACCCATTGGGATCTTTTGTGTCGGCCCCAAGATTTATCCCTTAGCTAGATAGCATGAATGTACTGCATCAGTCGTAGCGTACACTTCGTAGGGAGAAGCCTGAAGTCCTCAGGGTTTGGATATGCCAATCCCATCAGACCCATCCTCAATCCAGCCAACGCGTCACATTCACATAGTATGTGCGATATGGACTCGTCCTGTTCACCACAGGCTCTGCAGATCGAATTGTGTGCCAATCTCAATCTGCACAGGAAGTCGTTGGTGCCAAAATGGCCAGTGAACGCTCCTGTGAGCAGGCGTATTTGGCTCTTGTTATACCCGCAGAACTTCCGGGTGAAGCCTGTGGCTCTGTTTGCAATGAATTTCTTGGAGTGTTCCAGACCTCTAATGGCCATCCACTCTAGCCTGTGTTTATCATTGCCATATGCATTCAAAGCTGCCTTGACGGTGCTCTCAGAGAGTCCCACGAATGGCTCGGGGCCCACAAACAGTTGCTCCGAGCCCTTTCTGGCTAATTCATCAGTCTCTTCATTGCCCTGCACCCCTGCATGCCCCGGAACCCACACCAGTCTGACTGTTTTCTTTCTGCCAAGGTTTTTTAGGGCCTTAACACAGTTCAGGACCAGTCTGGAGTCCACCCTACACGAGTCCAGAGCCTTGAGAGCAGCTTGACTGTCACTGAGAATATACACAGTCCTGTCAGTGACATTACTGTTGATATTCTCCTGAGCACAGGCAGTTATAGCATAGGTTTCCGCTTGGAAGACCGTTGCATATTTGCCCATGCTTTGGCTCACCTTGCAGTCGTTGGTATAAATACCAGCGCCCGATCCTGTTTCCATTTTGAAAACCATCAGTGTACCAGATGAGACAACACTTGTCAGGGGATTGTAGACCTTGTCTCCATTCATCCCTCGTGAGGACTTTTATTTTAAAATTCTTTTTGAATATGTGCAATGGTTGCATTATGTCGCATCCCACGCTCATAATCCTTTTGAGATCCTTTGAAATCTCCAATTTTGTGTGTCGAGTTACCAGCATGTTACTATAAGTAGCTTATCTATATAGAAAAACTTTTAAAATTAAATGGTTAATACCGCAGAATTGGAATAGGTAATTAAGGTATGTACATAGTTACGAAGAATTCTACGACATCAGCCGAACAATGCCGAAATACTACGAACGCGATTCGACGACGTGTGTCAAATGCATGGTTGAGTGCGTGTAGTGTTTTTTCATTAATGTATTTCTAATGCATATTTTATAAAAAATATTAGTATTCGCTACTCCTTCTCCATATAAACATTAACTATGCCAAATTTCATACTCCACTGTCTGCGCAATTTTCGTAAAAAGGGGTACAAAGTTTTTGCTTCACGTATTAATATATAGATTAATTAGATTTTCGTCGGTGTAACAGTTGTGAATGTGACAGGCCTCACGCATTTAAGGTATTCGATTCCAATATTAGACGACCTGTTATTAGGTTTTTCTAGAAAAAAGATCAGTCAATCACTCCCTGTAGCTGAAACGACTGGAGCTTAAAAATATAGCTAGCGAAATTTTGCTGTACTCTTTCAATATAAGCGTGAAACTATAAATGTTAAAATGTATTTTTATTATTTCTTTCATTCACATATTTAACAAAAATCTACACGTATGCATGATATAAATGCAGAATGTCAACTACTTTACAATTTTAAATTTCAGACAATCTTTGAAAATTCATAGTGTTATTATAATTAACGGCACTCTCACTCACTAAACGAAATACAACAGTAGAAATACTGCTATTTCACGTCGATATTCTGTGAGAGGGTAGTACTTTCCCGGACGAGTCGGCCCATTCATGCTGAAATCAGCGAGGCTCTACTACTCATAAACATACATAACATAGACTTACAGTTCTGTATTCCCGAAAGACTACATGGCGTAGTGGCTTCAGCCGGACGCCTCGTTGCCGGACGCCATCGCTGAGACTACGCCGAGAATTATGTGTTTGAATCACTCGGAACAAAAATTTGGGTGATCCACAAATGCTTGTTCGAGTCTAGGTGTCTGTTTTTTGGCAGCTTGTAAGGTCCATAGCAATAAGAAAAGGATTACTCTTTTATATATTATGTTTAAAAAACAAAGGCAACTGAGCGCAGACTGAAGACCGTATTTTTGGAGATGGTTTAATTGGCAATTACGTCATAATATCTGCTCTCTGCTTCAATAATCCAAATAGTACTATGAAGTTCAATAGGATTTTCTTCTATATAGTATTTCTTATAACACCAAAGTGGTGGACAAATTGATGGCCCACTTCAAATTAAAAAGATTCCGTAGCCTTTTGACGGCTATCAAATTTCAGCCACATTTGCACTTAACTAGCTGGCATTGCAATGTAAACACTTATTGCATGACCAGAACCAGCACCAAATATTTCTCGTCTCTCTGCTGAACGTACAGTTTAGAACCGGTAACCCTACGCATTGCACAAATTGGCCACAAGCTTACTGACAACCCTATAAATATACTTGGTCGTACTCTTTTGTAGATACAGGTACTTTAAGAGAATACTTTTTGTTTTCACATACGAAATTATGTAGCCCAAAATATGAAACTCACTGGAAATGAATTTCTAAATCATAAAATATCCTGTGTCAGATAAAATGTAGATATAAAATATTTTCCACATGAAAATATATTTATTTTCAAATTCTGAGCTTCCGCAAAATTTTAATAAAGCTCATACACTCCTCGTAGCATCTGTAGCACTCTCGGCGCTACGCCGTAGCTCGTAGGCGCGTGGATTTCTAAAGAGCAATACAGATATTAATATATCAAAGTACAGATTATGAAAATTCGTAGAATCAACTTAAAACATGTTGAAGTACAAAATAAAAAACATCTTCAAAGATAACGATGGTTTTGGTAGTTTTTATATACGAATATAAGGATTTTAGTTACTGTAGTATTATTTTTTGTGTAACAATTTGCAATGTAAAAATATAGTTACCTTAATATTGTACAATCTGGATTGCATCAGAGTGCTGCGTATTCGAATCCCACACAGGAATAATATTTGTATGAGTGACTGGATGTTCGTTGCGTCCCTTATTTGAAAGTTTATATCATTGCCCGCGACAGAGCAAGTATATTAAGCGGCAGTTGTTGGAAAAAGAGACTGTGCAGGTTACACTGAAATAGCTTATATTGCACGTGTAGAAACTTCAATGTAGAATATAAATTGCAAACAGTCAACCATTGGAAACTTCAGCATAACCTTATATCGCTTAGTGGTCGATTTATCTGGTAATATCACCACAATGCATGAATTCACATGCAACATCTAAAAATTGGTAACCATGCTCGCAAATGCCATGGATCCGCTTTATACACGGATGCTCACTGACCTATTAGTGATTGGCTTACCTCTGATTGCATGGATGCCCTAGTGGGCATGGACTAGTGTCCACTCTTGCAAGCTGCCATCAGTTTAGGTAGAGTTGAGTAGAGTACATTATAGACGTATTGGTAATCATTTATTTATTTAAATTATTTATTATTGTATGGCTTGCTTACGTGTAACATATACAGAGTAATGCTCATCATTACTATAACTGCTTATGGTTACTTATATATTTATCATCAGGTGCAGTAGAATTATTTTAATAACCGAGAATAATAAGAGAGTCGTTTATTGCGAGGCCACCATCCATATACACTATATATATGTGTAATTCGTTGGTTGTCCTGATTCTTAGTGTTATTCTGTCCTTTGTATATACATATGTTTAAGTCATCCACGATGGTATTTATTGCTGCAGTTTTCTTACTTCAGCAAGAAAAGTAAAGAAATAAATTGTTTTGCAATGGCAAGTTAAAGCTACGATAAACAGCTAAAACATGAGACGAAACAGAAAAGGTTAATTACATCCAAATCCATTGCAATATCAGAAATCTAATCGGAAAATATAATCTTTGCGGTATATATGGATTTTATCAAATGAATCCGTACGATCACCGTCAAATAGTACCTCCCATCTCCCTACCGGAGGGGTTGAAACCTCCCACACTAATGGGATAATCACGCAAAATGGAATGGTTCATTTTATACAAAATGCAGATGAAGTTTTTTAGAGTAAGCACTTCATTGCGTTTGTACATTTGGGAGTAACGTCGGTTAAATGAAATTGTGGAAGCTGTTGAAGCAATCTGTAGAATGGTTTTATTTATTGTTTAAATGGAAGTATTCTTTTATCCGAATGTATGGAAATCCTTATGAATTTACGTTACTTTATAAGGATTACGACATCTTTCTTCTAATATCCTTCTTCACTAAAACGTAAAGTGAAAGATTATCTTACGCAACAAATAGTTTAGATACAGGCAGAAGTATCACTAAGGGCCGATTTTTCAACCGTTAGATTCAGTACTTGTATCGAAGAAATCTATACTAATATTAAAAGAGGAGATATTTTATTATTTGTTTGTAAGAATTTAACACAAAAACTTCACACCCGAGTTAAAAATTCTTTCACCATTAGAAAGCTATATTATTACCGAGTAACATAGGTTATAAATTATTTAAAAAAAGTACTGTTACTAACATAACCTTACATACTTTTACGCGAGTGAAGGCGCGTGCAAAAGTGAGTTTTCTATAAAAAAACCTGTCAAAACATCAAACACATTTATTATAATAGGGGGACTTAAAATCAAAGCTGATGAAACGTAGGTAATGTATTATAAAACCCACATTTTCACGAATGACATGAAAGTTTCTGTTAAGAAGTCTTAATAGCGGCCAGGAGTTAGAAAGTTGGCGGTGTAAGACACCCCCGTGACTCGGAAAGCACGTAAATCCGTTGGTCCTGCGCCTGATCTTGTGCACTATAATTTAACATATTCCCCACAAAAAAGTTATGTGACAATTGAAACATCAGCCCTAAGACCTATAGGGAATTTCCTTACGTATAAGTCTAGAATAAACCTTATAATATGTATTGTTAGGAATTGAAACAGCTTAAAAAAATAACAGACGCACTTTCACCTTTAAATAATCATTGATTTATTCAAGAGATGCATTAACAAATAAAGTAAGAGATAATTGATATCACCCAACAGCGATCACACAGCAAGTCCGTTCCGTCCGCCGCTCGATGTCGAAGTGAGCCATTGCGCACCGAGCGCGCTTTTATAACCCGCTCGATCCGACGATTCATGACGTTATTTGTTTACATCGCATTCCGCAACCAACAGTATTGTTCATATTTTATTATTAAACAAATTCAAATCAAGCTTTTTTCACACAACAAATTCAAAAAAAATTATGGCACTCAATCTGAGCTTATCAGATTGAGTGCCATAATTTTTTTTTACAATTTCTCGGATACTCCTAAAGAGCCTTGTCTCCGCTGGCGTAATCTGTCATTGTCTTTCACTCAACAACACCATCTATCGAAAGTTTTACGAAAGCAAACTGTACCTCATTAATCAAAATTATGTCGTAACAAGCGTCAGCAAATCGGTCTGCTTGTTTTTGGTTTTCTCTATGGATTAGGTTAACTATTAACACGAATTTATATTTGTGATGGCTTTGGTGGATAAGCGGTAATAGATGCGACTGCTGTGCATGAGGTCTCGGATTTGATTCTCGGTTCAAACAAAGTCATATTGCAGCAGTCTTAAACTGCCCCGTAGATGCCAATAGTTAAGCTCGCCATTCATTACGTTGGAGCTAAAATCATAGTTAGCGAAATGTATAATACGACTGGAAATGATACAATAATATTCTAATATTCTAATATAATATTCTACCACATACACACAACACCATCTAGCCCAAACTAAGCAGAGCTTGTACTATGGGTACTAGACAATGGATAAACATACATATATACCTTTTTTTGTTGTAAATACATACATATTATACATAGAAACACCCAGACCAAGACAAACATCCATGTTCATGCACACAAATGTTTGACTTTTGCGGGAATCGAACCCGCGACCTCAGGCGTGACAGGCGGTTACACTAACCACTACGCCATCGAGGCATTTTCTTTATGTTTGTATCAAATATTATAAATTTGATTAGTACTACCTAGGTGTCTTACGTGTAACCTGCTGAGCATAATATTGACAAAATTTGGTATAAAAAACTAGCTTAATATTAAATTCGTTGAAATTGCATTTTGTGAAGCTATTTTCGACCTGGATCATCCTATTCAAGAAGGGCTATCGGAAACTTTTGAAGCACCTTTGAGTAAGCTCCACGTTTCGAATCTGTTGTTCCAATTTGCCTGAAAGCGTATTCTAAAGCACTTGGGAGGCTCGACTTCATTATTTATTTTGTTGTTCCTCATTTTACCATGGCACTAAAAAAGAGCTTATTAACTACACTCATAATTATGCTGCCTAGAAACTAGATGAGAATTATATAAAATATTTAATTACATAATGAACCATATACACAATATTATTAATCTTACTAAATAGAACACAAATAAAAATATATGTTATATTGTGTGAAACTTATTTTAGTACTATCTATATTTACAAACGTATTAAGAAAAGATAACATAGAATTTAAAACATGAGAATTTAAAATTTACCTACTAAAATGTAGAAATGGCATTTCGGGTAATCAGTCGACGAATAAATTTCAAATTCTCTTTAAAAAAAAGAAAAATCTCCTACTAGGTATAATTCCTGTATCGCGGAGGACTTAACAGACAGATTTAAACAACGGATACGACGAACATCCAAAATCGGAACAAATATTTGTGGATCTCACAATTCTTTGTCCCGTGTGGGATTCAAACCCTCAATACTCGGCGCAGTGGCAGTGGTGAGGTAACCATTAAAACTACTACGTCATTCATGAAGTCGTTACGATATTTACTAGTTATATTCCGTCCCTTCATTAAAACCTTCGACGTCACGAAACAAACGTCACGTCATAAAAACAAATACAAAAGTCGAGTCATAGTTTTTGTTTAATTAATTCCCTCACTAATGCTGTCCATTAGTGAATGCCACAGCTATGCATGAGGTGTCGGGATCAATTCCTTGGTTAGCGAAGGTCTTATGGGTAAATGCATTTTCAATATTAGCTAGAAGTGTGAAACTGTTCCCGCTAGAGTCTAATACGCTCCTATAGGAGACTTAAAATCAAAGCTGGTGAAACGTGGGTATAATATATTATAAAACCCACATTTTCACGGATGACGCGAAAGTTTCTGTTAAGAAAAAGAAGCCCGGAGTAAAGAAGTTGGCGATGATAGACGCCCCCGTGCATCGGAAAGCACGTAAAGCCGTTGATCCTGCGCCTGATCTCTCTCCGGTCGTGTCAGATTACCGTCCCATCGGATCATGAGAGTTAAGGAACAAAGAGTGCAATTGTGTTTGCGTACACACTTGTGCACTATAATATCTCTTGCGCAGATGGCCAGTCTCCGTTAAGACTGACCGCCGTGACCGAAATTCGGTCTGGAGGACATTATTATTATATATTTGCTTTGTTCGTAGTATAACATTTTTAGTATTAAAAAGTGCCAAGCTCAAGTTTACTCTACCAAGAAACAGGTCTGAGTCCACGTATGTTTGAATTTAACGAGACCTTTTAGTACTATCGACACGCATCGGACGAAGGTCAGCTCATTTGACATATTTATGAGTTTACTTACGAAATACCCATTTTAGCGAAACTGATACGTGATAAAACTCCTGACCTAGTTTTATATTTATAGCTACCATTGGTTATTTGCGGTTTCTGCTGAACAATATGTCATTCGGAAGACGTTATTATTAATATTACTAACTTTTTTTTTATGGTGTACCAATATTATAAAAAATATTTTGCTAAGGATTATTTTAATTTATTTTGATTTTACATTTTATTTTATGCTGCTTTTAATTTTATGACAACTTCTGTTTATTTAATTTTTAATCTAATTACTTTTAATCACCAAATCATATTATCCCATAAATTTAGTTCTAATTTACTTTTTGGTTTTGCTACAATATTTTCTATTGTATTGTTAATTGTTGTAAATGATTTAATTTGTTTTATTTTAATTATTTTAATTGGTTGTATCATCTTGTAAATGTCAAAATTATTTATATATTTAATTAAAATTCAAGCTACCCTATTTGTGCATATAGTGGCTACATTAAAAGATTATACAATCAAACAAAAAATTTAAACCATGTACGTAGTAAGTATTAATTACTGGTGGTCCAAACATAAATAAATGAATAACTTCTACCAATGGCTTTGCCTGCGTGAATTCCTCAGAAACGCATACCAAGATAAGCTATCGTAAGTGTTAATTTCGGTCATGGTCATCCGTTTGCGAAGTTTTAAGCAAATCTATGTAACAGTTTACGTGCGATTGAGAAACTGGTATCCAAATATAATACAAACTATTGCATTTATTTTAGTTTAATAGACGTATTGTTGTGTTTTTTTTTATACTGCTAAGGTGGCAAACTGGTATATAGATCACGCGTATGGTTGCAGACCTTGCATAAAAGTGTTCAGTTCCTGCTATAAACTGAACAGAGCGTCCTTATAGTCTGAAATCTTCCATACCACGAACTAGCGACACGCTATCTTGGATCCCATATGATCCCCATGTAGGATTCTAAACTTCCACGATAAGGACGTTTGACGGATGGTGTGGTGGTTAAAGTGAGCCGATTGTTTTGGATTATTGGGCCCGTTTCTACACGGGATAAAAACGTGTCATATCTACAAATTGTTGTACCAAATCTGAGTGATCTTTGTGTCCGGTCTTTGAATGTTTTAAAGCGTTCTGTGACACAGGAATTAATTGTAGTGCGAGAGATAGAGAAGTATACAGGCGTATTATTTTACATAAAAAGGAAATACCGTCAACGCAAAAGCAAGGGTCAATGGACACATAACCCCAAAAATCAATACATGTAGGTAATAATAAGGTATTGATTTAACTGCTCAAAGGCCTGTCCGTCCAATAAACAAAATGTTGAATTAAGACTGGAAACCTTCGTCAAAACAAAACTTCCTCAAACTCCTCAAGGAAAAAGTATAAGAAATCATTATTAAGTAAACAAGAAGAAAATTCTAAAGATTGGTAGATTATTTGCTTAGGAAAGATAATAAGGAAATTGATGATGGAAAATAAATTTCAACTGTAAAATTTTGTCGTGGGCACCGTTGCGGAGAGATAACTAGAGGTGCTGAGTTATTTGTCCCCTACTAAAGGAACTCTTGAGTTCGTTATTGAAATAAAGGTGTCTTTCAGGGCGCTTTGACTTTTCTTGAGCATTTGATTAATTTGTCATGCTCGTTTACTGCCATGTCATCGCGAGAACGCTTCGTGTAAAAGGAAAATATTGGTCGAGTACAATATTATGGACTATTCCTAAACTGGGTTACGAGTCTATAATTATGCTCCTTTCAATTAGTAAAGGACGATTAAGACAATATCAATTTAGCAGACTTTAAAAAGTGTTTAATCATTTAGCCTTATCGAAATTATCTGGAGTAATATTCTTATACTAAGTAGATGTCTACGCCGCGTTCATCGCATCTTCAACCTTACGCGCGACGTATTATAGTTTATATTTTTATTGTATCGAGTCTTACACTAGACAAGAGCGCGCTCCAACCAATCACCTTTCATTCATTTACACACGTCATGCTTCGCCTCATATCAACACAACCACTCCACACAGCGACACTCTTTGGAACATTCTAGATACAATTACGGGCCGTTAAACACTGCACACGGTGTCCAAATTTATTATACATTTTTTATACGCATTAAATGCAGTTTTTTGTCAAAATTCAAGTTAGTTTCTTTTGTTCCCATCGTGAACAAAAAGTGGCGACCGTGACAGGACCGCGCAAGACTATCGCATTTGGATTACGAAGTTCATCGATTCCTTTGTTCGTCGTGTGAAGGACATTTAACGGTCATCGCCACATCCGCACCTATCTGCAGCACCTAGTGGATCCTGAAGGAAAATCAGTGAACAGGAGCTGTGCCTAAGCGGTCTATTGAGTGGCTCAACGACGTTTCTCCATCAACCCAATATAAAAATCGACGTTCCCACGGAATTTCACGCCTAATTAGCAGCAAGCAGTCAACGATCGGGACTACGCAAGCTTGTGGTGCAGTCACCGAGGATCCTGTCTGCCTGTCTAAATGTGAGCTCGTTCCTTTCTTATATCCTACTTCTATCCCCTTTGTTCCGTGCTACCAGTGGATATAGCCCCTTAGTTTTCATTAATTTGATTAGTCTAGCTTAGCTTAAATTGCACCTTTTCATGCTAGATGTTTGTTTTTTAACGGCTTACCTATCGATAGCTAAATATTAAATTTCAAGTCTAACCTATATCATTAGGTACCTACTCAATTCATTTCCGTGCCTATTCACTTAATAAAATTCTAAGCGCCCGCACTAGCTTATTCATACGTCTTTTACCTACTCATATTTCTTTAAATAATTAAGCTTTATAATTACTATATTTATATTAATTGCACTGTGCTTCTTTGGCGTATAAATAAGCTTAGTGCATTTAATTGCTGCAAATATCACCCACTTCCATAAAGTTTCTATTATAGTTTATTTAGCGCGTAAACATATCAATTCCAGTTATCGATCGCCCCGCAAGACGCACCGAACGAGCGCCCAGTCGCCTGACCTTGAAAAGGCCTGCGTCATCCATTGCCCCGCGCACTCCCGAGCGCTGCTACTTGCCTACGCGCATTAGCTGTTGGCCCGTTATCGACTCCGCGCGCGCATCGGCTGGAAACGAAGCGAGGAGCGTATCGTATGCAATTAATTAATTACTATTTCGATATTTTGTAAACTTTTCTATTATACTGGATTATTTTATCATGCTTGACAACAATGATTCTAAATCTGCTGAAAAGCTTATTCAAAAACGCGCAAATATTAAAGGACGTTTAACTAAATTTAAAAACTATATACAGCCTTTCTCCGAAACGGAAAATATTTCACCATTGGAAATAAGCAAGCTTATGATGAAATTATCCAGAGTAGAAGCTTTATTTCTCGAGTTTGATGAGGTGCAGAATCAATTAGAGTTGCTTGTGACAAATGAAAAAGATCAAGCTTCCGAATTAACGACTCGCGATGAGTTTGAACAAGATTATGACCACTATGTTTCAATAGCTAATCAAATAATTAAAAACCACTCAACCTCCAAGTCTGATGATATTATTTCTAACACTTCTACTCATAATAATCATCACTGCCACCATGATAACAGTCACAACGACGACTGTAACATTTTAGGTTTTAAATTACCTGTTATTAAAATCCCTAATTTTGATGGCACCTACTATAAATGGTTGGAGTTTAAAGAAGTTTTCTGTTCATTAGTGCATGATAGTCAGAAAATAAAAAATATTCACAAATTTCATTACTTGAATTCTTACTTGGAGGGCGAGGCGGCCCGTGTTGTATCTAATTTAGAAGTTTCTGACCAAAATTATTCCCAAGCATGGCAACTCTTGTGCGAGCGTTTCGATAATAAACGGCAGCTTATAAACAATCACCTAAATTCTTTATGTAATTTTGAATCAGTGCGAGAAACAAACAAATCATTGCGGTTCATTATCGATCATGTAACAAAAAACTTGCGTGCTCTCCGCACCTTAGGACTACCTACTGATAAGTGGGATGTCCTAATCATTCACATGGTCACGGCAAAATTAGATAACGTAACGTATGTTAAATGGGAGGAGCACAGAAATAATATCTCGGAAATACCTACTCTTGATGAATTCTTTTCATTTTTAAAGAATCGCGCCGATGTTCTTGAGTCTGTTCATCGCAACAAATTAGACAAACAAGATAAAATTAAACATACTCCTTCTAACTCTCAAACTAAAATACAAACGAAATCTTTTATTGTTACCTCTAAGGGATCTTCTAATAATTTATCTAAGATTGTCGAGTGCGTAGTATGTAAATCTCAGCATCGTCTTCACGAATGCCCTAAATTCAAGGGAATGCCGTCTGAAGAAAGAATTTCCCTAATATCGTCACTGAAATTATGTGAAAATTGTTTAAGGGCTGGTCACAGTGCTGAAAATTGCACACTTCAGGGTTCTTGCCGCACTTGCAAGAAACGTCACAATTCCCTAGTACATCCGTTCAAACCTCAAATGAAGCTTACTGATAACGCTAATTGTAACAATTCTTCTAATTCGGTTGTTATGTCTGCCATCTCATCCCAAGAAGTTTTGCTGTGCACCGCCAAGGTACAATTATGTAATCCTATAACTAACGAATCTGTTACCGTACGGGCTCTACTTGACAGTGGTAGTCAGTCGTCCTTTATAACCGAGTCGGTCAAACAAAAATTGAATTTGTCTCCTCAACCATCTAATGTCAGTCTCGTAGGTATCGGTAACACTCCAGTCAATCTTAATACGGAGAGATGTGCTCTCCACCTAAAATCTACTAATAACAACTTTAATGTTATTATGTATTGCCTTGTTTTGCCTAAGATTTCGGATGATTTGCCTAAAGTGGTATTTGATTCTAGATCCTTAAATCTTCCCGAAGTCGAGTTGGCGGATCCCAGCTTTTGCACACCATCCTCTATAGACATGCTAATTGGGGCAGATTTGTTTTGGGACCTCATAGGTTCGGAGCAGCGCCCTCTAGGGGAAAATAAACCTTGTCCTATTTTACGTAACTCCAAGTTAGGATGGCTTGTAGCAGGTCCGCTGCCTTCTCTACCAACTCCAACTCAATCTCCAAAACCTATTGTATGTAATTTTATTTTAAAGGAAAATGACTTTCCTAAACTCTCCTATTTAAATGAAGATGCAACTCCTCCTACTTTTTCTTCCCAGGAAAATTATTTTCCTAATCTAGAGAAAGGGATGACTAGATTTTGGGACCTGGAAGACGTTCCTCAAAGTAAACCCTATTCAAAGGAGGAGAAGCAATCTGAACATCATTTTCTCGCGACTACTGTCCGCTTAGACGATGGTCGCTTTTGTGTAGGTTTGCCTCTTCGTCAGGAACGAGACTCTTTAGGAGACTCGTACCATCTCGCAAAGAAGAGGTTTTTAAACCTGGAAACACGCTTCAGGAGAAATCCTGAGCTTAAACAGGCCTACTCTGATTTTATTCATGAATATGAAAAACTCGGCCACTTATCCAAGGTCCCTACACAAAGGCCTATAAATGCTTATTTTCTCCCACACCATCCCGTAATAAGGAAAAAAAGCGAGTCGACTAAATTACGTGTCGTCTTCGATGCGTCGGCTCGCACTACTTCAGGGCTATCTGTAAATGACATACAGATGGTAGGACCAACTATACAGGATTCCTTGTTTAATATACTAATTAGATTCCGTCAATACAAATACATTATCTCTGGCGACATTGAGAAAATGTTTCGTCAGGTGAACTTGAGAGAGTCAGATCGTGATCTTCAGCTCATTTTATGGAGAGACAATGAAAACGAGCCTCTTCAAACTTTACAGTTAAATACCGTAACTTACGGCTTTTCTAGCGCGAACTATCTCACTACTAGGTGCATTTGGCAACTAGGCGAAGAATGCACTGACCCTAAAATTAAAACTATCATCCAAAATGACTTTTACTGTGACGACTTATTGACGGGATGTAACGAGGTATCCGAACTGTGTCATATTCAACGAACAGTAGCTTCAGAATTATCTAAGGGCGGTTTTAATCTTAGAAAATATCGCTCCAACTTACCCGAACTTTTCTTGTGCGATGCCTTCAATCGCGAAGAAGGAAACCTTATTATTAGCAACTCTACCAGTACCCTAGGCATCGGCTGGGCACCTTCCTCAGATGATCTCCATTTTCCAGTAGAGTGTTCATCTACTGATACTCTTACTAAACGAACCATCTTATCCACAACATTTAAAATTTTTGATCCTCTCGGATTATTGTCACTATGTACTATTAAGCCCAAGATTTTGCTTCAAAAATTATGGGCTCTTAAATTAGATTGGGACGAGCCAGTTCCTCTGGATATCCAATCTACATGGAAAAAATTTACACAACAACTACATTGCATTTCTTTCTTACGTATTCCCAGGCTTGTATTAAACAATGATGTGAACGTAGAGATGCATTGTTTCTGTGACGCCTCCCAGCAAGCTTACGGGGCTTGCATTTATTTGAAGTCAACTGGTAGAGAAAACAAAATTAAAGTAGCTCTACTTTGTGCAAAGGCGCGCGTTGCTCCCCTGAAAGCCACTACAATACCGAGGCTAGAATTATGCGCTGCTCTTTTAGGTGCACAATTGGCTTCTGCGGCCACTCAAGCTCTACGTTGCAAAATAACTCGCCACATTTACTGGTCTGACTCCAATGTAATTTTAGGTTGGTTAAGATCGCCTAATAAAACCAAAACTTTCGTTGCTAATAGGATTGCAGCTATAGGAGACCTTACCGACCTAGCAGATTGGCGTCACGTACCGACAGGTGACAATCCTGCAGACTTAGCATCGCGTGGGATTGTTCCACAAAATTTAAAGGATTGCAATCTTTGGTGGAATGGTCCATCTTTTCTTCTTCAACCAGAAACTTCATGGCCGTGCACCGCATCTAATGATGTCAACTTGCCGGAGATGAAAGCGATGCCCGCTGTGGTAGCGGAGGCTGCTCTTTCGGAACACACAATCGATTTTAATAGATTTTCAAAACTATCAACTCTGCAACGTGTCTATGCTAGAGTACTTAGATTCTTAAGCAATTGTAAAAACTCTAATAAAAAGATTACAGGGAGCCTACAGGCTGACGAGCTTGATAAGGCTCTCCAAGTTCTTATTATCGCCGCTCAAGGCGAATCATTTCCTAACGAGATTAGTCGTTTGAAATCTAATGGCTCATTTTCAGCAAAGGGAGTTCTCTCTTCCTTGAATCCATTTATTGATCCCTCAGGTTTACTTCGAGTAGGAGGGCGAATCGATAATTCATCCCACCCCTATGAAAAACGGCATCCTATTGTCTTAAAGGCTACTCATCCTTTAACCAAACTTATATTTGAAGTAGAGCACGCTCGCTTATTACATGCGGGACCTCAACAAATTCTTGCGTCTATTAGAGACCGCTACTGGCCTATAGGTGGTCGTAGCATAGCTAGAAGCGTCACTCGTAACTGTCTCATTTGCCGACGCTTCAAAGGTAAAACCATTACTAATATAATGGGTAATTTACCGAATGAAAGGGTAGAGCCTGATTTTCCATTTAGTGCTGTTGGTACTGATTTTGCTGGACCTTTTTTAATTACAGATCGTAAGGGCAGGGGGTGCAAAATAACTAAAAGCTACTTATGTATATTTATTTGTGTTCGTTATAAATGCATCCACCTAGAGGCCGTTAGTGACCTTACCAAAGACGCGTTCATCTTAACTCTAAAGAGATTTATTGCTCGTAGAGGCATACCAAAAATAATTTTCTGTGATAATGGCACAAACTTTGTTGCCGCAGCCAAAGAAATTTCATTTTTTTTAAAGTCAAACGCTGACTCTATTTCTGATTTTGCAGCTCATCAAGGTATTGAATTTAAATTCTCTCCAGCATACGCTCCTCACTTCAATGGTCTCGCCGAGGCCGGAGTAAAATCAGCAAAACACCACATTTATAGGGTTTTAGGGAATACTCACTTAACATTCGAAGAGTTATCTTCACTGTTTGCACAGATCGAAGCTATCCTTAATAGCCGACCCCTATGTCCCCTCAGCCCGTCACCTAATGATTTCCAACCCCTCACCCCCGCTCACTTTTTGATAGGCAGACCTCTGACGTCGCTACCTTCGCCAATTTACCTTGATTGCAACATTAATCGACTCGACCGATTTCAGCGCCTAGAACACATCAAGCAACACTTCTGGAAGCGGTGGGCCAGCGAATACATTGCCGAACTACAGCAACGCACTAAATGGCGCGTGAAATGTAGAGATCTCAAGCTGGACGATTTAGTACTGATAAAAGAAGACAGTTTTCCACCTCTATGCTGGCGCCTTGGCCGAATTAACAAACTATACCCAGGCTCGGATGGTATTTCTCGTGTCGCCGACGTCTCTACCGCCCATGGAATAGTCAAGAGAGCCATCAATCGCCTGTGTCTACTACCCACATCAGAAGAGGAGCTTTGAAAACTCTACCTAGAGCTTTCAAGGGCCGGGAGGATGTCTACGCCGCGTTCATCGCATCTTCAACCTTACGCGCGACGTATTATAGTTTATATTTTTATTGTATCGAGTCTTACACTAGACAAGAGCGCGCTCCAACCAATCACCTTTCATTCATTTACACACGTCATGCTTCGCCTCATATCAACACAACCACTCCACACAGCGACACTCTTTGGAACATTCTAGATACAATTACGGGCCGTTAAACACTGCACACGGTGTCCAAATTTATTATACATTTTTTATACGCATTAAATGCAGTTTTTTGTCAAAATTCAAGTTAGTTTCTTTTGTTCCCATCGTGAACAGTAGACCTAATAATTTTTCCAGGTATACTTAGTAAGTAACTAAGTAGACCTAATAATTTTTCCAGGTCTATTTAGTATAAGAATATTAGTATTAAAATATCCAGGTACTAACCAACTACTTTAACAGATCTGATGGCTAAAACTGAATCTTTACTTATTCAAAACGGAATTAATTAGCATCGCGTTGAAAGGAACGTACCTTAGGCATTGTGTCCTTAGGTTTCTTGAAAGGAAAATCCAATAACACAAATAAATACATGACATATATATTTTATTATGCATGGTCGTAGAATGTATATCGTTTATAGATTAGGCAGAAAGTACCACATTACCCAACTATGATTGTCTGTAATAAAAACGAACTGCTATCGACTGGAAACAGTTAAATATACCTCATTTCATTGAAAATTGGTTCACAGATAGACACAATAACACTTAAATTTAGAATATCACCGTCGGTTGTTGCGTATACATTATCCTTCGTACCATACGACACGAGATTAGATGTTTAATAATCATTATAAGCAATAACTGCAGGAAAAATTATGCATTATACGAAAAACCTATCCAGTTTATCCTTCAGGTGAATTTATACAGGGTGTCCGCTAATTAATGGATATTTTATAATAATAAATAAATAAATAATTTTCATTTTTCTTAACGGCCATCAGTTCCACTATAAGACATTTCCAAGTTATCCATTAATTACCGGACATCCTGTATAACAATTGACCAACCATCAGTCGTAAAGTAAAACATTTTAAAACAACATAAAGCGAAATCCACATACAATACACTCACCACAATACTTCAGCAAGCCGCCATAACGGAATGTGGGAAATAACTCACTCAACCCTCGCTATTTGAATATGAACTGCACCTATAAAATACTTCACAGCAATAAATATTTTTATTTACGGCATAGTTTTTGCTGTCATTTGCATTATTATTGTATTGTCACTGCCTTGTTTGCCAGTGGTATATATTTACTTGTTTACGTTTACAATTTTATTAATAATGATCGAAGGATCTTACGTTCTATTTCTACAACCAACAATAATGCAATCCTTTTAATACGTCTACGAAATGAAGTTTAATGTGATCTGAATACTATAATAGTTGTTGCAAGTCACGGTGTTAATTCCTGCAGGAAAATTCTATCTATAACCTATGGGTTACAACGAGTGAGTTAAGCACCCCCAACCTACTAATATTAGCTTTGTCAGCTAATAGTCTGTAACTTTCCATTGTGGTGTTATCATTTCTTATTAAATAAATATAATATAGTTTCTAGAAGGTTCGATTGCTAAATTAGCAATATTAATTAGGACATGCGTCACTAGGTACAGATTGTCGAGTTAGCTTTAAGATAGTATATAAGATGAACAATTTGTAAAATCAATTAATTACTGTTACGCTGTAACACTGTTTAAATATTTTTTTTTTTAAACTCTTTCGCTGTCGTTTACTTAATTAGTGCCTGGCACCTCTAATACTGCAAGCATCCATAGACACTTATTACCCAATGGACTGTACGCTTGTTTTCAATCGATCTAGCAATAACATAACCATCCTTACATACATACCATACATTTAGAATTATTCAAAAGTTTGTTATTTGGTAAGTTCTTATTTCACGTAACAATACATTAAGACCATTATAGCATGGAGATAGTGTATAAATTAAAAAATATAGGTTTCTGTTAACCCTAAAAGAAACCATGAAGGGCACTGGAATTTTTATTAAAAATATGTTTGTATACATCTCCCTCAATAAGGCTGATTCCTGTATTGCGAGGGACTTTACAAATATTTACACAACGGTCACGAAGAACACCCAGACGGGACAACTACATGATATCTTTTACATAGCATACGTTAAATGTCAATACTGCTATGTCATTTTTGTGTCAGAGTCGTGATTGTAACCCACCTAGCAATGCACCATCCCTATTCTATCGGTGCTTACCATATTTCCCCTTCGTTATTTATTATCACTACATCGCTTTTTTGATAAAATGGATTCCAACGATAGAGAGGTGCGATGTAATTATAATTTTACATGTCGCTACGTTAGCTACTGCATTACAACGGAACGTACAACAAGCCACCACTCCACGACAGTGCGATTTTTGCGACACCTGCGTTACAGAAACGCTTATTTAATGGCGACCTAGAGTGAGCCACTGCCTCACCTGCCACTAGATGATAAAAAAAAGCATTACCCTTGGAGGTCATATGGCTTTGACGACGATATTCGAGTTCTAATCGAGAATGCGTAGTAGCACTATCGTCAGTAGAACTAAGTAGAATTTCTTTTTTCTGAATCCGATTCTTTGCCAGTTCATTTAGCAATGACTCTATACTATGCCTAAAAAGCGATATCGAGGCAAAATCGCTTTAAGGCAACGATACTTTGCTGTTTTGTCTAAAGAAATCGGATAAAGCCTTAAAGTAAGTTAGAAAACAATTTTCTTTCTCGAGCTAAAACGTTTATAGAAATTACTTCAGTCTTTAAACTTGATTATTTGTTTACAAATTAAAGCTTTCATGTGATACTATGGATGTTCACACGTTTTTATGTATCCTCCAGGAGAAAGGCAGCGGGCAGCGGTGAATGACACCTTCATTTTGCCTGTTCACTGTAAACAGTACCTAGCGTTTGAAAAATCCCTAGACTGGACTTTGGTCCAGCCTACGGATTTTTCAAACGCTAGGTTTCCAGTAGGAGGTAGAGTATGGGGTAATAAAGGTCGCAGTAGACTCAAAATTGGTTCACTAATTGACAGAACAACTCCTGCTTAGAAGCACTGGAAATTTGATCGCATGAAGATAATAATGTTATTGACGAACGATCAGTGCTTTTGGCTTTATTTGTGGTCGACCAAGAAAACTTGGTTTGCCGGCGAGGTAGACTAGTGACACTGTTATTGAGTTTCGCTCGCTAAGCAATAGTATTGGAGACTCACATATCTATCCCCCATTCCTTCCATTTACAGTCAATGGGTTACAGGTAAATGCATAAAAAACTAATGTCATGCTGTTTAGATCCACAGCCAAAAATACTGACCGTCTCACCTGTGTTCTTAATGACGTTACAATAGACTCAGTAGAAGTAGATAAGTTTGTCGGAGTAGCTAAATGTAGATAATAATCTAAACTGGAAAAATGAACTAGCCAATATAGAAAACAGTTCAGAAATAAGTTCAGCGTGCTACGTTCTTAGGAGTCTAAGAAACAATGTTAGTGCTAAACAATTAACAACAGTTTATTATGCACTTATGGAATCCAAGCTAAGGTATAGCATTTTGTTCTAGGGAAGAACTTATGAGTATACATACAAAAAGCATTCATTTTACAAAAAATGACAATTCGCATGATTGTTCGTATTAAACAACTGTTCAATACATGATTGAACATCAATAGTATGTAAATAGCTTTATTTCGTCCATTATTTTCATATGGCAATATTTGTTGATTTTTATTTTTATTTTAAGTTTGTTTTGACTCCTGGCAACACTAGAGTAAAATAAATTCTTGTTCTACTATGTGAGCATGAGAAAAAGTGTAAAAGCTTAATAAATTTGTGTTTATTCTATAAATAAATCCTTTTAAAAGTTCTACTCTGTTTCATTTACTGAACAACAACAAGAGCCATGCAGGCAATATTTTAATCTCCGTATTCTAACAGTCCTAAGTCTCTACGTGCTAGTATTATTGACTAACTATAAGAAATATGTACATACATGAATACGAAACAGAGGAGGAGCGACTTGCTAGGGAGAGTTCGAGAAGAAAAGACACCCACACAAATACTATTCCCCATCTAAATATCATAAACATGGAACCTCCCACATGTCGGTTAAACTATTCAATAAATTGCTAGTCGAGCTTAAACTGCTCCTATATAAAAGTGAATTCCAAACAAAATTAAAGCATTTCTGATAGAGTTGTTTCTATTCTGTGAATGACTTTTTATTGAATTGATTTGTAGTTGGTAATTTTAGTCTAAATCTCTGAATAATTTTTTTGTTTAAGTTTTATTTAATATGACATATTTTTGTTTGTATTGACATGTAGTTAGTAATTATGGTGTAGTTTATTAATTTTGTATTTAACCTTATATAACATATTTAATTTATTTATTGTTTATATACATGATTAAATTTATTAAATGACATACATATATTATACTCGTATATCCTAGTACTGACAATTAGTCACTTAATATCGATTTAATTATTATTCATATTGCATTTTGTGTATAATTTTTTCGTTTGCATAAAGCAATTTATTTTATTGAATTATTTGTAACAATTTAAAAATGTTGGTGATCAAATAAATAAATTCCTTTTATCCTATTTGAATGCGTTTTCTACACAATCGGCAACATCACTTGTAAGTGTTCATATACTACGCCGTTTACCATCAGCGGACTTGTTAGTCATTTCTGTATCAAAAATCTTCGTTGACCTGAGATGGAGATGATGATATGTTTAACATTGAATGTTGTAGGTTCAAAACCCACTCATGACAATTAAGTATTTGTCTAATCCACATAGTTATATTTTCTCAAGTTGAGTCTGGATGTATTTTATGTCTTAATTATTATGTTTGTATAGTCACCCGCAACAAAGGGTGAAGCCATGTACCTGTTGTCTTATAAAAAAGGAAATTAATATCTCTGCTCTATTTTTCTTTGATTAAATACAGGCATGAATATTTAATTAATATAATATGTGAATATGTAGTTACTACAAACAAATGTTTTACAAACATTTACCATTTAAATTTACCTTATTTCCTATAACTCTTTAGCAGAAATTCTTTTCGCAAATAAAATGATTCTCTTTTAGTAAAGGCGCCCACAATACATTCAAGTGAAGACGAGAAAGGGAACTGTAAATCCAAATAAAAAGACGCACCCGCAAAATTGGTCCCGCACTAAATTCCAATTTATGACCTCCGAAGGCCTCTAACATGGACCTTGTAGTGATGCGAAAATACCGGAACTCTACGAAATATGTAACGTTTTTATATATTCATCATGTAGTGACCGATTCGTTGACCTTGTGTGATATTTTTGTTTTCTTGCCCATGTATCAATCGTGTGGTAACAATTACAATATTCGGGTCAGATAGAGTAGATATTCTTTAGTTTTTTGACTGTAAATTATCCATAGCACGAAGACACTATTTTTCACTATTAAGAGAAAAAAAACAGTATCTATTGACTTTAATCGTCATATTTTGTATTCAAATTAACCTTATAACCAGATTTATGGTTAATTTGAATATAAAATTACACAATAACATTGACAATTATGTTACACGACCTATTTAGAACAATAATAATAATAATTCGTTGTTTAGTTCGCTAAGGTCAGTATCTATCGCATTATGGATACCGGATACCTACTCAAATAATATATCTTGATCATAAAGGCACAAGCAATCGATCAATTAGCATGAGATGAATTTTAAGTGTTGGTTGTACAAGATGGATGTTGTTGGCGCGTATTACATGCGCCAAGTGACACGCGCGAGCTACATGCGCGAGGTCATCGCTTAATGCAAGTGGCTCATCTTGCGCATGTCTTCGTGTACAATCGGTAACATAAGAAGCCAAACATTTAATTAAAATTGCAGAAGTATTTTATGACAAAATCTCCTAATTATGTACTTTTGAACTACGATTATATCAACTATCTTTTAACTATTACTGTTATAAAAACTAACAGTTATTGTTATTTTGAAACAAAGCGGCTATTGAAATCTGGTATGTGTGTATCGCCTTATGTCACTGATTGTGCAGTCGGCCAAGAAAGTGGTCTACCAGTTTTGACATAAGTTTCTGTGAGATCTAGTTATCGCTAAGGTTGACTTTTCTAACTTGACACATGAGGTAAATATAATACATGATAAAGAGAGCAATGGTCCCTGTCATAATATTATTGTAAGGGAAAATCGACCTTATTGTTTCACGACGTTCAAATGAATCTCAACCGTAGGGTGGTAGACCACATTTGGACGACTGTACAAAAGCTATTAAGCTTTAGCCAATGTGCGATGAATCTAATATAATATCGTGCATCTCACCTAAATTGCTAAAACATTTTGTTACTTACGGCTCGAGGCCATTGTTGTTTACAAAACGAGCTCCAAACTCCATGCCAATATTGGTTTGCCTTTTATTTGTATTAAAAACTAAACAGACAACAACAAAACAAGTTGGTACGTGAGCACAAGTTTTCTCTTTAAAAAGTTGAAGGTATCATATTTTTTGTATTATATGTTTTTTCTTTATATACCTAATAATTATGTTACCGTCTTTTTTACATAATAAGGTTGATACAAATGAACATGTATTAAAAGTAATTATTTTAGTAATTTGTAAGCAGTGTAAGCAGCGATCTTCCACTAAGATGTGAGTGTGAGGTGACCGTAGGACTGCCAGGGAGAGATCTTCAGCTCAATCTCAAAGCATACACTTCTAGCTCTTCAAAGTTTAAAGCTTTACCGGTTAAGGAAAACATAAATAACTAAAAGTTCTTCATATTGTTCTCGAAGATGTTAAGTCTGCCGACCAGTACTGGGCCAGCGTGGTGGACTATGACCTAACCGTGAAGGGTCCTCTGAGAAGAGGCCCGTGCCCAGCAGTGGAAAAGTTTATTTATTGGATTGATATTATTATTTGTTATATAATCACAAAGCAATAATAAAAAATGTACTCACATAATATTTTTTTTCGTAAACTTCAATAATTTTAATTTAATAATATTATAATATTCTACCACATACACACAACACTATCTAGCCCAAACTAAGCAGAGCTTGTACTATGGATACTAGACAATGGATAAACATACATATATACTTTTTTTTTTTTGTAAAAACATACATATTATACATAGAAACACCCAGACCAAGACAAACATCCATGTTCATGCACACAAATGTTTGACTTGTGCGGGAATCGAACCCGCGACCTCAGGCGTGGCAGTCGGTTACACTAACTACTACGCCATAGAGGCCGACAAATCGGGGTGCTACATTTCAATATCCATTAAGTTTATTACTTACAGATAGTACATGTAAGTTGTTTTTCTTCAGACGTATAAGTAGTATCATCATAAAATATAACCCAAATTATGCATTAAATTATGGTTTTATACTAAAACATTAATTTTGAAGATTTACCAGGGTTTATCTTCATCACTGGTGTATATAAATCCGGTGTAAAATAATTAAAACAATGTCAGAATAATTATCGCCGTAGGTAGTATTAAAATAAATTTAACAACACCCAATGATAACTTAAAGGGTAAAATTACATTCAACTAATTTTCATTTCGTTCTTAAACTTTTACAATTTAATATTAAGCCTGCGAGGCGAAATACGAAAGCTCCTCGAGGTATCATGTCAACGGAGGATAATTCTGCCTCGTTTTACTTTTACAAAAAAGAGCTGCTTGGCACTATTATAAAGTTTTGTCACGTTTTCCTTATGTTTTCCAGGATGGCAGCAAAATCCGAAAAGGAAGGTAATTTGTCAGTGTATCTTAGGTGCTAGTCATGGTTTGTTATGAATATATTGTTAAAGTAACCGAATAAAACTGTATTTTTACAGCTAAGGTAATATTCAGTTCTATATGAAGCATAATATGGCATATAAACTGTTACATACACCTACGTTTGTTCTAATCCTGATTGATACGCATGCTCTTGGAAAACCTTACATTGTAAAATTAACTAAAGCATACAAGAATAAAATATATCGCTACGTTGCTAGGGTAAGAACTAAGGATTGCTAGTCAGTTTCTTTAAAGAATGACACCACGTAAATAAGCTTTGGTTTAAGAAACCAAATATATGGCAGGAATATAGTAAGTTAGCACAACGTTTCCATGCTCTAATTTTCAGTAGTTAAGCTGCTTTAGGGGGTGTCCTTTAAAGTTGAACGTCAATTAGTTTTATCCTGACTTACTTACTCCGTAGGCTCAACGACTCAAAATGTCTTGGCCGCCGATGCTAGAGAACGCCACTTTGCCCAATCTTTGGCCACTTCTCACCAATCACCAGCTTGAAGCTCCCTCAGATCCAACTCCACAACATCTTTCCAGCGGTATCTGGGACTTTACACCACGGTCTTCTCCCATTCTCTCAACGTGGCCGAGCTATCCGAGTCTGTGAGCTTTTATTTCTCCCATAATGTTAAGATTGGCTACGAGTTCCTCGATTTCGGCATTTTTGTGAATCCGCTAGCTCCCGTCGGGTCTCTGCACATGGCCCAAGATCTTTCGAAGGAGTTTTCTTTCTGCGACCAATAATTTATTCTCTTCTTTTTGTGTCAGTGTCCATGCTTCGCAACCATACATTAGTATAATTCTTTTTACAGTTTTATAAATTCGTATTTTAGTATTTCGGGTAAGAAGCCTGGACACTTACACTTTGTGTAGATCCGCACTATATCTTAGTGTATTTTGGATGCGGATATCGAAATATAATAAAGTACATTTAGCACAAGGCTTCGCTTATGTTTACCTACATTAAAATTTTTATCCCTCGAAACCAGTTCTTTTTTATGGACAAAAAGTACCCTATGTCGTTTCCTGTACCCCCGACAATCTGTATGCGTAAATTCATAAAGATAAGCCTAGTAGTTATGACGCGAAAGCGTAATAAACAAACAACTCACATTCGCATTTATAATATTATTAAATAAGAATATATAAGTGTGCGAAAATGATAAGTTTATTACTCAATCACGCGTAAACCGTTAAACGAATTGGTATAATAATAATAATATCCTCCGGACCGATTTCGGCCACGGCAGCCAGTCTTAGCGGAGACTGGCCAAATATGCAGGAGATATTATAGTGCACAAGTGCACTCTCTGTTCCCTAACTCTCACAATCCGATGGGACGGTAATCTGACACGACCGGAGAGAGATCAGGCGCAGGACTATCGGCTTTACGTGCTTTGCGAGGCACGGGGCAAATTTCCTAACTCCGGGCTGCTATTGAGATTTCTTAACTGGAAAACCCAATAACTGTTTGTTGGCCCGACCCGGGATCTCATGCACAGCAGTCGCATTCACTACCGCTGCGCCACGGACCATATCTTAAATTAGATAAAAACGTATAACTTTTAATGGCCTGTGCGAATCCCATTAAAATTTGAGCGAAAACAATTGTTCTAAAAGTGACAATAATATACAAATTTATTTACTAAAAGAAAACTACGTACTTAACTAGAATTTGCTTTATTTGATTGCGAGTTGCATAAAAAGATACTGAATGTTTAATATAGCAAACAACAACACTGGATATAGAATACTATACATACATTGGCATACATAGATATGTATTGCTGTCTTTGTTTACGTACAATTCGTAAGCTTGCCAAGTAAAGCGGATATGTGTATTGTATGTAGACAAAGAACCGCTTGTACTCGACTATGAGAGCTCAGGGAATAACGCTTAAAAGGCTGCAAAACGGTCATACAATCTACACAACGTGAAAACCTCTTATACTCTTACTCGTAAAATCATGTACGAAGTAAGTGTTCAAGTGAGTACCTAGATAAGATAGAATTATTACATTTTAGAACATAATATTGTCTTACATTGACGCTAATATTACACATTGAACTTAAATTACTTTATACGGATGTTATTTACAGACTATACGAATGGCGTAGCATTTTAACTTACTACTGCTATTATATAGAGTGTAAGAGTGGGTTTGAATACCACACGGGACCCCGCCAACTCAATGTCGAGGTACACCGTGGTAGGTTTAGTCGGTATTACCGTCTGTCGCCATCATTCCCTCGGTGAGTCCAACATAACTTCTCCGTCACCCCGCGGAGAGGTTATGTTTTCACATTTATAGACTATTAAACTTTTTATATTAAACTAGCGGATCCGACAGACGACGTCCTGTACACACGAAAAAAAAAGGAGGAAAAAAAAACAAATCTAAATCATTCTAGAATCCATTTGAACACACACAAATAATTTCATCAAAATCGGTCTAGCCGCTTAACAAGAGTTTAATTACAAACACAAGCATAGAACATTTATATATGTATATAAAGATTACTCCCAACGTTTCGCTTGCTAAATTTCAATTTTAATACTTTTTATTAGTAACTCGATGTGACATGGTACATATGTATTTATTTCATTTACTACGCAATTAAATGGAGTCTTCCTTGGAAAGTTAATTTACCAAATAATTGCGAGGGCTAGTCTGCTGCTGGAACCATTGTGTTGAGAGAACTAGTCAGCCTAGGTACTGCGTTACCGTATCTAGCTGCTTCCAGATGCACTGCTGGGAGGCTCCTTTCATACACTCACACACAAAAATTGGTTATTTGGTGACTTTACGAAAGAGCTGGCTTGTGATAGTGTACCAATTAACGTATATAATATAAAATTTATATTATATACGTTAATTATAAATACATATAAATAAATGCTGCTATGTTATTTTATACCCGATTCAAAGCAAATTATTTTAATTGCTACTTAACTCTTCTCCATTTTACAAATTTGGATTACCCGACAGGGTCCATAATGATCTAATTTACTTATACGTGTACCTTTGTAGGTATAGCATTATCAAATGGAAAAAATATTGAGTACTAGAATTTGTCCGTGACTTAGGTCGCGCTTATCTAGGTTTTGTCAATCCTTTTTATCCCCAAAATAATTTTGTTTGGATAAAAGGTATGTCCTATGTCCTAATTTGTACTTCAGACAACGTGTATACAAAATTTCATAATGATCGGTCGTGTAGTTAAGGCGTATTAGTGTAAAAAAAGAAACTCACATTAACATTTATAATATTAGTTAATAATGAGTATCAACCAGTGTAAGAGATGTAATGTTGATACGCCCAGTAACCACAGAGGCTCACATACCTCGTTCAATAAACTAACTTTTAACACCTCGAAACCCCAAAACCGAAAAATTAAATTAAATTAAAATTAAATTCGATTTTCCAATAGTGTACCCAACGCGCGAGCGATATCTCTGGTATGGACAAGTACTCGAAAGCTTTTGGTAACCGCATACCTCATATGGTCGTTTGCTAGCATGGTACGATGAAAAAGGTCTTGAAATGTTGATACCTTATTGCATATTTTAAAAAAAGGTTTATGTTCAGTGATATATTCTATCTAATCCTAATTAATATTACAACTGCTAACTACTCGACCAATCGTCATGCAATCTCGCGTACACGTTGTCAGGGGTACAAAAAAGGACATACATACATACGTAGAGTATACCAGGCAGCTAGAAAAAAATTATAGGACTGCAAGAATTTTTTTATAGTGCTCTTTACTTTGTTACTTTTTTTAGGACATTACTTTACCTTTTGTGTAAGTTCCTAAAAAGTATCCAAACAAATATCCCCATCCAATACGGCCCAAATCAAGAATCAAACCTAGGATAGCGTTAAGGTTAGCGCAAAGTTAGCGCAGGGGGCTTAAGAGATTGGGAGGAGCGAGTGGCCCAGCCCCGCTACGGGGTGAGGACAGTCGAGGCTGTCCGTCCGGTGCTAAGGCAGTGGACGGACAGACGGCGCGGACCGCTCACCTACCGGCTTACTCAGGTGCTCTCCGGACACGGCTGTTTCGGAGAGTACCTGTGCAAGATAGCCGATAGGGAGCCGACAACCAGGTGTCACCACTGCGGGGAGTGCGACCGGGACACGGCGCAGCACACGCTGGAGGAGTGTCCGGCGTGGGCCGAGGAGCGCTGTGCCCTGGTCGCCGTGATTGGCCCCGACCTCTCGTTGCCGACCGTCGTATCCATGATGGTCGGCGACGACAGGTGCTGGGGTGCAATGAGGTCCTTCTGCGAGGCTGTCATCTCGCAGAAGGAGGCGGCGGAGCGGGGAGAGATCCTTACGCCCCGGACATCCGCCGCCGGAGGAGGGGGCGCAGGAGACGCGCTTATGTCGCTCTCCTGCCCCCCACCTAAGGGTTCTGGGTGGCAAGGCCTCAGGGGACCCTGCCACCCGTGAGTAAGAACCCATAGAGGGCGCGCGCGGTGTTCCCGCGCGCCTTCTAACGTCGAAAGGGGAGAGCGGTGAAATGCTCTCCCCCGGGGACGAGAGGAAGTCGGGTCCCATTGACCCGACCGGCACCCACACGGGGGGGCCTGCTATGGATGAATCTTTTTAGACTCCCAACAGGCCTCCCCCACTGGGTGAGAGAGGGAACACCCCAGGTTTTTTTAGTGGGTATACCAGCAATAGGCTGGTGAGTCCCACACGCCTCGCCGGTGCTGCGGGTAGTGCATCAAGCATTTTTTCCTGGGTATCAAAAAAGAAAAAAAAAAAAGGGGGCTTAAGAGATAGGCACGCTACGATCGTGGCGGTAAGTCCCGTTATTCAGGACAGCTGGCCATTGCTTTGGCCAGTTCCTGTGTCGCATAGGCCGGCAAGAGAGTTGTCACCATTGCGGCGCGACTGCCGCGACGTTGTTGAGGACACGGTGTTGCACACTTTGGCGGATTAACCCACCTGGGCATCGTAGCGCCGTGAGTTGATCGCGGCAGTCGGTATGGCTGCCATCTCGCTCCCGGCCGTGGTTCAATCTATGGTCCAGAGCGAGACGTGGAACGCCGTGGCTTCATTCTGTGAGGAAGTCATGTCCATCAAGGAGGCGGTGGAGCGGGGCAGGGAAAGCTTAAACTCTCTCCGCAACCACAGAACTGGGCACCTGAGGGTGCGAGATGATCCCCAGCCACCCTGAGGTTTGACCTGGGTTTGTTGGGCTTCGTGGGCCTGCCCGACACCCGATCAGCACCACGTCACGTGCGTGTTCCCACGCGCGCCTCTGTGTGTCCATCCCTCCCTCAAGGGGAAAAGTAGGGATTAAATGTAGTGGTGACCAAAGGGTAATCTTGTTGTGTAGTGGCCTGCCGTTTCATACGGCGGGCCGAAACCTCGGCAGGGTCGCGACCGCATGTGAAAGTGATTCGCGCGGCCCGGCCGATTGTGGTTTTGTCGAGAAACATCGTGGTAAGTGTAGTTGGTATTACCGGGCGGTCCATTATCATCATTAACATCTCTCTTTTACCGCGGTGAGTCCGACTTAACCCCTCCGCCCGCCCCCATGGAGGGGTATGCGTCAGTGCATTCCCACACGTAAAAAAAAGAAAAGGGTAGCCCCCTTTTCATTTTTTATGTAAGAGACGTCAGAAATAATTAAATTTAATTTCCACAAAATCCCGGGAATTCTTACAGAGTCCCGGCGTTTATCCTCACTATATATTATATCTTCTAACGCCAATTGATACGCCGGAGCAAGTGCCCCGCATGACACCGTAGCGACGCGGCGATGTACAATATAAAAGTCTTTCCATCAAAATATATATAGATACATATTTATATCTTGCTTGCTTTAGTGGCGCTGCGGCATATAATGCAAATGCTAGTGTAGGATTTCGAATTCTATTCTCGGATCGAATTGAACCGCGAAGTAAACCACCTATTTCATCAAAATATGGCTGACGCTGACAGATGCTGGCGGTCTTTGTTCTGTTCAACTTGTAATGAAAATTTATTTTGTTAATAATTGGCTTAGAAGACGTTGTTCTAGTCTCTCCGATAGATGGCGTAAATCAGTTACGTAGTCGACCACAACGGTTCTATACATGTATTAATGTCTATGTTTGCTATTACTGTTTGTCAACATTCTACTTTATTTTACGTAAACAATAATGTATAATTTACATTCATAATAATTATTACTAGTGTTCGCCAACAAAGTAAAGGAAAATTGGTTGACAAACAGCGGCAGGAAAGAAAGAATAAGTTAAGTTAAATTAAAGTATAGCATTTACCTAAGTCTATTTAGAAAGTTGATTTGTGCGAATACATCATATTCGGCAGAGCTGGCCTAAATAGTAAAATCCATACCATAACAAAAGCATGGCGCAAGTAAGTCTCAACTTGTGGTCTTCACCCCTTGTTATGTCATAGTTGTATGATCCCCATGGACCATTCCTTCTTAATTGTTGCGGTAATCCACTTTAGAGATTGACCAAACAAACTTTCATAAAGATGTGTTAGCTGTTTACAACACTATAAAGGTCTATCCACAAACATCAGGGTCGTGCCCGGGATGTGGAAAGACCATGCCCCGTCACGGGCTCAAAAAAATATTGGTGTGTACATTTTATATGAACACGTTCACACACGTCCGTGCCCGAGCCGGCACGGCGACGGAGCTTAAGTGTACTAGCACGGCCACGGCCCTGTAACGTCCCGGGAACGGCTCTGATATATGTGGATAGACAGTACAGTGTAGAAAGTGCAACTTAGGTAATGCGACGGTATTTAATGCTAATTCTTTACTCGAAGTCTCAGTTTCGATTCCGGAGTCGAGCAAAATATTAATTTCAAGAATATCTCAATCCCCTTTCAATACTTGATTGATGTGAACATACAAGAACTTACAATTAGGGGCCCATAGTCACAAAAAAAGCAATAAAACAAAACTAAAACAATTGAAAAAATTAACTTCTTCATAAACAAAAAAATTAAAATAATAATATTTATCGTAGTAACTACAAAACAATTATCTCTGGCAAACTGCGAGCCACTGCAGCTCAAGCTCATGATAACTAAGCTCAATCTACATAAATCCGTGGCCGACAATCGGTAGACATACAAAAAAGAACCTTCATGTTGAATATTCTAAAATCTTTTCCATTCATGCCCTCGGTTAAAAACTAAACGTGCATAACCACATAGGTATCCCTACAAAACCCAGCCCACAAGATTCGACGTAAGCGGTTCTATTTTCGCATTGCCCATCTCAATTGTCTACGTTTCTGTTTATATAGCGCCGATTGTTTGAACCGATGTTTGGACTGCAGTTAACTCGATTCCATTCACGAAGTTAAATGGATGAAATGCAGCGATTTATTTGCCTGGTTTGGTGCCTATGATGGCTTTGTTACTGGTTAATAGATTTTTATATTCTTTTATATCTTTATTTAAGGATTTTCGTCGGTTTTGATAATGTTGTTTAGATTTGTCATCGAAGTGATTATATGATAATTATCATTAACTCTTGTTTGTTAATAGGCATCGTCATTATTATAAAAATATGTGCAAAGATTTGGTAGTGTATGTCAAATATAAACTAGATGACTACTCGATCTAGCTTTTAACTGCATCTTTTCCTAGTAAAGGTTTATATAGACTATTAGTGATAGACAGTCAGTGCTAACCCGAATTGTGATCGTTTACATCGCTGTCAATGGGCAACGAGCCTAGAAGACTAGCAACATTGCCACTTTAGACATCATACTAATTCTATGTGCAAAGAAAAATCCAGCTGTCTTGTCAGGTGAGGCGTCGATCTGACGCTTAGCTGGATCTCTATAAAAAAGACCTAGCACTTAGATCCCATGGCCCTGGCGTTTTCATCTGACAATGTAATTAAGTAGGTATAATTTATAACATTTTCTCAACTTATTTAATTACTAGCTTTTGGCTAAGTACTGTTAGGAACAGTACTTTTAAAAAAGTACTATATATTTCTCGGTGATAATACAGCTTTCTAATGGTGAAAGAATTCCTAAAATCGATTTAGTAATTTTGCAGTAAATCCTTACAAACAAACAAACGAAAAATTAAATATTCTTTCCTCTTGATTTCAAGGCTGCTGTAAAATATTTTATTTCTGACTTTCTATTAATTAACCACAAACTGCAACATGCAATAATAAACAGCCTACTCATTCCGAGAAACTAAAACCGCACAAACGTTGAGTACGCGGATGGCAACAAATCAACAACACCGTCTTGCGGTGTCTACGTACTCCTCAACTGAAACTTGTTCTGTTAAATAACATTTATGTGGAGAGAGCATAATGATGAAATGTAGCGGTTCCACTTTAATTTGGTTTGGGTTATCTGTGGTTTGATTGTATGATGCTACAATGGCCTCCAGACTTGAGACTGACTTGACAGAGTTTCGACTGCATGAATGGTGAAGATATTTAAGTGGACGCCTCGCGTACGAGTGTTGTGGGTTCGAATCCCACACGGGGCAAAAATTTGTGTGATCCACAAATGGTTGTTCCGAGTCTGGGTGTTCTTTGTGTTCGATGTTTGAATGTTTGTAAAGTATATAATTATATCCACACTGCTTTTTATATATGTAAGTGTGCGATGCGTCATTAACCGTACAATCTTGGTAACGCGTTATGCACAAATGTATTCGGATATCATTCAAATGCGCATCACTGTCTCAGACGAATTACGATCCAGTCGCTAATCGATCTTAAATCGATATTTCATTCTCAGAAAACGATTAATCAATCTCAAATCGTAATACGTACTATTCGAATACTCTAGCTGTTATCTACTTTGCTTAGAGTATCATTATAATAAACTGAAAACGTTTTCTTTATACGACACAACATACTCTAATAGTAATGGGTAACCTACATTGCAAGTAATCTAAAACTTACGATGTTGAATACGCCATAAAGGAGTTACTGGCAATCGCGGGCTGACGACTGAGCTCATAACCTTTGTACGGGGATGTACCCTACCACAAAATAAAAAGCCACGTGTAGACTGGCCTCAGTGGCGTAGAGGTACGGCTGTAAATGAGGTCTTGGGTTCGATTTTGACAAAGTTCTAGAGATTCTAAGTAGTAATACAACATGGCTCAATATTACTGGGCTCGCCAACTAGGAGTTAAAAGTACATCAGGAACATATAAAGTGTAATACACTTCCTATAGGTTAGAGAGAAATGCGACATGAAAGTGCATATAGTGACAAGAATAGAAAAGTTGTTATGTTAAGCTGGTTTGGGTATGTAGAAAGAATGGACGAAAAAAGACTGACTAAAGTAGTTTAGTAAGTTTATAAGGCTAGTTTGAATGAAACAGTCGCAAGGGGAAGACCTAGGCGAACGTTTCTCATTGAAATTAAACTCATTTGTACGGATTTTATCGCGTTGTTTATTTAATACATTATAATACATAATTATTATGTAATACTGTGTTAAATAAACAACGCGATAAAATCCGTATAAATCATTTTAATTTCAATGAGTCATTTGCGTGAACAGAAGACAATATTACGAACGTTTCTCGATCAGATCGGAGACGTTTTGGACAAAGGCCAGGTTAAGAGTACCTTAAACCGGCGAGCATGTATGAGGAATGTGATGAAAGTGAATGAAGCCAGAGAAGTGTGTCAGGATCGTAACAAACGGAAATCCGTAGTCTCTGCCTACCCCTCTGGGAAACAGGCGTGAATCTATGTATGGATGTACACCTCCTATCCTTTCAGAAATATAGGCGTAAAAAAAAAGTTTAATGTATGCAATAATAAATACTGCTCGGATGGCTTAGTGATTTAAGTGGTTGCCTTGCCACTGAGCAGTGTTGTGGGTTCGAACCCACACTAGACAAAAATTTGTGTGATCTACAAGTGGTTGTGCCGAGTCTAGATGTTCTTTGTGTCCGTTGTTTGAAAGTTTGTAAAGTCTTTCGTGACACAGGAATTATACCTACCACGGGAGCTGTCTTTTTAACACGCTTTTATTTGGTTAATTTGTATGTTAGTATGTATACAACGGAAACTTTGAACATGGATTTGACCCCCCTTCAAAACGTCGGATTAACTCGAAATTTAGCATACTTATCAAGGACAAAAATTTTGAAAAATAATATGAAAATATAATAATCACTTATAAAAAATAAAAATAAATAATAGATTAAAAACTTAAATCATGCTTTATTAAAAAATGAAGACTAAAAAAATAAAAAATAATTTAATAATTAAAAAAAAACGTGAAGTGCTTTCTAAGATATTTTGAAAACCCCTTTTTTATTTTGGCTTTTTTAAATAAATCGGGTTTTTCAGTTTATTTGAACTATTATTTATTTATATTTTTATTACTTTTTTTCTAAATTATTGTAATTATTGTCATCGGTCCTCGATAAGTATGCAAAGTTTCAAATCAATCTCTCGGTTTGAAAGGGATGAAAATCACGTTCAAAGATTCCGTTACATAGATACAAACCGAGCTAAAACAAAACGTTTTAAAAAATGTTCCTTCCTTTGCTAATCTGTCTAATGCTTTATATGTATTATAGTTAAGTGAGTACAGTATGCGTCGTTCCTTTAAATGTAAGCGTTTTTATCGCTAGCCACAAAAACTAGAACCGAGCATTGCACATATGGGCTAGTGGTTTGAATAGTCGCCTCGCCGCTGACATCGCCCCAAGTATCGTAGGCTCGATCCCCGTACGGGACAAAAACTTGAGTGATCTACAACAGATTGTTCCGAGTCTAGCTGTTCTTTGTGTCCATTATTTGAAAATTGTACAGTTCCCGCGACATATGCATTTAATGCTGTACGGTAGTTGCTCTTATAAAATAATTCCTGTATTGTATAGGTAAAAAATTCTGTAACTATATCTACACGAAGTTATTTTTGCATTGTATCCATTGTGACTTTCATATAACTGACACAAAGAACTCATAGTAATCCATTCAAAGTAGACATCATCCCTTGCATAAATTCTCAGAAAGCTGGAAATTGGCGTGAATGTTAGAGAAACCATTATTATGAAACTGTGAAATCTCCTCATCAATACTATGTATGCAAAAAAAATTATACAAGCTCAAAGTCGACAAAAATTGGATTTATATTTTCTTTTTGCGAAATGATTAGTTTTATCGTAAAAATAGCTTAACCAAAATTATTGTAGTTATTTTTCCAGCTAACTTGACCGGACTATATATGGAACATTTGGCGCAATGGAAGCGTATAGTTGACCACTTGACCGGCTTCTACATCGGTGTAAGGCATGCACATGACAACAATATTATACATGAATAGATAGCCGCAGATATATTCAATGGACATAGCATTTGGTCAGACTGTGCTGTACATCTGTAATTTTCTAACCCAATAAGCAAAGGGTTGTTAATGTCTTGTGCAGTGTAGAGTATGCATGTAAGCATATTATATCTATATGCTGTTTAAAACCTAGTGAGCCTTTGCTCAGGCTTATTCGTTGCCAAACTGCCTTGAAAAAGCTTTGTGCTGAAGCAAAACACGTGTTGACGCATATTTTGTGTTTGAAATAGCATACTGCAAGTTAGAGTACGTCCGAATCCCACGACGTGGCCGTCCCTTTTCAGAGGAGTTCGGTAAAGTCAACCTTTTTTTATTGCCTTATTTGGGGTGGGCAATCCGAGGTGCGCGGCATGTTCCTCTGTTTCCAATTATTTTATTACTTATTGGTTTATTTATGTGGAGTGTGATGTCTCTCCAATACAGAGAGATCATTCCTGGCGGGCCGCAGCACAACGGTTAATGCTAAGAACTTGTATATATTGTATCTTGAAGTGTAAACTTCGCTTGCGATATTCTGGATTGTATGAAGTATGGTATAGTTGTGTATTAAGCCATCTCTTGTTGTATGTACTTCTTTGATCTTGTTCATGTTGTCAGACATTTTTATTGGGTTTTGTATCAAACAAAACCCAATAAAAATGTCTGCACGGTTTCGTCCACTTTTATTATTACTGCTCTGCACTCGTGGCTTATAGCGTGCTGTTATATAACCTAAGTGACTTTTGGATAAAGAAATATCCTAGTGATGAAAGAATTATTATAATCGGTTCAGTAGTTTCAGAGTTTATCGATTACAAGCAAACAAATCTTTCTTCTTCTTAATATACTAATATTATTAATATGTACATTAAATTTCATCTTAAATCGCCATCGCTCATGGCAATGATCGCAGTACTTACCGCAAGAAGTTGCAGCCAGCTAGCGGTTAGATGCACGTGCTTCAAATAAAACTACACCGACCAACTCAAGGATACACGGGATAAACCTTTAAAATAACCGACATTAGAAAAACTAGGGCAAACATTGTGCTTTATTTGTGCTAGCTTGGATGTTAGCTTAGAGAAAAGAGTCAATGGAATATAATTTATTTAGGTATCTCTATAAATCTGTACTTACTGTTATATTAGTGTACCAAGACTATGTGGATTATTAATAGCAATGAAAATGGAGAAGATTCTATAGTTGCAGGCTATGTACAATTTGTTTTTTTACTGTCGATTTTCTATAAAGATCTGTACCCAGAAGTAGTTTTTATCTGTTTGTTCGCCTCTTTACATATTTTACAACATCTCATAAACAATACTAAACCGATTTCGATGTAATTTATACATTCTGACAACTTAAGCATCAATGTAAAATTTTAGCTACGTTTCGTCTACTGCTACACAGTAGAGTGAAAGATAAAGATGTCTCGTTCCTGTGACAATTTTGGAATCAAATGTATATTAAAATACTTTTATATAGAAATTTTGTGTAAAAATCCAAGTCAATCCATCAACTTCTTTTCGAGATTTGCGATCACAAACATGTAGTATAGATAAATTTTATAAAGAGTAGTATTCCGGGCACCGTTTAGGTAGCCAGAATATTCTGTGCTTAGCTTGGATGTCATTGTAGCTATTAAGGATTGCCTAACAAAATAACTCAATACCTAAACATTTTCTATTCGAAGAGAGATATGTGTTATTAAGTAAGTATAAATTAATTGTTAAACGCTAAACGTTTGAACTTAGACCAACAAATACGTTTTGTAGGACAAAATGTTTAAATTCAGAGAGGGTGTACGCTAGGGTCATATTCTGTCGCCTACCCCGTTTAATATATTCGGGGATTTGACACTGCATGTGTGGGGAAGTGTCATCATAAGAATATTGAACGTAACGTAAAGGAATATCAGTATATAATTTATGGTAACCAGAGACGGTAGCTGATAGCTATTTATTGTTGCGTTTTCGAAAATGAGACAGCGCTATACGCTTTTATATATAGCTTTGTCTTATTCTGGTGCTTTAAATAATAATGCAATAAGAGATTGTGGTACGATTCCTGTTAACGTAATAACTTTTTGCTGTCCGACCCGGGCATCTTATTTGGTACCATATAATTTTCAGCCGTACCTATAAATTAGTCACTAGATGGACGACGACAGGTAAGCAATCAGGCAGATGTTTAAGTGTATTTTAGATATTATATGATATATATCGTACTATTACGTCTATTTTGTCCGCGGCTCCGCGCGTGTAAATGTACGTTATTTAGATTTCTATTCCTCGGGAACGGTACTATTTTCTGCAAGAAAGGTACCTTTACGGCCTTCAGTTCTACTATAAGACATTTCAAGGTTGTCCATTAATAACCGGACATTCTGTATAATAGCAAGAAATTCATTGGTTGAACTCAGCTTGTAGATTGTTAGGTGTAATAGTTCAGCTGTTAAAGAAAACGAATTTCAAACTAATATTACTGTAACTTGGTTACAATGTAGCAATATCTTACTACAGTGTTGATTAAACTTTACATACTTCAGAGCAATTCAAAATTATGTTACCATCTTTGTTAAAGTTAGCTAAACTCCAGGCGATTCTTCATGTCCATGAGTTTTTACGAGCCGACATTAATTTTCAAGAAGTGCTTACTTTATCCAAAGAGCGGCGAGGGAATTAAAAATGCATTTGAGCCGTTTACCTCCACTTCACTCTAACAAGATATAAGGCGGAGTAATGTGGTCGGAACTGTATGATTTTATGTTTGTATTTTTTATTGACAGATGTTCGGTCTTAGATTTTATCGTGAAAATATTTGAGACTCGATTCAACGAGAGGTCTGTATCCTATTAAAGCAAAATCTATAGGTACATAATAATTAAATTGTAACAAGTCATGTCTGTACATAGAAGATGTTTAAGAAAAACATGTAAGGAGTCTTTATAAGAGCTATAGAAGTCAAAACAATTATTTTTAGAATTTTTGTGTGTTTGTATGTTAGTGCGCGCATCTCGCAAAAACTACTAGATGAAACTGAATGCGGTTTTCTCATTAACATTGGTGGAGGTTTCAAGTGGAGTATTAATAATAAGACTATGTTCAATTAATAAAAGCAACTTTTCTAAGCACCTGGTATACTTTTGGCAGACTCGCCGGACTTAAAGTAGTACTGTCGCCAGTCTTCTGTAAGAGGATAGCTCTGCTCTGAAAGAGCGTCTCACTCAGTCGTGCCATCACCAGTGGGATTCTAAACTTCTGCACTAGAAAAGAACGTGACAGATATAATTTCGTATGTTTCCACGTTAGACGAGAAGAAAACAGAGCGTAAAATTAAGTTGTGCTATCAATTACGTCACTACACGACGAAATAACTCTAAGCAGTATTTTGGAACTACAGTTTAGAGTTTACTAGGAACTCAGTAATATTATGACGGCGCCATGTGGTCCGTTTATTTATACGGCTAAAGTGGTCCGCCATTTTGGTCACGGCTGCCAATCTTCGTAGAGAAGCGCGATCTTTATCTTTATCTATCTGTCCGGCAACACAAAAGGTCACGGTCAGGTACACGGTGGAGTCGACTAGAGTGCGTACCAACAAGTTTGGGTCCTCATACCTCTGCCGAACGATCAAGGCATGGAATTCTCTGCCAAGGCACGTGTTTCCTTCTTCCTTCAATCCTGGGTCCTTTAAGCGGGGCGTGAAAAAGCACCTTCTCAGGCCGTCAAAGATCCGATGCGATGGTAATCTGACACGACCAGAGAGAAAATAGGCGCAGCGTCTTTACATGCTTACCGAGGCAAGAAGGTTTGCAACCGCACCGCCTACTTTATAATTTCTTGAAAATTTCATGACGGATAAATCCAAACGCTTTTCTTAGACCGGCCTGGAATGGAAACCGAGATCTCATGCAAAAAAATCACATTTACTAATTCTGCATCACCAAGGAAGTTAATGTGCAGACGAAAACATATGACTAGTTAATTATTGACTATATATATATTATAAGAGAGCAGCGATAGCTCAGTGGGGAGACCAACAGACTGCAATGCAGGGGGTCTCGGGTTCGAACCCACGTCGCGCATCTCTGACTTTCGGAAGTTATATGACTTTTCGAAATTATGTGCGTATTGATTGACAATGATCGCCTGCTCCGTGCCTCGGAGAGCACGTTAAGCCGTCGGTCCCGGCTGCCATGAACATCTATGGCAGTCATTATTGGGGAAGTCGACACAAAAGATCCCACTGGGTCGAAGTATCGCCGGTCTGTACTGACTGGCCCCCACACAAGATAAGATAAGATAATTATTGACTGATTCGAACTCACTGGTCATCGTATAGGAGTGTTTCTTTAATTTCTTTCTGTATTTTTTTTTGCTGTCGGAACACATTACAAGGCTATTGATGGTTCTGTAACTTGTAGGTTTCCCTAAAAGCGTCAAAATTAAATTTTAAGCAGTTGGAGATGTCGCAAAGGTATGTATTGAAAGGCTACTCTTGTCAAGTTGTTCCATTTTTAAGGTATAGTTGTTAAGGATTTACGTTAAGTTCTCTGAAAATGGTTTAGGAGTAGCGCCTACTACTGTAATATAGGTCATCGAAGGATATATTCTGGAAAAATAATCTTTTAAATACAAATCAAAACACTGCCTTTGTGGCCCAGCCTTAGTATAAGCGACTAATGCACATGAGGTTTTCAGGGTTTTCTGGGTCAGGGAAAGTATTTGCAGACTTTTTGCCCAGTAATTCTTAGCAGTACGGAGTCAGGACATTGCTTCAGGTAATCCGCAATAGGCTCGCCGCTTAAACATAGTTGAAGAAATATAGGTATAATATGCCTCTGCCTAACCCTTCAGGCACATAAGCGTGAAACTATGAGTGTTATAAAACTGAAATTTAATTGTAAAGTATATCAATTTCGGATAAAATATAAATAGCGTTGAAATTCAGAGTGCTTGTAAATAATCGAATTGAATTGTAGAGTATAAATTTAATTTAAAGAATAAAAAACGTTACATCTCTTGTCGTTTTGTGGTTAATTTTACTTATATTTAAAATACCTGATTAAACAATATTTTCGTAATTACATGCACATAATTGAATTAATCATAATATTATAAATGCGCGCCGTAACTACTCGACCGATCATCATATAATTTCACATACACGTTGTCATCTATTAAAGGACATAAAGTACATTTTACTCACATTCCATTTACAATTTTAGTAAGGTTGGTCATTGCGAAACATACACTGTGATATCTCGCCATACTTACCAAGGATTCTTTTCCGATGGGAAGGGGTATGACACATTCCACGGGTATCACACATATTTAACTTAACTCTGATGTGATGGGATAGATTTTAATATCAAATAGAAAAGCGAGCAATGGATCCACCAACTCAGCTACATCATTTTGTAATACTAGATACCGTTACCGTTATTTAAGTTAAGTGTAAGCGAGAGAGAAAGTGAAATATCCTTTAGTACACATCCCACTATTTCTCATACACTATTAAGAATATTGATTACTAATTTATTTTGCAACCAATTTTAATTTTGTTCTCACAAAGAGGTCTTATTAAATTGATATTTTCTGTTGCGCTCAAAATAACAACAACCTGAACCTACAAAATGATTAATTCACCGATATATTTAAGTCAAGTTCAAAATCATTTATTCATTGAAGTCACAAAGTAACACCGATGAACGTCAAAGAATATCGGGTAGTAAGTTTACTGAAATGCCGCCATTTACCTATATTTATTAACGTTAGTCACTAGGATGAGTCTATGAGAAGATACAATCAAGACACGCGCGGCCACTCTTTTAAATCACCATCTATCTATACTAATATTATAAAGCTGAAGAGTTTGTTTGTTTGGTTGAACGCGCTATTCTCAGGAACTACTTATTCGAATTGAAAAATATTTTAGTTTTGGATAGCCCATTTATCAAGAAAGGCTTTGATCGTAGCGTGATGTTACAAAGCCTATATTGTAACATCACGCTACGACCAATAGGAGCGAAGCATCAATGAAAAATGTTGCAAGGACGGGGAAAATTCTCTTATGTGAGGTAGACGAAGTTACACGGGTCAGCTAGTTAAAATATAATTTCAGTATTTACAACTCATGTGAAAGGTGTTGCAGACGTTATACCACACATTACTGACTAATGAAATCTTAAATAATAAAAACAATAGTAATGTACTGTACATGGCTTTTGATATGGTAGTCCCAATATAATATCCAGTTTCACTACAGCATTCAAAAGGTAACTCGTTGCACAGGTCTGTGCAAATTATTAGCTTTATTATTAGCGAGAAGCAGTTTGCACAGTGCTTTATGCAATCTGCAAGAGAGTGGATGTCCACGAGCTAATATCATTAATAATAAATGTTATCTGAATATTTTTGTATGACTGAATCAAAACGGTGAAGAATTTAGAATGCAGTGTATATCAGCAAAGACAATATTAGATTCAGACGGCACAGATGGCGGAGTGGTTTAAGCAGACACCTCGCACTTGCCACTGCGCCGAGTGTTGTGGGTTCGATCCCCGAATGGGACAATAATTTATGTAATCCACAAATAATTGTTCTTCGTGTCCGTTGTTTGAATGTTTGTTAAGAGCCCCGCAACACAAGATTTATTGGGTATTATTTTTATAATAAAAAAATACATTTAGTTATTAAAGTTGACTATATCGGTTGCAAGGTGGGAGTGAATGCGACTGTTGTGCATGAGGACTCTGGTTCGATTTCTAATTCGTTCATTAGGTTTTACTGTCAAGAAATTCGCTGTAGAAGTACGTTGTCTATAAGACTACACTAGCAATATGCTCACCCTTTATTATATGGGACTTAAAGTTTATCTGGCGAATGTGGATGTAAAACACATCTGTCTTCACCTTTCGAGTATAAGCCTGAGAATATAGTTATGTTTATATAATAAAAAAAAATTTTACAAAGGCGTCTCATTCAAGTTCGATATCGTCGAAGAAGCCTCTATTCTATTCTTTGTTCTTAAAGTTCACTAATTAAATTATTTATTTTTATTTTCTAACAAATGTACAATTATATGCAATCACGTGAGATTTAAGACAAAAAGTTACACCCAATTACAAGCAAACACTACATGCACTAATAGAGATACCTATAAACGTCAAAACGATAAATTATGAAAATGCACAACTTAAACTTGGTTAATTTATCACAGTATTGGTTATCCCTCTTTTTGCTGTAGTAAAATTTTTCTGATATTCTAAGACTTGCCACGGTAATAGAAGCGCAATCACTATTAAATGAAACGTGTAGTACCCAATTCCCAAAATATTTTTTTCTTATAGCCATAGGTACGTGTATATAAAAAAACACAATAAAAACGTTTGTCTGTTAACTAATTGAGCCGCACCGGTACACCGGCGGCCAGTCACAATAAATTTTCAGGTTAACGACATCCGCCATTTTAATTAGACGCCACAACGATATCATTTGTAGTACGTTTGCAATCGAAAGGCTAAGGCTAGCCGAACATTGAGTTACGATTTTCCAGCCCTGCCAGATTTTCCATTTTTTTATAGTTAATAGTAGCAGTTTCTAAACAGTAAAACGGATTTCGTAACGTCAGTCGGTATACGGATGCCAAAGTCCAAACTTAGTGCTTTTATTATTACTAGCGGTCGCCTAGTGGTCAAAATTCGACCAAAATTCCTAAGCTTGGTACTTTGTTTTCTTTTTTCTTTATTACATATAAATAAGATATAGGTAACCCTAGTTACAAGGAATTGTACGACGTCAGACGAACAATGCCGAAATACTACTAACGCGATTCGACTGCGTGTGTCAAATGCATGTTTGTGTGCGTGTAGTGTTTTTTTATTAATTTAATGTATTTCTAATGCATGTTTTATAAAAATATTAGAATTCGCCCCTCCTTCTCCATATAAACTTTAACTGTGCCAAATTTCATACTCCTCTGTCGGCGCAATTTTCGTAAAAAGGGGTACAAAGTTTTTGCTTCACGCATTAATATATAGATGTTCGGCATGGTTAAGTTGACCGGTTTAATAACATTATGAATATATTTGCGTTTGTTTAAAATAGCCAACATTACATCAATCGATATCATAGATTTACGCATTTGAATAATCATCAACATTTCGAATTATTCGAATACTGGACAATCGAAGGGTCAATTATTTATTAATATTATATTATATATTTATAATAGCATAGCGCTAGTAAGAATATATTTAGTGACATTGCGTTTTCTCAACTTTTCCTTTTGTCCAGCCATATCGTTTGTCTTTTTAACCCCCGACGCAAAAACGACGGGGTGTTATAAGTTTGACGTGTCTGTGTGTGTGTGTGTGTGTGTGTGTGTGTGTACTAGTAGAATACTATACACTATGATAAATTTCAAATCCAAGATGGCCGCCACCAGAATATTACATATTTCCACAAATTATAATTGTTCAATATGGGTAACAAATGAATATTGTGTCGGGGGTTCTTTAAATTTTAAATTTAGTTAAACATGAAAATAGAACGAATACCTACGGTCAATAAAAGTCCGCTACTCCTCCTCGGAGAACTGGCGTAAATCTATTTATGCATGCATATAGAAAGAACAAACACACATTTGCATGCATATTATTACTGAGCATAGTTAGGATTACTCGTGTAAACTGAGATAGCTCAATTTCAAAATGGATGTTTCTAACTAAACCTCGTTTTGAATAAGAGGTTTTGTTATAATTAGACTAGTTTTAATTAAAATGTTTCAGCACAATTTCGCTTTCATTTGGAAAATGAATCATATTATTCGCATTAATTTTGATGATTGCAATGTTTTTTTATGTACCTTGTAAGCCTGTTTAGTGCTTACTGAACAAACACAAGACAAAAAAGTTGACGTAGATAATTTTCAGTGTTAGGAAGTAATTTTTCAGTCGATCTGCACCAGTTTGCCCATAATCCTCTCTTATACCTTTTTACATTTTGCTAGTTTGATTGACTCGTTAATTGAATTTATTTATACGCGTTTTGAAATACTTCTTACATACAGACATCTTTTGAAATTGGACTACTTGATTCGGGTTTTATTGCAGTTTGAATTCAATTTCAATACAACTTGTTTAACAATAGCTCTCGCCGTCTAATTCAAAAACATTACTGAAAAAGGTGTTTCTAAAAAACAATGTTGGTTTTGTTAATCTTTAATTCGTTAATCTTAAATCAGACACAAATTAATAATCATCATAAATAATAAATTAATACATCCTTTATTGTCCTTACATTTCACTAAGTATTTTAAAGCAGAATCCAAAACTATTATTCTATTATTAACATGATATGAATTTATACTTCTTCTCATAGGCTCAACCCTTTGCCTGAATCTATTAACTAACCTAAATGAAGCTTCAGAAACTTAGTGAACTCACTCATCTATTTTGAAGTTTATAAGTGTTACTTTGTGACCTAAATAAATAAGTCATTTTTGACTTTTAATTTGACTTACTTTCCCTGACATTTGGTTTGCTTTTAAGTATAGACAACGGCGATGGTGGTATTTGTTTCAATCTTTAAGTGTAAAGTTATTTTTAATCCTCCGAAATTATTTAAATGGTTACTTTGAATTATAGAATACTCTTACAAATTTTTATGCCTGAAGGTACTGATTGTATCTTTATAATTTATGTATATTGTGCATTGTAATAAGGATGTTTTGTTTATTTAAATAACATTTTGGAGCAATTTGCGCGCAAAGCAAGCATGACTTTTGTTTTTCAAGTATCTGTGGTTTATCAAACCTTAAGTAATTAAGTAATGCCCCAGATGCACGTGTGTACACAGAGCAGTCTTAATCGAATGTTTATATTTTATAACAGCCATGTGTTGTCTATTAATCACTGTAATTTTAACTTAGGAACTGGAACACATGAAGTAAAGGGAAATCCATTAAAATCACACCTAGACATCTTTAACATTTGTGCAGTTTATCTACGATCCTTAAACAGCAAAAATTTTGTTTTTAATATTCATATGTGGAGGCTTGTTATTAGCAACATGTGTGGCCATTAAATGTATACTTTTTATAATTATATTAGTCTGTAAGCCTTCCTAAGATTAAATAAATAAATAAATAAATATAAATAAATAAATAAAGTATATAAGTAAATTACTATACTTTTGCGGAATGAACCCGTAAAAATAAAGTTTCAATACTGTATATATGTTATATGTTTATACAAACAAGCAAATAATTTAAATCATTGTGGTTCAAAGGCCGTCTATAGCCGATAGCAACTAGTATTTTTTTAAATTTGTAATCTTCTTTTAGCACTTTAAGCACTTTTTGTGTGAACAAAAATCATGGAACTCGCGTCATCGTCACCGAACGGTTTCCATGAGATATATTATGTATATTGTGTATATATGTGTACTTTTTGGGTGAACAAAAAGCGTGAAATTTGCGTCATCGTCACCGCACGCTCGTTACTTAGTTTTCACTTCTATCGCCAGTCCCCAAAGACTGCCCCGCATGGTTTTTTTATATTTCGAAGGTACAGCCTTGTCAAAATTTAATAATAGTATTAGCTGGGCTCCGCCACTTCTTGGATACCTGTGGCACCTCCATTTCACCCGCTCCAGTCCTGCCATATAACTTTCCTCAATAAGTAGGCTGTTCAATATTAAAACTATTTTTAAATCTGACTTTTAGAGGTATCTTTATTTTGGAATTAAACACTTTATACGGATTTTGTCGCGTTGTTTACTTTACTTTAAACACTGTTATTACATAATTTTGAAAACGGGAGATCTCCCCGTGAACATGGCTGCTGTAAAGCAACCGAAACGTCAGGGCAAAGTGTAAACTTAAATTTAAATAGTTTTAATTAGAAAAATATATAGCTTAAATAGTAGTAAAATTCAATAATAGTAGTGTTAGAGTTTTAAAATTACGTAATAACAGAGTTTAAAGTAAAATAAACAACGCGACAAAATCCGTATAAAGTGTTTAATTTCAATGTATAACATTCGCGTAAACATAAGACAATATTAGGTATCTTTACTGCTAGTTCCAGCGATAAGGATAAGCGTTCAAACAAACTAACAAATAATATATGTATTTAGTTTTATAATATTAGTATAATATAAATAGGTATGGTAAAGCTTTTGTTACATAAAGAAACTGGCTATACATCAGCAAAATACTTCGTTTTTGGATAAAAATTACTCAACGTCCTTTTCTATACCTCTGATAACGTGGGTGCAAACCTTCATGATAAACAGTCGAGGAGCTGAGACGTGAAAACTTAACAAACAAATAAACTCATATTTGCATTCAAAATATTAATAATAAATATATAATAATATTCTACCACATACACACAACACCATCTAGCCCAAACTTAGCAGAGTTTGTACTATGGGTACTAGACAGTGGATAAACATACATATATGCTTTAATTTTGGAAATACATACATATTATACATACAGAAACACCCAGACCAAGACAAACATCCATGTTCATACACACAAATGTTTGAATTGTGCGGGAATCGAACCCGCGACCTCAGGCGTGGCAGCCGGTTACACTAACCACTACGCCACCGAGGCCGACGATAATAATTAATAATTAACATAATATATACACAAATTATTTACAATAAATATAAACTAAAGAGAAAAATAGAACTTCAAAATCAAAAATCGTCATCATATTCCTCCGCGTCGTCGTCAATTGGCAACGTGCCCAGAAGACTGGCAGCATTGCCACGTTGAATGGCAATACTTATTCTTTGTGCAAAGAAAATACCAGCCCTCTGGTCACGCGAAGCGTCGATGAGCCGATTAGCTAGGACTTAGCACTTGGACCCTATAGCCCCAGCGTTTCGACACCAAACGGCTCAAATATGTACTCACCAATAAGATTTTGATATTTACGCCGTTTGAGCGTCTCCGCTGATGCAGCAGCACATAATATGTAGATAGGATATATACTATGATGATATATTGACTCTGAGCCACAAATTCATTAACTGTGTGGCATAACTTAGTGAACTCAATTGTGGTTTAGCGGTTTTGTTAAACTATTCAATAATTGTAAGTGTAATATTATTGTAACTTTGCAATGTTTACAAAACAAATACCAACCTGCACTGGGCCAGCGTGGTGGACTATGGCCTAACCCTTCTCACACTGAGAAGAGGCCTGTGCCCAGCAGTGGGATAGTTTAATACAGGGCTGATATTGATAAGACGACCCACAACCAGCAGTTGATGTTTCAAAATAGTGATTTTAATTATCTGTTGGCCTCTATGGCGTAGTAGTTAGTGTAACTGACTGCCACGCCTGAGGTCGCGGGTTCGATTCCCGCACAAGTCAAACATTTGTGTGCATGAACATGGATGTTTGTCTTGGTCTGGGTGTTTCTATGTATAATATGTATGTATTTACAAAAAAAAAAGTATATATGTATGTTTATCCATTGTCTAGTATCCATAGTAAAAGCTCTGCTTAGTTTGGACTAGATAGTGTTGTGTGTATGTGGTAGAATATTATTATTATTATTATTATCTTATTTTTCATAGATATGTTTCTGATATAATTGCGAGAAATCATGACCGGGATATCCAAAGAAAGATCTCAGATAGGAGATAGCTACAATGTAAAGAAGAAAGAAACAAAAAGTTTGCCAATTAATTATACTTTCAGTATTTTATAAACTAGTAGGCTTATTAAAAATATTTGCTATAAAACGCAATAAGAAAGAAAGTGTAGCAAACTTCATAAAAACTCCGACTATCTAATACCCCAACCTGGAATCTCTGTATTCAGTACGTACAATTGATAATTTGAAATCCCAGATATTGTAATACACCGATACATGTGAACCGAACCGGAATAAGCGGCGGAGTTTTTTGTTCGTTTCCAATTTTATTCAACAAGGGGTGCACTGGCGAAAAATCGTTTTAGGTTTTGTTTGATTTTTCCACAAGCCGATGGTTTTTGTCGAACTGTTCGTTTGCAATTTACTGCCAATGTATAACTGCAAGTTTGTAGTCAGCCTCTGTATTTCAAAAGGGCTTCATCTATCTGCCCATAATATTAATAATAATATCAGCCCTGTATTAAACTGGCCCACTGTTAGGCACGCGTCTCTTCTCAGAATGAGAGCCATAATCCATAATCCACCACGCTACCCAAGTGCGGATTGGCAGACTTCACATATCTTTGAGAACATTATAGAGAACTCTCAGACAGGCAGGTGCTCTCACGATGTTTTGCTTTACCGTTAAAACGAGCGATAATTAACTTCAATACACATAACTTTGAAAAGTCAGAGAGGCGCACTTTGGGTTCGAACTCGAGACCTCTATGTGGCAGTTCAATGATCTCTTACTAGGCTATTGCTGCTTATACAGAAGAATATAACAAAGAATATAATAAAGATTATAACAAAGCCCCTTAATTTCGTCGTCAGCTAGATTGTTGGTAAACATAGTAGGATGGGAACTCGTTGCTGAGTACAGAAAACCTTAATAACAATTTACCTGTTACCTAGTATCGAAATTGGTCGGGCAATTTATTATAAGGCTTTATCGAGCTGTGTGTTTGGTTAAATATACGTGTGCTTTTATCCTTTAGAGCAATGCAGGCGTAATCTCGTGTACAGTTTTATAAACAAATAAAAATTGCTGACGGTTAAGATAAATCTCTAGTCATCCAAATCCTTATCAGACTGTCATTAATATCTTAATCGTAACTAATAATTATACATGTGAAAGTGATTCTTTTATTCGTTTGTTTGTTACGCTTTTAAGCGGTAACTACTTAACCGATCATCATGAAATTTCGCTATACAGTAGTTCGAGTAGAGTATAAAATATGTCCTATTCTGTGTTCCTTACAATGTGTAGATGAAATTTACATGGAGTACCAAATCAAAAACTTCCCGAGAAATAGCAATTCATTGACAAGATTTTTAACGCGAGGGAAGACGCAGGTAAAATCTACTTTGTAATAAATAGAATCCGCTAAAATGAATCATGTAAATCTGAACTTTATAGATCTACCAGTTGTCGTTGCAGATTTACGGCATTCTCTTTTCAGTTTCAATATACGTTATTGATACAATCTAATAAGCATTTTGCCCGAATTTATTTATCATCATTACAATAGGTACAATGAACTTATATGGAACATATTATGAATGTGCGCAACGCAACACAAACCTTCAGTGGCTATGTGCAATTGTAAAATGAATTGAATTATTCAATATTTGTAATGACTCGCAACTAAATATTGATATTTTCGTAGTTAGTGATTATTATTCGAATTATATACATACATTGCCTCACGCCTATATCCTTGAAAATAAAAAATAGGTAGAAATATATTACACCCACATGTATCTTATCACTCGCACGTAATAGAGGGCGAAGCTATTGCCGTTTTTTGGGCATAGTTCTAGCCTCTATGCTGATACTGAGAAATTCTTATCAGATAAATTCAATAGCACTTTGTTCGACTCGGTAATCGAACCCGACTCAGCACAGCAGTTGCATTTGCTACGGCTATGCATCTGAGGCAATTAAAAGCAGTTTTTTGAGTTATATTTGAACATTCGTAATGAAATGTGATGATGATACATTGATAAAAGCGTGAGGAACATTTTTAGTCGTGGTTTATCGCTAAGGGCATCTTTTGCCCACCGGATGATGGAGACATCCTTTTTAATAAAAGTGAAACTGATCCAATGGACACAAAAAACAGAAACAAAATGCCTATCTATGATCGCATAAATTTTGCCTTATAAAATCAACCTCACAGCACTCGGAGCGCTGTCAGTCGTAAGAAAGGATCATTTCACCCACCTCACCAACCGTGCAATCAAATCCCTAGGGTTACCGTAATCTCACCTTCAATTATATAAGCATCATTACTTCTGCTGTTACCTTCGGGGATACACAAGCTTGAAGTTGACTCGTACAACGAAACAAAGGTAGATTAATCCTAAACCACAAACTGCCATTAAAAACAGACAATGATTAAAATTTCTCTCCAAGCGTGCGCTTTCTCTGGATTAGATGCAGGTCTCACTCACGTAAGAATAGCCTTCGTAAATTGAAATACATAAAAACATTGTAAAGGATTTTCTTTATAGGGTAGTCGACTCACAATATTTTAGTATTTAAATAAAATTTATTACCTAAACCCTAAAATAATAACAAATTAATTTTTTCAGGAAAATTTAACGTATTATTATTTTAGGGTTTAGGTAATGTATAAACGTTACAAATTGGCAGGAAGGTTAATTGTCAAATAACAAAAGATTATTTTTCTGTTATTTGACAATTAATATGTATAATAATACAAACTCACGTAACGGCTAATTCACCGCATCTGTACGAAAGAGACAGCGAAACATCTCCACAACGAACTATTTTTTTTTATAAAAGTTTTTTATTTTCACCTGTATTATCCCACTGTAGGGCAAAGGTCTCCCTCTCGCTTTTCCACATATCCCTTTTTACGCGTGTTTGCACCAGTCTCTCCTGTAGCTAATTAATTCAAAATATTAGTTACTCCCTGATTTTGCAACCAATTTTGATACTGCTTACAAAATGAGTTGATTGCGAGTAAAATAATGTACCACATCAAAACAACTACTCTTTTATTATTCTGAAATTATTAAATTTAAAATACTTTATACGGATTTAATAGATTAAAATTATATTATAGTAGTGTTTTCAAATAAACAACGCGATAAAATCCATACTTATAAAGTAACTAGCCGACCCGCGATACTTCGTTCACGCTTCACACGCTTTTTTTGCCCCGTTTTTGCAACATTTCTCGTTGATGCTCCACTCCCATTGGGCGTAACGTAATGTTAAATAGCCTTCCTCGATAAATAGGTTATACAACACTAAAATAATTTTTCAATTCGAAACTGTAGTTCCTGAGATTAGCGCATTCAACCAAACAAATAAACAATCAAACTCATTAGCTTTATAATATTAGTATTGATTCAATTTTAAAGTTTATCATTCGATTAAACAATATTGTATTCTGTTATAATTTTTTGACTTTCGTGATTTGTGCTCATATTTAATATATACTCGTAATTAAACAACGGTAAATTTTAGGTAATACGTATCAATTTATTGCCTGACGTTTAAACCAACTTGCATTTAGTCCGCTCTCAAAAAGTATTTAGCTATCTAGGTACGTACCTATTTTTCTCCCTAGACTTTATTATTCCCAAGTCACTTGGGGTCGGCTTTTCTAGTCTAACCGGATTTGACTGGATATCAGTTTTTACACGGAGCGGCTGCCACCTGACCTCCGCAACCCGAAGGCTAACGATACCCTAAGGCTAGACCAGTGTCAGGATATTATAGGGCACTGACTTCCCAATAACGACTGCTATAGATGTTCATGGCAGCCGGGACCAACGGCTTAAAGTGCTCTCCGAGGCACGGAGCAGGCGATAGTTGTCAATCAATACGCACATAATTTCGAAAAGTCATATAACTTCCGAAAGTCAGAGGTGCGCGACGTGGGTTCGAACTCGAGACCCTCTGCATTGCAGTCTGTTGGTCTTCCCACTGAGCTATCGCTGCTCTAGGTATGTACCTATATTATTATATATTCTTTTTCATGTTTGTATCATTGGAATACATATTTTCAAAGAAACTGTAGCTGTGTGCCTAATTTTTATGGCGTGGAAGACTTCACAAATATTAAAATAATGGATAGAATATCAATAATCTTATATATAAAATTCATGTGTCACAATGTTTGTTCCCGTACTCCTCCGAAACGGCTTGACCGATTCTCATGAAATTTTGTGAGCATATTGAGTAGGTCTGAGAATCGGCCAACATCTATTTTTCATACCCCTTAGTAATAAGGGTTGTCCAACCCTAACATTTTTTTAAATCTTTTGGGTAAAACATTTTTTTTTATGGCAAAACAACGTTTGCCGGGTCAGCTAGTAATATATATATAATCTTTGCTTTGCACTATAGAGCAATTGTAAGTCTTGCAAATATTTTATCCTCGTAAACTATTGACTGTATATTTGAAATTTTATCTTTATGCACACTCCGTGGTGCAGCGGTAGTGAATGCGACTGCTGTGCATGAGGTCTCGGGTTCGAATCCCGGGTCGGGCCAACAAAAGGTTATTGTGTTTTTCTGTTAAGAAATCTAAATACGAACCCGGAGTTAGGAAGTTGGCGATGTTTGACATCCCCATGCCTTGGAAAGCACGTAAAGCCGTTGGTCCTGCGCCTGATCTCTCTCCGGTCGTGTCGGATTATCTGTCCCATCGGATTATGAGAGTTAGGGAACAGAGAGTGCACTTGTGTTTGCGCACAGGCTTGTGCACTATAATATCTCCTGCGCAGATGGCCAGTCTCCGTTAAGATTGGCCGCCATGACCGAAATTCGGTCTGGAGGACATTATATTATTACAGACCTAGCTTTGTTGACATTACATACGTTAAAATATAACTGTTTTTATCTTAACTACTCGCTGCGGCCATTTCAACCGTTAATTTTTTAAAGCCACTTAATTGACAACTCGCCCTTGTCATCGATCAAGGCCGATGCCAGGCAAGTTTCAGGCTCTTTGCTACTACAGGAGATTGATTTACATAAAAACAAAATTCCGCATCACAGGCATCAAACTCAGGCCCATAATGGAATAAAATTTTCGCTAAAAGACCAACAAGGCGGTTTCGTCTTTAAATTAATATAACATTTCAGTCAAACATAGACACTTACAATAACTAAAAGTAAAATACACAGTCAAAGGTAGATCTGTGCTTACCCCTCGGGTAACAAACGTGAGTCTATTTTTGTACGTATGAACAATCAAAGGCAGCTTTAACTGCAACAGACACAAAAGCGAAGTTTCCAGAATTAGTTATTCTTTGTCTGGACGAAGAAAAGAAACAAAATAAACAAGTGCGAGTAGAACTAACCCCCTGAGGGATACACCATAGATTACAAGAGTTCAGATGGCTTCCAAAGCAACTAATAAAAATAATATTATCCATCTGATGAATAGCGGTTACAGTAACCTATGGATCCTCATCATTGTAACTTCTTCGATGGCGTAGTGGTTTTAATGGTCTCACTATTGACACTGCGCCCAGTATTATGAATTTGATACCACAAGGGGCAAACATTTGTGTAATCTACAGTGTGACTGATTAAACATTGTACATACTTAAAGACATGATAATATATGGTCAGAAGTAACGTATAAAAATATTATAATAAAATCTATGTGTTGCACCTGCAAAGAAAACCTTTACGAAAATTTGTATGAAATATCCATAAAACGTGGACACTGCGCGCGTCGCACACAGCTGTCGGAGGCTAATGACCTTTGATAAGAAAAGAACGGGTGGGGTGCAAATTCGGGAGAGTGTAGGGTGTGATAGCAGGGAGCGGAGGCGAAGGTTTTGTTTAGCTTTGGTATATGCGCAAGAGTGTCCGCACGTTAAGTTTTTATTGGATAACTAGGTAAAATTTTAAGTACCTATTTTTTTAGATATTCGGGTCCAGAATCGAGTACTGCATACCCTCCTTCAATATGTCCAGTCTTTTACCAATCAGCCTGTATAGCTGTTCCAAGTTTAGTGTTATTTGTGTCCGTTCCTTAAAAGTTTGTAAAGTCTCCCGCGACACAGGATTTATTCCTAGTGCGACAGTTATCTTTTTAAAATAGAAACGATCTTCTTCTTTAGCTCAGCTCTATTGACATTATAAACCAAAAAAATCTTTCAACTGTACTCAATAAGCCATTATGAGCTACTAGGTTTTGGCTTCGCTCGCGTAAATGTAGGTTAGTGTATTGTTTATTTTTTTTTGCTCCGCAAAATGACCGCACTCCGCCTGATGGTAAGCAGTCCAGTAGTCTATGAGCAGTGGCCTTCACACCGTCCTCATAGCAGCCGAGGCGATGTTGAGGACCCCTGATTAAAGGACTCAAGATTGAAAGAAGAAGGAAACACGTGCCTTGGCAGAGAATTCCATGCCTTGATCGTTCGGCAGAGGTATAAGGACCCAAACTTGTTGGTACGAACTCTAGTCGACTCTAAGTCAGGTTTGTAAGTCCTTTTTTCTGGATAAAAGGTACCCTATGTTCTATTCTGTATCCCTAATAACGTGCATGCAAAATTTAATGTTGATCAGTCGAGTAATTAAGGCTTGAAAGCATAACAAACAAAGAAACTCACATACGCATTTATAATATTAGTAAGGATTGCAATTGCTTACCATCAAGCGATTTAAATAGAGTATTCCTATCACTGTACTGCCTGTTTAGTGTTTACTCTTTTTATTGCCGAAGTCCATGAGAGACAGTTATCATTATACTTACCATTAGGAAGCATTAGGAAGATGGCTTTCTCCTCTGGCGTTAGAGACAAAAAGAAACATTATTGTTTTGTGGTGCGAGGTGTTCAGAATGACTAACTAGATACGCTGAAACGAAATTGTCGCTCGAAAGTTGGGTAAATAGGTATTGTTTTTGAGGCGGTTCATCCAACCATCAGTCAAAATCAAAACCGCATTCGGTGTGTTTACGCTCACACCTAACGATGCCTCCTATTTGATTGCGTTCGCCACCACTATTTTTTTTTATACCAACTAGGTGGAAAACACGGCTCGCCTTGCCGTCACAGTAACATAAGTACCACAGCTGTTCTGACACAGATTGTGCAATGATCATCGTTAATCTATCAGCTGAATCATATGTTTAAGCTGGTAAAAAGCATCAAGAATCATCATATGATTAAGGTGGTAAATATATTGAACTGTGCCTTCTTTATATATGTACGAGTATGTATGTATGTATGTGGATATCTCTTTATAAGAAGTAATATATTCTAAGAAGAAAGAGTTCAGTACCTTTTGGTCCTCAGTTTGACAACCAATTTTCTTTATTTGTTTCTTCTGTTATAGCTATCACCAAGCTGTCGTATTATGAACAAAAATAAATTGGTATCATGTACCCTTTCTAATGTTGGTAAAATTTTAACTCAAAAAGTTTTTTTTTTAGTGATGATAATGTAAAATTTTGACCACTATGCGAACAATAGTAACGATAAAAGCATTATTGTGACTGGATGCTGCCGGCACTGATGGGCGAATCAAAAATGAAATCGCCAGCGAAGAGAGCAATGACCTCTCATCTGTTTCTTTAGATAAACTGCGCTTTCTTGAAAAGCTTGAAAAGCCTACTTACCGCAGACAGCACAAAGCTTGCTGGTTTCCTACGATCTGCTTCTGTTAAACGTCTATTATCTTACGTTCAAGTATTTGCATTCCTAAACCATCGTACATTGTTTTTGTAAATGGTCGTAGAGCGGCAGCTATGAATATGCTGTGAACAAAGTTTCTTCTTGCATTTTGTTCTTTAAGCCTGTATATATAAACAAAATAACGGCTTGCTTCCTTTAGTTATGTATTTGTAAGTATTACTATGCATCTACAATTAGTATTTCTGTTGCGTGTATTAAGGAATTGATAAATAACTTATTTTAAGCATGAGTATATATGTAGACTTGCTTCCATTAGTTATATAGTAATTGCAAGGAAAATTATGCATTTGCAAGAAGTAGGTATTTTTGTACGCGTGTGTTTAATAGTTGCTAAGGGAAAACATTTGACAGTTTTTCATAATGATTATGACGATGTGCAAGATTTGACAACTTGTATTGGTTTAGGTGTGAATAAAACAACACAAATAGTACTTAACAAACACTTTATTTTAACAATAATTATTATCAAAATAACATAATTAAATGTAACGTACGGTCGCGTGCTATCTGTATTTAAACTAATCTATTTAACATTGAGTGTCAGGATTTTTACTACACATCGATACACTGGATAGCTATCCCATTGAAAATGTCTCATGGCGAATACACTGGATCGCTGTGATCGAAAGTGACGTAAATTCGAGAAGTATTTTTTTACAGAATATTATGTGTGACATTGTTCAAAGTACCGAGAGAGCACACCGGAGTATTTTTGTAAAAACTAGTACAAGTTGCATGCATTACAATTTTAATAATTGTAGAGATCTGTGAAGCTACTTATTACGGTGGAATACTTGTACACGATAAAGGTCGTCTTGATGTTTTTTTTTTTAAATTACTTGACGGTTTCATCATAATACTCATAAGTGGGACTCGCCAATGTGATTTTGAGTAAAAATATTGACACTCATTATATCATCTACGAAATAAACACATCCACATTTATTATCATCTATTCATGTAGCTAGAGAGATTGAATAGTCTACAGTTAAACATGTCAGAAAATAAACGCATATACAAGTTTCCAATGAGCAGTCGGCAAAAGTACACGATAAAAAAGAAACATTAATTTTAAAAAGTTTTGTTATAAATATAGGTATTAACAATTCATATAATTCTTGGTGACAAATAATAATTTTAATTTTATTACGTTGTAAAATAATTGCAGTTTACAGAAAATAATTATTGCGTTAGATTTTTTATTATTTGCCGGCCACTCATTAGGTTGAGTAAAGCATAAATAGGCCAGTAACTATATTTAGGAACTATAAATTACAAATAAATACGTTATTATAGGATTACGAGAAAGAATAATTAACTAAACTTAATTAAATCGGTACTTTTGAAAGTTAGAAGTTTACTTCATCTCATTGCACCTAAATTATAGAAGATAATTTTCTTATAAGAATGCGTTACATATTATTTTTTTTGTAAAATGTATACAATAATAATTTTAACAAGATTACAGGGTGCATGCAACATCTTATCATAAATTTTAACACAATTTACACAACTATTTATCTTTAACACTGTTCTGGGGTGTATTTACCAAGTAAATGTCACGATACTTTGTATACATTACAATAAAATTAAAATTATGTTGTAATTTTTATTTCATAGCTATAAACATCTATGACAAACAATTTGTTTTTGGTTTGCAGCCATAAAGAATTTCTGTGCACATATAATACACACAATACGATAAAATCATAAAAATAATTATTATTTGTAAAATATTTAATTATTAAAATTGGTCAACATATTTGTTAACAATATTTCTAAGTAGTTAAACTTGTTTCTTTTTCTGTAGCTGAGTTAGCATATCTTCATTTTATGCACATAATTGGTAAAAAAAACAAAAGCTTAACTTGTTTTCACTTCCAATACAACACCAGTTGTTATAATTTTTATTATTATAGCTTTCTATATTTTCTCAATCTTTAATATCAATAAATTATATAACCAATATAATATATTTTATAAAACCCTTAGAGATTTGGATATTCCAAATTAAATGATTCACTTATTTCTGTAAACTTATTTTTATTTATAAAGTAATTATTGTATTTAAATTGTTTTCGTATAAGTAGAAAATATTTATCTCATATAAGAAAATAAAATGTATTTAAATATAATATCTTTTGTAGCGGACGGCTTATAAAAATAAATTACATTGGTGTTTTGAAATTCGTTTCTCTTCAGTAATTAATTTATAACGTCAAATTAATAAATAATGCTCAAATATTTTAATTTAACACTTAAGACAATGTTGAGGCGCACTGATTTGAAGACAATAATTAATATGGTGAAATCCATCGATATAACATCATCATTTCAAATATTGTTGTACAAGCATAACGTATAAATACATAATGTTTTAGTATAGATACGAGTATAAACAATTTCGGGGGATAATATCAAAACAATAATGCACACTACATTTCGACTACTCAATTTTCAAATACTGTGAATTCACTTGCAACACCCGTAATACCGAAAAACTAAACAATCGCGACTAATGAAATCTATCGTCATATTATGTACACTATCAGTTCGATATAACTACAATGACTTATATTACAATACGATACAAGAATCTGAGGAATCTAACACGAACGACATTTAGATAGAAATATGAAATTTTCATCGATAGTACTGTTTGACAAATACAAGTATTAAACATCACTAAATAAAACTCTTGCTCTTTGCTAACCTACATCAAATTTTAAACTAAAATATCTCATCTTCAGTTTACGAAAAAAATCCCTTAGTGTAAAAGGTTTTTACTTAGATTTGACTAATTCCGTGAATTTAGCAAACAGCCTGTTCTATAAAAACACAATAATAAGTTCGTACTCGCAAAAACAAAGCCAGTTTACTAGATGTTTTAATTAACTTATTCGCGTCAATTTTATATATTTAACTGTTTTACAAACACGACTTTAAATTGTTTAAACTTAAATAATCGTTGGTTTAGATCAACAATCTTTACTGAGATTTACAAAAGCAGTATCGATATTTAAAACTCTTTTCATAGGCTTCTTACTTCAACAGAATAAGAACCTTAATTACGCCCTGCGAGCTCCCTATGTCAGACTTTCAAAGTATCTCATGAATATTCAACAACTTCCAAGTAAGGTCAATAAGATGTAATTAAAATTAAACTTTGCTCCAGTCAGTAGGTACGTATAATCAATGCTGTAAGTTTCGACCCAATTTGTGGCAAGTATTGGAGTAATAGGAGAATTTATTAGCAGTTGAACATGTCGTATGCTTATGGTACGCACTGCTGTAGTTAGATGCCGTTAAAATTTAATTATTGACGTGATTTTGCGCTCAGTTATTAATTGTACGGACTTTAAAACTTAAGTGATAGTATATCATGGATAGGAAATTCTGGCTTTAAGGTAAATGTAATGTGATCCACTAATTTCAAGGCAAGGTGAGAACTCGCCCATTGAGTCTGTTATTAACCTGATTGATACGTTTTTATGAGGATAACCTTTTAAATATGAAATCACCTAGCGGCACGCTACTCACGACAGTCATAATGATCTCAGTACTATCGACGAAACAATTATAGAACTTTACAATCGAATATTCTTGTAGAAAGACTAGTATCCATTTTAAATATAGCTTAACATCTTATCCTTTGCGATAATTTGTTCATTTGTTTATAGATATAATAAAGAGGGATTTAATTAAGGATTTTAAATATAAGTATAATAATATAGATACTGTGAAGTGTACTGAAGAATTTTAAGTAAGTAATGAGTAGGATCTAAAATTTCAAGATTCAAACCATAATTTCAAAATCAAAATGTTTTAGATAGGATGAAATAGTATAAGCTATAAGCAACGATACGAAAGGTTTAAAAAGAGTTACAGTGAACATTTTTAGAAAATCTACACAAAGCGTAGAAATAGTCTACGTAAAATAAATTCGAAAAGAATAATATTGGTCCAAAGTCAGGCAGAAATTGTTATAATAGATCGAACGAGCTATAGACAGATGTGAAGTATAAAAGCGTAATGTATGGACTAGATAAAAGTTTCTTATATCGATTGATACATATAATAAATGTAAATGAATATCTCTGTAAATTTACATTTATACGCTTTGAATAGTTTGTTAGAACATTAGTAAGACAGAACATTGTCAGATAAATGTCGCACAATAGTTTATACACAATGGTGATAATTATCAAAAGCACGAGGTTACAAAATATTAATTAATATGACTAAAACTAAACTGTAAAACTGAAACGAAATATTGGATCCTGTAAGTTAGGTGTTAATAGTATTAAATTGACTGCAGAAGAAATACAGTAAGCTCAGTTGAAAAGGTAAAATCCAGGATCAATTTGCGCACTGCGTATTTCAAGGATCCTTTCAAAAAGTAATTTAGCCTGAACATTGTTGCGGGTGACCTAATTTCAATTGATTGTATCAAATCGATATAAGTTCACTAATACTCAGCATAAGTAACGAAAGCTTGGAAGCTAGTGACAAAACAAAATGAAGGGTATTTGAGAATAGCTAAGGTGTCCTCTAGATACAATTTCTAAATATAGCAACATTATTTATAACACAAGCTTTCTAAAAATAAATATCGATGCTTATAATTATGGCAGTACTTAAACTATTCGATTAATTTCGTATGGTGCCACCTATAATTATATTTTAATTGCACCAATTTTTACATGATTGCATTCATTCCGACGTTGTTTAATATTTTTATCTAATTTGTCATTTTTTATCGAAATACAGTATCGATATTTATTTGAATTATTTTCGTGCTTGTTTAGCACGTAGTCAAATTATCGATGTTTATGTCTTTTTAATGAAAATAGAACAGATTTAAACATACGTCTGTGCAACTGCATTACCTTTTAAAGTGATGCTAAAATTTATATTGCACTCGATATATCTATCGATGTCTCTTGGAGCACTCGTTTGAACTGACGTAATGTTCAGGCATCTCACCACTTTGCCTAAAATACGTTGCCCTACAGCGTTATCTAATGCTAAATAAATCTGTTTGACGTTATTTACATAATATATTCTAGATCTACGACATTATTTATGTAAATTAGATTTTACTGTGATTCAAAAATCCGTTGAGTTTAATTTCATTTGATGTATTTCAAAATTATTTATAATAATATTAATGATGTTCGTTTACTCCTTAAAAGTGCAAAAATAAATATGTTTGTATTATACAGACACTTAAGTTGTAAATGTCAATTAAGCGACCGTAAAATGTTGGTCGGTAGTAACCCTAATATAGCTTTTTGTGTTTTAATAATAGTTAAATTAGCTTTACAGCAATTAATTTGTGTAGCTGCTTGCACGATCATTAATTTTTTGGCCAAAACATGAACATGGTGAATAAATATTGAAAATGTTCTATTTCAGCTCGATGACATGCTTCTTCATGTAATTTCTAACACACCTTATAAAATCACAGTAAAATAAAATTTTAATATACACTTTGAACACTGTGATTGAACAGAAAACTACAACTATGTATGTCTTATTCTGCATATACTTTAACAAAATATATCTCTAGCGGCAACCGAAAAACGTAAATATTCTAAAACAAATAAATTTGCTAGAAATGTATGTACATTTGCAACTAGACTAACTTAGCGCGACGATTGCAACAACCTCATATTGCAAACAGCGATAATAATATCGTCATTTGCATTTTCCATTGTTAAATCGCAATGCTAAATGCTTCTGGCAATAGCAAAACATGTATAAAAAACACGCTGTATAATGCCAAGATATTGGCTCATATTTTGAGAATATTTCGTCACCTTTTAAATTAGCATCGTTAAAAACATCTGAGCGATGCGTGGCGTTTTATTTATAATGAAAATATTTTCTATGATGTTTTTATAGAATTCCAATATCCGCGGATGTATAGACAACGAGCGTTCTTTCATTATTATATTAGGATGCTTAAACAAATTGAGGAGATCTGACACGATTATACAGAATTTAGAAAGTATATATGAGATTAAAATACAAACGCAACTCAAGAATAGAATAAAATACGTTCATTAAAGATTTTGATTAAATTATGCACTGTGTTTTCAATGAGTTAGTTAGGCTTAGTTAAAACCATAACATAACCTTAACTTAAAATAAAATCATTATTAATAATATAATTATAGTGAAACTTAATATGATTTTTGTATAAATTACTATCGCTGTGAATTTCAACTGTAGCAAACAAAGTAATAATATAGTAATAGTAATAGAACAGTGCATAGAAGTTCTGAAATCCATTATCTTTTTTTAACTTTGCCTTGGTAGACTAGATAGGATTTTTCAAGCTTACACTGTTCGCTACTGTTTTTATTTGTCGTCTGTTTTTATTTGTACTTTCAATTCGAGACGTCTGGAATTTATACTACGGTCGTTTGTCTTCACTTCTTAAATTAATAAAAAAGGTATGTTCAAAATCCAATCTTCTAGTAATATGCATATCATTGTCGTCCTTCACTGTTTATGTTACCTACGACTTTATCTTTACAAATGTGACGTTTTGTTGCCTCGCGTTTTGTACCTCCATTTACATAGGTGAATTCTTCTTTTTGTTTTCTTTTCTTTTAATATTCAAGAATTCTATGTATTTGAATAGAGTTATCATATGGCAGAAGGCTATTTGCGTCGTATGATAATATGATTGCAATCGAGTGGATTTTCTTTGAGAATATTAGTATATAAATAGTTGAAAATTGTGGAGATTTATGATACAGATATTTTGGATGGGTAACTTAGGTAATAATAATTTTTAAATCGTAAATAACATGTCAACCATATACGATGTTCCATTCAGTGGAGGTAATTGTTTATTTTTAAACATACGTTGTCTATAAATTAGCGGATAAATAATCAATCTGAATAATTTGCAAATATTCTACTTTACTCTATAATGACGCGTAGAATTCGTAGTTTTCTGATAAATCTATTCATAATCTATACATACCACAGCCTCCAAGGCTACCTTTAATGATTATTATCAGGGTTATAAGAGAATCGAAAGAGAATTTTCTAGAAGAAAGAGGGGAGTACATTCGACGTCTAAACCTGTACATTTGAGCACATAGATCATAGAGCGAGTTCAGAGGCAGCTGACGATGGCACCATTTAGCAGAAACAGTAACTTAGTGTACAGTTATAACAATTGGTGTGGTTTGAAGTTCATTGGATTGGCAAGTCCAAACATTTAGCCTAGATTCATCAAAGTTGCTTTGTTACGTGACCTAATTTAATTTTATATTGTGGCGGACATCATCAGCTGCTAACACGCCCATCCGAACACGCTTCGGTACATATTTAGACTAAACTTTTGTCGATCAAACCGCAATCGTTATTTTACGGTAGAAGTCGCTTACAACATTCTCTTTTCGGAGATATCTGCTAATCAACCATTATCAGCACAATTCTGTGTCAATCTAAAGAAAGAATGATATAAGCGCCAATCCCAGGACACTGGTAGATCGACATGACTACTAAGCGCTTAACTCAAGAATGTTACCAGAATTTGGACATTTAGAAGCCCTGGATGACGTCGTAGGCTTCTAAACTGGACATGGTGAGGTAAACCAGCCAGAGAGAAAAGAAAAACATAGAGGTAACGACTTTGACTCTTTTGGGGCCTCCGAGTTCACCGCCGATGCTTTTTCGTCTTCGTAGCACAAGGACAAGAACTGCTAATGCCGCTTCGGAGCAGTACATTGTCACGCTGAACGCTAGGCTGTGAAGAAAATATATATTATAAGCAGATGTGACAAAAAATAAATTAAGATAGATACGCTACAGTGGTAGCACCACAAGATATGTAGAACTATGGCTGCAGATCGTATAAAAATCTAGATAGCCAAAAAACTTGCGTAGCAACCATCGATAAATAAGAATTTCAGAGCCAAGGTGTTAATTCCAAGAAGGCCAACTTCTTTGCAATTACGTACAAAATACTGATGTTAAAACATCTTTAAGTAATCACATACCATTAGGCAGACCAATAGTATATTTCCATCTTTTTATCTCATGGTAGTCTGCGACTATAAATCTGAAGGAGTTTGCACACGTCCATTTTATTATACAAGCAAGTCTCTATTCAGAAGTCGTTTTGAATAAACTTAATGCGAACTAAAACGAATCAGCGTTTGAAATTAATTTTGTCAATTATCCGAAAGAGCTCGATGCTTGCAATGCAAATGAATTGAATTCAATAGAGTGCTTGTTTCATAGGACCAAATTCCAGTAAACCAAATGGATTTTACCCTATTATGTACGCCAAATTAATATAGATTCACTTAACAGACCCTGTAGCTACGCCGGATTAATGATTACTGTTTTATATAAAATCTGTTAGGGATTTTCTGTCGTTTCTGTCATATTATTGTACACCAACTTTTTGTTTTGATATAGCTGAAGTGGCAAACAACCATTCGGGCCTGAGGGTAGGCAGCTACTAGATCTTCTGTTGGGCTGGTTGAGCTTGTCTTACCAGTAATATCACCCATGCATTGCTAAACTGAGGGAAAAGGAATTAAAGGTGGAGAGGAATGGCAGAAGTAGTTGATCTTCCGAAACTCATTAATCGAGCGAAGCTTGGTACCAACGTTACTACACTTAAGCTGTTAAGGGTGGTACTTCGCAGAGGTATCGATCCGACTCATTTGTACTGTTACCAAATAATTATCAATGGCTGCTCTTTTACTTATTACACCCATAATTTTAATACCTATATTAGTTAAGTGGCAGTAGCCCAATGGTCATTAAACTTGCGATCGAGAGGTCACAGGTTTGAATTCCATCCATTGCACTACCGATGTGAAGCCATTCCTAATATAAGTATTCTAGCTTAGCTGGAAGGATTAACAAGTATATTTATTTTAACACAAATTGCTGCTACACTTTAATTTAAAAAGGTTTTATTAAATAGTGTAACAAATAAATGGTAATACTTTAAAGCTCGTAAATTCCCATATCATCATAAAATACAAGATTGTCAAGGTAATCAAACTATTTACTAGTCTATATCATTAACATATCATCATTCTGTCACTAGGATTCTTTGAGAAAGAACGACAAAAGTGACTTACATGGAAGTGAATAAATACATACCGTAAATTGGGGTGTATTGCAACTACTGGGGTGGAAAACAACATTTTTTTAAAAAGGTTCATCTTTATTATGACAAAATTTTCATTGTCTATAGTAAAAATTGATATGGCAATATTTGGTTTTAATGTCAAATTTTAAACTTGGCAGTACTGAGTTACGTCATTTGATCAAATTCGCGCGAATTTTATTGTGTTGTTTTTCACCCCAGTAGTTGCAATACACCCCAATTTACCGGTATCAACTGTTTTATGTTTGTAAAAACGAATCTTCCAAATTTAAATTAATATACAATATTGGGTAGGCTACTTATGTATCGGAATCTAATATAAAACAAATATTTATAGCCAATATTAATGGTATAGCTACGCTTTTTAAGTGACCAAAAAATACCATCTATTATAAACTGTCAACCCTTGAATATTATCACACATTCTCGTGACACGTACGTAAATGACACAATTCAAACTAAACCCTGGCTTGAGGTAAGAACCAATCGAATAAGATTTGGTTTAAATGGAACAGAGGTCATGTAATGAATGGAAAGCAGTGGATAATGACCGAAAATCGACTCCCTGGCTTTGCGGTTAGTAATTAAGCCTTGTGGAAGAAAGCACCACTTTGAATTGGAAAATTTGATTGAATTCATTTAATCTACAAAGTATTATCGCCATTTTAATTAATAGAAAATTAACTTTGACTTATCGTCTCCTTTATTTCGTTTAGGTATATAAAATTCGATTTTGTATTCTAACCACATTCCGATAAGTACCGATTTTTCACGAAACGTCTGGCGTCTGACCTTCCTAAAATGGATATCTATAGTCTCAAAGCATTTTATATATTTTGAAGTACTGGCTCGCTATATTGACTGACATTCTTATATGACCTCATGGTCATGATACCCGATACCTGAAGTTAAAACACAAAGAATATGTCTGAGAGGGTATATATTGATCAGTACGTCTAAGATATTATAATATCAGAATACGGCCTGTCTGGTGATGAGCAGTTACAGGAGCCAATAATATCATGACCATTTAGGCAAAAGGCAAAGACTATCGCTTTTCTGCCAATGTCATAGCATTTCATTAATATGCTCTGGAATGTGTACCATATTACACTATTGGATTCTCTACAAATCTTTTTATAAATTTTACATATACCTACACCAAACCGTTTAACTTTCATTACGTGTCATGCAAACTGCAAATAATTTTCAAGCAATTTTCGTTTTACCAGCATTTTATAACAAGCAATAACGATTAAAACCTATTTTCAAATTATTGTTTAAAATTATTTTATAGTTTATAGCCCATTTGTTTTTACTTGCCTTATTTGTTAAATAAAGCAACTCATTATAAAATCGTTTGGTTAATCAAAATAAAAAACATAAAAATGAAGACTAGATAGAGATGGGTCTCGATTGTCTTTACCAGTACGCTACATTTTTTTACAAAATAAAACAAATTGATTAAACATATTATAAGTTAAGTCACGCGGTCTTGCACAAATTGCATTTTTATTTGCAGTTACCATGTCTTTCTAGTCGTAGCCATACTAATGGATATTATTGCATTATTAGAACATATGAGACATTAAGTAAAATAGACAAGTAAGAAATAAATATACTATAAACCCTTTAGCCTCAGCCGCTTCAATCAATATTATAATATACAAAGTTTTGGCCTGCACAGTTTATGAACCAAATCACCAGAAATCTTTTTTGTGGTTGCTAGATTGCAGCAGAAAGACAATACGTATACTTACTTCCCAGGATCGATAAAGAACCTCTCGCCTCTACTCCAGTGGACGACAGCGGCTAGGGTCCACGCGACCCCGATGCCCAGGAATACGTTGACCGCGTTGGATCCCGTGACGTTGCCCACTGACGCGTCTGCATGCTTATCCTGGATAGCTGCTACTTTACTCGCGAAGGTATCTGTGGGAATCATAATACATTTTAGTATTGGAGATGGTCTCTGGAGTCCACTGGTAGCTTGTTTCCTGTACTCAATATTGATGGGTCCCAATGGCCCTGATTTAATTGAACATTGATTTCTATTTACGGGATAATTGCAAAAATAGCTGAGTGGCATAAATATAATATACTCATGTCAAATCTAACAATTCAAATTTGTGTTTACTTTAATGATTTGCCTGTGTTACAGGTATGTTCGTCCGAAAATATCATTGGCCCTACAAGAAAGGCCATCTCGGCTTTTTGAAAGGCCTTTAAATACATTTTAAAACGCATTAATTTTATACAAGACACCAGTCTTGATAGTCTTTAGATTTCAAATATAAATGACTAACGAAGAACACATCACACTCAAAATAAAATATCAGTTGAAACTAAAACATACTTCACTTATATGTAAAGATTTTGGATAATTTACGATTGATTGATGAATCCCCGTGAACATGGTTGCTGTAAAGCAGCCGAAACGTCCGGGGCAAAGTGTAATAAATAAATATAAATAGTTTTAATTAAATTAAATAGCTTAAATAGTAGTAAATTTCAATAATAGTAGTGTTAGAGTTTTCAAATTTATGTAATAAAAGTGTTTTAAAGTAAAATAAACAACGCGACAAAATCCTTATAAAGTGTTTAATTTCAATGTATAACATTCGCGTAAACATAAGACAATATTAAGCCGTACTGAACTTATTCATAAAACTTTGAGTGGCGCCGCGGTCACCGGGCTAACAAAAGATTTTCTATTGTGACTTATGCATGACCTTTGCAGTGCTTACTTCGATCGTTTAACATAAAATAAACCATACATAAACTGCCTTTTATCATACAAAATTAAACCATACATACCGTTGCTTAACTACGACGATCGATAACAACACGCTTTTCTTTTTTATTGAATGCGAATTTGCGTTTGTTTGTTTGTTACGCTCTCAGACCTTAACTATTCAACCGATAATCATGAAATTTCGCATACACGTAGTCAGGGGTACAGCAAAGGATATAGGGTATCTTTAATCCAGGAAAATGTTTATTAATAAACTAACCTACATTTAGGCAAGTGAAACCGCGAGCAAAATCTAGTATTATAGTAAATGTTAAAGTTTATGAAGTTACTTGGCGGTTTGAATGTTTGGAAAAAATTTTGCACATAAGTATATACAGGGTGTCCGGTAATTAATGGACCGCCATCAGTTCTACTATAAGACATTACAAGGTTATCCATTAATTACCGGACTCCCTGTAGATGGTATCATGGCTTAACACATTAGTTTTCACAAAGCAGCAGAAACTGGTATATAACAAAATAAATTACATATCCAGTGAACCGGTCAACGAGATGTCACTGAGTTAAGGCTTATCGAAAACATGGCCTACATCGACGCCGGCACGTGTATCAGACCGTAAAATATATTTCACAACAGGAAAAACAATATAAAATGCAGGAAATGCTTTTAGGAAAGTGTACAACTATAATTTTGAGAAAATTATTGTTTATGCATATAACGATTGTTTCAAATTTGCTGTTGAATAATGCTCCTTCTGACGCTTGGTGATACTAGACTTCGATTTTGATGGCGCAATGGTTGAAGTGGTAACCTCGCCAGGTGACACGGGTTTGATTCACACGGGCCAAAACTGTATAGTCAAAGTCAAAAATCATTTATTCATTTAGGTCACAAAGTAACACTTATAAACGTCAAAATATATAGGTTAGTGAGTTTACTAAGTTACTGAAGCTACATTCACGTTAGTTGCTAGGTTCAGGCAACGGATTGAGCCTATGAGAAGAAATCTGCAAGAAACTACCGGCCACTCTTTTAAATCGCCACTTATGTAATATAATTTCAGTATTTTACAACTCAGATTAACAAGGTGTTGCAGCCATTATGCCATATACTACTGACTATAAAAAAACTAAAATAAAACCAATAAGGATATAATAATTATATAAGGTCCACAATTAATAGTTGTTTTGAGTCTAGGTGCCCGTCGTTTTATTGTTTTTAATTACCGAATTACCAGCGGTAATATTAAATCCAACTCTGAGTTGTTTTTAATATACATATTATTATATAATAAACAGTGGTAAAGACCTAGCGTCACACGTGGAAATATATATATCTATGTTGAAATTAAATAACATTGATACCGATTTTACCGCGTTGTTTAACCGACTTCAAAAAAGGAGGAGGTTCTCATTTCGTCTGTTTGTTTTTTTTTTGTAAGTTTATTACACGATCATTCCTCCAATTATGGATTGATTTTGATCATTCTTTTTTATTTGGTAGATCATACTTCAGGGGTGGTTCCATATAAATTTTATTAAAATTGATTTGGCGCTTTTTGAGAAAATCAACAAAAACAAAATATATACCCAGATCTACTTTCTTTCAAAGGGCGCTGTCATTTGAACACACGGTTAGTAGGCCTACCTATATTATATATGTATAAGGATCAATAAACATTAAAAATACACTTAATTCCTACTAACATTGAAAAATAAAATTAATAAAAAACAATAACCGACTTCAAAACTATTTTTTACTTTTTAGTTTAAGTTGGTACTTATAGTTTTGAAGTCGGTTGTTGTATTTTTTTAGTACTAATTATTTATTTTTCTTTTTATAAAGAACTGTTAGGTATCACATAATTTTTAAGTTATTTAAGTTGTTTAATTTCTATGTATAATATTCGTGTAAGGCAATATTATTGATATATATAAGTATTATACGTTAATATGTAGTGACGCACCATATTGCATTCGGTTTTCGGTCTAGCAAGCCATATTAGGAAGAGCCCTAATTTTCCTAAAATCCCTAAAAGAAAATAGCCATAATTTCTGAGGTCGTCGTCATCGAAATCGAGGAGGACTGTACATGTATGAAAACACTGTAGTGTTTTGACGGACGTGGACTAGCCGTTTCGCTTATCGCTGAAAGCTTTTTCCATTAAAAAATAACTCCCATTTTATAAAGTAATTTACGCAAATCTCGAATAACCTTATTTTAAAAGAAATTTTAAATCCAATACTGGATGAAATTTTATTAAATAACTGGTGAGCTCGGCGGGAAAATGCAATTGCAGCGACGCACAATTCCTCGTTACTGTAAAATTGTAGATTTATTGAAATTGTCTGAAAGCATTGACTTTAATAGATATTTCTTTAAAATATTTATTTGTTAAAAGAAGATTTAATTTTAATATTTATTAAAATTACTGTGGAAAACGTTTAATTTTCAAAAATAACCTTATTTTTATACTTGATAAAATAAAATGTAAAATCAAAACAATAAAATACAAGCAATCTTCTGAAACGAGACTAATATTTAAAAAGAAAATTCTAGAAAAATAGTTATGAGTTAATTCATTTTTCTTTGCATATAAAATCCTTTATATGATTCTGTAATCATCATTTTAAAAATAAATAGTTTGAAGATATTGCTGCTGTAAAAATATATGCATCTTTTATCCAATCTACACTAAAACAAAATGTAGATGAAACAATGTATATGCGACAGTAAAAAGTGACTGAAACGTTAGATGAAAAAAGACGTCTGTAAAACGTAATAAGGGTGTGTAAAAGGAATTTTGTTACCTATCTATACATAAAATAAAATTTGATCTAGTCGATATCTGTACGGATAAGAAATATTAATGTGAGAGTATGTTCCTTATAAATGCTATAGAAGCCAAAACAACTATTTTAGATTTTTACTGTCCACCTATACAGACAGCTATAGGACAACAATTGTAGGTTTGTAAGCACATCACGAAAAACTGCTGTATGAAATTAAACGCGGTTTTCACAGTTGTAATGTTGGAGATTTAACTTAAAATTGAATGCATGTTTCTTTTTATGATAATACGCCACCTCTTCTTCTTCTCCCTAGCATTTATTATTCCCAAGTCAATTGAGGTCGGCTTTTCTAGTCTAACCGGATTTGACTGGATATCAGTTTTTACACGGAGCGGCTACCACCTGACCTCCGCAATCCGAAGGCTAACGATACCTTAAGGCTAGACCAGTGTCAGGATATTATAGGGTACTGACTTCCCAATAACGACTGCCATAGATGTTCATGGCAGCCGGGACCGACGGCTTAACGTGCTCTCCGAGGCACGGAGCAGGCGATAATTGTCAATCAATACGCACATAATTTCGAAAAGTCATATAACTTCCGAAAGTCAGAGGTGCGCGACGTGGTTACGCCGCCTATAAGTAAAATATTATGCGCGTAGATCAGCCTCTACTTACATGCTAAAATAGTGTAAATGACCTAATTCAAAGAAGTCGAAGAAGTCACTCACAAAAGCTATAAGGGCCAGCATTAATAATAATAGTAATCATAAGTGAGCTATATGATTTTTGTTTATTTAACTATAAATTATAACATTTATGTAAAATAAAGCAGAAATATAGCTCTTAACGATGACAGCACCCAATTTTAAGTTGTCTATAATATTATGCCTATTTCCAATCTCAAGCTACAAGCCATTTCAACAAAAATTAAAATAATTTCAGTAGATAATCTTGTAAAGGAAACAAGAATATATTTCACATTTATTATATTAGTATGGATTGCGTTGAAGGTCCCGATAGAACTGTTTGCCTGTAAGTGCCATCCCAAAAACTTTTACGCAAACTTTGTTTAATATAAGTTGTAGTTTGTACTATAGCCATATATGTATCACGGCAGAAAGCTTCAAAAAGTTTCGTAAAGTTTTCTAATAAGGATATGACAAATATCCTACATACTATACGATACGGACTTATTATAAAAATCATGTAGTGTAAGTTATCAGTAATACTTTATATTATGTAAACACTTTTTACTCTTTATTTTGTTTACTCCGTATTAAAAAAATAGTCTAGCTCTAGGAATAATCCCTCGTAGGTTGTGCAGGGTGTGCAGGAGCAGTAAGATTATAAATATTTTTATCATGTAGGGATTTAATCCAAAAAGTTCGCTACATTAGCAGTGCGAAGACTACCAGTTGAATCATTACACCATCCGTGCAGTTGAATATTCATAGTGTTTGTAGATTTCGAAAAACTCTTATACAACAGCTTTGTCCGTCCGTCTGTCTGTTATACAACTTTCAACTCAAGAACCGTAAGAGCTAGAGACTCGCGGTCAACGCCATTCGACTCAGCATAGTTGATATACCCCCGAAATGACAATGAACTTTGACCTCTGACCTCAAGGCATTATATATCAAAATCTTTGCATCTCAAGGTCACGTGATATCACGTGACCTTTGCATGTTACTTGAACCATTTTTCGAACTCTAAGATTTACGGCATTTCATTGCCGATTCTCACTTGTTTTTGTTGCAGTCGCTTGCGTATGGCCGTTTAGTAATAGATAAAGTATAGCCGATATACAATTATGTTTTTGCTGTCTACTTATATTAGATTATCTACCTCTAGAGATCCAATAAAAGAACACTTACTGCACGGGTGACGTAGTGGTTTAAGTGGACACCTCGCAACTGCCACTGCGCTGAGTGTTGTTGGTTCGAGTCCCACATGGAGCAAAAATTTGTGTGATTCATAAGTTGTTGTTCCGATTCTGGATGTTCATTGTATCCGTTGTTAAAATGTTTATTAAGTTTCCCACGATACAGGAATTAATCCTATGCCAAAGAAATCTTTAAAAAAAAATCAAATTCAATTCAAAATGGGATCCCTCCTTTTCGCATAATGTTTTTTGTCCTAATATACTTCGGCATAACGATTTTGGCACAATTTGTTTTGGCATAATAATACTTTGGCATACTTTTTTTAGGCATACATTTTATGTTGGCATAATCATGTTAAAGACTAATTTGTTTTGGCATAAATTTGATTCCCATAACGTTAGTAGGCCTAATGACTATTAGCATAACGTTAGTAGGCCTAAAGACTTTTAGCATAATAGAAGTTAACTCAGATAGAAGTTAACTGATTGAAATAGTAGTCCTTAATTATTTATTTTAGGTGTATATTTTTAGCAATTGCTTGTAATATGCTGTGCAACAAAAGTTAGTCACAGAACCGAATTGCTGCAAAACCGACTTCACGTAGTCTTGTTTGTCCTACCCCTAGAGTGTTATTTAAAATCGCGTAGGCGTGTAGGGGCGAGCCGAAGCTGCGGTGGTGAGCGAAAGCCGTCTGCGACGATTAGCACGCGTGGGGCCGCCGGAGGCCCGCAGCGCCGGAGCCGTGACAGAAACTCATTCAACACATCATCAATTTATGCTTTAGGATATTATGCTTAAAAAAGTTATGGTGTAGAACTTTATGCTTAATAAATTTATGCTTTACAATATTATGCTTAATCATTATTATGGTTAGAGAAATTATGCTTAAAAAATTATGCGTAAGCTGTTATGCGTAATTATATTATGCGAAAATATAATTATGCCAAACAACATTATGCTAAGTTATATTAGGTCTTAAAATTTTATGCTAATGGATAGGGAACCATTCAAAATACATGATTCTATCAGTGGCAAAATACTGAATATAATATAATGATAACTCACCTGGTATGCTAGTCCCCAAGGCGACGAACACGATAGCTGTGACTGAATCCTTAATGCCGAGGGTGCACCCGAAGTGTGAGGCCACGTCGCCAATCACCGCAGTTACCAGACCGATGCAGATGATTGACACGACGAAGCAGACGTAACCACCGCCGATGTCTGAAGAATGGTTTAAGGTTAGTGGAAAGTAAGCAGGAATAAGTGGAATATACCCTGTCCGATCCATTAAGGGCTTGTTTCTCTCTTAACAAACATGCTAAGAAAATAACAAAAATAAAACTATATCATCGTAAAACGTATTCATAATATTTTTAAATACAGTATTGATCAGCATTTTTACCCTTAAATTACTGAAATTTCGCACATTCTAGCAACACTCCACTAAACTTGATAAGGACGCGGAGCGTGGCATACTTTCGGCGACATTTTTCTAAGGCATAGGTAGGTAGGCGCGGCGTAGCGCGGCGCAGCATCGGTGAACCTTTATGAACTTTAGTGATACTTAGGTATTATGATTAATAAGTTGTCGGTGTTGCCATGGGTAATATATTAACATATTATTTTAATTAAATTACATTTACTGGGATAATTTTATTTTGTCGATTTTTATAAAAGGATGTCACTTGCGTACTCATAATAAGCTACTGTATAACACCTTTAAGGATCGGACAGGGTTTATTATACACACTGTATAAGTGGAAAAGAGACAAAAGAGCAGGTTTGCCGAAGAAATACTCTTGTATAAAACTAGTGTTCTCACACTGGTTTCTTATAATAGGGTTTTACTAGTGGTTATTCACAGAAAACAGAAGTGCTAGCTACTCTTTTGCTTTCTACTATTTATTACATTTACAAGTAGAAGAGTGCACTATTGCCTAATATTTGATTATTAATACCTAATATTTCTTGCAATGAACCAGCGTAATAAGAGTTACATTGTAATTTTCCCTCAATTGGAAAGATGTTATGAATAAGAGAGGCAAGAATAAGTCCTTCCTTTTTTCTTGCCATCTTTAATTATTTTCTTTTAGATCAGCGTGAGTGATATCCCTGGTATTGAAGGCAGTTATAAGCTTCATACACCGCGTACTATTAGGTAGGTTATATGCTTTGTTGGAGCCAGCCACCAAAAACAGACTTAATTGTATACAAAGGCGACATATAATAAAGAAAAAAAATTGGCGACAAATATGTAAAAAGGCTGTACTTTTTACATCTCTAGCCAAGCCAGCTTATTCACAATACTACTAAATAATTTGTAATAGTGGATTCATCCACAGCTGGTACTACTCTCAAATAAAAAACCTTTATCCCTGAACCCTTTGAAATTATATCTCAACGTCCATTAAATGTAACTAAAAGTTTGTTTATGACCCAAACTAATATTTACCTAAATATAACATAGTGGAGAACCTCAATTAAATACAGGACCACTCCACTGCTTTTAATGGTCGTAATAATAGGCACCTAAGGGACATTATGTGACAGAAATATGCAATAATTTACACATAATGATGTCACATAGCGACCGCTAACACTGATGCCAAGCTATGGTAATTAAAACGAGAGCAATCACACATGTGTGAAATATTATCTTTGAGGTATAATAAAAAATATACAGCAATTTATCACAACGGATTCAGTTCTGAAATTTTTTGAGAAAGGTTGGTATTGAATCCATGTGCCCATATCCCACTGACTTTGTTTTTGCCTCTACTTTTTTCGTGTACCGTTCACATTGGGCTGCAAACATAATCGCAATTTATGGCAACAGTGTAGCTGTTGCCTGAAATTGGTCAAGTTTATCAACTTCTACGCAAATTTTGTTTAAGCCTAAAATCTCAGCTTGCCTTTCTAAATAACGTATTATATGTTATCATCATCATCTCATCTCATCTCTCTCATCTGTAAGATCATCCATAACGTGCAAGTGGAATGAAAGATTAAATCGAGGACAAAAAGGATTTTCTAAAAACAATCATAATATTGGGCTTTCTTTTTTCTGAAACGACTGGCATTAACACCACAACTTCACTGCTTAAACTAAATTATATCTTAAATTAATGCTTACCTTGTAACCAAAAGTAGAGGACGATAATTTATCCTTAAAACTACAGTTCTATCTGAATCGTCGACCCCGTACGTGTAAATGATGCATAATATGAAATAATTTAAGTCAGATCTTTTCTTAAGTCTAATATTACTCATTGACCTCACTCAAACCACACTGCTGTAATTGATCTGTGCCCTTGACCAATTTCTACCACCCATTCAACGAATATTATCGAAAGATCTAGTGAAAGGACGTCTTGCGGTATGTTACCTGAGTCGTGGTATCAAGCATATAATCAAGTTTTAACAACTGAAACACCGCAGCGCTTATTCATTCGACTAAATGGCTTAATATTAAAGAGACAGATTTTAGGTTTATCGGTCACATTGCTAATTATGGATATTAAGAGGAAGGAACAGTTATTGTAATAAAAATCAGCTGCTTGTGAAATATTCCTGGTCCAGCTTGGTAGACTAACCTTTCTCAGTATAAGTATACCTATATGACCTCTGGCCTGGACCAATGCGGGCTTGTAAACTTCATATATCTTCGAAAACGTAACGTAACCTTCAGCCATAAGAGTTTCTGTTAAAGCAAGTGACAATTAACATTTTATATAGGTATGCACGTAATTTTAAATTGGGTGCCAATTTAATTCGGAGGCCAACGGTCTCCACTAACTATAGCTGCTTTTGAACAATTGTACGGAAGTAACAATAAGAAGACCGGTATACTCTATATCGAAAAACAATGAATGTTAGATACTTATTAAAGACCAGGCGTCTCCCAATTCCTAACAATTTAGTCTGTACTATTCCACGGTTTTACTAGAACATGGATGGTACTATCTTTCCCTGAAGACAGTGGGAATTTCCGAAAAGATTTTGGATAACTAAACACGCATATTTATTTTCTTGGCACTTTGCCATTGGCTTCATTTTACATGAATATTGGGTCTGGTCCATATTGGTGAACGATCCGCTGGAATATCGAACATCCTTTAACTTTTATAAGAGGTAGATTACGATGAAATAATTACACTAAACTGAAGAAATGGGCCATGGAAAACTTTCATCCTTTTAAAGAAAGCTACTAGTTGTTAAAAACGTAAAATGCCTCAATTTCTGAATTTCAAATATTTGTTTTTTTTTACATTTTACCATTGTGAAAGTAATAATTATATTGTGCTGAGCGATAAATGGTGACTAAAGCTGCTACCATAGTAATTTTGACAAGAATTGTCGTCGCTTTATCAACTAAGCTATCATTAAAGATGGAAAGATGATGCTGTGCATCATCTATCGCATAGTTTACAAAATATGCATTTAATAAGTTTTTGCTCTTCTTATCTTATATGAAACTAACATCGCACTGATTCCTTTTCTGCAAAGTCGGTGCCTAAATTCGTAGCTTACACTGTCCGACTGATGGAAAGTGGTTATCGATGACCATTTACAATCAGGAAGGATCTTGCCATACTCGTTCGCCAACCTAAAGATATACAAAGTGACTCACCAGTAGGAGGTATAAGAGCAAAGACAATTTTCCAGAAGAGCGTCACTACGTGCAAGACATAGTCGAAACAAGACGGTGGCTCATCAGGATCATCCGAACCTGAAACAAAAAATAATTGTTTATATTCAAAATATCTTTGATTTCAAGACATCCTAGGGAGTACTGAATCTATTCTGCCTGCAATTATCAATTGATGGTGGTTTATAGTTACCAGAAATATGACTTTTGCACCTTGCACTAGCAACACAATGACTTCATTTATGGTGGTGTGTTTGATTTCCTATACTATTACTATTGTTAGCACCCATAAGATTTGGTAACCATCTACCATCGAGCGCTTGAGTATACTCACGTGCCACCTTAGCAGATTAAAATGGCGATAAGTTTTTATCGACATGTTAAAAAGTCATATTTAGATTATTCGACTGCCACCAAGATTATCACTAATGGAGGTAGCTATACCCCGAGACAAATGGACAGCTAGGCATTAAAACTCCGACGAAATCGCAAGCAACAGACTAAAAATACTTTACTTACCTGAATTGGCCGTCAATGCTTCTGAAAACTGTTCCTTCCACGAGGAGGTTCCTATGATAATTGATGCGTTTGCTCTTTGTACAAGTTTGTCTACTGTATTCTGTAACAAAAATGCTCGATTCAATACTATTCTTAACGCAGCAATATTATTTTAAGCACTAAGGTAAAGTATTAAGAATAATTTTGCCATGTGATATGTTGGATTCACTTTTTGGCTTCACCAATAGTTTCTGAAGATACTCGATCATGGTGAGCACTTTATACCTAGTTCGGATAAAGAGTAATTGGATTTTTGTGAAATCAGGTCTAATTAGCAGCAGAAATATGAAAATGTGTGCTGATGGCAATAACATTTATACAATAGCCCCTTTTTATACGATACCTAAAGTGCCTTACACAATACCTAAAATTTTTGTTAGCAAAATGTTGAATTAATACTTCTCTGCCTTCTCCCTTTGGGAATAAACAGATGTAGGTAATTCTTAAATACATATTTTAGTTCTTTAAAATGAATTCAAATGTTTGAACGCATCTAATATTACATCCATTTATCACTTATAATAATAAGAACAGAAAATAATTACCATAAATGTATTTAATACAAATGTAAATTGAGTAAAACGAACACACATTTTAATTCTTTACGTCAGAGTTTCAACACTCAGTAATTAAGTCATAACCCACTTAACACCATTGTTCAGTACGAATGAGAATTTTACAAATAGGAAAGCCAATTACTCTTTTGCCCCTGAGTATTGAGACCGGTCATTTAAAACTGCTAGATATGCTTAATATACTTAAAAGTTAATGAAGCGAACTAAATGATTATATCTGCACTTTCCGTTATCGACTATTAGAATATTATTCGTTTAATAAAAGCGATTTCGTTGCCAAACTCTGGTAAGGTATTGACTTTTTAAACACTTTTCAAACTTAGAAATTAAGATAAAATACCAAATATTGGTAAAATAAATATATTTAAATATTATGACCACAATTGCTTTATATTCTGGAAAGATAAGGCAGATAATTATATCAATCACATTACAGATTAGATTTCGTATAATAGGCTGATACAGATTTAGATACCTCATAATAGGCCGTTAAGGAGAATTTTTTGATCTGGTTCATACAAATGAACCAGATCAAAAAATTCTCCATTTAACTTTTAACCAATCAAAGACACAAGTATTGGTTAAAAGAAGATAGCTGCTAAATAATCCAATTTTGCTATCAAATACATACATATACCAACGCTTATTATATATTATATATTTTGGAAAGATAGACCTACGGATTTCCATTAGCCTCGTTCCTGTCATAATTCTCTTGCCACATGCTCGTTACTTTCTCATTACATTCTTGCATAATAGTCGATACTCTTTACCAATTAATCATCAAATTACCTATTATAAGTGGAATCGCTAAAGCTCTTTATGGATGCACTGAGTTTAATGCAGTGATTGCTTTTTAATGCCCCTCACGCAATAACGATATTACTGCGATGACAGGCATTATAACAGTTTTTTTTACAGAGTCATCAACATGCTAGTTAGTTATCAGCCAAATGTTACCACAAATTAGAATAACAGCTTATCATTAACTGCTTTCGCTTACCATTAGGTGGATCGTATAGGTACTGATTTGATCTATAATTCGAAAATCTTTCAATTAAAGGAATGAAATGCCTTATTTTAAAAGAGATCTTACTTTGAATTCTTTGCTTTCTTTAATTCGAAGCTGGGCTCTTGTAATCTCGCCAGCTCTGGGAAGGCCCATCATGGCAACCACTGCCTCTTCTTCTGGCAACGTTGCCAGATGGTTGGCTTCATTGCCAGTTGCCACAGGGTTGTCATCATCTGCGAAAAACAATATTATTTAGAACTCAAAATTTATAAATATCAGATTTTGGTTCAAAAGTAAGCACATATAGTGAAACACATAGCTGTTTAAACATTGACTTAAAGACAAACACAGTGGAGAAAGATTCGTTCAAGATTGAAGAAAATAAGAATAGCGTTTTCCTCTTCGATCTCAAAGAAGTAAATGCTATCAGAAACGCCATCATGTGTAGAACTTCATATTTAAGCATAAAGAAGAAAGTGCTTATCTGCCAGATAATAGTTACACAATTAAAATCACCACACAGGGGAATGAGGTAACAAAAAAGTACAAACCTGCTTTTAAACTGAAATGATTACAAATATCACAACTATTATTTACATCTGCTAGCGTCTTACACGTCTCAATCAATTTATGAACCCCAAAAAATAAAAGATAAAATATAGAAATTAAGGGCTTTTTTCAGAACTTGGACAGAACTCCATAGTATACTCTAGAGTACCTACTCTAGAGTATACTATGGAGTAATATATTTTATTCTTTGCTAATACTATTAATTGTCGTCGACTTCTCTAATTAATCTGATCGTTTGTTCTGAGAGATCGTTTGTGATGAGAGGGTTAATGTAAGTACTGGGATAAGTTGAATTCAGAATGTTTGAAGAGTTTTTAGTTATAGTTTGGCAATTTGTTAGAGTTTCTATGCATTTTTTATTTAGTTAACATTCCCTTGGGTGCCATATCAAATGAGACACAGATTTTGCGGATTAATAAAGACAAATTTTGAGATTATATCTGGATTATTGTGACAGTGGATTATGGGAACCAGTGTAAGATTGTGCATACGCTCTTTATTATAGTACTAAGTTAGAAAATAAGCATACGGGTCACCTGTGGGTAACCAATGACTGTAGCTAATGGTTGCTTATAATACCAGCAATATCAGACCCTAACTATATAACAAATTTACAATAAGTCCTTCTACAAATGTCTATTATAAAAACATAAGTTCACTTTGAAGTAGTGTGCAGTTAAAGTATGTAAATTTAATTGAATGGGGAGTTTGGTCGTTTGAAGTTTCAACTGTCTGCAGTTCTTGTCGTCATTGTTGCTTTGCGGGTATATATTAAGGCCAAATTATTAGAGGGCACAGAAAAGGCAATTCACAAAATCTCTTGTCGCATAATTGCTGGTCAGATAATTGATATTTAAAAAAAAAATTACGAAAATTGCTTCTCCATAAAAAAATATTTTAAGCGGTTCTCATGCTAAGTATTATTTTTTGTTGATTTTATTTATGTAATATTAAGGCTTTCTTCCTTATTCGTATCGTTTTACCTTGCTGATCGAATTATAATAGCAATATTACGATAAATGACGCTTAGAGTTGTTCATCGAAGCAAATTCTAACGTGTGAAGTGGGTCAATGAATAGGTTAGTTAGCTAAATCGTTGAGTTCAAGTCTGCTTAATGTATTGACTTTTCCTTGTTTGTATTTCCAATTTAATTGTTTATTTTTCATATCTGGGTCAAACAAACTGTCTTTGTTAAACTATCCTCGTTAGCTATTTGTTTGACATCGATTCCTGATTTATCAGATTCAGAGGATAATTTAAGTGAGATTAATTTTATTTTCCAAGACAGTACATTTTAGCTAAATTTGTTATTTAATAAGAGCGATATAATATACTGGCATCAACGGTTATGTGGCCTTTTTTAATATGGTATATAATACAACGGTTTTTTTTAACATAATACGAGTATTTCATACCATTGCGGATATTTTAGAAATAGGAAAGCCAGGTGACGTTTTATGTATGCACATATCAAAAGTACACCCTAATACACTACAAAAACCTTTTTCGCAGCTATTACCTCTTAACCATTGAGTGGTTCCATATATTATATCAAAAACTTGTATCACCACCATATAAATATGGGACTTCACTATAGGTGTACCTATTTATATCAAATAAAAGAGCTTCATCCTTTACCGATAAATCAGTACAACAGACATAAAAGCTTATGGGACTAATATAAAACTGTCTGTCTTTAACGACGATTAATAATGCTTTTTCTAATTAAAGAAGAATATGGCATGTGTAAGTATTACACATACCATATTCTGCTTTTAAATCACTGCGCCTTATGACCACCTCTTTAGCCTATCCCACATTATCCTACTCCTTCAATCTCTATAATATGCAAATATCTATTTTTCGCAGGGGTAAACAGAGACTTCTACGATCATTCATCCACCTGCTACGATCGTGTCATGTCTTAACAAGAGTGTTTTATTCCTGTACATACATTATTCATGCAACCTCGTCAGTTTTAGGTATCCTTAACTCCTTTATTCAGACAGCCACTAATCTGGCAGAAAACGCTTGCCTAGAACTTCCCCTTTCGAATATACGTTCGAATAAATTCTTTACTAATATCCAATCGCTAGCAGCTTCAACCGCAATACGTTCGTATCTTAATTTGATTGTCCTTTTTAGGTCTGTTTGTGGCTCGTTCGACCCAGAAAAAGTCAATTAATAAAATTACTTGGAGTAAGCAACGAAATGCCAATATTATTTTCTCATTTCTATGATATTATTTCTTTATCCGTTTATACGTTAACCAGAAAAATATCCTGAAGCTTTGGAACTGATATATCAATAAGATTTATTCTTATAATTGGAGAGATTTCGTAGTCGAAAAGCCTTTATTTATTAGGGTAATAGTTAGAAGATATTATGTTTTCTTATAAACATCTTAAAGAGCTTTTGACTCAATATTGTAGTTTTCATTAATAATGTTGTATACTCTTAAGATGATTACTTGCTCGTCGTGACGTTTTTACAAATTAAGTATTTTCGGCCATAATACCAGTATACCTTTTATATTGAATATGGCAGATAAATGGCATTGTGGTGTATTTCTGAGATCAATATTCAATAGTTTCGAGACTTAGGAAAAAAGCAGTTATATTTAGGTCTTGTGCTCGCTTTGCAGCGAATAATTTTTCCAGCAATGTTAGAAAAGCGAAAATAATGTCTGTGAATTTCTTGCAGGTTTCTTCCTATAGCATTAACCCTTTGTCCGAATCTAGCAACTAACCTAAATGTAAATTCAGTAACTTCACTAAACTCACTAAATCATGAACTTTAACGTTCATAAGTGTTACTTTGTAACCTAAATTATTAAAGACTTTTGACTTCAACTTTGAATTCAGTTTAAAGGCTAAGGTAATAGCTTAACATGGGGCCCGGTCGGTCATAAACTCATTATACCCTAAAATTATAAAAAGCGGACATAAAGTACCCAAATCTAGAACTGCTGTAAGTGGATCATAAATTAAACCATGCAACATTTGTACATGCTAACATGCAAAATAGCCATTTTTGACGGCGTAATTAAAATGTTGTATTGTAACCCATTAGTATGAAATCTGCACCAACTTATCAAACTAATTACTTACTACGTATAAGTAGCACGGAATCTAATGTGACTATATGTGGGCTGTATAATCACGAACAAAAGTATTGCTGTTTTTATAATACGTATAAATTAAGATGGCAAACGATACAGCCTATTGGATGATAAGTCTTCGTTTTCAGTTAGTAGCCTACTGGTAGAGACTGGCACTTCAAGAAGTAACGTTAACGTTTCGCCGATTCGTCAAAATCGGAGTCACTGTATCCTGTGATTCTAAGGGATGAAGATCACACTAGTCCCAGTTACTGACCTACTGATACCACAGCTACTTCATAAGGGGTCTTGGAGTCCGACTCATTTAGAATTACGAAACACCTTAACGTCAAAACCTCCCTGCACAGTTAGAATTCCCTACCGCTCCGCAACCTGGGCAGTTTCTAAATATTATAAGCTTAACACCGCATTAGTAACAAGTTTGCCAGTAGCTATCGAAAATCAGGAACACTAGGACTAATCCTCATGATCCAATAATACGTTACGTTTAGGTATTTTATAATGTTGATATATATTTATCTATATATAAACATTCGATGCGTGTGTTTGTAATTAAACTCCTCTTAAATGGCTGGACCGATTTTGATGAAATTTTTTGTGTGTTCAAGTGGATCCGAGAATGGTTTAGATTTGTATTTTATTTCCTGTGTACTGGACATCGTCTGTCAAATCCACTAGTTATTAATAAAATACCTAACGTTGATAAATCCTACATTTAGAAAGAAATGTATATGGTAAAACTATGTCTCTGTATCCCAAAAATACGCCGAATTTTACTTTAGTTTTATGTCAATCATAAAGTAGCTTTGTGAGCGAATTGTTAAAAATGTTTTGGATGTATGGGTTGTGGTATTTTTTATAGCTCTGTTATCATATACATACGTTTAGACACATATTACTGGCACGTACTACGTGGCTCTTTCATGCTATTCTGCATAAAATAATTAAGTCTTAAATGAGTGGTCGCGAGCTTTTTGGAGGTGCTTTGTCATAGGATTAACCCTTTGCCTAAACCTAGCACCTGACCTGAATACAAATTCAGTAACCTTACTAGAATCACTAGCTCATAAACTTTGACGTTCATAAGTATTACTATGGACCCTTAATAAAAAGAAAATTGACTTTGGCTAAGTACTTATATAAAAATAAGTAAGTACCTCTTAGTGCCTATTCTTTAATTATTAATATTATTTAAAGTTTTCATCACGAACACTAATCCGTTCAATGATAATATTGGTGAGATTTTTGTAATCATACGATTCTAAAAGACTATTATAGAAAAAGCAAGCTGGAAATTTGTTTCGTAATATTTTCTCCGGCATAGATGTTAATGTTTTATCTATCGACCGATTCATCTGAATACAAGTCAAGGGATTCAAGGAAATGTATGAAAATATTGCCATTTATTTTATAAAGGGGACGTCGAGTCATGCGTGCGGTTTACAGCTCGTGCCTTCAATACGTGACCAGAATTTTAAATGCATGAATCATGTAATCTGGGTCGGGTAATAACTTATTTTGTGTCTCCATGTAACATGGTTTCGTTAAGAAACTATTCATCTTTAACTTCTCTGTTGGAGTTCAGCAATTTATTTCCTTGTTAGGCTGGAAGTTTGGCACAAGCAGTAAACATAACTAAGCTATGTGATCCAGTCGGGTTGTTGGCAGGCAATTAGATGAAATTTCTCCCTTCTCACGTAACAATGCCGCTAAGAGTGCAATTTAAGGATGAAAATAACAAATGTTGCACGATTTGAATGTCGGTAAAATGGTTGTTAATGATTATTTTTCGAATTTCGTAAAATATAGAATATTTTGATATATCTGATCTGCACGATTTGAGTATTATTTTTGTATCCAAAGAGCAGCGATAGCGTTATTGGAAGACCGACTGCTTGGATGAGGTCTCAAGTTCAATCTCAACACACGTACCTCTAACTTTACGAAATTAATATAATTCGTTATTGTAGTGAACGAAAATATTGTGAGGAAGCCTACATGTTTTCCTTTACCGTACTATCGGGGGGGTTCTCCATAAAAAGCACGTGAAGCCGCCGTTTTCTGAGTCAGGTTTCTTTCTGTCGTGTCGGATTACCGTCACATCGAACTGTGAGAATGACGGTATATTAAGCACACTAAGGCTTGTGCGCAATTATATTGCCTCATAGTTAGTCTCCATTTAAATTGGTCATCGTGACCAACATTCGATGTAGAGGACATAGTTATTATCACACACCTGATGTTACAGCAAGAAAAGTTATACCAGCTATAGCCTAGTACAGCAGCGATAGTCTAGTTGAAAACCGTTGGACTTGTACGCTGGTGAAGGAAAACATCGTATGGAAACATACATGTTTGAGACTCGGGTAGTAGATCCTCACTGGTTTCAGCATGAATGGGCCGCATCGATCGGGGTAGTACTACCCTCTCACAGAAGACCGGCGTGAAGTAACGGTACCCGTACTGTTGCGTTTCGTATCGGTGAGTGAGAGAGCCGGAGGCCCAGTTACCCCAATCCTTTTCCTATCCTTTCCTTTGTCCTTTCCCTCCTTCATTCCTTTTTAAAGGGCTGGCAACGCACTTGTATCTCCTTTGGGGTTGCAAGTGTCCATGGGCGGCGGTAATCGCTTACCATCAGGCGATCCGTCTGCTCGTTTGCCACCCAATGCCATAAAAAAGAAAAAAAACTTCTCCGTAATGTTCTCAAAGTTATGCGAAGTCTGCCAACTCGCACTGGGTCAGCGTGGTGGATTATATCCTAACCTTTCTCTCACTAAGAAAAAGCCCGTGCCCAGCAGTAGAACAGTTTAATACATGGTTGATATTATATTATTTATGTATATATTATAATATTATCTGAAGTTATAGACAAACTAATTTACTTGTTAATTAGCACGGTATCACAATTTAGATATTGCATCACCTGATAGATTCATACAAGCATAATCGAGTAGAGTGGATCTTAAAGCCGATCTTAATGATGTCCCCGAGGCAGTCGTAAGCTACAGATTTTATTATAGCACTTACAATGTTAACAAATGAAATTAAATTGTAATGCGATGCAATGAAACTCTTTGACGAGAGAACGAGACAATAAAATTTAGAATCTAATTTAATTTGGATTACATGATACCATTGGATGTGATAAAGATTGATTTATACAGTGATGCTGTTTAAATATGTAGGATACTAGCTGTCCCAACAGAGGTTGTCCTGTACAGGCGAAAAAAAAAACAAATCTAAACCATCTTCGAATCCACCTGAACACAAAAAATCATTTAAATCGGTCCAGCCGTTTAGGAGGAGTTCACAGTCAACAAACGTACAGAAGAATTATATATATAAAGATAGGACGCAAACATTTGTTTTATCCAAAAGTAGTTGAACAAGTCTGGGTATCCTTTATATCCGTAGTTGATACAGGAATTAATCCCAACGCGTGAGTAAAAATGTATAAAGAAAATATATCCATATATCTATGTATATTATGATAATCACACAAAGATAAAGTACAATCCGTGACAATAGTCCTTGTCTTAGTTTTTATTAAAACTGAGACAAAGATATACATGTATAGATTAGTTAGTACTAACATACATAGACGTATGTATATGAAACGATGTTTCAAGTGATGAAATTTTGGCATACTATATACCATCAATAGTATATATAATCGTTTACATCATCAAAACTACGGCATATCTATTATGCACTAGATTTTGCCGTAGATATAGGTTATGTTTATTTTTAATCCTTTGGGAACAGTACTTTTTGGATGAAAGGTATCCTTGTCCTTTTTTGTACCCATGACAACGAGTATGCGAAATTTCATAATGATCAGTCAAGTACTTAAGTGTGAAAGAGTAAGAAACAAACACACATGCAAATAAACAAACAAACTCACATTCGCAGAAAACAGGAAACAATAATTTAATATAAACAATGATAATATTACAAGAATCTTATTCTTATCCAGATTTATTTGTATTATCTTTATTCAATAAAAAGGAATTTCATTACTATAACAATCAAGTTTCTAAGAGTTTAGTTTCATTTGTTAGCGAGTTACTTATATGCAATGAAACCTTTTCTTTGGTAATTAATATACCTAGTTTGCTAATTTATTTCGGCTTAAAATGATAGGTGGTTTGACCTGTTAAAACCGGACTGAATTGTTCACGGAAAGCTAGACAGTGATTATGAATATCCACCAATAGTGAATAATTAACTGTGAAACTATGAACGATCATAATCTGTTATAATTTCTATGTAACAGTAATATATTTTTACAATAGCGAGATTGAGCAAACAGTTTGAAATTTTAAAATAAGATAATTGCTTACTTTTACGTTGAACTTCTGCCGGAATGACCACTATATTTAATGATCCATCGTCCACATACTAAATCATTGAGACAGACCCCAGTACTTAAAATTCCCTAGCTTGATCAACAACTGGCATGGTTACTGAAGCTACAACAACATAGGTACTAGCAGTTACGAACGATAATATCAAAGTAACAAACCATCTTCTTACTTGTGCAAAAGCGAAGAACATATTCCAGCCATAGAAAGCAGAAAATATAAGAAGAAAAAAAACAAAATAAGTACAATATATACGCACATACACAGAAAAATAAAAATAATAAGCTTGTTATGCAATGATAACTTATAACGCTGAAAAACTATTAATAAGTTAAATGACGTTGGACCCTACAATTGAAGCGGCACCGAGAATGGAGACCATAAGCAAAAATCTTCTAAGTTTTTACAAAGAAACTTGTGAATGTATGAAATAAAAAGCATCAAATAATATTTTATCAACTATCAAGAAACCTAAACATAAAACGTAAAACGAGAGACTAACAATTTAAAACAGCGTTTAAAATTTAAGGTATCTATAAAACTATATATTCATATGAATATGTGAAAATTGCATGGAGATCCTCTTATTTTATAGGCCAATAAAAATATTTATTCAAAGCGCAAAGATAAACGTGTGGTTTAAAACTGATTGCGCTATCCGAAAATATTGATTTCAACAATTACTGTCCCATTCACAATAGCGACGACAATAAAATTAAATTCAACAACACGGCCGTACCATTGAAACACATTAAAATATCGCACATATATTCACGTATCACTTAATATAAAATTTATAAAAGTAACCTCTTGGCCTTTCCTAAATATGTAAATATCTTCATCAAAGTAAACATTTAATAAGACACAAAAATAAAAAGGAATCTCAAGGAATTTGTAAAGAAGAAACATCTGCATGCATAATACAAGGGCTGTTTGGACCAATTATTGTGGAAAACATAACATGAAGAGGAAAAATCCAATTATAATAAAAAAAGAAGTAAAAACGTGAATTCAGGCAAAACTCTAAGTGGAAAGCATCGGGGAGCGCTCGTCCTAAATTGTCGCAATCAAATTATCCTAAATACCAGGGCAGTTGAGCTACCTCGGGTAAAACTTGGTATTTTTGAATATTCTGAATTATGTCAAATAAAGGGTAAGTAAATTACGCAATGTCGGTTTCATAAAGGTCTAGATAGAGTAGGAGTACTTCCTGCCCAAAAATTGAGTTACTGAAATTATGTTTTAATACAATACAAACTGATTGGATCGTAGTTAGGGTCCTTCACAACAAGAATAATTAATATAAATATCTCTGACTTTTACTTTTAATTTTATTTATTATACATATTTAATTTTATTTTGCAAGAGTAGCTTGCAAAATAAAATCAAGCTATATGAGCCTTATTGGCGATGGCGTAGTGGTTATTGTAACCGACTGCCACGCCTCAGGTCGCGGGTTCGATTCCCGCACAAGTCAAACATTTGTGTGCATGAACATGGATGTTTGTCTTGGTCTGGGTGTTTCTAAGTATAATATGTACGTATTTACAATTTTTTTATATATTATGTATGTTTATCCACTGTCTAGTACTCATAGTATAAGCTCTGCTTAGTTTGGGCTAGATGGTGTTGTGTGTATGTGATAGAATATTATTATTATTTGAAAAAGTAAGGCCATTGGCATCATGACAATATTGGTTTTGCATAAAACGACTGTCATTTGTCCACCTCAACCTAAACAAATAGCGATATTATTACGTCAATCCAGAGAGAACTATTTAATAATACTAAATCCTCAAAGTGACTGTTATAGATATGCAAAGCAGTCCGCATCGACGGCTTATCAAATTTAAAAGGTGTAACTTCTTATAAGAAAGGCATCTAGCATAGAAGACGTTTCTTTACCTTGTTACCACTGCATTAAATGCTAAATGATAGAGATTAAAGATATTATTAGTCGCCGAAATATATCATTGCCTTTAAATAGATATGATTTATTTGACAATATAAGACCTCTTACTTCAAATTTTCTGAATCTTATACTTGGTAATACTTTCGGATATGTCTATCAAGCGAAATAAACAGGCGATAGTAAGAAAAACTTACATCATTATACTACAAAGGTTATTCGATCACGCTCGACAACATCAATTTAGAACTTAGATCAATATCATACTAAACTAAATTGAAACACGATATTTTTGATTCCTAGTTAATTAATAACCAGCTCACAGCTGTGGCAAACAAAATTAACGTTAATTTGATAACTTCAAATGGATATTAATCATCAATTTATGAACGTCATTTTGAATCGGAATTATTAAATTATTTCAATTTATATTCACTGCTGGATACTAAATTTGGAGCTACAAGTTGATAAATATTTTGACTAAGCTATTTTATGATAACTACGTAGAAAATTTACATTACAATGACTAAACTGGCTTTATTGAAATATTTGTTTACTGCTTTTAGGTGAAATATACCAAATCTACGCACTGTTGTAAAGATATTTTGTATCACCACTAAGTAGGTATTGGTTAGGAGTTTGACAAGCAAGTATATGACATTCCTGATATCAAACGAAACATATAACACCAGAACATACTACTGAGCTTACAAAAATAGAATAATTAAGCCTTTAAGGGACAAACACCACTGCTACCCATAGTGATAAAATAAGCTCTGGAAATCACTACAAGTATACTCTAAGGTGAATTTATTTTAATCGTTTGTAGGGTGGACATGTCTAATTTGCTTTGAAATGGTGTGACAGATGATCAATTAAGAAAAGCTGTGGTCTAATCAAGGCAAGTCGCTGATTAGAGAAAAATTATGTTAACAAGGAAGTTTTTGATTAATTAAGCTTGCCGGATAATAGAGGACGATCCTTTTTCCTGTCTTTCTGCAAGATTAAATATAATCTGTTCAGATTATATTATAATTATCAGAATGTATAATGTAGCACAATTATTATTGTTGTATACGTACATGCTTTTTAACTTATTTAGTGCCCGCCATATTTAATTTGGTTTAAACAGATTTTGATCTACTGATCAACTTTAAATCGTGGATATGACCTAAATCACATATAGACGATATCAATATTTTAAAATATGCTGCATGGTGCATCCTATGAGAAAATAGTACGTCTTAATAACATATAAAAACCAACAGCTATTTCAAAGCTTCATATTACTTTACAATATAACAATATTGATATTTTATTTTAGTCAGCGTACGGGATAATCATTTCTTCTTCTTCATATTTAAGAGCTTTGCTCTTTTCGGTGGAGTATACGCCATCTTTCTCGATTTACGGCCAATTCCTTGACTTATAAGACATGACCTTCGCCTTTTCTTTTATTTGGTCAGTGAATGTCCTTCTGGGTCTACCCCTTCCTCTCTCTCCTTCCACGTTTCCTTCTATTATGTTTCTTATGAAGTCATTGTGTCTTATAAGGTGGCCAAACATCTTACCTCTTCTGTTTTCAATTGTCAATTCAATTAAAATGTTTCGTTCTTCTTGGACAAGCTTTAGTACTCATTTAGATCATTATTTTGGATCTAAATGATGATCATAATGAGTATTTTGCTAACTTTTCCCCGTGACTTCACTCAAGAGCCATACTTTTTGCCAGGATGAAAGGTACTCTATGTCCGTCGTGTATTTCCAGTCGACTAGTTAAGACGCGAAACTGTAACCAACAAACTCATGCCACTACATTCGCATCTATAAAATTAGAGTCACCCTGTTGCTATACAAAGTCATTATAATAAAAACATAGAACCTATATCAAAGTCTGGTTATTAACTTACAGATCATATTCCAAAGGAAATTAATGTTAATGATACAAAATGAATAAAATCAAACACAAGAGTGGAAGAACAAGCAAGACAAATTGATACGGACGTTACTAAGCTTTATTTTTTAAACAAACCTCAATAATGACAGCAAAATGTAAATACGCGTTGCAAATGTAAAGAAATAAGAATCCGACATGAAATAATTTATTTCGTGTGTTAAACAAAATATCCGCTTAAATTATTCCGACAGACTTTGAATAACAAATGTTTCTTGTTCTTTATATTCTGTGTTTTATATCCTCATGACTCCAAATGTGGTGAATAATTGTTTTAATACGGCTATCGGTAGAGTTTGTGATGTTGAATAACCAGATTTAGAGTTCAAAAAAGCTCTTATACAACAGCTTTGTCCGTCCATCCGTCTGTCTGTTATACAACTTTCAACTCAAGAACCGTAAGAGCTAGAGACTCGCGGTCAACGCCATTCGACTCAGCATAGTCGATATACCCCGAAATTACTATAACCTTTGACCTCTGATCTTAAGGTCACTCGATACCATTTTTTCGAAATCTGCGATTTACGGCAATTCATTGACGTTTCACACTTGTTTTTAGTGGTTTTAGTGATTAAACGTTTACATTTTAATAGTTTTGCTCGTGGCTTTGCTCATTCGGGCACAGTACTTTTTGTCTGAACGAAAGGAAGCTTATATCCTTTTTCTGCACTCCATACGAAATTTCATGATGATCATTCAGGTAGTACAGGCACAAACACAAACACTATGTTTTTATAACTTCATTTGCTTTGCTTGTGACTGGCCTATTCATATTGATATACAAAAGCTTCAAAATCTATTCATTATAAATCTCTATTGCCTTTCAATGTTTTAATACAACATAGTGAGCTCCATTTTAAAAATGTTTATTACGGACAAAGCGCTTTTGTTGGCGTTCATATATTATGGTAACCACTTACAATCAATAAGTAATTAATAAATATAACTAATTGCTACATTAACAAAATATTCATAATGCTGTAACACTATTTCTCGACTTGCAAGGCAAACTGAAAACGACGATCGTATCTGAAGACGCATAGAAATCTGAAAATCTGAAAGTCTGATAATATACACGGTGTCCGGTAATTAATGGGTAACCTGGAAATGTCTTAAAGTGGAACTGATGGCCGTTCAGAAAAAAAAATGAAAAAACGATCTATCCTAACTACTACCTGAGATATGTGTTTTTTTTTTAATTATCCTGTATAACTTTCTTGTATACTACGACTATAAATTAATGAAATCCATCGGTTTTTTGTTGTTTTATTATTAAACACTAATTATGCTAATATATAGACAGTCAAAAGTATGCTTTGCTAATTTAGCTTGCACTTTTAAATATATATATATTTTTTTATTTCATTTTTTATGAACGGCCTTCAGTTCTACTATAAGACATTTTAAGGTTATCCATTAATTACCGGACACCCTGTATAATTTTAATGTTCTTGAAATCGTGCTAAGCTTCTAACCTACACTGGGCCTGCGTGGTAGGTTATGATGTAACTCTTACTATACTTAGACGAATTTCTGCTCAACAATAAAATAGTTTATAAACAACGCTAAATTTATCTGAGTTTGGTCTATGACTAAATATTTGGGCCGCAATAAATCATTTATTTTACTTACAAAATGGCAATTTGTATATGAAAAGTGCTTAGGACCCATATCAGAGCAGCTAATTTCCATATGTCTGTTACAGTAGCATCTTTTTGTATTCCTGAAGTAAAGTTATATTTAGATGATATGCTTATAAAATAATACATACATCATAAGTTACCATAGTTCCGAATAGTTTGGTAGAAATGTTCCCTTGTCCACTACTTTCTTTCTTCTGAGCTGCTGCAGTCTTTACAAATATTCAAACGCCAAAGAAATCTAGACTCGAAACAAAAAAATATTTAACTCATCATTTGAGAATGAGAATATATTGTTATGAGGTTATATTTATTATTTTTATTCAATTTTTTGTATGTTTATTTTATTATGTATTGGTTTATAATAAATTATTATTTAGTAGGCCTGCGAGAATACCAGCGTTGTAGTCTATACTGCAACAATAGCTGACGTAGTGCCTAATTTGATCTCCATGTACCGTCGTTAAATTGTATGTAATATTGTTTTCTTTTAAATTATGTGTGTATGGAGGTTCAAATAAAACATTTTTCTTTCTTTCTTTTCTTTCTTTCTTTCTTTCTTTAGTTGATAAGTTTAAAGTTCGCTAATAAAAACCATGGTGAGCTTAATAAAACCGTATACTAGCTGTAGTGCCGAAATTTTGTAATTTTAACAAAAGAATTCGTTTTGCCTACGCAAACTATTGTCTTCTTACATTGACAAACGGGTTCTTTAGCTATAAATAAATTGTTATATCTTTTCATTCTTCTAATGTTGTTTGTTATTTTGCAACTGTGGCTTCTTTTAATTAATATTTTAGTTTACTCTTTAGTGTCATGGCTCATGTTTGCACTAAGGTATGTTCTCGAATGAGAGGTTTAAATTCCAAGATGGAAGAGTTTTATTGGTACTAGTACAAGGAATTTGGGTTCACATAAATGGCATTGCGCTTTTAAGTGGTACCTAAAATACACCGATAGAGACTTTGACGCGGCTTCAGCTTAAGCTGTTAGGCTTTATATCTGCGATATAAATATCTGAACGACGTCGCTCACCTAGGCTTTGCTTGGACGATTCGATGACTGGCTGCAACACTATGATATGCCGATTAGCCGTTAAAGCGTTCGATATTTGCGTTGGTGACGGTCATTTTAACAGCTGAGATGGAGTAAGAATATTTATTATGTCCAGAAATAAACATTTATGTTTATATTACACAATAGGTATGTGTATATCTCGAGCATAGGGGTAGATAAAAGTGTACAGGGACGTCGATTTCATAAAAATATCGTGGGGTGATGGAGGCTTTAATATAAAATATAATTTAGGGAGAGAGCACCTTAAACCGGCGAGCGTGTATGAGGAATGTTATGAAAATGAATGAAGCCAGAAAAGTGTGTCAGGATCGTAGCAAATGGAAATCCGTAGTCTCTTCCTACCCCTCTGGGTAACAGGCGTGAATCTATGTATGTATGTATAATTTAGGGAACCATCATTTTCCATGTAATAGTAAACAAATACTGACGAATACTTCTGTTTGTACCTTAGTCTTACCGATAATTCCTCCGCTATTATTAAATCGGTGCTCGTGAAAAGGTATCACACCTAAATTTATGTAACTAGCCCCAAGTAATAGGGCGCTGGTCTTTGTGCTCTAGCACATTTCCACCATTATTGCTGTTACTAATAATTTTCTAAAAACTCACCACACCAAATACTACTTTTCTCGACCTGATAATTCAATTCGACATCTCACACAGTCATAAGCGCGACCATATACTACCTACGTGGTACATACGATAACATAAAAATGTTTTAATAAATAATCCTTTATATAAGGATGCTGTTATTTCAAATTCGCGGTAAACCAATAAATGTTGGGCTGGAAACTACTAAAATATAATGGCGACGACCGTTCGAAATACGTGACTACTAGCCAAAGCGTCAACCGATCGGTTCTAATTAGCTTAATACGAGTTGTGTGTTGATACGCACACGGCTTAATCCGATTTCACATTGAATAATTGAGTGAGACCTTAATACACCTTCACATATATAGGTTCATACCTATAATTATATCCGAATCTGTAAGCAAAGGTGTAAAATTATATCCTCACTAGCTATCCGACGGGAACAGTAGTTTGCCCGGATAAGTGGTATTCTATGTTCTTTCCTGTACCCTTTTAGTAACGTCTATCGTGACGTTGTCTATCTTTTCACAATCCATAATTCAGTACTAAGGAGTAGTATGAATGCTCAATTTTAGTTATAAACTAGAGCCTACTTCTACAACTATTCAAAAACATAATATACATACTAGCTTTTGTCCATTTCTTCACTGGGGAACAGTACCTATTTTTGATATTTTTTTATAACTATTGTGGCAAACAAGCATACGGCCCTGATGGTAAGTGGTCACCATAGCCTATGTACGCCTGCAATACCAGAGGCATCACTTGCGCGTTGCCGATCCTTTATGAAAAGAAGTAGGAAGGAGAAGGAGATGGAATGGAGAAATAGGTTGATTGGGCCTCCTATAGCCTCCTTCCCCGGTCGAGCCGGCCCATTCATGCTGAAATCAGCGAGGCTCTACTACACATAATATAAGACACTACACGAATAAAACCTATGTCGTTTTCTGTACCCCTGACAACGTGTATGCAAAATTTTATGATGATCGATCGAGTAATTTAGGCGTGAAAGCCTTACAAACAAACAAACTCACATTCGCATTTATAAAATTAGTTAGGGTGAACATATACTACTAACATTGCATAGAGATATATCCAATTCCACAATGCTTGACCCAAGGATCGAACCCAGCAGTCCCGTTCACTACAGCTGCACCAACACGGATATTCTTTTTATCTGTTTTTTCGTCTATGTATATGATGCACAATATTTTCTAAAATTAGGAAAAGTCATATTTTCTAAAATTATATCTAGCTATTTTAAACGTTATCCGACTAGATTAAAGACATTTTGGAGAAAGACCAAGTTAAAGTATCCTAAGCTGATGATTATTTATAAAAAAATTATATACAAATTGCTACTAATAATTTGTAATCAAATTATTTATTATAGTTAACCACATCACACTTAAACTAAAATGCCTATGGTAAAACATTACAACAAGCATTCAAGCTTAGCTGGCGGAGCTAACCAGCCTTCCTATCCGATAAATTCATGAATTTTTATATGTAATAAATACTCCATACCTCATATTACCCAAACAGTGCAAAACCAACGTTAAGAATCTTAATCTACCAAATATTTTTTATGGATTCGAGAAAAAGTTGCTGCTAATAAAAATCCGTCCATCACATTTTTGGGTGCCCGTTATAAAATATTCAGGAGGCGCGCGGCATAACACCCTTTCCGGCACGTGGGTTCCTTACAAGATCAGCATAATGTTACTTGTCCTTTAGATTTCTGGTTTATAGACCTCTGACCCCGATTTGATGGCCCGTTCGGAGTTACCAGTTTTATGGAGATATCTATCTAGTTTGACTTTGGCTCATTTCATATGATATAGTTTGAGTAATTAAAGGGATGAAGGCAAGAAGTCAATGGGTATTTGAAATTGATCGGTCTGTGCGATTGAACTTTTAATGTACCTATTATAGCTTTAGCCGTATTGTGATGTCTTTTTTAGGACTGGATCATTCCGTAGATGCAAATTATTTAGTGACGGTACAAAAGAGCCGGATCACCTAAAGAAGTTTGACGCTGATTTCCTAATGAGCGTTACAGTAACAGTTTCAGAGCATTTCGCCAGGTGAGTAAGAATTCAGGATTGCTATCTTTTATATTCGTTGCCTCCTATTCGCTTACTACCAGGATGATCATACTTATGTTGGACAACATTAAAAATAAAGGTTTATAAAATGTTTCTCTTCTCTCTTAAGATAGGTCATGTTAGATTACCACGCTCGACCGATGGGGGTCTATTTCTGCTGATATGATAAGTCATATCAGCAGAAATTGATACGTAAGCATACATAAACTCAACAATTGTATAAAGCTAAAGGAGTAGACAGAGACGCATGGCCAATTATGTTTATAGGTGAGGAGTCGATTTAAATAAAAATATCTATTGTAGAGTTTATCTCAGCGCAATAGCCCGCGAGTGATCTTCATTTCTTTTTAAAGCCAACTCCTACTTTAGAATTACACAAAAAGCAGTTAGACTCGTAACGAATACTTTGTGTATATATAACATTTTGTCCCGTTGGGATCGAACCCACATTAAACGACGCGGCGTGTAGCTCCAACCTCCGCGCTCTATCTTTATCTGCTCTCGAATTCTAATACGTAAACTGATATTAATATTTAATATCCCTTCTACTACTTACTATTTCTACCTACACATAATATTTATAATCTCACGTAAATACGTGAGATTATAAATATTACGTGTAGGTAGGTATTCATTTTGTATTTATCGCATGATTAAATTCTAATGCATAGAGACCAGTCAAGCAAACATTTCCGCGAGGAAATTGTTTCTGGAGATTGAAAGTTAAGACTGGTAATAAGAAATATGAACAATTCCTTCCACTGCTATACTTTGAATAAAACCAGAACTTCGCGTTTTATTTTATGTATTCTAGAGTGTAATATCTACAGTACGAATGCTACAACAAATCTAAAAGATTATTTTGTGTGTTGTTTCTATGTTTTAAAGTACTCTACGATCGTAGGGATTCTGCATTCAAATTTAAGTTACCTTTAACGTACGTCGTCTTCGGAGGAATAGGCGAAGGTATTATATCCGCACTTGGTCGGTTATGATTTTAAATGCGAAGTGATAGGTGGCACGCTGATTTGTATGTATCGTGCACATTTCCAAAATCTGTGCTGTGCTACTGGGAATTGTCAGAAATGATACTCTGTCTGAACTAGGTTCGAATATGCAGTCTGCATGCAAGGCACACGCTGGCTTTGAAGTAGCAGAAACTGAAAAGTTTATGTATACTAGATTTAACTATTGATACCTTATTGCTATTAAGAATATAAAAATACTTCACATATCACCTTTCCCTTTTCCGAAAACTGAACACGAGCTGTTGAGCATGCAGTCTCGGTTATACTACAGAGCCAATAAGATATCTATACTAATATAACAAAGACGAAAAATTAGATTTTAGTTTGTTTGTTTGTAAGAATTTAACTCAAATATTACACAAGCGATTTTAAAAATTCTGAAATTAAATAAAAATAATAGGTGGACTAGGTATGTGAGCCTCTGGTACTTTTACGTACTGGCCTAAATGCAGTAACGCAATAGCCTAGTAAAACGCCTATGTGGTACTTCCAAAGATGAAACGGCTTATGCGTACCGTCACCAAACAAATGACAACAGAACTACCAATCAAAACTTGCACAAAATGGTCCTTATATACCAAAATTTTTGTTTCTATCTCTTTCTCTTTCTCTCTCTCTCTCTCTCTCTCAAATATCATAGACGATGATTTACCGAAAACAACCCTTATAACGGCGCTCAAGTGGAATAATAAAAAGCACTCTTACTTATAGCATTAAATAAGGTATCGAGAAAGAAGTGAGATTCAATCATAAATAAGTGAATGAGGCAGAATTCGATACGAATTTTTTATCACCGGAAATTATAAGGATGGCTAAATATAGAACATTATAATTATATTGATACCTGATTAGATAATATTGTCATCTGTTTACGCGAATGTTATTCATTGAAATTAAACTACTATATACGGAATTTATCGCGTTGTTTATTTAACACTGTACCTATTACATAATTTTGAAAACTGTTACACTACTACTACTACTATTGAATTTTACTAATTTATAAACTAATGAAATTATTAAAACTATTTGAATTTAGGTTTACACTTTCCCCGATGTTTCGTTTGCTTTTCAGAAGCCATGGTCACGGGGAGACTAATTTTATAATATAATATATTAATTTATTAGTCTCCCCGTGACCATGGCTGCTGAAAAGCAGTTTTCAAAATTATGTAATAGGTACAGTGTTAAATAAACAACGCGATAAAATCCGTATATAGTAGTTTAATTTCAATGATACCTGATTAGCTTAACTGCTAAAAAAGTAACACAATGCTAATAGGGAGATTATAAATGTGATGTGTCGAGCATATTAAATAGTTAATTAACGCTTAACGGTGCAAGAAAACATTGAGGAAGAACTTGCATGTTTAAGTTTTCTACATAACGTGTGAAGTTTGCCAACTCGACTGACGTGGACAGGAAGCGTTCGCCTTGCAGCTGTCGCCATGCCAACTATTAGTTGTTTGAATCCCAAAAACTATGTGTGTACTTTATGTCCGTAAATTAAATGTTTGTATACCTGCTCGAAGTAGCAGCATAGCGCCCTCTGTAGACAATATAAGTCAACTCTTGTGTTAGGACTCGAGAGTTGTCTTCAAATAAAGAACAGAAAAGTTTGCAATTGGCCAGGGTTCTTCCAACTATTGAGAACTGTCCTAAACACTGAGATACTTTATAAATTATAAACTGCCTTATGCTGTCTTCAGAATTATAGATCGTAAGATTATGATCTGCCATATACAAATTCTAAATATGACCTTAACTTTCTATTTCAAGCTATAATTCTACTATCATAAATTTGTGATTTTGTTGGATGGGATTTAATCAATTACTAGTATACTTAATATTGTCTTCTGTTACGCGAATGTTATAAATTGAAATTAAACTACTATATACGAATTATACGGACGAACGTCGGGGAAAGTGTAAACTTATAAATAGTTTTAATAATTTAATTAGCTTAAAAATGAGTAAAGTTTAATAGTAGTAGTATGTAGTGTAACAGTTTCTAAAATATGTAATAAAGTGTTAAATTAACAACGCGATAAAATCTGTATATAGTAGTTTAATTTCAATATTAGTATATAACTATTGAACGTATTACACTTGGCAAATAGATAACCCATACCCTGAAAATATTATATTTATCCCAGTAATGCGTTGCCGTTGGTTAATTCTAAATCCTTAATGCTCTTTTAATAACACTTGAATTCTAAACTTAACGATAAAAATCGCTGCCCATGTCATGGCTGAGCTCAATATTATATAAAAGATTTTTATAAGGAAAATTCATCTCAAGAATTCACTCTTCAACAATAGCGAAGCCATGGGCAAAAGAAAAAGAAAATTTAACTACCTGTGCTCGCTAAAGTGGCCGATAATTTTTGTTTCCAATTCCACCCCGTTTTTCCTTCTCATCTTAAATCATTCTTTGAATAATGGAACCCACAGGTGTTAGGTTAAACTGGTATGTGACTAAACCGCAGCGCCGCGTTATGAGAAACTCGAATGGAATATGATATGGATACAAACGTATGAGATGATTAAATATGTCACGGATGATACCGAGATTCGGTATTTAGTCAGATTGTCCAGAAGTGTTCACGTTGCATGATCACTGCGTATAATTTATGGAGATGTGTATAATACATCTTCAAATGCCAACATACCTTTATAACAACTTTTATGACTATAGGTGTGACACATAATTTTATTTTAGACTGATTCTCAAAAGGCATTTTTATTTTTTTTAAATATATCATTCCCGCACTGTGAATAATTCCCGTGTCGCGATGAATCTTTATAAACATTCAACCATACAATAGATAGTTGTTCTGAGTCGTTATGTCAGTCAAAGAAGAACAAACAAACCGAAACAACTATTTATAGATCACATAAATGTTTGTCCTTTCGTGCCTCGCAGAGCACGTTAAGCCGTCGGTCTCAGCTGCCATGAACATCTATGGCAGTCGTTATTGGGAAGTCAGTACCCTATAATATCCTGACACTGGTCTAGCCTTAGGGTATCGTTAGCCTTCGGGTTGCGGAGGTCAGGTGGCAGCCGCTCCGTGTAAACACTGATATCTAGTCAAATCCTGTTAGACCAGAAAAGCCGACCCCAAGTGACTTGGGAATAATAAAGGCTAGGGAGAAGATAAATGTTTGTCCTTTGTGGGAAACGAACCCACAACACTTAGCGCAATGCCGAGGCGACCATGACACAGACTAAAGCCAGTACATCATCTATGCAGTCAGATATATAATGTTATTCAGCTAACGTCATCTATCGCACAATTCCAGACCCACGCCACCAAACACATCACATTTTATTAAAGAATACAATACAACTGTAATGAACGCCGCCAGCGGTGTTTAAAAATGGATGTTACCACAATGCCTCAATTAACACGTGGACTGCAACTCACATCCCAATATCGTACGGGGTATAAAATATTACCTCGCGAATGAAACCAGGTGATATATTGTGACCGATTCTGTTTCAACCGGTGATGTAGGTCGTGGGCAAAGTTACGTCGATTGTTCACGAATTTTGCCCGAATATCGGCATTATTTGAATGGATTCAGGGCGATTTTGAATTCGAAATCGTTTACATAATTTTAAATTACTCGTATATCAAATAAGTATACTTACGTTATTTACACATTTTATATTACTAGGGCCAACTTAGTAATATAAATATGTGAAAATGACATATATGTAAGTAGGTATACATACAGCCTGATGGTAAGCAACAATGAGATTATCTCTTCTAATATCTTTGGTAAGTAAGTTACCATGGCTTGTAGATGCTTCTAGTACAAGACACTCTAATTCTCGAGTGTCTTGTGCAAGAAGCAAGCTGACGCTGATCTATTACTGCATGTATATTGCCTTCTTAAAGAGACTAAAACTCAATTTACGTTTAGAACATACCTAACATAAGGTTGTTTGGCTGCGATCTTCTATAGAGTAAATAAGTAAGTTTTTTGAGTTTGAGTGATATTGTCCCTTTCTCTTGTAATATTTTAACCGTATTTAAGTATCCTGCCTTTTTTTGTCTATTCTTTGAGTAATTGAGCGGTATACAGTCATACGATCGTATATATGTATACGATCAATTTCTCAAGGTATGAGTTCTAAAGCGTGAAAGCAATTTGTGAAACATTACCAATAAATTTGAGCTCAGTCGATTGGATAGCGTTCAGGCTTATAATTTTTACTAATATTTTTGCTACTATCTTCAAAGGAACTGTTAAAAGACTTTTGGGAACAAATCGCTTTATTAATACTTCGCCGCCGAAACAGTGATTTATAGACTCTCAAAACATTGCAATATTTTAAAGATACTAACCAGCATTGCTAGTATTATTGAAAGAATGAAAAAAGTTTGTTTATTGTCAAAAACTTTACTAGCCTTCAGGTAGGCACATTGCTCGATCGACATCTTTTAAAGTATGAGATAATTTTATACTACAAAACTAACATTTAACACTTATTTATTGTACATTTACGGGGAAAATAGAAAAGTAGTCAATAAAACAATATATATATTGCATTAATTTGGAAGTAATCGTTAAGTTGGTTCGTATAATAAAATATTCAACGTAAAATCGTACTACGGTAACTCTATCGTTGATTAGAGTTTTTAAAAGAGGTGCAGTAACACACCAGGCTATCGGCAATAATTTTGTTTAGCACTAAGAAACAAAGCAAAGCAAAGAAGTTCATTAGGACTTCTTTGCAACTTGTGAGTAGTTTCGCTGGTGTTAGAATCATTCGAACGCTCCGCTAACAGCTTCCTATCAGTCGAGCCCTATATTTGTCATAACGGAAAGCAAAGGACAATATAACAAAAGAACTGACTCCATATATAACGCAGTTGTTTATATAGTCATCGTACTACTGCCAGTACGCTGAGTGTAATCGATCGTTCGATTATCATACAAGACAAAACTAACGGTTTGTGCCGCATTTGCCCCTACATTATGTCCCACATTGCATGTTCCTCATTCGCCCCTCTTTTTAAATTATTCCTTTTTCGACCTAAATGTTTGTACATATGGTTAACAAAACAAAACATGGTTTAAAATTATTTTAAATCTTTTGTTGTCAGGTTCGTGATGTCATGCAATCATAAGCCCAAAGTTTTACTGAGAGATCAACGAGGTATTTTAAAATATTTTTCGGCTGACGGTACAACAAAAACTCCATACAAAAAAAGAGGGGCAAAAAGAAACAAGATCTGGGACGAAAAAGAAATTACATTAAGAAATTAATATTTATTTAAATTAAGGGGCATAAAAGGAACATTTTTGGGACGAATGCGTATTTCTAAGTTTGGGACGAAACATCAGGGACGAATGCGGAACAAACCGAAAAAACATCGTGATCATAAACAAGTATTCGGATTCTGGTTGTTTCTATTCACTGCGATACAGGGTTTATTCCTACAGCGTTTAAGTTAAAAAATAAACAAAAACTTAAAGAAAGGTCTGGTTATGTAATTCAATAACTGGGGGCTAGAACAATTATATAGTAACATTTAATGAAATATTAATTGGTCACTGTCTCGTATGTATTGTGCCTGCCATTTTGACGTCAGCTTTGACAATAACATGGGCGCCCTGGCAATCAAATATTGACTTCCCTACACATTAATTAATTATCAGTTATTATTTAGGTTATTATCTCTATCATGTATAGGAGAAGATACATTTAAATCAATTTGGACAAATTCAAATTTGAGAAAGGTCTTTTCAGCAGAACACATCATAATGTAAATTTGGAAACTCGAGCGATCTCGCGATTGTGTTGCTGCTTTGGCATATCAGTTCAAGAAACCAAATCATCATCATCAATATCAAAAGCAAACTATTGATGATGATTTCTATTACTGTTATGTTCCTAAACTGTACCGATATTTAATATAATTAAAAGCTTTTTATTTCTCTGAGTAGTAATGTAGAAGTAGGCTTCTAATGTTTTTTTTTACTGTAGTGTAGAAACGCTCTCTCTTAATTCTTCGTTCCCAGGGTAACAGTATCCCTATAACCTATAAGTGGGCCGTAAGCTTGTTTGCCATTTTAATAGTATAAAAAAAAAAAACTAGAGAATGAACTAAATAGTTTTAAAGAATACTCTTAAATATACAAAAATATTTGTGTAAGATGGTCATTGGCAACAATAATCGTTTAGCATTAGGCGGACCATATATAATTTTGCTTGCCATCTCAGCTTTATAAAGAAGTAGTATAGCTACTCTATGATAGACAGCTAAGAAATCGGAAGAGCAAGACTTAGGCACAGATTCTCTGACCAGAAGCGTAACCTTCTATAAAAGCCAGACCACGAGCGTGCATTAACAGTAAATGAGCCAAATTGTATCTGTAGACGACTCTGCCCACCCCACGGGAAAGAGGTGTGAATTTATTAGTAGTTGCTTAACTTAAGCCTAATTAGCTGCCCCAACAATTAAATATTCAATAACAACCAAGGACATTATCAGTTTAATAATAATACTCGAAGCTTGTTTGTACGAACTATTAATATAAAGAGCTCATCAAAGTGAATGACCAATGCAAACACACACATACACTAACGTGATACACACACACACACAACTACAGACGCAACGCACGCACTCAATTTAATCGCTTCTACAATCGATTTTAGAGGCTTGTCCGTTTATATTGATGCTACAATGTTGGAAATAAATGCAGTGCTTTAGGAAGAATCTTATAAGTATTGCAGCAATGTTATTTTATTCTTACTTTATAAGATCGAGATAGATATATACGAGCCTATAACGCTTGCAATGTTTTATTTTGTTGAATGCGATTTCAGTGATGGTCATATACATGTAGCTCTCTCCAGTGCTCATTCTATCGACAGTTTAAACGTAAAACTGTTAGTTAATTCCTGGCATAAGGTTGTGCTGACGATACTGAAGTTTCGATTTCGATACCCGTATCGAGAAAAATATATTAGGTGTTCTCAGCAGCACAATATAGTCTGGGAATATATGCAGCTGTAGGCAGGGTAGGTAGGGTTGGCATTACAATGCGTTACGTGAGACCGTAAACATTTCTGTTATAATCATTGCTGATTAAGATATGTATATGTATGTTTCTCCAATATAGTGGCAAGATTTAATGATCTAATTTCTTTTATAGAGCTAATTAACCGGTTTATTTGGCGACCATCAATAACCATAATTATATTTAGAAGAACATTTCTTATACACTATCTCAAGTCTAAATAGCAACATAGAGTCGAGAGCTACTTACGGCAGACGACAATAATCTCGCTCGTCTGATATAAGAACTTATTTTTGTGACATACCTCAATCCATCTGATAGTATGACACCATCCATCATTATGGATGATGAGTGAGGTTATCCTCATTTCTTATTAGGAAACCATCGCTGGCAAAATGTGGATATATTCTATATACTACCACATACACACAACACTATCTAGCCCAAACTAAGCAGAGCTTGTACTGTGGATACTAGACAATGGATAAACATACATATATACTTTCTTTTTGTAAATACGTACATATTAACATCCATACAGACTCATACATAGAAACACCCAGACCAAGATAAACATCCATGTTCATGCACTCAAATGTTTGTCTTGTGTGGGAATCGAATCCGCGATCTCAGGCGTGGCAGTCGGTTACACTAACCACTACGCCATCGAGGCCGACGACCAAACGAAAGCGAGGATGTAATATACCTATGCCTACCTCTTATAACTTAAAACTATATAGATGTACGTAAGTTATCTATACTGTGTGCTCTAACGCCAGCCAAATTGCACAATAACTCACTGTCACCGGATAAGTTTTATTGTCACTGATTGAAGATGTAATTATCGGTTTAATTATCGAGGGCAAACGCGGTTTCGTTCTAGTGTTGTGTTAATACACAACGTCTTAATAGACGGCGTCTAATTGCAATGTCTATTAAAATCCTCATTAACCTGTCAAAGCTTGGAATGCCAGAGGTAACTAAAAATATATTATATTTTTTTTCACAGAATATCGACGTGAAATAGCAGTACTTCTACTGTTGTGTTTCGTTCAGTGAGTGAAAGTGCCGGAGGCCCAATCACCCTCTTTCCCCCTTCCCGTTCCTTCTCCTTCCCACTTCCTTTCCTAAAAGGTCGGTAACGCGCAAGTGTTGCCTCTGGTGTTGCGGGCGTCTATAGGCTACGGTGACCACTTACCATCAGGTGGGCCGTATGCTTGTTTGCCAACTTAGTTGTATAAAAAAAAAAAAAAATATTGTGTCTGGCTGGCGGTGTACCACTGCGACTCAATAGGTTAAATGTAGCCTATTTTATGCTTTCATATATTATGTAATAGGTATAGATAAAGTTTCTGTCAAAAACGCAAGAGTCTCGAATACAATCTGACAATACGCACCTTTGACTTTCTAAAATTATGAGGTATTAAATATAAATTAGATGCCTTAAAGCGACAAGGCAAAGAAAAACATCAGTAGGCTTATTCTCGTAATTAAATATCGTTCAAAATATAATGACCATCAAATGCGATGTCAAATGCAAATATTTAAGTTTAAATTTACTTTGAGGCTTATTTTAAATAAATGCGATTCGTGATATTTTTGACTTATAAATATATTATATATTATATTATATACTCTAATAATTGACCATTTAGAGAGAATCTGCGTGTTAAAGCATCTCTTATAACTTTTTCGGAGATGCGTTAAGTCTGCCAAATTGTGCTGTACTTATTGTGGTGAACAATTGCCTAATCCTTATCTCACTGTAAAGAGAGAACCGTCCCATGCCCAGCAATAGAACAGTTTATACAGGGCTGATATTATTATTCTGTCATCATCGTCCACGTTTAATATATCGGTATATAATGAATTGAAGGAGCTCGGGCCATAATCCCAGGTAGGATAAAGTGTTATTAGGATTTTATATCGGGAACGCCTCAGGTAGTAGAGGGATTATTTCTTACAGCGAGAGTTGTTTTACGAATATAAAAATTGTTGGAGTACACACAGCGACACATCAACCTAGACTGTTTGGACTTTGAGTTATTAGAAGTTGAACGCTGCGAATCGTGCGAGAGAGTGCGTTATATTTTTGTTACGCTCTATCCTTACCATTACATCGACACCACTATGCACTGTCCCTTTCCGACAGTTCTCTATTTTGTATGTAGCGTGTGTCTAACTTGATGTGTAGCCGTGTGTACCTATAAAATACCGACGTTTTGTTTAGGTATTTGCTGAAATTGATGTTAAAGTGCGAAAATATCGTTCTTTTATCTATAAAATTTATAATGTTTTAATTTTTAGAAAACGTTTTCGGTAATGTATACATAGTTAAATATATAAACACTATATTTGGCCGCGGCTTCTCTCGCATAAATATAGGTTGGATTAGATTATTAACAGTGCATTGTCTGGACAAAAGTACCTTAATTTATAGAAAACATATAAATACTGGCTTATGCTTACAGATTTGCTCACTCAGGGAGAGTACTTGTATCCGGATGATGGTTCAGTATGTCCTTTTCTGTTCCCCTGACAACGTGAATGCGGCATTTCATGTTGATCGGTGGAGTAGTTAAGGCGTACAAGCGTAACAAAGAAACTCACATTCGCATTTATAATATTAGTTAGGATACATACATGATTAGGATATATATTCCAGAAGGGGTAGGTGTAAGATAACCACATTTAGCTAGCTATGGTTTATGGCCTATTAGGTACTGTTTACCGAAAGCAGTTCCAGATTTCTTGGAATTTCTTCTGACAAAAACCCAATGATATTTTGCCCTATTTGGAGATCGAGCCCTATGTACAGCAGTCGCATTCACTACCAATGCGCCACCGATAGTATTCACCGCAGTATACTATATCTTACCCAGGGCTAAACCATACGTACTTAATATCCGCTCCAGGTCCAACACCTAAAATCTAAATATTAATACGTACGTTGAGGGTATAAAGAAGTGTGAAATTTGGCATAGTTAACATTTATATGGAGAAGGACAAAGCAAATATACATATACATATATCCATAAAAATTAAATATACTATTTAAATTTTATGAATTAAAAATATACTGGCGACCCGCCCCGGCTTAGCAAGGTGTACGGTAGTACAAAACCTTAACAAAATACCTATATACCTTCCTCATAAATCACTCAGTGTCTTGGTGAAAACCGCATGAAAAACAATTCAGTAGATTTTGAGTTTATCGCAAACAGACGTAGCGGGAGACTTCGTTTATAATATGTAGTGTTTACACGACATATGCAACTGACGTGCATGAGCTTATTCATATCATAGTTTTTCATGTTCATCCAAATTGGCGGCGGCGAGATTCCTGTGAGTAATTCTCCCATTTTTAAAGTTCCAAACCTGTTTCATTTTTTACTTCGAAATTTGGCTATCCTTTCCTAACTGGAAAATGTTCCCTCAGTCAAACAGTAATGTAAAGCCAGCTCGGTCCAAGTGTATGCAGCAAATTGAAGTTGTAGCGACACTCGACGTTGGTCGCAATCACCAAATTTGATTTTACCTCACCTGTTCCTCGTAAAGGCCGTTTTGGTGTACAAAGTTTGACAGAAATGTTTGCTTATATTTATGGATTGTTACATGCCTATAATAAATAGACATTAGAGCATATAATTAATAACGTTACATATATAGAAAGCCTTGTCTCTCTTTGCTAAAGAATGCACAACCCAAAACGCATATGTGCATAAGCCGAGTGGCATTTCAGCAAATTCATACATACATACATACATAAATTCACGCCTGTTTCCCAGAGGGGTAGGCAGAGACTACGGATTTCCATTTGCTACGATCCTGACACACTTCTCTGGCTTCATTCACTTTCATAACATTCCTCATACACGCTCGCCGGTTTAAGGTGCTCTTAACCTGGCCTTTATCCAGAACGTCTCCGATCTGATCAGGAAACGTTCGCCTAGGTCTTCCCCTTGCAACTGTTCCATTCACACTAGCCTTATAAACTTTCTTAGTCAGTCTGTTCTCGTCCATTCTTTCTACATGCCCAAACCAACTTAGCATACCCTTTTCTATTCTCGTCACTATATCCACTTTTATGCCGCATCTCTCTCTAATCACACTATTCCTTATTCTATCTTCAGCAAATTCATCAACCTATATTCCAGTCTACGTTCCGGCTATGCCGAATATCTGTGTAACAATCCTTGCACAGACTTAGCCACGTACAAAATGTTTAGATTCTAATGACGCTTGTATACGAAGCGAGAACTTTCCTGATTTACAGACGCATGCTACTTACAAGGGCTACATCAGTCTCGCACTGGTAATTTACAAATAGGCTACTATTATACGCGCAAGTGCTTCAACTTGTGCAAGCTACTAGAGTTATTAATTATATTTTTTTTTTATGGCTTGTTTTTGCAAGCAGGCCGATGGATCGCCTGATGGTAAACGATTACCGCCGCCCACGGACACCCGCAACCTCAAAGGAGTTACAAGTGCGTTGCCAGCCTTTTAAAAAGGAATGAAGGAGGGAAAGGACATAGGAAAGAATAGGAAAAGGATCGGGGTAACTGAGCCTCCGGCTCTCTCACTCACCGATACGAAACGCAACAGTACGGGTACCTTTACTTCACGCCGGTATTCTGTTAGAGGGAATTAGCTTACTTTTGAATTAGATTGAGGTTTAGAAATACTAAGAATGCTTTTACTGATGACATATTTTTGTTTAAGTCACTTGTATGATGTGATGTATTATCACAAAAATTGTACGCCTTTTTTAAACCTTGAATACAACATAACTAATGTATATTAAAATGTTTATTTTACATACGAGTACATTTACACTAACGACTATATAAATCAAAGTGAAATACGAGAATGTTTTATAGAGAAGTAATGTACTACGTCCACATTTTGACGACTGTTTTAGATCCCACGTATTAAAAGACGAGAGCTATTTACTCTATCGGTTACCTTTTCGAACATCATACTGCTGCTAAAAATATCCACTCCCTTTGTCTAACACGATAAAATAAATGAACCTTAGACTTCATGTACTATCACAAACAAGCATCACGGATACAAAAAGCCATTAAGTTTTTAATTGCGTACAATTTATTTTCCCACTGCAACTTTCTGATCACCAATCCAACTACGTAGCCAAGTCACGGAGATCGCGTGCGATGCGTCCATTAATGAAATTGCTTTCGGATTGGAACTTACCTGGCGGGAACTGCACTGAAATTGTTGCTGATGCGTCCGGGAGGAAGGTCTCAAACAGTTCTGCAATGAACATGACATGCAAACAAAAGGTTGGGTAAGCGATGGACGCTAATGCTGAGGGACTCTATTAGTTGCGTTTTAATGGTAAACACATAGCAAATATTTCTCTATTATTTTTATAAAAATATACTTGACAGTTTTTACAAGATGATCCACTGATGGGTATGCGCAGAAATTGTAATAAAATCTATATGTAATAACGCGCTAATCCTCTAACAGTCGGATACAATAAATAGATATCCGTTTAACCTGTCAAATACCGCTAACGCCGATCGCGTCTACGGACTTGTACACGTCAAACCCCGGTGACCCTATATGGGGTCGAGCACACTCGATAGTGTATTGTTTACGTTTGCATTAGTTATTTGAGCTAACGTAAACATTTCACGACCAAGTGTGCTCGACGCCATATGGGGTCACCGGGGTTTGACGTGTACAAATCCGAAGTCCGGTTTTGACGCCGATAGGCGTCACGGGGTTTGAGCGGTTAATAGACCAATTCTTAAGTAGGGTTATATGCCTAGTAGTATTAGAGCTGTAATTCTTAACATGGTGAACCTCGGAGGACAGTTAGTCGATCATAGTTACGAATGTTAAAATGTCTGAAGGTAATTTCTCATATTAGCCAGGTAAAAATAAATACATAATATAACTACATATAATAATATTTAAGTAGTTATGTTTGTTAATATTTTAAGTTGTAAATTATGATTGTTGCTTTTGTTAATATAAATAATAACTATCACAATAATTTAGAACCTAAATACATTTAGTTTGTTGAAAGAACAAGTAGATATTATGATCTTCTGACTGGTTGATAGTTAGTGATGTGTACACTACAGGGTGATTTTGAAATCGTGTAATTCCTTTTAACCACGCATTCTACTGGTGATATAGAATAACCCTGACCATATTTTTTCTTAATTAGAATAATGGTTTCGGCAAAATTAGAGTACAGATTTTTTTCATGAAATGATTTCAAATAGTCATATTTTAACCACCTGACACAATCTTAATATTTTACTAATTTAAAAATAATAACATAACAATAACTGATGTCGTAAATAATAAGGGGCAATAAAAAGGACCGCCCGTTATTATTTACGACATTAATTATTAATATGTTTTTTTATTTTAATTAGTAAAAAATTAAAATTGCCTCGGTTGGTTAACATATGACTATCTGACACCATTTCACGAAAAAAAGGGAATAATAATTAAAAAAAAAAATCTATTTAAATAAAAATATGGTCAGGGTTATTCTATATCACCAATAGAATGCGTGGTTAAAAGGAATTACACGATTTCAAAATCACCCTGTATATGTATGTTGTTACGCTTTCAAACATTAAGTACTTAACCGATCATCATGAAATTTTCTATACACGTTGTCAGAGATACTGACAAGGACATAGAGTACATTTCGGTCAGAAAAATGTACTGTCTCCGAGTGAAACTGGAGATAAAAGCTAGTATTCAATGATTTCGACTTCATAAGTTGGTTCGTTTACGATGTAAATTAGGTACCGCGTAGTACAGAACTTTAGTCGTATATCATTCAAATGCAATTACATGCATTGCTACTAGTGGTTAGATAACTGATCATGCCTCTATTTGATCTACACCTTGTTGTTTATTCAAGGTTAGGTCACATTTCTCTGATACTGGATTTGCCGGGGGCTTCGCTTTCGTAAATGTAGGTTATGTCAAATACCTATTCGATGGGAACAGTACTTTTACTGGATGAAAGGTACACTGTGTCACTTTTTCTACTCTCAGGGGTATACAATAAAAATTTCAGGCGAAATTTTATGATGATCGTTCTAGTAGTTAAGGTGGGAAAGTCTAACAAACAAATAAACTCAAGCTCGCATTTATTTATACTGTTACTCGGTGATAAGCACAATCAGAGCAGCGATAGCTCAGTGGGGAGACCAACAGACTGCAATGCAGAGGGTCTCGGGTTCGAACCCATGTCGCGCACCTCTGACTTTCGGCAGTTATATGACTTTTCGAAATTATGTGCGTATTGATTGACAATTATCGCCTGCTCCGTGCCTCGGAGAGCACGTTAAGCCATCGGGCCCGGCTGCCATGAACATCTATGGCAGTCGTTATTTAGAAAGTCAGTATCCCCTAATATCCTGACACTGGTCTAGCCTTAGGGTATCGTTAGCCTTCGGGTTGCGGAGGTCAGGTGGCAGCCGCCCCGTGTACAAACTGATATCCAGTCAAATCCGGTTAGACTAGAAAAAGCCGACCCCAAGTGACTTGGGAATAATAAAGGCTAAAGAGAAGAAGATTCGGTGATAATATAGTTTTCTAATGGTGAAAGAATTTTCAAAACCGGTTAAGTAATTTTTGAGTTAAACCATTACAAACAAAGAAAAAAACCTTTTGTCTTTATAATAATATATTAATATAGATGTTAGTTAGGATTACGAAACTACGTCTTCTATTACGAATATGGAAGGGTCGTCATTTTCTGTCGCGTACTAAAAAGTGCAGTGGGATAACGTCGACATGCGAGCCGTTGTTTCGCCGAGCGCAAGCAATTATCGAACAGTCCGCCTGCATTTCACTATTTTAATTAACATGCTAGTTTACTCTTACGTATGTTCTTTTGATAAACTAGTTTGAATTTTTCGATCTGGCAAGTTGTACTTTTTATAATTGTATAAATTACTAACGCAAAGCAACAAATTTATTTACATAATATTGTCTTCTGTTTACGCGAATGTTATTCATTGAAATTAAACTACTATATACAGATTTTATCGCGTTGTTTATTAATCACTGATTCACTGTATTACATAATAAATTTCAATAAGTGCACTTTATGTAATTGTTAAGATGCAGTTGTAAAATTGAGAATGTTTACTGAAATAATTAAATTATTATAAATATAAATTTATTATAATTAGTTCCAATATCACCCGTGTTGTCGCTAGTTATTAGGTATGTAGTTTATTTCCAAACATTTCAAATTAAAGTTCAGTTAGAGAACATCTATTCATTGCCCCTTTGTATTGACAATAATATGTAGAAAGCTTGTCAAACCAAGCGTATTTGAGAACTACTTGTTCCGTAAGTAAGCTTTATTGACGGGCCAAAGTAAGATGACGGTAGAATTAACGGGGTATTACTTTGACCTATGAATAGAACAAGACTTTTATCTTGTAACTGTAAGAAATAATTGTATTTGAAGATTGCAACATTTACTCATGAGTGGATCACCTTTATTTATTTTATTATATTATTTTATTTGCTGTGTGTTTTATTTTGGCCACATTTCAGACATTTATAAAAATAATCTATATAAAAAATAAAGTCTTATTTTTATGTCAAAAGGGTTTCGTAACTCTTAGTTGAAAGGTTCATCGATTGGTGTTATGAAAAATAGCTTTATGAGTACACACATCCTAATATTAACCTGTCCGGTATTTATATAACAAATTGGGCGCCTAATTATACCCGTGTGTGAAGCACGAACAGTGTTCTTATTAGTTTGAAGATATAATATTAAGGCGTATCTATACCACTTTTTTAACCAAATACTGTGCTTCTTGAAGAAGTTTAACAGAAGTGGTTGCAATATTTATTATGCCAATTATAATGACTGCAAGATAAATCTAGAAAATAATTAATAATGAATTTTCTTTGAAATGCAATTTCTTTTCTTTTCTTCCTTTAGTGCATTAACTCTTGTGTCGCGGGGGCTTTACAAACATTCAAACAACAGACACAATTTTTTGTTCCGTGTGGAATTCGACAACATGCGGCACCATCACCAGTTGCAATAATTATTATAAAATAAACGTCTGAATTGTGTAAAATTAAATTTGTTTTTCACATATTACTTACTACTACTACTTATTCATAATTATGTTTATTTATTTGTTGACAAATATTATAAAATAAAATATTTTCTATCGAATATTTTCTATAATAATTGATAATAAATGCATATAGCACAAATTAATATACTCGTATATTATTTTATCAATAATGAATTATATTAAGATTTATGTATTAATTATAACGCACGGAGAAACCCAACATTACATTACATAGGATTATTAAAAATGATTAAAAAAGTAGAAATGTGGCCAAAAGAATATAATATACAATAATTTATGAGTAATTTCATATCCAGTAGTAAACTAAATGCGATTAGTATGCTAAATTCATGACATGTCATTTTTAATCAATTGCATGCATTGCTATTTATAATATTGACATGCGTGTTATACTATAATAATAATAATAATCTATTGATCTATATAGGCCTAATAATGATCAAGATCTATTATTAAATTACGAAATAAAAATGTCTGGGGTAAAACTATTGATATATAGAATTTATATATTGTTGTGTATAATATTAAACACGATGCAGTAAATACAAATAATAATAATCGATTAATAAGAATAATAATGCATAAATAATAATAATAATAATATTCTTACCGCCGAGCAACTCTGGATCTCCGAGGTTCACGTAGAACAGCATATCTTTTTCATAGCTATCCTCTTCGATAATATGCAGAGGTATGTGTTTTCTGAAACAAATAATAATACATTTAATATTAATTAAATATTTTCTGCATACGGCTTCTCCTGCTTGAATTACACTGGAACACATATTAGGATATAAAGTATCCAACGTGTCAATTCAGGACATGTTCTATCATTGTGAGAATTTCATTCAAATCAATTCAGCTATTTATGCGTGGGTTGAACCAAAACATGTCAACTCTGTGCCTAGTTAACTCAAACTTGTGAAACAAAATTCCAAAAATGTTCACAAAATATTTACGTAAAAATTAGTATTCCTGAATTACGTCCAAGGTATAATTTACTTTCTTCAGCTATTCTTCTAGGCACATGACCATGGCTGCTAAAAACAAATCGAAACGTCGGAGCAAGTGTAAATTTGAAACTATAATAGTTTCGTTTCCCTTTTTGAAGACTACTCTTTCTATGTCCTGTATCACGGGGGACTTTACAAACATATAACCAACAGACAGAAATAACACCCAGACTCGGAACAAATATTCGTGGACCACACAAATTTTTGTCCTGTGTAGAAATCGAAGCCACAACCCTCGGCCTGGCTGCAGTGGCAAGACAAAACCACTTAACTACGCCATCCGAGCAGTCTAGGGTGTTTGTGGCCTTCAACATGTTTTGTGCCGTGTGGACATCTGAACATCATCGACAACACTCAGCAGGCCTGCAATGGTGAGGATTCCGCTTATAAAAAACCATCTCCATCCAGGCAGCGGTCAAAAGTAGTGTTTCAAAACAAACCGTGATAATATATCTATACTTATATTATAAAGAGGAAAGATTTGTTTTTTTAGTTTGTAACGATTTAACTCCAAAACTACTCAACCGGTTTTTAAAACTCTTTCACCATTAGAAAGCTCTATTATCACCGAGAAACATAAGTGACATAACATATTAAAAAATAAAAATTAAACCACGCTTTATTAAAAAAACCAAACTAAAAAAAGGGTGCTGTCTAAGATATTTTGACGCTTTTTACATTAAAATTATTAAATTATTTTCTACTTATTTAAATTTGTATTTTTTAAATAAAACGTGACTTTTAGTTTTTTTAAACTATTATTTATTTTATGTGTTTAAGCTACTACTTATATTAATAAAAAATTTTTTTCGAAATTATTGTATTGTCATCGGTCCTCGATATGTGTGCAGTTTTAAATCAATCCGCCAGTTTGAAAGGGGTGAAAATCATGTTTAAAGATTCCGTTACATACATACCAAGCTAATAAAAGCGTGTTAAAAACTACTGTGACTAACATAATCTTAACTAACCTACTTTTACGCGAGCGAAGCCGCGGGCAAAAAACTAGTTTACGTATAAAGTAGTTTAATTTTAATATGTTGTAGGCATGTTTGTCGCCTTGGTAATATGAAAAATTGGTTATATAATTGATTACATGTGACCTATTGGTTGCATCAACAATAATTGTATGAATAATTCCCTGTCGTAGTATTCAATGACGCACGCAATAAGTAACTGACGTCATTCCTTGTTTTAATATGTTATATTGTGTCTATATATACGTCAGTATGTCTCGTAAGGGGTAGGCAGAGATCTATTAACGTCGGTTTCTGACAGCTGTTCCAAGATCCACACATCCAGTGTTTTCAAGATCCACATTATAGAGGGCGATTCTTTTACGGCCTACCAGACCACTATTTAATTGCAGCCATCGTTCTGCTATTGAAAATGTCCAAACAGACTTTGTTTGAACTGGGAAACCAAACTGGAATCTCACAATTAACTGCAAAACTATGACAGTGGATTGACATAACTGTCCTTGTATAAACAGTATAGTCCTTTTATTTCTTGTTCGCCTATCAAAGAAAGAAGAAAGAAAGAAAATATTGTCATTTGTATCTCCTTTACACAATACAATAAAATATAAATATATACAGAGCAGTATATAGTATGGAGATCAAATTGTTTACCTGCGACAGCTATTGTTGCAGTTGAAACTGTAACGCTGGTATTCTCGCAAGACCTATACAGTATGTGAGCAAATTAAAAAAAATTAAAATTGTTTTGGTTTAATTCGGTGATACAAATTACAATATACAACAATTACCGTTCAAACGCTGTAACTGCTCTCCTTATTTAAAAATTAATAAAAATAGCACAGCAATCAATATCTTAAAATATATATTACTATCACGGATATATATTTATAATTCGTACATCAATAATTTTATATATATAATTATAGGTACACTGTCTAATGTAAACATACGCACATACACAACTATTGCCAAATCAAATCGTCTTATATCACCGAAAGAGTAGGCAAAAATGTATTATATCTACATTTTGCCAAGTATGATTTTACGTACTATGTAATAGACGAGTGAACCTATGCATGACTATTACGGTCCACCGGACCAACATTTCAGACTTCATGCTACCGATAATTTTTACAGAAATTCTTAAAACACTGTTCAATCCAGGAATTCAGTTAAGAATAATTTAATTAGCCGCAAAATTATTCCAAAAGACCAACAAAGCAGACATCATAAAAAATATAGTCTCCTCTCTTTACGTCATCATACAATATAATATTTACACATCAACTGGGAGTTCTTAAGAACATAATATTCTATATTATGCATGATAAGTTGCTCCACTTAAGGATCGCGGCGTTTCATGGTCTCGCAGATTAAATAATAAATCACGGTGTATAGCCTCTTTCGACACGCTCGGTTTGCTGTAATCATTTTATGTCGTGTCTTTGGAATTTGAGCGTTTGATTGATACTACGGAAATTTGTTCAGGGAGTACTACTTAATTAGTTATTAATATTATATAATTACATGTATATTAGGAATTGTTTTAGGCTTTTTTCATGTCAAGTAACTATGTAAATTACAACAACAGTTACGTTTATAATTCTTTGGGGGTATGCAGTATTGCACCCACATTTCGCTAGCAATAGTTTTAGGTCTTACGTTATGTTGTAAGCCTATTACCGTCCATATTGCAACCTAAAAGATTTACATTTAAAATTGATTTAAGTAGTATTTATATATTTTTAATTGCCAGGCTCTATACTATTACTAAGAATTTTCTATCAAACAAATCCATCCATATTTGGCCAATTCAGTTATCGAAACCGGGACTACACAATCGAGGTTCTGGCCAGCGCACATTTGACGAGTCTCAGCGCAGATCTTTTTTCATGGCCAAACAATTATCGACCTTGCTAGAATTTAATTATTTTTTTCATTCGTGTAGATGTTTGGTAGATATGATAGGCGTACAACAATCTAAGTGAATCTCGGGATAAATAAATGAAATACCGTTTGAGTAATTATAATAATTTCTATTGTCCATTCACAGTACATCACTTTGTTACACGATGGGTTTACACAATTATATTGTCTATAAGTTATGTATGCGTATGCACCCGTGCGCCATGCCGTCCAAACCCTAGACTGCCACGGCTCGGGCAAACTCGCCATTGCTCGATACCATAATAATATGTGCCTACTGCCTCCTCCTTGAACTTTCAAATCACTCTGTGGATATACCCTTTCAAAGGGACTGGCCCTTTGAAACCACACCACCATCTCCCTTTAAGTCTGCTCATGTCTATCACCGTAGTCTATCATCTTGTGGCACCCAATTATAATAATAATATAATATGTTTTAATTTCTTATTAATTGGTGACGATTGGTACACACCTCTCTGTATGCATGCGACAAACATGTCCGGCCCAGTCCAACTTTATCCTGGCTTTCAGTATTGAAATAATGTCTAAAATTAATCATTGCAACTATAAGTCATCGCACTGAAGCGATTTCTATTTACCCTTAATATAAAACACAAATGAAACACAATTATAAAAGCTTTTTGTTTTGTTCAAAGATGGCGTCCAAATCCATTAAAAGATGTCAGAAGCACGCATATCGATTGAAAGAAAGATAATGGAAAATGTAATAAATTGTATTATATTGAAACCATTTTCATTTGTACTGCTCATTTCTGATTGGAAAATATTAAAGACTACATTTTACCCATGGCTTCGCTCTCGAGTATGAAGATTAGGTGAGATTAGTAAACCTTTTTCTAGATGTAAATTAACGCAGTAGCAGTGTTTTAGGAAAGGAAGTGGGAAGAAGAAGGAGTGGAAAGGGGAAAAGAGGTTGATTGGGCCGCCTATAACCTCAGGCCTTGATATTCTGTGAGAGAGTAGTTCTTCCCCGGTCGAGACGGCTCATTCATATTGAAATCAGCGAGACTCTACTACACATATAACATACTACACGGATAAAACCTATATCGTTTTCTGTACCACTAATAATGTGTATGCAAAATTTCATGATGATCGGGCGAGTAGTTAAGGCGTGAAAGCGTAACAAATGAACTCACACTTTCATTGGTAATATTAGTTAGCATTACAATATTGTGAAGTCTTCTTATGTCACCCGAGTTTGACTATCGGATCGGGTAACATTTTACAAGGCTTTTGTGATAGGAAATCTTCAATAGTAGCACCGGTAAACGATAATACTTTCAGCCCCTATAACGTAGGTCTTTAAAATATAACTGTTATACATTTGCTTACCCCTCTATAGATATACAGGATGTCCGGTAATTAATGGATAACCTTGAAATGTCTTATAGTAGAACTGAAGGCTGTTCAGAAAAATTAAAATAAAACAAAAATATATTATATATATTAGCATATAATATATATATATATATATTAGCATAGCATACTTTTGACTGTCTATCTATTAGCATTATTAGTGTTTAATAATAAAACAACAAAAAACCGATGGATTTCATTCATTTATGGAGTTATACATGGTAATTAAAAAAAAAACACATATCTCAGGTAGTAGTTAGGATAGATTCTTTTTCATATTTTTTTCTGAACGGCCGTCAGTTCCACTATAAGATATTTCCAGGTTATCCATTAATTACCGGACACCCTGTATAAGCGCAATGCTAAGATTTATTATTTTACTAGATTTTGCGCTTTCGCTCACGAAAATAAGTTATATAGGTAACAGTACTTTTTCTGGGTGAAGAGCCTATGTCCTTTTCTGTACTCCTGACAACGTCTGTGCGAATTTCCATGACAATCGATCGAGTAGTTGAAGCGTGAAAGCGTGACGAACAAGCTCACATCAGCATTTATAATATTACAAAACTTTTTCCACGGTTTCGTTCACGTAGGTTAGGTTCTCACCTAACCTACGTGAACGAAACCGTGGGTAAAGCTTGAAAGAAGAAGAAGAAGAAAGTATTGTCTCTCGACAGTATCTTCTTCTAAATTAAAGATACTCCATATCAGGGGTACAGACCCCTGACAACAGGTATGCAAAATTTCATAACCATTGGTCGAGTAGTTAAGTTTTGAGAGCGTAACAAACAAACGAACTCACCTTCGCATTTATAATACTAGTTAGAATTATAAGACATACATCGAGCTTATCTTATTCAGAATTCCTAGGCGCGCTACTGCGAGACTCTCTTAAATCCCTAGAGAGAATGTTAGCGTGTTCGCAATAACCCTTTTGAATCAAAGAGCTATTTTCCAATAAGCGACTAGTCATAAGCGACCGCAGCCGCCCGCGGCTTGTTTTGTAGCGATTGTGTACATAAATGGTTGCCGCGACTCTATTCTGTAAACAAATAGCTCATTTTCAAAATGAACGTTTAATAAATAAGATATTTTTCTTGTTAGGTAACATTATAGTTATTATGTAATATCAGCCATTTTTGTAAACTGTCTCACACGGCTGGGCATGGGCTTATTTACTGTATGAGAAGGAATTGGCTATAGTTGGTCACTACGCTGGCCCAGTGCGGTTTGGCAGACTTCACACATCTTGGGAGATTAAGTAGAACTCACAGATATGTAGGTATTCGCGCGATGTTTTCATTATTTACCGTTTAAGCTAGTGATAATTATTATTGACTCATTGACACACACACGCACACACAGACATACACAATAGTGTAAGGGATCGAACTCAAGATTTGTGCCTAGATCTAGGTACCTATATTTCTTACTTCTTATTTGGTAAACAAACAATAATTCATTATAAAATCCTTCAATTATTATTGTAGGACCATATTGTTCTTATACATAAAGATGACAAAGGCAAGAAAGAGTTAAAAGTACAAAATGTTGGATCCCTATAGCTCGTAGGCCATATTTGCTTACTAAATAAGACAAGTAAATAAAAATGGACTATAGATGATACAAGCAATAAGCCTTACGTTTCGGAGAACATTCAAACAACTAATACAAAGAACATCCAGACCTGGAACAACCATTGGTGGATCAAAACAATAATTGTCCCGTGTGGGGATCAAACCCACAACATTTCACGCAATGGCATGGATGAAGCAAGCTATTAACCCACTACGCCATCCGTACACGCAAAGTATAGAATTCTATAGATGTTTTGTAGCGTGCCTATACAATTCACGTGTTCATATTTTGTAGACGCTATGACTCTCGAATCGTATCTATACCAATGACTATAGTACAACAAATGAGTTAATTAAATGAATAAATACCATACGTAGCCAGCCACTAACTGCTTAGTAAAAGATCCAAGAATAAATGTTCCCATTACTTGCCACTAGAGGATAAATGTCTACATTTTTTCACCTTTACGATTCTCACACTCCTTTTACACTCCAATCAACATCTGATCCATCGTTTACTCCGTCCGACTAATCCATCCAGCGGTCTATAAATAAATCAAAGCCTCCAAAACTAGTGGCTGGATAGAACATTCCATTCCGAGCCGTTAAGGCTGGGCTATGTGCCGATGTTTGTATCGGTATACATTGAAACTATGTTCCGATTTTACTATGAATCGAATGAAAATATACATCACTAGCTTCTGCACGCGTGTATCCCACAGGAATGTATTCCCGGTATACAAGTCCTAGCTACTATTATTAATTCGAATGTGAGTTAGTTTGTAACGCTTTTACGCCATAACTACTCCACCGATCATTATGAAATATCGCATACACGTTATCAAGGCAACAGAAAACGACATACAGAACCATCATCCGGATGCAAGTACTCTACCTGTAAGCATAAGCCAGTATTTATATGTATTCTATAAATTAACTCTGGACAATTCATTGTGCCAAATCTCAGGCAAATACGTTTACGCATGATTGTATAACAAACATCTTTACAAACTTTGAGTCTTTTCAACTTTTTGGTGACAAATTGTGTTTTCTTTATAGCACCATGGGTACAATATAATCACTTACTATTTTTTATTTACACGTATACTACGCCGACTGTACTCATTGCCGCAATAAATCATTTCACCGTTTGAAAGTCTGTAGTATGACAATTACGTTTAAAACAAAAGCAGATAGGCTATTTATTGTGGGACTCATTTACTTGCAGAAAAAGAGTACTCTATCTATTGAGATGGCGTAATAATTTTCTGGTTTTTGTAGTAGCGTACGTTTTTTCTTTAGTTTAGTTGATACGCTAGGATATCAAGCGGGCTGTTTGATACCTTATAATAATATAATATCAGCTCTCAGCCGCTTGTTAGTATGAAAAAGAAATATCCTTATTTACGCTGGAGACATGCGGGTTGGCAGATTTTAAACATCTTTACTCCACGGATAGCGTAGCGAATTAGAGGCCGCTTTGCCGCTGCCATCGCGCCAAGTGTGGTTCGTTGAATCCCAAACGTGAGAACAATTGATGTGCTCCACAAATAATTAATTGTTCTAAGTCTGAGTGTACTTGGTTCCTTAATCGTAACTTCGTAAAGCCATTTGGGATACAAGACTTAACTTATTATGCAAGAGTAGGAACCTTCGCGAAAAAGATCGACTATATTTCAGTAAATCGTTTAAATAATATATCCCCAATTACTCTCAAATAACAAAAGAAAAACAATATTTCAAATATAAATCATTCAGGAATAAAGGAACCATTACTAAAATGAGACAACATTCATCAGTCGGCGCGAACATAGATAACTCTGTGCGCGGCAGTGCCCCGGCAAGTTCCGGATTTCGAGTTTCTGAAACTTGCTACTTATGGTGACTCGGCAATTTTATTAGAGTTAATGTAAGTGGCCTTGGTGATTCAGTGACTGTGCGACTGCTTTGTACGAGGTTTCGGATTTGATTCTTAGGTAAAGCGTCGACGTCGTAAGGTTTCCAGTCTTTCGGTTTTCTATCGGATACATTTCGGAAAGTGTGCACAGGAACTGCATAATTTGATTCCTCCTTTCCCATTTCACCATCGGACGACCAGACAAACAGACCAGCGCCGCAGATACATGGTGGACATACCACATTCAAGCACGAAACGCTTTGCTTCCACTTTTATAACGCGTACCGCAAAGGAGTGGAAATCACTACCTAAGTCTGTGTTTGCCGATGAGTACAATCTGGGTGTCTTTAAGTCGAGACTGAGTAAGTATCTTCTAGGCAAACGTGCTCCATCGTCGACTGCATTAGTACTTACCATCAGGTTTATGAGTAGTAGACCTTCGCCGATTTCAGCATGAATGGGCCGGCTCGACCGGTGATGGACTACCCTCTCACAGAATATCGACGTGAAATAGCAGTATTCCTACTGTTGTATTTCGATCGGTGAGTGAGTGTGTCGGAGGCCCAATTACCCTCTTTCCCTCTTCCCGCTTCTTCTCTTTCCCACTTCCCTTCCTAAAGGGTCGGCAACGCGCAGGTGATACCTCTGGTATTGCAGGCGTCCATAGTCTACGGTGACCACTTACCATCAGGGTGTGCTTGTTTGCCACCTTAGCTGTATAAAAAAACAAGTGAAAAACAGCAATGAATTGTATTGCCGTAAATCGTAGAGTTCGAAAAAAATGGTATCACGTGACCTTGAGGTCAGAGGTCAAAGGCCTTAGTCATTTCAGGGGTATATCGACTATGCTGAGTAGAATGGCATTGACCGCGAGTCTCTAGTTCTTACGGTTCTTGAGTTGAAAGTTGTATAACAGACAGAGGGACAAAGCTGTTGTATAAGAGGTTTTTAGAACTCTAAAAAGGTGAAATCGCGATGACACGCCCGCCTATATAACAAGTAAAAAAAGCATACTCAGTAGCAGTAGTTTGGAAATGTAAACGGCTATACGCTCGCTGCCTACCCTTTCGGGAATAAAGGCGTGAAACATGTATATCCTAACTAATATTGTAAATGCAAATAAGAGTTTGTTTTGAAATTAAACTAATTTACACCGATATTATCAGTTTGCTTATTTTAAAAATATTATTTGGCGGCCTCGATGGCGTAGTGGTTAGTGTAACCGATTGCCACGCCTGAGTTTGATTCCCGCACAAGTCAAACATATGTGTGCATGCACATGGATGTTTGTTTGGTCTGGTTGTTTCTATGTATAATATGTATGTATGTAATGAAATAAGTATCTATCATTTCATTGATTTGACCTTATTTTACGACTGACGTGAAGAGAGGTGACAGTGTCATGTTGTGCATATCATTTTGATAAATATGTTAGATAAAATACTTGAAGATTAAAGGAGACGATATTCGTGAAATTATAAGCTTCGAATGTTATTTCTTTATTTACAGGTAAAGTAATATTTTGGATAACTGTAGGTACTTACTACGAACTTACTTTATAAAACAATCCTTTTGTAATACAATAAAAAACTTTATTTACAGAAACGCAATTGAGTTTATTGACGAACGTCGGTTACCTTAAATATAGATATCTTATATGTATTTACAAAAAAACGAAGTATATATGTATGTTCATCCATTGTCTAGCACCCATAGTACAAGCGCTGCTTAGTTTGGGCTAGATGGTGTTGTGTGTATGTGATAGAATATTATTGATAGAATATTACATAATTTTGGATACAGAAACTACTACTACTATTAAACTTTACTACTATTGAAGCTATTTAAATTATTGAACTATTTAGGTTTACATTTTCCCCGACGTTTCGGCATCTTCTCGGCAGCCATGGTTACCCTCATATGACCCATCATAATAAAATGTCGTTTGTACAGAGGCACAGAAAAGAGCATAGCGTACCATATATGCAAATTTATTGACTTAGTCTACATTAACACGAGCGAAGCCGCAGGCAAAACATAGTATATAAGTATACCTATATATTTCAAAATCATTATGTATATGTAGAAGGGTCGTACCCTGAGTAGATATACATATATCTCACCCATCAGGTGAAAACCAATATCTATTTAGAGGACGATTTCCACTCCAATGGTGACACATACTCATTCGAATTCACTCATGTGGAGACCTAATACGTAATTTATATACACATAACATTATATAATATATTATTATTCGAGTTGCCACGGGTATAGATAATGACTTCTCATGTAATATATTAGGACAGTTACTTAAGTAAAACATTATTGATTGATTTTATTTCCACACATATATCCGTAAAGGGGTAGGAAGAAGTGTATTACACTCACATTTTAACAATTATGGATTTAGGAACCAGCAAGCTGGGCACAATTAGACTCCGTGCTGCTAATAAAATTTTTTGACGGAAACCGCAATAGCACTTTTACATGCTAACGAATCCAACCGAAGACTTCATGCACAACAGTCGTATTCAAAATCCCTGCCCAATTGAGGTTGTAGACAATAAAAATATTATGCCTGTCATCAAACGCAAAGAAATACCATCAGTTCAAGATTTTTATTTTATAGTCGATAATTCTTTGTTACAGTTCCAAAATTATCTCAATGCAGTGGTTATCAAATGTACCGCGATATGATTCGTATAAAGTAGTTTAATTTCAATTTCAATATAACATTCGTGTAAATCTGATCATCAGATTTGATTGATCATCATGAATCATCTGAGCTCGTCTATTTCACCAAGTCAACATGGTTTCGTTAGGAATAGGTCTACTCTTTCTAATCTTTTACTCTATAAAAATTACTTATGTAGTGCATTTGGTGCAAGACAACAGGTTGATTCTATATATACGGATTTTTCAAAAGCGTTCGACAAAGTGAACCACTCTCTACTTTGTGCCAAATTATCAAGCTATAAGATATATAAGCAAAAGTAACACCTATATGTCAAAACAGTAAACAATGATCTCCGTATCTAATATTCATTAAATTAGTAAAAACATATTTAAATCTGCTGAAATACATATTATTGTGTGTCTATGACTATAACTCTAAAGTGTTAATGTTTGTGGCGACAACAAATAAGTAAACAGCAAGTTTGTACAACCAAAACCAATAGTGATAAGTGTAACAAAAACAATAATAAGTTGGTTTAAAGTGACTTGTGTGCTAAAAACAAAATTTTCGGTGAACACTCATCAGCCCTATAAATACTGTGGTATCAATAATTCTAATTTTATAATAACAAAAACTCTATAAAATACGTTGTGAAAATTATTATTCAAGTTCGTACATTGACATTCACTTCTACCAACATACAAATACTGGAGCGCGTTCCAGTAATAGCTATATTAGTGTACTTTTAGCATACTTCTTGAAACCAAGTCTTTTGAGCAAATTGGAATTTATTCCGCAATTTATATTAATAACGCAAAATGTCTGTTAATAATAATATCACATTTAGATCGAAGAAAATATGTAGAATCATATCTTGTGAGTCCATCAATAATGTGTCGATTCATGATAACGACGTGTCATTAGATTCAAATGAATTTGTCCTGCACAGGAGTTTGAACCTATCGACAAAATCTGATATGGAACTTATAGACAGTATGCGAGCTGAAATTACCAATTTAAAGCAAGAATTAGAAAGTGCACACTGTGAAATAGATTCGCTTATATTAGAAAACAACCAATTAAAATCTGAAATATTAACCAAGAACCAGCAAGTTGTAACCCTTAAGGCAGTATGTACAAGTCCGATATTAAAGAAACGTGCTGGTATAGATCGAACACCAAGATCTGGAGCTAAAATTACGAATATTCGACCTAAGAAATTGACATTATCAATGAAGAATCCTACAGAAGATATTAAAGAAACGAGACCAACTAATGGTAAACAAGAGTCTAAAGTTCGAGATAATAGTATCCACATATTTGGTGGCCAGCAGTGTATTGGCCTCTCTACTAATCTAACCAACCTACGACGTGATAAGACATTAAAACCCTACAAGATCACAGCATTTCTAAAGCCTGGAGCCGATGCAGAAGAAATATTAAAAACTTGCAACAAACAAGAATTCAACGATAACGATATAGTAATACTTTCTATTGGCGAGCATGATCTTAACCCTATAAAGATCACAGCTGAACTGTATAATACACTTAAATCTTTACAAAAATGTCAAGTTATGATTCTAAGTATAAGCTATAACAAACATATAAATGAGTCTAAGCTTAATAATACTTTGAAAACATATTATAACCTATTTGATTTCTGTACGTACATAGATCTATCATATGGCTTATGAAATTTGTAAAGTAATAAATCTTGCGATAGATCAAAATATTTATGATAAAACATTTTTAAGGTATAATAAACGAAAGCTCAAGCAACATGCTCCGAAACGTGATCGAGCCAATTTATACAGTGACCATAATAGAAAACCTAAAAGCAAACTTGTACAACGATCTATACTTAGTTACTTTAAAAAAGTTAATACTTTTGGAAAAACTAAATTAAATGAAACAATTAAGGTATGCCAAACCGATGAAAGTAAACAACTTTTTCGTTAGCAATAAGAACAACATTTTTACAATTTTACATCAAAATATAGCTGGAGTCCTTAGTAAAAAATAATTATTAGAAATAACGCTACATAACCTGTTATATGATGATGATATTTATATTGATGTATTATGTCTTAGCGAAACTTTCATTAAAAGGGGCAGTGAGGCAAATATGCTACTAAAAGGTTTCAAATTAGCAAATTCATTTTCTAGAAATAAGCAAAAACAAGGGGGCGTCTGTATATTTTGTAGGGAGAATGTTGAGTATCAAGAATTAACTTTTCTATCAAAATTTAGTCTAGAACTTCATTTTGAGATATGTGGCATTGAAATCCTGAAGTATAACTGCTTAGTTATTTGCATCTATCGAATACCAAATTTGAAATCTAATATTTTTCTTCAAAACCTTGAATTATTAATGTATCAATCAAAAACCAAAACAAAGAAAAATATAATAATTACTGGTGATTTTAACATTGATCTGCTGAAACCATGCGAAGCGCTGTCCCAGTTTTCTAGAATCGTTCAAAATTATGAATACTATGTGCATATACACCAACCCACTAGGATGAATGCATGCATTAATCAAATTTTGAGCAACAAGTCTGACGCAAAGGGTAGTATTTTGCCGTTAGGCTTCTCAGACCATAATACTGGACAAATGCTCCAAATTCAGATTGACAAAAAAGATTCACAACACAAATCTATATTTAAGTATGTGAGAGATTTCAGAGACGAAAATATAAAACAATATTCAAATTGCCTAAAAGCACTATCATGGTCAGAAGTTTTTGAAGAAGAGGACTTAAACTTAGCATTTACGATATTTCATGATACTCTTATTTTATTTTTTAACCTTTGTTTTCCTATTATTAAACTAAAAACATTAGTTAAGGACAATAAATTAAATTGGATAACTAACGGATTGCGGCAATCATCTAAAAAGAAGCGTTATCAGAGATATAAGTTTTATTAATTCAAATCGACAGAGGATAAAAATAAATACAAAACGTATAATAAACTATTCAAAAAGTGTGCCGCTATGGCTCAGAAGTTAACTAATAAGTCATACATATCTAAATCTAAAAACATGTGTAAGGCTTCTTGGCACGTAATAAAAAATAGTATAAATTCTAACACCTCGACTGGCGGCAATAAACAGTTCATTACTAATATTGAATCAAGTGATGATCCAACTAAAATAGCAAATATTTTCAATGATTATTTTATTAACTTGGCTAACGACAATGACGGTATGTTAAATTTTAAAACTGATGAAAACGTCGCAGTTGTTGATAGAAATAATGCTAGTATGTACTTATTTCCAACCGATCCTGGAGAAGTAGAGAAGATCATTGAATCTCTCAAAAATACGTCATCAGTTGGCTACGATCAGTTGCCCACAAATATCTTAAAATCATGCAGTCCTTACATATCGTCGGCCCTAGCTCACATTATAAATTTATCATTTCACCAGGGTGAGTTCCCCAATAGACTTAAAACTACTGTAATTAAACCTATATATAAGAAAGGCCAGAAGAGCATTGTATCTAATTACCGACCAATAGCCTTGATACCCGTAGTTTCTAAGGTCTTGGAGAAGATAATGCATAAACGTCTAATGTCCTTTATAACAAAACATAAAATACTTTGCCCTGAACAACATGGCTTTCAAACAGGCAAATCTACGTCATTAGCCGCTTTTAAATTAATTAATAATATTGTCCAATGCGTTAATAAAAAAACACCGATAACAACTATATTTTTTGACATGAGCCGCGCTTTTGATTGTGTATCGCATAAAATGCTAATGCGTAAATGTGAGGCGTACGGAATACGTGGACCCGCTCTTCTGTGGATAACTAGCTACCTACACAACAGAATGCAACGTGTTGAAATAAGCAATGTTAATGCAAATAATGAGGAAGTCGTTGTGCAGTCACAGACAAAGATTAATCATGTAGGTGTGCCCCAGGGTAGTATTTTGGGCCCACTACTCTTCTTGTTGTATGTAAATGACCTGCCTTCCATTACAAAGTACCAGTGCATTCTTTACACAGACGAGGTTTCTGTAGTAGTACCGTATCAGAAAAATCTAGTCTATGTTGAAGAGTTAAATGGAACTATTCGTGATATTGTTAGTTGGATGACTAATAATAATCTTAGTGCTAATATATCCAAAACCAAATATGTTCAGTTTCATAACAAAGGTGCAAAAAAACAAGATATAATGCTAAAGTACGACGCTCAACAACTAACGGAAGTAGATGAAGCACGCTTTCTTGGCATAACACTCGATGCAAAGTTAACTTGGAGGCCGCATATTGAGAATTTATGTAAAAAAATAAATCGCTTTGTTTATGCACTTTAGCGACTCACTAATATTACTAATAGAGAGACAGCATTAAAGGCGTATCATGCATATGTAGCGTCTAATCTCAGATATGGCATCACAGTTTGGGGTAACTCCGTAATGTTAGGTACTATTTTTGTAACACAAAAACAATGCGTAAGAGCACTGTATAACAAGCGCCCATGGGAAAGTTGTAAGCCACTATTTCGACAGTTATCGCTACTTACTGTTCCCTGTAACTATATTTTTGAAATATGTGTTCTTGTAAAATCTAATTCTGACCTTTATATTTGTAAGAAAGAAGTGTGTAAATTTTACACTAGGTACCCTAATAGATTGGTTTTCCCACCCATAAAAACGGATATCTGTAGTAGAAATAGCTACGTTATGTCTATCCGAATTTATAATCATCTACCACAAAGTGTTAAGGATCTCACAATTAACAGATTTAAAAACCAATTATTTGGGTGGCTTTGTAGAAAATGTTTCTACTCAGTCCAAGAATACCTAGATTTCAGAATGTACGATTTTACAGTAAATAAATAAATATAAAAGGTCTTATCTATCAATCATGATCGTGACTAATATAAATTTGACATTTTGCTTCTAATTGTAATGATGAATTATAATCTTGACCATCGTTTTACATACATTTGACATTAACTTTTTGACATTCCTGATTTGCTATTGACATTATATCATGTATATTTTCAGTTGGTAATTAATATAATGTAATAACTTTGGTAACATTACTTGCTGTTGTTATTAAATGTGTGATTCATTTGACATACCTAATAATTTCAAGATGAATAAATAATGTGTATTATTATAATGTAAATTGATGCAAGTTATAACATAGATATAAAATTACCTTATATATTTGTATGCCATATAAATGGTAAATGTGCAGCACCAATTTTCTATAACATCCTATTGTAACCACATTTATGCAAATAAATTCATTTCAATTTCAATTTCATTTCAATTTCAATTTCAATAAACATAAGACAATATTACATAAACACAGGGTGTGTGATAATTTTCTACCATCGTATGCATGGTGCAGTACTTTAAAATATTAACATTTTTAATATTAAGTAGTGCAATTCAGTGCATTGTAATACGTAGGCAAGCTAGTGTCTTGAGGCTCTTAAGTATCTACTATCATGATTACTACTGGGATTTCTTGAAAGCATATACAATTTAAGCTTTTAAGATTAAACAGGTAATGATCTATGTAATATATAATATATTAAGTGCCTTGGTGCAGCGGTAATGCTGTCGTGCATGAGGTTCGAATCCCAGGTCGAGCAAAGTGTTATTGTTATATTCTGATATAGATTTTTCAGCAGCAACACGGAGTGTGTAAACTGTGCCTGTTAAACCACAATAGGCTCGTTTTGACGTAGGACCTAAGAAAACAGAGATATAGGACAGAGACTGAGTATAACGTTCCAGACAGTCAGCTCTAATTTTCAATTGTCCCTGTAGATGCACCATTGAAGACTTGATGGACGCAACTGCTGATACAATTGCTGTGGTTACACATTGGGCAGGACTATTTAAAATAATTGTACCATCGACTCGAGAAGGAGAAGAATAAGCTCCAATTTCAAATTTTTAATCCACTAGCTCTTATTTTTTTTCATGTTAGTGTCTCTTATAAACAGCCCGTGATATTATAAAATACAAGCGTTTGCCTGCTGCTTCACTGGCTCGGAAACAGTACTTCTTCGTAAATGAAACTTACCCTATGCTATGAGTAGTAGTGACACTCACACATAATATCGACGTGATATAGCAGTATTTCTGCTGTTGTGTTTCGTTCGGTGAGTGAGAGTGCTGGAGGCCCAATCACCCTCTTTTCCCCTTCCCGCTCCTTCTCCTTCCTACTTCCTTTCCTAAAGAATCAGCACCGCGCAAGTGATGCCTCTAGTGTTGCAGGCGTGCATAGGCTACGGTGACCACTTACCATCAGGTAGGCCGTATGCTTGTTTGACGCCTTAGTTGAATAAAAATAAAAAATCTTCTCTATACTCCTGACAACGTGTACGCAAAACTTCATGATGACCGGTCAAGTAGTTGAGGCTTGAAAGCGTAACAAATAAACGCACAGTTGCATTTATAATACTAGTTAGAATTCTTGAAACAAACTTGGTTATATCTTAACGCAAATGCTGCCTTTAACGCAGCCGAACTGTATCATTACAGTTGGCACGTGATCGTTATGTTTAGTCCCAGTTACTGTAACGGAACGCTCCGATTGCTTACTTGTTATCACGATCGTCCTGAATTCACCGAGCTTACAAATTATATATGTGCTTAGGCTTACATTTTAACTTCGCTGATTATGTTTTGCTGTTAGTAGAAGTTAAGTCGGCACTGTCAGTGCGTGAAGTGCTGTAGGTTAGAACGCATAATACGAAAATAGCGCCGTCAGAAAACTGCTACGTGACTGAAGGCCTGTCCCCCAACCTCCAAACAGCATTTATCTATAAGACAAATATCTCGCCATCTCTCTGCTTTAATATAACAAGAGTGAGACAGCATGTGATTTATCTTTCGGATATCTTTTGCCTGATAGTTGTAAAACTAGTCATCAGTGTTATTTGTCCGTTGGTTAAATATCTGTACAAAATATTTAGGGAAAAATTGCTTATTCTCCTTTGTTTCACACATTATAAACACCAATCGTAGAGATCGTGTCTTCATAAATTTGGTGCAACGATTAAATTATTTGCAAAAGCTTGGTTAATGGACAATTTTTTTATCAAAATCTCGATGTTATATAATTATTTTATAAAGATTGGTGCGTCGACTGATTTCTTGTTTTTTTAGAAAATTAGTACATTGACTTAATTATTTTTATAATCTTAGTGGATCGACTAAATTACTTTAGGAAATTTAGTGCTTGTTTCTTTAAACCAAGGAAAGAACCAGAACATCCAGATGATCACTACAATACTCAAATAGTTTATGTGGTACGCAAAGCAGGAAAATAGTCATGCACGTATATCGATACTCATGAATATCAATAATTTTGCAACTACATAATTTGTTTCAATATTAACGATCGCCAACGATAAAGTCACAATACATGTTTGTTAACAACTCTCTCCTTGATTTCTAGGTTGAATATAATCTACTGTAATTTAATGAAGACCTTCTATTCAGCATACGCCTTGAGACACATCAATACCCTTTGCGTTGTTATAAAATATATTTTCGAAAGTTTTAGTTTGACATTTTAGTAATTTTATATTGATTAATATTTTTTAGAATATTTTAGTCGGATTGCTATATATTTGCGATAGCTCAGTGGGGAGACCAACAGATTGCAATGCAGAGGGTCTCGGGTTCGAACCCACGTCACGCACCTCTGACTTTAAAGTTATATGCCTTTTCGAAATTATGTGCGTATTGATTGACAATTATCGCCTGCTCCGCCTCCTGCCTCGGAGAGCACGTTAAGCCATCGGTCCCGGCTGCCATGTACATCTACGGCAGTCGTTATTGGGAAGTCAGTGCCCTCTAATATCCTGACACTGGTCTAGCCTTAGGGTATCGTTAGCCTTCGGGTTGCGGAGGTCAGGTGGCAGCCGCTCTGTGTAAAAACTGATATCCAGTCAAATCCGGTTAGACTAGAAAAAGCCAACCCAAGTGACTTGAGAATAATAAAGGCTAAGGAAAAGAAAAGATTATAGTCGGTTTGATTTTACTTTGATCTTTAAATAAATTTATTTTTCTTCTTCTAAGATGAAATTTAAAAAGATACAATACATCCAAATTGAAGATTTGCAATATCAGAATTTGTGTGGAACACCTTGGGGTCTTTCACCTGAAATTCTGATAGTGGTGCAGTTTTTCTTGAGTTGAACATTTCCTTGAACGCTTAGCGGTAGTACAACAATTGCGCATAGGGTCTTGAGCCTGATTCCTAAGTCCTGCATTACTACTGCCTTTTGCTGTCAAGAAATTCACAAAACGTCTTCTAGAACTGTCTCGAGTAGACGACAAAAGGCTCGTCATCTTTTACATAGACCAAAAAACATACCTATTGAAATGAAGGTGTAATCTACCTCCACCTATACTTTCGGGGTGAGATAAACTAGAATCTATGTAATTAAATCAACAATACAAAGTACCTACACCAAAATTGACAACAACATAAGAATCACAGTATATTTGGATGTATGAAGTTTTCCCTCAGAAAATTCTCAGTGTTCCGCCTATCTTTCGAGAACTTTCCAAATAAGCCTTTACACATTCACGAGGAGTATGGTATGAGTAGGCGTCTGCATCGCTAAGTCCTATCGATTTTGTGGCGGCCATCGTTTATGTTCCAAGTTTAGAAATGACCTTCGTATTAACATACAATTGATGGAAAATTGTGTAGCGTTCCAAACACATTAAGTACGTAATAAAATAAGAACATTGATATTTTTTTAACGGAAGCTATAAATTAAAATGCACAGTTTTATTAAGAAGTGTTTGTTTCAAAACAGATATTTTAAAGACATCTTTAGCATTATCATAACCAGGCACAAAAATTGCCATTTACATTTTAAGTACATCTTCCGTTTTAGGCGTTTCATCCAGTGCTTGACACTTAAACTTAAAACGAGAGATATATCACGGAGGACTTTACAAACATACCTACCTAGACACAAAATACACCTAGACTCGGAACAATCATTTGTAGATAACGCCAAAAATAGTCCCGTGTGAGCCTCGGGTCTACAACACTCGGCGCGGCGACCGAATGCCTGCTACGCTCTCCGTGCATTCAAAGTTTATTCAGACATTCATATTTTATTAATTATCTTTCAATTTTGCCAATTTTGATGCCTTATAACGGCTTCGAGGCATTATCCAGCAGTGGACTATAAAAGGCTTACTGCATGGAGTTTATTTTCCGTGCGGTCTTCAGATTCAGGTCAGAGATAAGATTGAAAATTGTTACGTCAAGTTGAAGATACTGAAATACTGCGGTGGCGATTAAACCTACACCTCACCGAATATTGATAGTATCTAGTTACTACTTTAATTACTCAACCAACTGTGATTTTAAAGTACGTGTATGGACTGCCTTGATAGCGCAACGCAAGTGAATTGACAGAAAACTGTGCATTTCCGACGATTCCCAAATTGGGCAAACTGTTATAAAGTTTTTCTATCACAAAATGCCCAGTAGCAACACGTATTATAAAAGTGTGCTCAATAATACTTTGCGCTGAAAAAAGACAGCGATATAATCGTTCACCTTATCTGGCTCCTCTCCTCTTTAATTTTTCGACTTAAAACTATGACTGGCGAAATGTGGCTAAAATACACCTTTGCCTTCCCCTACGGGGATACCGCCGTCAGACTATCTATATATCGAACCTTTGAGGACAAAATGTAGTAAAAATCAAAATACTACTTTCCAGGAGAACCAATAAACAAAAAACCCAAATTTACTTTTCTCTTCACTTTTTTTTAATTTAAATTTACTGAAATATAACATTGTCGTTTTAGCTCTTCATGTTTTATAATTATGAAATTATATCTTTGGCAGCATTCGTAGCACGTTGAAGTATTATACACAACATTATTTTTAAATAAAAATATTTATGCTGCTGTATTTTCTGGGGAGTAAAACCAATTTTTTTGCGAATATCTATCTATCTATCTACATTTTAAATACACAGGTCGATGAAGCTCGAAAAATTAAATAAGGTCACAACAATAACACATTTTCGCCAAAATAGCTATTAATAAATAGTTGTTTCATCCTCGCAGGGTCAATGTGTATATGATAGACACATATGTATGTGTTATTAGACATATCTGCTAATTGCCTACATGTTTTATAAAATATCCCATAAGGGAGCATAAAAGCATTATGTTATTATATAATTTAGACCTCAGAAAGAGGCAATACATTTCTATTAGCTCCGTACTTAAATAGATCCAATAAAATAGTTCATACACCAAAATTGAGGACTGGTGACCTTATATGAGTATCTAGACGCGAATTAACGTTTACACTTTTATTAAACTAGAATATTCTAATACTCAAAGGAAATACAAACTGCCTAAATTTTCGTTTTAGCCCAACTCTATGCCTATAAAACGAGAAATAAAATTTAAATGGCATTGTATACGCTGCCTTTTAAAAGTTTAAAAGGTAACCTTTAAAAGAATTGTTCTTTTTATAACGGTATGGTGACTAGGCATACAGCCTGTCTGATGGTAAGCATTTATGGATTTTACATCACCATATCACTCGCGCAAGTTTTATTTCTTATTTTCGATGTTTATTTAATCCTGCATAATATTATAAATGCGAATGTGAGTTTGCTCATAACGCTTTTGCGTTTTAATTACTCGACCGATCATCATGAAATATCGCATACACATTGCAGGAGTAAAAAAAAGGACATAGGTTAGGCACGTTTGATTCGGAAAAAATACTGTTCCGGAACAAGCGAGGCAAAGGCTGATAACACATTTGTGTGAATAATTTAGCCGGTTACCTATTAAGGTTCATTATAAAGAGCCCGGCCAGACAGACAGCGAAAGCTGCTTCATTTGTATGTCTATCTAAACAATTATTATGGTAGGCAGCCGCTTAGCTGTGTAGATTCCTGAATTGTTTAAGTACATGCACTGGCGAATCCATACGGCTCGGTTAATTATCATTATTATTGAAAAAAGAACTTCCACCCTAGAAGTAAGTCCAGTGCCGCGGAGGACTTAACAAACATCAAAATAACGGATACCCAGTCTCGGAATATGATGCTAAAACCGTATGATCAGTGGCAAAAAGAAATATACGTCAATTTGCGTTTAGGTTTATGTACTCTTTGATAGAAAATTATAGTTACATAGATAATAAATACTAGTATTCTTCTAGTAGTCGAAATTCGACCGTAACACAAAAGTAATTGAAAATTGTACAAAAACATATATGATATATACCTAATCTATATATTAATACGTGAAGCAAAAACTTTGTACCCATTTTTACGAAAATTGCGGGAACGGAAGAGTATGAAATTTGGCACAGAAAGTTTATATGAAGAAGGAGGGGTGAATCCAAATATTTTTATTCAATATGCATTAGAAATACATTAAATTAATGAAAAAACCCTACATGTACACAACCATGCATTTGACACACGCAGTCGAATAATGTTTGTAGTATTTCGACATTGTTCGTCTGACGTCGTACAATTCTTTGTAACTATGGTTACCTATACCTTATTTATATGTTATAAAGAAAAACAGAAAACAAAGTAGCAAGCTTAGGAATTTTGGTCGAATTTTGACGACTAGGCGACCGCTAGTAGGTAGGCATAGATTTATTTTTAAAAAGACTGCTCCTGCTTTCGGCACCTTTCCTGTATCACTGAGATGTTACAAACATTAATACAGCAGACACAAAGAATACCCAGGCTCGGAACAATTATTAGTAGTTCACACATATTTGTCCCGTCTGGTAATCGAATCCACAGCACTCTGTACAATGGCTATGGCGCAGCGATCACTTAAACGACAACGCCGCGTTGGAGGCGGTTACCACCAGATAAGCAACTGGTTCGTCTGTCATAAGAGATATTAAAGAAAAATAACTTTATAGTCAATGATATATAAACTATAAATTCGTTGCCCGCGCTCTGTAGTGGCAACATGAATGCAAGGTAGTTACCAGAAGTCCATTTAGTCAGGTACCAACCGGTGCCGCGGGTGGACGTGACATTAAATATCTTGAGTAAATAACTTACCCAAACAACAAAAAAAGTGCCGCCCTGTATTTTTAGAAAATGTAAAAATTATACAGCAACTGTGAAAGATAAAAAAGTATCATTTCATGCGTAAGTATCAAGAGAAATGGATTTTATTTTATTTTTTCGATGCCTTCTAATGGCGGCTGACACCTGAGGTAAGTCACGTGTTCGCGCTCAGCCAATAAGCATGCACCACAGAATGACAACGTAATTAAAGAAATATATTTATCTCTCTCTAACAACAGGAATTCCGTAGATGACATTTAATTTTCTTTCCCTTTCTTCGTGCGTCTAAGTAGCTGTCTAGCTACCGATAGTATTTAAGCTGTTTTCGACGCATTTATTTATATCACGTCATTGTTTACAGTAATATGCTTTACTAGCTGACCCACGCAACTTCGTCTGCGTCACATAAGAGAATTTTCACCGTTTTTGCAATATTTTCCATTGATGCTCCGCTCCTATTAGCCATAGCGTGATCTTATATAGCTTATAGCCTTTCTCGATAAATGGGCTATCCAAAACTAAAAGAATTTTTCAATTCGAACCAGTATTTCCTGAGATTAGCGCGTTCAACCAAACAAACTCTTCAGCTTTATAATATTAGCATAAATAGGAAAATATAAATACAGCCTATATATGCCTTCGCCATAATCTCGCAGTACTTGTATGGTTTCTAGTCACTATATTTACTTTGACCTTATGTAACTGCCATTCTAACTTGTGAAATAGGCATTACGACTTTTTCATATTTTAAATTTTATCAAAGTATACACGATATGTTTGCACGAATGTTATTTATTGAAATTAAACTACTTTATACGGCTTGTACCGCTGTGTTTTTTTTAAACATTGTTATTACATAATTATATAGTTTAAAAGTTTTAAAACTATGTAGGTAATACTAGTGTTTTAAAATAAACAACACGATAAAATCCGTATAAAGTTAGATATAGGTCCTGTTAAATAACGCGATATAAGTTTGTTCTTTTGTTTTTAAATATCGCTGATAGTGAAATCCTGGATAGGATTGCTGAGCGTTACTAGGAATTTATGTAGAAAATTTTGCCATAGTAGAATTCATTCAAGAAATCTGAGCGGCTCCCTTACGGGTTGTCCTGCGTGAGCGACGAACGCGATGCAATGCGACGCGACACGACACGATGTAATGCGACGCGATGCTACATGCGACAAATGACGTCCTAGAAACCGAGAAGTAATCACACTTCTCAGTTCATGGGGAAGTACATGCGGAAGTACAATTTTGCTTGAAAGTTTATACTTAAGACATTTAAAAAATAAAATAAAATATACAGAAAGAAAACAAATATAATATTTTTATAAAGAAACATATTTGGCGAATTCCATCATTTATATCCAAAATTAAGAATCGATTATAAAATGTTTAAACAATATTGTGGCGAGTTACCGTCTACTTTCGATCACATTATTGCTGCTTTTAAGCCTGAATTTGAGAATCAACTATTTCGTATTTCGTGGTGTCGCGCCTGTTCGCCCACAAAACAGTTACGCGTTACGTCGCGTCTCGCCGCAGACTGCCATATATGCCGCAAGATGGGCAGGCCGTTGTTTTGATCGCGTTTGTCGCGTCCGCAGCGTCGCGTTGCGTCGTATTCGTCGCTCACGCAGGACACCCTGTTATACTTTTTGTAACCTAGTCAAAATATTTTATTTCCATACAAATATATTTTCATGTCTTGATGATTTCGAACATCGTTCCAATATATTACAACCGATCATTTTCTCGAAAATTCCAGGAAATACATCAATACATTTCAAGCCAAGCCCAATACTTATACACCAATAAAACGAAGTATAATTCATTCGAGAATATAAAATACAGCTCCACTTAGCGGCCGTATTTACGAGGCCACAAATGATATCACCGCGGCATTAACCTCATTAGTGAGTAGGCAGGGAGGCTGTTATATTAACGAGGGGTATATAACGACTTTGGCACATTATGAAGACGTCCCTGACAGAGTTATGTCTTGAATAATGTTTGGATAAGCTGTGTATCAAGCTTTTAGAGTTAATATGAGTACACACTAGTGAGACAGGGTTATATATCAGAAGTTTTTGCTGTGTGAATCTCATGGGAAAGTATCAGGATAAAATGTCTGTGTTACTCCAGGACACGGTGTCAGCTACATTCTTCTATTTGTTAAGAACATGTTCTATATGTGTGAAAAGTCTAAAGCATTTAAACATCATTAAACATTTTATATTTAAAATACTAGTATCTGCTTGCTGTGAATTTCACGGTAATAATAATAAAACCGCCGTTTTCCATCCATAGTTACCAATATATCGGTCCACTAAACACCCATACTCATAGCCCATTTATTAGAATCTATACGTAGCAATAGTCTTACGCCTGCTGCGGCTAGTGCCGCTGTCGGTGTACCATCCCACCTTTGATTAAAATTCGTGACGGGCCTCTTCACGTTGGACCCATGTCTCTGTGAATGCCGCCCAAAGGGCCAGGTATTTTTCTAATATAATATGTTAGAAAATGTCTGTGATAAGAGAAACATATTAATGATAATTCTTTATTGACACAAAATAAGCTACAATAATTTAGAATTCTCTGACCCCTGAACTATAAAAACTGTGTTGCAGGAGCCAGTACCTCCCCTTATTTAAAAGTTACAGATCATTTTACTTCATACATATATTTCTGGATAAAAATCATCATCCCTTGCAAATCAGCATCCCTTGGACATGGTTTATTTGTGTTCTAATTTTTACCCAATTCCGTTCTACGGTTTACGCGTAATTTTGTAACAAACACTCTTCAAATATCTTTACTAATCTTCATATCAATTATACTAGTAAGATTTATCAGATATCCTCTGCCTTCTGAGATAAATCTAATAGGCTAGGCCGAGGTACATTACGACCACATTTTGGCTATGTTTAAGTCTCAAGTTATTGTTAACACGAGCCTATTGTCAGACTCCGTGCTACTACTAAGAACGTACTAGCAGGAAAAAAACAATAAAATATTGTCGGAACAATATACAAAATCGCGAAAAAACAGCTGTTCCATACAAAATTGGACATTGACCTCGACAAAATGTATGGAACAGCTGATTTTTTTTCGCCATTTCGGCAATGTCCCAGAACAAACGTTGTTCATAATAACAAGTATAATCACCCCCAGAGAGGATTTCACTATACTAAGAAACACCCAGTATTTAACCAATGATTTATGAAAGACATATCTATAAATTATAAATTGCTGCAATCAAAACCAAAAATGTCTCTAGGTCCTATATGTGTGGATGATCCTATTGCAGCTTACCAAATGTTTATTCCATAATATAAGTGAAATAATGAATGTATTAAAACTAACTTCACACCCACCAGAATATCGAACTATTATCCTTACAATAGACATACAACACTTGTATTTAAACCACAATACCAATAAAGCAACCGCTCACTACATCATTTGTCAAAGCTACGTGCAGTTCTTCAGAGAACTCTTATAAAAACATCACCGTCCGAGTAATAAATAGCTCTGTCTTAATAAAACCATCGGTACACCCCTGAACACCTCACTGTGAGTAATGTTGTTCGCTATGGAAATTCTTTGTCATGGAACAAAGCTGCTGTGTGAAATATTTGTAAGCTATTGTAGTCGTTTTTCAATAAACATTGTGTATATTGGAAGGTCGTAAGTGTTGGTGTGCGTGATGTAAGGAAACAAAAGAACACCTGCTATGTTTTTCATTATGTGTTGGATATAATAAATATTTCGAAAAAGGAAGGTGACAAATTTAACAATAAAACAGTCTTCATGAGAAGGAAATAAAAAAGATTTCGAAAAAGGAAGACAACAAATTTAGTTGTAACACAGTTCGAGGGCACTGGAGAAAAATATCTACGAAAGATATTATAAGTTTTAAAAGTAACTATGTTCGATTATCGATAAAATATTCCAATTTTTATCGATAATGGAACATGAATTGAAATATTCATCAGTTATTAGTATATTTCAATAATCAAATAATTGATGAATACATTATTGTTTGAAATTTAGAAAGATTACAAACAGACGTACTTTGCCATCTATCTACATCGTCATGCAGGCAAGGAATATAGAAACATAAGGAAACCCATCACCACATATTATAAAACAAAGTTCCCTGGTGCGTTTGTCTGTCAGTCTGTCTGTCTGGTCACGATAAACTCAAAAACTACTGAACGGATTTTCATGTGGTTTTCACCAATAAACGGATTAATTCATGAGGTAGGTTTAGATGTATAATTTGTTAAGGTTTCGTACTGCGCATGCGAAGCCGGGGCGGGTTGCTAGTCTAAAAAAAATTATAGCTGTCGTCAGATATTATTGTTGTCACACACACATCGCCACGTCGTAAACGAGAATTGAATCAACACGATCAATCAACCACAATCATCAGTCATCAAATCTAGATCCAAATATTTATTTTTTTATTGAAGGATTGTTTACATACACTAATCTATAATACTAATATTATAAGGCTGAAGAGTTTGTTTGTTTGCTTGAACACGCTTCTTCTGCTTGAACTCTCTCTCTATCTCGAATCTCAGAAACTACTGGTACGAATTGAAAAAATATTTAGGTTTTGTATAGCCCATTTATCAAGACTGTAAGCTATTTAACATCACGCTACGACCAATAGGAGCGGAGTATCAATGAAAAATGTTGCATAATCGGGGAAAATTCTCTTATGTGACGCAGACGAAGTTGCGCGGGTGAGCTCTATAGAGAGTAGAGTAGTAGAGTACTGGTCTATGTCCTGTTTTCAGTGTGAGAAGGGTTAGGCCACGAAACCACCAAGTCGGCCCAGTGCGGGTTGGCAGACTTCACATGTCTTCGAAAATATTATGGAGAACTCTCAGACATGACAGACAGAATGGGCCAGATCGACCGGGGTAGTACTACCCTCTCACAGAATACCGGCGTGAAGTAACGATACCCGAACCCCAACTGCTTCGTTTCGTATCGGTGAGTGAGGGAGCCGGAGGCCCAGTTACCCCAATCCTTTTCCTATCCTTTCCTTTGTCCTTTCGAGGGAAAAAGGAATGAAGGAGGCTTCATTCCTTTTTAAAGGGCTGGCAACGCACTTGTAACACCTTTGGGGTTGCGGGTGTTCATGGGCGGCGGTAATCGCTTACCATCAGGCGATCCGCCTGCTCGTTTGCCAACTTAGGCAATAAAAAAAATGCAGGTTTCCTCACAATGTTTTCCTTCACCGTTAAAGCGAGCGACAATTAACTATTTAGTACGAACATAACTTCGACAAGTCAGAGATGAGCGTCTTGGGATCTTAAGACCTCTGCGTGGTAGTCCACCGATCTCCCACTGGACTATCTCTACTTAATATTATATTATATATCATTATAAGTATATAAAATGAAACACATTAGTCTGTTTCATATAGCGGTAGATGTACGAAACTGACATAGGATAAGATACAAAAGCGTAATTAAATGAAACCTGTCAACGGGCGGGAAAATAGAAATTGTTCTGATTACAAACGAATCACACACATGTTCCCAGGAAGCAAAAGAAATATTTATATGTATGTTACATCCTAGTAATATTATAAATATGAAAGAACAAATTTAGACGCAACTTGGGATACAGATAGACCTTGTTCTGGAATAACATATATAATCGTTTTCTGATATATATTACTGCGGGATTCACGGGGGCGAAGCCATGAGCAAAAACTAGTGTATTTATGTTATGAAGAAACAAAGTGTGATGTTTGTTCGAAGGGAGCATCTGGTGACCAAGCTGGATGATTGTGCTTAACGAACCGCGGCCCAGGCGATGGCTAAGCTAAAACTTTTTCTTTGCAAGGCCTTCATACGTATGTAAATGGTAGTCCTATCATAGCAAATATCTATAGATTACTGTAAACGTTTACCATTTAAAAAAATAACTTGTAAAAAATATAGCCGACCTATTTCTTTTACGATACTAAAAAAATAGGACGGCTGTATTTTTATGTACATTGTTGACCTTATTTCTTTAAAAATTCTAAAAATACTAATTAACATTTTATTCAAGTCTAAGAGGGCTTATCAGGGCTAGACAACTGGTTTAATTATCCCAAGAATAACCAGGAAAAATTTCCGCGGCTTTTTTCTACTCCGCCAATATTTAAACAGTAATCCAATTCGTTCATTAAAGACATTGCTTGACTTTATCAGGCCATTTAAAAGACAAATTTATTAAACCCTAATTCAAACGACCTCATTAGAGTTCAGGGTGAGTTGTTTTGACGTTAACGCCATCAAAACGTTTACCGCGTTTGGCTGTCTGATTGGTTAAGAGCTTGAAGCGGACCAATCGGAGCGCCAAACGTCATGAACGTGTCGATCGCGTTAACGTAAAACAAAGTCGCAATAGGCACTCTGACTTTTAAAAACACACGGCTAATAAAAGCTGTCGTTAAAGTAGAAATGCGGGACACGATTTGGTTATGTACTCAATTTGATTGGCGCTCGTAAACGAAGGGTGAATGGCACTATTTGTAAGCCCACTAAAGTCTGAATCGTATGTATAATTTGTTCCTGTTTATCGATACCACACGGCTTCCAGTGGAAACCCTGCCAAATGCTTAGAGTGACTGCCCAAGTAGTGAAATGCTTCCAGTAAACACTCGCTACAGTATTAAAACCACTGCAGAAACGGTAAAATTGTACTATTTTACATCGTGCCATCGCGTGAATGACGGTAGAATGCTTTTACTGAATACTTTGTCACAATCTTAAAGTGACTGCATGGATGGTGCAATGCTTCCAGTAAAAATTCTGCCAGAGTCTAAGAGTGACTGCACGGTTGGTAAAATTCTTCCACTGAGCACTTTGCCATAGCCTATTCATCGACTGTTACGGTTTTAATCTCTACATATTCCCAAATGGTTATATGTCTATTAAAACAACTTTTTGCCAGCTATGGTTTTAAGAATAAAGTAGTAAAGAAGAAGAGCCTACTGGAAAATTCGTACTGCTATTGAGAACTATTGGACAGAATAGCTCAATAGCACTTGACCCTACCCAGGAAATAAATCACGAGCCTCATCGCAAACATCTTCTCCCTAGCCTTTATTATTCCCAAGTCATTTGGGGTCGGCTTTTCTAGTCTAACCGGATTTGACTGCATATCAGTTTTTACGCGGAGCGGCTGCCACCTGACCTCCGCAACCCGAAGGCTAACGATACCCTAAGGCTAGACCAGTGTCAGGATTATAGGGCACTGACTTCCCAATAACGACTGCCATAAATGTTCATGGCAGCCGGAACCGACGGCTTAACGTGCTCTCCGAGGCATGGAGCAGGCGACAATTATCTAATAAATAATAAATATCGTATCAAATAGTAAATTATCGCTCACTTTGACGACCTTGCATATCTGACAGTTTCCCATAATATTCTTGAAGATGTTTGAAGACTGCCAGCCTGCACTGAGTCAGTGTGGTGGCCTAACCCTTATGTCATTGCAACGAGGCCTGTATCCAGCAGTAAGACAGCTTACATTCAGGGTTGGTATTTATTATTATTATATGATATTGAAGTTAGACATGTCTGAAAATTGATTGTAGCCATTGTTCTAGCTTTAATCGGAGTGGGTACTGGTTAGTTCTATGGCGTGAATTGAGGCTAAAGAAAATAATATTTTCCTTTTGACTGAGCGTGTAGGTTAAGAGGCGCGACAGTGTGTCAGCCCACCGTCTAGACCAGTGGAACTAGGTCAATCATACCAGCTTGTTCCTAAGTAGGTACGTTTGTATATTGGAGATGCCTTGATGAGATCACTGTTTACATTAACTGTCATCTGTTATCTGTCTTCAATTCGTGTTATTGATATCCGCCATTTTACCAACGGAACACGTGATAGGAAAACTTTCATGGTTTTACTGGTGAGGTGGTCAAGTATTGTTCTTATGGTAAGTGGTTATAGCAGCCTGTGGACGCTTTTATGACGAGGAGTATTACTTACTCGTTATTGATTTTTAACCCCCGACGCAAAAACGACGGGGTGTTATAAGTTTGACGTGTCTGTGTGTGTGTTTGTGTGTGTGTCTGTCTGTGGCATCGTAGCTTCAAAACGGAAGAACCGATTTTAATTTTGATTCTTTTGTTTGAAAGGTGAATTAGTCGGGAGTGTTCTTAGTTATGTTTGATGAAAATCGGTCCAAGATGGCCGTCGCCACAAAATGGCGGATTACATATTTTTTCACAACTCCCTCAATATGGGTATTAAATGAAAGGGCTTGACTAGTAGAATACTATATACTATGATACATTTCAAATCCAAGATGGCCGCCACCACAAAACGTCGAGTAATTTTTTTTTACACCTCCCTCAATATGGGTTTCAAATGAATTTTGTGTCGAGGGTTTGTTAAATTTTTAAATTATTTGATAAATATTTATAAAGGAGTTTTGGTGCTGCCACCGAAAGGTACAATGATCTTTAAAGACTTTCTTGCTAAATAATTTGCTGATAATTCAGTGGCTCCTACAGTAGCTGACGAAGTTCTAAGCACGGTAGTTACATAACTGCCTCGGTGGTAAGTCGCCAGTGCACCTGCTTTCTATAAGTTCGCAGGTTCAAATCCAAAAAAAGGATCACGTCCTTATTATTGTTTACGAATTCGCGGACAGATAAAAACATAAATATTGGCGTTCATAAATTTTGTTTCGTGGCCTAAAGGAATAGACGAATTTTGACGATGACGTTTATCTTTCTTCGTTTGGTAAACTGGCTTATTCGCAAACCATAAATGTAGTATTCATAATTTACTAATAAGCCATTTTACGTACAACGCCATTTTATATACGAATATTAATATAATTGCCGGAGGAAGCTATGAGTCGGGTTGATTGTTGTTTGCACGAATAATTCACAATATAATTTGTCTATCTTTCCATTCGACATGATTTTTCTCCCTAGCCTTTATTATTCCCAAGTCACTTGGGGTCGGCTTTTCTGGTCTAACGGGATTTAACTGGATATCAGTTTTTACACGGAGCGGCTGCCATCTGACCTCCGCAACCCGAAGGCTAACGATACCCTAAGGCTAGACGAGTATCAGGATATCATAGGGCATTGACTACCCAATAACGACTGCCATAGATGTTTACTGCAGCCGGGACCGACGGCTTAACGTGCTTTCCGAGGCACGGAGCAGGCGATAATTGTCAATAATACGCACATAATTTCGAAAAGTCATACAACTTCCGAAAGTCAGAGGTGCGCGACGTGGGTTGACCCACGTAGACCCTCTGCATTGCAGTCTGTTGGTCTCCCCACTGAGCTATCGCTGCTTCATTTCCATTCGACATTATTGTGAAGTGAATATATTGTTTATTCTAAATAAAAATAGTGTACAACCGGCATCGTTGTGCATTTAGTAAAAAGCCGTTATTTGGACATTACAAGCAGACAAATCAATTTTATTTATATAGATGCATGCAATGCATCCTTCAAATGATTTTAAGCGGGCCTAAATATACTTACGATATTGCAGCAACATATTACAATAAAATATTACCGATTTAGAAGTCTCTTCAATCATATATGTATGTCCGATGTTATTTACTCAAGCACCTAAAATAAAACAGAATTATTACAATCCAGTAATTCATTATTAAGAATAATCAACCACCTACATAGTTCGATGACTCATATCTCTCCTTACCCGTTTTATAACGTTTGAATCTTGTCACTACACATAACGAGTGTCGTGGATGTTCACATGACAACCAAGGCTAAACGCTTAACGTGCTCGCCGACACGGAAGCGTCTTAATTAGATTAGTGTCTCGTGTTACGAGCAGAAATAGTTCAGCAAAATACACAAGTTGGTAAAGTACCTATTTGCTTATGTAGAATAAAAATGTGTCCTATATATTGGTGGTATATATATTTAAGCTATCAAGTCCTTAATAGTTTTATATTGCTCTTTGGTGAGAAGTATTACTGAATACTGTTCACCTGTATGGTCTCCAATTTATAATATACATATAGATCGGATAGAGGCCATACAGAGACGATTTGTGAGAGCTCTGTGCTCAAAATATGGGCTTAGCCGAAAAATACCGAAATATACAGATCGCATTAAAAAAAAATCCTTGACAACTTTAGTTAGTAGAAGATGGATGAGCGACTTGTGCACCTTACATAAAATCGTAAATTGTTCAATGGATGGTAACCTTCTTCAAAATTTATATATTAAAATATCAACGCGATCTGTGCGTATTCCACAATTGTTTAGTGTTCCTGCAAGCAACAACAATGTATCTCAGAATAACCCACTGTACAGAATGTGTAAAAACTATAATTCTATTTGCTCTCAAACAGCTATTTTTCACGTTAAATTCAGCACATTTAAATCTTTTCTGTTGATCTATAACAAACCGTGACTTTTAGTATACCCAATCTTGTATATCTTTTGTTTTTATTTTTAAATTTATCATTTATCATTTCTATTTTATTTTTAATTCTTGTGTTAGTTATTTAAATGTTTAAGCTAATGTAAACTTACACGTATGTACTGTATATTGCAAATGCTGTGTACAAATGTAACTAGATGTCAGATTTAATCATTGTGTACTATTAAGACTGTAATTTATAATAATTATGCTAATCTGTTATCTGTTTTTGTACCTACTGAATAAAAAAATTAAAAAAATGTACCCGTGTCTTCACTCGCGTAAAAGTCTAGGTTAGGTTATAACAGTACCTTTTTAAAAATAAAGCCTATGTTACTCGGTGATAATATAGCTTTTTAATGGTGAGCGAATTTTTTAAATCGGTTGAGTAGTTTTTGACTTAAACCCTTACAAAGAAACAAACAAAACTCATATCTTTCCTCTTTAAAATATAAGTATAAATGTAAGAGTAACGCAGGGCACATATTATTGTATTATGAACTTGTTAACAAAAATTAGTAATGGGACAGGGATTATACGTTCTGTTTGCATAACTTATTTAAAACTATTTTTAAATCAATTATATTTAAATATTTCTAAAAAATAATTCTACTAACTGTAAAGTTTATTGTTAGCATATCATTATTTATTTGAACTGCTACGATCTTCCAGATTCTATTGCTGGATAATGTAAAATATTCCTTGGTTTTTAAGCAAGAACTTCTGAATTAGCATCGGCATCAGAACAGGGTATGAAATAAACTGGTCCCCTATTAAATACTCTTTAAACAACTATTATAATGTGGATAAAACACATCTCTATCTACCCCTCCAGAGATTTTTAGGCGCAAGTTAATTCATGTATGTTATGTTTTTATATTAATTTCAATTTTGCTTAACACACAATTTACGTTTATGAACATTTTATTTAAATGACTAGCTCATTTAAATACTTTAATCACATAAGGCATAAATATTAATTACGAGACAATGTATAACATTATTTTATACACAAAACAACTCATGTGTCCACATAACTGAAGATAAAACACAGCTTTGCATAATATAACATCAGCCTCGTTTATAAACTGCTCCACTGCTGGACATGGTCTTTTTATCAGAATGAGAAGGGTTAAATCGTAGTCTAACACATTGCGGGTTGGCAAACTTCTTTCATCTTTAAAAACATTTAGAAAACCTTCAAACATACGGTCTCTTCGAGCGATAGCTCAGTGGGGAGACCAACAGACTGCAATGCAGAGAGTCTCGGGTTCGAACCCACGTCGCGCACCTCTGACTTTCGGAAGTTATATGACTTTTCGAAATTATTTGTGTATTGATTGACAATTATCGCCTGCTCCGTGCCTCGGAGAGCACGTTAAGCCGTCGGTCCCGGCTGCCATGAACATCTATGGCAGTCGTTATTGGGAAGTCAGTGCCCTATAATATCCTGACACTGGTCTAGCCTTAGGGTATCGTTAGCCTTCGGGTTGCGGAGGTCAGGTGGCAGCCGCTCCGTGTAAAAACTTATATCCAGTCAAATCCGTTTAGACTAGAAAAGCCGACCCCAAGTGACTTGGGAATAATAAAGGCTAGGGAGAAGGAAGGATACGGTCTCTTCGTGATTTTGCCCTGACGTTAAAGCGAGCGATAATTAACCGTTAAGCACATAACTATAAAAGCCAGAGGTGTTTATGACCGAACTCAAGCCTTCTGCGTAGCAATTCAAATTTAATATATTTTCATCGTCATAGGAGGCGCTGAAAAATATTCTAATCGTAGCACTTTTCAATCAGCTCGCATAACCTAGTAGAAGTCACCGTCTCGTCATTACCAATGAGCCAAGTGTTGTAGGGTCCATCCTTACACTCGACAAAAAATATGATCTATAAGTTGTAACAAATTAAAGCCTTCCTTGTATCCGTTGTTTGAATATTTGCATAGTCTATTGCAGCACTAGAATTATATACAGGGTGATTTTGAAATCGTGTAATTCCTTTTAACCACGCATTCTACTGGTGATATAGAATAACCCTGACCATATTTTTATTTAATTAGAATTATTTTTTTTTTTAAATTTATGTTCCGTTTTTTTCGTGAAATGGTGTCAGATAGTCATATGTTAACCAACCGAGGCAATTTTAATTTTTTACTAATTAAAATAAAAAACATATTAATAATTAATGTCGTAAATAATAACGGGCGGTCCTTTTTATTGCCCCCTATTATTTACGACATCAGTTATTGTTATGTTATTATTTTTAAATTAGCAAAATCTTAAGATTGTGTCAGGTGGTTAAAATATGACTATTTGAAATCATTTCATGAAAAAAATCTGTACTCTAATTTTGCCGAAACCATTATTCTAATTAAGAAAAAATATGGTCAGGGTTATTCTATATCACCAGTAGAATGCGTGGTTAAAAGGAATTACACGATTTCAAAATCACCCTGTAAATATAATTATAGTGCTGCAAGGGACTATACTTCCGGACTAGAGTCCGGAAGTTGTTTAGAGAATTAGATTACTTTATGATATTTATTTGGATCTTGTACTCGTAGTATTTCATTTGGTAGACCGTCATATCGTTACACTTTGTTTACGTTTCACTCTGCGCATAATATTGTGTCATCAGTGCCTATTATGCAATGACGTTTTTTTTTTTTTTGTACCAACCTTCTTAAAATTAATTTATTTGATATTGACGTATTTTATTTCTACCTATATTCTCATATATTTTTAAAATGTACATAATTTAATTCTCTATACGTTTTTCTTGTGTATGTAAGTAGCAGAACCACATTTATTGTATTTTTGTTGTAATGTTAAGCATTTGCCTCCGTCCGTGCATCACTTGTATCGGGTGACCAACTGAAAACCAGTGCTGGTGCACTCAATTTGGGTGCCCAGCTAATAATAATAATAATAAACATTTATTTAATTTGACAACATTGGTCCACTGGTTAGTATACAAACAAACTTATCAACTAAGTGTTAGTATTAAAATCTATAAACAAAATACAAATAAATAATTTTTCATCCCTGGCGCACGAGCAACTGGACAAAGTGTTTCACTATCGGTGCATCGTGTTGTTCAGCTAGGGTTTTCAAAATACTGTTGCGGCTAGCCCTCATTCTGCCTATTAAGGAAGCGGTCTTTTTCCTCATTATAGCAAAAAAGTCGTCTGTTCGTGCTGCAGCAAACATACTTGACGCACTGCAGAACCTAGGCAACCGCAACAGTACCCTGAAGCCATTATTATATTGCACACGCAGAGCATCTAGAGCCCTCCGCGTATAGCTGACCCACAAACTGCTCGTGTAGAACCCTTGACAATAAGCTTTAAACAATGCTGAGGTGGCGACCCTTTTCGGCGAGGGCATACACTTTTTTTATCATGTATAATATTTTCTTTTGTTTATTTTGTTTTGATTAATTTTGATTATTCTATTTATATATGAATATGACAGTAGTAATCTTGTTTAATCTCACGTTACTGAGTCACGTATTCCTCAAATTCCACATCATACATTCGTAAAAAAACACGACATAATAAGTAAACATGAATTCTTAATCCAAAATTCCGTACAAATATGTTCAGATAATCTGTTAACGCATTTTCGCTGTTACTCGTATAAAAATCTCTTCCAAGCTTCACGCTCAAATGGATACGCAGAGGTTTAGTATTCCATCTTCGTTTGACGGATAATCCTGTGATGAAGTTAAAAGGCTGCAATTATTACGTTCCGGAAGAAAGAGTAATGTAACAACATAATTATATACAGCAGCAACAGCCTAGTGGGATACCGTTGGCCTGCCACTCAGATGTCTCGAGTTCGATCCCAAGGCACGGATCTCTATTGCTCTACTATTTGAAGTTATATGCGTATTAAAATAGTTAATTATCGCTTTAATGGTGAAAGAAAACATTTTAAGGAAACCTGCATTTTCTGAGAGTTTTCCATAATGTTCTCATAGATATGTGAAGTCTGCCAACCCGCCTGGCCTAACCCTATTCACACTGAGAAGAGGCCCGTGCCCAGCAGTGGGACAGTTTAATACGGGGCTGATATTATTATTATACAATAGCTATGCTTGCTTCTTTGTTTTCTTTTTTCTTTATTACATATAAGTAAGGCATAGGAAGCCGTAGTCACAAAGAATAAAATTGTACGACGTCAGACGAACATGCCGAAATACTACGAACGCGATTCGACTGCGTGTGTCGAATGCATGGTTGTGTGCGTGTAGTGCTTTTTCATTAACTTAATGTATTTGTAATGCATATTTTATAAAAATATGTGGATTCGCCCCTCTTTCTCCATATAAACTTTAACTGTGCCAAATTTCATACCCCTCCGCGCAATTTTCGTAAAAAGGGGTACAAAGTTTTTGCTTCACGTATTAATATATAGATATAGGGTGTAACAAAAAGGTGAGGTCAAATCTAAGCATCATATAACATAGTCCCTGTACAGCGGAAACCACAACATATCGTATATATTATTTTACTAAGATATAGCACTTTATTTTTTATTGACCTATCAAATTCAGTTTATTTCAGTCGATACTTACAGCTTACCTGGTGACTACCTCCAACCCGAAAATTACCAGGACCAATTAGATAGCGTTTGTTTTGATGTTTAAATAATCCTAAAAAGATAAATGTGAGTTTGATTGTTACTCTTTCACGCCATAACGACTCGACCGATTTTTCCTGATGGAAATGGTTCCCGAAGGATAGGTTTTTTTTGATAAAATTTACATTAACACAAACAAATACATATTCCATCAAACAAATTTGGATTTCTCATGAAAAAGTTAACATCTCCCAATTGTATTGAATGTAGGGTGATTGAGGATATGTTCTGATGGAATGTATCCGGGACGAAAATCTAAGGAGAGCAGTAGTAGGGTCGGGAAAATTGTATGACATCGGTTTATGTAACAGCATTTTAGCTCAGCCACTATCCGACAAGGCCGTTATGTTATATATCAGCTCGCTAAATTAGGACTTCATAAATTGTTATTTCTTTTTATTTTAGAGCTTTGAAATAATTGTGATTTTCTTACTGGGCGACGTTGTCACTAAGCGACAAAGGCCATAAATACAGAGTAAAAAAAAACATAAGTATCACTTTTAAAATTTTTAAGTGTGCTTTGTAAACCACTCTAAAAAGCGAATAGCAAAGAAAGAAAGTAAGTAGGAGTCCGTTCTTTATGATATAACATAAGTTAAAACAAGCAATATATATATTAATCGAAAATCTATTATAAAAACCGTTGAACTGCCAAATCAGATACGGCACGCGCTTATGACTGAAGTTATAATCGTATTATAAAGTGATTTATTTCTACCTTTAATGGTGGGGGATAACTGCGCTGGTAAGTTCTCTAAGTCATAGAGGCAATCGTATGACCAAAAATTATCTCCTGGTGCTCCCACACTGCTGTTCAAAAATGTTTACACAAATTAGTAAACATTTTCTTAGAACATTTAATCATAATGTTAGAATTTCTTTTCATGTTTAGTAAACATTTCTAAACAAAATTGATAGTATACATTTCTAAACAAATTGTAACAAAATAAAACATCTGTTATCATTTGTTCGTGAACATTAATTTTCTCTAGCTATTAGTGTCTTGCGCAACCAGTTTTCTTTTTTTTTTTTACAAATTATTAAAGCTAATCCGATGAACAAATTTTCATCCATTTTCGTGTGGATGCCTCGGAACGTAAATCCAAACTGGGAGCCCATATCACTTAGTCAAATTTAAAAAAATGTTTGCAAACATATTCCATCAGTGTAGGAGCAGTCAAAACATCTAACAGGTCCTAAAATATTGTAACAACTTCTAACATTTGTTGGTAAATGTTTAGTGTTAGATAATGTTTGTAAACATTTATGAACAGCAGTGTGGGAGAACCATTAAAAGAAGTGCGTGCTAGCGATGTGAAGGTGCTACGAACAAAGAAATTCTACTTGTCAATAATTTGAATCATAATCGATTACTTGATTTGATAGTTGCAACAATTGATTGATAGATCGTAGGTAGTTAATAAATGACTTTGCTGACGAAGTTTTCTTATATGCCGACGCCGGACGACAACAGCATACTACAGTAATGGCATTTTTAACAGTATCTACATTTGTACTTGCATAACATAGTTAATACGTACTAAAATATGCATTTGAAAATTTCTCTTAATCGATTATCGTGCTAGAATCGATAATCGCTAGTCCGTGCTCAGTAGTCAGGGTTAGATAGCTTGTGAACTCATATTTTAATTTTAAAACAATCATGCACATGTTGATCACAAGCACCATTATAAAATAATACTGTAAATTAAACTAACACTCGGTTTTCGAAAGGCTCATCAACGACGTGTCAAAATCAATTTTATATAAAGTAATTTGATAGGCTATTGCTGCCAATTTTCACCATTGACCGACCGTTTACAATTTTTTGTGTTGTTTTACAGGAACTGTAAGTAAGAGTAAATACGTATAAAATATAAAAGATTACAACATTTATTTTTTACAACAAATAAAATATATATGATTACAACATTGCACCGTATTCTAACATAACAAACCTTCCTTCATTTCAAAACCGTTACATACTTTTATTCAAACTAGCGGTCGCCAAGTGGTCGAGATTCGCCCATAATTGATTTAAATTGTAAGTTTGATCGGTATTTAGTTTTTTTTGTCTATAGCTATACCTTTATAATTATATTTATTTTAGTCACTTACTCCACTTACATATGTAACCATAGTTACGAAGAATTCTACGACATCAGCCGAACAATGCCGAAATACTACGAATGCGATTCGACTGCTTGTGTCAAATGCATGGTTGTGTGCCTATAGTGTTTTCCCATTAATTTAATGTATTTCTAATGCATACTTTATAAAAATATTAGAATTCGCCACTCCTTCTCCATATAAACTTTAACTGTGCCAAATTTCATACTCCGTCCGCGCAATATTCGTAAAAGAGGATAAAAAGTTTTTGCTTCACGTATTAATATATAGATTTCAAAAATATTCAAATCACTCTAAAGCTCAATAAATCTCTTTCCCGGTAAAAAATAGTTGTGAAAAAGAATTTAAAAAGATGCACGAGTCAGAACGCTTAGGCGTATATCATTTATCAAATGTCACTTGGGGAATTGGGGGCAAAAAGTTGCCTGTCCCGCAGCTTAGAAGCGCGCAGAGCCGGATTAGGTTACCGAGGTGCTTGAAAAAAGGTGCATTAACTTGTCTAGGAAAATGAAATCCTTAGACTTTTACAAAATGTAGGAATATTTTGTTTTATGTGAAGTGCTTTGTTTACGAGTGAGTGATATAATTATTATACAGTTTAATTTGAATACGTGATTTTGCTTAAAGATTTGTTGGAAATTACTATACAGTAGCAGTGCCTGCCTAGTCCTTTTACTTATTAGCTAGAAAACTTTTTAAGGCAAGATCGAAATAATTACCTTTAAAATACTTTGTCTGCATCGGCTGTATAAATGGGAAAATAGATAGAAAACAGAATAATAATACACACACTAACTTTGCTGTTCTAGGAGTTATATACAGCGTTTCTGGCTAGTCACTTCTATCAGCGTCATATTACAAGAAAAAGAATATTACCCCAGAAAAAACATAACCAAGGATTCCACTTATTGTTCAATGGATAAGGTCACACTGTATTGATATACACTGACCTTGTAGTAAAGCTGAAAATAAAGTTTACACATTACTATAAAAATCCATAATAAAATGTCTGATTTGCCCTACCAATAACCCCTAGACAACCCATTGATTCAAAACAGAAATACATTATTATAAAACATGTTACGCGTCTCACGGTCACGTACTTATTTTAGGAGTTGTATCAATCGCTGTAATAAAGATTTTACCTCGTTACATAAACTTGAAGTATTCAATTAAGCAACAATATATCCAGGGAAACTATAAACATACGTTATATCACCCAACAATAGCACATAAAATGCACCCACGAATCCCAATAAAAATATTTATTGCACCCTAAATCGCGGTACAATGAGATTTTATGCACCTCTTTCCTACCTCATACGGGCCTGGCCTCCAGGATATTAAACATTGCCTGAATGCTTAGTAGTAATAAGTTGTGGGGCCGTACTGTGTTTCATTCTTTTCGGTGTCATACCGTTTAGTTGTGAGATATGGAGGCGAATATCTTCTACAATTTTCCTTATACCGTGTGCTATTGAGTTATTTTTGCTCAGCTATCTTATACGGATTCCTATCCACCATATATATATGCCAGGAATTGTGACGTCGCATATGAAATTACTATCTTATTTCTAAAAATATATACCAAACATTTGACTCTATTGAGTTTCTTTGATCATAAATACTTAGTGAAGGTTTTTAAAATAAGAAGATGTCAGTTACCTTTTCTAGCTATGTGTGCAATTTCATTCGAACTTTAATTCGAACATGTTGGAGGTAAAGTCGTTTTCCATATTTTTGATATTTTAACATAACATAATACCTAGCATCACATTGTACACAACTGTTTGCTGATTCGAATGCTGATTGCATTCGAATAATATCCGCGCATTACTATAACTATACTAACAAACAGCCTTGTCCTACTACAAGACGAATGGCTTTCGAATGACCAACATTTTTTAAGTTGAGGGTATATGAGTGTTCATCACCTCTGCCGTATTCATAAGGAATATACAGTCTTACGCATATAAATAAAAACAAATCTACAGTATCTTAAAATATGCTGAAACGCCAAAGCAACTTATTACTCGTCATCAAAAATATAAATTACCGATTGCCTTCCCGTAGAATCTAATAAAAGCTTGACAGCAAAATTATGAGGCCAGAAAATAAAAGGCGTATATATCTTGTGCGGATGATTCTTAGTGTTATTTAACGATGTTATTAAGTAGAGGGATGGGGCCGAAGATAATATGATATTGGTATGGGACCACAATTTTATGATGGGTTTTGGGATCAAATTATGATTCTATAGGAGGTTTCTATAATATACGGGTAGTTAAAGTCTATTTCTGTAACATTTTTATTTATATCATATCACCAATAATATATTTTTATGTTGTATTACAAATATTCGAAATATAGTAGGTAACATAATTTTAAGAATATCCTAAAAATAAAACAACATTTGAATGACAAAAGTTACAAGAGTAAGAATTTTTGATTATTCGGAATAACTAAACTTACATAATTTAGCAAGTTGTTTAAATTTATACGACTGCCTCGATGGCGCAGCGGTTATGAATGTGACTTTATGCATGAGGTCTCGGGCAATTGGGATATTTTAGTTAAAATAGGCTCGACGCCTATAACGATGTGATCTACCTCGGATAGTAATATACAGAGTCTATATAATAAAAAGGGAAGGCACAAGTATTTTCCATTTAGCAAACACGATTTCTACAGTACGATTAATCTCTGTATCGTGGGTTACTTAACGAACGTTCAAAAAACGGACAAAAGGTACGCCTAGACTCGAAACAACTTCGTAGATCGAACATTTTTGTCCTGCGGGGCTATCGATTCATCCCAATGGCATTGGAGAGGCGATCAATAAAGTCATTATGCCGTCGGTGCAGTCATATTAGTATTACGTAAGACCTAAAACTCAACCTAGTTAAGACTGCACCGAGCGAAATGTGCCAAAACAGGCGGTCACAGTTAAGTTGCTAAAATCAACACTTTTTGCTTTATACAAATATAAAATATACATTTACCATAACAATGAATGTGTTTACAATTAATCCGTGTAAAAACCTTAAAATAATTAATATATTCGCCTACAAAATTACGTAAATTTGCACGAGAAATGCAAAAACGTAAGCTCGTGTTAAGTGATTTTTAGATTATATCTATATATATTAATCTATCCTATTTTACAGCTTAAACGAAACATAAATAGTTATATTACAATTTGTCCGTCCCAAATATTTAAGTTATTGGTTGACAATAAAGATACATATTTATCAAAAAAGCACTTCAAATCCTCCATACAATTTCACTATGGCGGCCGCGCGCCGATTTGAATATCGAGCTCTGTCATTCAGTCCGACCGCGTCTTACGCTCGGCGCAGTCTTAAATGTGGATGTACCGTATAAGCATATTTACTCTTGTTGATCGAACCTTAAACACTCGATGCACTTGTAGTTATATAGTATACTTTATTAACCTCTAAGTCTTCTTCGAAGAGGTCAATGAAAAAACACTATGTGGGTGACAGTGACAGGCATAGCTCTGGAACCACTGGATCGATTGACTTGTAACTTGGTGTGCAGATACCTTGGGGTCATTCCTCGGTCGACTTTGAATATGGGCTCTCTGGGTCAAAAGACCCCCGGGATATAGGGGTTACAAGGTCAGGGGATATCCACCGACAGAGTGATTTGGAAGTCCAAGGGAGAGGCTTTTGCCAAGCAGTGGGACATTACGAAAAGCTGATGGAAAAAAAGGTCACATAAAGATGAAGAGGTTGAATCCTGGGTTTTTACACCCATCTCGTTTCTTTTCTTTCTTATGTGTAGTGACGTTGTGAATACTTGAACCACTACGCCATCTATATCTTTATATATGTATATAAATCTTCTGTGCGTGTGTTTGTAATTAAAATCCTCGTAAACGGCAGGACCAATTTTGATAAAAAAAAATTATATATAAATCTTTGGTGCGTGAGTTTGTAATTAAACCCCTCCTAAATGGCTGAACCGATTTTGATGAAATTTTTTGTGTGTGTTCAAATGAATTCGAGAATGATTTAGATTTGGTTTTTTTTATATTTTTTTTTGTGTGTACAGAACAACCTCTTTCGGGTCCGCTAGTAGACACATAAAAATAAAGATAGCGCGGCAATACATCGGTAAATAAATTACCAACCCACTAACAAACACAAAGAACCATTGATATTAAAGCCACAAATGCAAACAACTAACAAAATCAAATCAATACAACAAATTACAAAACCGTGTTGGAAGCAGGTGTTCAAAAGGAATAGATAATTTAATTTAATTGTCCAATTACCAACTTATTAGTTCGTAAAGTATTATTTTAAGCGATAAATTACAGGGTATACGTGCTTGGAGGTACAAACGACGTGTATATTACCCCACGTTCGGCCAAGATTCACTGTAGCTGGCAACATCGGGCAGGTAAAAGTACTAATGACTGCTATATTGGTCAAGGAGGTTCAGCTTTCTTAATTGCTTCGAGGTTTCTCGTACACTCTTTCTTTATACTGGAAACTGTTTTAGTACCTTCACAATATATGCGGTTTGATTGTGAGCTGCTGGATTTAAATGCCAGGTAGAGCAAAGTTTTATTGCGAAAAATTATTGGGAATTATTAGTGATAGGACCGTGACAATGAGCCTAGTTGATGGTAAATGGCTAATCCCCTAACACGTGGTACATAATTATAGCTGGTGAGCTGATGATAGCATAATTAATGTGGATGTAATACCTCTCTGCCTACCTACTAAAATAAGCTCGTGGAAAAAGTTTCTTTATTGCTGCACAAGAAATAATTCCTGTAACCCGCAAGACATAAACAACGGACATAAAGAACACCCAGAACCTGCACAAATGTTTATTGCACACACAATATTTTGTCCCGTATAGGGATCGAACCCATAATACTTGACGCAGTGGTAATGATTACTCTTCCATTTAAACCACTAGGCAATCCATTCAATCACCACCGTAACCAGTAACCGAAACCTATATAGCAAGACGGAGAAGTATATCAGAAAGCAATTTCTGATATACTTCTCCGTCATGCAAATTTTCTTATATACTTCTCTATCTGCTGAAAACTTACCAACAAATACATATAAGTCACATCAACCCCTGCATACTCTAAAGGTAGGCATATAAACGAGATAGGTATAAACGGTAGAGGTACGAGTAACTACCCCACCATGTTGAAATAAAGAGGCGAAAACGAGCACGCTTAAGAGGCATACCGTTCGCATTTAATTCTTAATGGGTAGTTTGCAAATAGTTGAAGACATGAAAATTGTTTGAAGGTACATTTGGTTGCCATTTATTTAAATGAACACTTCTTAATTCGGATCATGTCTGTTGAAGGCCATTTGCCTAGGCTCTAGTTTCTATTCGATACAAGATTATCTCGGTTTGTATAAAATGAGAAACATGTATTTAATTAAAACTTAGTTATTATTGTCCTAAGTTTACACAAATTGTACAAATTGAAACTAAACTGCTTTAGATTCTGTATTCTTATTTTCAATTTAAAAAGACAGCTCCTGTTCTAGAAATAATGCATTTGTCACGGGGTCTTTATACACATTGAAAAGACAGACAATTTAATCACAATTTAACAAAAACTATTCATAATAATTACGCTATTGCCTATGTTTGAGTAAATTTTTAGCAGTCATGCTTACATCGATACCATTAAAGTGTATTAACTCTGTGATCAATTGAAATATAACTGTATATAACTATATACTTATATACAGTTATATTTCAATTGATCTATTCAAAAGATCACATACGAAAAATCTAGTACTGTTTTTGCTGTGAGTAATGATTTCTGAGCTACACGTGGTAGAAAAATATGATCATATTTTTTTAAGTATGTGATCTTTTGCATACTGAAATCATCTCTCCCTAGTTGAGTTCAGCACTTTTGATTTGTAGATGAAGTTTATTTCCATTTAGTTCCATTGATTGATGTTTCAACTTAGGCAAACGTTAGCCATAGCTGGTGCTTAAATGAGTGAATATTAGTCTTTAAACCTTAGTTGCTGCTTCAAGCACCCGACAAGCAACTTAATAGTACAACGATGATTATATGTGAGCATAATTAAGCCTTTAATCTTTATTTCGAATATTTACCAAACAATTTTGCGCCCGAATATCTTCAACCCACCACAGTTCGGTATATAAAACTTATTTCTCATCCAGCTAGCTTTTAGCTTCCATGTTAGCAAGTCTATCGTCACCTACCAACATTGCCAATCTACGTATGGGCATTTATTGGGAGAAAGATCCACGATGAACCATCACCTCCGACGTCAAAACCAAGATCACACGATCATTGACAAACATAAGGATAAGCTTATGCCAAGGGACCAAAAGGCAAGTATCAAGAAACGAATTCATAGGCATGTAATGTCTGAAACCTACTGTATACGAGTTACGCTTTACAGTATGCTTCATTGCTGCATACTACACTAAGTGGCTCTTTAATGCCAACCCAATGCAACATGTTAAAACCCAAGATTTTGATTGTATGATCGATCGCAGACAGCTTGATAGCATGATGCAGCAGCAATATAGTTGTTAAATCGTCGATGAATGCCAAAAAAAGCTTCAATTTTATCTGCCTCAGTCCTAAATTTAGCTTATAATACAACTAAAAATATATAGGCAATAAATAACTGCTCATTTTTCGAAGGTCAACTGCGTAATAAGCAGGTAAGAATATAATATTGTAAGAAATTGTCAAGGGCCTAATATTTAAGGGCTTTTAACTCCTTAAGGATTCGACTCGAGTTGCTAAAAATGTACTTTGCGTCGAAAACCTTCGCCGAAGTAAAATTTTATGTTTGCGATTTTTTTTTGTGGGCCCTTTTTAAATAGATTGGTATATAATTACGTTGTAACTTTTTTAATTAAGGCTGTTATTATAACCTCATTTCATCGTTATTTTTCGACCACTTTTATTTATTATTTTATTAACTAACATAAACTCGCGATGAAAACGTTTTGAGTGACGTATTTCCTGAAAATATTAAAGGCATTTGAATACCTGTGTTCGAATTTTGCTACTTTCGAGGTGACGCTTCACAAACAAATAAGTACTTTTGTATTTATTTATATTAGTGGCGCTATTCTGCAAAATGGTTACCTAACATATTATCTAAGCATTGCACCTGTATATCCAACAGGCTAAGGAAATTTGAATAACACCTAAATTTCACAAGATATGCTTAAATCGGGCAGGCATAAATTTAATGCTCTCGTAGATAACATAGCGAGCTGTTGTTTTAGTTTCTTTACGCCGTCATTGTGTAATTCAAATTGATCCGAATAGATGCATTCTCATTAGCATACAGCATATAAAACGTTCAACATTATTATTACTACTAGAATTAACGTGAGCAAATTATCAACCACGATCAACGATTCAACTTTCGAATACTTTTTAATAATTTTATAGACTTGAAGAATCGAATGATTCGGGTTTTAATCGTTATCGAATAAAATTATAAACTCGGTTTTTCTTAGCATGACTCGAAATTTTAAATTTCAATCTTCACTCGAATTATTGATGGCGTTTATTGAGATTACTTACTATTTGACAGGCGTTTATTCTTACATTATTAAACCAGAACTGTACATATCTAGCCAAGTTTTTTTCGCAGTATAATAAATATGAGATCACACAGCCTCAATAGGGTCACATAAACCGAACACATATTTCTCACGTCTCGCGATTATATTCTGAAATAAGTATTGCCTGTTATGTCCACATAAAACAACTTATCGCACTTTATTGGAGCCTTGACCATTGTCATTGGTTAGTTTATAGCCTCTCAAGTGCTTTCCGTATATAAAACTAAGTCGGCTTGAAAATCACTCGGTATTATTACAAATATGTCGCGTTAACACTTAGCAGATAATTTGTGGCTCAATATTGTTTTTTTCCATACAACTAAGGTGGCAAACAAGCATACGGCCCACTTGATGGTAAGTGGTCACCGTAGCCTATGGACACTATAGGCATCACTTGCGCGTTGCCGACCCTTTAGAAAAGGAAGAAAAGAAAAAATCTGTGGGAAGGAGAAGGAGCGTGAAGGGGGAAAGAGGGTGATTGGGCCTCCGGCACTCACCGATCGAAACGCAACATTAGGAATACAGGTATTTTACGTCGATATTTTGTGAGAGGGTAGTCCTTCGCCATTGGCCCATTCATGCTGAAATCAGCGAGGCTCTACTATAATGTCCTTTAAAGGTTAGGCAGAGGTTTAGAACACTCACATTCCATCGAATAAGGTTTTAAGTCTCACGTAAAAGGAGTGAGCCTAGTACCGTACAGTTCTAGATGCAGTGCTACCACAAAGAATTTCTTGACGAAAAACGCTACAATATTTTCATCTACCTAAAAATCCGAATCTATGACCATCGTGATCAAATGTCATTCATAATTTATCAATTGCCAAATTTATGTTGACGATATGACAATTAATGTGTTAAAATGTATTAAGAGCTCTGAAAAGTCTTTATCTGGTTAGTTTTTTTTTTTTTTGATTACTTGGTGTATGCTTTAATATTATTTTTATAGAAAGTCCCTACTAGGTATAATGCCTGTTTCACGGGAGATTTAACAAACATTTACACAACCATTTATGGATCACACAAATTTTTGTTCCATTCGGAATTTGAAACCGCAATATTTGAAGTTTGCGTTAAAATTATTACCATTCTTGTTACCTCCTCCAGGTAAGCTAGAATGCTTGTGTTAGGAATAGATTCACGTCGGTGATATTAAATGTGAAATATGTTTAAGGTATTATTAGGTATTAGGTAGTAGATCCTCGCTGGTTTCAGCATGAGTGGGCCGGATCGACCGGGGTAGTACTACCCTTTCACAGAATACCGGCGTGAAGTAACGGTACCCGTACTGTTGCGTTTCGTATCGATGAGTGAGAGAGCCGTAGGCCCAGTTACCCCGATCCTTTTCGTATCCTTTCCTTTGTCCTTTCCCTCCTTCATTCATTTTTAAAGGGCTGGCAACGCACTTGTAGCTCCTTTGGGGTTGCGGGTGTCCATGGGCGGCGGTAATCGCTTACCATCAGGCGATCCGTCTGCTCGTATGCCAGCAGGTCATAAAAAAAAGTAAAAAATTATATGCGTAGGTACTGTTAGTGCAATTGCTATTATATATTTTTTTATGATATAGGACGCAAAAGACCAAATCGCCTGATGGTAAGCGCTTACCACCGCCCATGGACACCCTTAACACCAGAGGAGTCGCAATTGCATTGCGTTCCTTTTAAATTTGGCCCCACCTGAACGAGGGGGGGACGGTTGGGCCTCCGGTACCCTCACTCACTCGACGAAATACAACGCAAACGCTAATTCACGCTGGTTTTTTGTAAGGCCGTGGTATCACTCCGGTCGAGCCGGCCCATTCGTGCCGAAGCGTGGCTCTCCCACGTTTAAAATACGTACTGTTAGTGCAATAATTACGCTCCATATGAATTTAAGTTTTTAATCGTAATGAAGACTTCAACGTGCAAACACGCCATAATTCAAAATGCTTGCACATTGAAATTGTACCAAGATGTAATTAGTTTCCAGAAGCTATCCATTAATCATGGATTTTGACATGCAATTCAATCAGTCAAATTATACATATGTCACGAATTTATAGACCATCTATGTATGGTGTGTTAGGTGTAAATCCAATAAATGAAACCTACCTTCAACTTATACTGTTCAATGTAAGGTTTGTAAAGATGTTGGGTATTTTGTAACTCAATCAGGCGTAAACTATGTATTTAAGAGATTTAGATGAAATTTGTCCACGTCTAGATCTAGTCCATGAAAATGTCTATCCGAAACTTTGGCTAAACGAAACATTCAGAATATAATACCGCGAAGTTCTTTTGGACTTTTTTCTTTCTAAGTGACATAACTCCGTTATTCGGATCACTTCAGGGTAGATTTAAGGATGATCGACATGTTACTTTATACGTTTCATGATACTTATAGTACTAACAGATACATGGTACTAATAGGCCTGAAACTTCGGCATTTACGTTTTAAGGTGGTTTTTACTGGCACTCAAATAGACAATGTTCTAGCTTAACACGTAGGTTGCATATGCGTTCCAGTAAGATTCACGTGGCCTAAGCCAAGTATGGCATAATACTACAAAATCGAAAATTATTGAAGTATATTACTCAAAATCAGCTTCCTTTTTGTTATGGTTAAACGGTATGAAAACACACTACAAGAATAATTGAACGGTAACTAACTTAAACTAATTGAAATCATATAAAACTGTATAAATTTCATAATCTGGGTCATAATTAAAACAACACTGCACGTTCTACAGATGTTTGCACTGTACATCAAACACGGTGCTGAAAATAAAAGTATTTTATAAAATATGTAAGGGTATAATTTAAAATAAATTATTTAGACCGGATATCCTCCAGATTCCATTTTACTTACTTACTAAGAATTTTCACACTCCTGACGCAACATATTAAATTAGCTGCAGGATTAAAGAAAATAGTATTCATTTGCAATACAAATTAAAGAAAAATTTAAAAAATACACCTGTGTGCCTCAATCTTGAGACTCAAAGACTTAAATTCATATGATTTTAACTTATAATCTTATCTTATCTTGTGTGGGGGCCAGTCAGTACAGACCGGCGACACTTCGACCCAGTGGGATCTTTTGTGTCGACTTCCCCAATAACGACTGCCATAGATGTTCATGGCAGCCGGGACCGACGACTTTACGTGCTCTCCGAGGTACGGAGCAACGATAATTGTCAATCAATACGCACATAATTTCGAAAAGTCATATAACTTCCGAAAGTCAGAGGTACGCGACGTTGGTTCGAACCCGAGACCCTGTGCATTGCAGTCTGTTGGTCTCCCCACTGAGCTATCGCTGCTCTAACTTATAATAATATCAGCTCTTCATAAATTTACCCCACTACTAGGCATGGGCCTCCCCTGGATACTACTAATACCATCCCACTGCTGGACACGGACCTCTCAGTGTAAGAAAATATCTGCTTGAGTGAAAAAAAAAACCAATACCTTCGCCTTAAGCGAGCGCACTTAGTAATCCTTGGTGGCTGTTTACACACGAGCCTATTCACACGCCAGCTTCCGCAGCTACTCTTTGTAAGCTGAACTCGTTTGTATGCAAAGCCTTTTCCAAGAACTTAAGAGATCATTGATTTGAATGGTCCATTGACACAGAAGAGAGCTTCTGTGGTAAAATGGGCCAGCTATTCGATATATGGTAAGTGCAGCTTCAAATTGATGTAATTTATTCGATTATAGCATAGAGCACGAAAACATAACAAGTTGGGCTAGCTAGAAAGCTTCCTACTACTAGATTCTTTTTTGCCATATACATATATAAAATATAGCTTTCGTATATTTTTATATGCAATCCTCGAAATTGTCGTCAATGACAGATTGATTTCAAATTTATCCTAAACTAGCTAACCCGACTTTATCTGCTTCACATAAGAGATGTTTTTCCTATTTTTACAACAATTTTTATTGATGCTCCACTCCTATTAGTCGTAGCGTGATGTAATGTAGCCTATAGCCTTCCTCGATAAATAGGCTATCCAACACTAAAATAATTTTCAATTCGAACGAGTAGTTCCTGAGATTAGCGTGTTCAACCAAACAAGCAAACAAACTCTTCAGCTTTATAATATTAGTATAGATAATTTATATCAAACTGAGTCATAGCGAAACGTGGCTGGGCTTAGTTAGTAACGATCCGCAAGTCTTGGTGACAACTACACAGGCAATATACAATATTGATGAATTGATGGTGCTTGTAATATATCTATAGACGTAGGCGTGAAACTACGTGTCTGTAATTACTAAACCTTCAATATCTAACATTATCATGTTATCAATTCAAAACCATTTGATAACATGACACAAAATTGTCCAGAATATGTCCAAAAATAAAACAACGTAATATATATCTGTAATAAAAGGTTTTGTCGTATACTGAATTCTCCATATGACTGGTTAAAAATATGTAAATACTTCTTGCAGTTAAATTAAATATAGTGCAATATAAATGAAAATATAGTGAAATAAAAATAAAATGAAATAAAAAGGTAGCATTGAAAAGAAATTGCAAGGATTAGAGCTTTCACGATAAGAAGCAGGCAAGAGTATATAATATTAGAAAGATCTGAAAACACTTTGCTCGGCTTCAAAATCTTTACACCAACAAAATAGTCCTCTACATTTCTCAGTGACTTAAGATCAATAAATATCACCGACCGCAAATTCTCTTATATAACTGGCAAGTCCAAGAGAAATGCGCGTTTGAAAGACATCTTGGATTGCAGTATAACTACATTACTAGCCGTCGGGTACAATTTCATGGATATTTACCTCGGTGTCAAACCGACGTGACCAGCAGTCTACGTCCAAGACTATTCTGTACGTTAGGAAAATGGAAGCTGCAGTGATTTCTTGTTTGTATAGATCAAGTGATAAAAATGCCTATAAACTGCCAGCTTTGTGGCGCAGTTGTAGTTGATCCGTATGCTGTTATTGGGAGATTCGGTATAGAAATTAGTAAATTCATAGGTGCCTTCTATGTATAATGAGGAATCTAAAATCATAGCTGTTGCTCTTACGTGGTAAAATATATAAAATATATAGAGACACTCATAGCCAGTTGTACTCTCTGATCGGTAAACGATTAGCGAGGTTAAGCAACGTTGGGTGCGGTCAGTCTATAGATGGGTGACCGCTTAGTGATATTTCATCTGAGCATCTCCGTGCTTCGGAGGGCACGTAAAGAGTCGGTCCCGGTTGTTGTCAAATTGATAGCAGTCGTTAAGCCATGTTAGATGCCTACGGGCGGCTTGAACAACTCTTGACAACAGGTTGGCCACTAACCACACGAAAAGAAAGAAGAAAGTGGTGAAATATATAGCTGGCGAAAAGTGGATGCAATACAACTTTGCCTACACCTTCAAAAGAGACTATGTTTGTATAGACACACTTTTACGTGTGTGCTTTAGTTAATTTAGGTATAACCAATATATTTCTAGCTTTTGTCCGCGGCTTCGGTAAATAAAGGATAGGTTGGGTTAATAACAGTGCTTCTTCTAAATGAAAGTGCCCTATGTCCTTTTCTGTTCCTTTGACAACGTGTATACGAAATTTCATGATAATCAGTCGAGTAGTTAAGTCGTAATAGCGTAACAAACAAACTTACATTTGCGATTGTAATATTAGTTAGGATTATGTATAAGTTACTATGGTTTAACCACATATCACGCAAAAATCGTAAAACGGTTTTGGCCAAACTTAGCTCACCGATGCCTTGAATAACATAGGACATTTTTATCTCAATAAGTTGCCGTGGTATTTAGATAAAGCTGATTGACAGAAACATGTACAGAATTAACAGAAAGAAACGATAAATAACGATAAATTCTACGAAGAATTAAGATAACACTGCGAAACCTAAGTAACAGTTAAAAAAATCAGTTTACAGTAAAAGTAAACAAGTCATTGATATTCTTCTCAGCGCTCTTTCATTCTCAGGAGTACAATAAATCACAAAATATTCAAAGAAATGTGCTTGAAGGATAAGTTATTGTTGGCAAGTAGGAAAAGTTTCCACCCTGCGTTTGCTGGCTACTTTTACTCGATATAGATGCGATTTTAAATTGAACAATTTGCTGGATATCGTCATATATTGTTAGCCTAGTAGCGTTAAGGAAAAAATTACATACATGGCATCATAAACACAAATGAGTAGACAACGGTGTATGAAAGTCACATTTTCTCAACAATGATTTTAGGTCCAATGTCAATGGACGACACTATTACCGTATACTGAGCACAGTTCCTGATTCCGTACTACAGCCAAGAATTTGTGGACCGAAAAATGTATAACACTATATGAACCCGAGAAATCGTAGCCTCGTGCACAGCAGTCAAATTCACTTCTACTGCTCTACCAAGTCAAAGAAAAATGTCCTTTTTAAATACTTAAAACTTTACTTTACCTGTTATGTCCTAGCCCATGTATACACATCGGCTAAGACATAACAGGTACCACTTATATAAGGTAAGTTAGAACTACTTTCCTAGGCAAAGAACTCAAGTTTTACCAAAATCTTAGGATTTAGTATAAGCACAGGTAAAAAAGAGCTAGTGTGATATGGGTCCTTTTGAGAATGCCAAAAAAGAAACCATTTTTCTTTTATATAACCTTGCAGCATTATCTAGGATCCTTATTTAGACAGAACAAAATAATCTTCAGTAGAAAAGAACGCGTAACAAACGTTTATTCTAGAAGAAATATTTATGGCAGGCACTTAAGGCTTTCTGAAATTGTGTCAATTGTACAGTTCTGCTTCTAGTGGTGTTTATTTCAAATGCCGTAACCTTTACGCGAGGCCACAATATAAGAATTTATTGACATATTTCTCTTTTTCTTTTCTGTACACAGACCGGTTTTACTTGGTCAACACGCGACGGGTTTATTATTAATCAATGGTTTTCATTATGGTCGTTTTTGCCTGGAAATTTTAAGCTTCATCCATACCACTTTAGCTGACTTAGGATTCAAATGGTTAGCCGTGAAGCATTAACTTATATCACAGAGTGGACATGTTAGTCTATGAACGAAATAGGATTATGATGATCTGACCGAATTTCGTTCACGGCGACCGATCTTTACGAGGACTGGCCATATGCGCAGCAGAAATTATAGTTGTTGTTGTTTGTTGTATAGTTAGTTGTTTGTTTGCCGCACTAGTTTGTGCGGCAACACAAGTGCAGAGCGTTTTCCCTAACTCTCATAATCCGATAGGAAGGCAATCAGATAGAGTCAACCGGAGAGAGATCGGCGCAGAACCAATGGCTTTAAGTGCTTTCCGAGGTACGGGAGTATCCAACACCAAGAACTTACTCAGTATGCGATGTTATTAAGATTTCTTAGCAGAAAAGCCCAATAACTTTATGTTGGCCCGACCGGGAATTTAAAAGCGAGACCTCATGTAGAGTAATTAAATTCACTACCGCTGGGCCCCGAAGGCGGACTAGGATTATTTAATCATTATCTAAAGCACCGTCGTCCTCACAAAATACTAATAAGAAAGTTGTGTACGTACACCGTTCAATGAAGACTCTCAGATGCTTTGTTCTTTGTCTCCATTCAAAACTAAATACAAAAGATTATACGCAGAATCTATTGTTTCCCCAAAATAAATTGCATCATCAAAGCTAACGGTTCTCTTAGGAACAAGAAAAAATAACTTAGAGCCTCGTAGCACTTTTTGGATAAGCGTAAAGCCTCATTTACGGAGACGCGGGGCGTTGCGCGTCGCGTGCGGCGTGACGTCTCGCGGCGTGTCGGACGTTTTTTTCCGTTTACGGAGCGGCATCGCACGCGTAGGCACAAACATAGAGCAATATACGATGTTGTTTATAGAGATGCGAGGCGGGCAGCGTGACGGTGCCCACCACTGCGCCCGCGACAAATTGCCAAGCGTGTAGCGACGCACGCGGTGGCTATCGCTGCGTCGTATGCGGTGGGCATCTCTGTGGCGCATTTATTATTTTATATAGTTCACTTTTTAACATAGAATTTACTTCTTAAAAAAAAGCCGATTATATCGTACTCCATTGCCGCAATGACTTACGTCTGCGTTGTGGGATTACCAAATAACACTGGCAGAAGTTTCCGCCGCAGGCATCGCTTCATCGAGAATGCTGCAGCGCGCGTCGCTGCGTGCGCGAGCTCCGCCGCAAAAAACGCTCTATTTCAAGCAAACGCTTGTAAAATCGCTTCTCCGTAAACGCACTCATACAACGCCATATAATTGAATTCAGTGCGGGTCGCGCCGCCGCACGCGACGCGTGACGCCCCGCGTCTCTATAAATGAGGCCTAAGGCATATCTCGAGACATTGTTTTAATATACTCAGATAAATATGTGAAAGATTTTTAGAGATTGCCTTCGTACCAGATTTTATTCATGTATCGTTTTACTAACATTCTAATACCACTAGCGCAAAGAGCACCCAGACTCGGAACAACCATCCTCATCTTTTGTCGTACTGGCAGTGGAAGGCTTAAGCCATAGTGGCTTAGTCTAGGCGAAGACTTAAGCTCCGACTCTATTTGTGTAGTTAAGTTTTATTACTGAAGCTACATTTAGGTTAATTGCTAGGTTCTGGCAGAGGGTGGCCTATGAGAAGATACCTGCAACAATCTCACTCTCTCCTTTATAGACAGAGATGAGTTACACCCACATTTCACTCAATAAGAGGCGAGCCTATGCCCGTATACGCACAATACCAGACTCGAATCCAAATAACAATTTTCCATACCCGAGAATCGAACCCGAGATCATGAACAGCGGCCGCATTCCTTACCACTGCGCCACCGAGGCTAAAATTAACGTCAAACAAACACATTTTCGGCTTTATACATCGGTCTTATAAATTAATGTTCCTCTTTATCATAGAATTGTGGTAGTTGCATGCTTGGAACCCATTCCTTGAGTATTAATTTTAATGTTCACTAATCCATACTAATTTTATAAATGCTAAAGGAACTATCAATATTTTACATTTCATGACTATTTTGACATCAGGCTTCTCATAAAAGCTCTACTCCTCGAACAGGCTTTTTTCAATGCTATTTTTTTATTTCCTTGTATTTATTTTTATTAATAATATAATATTAATGAAAATAAATACAAGGAAATAAAAAAATTAAAAAAATATTTTAGTTAATTGACGTATCCGAGCATTTTTATAAATTTTTATGGAAATAAAGATTTTGGCTTTTACTTTGGGGCATCAAATTCCAGTCAGTTTTATTCGGATTTTCTACAAGGAAATTCTCTGTATCGGCTTAGAAGCTGGAACAGGTAGCCCCGCAGACGATAATAGGCACCTCAAGTTACACTGCCGTCATAAGGAAAAAAGACGTATCTGCCAGTATTATTATATTTAATACGTAGTATTATTATTATGACATAACTGATAAAATGGGAATAAAATAAATAAAAGAGCTTTCAAACGGACAATAATCTTCCGCAATATATCGCTTGCTTAATAAAACAGCGACTTAACTTGAAATTTGGGAGTATGGCAATTCCAACTCTAATCTTGTGACTATAAATTCTAATAATATATTCGTGTTAAATTATTGCAACAGAGTTCAAATTAGTTTGATCAAAAATACTCAGATAGGTCTCTGTTTTACTAAGAATGCGAATCTCTAGAGAGCTCTAAAACATTTAAATGCATCGGCCTTTTCAAACGTTATTATTTGGATATTGGAACTATATGAAAAACATTGACGTATAGTATGGCAGTTTTTGTTGTGAAATAATGCCTATTTAAAAGCATCCTAAAACAAACAATCAATGACACAGAGGGCATACAGATGTGATTCTATGTGCGTATCCTTATAGCTAGCTTCATAATTAAATATTATAAATGCGAACGTAAGTTTCTTTGTTTGTTTATAACGCTTTCACGCCTAATCAACCGATTATCATACGTATACACGTTATCAGGTAACAGAAAAGGAAATAGATTACCTTTCATCCAAAAAAAAAATTGAGCTTCCCGAAAAAAGCCCCAGGAAAAAGGTAGTATACCAATAAAACAGACAAGAATATCTTCAACCAAAAAACTGTACCTGTCCCGTTGAATAGACGATAAATTGTCGTAGCAGTTACGGCTATTGAACCGAAGAAATGGGTTTATTCACTCCAACGAGATAGCTGGCGGAAATTTGTCGCATTTTACCAAAAAGATAATTTTATACTTGTCTGCAAAATATATTTTATACTACCTTTATAAAGATGTTTCATCTTGTTAATCAATATGTTATGCTTATTGCCGATTTGCGATTGTAAATCAAATCGAATAATCGAAGTTGTATGATCGGTCATTCGAATTTCGTTCAATTAGCTATCACTGATTTATAATTCGAATGTAATAATTGATACATGTTGATAAGGTTTTACGTGTTTTTAGAACCAAATCGATAACGTGTATGCCTTCTATTTAGATTCTTTACGGTATCATTTTATAATTAAAATTAATTCGGTCCTTTTGAATTGACATTTCTAATATGTTATTACGTCCACCAGCAAAGTATTTTAATAATTACTTTTATTTCGAATGATTTCATTCACTTAAAAATGCGTGTAATTCAAATCTTGAATCGTTAATCGCACATTATTATTACCAATCATTACTTGTTTAAGGTATGAATGAATGATAAGGAATGAAAATGAATGAAGCAGCGATAGGTCAGTGGGTAGATCAACAGACTGCAATGCAGAGGGTCTCGGATTCGAACCCACGTCGCGCACCTCTGACTTTCGGAAGTTATATTATGACATTTCGAAATTATGTGCGTATTGATTGACAATTATCGCCTGCTCCGTGCCTCGGAGAGCACGTTAAGCCGTCGGTCCCGGCTGCCATGAACATCTATGGCAGTCATTATTGGGAAGTCAGTGCACTATAATATCCTGACACTGGTCTAGCCTTAGGGTATCGTTAGCCTTCGGGTTGCGGAGGTCAGGTGGCAGCCGCTCCGTGTAAATAAACTGATATCCAGTCAAATCCGGTTAGATTAGAAAAGCTGACCCCAAGTGACTTGGGAATAATAAAGGCTAGGGAGAAGAAGACTTGTTTAAGGAAAACATTTGTCTGATATACCACAATTATGACAAATAAACATACAACGACAGCATATAATAATCCGATGGTAGACGTTTGACGTATATCCACCCTATAAACGCTTGCAATACCTAATATTTTAGCGCTGCTGGCATTTTTACAGTAAAATAAATGTGTTAGTGATCAACGAATGCATCGTTGGTTTACAAATGGGAGAATACCTTTTTTTATTGGAGCTGACCAGAAATTCGGATAAATCTGTCAGCTTGCAAATAGGCTTTAAATCGTCATCCAAACCTTACACTGATTTGTACATCTGCATATGAAAATTAAACTGTCTGGCGACTGCAGACTTCAGTCTAATATAAGGGGTAGCTACTGTTTGTTTATTGATGACCAGATTTTGCCTGCGCCTTCACTCGCATTTATCCAGATTTTGTTAATAAATCGATCCCTCGAAAATAGTACTTTTCCTTTTTTATGTCAGCCAACATGTATGCAAAATTTCATGATAATTGCTCGATTAGTTAAAAGCGTTGCAAACAAACAAACTCACTTTTGCTTTTATAATGTTAGGAGTACTGCCGTCTTAACGAAAAAAGACGTACCTATCTAACATTTTTCTTCCAAAATTAAGATTTTACATATTTGGAATCAGTAAAAAAAGACGCATCGGCCAGTAAATTTAATTATATAAATATTATTTTTATCAGATTAATATGTTAGAATTCTACAAGATAAAAGTCACTGTGCGCCCAGCCCGAGCAGCAGAGGGCACTAGTTCGTTAATGAGCTCAGCGCTGCCTCTCTTACGCTCCACTTAAGCTGGAGAAGCCTACTCATAATAATACTTTCACCCTTCCAAGATCAAATAACTTTGTGTTCTGTTTCTGCGGTGACACAGCTTTCTTGTACTATATAGTTTATTTTTCTTTCTCTATTTTTAGAGACCTTTTGCCCATGGGCATGTCAGTCTCCTTAAGACAGAATGACGTTATATGTCAAGAATTTTAGTAAGCATGTCCGCCATTTCTGATGTCAGCTCTGCAAGTATGCTAAGACTTATCCCGACATCATACTTATATATTTTGGAGTCTTCAGTGAATGTCCTTCTACAATCCTCGTACCGTACTATATAGTTAGTAGGTAGATTAACAGTAAAACACGTCACTGTACCGTCAGCACATAGAACAGAGATTACTAATAATAATGATAATAACCACCACTTTAAGGCTCGCGTTAGAAGCTTGCGTCAAAGCCTTGGTGCAAAAGACAGTATTCTAGACACGGCATGCATTGTGAAGAGATTCCTGTCTATGGATTCTTAACCACCGGCAGATTAGCTCCTGTACCCGATGCCTGTGGGACTTCATACTTTTTATATCTTTAAATAAATTTAAAACCATTAAGAGGTTACTAAAGTCTCATTACTGAAAATAATCATGGTGTGGAAGTTGTCTTTTTTTAAATAAATAAAGTAAAGATATGGTTTATGATCTTCTGACGACACTTGAGAATTTTCTATCAGGAAATTTCTGTAACTCTATTACTCGACGCAGAAATCAAACAGCAAGTTCGATAGTAATCCTAAGCACTTTCTGTACCTTTCAATGGTGACGGCTTTCACACCAAATCTTCAACGCACAAATGCTTAATACTAAAGTAAAATGTTGACCGCGAAACAAGTTATTTAAGAAGGCAACTTGGTGCGTAAATAAACAACCTAAAAAGGCCCATTCCCGAAAGTTTGTATAAAAATTTAAGCGTTTGTTTCTAAGTTAGAATAAAGGCAGTTTATTTGGAGCAGTCACGTACACTTGGCTTCATAAATACGACTAAATGTGATAAAAGAATCAGTTATTTTATATAAATATTTTATGTATAGTACACATTCAATACAAGTGCTTGGTGAATGGTAATATAAAATCTTATTTATAAATGCCTTACGCCTGTATTTCTACGAGGGGGTGGGCAGAAGAGGATTACACATGTAATATGCTAACTATTTTTGAGTTCCGCATAGTAGTAGATAGGTTACCGGGCCAAACGCTCAAAAGCCGTGTCGCTACTAGAAAACGCGACAGTTTTTTGCCTGATTCGGGAATCGAAACTAGATTATAATCGCACGCACGCAAACTTATGCAACGTCACCAAATATCCAATCGCGTATTAACAGTAGTATTACAAGAAACCTTTAAGCGCAAACAAAACGACACAACAATTCGCGCTCGAAGACCTCCCTAAAAACCCAAAATTGATCATAACACCCTCAACATCTGCTTTCATAACACTTAAGTTTTGCCGCAAAGTACACAAGAACGTATTCGCATGCCGTAATGTGAATTAAATGGCCTTATTGCTAAAACGTCGTCTTTATGGCCACACAAGCGGTGTATATCGCGCTGATTACATATTGTATGTACCGCGTGCTTCTGAAATGGAGTTCTGGCTCTTTATGCTTATTTGAATGTGAAGGAATACACGCTATTAGTTTAGTGTGTGTGTGTGTGTATGTGTGTGTGTGTGTGTGTGTGTTTGTGTGTGCAAATCTAGTGCATTTCTCGTCCAATTGCTTTCGAAGTATTTGCTATATTATACCACTGAGTTCGCTCACAAATATACTCGTAAGTCATTAAATGCATGCATATAACTCAAAGGTGATTACTATACTAAGTGTTTCGCTGTACTTTAATCAACATAATAGAAAATGTATTTTACGTACCGCATGTTATTTATCGAACAAGGATCATGTTGAAATGCTTTATTAGGTGCGTGCTTTTGGGGATTTCTACGCACGGTCACGCACCCTGGCACGAAGAACATACGTAATTTCGCCGACGGTTTGTAAAAGAGTGTCGAGCTGGCGCTAGTAGTGAACTTCAAAATACTACGTAGGGGCACCGGTAGCAACGGTACAATATGAAACGAGGCTCGTCCCTAAAAACACAGACGCGTTCGTACCGGTGCGCGAACGAGTCGATAACTAGATTTATTTTAAGTGGCAGTCTATAATCATCAGATAAATAGGTTTCCGACGGTGCGTGGTTTTACGGATTACTACGCACGAGCACCAATGCGCCACCGCTTCAATTAAATGCAATGGAGATGTTGCAATTAGTTTTATCTCACTTATACACATCATTTTCACTTGACGATTCTATTTTTGAAAGCTTTCTTCCTTAGTAATTTGACCTTCTATTAAATATCAATCACGCTTCGTGCAAGTGCACACACATTTCCAATTTTCTTGTAAAGAAATTCAGAAAACGCCATCAAAATTAATGAGCGAACTTAGAGAAAAAAGACATTATTCTGGCGTGATGATTGCTGAACACTTTATATACGAAGTGTAATTAACTTATCATTTCCATTAGAATTAGAACCTTAAGCGATTTGTCGTAAGGTTGAAAGTTTCTTGGACGTTCCGATTGGTGTGGTGGCTACCGTCATTCATCATAAACGCTTTAGAAAAACAACTCTTTTCAAAGAAAATAACTGGGGGTTGAAGCTTCACATGGATTTTAGTTGATCTGAACCCTTTTGTTGAAGTAAGTAACTGAATTAATGTTGTTTTGTAGTCACTGTATCTTTTGGTTTTATATGTGTGGGTTAATGAAGCGATTTATTGGAAGTAGGGAACTTGTATTCCTAGAATTATTTTAACTTAATTCTTTTTTTTTTTTTTTTTACATACACACAACACCATCTAGCCCAAACTAAGCAGAGCTTGTACTATGGGTACTAGACAATGGATAAACATACATATATACTTTTTTTTTGTAAATACATACATATTATACATAGAAACACCCAGACCAAGACAAACATCTATGTTCATGCATACAAATGTTTGACTTGTGCGGAAATCGAACCCGCGACCTCAGGTGTAGTAGTCGGTTACACTAACCTACTGATTGATTTAAATTGATAGACTTCACACACATTCTAAAAACAACTGCATATTTTAGAGTTCGAAAAAACTCTTATACAACAGCTTTGTCCGTCTGTCTGTTATACAACTTTCAACTCAAGAACCGTAAGAGCTAGAGACTCGCGGTCAACGCTATTTGGCTCAACATATTTGATATACCCGGAAGTGACTATGACCTTTGACCTCTGACACTCTGATCATGTGATACCATTTTTTCGAACTCTAAAATTTACGGCAATTCATTGCCGTTGCTCACTTATTTATAGTTATGTCAACCCTGTATAGGTATAAACTGTTCTACTACTGGGAAAGGGCTTCTTAGTGTGGGAAGTGTGATGTTATAGTCCTCCAAAAGCAAGTTGGTAGACACATCTTCGAGAAAAAAATGCGAGATTTCTTTAAAATATTATCTTTTACTATAGTTATTGTTTTATCATTATATATATGTTATTAGCATAATATATGTAGGTAGTTTATTATGAGCGTAATTATTTTTGCTAAAGATATAGATATTTTCTCCCCTTATATTACCTGTCTCGCTCTCTAGCTTTCTATGGCCTCCTCTCTTTCTATATTTCCTTCATAATCCCCCTTTTTATCCCACTATGTCTTTTTAGTCGTCTTTGTACAAAATATTACCCCAAAACATTTATAACTTGTACTTACACTTGAAAAATTACTCCAAGCAAAGCTCACTTAAATCCAACATTCATAAACATCTACACAAAAAATAAACCAGCAAAGGACATTTGTATTTATTACGAGGGTTAAATAATGTTCGCAACGCCAAATGGACTCATTTAACCGAAAAAATAAATATTTCAAGACACTCCGCAATATTCATGACAATTTTGCATAGAACAGCGATATTTTTCCAACGGTATTCCACAGATTTGCATTAAGTAAAAATAATTGGCTATAAACGGTATGACACGGATATTTTTTATATTTTAATACTGATGTATTCCATGTTTTACTTTAATAAAGAGCGGGAAGAGCGATTTGTACGGCAATACATTTACATACACATTTGCTGGTTGATTACTTTACAATTCAAACACGGGTAATGTTATATAAATGTAAATATGGCCGCAACTAATGCGCTGAGACTTTTGCACACCTACGGGTAGTATGGTAGTACACCAAAATAAATGGGTTTATAAATATATGTATTCTGTAATAGGATAGTTGACTTACAAATATTTAATACTAGATGCGCCCGCAGTTTCACTCGCATTTATGATTAATGCACCACCCCCGTGGGTCGTAGCTTGATGTTATGTAGCCTATAACCTTCCTCGGTAAATAGGCTATCCAACACTACAATATTATTTTTAATCGAACCAGTAGTTCCTAAGATTAGTGCGTTCAACCAAACAAACAAACTCTTCAGCTTTATAATATCAGTACAGATTTAAATCAATTAGTTACTTAATGTAGAAATCAGTTTTGAAATCTACCTAAAAATAAATAAGATAATAATAATAATAATAATCTGGCAACACTAAGCAACGTCTATGTATTTTTTGAGAAAAATATTTTATTTTCAGTTTAAATTTTATTTTTGATATAAATCCATTTATTTTCAAATCATATTAAAATAATAAGACGCTTTTCACAATAAATATAAAAAATTACAGGCATAAAAGCAAATATTCATCAGTATTAAGTATTACAAATAATATGACAACGTCAAAAATGAAAATTTTCACAGAGACTGAATTTAAGTTTATTAAAATACAAGATGTTAACAAGAGCCAGATCTAGAGCCGCACCGCTACCACCTCCGGATTCGTCGCTTAGCTCCGCCTCGCAGCCGTCGGTACATCGATCAGAATCACCGGCCGCTGCAGTTGCGTCGAGCTCGAGCGACGAATATTTTTCTCCGCCTTCGTCACCGTCACCTGCACGTCGGCGGGGAAGAGGCCGGCCACCGACCCGCTTGGGACCCCGAGGCCCACCGACCTCGAACCGGGCCCCCGCTGCCGGTGGTGATGTGCGCCGCATGCGATGGACTCAATCCATTAATGAAAACGTCATGCGGGCATATTTTGGGGCTACAGAGGGAGGAACTAACCTCACTGCGTATCGCAGCCGCATGCTTGTTCTGTTTCAGGCCTTTGAACCAAGCGTCAACGTTTCAGCACAGCGATTATCGGATCAAGTGCGGGTTATCCAACGCAGTCGACAGTTGGATGATACCGTGCTTGATAGGCTACGCTCAGAATACTTGCCTACGAGCCATGCCATTCGCATCCAACCCGCAGTTACGCAACTATCACCTGGTGCGACGCGGACGGGCAATAGTGCCAGCATGGAGGTGGATGACATGACAAATGATGTAAGTATTCAGTACAAGGAGGAGGTAAAGGATGCTTTGGAAAGTGCGATTCAGGAATACCGGTACATGCAATTTACGATTCGGCCTCGTCTGCCTCGGTTACCTATGCATAGAAAAAATATAGCATTGGTGAGTGTCCTGGACTCGCTATTATCTAGTTATTTAGATAATAGCGAGAATCTCGCCGATACTCATTCGATCCTGTACTGTGCTGCTGTGGCGGCAAGTCGTATAGCGGGCATCAAGTTACCCACACATGTCCCTGCTATACGACAAACATCTGTCAACCCGGCCTGGCAGTGCAGGATTGAACGGCGTATTGCTGAGGCAAGGACACTCATCGGTAAGCTGATCTGCTTCAGGGCAGGGAACACACGGCCCAGGGTAATGCGCTATGTGGGCCGGGCTTTTCTGGGGACTGGTGTCAGTCCTCATGAATACGTATCTCGGGCCACAGAGCGCATTGACTTCCTGAAGCAGAAAGTCTATGCATGGGCAAATCGACTGCGCAGATACAAAAAACGCGTGCACCGGTATGTCATCAACCGCACGTTTCAAAGTGACCAAAGATGGGTTTATAGAACCTGGGAACGACCAGATCAATGTGTGGCCGATGTGGGGCTACCAGATGCTGATGCTACAAATACGTTTTGGAGGAACATCTGGTCGGTACCCGTCGGCCACACTGAGGGGGAATGGATGCGGGAGGTCAAGCGAGCAAGTGAGCTAATTCCAGAAATGGAAAACGTGGTCATTGATAGCCAGGATGTAATTAGTGCGGTCCGATCCTTATCAAATTGGAAATCACCAGGACCGGACGGACTGCACAATTTCTGGCTGAAATGGCTGCGTAGCTCACATGCTTGTTTGGCTGCTCAATTTCAATATGCCCTAGAATCTGGATCGTTACCAGATTTTATGACCACGGGAATAACCCACCTACTCCATAAAACAGGTAGTACCAACGAGCCCGGCAATTATAGACCGATAACATGTTTGCCATCGATCTATAAGCTTCTTACATCTATTTTGAGAGCCAAGGTATCTAAACATATTGATACAAATTCAATAATGTCAGCTTCTCAGAATGGATGTAAGAGGGGGGCTCGTGGTACTAAGGAGCTCCTCCTCATTGATATGGCCATTAGCCAACAGGTTCGCCGTAAACAAAGGGATATGGCGGCATGTTGGATAGATTATAAGAAAGCGTATGATTCGGTGCCTCATGCATGGCTTTTGAGGGTGTTAGAGTTGTATAAAGTAAATGCAACTCTGCGCACCTTTTTGAAGTCATGCATGGGGCAATGGAAAACGGTTCTTAGCTATCCAGGATGTCGACAGATCCCTGGGAATGGCGAATTGATAAAAATTGAGCGGGGTATATTTCAGGGCGACAGCCTGAGTCCTCTTTGGTTCTGCCTAGCATTGAATCCTCTTAGTACATTACTAGAGGGTTCAGGGCTAGGTTACAGGTTACATAGAGGTGGTGGAGTGATATCCCACTTGTTATATATGGATGACTTAAAGTTATTTGCCCACACTAAATTACAGTTGATGGATTTACTTAAAGTAACTGAAACTTTTAGTAAGTCTATCAGTATGGATTTTGGTGTGGACAAATGTGCTGTCATCCATGTAAAACAAGGCAGGATAGTGGAATCCGAAGGAACACAACTTTCGGATTCCATTAACCTAAGATCACTTCTTGTAACCGATACTTACAAGTACTTGGGTATGTCACAGGCGTTAAGTATCAATGAGGCTGACATGAAGCAATCGTTGCAGGAGCGTTTCTTTGGTCGCCTGAAAAAAGTTTTAAAAAGTCTTTTATCAAGTGGCAACAAGGTGCGCGCTTGTAACGGTTGGGTCATGCCGGTGCTCATGTACTCCTTTGGCATACTTAAGTGGACTCAGACTGAACTGGATGCCCTGGACCGGAGGGTCCGTACACTCTTGACGGCATACCGTATGCATCACCCACGTTCGTCTGTGATGAGATTGTATATTCCGCGGAAATGTGGAGGCCGAGGCTTTCTGAATGCCAAGGCCCTTCATAACCGCGAGGTATGCAACCTCAGAGAATACTTTCTTAAGGCAGACGTGGGTATGCATCGGGATGTAGTTGCTGTAGACATCGGACTCACCCCGCTCAGTTTGGCTAAAGAGAACTGGCGCAAGCCTGTAGTACTTAGCACTAACGATCGCAGGGATGTATGGCAGAGCAAGGAGCTTCACGGTAGGTTCTACAAGGCTCTATATGGAGCTGATGTAGACCTGTTAGCCTCCGTGAACTGGCTACGTTTCGGTGACCTCTTTGGGGAAACCGAAGGGTTTGTCTGTGCTATTGCGGACGAAGTTATCAAGACGAATAACTACCGGAAATATATCTTGAGGGATGGTACGGTTGACATTTGTCGGGCGTGCCACCTACCTGGTGAGTCCCTCAGGCATATAGTTTCCGGTTGTTCTCGTCTTGCTAACGGCGAGTACTTGCACAGACATAACCAAGTAGCCAGGATTATTCACCAGCAACTTGCTCTGAAATACAAACTTGTAGATGTTGAAGTGCCGTACTACAGGTATGTAGCTGAATCAGTTCTCGAAAATGGTCATGTCACGTTGTACTGGGATCGAACTATCATCACAGACAGGACTGTTGTGGCCAACAAACCTGACATTGTGGTGATAGATCGATCAGAGCGCCGCGCATTGATTATCGATGTCACCATTCCGCATGACGGCAATCTCGCGAAAGCTGAAAAAGATAAGCAAATTAAATATCTCGATTTGGCTCGCGAGGTTGTCGACATGTGGGACGTTGATTCGGCAATCATTGTGCCGATAGTCATATCTGTCAATGGTCTAATAGCCAAGAGCCTCGATCACCATCTAAAGAGGCTCGCGTTGGGTGCTTGGATCAAGGGTTTGATGCAGAAGGCAGTGCTTTTAGATACAGCACGCATTGTGAGGAGGTTCCTATCTCTGGAATCCTAACCACCGGCAGCTTGGACCCTGTTCCCGATGCCGGTGGGGTACCATATATTTTATATTTTTAAATGATATGTATTTTTATAGATATATGTATATTTAAAAATGAAAAATGTATTGAAAATATTTAAATAAAGAGAATAATAATATAATATTCTACCACATACACACAACACTATCTAGCCCAAACTAAGCAGAGCTTGTACTATGGATACTAGACAATGGATAAACATACATATATACTTTTTTTTTGTAAATACGTACATATTATACATAGAAACACCCAAACCAAGACAAACATCCATGTTCATGCACACAAATGTTTGACTTGTGCGGGAATCGAACTCGCGACCTCAGGCGTGGCAGTCGGTTACACTAACTACTACGCCATAGAGGCCGACGAAATACAAGCGTTTTAAATCTGGTAGTCAGGGTAATTGTTAAATGACAGAAAAATAATGCACGATACAAACTATGACGTAACTGCTACTTCACCGCTTCTGTGCGAGGGAGATGTCAAGATATACCAAACACGTTCCCACTTTTTTCTATATTTAAATTTAAAACATTTACTATTCCATTATTATATACCAAATTGTGTACTGTTTCCATTAAAATATTTCTTCTCATTGCTATTTGCTCTGGCGTGTAAAATAATATACAGAATCAAGGAAAAGTCCTATAATAGGTCAAGCAGTGACGTATGTACATATTCATAAAACTGAACCTACGTAAAAATTAATAATGTATGTATGTATGCATTTTTATGCGTGATATTTTTCTTGCAGATGAGCCAGCAGCCCACCACATTGTGAGCCTTTACACAAATTAATTGAAGTAAAAACTTCTTTAGGCGCGTTGAGCACTTGTGGGTGAACAAAAATCATGGAACTCGCGTCATCGTCACCGAACTATTTCCATGAGCTATATGTATACTGTGTATATAATTATGTGTACTTTTTGGGCGAACAAAAAGCGTGAAACTCGCGTAATCGTCACCGCACGCTAGTTGCTTAGTTTTCACTTCTATCGCCAGTCCTCAAAGACTGCCCCGAATGTTATTTAAATATTTTTTATGACTACTCCCGTACTAGGTATAAATCCTGAGTCATGGGTAACTTTACAAGCATTTTAAAAACAGATCCAAAAAACATCTATGCTCGATACAAATATGTGTGGATTACACAATTTTTGCCCCATGTGGGATTCAAACCCTAGGCATATCAAGAGGATAGCCTCAATCAATCAATAGCCATGTGCAAGACACAAAATCACACCACTCTCTACCGAAAACGAATGCGTGGTAAATAACCAAAGACCTGCCTGATGGTAAGCACTTACAGTAGTCTAAATGTGCTTTATGCTAGAAGCACAACCCATGCATCAGGAAACCATATCCTTGGGTGGTAACACCCGTTAGCATCGGATGAGCCGTATACCGAGGTAGCAAACCTGGTTAATATAAAAACGGACTATCTTGCATGAAACTGCTATGTATACGATTTCGGTTTCGAAATCGAGATCGGGCCAACAAAGAGTTATTAGATTTTTTACGAAGTAGCACCTGATCTCTGTCCACTCGTGTCGAATTGCCGTTCCATCGGATTATGAGAGTTACAGAATAAACAGTGTACTTGTGTTTACGCACATTGAGCACTTTAATTGCGGCTGCGTAGATGGAGATGGCCAAGCTCCGTTGGGATTGGCCGCCATGGCCGAAATTTCGTGAGAAGGAATTTTTTTATTTTATTGCATAGGTGGCAAACAAGCATACGGATCGCCTGATGGTAAGCGATTATCGCCGCCCATGGACACCCGCAACCCCAAAGAAGTTACAAGTGCGTTGCCAGCCTTTAAAAAGGAATGAAGGAGGGAAAGGACAAAGGAAAGGATAGGAAAAGGATCGGGGTGACTGGGCCTCCGGCTCTCTTACTCACCTATACGAAATCAACAATCTATAAAAATAAATAAAATTGAAGTGTCTATTTGTAATGTCAAAATAACAGCTTTTTACTAAATGCATGTGATAAACGGTATATACGGTAGGTACTTATATTAAAAAATATTTTCTTTTTAATTTTTGTCTGTCTGTTTGTTCTGGCTAATCTCTGAAACGGCTGGACCTATTTTGACGAGACTTTCACTGGCAGATAGCTGATGTTATAAGGAGCAACTTAGACTACTTTTATTTTAGATTTTTTTGTTCATTTCCACGCGGATGAAGTCGCGGTTAGCAAGAAACAGTTAGTATTATATATAAATTTTAAAGAAATAAAACAATGTAATTATATAAACTATTATTTCATTACAGTACTATAGTACTGCTTACTGTTAATTATATATTTATAAATAATCGTTGTTCTGGTCATGCTCATTAATTATTTATTAATACGCTAACTAAATAAAATTATTGTAGTAAATATAATAAATACATTAAAACAACATGGCCGACTAATGAACAAAGTTTTGCATCTAAAATTAACATATAACACCTCTGGGACTTGCCTTGGTCCCTATAATAAATAAGTTTGTTTTAGACGCTAGCATTAGTTCACAATCTATACAATTAATGTAGGATTAATTTTAGAACTAGTTCAGCTCTTGGTTTTGCTTGCATTTTACTTTTGTGACTGGTTAAACATTGTATATACTTATGGACATGATAATTCATGGTCAAACGTAACGTATAAAAAAATAAAATCTGAGTAACCTGCAAAGAAAACCTTTATGGAAATTTGTATGCAATATCCATAAAATGTAGACACTGCGCGCATCGCACACAGCTGTCGAGCGCCGCTACCGAGGCTAATGACCTTTGATAAGTAAAGGACCAGCGCGGCGGGGGTGCAAATTCGAGAGAGTGCAGGGTGCGGTAGCGGGGACAGGGTCGGAGGTTTTGTTTAGCTTTGGTATATACGCAAGAGTGGCCACACATTAAGTTTTTATTGGATAATCAATTATTTTTAGGTGTTCACGTCCAGAATCTAGTACTAAATACCTACTTCAATATTCAGGCTCCTTTACGGTAAGCGGTTACCGGAAGCTGCCAGAGTCAAACCTGCCACTGCACGTAGTGTTGTAAGTTCGAACCCCACACGGCACAAAAATCTGTGTGATCCATTAATAGTTGTTTCAAGCCTGGGTTTTCCTTGTGGCCATTGCGTTGTTTGAATATTTGTAAAGTCTTTCGCGATATAGAAATCATTCCTTTTGTGGTAGATGCATGGAAGAGAAAAATTTAGCTTCTGCCAATTTATTTACTGTTAAAGTCAGTTAAAGTCATCCAAAGATAGGTTATTAATATTGGCGTAAAGACAGGATTCAATAACACAGTTCTTGCAACCTGACTCATTAGGAATATGCCATAAGCTGCAATTATTTTTAAAGGCCCTACTTCTCCATTTTGCAGATGTGAAGAGAAGAATCAGATATTAATATAATATTGTCTTCTGTTTACGCGAATGTTGTTCATTGAAATTAAACTACTATATACGGATTTTATCGCGTTGTTTATTTATCACTGTATTACAAAATTCTGAAACTGTTACACTAATACTACTATTGAATTATACTAATTTATAAACTAATAAAATTATTTAAACTAACAATACTATTTATATTTAGGTTACTATTTAAATTAGTAAAATTCAATAGTAGTCGTAGTGTAACAATTTCAAAATTATGTAATACAGTGATAAATAAACAACGCGATAAAATCCGTAGGTATATAGTAGTTTAATTTCAATCAGATATTAATAGTCTTAACCAGCGATAGCGCAGTGGGGAGACCAACAGACTGCAATGCAGAGGGTCTCGGGTTCGAACCCACGTCGCGCACCTCTGACTTTCGGAAGTTATATGACTTTTCGAAATTATGTGCGTATTGATTGACAATTATCGCCTGCTTCGTGCCTCGGAGAGCACGTTAAGCCGTTGGTCTCGGCTGCCATGAACATCTATGGCAGTCGTTATTGGGAAGTCAGTGCCATATAATATCCTGACACTGGTCTAGCCTTAGGGTATCGTTAGCCTTCGGGTTGCGGAGGTCAGCTGGCAGCCGCTCCGTGTAAAAACTGATATCCAGTCAAATCCGGTTAGACCAGAAAAGCCGACCCAAAGTGACTTGGGAATAATAAAGGCTAGGGTGAAGTAAAATTAATAGTCTTACTAAATGGTATAAAATCTTATACATATAAGTTGTAAATACTGTAATAACAATTGAATGGCGATTTAAAAGAGTGGCCGTGAGTTTCCTGTAGGTATCTTCTGATACCAGCAAGAAACTCACGGACACAGAACCAGCTATGAGAACATAGGCAAACACTATTAGCGTGAACCTAGCAACTAACCTAAACCAATTATAATGGCATTTATAAACTGTGTAAGTCGACTGCATGGGTAACATCGTAATGTATATGGTCGCTTTGACACTGACATTGAGCCGTGTGTGTTCGTTCCACAAACGGGAAAATATGTGGTCGACAAATAGCTATACCAAGTTCTTTGTATCTATTGTTTAAATGTTTATAATATGCGGCCTCGATGACGTAGTGGTTAGTGTAACCGACTGCCACGCCTGAGATCGCGGGTTCGATTCCCGCACAAGTCAAACATTTGTGTGCATGAACATGGATGTTTGTCTTGGTCTGGGATTTTCTATGTATAATATGTATGTATTTACTAAAAAAAAAAGGAAATATATGTTTATCCATTGTCTAGTACCCATAGTACAAGCTCTGCTTAGTTTGTGCTAGACGGTGTTGTGTGTATGTGATAGAATATTATTATTATTATAATGGCAACTACAGAAAAAGAAAATAAATGATAATAAATAAGTTTAGATTGCCATTATAGTTGACATACATATTAAGACGTCACGTTTCACATAGCAATTTATGACGTCAGGAAAGTTAATAGGGGCTTACAGAGCCCCTAACAATATCCCTACAGAAAGTTCGCACAATATCCTAACAAATCACAACTGATAATAAGAGAAAGCCCAAATTAAGGACTGGCCTCCCTCACAATGGTGATAGGTCAAGGCCATAATTGTACGAAATAATGTTCGCAGATACCCTCAAAACGTACGTCCAATTAGAGTCAGGATGACGTGATGGCTATGACGTCATGAGTGACGTCACGCCCGCGCCTGTTAAGTGTTAGCGTGACCGGAATTAAAAGCTTATTGCTGGCGTTATGAGTTTTGATTGTATGAAAGTGATTACTTTGTCGTGGTTTGTTTGTGTTTAAGTACAATCCGTCCGCAAGGACTAAAGTTCGTTTGTGATTTAATTTGCGTTGATCACACAATGCACGATACCTCTAGTTCTTTTAAAAGGAATACGATGAAAAGTAGCTTACATTTTAAGTTAAACTCGAAGCTATCATACTGTGTAAGCCGCTTCGAAACCATTTCAGCCCGTTGCCTATATTCTAGGGACAAATTTAATTAACTACGATTGGTTTATTTCTGACACATATTCTATGAAAAATATGTTAGCACAAACAGACAGGTAAAAATTATTTTAAAAGCCATTATTTTGGTTTTAACCTTTTAAATCTATACTAATATTATAGTGGAAAACCTAAAGGGAGATCTATGTCCAGCAGTGGACATCTTTCGGCTGAGATAATGATGATGATGATGATTATAAAAATTTGATTTTTTATATGTTTGTTTATAAGGACTTAACTCAAAAACCACTCAACCGATTATAAAAACTCTTTCACTATTAGAAAGCTTTATTATCAGCGAGTAACAAAGGCTATATTATATTTAAAATAAAAGGACTGTTTCTTTTATATCTTTTCTCTAAATAGTTAAAGCCAAGTATCAAAATTATTGCGGGGTGTATTAAGTACATACATATGTACCAAGAAGTATATGCTAAGGAAAGATGCTAATCCAGAAAAAGAAACTAATGTTATAGTATTTATACTTTCTCTCTATTCCTCCTTCTTAAATTGTTTCCACCATCTCTATCGCTTCTCTCCATTAACCAAAGTATAATTAGTACTCCACCGCACACATCATCACAAATTTATTTACAACACTGTTGTACGAGATTCTAGTTTACCTCTACGGAATATAGGCGGGCACATGTACGCCGCCATTTTGTTTATTAACGATCAAATGATCGGTTGAACTGTTCCATAGATAGAGTTAGCTTGAGTTCCAACACAATACGAGCTTGGTTTCATGTTCGCTGCCAAGATCGCAGCCGATATGTACAGGATAACATGGTAAAGCTCTGAACAAACTATTGGGACCGATTGTGACGGCTGATTATTCATCAGGTGAATGCCCTGTTTGCTGTTCTGTTACATTGCCAATTTTAAGAGTAAATGTTTAGTAATAAGAAGTAAAGTTATAAGATACCAACTAACTGTACCTGGTTTCACACATGTTTAAGATTACTGGTCCTCTCCCTTAGCTATGAATGATCTTATATAACCTAAGTTACTGATATGAATGGCGTAATGTTGATGATGAAATAATTTTTTTAGAACCCTTAGGATAATTCCTGTATAATTAGGTTGGATACAAAGATCGACCACTATAATATAAATATTGACCAAAATACTTTCAGTAAAGTATGATTCGATGGCGTAGTGGTTAGTATAACCAACTGCCACGGCTGAGGTCGCGGGTTCGATTCCTGTACAAGTCAAACATTTGTGTGCATGAATATGGATGTCTTGGTCTGGTTGTTTCTATTTATAATGTGCACGAATTTACAAAAAAAAAAAAGTATATATGTATGTATGTTTATCCATTGTCTAGTACCCATAGTACAAGCACTGCTTAGTTTGGGCTAGATGGTGTTGTGTGTATGTAGTAGAATATTATATTATATTACCGTCCAATATTCCCTATCGTCTAAAAGAATATTTACCTATATCTCATCGTCCCTTACCCGCCAGGTGAACGAAACTTTTTGAATTACGTTCGCACCTTTTTGTCGTGTTTTGTGGTAAAATTGGGTTCAGCTTACATTGACTGCTTTGGTGGTTCAGCAGCGTAATGTAAGGCTCTGAGCTTAATGCCTGGACCTGCTACTGTTACTAGTGTTATCGAGTTTTCTGTAGTAAATATGATAATGGGTCAGATTACTGTCGTGTCAATTATAAGTCATGTTAAGACAGTCAGTGTAAGAAAAAGAGTTCGTCGGGAACCATCTAATTAGGGCGGCGCCACGGTAGCAAGTGGGTAACTTTTCAACACTTCTTGGTGTTGTCTTGTTTCACACCCTTACATGCTATTTTGGTGGGCTTATGAACTGTATTAGAATATAACTTACAATTTCTAAAATGTAATGTAATGAAATTTCATAGGTCTATTGGTTCTTGAGTTTATTCATTACAAATGAAAATACAAATCTTTCCTCTTTTTATATTAATGTTGATATAAACTCGCAATTATACCACTGAAACAGTCAATAAGGTGTATTACACTTATATTTTGATAGTTGTTTTTAGGTCGCCTTTTGTGCACTTTTGGGTACTCCGTAGTCAGTCTAAGCATTTTCTAACAAAGAAGTTTTATAAGATTTTGGCAGTTCTCGGAATCCGGGACTATTATCGGACGTAAGCCACCGAACCATAAAGATGACCCAAAAAGTAGTCTTTCTATTTCAACACAAATTACATTATAGCTTTATTTTATATACACAAACTTAATAGAACATACATTTAGAACTAAATTACAGCATATCTATTAGAAATTTAACCATATTATGTACCTACAATATATAATACGAATTATTTCAATATTATATAGTTTTCTCGTAACTACGCACACATTTGATTATATTAAAGAGCCGTGATGGTAACAATTAAGTTGTCATTAATTACATAGTCCGGTCGAGTAAATAATGACCGTTCATTACCGGTCCCTCGTGGTAAATCATGTTACGTACTACATGAATATGTCATCAAGCTTGTGTACGTAAAATATAATTAAGAGTTACTTTTATGTTGGCAAAACATGTCTGTATATTTTATATCAATTTACGCTTATATTTTTAACCCGCGACGCAAAAACGACGGGGTGTTATAAGTTTGACGTGTCTGTGTGTGTGTGTGTGTGTGTGTGTGTGTGTCTGTCTGTGGCATCGTAGCTCCCAAACGGACGAACCGATTTTAATTTTGTTTTTTTTATTTAAAAGGTGAATTAGTCGAGAGTGTTCTTAGTTATGTTTGATGAAAATCGGTCCAAGATGGCAGCCACCACTGCGGATTACATATTTTTTCACAACTCCCTCAATATGGGTATCAAATGAAAGGGCTTGACTAGTAGAATACTACCATACAAATCCAAGACGGCCGCCACCATAAAATGGCGAATTACATTTTCACAACTCCCTCAATATGCGTCGAGGGTTTTAAATTTTTATTAATACTAGCGACCCACCCCGGCTCCACATGGATAGTACAGAACCTTAATAAATTATACACCTTAACCTTCCTAATGCATCACTCTGTCTATTGGTGAAAACCGCATGAAAATCCGTTCAGTAGTTTTTGAGTTTATCGCGTATAAACGCGGCTGGGGCTTTGTTTTATAATATGTATTGCTGTCGTGTAAAAGAGTTACTTGTTGATTTGTGCATTTGCATATCTAAAGATGTATCGTATTATCAATTGTGTGTCACATTTTCACTTGCCCAAATGTAATACGTAAGTTCGAAAAATGGATGTGCGCGTGTGCGACAAAATTGTATAATAATAATAATAATAAATAGAAAAAATAGAAATAAAGAGAATAATAATAATATATGTATATTTAAAAATGAAAAATATATTGAAAATATTTAAATAAAGAGAATAATAATAATAATAATTTATTGTTCCAAATAGCCACAATACAATGACATAAATACAATAAAACAATTTTTGTATAGAAGTGTTGCATTGAACTCTGGTACCCAAGATAAGATTAAACTTGTGTTATGGGTACCAGCGCCCTCACAAAGGATTTCCCATTTTTGTTCATCGAACGTGGCAGACATGCAATTGGGACTACTTACTTAAATAGTTATGCGCGAGTAGTATTGCGATTGATATAATGAATGCACGCTTGTACGACACACTGAAGCTAGACAATATTCTACACAACGACACTGAACTTTCACACATTCGAATATTATATAAAAATCGGCGGTAGCCAAATGGATTAGGCACTTGCAATCGAAAAGGCTGTGGGTTCAAAACCCGTCCATTGCACTATGGACGTGGACTTTGAGTAATGAAATTTGAGGCACATATCTGCATACCCCATTCCAAATACAGGCGTGAGTATATGTAACGTTATGTTCACATACATAATCTACTTCGCGTACGATAAATATAAAATATTTTCTCATCCCATTTTCCCAAAATCCCTTTATCCTTACAATCTCTCAGTTAATTAAAACACCAACGGAAAACGTCCCTTTTATTAGACAGGGTATCATCAAAAGGCCTCGTCGAACAAACATCCTGTTATTTCTATTCATCGTATTAGAACCATTGATACCAATCAATTATACGGTATCCATCGGTCTATTCAGGGCTATCAAACAAAAGATTAGAACAAATATATCCAAATAAAAACGTTTGTTGATGATCAGCCAACAGATATAATGCCATTGATATTTAAATACAAACAATATAGTATTAAAATAGAATTAAACGCTGTTTAGATAAATAAAAAATCGTATTTAGGTTATAAAGTTAGATTTATGAAAATATAAGTGATGTTAGTTGCTTTATTTATTTATCCTATCTCCAAGAGATAGCAGCAATAGCTCATTGGGGAGACCAACAGACTGCAATAAAGAGGGTCTCGGATTCGAACCCACGTTGCGCAACTCTGACTTACGGAAGTTATAAGACTTTTCGAAATTATGTGCGTATTGATTGACAATTATCGCCTGCTCTGTGCCTCGGAGAGCACGTTAAGCCGTCGCGCGTCGGTCCCGGCTGCCATGAACACCTATGGCAATCGTTACTGGAAATTCAGTGTCCTATAATATCCTAACACTGGTTTAGCTTTAGGGTATCGTTAGCCTTCGGGTTGCGGAGGTCAGGTGGCTGCCGCTCCGTGTAAAAACTGATATCCAGTCAAATCCGGTCAGACTAGAAAAGCCGACCCCAAGTGACTTGGGAATAATAAAGGCTAGGGAGAAGACTCTAACTCCAAGAGATAGAAATTGGTTCCCAGGTCGATTTTCAGTCCTCAGCACTAAGGATTATTTTTCTGATGATCTGTAGAAAACCTAATAAAAAATGACAATTCTACTTGATTTTGGCCGGAGCCTCGCACCGGTAAATTTAGGTTATGAAAATGTTTTAACTCACGAAAACAGTAATTTTTCTATGTAGAAACAAGATATCTTATGTCGTTTTCTGTACCCCTGACAACGTGTACGCGAAAATTCATGATGATAGGTCAAATAATTAATGCGTGAAGCTTAAGCCGAACAACAGGGAAGCAGAAAAGGACACGGGGTCCTTTCATCCAGAAAAAAAAACTTTTACCAATGTAACGTAACCGATATTTAGGCGAGCAAGGCCGCGGGTAAAAACTAGTTTTCTTATTAATTATAAAATTATAAAAGGCCTCGATGGCGTAGTGGTTAGTGTAACCGACTGCCACGCCTGAGGTCGCGGGTTCGATTCCCGCATAAGTCAAACATTTGTGTGCAGGAACATGGATGATTGTCTTGGTCTGGATGTTTTTATGTATAATAAGTAAGTATTTACAAAAAAATGTATATATGGATAATATAAGCTTTGCTTAGTTTGGGCTAGATGGTGTTGTGTGTATGTAGTAGAATATTATATTATATTACCGTCCAATATTCCCTATCGTCTAAAAGAATATTTACCTATATCTCATCGTCCCTTACCCGCCAGGTGAACGAAACTTTTTGAATTACGTTCGCACCTTTTTGTCGTGTTTTGTGGTAAAATTGGGTTCAGCTTACATTGACTGCTTTGGTGGTTCAGCAGCGTAATGTAAGGCTCTGAGCTTAATGCCTGGACCTGCTACTGTTACTAGTGTTATCGAGTTTTCTGTAGTAAATATGATAATGGGTCAGATTACTGTCGTGTCAATTATAAGTCATGTTAAGACAGTCAGTGTAAGAAAAAGAGTTCGTCGGGAACCATCTAATTAGGGCGGCGCCACGGTAGCAAGTGGGTAACTTTTCAACACTTCTTGGTGTTGTCTTGTTTCACACCCTTACATGCTATTTTGGTGGGCTTATGAACTGTATTAGAATATAACTTACAATTTCTAAAATGTAATGTAATGAAATTTCATAGGTCTATTGGTTCTTGAGTTTATTCATTACAAATGAAAATACAAATCTTTCCTCTTTTTATATTAATGTTGATATAAACTCGCAATTATACCACTGAAACAGTCAATAAGGTGTATTACACTTATATTTTGATAGTTGTTTTTAGGTCGCCTTTTGTGCACTTTTGGGTACTCCGTAGTCAGTCTAAGCATTTTCTAACAAAGAAGTTTTATAAGATTTTGGCAGTTCTCGGAATCCGGGACTATTATCGGACGTAAGCCACCGAACCATAAAGATGACCCAAAAAGTAGTCTTTCTATTTCAACACAAATTACATTATAGCTTTATTTTATATACACAAACTTAATAGAACATACATTTAGAACTAAATTACAGCATATCTATTAGAAATTTAACCATATTATGTACCTACAATATATAATACGAATTATTTCAATATTATATAGTTTTCTCGTAACTACGCACACATTTGATTATATTAAAGAGCCGTGATGGTAACAATTAAGTTGTCATTAATTACATAGTCCGGTCGAGTAAATAATGACCGTTCATTACCGGTCCCTCGTGGTAAATCATGTTACGTACTACATGAATATGTCATCAAGCTTGTGTACGTAAAATATAATTAAGAGTTACTTTTATGTTGGCAAAACATGTCTGTATATTTTATATCAATTTACGCTTATATTTTTAACCCGCGACGCAAAAACGACGGGGTGTTATAAGTTTGACGTGTCTGTGTGTGTGTGTGTGTGTGTGTGTGTGTGTGTCTGTCTGTGGCATCGTAGCTCCCAAACGGACGAACCGATTTTAATTTTGTTTTTTTTATTTAAAAGGTGAATTAGTCGAGAGTGTTCTTAGTTATGTTTGATGAAAATCGGTCCAAGATGGCAGCCACCACTGCGGATTACATATTTTTTCACAACTCCCTCAATATGGGTATCAAATGAAAGGGCTTGACTAGTAGAATACTACCATACAAATCCAAGACGGCCGCCACCATAAAATGGCGAATTACATTTTCACAACTCCCTCAATATGCGTCGAGGGTTTTAAATTTTTATTAATACTAGCGACCCACCCCGGCTCCACATGGATAGTACAGAACCTTAATAAATTATACACCTTAACCTTCCTAATGCATCACTCTGTCTATTGGTGAAAACCGCATGAAAATCCGTTCAGTAGTTTTTGAGTTTATCGCGTATAAACGCGGCTGGGGCTTTGTTTTATAATATGTATTGCTGTCGTGTAAAAGAGTTACTTGTTGATTTGTGCATTTGCATATCTAAAGATGTATCGTATTATCAATTGTGTGTCACATTTTCACTTGCCCAAATGTAATACGTAAGTTCGAAAAATGGATGTGCGCGTGTGCGACAAAATTGTATAATAATAATAATAATAAATAGAAAAAATAGAAATAAAGAGAATAATAATAATATATGTATATTTAAAAATGAAAAATATATTGAAAATATTTAAATAAAGAGAATAATAATAATAATAATTTATTGTTCCAAATAGCCACAATACAATGACATAAATACAATAAAACAATTTTTGTATAGAAGTGTTGCATTGAACTCTGGTACCCAAGATAAGATTAAACTTGTGTTATGGGTACCAGCGCCCTCACAAAGGATTTCCCATTTTTGTTCATCGAACGTGGCAGACATGCAATTGGGACTACTTACTTAAATAGTTATGCGCGAGTAGTATTGCGATTGATATAATGAATGCACGCTTGTACGACACACTGAAGCTAGACAATATTCTACACAACGACACTGAACTTTCACACATTCGAATATTATATAAAAATCGGCGGTAGCCAAATGGATTAGGCACTTGCAATCGAAAAGGCTGTGGGTTCAAAACCCGTCCATTGCACTATGGACGTGGACTTTGAGTAATGAAATTTGAGGCACATATCTGCATACCCCATTCCAAATACAGGCGTGAGTATATGTAACGTTATGTTCACATACATAATCTACTTCGCGTACGATAAATATAAAATATTTTCTCATCCCATTTTCCCAAAATCCCTTTATCCTTACAATCTCTCAGTTAATTAAAACACCAACGGAAAACGTCCCTTTTATTAGACAGGGTATCATCAAAAGGCCTCGTCGAACAAACATCCTGTTATTTCTATTCATCGTATTAGAACCATTGATACCAATCAATTATACGGTATCCATCGGTCTATTCAGGGCTATCAAACAAAAGATTAGAACAAATATATCCAAATAAAAACGTTTGTTGATGATCAGCCAACAGATATAATGCCATTGATATTTAAATACAAACAATATAGTATTAAAATAGAATTAAACGCTGTTTAGATAAATAAAAAATCGTATTTAGGTTATAAAGTTAGATTTATGAAAATATAAGTGATGTTAGTTGCTTTATTTATTTATCCTATCTCCAAGAGATAGCAGCAATAGCTCATTGGGGAGACCAACAGACTGCAATAAAGAGGGTCTCGGATTCGAACCCACGTTGCGCAACTCTGACTTACGGAAGTTATAAGACTTTTCGAAATTATGTGCGTATTGATTGACAATTATCGCCTGCTCTGTGCCTCGGAGAGCACGTTAAGCCGTCGCGCGTCGGTCCCGGCTGCCATGAACACCTATGGCAATCGTTACTGGAAATTCAGTGTCCTATAATATCCTAACACTGGTTTAGCTTTAGGGTATCGTTAGCCTTCGGGTTGCGGAGGTCAGGTGGCTGCCGCTCCGTGTAAAAACTGATATCCAGTCAAATCCGGTCAGACTAGAAAAGCCGACCCCAAGTGACTTGGGAATAATAAAGGCTAGGGAGAAGACTCTAACTCCAAGAGATAGAAATTGGTTCCCAGGTCGATTTTCAGTCCTCAGCACTAAGGATTATTTTTCTGATGATCTGTAGAAAACCTAATAAAAAATGACAATTCTACTTGATTTTGGCCGGAGCCTCGCACCGGTAAATTTAGGTTATGAAAATGTTTTAACTCACGAAAACAGTAATTTTTCTATGTAGAAACAAGATATCTTATGTCGTTTTCTGTACCCCTGACAACGTGTACGCGAAAATTCATGATGATAGGTCAAATAATTAATGCGTGAAGCTTAAGCCGAACAACAGGGAAGCAGAAAAGGACACGGGGTCCTTTCATCCAGAAAAAAAAACTTTTACCAATGTAACGTAACCGATATTTAGGCGAGCAAGGCCGCGGGTAAAAACTAGTTTTCTTATTAATTATAAAATTATAAAAGGCCTCGATGGCGTAGTGGTTAGTGTAACCGACTGCCACGCCTGAGGTCGCGGGTTCGATTCCCGCATAAGTCAAACATTTGTGTGCAGGAACATGGATGATTGTCTTGGTCTGGATGTTTTTATGTATAATAAGTAAGTATTTACAAAAAAATGTATATATGGATAATATAAGCTTTGCTTAGTTTGGGCTAGATGGTGTTGTGTGTTTGTGAAAGAATATTATATTATATTATATAAAAGAGGAAATACTCAACCGCTTGGTTGATTTTTAACCATTTTATAATTTCTGCACTCAATTCGCTCCGAATCCATTAAGCTCAATAATTTAGCTGTCTTAGAACTTTTGTTTGCCTCCATTGCAGAGTTCTGAGTTGTAAACAAACTTCTTTAATCTTTTCAGTTCATAAATCGCGTTAATTATCTACACCACGTTGTATTGTGATGCTGAAATTATACAAGTTCCATCCACCCAGTGGTTTTTGTTTTAAATTGAATTTAATAAGGCATCTGGTTTTAAGCGTCTCGGAAACCATTGCAGAATTCTGCTTTGTTAAAGCATTAACATTACTATATTTAAGCCTGTTTTCACATATAAGATATGTTCTTTTGCTTTTATTATTTTCTTTTTTTCTTTTCGTGTGGTTAGTGGCCAACCTGTTGTCAAGAGTTGTTCAAGCCGGCTTTACGACTGCTGTCAATTTGGCAACAACCGACTTTTTACGTGCCCTCCAAAGCACGGAGACGCTCAGATGAAATACCACTAAGCGGTCACCCATCTATAGATTGACCGCAACCAACGTTCCTTAACCTCGCTAATCGTTTACCGATCAGTGAGTGCAACTGGCTATACTACCGCATTAAGTTAAGAGACTGCAATGATAGATTGATACTTCAAATAAATCTATATATGTATATAAAAATGAATCCCTATTTCCCTTGGTCACGCCATAACTTAAGAATGACTTTACCGATTTAATTTATCTTTTTTAAAAGATTTCTAGTACTTTGTAGGAAGTTAAAAGAAAGAAAATTGCGCAGAAAATCAGATAATATCAGAAAACTTAATGACTATTTTAACATCGCGAGTTTGATAGTTCGTGTAAGACGGAACAACGTCTATCGGCTCAGGTAGTAAATAAATAAAACATTTTTGCATTTACTATGCGAATGATTATAAATTTACTCGTCGTCTTTGGCATAGTTTGCGGTTATGTGCACATGTTCCTAGATCCAGCGAAGTGTTTTGTGTTAAAAAACTGTCGTACACGGAGACAGACAATGTGCCCGGTAGGAAGCAATATGTGTAAGTGCAATATATGTATGTATACTAGCGGACCCGACAGACGTTGTCCTGTACAAACGAAAAAAAAAATACAAATCTAAAACATTCTCAAATCCACTTGAACACACAAAAAATTTCATCAAAATCGGTCCAGCCGTTTAGGAGGAGGCTAATTATAAACACACGCACAGAAGATTTATACATATATATAAAGATTTTCAACGTTATTATCCATCCCTTGGCTTTTATATTAATTGTGTTTTGAACGCATATAATTTAACAACGCAATTTCAAATTTTACAATGCTTTCATTCGTACTGTCTGTATGTGGATACATATAATAATAATAATTTATTAATCCATACAATTTGTTAATAACAATTAACCTAACCTAGTATTAGTAACCCGATATAAAAATACAAAACAGATAAACACACATAAGACATAATTAACAATCATTGTTGCGCAATACCATTAGAAACTGCGCAAAAACGATGGAAATATGTACAGTCTAAACGACTCGCTATTATGCTAAGGATGCTGGTAGCCTTGCCACGCGCTCTGCGCACCAGGAAAGCGCATATTTTACGCATCGTACCGTAAAAACATTCTACAGAATATTCTGCAAACATATCCGATGCACTACAAAATCGTGGCACCACCAGCACCCTGAACGCATTGTTATATTGGACCCGGAGAGCACCGTAGGATTTTTGATTTATTTTGATGTAGTCACGCATATATGTATGTATATTTTTCAAAGAGGAAACAGGCATATAATATCCTCATATTTCATCAGGTATGTATTAGAGTTCCTGTAATAGAGGAGGCGCTTATTGTCATATGGGCACGTTGCCAAACTTTGTACTGCTAGGTACTGAGAATTTTCTAAGACAAAAACTTCGATAACAGAATTGCCTTTTGACTTCGTGATATCCCGGTGTTTCGTTCCTGGTTTACAATCGTGATAGCTTGGGAACGATTCCCAATATATAACAATTACCAAAAGCATAAACATAAACTATACCATGGGGCCAAGGCTATATTTATCTATTAATTTCTCTATAAATAGTCCTTTTGAATAACCCTGCAGAACGGTATCGTGTGCATTACAGTAATTACTTGTGATGTCGACTGTACCTCTCGCTGGAACATTTCATATAATTGGGTTATACAGTCGCCCGCAAAGGTTGCTTTACAACACCGGCATCTTTGGAAATTAAGGGTTGGCACTGATGAAGATACGGATAGCGGGGTTAAGTAAATGAGAACTTAAGTTAATTATTATTGGAGTGATAACAGATTCACAGGTAAGGGTGGTAGGCGTTGGCCTAGTAGTAGAGATCGTTGGACTGATCATGTGCATGCTACGTATTTGTGAAATATATTGTATGATTAACGTTGGGCAAAATATATATTAACTGTCGTAGTTGATTAAGACTGCGCCGAGCGAAATGTGCCAAAACAGGCAGTCACAGATAAGTTGATAAAATCAACACTTTTTGTTTAATACAAATATAAAATATACGATTACCATAACAATGAATGTGTTTACAATTACTCCGTGTAAAAAACTTAAAATAATTAATATTTTCGCCTACAAAATTACGTAAATTTGCACGAAATATGCAAAATCGTAAGCTCGTATTAAGTGATTTTTAGATTACAACAATAGAAATCTATCCTATTTTACAGCTTAAATGAAACTTAAATAGTTATATTACAATTTGTCCATCCCAAATATTTAAGTTATTGTTTGACAATAAAGATACATACTTATCAAAAAAGCACTTCAAATTTTCCATACAATCGCGTATTTGAATATCGAGCTCTGTCATTCAGTCCAACCGCGTCTTACGCTCGGCGCAGTCTAAGTGTTCACCTCGCCACTGAGTATTGCAGGTTCGATCTCCATACAGGTCGAAAATGTTTGTGTCTTTTTTCTAATGTTTGAAAAGATCCGTGCGGTGCTGCGATAGACCTTAATACGGACGATGCCTTTTTTAACAACATCTTGAACTGCAGCGGCGTTTTTCCAATTATATCTGACGTAATATAAATAATAATGACTTTATAAATACCATATTGTCTGGATAAAGTCCTTCGTAGAAATTGTAACTTACCTGTGAACAAAACAAAAATATTATTAATGTCTGGTTTGCATACCTACACACACAGACTTACATCTTACTCCTATACCTTTAACCCCAAAAATATAAACGAAAATCTGTGACAACTACATTTAAGTTTCAGATCTTCTACCGGATACATTTACAGATTATGTGCTACTGGGAATCTCCAAACATGATGACCCTATTACACTAGAAAGAAAGAAAGAAAGAAAGAAATCTTTATTGCATACAGCTTTCAGGTGGGCACAATGTAAATAAAAATAAAAAATAAAAAAAGTACCAGTTACATACACAATATTAAGAAGTAAGAAATAAAAAATAAAAAATACAGTGACCGAAAATCAAACCCACGACGTTTGGATCAAACGTAAGTGTAAACGAATTGTTATGCTACGGGACTATCCAGGCACTCAAATTAACATATTATTGGGTTATAGGACCTTCGGTGCTCTCACACAGCAAACGAAACGCATCAGTATGTATACTGATATTTCACGTCGATATTCTATGAGAGGGTAGTACTTTCTCGGTTAACCTGAACCGTTTATCCAACCAACAAAACGCTAATACTCTATTAAATCACAGAAACGAACGTAGCGAGAACTTATAGCGTATTAGATTAAGTGGTATCTATTACCAGTGCGCCGAGTATTGTGGGTTCGATGCCTACACGTGACAAAACTTTCCGAGATCCACATAATGTAATTGTGCCGAGTCTGGGTGTCTTTCATGTCTGTTGTTTGACGATTTGCAAAGTCATACACTACTCACAGTGAGGGAGGAGTCTATAGTCAAGTCAAATAATTTATTAATTTAGGCCACAAAGTAACACTTATGAACGTCAAAATAGTTATATATTATAGTATAATAAAAGTTGCAGAGGCGCTCATAGCCAGTTGCACTCACTGATCGGTAAACGATTAGCGAGGTTACCAACGTTGGTTGCGGTCAGTCTATAGATGGGTGACCGCTTAGTGGGATTTCATCTGAGCATCTCCGTGCATCGGAGGGCACGTAAAAAGTCGGTCCCAGTTGTTGCCAAATTGACAGCAGTCGTTAAGCCATGTCAGAGGCCTACGGGCGGTTTGAATAACTCTTGACAACAGGTTGGCCACTAACCACACGAAAAGAAAGAAAGAAAGAAGAACGTCAAAATATATAGGTTAGTGAGTTTACTAAGTTACTGAAGCTACATTTAGGCTAGTTGCTAGGTTCAGGCAAAGGGATGAGCCTATGAGAAGAAACCTGCAAGAAGCTTATGGCCACTCTTTTAAATCGCCAATTAAATATAACTTCAGTATTTTACAACTCATATCAAGAAGGTGTTGCAGCCATTATGCCATATATTACTTACTATATAAATCTAAAGCTTATAACAATAATTTTAAATAAATAATAATATTACTGAATAAAGTAAAGGAGATGAAATAATAAAGGTTTAGTAGAATTATTTAATATTAATCTGTAATAGACAGTAGGATGGCATGAGGGCGCATACACTTATACTTTGTGACAATGCAAAGGCAGTCCGTGACTAAATGCGATTGTGCATTCATATGTTTAATTTTATTTTCAATAATAATTGAATTGGAAAGCACGATACTTGAAAACATTACAAATCATCACGAGGTACCTTTACATTACTAAATTGACTTATAAGTAGTACAAAACATTAATCCTGTATAGAACAGAAAATATATAAAAGACATACTATAGCCATTCTTGTACCATTTCTCTCATCCCATCTTTAAATTCCTTTTTCAGGATCGGTAACGTGACAGTGTCAAGTTCCTGGCACGCGATCATAAACTACGCTAACCGTTACACTTACGTTAAGGCGAATCGTAAGCTTGTAATCAGGATCGTCGACTACCAAAAAATATTAGGAGGGCTTTAATATAAAATATGATTAGTTAGGTAACCATAACTTTCTATTAACACCTAAGGCCAACATTTGTGTGCATGAACATGGATGTTTGTCTTGGTCTGCGCGTTTCTATGTCAAATACGTAAGTATTTACAAAAAGAAAGTATATATGTATGTTTATCCATTGTCTAGTACCCATAGTACAAGCTCTGCTTAGTTTGGGCTAGATGGTGTTGTGTGTATGTGGTAGAATATTATTATATTATTTTTATCCTATTATATTTATGTTCACAGAGTTATAGAGATAGACTGATAGAGATTGACAATAAATTAACAAATAATCAATTTTGGAAAGACTCAGTACTACTGATAATACCATCGGGGACCTCACGCATCCCTAGGCCCTATGAAATGATAATAATAATAATAATATTCTACCACATACACACAACACCAACCAGCCCAAACTAAGCAGAGCTTGTACTATGGGTACTAGACAATCGATAAACATACATGTATACCTTTTTTTTTGTAAATACATACATATTATACATAAAAAACACCCAGACCAAGACAAACATCCATGTTCATGCACACAAATGTTTGACTTGTGCGGGAATCGAACCCGCGACCTCAGGCGTGGCAGTCGGTTACACTAACCACTACTTGTATGCTTGTTTACAAACTTTGTCAAATAAAGAGGGACATAACACGCTAAGTACAACAACCTCACTCATAACCCAGTAAAATCTAAACACAACAAATGTTAAAACCAGAAGATAAACAAAACAATGTTATTACCACATCGCATGCCTACATCATGTTCAGGTTGATACTGTTTATTATATTCATAAATTGTTCTAAAGGTTAACACACACTCGCGTGTTACGGTAACGAGATAATTAGACGTGTAGTGCACGCGACTTGTAATTTAATGTGTACGTTCGTCTTTAAATTGCTGTGTACTTGTTTTATTCGGGGAATAAATACTAAAGTATGAACAAATTGCCACAAAATAACTGTGTTTTTTATTTTAATATGTAAATTTTTCTGTTCTTTCTTTCTTTCCTTCAAAGCGAATACTGTTGAAAACCTTATATTCGATCAAAAATTACATGAGCCTTAAACAAAAAGCCGTTTATTTTAGTGAAAAATTCTCTTTATCAATCACTTATCCTATTGAAAAATAATACTTCCTTGTCAATTATATATATAACAAATGTACTTTCACTTTATCGTTAGATAAACGGCTTTTAAGAAAATTTAATTACAATATCTTTTTTAGAAATTGTAAGTTATATTCAAATACTGTTCATAAATCCACCAAAATAGTGTGAAAGAGTGTGAAACAAGACAACACCAAAAAGTGTTAAAAATTTACCCACTTGCTACCGTGGCGCCGCCCTAATTAGATGATTTCCGACGAATTCTTTTTCTTACACTGACTGACTTAACATGACTTATAATTGACACAAAAATAGTCTGACCGACTATCTTATATACTACAGAAAACTCGACAAAACTAGTAGCAGTAGTAGATCCAGGTATCGCTCAGAACCTTACATATATGCTCCTGGACTATTGAGACAGTGTAAGCTTAACTCAATTTTACCACAAAACACGAGAAAAAGGTGCGACCATAATTCAAAAAGTTTCGCTCACCTGGCGGGTAAGGGACGATGAGATATAAGGTAAATGTTGTTTTAGAAGATACGGAATATTGGACAATATTGATGATATTTATTTTACTGAAAGTATTTTGGTCAAAATTTATATTATAGAGCTCGACTGCATAGATGGAGCAGAGGTCCTCAGAAAGTTTATCCGAGTTTAGATGTTCTTTGTATCCAAACTAATTATACAGGAAGTATCCTTAAGGTTCTAACCGTCCTTTAAGGAAAAAGGTCATGTGTATCTATACTAATATTATAAAGAGGAAAGATTGGATTTCTTGTTTGTTTGTTAGTTTGTTTGGAAGGATTTCACTCAAAAACTACTGAACCGATTTCAAAAATTATTTCACTATTAGAAAGCTATATTATCAATGAGTAACAAAGGCTATATTTTATTTTAAAAAAGTACTGATACTTACATATCCTAACCTGGCTTACATTTATGCGAAGGAAGCCGCAGGAAAAAGCTAGTTATCAATAAAAAATATATTTCGGTCTGAACTCATTAAAACGCAAAATGTGTGTCTACTTATTTGAAGATCAAGATTTCGATGACGTTTAGGTCAGAGCTATCTAACAGAGATTGTGGAACCGCTGCCTCCTTCTGTGAGGAAGTAATTTCCATCAGGGAGGCGGCGGAGCGGGAGAGGGAGCGCTTAAACCCACTCCCCAACCACAGAACCGGGCGCCGGAGGGCGCGAGATGACCTCGAGCCACCCTGAGGTTTGACCTGGGGGTAGTAGACTGCGTGGGCCTGCTCGCCACCCGATCAGCACCAGGTCCGTAAGGCGGCATGTGTGTTCCCACGTATGCCTCTGTGTCATGTCTTTGTCCCTCCCAGGTGGATGGTGGTGGAAGTGTTTTTGTTCAGTGGCCTACCGTTTCACACGGCGGGCCGAAACTACGGCGAGGTCGCAATTGCATGTGAAAGCGATGTGTCGAGAAACACCGGTGGTAGGTTTATTCGGTATTACCGGGGTATCTTTTCCTCGGTGAGCCCAACATAAACTCTCCGTCGCCGTCGTCGTTAAAAGAAAAAGAAAGAGCTAGAGCTAGCTAACTGCTCAAGTTAGTGTAAAAGGGATACAGCAACTTATTTCATGAACTAGTGTTATGTAAAAAAATACCAGTCGCAACGTAGAAACCGTACCTCAAAAGAAAATCTGAAGTTGTTTAATTAAAATTGTGAATTCGCTTGAATACCAACCACATAATTAAGTTACTCCATATTTAATAACTGTAAATTGGTCTTTTTTATTTGCGTAATAGAAGTATTATTTAAACAACTAGCATTTGACCGCGGATTTGCTTGTGTAAAAGTAGGTTAACTTTTGTTAGTAACAGTACGTTTTTAAATAAAATAAAGCCTATGTTACTCGAAGAAAATACAGCTTTCTACCGGTGAAAGAATTTTTTAAATCGGTTGAGTAGTTTTTGAGTTAAATCCTTACAAACAAACAAACAAAAAATAAAATCTTTCCTCTTTATAATATTCGGGTAGATGACTTTAAATAAAAAATATTGCCACTATGTTTTCATTCAATTTATCAAGATAATGTAAGTAAATGAATATTAATATCATTTTCTAAAACATGCGGATTATTCTAGAAACGTTTTAAGTGCTCATATATTGTAACAGTTATGAGGAACTCATTATACTTTATTATGATTTGTGTATGCATACGGCAATTATTGTATAATACACGGTACTATCTTAAAATAACCATTATTTAAAGGCTCTTTTGTATATAACGCAAGAAATATGCGCAAGTTAAGGTACTTGCAAGGGCTATAATCTATACAAATAAATAAAATTGAAGTGTCTGTTTGTAATGTCAAAATAACAGCCTTTTACTAGCTGTATATGAAAGTATATATGTCGGCGCAAGTCCACATAATCAATTATTTTAATACATTTATTTACCGCTAATTGAGTTATAATCAGGTCTCTATTTATTTACTAAAATTATTTCATGATTACCACATTGTTTATGTGAGTCTTACCAGTTATTGCTTAAAATAATAGTTGTACTGGTTTGTTGTTGTTCGAGACGACAAACTATTACTCATTATGATTAAAACATTCATTTTGAAGTAATTAAGCAATTGCTAAATTCATAACTTGATTTTTAAGTAGTAACAAATTGATTTCTAGATATTTTTGTTAAGTTTAAAGTAATTCGAAAACTTTCAAGTTCAAGATTGAATTGAAGTGTCAAAATGCCTGTTATTAAAATATTTCAACTGAAATTAAATTGTTCTAAATATTAAAAACAGTCTGTTGAATTTTGTAAAGAATTAACGTAATTAAATTAGCTATTAAGGAAGTGTGTTAAAATAATAGTGAAATATTGTTATTGTGTATTGACCTCACAATGCCCGCCATCTTAAGTGCGTTTGGCGTTGTGTAGTCAAGCATTCTATTACGAGTTCTCTCCGAGGCAAGAGTTCTTAACAAATTGTAATCTTGTGAGTACTAAATTTAATATTCACTTTTACTGTGTTGCTTTACCTAAGCTTGTGCTTAATAATTATAAGTGTTTATTGTCTTGGCGATTAAAAAGAGTGGCCATGAGTTTCTTGCCCGTTGTTCTCATGAGCCCTACACCCTTGTTTTGCTGAACGTGGCAAAAAAATAAATAAATGTAAATTCACAGAAAAAATGTAGTGTAACTTCGACATTCATAATTGTTACCTTGTAGCCTGACTTAAATAAATTTAGTTTGATTTGAGTTGTCGAAAGCGTGTTTCATTATTTGCAATGAGTGATCCATCTATTGAGAATAGTGACGTCAGCTCTGCTGACGTCACAGCTTTTAAAAACCCTGCTAGACCTTCTGCTTCGTTATATACGGTAAATCATGAAATCAATTTTAATTTTTTGTCTCTGTCTATCTGTCTGTTTGTCTCTGAAACAGCTAAGCCGATTTTGAGCAAACTTTCACTAGCAGATAACTGATGTTTTTTTTTTTTTTTTTTTTTTTTTTTTATCGTCCGTGGAATGCGTTTACGCACCTTCCGCGCCCGGGCAGGGCGCGGGTGTGTGGGGCTCGAGCCAGAGAAGCCGGCTCCATACCCACTAAACCCCTGACGACGTTCCTCCAGTACCTAGTGTCGGTGTCACGGGGTTCGCGCTAGCATTCGCCGCGACACCGACAGGTCTTAGCCCGCCAAGTAACTAGGCGGACCCCAGCTCTTTGGGGGAGGACCAGATGGTACATCCCTCACCTCCACTGAGGGGGGCGCGCGGAACGCTTACGCCCCTCCCTCGGGCCTGTGCTGCTCGGGTGGCCGACTAGCCAAGTCAACCACCCGCAGGCTGCCCCCTAGGGTGGCTGGAGGTCTGCGCGCGCCCTACGGCGGCGCCCTGGACGTCTCCTGCGATTTGGGTGGGGAGAGACCACCTCCCTCTCCCGTTCCGCCGCCTCCTTCGCGGACATCACTGCCTCGCAGAAGATGACGGCGGCCTCCCATGCACCCTCGCTCCGGACCATGGACAGAACCATTTCCGGCAGCGAGAGGATTTGGACACCCAGTGCCCCGGTTAACGACCGGCGCTGCTCTACCCAAGCCGGGCACTCCACGAGTGTGTGTAGCGCCGTATCCTCGGGGCCGTCACCGCAGTGGTGACAACAAGACGTCTCCTCCCGGCCTATACGACACAAGTACCTCCCGAAGCATCCATGCCCGGTGAGGACCTGTGTCAGCCGGAAGGTCAGGGCGCCATGGCGCCGCTCCAGCCACTCCTCCAAGATCGGGTTTACCGCCGCTATTGCGGCGTGCCCTGCACTCGGTCGCGCAAGCCGTTCTCCCCAGTCCGCCCTTAGGACGTCGCGGAGCTCCGACCGCCGCGCCTCCACCTCTCTCGGCAACGGCCGAAAGCCCCGCTCCAGAGCCTCCCCGCGCCACTGGTAGAGCGACGCGAGGAGTCTGGCCTCCAGGTCCCAGGGCGGTGATCCGGCCAGGAGGCTTGCCGCCTCAAAGGAGATCGTGCGGTACCCTCTCGCGACCCTGACGGCCATCACCCTCTGCGGCCTCCGCAGCAGAGCGCCGTTACGAGCCGTCAGGTTATGACCCCAAATGGGGCTCCCGTATAGGGCCATCGCCCGCACGACCCCCATAAAGAGCCTCCTGCAGGAGGCGTTTGGCCCCCCCAGATTGGGTAGCAGCCGCGACAACCCTGCGGCCGTGCCCATCAATTTAGGGGCCAACCTTCGAAAGTGTTCTCCGAAGGCCCATCGGCCGTCGAGGACGAGGCCCAAATACCTCATCGATTTCTCGACGCCGATGCGGACGCCTCCCACTACAATGTGAAACCCCTCCGGCGGCGCGTTCCGAGGCCCGTAGAAGAACAGAGCCTCAGATTTGTGCAGCGCCACCTCGAGGCCCAACCGCCGGATCCTACCTACGACATGCGCGACCCCTGCCGTTGCCAGAACAGCCGCCTGCCGGTGAGTCGCTCCCCGAGCGAGGACGAGCGTATCGTCCGCGTAGCAAACTACGCTTACGCCGGGGAGGAGCACACCGCGCAGCACCCAGTCGTATCCGATGTTCCACAGGAGCGGGCCGAGAACCGAGCCCTGTGGAACACCGCACGACATCTCCCGCCGAGACCACCCGCTCGAACCTGGGTATACAACGGCCCTCGCCGTCAGGTATGCCCCGACGATTCGACGGAGGTAGGTCGGCACCTGATGGTAAAGCAGTGCCTCCCTTATGCAGCTCCAGGGCAAGGTGTTGAACGCGTTAGCGATGTCGAGAGACACCGCCAGCACCACCTCACCCCGTGAGACCGCTTCCTCCGCCAGAGCCTTTACGCGTGCGATCGCATCGACCGTGGAGCGCCCACGACGGAAACCGAACTGGTTGTCCGCCAGATCCGGTCCCACACCGACCAGATGCTCGACAAGGCGGTCAGCCACCACTCTTTCGAGCAGCTTTCCGACCTCGTCGAGCAACACAATGGGCCGGTAGGCGGACGGGCTGTCCGCCGGGCGCCCCTCTTTCCGGAGCAGAACCATTCGCCCGGTCTTCCACCTGTCCGGGAATTGGCCCCGCTCCAGACACGCGCTGAACAGGCTCCTCAGTCGGGGCTCGAGGGCCTTGAGGGCTAGGACCCATGCACGGCCAGGAATGCCGTCTGGGCCCGGGGCGGTGCGCTTGGCTTGCAGCCTCTGCACCACCACCCTCATTTCCACCCGGGTTACCTCGGGCACATTTTCGTCCGTCGTCAGGTCCGCTTCAGGCACCAGAGGAGGCGCAGCCATAGGTGGGGGCACGTGCTCTTCCCTTTCAGGGAACAGAGCGGCAACCACGTCCTCCAGCAACTGGGGCCGGAGACTCTGGGTCAGCGGGGGAGCCCAGGAGCGTAGTTTGCCCCTTACCATAAGGTAGGGACGCCCCCATGGGTCCGCATCCAGAGTCGCCAGCAGCTCCTCGCGGGCGGATGTTTTTGCCCGCAGGATACCCAGCTGCAACGTCTTCTTGGCCGCCCTGTACGCCTCGTACAGCTCTTCCTCCCTAGTGGCCGCGTACTGGTCGCGGCGACGCCTACGTCGATGTCTGGCATACTGGCGCCGGGCAGCCACGCACGCGCCTCTAAGTTGCGCGAGCTCGGCCGACCACCAGTACACCTGACGCTTTGCAGGGCGAGATTTCACCCTGGGCATCGCCGCGTCGCAGCACTGCGACAAACCCTCCCGAAACCAATCAGCCTCTGCTTCTACGTCGGCAGGCCTGTCGGGCACTGAAGCCCAGGCCTGCACGATAGAGGCCTCCAGGAGGGCCTCCCTGTTGAGCTTGCTTAAAGCCCAGCGCGGACCTTCCCAACCGGGGCCCACAGGAGCCGGCGCACTCGAGATTTGGGTGGAGACGTCGAACCGAATGTACCGGTGGTCCGACAAGGTCTCCACCTTCTCTTCCACGCGCCAGCTGACAACACGACGTGCAAGAGCGGGGCTTGCGAACGAAATGTCCACAATCGATCCGCCCCGCTGACGCACGCATGTGTGCACATTGCCCCGGTTGAGGACGAGCAGGCCAGATGTTAAGGCCCACTCCTCCAACACCTCCCCCCTCGCGTCCGTAGACGGGGAACCCCAAGCCGTAGACTTGGCGTTGAAGTCCCCGAGGACTAAAACGGGGTGAGGGTGGAAACGACGGACGACTGCGTCTAGGTCTCCGAGGAAGGACTCGAACTCGGCGAGAGATCGGTTGGGTGAGAAGTAAACCCCCACCACGGCCATACCGGCAACGAAAACCGCCGCACACCCCGACCCCCTGGTGATGTTCTCAGGGAGTGGAGTGCCGGCGCCAGCTCTAACAATTAAGGCCACCAAGCCGTCCAGATCTCCCACCCAATCCCCTCTGGGTGGGACGAAGTACGGCTCGGCGACCACGGCGATGTTTATTTGCCACTGCGCCATACTCTGGAGCAGCAAATCCTGAGCATTGGCGCAGTGGTTTAAATTTCCCTGGAGGAAGCGGCATGGAGCCATTAATGGGCTTCCATTACTGCCTCACCCTCATGTTCGGACGCGGCGTCAAGTGGGGCCGCTTCCAGTGGGACTTCAACGTCGGATGAGCCTGCCGCTTTTCCCTTACTGCTTTTGAGCGCGGCGCAGGCTCTACTGCCAGCCCGATGTTCGGCCGGCCGGTCCGCCGCTGCACAGATGATGCAGTGCGCAGTGGACGTGCAGCTCCTAGCTATGTGGCCCTCTTGGCCGCAGTAGATAACTGATGTTTAGAGTAACTTAGGCTTACTTTTATTTTAGGCAACAAATATTGGGTTTCGCAGAAAAATAAAGCCACGCGGACGAAGTTGCGGGTAACAGCTAGTTTATATACTAATTATAATAATAATATTTTATCACATACACACAACACCATCTAGCCCAAACTAAGCAGAGCTTGTACTATGGGTACTAGACAATGGATAACCATACATATATACTTTTTTTTTGTAAATACAACCTCGACATACCGTGTCTCTTTGCGAACTAAGCTATTAGTGGTTCTATAACCAACTATTGGTCGTTTTTATATAAATAATAATAAATTAGTATTCAGGGTAGACGCCGTTTATCATCCATAGTTACCTATATACCGGTCCATCAAACACTCATCCCCATAGCCCAAAAGTATTAGAGTACATATGTAGCAATAGTCCAACGCCTGCTGCGGCTTGTGCCGTTGTAGGTGTCCCATCCCATTTTAGATTAAAACTTTCGAAGGGCCTCTTCACGTTGGACCTTTGTCTCCGTATAAGCCTCCAAGAGGGCCAGATATTTTTCTAAAATGTTAGAATAATATCTGTGATAAGAGAAACATAAAAATAATAATAATAGCAACCTTGTGTTAAACTTTCAGCGTGGATAGGCTATAGCGGCGTCACGCTAGCCCAGTGCGAATTGGCAGAATTCACATATCTTTGAGAACATTATGAAGAAGTCTCAGACATGCAGGTATTTTTTACCTCGTTTATAATTTACATAATAACGTAGCATACTTAATGCCTGAAATAAATTGAAATTAAACAACTTCATACGGATCTTATCGCGTATTTTATTTTTTATAAAACACTATTATTAAATTATTTTGAAACTTTAAACTACTTCTGTTAATTTAAATAGGTTAAATAGAAGTAAACAGTAACTAGTAAAAGTGTTTAACAATAGTAGTTAAGAGTTTCAAAATTATGTAACAATAGGGTTTTATAAAAAATAAACAACTCTATAAAATACGTATAAAGTTGTTTAATTTCAATGTATAACATTCGCATAAACGTAAGTAAGTAATAATTATTATGCCTATTTTTACCTCGGGCGGGCGGAGGGGTTATGTCGGGCTCACCCGGGGAAAGATAGAATGTTCTCGGTTCCTACCGGCTAAACCTACCACGGCGTTCCTTCACACGGTCTTTGGCCAGGGCGCAGGGATCGCTCGCGCATTCATCCTGCAGCCCTGGCAGATCTTGGCCACCACTGAATCGTGTCGGCTGTGTCCTGGTAAGGCGCGCGCAGAACACGACGCGCCGCCGTTTCAGGCCTGGTTTTGTACGAGCAATAGCCTGCCCTAGGTGCTGTCGCCCCAGGCTAGCGCTCATGGGGGCCGGAGATCGTGCAGAGCCCTACGGCGCCAAGTGCGTCGTCTGCGGGCCAGAATATTGGTGTTCTTCGCCCGTTCTCTTTCCGCCACCTCCTTAGCGAGTATTACTACCTCGCAGCCTACTGCCTCCTAAGACGACGGTTACCCATGCGCTCTCGCTACGCTCCACCCCGATAACCGCGACGAGATCACGGCTCTCTTCTACCCAGGCTTGGCAGTCCTTCAGTGTATGCTGCGCCATGTCCTCGGGGCGGTCCCCTCAGTGATGGCACTGGGACGTGTCCTCTCGGCCAATGCGACACGGGTACTTCCCGAAGCAGCCATGCTCCGTAAGTACCTGCGTCATGCGGAAGGCGAGGGCACCGAATCGCCTCTGCAGCCACTCCTCCATGATGGGTCTTACCGAGCACTAAGACAATATTATGCCTAAAATAACTGTTACACCTAAAATTAAATCAATACTAATTCCTCCATATTTATTTTAGTTTAAAACACATGATACTTCATAAATTTTCAATTACTTGAAGTTTGTAATATATTCATATTTAGTAAACTTCAAGGCGATATAATAACTTTTAAACTATTAAGTCGTATTAAGACTGTCTATTTAATATGGCGTCTTCGTACGTCGACAATAGTATTTAATCATGTGACTTGGCCAATGGTTCCCGATAAGTATGGTAAGGCTTCACTTCACCGCATTAACAAAGACTTAAAGTTATTCAGCGCTTAAGATTGACTGACGAAAAATAATTTCGGAGTTTGTAATGTTAGCGCATTTTAACTAACATCTGGAAGAGATATTAACACAAACAATTGTGACAAACGCTCAGATGCATATCAACTCATGTGATTGGCTTATTGAATTAGCAACAGCCAATCATATCACATAACAAGAGGTTGATTAAGAACAAGCCGTAAGGCAGCTTACGAAAGTGTAGGCAGAGGCTTTTTTCTCATGTGATGAAATAAGACACTTCAGTGGATAGATTCAACAAAACGTTTATTGCCCTTTAGCATTTTTCAACCACTTCACTAGTTTTCCACTAAACTTAATAGTTTTTGTAATCAAAACGATCCTTACCCTGCTAGCTCACCAATGAGACAGCCGTTTTGCAAATCAACATCATTAATTTATTCTATTTGCCGGAAATACATTTTATTTCACGACTCATATTATTACTCTTTTATCGACTTATAAAATGTCAGCCTCGTAACATATCTAACTGCTAAATTGTATATAAAACATAATACACAAATATAATAGTTAAGTATACAGAAAATAGTATAAAATAGATTTATTAAATAAACACATAAGAATGATTATGTAGTCATAATTACAACTAAATGCAGTAACCTAATTATAATCATAAATTAATTATAAATAAATACAAAATCATTACACTCACATCTCGCCAACCACGTTTTAGGTAACACGTATGTAACACGTAATACCATACACTGCTCCAGACCCTGTGTTGCTTTTTGCTCTAACCGGGTTTTAAACCCGAGACCTCCTTCACAGCAGTCGCATTTTCTACCGCTGCATCATCTAGGCAGCCTAGTGTGATGTATGTGTCTTAATTATAATTAAATATGTGGGTAGTGCATCATCAATGTTTCTGATTGTAAAATACTCGGCAGTCTGCGAATATATGCTGTGCTACCAAGACGTCGTTTCATTCCTCACTATACGTACCTACCTACTTGTGAATATATCAGTGGCGACGAGGATTGAACAATTCGCGTGTAACTACGAAGTCATAATGTCCATCGGAAAAATTGCCGCGTTTGATGTGCAGAAAGACGATTGGCAACTGTATGTCGAACGCTTAGAACAATATTTTGTTGTGAACAAAATACCGGACGACCTACGTGTACCAACATTAATAACCGTTATGGGGGCAGAGAGTTACGAGTTGTTAGTTAACTTGTGTACACCGAAAAAGCCGAAAACGGAAAGTTTTGAGCAATTATCGGAGATTATGAGTCGACATTTACAACCTAAACCAAGTGAACTGTCTGAGAGGTATAAGTTTAGACACAGGAAACAGAAAGAGGGTGAATCAATAGCCGAGTACGTGGCGGTGCTTAAGAAGATGACAAAGACTTGTGAGTTTGGCAGTTGGCTCGAAGAAAGTTTGCGCGATCAATTGGTGTGTGGAATAGCGAGCGAGAACATAAGACAGCGGTTATTCGCAGAATCTAAGTTGGATTTCGGCAAGGCGTACAAACTTGCCTGCAGCTGGGAAGCTGCAGAGAAAGACGCAGCGGCAGTCGAAGGACCGAAGCCAACGGTGGACACGGGTGCATCTATGGTGACGTGTCAAGCGATGACGGTGAGACGGAAAGCTGTGGGTGTGGCGGAGCGCGACGGGCAGCGCGGTGTTTCGCGGCAGAACGTACGTGAGCGGCGAGACGGGCGAGAGCTCGAGCGGCGCGCGTGTACCGAGGCAGCTAGGTCGGTGCCGGTTGAGCGGGCTCGGCTTGCGGAGCGAGTTCGGCCTCAGCGGGCGTGTCGGGTGTGTGGCGCTAATCACAACGAGGCAGCATGCAAGTTCTCGCGTTACGTGTGTAGGGTTTGCAATCGTCAAGGACACCTACGGCGTATGTGCCCCAATTTAGTGGAGCAATATCAAGTAGATGTGCAAGTCAGTAACAGTGATGCCGAAAGTGACGAGGTAATTTTTGTTGATGTTTGTCAACTGTCGATTTTAAATTACAAACCAATTTATATAAACTTAAACGTGCATAATAAAAATATAGCTATGGAATGTGACACAGGTAGTGCAGTATCATGCATTAGTCAAGAATGTTACAACAGACTATTTCACGATCTTACCCTACAACCCTGTAAATTAACCTTAAGATATTACACGGGCGAAACTGTTAAACCATTGGGTATAATAAGGCCCTTAGTCAGATATAAAGATAGAAGTAAATATTTGGAATTACTTGTTATCGAAAAAGGAAAAACTGTACTTTTAGGGCGGCATTGGCTAGCGGCGTTAAAGATACAGCTTCCCGAGTTTAATTATAATGTACATAATTTGGTGCAAAATAGTGAATTTGAATTATCCTCTTTCAGTTCCAAATACTGTAATGTGTTCGCGGAGGGTCTCGGGCGCTTCACGGGCGGCGCCGTGAGTATACATGTGCGGTCGGGCGCGCGGCCGGTGTTCATGCGCGCACGGCCGCTGGCCTACGCGCTGCGCGAGCCGGTGGAGCGTGCGCTGGACCAGCTGGTGCGCGACGGAGTTCTCACCCCGGTCGAGCGTTCCGACTGGGCTACACCGATAGTGCCAGTGGTAAAGAAGGATGGTAGCATTCGAATCTGTGCTGACTACAAACTCACATTAAATAAAGTTATAGAAATTGACCGTTATCCTTTGCCGAGGGTAGAAGACTTATTATTTCGTCTCAGAGGGGGTGAATATTACAGTAAAATCGATTTGTCTCAAGCGTACGCACAATTCGAATTGGATGAAACTAAGAAATACACAGTGATAAATACTCATAAGGGACTATATATGTACAACAGGTTAGTGTATGGATTGGCATCTAGTCCGGGTATTTTTCAAAGGCGAATTGAACAATTATTCGCGGGTATGCGAGGTGTAGGTGTATTTTTAGATGATATCGTTGTAACGGGGGGGGTACGAAATCGGACCATATAAATAATTTACATAAAGTTTTTCAACGGTTGCAGGACTATGGACTTAGAGTAAAAAAGGAAAAATGCGTTTTCTTTTCAAAGTCGGTCACGTACCTGGGTCATATTATAAGCAAAGATGGGGTGCATACGTGTCCAGAGAAAGTAAATGCAGTGAGGGATACACCGGCGCCTACCAATACTACAGAGTTACGGGCGTTTATAGGTCTAGTCATGTATTATGCAAAGTTTATTAAGAATGTTAGTACTATTCTCGCTCCATTGTATAATCTTCTTAAGTCGGGCACTAAGTATGTTTGGAGCGAGGAGTGTCAGAATGCTTTCGTGATAGTCAAACGCCTTTTAATGGATAGCAAGGTTCTAATTTATTATAATCCAGATCTACCGCTGGTGTTGACGACGGATGCGAGTAGTGTGGGTGTTGGCGCGGTAATATCGCATATTACGGCAGATGGCGAACGCCCGATCGCGTACGCCTCGCGGTCACTTACTCCGACTGAGCGCGCATATGCACAGATAGACAGGGAGGCTCTGGGAATTGTATTCGGTATTCGTAAATTCCACCAGTATCTGTATGGCCGTCACTTTATACTTCGTACAGATCACAAACCTCTGACACATATTTTTGGTAATAGAACGGGTATTCCTGTTATGGCTGCTTCGCGATTGCAACGCTGGGCGGTACTTCTAGCCGGCTACAGTTACAATATCGAGTACATCGCGTCGAATAAAAACAGCGCAGACGCTTTATCGCGCCTACCGTCTAAACGTTATAATAACTTAAATAGGTTGCAATTAGAAAATACTTACGTCAACTTTGTAGAAAATTTTTTACCGGTCACTAGTAATGATGTCAAAACAATGATACCCAAGGATAAAATATTGTCTAGGGTTATGTTATATATTCAATCAGGCTGGCCATCAGATTGCCCTAATAATGATGAGATTAAGCCATTTTTCTCTAGGCGTAATGAATTATATATAGAATGTGGGTGTGTAATGTGGGGCTACCGTATGGTAATCCCACAACTATTACAAAAACAAATATTGAAGCAATTACATAGCAGTCACATGGGTATTGTAAAGATGAAAAGTTTAGCTAGGAGTTACGTTTGGTGGCCTAACATAGATAAGGATATTGAGGAAATTGGTAAAAGTTGTGAAACATGTGCAGCGGAAGCGAGGGCGCCCCCGCGGGCTTCGATTCAACCGTGGCCGTACTATGCTCAGCCGTGGACTAGGCTCCATATTGATTTTTTGGGTCCGTATCGAGGAATGACCTTCTTAGTATTAACGGATTCGTCTTCAAAATGGTTAGAAATATTTGAAATGCCACGTACTACCGCATCTAATGTTATTAAGGTCTTGCGTTCGACTTTCGCTAGGTTCGGATTACCAGAACAGCTTGTATCAGATCAGGGACCACCGTTTACAAGTACCGAATTCAAAAACTTTCTTACTAATAATGGGATTAGGCAGTATTTTTCACCCGCTTATCATCCGTCTTCAAATGGTGCCGCAGAAAATGCTGTGAACATCTGCAAGCGTGCTATTAAAAAGGCAATTAGAGATCGTGTAGACGTGGATTCGGCTTTACAAACATTTCTGTTGGCTTATAGAAATACAGTGCACTGTACTACCGGTGAGACACCCTCAATGTTGCTACAAAAGCGAACGTTAAGATCCAGATTGGATCTATTACGGACGAATCGTTCAGTAGGTGTTAGGGTACAAAGTGCGCAGCAGAGACAAATCGATTCTGCAGGTGGAGTGCCGCGAATTTTTGATGAGGGTGAACCTGTTTGGATGAGAGATTACGGCTCTTCAAATAAATGGGTAAAAGGTACTATTTCAAATGTAGATAGTGCTCGTAGGTATTTGATAGCTAGGGATAACGGTCAATTTGTCAAAAGGCACGTAGACCAAATACGGCGGCGATCCCGTGTGTCAATCGGTGGCCCTAACACGGATGAAGAGGAGACGTTAAAGGATGAGAGCTCCGTCCCGCACGCGGGGGAAGATTCAATAGCGTCGGGGAAGAATGAGGATGAATGTAAGGATGCAATTAATTGTGAGAGGAATATGCCAGAACAGTTGATAAATAGTGAAGTTGAGCTGGAGCCTGTACAGCCTCTTGATAAGTCACCTGGTTTGTCAACTGAGCAACAAAAGGAGTACCCGAAGCGAACCCGAAAGCCGGTTATAAGATTCCAATGTACTTGAAATATTTTTAGTTTACTTAGATATAGATATATACCTATATAGTGCATTTTAAGAAGAGAGGTGTGATGTATGTGTCTTAATTATAATTAAATATGTGGGTAGTGCATCATCAATGTTTCTGATTGTAAAATACTCGGCAGTCTGCGAATATATGCTGTGCTACCAAGACGTCGTTTCATTCCTCACTATACGTACCTACCTACTTGTGAATATATCACCTAGCATAACTGAATTTGATATAATTGCGGTTCAAACCTTTGTTTGTGAGGTTTTCACATAAACACAACTAATATTACAATTGCGAATGTAAGTTCGTTTGTTTACTTGTTTGTTACGCTTTCACCCCTTAAATACTCGATTGAACACCATAAAATTTTGCATAGACCTCCAGGGGTACAAAAAACCTAGCATCCAGATAGCAAGTGAGAAACGGCAATGAATTGCCGTAAAACTTTGAGTTCGAAAAAATGGTTCAAGTAATATGCAAAGGTCACGTGATACCACGTGACCTTGAGGTCAAAGGTCATAGTCATTTCGGGGGTATATCGACTATGCTAAGTCGAATGACCGTTGACCGCGAGTCTCTAGCTCTTACGGTTCTTGAGTTGAAAGTTGTATAACAGACAGACGGACAAAGCTGTTGTATAAGAGTTTTTTCAAACTCTAAAAATAGTGTTTCGTTGGATAGCTGATAAGCTATTCCTCGAGAATCATGTGTGACTGTACGAATGTATGTATATGCAACTACATATACATACAAACTTCGTAAACTTCACACATACAATTCAAATACAAGGGAAGTAAACAGCAATGTTTATTTATTGGTACTTCCGTCATCTTTCACGCGTCTGCATTGTCATCCCTTCGTTTGTTATAACAGACAAATAAAGCGGAATGCTGAGCCGTACGAAAACTGTGACGTAGATAATATTTTTATTCTTAACAATCTTTATTGAATACTAGATGTTGCCCGCAGCTTCGCCTACGAAAGTGCTGGTTAGATATTAACAGGATTTTTTTCTGGGTAAATGGTACCGTATGTCCTTTTCTGTACGCTTGACAAAGTGTATGTCTTCTCCCTAGCCTTTATTATTCCCAAGTCACTTGGGGTCAGCTTTTTAGTCTAACCGGATTTGACTGGATATCAGTTTTTACACGGAGCGACTGCCATCTGGCCTCCGCAACCCGAAGGCTAACGATACCCAAAGGCCAGACCGGTGTCAGGATATTAGAGGGCTGACTTTTCAATAACGACTGCCATAGATGTTTATGGCAGCCGGGACCAACGGCCTAACGTTGTCTCTGAGTCACGGAGCAGGCGATAATTGTCAATCAATACGCACATAATTACGAAAAGTCATATAACGTCCGAAAGTCAGAGGTGCGCGACGTAGGTTCGAATCTGAGACCCTCTGCATTGTAGTCTGTTGGTCTCCACACTGAGCTATCCTGACAACGTGTATGTAAAATGTTATAATGTTCAGTCGAGTAGGTAAGGCATGAAAGCGTCACAGATAACCAAACTTACTTTTGCATTTATAATATTAGTTAGGATATTCAGTTTAATATTAACTGGAATACTCACAATAGTAATGATTCACGCGGTCCTCCATAAAAAAGCTATGTTGCAGTGTAAGACCGCCCGCACATTGAGCCTCAAGCCGCGGCCACTAAACGCGACCACAAGCTGCGGACGAGTTTTCAAACATTTTGTTTAGTATCGGCGCAAACCGAACGTTCGAGTGGCTGCGCTCGAGCCACAAGCTGCGGGAGTCGCCCGAGCTCGCTACTTGTGGCCGCGTTTTGTCGCTCGCATCGCGCGCACACTCGACTACAGTAACCGGCTTTTCTCGGCTCCCGCGTTTCCACCAACACACATCAGTCTTGCTGCATGCACGCAACCGAATGCACGTCACGATATCGGCGGATTTTGATGTAGATGTTTTTAGTCAAAAGTTCTTTAGCCAAAAGTAGCGACTGCGACTGGTGGCTGCGTTTAGTAGCTTGACTGAGCCACTAGTGGTCGCGTTTTGTGGCCCCGACCAGTGGCTTAATGTGCGGGAGCTAAATACGACCGCTGTACATGATTTATCATGTTCGATGCCCGGATCGAAGAAAATGAATGGATTTTTACAAACAAGAAATTATCAATAACAGTGCGAAATAGCGAACTGGGACCTAAAGAACATAGAATTATACAAACAACAATCCCATCGGGGATATATACGTAAGACTATGACTGTATCGTGTTGAAAGCGAGTAAGTAACTAGATCAAACCAACACTTTTCCAATCACTGTATAAACTAATCATATCGGACAGGCATCCATGAAGTCTGGTCGAGTGACGAAGGATTGAGCAGCGTAGACGGAATTTTATGACAATCTTTTCCTCCACGTCACGTAAACAGTAATCATATGGATATAGTTGTACTGGAAATGGCTCACAAAATAGAACAAAACAATATTTATAAACATACAAAGTCTTATACTTATACCGCTGAAAGGGTAAGCAGACTTCTGCCTACCTATATCTATACTAATATTATAAAAAGATAAGATTTGATGTTTGGTTGTTTGTAAGTATTTAACTCAAAAATTAAACAACCTATTTTAAAAATTCTTTCACCATTAAGAAGCTGTATTATCACCGAATAACATCGGTTATATTTTATTTAAAAAAACAAATACTGTAACTAACGTAACCTAAAGTACTTTTAGGCGAACGAAGCCGCGTTTACCCATATTTTTCAACGCCAGCGTGTACACACATGCATATGTGCCCAATGCGACTGCAATTTTCTTATCAGAAAAACTTATAACGTTGCTTGAGCCGGTAAGAGTTAGATTCCCGGCCCAAGACACGCAAATCCCTACATGCTGTATTCCTTTTGATGTAAAAGCCAGCTATCAGACATATAACTTCAAGGAGTCAGCTACTTTCGCCTTCAAATTAAACACTTTATACGGATTTTGTCGCGTTGTTTATTTTACTTTAAACACTGTTATTACATAATTTTAAAAACTCTAACACTACTGTTATTGAACTTTACTACTATTTAAGCTAAATATTTTCTAATTAAAACTATTTATATTTAAGTTTACACTTTGCCCCGACGTTTCGGTTGCTTTACAGCAGCCATGTTCACGGGGAGACTAAGATGGTAGTTGTCCCAACGTTCTAAAGTGTAGCTAGTGTACTTTCGCCAATTTCATTTGGTAAATTAATTGTCTACCAAATACTCAATCATCACTATTGTTGTGTATACACATATTCAAACGAGATGGGTGTAAAAACCCAGGATTCAACCTCTTCATCTTCATGTGACCTTTTTGTTTTTTTTCCTCAGCTTTTTGTAATGTCCCACTGCTGGGCAAAAGGTACTGTGGCACTGGACCAGTAGGAAGGCGGCGGGGCCGGTGCAGCAGGAAGATACATGAATTAATTTTAATAACTGCATATACTAACATAGTTTTAAGTAATTGTCACAAACAAAATATTGATTTAAATATGAAATAAATGTTTGTTACTGTTATTATATAAAAGCCTCTCCCTTGGACTTTCAAATCACTCTGTTGGTGGATATATTCTGACCTTATGACTCCTATATCTCGGGGGTCTTTTGACCCATATTTAAACTCGACCGAGGGATGACCCCAAAGTGTCTGCACACCAAGTTACAAGTCAATCGGTCCAGTGGTTCCGAGGCTATGCCTGTCACTATCAGACAGACACACGAACCCACATAGTGTTTTCATTAACCTCTTCGAAGAAGACTCGGCGGTTAATAAAATGTAGTCTGTGCTGAACCAACACAGAATGGCTGAAATAACTTTGATATTATGTTAGCAGTGTTGTCCTAACTAATATTATCAATGCGAATGAAAGTGTTTTAATTTGTTGTGTTTTCACGCCTTAACTAATTGACCGATCATCATAAACTTTTCATACAGAAAAAGACAAGTATTAAAAAAACCTTCCCAGGCTTAAACTTACATCCGGTTTCTGAAAGGCGATGACATGTCAATATTAAATTCATGTCAATTGATTTGATTGACAATTGCTAATTCAGTTAGCCAATCACAGCAGTTGACGTGCATTTTAACCGTCTGCTAACTAAATAAAACTAAATTAAAAACGGGGGTTAATGTTTGAATAAAAATTACAGTGCGTGCGTTTAATTATTAAAATTGTAAAATAATATACCGCGTATTATTTGACGCTGATTTACAAAAATAATCAAGCATGCAAAAGCACTTCATATGAATTAATACTTTACAGAAAAAAGGCCACTCTTAAAAGCTTTGTGCAATTTATATTCAAATAATGTGCTATAAATCTTTGATAACATTAAAACCAGTGGTGTTAATTTGATGAATTGCAGTTTAGTGTGACTGGCAAAATGCTATAATTTTAAGCTTTGTGACATACCTAGTATGCATATTTTAATATGTTAACTGAAATAAATGTAAGTGAATTAATTTTAAAATGGAATTTATATGTACTGGTCCTATTAATCTGGCCTTGGTCTCGTGACTTCAATTTATGAATAATAATAATAATATAATAATATTTCAACTAATACACACAACACCATCTAGCCTAAACTAAGCAGAGCTTGTACTAAGGGTACTAGACAATGGATAAACATACATATACATGTCGGAGGAAGCTATGAGTCGGGTTGATTGTTGTTTGCACGTATAATTCACAATATAAATTATCTACATTTTAATTACTTTTAAATTCTTAATTAAATTTTATTTGATTTGTTAAATTATTATATAGCTCAAAAACCTTATTAATCTAATAAAAGTTATGAATATCGTAATTGACGTAACGACCAATCAGAGCAGAGCATGTGCTTGAGTGGGGTCGAGGCGCCATCTTTACTTTAGGAAGGCCGACAGTTATTGAGACACATTTGAGTGATAGCGACTGATCAAGCCGGAACGTTGAGTTGTGAGTTGTGTACAGAAAGTAAGATCAGTGCCCTGAACCCACTGCTCGGTCTTAACTATTATTTTTCATTCGAAATTATTTTCAAGTAAAAATATTGTTTATTCTAAATAAAAATAGTGTAAAACCGGCATCGTTGTGTTTTGTGCTCGCATATTACCCAGATGACACCCACTAAACCCGCAACCACTAATGACGTTGCCATAGAGAACAATACTTCTCCGACATACATATACTACTTTTTGTAAATACATAGATATATATACATAGACACACCCAGACCGAGACAAACATCATGTTCATGCACACAAATGTTTGACTAGTGCGAGAATCAAACCCGCGACCTGAGGCGTGGCAGTCGATTACACTAACCACTAAGCCATCGAGGCCGACATTCATCATCTTAAGGTGTTGGATTTGATTTCGAGATCGCGCAAAGTGCTCTTAAGTTTTTTTATTAGGAATTTCTTAGTAACAGCAAGTTGTCTGGATATACATACATATATCTAGTAGACGACAATAGGCATTAAACATTAAGACTCTTCTGTTAAATTGTAGGTCTAACATACCTCTGCTTACCCTTTTAGGTATATATCCACCGTACCTGGTAAAAAAGTGAATAAGAATCTAATGGCATTTAATATTACCTACTGCTTCGCTTTATCCATGTGAATCCCATGGAAATGCATGGCGGGATAAAAATATATTCTATGGATTACTGCAGGACATGGTCTATTGTTCTACAAAGTTTCATCTAAATCCATCGATTGATTTAGGCGTGATTAGGTAGGTAATAAATATTCAAACATATTCACAAACTATAACATTTATAAGTTTAGATTCTACCATCGGCTTTGCTGAGTTAGATATATGCCCCAAAATAACACATACCGGGATACAAAGAATTTTATGTATTAATTAAAAACATTATCTACTTGTGTACCAAGTTGCATCTAAATCCATCCAACGATTTAGGTGTTATCGGGTAACGAACATTTAAACGTCTTTACCAAAGTAGGATTGACTAAGATATTATATTTAGTAGTCTATGCAGCACTAAAGAACTCTCACTAATGATGAAAGTTACAAAACCAAAACTTCAGAATCCTTTCTCCATGCGAAACAGTTCTAAAAACTTGAACAATTACAATCCATTAAAATTCCAGTCACAGTAGAGATACGACTTGTACTGTTCCCCTCCCCCTATATTTCGTTTCTACATAATTGCATCTAATTTTGGCTAAGTATTTCCTTCTTCCATTACTGAGTTTGAGCCACTTCCAGCGACACCATTTCCTTAATACCCCTCCTCGATAAACATGCCTAAAGGGTGATGACGTCATAATTCCGTTCCCGCATATCTCCTGTCTCCTTCCCACACGATGTCTCTTTCACACTTCAATAAGTATTTAGGACAAGATTCAGGAGTATGTCTGGTTCTTCGTAATATTATTAGGGCGGAAAAAATGTGTACAAGGCATCACCTATAAAATGTGTATTTTCTTACTTATATTGACCTACTGGCCTTATTCTACGTCGAGTGATTTAAAGACGTAGTCTTAGTACATCATGCCGTAATAAAATACTTAATTAATAATAACACTAGTGATTTATACGGGAACTGTCCAGGAATCCAGGACATGTTCTACTTGTGTGCCAATACTCATTCAACACCGTTCAACGGCTTACGTATGATTGAGTTACAAACATCCAAACATCCTCACAAACTTTTTAATTTATAATTTTAGTTTTTACTCGCCGTTTCACTCATTTAAATCCCGTAGAAATGCATACTCAGATAACAAGTATTCTTTGTGCCAAATTTCTTCTAAATCTGTATTATTTTAGGTGTTGTTCCGGATAGAAAGGGAGGGTGAGATTAATTGGACGAGAATTTGGGATTTGACAGTAAAAGACAGCCAATGAGGCAATATCCTTTTTTAACGTGGGACCTGTCATTTTACGAACCCTTCTATGTGAAAAAAGTGGAGCAGAGAGGGTAAGTCGGGATCAACCGGTAAAAGGTGAAAAGTTCCAGATGATCCAGTGCCTTGAATGGAGGGCGGATTTTCAGGAACTAAAACTGTTTATGTGGCAACGAGGTAATGTACTTTCATAACTGTAGAGATTTTAGGGCCTTAGTAGTATGAAGGTCTCCACACATACAAAGACGTTCTAACTAATGATACGAGATGGCGCTTGACACAATTATAATTACCCTATATAAATTGTACTAGATCTGGACTAGCGCAAGCAAAGTTTTCGATAGCAACCGTCGGGCATCGGTCCGTTAGGAACGATCAGCCAACGAGGACAGTATTCCATGCAGGATGTTTTTGTGTATGTTCGTTGTTGGCATCTCTTGACTACTGACAACTTTACCTCGTTTATGAGTGAGCGCACAAGGCGGCCATCCCTTTACTCCATGCATGACCAAATCTTGGTTTTATATAACTGACTTTGCTGCGCCGGTGCTATGTAAACTAATATGCCTCTAACCGGCATTGAGATTGTAATATCAATGCGGGCGCAACCCGGTTTGGTACCTAGTTTACAATGAGCCTTACTTTTGGTCCATAAAGCCGTCCAAAACGCTCATTAGTTTCCCGTCCAAAATTTTCAGTGTTAATCTCTTTATGCGTAAGGTTTTTTAATTAGGAGCAGTTTTGAACCAGCCTCGTTAAAACTACATAATCTCTCAGGTGTAATAAGTATGATTTTAATGGAAAATATTTAAAATCCCGACATTACGAGCAAACTGGTGTGGCCTGTAATAAACATGGATTTTTATGTCTTAACTTTAGTCACGGCACGCGATATTTTATATACACGACTTTCGGGGGTCTTGACAGTATTTAGAGTTTTGAAAGTATTCGAATAGGTTTGATTATTTTATACGTTACTACGTACATTTATAATCTCACAGTTATAACACCGAAGAAGTCGACGGTGTATAAAAGCGCCATTTTACCAGCTATGTTATTAAGTTCCACATTATAGGGGGTGATCCTATTATTGTTTGACGTGCATGCTTATTGCTGAAAAACTTCACTCAGCAATTGCATATACTATTTTCGCATGCAGTATATCTGTCGCTGGCAATTTGAATGATTCCGCGTTTTACAAAGGGCGTCGTCCGTTTAAAAACGCTCGCTGTTTTAAAATATGCCGATTGGATGTTCTTTGTGTCCATTTTTTGAATGTTTCTAAAGTTCCTCGCAATACAGGAATTATTCCTAGTACGGAAGTCGACATTTAAAAAAAATTACAGCACATCATACGGTTTTATCACGGAATATTTAAAAAGCACTTTTTCCCTTTTACTAGTCCCAAAGTAATCCTAAACTTGAGCAATACACGAAACTGATATTTATTTTACGAAGAGCCTCGGGGTTAATTCAATAAGTGAGAAAGACAAATACTCGATAAAGAGCTTGGCTCCCTCTTGGTGAATATTTTAACCCAGTTCCTTGAATAAACAGGGAATTCTCGTCTACGTAATTGTCAGGTACTGACTCGGTAAATAAATATGTTGATGTTATAGGATAAACATGTTTTTGTAGGTCTCCGGTGATAAATTTTGTGCACATTGAGTTATTTGTATTACATAAAGAATCAACTAAGTCGTTTGTAACCCGCATTGGAGTGCATGCTAGCTTACTCGGTCTGAGCCAGGAGATTACTGGAACGACATACTTCAACGCTAACTAATATTATAATAATAATAATAAGAAATGATCATCGATGTCACCATTCCGCATGACGGGAATCTTGTGAAAGCTGAAAAAGAAAAAGTTTTGACATATAAATATTGGACCTAGCTCACGAGATTGTCGTCATGTGGCGTGTGGACTCGGCGATCATAGTGCCGATAGTCATTACAGTCAATGATTTAATATCTAAGAGCCTCGACCACCACCTGCAGAGGCTCGCGTTAGATGGCTGGATCAAGTCCTTGATCCAAAAGGCAGTACTACTTTGACACGGCGCGTACTTTGACGGGCCCTAACCACCGGCAGCTTGGATCTTGTTCCCGATGTCAGTGGGTCATTTCAGTTTTTATATTTTTAAACATCTATAGTTTTTATAGTTATATTTAAAAATGTAATCATTAGAAAAAAACAGTAATAAAGAGTATAATAATAATATTGTATCACATACATACAAAACCATCTAGCCCAAACTAAGCAGAGCTTGTACTATAGGTACTAGACAATGAGTAAACATACATATACCTATATACTTTTTTTTGTAAACACCCAGACCAAGACAAACTTCCACGTTCACGCACACAAATATTTGACTTGTGTGGGAATCGAACCCGCAACCTCAGGCGTGGCAGACGGTTACACTAACCACTACGCCATCGAATACGAATATGAGTTTGTTTGTTACGTTTTTACGCCTTAACCACTTGATCGTGAAATTTCACATACTTACACGTTATCAGGGGTAGAAAAGTATATAGGGCACGTTTCATCCAGAAAAAGTAGGTACTGTTCTCGAGAGATAATTTTTTTTTTCTCAATATAATCTATACCATCGCGAAAAAAGCTGCGGCCATACTCTAGTAATTATTAAGCAGAATTAAAATCTTGCACTCAAACGTGTCATTACAACAATCGCCTTTGTGATTTAGATTTTGATTTTTTACTTCATTTTTAAAATCCCCAGTTAATTTTATTGACATGATTCCTTACTATCGTTGGACCCATGGTTTTATAGTCCCTATGGTAATATCACATCGTCTGCCAGTCTATCAGATAGTAAAGGTTCGTCCATGGCTTATCTTTATGGCCTCTTCACCTTCAACGCTGTAAATGATGGGATAAAAGGAAATCTAATAAAGGATGTTTTTATAGCGGGCTGTTTGTTTTTCAATTTTAATTAGATTTTTAATAATAGATCACGAAGGTTATTAAACGCGGAATTTATTACTTAAAAGATTATGTTTAATTTTCCAAAATCTTATTGGTCTCATGGCATAAGCTCACGCTTAATCCTGCGTACACTTATAAGGTGCAGGGTCCAATTGCTGGGTCAGACGGTATTCGACTCGATCTTCTGTTGGGCAATAAAAGCACAGAGTTAAAAAATGTGCTTTGCAGACAATACTACTGTGTATCAATTGGCATCATTGGCAATACGGGTTGGTATCTATTGGTCCCCTGAAATTCGCACCCTGTGCCCATTCGTCCCCTCAAATATATGAAGTGCCCACTCGTCCCCTAATATATTATTTATTTAAAAATAATTTATATTTCCTATTCACTCTGCTAATTTAAGAGCACCTGAGCGGGTGCCGAGTTTATAACTATTATTCCAGGGGACGAGTGGGTACCTTAAAAATAAATTAATATTTATTGGTCTCCTACCAGGGGACCAATGGGCACCTATATAGGTGCCGAATCTACAACTTTTATTCTGGGGGACGAATATTAGGGGACTAATGGGTCCCGACCCAAGAACATAAGTAAATACATTGCCTACGTCTTCAAATATATAAAGGTGTGAGAATGTAGGAACAAATTTTTTGTTATGATGATGCCTTGTTGGTCTGACGGCGATCTTGGAATTGATGCGTACAATCTGCTACTGAAAATCCTGTTGGATTTTTAATTTACTCTAACCAGGTAACAAATTCGACACTACACGATCATTCACAGATCCGCGAGACCATTGATAATTAATCATTGTTATTAACTTCGATTAAAAAATCTATCAAAACATGTTAACGAAACAAAATCTTTAACATAAACATTAAGTACCATATGTCAAATCGATCACATAAGTTATCCAATCTGTCACGTTCACGCTCTTTTGATTACAATTTAGGAGCCTCTCATGGACCAGCAGCGAATAATCCATCATTCCCCCTCCCCTCCCCTCCCTTCACGTCTGAGACACCTTGAAAAGTGTTACGTCATCAGAATCTACTTTTTCTTATAAGGCGAGTTGTATACAGGGGATTAGATCGGCTAACAGGCATAAGAAATAGTAATCCTACTGAAATTAAAACTCATATGAAGCAATGTAACGTTTTACGTATTCATGGAAAGAGAGTTACTCTAATACGTGGTCTTCCTTTATTTTTATTAAAAAGGCATCTCCTGCACTAGTAATGTTGCGTCGTAAGGGACTTCACAAACACTTAAACAACGGACGCAATGAAAACACGGAAAATCTTATATGGGTCACATAAATTTTTGTCCCGTATAGGAATCGAAGTCACAACACTCACCGCGGCAGCAGTGGTGAGACGACAACATGAATCACTACGCCATCTGTGTTAGTCGTACCTAAATAGCCCTGAAAGACTAGGAACAGGTATATTATATCCACATGTCTCTAGGTAAGTCCTCCAAGCCGAATTTTGATCACGAATCATTTTGATCATTTGCCAATCCTTGCGGAGACCGTTGGCACAGGAGACATTATAGTGCACAAGTGTGAGCGCAAACTCAAGCGCCCTCTCTATTCCAACTCTCCGTTCCGATGAGACGGCAATCCAGCATGACTGGACAGAATTCAGTTTTCAAGTCACAGAAGTGTGCAACACCGCCAACTTCTGACAATTATTTGACAGAAACGCCGAATAATATTTAGTTGACAGTCGCATTCAATACCACCGCCACCGAGGCACTTAAATAAACTTTCGTAAAAGGAGGGCCTATTGCCTTCATATTGCCAGACTGCCTACTGTCACTGTGATTTTTTGTAAAAGACAATCCACTAACACTTTGCTTATAACATTGGACGTCCCAATTGCACACGTACTTAAGCCGCAGTGTTTCAACCAACGAAGAGATATTAATAGCAGTTAATATTTAATATTAAGCTTTTAAAAAGACTTGGTCACGGGGAGACTTGAAGCGAGCTTCAATCAACACATACTTCAAGCCGCGAACGAAGATAAGTAAAAAAAAGAAAAAAGACCATCTTAGTCTCCCCGTGATCAGGGCTGCTAAAAAGCAACCGAAACGTCGGGGAAAGTGTTAACCTAAATATAAATAGTTTAAATAATTTTATTAGCTTATAAATTAGTAAAATTCAATAGTAGTAGTGGTGTAACAGTATCAAAATTAGTTAAAACAGTGATAAATAAACAACGCGATAAAATCCGTATATAGTAGTTTAATTTCGATTAATAACATTCGCGTAAACAGAAGACAATTTTATAATATTAAGCTTACAATCCGAACTAATAATTTAAATGTGAATGTTGGTGAGCGTCACGAAATTTCTCATATACGTTGTCAGGTACATAACACGATATAAATTATCTTTCATCCAGAAAAAAGTTCTATCCTCAAGATAAGCCGCGGTCAAAACTTAGTTAGCATTATTATTGTTAAATTAAAATTCTATGATGTGATTACATCTTGCAATAGGCTTTACACCATGCCCTAATGTAAAAGAAGTCTTTTAAAATTAATAATAAGAATTATTCTGCTACTCGATTTACACACAAATTGAAGGCACATACACAAAGTTCACTCATAATCGACACAATAGCATATAGTAGCACATTCGATAACACTAATGACGTTTTACTAACAAGGCATGGTATATAGGTAAACAAGCACAATTGCAAAACAAATATAGCTAATTGAGTAACCGTGCAAATGGCACAATAATTAAAATGGTCACCTTGCCAGTTGACACACACTATACAATTGTACCCACTTCTTCTCCCTAGCCTTTATTATTCCCAAGTCACGTGGGGTCGGCTTTTCTGGTCTAACCGGATTTGACTGGATATCAGTTTTTACACTGAGCGGCTGCCACCTGACCTCCGCAACGCGAAGGCTAACGATACCTTAAGGCTAGACCAGTGTCAAGATATTATAGGGCACTGACTTTCCAGTAATGACTGCCATAGATGTTCATGGCAGCCGGGACCGACGGCTTACCGTACTCTTCGAGGCACGGAGCAGGCGAATTGTCAATCTATACGCAAATAATTTCGAAAAGTCATATAACTTCCGAAAATCAGAGGTGAGCGACGTGGGTTCGAACCCGAGACCCTCTGCATTGCAGTCTGTTGGTCTCCCCACTGAGCTATCGCTGCTTATACAATTGTACCTATATTGAACAAAAATGTATTATCTACAAAAAGTTGTTAGACATTCGCAATTTGTACACATAGGAACATAACCTAACTAGTAATATTATAAATGCGAGTTTGTTTATTTATTTGTGACGCTTTCACGCTTTAACTACTCGACTGATTATCATGATTTTTTTGTTGTTAGGATATAGGGTTAAGGATAAGGTTAAGGATATAGGGTCCGTTTGATCCAGGAAAAAATACAGTAACTGATCTAACCCAACCTGACCTACATTTACGCGAGTGAAACTCCGGCCAAAATGTAGAACAATATAAGACAACGAATCTTAAATATTATTCGAATTGGTAATTATTTAGAGGTGATAAATACCTACCTATTTATTTCATGACGTTTTGACCGATCATGAATCGTCACGGATTGGCTTGCGCCAGTTCAGCGAGGCCTTGATGAAATGCGGGTTTCGGCAACTACCCTCATTTGATCGTTTGGATTTAAATTTGCACTGACGGTACTTCGACACACAACACTAACGACGTCTACATACTGACGAACTGAGACACTGCAGCGATGTTTACATTAGCTAATGACTGGATTCCAAGATGTAGACAATCGGTAACTATTCCGGTTGAAATTGCGATATTTCTTTATCAGCATACGAGCATTTTATTCAAAGGCCGAAATCTTATGATGTATTATATCTTGCATAATATTCTTTTAATCTCAATACATCATTTGTATCAGATACTCCTTATTTCTAAAATTCTTGTGTAAGTACTAAATACTAAGACATCATATTAAAATCCACAAGCTTTTGATCACAAGATCGATAACGTTAGCATTGGACGTACACCTATAATATTTTAGAATATCAAGATCAACATCCAGTTTACACAGGAGTTGTGTAACATACCTTATAATATATTCTTTTTTGCACCCCTTTTTCCTTGTAAATATCTTACGTATCTCCCGGAAAATGTGTCACCGTCATCATTCTTGGGTTGGCTTGAATGGCGCATCGTAAAAATAATTTCGGTCACGAAACGCGCACATAATAATCTTGCAAAAGTGAATTTTCCTTATAGGAATATAATTTTGATTTCTTTAACTCAACCACGAATTATTTATTTTAAGTTTAACATGTACTTCAAAGAAGTAACATTAAAAATATTCTATCTAATATTATATATGCGAATATGAGTTTGTTGGTTATACTTTAACGCCTTAAGTTCTCGACAAATCATGGCGTAGTGGTTAGTGTAACCGACTACAACGCCTGAGGTCGCGGGTTCGATTCCCGCACAAGTCAAACATTTGTGTGCAGAAACATGGATGTTTGTCTTGGTCTGGGTGTTTATATGTATATGTATGAATTTACAAAAAAGTATATATGTATGTTTATCCATTGTCTAGTACCCATAGTACAAGCTCTGCTTAGTTTGGGCTAGATGGTGTTGTGTGTATGTGATAGAATATTATTAAATTTCACTTGCACGATGTTATGGACATATAAGAGGACATAGGACTTTTCATGCAGAAAAATACTGTTTCCGAGGGATTAAAAATTGTCATAACATTTCTCGGTTTTACTCCTGTTTTTAGACATCCAATACGAACTATAGTTATCTCCTTTGCACATTGATATTTATTTCGAGTCTAGCGCGATAGCAATATATCTATTGAAAACGTTTTCAATAATTTTTCGACTGCGTATTTTATCTTAATGACGAACTTTATTGGAATCGCGCTCTTAAGCAACTATGTTATTGCTAAATCGTCTACCCGACTCTTTGCAAAAAATTACGTTATTAAAATCATTAATTTTAAAAACTACATTACTTTTTATTAATACTATAGTAATATACAATTCATACATAGGATCGGTGATTTTGATTGCTTGCTAGAAAGTTGATAAATCGAACTGATCTTGCACCTTATTTATCGAGTCAAGCAGTATTATTTTATATAAGGGAAAAGCGTGAAATTAAGAAATGTGTCAATAAAGGAAAAGAAACTAACTTTCTAATCACGTTGGCAAAGTATTAAAAGAACTTCACCTTACTTTAAAACAACGGATACACATGAAGACTTATATCTGCACGCACACTACCAGAGAAACGTTATACAGGATAAGTAAGTATATCAAAATAATTTATTTTATCGCCTTTAGAGCATACGCTTACAACATTTACTAAAAAACCTTTACAAATCATCCACATTATGTCTCTCCTTACTGTATAAAGATATCTTCTAACTTCAATAACCGTTTAGAACATTATGTCGACGAGCATTACGTAAATATGCCTTCAATGTTCAGATTTATAGCGATTGAGAAAAATATCGCCGTTTATTTAGTATATAAACGATATAAGTGCGTTCCTGGGGTGTAATCCCGAGGGTGCGTGCGAAAAGGTGCCGCCTATTAAGCGATCCCGGATTAGGGTGCGGTTTCAGTTACGGAGGGTTGTTTAAGAAAAGGATTTTCATTTTTTATACTGGACAGGTTATACAGGTAAGGTAGTGAGAAAAATATGATTCGCTTTGTGCTATCGGTTACTAGTCTATAGATGCTAGCGAGTATAATTTGCGCGATACTTTAATTATAAATTATCATAAAGTAGGCCATTGGCTAATCAGCCACTAAACTGCATAAAAAGAAAATACTAAACAATACATAAAAGCTTGGATGAATTCACACAGTAAACCGAAGAATAAGATAATTCCTACTAATAAAATTATAAATTTAAAAGTTTCTGTAAATACATTTGAGTGTTTGTTACTTACTCAATTATGCTTTAAACGTTGAACCTATTCTGATAAAGCTTGGTACAAAGATAAACCATATCGTGAATTAATACATATCATACGTTATATCCAATTATATTATGTTCTCGCTTAATTCACGAATGTAGTGAATGAAGCCAGGGAAGTGTGTCAGGATCGTAGCAAATGGAAATTCGTAATTTCTGCCTACCCCTCTGGGAAACAGACGTGAATCTATGTATGTATGTAATTCACGCAGGTGAAGCCAGAAGCAGATGTTAGTATGAAATAAATACAAAATCACGTGCCAAAAGCCACTAATTTCTTAATTAGCGGTCGCTTCGCAGTCTTCTGCGAAGTTAATATTGACTTGCAAGATTCCCAAATTTAAATTAATAATATTTAATCACTTGGAAGTTTCAAGTGGAAATTGAATTTATGAAGCCAACACCGATAGACTTGCTCCGTTTATGCCGAACAATATATTGTAAAGCTTTAGAAGTATTTAATACCTGATAATGTGAACTACATATTATACATATATATTGATTTGTATATCCTGAAGGATATGGTAAAAATGTATAACAGCTACATTTCGCCATCTATATTTTGTTTAGCTCCTACATCAAAAGAGCTGGGCCTACTGCTATCTGCTGTTATAAAGAGCTTACGTTATATGAAATTACCCTATTATCCTCCATTGGCAACATTTGAGAGCGCTACAGTATGTTACCTACAGCAAAATTCTTAACAAAACAAGAAAAACTACTTATTAAATTGGACGCTAAGCCAATTTAATAAGCAATTGGCTGTTAGCGCAACTTCAAGACCAGCTGAATAAGCGATCTACAAGCAAGGCTTGTGAAGAATTCAGAAACGACGAAAACGTATTCAGTAATATCTGGCACTTGTGTTTCTGAACAGAGTTGAGTTACCGAGCACCCTCACTGTAATCACTTGCGCACATTGGCTTAAGAGCCCTTTCACAAAATTATATCGCTTGAGTTTAGGTAAAAGACGGCAGCATTGTGTATGTGTGCGTAGCTATCCACACATATACAATGGAAGCAGTATAGCGCAATAATCGAGACGGCCGAAACAATCTTGAGCCGTTATAAATAATGGTAATGCACTAGACAAATATTTATGTGCATGAACATGGATGTTTGTCTTGGTCTGGGTGTTTCTATATATAATATGTATGTATTTACAAAAAAAAAAAGTATATATGTATCTTTATCCATTGTCTAGTACCCATAGTACAAGCTCTGCTTAGTTTGGGCTAGATAGTGTTGTGTGTATGTCGTAGAATATTATTATTATGATACTAGTGTGCTATTACATTTGAGGCGATATTATAATTGGTCAAGGTACACGCGTTTGATACGACGTTTTTCACTTGGATTACAAGTCTAAGAGTGTGGTAATAAGATCCATGTTACGAGCAAGTGTGTTGAAAAATATATTATTTCATTAAATCAGTCTTATAAAACTTTATTGACTAATAAATAAAATCACAAATATGTTATGTAAAGTATATATTAAAAATAAACAAGAAAATAAAAACATATTTTGTTAATTAGCAATGACTATCTTTAATGTTCTATATAAATATTTGTCGTAAAGGCATTGATCTTGCCTTTCTAGGGTCTATAATTTCTGGCAGTACACATTCTTGGTAAAACTGAGATAATTTTGGAAGCATTTTTCCTGCCAAAAATCATCATCTTTTTGTATCCTTACTACTTTCAAAGGAAAATCAGGACCAGTCCACACAGCAAATACACATATGTTTTTTTTCGCAATGTGCAACTGACCCTGTACCTGGTAGTACCAGTCATGATTTTGGTTAATCACGACTTGAGACTGGTTATTCAATTTGAAACATTTCAGTTTTTTTGCTTCTATAGCTGTATCAGGATCTATTCCGAAAAGTGAGCTAGGACATTTCACCTCCACTAATCCTGCACTGCACAATCCATCCGGTGTAGCGCCTAAAAACCAATGTTCCTCGTCTATAAAAAGTCCGCATTTATCTATGGTTGTGTTTTCTTGCACACTGAGTTGTGCTAAAGCCTTTGGTTCGTTCTCCCTACCATGTTTTATTGAGGCGATATTTTCCAAGTTGTATGAATATAGAAGGGATTTCACCAGGGCAGCAGAGTTTTGGTTCGCTCGCCTTTTGCAAACCTTCCCAAAGGAAGACGCGGTAATTATGCACCTTCTAAGCTCAAGCCACAAAGAGCTTTCGGCTTGTAATACGGTAGCCCTCTCAATTTCATGGCGTTTAAACGCCTGCTCTTTTAAATTGTTTAAAAATAATTTTTTTGCTTGTTCGTAATCTGCGGCGTACATATCCGGTCTTTCCGTAATGAGCATCTATAGCATTATAATTAATTTTTTTGCGAGCACTACCTCCACGAGCCCTTACTTCTCTAGTATTTTTAGCAAGTCTTCTGGCTTCCAACAATTTCAATGATTTACCTGGACTAGCGTGACAGATAGATTTATAAAAAGTGTATTGTGGCATACCGGTATTAAACGATACCACTGCTGCATAGCATCGTGTAGTGTAGGAATCTTTTAACGAAAAGTTGACACGTTTCCCACCTACCATCTTAGCCACGATACTATTAAATTGCTCTGCACGATTGTTGGTATAGCAATGTAAAAGACTTCGGGAATTGTAGGCGAGTTGAGATGCGTTCTTTTTTAGTTTTAAAAGTAGAGTTGGTATTAGTGGGATTAGATTGGGCTCTTTTTTCCTTTGATCTGTACAATAATAATTGTCACATGCTAAATGGTCTCCAAAGATGTGTTGTGGGCTATTAATAATGTCTTTTTGAAGATTTTCTATTTTATTTGATTCCGAATCATCGTTTTGTTGTCTATATTTAATAGCAGCACGAACAGCAGTACGTAGCCTTTTCAAGCGGTCCATATTTAAAAGTTTACGTTCGTTGAGGGGTATAGCTGTATCTTTTTGTAGTAATAAGTTCTTTCCATTGTAATTCCTCAACAAATAGTTTGTGCATTAAATTTTTTGTATGGGTATATCCGGGTAAGGTCGACTCTCTAATATAGATTTATAAGTACTAGAATCGCCGTCTGCTATTAATGTTTTATAAATTAAATTTCTATCACTAATGGAATTTTTAAAACCTTCAACTAAAATGGTTTGCTCCATGCTGGTAGATGATCCCGAATTATTTTTTGTGCATTTGTGAGCTTTTGCTGGCTGGCCTTTTCTATTGGCTCGGGCACAAACGATGCAATATTTGTTGCGAACGCCAATGTATAGCACTTTACCACTATGTTCACCAATTATGGCCACAACACCATAGAGTGCAGAATAATTATTTTTGTAAGAGCGTTTGCCCCAACAAGCATCTGCTTCGACCGGTATCATTGCTATGCCCGAATTGCTGACATCGCCACGTGATTTTGCGGCTTCAATTTCCTGCTTAGCAGCATTTAACATTGTCTCTTCAGCGGCAGTTTTCCACATGTAGGAAATAGCATCATGTGTTTGACTGTACAATCGAAATGACATTGTTGGCAAATCCATCGATGCAGTGATCTCATTTAAGTTTGAGAGTCCAATTCCTGTAATGATTGTACCTGATACTGCGCCTGCATTAAGGTCGAGTCTTGATTGTTCAGTTGTGTCAGTCTGGGAAGTTTTTAGAACAAAACTAGATCCACACATCATACACTTCAATTCGAATTTAGATATAAGACCCCCCTGTTTCTCTTTTTCGATTTTCAAATAGTTTAATTTGCAGCCGAACTTTTCGCTGTGTTCACTTATACTTATTAATTGACTCCAAAAGTATTTGAAATCAATTATACGCCTGCCATCAACGATGTAATCGTTCTAAAAACAAAAGTTACATTAACATCTAATTTATATTGAAATTCAAAGAAATATAAAATGTTTGAAATATTTACCATCGAGTCTGAAAGTTTCATTGATTCATCATGTCCAGGTTTTAATGGGTCAGGTATTTTTGCCTATAACATTAAAAAGATAATTACTATGGAACCTAATTTACTACTAAAACTTCTGTTTGAAACATAGTATTTCCACGAAAACATACAATATCTGTTATCAAATCTGACTTTCACTTGTACCCGGCACGGCGTCTTTTCTGGAATTACTATCCTCCTCTACTCGTTTCATGCGATTTCTCATTCTAAAATGAAAACAAAATAGCTGTAAAGTTTCGATATCTTCAAATAAGTCATTTTTTACTTATCATCATCAGCGTATATCAGTTAACCCAGTCGGGTTAGACAAGAAAAGGGCCAAAAATCTTGCAAAAGCTCTAGGCAGCAATTTCATTGCTCTAACCTTTAGGAAGAGTCAATGGAAGTGTAAATTTAAAATGGCGACGTAAGTCCGACAGTATTTAATCTCAGAATTACCCTCTTGAATTTAAGAGTGAATCGTTTTTCAGAATATTTTGGCCATTTTTATGATTAGGACTAAGGTTGTTGTAAATGGGATCACTAAAACATTAGTTCTTACAACTTTTATCGTGCGATTTATATTTTTCGAATTAAGCGGGGAAAATGTGGCAGTTTATAATTATTAAAATATCGCGTTTGTTATCAACTTTACAACAGAAATGGATAGGGCAAACCAGTAAAGTACGATTAGCACTCATTTGTAACTGTTGGGTTTGCCCGCAATTAACAAATGCGGATTTGATATTTATACTTAGCCTCTATTTTCCCGCTTAGTTCGAAAAATATATATCGTATGATAAAAGTTGTAAGAACTAAAGTTGTAGAGAATTGCATTGCTGGATGAGGGAATCTGGAAACGGGGAGTACTAGCGTGCATTAGGAGAAGCCTATGTCCAACAATGGACTTAGCCCAGTCAGGTTGACCTTCAAGCGTGTATAAATCTTCTGTAGTTTCTGTCAATATGTAGGTACTTATATGATCGACAACTGTATATAATTATGAACTGCAAATAAAAAAATATCTACCTCACTTCCGTTGCTTTCTTTAGGGCTGCACAATTTTTGTTTTTCCTTTTTTTGATACAATGGTATACAGAACCCATACGCCCCATTGCTAAAACGAATAAAATAAAAACATAACATTATACAAACTGCTTAAATAATACAATTGATAGTAAACAAAACAGTAATACACTTACCGTAGGAAAAGAACCAACGAATCAAAATGTTGTAGTCGCAGTATAACAATGCGTTTACGATATGGACGCTCGAAGTTCGGCACGCGAGACAAAATGGCACAGATCCTTCCTCAACGGGCGCTCGCGCCGTACTAATCGGTGCATGCTTGTGCATCGTAATTTATTCTAAATTAGAGTGGTATTCATATACATTTTATGATAAATTTCATGGAGGGATTTTCATCAAACTTTGAAATTAGATTTCTTGAAGAACATAGTTTATTTTGACATGATTTTATAAATGTAATTACACTTTATTTAAACCAAAAAATCGCAGTAAAATAGAGATAAAAAACGTAAAAAATGGCCTCAGATTTTATTTTTTTACGAAATAATGTTATTAATATTTGATATTCTAGTACTGTATGTGTCAACAAAATTATATATCTGATACGATACGTATTTTTTCCAGTCAAATTTATAAATATTAGTGATAGATATGAGAGCATGAAATTAACTCTGCGTTGTTTTTTCAGTAAACTTGTTGTGGGAGATTAATCACCACAAAGCAAACAAATATTTTTTTGTAAATGTGTTACATGAAGTTTCAATACGAAAGATCGGTCTATTTTTTACATGTATTTAAAAATGTCGGAGTTTTACCTAAGATGGTAAATTAGGCGACTGAAATCTTAGATATTCGCGCAAAAACGTGAAATGGCTCTTAATGTGAAAAAACACATGCTTAACTGAACTAATGCACGATACCAACCAGGCTGGCTGAACGCATAATTCGTAAATAAAATATATTCAGACGAAATAAAGCCTTAAAACAAAGTAAATTATGCTGAAATACAACCATGTTCGGATAACAAGATTTACAAGCGCGCCTAATTAAATCAAGTGATTCTTACCGACTCAACTTTTGTACAGAATTCAGTTTGTTCTAAGATATTTAAAAATAGAACTTTAAGCGAGAGCCAATGTTGGTTCATTTACTTTATATTGCTGAGAGTTTTGGAATATATAAATGAGATGAGATGTAGGCTTTGCTTAGCTTAGATTTATACTTATATTTTGTAAAGCTGAAGTTATTGTTTGTTTGGAACTACCAGTCAAGTTTGAATAGTTATTATTTTTATGGCCTACTAGCTTGATAGCTAGTAGAACATACAAAAATTTTTCAAGGTCGAGTACTTTTTCTGGGTAAAAGGTACGTTATGTTGTTAATTGTACCTCGGAAAACGTGTATAACATGTAACAACAAAATAAACTCCACATACGCATTTATAATATTACGATCTAACAAACAAGCTGCGAGCCTTAGGAGCGGAGCGGATGAAACTGCGGGCTAGTTGATACTATCATCAACTACGTCTCGTAGGAAAGGAAGCAAAGGGACTCCCACTTAAATCTCTTTTTCCCGCCAATCTTTAATCGCCACAAGGGTAGGCGAGAAGAATACGTCGAGCTCTCCAGAGACCTTGGACCTATCGACTAAAACCACCATGGCGGGCCACCTAACAGCTTTGTTTTTTTTTTAATGATATGTTGGCAAACGAGCAGATGGATCGCCTGATGGAAGCGATTACCGCCGCCCATGGACACCCGCTACCCCAAAGGAGATACAAGTGCGTTGCCAGCCCTTTAAAAAGGAATGAAAAAGGGAAAGGATAGGAAAATGATCGGGGTAACTGGGTCTCCGGCTCTCTCACTCACTAATACGAAACGCAATAGTACGGGTACCGTTACTTCACGCCGGTATTCTGTGAGAGGGTAGTACTACCCCGGTCGATCAGGCCCATTCATGCTGAAACTAGCGACGATGGGTCGCTGGAACTGAAACTACGTCATCCCCACTTAAACCTGGGATAACGCTCAAATTAGTCAACTTGTAAATACCCCCGCACTAAGGCGATCGTAGTCATAAAAACTTTTATTGTTTCTGTGGCCCGTAGACTGATATACCAATAACAGTGATAAAAAAATAAAAGGAAACAAGTCGAACCATCGACTTGATAGTCAAGCCAAAGTATAAGATTTTATTATAATCCTTTTGATTTTATTATAAGATTTTATTATTTTTCTTTTATTATTATTAAAGATTTATTATTATTATTATTATTTTACCCGCTAACACCAACACCCCACCGCGCAATCTGTACGGACAAAATACTTACATTACGCCTTTGGAGTTCTAGCTTTGGAGCTGGCCAAAAATAAATGGAAGTTGTGTGTTGCCTAACACACACGCACACTGCATGAAGTAGCAAACAAAAAAGAATATTCTTTTTGTTTTTCTTACAACGTGACCTTTTTGTACAAAGAAAATAATTTTACGCTCTCGAAGAATTTTACACTCAATTGTTCAACGTAAATGTTGCGGAGGTAATGTGTAAAGAACAGAGTATTACGGTAGAGTATCTCAAAAGGGTGATGCAGAGGTCTATCATACTTACATTAGGCCTGTTTTGTTTGGTTCCCACGTAATAGGGTGCGGAGGTCAGAGAACACAAGAACATAATATCGCGAGTAAATCGATATGACATTTGATTTTTATTATTTTTTGGTTGTCGTCGGCCTTTGAACTGTCACGCAGGTGTTCAAAGTTCAATCTTAAGGAATCAGACTTTGCAAAGTTATGTACGTATTTAATATTATCGGTCGCTATAACGCGTTTTATATGTGATATAGTTATCACATATAAAAACGCGTTATAAAAATTATCACAGCCTTATTACACTGAAAATAATTCAATGCGCAGCAGTACGACAATGACATGACAACAAGTATTTTTTTCACAACATTATGCAGTAGGTTTTAGAATTAAAATGTGGTAAAGAATACGCTGACCTTTTCGTAAGCAATTATTATAGCCTGTGTAATTATATCATATTATGGACGCCATATTTAATTTTTGTATCTTCTATAACTACTTATCCATATAGCATCTAATAATGTTTGATTGTTTTCTATTTCGTGGTTATTCATTTAAGCCAACAAATCGAAAAAAAACAGCCACTGTCATTCAAATTTACTTTTTTCTGAATACCATTAGTCCCTTTTCATTAATCTTTAAAGTTTTTTGAAAGGGTGAAAAAGTTATCTGTTCCATATTTAAAACGAAATTTGTTTGAAAAGAGAAAAACTTCGTTCGAAATGCAAAGGACAAGAATTCAATAAAATCTTTATATCGTCTTTTAATTTTATTTTTTATACTTTCTTATTCCCTAGGCTGCTATTAGGCTATGGCTGGACTGAAGGCTACAAATGCGTAGCCTATGATTCCTTGCAACACTAGGTATATCACTTGCGCGTTGCTGATCCTTACAAAAAGTCGTTATAGAGCAGCGATAGCTCAGTTGGGAGACCAACAGACTGCAATGCAGAGGGTCTAGGGTTCGACCCCACGTCACGCACCTCTGACTTTCGGAAGTTATGTGACTTTTCGAAATTATGTGCGTATTGATTGACAATTATCGACTGCTCCGTGCCTCGGAGAGCACGTAAAGCCGTCCCGGCTGCCATGAACATTATATGGCAGTCGTTATTGGGAAGTCAGTGCCCTATAATATCCTGACACTGGTCTAGCCTTAGGGTATCGTTAGCCTTCGGGTTGCGGAGTTCAGGTGGCAGCCGCTCCGTGTAAAAACTGATATTCAGTCAAATCCGGTTAGACTAGAATAGCCGACCCCAAATGACTTGGGAATAATAAAGGCTAGCGAGAAAATAGGGTACAAGGTCAGAACAGCATCTCTTTAAAGAGACTGAATACCTTCACAATAATCACAAGCATATGTGCAAGTATGCCTGTATGAGTGTGTAAAATATCTTTAAATGAAATATCGGGAGGTTCCCAGCTTTAATATTTTAAGTATGTTATTAAATAGTTATAGCACAAAACATATAATGGAGAATCGACTTCTTATAATTCTTTTTGTACCTGTATAATTTTTCGACCCTCATCATCTACTGAAAATGTATTACTAAAACTCATTACACATTGACTGACCTGTGAATGGAACGGGCGAATATAACAACCGCCTCACTTTGCTTCATATTTTTGCCACTTGACGAGGCTGTATATAAATACAATTAAAAATCTACTGCATAGTAGCAAAATCATTTAATGATAGAAAAGTGTCTCAATTCCACTGAGATTTGTTACCTATGTGATCTCCAACTGCACATTGTTTATGAAAATTTCCCACCAGAAACTTATTACACTTTGACTGGTCATTCAATCGAACTAGGCAAGCCGAAGCTTACGGCCTTTATAAATACCATTAAACACATTCAATTTAACAAATAAATAAGCATCGTGACTAATGCATTTTAACTTGAGTTCGTATCAGTAATTACATAATACCCGGGACTCATAGGCGCTTATAATGCTTTTCGATTTTCCATGTTACCTTTCTGCAATAACAGCATACACATTAGGAGTTTACATATACTAATTGTACAAGCCCGATACAACAGCTGATATTAAATCACGTGTCATTTAATTATTCAAAAATACAGTAATAGTAACACAGCCAGTCTTTACATATCACTTAAGCTGTCAAATGTTGAAATACCAGAAATAATTGACAACCGGTCAACCTACAGCAGAATAAATGTTTTTGATTATTTAAGAATACAGCCACAGTTATACAGCCAGTCTTTTCATATCACTATACCTGTCAATCGTTAGAATGCCAGACATAAACAGAAACAAAACCAGACAGCTGAGGCCGCCGGGGCGTGCCGCTGTCACTGAATAGGAAAAAAATTGTGAAGCGATTAAAGTAGCCTAGGTAAGTTTCTAATGCCATGATATGCGTTACCTTATCCACCAATTGCTAGAGCAAAATATATTCTACTTACTTTACTTTATAGGAAACCAACACAAAATTATTTGGCTGGAATCTTTAGAAAATTTACTCGTCAGTAAATGAAAAATTACTGATACCTGCTAGCATTTTTCACGTCAGATTATGGCAAAGAGTATAAGGTACTGGATTGAAGCCATTTGGATGCCACTTTTAGCCTTATAAAGATAATTATTTAAAGTTAAATTTCAATTTAAGTTGAATAAATGATTATTATTATTATTCTCTTTATTTAAATATTTTCAATATATTTTTCATTTTTAAATATACATATATCTATAAAAATACATTTAAAAATATAAAATATATGGTACCCCACCGGCATTGGGAACAGGGTCCAAGCTGCCGGTGGTTAGGATTCCAGAGATAGGAACCTCCTCACAATGCGTGCTGTATCTAAAAGCACTGCCTTCTGCATCAAACCCTTGATCCAAGCACCCAACGCGAGCCTCTTTAGATGGTGATCGAGGCTCTTGGCTATTAGACCATTGACAGATATGACTATCGGCACAATGATTGCCGAATCAACATCCCACATGTCGACAACCTCGCGAGCCAAATCAAGATATTTAATTTGCTTATCTTTTTCAGCTTTCGCGAGATTGCCATCATGCGGAATGGTGACATCGATAATCAATGCGCGGCGCTCTGATCGATCTATCACCACAATGTCAGGTTTGTTGGCCACAACAGTCCTGTCTGTGATGATAGTTCGATCCCAGTACAACGTGACATGACCATTTTCGAGAACTGATTCAGCTACATACCTGTAGTACGGCACTTCAACATCTACAAGTTTGTATTTCAGAGCAAGTTGCTGGTGAATAATCCTGGCTACTTGGTTATGTCTGTGCAAGTACTCGCCGTTAGCAAGACGAGAACAACCGGAAACTATATGCCTGAGGGACTCACCAGGTAGGTGGCACGCCCGACAAATGTCAACCGTGCCATCCCTCAAGATATATCTCCGGTAGTTATTCGTCTTGATAACTTCGTCCGCAATAGCACAGACAAACCCTTCGGTTTCCCCAAAGAGGTCACCGAAACGTAGCCAGTTCACGGAGGCTAACAGGTCTACATCAGCTCCATATAGAGCCTTGTAGAACCTACCGTGAAGCTCCTTGCTCTGCCATACATCCCTGCGATCGTTAGTGCTAAGTACTACAGGCTTGCGCCAGTTCTCTTTAGCCAAACTGAGCGGGGTGAGTCCGATGTCTACAGCAACTACATCCCGATGCATACCCACGTCTGCCTGAAGAAAGTATTCTCTGAGGTTGCATACCTCGCGGTTATGAAGGGCCTTGGCATTCAGAAAGCCTCGGCCTCCACATTTCCGCGGGATATACAGTCTCATCACAGACGAACGTGGGTGATGCATATGGTATGCCGTCAAGAGTGTACGGACCCGCCGGTCCAGGGCATCCAGTTCAGTCTGAGTCCACTTAAGTATGCCAAAGGAGTACATGAGCACCGGCATGACCCAACCGTTACAAGCGCGCACCTTGTTGCCACCTGATAAAAGACTATTTAAAACTTTTTTCAGGCGACCAAAGAAACGCTCCTGCAACGATTGCTTCATGTCAGCCTCATTGATACTTAACACCTGTGACATACCCAAGTACTTGTAAGTATCGGTTACAAGAAGTGATCGTAGGTTAATGGAATCCGAAAGTTGTGTTCCTTCGGATTCCACTATCCTGCCTTGCTTTACATGGATGACAGCACATTTGTCCACACCAAAATCCATACTGATAGACTTACTAAAAGTTTCAGTTAATTTAAGTAAATCCATCAATTGCAATTTAGTGTGGGCAAACAACTTTAAGTCATCCATATACAACAAGTGGGATATCACTCCACCACCTCTATGTAACCTGTAACCTAGCCCTGAACCCTCTTGTAATGTACTAAGAGGATTCAATGCTAGGCAGAACCAAAGAGGACTCAGGCTGTCGCCCTGAAATATACCCCGCTCAATTCTTATAAATTCGCCATTCCCAGGGATCTGTCGACATCCTGGATAGCTAAGAACCGTTTTCCATTGCCCCATGCATGACTTCAAAATGGTGCGCAGAGTTGCATTTACTTTATACAACTCTAACACCCTCAAAAGCCACGCATGAGGCACCGAATCATACGCTTTCTTATAATCTATCCAACATGCCGCCATATCCCTTTGTTTACGGCGAACCTGTTGGCTAATGGCCATATCAATGAGGAGGAGCTCCTTAGTACCACGAGCCCCCCTCTTACATCCATTCTGAGAAGCTGACATTATTGAATTTGTATCAATATGTTTAGATACCTTGGCTCTCAAAATAGATGTAAGAAGCTTATAGATCGATGGCAAACATGTTATCGGTCTATAATTGCCGGGCTCGTTGGTACTACCTGTTTTATGGAGTAAGTGGGTTATTCCCGTGGTCATAAAATCTGGTAACGATCCAGATTCTAGGGCAGATTGAAATTGAGCAGCCAAACAAGCATGTGAGCTACGCAGCCATTTCAGCCAGAAATTGTGCAGTCCATCCGGTCCTGGCGATTTCCAATTTGATAAGGATCGGACCGCACTAATTACATCCTGGCTATCAATGACCACGTTTTCCATTTCTGGAATTAGCTCACCTGCTCGCTTGACCTCCCGCATCCATTCCCCCTCAGTGTGGCCGACGGGTACCGACCAGATGTTCCTCCAAAACGTATTTGTAGCATCAGCATCTGGTAGCCCCACATCGGCCACACATTGATCTGGTCGTTCCCAGGTTCTATAAACCCATCTTTGGTCACTTTGAAACGTGCGGTTGATGACATACCGGTGCACGCGTTTTTTGTATCTGCGCAGTCGATTTGCCCATGCATAGACTTTCTGCTTCAGGAAGTCAATGCGCTCTGTGGCCCGAGATACGTATTCATGAGGACTGACACCAGTCCCCAGAAAAGCCCGGCCCACATAGCGCATTACCCTGGGCCGTGTGTTCCCTGCCCTGAAGCAGATCAGCTTACCGATGAGTGTCCTTGCCTCAGCAATACGCCGTTCAATCCTGCACTGCCAGGCCGGGGTGACAGATGTTTGTCGTATAGCAGGGACATATGTGGGTAACTTGATGCCCGCTATACGACTTGCCGCCACAGCAGCACAGTACAGGATCGAATGAGTATCGGCGAGATTCTCGCTATTATCTAAATAACTAGATAATAGCGAGTCCAGGACACTCACCAATGCTATATTTTTTCTATGCATAGGTAACCGAGGCAGACGGGGCCGAATCGTAAATTGCATGTACCGGTATTCCTGAATCGCACTTTCCAAAGCATCCTTTACCTCCTCCTTGTACTGAATACTTACATCATTTGTCATGTCATCCACCTCCATGCTGGCACTATTGCCCGTCCGCGTCGCACCAGGTGATAATTGCGTAACTGCGGGTTGGATGCGAATGGCATGGCTCGTAGGCAAGTATTCTGAGCGTAGCCTATCGAGCACGGTATCATCCAACTGTCGACTGCGTTGGATAACCCGCACTTGATCCGATAATCGCTGTGCTGAAACGTTGACGCTTGGTTCAAAGGCCTGAAACAGAACAAGCATGCGGCTGCGATACGCAGTGAGGTTAGTTCCTCCCTCTGTAGCCCCAAAATATGCCCGCATGACGTTTTCATTAATGGATTGAGTCCATCGCATGCGGCGCACATCACCACCGGCAGCGGGGGCCCGGTTCGAGGTCGGTGGGCCTCGGGGTCCCAAGCGGGTCGGTGGCCGGCCTCTTCCCCGCCGACGTGCAGGTGACGGTGACGAAGGCGGAGAGAAATATTCGTCGCTCGAGCTCGACGCAACTGCAGCGGCCGGTGATTCTGATCGATGTACCGACGGCTGCGAGGCGGAGCTAAGCGACGAACCCGGAGGTGGTAGCGGTGCGGCTCTAGATCTGGCTCTTGTTAACATCTTGTATTTTATTATACTTAAATTCAGTCTCTGTGAAAATTTTCATTTTTGACGTTGTCATTTTATTTGTAATATTTAATACTGATGAATATTTGATTTTATGCCTGTAATTTTTTATGTTTATTGTGCAAAGCGTCTTATTGTTTTTATATGATTTGAAAATAAATGGTTTATATCAAAAATAAACTTTAAACTGAAAATAAAATATTTTTCTCTAAAAATACATAGACGTTTCTTAGTGTTGCCAGATTTTATTATTAATATTATTATTATTATTTATTTTATTATTAATATTATAACGTGTACCGAGTTTAAGAGGAATGGTCACTATACATTCCTATCTTAAATAAGTTGTTAGTCTTTGCCCTGGATGTATTAATAGCTTCGTCTATCTGGTAAACCCACTGAGAATGTAATATTGCGCACCACGCTTCTACCTGAGACGAAAGTAATCTTAAGTAATATTATAAATGCGAATGTGATTACGCTTTCACACCTTAACTACTCGACCGACGATTATGAAATTTCGCATATATCAGGGAGCTTACATCCAGAAAAAATACTATTCCTGAGGTATAGTCGAAACAAGTCAACTAACAGATGGCACTGAGCGCAATTAACAACGTCAGTTCGACAATACAAAATCCGTGTCACCTGATACTCGCTAAGCGCAACCAGTAGTCAGTTGAACAATATACATAAGTGTCATTTTTTGTGTAGTTGAACTCCTAAATTTGGCACAAAGGGAGTGTTTTTAGTAGGTAGCTTCGGTTCCATGCTTTATACATAAATCCGACCTCAAAATACTTGTAAATAAGCATCAGAAAGTACTAAAGCTAACCAGGGAGTCATAAAAGTTTAAATAACAAGAAATGTTAAAGTCCCAGTGATACATGAATAACTACAAACAGATTTAAGACGTCAACTTCCCAAGATTTCGTCCTAACCTAAAAGTTTTTACGTCAAAACTTTTTAAGACCCGCTAACAAATATACTTTATTTTGTTAGACAGTCGTAACTATATTTTGGCACGTTTAACTTGAGAAAAGAATACGTATAGTGTATTATAAAATATACATATTTTACTGCTTGCTGCTTATAAACTTTGTTAATGGGAAATGGTAGTTTCAAGCAACGAGCCTTATGGGAAGTAGCAGATCACGCCTTAAATGGAAAAATTGTATTAATAGTTTAAAAAAAATTATATTTATAGGAGCTCCCAGTAGATATTATAGTACTTAAGTGTTTGTGAAAACACAAGCGCACTCTCTTAATCCGACGGGACAGCAATCCGACACGACTGGAGAGAGATGAGGCGCAGTAACGAGGCTCTACGTGCTTGTCGAGGCATGGGAATATGCAACACCGCCTTATTTATTTATTAGCAAGTTACTAAGTAGGTTATGTTAGCTTAGGTTATATAACAGGTTTTTTTTATAAAATATAGCCTATGTTAATTGGTGATAATATAGCTTTCTAATGATGGGCACGCCACGACTGTGGCGTGGTTGCCCCGCCTGGGCTTCGCAGCGCCATGAGTTGGTCGCGGCAGTCGGAATGGTTGCTCTGTCGCTCCCGGCCATGGTACAGTCCATGGTCCGGAGTGAGAGGTTGTGGAACGCCATCGACTCTTTCTGTGAGGAAGTGTCATCAAGGAGGCGGCGGAGCAGGAAAAGGATCTCTTGAACCCTCTCTGCAACCGCAGAACCGGGCGCTGGAGGGCGCAAAACGACCTTTAGCCACCATGAAGTTTTACCTGGGGGTGGTGGGCTTCGTGGGCCTGCCCGCTACCCGTTCAGTACCAGGTTCAAGAGGCAGCGTGCGTGTTCCCACGCGCACCTTTATGTCGTGTCTAGATTCCACTTCCCCTCCTCCCCCAAAAAAGGCAATCTAATGCTAAAAGAATTTCGAAAATCGGTTGAGTCGTTTTTGAGTTAAATACAAACAAACATTTGACTTTCCTCTTTATAATATTAACTTTCCTCTTTATAAAAGTATAAATATAGCGGGCTGCTATCAAAAATTTCTTACAGAAAACCCAATAACTTTTTGGTGTCCCATCTCGGGATTCAAACCCTTATTCGTTCATTGTTTGCCATTTATCCGTTTAAAATATTTCATGTCGATTTTTGATTTACATGAAATTTGGCCATCATACCAATAAGAACCATTAATTTTTTCTGGGTTAATAGAATACTATGCCTTGCAAATAGTTGTTAATATTATTTAGGACATAAAGGACACACGAATCTATTCAGAAGTTCTTAGAGAAAAATAATATGATATAATATAGAAACATCGTTGCTATCGAAACATTATGACTACATATTATAAAACAAAGTCCCCCGCTGCGTCTGTCTGTCTGTCTGCTCGCGATAAACCCAAAAACTGCTGAATAAATTTTTATGCAGTTTTCACTAATAGACGGAGTGATTCATAAGAAAGGTTTAGATGTAAGACGGCCTTTATGGCGTAGTGGTTAGTGTAATAGACTGCCACGCCTGAGGTCGCGGGTTCGATTCCCGCAAAAGTCAAACATTTGTGTGCATGAACATGGATATTTGTCTTGGTCTGGGTGTTTCAATGTATAATATGTATGTATTTACAAAAAATAAAGTGTATATGTATGTTTATCCATTGTCTAGTACTCATAGTACTAGCTTTGTTAGTTTGGGCTAGATGGTGTTGTGTGTATGTTATAGAATATTATTATTGTATAATTTGTTAAAGTTTTGTACTACCTGTGCGAAGCCGGGGCGGGTCGCTAGTATACTTATATTTAATTATTTATAGCGAGTTGCAAAACTTTAAAGTACTTTCACAGAGAGTGCTAAAATACTATAAATGTTTCGTATCTCGCTACGGAACACTCGTACATCTTTTGAGTAGTCTACGATCTTTCGTAGCCGGCTATGTTATATTGTATCAGACTCCTACAAAATTCTGTAGCCTGCTACGAAAGTTCGTAGCAATGTAAAAGTTATATGCTACGCCTAAGTAGAGTAAAAAAGTACGAATGCGCATTATTTAACATGTTTTATTGTTGTTATATGATAATGGTGATACATATTTTGCAATTAATGTAAATTTTGTCGGCCTCGATGGCGTAGTGGTAACACGCCTGAACTCGCGGGTTCAATTCCCGCACAAGTCAAACATTTGTGTGCATGAATATGGACGTTTGTCTTGGTCTGGGTGTTTCTATGTATAATATGTATGTATTTACAAAAAAAAAGGTACATATGTGTGTTTATCCATTGTCTAGTACCCATAGTACAAGCTCTGCTTAGTTTGGACTAGATGGTGTTGTGTGTATGTGATAGAATATTATTATTATTTCAATGTTTCTCTTATCACAGGTACTTTCTAACATATTATATTAGAAAATACCTGGCCCTTTGGGAGGCTTACACGGAGACATGGGTCCAACGTGAAGAGGCCCTTCGAGAGTTTTAATCAAAGGTGTGAATGGAACACCTACAGCGGCACTAGCCGCAGCAGGCTATTGCTACTTATGGATTCTAATATATGGGCTATAGGTATGGGTGTTTGGTGGACCGGTATATTGCTAACTATGGATGAAAAACGGCGTCTGCCCTGAATACTCTAATAGCATCAATGCAATGGGCAGACGGTGACTCGCCAACTCACTACATGGGCCCCCTGATAAGCCATTATAGGCATACAAGCCAGCAGCAGAGGGCAAGACCGGTGCGAGTGGCTAGGGGTGTCGAGCGGTGCGGCGCCGGTTTCACCATCACGGGTCTCGTGACAACGGAGACCCGGAGCGGGTTTCCCCGTAGTTATGCCCTTGAAAATGACACTTCCACCCCCAAGCATATAGCTCCAGCAGCTCCCCTCTGACCGGCCGACCAAGGCAAGCCAGAGTTGAGAGTCCTACGGGCGCTCTTGAAGTGCCACCCCAGCCAACCAGTAACGGCAAGCCGGGGACGAGGCCCTAACTACTCTCTGAGGCATTCAGGCATTATTATTATTATATTATTATTATTAATGCAACAACAAGCCTTTCAAATTTCAAATATTTTAGATAAATTCGGTGTGCATGATAATATTTATTACTTATGGTAAATTCAATTTTGAAACGTATGGTAGTATAAACGGGCGTCTATATACTCAAAGAAGTAACAAGAAATGTTTTAGAATCATTGATTCGCTAGCTATGATTCTAGGTCTCATACTATTTGGGTCTATACCTCACCCACGTCGTATCAACTACCAGTCACATTTCGTGCTATTACGGCAAATGGATTTTCTGTTAGGCAAAAGAAATGTGCTCTTTCATGAAAGTGATCCTGGGACCATATATCAGACGCAAATATAATAAGCACAAGAAACAAAAAAATATTCTACGTGAGCATAGACCATAATACATTCAATCTCGCAAATTCCAATTTTAATATTATAAATGCCATTGTGATTGTTTGTTTGTTACACTGTTACGCCTCAACAATATTTTTTTTTTTTTATTTTGCTCGTTAAAATGACCTCTCTCCGCCTGATGGTAAACAGTCGTGTGGTCTACTCGACTAATCGCCATGAAATTTCACATACACGGTGTCAGGGGTACAGAAAAGGACATTAAGTACGTTAAAACCAGAAAATTGTCGGTCGCGATGGCGTAGTGGTTAGTGGAACCGACTGCCACGCCTGAGGTCGCGGGTTCGATTCCCGCACAAGTCAAGCATTTGTGCGCATGAACATGGATGTTTGTCTTGGTCTGGATGTTTCTATGTATGTTTATCCATTGTCTAGTACCCATAGTAGTTTGGGCTAGATGGTGTTGTGTAATATGTGATAGAATATTATTTTTATTATTATCCAGAAAAGCTATTGTGTACCCGCGTAAGAGCAACCGCGGGCTAATTATAAAAAAAAGTAGATAGGATGTAATTTTAGTGTTTTTATCATTAACGTCTGGCATTTATAATTAAAGTCACAGTAAATGTATGTCAACAAGAAACAACAGAAACAAACACATTTTATGCACAAAAGTTAATTAAGTTCATAACCTTTTCATCGCTCCGGTGCATTTTAAAAGGCTAACTTTATTCAACTTACCAAGAAAATGCAGAAACCGCATGTTTTATTTACAACATAAACGATGCATACATATATATACACTCACGCCTAATTTCCCGAAGAGGTAAGCAGAGACGTGTTACACCCATATTTTGCCAGCTATGGAATTGAAAACCTACTGTGGAGGAACAGGGTGTGATGTCCCTCCAACACAAAACGAGGATCCTCCGACCAGGCTGGGTGACCGTTGATGTCGGGCGCTGTATATATAATAAATGTTACTTGTGTGATTCAGGATTTATGACGTCATTTTAAGCGTTCTTTGTTTTCGGCGCCATCTGTTGAAAGTAGGTTGAACTTCTTCGTCTGTGCGCAGTCGCTACACCCACGTTATAGGGAAAACCTATTTATTGCCTTTTAACCGACTACGGCGAAGCCAAAAGGAAGTGTAATGATTTTGGCAGTCTGGGTATGTATGTTTGTATGTTCCACCGTAGCGCCTAAACTACTGAACCGATTTTAATGAATGAGGTGTCAATAGATTCGTAATAATGGCCCGGGTGACATAGGCTATATAAATTATACATTTCTCATTTTTAGACCCCTTTTTTACGTACTCGTGTTATAGTTTCTAAACTTTTTTAGATTATTACTGTGTACAGTTCCGAGCTTCGTGCTGCTACTGTACATTACTAGACCGAAAACAATAAAACTTTGCTCGAGCATAAAAATCGTATTAGCTAATCCTAATCCTAACTAATATTATAAGTGCGAATATTAGTCTGTTTGATACGCTTTCAAGCCTTAACTACTCGACCGATCATCATGAAATTTCACATACACTTTGTCAAGCATCCAAAAAGGGACATAGGGTACTTTTCATCCAATAAAACAGTACTATTGCTGAGCAAGCGAAGCCGCGGGCAAAAGCTTGTATATTATAATATATAATATATTTGTTAAAAATATGTTATTTCCTTAAGTTTTCCATTTAATATTACTTTATCATTTTTATTTTTATAATTTTTTCTTTTATCTTAGCGCTTACTTTTTGCCAACAATGGTTTTACGTCCAACATAATAGGAGGCGAGTTTATTAAACGGGCATACACTTTGTCAGGCATACAGAAAGGGACTTCGGGTACCTTTCACTCAAAAAAAGGACTGTTGCCGAGGCATTAAAATTAACATAACCTCCATTTATGCGAGCGGTGCTGCGAGCAAAATCCAGTCTAGTTATATACAAAGAAGAGAATTTGCGTACCGCATGTTTCGTTTTAGTAAATTCAAGGTAAGCACTGTTCAATTTACATTACAATCCATGTTCTGACCTACTCCGAGATACAGGTTGATTTAAAATTCTAGTCCTCCAGAGCTGTCTCAAAATGTAGCCTCGGTAGACGAGCAACAATTATCCTTATTAATATTCTAAATACGAATGTGAGTAATTGTTTGTTCGTTACGCTTTCACGTCTTAATTACTCAACCGATCATCATGTAATTTCGCATACACCTTGTTAGGAGACAAGGTGTATGCGAAATTTTCTGACAGGGACTGTCTCCGAGGGATACAAATATATTTACAAAATTTACAATAACGCGAGTGATGCTGAGCGTAAAGTATACCTATTAATATTGCTAACATGGCAAACTATCGTACTGACTCGGACGGTTGTTAACAGTTACCGTAGCTCGCAGATGCTTGCAACACGTAGAATATTTTCTGTTCTCTACCAACGCTTTTGCCAGTGCATGAGGCAAAGATTGCACAGGTCCCCTGTAGTACTGAGCTTGCTTTAGAAGTTTGGTATTCCGCTCAGTGCAGGAAGCATATTTGGCTATTATCTTGGAAGGCTAGTAAGTGGAACAGTGTAAGTACTTCTCCTATGAGTTGCTTCGGTTTAGAAAATCCATCGATCACCGCACAGGACCAAAATTTAAGTGTTTCACATATTGTTGTGCCACATTGGAAGATGAAAAATGTCATAAATAACAGTTCTTTTTTTAATAGTCATCTCCCGCACTAGTTATAATTCCTTTGTCGCGGAGGACTTTATTAACATTTAAACAACGGACACAAAGATCACCCAGACTCGCAAGAATCATTAATGTATCACACAATTTTTGTCCCGTGTGGGGATCGAACTCAAAACACTCGACATTGGCGAGGCGACCATTTAAACCACGCTATCCGTGTATTCTACTTCTCCAAAAATACTTCTACACATGTGAGAAAGTTTTAATTAAGAGAGCTCTTCAAACTTTTATAAAAAACGAAGCGGCGATCGAGTTTAACTAAAGAAAACAAACCTCCTTGCCCAGCCTGCACGAAACAAACAAATTAATCAATTCTAACTTCCTTTCTTTTCTCTAGCTGCCTTTACAGAAAATGTAAAACACTGCATTGTGTTTTATGTTGATATATACTTATTTCTTTTATTATTGCAATTTTTGAGAGTAACGCTATCGGATTCGTATGATGAGTAAAACTTTTTGATATGACGAAAATTTTCGAATGTTTGAGTAGCAAATGCTCTCACTACTACTATTTTAGTAATGAGACAGATGAGCCGACTTTGACTGCAAAGTACCAGTAGATATGTTAAAGGAAATCGGCGTTCTATTATTACGTTTCGCCCAGTAAGAAAAAGTTCTGGAGGTTCACGTACCTACCGTCTATAATCCTCTATTTCGTCCAATCATTAATTCCTATTCTTCTAGGGTCAGCAACACGTAACCACTATTAAGGACCATCATGCAAAATATTATACGATAGGTAACCGCGTTCCGTCGAGCTATCTACGATATATATATATCTATACTTATATTATAAAGAGTGAAGATTTGATCATTTGCTTGTCTGTTTGATTTAAGTCAAACCGTAGACAACCAACTTTTAAAATTCTTTCAGCATTAGAAAGCTATGATCACAGAGTAAAAGGCTACATTATATTTAAAAAAAGGTACTGTTACTGACAAAACATAATCTTTTTTTTTTTTTTTTTTTACGTGGGGGAATGCTATGACGCATATCCCTCCGCGGGGGCGGGCGGAGGGATTATGTCGGACTCGCCGGGGTAAAGAAAGATGTTGAAAATATAATGTACCTCCCGGGATACCGACTAAACCTACCACGGTGTTCCTCGACACAACCACTATCGACGGGGCCGCGCGAATCGCTTTCGCATGCGGTCGCGACCCCGCCAAGGTTACGGCCCGCCGTATGAAACGGCAGGCCACTACACGAAAGACCTACCCAAAATAGGCACTACGTCATATAAAACCCTACTGTCTCCCCTAGAGGGGAGACGGACTCGACACAGAGGCGCGCGTGGGAACACGCACGCCGCCTCTCGGACCTGGTGCTGAACGGATGGCGGGCAGGCCCACAAAGCCCGCCACCCCCAGGTCAAACCTCAGGTTGGCTGGAGGTCATCGTGCGCCCTCCGGCGCCCGGCTCTGCGGTTGGGGAGAGGGTTTAAACGCTCCCTCTCCCGCTCCGCCACCTCCTTGATGGAAATTACTTCCTCACAAAAGCAGGCGACGGCGTTCCACGACCTCTCACTCCGGACCATAGACTGAACTACGGCCGGGAGCGAGAGGGCAACCGATCCGACTGCCGCGATCAAATCACGGCGCTGCGATGCCCAGGCGGGTCAAACCGCCAAAGTGTGCAGCGCCGTGTCCTCAACAAGACAAAACATAATCTAACCTAACCTTCTTTTACCGGTGCGAAACCACGGGCAAAAGCTAGTTGTTTAAAAAAAAAAAAATAAGGAATTATGCTGAAATTCAACGTTTAATTAACCCACAAATTAAAAAAAAATTCCAAGGTATCAAACACTAACTTTCCTTAATCAACAGAAGTGACTCAACAACTTTCAGTCGCCCTTAAATTGCCCGTCTAGTCACTACAATGACAAGGGTCTCGTATTTGGTAAAACAATGTTTATGTTAAAGGCAAATTGAAACAAAACTGAATTCATGACTGCTGAACCGTGGGGCCGCTGGATTCCGAGAAATACCTTTACGTGTGGTACAAATTTACAATGGTTGAATTATGAACGTTAGATTTTAATCATATATAATAATGTCCTCCAGATCGAATTTCGGTCACGGCGGCCAATCTTAACGGAGACCGGCCATCTGCGCAGGCGATGTTATAGTGAACAAGTGTGTGTGCAAATACAAGTGCACTCTCTGTTCCTTAACCCTCATGATCCTATGGGACGGATAATCCGACACGACCGGACACGACGAAGAGAGATCAGGCGTTGGACCAACAGCTTTACATGCTTACCGAGGCACGGGGTGTCTATCATCGCCAACTTCCTAACTCCGGGCTCGTATTGAGATTTCTTAATAGCACACATTGCACTTTTTATTGGCTCGACCCGGGATTCGAACCTTAAACCGAAGACTTCATGCACAGCAATCGCATTCACTACCACTGCGCCACGGCACCACGGAGGGATATACATAGGGCAAGTACAGGTGTATAACTAATACATACTTTTCTTTCCAGCTATGTTTGTGGGAACGGTAATGTAATAGACGACAAGCTTATTATAGCTTTTCACTGCACGGTTGGTGTAGTACTCAGTTTAAATGATCGCCACTGCCACTGCATAGAGGGTTGTGGGTTCGAATCCCACACGGGACAAAACCTTGTGTGATCTACAAATAGTTGTTAAGTCTGGTTGTTCTTTGTATCTGTTATTTAAATGTTTGTTAGGTCGCCCGCGAGACAGGATTTAGAATAAAATGAGACATTAAATGATAACTGTCTACCGAAAACAATTCCAGCTACCGTGCTTCTGAGGCATTTTGACAGAAAACCAAATTACATATTAACCGACCTGTGTATGCCACACAAGAACTTAAGAAAAGTATTTTTATACGAACAAGGTGGCTAACACGCATGATTGGGCTGATTTTAAGTAATTATCGGCATTTTTATATATGTACCCACAGGACCTTCTCATTTTGAGAAGTGACCTATGCCTAGCAGTGAGACAAATTAATCTAGAGCTGATATTATTAGGATCATTACTCGTGCGTTGCTGATTCCACAATAAGTGAATTTGCTTCAGCAACCATTGACCCAACAAAGGTTACATTCTGGAGATGCTATTGGATAATTTCATGGACAGATATAGATGGTTGCTGGTTGTAAACAGTATAAACATTGGTTGCAAAATATGGAAGTAGTTCACATTTTAAATTTGGATGTAAGTAAAGTGGAACTATAGTGAGAATATCTCGCTATCTCTTTCGGACAGCAGCATTTAAATAGCGCTTACGTCACAGATTGTATCGTGCATCATTTGTTTATCATTTGACATTTATCCTTACTAACAGATTTAAAAAACGTCAAGCATAATCCTGCTCGAAGTTTTCTCATATGACTTTGTTCACAATATTCACATCAAACTGTAATCGTAGTATTGATACGTGTATTTGCGTCGAACTGTAATCAATCAATATGAAAGTCCAGCATTCGAATATTTGTCAAATTATTACGATTTGCATAAACATTAGTATACGTCCAATTACATTTTATTCGATAACCGTCGTTTAGCTTCCGTAACTGTTTACAACCAAATGATAAATTTTACCCACCTTCGTAATAGAAAATCCTTAAATATCTTTTGTCACATCGAGTGTTAACACCGAAGTAAAAAAATAACAAGGTGCTGTTCTAAAAATACATTCTGCAGAGATAGGATAAAGCGATATCTATCTTCAAAGTCAAGTGGAAATCCTCGTTCAGAAAACCTCTTTTGTTGAACAATGGTTGTGAAGCAAACAAAATCGGAGCTGATTTTACATCAGCCGTGCGAGTCCGGGGATCGCGTGAGATTGATCAAATTTAACATCACGCCTTTGTTTTGGTCCAAGGTTTGCTATTCGATTTGAACATACGTGAAGATTTTTCGATTTCTATCTCGGTGTCATAAGTTACAGTTTTATTTATTTGAATATGATGATGGTACAATGTGAAATAGTTTTGGCATTAGAAAAATAAATAAATTTCGTGTTATGTGTAGCGTATAATAATGTAAAAAGTTATATATATATATATATATATATATATATATATATATATATAGTCTTATAATATATTAAGTACAATACATATTATATGAATATAAAGAAATATATATCTGCTTCGTCATTAAAACAATTTAAAATGGCACATTTACACGTCTTGGTCGATAGGACCACTACAGCGGGCAGCCGAAATCGTCGAACTACCCGTAGAAACCCATGCAAACGCCTATTCTTCTGGCAACTCACTTCACAGCCGCAGTCAACGGAGACCAATCGTAGGCGGCAGCCGGCTCTGTGCTTTGATCATTAGTGATCAATACCTTGAAGCAGTGCTACGCTTCTGCCAAATATTACACACCTATTTTTCTGGAAGGGCAGGCAGAGACTACGGCCTTCCTAGCCCTGACACCTCTTCTTACTTCAGTAGTACAGAATATATCACAAATCTAACGCTATAATCTATGTCCTTACACCACACATCATTACGTGTGCGGGGCCTACAACGGTTTAATGTGTGGGACAGCTCTATCAAACCACGCAATTTATTTAACAACAGCCTGTATAGTGATCGTGTGGTCGTTTTAACACATCCACACAGTTTGATCATATGATCTCATTATTGTAACATTGACTCCTATATATAGCACGCTCAGTGCAATAGAGGCGTAAGAATATGCTAACTTTAAAGAAGAACAAAAATACTATTTGATCTGATATATTCATTACTAGCTTTTACACGCGGCTCCGTCCGCGTAATACCTACATCAATGTAAAATAGTCTATGTCCTTTCCTAGGTTTTAAACTATATCTGTACCAAATTTCAGCTAAATCGGTTTGAGCGGTTTAGCCAAGAAAAGGTATCAGACAGACAGAGCTACTTTCGAATTTATAGTATTATAGTAAGGATAGTATGTAGGAAATACTTTTATAAGCTTTTGTTTCATTTAGTGAAACAAAGACATAATTAAGATTAAGTGTATTATTAAATATTAAGTACTTATTTTAATTTTTCAACGATAACAGGTTATACACTTTTATAATTGAAAAATTTCAACTTAATTATGACTTTTTTGGTATAACGTCTTTATTTTTGTCAAAACACAACGGAAATAATTGAGCTTGTGTATCGTTACTTGCACTATACAAACCTGCAATTAAAAATATCAACGTAATTGTACTTGTGCGTTTATTGCACTGGCGGTGCGACCCCACGACACAGGGAATCCTATTGTGGAGGTCAGAGATATATTGTATTTTTTTACGTTTAAATCTACTTATATAATACTAGTTTTTCCCTGCGGATTCACCCGTGTAAGTCCCGTTCCCTTTGAAATATCGCGAAAAAAAGTAGCCTATGTGTGAATCTAGGTTTCCAGCTATCTACATACCAAGTTTCATCGCAATCGGCAATGTTGGAATGTAAAAAGAAATTTACAATTATTTATATGTTGAAGGTATAAGGTCAGGTTTATTTCCTCCAGATTTAGCTTAACTACGTTTCTGATCCTAGGTAATAGAGGGCGAACTTATTGCCGTTTGTCGGATACATTTCCAAACTTTGAACTACTGCTGAGAACTTCTAAACAGAAAAACTGTACCCACTTTAGGTTGGAACTCAACATGCAAACTTATAGCATGGTACCAACACGTCTATACCGTCAAGTGTCGAGCGGACATACGTCTGTCCGCAAAAAAAAACAACGTGTAAACAATACACAAAAAGACAAACCTATGTCCACTCGACACTTGACTCAAGTGTCGAGCGGACATACGTTTGTCCGTTTGTGTATTGTTTACACGATGATTTTATTTTCGTATTTTCTCTGACACTGAAGAGGCTATTTTATAACTTTAGTGTATATTTTTTAATCTTTATTAACCTGCTTTTCTTACGAAGTGCCTGAAATTTTCACTTATACTTACAGCTTATAATGATATAAATTTATACATAGACATAAAAATGTTTATTACAAATAGTTAAGTGTCGACTACGTTTCAATTGACTCGCCTAAGTCCATCGTGGAAATTGTAACTTACCTGTGAACAAAAGAAAAACATTTGTTAGATTTATCAAAGGCAAAGTAAAAAAATAAATTATTCATTTAGGTCACAAAGTAACATTTATGAACGTTTTTATACTACTAAGGTGACAAAGAAGCATACGACCCACCTGATGGTAAGTGGTCACTGTAGCCTATGGACGCCAGCAACACCAGAAGCATCACTTGCGCGTTGCCGACCCGTTAGGATAGGAAGTGGGAAGGAGAAGGTGCGGGAAAGAGGGTGATTGGGGCTCCGGCACTCTCACTCACCGAACGAAACACAACAGCAGAAATACTGCTATTTCACGTCGATATTCTGTGAGAGGGTAGTCCTTCCCCGGTGAAAATTCATGCTGAAATCAGCGAGGCTCTACTAATCTTAACGTCAATGTTTATGAGTGAGTGAGTGTAGCGAATTTAATAAATTTACACATAGATTCGTTGCTACGTTCAATCTAAGGGAACAGCGAACAAGTATGTGCTCACATCCAATATCTACGGAAGGGAGAGGCAGATTTTGACAACCTTAAAGGTCCTACGTAATTAAGGTCTGTTGTCGTCATTTGCCGAACATAGCTCTCGGCTCAGTGCTGGTACTTCTAATTTCTTGACAGAAAAGCTCTATGGTGGATATGGAAAAGCACGGATTGCGTAGTGGATTATGTATTCGCCTTGCCACGGCCACTGCGCCGTGTGGGTTCGAATCTCAGACGGGACAAAAATTTACGTGAACGACAAATAGATGTGCTGAGTTTAGGTGTTCTTTGTGTCCGTTGTCTCAAGGTTTGTAAAGTCCCCAGCAGCACTGGAATTATTCTTAGTGCGGGCGTTTTTAGAAGGAAAAAGAACATGCGGGGCAGTCTTTGGGGACTGCCGATAGAAGTGAAAACTAAGTAACTAGCGTGCGTTGACGATGACGCGAGTTTCATGCTTTTTGTTCACCCAAAAAGTACACATATATACACAGTATACATATAGCTCATGGAAAGCGTTCTGATCCATGATTTTTGTTCACCCAAAAACTACTCAACGCGCCTAAAGAAGTTTTCATTTCAAAAATAACATTTACTTTACTAATTATTATTCTGTTGTGTGATTAAATAATTTATTACCACTATGAAACCTAATATTTGTTATAATTTTGAAAGATAGAGCATATTAAATTATCGTCAATGAAAGAGTATAGTTAAGTAAATAATAATTTGTTTGAAAAAGTTAGGTAAATTAACCTATATAGCCTTAGCGAAATCTAAATGAAATGTCATTATAAGGGTAAAGTTATAGACAATAAAACCTTAATAACGATCAAACTTAAAATTTAAATCAATTGTGGTCGAATTTTGACCACTAGTTATTATTATTGCCCGATACGGAATCAAACCAAAAAACACACATAGCCGGCTGCACATGGAGGCACTACTTAAAAATATAAAGAAAATAATATCTAGAAAGAAACCATACCGCAAAAGAAACTAGCCACAATAGATTCTGCATTACTTTTATACTTAAAAGCTTCGCACAATCCTTAGGTGAGTGGTAAGATGGAGGACGTTAATGCATTGTAGTTTTCTTCTAGTCGTTTATTGTTGACTGATTCTGTTGTTCCCTTATGGTATGCACTTATGTTTACAGCCGAGCTTCGAATCCCGAGTTCATTTACCGGGTACGACAGATTGACGTTGACTATAATCTTTATATATATAAATCTTCTGTGCGTGTGTTTGTAATTAAACTCCTCCTAAACGACTGGAACGATTGTGAAGAATTTTTTGTGTGTATTCAAGTGGATTCAAGAATGGTTTAGACTTGGTTTTTTATTTTTGTTTCTACTGGGCAACCTCTGTCGGGACAGCTAGTATAATAATAATATTCAACCACATACACACAACACCATCTAGCCCAAACTAAGCAGAATTTGTACTATGGGTACTAGATAATAGATAAAAATACATCCATATTATATACTTTTTTTTGTAAATACATATTATACATAGAAACACCTAGACCAAGACAAACATCCATGTTTATGCACACAAATATTTGACTTGTGCGGGAATCGAACCCGCGTTCTCAGGCGTGGCAGTCGGTTATACTAACCACAACGCTATCGAAGCCGACTATTTTACATAATATTTTCTAACGCTTACGCGAATGATATTCATTAAAATTAAACTACCCTATACGGCTTTTATTGCGTGTCAAACGAGATGGATGTAAAATCCCAGAATGCAACCTCTTTGTCTTAAATGCAAAGTAATGAAAAGAAATGACCCCTATATCTCGGCGGTCTTTTGTCACACAGGGCCCATATTCAAACTCGACCGAGGTGTGACCCCAAGGTGTCTGCACACCAAGTTACAAGTCAATATTTTGCCATTTAAAATACATGTGACCTTGTAACCCCTATATCTCAGGGGGTCTTTTGACCCATAGGGCCCATATTCAAACTCAACCGAGGTATGACCCCAAGGTGTCTGCACATCAAGTTACAAGTCAATTGGTTTAGTGGTTCCGGAGTTATGCCTGTCACTAACAAACTGACACTAACAGTCAGATACACAGACCCACATAGTGTTTTCATTAACCTCTTCGAAGAAGACTCAGAGGTTAATAAACTATGCAATAAAATCTGTGTAAAGTAGTTTAATTTCAATGAGTTGATTATTGTGTTAGAGAATTTTCAGAAGAGCTTGGGGCTTAGTTTGCGCACAATTTTTAGTAGGAGCTAAGCCCCATGCTAAGTTTTCTTGGTGACGTAATTGTTTACATAGGCACCTCGCTATTGCCAGTATGCTTAGTGTTGTGGATTCGATTCCTACACGATATTAAATTCGTTTCATTTTTAAAAAGACAATTAACTTTCACATACTCTGCCAGAGACATGAAAAAAAGCATAGGACCTTTCGTCTAATAAAACAAAATTATTGCCGAGCGCAAAAGCCAGTATGAAATAAAATATTTTTGTTAAAAAGATGTTATTCATTTTAGTTTTCCGTTTGATGTTACTTAATATAACACATTTTATGTATAGGACCAACATTTCGTCAACATGTGAGTTTCCCGACAGTGAATCGAATAATAGTGCCCGATACGGAAATTGAAACAGACACTTCATGCACAGAGTACTTGTAACTACGCCTCCTAGAAAAATTCACTCTATTTAAAATAGGTACATAACGATTTTCAAATTTATATTTTACAATTTTTAGGAAGTAAATGTAACTAAATAATTCATTTACGTAACATTTTAAAACTATTTAATAGCTCGTAAATCAATATAATCGATATATTGAGAGTTGAGCCAGTAAGCCGGTTATCAACAATATGCGAGTATATATCGATTCCTGTCTCATATTTAATGAGTTCAATTATACATAAGTCATTCATTAGCTAGCAAAAATATCGTAAGGAATGTATATCTAATAGATTTACACATATACATATGTATACACGGCATTACCTACGTCTGTATACTCATGAAAGTCTAGTAAGAGACATTACATACATACATACGTTTTGACAACTGCATTAATTAGATTATGTACCTTCTGTTAGTTTAAAGTAGAAGTTAGTTTTTTTTTATTGCATGTGTCGGCAAACGAGCAGACGGATCACCTGATGGTAAGCGATTACCGCCGCCTATGGACACTCGCAACCCCAAAGGAGCTACAAGTGCGTTGCCAGCCCTTTAAAATAGAATGAAGGAGGGAAAGGACAAAGGAAAGGATAGGAAAAGGATCGGGGTAACTGGGCCTCCGGCTCTCTCACTCACCGATACGAAACGCAACAGTACGGGTACCGTTACTTCACGCCGGTATTCTGTGAGAGGGTAGTACTAACCCGGTTGATCCGGCCCGTTCATGCTGAAACCAGCGAGGATCTACTATATAGTTATATATATAGTTGTATTATTAAAAGCGTAAATTGTAAATATTCTCTCTGCGTGGAAAATACTGGGGAAGGCCTATGTCCAACAGAGGGCTTCTTTCGGCGGAGATGATGATGATTATATATAACTACGTCAGGTACCTATTAAGCTAGTTTGTAAGTTGTGTATAGTATAATTTGGTGTGTCCAAACAGGGCACATAATACTTAGTCTAAACATAAATACAGTTACAATTAAAAAAAAACATAATATTACATTTGAATTTGGAATCTGTCATTCTTATATTCATTGTATTTTCTCATTTTCGCGGCAATCAGTATTAAATATTTTTGGAATATTAAAATGGAGTGGGTGATAAAGAGAACCGAACCGCTGTGATAGCATTAGCTACACAAAGTAGGTATGGGGCCAAATACAATTTTTAAACTCTCCATCCGCTAGGTATTCTCGATATATTAGTCGAATATTTGTGTACCGGGCTATTGATAGGTACAATGAAACCTCCTCTGTTTGTGACAGAAAACGTACGAAAAAATCGAATAAGCGATCAAAGCAGTGAAGTAAAGAATTCGAAAAAAATCCTGTTCGAAAGCAAAAGATTTTATCTCGGGAAATGAATATAGCACCATGTCACGTGTTTTAAAATTTAGGACGTGTAGCCTATAAGAGATGCACTGGTCATAATTTAACTAATAATTTAAAAATTAATAGGGTGATAAAATCAAAACAACTTCTTAAGCAAAGGGAGATCACAGATTTTTTTTTACAGATGAGTTTTTTTGCTATTGAGCAATTTTTTAACAAGCAGAATGTCCGAGTTTATGCTCAAAGCTCTAAAGAAGCTTCCCAACTAGACAGCAGAGCATAACGTGGACATTATCCGACTTCAGTGATGGTTTGGTTGGGTATTAGCTATCAAGGAGTGATTGAGCCATATTTTTGTGGAAAAGGTGTCAAAACATCGGCAGAAGTGTATCAAGATACGATTCTTGAGAAGGGTGTTAAGCCTCTTAATAACAGCATATTCCATAACCAAGAATGGTCCTTTCAGCAAGACTCAGCACCGGGTCATAAAGCTCGATCCATTCAAGCGAGGTTGGAAACAAACGTTTCGGACCTTATCAGAGCTGATGACTGGCCGTCATCTAGTCCCAATCTTAATCCGCTGGATTATGATTTATGGTAGTTTTAGTGAGTTTTACAGAGTACGGCATGCTCTAAACACCATGATAATTTGGAGTCCCTGAAACAATCCATAAGATTGGCAGTGAAGAATTTTCTCATGGAGAGATTACGTGTTTCTATGGATAACTTAAAGGACTGTATTAAAACCAATGGAGATAATTTTGAATAAGCCTCATTTATTTTTAATGTTGTTATATTAATGTATAAACTAACACACATTAAAGTAATAAGTGTTTTATGCTATAGAAAAAAAAGAGAGTATTCCTTATACTTAACAATATTTATGGCAAGACTGGGTATACATATTTTTAAGTTTGAACCTCTTCATCATTGTAGGATTGCAATAAAACATATTGACATACTGCTTTGAACAACTTCATTGGTACTGTGGCCTAAGTTGCAACCGAATTTAAGGTTCGATCATGCTGATGACAATAGACTTGTTTGTTCCCCCACATTATGCCATGTTTTCATATCACCCGATTCACGAAAAAACACGTTTTAATCACTGGATTTGATGAAGTTTAGGTACCTGTTGAGTACATAAAAATAATTATATTCAACATATATATTATTCTGTAGTTACAACCATGAAATGAATAGGTATCTATTTACAAATTCTATTATTGCATATTTGTCAAATATCCAACGACAAATAGATTTTCAAGAGGAGGACTAGGTTATAAAAAAGTAATGTTAAAGCAACTTCCATTCTGTTTTATAAGATATAAACACTTAATAAAATATAATGGTTCATCGTTTAATTTCCGTTGTTTAACATTTATAACCACAAACATTAAATGTAACTTTACTTGGCTGTTTTATTTTAACGGACAGTTAAGAATTTAATATGATAAAACATTGAAAACACAGTTACACTGTTTGAGTATCATTGTATATTATTGATATTATTTTAAATCCGTCGAGATAATATTAATCTGTATTTGTTGGAATATGGTTATAAACGTCTTAAAATAAAATATTACTTTATATTATATTCAGTCTATTTTGGCATGAAAATAAAATAAAAAGGGTAGTATTTAACTGTTCCTCAACTTTTTGCCTTTGTTCCGTTAAAAATACTAATTGCACACCAAAATATATTTAAAGAGATTAAACTAAGTCGACGGAGCGTCGCTTAGCGGGGCTTCTATTTTTGGGTGGGTGAACCTAACATAACCTATCCCTTCCGAGACTAAATGTAGTGATTTGAGGCGTATAGGTGCTCATTATGATAATTATATTTTAGTAGGCATATTTTGTGGTGCAATTAGTATTCTAACTCAATATTATAAATTTTAATGTCAAAGTCAAAAATAATTTATTCACTTAGGTCACAAAGTAACACTTATGAACGTCAAAGGGGTTAGTGAGTTTATTACATTTACTGAATTTACATTTATGTTAGTTGTAAGGTTCAGGCAAAAGGTTGAGCCTATGAGAAGATACCTGCAAGAAACTCAAGGCCACTCTTTTAAATCGCCATCAACTTATAATTTCAGTATTTTACAACTCATTTCTGTACCAGGTGTTGCAGTCTTTATGCCATATGTCACTGTCCATATAAAACTAAATTCTAAAAAAATGTTTATTAAGTTCGCTTTTACGCCTTTACCTCTCGACTAATCATCATGAAATTCACTTCAATCGCATACACGTTGTCTGGGGTTCAGAAAAGGACATAGGGTACCTTTCATCAAAAAGTACTGTTCCCCAGTTTAGACTCGCAGGGGTATGTGGTTAGCCGCTGAGGACGATATGTTCGTTGCTCTGCAACTCGTTCGAGCGTCAGACTCAGGCGTGGCTAGTGCGAACTAGTTGATCGCGCGAGGCACGGAGTTGTCTTTAGCGAAGTGGCAGTGTGGTTTCACTGCCGCAACGCACCTCGGGCGCTTGCCTGCTCAGCAAGTAAGAGTATAGCTGGAGTGACTCGGGCCACATCCGGCTTGTAGGCCTATTTGTGTAGGCGTATGGATGTACGTCAGGAAGTGAGCGTGCCTTACTCCCAGTGTTTCAATTGGTTAGCGGCTTTATTGCTCCGGTACCTATCTGGAGAATAGGTAGTGTCACTTGGGTACGAGGTAGCTCGCTTACGAGAACCGAATCTCTGAGGTTAGGGTGGAGAAAATCGAGATTTGGGGACAAGACCTGTCTATAACTGGTCCCGGAAGGTGCTCTCGGGCACTGGAAGGTACAGCGGCTCCACCTAATATAACCTTGATGGTTGGTGTAGGGGAACGCTATATCATAAACTGGACTAGTCATAGAGAGAGGGGATGTTCCCCAGCGAAGCCGCAGACAAAAGTTAGTATTCTATACTTGTATTGACAAGTGATACAAATATGACACTTAAATTGCCGAACTAGCCGAGCTATGTCACTCAGTACGAACATTTTCTGCATCTACTAAAAGCACACACACAGTATTTTGTTTTGCTAAAAAACGATCGCTGTCTGACCTACACAACCCAATTAAACGAGCAAAAAGTTTGTATTTTAGGTAACACAAACTTTTTGAAACATATTTTATGTTACGAAAATAGAATAGGATTGGGGTCGAAAAATACGACGTCACTTTTCCTACGTATATAAAAGGTCACTTAACTTATAAAATATATTGTTTTGCTGAGGGTGGTCAATAAAAAAATTTCCTTGGCTCCGGAATAAATTGGTAATAATATGGAACGTAGGTTGGTTTGAAAGGGCTTACTTTATCTTAAGTGAAATGTGAAAAGGACTGCTGGATTTGATGTGTGAACATAGTTTTAAGATTATATTCGATCGACCGTATTGCATGGACTTACTTAAGCATTTTTTCTTTGTCGCGGAGGACTTCACAGACTACGGACACGAAAAACACCCAAACTCGGAACAACCATCGGTGTACCACACTAATTTTCTCCCGTGTGGGGAATCGAACCCACAACACTCGGCACAGCGCCAATGGCAAGGCGACCACTTTTAAACCAATATGCCATCCGTTATATCTGTGAACTGATGAGTAGTTCTAGGTTCGATTAGATGCCAAAATGATATTGTGTTTTTATGTCTGTTACTAACAATAAGTTGAGGTCCATAAATGTGCTCTTTAAGGCAATTGGATCGTCTTTTAATATGATGACCAAAATTATAGCTAGAAAAACGTAGGTGATATATGTCTATTATGTTTTTAAAAGTTAGTTTTTTCGATAATACAATGGGTGAAAATCAAACCCGCAACTATTCATAGCAGTATTCCAGTTTCAATACTTTTCTGAGATTACGCGTTATTTCATTAACACGTCGTATATCTATGAATGAACTACACAATGTCCTGAACTCCTGACCTGACCCACAGTCTCAATGAGCTAAGCGTTATTAGGTAATAAATCATGTGACAGATACATTAATAGTTACGTCATACATCGTAGGAGCACGCGTCCTCCATATAAATAGGGTTGTCTCAATGAAAACGTTTAATAAAATACACATTACCTTAGTTATAATGTCACATCAGAATAAGCGCGTGCCGAAAATAAAAATTGCCTATATTGAATTTTGAACGTTATGCAATACGCAATAGAAAATGCACTGTAGTGGATTAATGGGAAGGAAAAATAGAGGCAATGACAAAGAGAGGAAGACCAAGAAGAAAGTATACAGATCAACTGAAAGAAAAAGCAAAATTAGGGACATATCGAGAACTGAAGGATTTGTCATTGGAATGAGAAAGATGGTAATGGACGGTAAAAATGGCCGATAAGTGCATAGCACTTAAATATTGGATGGATGAAATTGGTTGCTGCGCCACAGCCATATCATGTCTTCCACAAATATTAGGTATAGTTGAGGAGTTCGGGTCTGAGTGGTTTTGATGTCCGCTGTTTTAATGTTTGTTAATTCCCCCGTGATGCAACAATCAAGCCAAAGGCAGAAGCTGTCTTTTAAAAAAACATTTTGAAATTCCTGTGTGTGAGGTCAGTCGAGTTCGATTTATGAGTCTAGCGAAGTATTATTTATAAACAATTACATCAAACATATTAACACAATATTAAATTTGCGTTGCATAGTTGTATATTGTTATTGAGATTTCTGCCTAGAAAATCTCTATAGAAACTATTCTTCTTCCTAGAGATTATTAATCTCAGCTTATGCCAGGGTCCGCTTATTTCTGGTCTAACGAGATTGAGCTGAATATCAGTTTTTACACAGAGCAACTGCCATCTGATCTCAGTAACCCAGAAAGATAACATCATTATATGATTAAACCAGTCGTCAGGGTATTTGAGGGCGCTGACTTCCCAATAACGACTGCCATAGATGTTCATGACAGCCGGGATCCACTGTTTAACGTGCTTTCCGACGCACAGGGGTGAAATACCGCCAACTTCCTAACTCCGGGCTAGTTATTAAGAACTTCTTGACAGAAATTCTTTATAAATTGCTACTAAGAAATTCTTGACGGAAAATTTGAGTAACGTTTTAAAAGCCCGACCCGAGAATCGAACCCGTGACCTCATGATCCGCAGTCGTATACACTATCACTGGATCAACGAGGCACTACGTGGGACACAAAACCATAACTGGCGAAATATGGGAATCACATACCACTGCTTAGGTCCTGAAATATATAGGTGTGAATATTATTGCAATATTGTTCTACCTCGCGTTAGTAACCCTAGCGACATATTACCGAGAGTTGTTCGTTCCCAGTCAGAAAATTGAACGCCCCCAGTAATAGGAACTAAACCATTTGAGGACATTCCATACGTATTATATTGCTTTACCTATATGACTACACTACACCAGACAAAATACACTTACAAACACTCTTATTACCATAAAAATAAGATATATTTCCGCCTATTCGAAAATGTTTATAACTTTTTCTTATATAAATACCGGCAAATTTATATTTGCAGTTGTTAACGTTATTTTCTTCATGAAATTGCTTTGGGTTTTATGTTTGAGAGCCGCATTTATTATGTTTGCGCAATGGATGCTATTTAGATAGTATCGGTATTATCCGTTTTGTTTATTGCTGTATTGTCCTAGTTTTATTTATTTGTTAAGTTTGAGCTTGTTGTATTAGTAATAAGAATCTGGGTATTACAGTTGTTGAGATATAGAAACCGTTATTAGAATTTGGGGTAAACTCACGTTAGTAATGTGGTTAAGTTACCGTTAGGAGACTTTGATGCCCGTTTTCACCAACATCCCCTATACTGCCACATACGTACGGGATATTTAGCTTAAAAGCTCCCCCAACTTAGCCCCTAAATAAAATTACGTTTCACTATTATTTTTGTCACCCAACTAGGGGACACATAACTATGTGACGTTTTGTTTTCGATAATAGGGACTAAGTTTCTAAGTCTTTGAACTTATCGATACTTTGAAACAATATTGATTTTTATAAAATTCTTTAAAGTATACATTTATACAAATACAGTAATTATTCAGTCATGCTTTGATAGCAATATTAAATAAAGAAAAAGAACGAAAAAAATGAAAAATGAAAATGAAAGAAGAACGATTGCTGGCAATAAAGTAAATGGCGCTCTACGCGCTTTTATGAACAGTCGAAATGTATCCGAAAAGGCACGTTTGGCTGTTCATAGAGTACTATTAGTACCTACACTTATGCATGGCAGTGAAAGTTAGGTATGGCAAAATAAGCATGAGAGCAGAATAAATGCTGTAGAAATGAGAGCGCTGAGAAATATATGTGGTGTGACTCTGAAAGATAGAATAAGGAATAGTGTGATTAGAGAGAGATGCGGCATAAAAGTGGATATAGTGACGAGAATAGAAAAGGGTATGTTAAGTTGGTTTGGGCATGTAGAAAGAATGGACGAGAACAGACTGACTAAGAAAGTTTATAAGGCTAGTGTGAATGGAACAGTCGCAAGGGGAAGACCTAGGCGAACGTTTCTTGATCAGATCGGAGACGTTCTGAATAAAGGCCAGGTTAAGAGCACCTTAAACCGGCGAGCGTGTATGAGGAATGTTATGAAAGTGAATGAAGCCAGAGAAGTGTGTCAGGATCGTAGCAAATGGAAATCCGTAGTCTCTGCCTACCCCTCTGGGAAACAGGCGTGAATTTATGTATGTATGTATGTATGTATTAAATACTATTTCATCCATATTTCTAATTAATTTCATATTTCCTTGCATATTTACTCTGTGTAAACATTTCGACATCTCAGGTATATATGTGGTCACGTTTGTTGACACTTCTTTCAGTAATAATAATAATAATCCTTTATTTGTTAAAATCATGTGTGTTGTTACATACAATGGAATACATGCACGTTGTAGTTATATTTAATGAATTAATATGTCCAGTCATGTTTAGCCTCATGCTGAGGCGTACAAATATTTGACATTAAATAAAAAGTAAAGTATTATATCAATTATGTATATGTCAATGAATATAAATTAAGTAAAGTCAAAAGTAAATTATCGTATTTCAATTATATCACATACATGTCAATGAAAATAAATTAAGTAATGTCAAAGGTATTTAGGAATTGATAAATTATAAGATCATTAATTGAATATGTCAATTAAATAGTGAATAAAAGTAAATGATTTGGCAAATAATATAAATAGACAATGGGCAAAATTATTTAAATATATGTAACATTAATAAATTCATGTCATACTGGAACAATTTTATAAAAAAATATTTATTTATTACAGAATATCTAATGGATAAGAAATATTATCCATTAGATATTCTGTAATAAATAAATAAATTTTCGTGGGTTTTGATTTGATTGATTGTTGACTTTGTTGTTCGTAGCGTGTTATTTTACAAAAAAAAATATTTTCGTGCCAAAATTTAGTTAATCTAGAGGTTATTTAATCACAGTGTTTTGCTTTGAAAACTATTGTTACCTACGGCGTATTACAATGGCAGAAAAGAGGAAGCGTAGCCAATATTTCACAATGGACGAGAAAGATGTGTTGGTGAAATTGGTGTATTATTCTAAATAAAAAAGCAGATGGTACCACCAATCAAGCCAAAAAAAAGCTTGGATAAGCCTCTGTAACCAATATAATTCAACGGGAAACATGTACAGGTTAGTTAAAATAACATGCCATACCTATTTTATCAATACGAATATTACCACGTGTGAAACTACAAGTATTTATTTTTAATTTTAGGAGTAAAGATGCGCTCATCAGATATGGGAGAAAATGAAGAGTGAAGCAAAAATGTACAACTCAAGAAACAGGAGTCTACTACAAACACACTGAAGATTTATATAACCTATATCTCCAAAAGAAGTCAGTTTCATCAAAACTTTCGAAGTAATTTAGTCGTTGGCGATATATTTTTGGTCTACGGCTACTATTTCCATTAAACGCGTTGAATATAGTAGAAACAGTCTTTATGTTTTACTATCTACTACTATCTACTCCATAGGGACTGGGGGTGTCCGAAACCCTCAATAGTATTATCGATAGGGCTGAGCCGCCCCAATAAATTATTTTTGCCTCTGGCAACTATCAATAACTCTATGAACATTGCCAAAAGGGAATATTAGTCAATTTTCGTTTACAATTCCATAAACAATTATGATTACTTAAGTTATATTTTATTATAGCTAACCCACGCATCTTCGTCTGCTTCACTTTCAAAGCTTGGATAAGCCTCTGTAACCAATATAATTCAACGGGAAACATGTACAGGTTAGTTAAAATAACATGCCATACCTATTTTATCAATACGAATATTACCACGTGTGAAACTACAAGTATTTATTTTTAATTTTAGGAGTAAAGATGCGCTCATCAGATATGGGAGAAAATGAAGAGTGAAGCAAAAATGTACAACTCAAGAAACAAGAGTCTACTACAAAAACACTGAAGATTTATATAACCTATATCTCCAAAAGAAGTCAGTTTCATCAAAACTTTCGAAGTAATTTAGTCGTTGGCGATATATTTTTGGTCTACGACTACTATTTCCATTAAACGCGTTGAATATAGTAGAAACAGTCTTTATGTTTTCAAAAAGTTCATTTAAATCACAATCCATTTTGGTTATGTGAGCGATCACTTACGTCTGTGCCGGTTTATGGGCCCAAATGCCGACCACCTAAATTTAGGGAACCTTTTAATGTTTAGGAGACCCCTAAATATTGGTGAAACAGAAACCATCTCCTAATGGCCCCTTAACCATGTTTAGGGGATTCCTTTAACTTAGGGGATTTTGGTGAAAACGGGCATGAGACTATCATACTTATGATAAATGAATTTGTATAAATAACGATAAATTGGACAAATCTTTGAACTATTTAATGGTATTTTTGAGTTCCAATCAAAGAAAGGATAGATGTTAACTTTTAAACATTTCGTTAAATCATGACAAATATACAAATTAGGGAAATCTTTAAAAAATCCCATATTGTTTGCAAGTAAATCATAACAGTATAATTTTAAAAATACTTTACCTAATTTTACAGTAAAACTAGTGAAATTACAGTAGATATTATTTGCCGGATGCAAATAATATTCATTAGTATATATTTAGCTAGTTAATACATAAAAAGTAAGAATTAAATAGTACAGATGTAGACGAATGAAAACACAAAATATCTTTGAAATACGATGATTTTAAACTATCAATACCTAATGGATCAGATTGCAGATAGTTTAATTCATAAATCTAATCACATAACCATCACAACCTTATCTTGAAAACCACGACCGTAATTAACTAATCCTTATAATTAAAACGACGCCAACAAATAAACAGTAGTTGCCATTTCTAAGAAAATAATAATAAATTAGCTACTGCGTGTCTATTATCAACCGTTAGTGTAACGTTAAACTTTGTAGAGGAGCTATCTAAGTGCGATCTCTCACGAACGGTTTCTAGACGAAACTTGTCGATGGCATTAAAAAGTATAGATTTGAATTCTGTCTGGAAAGTTTACATTTCGTTGCTTTTTAAACAGTTCCTTTTTTTGTAGCGGTAATGGTTCCAGACGAATTTATTCTTAAAAGAAAATTGATCTCTCAAATGACTGCTGGAATTTTAGCACTTTTCACAATTTTTGTTTTGTAGATCACTTTATCTTCCTTCTTCATTTTGCAATCGGAGTTTCAAAAAATCTTTAAGTTTCTTGACTTCTTCTAAGTTGAAGGATTTACCGTTAGAAATATTCGATAGACAAAAACTGATACTACTTCTCCCATTCCTTGCCTTCCATTCTACATTTAATTTATTTACTTTAGAGTTCGATATTTATATTTTGTATGCCTTCTGTAGCATTGACGCGGGCGAAGCCGCCGTTGGCATTCAATTTATAATATTAACGCCCTACATATTTGTTTTAATCAATATCCAAATATATTTAATGGTAATTGTCCTCTAAAACATCATTTATTAATGTCACTACACAGTAATATTACAAAACTAATAACGATAAAAAATACATTAGCATGAGCTTATTATTATTGTAAACAACTTTTTCTATAACAAGTCTAACAAACACTACGATTGTGTTTGCTTTTGACACTATTCAATATAACATATACCATGAAAATGTTTATTCGAAATTTCGAGCAAGATGAAAAAATCTTAAGGTAGTTTCTTCGGATTTCCTTCTCTCAAAAAGACAGTGCGTTATTCAGACTGCTTCATAAAAAGGTTTAGGACGATCAAGAGGTGAAACTACGGCGTTAAGTTTTCATGGTAGGCCTACTGGTATTAAGCTTAATAAAGATGTTTAGCATGTAGACAAGCGACAATCCATCAGCAAAGGTAAGGAACATTGTTATCGTTGGTGCTAGATGGGCACAAATGTTATACATATATTGATTGACGCAACACAGATCTTTGAGGCGTATGCCCATGATGATGACGTATGATCTTTAAAGGGAGCATTTTAACAGCGATAGCCTAGTGGACCCTTGGACTGCCACGTATGCATCTCTGACTTTTCGAAGTTATTAATTATCGCTCGCTTTAACGGTGAAGGAAAACATCATGAGGCAACCTGCATGCCGGAGAGTTCTCCATAATGTTCTCGAAGCTATGTGAAGTCTGCCTATCCACACCAGGCCAGTATGGTGGACTATATCACTATATCCTAACACTTCTCACACTGAGAAAAAGCCCGTGTCCAGAAGTGGAACAGTTTAATACAGGGCTGATATTATTATTACATATTACATTTTCCACAATTTACCAGTTATATTTTAACCTGTCAGCTTATCAAGATATTATAATAGCTTTGGGTCAAGAAAACGCCTCGATAGTAAGAAAAATTTGTTAGAAGCAAGCAAGAGAAGCATTATAATCGGATTTTGCGTCATCCTAAAACCTACAACAATCTGGCACTGGGTAGCAGTAACACACTTATATACTATTACCAGTACCGATAACTCCATAGGGACTGGGGGTGTCCGAAACCCCCAATAGTATTATCGATAGGGCTGAGCCGCCCCAATAAATTATTTTTGCCTCTGGCAACTATCAATAACTCTATGAACATTGCTAAAAGGGAATATTAGTCAATTTTCGTTTACTATTCCATAGACAATTATGATTACTTAAGTTATATTTTAGAATAGAATAGAATAGAATAGAATCTTTATTTGCTAGAAATGTAGGTATTACAAAAAGGTGTTACAGTAATTATAGCAGATCCATGTACATTTTACCTGTAAGGCATGCAAATTATTTTAAACATTACAAAAACCTACAACTAACATTTTTATATGTAAATGTAATTAGTTGCTAAATTTTTATTATTTATATTTTATCAGTTAGGAACGCATTTATAGAGTAATAACATTTGTCTTTCAGAAAATTAGTTAACTTTTGTTTGAAAATTGGCATTGGCTCATTTTTAATGCATTTAGGTACTTTATTGTATACTACAGGTGCCATGCCAATAACACATTTTTTTAATAATGTAGTCTTATAATCACCAGTGCTTAGTAAGCTTCGATATTGAGATCTCACAATTGCTGATCTTTTTCTAGTTTTTGATAAGAGAGGAAATAGGTGTTTGTTTGTTTTTACAAATACTGATAATTCTAAAATGTATAAACATGGAAGCGTTAATAATTTGTGAGACTTGAAAACAGGGATGCAGCTGTCAGTTACTTTTAATCCAAACATTGCTCGAAGGCATCGTTTTTGAGCTTTGAAAATGCTTTCTTTTTGACTACAATTACCCCAAAATATTAACCCGATTCTTAAAACTGATTCAACAAGACCATGGTATGCAACAAGAAGTATTTCTGAGTTAACCTTTTTAGACAAGCTATATAACGCATAGGCCGATGTACTCATTCTTTTGCATATATTATCTGCTTGCGCTTTCCAATTTAGTTGGCTATCTATTAAAATACCAAGGAATTTTGTAACTTTTTCGCTATATATTATTTGGTCATTATAATTTATATTCATATCTATGGGGTAAGTACGTTGGTAGAAGTGCATAATTTTTGTTTTATGAAGATTTATAGTTAGGTTATTATTAGTAAGCCAAGTTGTAACAAATTTTAGGGCATTATTGATTTCACTTTTATATGTCTGTCTGTTACGACATTCTATCAACAATGTGCTGTCATCAGCAAATAATACCATCGAATGTGGCGTTTGACGTGGAAAATCATTTATATATAATAAAAATAGCAGCGGCCCGAGAACACTGCCTTGTGGCACGCCAAATTCTATAAATCTACAAGATGATTGGTATTTTGATTCTATTTTACATTTTGGACAGACTTTAGGTATTTCGGTATATTGCTTACGACCTCTTATATAGGATTTTATTAAACTGAGACAATTACCACGAATTCCATAAGCGTAGAGTTTTTTTAAAAGTATGTCATGATTTACACAGTCGAAAGCTTTTGACATATCGGTGTAGATGGCACATACTGGTGTTTTAGTATCCATATTTGGCATTATTTTAGATAAAAAGTCGAAGATAGCCATATTTATATTATGTTTTTTTCGGAAACCTTTCTGTTCATCACATAATATTTTAAATTTTGTTAAAAAAGCATATATCCGCTCATAAAATATCTTTTCCATTATTTTGGAGAATACGGGGATGAGCGCGATAGGTCTATAATTGGTCATATCTTCTTTGCAATTCTTTTTATGGAGAGGTTTTACAACAGTAGTTTTTAGACTCTCAGGAAATATGCCAGTGGACATGCTGAGATTTATTATGTGACTTAGAGGAGCAGCTATAATACTAGATACAAATTTAATTACTCTTGTCGAAATACCATCGTAACCAACGCTTTTTTTAGTTTTCAAATTTTGAATGACACGCGTAACTTCCGTGTGATTAGTTGGAAACATAAAAATAGAGTGAGGGCTATTTGCGTTTACAATATCAATTTTATTTTCCGATATATGTGTAACTTGATCTAAAAAAAAGTTATTAAAAGATTCCGCTATTTCCGTAGGGTTTGTTATTATTATGTCATGCTTTTTTATTTGAATTATGGGTTCACGAATTTGTTTCTTATTATTAATAATTTGCCAAGTCGTTTTAGATTTATTATTTGAATTTTTTATTAAGTGATTATTTTGAGCTCTATGGGTCAATTTAATAATTTTCTTAAATCTTTTTGAGTAAGTTTTGAACAAAAGCTTATTTTCGACTGTCGGTTGTAATCTATGCTTCCAAAGTAGTTGTCGTTGCTTTTTACTGCAAATTCGTATGCCCTGTGATATCCATTTAATTTGCTTTTCAGATCTTATATTAACAAGTTTATATGGAAAACATAAGTCATGTAGTAACTTAAATGCTTCAAAGAAGTTATCAAAAGCGGCATTAACATATTTCGTGTTGTATACATTAGAAAATGACAAACCTTGGAGATGTGTTTTAAATTTATTTAAGTAATTTATTCTAGCTAACCCACTCAACTTCGTCTGCTTGACATATGAGAATTTTCCTTGTTATTGCAACATTTTTCATTGATGCTCCGCTCCTATCAGTCGTAGCGTAATGTTATATAGCCACTAAAAAGAGCAGCGATGGCTCAGTGGGGAGACCAACAGACTGCAATGCAGGAAGTCTCGGGTTCGAACCCACGTCGCGCACCTCTGAAATTATGTGCGTATTGATTGACAATTATCGCCTGCTCCGTGCCTCGGAGAGCACGTTAAGCCGTCGGTCCCGGCTGCCATGAACATCTATGGCAGTCGTTATTGGGGAAGTCGATACAAAAGATCCCACTAGGTCGAAGTGTCGCCGGTCTTTACTGACAGGCACACAAGATAAGATAAGATAAGATAACATATATAGCCTCAAGGTTTCCTCGATAAATGACCTTCGGGGATATATAGGAAAGAGCCTATGTATTATATAGTAAATACGAACCACAATTTAATTTACAATCAAAAACGCTATAAACATCTTATTACTTGAACATGTATCATCACAATCATATCTATCTATCGTTATACGCAACTAGATGTGCCCGCGGTTTCACCCGCGTTTATAGTTACTGCGCCGCCCCTGTGAGTCGGAGCGTGATGTTATATAGCCTTTAGCTTTCCTCGATAAATGGGCTATCCAACACTAAAATAATTTTGCAATACGAATTAGTGGTTTCCGAGATTAACGCGTTCAACTAAACAAACAAACTCTTCAGCTTTATAATAGCAGCGGTAGTGAAGCGACTGCTGTGCATGAGGTCTCGGGTTCAAATCCCGGGTCGGGCCAACAATAATGTATAGGGTTTTTCTGTTAAGAAATCTCAATAGCAGTCCGGAGTTAGGAAGTTGGCGGTGTTAGACATCCTCGTGCCTCGGCATGCACGTAAAGCCCAATGGCGCAGGACTAATGTCCTGCGCCTGATCTCTCTCCGATCGTGTCGGATAATCGTCCCATTGGATCATGAGAGTTAGGGAATAGAGAGTGCACTTATGTTTGCGCACACACTAGTGCACTATAATATCTCCTGTGCAGATGGCCAATCTCCGTTAAGACTGGCCGCCGTGGCCGAATTTTGGACTGGAGGACATTATTATAGATTAAATCCGCCCCTGACTATAACGTGGGCTCTAAAATGAAGCTAGCGATATACATGTATAATATACATTTGATTACCTCTTCGGGGATATACGTAAAGCATGTGGATGTTTTCTTACATTGACATATTTTAGTTCATACAGGAAAGCCTCGATGGTGCTGCCATTGTGTATGGGACTGCTGTACATGAGGTCCCGGGTTTCTAAAGGAAATATTAATTATTTTAATTTTTTTTATTTCCTTTGTTGGCGGACGAGCAAGTGGCCCACCTGATGGAAAGTGGTAATCGCTGCTCATGGACTTCAGCAATGTCAGGACACAGCAAAGCCGCTGCCTACCGTTTAAAAAGAACTCTCTTTAAACCTCGTTTGAAGAATGACATATCATAGCGCTCGGAAAACATTATATTATAGCAGTTACTCTCAAAAATTCAAAGTAGCTGCACTGAGTCTAGAACTGTGCAGAGTAAATGGCATTAATCTTTTCTCCTATTAATGTTCCAGTAATACACCTGTGCCTAGCCCTTCAGGGACATAGCCGTGAAAGTATATATGTATAAGAAAGAAAAGACGTCCAAAATACATAAATCGAAACCGCTTGACAAGTCTGCCCCGTTACAAGCGCGTTTATATCTGGTAAACAAATATCAAATGTATGAAGAACTCGTATATTTCCCTTAGGAAATACACGCGGGGACCTTGGGAATAAAAACCTTTTGAAACTGGTCGTACTACGCGATTTTATTTCGGTAGGCACGCGTATTCAAGCCAAAGACTATCTGTATTCAAGCGTAGCTTATACGGAATAGGTTCCACTTGGAGCGCTTTTTCTGCGAAATCTGGATACGTGCATACATATAGTCATGTTTATAAATCACTATAGGAGTTGGCAGAGATGTGTTATATAAGTATATATTTTGTCAGCAATGTAGACTTGATTATCTACTAGTTTTGTGGCGTTACTAACTAAGATGCAAGACAAAAAGAATTTATACTCGGCACATCATTTTATGGATTACACATTTTCATGACCTGCAGTATCTGAACACAAAATACTCGACATATGGAGATTATCCAGAGACACCGAGTCTTTTTCTTACTTTTATATGTATATCACACACATATGTACCCCATTTCTAATTATCATGCAGCTACAATTAAGGATTTCAAACAAAAACTTAAAGTAACTGTCATCCACAAGCATGACAAAATATCCGCATCCATTTCCTCATCATTCAAACAAATGCATACACAGGTAAAACTTCTTTGTTATATATAAGTGAATATAATATGGTATGACAAACACTAACATTAAGTAAGTTAGTAGTGAGCTCGTTAACAATAATAAAGACGAAAATGAGTCATTTACTACAAGCAACACCCGTTACCAAGCATGACGCATTACCTTACTAAAAGCATGTAAACTTTACCAAATTAACCTTACTCAAAGCAGATAATACTATAGAATCCACTTAAAACAGTAACAATATCAAGTTTGATCGGTAACCACAAATGACACTCGTTCCCGAGCATGACGCCGTAACATTATACAGTTTAATAGGATATCCTGGTAATCAATATTAGAGCGTTCGCTTACTAGTGCACTAAAAGCTTGTACCTAAGGGTGCGTCCAGATCTGGCGAATTCACCGTGAATGCACCGCGAATGCACCACGAATACGCAACGAATGCGCCGCTCGCGAGCTGCGTGCGTGCGCAACGCGTGCAGTTACTGTAATTGTTTGGTGCAACTCTGGGGCGCAACTCACGCAAGGCTTGCACAGTGAGCGCGCATGCTGTTACGTTCGCTTGCAAACTGTATATGTCAGTAGAAAATTTGTTCGCGCGCAGCTCCTGCGCCGTTCATGCACGGCGCGTAGCTGGCGAGCGAACGGCGCGCGGGCGGCGCAGGAAGAGCGCGCTAACTTAAAATGCACTCACGCAGCTCACGAGCGGCTCGTGGTGCATTCGCCAGATCTGGATAGACCCTAACACTAGAAGCTTCTAGAATGTAGGTGCACTTGCCGAGACCCGAGAGCGTTGCATAATAAATCATGTTTGCCGTTGTTAAATTCAATAACTAATGTAAAGGCGGTGATAGTAACATATGGGAAGTGGGGTGGCTATAAGTTAGGATAGCTTAGGGATTAAGATTGTTATCTCTATATATTTTAGTACGTTTGTTAGTTTGTTTTCATTTCACGTAGCGATGGCGCCGGTCGATAGTGATTTTTGTTTATTAATAGGTTAGACATGTAAGTGATATGGGCTACCGAAACAGGCATACTTTTGCTCATTCCTATTTTCTTGTGAGGTAGGCAACGACTACGGATATTTATTTGCTACGATCTTGAAATTATATCATATCTCTCTTGAACTTAAACTACAGATTACGGATTTCAACCGCGATTAAATCCGTAAACAGTATTTTAATTTCGCGTAAACGTTAGAGAATATTATAGCTCTTTTGATTTATTCCCATTTATTATGTTCTTCATGCACGCTCATCGGCTTAGGGTACACGTAACCTTGCCTTTATTAACTATTCATTCCTTAACAGCATATTATATAACTTAACATAATCAATTTCAACCAAATAGATTAACTACGGTATGTTACATTCACATTATACCAGCTATTATTTCGGTAATTGGTAGGATATAATGGTGCCGTCTACCGGACATACATATATATAAATATAATATCTAGAAATAACGCTTAAATTTCTAACAGGAAAATCTAACAACTTTTGTCAACCTAGGGATTGAACACAGCACTCAAATCAGCCACAAACTTAAACTCACTCAACTTGGAGTCGTAGCACAAAGATATTTTCTATTTTACACTTATTACTTTTAACAGCAAAGTTAAACAAGGCTCGTCTGAGTTTATCATAAAACATAGCGTCAAAAGCCACGGTTGTTCCCTCTTACGGAACAAACGTGGCAATTTTGCAGAAATTCTCATAAAGATAGCGAAAAGTTAAGAACACTGGTGGTATATAATTTTACAAGTTCGGTAACAATGATACAAGGATGTTGTTTGAATAATAAGATAATGCAGATACTTGATAACAACGTTTCCAGAATGTCTGTGGGTAATTTTACTTGTAGTACATATGTATGTTACACCGATTAAGGCATTTGTTGAAATTATATTATGACATTTAGAATTAAATGTTTGTTTCGTATGAAACGAATATTTGATCAATATTTTAAATAGTAGGTATATTCGAATATGGTGATATGTTACATTTATAGCTGCTTACTTCAAGCCGATTATGTTTTGTCTTGTGGTCTTTAATTATTAAAAGCAGCGAATGATATTGACAACATTTTAAAAGTCCTAACTTTAAATATTAATTGTAATTGTTTCATAATATTGCTATCCTAATTCATATTATAATATTATTTCACACCTTAATTATTTGACTGCTCGTAATCAGCGATGGCCTTGTGAGAAACCGTTGGACTGCCACGCAGAGGTCTCGAGTTCGATCCCAAGGCGCACATCTCTGACTTTTCGAAGTTATGTGCGTATTAAATAGTTAATTATATTATATTAATAATATTCTTTAAAATATGTGAAGTCTGTCAACCCACACTGGGCCAGCGTGGTGGACTATGGCCTAACCCTTCTCACACTGAGAAGAGGCCCGTGCCCAGCAATAGGACATTTTAATACAGGGCTGATATAATTATATATATATAATTACACGACAATCTTGCAATTTTACATATACAACATCTTGGGTATAGAGTAGCGTGTAAAGGTATGTTATGTATTTCATCCAAAAAAAAAGTAGTGTTCCCGAGTGAATGAACCAGAATCCAGTTAGTCTTGTCTCGAAATGTTTTATTTCCGAATAACCATCGTATATGAAGTATATATAGGTTAGATGTGGGAAATATCGGAAATTTGATAGGTAAGAACGTAATACTGTATGATGTATGTACCTATTATAAGATAATAATATTTTATCTTAGGATTACGTTAGAAGCATTTTATTTTTATTTTGGAAAATGCAATTATTTTCTAACATTCCTTTAAAATTTCTAATTCTCGTATACGCAATATGATTTTTTTTATAATATAACTTACTTACTTTCTTTTATCTAATTGTTGTACTTTCTCCTTTGGCATGTTGTGATCTTTTGTAATTGAGAAAAAATGAGAACTTATTTTAATTACCAAGATGTATTGATTGAGAAATTGTATTTCTTGCAAGAGATCCCTAATCCCAATCCAAACTTCCTAACTAATATTATAAATGCGAAAATGAATTTTTTTATTTGTTTGTTACGCTTTCACTCCTTAACTGCTTAATCGATTATCATGAAATTTCGCACACACGTTGTCAAGGGAACAGAAAAATAGGGGTAATTCGCCTCGAGGTAAGCCAGTTTCTTTGAGCTGGTCTAACTTGACGATCAATCAGATGTACTTGTACTCGAAAGAGTAATAGGTAATATAAAAGTTGAAGCATTAATACACTTAGAAAAAGATACCTTTCATCCAGAAAAAAAAAACTGTTGCTAATTTAACCTACATTTACACGAGCGAAGCCGGACAATATCTACTAAATAAATAAATAAGAAGTCATTGTATTATAGAATTATAATATTCTATAACATACACACAACACCATCTAGCCCAAACTAAGCAGAGCTTGTCCTATGGGTACTAGACAATGGATAAAAATACATATATACTTTTTTTGTAAATACATACATATCATACATAGAAACATCCAGACCAAGACAAACATCCATGTTCATACACACAAATGTTTGACTTGTGCGGGAATCGAACCCGCGACCTCAGGCGTAGCAGTCGGTTACACTAACCACTACGCCATCGAGGCCGACGATGTTTTCAGTGCCTATGTTTTTAGTTCCCACGTTATAGAGCACGAGCCTAATGACATCTACTAAGCAATTACGGCATATGCACTATTATTGTGTGTAATGAGTACGCGTGGAATGAAGGCAATGGCTTTCATTCCATCCTATCTTATTATTTTGTCCTGAGGTAAGAAAGAAAAAGAAAACATTTAAGAGACTAGAATAAACTGAGACACAATAAAACAAACAAAACAATAATCTTCACAAATATAATCTATCTTCATATATATAAATCTTCTGTGCGTGTGTTTGTAATTAAACTCCTCCTAAACGGCTGTACCGATGTTGATGAAATTTTTTGTGTGTGTTCAAGTGGATTCGAGGATGGTTTATTCCTTTTTTATTTTTTATTTTCGTATGTACTGGACAACGTTTGTCGGGTCCGCTAGTTATCTATATTAATATTACAAAGAGGCAAGAGTCGATTTTTGTTTGTAAGGATTTTAACTCAAAAATACCCAATGTCAAAAAACTTTTTACCCTTAGAATGCTATATTATCCCCTATATTAAAAGGTAAAAAGGTACTGCTACTAACATAAACTAACCTATTTTTACGCAAGCGAAGCCGCGGGACAAAGCTAGTTTTATTATAACTTTATATATTTATAATTATAACAAATACATGCATACATACATAAATTCACGCCTGTTTCCCAGAGGGGTAGGCAGAGACTACGGGTTTCCATTTGCTACGATCCTGACACAATTCTCTGGCTCCATTCACTTTCATAACATTCCTCACACACGCTCGCCGGTTTAAGGTGCTCTTAACTTTATCCAGAACGTCTCCGATTTGATCAAGAAACGTTCGCCTAGGTCTTCACCTTGCGACTGTTCCATTCACACTAGCCTTATAAACTAATATTATAACGAATATGCCCCCTAAAATTCAACCATACGTACGATCTCAGGGTGGGTAATTAGTATATCGAGCCAGAGCTCGAGTAGACACTCTAAACATAATGTAACTTATATTATAAATGTGAAAGTAACTTTAACATCAGGAATTAATATTTAAATATAAAGTAACAATCATAATTTACAACATGAAAAGTAACAAAATATGGGACTGCAAAATTTAATATAAAGTAAAGAAATGGCTGGTTTAGGCAGCGTCGTAAAATTCCTCAGCATCGCTGTCGACCGGGAAAGTGCCCAGAAGACTGGCAGCACTGCCACGTTAAATGGCAATGCTGATTCTTTGAGCCAAGAAAAGTCCAGCCTACTTTATTTGTATGTTACGATTTCACGCCTTAACTACTCGACCGATCATCATGAAATTTGACATACATACACGTTGTCAGGGGTACAGAAAGGATAAAAGATCAAAAATAGTGTTCCCGAAGGATTTACATTTATGGACAAAATCTACATTAACGAGCAAAGCCGCGGGCAGAAGCAAATTATATATAAATAAATTAATTATAGAACAAGAAGCTTATCAACTTCTTCTCTCTAGCCTTTATTATTCCTAAGTCACTTGGGGTCGGCTTTTCTAGTCTAACCGGATTTGACTGGATATCAGTTTTTACACGGAGCGGCTGCCAGCTGGCCTCCACAGCCCGAAGGCTAACGATACCCTAAGGCTAGACCAGTGTCAGGATATTATAGGGCACTGACTTCCCAATAACGACTGCCATAGATGTTCATGGCAGCCGGGACCGACGGCTTAACGTGCTCTCCGAGGCACGGAGCAGGCGATAATATTGTCAATCAATACGCACATAATTTCGAAAAGTCATATAACTTTCAAAAGTCATAGGTGCGCGACGTGGGTTCGAACCCGAGACCCTCTGCATTGCAGTCTGTTGGTCTCCCCACTGAGCTATCAACTTACTTAAGTTTATCAACTAACTAATGATAAAATACATTTATTATTTAAATTATAAATTAAGGAAAATAATTTTCCCTGTCGTCGCAAAAGGACTCCTGTTCAGCATTTGCCAAACCGCAAGGACTAGCGCTGTTAGATTAAAATAGGCCAACTAACAGCTTGCCATAAGACAAACCATTTATTTATTTGCCACGTTTATCATAAAAGTAATACCAGCTTATGCCACTGGGTCAAAGAAGAGGTTATAATGCCTCAGAATATATTTTAAGTCTTTATCAAAATCCATTTACATATTGTGCGGAGTTCTCGTAATGAGAAGTAAACATGAGATTCTTGTTGTATGCAAACAGTGCTTAAGTATCTCATTTGTGAGATTTTAGAGATGCTAACGATATTCGGAAACAAGAAACTCGAAAATGTTTATACAAATATACATAAATACATAAAAACAGAGCTATACAAATGAGTGGAGCTGGACTTACTGACTCTGAAATGTACCTTATTTTTATTTTCTCTTCATTTATTTAGAGGCATATGTCCATCAAGGATAGGTGAGCCCCAGTGTTTCCTAAACAGTACATAAACTACATACTTTTTAATTTATGCAACGGTAATAAATACGACTGCTGTACTAAAGCACAGCGGCAATCGACCTCATGGTTTCAGGTTTGAATACCGAGTCAGGCCAACAAAAATCTATTGTTTTTCTGTTAGAAAATTTCTAATAGCAGCTCGGACTTAGGAAGATGGCGGTGTTGTATTCCTCCGTGATTTGCACGTAAAGCTGTTGGACCTGTGCCTGATCTCTGTCCCATCGCACCAAGATATAAGAGGTAAGGACTAAAGAGTGCGTATGCCCACACAGTTCTGCATTATAATATCTCCTGCGCAGATGGCCAGTCTCCGTTAAGATTGGCCTTCGTGCTAGAAATTTGCTCTGAAGAACTTACAAATTCGGTTTTAACCCCTCTCAAACCATTTGTTTAGATAATCGTAAGATAACACATACTAAACAACAAAGTAAATACGCGCTTGAGACAGCCTATTAAATTCCAAATATTAACCCCGAATTCTACTACTACACACATTCCTTCTAATATGCGAACTAACCCTAATCACCCACTATTACCCACTATCGTTTACACTAAATTGAACCTTATGTACATAAACATAAGACGCTAGACGAAAGTAATTATATTAATACACACTGCGTTAATTTCAACGGCGTGGTATATGGCATGCCTTTATTTCACCAACTGGTACCTAATTAAGATTCCATATAAGGTAGCGACCATAAACTATGTAATTTAAAGGGTGTGAAACGTATGACTGTGGATTTATCTATACTAATATTATAAAGCTGAAGAGTTTGTTTGTTTGTTTGGTTGAACGCGCTAATCTCAGGAACTACTGGTTCGAATTGAAAATTTATTTTAGTGTTGGATAGCCTATTTATCGAGGAAGGCTATAGGCTATAAACTTGAGAGGTGTCAAGGGACACCCGGATGGAACGAAGTTCCTTTCGATTAATTAGTGAAGGAACTGTAATATTTTTTTTTTAATTAATTAATTTATAAATGTCCGAAAATCTAAAAAAATCCATATAAGATACACACCCTACATGGCGCGTGCATAATAATAAGAAGTCTGTTAGCTCGCAGCTGGCCACAAGGTCACGCGTTTTTTCCATAATGAAGTAATCTGCTGGCGCATGAATGAACAGTGCGAGCGAGATAGCGTAACTACTTACGCACGCCGCACAGCTTACAATAGCTTACTATAGCAAAAAGTGTCGTGACAACTTTTCGTAAGAATTTTTCCGTCTAGCCCCCTTTCACAACGCGCGATAAAGAACTTCGTTCCAATAATATCACGCTACGACCTAAGGGGGCGGCGCAGTAACCATAAACGCGAGTGAAACCGAAGACACATCTAGTGTATACATATTATATTAAACAAGCTGTTACTTGTAATTTAACAAAAACGTTTTATTTTTCTGCGGAAATATATATATTCATATATTTTTTTAAATAAATGTATCTTAAGTTACTTCTTATAACATCAGCTATCTGCCAGTGAAAGTCACTTCAAAATCGGTTCAGACGTTTCAGAGATTAGCCTTAATAAATAGACAAACAAAAATTTTAAATATTGTTTTTTTTTATATAATTACTGTATATACTTTCATAGGCATTTAGTAAAAAGCTGTTATCTTGACGTTACAAACAGACACTTCAATTTTACAAAACTTTGTATGACACACAAATAATTTTTTCGAGTCTGGGTGTGTTTTGTGTCCGTCGTTTGAATATTTGTAAAGTTCCCTGAGACACAGGATTTAATAGCTGTGGGAAACGAAACGTAAGAATGAAAGAAAAGGATAAAAATAGGTTGAAGAAGATGGCAGATTCTGCATGTAGGCGGGTGGTCTTTACAACGATAAGCAGATAAATAAATAGAAAAGTTGAAAATCAAATCGAGTTTTACTCTGAGCCCATATCCCACAAAATTTGGGGGGTCTAGTGCAGGAGTTACATTAACAAATTTTTTAGCAAAGGAGAACGCTTATTTAAGAATGTTTTCTCATAATGTTCAAATGCAAGGACTAACCGACATCGTTGTTGTATCTAACAAGGTTTAATATTACTAACCAAGTATGCACATATGTTGTATCACGTCTTAAGGTCAAATACTGTAGGTCATCTTTATTTATATAAATTGTTATTTCCTCAACATTATTAAACACGGAAATTGCATCGTTTGATAAGATAACACGTCTTGCATAGAACTGCTGACTTACATATAATATGGTCTTACATTTATGCGAATGGTTGCATATTAAAAAATCAATACTTTCTCGAGCAAATTTCAAAAGAACAATAAACGAAATAACAAAAATTAAATGACGAAATATTTTATTTAGAAAATTTTAGAATCCCTATGTATGTGACATCAAATGAACGACTGATCAAAAGTTGCTAGATGTAATTTTAAAATATCAAATCAAATCTAATCAAATTTTATAATACCGCTTCCGAGTCGGAATCGTACGGATGGAAGCGGTAGGTTGTGTTAGGTTCTCTTTTAATAAATAGGAAATAGGAACCCCGCTTCGCGGGGCTCCGTCCAAAACTCCCATTAGTTCGCTAATATTAATATTATTTTTACCTTTTTCAGTTAATCCATTTGATAATTAATAATTTATCCAGTAATCCATTTTGACCTTTAAACGATTTGGTCAATAGTGTAACAAATAATATAAACATTGATATTCCAGACTTTGGACAGCTAAACTTTTGATCAAATGACCATCGTTATTTTAAACTTTGTTGATTTGTACGTTGTTCTTTTGAAATTTGCTCAGAAAAGTTTTGATTTTGTAATATGCAACCACGCGAATGACGGCATTAACAGACCTTTTTTCATAGCCTATATGACTAAGTGATAATATAACTTTCTAACGGTAAAATAATTTTAAAATTAGTTGAGTAGTTTTTGAGGTAAATCACTACAAACAAAAATCAAGCCATTCCCTTTTATAATATTAGCTAGTATAGATATAGATGATAGATAGATATAAAGTCCTTCCATGAACATTGCTGATAAAAAGCACTTGAAACGTCAAATTGAAAAGTAAATAGTACAACGAGAATTGAACAACAGTGCATTTAAAAATAAACAGCGATATATGTAAGTCCATTAAATAAGTTTTATTCCAAAGAAAAAGCAGCGATAGCCTTATGGAAGACCGTTGGGCTGCCAGGCAGAGGTCTTGAGTTCGATCCCAAGCCACACAGTCTATCAAATACACACATCACTTTAAAAAAAAGTGATATGCATATTAAATAGTTCATTATCACTCGCTTTAATGACGAAGGAAAACATTGTGAGCAATCCTTCATATCTAGGAGTTAAGTATAATTTTATCGATGATATGTAAAGTCTGCCAAGCCACATTGGGCTAGCGTGGTGAACTATGGCCTAACCCTTTTTACACTGAGAATAGGCTCGTGCCCAGCAGTGGGAATCTTAAATACAGGGTTGATACAGCTGCATGTTGTACGTAGATAGTTGTGCCTTAACGAAATTTGACTTAGATTTTAATTTGTACTCTAGACTACATACAACATACACACTGAGAAGAGGCCTATGCCCAGCAGTGGGATAGTTCAATACAGGGCTGATTTTATTATTACAATTTTATCATTCCAAAGGTGTGGTATGCAAGGCGAGAAGAAAAAGAAATATTGTGTGCTACATAAATCCCTTGAATAATATGCAGACGTTGGAGTTACAGTGGTACTTGGACTCCACTCCCGAGAATTTTCGATAACAATCCAGTTCTGGCTAACAGGAACAGTCTGGCATACAGCCAAACTCACTATGAAATATTGCACAGAATCAAAGTCTTGAACATTTTTATTCGGCTCATACTTTAAACGAATCAAACTACGTATTAAAATAAGTTTTACATAGATATATACATGATCTCTCATATTAAAAATGTGTCGATAGTCTTGAAGATATGGAGAAAATAGATAAAGTTTTATTCTTTATCATCAGAAAGGGATATCAAATATTTTTAATAGGTTTTTTGTCAAAGAAGTGACGGCAGCAAATGTTGGGGTCAACTCTTGGTTTGCACTCGTTGTAATGTTTTGTACTAACTTTTAATTACGAATACAATAATAAGTTATTTATTTAGTTGACCCCGTGCGAATTTTGGCAGATTTCAGATATTTTGAATATATGGGTCTCATTTTATTTATATTAACTAATAAATATAATTTTTAAAAACAAAACTATAATATACTAAATATTGCAGTATTTATGTTTAGAAAATGTATCGGAGGATACACCTACATTTAAAATTAATGACAGATAAAAGTCTTGCTGGAGGTATAGGACTAGAATTACCTACCTGCTGCCATCTATTATGCAGGAACTAAAATACAGGTAGCGACAAAATCTGGGTGTAAAACATTAGTGACGTAATGTTTCACTTCACTTCACTTTTTTAGATTTATTATTCGCATACATCATGTCATTCGCTATCCGCCGCCGAGATACACAAACGAGATTCTATGTACGCGTACTAACATATATACATATAAAACTAGATTTACCCGCGGCTTTGCTCACGTATATATAGGTTAAGTTAAGTTAAATTAGTAACAGTACCTTTTTCTGAATGATGATGAGATGAGACCCTATGTCTTTTTCTGTTCCCATGATAACATGTATTTGAAATTTCCTGATGATTGGTCGAGGATTCAAGACATAAAAGCGTTGCAAACAAACAAATTCACATCGGCATTTATAATATTACTAAGGATAGTAGTCAGTGGGGAGAGCAACAGACTGCAATGCAGAGGGTCTCGGGTTTAAACCCACGTCGCGCACCTCTGACTTTCGGAAGTTATATCACTTCGAAATGATGTGCGTATTGATTTACAATTATCGCCTGCTCCGTGCCTCGGAGAGCACGTTAAGCCATCGGTTCCGGCTGCCATGAACATCTATGGCAGTCGTTATTGGGAAGTCAGTGCCCTATAATATCCTGACACTAGTCTAGCCTTAGGGTATCGTTAGCCTTCGGGTTGCGGAGGTCAGGTGGCAGCCGCTCCGTGTAAAAACTGATATCCAGTCAAATCCGGTTAGACTAGAAAAACTGACCCCAAGTGACTTGGGAATAATAAAGGCTAGAGAGAAGAAGAAGTAAGGATTTGAACTAGTTAGAATAATTAGCAATTTAGGATGTACAAAATAAACTATGCGTTTATTGTTGTCAATTAGTTTATGTAAAGTCACCTGTAATAACGCATGGATACCTTAAGGTCCAAAATTCAGGGCACACTCGAATTAGAATAAATATGAATGAACTAGATGGCGTTGTTTTATAAATATTGCAACGCGGATCTACTCATTTTAGCAAATAGGTGAATTTTATAAGAAATTGTAATCTCAACCGAAAAGACACTCGAACACAGAGACAGAATAATGTTTGTGTACGAACAGAATAGCGAGTCATCGAAAGTATCTATAAAATAAACTACCCACTATAAATTTATAAATTCATTTGTAATTCTTTATTCTGAAAAGTGCTTTTTTTTTAAATAAACTAATATGAATAGAGATTCAAAACAGGTATAAAGTAAATTTATCAAAATTAAGTTATTAATAAATCTACTTCTTTTTATTTTATAGTAGTGCACCGCCATCTATTACGATACAAATAAACTATTTAACAGTTCTTGTATTGATTTCCGTTAGATGGCGTAAATTACCAGCTTGTGTCGAAATGGGCATGCATTTTCGCAGCTCACTGTACATGTCACAAGCATCACTCACAACAAAAACATAGACACTCCTAAATGTTGGTTTTTAACCCAAAAAACTAACCTAATTTAGCTTTACAATACAAAATATGCGTACCAAATACGAGCAGTTGGCATAACATTTCGTTTTCAGGAAACGAGATAAGTATTTTATGGCTGCGCCCTCACGACACCAAGATTATTTCCAAGTAATTTATGCTATGGAGGCGCGTGATGGCTGATTAGATTCCATGGCAACGGCAAGATATCTTTATTAAGAGGTTGATGTTACTGTTCGATAGGTATACACCATGATTTGTAAGTCGTGTTATTTGATTAAAATACGGGCTCTACTGCTGATATAGAATGGCTTAAGATTTTGTACTCACATCAAAAGTCATAGTGTGTAATTTTAATTTTGAAAATGATAGAATAGATAAAAATATAGAAACTAAAAACCTAATTTATTTTTGCGATGGCCTTATTTTGTCTTAAATTAGCATTATAAAACAACTAGATGTGCCCGCGGTTTAACACGCGTTTATCGTTACTGCGCCGCCCCCGTGGGTTGTAGCGTGATGTTATTATAACCTATAGCCTAACTCGATAAATTGCCTATTTATATCCAACACTAAAATAATTTTTCAGTTCGAACCAGTAGTTTCTGAGATAAGCGCGTTCAACCAAACAAACAAACTCTTCAGCTTTATAATATTAGTATAGATTTAATGGTATGGTATTAATTAATTTATTTAAGGTATCATAAACCTTGTCAAAACAAAAACTTACAGCACGAATGGCTTCTGAATGTGTTATAGTTTTCAATCGTACACGGAATAATTATTATTTGTGTAGTCCCCAAAAATATTTGCCTCATATTGAAATCGAATCTTAAACACACAACGTGACAGTGGTGAAACGACCATCTAAACTACTCCGCCAAGCGTGCACTCAACCAGACTGATTCTGACAGATGTATGTAAAGACGAGATATCCAGTTGTACGATATTTAAAGAGTAGTCCAAAACGAGAGTTGATGTATGGCAGATTCACTATTCATGAATCAAGATCTCAAACATTTATATTAATTCCTTGCTCTGTGATTTATTTTCCTGTATCTTAACATCCAGATACTTCATTATATTTCCAAGCCAACAGCTATATCTATGGGCAGCTGTAAGCGTTCGCCATCAGATTGGCCTCTGGCATGAACAACTGAGCTAACTTGCGGCTTGTATCTAATTAACTCAAGGAAAATAAAATTATTAATATCTTATGACGTCGATAATTTATGACACTATAATGATAGTTAAGATTTTTATGTTTATGACAGGCTCGAGTTAATGTGCTCATTTGGGTGGTCGAATAAATTTTCTAACTACCTTCAATATAAATTTGGGGTAAGGGTCAATCAAGGGCGTGAAATAAAATATTTAATAATATTTTTTTATTGTCGAAATCGCCTTTTGTGTGATTACCATGACAACGAAGTATGTAATCAGGGTATTTTGATTGCCCGAATAAAAATTTACCTGTGACTTGGTGATGTTATATAAATGTACCGTACTGTTTAATGCTTTCAGGCTTTCGCAATTTTTCACATAAAACAGTATTACACTACGTGTATTTGGTCGGATCGCATTGTAAAAATATTTCCCAACGTTCGACGACAACGAAGACGCCGTTGAGCTGATACGAGTCAACCCGTGATCAGGACTAATGCAAGTCGGTCGAAACGTTGGCAATAACTGAGTAACACTCTGCCTAAACCGAGAATTGAACCGTTTACCTGACAGTCACATGCAAACTTACGTGACATGACCAAATTCAGGCACTTAAACACTTTAATTAAACTGCCACGATACAAAACATTTTAGTAGCACTACAAAGCTGAAAGAAAATTATCAAAATTGAATCTGAAATTGTGTTTCAACACAAAAACCGCAGTATTCGCCAAATAAAATAGTTTTTATATCGCAACAATGTGTAAAAGTGTTGAACGCCTGAATTTCCATACCACCGTAGTACGTTAACCGGTTAATCTCCGAAGAGCATAAAAACTGAAACGACTATCAACAGGTAGGGACACCATGATTTGTTTAAATGCCGGATATTATTTTTATATTCGTACTATATAAGTTGCCGACATATCTCTTCGGATAGCCGAGCTGAAGTGACAGTGGGCAGGGCACATAGCGCGCAGAACCGATGGCCGTTAGGGCAAAAATGTTCTGGGGTATCGGCCGGAAGACGTAGTAGGGGTAGGCCTCCTACAAGGTGGACCGACGTCCTGGTAAGGGTCACGTGAAGCGGGTAGATGTGGGTGGCCCAAGACCGGAATGTTTGGAAAGCCTTGGGGGAGTTCTATGTCCAGCAGTGGGCGTCTTTCGGCTGATATGATGATGATGATGATGATGACTAAATAAGTACAAAGATACATAGTCTCACGGCTGTATATCTTGAGGGGTAAGCAACTTATGTGCACTAATTTTACGTCATCTATGGTCCCACATAAAAGGTGAGGAGCCTATTGCCGTTTAATGGACACAGTTCTGCATCCATGTTGTCACTAATTATTTTTGGACAGTTATACCCAGTAATACTTTACCCGACCTCGAGCACCGCAGTCGCGTACATTACCGCTCTGCCACTAAGGCAGTCAAGTATGGTGGCAAATAAGCTAACAGCATATCTGGTGATAACCGATTACAGGATGTAAAACTAGAGCGTTACCAAAGCTTAATAAAAATATAAACCTCGAGTGATACGAGAACTACCCTATAACCTTTTTCAGAAACAACTGATAAAATGGCTTACAGAGGGATGTTTCTATTCGATGTCTGAGTTTTTGGAATACAAAAAGTATGAAGTTAGATGATAATGTGTGATGTTAATTGTGTTACAAAGAGTTTATTCTATTATTGCAATTTTTAGGTTTAGTTATTAGAGTAATGTTAATTTATCTAACATAAATATTTGCATGCCGCCTGCAAGGCGAAACATGTTGTACCATAGACATTAAGAACACCTGTCAACCATGTTTCAAGCAAATAAATTATTATTATTATAATATTATTATTATTAATATCGCAAGGGAGTACTGGTACAGCACACCGTCTACTTAGAAAGCCACGATACTCTACTCACCAAAGAACCATACTCAAAGTTCGATCCACATACGGGTCAAAAATTGTGTAATCCAGAAATATTTGTTTCATGTCTAAATGTTCATTCTGTTATTGTTTGAAAATCCTACGCTATACAGAAATATCATTACTAGTGCGGAAGAAATTTTATAAACATATATCCAAATAGACTGATAAAAGCCTTACTCTTTTCCCAACATTAAAAGGGAAACCGGAACCCATTAGTAGCGGTTATTAGCGCAAAATGGCAAGTCTAACTAGGCTCTTATGTTTGACAAAATAATATTTTGCCCGGCTCAATAAGGCATATCTTCATAAAATAAATGTAGCGAAAAAAGCTATGGAGCGTAGAAAAATGTCCTTTGAGAATGGCCCGTCTAACTCTGAAATATGATATCACACCAAATTTTTAGATGTAAGTCTTCAAAGTCAACTTAGAGTGGTGATTGACTAACTTATGGCAAGCACATGACTTATTTGACCTTGATATTTAGTGGGCTGTGTCTTTTGCCTTAATCACATAGTTCCAAATTTGGCAGGTGTTGATATTACGTATATCAATGCCTGCCAAACTTGGAACTAAGTTGTAAGGAGACGTCAACAACTATATAAACTAAAATTGTGTAATGACTAAATTAACATTTGTGATTTTTACAGGATATTTCAAAATGCTTTATCGAATAAATAAGACCCTTTTATCAGTGATGTGTATGGTTCTAAAAAAAGGTAAGCCTGATTTGTGTGTTTTAATCAGTAAGTCAAACAAAATCTATCTTTTTCCCTCTTTGTTCTTTAATTTCACTTACGTGTCGTGAAGGGTCTCAGAAAATCAAACAGCTTGCTTGCAAGCAGCATGCTTTTATTTAGTCAGACACATCTTACAAATCCCCTAAGACCTACTAGATTATGATAAAGTTATGTACAGGTATCGTATTTGATTCAATCAAATATATGAAATCCAGTAAGATAGGTTCGAGGCAATGTAATAAAATGACATTGTTATACATAAGAACAAATTCGTCTTCGGTTTCGCTCAGTCAGTATCCAGGCGTACCTAACTCAATAGTATACGAATAAGTACAATTTGATGTAGGATTACGTAGCACTTGCGTTAGTAAAGACTGTGTTGCAAGTGGTAGTGTCTTACTTTGAAAATATTCACAATAGAATTACAAGGAAAATGGTTAGTTATTTCTTAAAAAAGCATACTTACTTATATATGCGTGTGAAAGTGTGTGTATGTCTATCTGTTTATGTATTGCAATTCACACTCAAAAGAACAGTGTAACATTATATAAGGCAATAATAATAGGGAATAATAGGGAAATGTGCAAGTCACATGCCCCATCGCCGGTTTTGGGGCGGGCGATGGGGATATGTCGGGATCCATCCCCTAAGATGGATTTGGGCTGAACCAACTAAAACCACCGCTGTGTTCCTCACACCTTTATGGCGAGGCCACGCGGATCGCTCTCGCATTCGAATCGCGACCCCGCCAAAGGTTCGACCCACCGATGGACGTGGCGGGTCCCACACAACCATCACACATACAGGACAAATTCACAAATTAACACAGAATATAACACAGACAAAGCGGGGGACCTAGTCCCCCTTGCGACATCGAGAGGCGTGCGCGGAACACGAACGCCGCCTGCTCGGACCTGCGCTGATCGGGCGGTGGACAGCCTCAATAGGTCCACCACCCGCAGGCTTCTACTCAAGGTGGCTGGAGGTCGTCTCGCGCCCTCCTGCGTCCGATTCTGTGGTTAGGGAGAGGGATTGACCGCTCCCTCTCCCTCTCCGCCGCCTCCTTCATTAACATCACCTCCTCACAGAAGGAGGCGACGGCATCCCAAGACCTCTCGCTCGAAACCATGGACAGAACCATAACCTCGAGCGAGAGAACGACTCTACCGACTGCCGCGTGCATGACATGGCGTTGCGTGGCCCAAGCAGGGCAACCTACCAATGTGTGCAACGCCGTGTCTTCGACAACGACGTGGCAGTCACCGCAGTGATAGCAACCGGGCGTCTCCTGTTTGCCTATTCGACACATGTACCGACCGAAACAACCGTGGTCGGTCAGCACCTGCGTCAGACGAAACGTGAGGGCGCCATGACGCCTCTCCAGCCACTCTCTAAGAACGGGTCTTACCGCCACGATTGTGGCGTTCCCGGCGCTGGGATTGACAAGTCGTTCCTCCCATTCTGCCACTAGGACCTCGCGAAGCTCGCGCCGTCGCACCTCGATATCGCGATGCGACGGCACTTCACCCCGTAACAGTGCCTCCTGGCGCCATTGAAATAGTGACGCCAAGAGCCCGGCCTCTAGGTCCCAAGGCGACGATCCGGCAAGGAGGCTCGCTGCCTCGAACGAGATTTATTCAACTGCTACATGAACCCACTCCTAACACAAGCTATTAGCTTAGTAGGCCAAGTAAATAAAAAATCTAGTAATAATATAAAAACCAACATTTAAGAAAACATCACATTTAATATGCTTCTTCAATAACTACTTAGTTAGTTATATTTCCATGGCATTAGTATTCGATTGTGATGGATCAGGTTCAATGACCGGTACAGGTAATTATAGCTTATTTCATATTCTTCATTGCTTATCTGACAAAATGTGTGAGCTGACACACTCTTTCGAAAAACTTTGACTTATGCCTGTATATTTTTTTCATAAAATATTAGGCACACATATAAAAAAAAGTCCTTTTAAGACTAACATTCGGTCAAGATAATATTCCTTAACAAGAATGATTTTATTTTACAATCCAAACTGCAAGCTCTCTTAAAAATAGAAACAGATAGTAAACGAAGTAAGAGCTCTATTACACACATCGTTTAAACAAGAAACTACACACTTGGGACAAGACTGAAATAATAAGTATAAGAGACTCATACTAACAAGTAAAGCGACCTACATATCATCCTCGGGAACAAAGGACGTAACACTAAGCCGCATGATTCCCCACTTTGCAAACTACCCGAGAAATGGCTTCTAAATGTAACAAAATCCCAAAGCGTTGTGACCCTAAGTATTGCAGACACGTTCGTAAACTTTTATCCTAAATAATGGCGTTTCTAGACTGGCTGAATAAAATATACCTTTGCCATGCTGTTGTCAAGTTAAATTTATTCTGTTTGGTTCCGAGATAGCTTTAGTGCTTGTATGAATATGAAACAGTATATTGACCTAGTTTAAATAAATAATATATGGGTAAGGGAATGCAAAAAAAATATCTGCTTTAATTAACTAAAAATAAACCTTAAATATCACTTTAATTAAGGCGCTAATATTTATAAGTTGTCCATCATATTAATCGCTTTCTTACTTTATAATCGAATAGCGAGAGACGTTTAAGAAAAAAAAGTCATTTTAAAGATATTTTCTTCATTTACTTAACTACATAGGTATTATTTTTATCGAACTTGAAAATATATATTTCAATATTTGTTGGATTTATTGTATTTCCATTATACTGTCTTACGTTACCGCGAATAAGAGTATACATAGAATGTCAACTTTTATACGGATTTAAACAGGGTTTTATTCTAAATAACTATTTTCACGCTATTTTTATACTATTAAAACGTTAGTTAATTTTTCAGGACACTGAGTCCCCGTACTTACTACGTCTGCTGAAAACCAAGCCGTCAGAAAAGTGTAAATATAAATGTAATAGTTTTAAAATAGCATAAATAGGTACGGTAATTTAAAAATAAACCGCATTAAAACCCGTTTAGAGTAATCAACGTATCCAAAATGCCACTGACTGAAAATTGAATACATACATATTTATATATATATATATATATATATATATATATATATATATATATATATATATATATAATACTGCTCTGTAACTAACTGTCCGACTGCTGAGCACGGGCATCTTCTCAGTGTGAGTAGGGCTGGCCATAGGTGGACTATGGCCAACACATTGGCCCAGTATGGGCTGGGAGACTTTCCATATCTTCTAGAACATTATTAACTACTCTCAGACACACAGGTTTCCTCGCGATGTTTTCTTCCACCATTAAAAGGAGCGACAATTAATAATTTAATAATGCATATAACTACGAAAAGACAAAGATGCGCGCCATGTGATCGGACTCGAGACATCTGTGTGACAGTCCAACTTTCTCCTACAAAGCTATCGTTGCTTTTACATACATACCAAGAGATCGTTAAAAATTATTTATACTTTAAAATTGAATCTTTTAAAGTCCTGTTCACCTAATAGTTCAGGCATCAGATATGCTATTATCTAAGTGGCCGTGTATATAATTTTCATACGTTGCATTACCGACCGAACCCATTCCTGATACTATCGATTCACTTGAACCTGTTTATTAATTTACAATCAGAATTGTTAGCCCCAATATGGATACTGTTTTATAGACTAGAAGGGTGTATAAAACTGCAACCTGCATTGGAAAAGCCTATAAAACGAGCTGGCTATTTGTTCAGGCTGAGAATTAGTTAGCGTAATGAATACTACGCAGACAAATTACTGGATTTTTAGCCATTGTTTAGTATAGCGAACCTCTATATCGCTACTTTTTCGGTCCTGTAATTTTCTTAGTAGGTAGCAATAGCCAAGTGGAAGACCGCTGAATTGCCACGTAGGGATGTCGAGTTCGAACGGTTTTTTTTTTTCATGACCCGTCATAGTGATTTTTACGGACCTGATGAAAAGCCCAATTACAGTCCAGAGACAGTGACGACGAGGAGAAGATAGATGTCTTCTAGTCGTCGTCAGTGTCAAGCCGGTCTGACCAGATGCTTCTTCACACTACGTTTGAAGGACCCAATGTCATAGAAGGGAGTGAACACATGAGCCGGAAGACTGTTCCAAAGTTGTATGGTATGGCATTTTTAAAGTAATCTGCGTAAATAGTAATTAACATTATTATTATATTATTAATAAGTATTATCACTTACTTTATCAATGTAGAAAACATTGTGAGGTAATCTATATGTTTAACGTTGCCCATAATGATAGCTCAGTGGGGAGACCAACAGACTGCAATGCAGAGGGTCTCGGGTTCGAACCCACATCACGCACCTCTGACTTTCGGAAGTTATATGACTTTTCGAAATTATGTGCGTATTGATTGACAATTATCGCCTGCTCCGTACCTCGGAGAGCACGTTAAGCCGTTGGTCCCGGCTGCCATGAACATCTATGGCAGTCGTTATTGAGAAGTCAGTGCCCTATAATATCCTGACACTGGTCTAGCCTTAGAGTATCGTTAGCCTTCGGGTTGCGGAGGTCAGGTGGCAGCCGTTCCGTGTAAAATCTGATATCCAGTCAAATATAGAGAATAATAAAGGCTAGGGAGAATTTGCCCATAATGATTTCGAGGATGTGTGTAGTCTACCAACCTCCTCTAGGTCGTCGTGGTGGACTATGCTCCAATCCTTAAAAAAATGTAAAAGTATATATGTTTATCCATTGTCTAGTACCCATAGTACAAGCTCTGCTTAGTTTGGGCTAGATAGTGTTGTGTGTATGTGATAGAATAGAATAGAATAAAAAATCCTTAACTGAGAAACTGATATAATGGCTATGCCCAGCTCCCTGCTGGGCACAGTAAATATAATTGTTTGATATTGTTAATCTTTAATTTCTTGCTGTACTATAAAAAACAAATAACGTATATATTTATATGATATAATGTAAAATAGTTTTCAAATATCATATAGTTATTTGATTAATTACTTATAATTTTGTTACTCATTATAAATGTATAACATATCACCTAAATCCAAAAAAAATATTCAGAATTCAAGATATTTATAAAGCTCATTTATATTAATAATCATAAGCCTCTAATCCTATAATTAGAAATCTTATGAATCAAGAGGAATACGAAAAAAATAACTGTCATGGCTTCGACACGCAAACTTCCTTAATAAGTAAAGTTTACGAAGATTCTCAGACGAAGCGAGTTCTTACAACTTGAATTACGTTGCTGAACCTACAACTCTGCTTAGCCTCGTTATAAATTCTTCTACTCCTTTACTTAGTAGCTAAACTTTTGTTTTTGAAGACACTTGAACATTTCTGGTTCGACTCAATGTCGATCTTTGATCAGTCTCTTGAATTGTTTATTATCGATGCCCTTTTAGTCTCTTATTATATATTCGTATTTCTGTTTTTATTTTATTCCATCCTTTATATTATAAATACGAATGAGTGAGTTTGTTTGTAACGTTTTCATGCCTTACCCACTCGACCGATCATCATGAAATTTGTCATACACGTTGTCAGAGGTACAGAATAAGACATAGGATACCTTTCATCTAGAAAAAAGTTCTGTTTCTAACCTAACCTAGCCTAAACTTACGCGAGCGAAGCCGTGGGAAAATCTAGTTGATTTTATGATGGTATTAATCCCATCCGCACTACCACCATTGTATCGATTGTAAAATCGGGTTCAGTTCAAACCATTGAAGGTACTCAGCTTACAAATTTAATCAGAACGTACAGTTTATAGGAGGAGTTGGCAAATAGAAAATGTTTTTTTTAATCCCTATTGGAACTGGTTTTCCTTTGAGTATGCGTAGTTATCAATTAATCAATATATAAAAAGTTAATATATTTCATTTTATTTGCCGTACTAGGATAAGATCCTGTGTCGAGAGAGACTTTAGAGAAATTAAAAAACGGACACAAAGATCACCTACATTCATAACAACTATTAGTGATTCGCTCCAATTTTTGCCCTCAGACGGAATTGAAGCCTTCTCCGCGCGGCAGTGGCGTAAGTGCTACTTCGATACGACATTATATCGACATAAAAACTAGGATGCACATTTAAAAGTCTTGCAAAAATAAAAAGTATTCTTACTATATTTTAATAACATGTATCAATTGGCTATTTTGGTATTTAATTAAGCAAAACTTTGGTGTTATTAAACATTTTACATTAAATTCAGCTATACTCGATGCAAATAACAGGCATGAGCTGAATGCGCACACTCCTTATGCGGACAACGTATGCAAGTTAACGATGCATATGTTCCGCTTCATGTAGATGCATTAATACAGTAAGATGAACAGTACTATCAGTATAAGCCAATATCGGTAATAAAGCACATGACCATTGAGCAAGCTTACCATCACTATCAGCACAAAGGAAGCTATCGGCATACAAGTATATCTGTAGTATAACATGAACATCTATGGCAGTCATTATTGGGGAAGTCGACACAAAAGATCCCACCGGGTCGAAGTGTCACCGGTCTGTACTGACTGGCCCCCCAACACAAGATAAGATAAGATATAATTATGTAGTACGTGTGTCTAAACCTACTACAGATGAACATATATATAAATACTTCGGATGAACATTTTGTAACTAACTAGCAGGATTACTGACAGTATGAACCCGATCATATTATTAATAACTAGTGAAGTAAGAATCTATATATAAATAGGTAAAAACAAAACAGTTTAGCAAATTTTGACAACAGATTTTGTTTTTTCTAGTAGCTGTTGTATATTTAGTCATGTTATTAATAAAAAAATATTCTCAATATATTTTTATACGGTTTTTTTGTAATGATTATAGTCTAATTTCAACGGGCTAGGGTGAGATGGTCTGGATGGGGCAAATATTAGTATTTATTTAATTGATTAGGTGTCTATAATAATATTATAAAAGGACCTTGTCGAACGTTTCTTGATTAGATCGCAGACGTTCTGGATAAAGGCCAGGTTAAGAGCACCTTGGGCCGGCGAGCGTGTATGAGGAATGTTATGAAAGTGAATGAAGCCAGAGAAGTGTGTCAGGATCGTAGCAAATGGAAATCCGTAGTCTATGCCTACCCCTCTAGGAAACAGGCGTGAATCTATGTATGTATGTATAAAATGGTAAAATTTGTTTGCTAATTATTATGTAATATGAAGGAAGACTACCTCAATGACTGGCTGCAGTAGTGAATGCTAATACTGTGCGTGAAATCTTTTGTTCGAATTACGTTCTGGTAAAGTGATATTGGATTTAACTGAAAATAAAATTCAATATTAGCGGGGCGTCCGGCGGTATGGCCGGTATACGTTAATGGATATGCTCTTTTTTACGTGAGATTTATAACCATAGTTAGCATAATATGGTTTTAATACACCTTGCCTATCTACGTGAAACTATGTATCAAAACATGTCCAGGATCTGTGGCGTTACTTAGCACTTCGCAACTCAGGAAACAAACCTAGAATCTTCGAAAATAATTCACAATATTATATTACGAAGCAACGCCGCTATTACAAACACAATTTATTCATAAACAAATTTGAACAATCCAACATTTTATTCCCGAGGGGTCGCTGAAAAATGTCTGTAATGTCATAACACGTTAAATGTAAACAAGTAGGTACGTCAAAATCCGTTCAATCTTTTTTTTTTATATTTTATTATATCAACAAAATCTGATCCACTTTTTTCGAGGTTTTAACGATCTCTTTGATTCTTTGAAGCTGCCAACATAGGAGAGTTATAATTTAAAAAAATCTTATTATTTTGTTATAATACTCAAATTATTTATCCTGTATTTTGCACGGATAGCCTTGCTGAGCTAAGAAATACATTTATTGTAGGTGCCATGCTGTCGCCTTATCGCGCTGGGTGTTGCGTGTTCGAATCCAAAACGGGACGATTATTTGTGGGTGACACAAATAATTCCGCTGCTTGATATTAAGCATTAAAAATAAACTACTTTATACAGATGTACCGCTGTTTATACAATAATTTTTACAAGTTTTTTAATTTTTTTTAATTTTTGCTTTAGTTAGCTGCACCACAGTTTTTACTTTTGCAGCTACCAATCATTTTTTTTATACTTTTTATTGTGTTTGCCGAATAAACGATATATTTATATTATTATATTATGATCCCGATGTTTCGACTGCTTATCCTGGCCAAGGGAAGACTAAGGTAGTTCGTGTCAATGTTGAAGTGTTTGGCGCATTTCTATATTTCTAAAGTCCCCGAGAATTTAATGAAAATGTATTAACATTCGATTTTGCCTGCGTCGTCGCTCGTGTAAAAGTAGGTTGTGTCAATTTTGTTATCTCTCCGAAACAGAAGGTAATTTTTTCTGGATCTAATCCTATGTCCTGTATATTCTGTAGTCCTGGCAACGTGTATGCGAAATTTCATGATGTTCGGTCAAGTAGTTACAGCGTGAAAACGTATCAAACAAACTGACATTCACATTTATAATATTTATTAAGTAAGGAGTCGTACGATCAGTTTTCTTATACGCACAAGGCGTTAGTTGCCACATCCTTCATCCTTACTACTCCAGTAGACTTTAATCCTATAAAATATATCACATTAGACCTATAGTAAGTTTACATCTCACCTAGCCTTAAAGCTGAGCTACAACAAGGCTTGTAAAGCCATAAATACATATAAGTGCCGCATGTCATGTTAAGCCGGGTACACAACTGACAACCATTGACCGAAGTAATTTATAAGCTAAGGGCTAGTACACAATGATGAATTAACGTACCATGTACTTTGGAATAACTCCTCAAATTTCGTAACAAATATATACTAATAACCAATATTATATTATAATTTTAATGTAAAAAAGCGAGGGGTGTTTTGTAAGACTTTTTGATAGCCTCCACCCCACGCTTTTTTACATTAAAATCATTAAACTATTTTCTACTTTTTAATAAAGCGTGTTTTTTAGTTTTTAAACTATAACCTACATATTTATTTACATACAAATTAAAATGATTCTTAATTTTTGTATTGTCATCGCTCCTCGATAAATGTGCAAAGTTTCAAATCAATCCGTCGGTTTAAAAGAGGTGAAAATCACGTTCAAAGATTCCGTTACATAGATTCATAGATTCATGAATACATATATACTCGTAGATACATACCAAGCTAATAAAAGCGTGTTAAAAAGAAAAGATTTATTTATTGCTTGTTTGTATGTTTTTTTGCTTGTAAAGATTTAACTCTAAAACTACTCAAAAGATTTTAAAAATTATTTCACCATTGGAAAGCTATATTATCACCGAGTAACATAGACTTTTGTTTTAAAGTTCTTTTACGCCTAATCTACTCTTACGCGAGCGATGCCGCGAACAAAAGCTAATACTTAATAAACGCTTGGCGCAGGAATGGAACTAAGGATCTCAAATCTTACAGTGCGACAGACAAGGCAGTCAAATTCCACGTGAAATAGCTCTTATGGGATTTAGAATATAAAAGACACTATAACACATTAAACATTGGACACAAAATAAGACCATCTTTATTTCTCTCTAAGTTTTTGTCCTGTTCGAAGATCAATTCTACACGAGTGACAGGCAAGGTTATTTTATTTATGTATTTACTTAATAAGAACGACCGCATGCCATACTAATTAAGGACGCAACTATCATACTAACTTTTCACAATATTTCTTACACAGCGACAATATCTTCTTCCATTCATCTGCAAATATCACACTAACTGTTGCCCAAATTATACCTACGCACATCTGAGCGTCCCATATTGTTCTCGAAGATATGTGAAGATTGTCAATCCGCACTGGACCAGCATGGTGGAATATGGCCTAACCTTCTCGCACTGATAAAAGGCCTGCGTCGAACAGTGGGACAGTTTATTGACAGTGCTGATATTATTATTTTATGATGGAAGTGACTTTAATATGGCGTCGAATGTCATCCAGTTAATCGACGTGCCTTCCTATGGCTTCTCTAAGAATGAGGAGTTGAAGGTCGGAACGAACGATTACTCTAAGTGTACGTTGACAGGCTTCATGTATTATGGCACACGTTCGATTGTAATTCTACTGACTTCATACTTACATAGTCTCTAGATTTTAACACCTGTGCAGTCAGTAACGGGTTTTGAAAACCAGCGCCAAGCTTTCTTAGCCTGGTATATGCTAATCCCATTTGGCGGAAATTGACCCAATTAATTTTTCATGGTGATCTGTCTTTAGCCAAATAAATTATTTTGCTTTCTTGCTCACACTTATATCTCTAAAGGGATAAGCAGATATTTAACCCACACTTCGCCGGTCTTCCGAAGCAAAAAGGAAGAGGGGAAGACCAAGAAGAAGGTACACCGATCAATTGAAAGAAGTTGTGGAAGTTGTAACTTATAAGGAACTAAAAGAGATGGCGTTGGAAAGAGAAAGATGAAGATTGCTACACCGACAAGTGCCAAGCAATTAAGTTTTGGATGGATGGACTTCGCCGGTAACGATTTCAAGGCAGCATGCATAGGCAGCATGCCATAGGCAGCATACCATAGACAGCATGCCAAAGGCAGCATGCCATAAGCAGCTTGCCATAGGCAGCATGTCATAGGCAGCATACCATAGGCAGCCTGCGGATTGCTACCCATCAGATACAATAATTTCAAACATCGTAATAAAATAATATTGAACCTGAGACATCATGTCCAGCAGTCACGTTCACTGTCTATGCGCCGCTGCAGCAATTTTTTTACCGACTCGCAATTGACATGGTTTTTTATCATGGCCATTTTATAGGTAAATATGTAGTGTCGTATTAATCAATTGGATACCTAATAAAAATTGATTTTAACTTCAGCTCATAGCCAGTTGCTCTCACTGATTGGTAAACGATTAGCGAGGTTAAGCAACGTTGGGTGCGGTCAGTCTATAGATGGGTGACCGCTTAGTGGTATTTCATCTGAGCGTCTCCGTGCTTCGGAGGGCACGTAAAATGTCGGTCCCGGTTGTTGCCAAATTGACAGCAGTCGTAAAGCCATGCCAGGCCTACGGGCGGTTTGAACAATTCTTGACAACAGGTTGGCCACTAACCACACGAAAAGAAAAGAAAAGCTCATTCTGTTTTTAAAGCCGCTACAGCACTATGAATTTATACCTGTAATTAATCGATCACCAAATGTTTGTCCCGCGTGGGATTCAAACCAATAACACCCGCCGCAATGGCAGTGGCGAGGACTTACAACTACACAAACCACTACGTCATCCTAGCAGTCGTAGGATTCATAATCTTTTCACCAAATTTTTTGTACTTAACTACTTTCCAATATTTTCAACTTTCAACTTAACATTATAATCAGAAGCCAAAAATAACCCATTTCATAGTCTCAAATCATTCTCAAAGTCATTTATCAAAAGCTAATATGCAAAAGCCGGCAAAAAATCTCGACTGAAAAGTTTCATTCTTCATTAAGCGAAAATTTTTAAAGTTTCTTTCAAAACCGACTGTTTGAGCCTTTGAAGTCCCCTGATTTTTTAGACGTGGAACTTATTTCGGTACTTTATTTGATTACGTTCGTATCACCGTGTTTTTCTGGTGAAATTTATGTCTTTTTTGTTTATCGGGTAAAGGAAGAACGTTATGGGAAATTGTTTTTTGTATTTCCTTATTATACCTACAGATAAAGTGTTAAGCATACATACTAATATAAGACCTATTGTATTACGTTTATGCGAATGTTACACGTTGGAAAAAAACATCTTTATACGATAGATAGATATAGAGTATCTCTGAGAACATGGCTGTTTTGTTTCATGTGTTTAACTCATTTATATTTTGAGTAGTGGTCGTAAAAGGTACTGCTGTCCATAAGGTCCCGGGATTGCCATCTATTGCGGGATACGAAACGAAGACATTATACATTATTAGATTTTGCTTGCGGCTTGGCTCGTGTAAATGTAGGTTAATTTTTTAGATTAGTAACAGTACTTTTTTCTGGATAAAGGGTACCCTTCTCTGTTTCCCTGACAACGTGTATGCGAAATTTAATGATGATCGGTCAAGCAATCGAGGCGTCATAGCATAACAAACAAACTCACATTCGCATTTATAATATTAAGTTTGGATGTACACACGGCTACACATCAAGTTAGACACCCTATATACGCATAACTACGCTACATACAAAATAGAGAATTGTCGGAAAGGGACAGTGCATAGAGGCGTTGATGTAATGGTAAGGATAGAGCGTAACAAAAATATAACGCACACTTTCGCACGATTCGCAGCGTTCAACTTCTAATAGTTCAAAGTTCAAACAGTCTAGGTTGATGTGTTGCTGTGTGTGCTATATATATACAGAAAATAGATAGTTAGTTTTCATAGCCTACAAACGCTTGGAACCTCGTGAGTATAATTCTGGTTGAGTAAGATTTATGAAGCTCCGCAAAGCCACTGTGCCTTCAACTGAGAAGTCAGTGATTTTGATTCATAACGCTGCAAGGCATAAACCATAGCCTCTGTGGCGCAGGTAGAGAATATGACTGCTGACCGAGACCGAGGTCTCGGGTTCGATTTTGGGATCGCGCAATACTCTATTGGAATTTTAATCAAGAAATTCTCTGTAGAAGCACGATGCCCAATTACAGAGGTTTGAAAAATCATAAGAAACTTGCGAAATATAGGCCTTTGAGGATATAGCGTGATACAAGGTATTCATATATTTTTCAGCATCCTGGCTATGATAGTGGACAGATTGGAATGTCTGTTTAATACACGTTGTAATGGTTTGCATGTCGTCTACAACTATATTAATTAATTTAAGGTGCTAACTTTTAGAGAAAAGCAATACATTGCCTTTTTTTGAAAGTTTATAGGTTATTGAATAAATAAATTGAAATTAATATTTTAATGTAATTATAAAAGATTCATCACGAGCGTTTGTTTGCACTATTATTATCTATTGTTTTCGAAGAAACATAGTATATATATATATATATATATAGGTATTTTGATGTCAGGACCGCTCTATAATGATGATATGACGGTCTTATAAATGTCACATAACTACATAGATTCTGTCCCTAACGGTCCTTGATAAGACCCAAGTAACGAGTTAACCCATTTTAGTGTTCCGGACTGAAATGGTCGAAACGGAACATTTATGGCATACTTCGGTCTCTGCTCGCTGTATATATCTGCATCGAACGACCTTATTCGAGATTTGCCTTAAAATTTTATTCAAAGTCCCATTTTTTTATAATCCTTTTTTATTTAAAATCTAATTTTAAGATCCATTTTCATTCTAGATCTAATTTTATTCAAAATCTAATATAATTCCAGATCAAATTTTATACATAGTCCTATTTTATTCTGAATAAAACTTCTTATTAGCTGAGGTACAAAAAAAAAAATATTTGGTACTATATCTTAATGTATAATTTATGTATGAATAAATTTAGCATGAAAAATTTATTTATACAGCGAGACGTAAATAAAATTGAGCCCAAAATATATTCATCACCTACCCTTTGGCGCTTTACTATCGAAAGCCTATTTATTTACGCATGGATGCAAATTCTTAACCATTAAAAAATTACGTACTACGGAGCTTATCCAATACAGCAACATTTTTTAACTACATAAAGGTTCCCGAGCATGATTCATTCACATTCGAAACTTCCACTTTTAGTAGAACTTGCAATTCACAGATTTAACCGTTTTCTTTCAAATACAGCGGAATATAACGTTTAGGTCGAAAGTCGTAGTTCGGCACGGTGCCGTCCAAATGACTTGGCTAACTTTCTTGAGCGGAATCCGTGGCGCGAACCAACTGTCAAACTTTGACAGCTAGACGCGGTCGTACTTAAAATAAGGACACTAACTTGCAAGCAGCACGTAGTTTGGTATACGAATGTCAAGTTGTCGATAGGATTAAGGGTAGCAGTGTTATATTATGAAGCAGATATAGGTACAGAGCTTAGGATATTGTGATTTTTGAAACTCTCTTGCTTTAGGGAAAAGATAAGGTAGAGATGCCTGCGTTGAGATGTTTTACTTTTAGACGATAATCTTAAAGTGCAGTATTGCAGGGGTCTTAGCAAAAGATAAAAAAAAAGGGACATAACTTAGTAAATATTTTCAGCGCATTGGCAAAGCCATAAATACGACTGCACTTCTGTATCGAGATGAACTGCGATTCATAACAACTATCGGTCAATTACTTTGGTGACCACAATTACACTATATCAAATCTGATTTGATATAGTGTACCTAGTCAGGATAAAACATAAGCACTTTAGAACAAAAAAATAAATCACGTTAATCGCACAAAAATGACAAAATATGTTGTCCATATCAATGGTAGCCAAAAATATCGCGAAGAACGTAATTGCTTCCTTTCACGAAGTCAATGAAATATGCTTTATTTGGTTCCCGAAGGCGGCCCCACCTATCTTCAGGATTCGATCTTTAATACAATAAACTCAGACACTGTGCTATCCGAATACGTCGAGATATTAATTCTTTTTATTATTGTTAGGACAGCCGTCCGTTTCCTCGGCCGTCCCGTAAAAAGGACCACGTTAGAAAATACAAGAGTAATTCGTAACACGGCCTCGTTCACACAGCGTCTATTTTATTGGACGCAAGGGGGAAGTAAAAGAAACATTTCTCTCTGAGGACGTATAAACGGGAATCCAAATATTGACTTTATCACTCATATAATAAAAGAGTGATTCAACGTTTCACCTTTCTTTCTTATTGTGAACTTTGTGTTTTGATAGAGACATCATTTAAGATTCTGAAGGTTCAGCAGAAGTCTATCATACCTATTTCTTATCTGTTATATTTAGGTATCATATAGTGTTGAGTGTCATTTAATATTAGCGGCAATAGAACACAATGCTGTTGCTGTTAAAATTCCGACGGTAAAATTATTTTTCATGTTCCTGCCCAGGTATCACATTACAAAGCTTACGATTGACAGTAACACAATCGTAAACTCTAGGCAGTCAAATATTGTAGTATCGCCAAAAAAGTGTGAAAAGAAGTAGCATCTCTTCCTTATCACTCAAATAGAAATCGAGTATTCGATAGCTGCTACTATAACTACAGAGAATCTCTGCAGCTATGATCTACAGTACAGTACTTTTCCGCTCATTAAATTTTTGACGGTAAATTTTGATAGACACATCATCATTCATCAATTACACCTACACCGTTTAATTTAAGCAGGATGGTATTTTCATTAATTAGAAGGAAGTCCTTTTTAAGCTTTCCTGTTTTAGTCAATCTCATGGAGTCATCTTGCCGCCGTGCAATTATTCCATTAAGAATGCATTTGACTGCCACATTAAAGTAAGTATCCCGCTCGTCACGATTTTATTCAAACGGATACCATTTTAGTTGGCAGTAATCTTTCTGGATCGTGTGTAATTTAAAATCATACAAGAAACACCTTGTCAACTATAAAAGGTATACGAAGCACCCAGCCGTGTCAGCCTGACAATATCTTTCTATTAACAGCGACGTTAATAAGGCTCTTGTTTCGCTGTTGACGATTAAAGAAGACGGGTTGATCAAAACTAGTAATAATCGCAATCCTCTTAAGTGCCTAGAGAAAGTGTGCGCGTAGAGAGTGATGTTCGAATAATCGATGATCCCAAACTTGTGAACTAATTGGAGATCCTAGAGCATCAGATAGATCTTAGATCTCTGCATGTTATATCACCTCTTTCACAAGGGTGTCTTAAGAAATTGTTTTGTAGTACCATGGTCCATTTTCTAATACCATATACGATACGATACGATACCGAAGCAGAATTCGTCCTTCCCACCTGAATACGTTTCCATCCAACGATCAGGCGATCGTTTTTGAAGTGCGTGCAAGCTCTGAAATTAACTAGGCTAGCGCTATGAATTGTCCTTCTACAAACGAAGTTTAAAAAAATTGTCATCATGATAGACAGTCGCTTGGCTAAATAGACTCATTACATCACAAAAATCTTTATGGGGAATATACCATATAATACACGTTAGGCTGATTACCACTAAAAACACCTGAATCGAGTATATATTTAAGATAGTTTTGTTGCTATTCTATGAACGAGTTTGCGAGTTTGTTAGATAACTTGCACAAGTCAACAACTGCCCAAGCACTCATATGTGCATTGTACCAAGCGAGTATATTCTCTCAGCAAGTTGTCTAAGCATCCCCGAGCAAGTTTTGTTTGATAGCTCTTGCCACTGCAACAAATTAGTAGAGAGAGTTCTTGTCGGCTATGTGAACAGTGTGCGGTCAACTATTAGTTAATTTATATTTATTATTTACTCTGTATTTCCAAAATGAGTAAATGTCATCTTTTAGAAAACTTTGAGTAATGTCAATAAGAAAGAGAGAGAGTAGAGTTCAGTAAAAGCCAAAAATACTTAACTGGATCCGGAACTCAAACGTACGATCTCATGATCGACAACATTAACCCTATATCGACTAAAGGTCTCACAATTGCATTCATGTTCAACTGCATATTATTCTAACTCAAAAACTACCGCTGATATACATAGCTTAAGAATATTGGAAATCGTGATATTAAATAAAACCGTGTCAACTGCCTATATTACAAATATTACTGGCTGACAATAAATAACAGAAAGTTGAAGGGAACTTCAGTACAATAGCTATGCTTCCATTGTTGTACAGACGCTAACACGTGCAACGAACGATTCTTTTTGTTTGTTTCGCGATAACCATTGTCACTGAAAGAAATAATAATAGTCCCCAAGCTAATATCAAGTTACATAAATAGTATATTTGTAATCTCTATGTATTATTAGGTTTTACTAAAATGTATTCTGCGGTAATGCCTTTTATATTTGCAGTAACGATTATGATTTGTATCATATGTTAATAAAGCTGGACTTAATATTTGATCTTTGCCAATGATATTACTGATTGCAATGAACAAATTGGCAACGCCTCTTTTTCATATAAATTATTACATAAATATTACTTAATAGCAAATTAGACGAATTTAAGTTAAGTATGGTGTGTGGAAAATTATTAAAAACAGTAACCGTTATTTATTTATGGTGAAAACAACACGACCAAGTATACACAAAACGACCTAACTTTAAACCCAAATCGTTTAAAAGTATTTCATGTCGTGATTGTGTTTAGGCAAATTAGACGTTGGAAAAATATCGGCAATTTCCTTAGTAAATACATATACATTATGTATAATTATATCATCAATGTAAATAAACAAACTATAAATCTATCAGACTTTAGTTAATGACTAGCAGAGCATTCCCTGAATTAACGAAGAATATAATGACAAGACACTCCCATAGACCTTACGAATTTACGACAGCTTAAAATAAATGTGTACCACACACGATTAGAGATTTTATTACCGATAAAATTGTAGCTGATAAAAACCATTAACTAAATCTAAAGATAAAGCGTAGTCAGGATATCCATGTTAGATATACTGTAACTACCTAAACGCTGCAATGGAAATAATAAATAGGAAGCTTGCAAACCTAGATAAAGCAAAACGAGAAGCAGCTAACAATGGTGAATTCCTTCGCCACTGGGACGCCGTAGCCCGTGCCAACACGTGCGATGAACGATTCGCTCCGATATTGGCGACAGACGGTACTATTTGTGAAAAATTAAGCTGAAACGAGTTACTATCGAGGCTTCGGTGACTAGTGGAAGAAGTTAGATAAGTAAACTATGTAGAAATAAGGTCAAATCCAATGAAATGAAAGTAGAAGTAACTTCAAATCTTAACCTATAGAAGACGTTGGGAGGTTTCTATGCTCACAAATACGTTTTGATCCTAGATTTAGTTATGTTATATATATTCCAGGTTTTAAAACAAAAGGGAAGTAAATATTGGAGCAGTTTAAAATAATCAAAAATGAATTTTTTATTTAATATTACTCTGCAGTAACAGTGATGCAGCCTAACAATATTATACTGTATTATATATTCACAGATCCCTCCCAACAGCAAAATCGTCCGATGTGGAAAGAAAAAACAAAAAAAAAGTTCGTCTGTTACGCAATACGCTAAAAGATCACAAAGGAAGATCATATTTAGTGGAAATCTGTACTCACAGTCTACTTTTAATAGTTTTATATATAAAATACGACTATACTAACTCTTATTGTATATATGCTCAAAAAACAATAAACCTCTTAATGTTTAAAAACTTTAGTGCGCAATAAAGAATGATAAATTGGAAACTGCACCATTTTAAAAAACCCAAGGTAAGGACGCCAGAAAACAATTTCAGGGTAAAGTTGGCAACAGTCTGTGCTTAATGCTCGGTGCATTGATTATGCATTAGGACCTAGCAGCCTCCGCAAAAAATACCAACATTGAGGGCAATCCCCTTATTGAAAGCGTTTTGTTTAGCAAATGTTACCGTATTGAAATCGGCTATTTTATTAGATCCGGTACAAGGGTTCCGAAGGCAAATTGAGCAATAAAGGATTTTATGTATTTTAATCCACTGACTTTCATACTGTAGCTGTGAGAGCTAAGAAAGGGTGTTATTGAGTTTCGCAATAAATTATCGAATATAGTAATTAAATGAATTTTCGATATTGGAATATAGAAAATTAATTTTATTGGTAAAGTCTTGAATCCACGTACTTAAGAGTTGGTAGGTTCAAGACTACGCCTATAATTTACATTCTTGATTAGTACGCAATATATATAAAATAATACCTAGTATACCCGATAATTAATAAATAAATTAAATTCACTATAAGTTTTTATCTACGCGTGGTAGGAATCTTTGAGTAATTTAGTGCCGCCGGAATTTGAAATAGCTGTAACATATGCAAACATGATCGACGTTATAACCTTAAAATATATCTTTGGAATTTCAGATTCTATGACACCACTAGACAATTATTCTCTCTTGCTCCGTAGGAAAGCCTCTCATTATAACGTAGGATCTTATATAGTGTTAACAAATTGAATAATACTACACATAAACATTTACTTATTCATAGACGACTCTTCTTTTATATCTTGGCCGAAATAGTGTATATATTTCTTTTAATAGCCAGTACACTTGTATTTAGCTCCACAATGCTAGAATACATCTCTCACTCTCAATTATGATGTCATATAATTATGATGTCTAATCCATCAGACCCACATTTACATACAGAACACGCAGTTTTTTATTCAGGTAGCTTGTAATAGAGAACGAATTTATTGCCGATGACTTTGACACGTTACTGATTAAGTAAGTTTATATTATAAATATGTTTTTTGTGATCTGGCTTTTACCAGTAGCAATGGAATATGAATATGTATAAGTAAAAGCAGCAAGAGCCATTAGTTTTAAGAATTGGTAAACCTATGAAAGGTCTATTCTTAATCTTGAAGCTACCTAAGAAGTACTTTTACTTTACAAAAGATCGCAATTACGTATTCGTTCTAAGATAAGTAGGATTCCAGGGCTATTTAAAGTTTGCCTGTGGTTATAGAGCACCATTAAGATATGTAGAAAACTACCAACCTTTCATTTTAAGATTTGGTAGTTGTAGCGTATAACAGTATCCTCTTTCATACTATCACTCATAAACGGCCTGAAAAATACCTCAACTTTACTGAAGATCGCATACTCTCATGTTTTTGAGATAAGTAGGGTTTCCAGAACTATTTAAAGCGACTGTGCTGTATTACGAAGTTTAGTAACAATTATAGAATATGCTCGTGGCGCACTACTTCGATGAAGGCACAGGAATCGCAGTAACTTAATTTCGCCTGGTATAGCGCGTCATGTACTGTAAGTACGAAGCTCACACGGATAAAAGTTCATCTAAATTATGATTATTAAAGCTGTGACAAATCTGTTCTTTGCAAAATTCACCTACAAGCAGAGATAAGGCTTAGTTAAAAAAAAATCTCTTTGTCGTATAAGACTTTTTACACTAAAGACATTAAATGTTTTTAAAAGCGTATCCCTAATTTTACAAACGTGTATGATTTGACCTAGTCGGTTACTGATAGATGGTTCAAACATATTTGCCACTACTGTTACTACTATTAAAGCAAATAGTACTATTTAATAAATAGTACAATTTGTTTCCAATAATGTATCCTTGAATAAAGTATAGACTTTATTCACAATTCAGTTAAGAAACAATTCCAATGCCTGAAGCCCCTCACAGCTCGTTTATGGACGGTAATGAGTCATTTCCCTTCACTTGTTCAACTTTCGCGACGCGACAGATACTCTGATGTCACGCTCATAATGATGACTCAGACTAAGTGGGTGGGTCTGACGCTAGGTATATTAAATCATAAATCTTCGTATAAATTTAGCTCAGCTACATGAAATCTGATTTGATGAATATGGGATTGGGTAGATGGATGTGATTACTTCGTCGTACTGTGGTGTCAGCTAATATTGATTGACGCTGCGACCTACTTTGTGTAATGCTGATCATGCAGTCTCATACTTGATTCCCAGAAAAAGTAATGTTGTTGAATTATTATTTAAGAGAATTCTTAAAACTGACTCTGTTCTTGTATAAACATGGACTTTAGGTATGTCAAACAGATTAGGATGCTGACTAAATCAGTTTGAAATAAATTAATACGGCACAAGAAAAACGCCGATTCCCGTCTGTAAATATGAACACAGTACGATATTACCAAAAGGCTTAACACCATTATTTTAAATGATATCCAAAAAACCGCAGTTTATCGATTCAGCATAACCGTATCAGCATCAACATCGCATTGACATAAAAATCTAAGACTTCTCATTCTGAACACGAGTCGGCCAAAATTTATTCAAATAAGTCGCAAAAATGTTGGCAACACCAATATGGGGTGCTCCAAATGTTTCAATGGAGGGACACATTTGTTCGTGAAATCTGCCCAACCTTTGCATAAGAAATGCAATATACCCTCTTTTCATATTGTACATTTATTTTATTTATAAATTCCAGCGAAAATTGTCGCGCCTTTTTTGCCCTCCATTTTGGAAAAAGTCGTAGGGCTTACCCGCTGTAATTTACTATCATTGCGCGTTGCGTACAATTTTACCTTTTACGCAAATGTACTTGTGATAAGTACTATTTGTTTTATATTACGTTCTTATACCGTAAAGAAGTATAAAAGGTTATTTGAAAATTCAGAACTAAGAAAATACAATTATGGTAATAGTATTAAAAATATTTGGCAACATTCCCTATTTAGAAATATCTTCTTCTATATTTAGAAGATTTTGACAAAGCTACTTAAACTAGATATATTTACGTAGAATAACTTATAGGTACCATACCAACCATAAGTAAAAATTTCGGTAGATTTTACCTAAAACCTGCCTCATTTTGCTATTAAATTATAATACAGGCCTTATTTATTCTAAACTAGTTCTTGCCCACAGCTTCACCCACGGAGCACGGAACATAACACAACCTCGTTTCTGTGTTCTGTGGTTTCACTTGTATAATGCCTACATGACCGCTTCGGGATAAAAAGTACTTCGAGATACAATAACAAATATCTATGTAAATCAAGGAATCAATCATTTTCTATCTGTGTTATAAGTTTCACCCAAATTCGTTCAACAGTTTACACTTGATTCAGTAACAAACATGCAAACATCTTCACAAACTTACACATTTATAATATTAAATAAAATATAAATAGGATTAGTAAGATAAAATATGAGTTATCCTGATTGTAACTTGTCTATTTAAATACAGTTGACTGCCTTATTCGCCACCGGTTAATCAAACGCCGCACACCCTGTCAACTGTCTCCCCCTATCGTATCGGAGGGTAATGTATTAATAGGAATTTCCTAATTAATGCTGGCTACGACTGATTGGGACCACTATTCTGACTAATTCAGTGGCTAAGTAGATTTGCGTTGTCAACTTAGAGGCAAAATTGTGGTGCGTATTCTCCTTTTATAACTATAATCGTAATTGTCTTAACGTTTTTGGATAACATGACTATCTCTCATGTGTATGGCAACTACATATACTAACTATAACTAATACTATAAACGCGAATGAGAGATTTTTTGTTAGCTTGTTACGTTTTCGTGCCTTAACTACTCGACCGATCATCATGAAATGTTGCATACACGTTGTCAGGGGTACAGAATCGGACATAGGGTACCTGTCATCCAGGAAAAAGTACTGTAACCTTTCTTTTTTTTTTTTTTTCGTGTGGGAATTCATTGACCCTTTTCCTTCCGCGGGGATGGGTGGAAGGTGGTTATGTCGGACTCACCGGGGCAAAGAAAAATGGTGACTAGAGCCATCCCGGTAATACCAACTAAACCTACCACGGTGTTCCTCGACAAAACCGCAATCCACGCGAATCACTTTCACATGCAGTCGCGACCCTGCCGAAATTTCGGCCCACCGTTAACGGCAGGCCACTACACGAAAAGCCTTTAGGCACTTCTACATTTTAACCCTACTATCTACTTGACGGATGGACCTTATAGACAGACACACGACACAGAACCTCTCAGACCTGGTGCTGATCGGATGGCGGGCAGGCCGACTAACCTAACCTGCATTGACGCGACCGAAGCCATGGGCAAAATCTAGTATAACTATACTTTCTTTTATACTCTTTATTATAGATACGGGTATTATCTTTCTGCTAAAGTTACATTGTTCCATAGTATATAATCTAACTGCAAAACTGTCTAGTTCCTATTGAAGTGAGCATTTGTCTGGCAAGTAGAAGATGTTGAATTGGAACCTGCGTCACGCATTTACGATATTTGTATAAATTATGTGTGTAAATATTTGCTGCTATAACGGTGTATAAAAACATCGATAAGAAACCTTTTTATCTGCAAGTTTTCTGTCATGTTTTCATCGATTGAAATCATTGCTAAATCAGACAACACGCCATTGTAAGGCGTTTAGTATTGTAGTGTATAAATATTTGGAGACCCTGCCTAAAGATATGACAAGTATTTCTCGTGTAACCGACCCAGCGTTTTATGAAACACAAAGCACTGAGCTTGCGTGGCGAGTAGCACTTAGACTTCTTCAGAACGCGCTGCTTTTTTAAGTGCCAATTTGGCTTTGTCTTCCAAATGACTCCTAAGGAAGACTTTTCTGGAGATTTCATTGCGGATCGATGGTAAAAACTTCGAAAATACGGAAAGGACTACTTGAAGGTATAAGCAGAGCATTATTTACAAAAAGTGAACTCACTTGTGGCTTATATATTTAACTAGTTTTTACTCTTGACTTGACTGTGATTCTAAAGATTTATTTCACGGGAACTATTTATTTTGCAAAAATAACGCCTATAGAATTATTCGGTCTATGTACTATCAGTATGCAATAAATACCGTTATATTATCCGGCTGCTACGTAAATGAAAGACATACCAATAAACACATTCTACGGACAAGAACAAGAATTTTAATTCGTCTAATAATCTTCCATCGAATTCAATAATCATCAACCAGTACTTCGCTATTAACTACAAGCACAACCAATTCACCAAATGACCAGAATTAGAAAAATATTAACACCGTAGAACTACACAGTCTTGCGTGCCCATCAAATATAACACGACAAGGGTTATTCACCTTCATAATCCTTAAATAATTCTTCAAAACCCTACGCAGCCCTCAATTACGTTTCCACATGTTTTCCTCACATTTTCCTTGAAGTGCCTTGTTATATTTTGGATATTTTTCGTCGAAAGAAAAAAGGAAAGGTGCTAAAATGTATAATGTTGCTTAAACGATGCGAAAGCCTGATTTCTACGTTATATTTGTGGTCTCCATTCACGCAGAGGGGGAAAATGGGCATTTTGTTTGAGAAACCTTTTTTTTATTGGTTATTTTAGTAAAGCTTAGTTAATCTCGTTAGACTTAGTAATAACATTGCATGACGCTTTTATTTCTTCAAAGGTATAGGCAGAGAAGTATCACAACTGGTTAATGCCAATTATGTTTTAGCTCTATCGCACATGATGGAACTATACAGTTTGCCGAAACGATTTAAAAATATTTATTCGTAAATAAGTATACAAAATCTAGTTTGCAATTAAATGTGCTCAATTTATTAGCACTGGTCAAAGTTTTGCACAAATAATATATAGTGGCAAACAAAATAATAGTTTTAAGTAACAAACGTCTAAAGAGCAAAAGTCTAAATTGCTGGACTTCACATTATTTTATGCGATAGGTGAATACTATGCTTTACATGCTAAAATGATAGTGCTCAAAACTGATACAATGCGCCGTCGAAAAAGATTAAATCCTAAAATTGATTCAATTTCTCAATGTAACACTCCCATTACGTTTTTATACTTCACTGAAGGCCGTATCAGAAAACCCATTCGTAAAACCGTAAGCGTGTGAACGTAACGTAGCATTCTGAAGGATGGGCTACAAATCAGTTCATGGGCTACAAACAGGTTGCTCCGTATCATTCTTTGCTCCGGTATTTCCTCTATACGTAAAAATCAATGGAGCAGACGCGTTCCTATACATGCATGTATATTTCGAGTTATTTCGCAGTCCATTTGGTAAATTTGGATTTATTGTAATGATAATTTATTACCGGCGACATGTAGTGAATCTATATTACAATAAATTTACGAACTAAAATATATTTTAGTATTGAATTTCTACTTGGTTTATATCCTACAAATATAATGTATGTGAGAGTTAGTAATGGATTTCCGCATAACGCATCTCCTGAATTAATTCTTAAAAGACTTATCCTGTAATGCATTCCCATGGGATAATTATTCAACTTAAATGTATACAATTCAACACTATAATTATTTTCAATGAAAAGAAGTGTAACATTTAATCTAAATCTAAATAGTTTTAATAATTTAAATAGCTTAAATAGAATTTAACAGTAACTAGTAAAAGTGTTTACCAATAGTAGTTTAAAGTTTCAAAATCTATACTAATATTATAAAGCTATTAGTATAGATTTTGAAACTTTAAACTACTATTGGTAAACACTTTTACTTTACTATTGGTAAGCTGAAGAGTTCGTTTGTTTGTTTGGTTAAATCTAAATATCTAATCTCAGAAAATAATTCTAATGATGGATAGCCTATTTACCGAGGAAGGTTATAGGCTACATAACATCACGCTACAACCCACGATGGCAGCGCAGTAATCATAAACGCGGCTGAAACACATAATACACAAGCACATCTAGTTATGTAATAATAGTGTTTTATAAAAAACAAACAACGCGATAAAGTCCGTATAAAGTTGTTTAATTTCAATATATAACGTTCGCGTAAACTTAATACAATATTATGTAAATGAATAGAATTTATCAACAGTCTTTTCAATGTCGGGCTCGTGATGTCATGTAATCATAAGCTCAAAGTTTCGCCGAGAGACATAGGAGGTATTTTAAAATATTTTTCGGCTAACGGCACATAAAAAAATCGGGTCCAAAAAGAAACATAATTCGGGACGAAATGGGAATTATGTTAAGAAATTAATATTTATCTAAATTTCGGGGCATATGAGGAACAATTTTTGGGGCGAATGCGTATTTTACATTCGAGACGAAACATGAGGCGCGAATGCGGAATAAATCGCCTGAACCAACAGTATAACAGAGAGCTTTTTTAAATTTTTGACGTGCCCGACCCTTATGATAATTAAATTATAAAAAGGTAAAACATATGGCATATTCTTTTTGCTTTAGTGTCATTATTTACTGAAAAACAGAGTAATACGTGTGTGGCATTACGCTGCCCACATTTCCTTTTAATTAGCATACATATTGTGCAAGCAATCTATTTGATTGTTGTGGATATTACGAGTATACTACAAAAAAAAATACTTAGAATGAAATACAAGGTCCTACATAAAATCGTGGTGAAGAATACGAATATATTAATAACTAGCTGTCCCGGCAAACGTTGTTTTGCCATAAAAAAATGTTTTGACCAAAAGATTTAAAAAAAAAATTTAGGGGTGGACAACCCTTATCACTAAGGGGTATGAAAAATAGAAGTTGGCCGATTCTCAGACCTACTCAATATGCTCACAAAATTTCATGAGAATCGGTCAAGCCGTTTCGGAGGAGTACGGGAACGAACATTGTGACACGAGAATTTTATATATAAAATATTGTTTTGAAATTTTATTGACCAAGTGTTACCGTATATATTATCCCTGTTGCCTCATAAACTATATATGTATATGTGAGAAGGATTAGGCTATAATCCTCCAGGCTGGCCAAGTGCGATTAAACAGACTATACACCTCTTCGAGATCATTATGGAGAGCTCTCATACGTGCAGTACATACTGTTAATAGTTTATCGACATAACATATGTATTTTCAATAGATTTACCTACATACTATATACATGTCCTCGGCCTCGATGGCGTAGTGGTTAGGGTAACCGACTGCCACACCTGAAGTCGCGGATTCAATTCCCGCACTAGTCAAACATTTGTGTGCATGGATATGGATGTTTCTCTCGGTCTGGGTGTTTCTTTATTTTTATTTTAAAACTTTATTATATAATAGTACAATGGCGGACTTAATGCCAAGGGCATTATCTACCAGTCGACCATAGGGTAATACAGAGATAAAAAGAAGTAGATGCATAAAGTAATGCGAAACATACATGTAAATATACTAAAGAATATCACTATAGTAATTACATACATACATACATAAATGCACGCCTGTTTCCCAGAGGGGTAGGCAGAGACTACGGATTTCCATTTGCTACGATCCTGACACACTTCTCTGGCTTCATTCACTTTCATAACATTCCTCATACACGCTCGCCGGTTTAAGGTGCTCTTAACCTGGCCTTTATCCAGAACGTCTCCGATCTGATCAGGAAACGTTCGCCTAGGTCTTCCCCTTGCGACTGTTCCATTCACACTAGCCTTATAAACTTTCTTAGTCAGTCTGTTCTCGTCCATTCTTTCTACATGCCCAAACCAACTTAACATACCCTTTTCTATTCTCGTTACTATATCCACTTTTATGCCGCATCTCTCTCTAATCACACTATTCCTTATTCTATCTTTCAGAGTCACACCACATATATTTCTCAGCGCTCTCATTTCTACAGCATTTATTCTGCTCTCATGCTTCTTTTGCCATACCCAACTTTCACTTCCATGCATAAGGGTAGGCACTAATAGTCCTCTATGAACAGTAATTATATATTACATAATATAAACATACCAATAAACATATTATATAATCTTAATAAAATATATACAAGTATATATTTTATTTAAAGTGTGTTTAAGTATTTATTTTTTTATAATAAAGGCATCGTACTTACCTTACCTTACCTTAACTCTTGATAAATCCTAGTTCATAATAATTGTTAACATGTAGACGGATTGGATGTCCCCCGTAACACAGGATCTTCCTAGCTCGAAGGCCATTGATCATTGTGTTTTCTTATTAATTAATGTATCTAGTTTATTAAGTCGTATATTGTAAAATACACCGCATTGTACTTTTATTTTGTCTTATGTTGTCGGCCTCGATGGCGTAGTGGTTAGTGTGACCGACTGCCACGCCTGAGGTCGCGGGTTCGATTCCCGCACAAGTCAAACATTTGTGTGCATGAACATGGATGTTTGTCTTGGTCTGGGTGTTTCTATGTATAATATGCATGCATTTACAAAAAAAAAGTATATATGTATGTTTATCCATTGTCTAGTACCCATAGTACAAGCTCTGCTTAGTTTGGGCTAGATGGTGTTGTGTGTATGTAATTGAATATTATATATTATTATATTATTTTCTTTTGGCAATAAATTATTATTATAAAAAAAAACATATATATATATATATATAGAGATACATGCATACATACATACCTATATACATACGTATCATCTTACTGATGAGATAAATCCGATAAACTGTCAAGGAGGAGAGCCCGCACTTTTACCTTGAAAGTGTAACACTTTGTGGCCATCCTGACTTCGTAAGGGAGCGCATTCAATAGTATAACAGACTGGACGAGGAAGGAAAAAGTATATATGTATGTTTATCCATTGTCTAGTACCCATAGTACAATCTCTGCTTAGTTTGAGCTAGATGATGTTGAGTTGTGTGTATGTGATAGAATATTATATTTATAGCTTTGTAATGAAGAAAAACTTATTTTGTTCTTTTGCGCTTTGCGCAGTGTATCTACGTAATAGTAGTTTAATCAAACCGTCTAGCAGGTTTCGTTCCAAGCAACAATCCTATTTCCTGACAGACAACCAATAATAAATAGACCTAAACTCACCAAACTAGCTACACAAATTCTCCTATCTCCTAATCCTCCATCCGTGATCGTGTAAGTCATAAACCCACACGTATACAACTAAAGCAACAAGAGAGACATAATACCATTTTAATTAACTTAAAAAGATTCCTTAATAAATACCGTCGAGGGAAAGCCAGAGGAAATAATTAACACAAATAAATACACGATCGTACTGGCCAGTGTCGCAACAAGAATATTAAAACTCTTTGTTCCGCGTATGCAAAATAAAAGGAGGAAAAAGCTTGTCGAACAACGTCGGCTATGTGGGAACAGGATGGAAATGCACTCAGTACAGCTACGTTAGACAGTGGACATTGTCCAGCTTAAGCAAAATAGGACTAACAACAAAATTTGACCATAACTGATTTAAATTTTAAGTTTGATTGTTATTAAGGTTTTATTTTCTATAACTTTACTAAACATTTCACGATACTTAAGATATAGTTCCTATTTTCTATATTTTGCCTTATGTTCTGTTTTTATTTAGAATTTATTTTTGTTAAACTACTAAGATATTTTTTTTTATTAGCATTCACTTTTTATATAACTGTGTTTCGTTGAATTTGTATTACATATACAAATTCAACGAAATCATGTCAATTTACCAAACTTTAAATTCTTATAAAAATCATTTTTTGTAAATGTTTTGAAATTATGATGCACTCACGACGTGTTTTCCTGTAATTGAAGGAGCACAAATTATCGAACAAATTTTTGTAATTATTGCATGTACTATTATATTATTATACATTATTATCCTTTGTTGGAGTTCCTAAGAATAAATAAATAAATAAATATGTAACCATAGTTACGAATAATTCTACGACATCAGACGAGCAATGCCGAAATACGACGAACGCTATTCGACTGCGAATGTCAAATTTATGGTTGTGTGCGTGTAATGTTTTTCCATTAATTGAATGTATTTCTAATGCATATTTTATAAAAATATTAGGATTCGCCCCTCCTTCTCCATATAAACTTTACCTGTGCCAAATTTCATATTCCTCCGTCCGCTAAATTTTCGTAAAAAGGGGTACAAAGTTTTTGCTTCACGTATTAATATATAGATATTATAAAGAGGAAAGATTTTATTTTTGTCAAGATTTAACTCAAAAACCATTCAACCGAATAAAGACTAAAATTTATTTCACAATTAAAAAGCTATATTATCACAGAGTAACATATGCTATATTTTATTTTTAAAAAGTACTGTTATATAACTAACCGTACCTACTTTTACGTGAGCGAAGCCGCGGGCAAAAGCTAGTAACAAATAAATGCGATAGCCTACTGGGAGAGCATAGGACTGCTACGCAAAGATCTCAAGCTCGATCCTAAAGCACGTACCTCTCTCTTTTTGAAGCTAAGTGTGCATTTAGTTAATCATCGCTCGCTTGATTGAAACGTTAGTGAGGAAACGTGCATGTCCTAAAATTGTCCAAAATATTCTCGAAGAATTGTGTTGTCTGCCAACCTGCACTGGGTCAGCGTGGTAGACTATAGCCAAATACTTCTCACATCCAATGTGGCCCGTGCCCAGCAGTGGGACTGTTTATATACTGGGCTGATTTTATTAAACATAACATAGATAGCATCATGCCTATCGAACAGGGACACACATGGTGTTAATCCTACTCATATTATAAATGTAAAAGTTTGTAAGCAAGTTTGTTAAAGAGTCATGCATGAACAACTGAACAGTAAGTTCTGTGCTGTGTATGATGGTTGAATTCAAGCAAATTATTAATGACTTTTCATGTTAAGCAATTCTTAATCGCAGCCCGTAGTTGAGAAGTTGGTGGTGTTGTATATCTCTGTGCCATGTAATGTACGTAAAATCTGGTCCTCCGCCGGATCCCTAGATTTGGTTAAAATTTTGTTCATAGATAGACCATACCCTGGATAGGTAAACACATAAAATACCTTTTATTTCAGTATGCCTCTCCATGAGATTCATGCGGATGAAACTACAGGCTTGTACATAACAGCATAATTTATAATGAATATTCTGATTAAAGCATCTAAGTTTCAGCAGCTATAGTTAGCTTTTACGTGACTGCCATGGTAACAAGATTTCTGCCTGTGAAGGCATCCGATACGTAGCGTCGCCGTCACCATCACCAGTACGCTATTGTACGAGTAAGTTTACCCCTGTGACGATAATACTTGAGAACAGTCGTTAAAAAAATCACTCTTTCAGATTATTACAAGCCCTTCTTTCTGGGTATGTATAAGTCGGTTTAAAATGTCTTTGAGTCCGTTGTTCGAAAGTTTGTAAAGTCCCGCGCGATACAAGAATCATTCCTAGTGCGGGCGTTAAATATTTTATTTATAAAAATATATTTAAAAAATCATAAACAAAATAAAAAAGGTTTGTAAAGTATTCTCAACACAGATTGTTTATGCATATTGTATATAGCGCAGGAGCTGTCAACTGTATTAAAATAAATAAACCATAGACTAACGTATATCATCTTAGGGCTAGATAGACGTGTATTACATACAGATACTGGTTGAGATATATATTTTTTTAAACCATGGAAGTACAGTTTATATCAGCAAATCCAATAATACGTTGCCCAAGTCAATAAAGTTAATATAATAAATTTATTTTCATTTTATTGTATAATTAATCTATTCAAGTAAAGAAAAAGACGCCTGTTAATTTATTGGACGAAACAAAGAACAATAATCTTCTTGAAAATAAAATATCTACAATAGTATACTAGTGCAAAATTTATCATTCATACCGCATGACCTGAAATTAATTGCGATTCAATTGTTATATATTGCGACCAGAATAATGGTGGAATTAGGTATTCTGATCGTGAATGCGGTATCAAACGCGGTATTGTCTCGAGAAACTCGTCTTAAGTTGCGTCCACACTTAATACTATATACAGAACAGTGATCCGAATCAAGAACGTGTAATAAAACGTTTGCCTTAATACACTTAATCCAGAATACGCATAACACAGACACACATAGTCACGTTTAGGTCCCTGAAGAGGAGTCTTCCGTTCACATTTCGCCAGCTATGGTTTTAAATGCCTATTGCCGTTTCCCGGGCACAGTTCCAGAATCTGTGCTGATACTGAGAATATCTGTACAAAAAAGCCCAATAACACTTTGCCCATCCGAAAATCTAACCAGAAACCTCAATCACACTATTCAAAGTCAAAGTCAAAAATGTGCAAACAATTCTTTGACACGTCAATTAACTTTTATATTAATAAAAATAGTAATTATAATTAATAGACGGAAATAAAAATTTTGCATTGAAATAAGCCTATTGGAGGAGTAAAGCTTTATTAACAGTATTCGTATTCACTACCACTTTGAACAAGAGAACCATCACAATGTTATATGGCTACCAAGCAATATTTTGTGCCAAGTGCTGGTAGCATAGCGAGTCTTTCTTTTTGGTAATCAATCCATTAAATATTATAGGTGCTGTTTCATATTTGTCTCTGACAGCAACATCCATCATGTAGTAGAGGTAGCCTAGTGGGAGACCGTTGGACTGACGCGCACTTTTTGATGTTACGTGCATATTAAATAGTTCATTATTATTCGCTTAAGACTGCGCCGAGCGAAATGTGCCAAAACAGGCGGTCACAGTTAAGTTGATAAAATCAACACTTTTTGTTTAATACAAATATAAAACATACATTTACCATAACAATGAATGTCTTAACAATTACTCCGTGTAAAAAACTTAAAATAATTAATATTTTCGTCTACAAAATTATGTAAATTTGCACGGAAAATGCAAAAACGTAAGCTCGTGTTACGTGATTTTTAGATTATAACAGTAGAAATCTATTCTATTTTACAGCTTAAACGAAACATAAATAGTTATATTACAATTTGTCCGTCCCAAATATTTAAGTTATTGGTTGATAATATAGATACATATTTATCAAAAAAGCACTTTAAATCCTCCATACAATATTACTATGGCGGCCGCGCACCGATTTAAATATCGAGCTCTGTCATTCAGTCCAACAGTCTTACGTTCGGCGCAGTCTTAAATGGTAAACGAAAACATCCTGAGAAAAGTTGCAAGTCCATCTACAGCTCCATAATGTTCTCTAAGATATGTATATGCATTTTGCCAACTCGTACTTGGCCAACGAGATGGACTATAGCCTTACCCTTCTCACACTGAGAAGAGGCCCGTGCCCAGCAGCAGGACAGTTTATATACAGAGCTGAAATTATTACATCAACATCATAAAGCGACGTTTCGAAAACTGTCGGTGTGCATGGGACCTTAGAAAATAAAGTTTTTGAAACCTAGAGCACGTCCGAAGAAAAAGAGAAGATAGGTTTTAAAAAATTCTCTCCTCGTATCCAGATTACAGATTGCTTCATTTGAAATTCAAAGTTTATCTTTTAAGGATCAATTTGAGAGACCCTCTCTTATTGTAATCCTTAGTAATATAGTATACAGGGTGTCTGGTAATTAATGGATAACCTTGAAATGTCTTATAGGCGGTTCAGAAAAATGAAAAAAAGATATAAAAGAAATATATATATATATTAAAAAGTGCAAGCTATATAGCATAACATACTGATTGACTGTCTATCTTTTAGCATAATTAGTGTTTAATAATAAAACAACAAAAAATCGATGAATTTCATTCATTTATGGTAGTAGTATACAAGAAAGTTTTACATGGTAATTAAAAAAAAACACATATCTCAGGTAGTCGTTAGGATAGATTTTTTCATATTTTTTTCTGAACGGCCTTCAGTTCTACTATAAAACATTTCAAGGTTATCCTTTAATTACCGGACACCCTGTATAGCTAGACTTTATCTGTAGGCATTCGGTCCTATAGAGGCAAAAACGAGTTTAGCAAATCTTTGAAATTTTCATTTCTTGTACTTTTAAACCTCTGTTAATAATTTACTAGCTTTTGCCCGCGTCTTTGTTTGGGAACAGAACTATTTCTGGATAAAAGGTATCCTGTATCCTGTTCTGTACCTCTGACAACGTAAATGGAAATAGGAGATTTATGAAGATCAGTCGAGTAGTTAAGGCGTGTAGGCTTAACCAACATACATACATACTCACATGCGCATTTATAATATTAGGTAAGATTGGAAACAATTAGGTCATTTAGGTATATACTAACTTATATTATAAATAATGCGAATGTATGTTTGTTTCTTTCTTTGTTTGTTTGTTACGCCTTCACGACTTAACTTCTCGACGAATCATCTTGAAATTATTTCGCGAACACGTTGTCAGGGATACAGAAAAAGACATAGGGTACCTTTCATCCAGATAAAGTCATGTTTCCGAGGGATAGAAAGTTAACATGACCTACATTAACGCGAGGGAAGCCGTAGAAAAACTAGTTACAATTAAAGATATTATCTAAGGCACATCTAAGGCAAAAATAGAATTAGTAATCCTTACTAATATTATAAACGCGAAAGTTTGTATGGATGTATGGATGTTTGTTACTCTTTCACGCAAAAACTACTGGACCGATTGCGATGAAACTTGGTATGGAGAGTTTTTATCCCGATATTCCCACGGGAACGAGGCTTACGCGGGTGAAACCGCGAGGAAAACTAGTATTATATAAAATTTGATTTCAATATATTTTTATTTTTCAAAGCAATTTCAAAGATTAAGAAATTAATAATTAAGAATTCTGTTTAGAAAATTTATTTTTATTTATATTTAGCTATTTAATCTATTTTGTAAATAATAATGTTTTAACTTAAATTTTATGTTTTTAGAAGTTATTGTATTCTTAAGGAGGTGTGAAGTGAGGATTTGTGTAGTTTATTGATGAAGTCAGGTATTATATTATATTTTAAAGTTCTTTTGCCATAAACATTTTTATATTGTGGGAGTAGTCATTTTGCATTTGTGATACTACGTGTTCTAATTTCTTATTTTGTAATATTTTTACTTTTTCAGATTTTCGTTATGTATTCTTCTATAATTAACAACGTTAGTTTCACTTTCTGATAGATCGGTTTAATTTACAAAAGTCAAATATTTCATGGTAATCTTTCTTTATGTTATTTGGTAAATTTGTTTTTAGTATACGTGGTTGGAGTATGTATATTCGGTCGAGATGAGACATATATATCGCTCCATAACTGGAAAGGCCATAAGATATTATTGATTCTACCAGAGCTTTGTAAAGCATTATTAGTGTTTGGTAGTGCATTTTGTATTTTATTATAGAGAATTTAGCTAGTATGCATCTTAGTCTATCACACACCCTATGTATGTGTATTTTCCAATTTAATCGACTATCTATAGTAAGCCCTAATTATGAGTGCTAATCTACAAGTTCAATGTAGTCACAATTACTTGGCTTGGTTATTCCATTATTGTGGTTATCATGTAAACATTTGTGACAGTGAGCTATTATTTTAGGCAATAGAGTGCTTCTATTATGGTTGGAACTGATATACATTAATTTCGTTTTACTAGCATTTAATACTAGACCAGCATCATGCGATCACTTAGTTAGTAAGTCAAAGTCAGATTGTAGTTGTTTTTGAGCTTCATTTATACTTCGCTCAGCAGCTAAAACGCAAGTGTCGTCAGCGAATTGGTAAACCTCGCATTTGTAAACTACATTGGCAAGTGTATTTACGTATGTGAAGGAAATGCAATGGCCCAAGGACTGAGCCTTGCGCCGTGCCTTCTGTTACACTAACTATTTTGCTAAACGCGTCACTCACTTTCACAGTGTATTTTCTTCCATGAAGATAGTCTTTACACCAATCTAATAGCTTGCCTCTAATGCCACTGTCCTGTAGACACTCTATAAGCCTTTCGTGTCTAAGGGTTTCAAATGCCTTACTATAGTCTATAAATATTACTAAAACATGTCTTTTCTCGTTAAGCTGTTCATATACACTGTCCGTAAACGCCGATAAGAGCTGAGCAGTATTCTTTTTCGGTTGGAAACCATATTGTTTATCCGTTATAATCTTATTCTTTTTATAAAATTCGTTTTGTGTGACAAAATTTTAGAAAATATATTGGTAATCAGATTACCAATATATTTTCTATAATTTTGTCTAAGGCTGGCAATATGGATACAGGTCTATAATTATTATAATCCATGTTACTGCCTTTTTTGTGGATAGGTCTAACAATTCCCGTTTTTAGTGTAGATGGATACTTGTTTTTTTCTACGAATAAATTAATTAAATTAGAAATTACCGTTTTATTGTTATGACAAATATTTTTTATAATTTATAATAACTCTGATTCTATCTATTCCTAGTGCTTTTTTATTGTTTAAAGACATTATAATTTTTTTAGCAGTCTCTGGCCCTGCAGGTTTTAAGCGCATAGTAACGTTAGACGATTTTTTGTATTCTTGTTTATTAAGCAATATTTTCGAGTACTTGGGAATAATTGTCGCCAGATTTTCGCTGAATGATTGAGCAAAGTTATTTGCAATACGTTTACTGGACATATTCAGACTTTTGAATGTATTTTGTAAGGCGCCATCTATGGATTTTTTTATTCCACGTGTAATTTTATTTAGAATTTGTCAAAGCTTTATAGTATCGCGTTTGCTTGATGAAATCTCTGATTTGGTATTATTGCTTTTAGTTTTTTGTATTAAAGCATTTGCTTAATTTCTAGCTTTATTATATTGTAATTTTAGGATTAAATTATTGCTATCTTTTGTCCATTTTATGAATAATTTATCTCTATATTCACAAGATTTGATATTTTTTTTATTTATCCATGTATTTCTGCTTCGTACTGAATTACCTTTTACTTAATTTTGTATTCTGAGTGTTTGTAACATTCTTTAAACTGGTTATGTACATCATTATATAGTTTTATAAGACTTTTAATATTATAAGTGTTTTCCTACTTGATATTATTCTGACATGCTTTAATTAGATTATTATTTATGCAATTTTTGTACACTTGAACACCCTGTATAGGCATTCCAGCGCAAGCGATTATAATAGCGCGATGGTCAGCCAGTGTAGTGCCGAGTGCCGCCGTATATAGGTCTTGTGTGTGCAACCGTGCAAATATGTGATCAATACATGATTTATTTATTTTTTCGATACTTATTTCTATTCTAGTGTGCTGCGTGATCCCGCACACAAGGCCCAAACTACATAATATGTTTACATATTTATGGTTTACAGGATTATCGGATTTTAATCAATGTTAGTATCCCCTAGTAGATACAGATCACTGTTTTAAGGGTAACTTTGTAGTGTTGTTTGTAATTCGTCAATAAATAAGTGTTTACTCAAACTTGGAGGTCGGTATACTGCACATATAGTCGCAGTATAATTCAACTGGGTTATGATAGTGCAAGTTATACTTTCAAAATATTTAGATTTTGTGCTTAAGATTCTACTTTTGAGCTTATTAATATATATATTATAATGCCACCACCCTTTCGAAACTTACGCAAGTCTGAATACATTCGGTAACCGTTTATTTGATACTACTAATGTTTTGCGAAATATTGGCTTCAGTTAGGATTACAACATCAATATCTTTTTTTGAAGAAATTAGAATGTGTTCAAGTGCGACAAAATTTTTGATTATGGAGCGAATGTTAATATGTATGCACAATAAATTAAATTGACTATGCGGTACATTTTAGAAAATCATTCACATTTAGGCAATCTTGTATCTCATTTATATCTCTAAGAAAACTATTCATTTTATTTAAAATGTTTATGTAGGTAATAAGTAATTTAGAATTATACTTGTATTTCTTGTGATGTCTTAATCTAAATTATTGACTAATGTATTAATGTCGTTTATGCTTCTCATTGTACGAATTTTCTTGCCATCTTCTTTCTGAGCATTGATAAATCCTCTCTTGAACCACACGTACTTGAATTTGTGATTTAGTTTTAGTTCTTGCTTAGCATTCCAAAATAACTGCTTGTGATGTTTTGTCATTTCTGCCCTCACATGTACTATATTGTAGTTATTTTTTTCACTAGACAATACTTGGAAACCGTTTGCTTGACATTTTTAGCGGCTGTGAGCCAGTTTTCTTGGACTTCTTCGTCCTTTAGCTCAACTAATGTTTGTTATTTGGTCTTTTCGTCCATTCAGTCTTTGTGCAATTGTAATATCTTCCCTGGGCTAATTGAGGTTGACCATATTTTTTTCTACTACAAGTTTCACAGCCTCATTGCTTATTTTAGGCACATTAGCAATTTCTACGTACTTAGCAAGCTTTTCTTGTTCCAGCTCTTGTAGGTTCTGCTCTATGGCACCTACCCATGTTTCAAGATTATTATTTCTGTTGGTTGGTTCAGTATTTTTACGTTCTAGAGCCTTAATAGTCTTCTTAAACGCTTCAATACACTCCACTGCTTCGTCGAGTTTAGCACTATGGAACTGCAAGGACTCGTTTAATTGAATCATTTCTTTCTGTAGACCTCTTTTGATATTTTGTTTAATAACTTTTATGCATTTATTTGCACAAGTGTGTCCACCTGTTCATCATCATCTTCAGCAGTAACGATAATTGAATTTCTTCTTGGGGATTCTTGCTGGTATTCTTGGCAAATCTAATCCAGACTTGGAGCAGCCTTTAGTCCAGCTATTTGTATGTTAACTCTGCACATTTCGTGTTTAAGTGCACAATCTTCTCGCACTTACTGCATTTCACCCCTATTGAAAGTTTTGTTATGTTTTTTTTACATCCATCGCACCCATATTTTAATTCTTGAAACTAACCATATTGTGTTACTTCCACTTTATGTACGACTAAGTATATTAATGCTGGATAAAGTAAAAAGCAAAAATATTTAGTAAGTAGATTTTGCCTGCGGCTTTGCCCGCGCAAATGTAAGCTAGATTAGATTATTAACAGTACTTCTAGATGAAAGGTACCCTATGTCGATATCTGTTCCCCTGACAACATGCATGCGAAATTTTATGATGATTGGTCAGCTAGTTAAGACGTGAGAACGTAATGAGCAAACAAACTCACATTCGCATTTATAATATTATTTAGAATTAAGTTTGAAAACAAATTACATCTATAAATCAGACTACAATATTTTATGACAAACAAGTCTACAGTTTATTGGTTGATAAGTTACTTTATTTCTTATATCTTCTAAAACAGTTCTTGGAGATTATGCAAGGATATTCAATAGCTACGTAAGCTCTGGACCTGTACTTTGTAGTCCACAAAAGGCGTAGTAGTTGACATTTTATTAGCTATGTTTAGACTCCAGAAACTAATTTCTGGAGTCTAAACATAGCTGATAAACTTTAGGTATGATACAGCCCTGCCTACCCCTTAGGGGAGATATGACCCAATCTTATGTTAGCAAACATAAATAAGATACGTCAATTTACCTCCTCATATAATGTGCTTTATTAAACAAAACGAAATTCTGTGGCGAAAATAATAATTATCGACCACACAAGCTTCTTTAAATCACGATTACGTACAGTCAGCAACGGAAGTAGCTGATTATTTACTGTACAAGTATTTTAGGATCTGGCGACCCTTATTTACAATACCACATTTTTTAACTGTGATTAAATCTTTCAATATTACTGCTATACAGAAAGTTATATATTTTATAATTTTGATAGATAGAGGCAATCGAAATATCGTAAGTGTGCATTGTCTTATGTTGCTGACTGTACCACGTAAATGGCCGTAACATAGATATTATACTACACGATATTTATGACTAAGGACGAGACGGTAACGATACGATATGGATATGTTCAGTATAATATGCAATTATTACATACTAGATTTTGCCAGCGTCTTCGCTTGCGTAAATGTTAGAATAGATTAGTAACAGTAGTTTTTCGAGAGCAGCGATAGCTCAGTGGGAGACCAACAGACTGCAATGCAGAGGGTCTCAGGTTTGAACCCAAGTCGCGCACCTCTGACTTTCGGAAGTTATATGACTTTCGAAATTATGTGCGTATTGATTGACAATTATCGCCTACTCCGTGCCTCGGAGAGCAAGTTAAGCCGTCGGTCCCGGCTGCCATGAACATTTATGGCAGTCGTTATTGGGGAAGTCGACACAAAAGATCCCACTGGGTCGAAGTGTCGCCGTTCTGTACTGACTGGCCCTCACACAAGAAAGGATAATATAACAGTACTTTCCTGGATGAAAGGTACTCTGTCTCTTTCTATACCCCTGACAACGTGTATGCGAAATTTTATGTTAATCGGTAGAGTATTTAAGGCGTGAAAGCGTAACAAACAAATAAACTCACATTCATTGTTTCTATTTTCAAATAACGTTATAATATGAACTAAAGTAAATATACATTTATAAGTACCTACATTAATACATTATCTTCTGCCTCTAGCTCCAAAGAGAATATAAAAAGTAGGCAGATGTCCTGGCAAAAGTGGGCTGCGCGTATTGTCGTCTCTCAAGCACAGCTTCAGACTTCGTGCTGTTACTAAGGATTCTTTGACAAATATCCCGGTAAAACATTGTCCGGGAATCTAATCCAAGACCTAATACTCAATAGTCGTATTTATTACAGTTGCCAAAGAGGCCAAAACATAAGCTTTAATATTTATCGATACTAATATTATAAAAAGGCAATTATTAAAATTAAATTTTTTGTTTGTACGATTGGGACGATTTAACTCAAAAATATGTAACCGATCTTTAAATTCTTTCACCAATAGAAAGCTATATTATCACCGTGTAACATGTGCATTATTTGATTAACCTGCTTTTACGTGAGTGAAGCCGCGGGCAAAAGCTAGTGTACTAAAAAGTGAACTATAACTATGAAAACAAACATTGATATAAACTTTTGTCTGCCCCCTGCAATCGTCAGAATTTTGGGCGAAGTATTATTGATTTTTTCCGTTAGGCAATTTTCAGGAGCAGCATGTAATATTGAAATGTGCCCGGAAGACGCTAATATACTCATTCCCTATAATGTAAGACCTATGATGACGATACTCTCGCCTAATATTATGTGGCACTTAAAAATAAAGGTGGCTAAAATGTAGTTGTAATATATGCCTGGCTTTCCGTTCAGAAATACATAGGCGTGAATCTATAAAAAATGTGAAGTGAGTCAATAAATTGGAAGAAGGATCGCACCAGTTTCCTGGTTTGTCTACCGCAATTTTAAGAGATTGACATTGGCATTGTTGGACCGCAATTATCAACGTTCTGTTGACAAAGGACGTGTTGTGACAGCTATGCGATATCTTCAGAAAAATTTACGGCCGACCGAGGCTTTTGCGGTGTTAGGTTACTAGTTTTTTATCACAATTGTGGGTCAATCTGAGGGAGTATGATAGCATATATGTACATACATACAGTTTATTATGCATTTTATTTAATTGTTCGAACAATAATTGTAGTTTGTACGTTTTATTAAACACCACCAAGTATCACTTAAGTAAATCAGCATTCACAGGAAAAATACAGAGCTATAAGAAAATTGTTTATTCATCAACAAAATTAACTAACACATACTTTGGTGGACTTGCTGCATTAACTAAGTTGTTAAGAGCAGATTCAAATCATAATATTAGGTACTTAATATGTCGCAAAGACACATAAGATTTTTATGCTTTGTTCACTATATACAGCTGAATATCAGTTTTGCCACAGGATGCGTTTTGACCTCCGTAACACATTACAAAATATTAAGGATACCCATCTGTACACATCATTGAACATCTATCGCAAAATATCATAATAAAATCGCAAATTGAATTATCTTTCCTATGTATGAATCAGTATTAGAAAAAGCGCCGAATCTTAAAAGCGACTAAACAAGCGGTACAAAGTTTTTAATCAATCATCTTACTAATAATATTGCGTTAAATATTACTTATGGTACCAAAACAATAAAAGTTTATCGAAACAGGAAGAAACGAAGAAATTTTTGATACAGAGTCCAGATAGTATTGTCTTTCATTACATATTTCTAAAGCCTAAATTCATCACTATAAAAAAATTAAATACAAATTGCTGGCAAAACCAAATCGTAGTTGTGTCGTCTTATTTAAAGAAGCTACGGATAAAACCGATTTCAAATTTCATGGTGAAGCGGCTTGGCGTCGCCGTTGAATAATTCCATTCAAATTTACAACAGTTTGATGTGTCGCCGTGTCACGACACTGCCTTCCCGGCATTTGAGACAATTTCTACACTGTATTAAGTCACTAGGTTGGGGAAATAGGATGTAGTTGACGGTTTCTGTGTCACTGAGTTCCTGCAGCAAGAACGTAATTTGTGATTTGGTTGGATTGTTAATTTAAATTGATGATTAAACTTCTGTTGTGTGTTCATTTTACTAGCTTTTGCCTGCTATTTCACTCACTCGAAAACAGCACTTTTTCCTGGATGAATCATTTTCACTTTATTCTGATCTTTTTTTTCTGTACCCTTGACAACGTGTACGCAATATTTTATTGATTGGTCAAGTATTTAAAAACATTGGCATTTATAATATTAGTGAGTGCTAAAGCACTCACTAATATTATAAATGCCAATGTTTGGTTAGCCTTTGGTTTTTTCTTGGATAGGTCAAAACTAATCGACAAATTTAATCTGAATCTGTACCCGGTAAAAGAATTATTGGCTATACGGCAATAGGCTTACCCTATTATACATGAGCTCTAACCACAGCTAACAACATTATGTTTTTATTTATCAAATATATTAATATGGTCTTTATATCCACAACATCAAGTCGTCACAAAAGCTCAAAATTCTATCTGATCAGTTACACACCGGCCAAAAACTATTACAAGACATTCGTGCAAGGCCCAAATCCATAACTACCGGGCATTATTATTCGGTATGGCGGCCATTGCACTTAAAATTTATTGCCGAAGGTGAGGGTTGAGCATCCATTGTGCAATAACATTATCCTGCAATCACACATCAACTGTTATTGTTATTTCAGAACATTCCAATATTATAGTTATCTTCAGTAAAGGACCACAGGTTGCGACCATTTCAAGAACATTTAACGCGTCGTTGTTATGGTCACTTAAGGTTCTAGCTATCTTCAACGTAAGCTGTTACGTATAACGTTACGTTATGACGACAATTTCTTAAAGAAAGATAATAATAATGTCTATTTCTCTGTTATTATACATATTATTAACAGAAATATGGCTTATATATACATATAATAATGTACTATTATTAAAAACGCTGATCTCTAAATTAAGTATCTCTTAAAAATCAGTGCTTCCTGTGGGTCTTGTTACAATAACAAGCCATTATTTTAAACTACAGAAGAAGCAACTAAGAAACGTTTATTAGTTGTTTCTTAAAATAAGATGTTATAAATAAAATTAATGTACATATGTATAATAAAATGTGTATGTACTGTCTTCTTCTTACTTAGAAAGTATAGCATGACACTTGCTTTATGACATTAACCTTGTAATAAACATACTTTAAGTTGTATACGAGACAAAAATAAATTATCGATTAGATTAGCCGAGTGTGGATATCACATAAAAGTATTTAAAATCAGAAAGATCTACGTAAAAAGAATTATTCATTGAGTGATCTGCCGTTTCTGATTATATGGTACCGAAATTAATCAGGCGGTCTTTAGAAGAATCCGGAATAAGGATAGTTACACTGCTGTTGCCTTTCACTTAGTAAGCAAGCGTACCTTTTCCATTATTTTCCTTTCATCCCATGTTCAAGTCCTTTTCCTTAAGGTAAGCAACACGCGAGTGACACGCCCTAATTGATAGGCTACGGTATCTACTTACTATCTGGTAAACCATAATCTTACCAACACCTTTGTTGAATAAAAACAAAACAAAAACATATATCTCATTACGTTGTGAAGCAATAACTTTAATCTTAACTTCCCCATCTCCTTTTACCTTTAATGCTTTAAAATCCAACGCGGTGTCTTTAGCATCAACCCATGAAATTTGTGTTGTTACACCATATAATCTCACTTACCTTAACGGCGAAGGAAAGTAAGCCGTTGAATTATTCATTCAAATAGACGGCCTGAGGCTTCATGACGCACCACTGTTGGGGTAAATTTAGAAACGTTTTACTTGTGCAATCGATTATTTGACATGAATGCAAGTTGTTACGCGAACTTTATAGCGCGACTATCGACGACTCCTTAACTATTTACAGTGACGGTTCTTTCTAGTGCTTCTATTTTTGCGGTAGGTAGGTAGGTATATACTATTGGACTTCCACGCAGAGGTCTCGAGTTCGATGCCAAGGCGCGCATCTCTGGCTCTGCAAAGTTATGTTCATTTTAAATAGTAAATTATCGCTAGCTTTAACGGTGAAGGAAAACAACGTACAGATATCTGCATGTCTTAGAGTTCTCTATGCGCTGATATTATTCTATTATAATTATATATTAAATAGTTTGGTTATCTACTCACTTGTTACATGAGGTTCTTTGATATTAAAGTATTAAATAATTCCGATCAGACCAAATGCAAAAAAAATCTCAGTACCAGTACGGATCCTAGCAATGTGCCAAACGATAGTACTCTCGTCCGCTATTACGTATGACTTTAAACATAGCAGGCAGAATGTGTGTAATCAATCTCTGTCTTCCGAGGTATACGGGCGTGACTCGATACATATGTTAATATATTTTCTTCGGAAAAGAATTTCGATCTTTTTGTTATTTTATCCAGAACAGGGTTACTTAAACGTAGAAAATATATTATTGATTTATTTCGCGGTAATTTAGAAATGGCCATCTTTTATCGATTTTTACTTATTTATGTCGAGAGCCGAGTTTATTTGCGTACAATTATTTGCGCTATATAATATATATTATACTACTTGGAGCGGTAAAACCGACTGTTTTACCACTCTCTTCCAAGAAAAGCAACGGGAAGATATCACACAATTAATCTTCACTTATCTCACTCGCCCAAAAGTCGCAAAAAATACGTCTACTATCTCCAAATTTATCGCAACCATTAAACACGAACGTAAATGGTTCCGTACACTTTATTTTGATTTCTTTTTCCACAAAATCGATGCTAAAACCCTCTCTGTATGGACTGAAAGCAATTGTAAACCGACACCGAACAATCCGCTCTGAGCCGCAAATGGCTTTACAGGGGACAACACTCGGTCCATTATAAACTTGCTAATGCCGGGAACAACATAGAGCTAGGCATAAAACAAAAGTTGTTATGGTTGAATTGTCTGTTTTCGTAGGAAAATTTGTTAACTTTACTGGGAAAACGAAAAGAAAAATATCTGAGATCTGAGCTGAGACCCAATGTATTGGCCGAAATAATCCCAAGTGTAACAAATATTACGTGTTTTAGTTTCTTGTACTTTCTATATTTCTTAGCTATATAGCAAACTTTATCTTATTTTTCGACACCCATTTTACTGAGTAAGCAGAAAATATTTTCCCTTCTTATTACTTTTACATGTTCTATTATGTGCCCGATTAATTCGTCGTGGCCTCGTGGTCGCCAAAACAATTTCCCTTTTTTTTCCGTCCTACAAAATCATTTAGCTTCATGTGTTCAGAAGATAGACATGTTAAACCTTCAAGCTTGAAGAGCTAAACTACACGCAGAAAATACATACCTATAATTTGCCTGCTTTATTTCAGTCCTACCTATTAGGTAACAAGACTTCTAAACATGATTTCAGACTATGTACCGCTAATGAGAATTTCCTGACAGAAAAATCTTACAACAATTCCATTAGACTGATACCACAGATGTGGAAAATCCCATAGATCTTATTATAAAGCCGAAATTATATTTGTTTGGGTGGAAAAGTCAATCCATGGATGTCCTTGACGCCGACGAAATTACCGAACCGATTTCAAAGCCATTTATAGACTCCTGTGGTTAAGCGAGGTTGTATGCGGTTAGCTCACGAAATAGTAAGGAAACCAGACTAATGAAAATTTCATTCCTCTTTATAGATGCTAGAGTAGCCAAACATATATTTTAGTATAGTTTACTTGTAAGAACTTGTTCAGGTAATTGTATGTACATTTCTATTTCTTTTTTTATCATTTGTTTGTTTTAAGATGATCCCCGCACTAGGAATAATTCTTGAGTCTCGAGGGACTCAAACAAGCATTCAAATATCGAACACAAAGAACACCCAGACTTCGAACAACCTTTTCCGGATCACACATTTTTTGTCCCGCATGGGATTCGAACCCACAACACTCGACGCAGTGGTATACATATACCTAAATATATCACCCAGGAGAAAGGTAGGCAGAGACTATAGATTTTTATTTGCTACTATCCTATTTCCATCTTGCTTTAGTTCAAATTTTAACCTTTTGCTATCGACCATAAATTAGTGGAAATTAAAATAATAAAATATATTATAATAACAGACCTGTTTATAAATTATCCTATTACTATTACACAACTTCGAGATTATCATGTACTACACAAAACTTGTCAGTCAGATCTATAACGCAAATTGAATTTACTAACTTGTAAATAAACTACTTACTTATATACAATATTATAAATATATTATAAACCATTTAGTATCCATTTCAAGTAAAATACACAAAATGATTTTGATTAGTTTCATCTGTAACCTTCTAAGTTATAATATTAAACATGTCAAATCTCGACATATTATAAAACGGTATTACAAAGAGGAAAGATAATACTTTCTCATACTTATTAAGAAAGAACTAATTACTTTTAAATATCCGGTCAGATTTTTATAAGTACAACTAAAACCATTAAACTATCTTCTAATAAAAACTGTATTGAAACTATCTTTTAGAAGTTAAGAAACCAGACACAAACACTCAGAGAGGCATCAAACTTATAACTCCTTTTTTACAGCGGTTTTTAGCCGTTGGACTTTAAAAATAAAGACAAACATTCTAATAACTAGCCAGCAGTCTTAATTGAAAACGCCTAAAACCTATATAGCCTACCTAATCTAGGCTTTACACAGTATATGTTACAGAACTAACCGATAGAACTACGCCGAGCCTGAACAAGTTGGCGATCAAAAAAGTTTTATTGAATTAACCAAGTTCCAAAGTAGTTCAATTATAAACTATTTGCTAGAAAATTGGTTTACTTTGGTCATATAATATAGGCAACCTTAGAAGCGTACCTGAGACTGAATTAAAGGCATAGATAACATAGTGATTAAAATGGTTATTTGACACTGCCGTTGTGATAAATGCCGGGCGCAGTCATCACATAGGACTTATATTTGTACATACATACAATCTTACGCCCTAATCCCTAACAGGTAAGCAAAGCTGTATTGCACCCACATTTTGCCAGCTATAATTTTAGATATAAAAATACCCTATAGCTCTTAGCTCGGCCCGGGAATCGAAATCGAGACCTCGTGCATACATTCCCATGTAATTAACTAAATTTTACCCGAGTCGTATATTACGCTATATCTCAGGTTTTACTGCACGAAATTTAATGTAATATAGCTTTTGTTTGAATTGGGACCCTAAGCTATTAACTGTGAAAGCCGCAACAGAACCTATTTAGTAGATTTTGCGTGATGCTGGAACAAACAGACGGATAGACACAAATACTAAAATGTCTTGTTTTAGGTTAGGTTACTTGAAATAATCAATCCCAATTAGTATTTTAACTATATCCAATGTTCACAGTCTCATATGCTTTTAATTTAAAATTATAGAGTTATGAAGATAAAACAATTTTGATTTTGACATGATTGACATGGTGCCGAGTGTGAGGTGTTTTTACGTTAACGCGATCGAAACAGTTACCGCGTTTGGCTCTCTGATTGGTTAAGAGCTTGGAGCGGGCCAATCAGAGCGCCGAACGTCATAAACGTGTCGACCAACATTCGCACTCGGCACTCTGCGTCGTAGTGTTTTGGTCGCCTCGCCGTGTGTTGTGAGTTCGATCTCCACACGCAGCAATAAATTGAGTGATAGACAAATTGTTGTTCCGAGTCTAGGTTTTCTTTGTTCGCATATTTGTAATGTGTCTCGCGACACAAGTAGGTATTATGCCTAAGGGGGCAAGACATCTTTTCAAAATAGAATATAATTGAATTTTAAAAAAATCAATAAATTGTTTCTACGAACTAATTTTAAAATCACGTGCAAACGACAGTGACAGCTTATTTAACTTGCCGTACTTTTTCATGTTGCTTATCAACCAATGCAGTAAAGAAATAAAAATAAAACGTAACGTTTTCTGAGAACAGTTTAAATGAAGGTTAAGCTATTATTAGCTTGGTGCTTTGGCTGTGGCATTAGTGTGAGCGCTTATATAAATGCTGATTGTAAGATTTGATTTCCGGGTCAAGCTTTTTTAGTTGTTTCAACTTTTGTAAATGATGGTTATAGCTTGGTGCAGGAACCATTAATTAGAATAGTCGGTAGACACGAAGTCTTGGGAGGGGCCGACATAACCCTCTTGCCTCCCCTTGTGGCGAGGGGGTATGCATCAGGAGCATTTCCCTAAATTAAAAAAAAAAGGTACGATTAGACTAGGTTTGCATTGGACACTGCTGGGTGGGTCGCTAATGTAATTTCAATTCCAGGAACAAACCCACCATTCAAGGCAGGAGTAGGCTGGTACTATATACTGGTATACTGGTAGGTTTAGTCAGTAAGACCCGGTACTTTCCATCCTTTCCCGGGTGAGCCCGACATACACTCTCTGATCGCCCTACCCCGTGAAGATTAATGAGTAAAATATATAAAAAGGAAACAAGTAGACTAAACCCAGGGGTTCCAGGGATGATTATTCTACGAACATATACGGTTGATGGTTGTTGAGTCATGTGGTTGTTAAAAAGTTAATTTAATCCGATCGTGTTAACGACGAAGGAAAATATCGTGAGAAATATATGCGTGAGAGTTGTTATCTTAAGTCTAATAGAACATCAAAAACTCATTTAAATTAATGACTTACACGGAGCGATAATGGATTTTAAAATTAGGTACTTCAAATATTTACGTTATCAAAATAGCTAGACTAGATTTGTAGTGATAACCTCGTTGGCAATCTATTAGACTACCACACAGAGGGAAGTCCATTGGACTATTATAAATAAGGAGGTTCAAGGTGAATAGAGAATGATCCTCTAACATGCACTTTTGTTTTTTCCTTGTTACGCGCGTATTGAATATTTAACTATAGCCCACTTTAACCGCATAGCAACTCCACACAAACTAAGAAGTTACGACAAATGTCAAAAGATGGCGCTGTACTCAATTACACTCTTTGTCATACAAACCTGAATCGCGCAGGCAAAGTTTACACAGCGAGTTACTATACAGGGTGATTTTGAAATCGTGTAATTCCTTTTAACCACGCATTCTACTGGTGATATAGAATAACCCTGACCATATTTTTATTTAATTAGAATTATATTTCTTGAAAAATTATTGTTCCGTTTTTTTCGTGAAATGGTGTCAGATAGTCATATGTTAACCAACCGAGGCAATTTTAATTTTTTACTAATTAAAATAAAAAACATATTAATAATTAATGTCGTAAATAATAACGGGCGGTCCTTTTTATTGCCCCTTATTATTTACGACATCAGTTATTGTTATGTTATTATTTTTAAATTAGTAAAATATTAAGATTGTGTCAAGTGGTTAAAATATGTCTATTTGAAATCATTTCATGAAAAAAATCTGTACTCTAATTTTGCCGAAACCATTATTCTAATGAAGAAAAAATATCGTCAGGGTTATTCTATATCACCAGTAGAATGTGTGGTTAAAAGGAATTACACGATTTCAAAATCACCCTGTATATATACAAGCTCCCAATATCACGATAGGCACAATTACACAGCCTGGTCGAAGGATCCACCCTTTGTATTGAAGAGGCATTATACTATGTTCCTCTACAACGGTGTAAAAAAAGATTGTGAGGAAAGCTGCATATATGATTTATTTTTATTAAGCCTGCGCTCAACAATCAACAAAAAGACAGCATACAAACATTAATGATGTTACTTGTTATATTACTAAATTTCATCGTTAATCCTAGGGGAACGTACACCAGTATTAAAAGTTGCCTATGTGTTAATCCAGGACATTGTTTGTCTGCGAGCATAGTCTTACCCAAAACCGTTCAAAGGATTACGCCCGATTGAAAGGATTGTTAGGTACTTTCTGAAAGTACTCTCTGAAGATTCTTCCTGGAGTTTCTTTCTTAGGTTTCTCTCTAAAAGTACTTCTTCAATCTGCCTTTTGCAATTCCATCGAAATCCCAAATATAAAGGAGAATTTCGCTATGTCCACCTTTAAAATATAATATTCAGTACCCAATCCCATTCTAAGTTTACAGCAAGCGTAATATTTATAACCACGCTATCATAACTGAGCTATAGTAACAAGGCTGTATAAAATGCAGCGAGTTATATAAAGGTGCAGTGTTGCCAAGTCCTCACAAATGTTTACGAGCCAGTCGTAATTTTTCCTGTTTATGCTCCCAAACTAGTTTTATGAAGATTTGAATGCTGCCTCCTGAAGGTTAAGTATCAATTGCTTGGGGATTACACTATCTTTTTTATGATGAAGGAAGTCGCCCAAGGATTGACCTAGAATCTAGGTCGATGGTAATTTTATTTTGTGATAGAAATGGTTCAGAACGGAATCCTCAATCAAACCAGATCCACTTATTTCGGAAATGATATAGTAGTAAAACCGTTACTGTATTTCGCACGGTTAAGCTTTCTGACTATAAATGCCATGGTTGGAGATTTAACCTTTACATTTTAGACAAAACGTTTTAAAAGAATGTATAGCTATATGAATAGCATTACATTTCATTCTAGTTTTTTTTTTGTAGAGTATGCTCTCCAATTTTATTTATCTGCTTTTAATCCGTCGAGTCTTAAAATTTCAGGAATAATTACAAATTTATAGTGTCTGGCCACCGGTGTGCCATCGAGATTTCAAAGGTTAATATTATGTAATTTATTTTCAATTATTTTATGTAAACCACAGATAATACCTTAATGAAAGATTTTAGCATTGTGGGTGCTTGTGCTCACACTAATTACGCTACAAATGCTTCGAGTGGCTTTAACCAACGAGTGACTGACTAAAGGATGAAATCTAACTTATTCAAAATACAGTACTTTGCTTAAGAGATTCAATAATCATTATGCTGAAATGAACTCCCGACGGCTGCAGGTGTGAGATTATTTTGTATTTGTCTTACTATGACAATAAATGTTTAATGTTTTTGGTTTCCTGTTTTGTATTAAGAAAGACAACTTGGTGTAATTCTTGTATCCCAGAAGACTTTACAAACGTTAAAACAACGAACACTCACACTCTGAACAACAATTTGTGGATGACACGAATTATTGTCTCGTGTGGCTATAGAACTCACAAGTACCAGCGTGGCGGCAGGGCGGCCACCTGAACCACTACGCCATTCGTGCATAATCCGTGCGTAACTAACAAAAATTTTAATCATAAAGACAAAAGCAACCTCAACAAAAGCCTTAAATAATTTATCTAAATAAGTACAAACGAAATCGCATGTGGACACAACCGCAGAACACTCTGCTTCATAAATATTCACTATTCCTACGAATGAAGATACAAATACAACGCTCACCGACATTAATATCAAGTTTAGTTTAGATGTAATCTGTTTAAAATACATGTCATTTCTCGGTAACAAATAGAGCTGCATTAGTACACCGATGCGAAGCGTAACAACCCCTAGAGACAATAGAACTGGTTTGATTCAAAAGCTTTTTGATCATGCACGTTTAAACACGTTCGTCTTTGTGTGTTTTTGAGTCGCGTTTGAAGAAAATTTATTGTTGCCTTGTTTGGCGGTGATTAATTTTAGCGTCACATGGTTAATATGAATTGCTTGTGTCTGGTTAGCAAGGTATTATTTTTTTTATTCTACCAATTATTTTGTTTCTCTTACACGGGTATTTCCCTAATACGTTAGGAAAATACCCGGCCCTTTAACCCGGGAGGCTTACAGGGAGACATGGTTCCAACGTGAAGAGGCACTTCGAGAGTTTTAATCAAAGGTGGGATGGAACACCTACAGCGGCACTAGCCACAGCAGGCGTAGGACTATAGCTACGTATGGATTCTAATATATGTGCTATGGGTATGGGTGTATGATGGACTCTACCAATTATTATTATTACTGATGTGGCCTATGCTGGCTTGTAATACCAGCCCGCTCGCTCGTGCGATATCGTAATTTTATGGTAAAGCGTTTTTAAACGCTTTGCTCCGTAAGTGACAGTTCAGGCTATTCACATAGCATGCTCTCTTATTCCTTCATTAAAATCTAATTTCAAATTCCATTAAAATAACACGGTTGGTACTTGAATCGCCTGAACTGTCACCTATCGGGCGAAACGCTGTAACGTTGTTACACCGAACATTATAAGGAGACGTTGCTACTACTCTTGCGTCAGTTTTCTATAAGAGGCTTTTACGGACGAGCTGGTACCGTATTATCAACAAGCAAGTTAGCGCTTGTCAAGAGGAACAACTATTTTGCAGGTTAAGTTCCACATTTTGGACGTGTATCTTATGGCGCAAGCCTTTTGCCGTTTATCGAACATTGCCCAAAACTCCATGCTGCTACGCACAATTTGTCCGCTGAAAATCTGACACTATTTTCCTGTTATGGACAATGAACTCGGGACCACACTACAGTCGTATTAACTTCATGTCATGCCTTTGTCTTCGCTCACCTACATTTCCATTCAACGTAGCGCATTTTAGAACACATAAATATAACATTACTCTACAATAATATTGTTATGGCATACTAATATAATACGAACAAGAGTTGAATGGTTACCATAAAACTCAGTCACTGAATAATCACAGCTAGTTTATATCTGTAGTTAAATTTTCATTATGGCGGTCAATGTATCTATCCTATTATATTATCGAGGGTATATTTATTTATTTGGATGACAGTGGGGAGACCAACAGACTGCAATGCAGAGGGTCTCGGGTTCGAACCCACGTCGCGCAACTCTGACTTTCAGAAGTTATATGACTTTTCCAAATTATGTGCGTATTAATTGACAATTATCGACTGCTCCGTGCCTCGTAGAGCACGTTAAGCCGTCGGTCCCGGCTGCCATGAAAATCTATGGCAGTCGTTATTGGGATGTCAGTGCCCTATAATATCCTGACGCTGGTCTAGCCTTAGGGTATCGTTAGCCTTCGGGTTGCGGAGGTCAGGTGGCAGCCGCTCTGTGTAAAAACTGATATCCAGTCAAATCCGGTTAGACCAGAAAAGCCGACCCCAAATGACTTGGGAATAAAAAAGGCTAGGGTGAAAAAAAAAAAATTTGGGAAAATCGTATCGACTATTTAGAGACAAATTAGAATGACTATCTATCTGTCTGTTTGAGCTGGCATCAGGTAAAAATTACAAAACGAAGTCTTCAAAAGACTATGGTTTTTGACATTTTGGCATTTTTGGGTACAACCTGAAATCTTAACGTGTAGGGCAAGTACCATAAAACGTGTATCCCCTCATTTTAGGCCTTTTAGGTATTATTAGTAACATAAAACACATTTAACAACGCTGTAAGCATTTTAAACTCTACAATAAAGTGATCTGAACAGCGGAGTAATGTCACTTTGCAAGAAAGAAATCCAAAGAAACTTTACGATAGGTTCTTTTGGGTAGATGTTTTCAAGTTAGTCATACAGGTTTCATCTAATTGAGGTTATAAGTACCAGTGGTATGGTAGGTACCATATCGCTGTAGTGCAGTGTGATCCATGTCCATCTGACGGCGAGCTGTAGTGAGATCAGGTATTTTGTTATATGAATTTTTTATTAAGAAATTCTAAGGACGGCCCTTAGTTTCGTGTATATTCAGTCACGGATCGTCTAACTTTTCTGTATTTTATTTAGATAACACTTTATAATACCTAGTGGGAAACCGTTGGACTACAACGCAGAGATCTCGAGATCAATCTCGAGGCATCTGACTTTTCGAAATAATGTGTTTTAAATAGTTAATTATCGCTCGTTTTAACGGTGAAGGAAAACATCGTGAGGAAACCTGCATGTCTGAGAGTTCTTCATAATGTTTTCAAATAAGTATGTGTGAAGTCTGCCAACCTGCACTACGCCAGCGTAGTAGACTATGGCCTAATTCTTCTCAAAACTGTAAAGACGCCTGTGCCCAACAGTGGGACAGTTTATGACAAGTCTGATATTATTATGCTATATTACAAACAAGAAAAATATTCTAACTTTAGTATTACAATGGTTCACAAAACTGTTTTAAACAGTTTGTCCTTGTACTCTTTAGTTCTGAACTTATTAATAGAGGGCGCTATCAAAGAACATCGCCTCGCTGTCGGCGGGCGAAGTCGAGGGTAGCAGCTAGTTTGGGGTGCGTGTCAGAAAACCTCCCCGTGGTGCACCCTGGGCACCAGCAACAATGCTTTTCATTGTTGCTGGTGGCTAATATTCTGACAACCGGTGCCATTTGTCGCGTTTGGCACTGGAGGCGGGGGGATGGACGTGAGTCCCATCCCCAAGCCGGAGGCCCTATCCTTGGGCCCGGCTCTCCCAGTACCGCTCTATCTTAGAGTGGACATGGGAGAGCCCCTTTCACGGGTTCGGCGTGCACTCACCCTGCCGCTGAACAGACAACGGGGTCTCTTCTCGTCAATCTGACGATTCTTTCCCTCTCTTTGTCCCCCCTTTTGTTTTGTTCCCTGTTTTGGTTTTGTTCCCCCCTTTTTGGTTCTGCGTCCAAATTTGTTTCTTGTCCCCTTTTGTTGTCCGTCGTTGTCCCCCCCTTTCTTCTGACTTTTGTCCCCGTTGTCACCGTCTAGAGCATATCGTAACCCCGTATTGTGCAGTGTCGTGGATCACGTCTCGCGGCTGCTGACGGGAGCGAGGGTCTTGGCTTCACCGCCCGGACTGCGAGGGAGTGGCCCTCTATAAAAACCACCCCGAATCTCAAGTTGCTGCCGCACGGCGAGGAGATGCATGGCTGATGGGTAGTTCAGTCACTAGTGCGGCCCCCTCAGGGTACCTGCCGTCCCCCTGTTGTATTAGGCTTGCCCGGGTATCGGGATCTCTGCCCGGGTCGACTTTTATTTCTCCCATACTCGTGGGATTCATTATGGAACCAAATATTAAATCGATTTTAAAAAAGACGTTGAGGGAGTCGCGCACGCCTAGTTCTGCGCGCTCCGAGGTAGATGAGGACTACGTGCCGTCGGAGCACGAGATACACGATGTGTCCACGGATGCTAGTCCGGAGAGAGCTACGCGTAAACGTTCGCGTTCTACGCAGCTCTCGGAGGAGTCGGAAGGCTCAAGCGAGGACGCGGTGCCGGCACCAAAAGTTGCTACGGCCAGACGTGGACGCGGTCGTCCGCCCACCCACGGCAAGTACGTGGGTCTGGGCCAGGCGAAGGCCGAACTTCGCGCCGCATTAAGGAAGGCTGACAAGGAGGAGCGCTCGAACGAGGAGGATCGCCTCATTGCTGCGGCAGCCCAGCGAGTCACTGCAGGACGAAAGCAGCCTGTGGTAGCGCCAGATGCCGAAGACTTGCCGATAACGCAACTGAAGACTAGGCTCAGTGATGCCTTAGAAGCAATACGCTTGGTTTCGAAAATATCGAAGGGTCTAAAAGGCACGTGCCAGAGGACCCTAAAGGACTCGATCGAATCCATTCGGGAAATCGCGGAGGCAGTCTTTAACCGATCGGCTAATGAGGAGGTCACGAAACTGCTGAATGAAAATGCTCGCTTGGCACAGGAAGTGGCCGAACTCAAAAGAAGACAGGAAGAATTTGAGAAGCGGCAAGAGCAGGGTGCTAGCAAAACGGAATCGGAGCTTGTGGCGCTAGTCCGGCAGGAGCTTGGCGAGTTTCGCGCCAAGCTTTCGGTTATGGAGGGCCGGCTGCTGCGCCCTCCTCTAGCAGGAGACAGACTTAGAGTGCCTGTCCCTCCTACTCCCCCGACGCCAGCGCCGCCAACGTCGTACGCGGCTAAAGCAAGGGTCTCGCGGCCCCTGGCCGCTTCTCCAGCGGCTCTCGCAAGTGCGTCTGCCAGCCAAAAGGGCAGGAAAAGTCAGCAGAAGAAGCGCGCACCTATAGCTCCCAAGGAACGCCCCGTCGCTTCCGCACAACAACCCGCTGCTGCCACGCGCAAAGCCGACGACTGGGAGGTCGTCGGCCAGAAGAAAGAGGCAGCTAAAAAGAGGAAGAAGGCGGCCAAAAAGGCCAAGCAGGCGGCCAAAAAAGAGGCGAGGAAGCTTCAAGCCCCCCGCTCCACTGCAGTGGTCCTCACACTGCAGCCAGCTGCTATTGAGCGGGGGACAACATACGCGGAGCTCCTCAAGAAGGCGCGGGACGCAATCGACCCCGGTAAACTCGGAATAACAGCAGGATTGCGGTGCCGGACTACCCAGACCGGCGCCCGCCTTATTGAAGTGCCGGGAGTCGCAAGCGGCGATCAGGCGGACCGTCTGGCGAATAGTCTTCGTCAGGTTTTACCATCGGAAGAGGTCCGCGTCTCCAGGCCCCAAAAGTGCGCTGATTTACGCATCACGGGCCTGGATGACTCTGTAACGAGAGAAGAGATCGTCGCTGCCGTCGCCAAAATTGCAGGCTGCCCTGAAGATCATGTCAGGAGCGGTGACATACGACAGGGCCGCGCCGGGATGGGGACAGCCATAATAAGCTGTCCCGTGGCCGCCGCCAAGAAACTGGCCGATGGCCGGCGGATATTGGTGGGTTGGGTGTCGGCGCATGTCAAGGTCTTGGAACCTAGGACTGCCCGGTGCTACCGCTGCCTTTCGAGCGGCCATGTGGGCGTCAAGTGCCCCTCACAGGCTGACTGCACTGGCCGCTGTTTCCGTTGCGGTCAGCCTGGTCACATGGCCGCTACATGTGAGGCCACGCCGCACTGTATTTTGTGTGCGGCGGTAGGCAAACCAGCGAAGCACCGGGCGGGTGGCAAGGAGTGCGCCGCCACCCACAAAAAGTTACCCGCAAAATCGCCTGCCTCGTCATCGGCAGCTGCAAGGGTCGCCGCTCCCGCGGCCGGGGGGGCGGAGGTGATGGAGACGTATAATGCCTCTGCGCCTCCGTCTCCTCCAGTGTAATTTAAACCACTGCGCCAGGGCTCAGGACCTTCTCCTCCAGAGCATGGCGCAGTGGTCAATACATGTCGCCGTAGTAGCCGAGCCCTATTTTGTCCCTCCCAGGGCTGACTGGGTAGGGGACCTCGATGGCTTGGTGGCGCTAATTTCGCCGGCCGCCGCCGGCGCCCCGTCCTTCGAGAACATCGTCCGAGGACGGGGCTGCGTCGCAGCACTCGTAGGAGAAGCGGTTGTGGTGGGCGGTTACTTCTCACCCAACCGACCTCTCGCCGACTTCGAGGAGTATCTCCTCGAACTGAACGTCGTCGTCGCTCGAAGCCACCCTCGGCCCGTGCTCGTCGTCGGGGACCTCAATGCCAAATCCTCGGCTTGGGGTTCCGCGACCACGGACGCGAGGGGTGTATTGCTCGAGGAGTGGGCCGTAGAAAACGGCCTGCTAGTCCTCAATCGTGGGTCAGTGCACACGTGCGTGCGTCAGCGGGGCGGGTCAGTTATTGACGTCTCTTTTGCCAGCCCCGCACTAGCACGCCGTGTCCAAGGCTGGCGCGTCGTCGAGGAGGTGGAGACGCTGTCGGACCACCGCTATATTCGGTTCGACGTCTCCGCCCAGACCTCCGACCCCCCAGCCCCAAGGGCCCCGATTGGGGGCGGTCCGCGTTGGGCTTTAAAGAAGCTGAATCGGGAGGTCCTCCTGGAAGCCTCCATCGTTCAGGCCTGGGTGCCAGCACCGGCCAGGCCTGACAATATCGAGATGGAGGCCGAGTGGTTCCGGGAGGCCATAACGCAAGCTTGCGATGCGGCGATGCCAAGAGTGCCTACAAATTTTCCAGGTAGGCGCCGGGTGTACTGGTGGTCGGCACATATTGCCGGCCTGCGACATTCCTGCGTCACGGCAAGACGCCAGTACATCCGGCTTCGTAGGAGGCGTCGCCGCCCTCCCGATTTTGACGCCAGGGAGGCGGAGCTGTACGAGGCCTACAGAGCGGCCAAAAGTACCTTGAAGGTAGCCATCAAGCGGGCCAAGGATGAGGCCCGCCAAGAGCTGCTGGGGACTCTGGACCGTAATCCTTGGGGGCGTCCATACCTCATGGTAAGGGGCAAGCTTCGCCCCTGGGCGCCCCCCTTGTCCCAGAGTCTCCGGCCACAGTTGGTGGAGGAGGTGGTGGCCGCTCTGTTTCCCTCACGGGCGGAGCACACTCCTCCGTCGATGGTTCCGCCTTCCATGGCGTCCAGCGCGGACTTTGACGACGACGTGGTTCCCGAAGTGACCCAGGTAGAGTTGCGAGCGGCGGTGTCGAGACTTCGCTCGAAAAACACCGCCCCAGGGCCCGACGGCATTCCAGGTCGTGCTTTGGCCCTGGTCCTCGAGGAGCTCGCGCCCCGACTGACGGGGCTCCTCAGCGAGTGTCTAGTTCGGGGCCAGTTTCCGCGCCAGTGGAAGGTGGGGAAACTGGTCCTGATCAGGAAGGAGGGGCGCCCGGCGGACTCTCCGTCCGCCTACCGGCCCATTGTGTTGCTGGACGAGGTGGCTAAACTCTTCGAGTTTATCATCGCGGAGCGCCTCGTTCAGCGTCTTTCCTCAGTGGGCCCGGATCTGGCGGAGAACCAATTTGGTTTCCGCCGCGGGCGCTCCACTATTGACGCTGTACAGCGGGTGAGGAGCCTGGCGGAGGATGCGGTGTCCCGGGGTGAGGTCGTCTTCGCGGTGTCTTTGGACATCGCGAATGCCTTTAATACCTTGCCCTGGAGTTGCATTAGGGAGGCACTCGTTTTCCATCGAGTGCCGACCTACCTCCGCCGCATAGTCGGGGCATACTTATCAGAGAGGGTAGTCGTCTACCCGGGTCACGACGGTTGGAGTCGGCGAGAGATGTCGTGCGGTGTTCCACAGGGATCGGTTCTGGGTCCGCTCCTGTGGAACATCGGTTACGACTGGGTGCTGCGAGGTGCGCTCCTCCGTGGCGTCGGCGTCATTTGTTACGCCGACGACACGCTTGTCACGGCGAGGGGTAAGTCGCACCGGGCGGCGGCCATACTGGCGACCGCTGGGGTTGCACAAGTCGTTGGTCGTATCCGGCGGTTGGGCCTCGAGGTGGCCCTGTCGAAATCCGAGGCTGTATGCTTTCACGGCCCTCGGAAGCGGCCACCTCCAGGGGCCCATATCATGGTAGGAGGGGTCCGCATCGGCGTCGAGCCAACCCTTAAGTATCTGGGTCTCCTGCTCGACAGCCGATGGGACTTTACAGCCCATTTCCGTCGTTTGGCCCCCATTCTTCGGGGCGCTGCAGGCGCGCTCTCGCGCCTGCTGCCCAACCTTGGGGGGCCAAACACCTCTTGCCGGAGGCTCTACGAAGGGGTCGTGCGGTCCATGGCCCTATATGGGGCCCCAGTCTGGGGCTACAACCTGGCGGCCCGTAACATCTCGGCGCTTCGTGCTCCACAGCGCGCCATGGCCGTCAGGTTGATTAGAGGGTACCGCACGATCTCGTTCGAGGCTGCGAGCCTCCTCGCCGGATCGATGCCATGGGACCTGGAAGCGGCGCTCCTGGCGTCGCTCTATCGTTGGCGCCAGGAGGCGCTAGCTCGGGGCGAAGGACCGGGTCTTGCCGCAATCAAGGCGGCGAGGTCCGAGCTCCGCCAGGTCCTAGTGGCCAATTGGAAGGAACGACTTGTGCACCCCAGTGCCGGGCACGCCACGATCGTGGCGGTAAGTCCCGTTTTTGAGGAGTGGCTGGAGAGGCGGCATGGCGCCCTCACCTTCCGGCTGACACAGGTTCTAACTGGCCACGGTTGTTTTGGCCAGTTCCTGTGTCGTATACGCCGGCAAGAGACGCCCGGTTGTCACCACTGCGGCGACTGCCGTGACGTTGTTGAGGACACGGCGCTGCACACTTTGGCGGTTTGCCCCGCCTGGGCATCGCAGCGCCGTGATTTGATCGCGGCAGTCGGATCGGTTGCCCTCTCGCTCCCGGCCGTAGTTCAGTCTATGGTCCGGAGTGAGAGGTCATGGAACGCCGTCGCCTCCTTCTGTGAGGAAGTAATTTCCATCAAGGAGGCGGCGGAGCGGGAGAGGGAGCGTTTAAACCCTCTCCCCAACCGCAGAGCCGGGCGCCGGAGGGCGCGCGATGACCTCCAGCCACCCTGAGGTTTGACCTGGGGGTGGCGGGCTTTGTGGGCCTGCCCGCCATCCGTTCAGCACCAGGTCCGAGAGGCGGCGTGCGTGTTCCCACGCGCGCCTCTGTTTCGTGTCCGTCTCCCCCTTTAGGGGGAGACAGTAGAATTTTATTTTGAGTACCTATCTTGGGTAGGTCTTATTGCGTAGGGGCCTGCCGTTTCATACGGCGGGCCGGAACCTCGGCGGGGTCGCGACCGTATGCGAAAGTGATTCGCGCGGCCCCGTCGATAGTGGTTTTGTCGAGGAACACCGTGGTAGGTTTAGTCGGTATTCCGGGAGGTACATTATCTTTTTAACATCTTAGTTTACCCCGGCGAGTCCGACATAATCCCTCCGCCCGCCCCCGCGGAGGGATATGCGTCATTGCATTCCCCCACGTAAAAAAAAAAAAAAAAAAAAAGGGTAGCAGCTAGTTTAGTAATTCACGTACTAATAAAAATTAATGCCATAACATGCGTCATTGTTTTCTAAGTTTACCGTGTACCAAATATTTTTATTAAAAAAATTGCAAGACATTTCAAAGCTGTATATAAATAGTAAATAGATACTTAACACGAGAACATTTAAAACTAAAATCAAGTAACGTTATTTATTCTTGTCAACGTTTTTAATATTTCGACATGTTTGTTTAGAATAATTAGATTTTTAATCGATATTTTTAAATTGCATGGCTATGTACAGTGTTGTCTGATTATCTATATAAGAACATTAAATCCTATGTATAGTCAGCGACATAATTCGCTAAATATACGCGATGTTTTGAATTGCTTTATCATACACAATAATGATAAAACCTCATCTTTTACTGCAAAAAGTGGCGGTAGCCCAATAGATAAGGCATTGGACTTGCGATTGAGAGGTCGCGGGTTCGATTCCCACCCTTTGCAGTACTGACGTGAACCCACTCCTAACACATGGATCCTAGCTTAGCTGGAGGGGTCAACAAGAATACTAGTAATTTCAAACCTAAACTAACAGTAATCTTTCTAAAAGAAAAAAAGTAGTAATTAAATGATAGTTAATCAAAATTAATTACTACAAAATAATAATAAATACATTTTGATTAATTAAAATACTGTTACAAATTCGTTTAATCTTCAGTTACTTGCGTCGCTGACTGTACCAGGTCTGATTTCACTGCACCCTCCCCGCCCTTTCACCAACACAAAATTTGTTACAAGAAATCGAAATCAGCTAACAACATCGCAAAGGTATAAAGTTGTAAACCGTGACTATCGCCAATTTTACTTCAACTCGGAAAAGAACAGTAAATTCAATATTTTTTCCTGTTAAGCACAAAGTTTGGACTTCGCAAGTTAACGCAATTCCGCAAAACTTTCGTTGCCAGATACCGCTATGATGTATTTCTGGACGATATCGGTGCAAAATTTTTCCTGAAGATTATAAGTTAAAATGAAACAGAGCTGACCTTTAGACTTGAAACTGATATTCTTGAGCGCTGAAAATGTTATATTATATTTACAGCGTGTTACTCTACAGGCGTGGTCATATTTCATTTAAGGTCCTTTAGAGTGCATAACGTGATTTTTTTTAATGTTATTCAATTACATTAAGTTAATATGACATACGTATTATAAGACACACCTAAACTATATTGCTTAGATGAGTCTCCTAGTAAACAGTACAATATTGTTTGTGGCATGTGTTAGAGTTTTAGAGTAGTAGAGCCTTGCTGATTTCACCTGGAAGCGTTCAAATCCAAGACGGTACGCTTTCAGCGATCATTTCTCCCACGTACGTGCAAGCTCTGGAATGAACTGCCTGCTTCGGTGTTTCCCGAGCGCTATGATATGTCCTTCTTTAAACGAGGTTTAAAGAGAGTTCTTCTTTCACGGTAGGCAGCGGCTTTGCTGTGTCCTGACATTGCTGAAGTCCATGAGCAGCGGTTACCACTTTACATCAGGTGGGCCACATGCTCGTCTGCCACCAAAAGCAATAAAAAAGAAAAAAAAAAGCATGAATGTGTCGACCGGGGAAGGACTACCCTCTCATAGAATATCGACGTAAAATAGCAGTACTCCTACTGTTGTGTTTCGTTCACTGAGTGAGAGTGCCGGAGGCCCTATCACCCCCTTTCCCTCTTCTCGCTTCTTCTCCTTTCCACTTCCTTTCCTAAAGGGTCGGCAATGCTCAAGTGATGCCTCTGGTGTTGCACGCGTCCATAGGCTACGGTGACCACTTACCATCAAGTGGGGCATATGTTTGATTGCCACCCAATTGTAAAAAAAACAAAAAAAACATGCTGGGCTGTCTTTGGGGACTGCCGATAGAAGTGAAAACTAAGTAACTAGCGTGCGGTGACAATGACGCGAGTTTTACGCTTTTTTTTCACCCAAAAAGTACACATATATACACAGTATACATATAGCTCATGGAAAGCGTTCGGTGACGATGACGCGAGTTCCATGATTTTTGTTCACCCAAAAAGTGCAGAAGTTTTTACTTAAACAAAGAAATGCAGGCTCTCTAACTAGTTAGTACTCAATAATGCAATAATCAGATATCATCTCGCTATCGGCGTTATGTCCACATTTGTCCGAAAATATCCGATTAAAAACTAAGAAGCTGAATTACTGATATTGACATAACTGTGTTTAAAATTATGCACTACCTTCGTAGACGATTATTCTTCTTCTCTCATTTTGCATTTGAGCATTAATATATTTTTGAACGCCGATCACTTTTTTCGTCTGAGGCTTCTTAATATCCAAATATTACCACATATAAATTATTTGACCACACCTTTATGTATCTCACTGTATACTGTACGGATATAACCTTAGAAAAACATAGAAGAAACTTGTACCGACGAAGTATATAAGAGTATATAATACATAAGGAAAATGGTACAAAGCTATGTATATTTATTTAGTAAATTCGGTTGAGACGTAATTCCCAGCGCCTGCTCTATTGCTGATTGCACGTGAGTTTTGGTTTACGAATGGTAATATAACTTCATTTTATAAGATTTTGTCTGAAATCATTAACAAGGCAGCTGAAAGCTTAGTAATGCTAAGTTTAAAAATAATATTTACTATGTTTCTCTTATCACATGTACTTTCTAAGATATTATATTAGAAAATACCTGGCCCTTTGGGAGGTTTACACGAAGACATGGATCCAACGTGAACAGGCCTTTCGAGAATTTTAATCAAAGGTGGGATGGAACACCTACAGCGGCACTTGCCGCAGCGGGCGTAGGACTATTGCTACGTATGGATTCTAATATATGGGCTATAGGTATGGGTGTTTGGTGGACCGGATATATATTTACTATTATTGTTAATTTTATTATTATTGAAACTTAACATAAAAAGAATATTTTTAAAATTAATTGTAAAAGTAGAGTAGTCTTCAAATTGTTTATATACATTTAAAACAATTTTAGAACACCTATGCCTTGTGGACTTTGCAAACTTAAAAATTAAATCAATCAATTTCGATGTGTGGAAGTACTACAATTTTAATTAAATTCCATCTACGATCAAACTTAAAAATTAAATCAATCAATTTCGATGTGTGGAAGTACCACAATTTTAATTAAATTCCATCTACGATATAAAAAGGAATCGCACCTTAGTCTATAGATTATAGCTCAAATAAATAAATTATATTTTGAAACCTCCGAATATGACATATTTTTATTAAAAATTACAACTCTCGCACTCGGAATAACTCCTGTAGCGTCAGGTAGCGTGTGTTTCGTCCCAAGCGTAGAAATACGCATTCGTCCCCAAAAATGTTCCTTATATTAAATAAATATTAATTTCTTAATGTAATTCCTCTTTCGTCCCAGATTATGTTCCTTTTTTGTCCCTCTTTTTTTGTATTGAGTTTTTGTTGTACCGTCAGCCGAAAAATATTCTAAAATACCTCGTTGATCTCTCAGTAAAACTTAGTGCTTATGATTGCATGACATCACGAACCTGACAACAAAAGATTTAAAATAATTTTAAACCACGTTTTGTTTTGTTAACCATATGAACAAAAATGTAGGGCGAAAAAGGAATAATTTAAAAAGAGGGGCGAATGAGGAACATTTCAGAATGTGGGACGTAATGTAGGGGCAAATGCGGAAAAAACCATTCACAATCATTCAAACAACGAGCATAAAGAACGCCCAGACTCGAAACAACTATATCTGGATCACACAAATTTTTGTCCCGTGTGGGAATCGAACCCACAACACTGTGCGCGGTGGCAGAGGTGAGGCGACCACTCAAGCCACGACGCCATCTGTTTTCATTCATTTGCGAAGTTGCCATACGGAACATAACGCAAAAACGCTCTTAAAAGCGTATATCCGATAAATGACTCACATTTTCCACGAAACCACTTAAAAACGGCATTTTATCATATTGCATATAAATCCTGTACTGAAAAGTATCACATAGATCTTACGTATTCACAGAACGTGATTCAATTAGACATTGTATTTATGTACATATTATAAATAATAATATCAGCCCTATATTAAACTGTCTCACTGCTGGGCACGGGCCCCTTCCCAGTATGAGAAGGGTAAGGCCATAGTCCACTACACTGGCCTTGTGCGGGTTGGCAGACTTCTCATATCTTTAAGAACATCGGAGAACTCTCAGACATGCAGGTTTCCTCACGATGTTTTCCTTCACCGTTAAAGCAAGCGATAATTAACTATTTAATACGCGCGTAACTTTGAAAAGTCAAAGGTGCGCGCCTTGGGATCAAACTAGAGACCTCTGTGTGGCAGTCTAACGGTCTCCCACTTGGCTATCACTGTTCATTTATTTGTTATGTACATATGTATATACTAATATTACAAAGAGAAAAGATTAGATTTTTTGTTTATTTGTAATGATTTAACTCAAAAACTACTATACCGATTTGCAAAAATCTTTCACCGTTTGAAAGCTTTATTATTACCGAGTAACATTTTATTTTATTTACAGTACTGTTATACCTAACCTAACCTACGTTTACACAAGCAAAGCGCGGGCTAAAGCTAGTCTTATATACATTTAATGTGACGTCATCCATTACGTCATATTCACAGGACGTAGGTAAGTAGATCTCAGAAGTAACTTGGACAGATCATTTATCAAAGGTGACGATTACGTCATTAATAGTGTCTTGGCAACGTTACTAAGGTTAACTTTGGCTTCTTGAAGCTGTAGTTTTGTTCGGTATCGTACATTATTTATTTATATATTTTAATAATTGCCTAGGAAGCGGTACTTAGTATGAGGTTCCAGGTTCTTCTACCGTTAAGAAATTCTAAGTAGCAATTTTGTGAAACACTCATTAGCACAAGATTCGTGAGCCACCCGATCTACGACATTATACGAAAGCTGTTTTTATATTTATTATTCTGTAACATGTAGTTAATTGACTTTAACATATTAATTTGAAGTGGCACCATTTATTATACGTAGTTTTCTTGGAGCTGATAGACTTTTCGGATCAATCTGTACGCTTATCTTATCTTATCTTATCTTATCTTATCTTGTCTTGTGTGGGGGCCAGTCAGCACAGACTGGCGAAACTTGGACACAGTGGGATCTTTTGTGACAACTACCTCAATCACGACTGCCATATATGTTCATGGCAGCCGGGACCGACGGCTTAACCTGCTCTCCGAGGCACGGAGCATGTGATAATTGTCAACCACTACGCACATAATTTCGAAAAGTCATATAACTTCCGAAAGTCAGAGGTGCGCGACGTAGGTTCGAACCCGAGACTCTCTGCATTGCAGTCTGTTGGTCACCCCACTGAGCTATCGCTGCTCTTAATCTGTACGCTTACAAATAGGTTCGAAAGTCATTTAAACATCATACTTATACAATTTGGCTCATTATTATAAGGAAGGCTAAATTTATCACATAAGTAATGTTTTCTTTCTTTCACTTACATAGGATTAGCCTATAAAAGTAAAATTAAAACAATTCAAACAATTTGAATGTAACACTGAATTTAGTATATACTGATTAAGTATTTATTACAAAAAATAACCTTTAAATAAATACTTAATAATAATAATAATAATTATTATTATTATTGTTAAGTATTTATTTAAAGGTTATTCACAAGCGGACATATCGATCCGGAAAACTATCAACTTAAAATAATAAAAAAAGAACAGAAAAATAAAACTTAACTGTTAGTGCCCTCGCTCGTAGGTTCGATACACACACGGGACAAAAACTGTTTAACCCAATATTTTTTTTGGTTCTATGTATTCTTTCAGTCCTTTGTTTTAATGTTCGTAAAGTTCCTCAAGAAACAGAAATTATTTTTTCGTCATTAAAAAAATAAACAAATAAAAGTGACCTACTGCCCGATCCGTGTCCTCGATTTAGCAGATCATAATAAATATAATCCAAGTACGCAGCTGAAGGAGAAATGTAAAAACCGCGAAATAATTTCGCTTCGTAAATCACAAGATATTCCGAAAAACGATGTAAACTTTGCTGATCCATTATTTTTTTACGTCTCACAAATCCAAGATAGCATTAAACGATCAGAGCATTAAGACCTTCTAACCTACGGGGCTGAGTCAGCAAATGTATTTATAACAACTTAAAAGATACTTTATTCCTGAAGCAATTCGTTTTAATTTTGCTTGCCATAAATTCGGCATTTCAATGGCATAACTCCTCATAAAACAGAAGTGCTATAAATTACTTCATTGCCTGAATGTCTTTAGTTTGGACCTAATAAGTATATTTTTTACAGCGATAGCCTGGTGAGAAGCTGTTGGAATGCCACGCAAAGGTTTCGAGTTCTATCCCAAGGCACGTTATGTGCGTATTAAATCTATACTAATATTATAAAGCTGAAGAGTGTGTTTGTTTGTTGGCTTGAACGCGCTAATCTCAAGAACTACTGGTTCGAATTGAAAAATTATTTTAGTGTTGGATAGCCTATTTATCGAGGAAGGCTATAGGCTATATAACATTACATTACAACTCACGGGGGCAGCGCAGTAACAATAAATGCGGGGGGAAACCGCGGGCACATCTAGTGGTTAAATATCGCCCGTTTTTTTGGTGAAGGAAAATATCGTGAGGAGACCTACATGTATGAAAGTTCTTGCCAATGTTATCGCATATGTATATGTGAAGTCTGCCACCTGCACTGGGCCTTGTGGTAGACTATGGCCCAATCATTCTCATACTAAGAAGAAGCCCGTGCCCAGAAGTGGAAGAGGAGTTTATAAACAGGGCTGATATCATTACAGATATTAAATGTATTTTCTATTCTTAAAACATTCGATGATTAAAATATGTTATTGAACATAAAAATACTTACTTTACAGCTTTGTCTTATAATCTTTATCTAAAGTAAGGCAGACAAATAGGTACTTTTTAACATATTGACATACTTTTAAACATTAAAAACGAAGCCCGCTTTATAATGATATAATATGAATAGAAAGAGCCTAAAACCATTTAAACAAGTAATTGTTATTATTTAATTGTTACTGCTTCATCATACTCTCAAACACTATGCTAATAGAGGAAACTACAAGAAATACATATACGGATTTATATTATTTTAATTATCAAACTATTTCTAAAATTGGTCAAGGCAACCTACAGTCCACTGTTTGATATAAAAAAATATCTCTTGATTGCATATTTATATAAGTTTTTCTTAATCTATTCATACGAATTACGATAGTTCATCATATTTTTACCGACACTAACACATTAACTACTAGCAAACGGTAGTGAATAGGCTGTGTATGACGACCGTGCATCACGGGTTAGATCCTAGGCTCGTTCAAAGCGGTATGATGTATTTATAAGATAATTTGGGTTATCGGATTTTGTTTTATTAAAAAAAACAGTAGCTGCTCGATATCTCTTATTGTCCGGTAAACGAAATCAGGCTTGTCCTCTATTAAATAGGTCAGGATACCATAGTGGGCGAAATGGATGTAATACATGTCTCTTTGGATATATAGGGTGAAATGATGTATATATTCACATACACAATAAATACTTTGAGGAAATCAATAATTATACTTCTTTCGTATCCACACATTCAAATCAATCTATCGCCGTCTTACCGTTCTGTTTGACATAATCCTTTCCTAATAGAACTACAAAAGCCCAATTCCCTGCCCTTTCTATTCATGCTGGCTGTCAAATGTTTTGACATTTGACAGGTTCACCATGTCAGGATTAAAGCGGGTTCGTTGAAGAAGTTAAATAAGACAATATCGGTTAATGGTCTTTTGTATAATATAGCACATTGCTATATTATAAATTGACTTAAAAGATGTCAAAAACATCTTTTGAAATTAATGTAATTATGGTAATTATGGTTAAGTTACCTACGTATATAACTAACATTAACCTATTAAGTCACAGAGGCACACCGGCGACCAGACACAATAGGTTTTAAATTAAGTCTGTCTTGGAACTCCTACTCCTACAAAAACTAAATTTTCAAATAGAATTTCTTCTTCAAGTAACGCCTACTTCGATTCGATATTAATATTTCCACGGCCAAATAGGTTTCTAACTCGGTAAACATCAATATATTCCAAAAGTAAACGTACATGTTTAAAAACGTCCATGTCAGCAAAGGTGACAAGACAGGGGGATTATCTAAACGGGATTATTTCAGAATAACATTGACGACATGGCCGGGATCACGCAACGAACCGGCACTAATCGCGCCTACCAATCTATACCTCATTCGCCAGTTTTGTGGCTTCACCGAGAAACCTTACAACGATATTTTTTCGGTACGATTGCACACCAGAACCTACTTACGTAAGGACTTCCGCATAGAAGTTAATTATGCGGGATTCAGGATTGTTAAGATTCATTTAATCAAAATTTTCCAATGAAAAAAAAAACTTATCTGCTATTCCACTCGATTCTATGTATAAGATCAAATCTTCCATTGTCCAATTCATGTTAAAATCTTATAATCATTCAAACGATAAAATATAAATTGAGTTTATTATTTTCAGAGGTAGGTTTCAATATAAATATAAACGAATGCGACAACGCCTCAAATTGTATTATTAATAATTGTACATAATATTACATGTAACAAATTTAAATGCCGCTTACGTGCCTACGTAGTCATAAATACTGACATTTAGAAAGAATTCCCTGTAAACACGTACGTCGGCAATTTTCCAGTTTAGCCTTACTCTCATGTATCTAAATTGATAAGGTATATTTTGGCTCATGAATATTAGATTCCTTTATTGACTATTAATAAAACGGTAACCATAAATAACTGAGCGCTCAACTTTATCGAATGTCAAATTATATGTACCGAAGTGGTTAGTAATCCAGTCAAACTAAACAATATTACTGACTGCCAGCTAAAATATTACTTGAAATGGTTTCTGAAAATAAATGTAAAGTAATTTAAAAAATACTTACTCAGTTTCATTGTTTTCGAAGATTACGTGGCCCTGTGCTGCCTCGTACTGAGTTCCATTCTTCGCAGTGCCATCTTCCGTCCAGTACGGCACCCTGACCTTGCCGCGGGCGCCCGCCGTTCTCACGACCCTCAAGTCAAAGGTCCCCACTGACTCCGTGAGTTCAAAGTCACGTTGTGGGAAAGAAAACACACCGGAATGATCATCGTCCAAAATCACTATTGTGGCCGTAGATGGAGAGGCTAGACAAGCCCCCTTAGGAGACGTCAAACGCACGTAAAAATGCTCATCTTCTTCAAACACGTCATCATCTATAACTTGTACGCTGAAGGTTTTCTCTGTTTCACCTTGCCTGAATATCAGTGCTCCTTGTGCTGCAATGTAATCTGATCCAGCTTCCGCTGTTCCATCTTCAGTAGTATACTGGACTGTTACTTCACCATTCAAGTCTCCAGCTCTGACGACTCTAACATCGAATGAGCCGCAGTTTTCCATAACTGTATAATGATCTGGGTCAAAACGAACGTTGGGGCCTCTTGGCTCAAGAGAAGGTGATCCAGATTCACGTCGTTGTAATTCTGCTTTTACTTCACTTAGATCACTTTGAGCTCGTTCTGATATTTTGCGCGAGAAATCTCCTCCGCCAGTCATTTTGCGAGTAGCGGCGACTCTGTAAAAAGCTCTCGACTTAGGTCCTTTCGACATCAGAGTTTCTAAAGCCATTCTTTCGACAGTTTCTAAATCTTCTTCCGGATGTTGCCTTCTTAATTCACGAAGCACTGTAACGTATTCTCTTCTTGATTTTTCTACTTCCCTACCTTCTTCATCTTCTGAAGCAAAATCATCACCGCCTGGTTTTAGAGCCATTTCTACTGAGCCATCACCTTCAGCTTCTACAATAACTCCTCTCTCATTGACTCTGTACCCTTTCTTCAGATATTTGTAGACTAACAATCGACGGTCTGCAATGTACGCTGTTAAGACTGTTGCGGGGAAGTACAAAAAAGTAACAGCTCCTTCCCAAATTTCGACTTCACCGGGTGATATAACGTCTAAAATAAGATAGAGCCACACATATGCAAAGATGGACCACGTCGCAGTAACAAGAAACACTCTTAGATGTTTGATCTTCCTTACTTCTCCATCCGGTATAACACTCACACAGATAGCTATAATGACAAATAAATTATATGCAGCCGACCCAACGATGGTTCCTGGGCCCAATTCACCAGCTTGGAAGTCCTTCCCAGCTATTTCGATAACAGACAATAGGATCTCAGGTGCGCTAGACCCTAGAGCCATCAACGTTAAATTTGCGACAGTTTCATTCCAAACTCGAACAACAACAATCTGTTCGCTGCCATTCCGTCGCACGCGCACCTCTTTCTCTCGCGAGGTAATAACTTCTATGGCGGCCATAAATCTATCGGAGACGATGGAAACTCCGATGAAGAGATACATGAGGGCGATGAAGTAGACCACGCCGCGGAAGGCGATCTCGTAAGTTGGCACATCCTCGACAGGCTGCCACGCGGGGAGGACGAGTCCATCGAAGCATGCGATAACGTGGTGGGGGGTAGTGTTGCGCGGGGGAAGGATCGGAGACGACTCGGCGTGAAACACCACGCAGCAAGCCGCGATCGCGGCGAGCGCGGGCCGCATGCCGCGTAAGTGCCGGCGACCGGCGCTGCACGAGGCCGGCGCCCGACTGAACGTCGCGACGCACCGCTGCCCCGCCCCCTTACCCTCGCCCGCTGTTTCCGCGTAATACACTCGCCCAATATACAGTAACTCAACTTTAAACAGAACAAAACGTGCTCTCTGACTGAACTTAATATCAACATTAGAGTTCAATCCACGGCAGACAACAATTGCTCCATCCCGATGTTGTCTAATCCAAGAATTCGGCTGTAATTAATATAGCTCAGGGAGAAGTTTGGGGCTTTTGCCGAGTGGAATGTTCGTTGAAATTCTGTGTTTTCGCGGGTGTAAGTGCCGAGCTCTTAAGCCACAGCGCCTCTTTGCTAGACGCACGTACTTTCACCTCAGTTGATGGAGTTTTATTGCCGTTGCGGGCCGTAAAGTTGGTAGAGCGGTGGAAAAAAGGTTATTAGAGGCGTGCCAACGGGGAACTTATTAAAACTTAGTTTTGGGGGTACTGGTATGTTTTAGGTGACTTTATTCAAGTTCATTAGAGTTCCAAAAGTTGCGTAAGGACCTTCAAAGTTCAAAGTATGTACGTGAATATATTTTACACCAACAAATTTTGTCAACAAGCAAAGTCTAGAGACTATAATTTATTTTGTAGGCGGTTTAAATGTTAATGCGCTGAAATGTGATTGATTATAAAAGTCAGTTAAAGCTATGTCCTAACTAATTATGTGCAAGTGAGTTTGTTTATTGTGCTTTCATACCTAACTACTGAACCGATCATCATCAAATTTCGCACACTTATTGTAAGGGAAGCAGAGAAAAAGATAGGGTACGAGAAATATGTACTGTTTGTTGAATTTATTGACATAAATTAGTTTAACCTGAGCAAAACTGCGGGTATAATAATATTTTATATAAATATACATACTTATAAGTCGGCAAAACGTCGCCTTTTACATGGGCGTTATTAAATATATTTTTTTATTCTCTAAGTTTAAATATCTTTGGATTGTCATACATGTGTGTTCGCTTTCCTAGCATCTTTTAGTTTAAATCGAATGATAACCTGTCAACATCGCCTTGGGCTACATGACTACCGAGTTTTAAGTTGATTATATTGTGTTTATTATGTAGGTTGGCTGATTGACGTTCCATACCTAATAAAAAATATATATTTGACACATTCCCGGACAGTACCTCGAGAGACGTGAATTATGACCCTCATAATATGGCACTACGTCTGAAGGCGGCGATTTAAAATACACGTCCACGGCCGACTATTTCCCATAGCATTTATAGGAAGGATATGACTCTGTGCAATTTTAAGCTAAAATACAGACCGCTAGAGCCACAGCAAACACTCCTGCCGTAACACACGGTTTAGAATTCACTTAGTATGAATGTCCGCGGTTACGTCTCTGACCGTTGGTGCCGCAACACATACTTTTAAAACCATGTAATGTGGCAATACGTCCTCAGACGTGATGTCACTTTGTATGGAAAGTTTGTGTGCCATATCACAAATTATTGAGAGTGGTTTTGTGTCCGTTAATATGTTAAAAAAGGACATCCCTTTTAAAATAAGAGGCGGCACATGGCTCTGTCGCGTCTAAGACAAAACAAAAGCATGTTTGCTTTTTCTTCCATCACATCAAATAGGAGCCACGAATGTACCGTAACACAGGAATACGAAAACAAATACATTCTGTATAGAAGAGAGTGCCACGGGTTGTTTATTCCAAAAGAAATACTAAATAACAATTAAGAGATAGGTAATTATATCAAAATGCATTTTGTACTATCTATACAAATAAATAAAATTTAAGTGTCTGTTTGTAATGTCAAAATGACAACTTTATACTAAATGCGCATAAAAGTATACACGGTACTTAAATAAAAAATCTATTATAATATTTTTGTCTTTCTGTCTGTTCCGGCTAATCTCTGAAACAGCTGGACTTAATGATGTTATACGAAGTAACTTAGGCTACTTTTATTTTAGAAAAAGGTCTCTGTGAACTGAACAAACACTTTTTTCTTAAATTACACGCAGACGATTTTGCGGGTAACAGCTGGTATACTACATATAATGCAGTTGTGTTTACTTGCTCTTATGGTTAAGCGAATATTTTAATCGAGATCACTAGTTGAAATTAAACTGCTTTTACTAAAACTGCAATTTTAATTTATCTTCTTTATATAATATTGTCTTCTGTTTACGCGAATGTTATTCATTTAAATTAAACTACTATATACGGATTTTATCGCGTTGTTTATTTAGCCCTGTATTACAAAATTTTTAAAAATATTATTCTACTACTACTATTGACTTTATTTTACTAATTTATAAGCTAATAAAATTATTTAAACTATTAAATCTATTTATTTTTGGTTAACACTTTCCCCAATGTTTCGGTTGCTTTTCAGTAGCCATGGTCACGGGGAGACTAAGATGGTAGCTGTCTCAATGTTCCAGTGTAGTTATTTCAAAGTACCCGAACATAATTTAATTATTGGTGTTTCTATTTACGCTTTTCTTCTTTCTTTCTTTCTTTTTTTTTCTTTTCGTGTGGTTAGTGGCCAACCTGTTGTCAAGAGTTGTTCAAGGCGCCCGTAGGCCTCTGACATGGCTTAACGACTGCTGTGAATTTGGCAACAACCGGGAATCGAATTTTTATGTGTCCCCCGAAGCACAGAGACGCTCAGATGAAAAACCACTAAGTGTTCATCCATCTATAGACTGACCGCACCCAACGTTGCTTAACCTTGCTAATCGTTTACCGATCATTGAGTGCAACTGGCTATGAGCCATGATTTTAATGTATAATAGTGTAAGCGTAAGACAATATTATGAGATTATAGATCCTTAAGTGCCAAGTTAATACTACAGCATACTATACTATTCAGGGTGTCCGGTAATTAATGGATAACCTGGAAATGTCTTATAGTGGAACTGATGGCCATTCAGAAAAAAATATGAAAAAAAGTCTATCCTAACTACTACCTGAGATATGTTTTTTTTTAATTACCATGTATAACTTTCTTGTATACTACGACTATAAATGAATGAAATCCAACGGTTTTTTGTTGCTTTATTATTAAACACTAATTATGCTAATAGATAGACAGTCAAAAGTATGCTATGCTAATATAGCGTGCACTATTTTATTTTTCATTTATCTGAACGGCCTTCTGTTCTACTATACCGTATATATATAATTACCGGACACCCTGTAGATTAGATACATACATAGTATCGCCTCTATATCGCAGTATACCACACCGACCACATACATATTTTTACTCGTTATGGCTTAACTTTCTAGTATATAGGTATAATGGACGCTCAGCCGAATTAGTTTATCTCAATCTCCAATTATCACCATATAACTATGCTTGTTTTTTAAACAATCACTGAGTTTATATATTATTGTCTTATGTTTATGTAAATGTTATGCATTAAAATTAAAATAATATACACGGTTTTAAAAAAACACTTAGTTTTTAACTTATAAACTATTTAAATTTACACATTCACCGACGTTTCGGTTGCTTTCCAGCAACCGTTCCCGGAGAGACTAGACAATGGTTGTGTCATTGTTTGAAGTGTAATTATTTCAAAGTACCCTAAGATTATTCTTATTTTTGATGTTCCTATTAACGCAGAATGTTTGATATTTCAATAAAGTATTAGATAACTTTTTTAGTATTTCGAACAGTTATATTACTGGCTTGTTATTATAAATATGATGCTAACATAAGCCTTTTTAATTTTAACCTAGGTAGGCTTTAAATTGAAATTACACGTACTTATATCTTGACCAATATGTAGTTTGTCAAGTGACTAGAAAGATTTATCTCAACTAGAGAATAGCTTCTCCAAAATCATAGAATATTAATAGGTACTGGTGCAAAAACCAAAATCAGCTGATCATTCAGAGAGACCGCACAAAAACCATCAAATACGTATATCTACAAGGCATCAACTTCGCCTCAGGCATTCAAAACCACAATAATTTTACCTTCGATACGTCTAAATTTTCAATACGCACGACGGATTATATAATTCAAAATTTAATAAAATTCGCACTCTCACCCAAGCTTTCTTGCCAGCGCGTATTTCATTAAAATCCTAAATTCTTTTCACGTTGACCCACTTAAGACGGGTCTTAAGCTTGTTTCCTGGAGAATTACGCATTTCATACATATTTTAGATGATGCAACCATTTTGGTTAAACGGCAAAAGTGTATTCCAACTAACTTTAAATTTAAGAATAAACTTTATACCCACGAGGATATATATATTTTACTTCTTCTGTTATAATTTGTCTCTGCAATTTGTTTTCGATTAATACAACTATAAAAATATTTAAATCAGTAAAACTCACTAATCTTTGACTTTCATAAGTGCTACTTTGTGACATAAATGATGTTTACTTCGATCTTTAACAAAAAGCCTTTTAAATTACACCTTGCGTATAAATAAGCACACACAGGCACACACGCATATAAACACACGAACGCGCACACACACGTAAACGCGCATACACACACACACACAGTAGTGGTTTAGTGGTCTCCTCGCCACTGCCACCGTGGGTTCGAATCCATCATGGGACAAAAATTTGTGTGATCCTATTTCCTAGATTAGAACGGAAGTTATCTTTTATTAATTATTATTAATTATTTATTAATACGCATTCAAATAAAAACATATTATTTTCATAATTGCATCGCTAAAAAGACATTAGATACTGTAAACTTCATTCATCCCAAACGAACGCTTATAAGATGTGCAGCTAATTGGATACTGGCTCGATGCATCGTACCTGTGTCCCTAAACCGCAAGCGAGCTACCGTATCATCGCGCATCGGTGAGGATGAGCATAGTCCGTGTATTATCGGGTTTGATAGCGTATTACAAAATTTATCGATATTTTGATGCACAAATCATATTATACTCCTTTTGCTGACATCAGTAGTACCTACTGCTGAACAAACAAAGCGCAGATTAAGCGTTAATTTAAATAGTTTAACTTTAAATAAATTTAACATAATAGTAAAGTTTATCAATAATAATAGTTTCATAGTTTCCAAATTATGTAAAAGTTGTGTCAAAATATACAATCAATTAATCAACCAGCCCACCGCAGTCCACTGCTGGACATAGGACTCGCCCTTCAGACATTGTCCAAGGTAGACATACTCTTGAACAACTTCGAGCATCAACCCATCAAAATATACAACGCGGTAAAATTCATATAAAGTAGTTAATTTTAATGTATAATAATTATATATATATTAAACCTTAACGCTTTCACGCCTTAACTACTCGATCTATCATCATGAAATTTCGCATACCTACACTTTATCAGGGGAACAAAAAAGGACTTAGGGTACCTGTCATCCTGAAAAAAAAAGCACTGTTACTAACATAACCTAACCTACATTTGCGCGAGCGAAGCCGTGGGCAAAATGTAGTATTATACCTATATGGAACACTTGTTACGTTAGTTTGAATGTATGTTAGTCAATCACGCTTAAACTGTGTAATCTAACAATTGCTGGAATACCAGACAATTGAAAAACAATTGTGTCTGCTGGCAAACCGCTGCAGCTCAAACGTTAAAAGATTTGAATGAACATATTCTAGATTAACACAAAGGATACATTGAAATTAAAACGACTGCATACGAATTTTGTCGCGTTGTTTATTTTAGAACTACTAAATCTTTATTATTTCATCTCCATTACATTATTCAGTAATTATTTATTTAAAATTATTGTTATCAGCTTTAGATTTATATAGTCAGTTTTCAGCGTTTTAAAAGAGTGGCCAGGAGTTTTTTGCATGTTTTTTCTCATAGGCTCAACCCTTTGCCTGAACCTAACAACTAACCTAAATGTAGCTTCAGTAACTTAGTAAACTCACTAACCTATAAATGTTGACGTTCATAAGTGTTACTTTGTGACCTAAATTAATAAATGATTTTGACTTTGACTTTAGAACACTTTTATTACATAATTTTAAACTATAACACTACTATTATTAAACTCTACTACAATTTAAGTTATTTAAAATAATTAAAACTATTTATATTTAAGTTTATACTTTTGCCCGACGTTTCGGTTGTTTTACAGCATCCATGGTCACGGGAAGACTCTACCCGTGACTTAAATTGTAGTAGAGTTCAATAATAGTAGTGTTATAGTACAAAATTATGTAATAAAAGTGTTCTAAAATAAACAACGCGACAAAATTCGTATAAAGTACCTGGTTTTAATTTCAATGTAACATTTGCTTAAACGTAAGACAATACAAAGGATACATTTTATCCCAGTAACACGCTCCCGTGGAAATGACGTCGATGAAATTGCGGGCAGGCTAGGCTAGTCATTAATAAATGGGTCTATAATTTAATAAACTTGTAATAAGTTTCAATGAAAAATATTTTAATAATATAAGTTATAAAATAAATAAATTTTGTTATTATTATTATACATTAGATTTCCTGCGGCTTACGTTTCTTTTCCTCAGGAACATTACTTTTGTCTGCATGAAAGGTAGGTATGTCCTTTTCTGTACCACTGATACCGTGTATGCGAAATCGTATGATGTTCCATCAAGTAATTAAGGCGTTAAAACGTAAATAACAAACTTACATTTATAAGGATTATTTCTTTATTAACTACTCTAATATTGAGCATAAATATTAACACATTTATTAAAAAAACAGACATTATCTGTAAATAGGCAAAGACAAAACAGTTCAGTACCTTTTAACTTCTGTTCATAGACCGGTTTTACTCTTTTTTATTTGTTTAGTAGTTATTAACGAGATTTAGTGTTTGCATTAAAAAACTTTAGAACTAATTCGTTTCTTATAAGTATAGATAGGTAAAGACAAAAAAGATTATGGTAGAATTTCCATCACCGGGCGAGTACTAGTAATTATAATTATGAAAAGGTATTATTTACTCTATAAATTTTTGGAATGCCAGCGATAATTGGATACCTATTGTATCTGGCCACCGGTGTGCCGCTGCCAAGTAATAGGTTAATACTATTTTGTTTGCACGCATAGTGCAGCAAGCAAGAGCTCACCTCGCCACTACCGCCGTGCCGAGTGTTGTGTGTTAGAATTCTACACAAGACATTATCTGTGTAATCCACAAATTATTGTTCAAAGCCAAGGTATACTCTGTGTCTGTTTGTATAAGACAGAGTTCGATTCCTGACGCAGATTGATATTTTAAAGAAAATAACACAACACTATTAAACACGGACTAAAACATGTATTGTAGAATGAACTCAGACCTCAGCGTGGGTGTCCAACGGACATCCAACCTATTTATTACTTAGAATTGTTATCTACACTAATATAACAAAGAGCAAAGGTTTGTAATTCTCTTCTACATTGCCGTGCCCTACAGGGCCCATATTGTACCTACTGTGATATTGTGTTACACCTTTATATAATATAAGGAGTGCAATAAAGATATTGAGTATTGAGTAATTTTGTATGTAATGCATATACTCAAAAACTAAAAGAACGATTTGGAAAAATCTTTCAACAATAGTAAGCTCCTTTATCCAGAAGTAACAATAGCTATATAACATCACACTAAGAGCCACAGAAGAGGAGCAGTAATTATAAACGTGAGCGAAACCGCGGGAGACAGCTAGTCAAGAACAAAAGACGAACGCACAAATAGCTTTGATCATCGATCCTTGACATTTTGAAAAGTTTACTGACGCAGAAAAAGGTTCTCGATATCCTAGTATCGTGATTGACCGTAGACCCAATTAACGAATGCTAATGTAAATTGACAAATATATACTGTATGTGCCAATCCACTAGCTTCTTCTAGGCTCTTTTAATTACTATGTACAGTGGACTGTGACGGTCGAAAAGCAGTCCTGAAAGGACAGGATTCATTCGTTTAAAGTTGTATTGTTACATAATGAAATGGAGGTTGATTTTAGGGCTAAACTATTTCACCGAATATTTTGGAATGACTCGCACACGACAAAAATCATGTTTTTTGGGCTGAGCGAGTTTGAAATTTGAAATTTGAATACTCAACTCTGCACTAGGAGTAATTCCTGTGTCACGGGGTCTTTACTACTATTGAAACAACGTTCAAAAAGAGGCGAGGCGCAAATAGCCAGTTGCACTCACTGAACACTAATCGATTAGCGAGGTTAAGCAACGTTGGATGCGGTCAGTCTATAGATGGGTGACCGCTTAGTGACATTTTATCTAAGCGTCTCGGTGCTTCGGAGGGCATGTAAAAAGTCGGTCACGGTTGTGGCCAAATTGATAGCAGTCGTTAAGCCATGTCAGAAGCCTACGGGCGGCTTGAACAACTCTTGACAACAGGTTGGACACTAACCACACGAAAAGAAAGAAGAAGAACGGTCACATAGAACACCCAGATCCGACACAACTATTTGTGGATCACACAAATACTTGTCCACAACACTCAGCACAGTGGAATTGGCTAGGTTAACCTAAACAACTACGCTGTCCGTCCCGTTGATTTTAAATGCCAATATTAGAAAAGTGTCCATTTATACAGGGACCATGACTATATTAGGGACATAAAATAATAGCAGGAGTCAACCAAATGCCTAAAGAACTGCCCAGAATGTCTACTGAGATCACAGCTACTCATTTTCTAATATAGTAACAAGTCAATGTCTCTCAATGTCGCAAGACACAAGCCCATAATTAATGGAAGCTGCTTTACGGGCAGGCGCGTATGTTTGTTAACCTTCCAGTATAAAAACGAATTTGGAACCAGTGAGTCCAATATTATTGATTAATTTTTACGTTTGATATATACACAACAGCAAATAAAATTCAAAAGACCAATTTATGGCATAAAAATTGTTTCGTAAATAAAATGAGCAATAAATATTTTATACATATTTACCTATGAGAACGTGGGGTTTGGGAATTTTGCTACCTCTTTGATGAACTCAAATAGTAGTTTCGACACATACTGTTTAAAGCCAGAAGTTTTCTTTTTAAAAAGCCGAATTTCCTATTGACTTGTCCGTAAGTTTCACAACTAAAATAATCACCAAAAAGTGTCACAGAATAGATTTTCTACTTCACTCCTACACAATATAGTACCTCTAGCAGTTATGTAAGTACAATGTCACGCGATGGGAACACGCGAATGACCACTTTAAGTTAAACTTTTAATTATGTACTCAACGTTGGTTTGTATGAATCTCGGAAATGGTTATTTTCGGGTCATGCGTTGTGGTTAAGAGTTGCAATAATGGCTCGGAGTTAGTTTCTGACCAACGACAATGTTTCGGTGATGACACAGTCGAAAATGTGTTTTCTAAACTTTTAATTTTTATTTTTATTTATTTCCGCTTTGCATCCAATGAGTTTATTGTATACAAAAAAGAAGCAAATATCTTACTAGCACACGAAAAATGAAGGCTCAGTAACGACCCAATTAGATCATTTTCTATTGTTCTCAACACAAAATTTTTCGACAGATAGCTTTTTTCATGTCAGCTCTTTTGATAGCTGTTTGCGCTACTTACGAGGGGTGTTCAATGTATTCTCGGTATAGGCGTGAATAATAAGCAGAAAATTCTGAAAAATTATATTTTCCATGTAGTCCCCCGTCACCACAATACACTTATTAGAGCGGAAAAGTAACATTTTAAAACACCCAAAGATATTTTTCTTCCTTGTCTGAAAAATGTTCATCAATTGCCTCCTGCAACTCTTTATCGCCGGAAAAACGTTTACCTCGAACATCTTTCTTAAGGTTTAGTAACAGAAAGTAATCACTAGGGGCCAGATCTGGGCTGTAGGGTGGATGATTGATTTCTTCAAATCCGCATTCCCGCACAGCAGCCTTAGTAACGCGCCCTGTGTGAACCGGCGCTTTGTCGTGAAGAAGCAAGACACCTGCGGTCAATCTTCGAAGTCTTTTTTCTTTTACTGCCTCCTTTAAATTACGTAGGGTGTTTGCGTAAGATACGGCAGTAATACTTTAACCCTTTTTTGTGTACTCAATCAGTAAGATACCCTTAGAATCTCAAAACACATTGGCCATGAGTTCAATACTCTCTCTACCTCGTCTAAATTCACTAAATCACTTTTGAATAGTAGATAATCAAGGAGCAGAATCTTCATAAACAGCCCCCATTGCTTTGTCAATAATTTTTGAGTCTTTCCTTGTTTTGTAAGGAATTTTATCACAGCGCGATGCTCGATTTTTTTCAACATTGTCGCATCTGTCATCGTTGTTGCCTTTTCATAATGATATCTTGAATACTAATAGTGACAATTAAATAAAATGTTATACTTATACCCTCAAAGAGTGTCTTTAATTAATGAGATAATTTAATTACCCTCGTCATTAGTCATCACCCCGATACCGAAAATACACTGAACGCCCCTCGTATGTATGAAATTTTCAACACTATTATGGTTATTAATAACTAAATTGCATAAATCAGATTTTTACCGTCCATTGCTATGAATGTAACATATCTACTTCCAGTAACATTGTTTGCACTCATTTTTCGTCCATTCGTTTCATTGTAAATAGTAACCGCTGTTCAAGAAATTCGACAAGATCAAGTTTTTCACAGATAATCTGCTACCTATAGTAATAGGATTAGGTAGTACACCATGTGTTTCTGCCAGGTATCTTCTCATAGACTCAACCCTTTGCCTAAACCTAGCAACTAAACTAAATGAAAATACAACGACTTAGCACTAAAATTAATCACTCTTGAACTTTAACGTTCATAAGTGTTACTTTGTGACTTAAATTAATAAATTATTTTTGGCTTTAAATTTGACTTTGAAACTTATTAAAAAAGAACAAGCCACAACCATTGCAGAGCATTCACGTACGTCAAAGAAATTATCACTGTGAGCGTTCATACTGATCAAGAAAGTTTCCAAATTAAACGGTTAAAGCATATTTGTATCGAGTGGTACGTTAACGAGATTGCATAAAATGTAATGAAAATAACTGAAACACGTATTCTTCGTATTTCAGTTATTTTCATTACATTACGCAAGGAGCAATTGAAAAACTGTAGTCTCTGGCTACCCCCGGCAAACATACGAATAACTTTTAACTAACTTTATTTCACATTTTAAGGGAATATTTTAGCGACTCAAACGTGTCAAAAATCAAGCACTAAGTAAGCCATTAAAACGTCTCCACTATTAGCAACATAATACAAATGAAACTATATAGATGATACATAATTACAATAACAGAATCATATAAATTATTACCTGTTAAATAAGTAAGTAATTGAAATAGTAAAGTCATGTCATCTACAAATGAGCTACTTCGTAGAAGATGGATTCGGTAAAGATCTTAGGTTTAAGCAAATGTGTTAGTTATATCAAGATCAATTTTCTATTTTCTATTCACGTTAATAAAGACAAGTCCTGCACTATGAATAATTCCTCGTTGCGGGGAACTTTACAAACATTCTTATACGTGGTTAGTGTAATCGACTGCCACGCCTGAGGTCGCGGGTTCGATTCCCGCACAAGTCAAACATTTGTGTGCATGAACATGCATGTTTATCTTGGTCTGGGTGTTTCTATGTATAATATGTATGTATTTACAAAAAAAAAGTATATATGTATGTTTATCGATTGTCTAGTACCCATAGTACAAGCTCTGCTTAGTTTGGGCTAGATGGTGTTGTGTGTATGTGGTAGAATATTATTATTATTATTCTAACAACGGATACAAAGAACATCCAGACTCGGAACAACCATATTTTGTGGATCACACAAATTTTTAAGCCGTGTGGGATTCGAACCTACGACACTCGGCGCAGTGGTACGGTCATGTGACGATGTGTCAGTTATATCAAGATCATTGTTGCGAATAATTCCATTGCAATTCGTACTTTTCGTATTCGTGTGTCTGATTAGATCTTCCATTAATTATATTTTGTGATATTATATTATAATAAAATGTAATAAGCATGCCAATTTACTGTTCTAACCAGATCGGCCATGATCAATTTACTGCTAAGAGTACAATATAATTGGCTGCTCTGTTAGCGACGGAGCCGTATATAAATCACCTCACGAGCCCTGCTCCGGTGGTCAAATGATATTCGGTAATTATCGCGACGGTTAATTAAGTAATTAAGCGATAATGGAGGCAACATTGTTTGTGATCGCTTTTGTTGTGCAGTAATGGTGGTTTGAAGTTTGAAGGTTAATATTGCGTGTTAAGATGGCTGATAGCATTGTTATGATCGCCTCGTTTCTTGACTGGTGTAAGAATAAGAGCGGCTACCATATGTGAAGTCCTGGGTTTGCATTTTAAGTTGGATAGTACAATTATTGATTATTTATACTATTATGGTGCCTTTCCATCTGAAATGTGTTCGAACGGCAAGGGATAGGTAGAGGTGTATTACTGCCACAATTCGCCAACTATGGCTCTAACTACAACTTAAAATGGGGCAAGTCTTTTTTTTCTACGCGTGGAAATGCTCCTTATGCATACCAACTCGCCACAAGGGGAGGCGAGAGGGTTATGTCGGGCTCTCCCGAGACTTCGGGCCTACCGACTAAAACCACCACGGTGTGCCAACTCGCTGCTTTGTATGGTGGGTGGGTCACTGGAACTGAAACTACATCAGCGACCTACCCAGCAGTGCCCAATGCAGAGATGTTGTGTCTGCGGGCGACGACTCCTAGACGACGCCCTGGCACAACAGAGAGCGTCGTTCCGACTCAACGGCTGGCGAACTGGCTGGAGAACGGGGATCTCCCACCCACGGCCTTCACTACGACGGAAAATGGGGCAAGCCTGAGCCAGCTCAAGACCTGTGTACCATAAAAATGTCCGTAAGAAACTCCGGTCAAAAAAAATACTAAGCATATACATTAGGGATGTTGCGAATATTCGCATTCGCATCCGTAATTGCGGAGCTTCCGCATCGATTTGCACATCTGCATCCGCATCCGCATCCGCAATAATCAACGCGGATGTTACTACAAAAATTAGAATCAAGAAACACTAGAAAATGGTATAGCTAAATTTAAGAACCTTTGCAAAACAGGCTTCAACCTGCAGAGGTGATCTAAAGATACCTTTTAGAAAATAAGATGCTCAATTTTCATCAGCGTTCGCTATTGCGGAGCTTCCGCATCAATTTGGACATCTGCATCCGCATCCGCATCCGCAATAATCACCGCGGATGTTACTACGAAAATTAGAATCACGAAACACTGGAAAATGGTATAGCTAAATTTAAGAACCTTTGCAAAACAGGCTTCAACCTGCAGAGGTGATATTAGATACCTTTTAGAAAATAAGATGCTCAATTTTCATCAGCGTCCGCTATTGCGGAGCTTCCACAACAACTTTCATGTAACCATGTTTCTTGCAAATAAATGTTCTTGTTCTTGTTCTTGTTCCGCATCAATTTGGACATCCGCATCCGCATCGGCGGATTTAAAAAATCTGCATCCGCTTCATCCCTGATACCAACCACGAAGTCTCTTAAGATTATTTCCTTTAAAAGTGATATTCTTCTTGTTCCAATCTCTTCGTGGTAGGGATTAGGATGATCAAAACTTTACTTTATGTGACGCTACGAATAATACGAACGGTTGGCCTGAATCTTCGCAATTTACGTTTTATGATATGACTGCTGTTCCTAGAGAGGTTTCGGGATCCAAACCCGAGACCTCATACACTGATCGCACTACCTACTGCTGCGCCGCCGAGGCAGTCAAACAATCAAAACACATACAGGATTTGTCAATAGTTTTACTAGGAGAATGACGTCAATCAATGTTAATATACGTGTAGGTGTGAAACCTTTTAGTTTGAGACTGACATTGAAACATGCGCTATAGGGAATCACTTCTTAGTCTAATGCTATCGGTAATAAGTATACCTGTATTTTGTTGCCATTGTTTCTAAAATAAGAGGAACATAAATAATAATAATAATATTATTCTATCACATACACACAAAACCATCTAGCCCAAACTAAGCAGAGCTTGTACTATGGGTACTAGACTATGGACAAAATAAGCCAATACCTGCCGTAAAAAAAATACCAGAAGCCAATGCTCGTAATAAAATTGTTTAAAGAAGATTCCGAAGAATCATTAATTTGGGGCAAAAGGTAGCACTTATGAACATCAAAATACTTATATGAATTAGTGAGTTTAGTAAAGTTACTACTTAAATAATATTTAGGTTAATTGCAGGCAAAGGGTTAAACCTATGTGAAGACACCTGCAAATATCGCGGCCATTCTTTTAAATCGCCAGTCAGCTATAATTTTAATATTTTATTTCAAATATTATGTACACTAAAGTTGTTTTATAGGAAAAGACATCTAAGACTTTATAAACAAGATTAAGTTTAATAAACGTCAAGTGCGAAGTGAAATATAATTTTTGTTTATTTTTATCTAGGAGAATATCATCTATACTATATATATATATATATATATTGTAAAGCAGACGAAGTTGCGCGAGTTAGCTAGTTTGATATATTTATGACACTGAAATTATATCGAAACTCTATTTCTATCAGTACCTATAACGATAACGATTGGCCCTGTGCAACGGCTATGTTTCATCTCAATTAAGACGCAAACCAGCTAAGCGACTGAAATAGCTAGAATGCGGTATCAAGGGAGCTAGCGTTAAGTAAAGAACCCTAATGGACCTTGCCACCACAAAACATGCAATTTGCGATCTATTTAATAATGATATAATGACTTGCTTCTATTAAAACAAGATGAAATATACAACGGCAATCAATACTTATTATTAAGGAGTCATATTACAGCTCTTTAGATAGAGTTACTCACTAGAGTGACCCGGTGAAGAGATAATCATATGCATACACCGTCTACATTTCGTATTTTTAGACCTTGGATAATAAAGGCCATCTATCGAGCATATATACAGAACTCGTCGATTTACTAAACGAAAAATCTAAAAACACTTATGATAGTTTCCAATAAGCTACCTATGTGTAGTTTGCCTTGCTAGCGATAAGAATTTGACATAACTTTTATGGAGATTATGTCAAATTTCCATCTTTAGTTATAAAAATCATTGATATATAGCTCATTAGAAACCATCGATAGTCACATACTTCATTGTGACTGTAAATATAAGCGCAATAATGTTTTTATTAACGATGCAGTCGGCTATATTCCGATTTATAATTCAACGTACGTTCTCACGTACGGTTTTAGGAAGTGGTTTGCTGATACGGCTGGTCATTTTTATTTCTATCGGTTTTAACGCCTGTATTTTTCTGTAGGTACTGCCATGGTGGCAAACGAACATATTATAGCATCGTAGCCCTTGATCACAATATAATACCAAAGGATGAACTACATTGAAAGCAGGAGTAGTTTATGTGGTCCCCTCGCTACAGCCACGCCTAGTATTGTGAATTAAAATCCCACACGGAACAAAATTTGTGTGGACTAAACTACTTATTCCGAATCTGGATATTCTTTGTATCTATTGTTTGATTGTTTTTAAAGTCCCCTGCCATACAGGTATTACTATTAGAGCGGGAGAAGTGTTTAAAAAACCCGACTACCTATGTAAAAAAGGAGTTTTAAAAGGACGAAATAAGAAAATAATTCAGAAATGCATAGGTACAAAAATGGTCAAGGTAGAGTCGTAGTCGCACCTACTGTATACCTACCCTGTCTGTTTGATGGAGCTGTTCCTGGCACCCACATAATAATAATAATAATATTCTACACATATACACAACACCATCTAGCCCAAACTAAGCAGAGCTTGTGCTATGGGTTCTAGACAATGGATAAACATACATATATACTATTTTTTTTTTTGTAAATACATACATATTATACATAGAAACACCCAGACCAAGTCAAACATCCATGTTCATGCACACAAATGTTTGACTTGTGCGGGAATCGAACCCGCGACCTCAGTCGTAACAGTCAGTTACACTAACCACTACGCCATCGAGGTCATCATAGTAGATATACAATAAATCATTAGCAATGGTGGCCCATTCTACTCAAGTAATTAGATCTTAAGACAAACCTATCTATAACTGGTATCTGAAGGTATTTTCAGGCACTGAGCGGTATTGCGGCCTCCTCTTATATGCTTTTAGTTGATGGGGACGTTCTCGAAACGGACCTCTTCTCAACGTGTGGGCTGGCAGATTTCACATGTGTTCCAAAACATTACAGAAAATTCATAGACATATTTTCCAAAAACCTCTTTTTGTCACGATCTTTTAAACAAAATCGAGGTATAAAACAATCAGGATTTATTTAAGATTCGGTGTTCATTTTTAAGTCCGTTTTCGTATCTCTTGATTGTATATACCTATTGTGCCTTTTATGTATCAATATTTCAATCCTTTCCATTGTACATAATATGTAACATGTCGGGAACTTGTACAAGTTCTGAAGTCGTATAAATTGCATTTGAACAGCTCACACGTTGTACATAGCTATTATATTGACATTTTGTGTCTTGCAGCGCAATAACGTCAGCGCAGTGTGTTAACATATTTGCACAATTTGTCGCAAGTTTCAAACTGTTAGAGTTATCGCACACTTAGTTATCGCTGGCGACAGTAAGCGGACACTACCGGTACCCAAGTCCAGCCATAAGTCGCAGCTAGCAGTCGAATTCGCTAATCGTAACCATGAGCAACTAGATTTATCTACATTTTCGTTTGTTACCTTACTTATTCGATACCAGTTAAATAATAATAATAATGCGAGCGGAGTTCAGCTGACTATAGTCGAGTGCTCGCGGAGAATACGTTCACTATCCGCGAACACTTGACCACAGACACGGGCTTCATACAAAACGTTCCCACCAGCAGCAAGCATTGACCACTACCGCAGCTGCAGCAGTAACTCGGAAGCGGTCACTCTAACACTCAGCTTGGGTGGATAAAACGCTTGAAGAATTTGACATGACTTATGTCAGAAGCTCCCGCTCTAGGAATAATACCTGTGTCGCGGGGAGTTTAACAACATTCAAACAACAGACACAAGGAACGCTAAGACTCGGAACAACCATTTGTGTATCACACAAATGTTGGTCCCGTGTGGGGATTGAAGCCCTATTAAACCCTTACGCTAGCCATTATTAACTTTGCTGTTGCTACGCCGGTAGCTTTGTGTGTGACATCTCTAACTGTATTTAAGTGTTCGAGGACATTGGCTATAAGGAACAGCCACTCAAACGCGCCATTCACATCAATAACATATAAAGTCAACATTTTGCAGCTGTCGCTAACGGTGGTCAAGTATGCGGCCGCTCTTAGGAAATAGGGTGATTTATTAGCGTAAGCTATGTAGGTCATATATAATGATACTTTCATATCAACGGAATATAGTAGCGACGTGCGTTTATCGATTATATAAGTAGGTATTCGAATGTTAAAATAATTTGAATGTATTCGAATAATAAATCAGTTTTCGAACGCATAAACCGCTGATTTATTATAGATTAGTCTTTGTCTGCGGCTTTGCTCGCGTAAATATAGGTTAGATTAGTAACAGTACTTTTTTCTAAATGCAAAGAACCCTATGTCCCTTTCTGTTTCCGTGATTACGTGTATGCGAAAATTTCATGATGATCGGTCGAGTAGTTAAGCGTGAAAGCGTGTCAAACAAACTCACATTCGAGTTTATAATATTAATTAGGATGTAAATAAAAAAGAAAACATTTATTTTATATTGTAACGCACAGGAACCCTTTGTTCTGACTTTTTTTTGTCCTAATTTAATTTGGCATAACGAGTTAGGCATTTTTTTTGTCGATTTTATACTTTGACATAATTGTTTTTGGTAGATATACTATTTCAGTAGGCATAAATATCATTTAGGCTAATGCTTTTTGCCCTAATTTGGAATGGCATAAAGTTATAAGGCATATATAACCTGGGTACCATAGTGAACTCTTGGGCCACACCTAAGCCGCCAACATGTTTATTTTACGAAAAGTATTTTATTAAACGCAAACACAAAATTTACAAAACTTCTAAGATATGCTTTAGAATAGTATGCTTAACAGTTATTATACTTATAGTCATTATGAATAAAAAAATTGTGCTTAACAGTTATGCCAAATGAATATTGTGCGTAACTATTATTAGGATAAGTAAAAGTATGCTATTTTAAATTATGACATATAATTTTATGCGAATAAATCGGGAACCGTAACGTACTTTAAAATTTACATAATATGTTATATTAGTAATATTAGTAACTGTAGATAGATGTGAATATGAATATGTCAGCGCGTATATTTTTTTTTTTACGCTGCGTAATTTAATTTTTTTTTCGCTGTGTAATTTCCTAATCACATTCTCCATCGCCGGTTTTGGGGAGGGCGATGGGGTTATGTCGGGATCCAGCCTAAGATCTAAGATGGATTTGGGCTGAGCCGACTAAAACCACCGCGGTATTCCTCACACCTTTATGGCGAGGCCACGTGGATCGCTCTCGCATTCGAATCGCGACACCGCCAAAGGTTCGACCCGCCGATTGATGTGGCGGGTCCCACACAACCATCACACATACAGGACAAATTCACAAACACGTATAAAGTCTTGGGCACAACTAGTGTTAATATTTTTTTAAAGATAAGTTCCGCTCTTATAATACCTGTATTACAATGGAATTTTACAAGCATTCAAACAGTCACAAATAACACCAAAACAGAACAATTTGTGAATGACACAATTTTTGCCATAAGGGGCAAACATAAAGAAGTATTATTTACGTAACTGTGTAAAATGGTTCTTATTTTATATAGAAAATATTAAAGTGCCGAGCTGATTCTACGCTTATAATTTAATCTATTATATGTAATTTTACTTTCGTTAGTAAAAATAATCATCCAGATTCTGGAAAACATGATCAGCATTGGGTTAAATTTTGTTTCAAATGTATTTCCATTTAGATACTTAATAGTTGGCGAAAACTAATTGTATATACAAATAGCAGTTATTTATGTACTTTTGTAATAAATCATAATTTATATAAAATATAGTGTATCGGATCGTACCTGATACTACTGCAAGATCTTAGGGCAGCCAGACATTACTTATTTTCTCAGAAATAAAATGTAAGGGATTAAATAGTGTTAGTATTGTTACGTGCTGGGTTCGACGGATAAGAATACAAAACAATATTACCGACTAAAACACGTTTTATTCTATCACACAATTAAACTTAAAACACTACAAACACTATACTACACTTTTCACTGTAACTGCTTCAAACTCCGTAGTATTTTCGCTTCCGTTCGCTTCGATGAACACTTGATCGCTTACGATAGTAAACTCACTCGGCGGTGCGCGTGCGCTCTATTTATACGCGGGTAAAGCGCTTCTGTAGTTTTCCAGAAAACGTCACACACGGCACGCAACAGCGCGATAGTTCGAGAATGTGCCAGCGCTTTCTCCACTGAACTCGTACCGACAAATACGTAGTTCAGTAAGATGTCAATAGATGGTGCTGCAATAAATTATTATTAGAAACCGCCGACTCTTCCCCACAGTGCCGACAGAGGGCATTAGCCGTAACAGTATGTACTTTGAGTTAATGCAAACCTGCGGGTCAGTACCCACTGGTCCTCTGAAATTCATACCCTGTGCCCACTCGTCCCCTCAAGTGTTTGAGATTCCCACTCGTCCCCTGATCTATTATTTATTTTAAAATAATTTATATTTCCCATTCACTCTACTAATTTAGATATTTCCTTTCGATTCCTGTGGTTGTGGTACAGTCACGTACAATGGTATATATCATATGTATTTCAAATCACAGAAAATTAGCTCAAAACATAAGTTTTAGTAACAATCAGTCTTCTATAAAACAAACGATTAGATTTTTTTTTGTATTTTTGTAACTTATCTATAAAGATTATTAGCAAAATAACGAACGTGCACATCTATAGATTCACAGTTACTTATCTTATCTTATATGTGGGGGGCCAGTCAGTACAGACCGGCGACACTTCGACCCATTGGGATCTTTTGTGTCAGCCTCAAGATTTATCCCTTAGCTATCTCCCTATGAATGTAGTGCATCAGTCGTAGCGTACACTTCAGAGGGAGAAGCCTGAAGTCCTTAGGGTTTGGATATGGCAATCCCATCAGACCCATCCTCAATCCAGCCAACGCATCGCATTCGCATAGTAGGTGCGATATGGACTCGTCCTGTTTACCACAGGCTCTGCAGACGAATTGTGTGTCAATCTCAATCTGCACAGAAAGTCGTTGGTGCCAAAATGGCCAGTGAACGCTCCTGTGAGCAGGCGTATTTGGCTCTTGTTATACCCGCAGAACTTCCGAGTGAAGCTTGTGGCTCTGTTTGCAATGAATTTCTTGCTCTAGCCTGTGTTTATCATTGCCATATGCATTCAAAGCTTCCTTGACGGTGCTCTCAGAGAGTCCCACAAATGGCTCAGGGCCCAGAAAGGGCTCGGAGCATTTGCTCCGAGCCCTGGCTAATTTTCTGGCTAATTCATCAGCCTCCTCATTGGCCTGCACCCCTGCATGCCCCGGAACCCACACCAGTCTGACTGTGTTCTTCCTGCCAAGTTTGTTTGATCACAGTTATTTACAAATGCTGTATGTTGCAGCTTTTCTTAACATATATATATTATTTTACCTTTATTTTTAACTTTTAGTTGCAGTGACGATTAGTCCACTTAATTAACTACACCATCCGTGCATTTGTTTCATATTCAGTTCACAACTATTATCATGTTCGCATCAAAACACAAAAGGAACGATTCTCAGAAATAACGTGCAAGTGAATATATTTCCAAAGAAATAATCGCGGTTTCATAAAGTACGACGTTGTCGCACCACTCTAGGGAGCATAAACTTTTGTTTACTATCCATTAGAGGCCTTGTTCGTCTTGTTGTCGCATCCTTCGATGAAAACAGACGATGTATAGTAATCTGAAAGGGTTTTTATTGTGCTTTATCAGATATATTTTTGCATTGTCTTATATTTTACCTAAGATAAGTTAAAAGTACATATATTATTCAAGATGTAGAGATATTATTACCTATACAAATTATTTACAAGAAATATAAACTAAGCAAAAAAAATATAACAACAGAATTAAAAAGCGTCATAATATTCCTCCGCATCGTCGTCAATATTATATATATTTGAATTGAGACAATAAATCACAAAAGTTTAAATAAGTTTTTAGTATTTACATAGACTCATGTCCCTGAGAGACAGCCCGAGAATCCAGAAAGGTCCTATCAAGTGAGACCTGAGGCATAGCTGGCCCGCGAAGTCAGATTACACAAGTTCCTTTAATACCTTTTATTTCATAAAAAAATATTTATTTGAAGACAAAATTATATGTAAAGGAGATAGCCAATAAATGTATGAGGCTGTACCCCAGAATGTACAGAGATCAAATATATGATAATTGACAGTTTAGACCTTCTATATAAAGAACTAATATATAATTAACTTTTATATCGACACAAATTTTTATCACGATAAGTATTAGTACAAACTATTTCATATTCAAACTCGATCTCACTTTAATGTTATTATAAGAAAACATTACTAATACTATAAAGCTATATGATTGCCTTTAGTTTGTTTGACCGTTTCTCAAGAAGGATATTTTTGTTTTTTATTCAATACGACGCCCGCTCCAGGCTTAATTCTTGTGACGCGGGGGACGTTACAAATATTCAAACAACGGACACAAAGAACATAATATGTACATACTCGGAACAACCATTTGTGGATCACACAATGTTATGTCCCGTATGGGATTCGAACCCACAACACTCGGCGCAATGTTACAAGCGAGGCCACCATGTAAGCCACTACGCCATTAGTACAAAAAACAAACAAACAAAAACTAGATACAGTTGCAATCGCCAATCGCTCAGAACATATTTCTTAACCACCATTTTGTCCAGGTGGGATTCAACAAAAGTTAAGTTTACAACATTAGCTAACTGCCAGTATCTAAGTTCCGTTAAAATCGGTTAAGCCATTTCAGAGATTAGCCGATACAAACAGACAGACAGACAACATTTTTTAATTATAGTTTATACCAACATACGCATTTTGAAAAAAAATTGTATTTTGACATTACAAACGTCTGTTTATTTATTTGTATAGATAATATGTGTTCGTTTATTTTGCATATTTTATCTGGTGCGTGTGGTTACCAAACTAATTTATTTAAGATAAACTTAGAAATATTTATATACACCTCTTCGTAACTTGTCAATTTACCAAAGATTTCACTCAGATCAATCATACAAACTAATCAATATTATAGCGGAGATGACGTTATACTCAATTACATATTACTTCATACAACTTGTAATACTTGCTGAATCACGCAAACTAAGTTAGCAGGCCTCGCTGATTTCAGCATGAATCGGCTCAACCGGGGAAGGACTACCATCTCACAGAATATCGACGTGAAATAGCAGTATTCCTGCTGTTGTATTTCGTTCGGTGAGTGTGAGTGCTAGAGGCCCAATCACCCTCTTTCCCCCTTCCAGCTTCTTCTCCTTCCCACTTTATTTTTTTCTTTTTCCTGTCCTAAAGGATCGGCAACGCGCAAGTGATGTCTCTGGCGTTGCAGGTCATAGGGTACGGTGACCACTTACAATCAGGTCGGCCGTACGCATGTTAGCCACCATAATAGTATAAAAAAAGAGTTACAACAAGTTTATATATTATGTACATATACAAAACCCGACATCAATCGTTAGGCCACGGCCCTTCCTTTGTGTTAAAGAGACATCGCACCATGTTCCTCTACAATATTAACTTCGTTTTTACTGAACTTGAGACACAATCTTTGAATATTGACCTCATATCACAAAGTTGCTTAGCTGGAAAAGTCTATGATTGGCATTTTTCTAAGCGATATAATCCGAAGTGAAAAATCCGTTTGAAAGAGAACTGTAGCCGGCATTGTTCTTGTAATCAGCAAATTGAAATAGTATGATCAGCTATATAAACCCAGATAACTGTAACGGAGAAGAAAATATTCTTGTATAGAACAAAGTTATACAACCCATAAGATTCCTTTTTCCTCGCACACATTCCATTATAATTATATAAATTGCTCACGTAATTTGGTAATAAAAACATATCCTTTTAACAGCTGGCTAATGTGTTAATAAGGTCCTATGTCAGTCAAGAAAATATCATGCTTATAAACTGTCCCACAGCTGGGCACGAGCCTTTTTCAGTATAAGAAGAGACTATAAAAGGTCATAGTTCTCCAGGCAGACCCAGTGCGAATTGGTAGAATGCACACATCTTCGAGAGCTTCATGGATAACTCACAGACACAGAGGTTGCCTTCCGAAGTTATCCTTTAAAATTTAAGCTAGCGATAATTAACTGTAAGACTTTCAAAAGACAGAAGTGTGTGCCGGATGTCCAACGTTTATCTGACTTTAGATTATCGCTGCTCAAATTGAAATCTGTCCAACCTTTTAGGAGCTACGAAGCCTTACACAAACAAATAGACACTCATTAACGTAAAACTTAAAACACAATTTTTTCATCGAGCTTATATTCCCAACACCACACTTTCAACGCTTCAAAATCTCCGTAATCGCCCCCTCAGTCACTTTATCTGGCCAATTACTTAAACTCACAGCAGCTGCCAACCAAATAAAGCGAAAAAAAGCGTTTTAAAATATCACCTCAAATTTCAAGCTAAAAAGCAAACGTTTCGACTTACACATTTTAACACGTCACAGTTGTTAAAGGCATGACGGCAGCCTTAGGCAGTGGAAATTCTCTCCCCTGTCCCTCCTTAATGCAGGGTAAACACCGCATAATTTTGTGAATTAAATACTTGTAGAATAGTCCGCCTAATGTTTCGTTGTCTAAACATTGTCTTTTTGTGCCAACATTTGCCTTTGGTCTGTGACTGTCAAAGTTTTGGTGACTGTTTGGAGACAGAATTATGTAGACCTTTTATTAATATAACTATACCTATAATTTTCTCTACATATTACAAAACAAAATATCTTGCCACATCTCTCTATTAGTTCGCGATAAACTTAAAAAACAACTGATTGGATTTGCATGCGGTTTTTACCAATAGACAGAATGATTCACGAGGAAGGTTTAGGTGTAGAATTTGTTAAGGTTTTGTACTTCTCGTGCGAAGCCGGAGCAGGTCGCTATTCAGTTAAAAACAGAGTTACTTGGATTAGGCAAATAATTAATTTTATCAAGCAATATATTATATTGGGGATGAATTGAAATGTGACAAGTAGAAGGCAATAAGCTCTCACGTTTTACAACAAAATAAGCATATGGCCCGTTGGTAAGCAGTTTTCATACACTATGTTTGCTTGCATTCCCAACCTCTTGTTTACCGGTTATAACACAGTATAAAAGTTTCTTGTCAATAGAAGTTGGGCGAGCCGACTCATACGTGCTGTCAATAAATAATTGCCTATAGTGAGCTCGTTGACTCGTAATATATAGGACTTAGTGAAACATAGTTGCCTGCACCTTCGAAGTTAAATAAGGCAGAGCGTTTGTATGTTGTACACATACAAATAACATATAACAAAAATAGATCAATACCAATATACTAAACTAACGATAATAGAATTTTAAGCAATTAAGTTTAAATTTAAATATTTGATATAAATTATATCGCAGTTATTTAATTAAAAATCCATTCATTAGGTATAGACTGGAGACTACTAAAACAAAAGGAATACTCCTTTAAACGTATAGGTAAACACACAGTTTTATGAAATCATATCGCAATCCTGGGACTATTTTCAAGCGGGTTAGGTAGTATTTCGACACAGGTCTAGATAACGCGAATCGGAACAATACGCTATAAAATATATTTATTTTATTTATCTTTATTGGTCAACCAACAATTGTTTACACGTTATAATAAACAGTTCACATAAGTACTAAGACTAGTGTAACAATCTCTTATCGGTTAGCACCACATGCACAATAATATGTTCACAACAGCACTTTACAAATATTTTTTTTATTCTTTTTATTTTTTATCGTATCGGTTGGCAAACGAGCAGACGGATCGCCTGATGGTAAGCGATTACCACTGCCCATGGACACCCGCAACCCCAAAGGAGTTACAAGTGCGTTGCCAGCCCTTTAAAAAGGAATGAAGGAGGGAAAGGACAAAGGAAAGGATAGGAAAAGGATCGGGGTAACTGGGCCTCCGGCTCTCTCACTCACCAATACGAAACGCAACAGTACGGGTACCGTTACTTTACGCCGGTATTCTGTGAGAGGGTAGTACTAACCCAGTCGGATCGACTGGGTTAGTGGCCCATTCGTGCTGAAACCAGCGAGGATCTACTACCAATATATACATACAATACATACAATAGGTACATTTAAACATAGTAAATGAAAAAAATATAACTATAACAACAAAAATACAACTAAAAAGAATTGAAATCTTGACACAAAATATTACAGGTATAACAAAAACAGAGTAAATGAAAAGTATAGTACCTATATATTATATGGTCACTAATTATTTTGCGGAATTTTTCAAGTGAATCGGAATATACATATGTCAACTAAGTCACTGCAAAAATTAACTTACTTAGCTAAGGAACTATTGAACTTGCACCAACGAAATAGAGGGTGAGGGGAGTAATACGAATACGGCGGATTAGAAGGCACACGGGAAAAACAACTTGCTTAGTAACTGGGTACAATCTTAGATAGATTGTCCCCAGTTACTAAGCAAGTTTTTAGTACTTAGAAAAATATTGAATCAGATATGGGCGTTTCTCTAATGATAACATTTTGAAACTGGACAATCTTACTTCATATGATCGCATTTCTTTAGCAATGCCAGAGGTGTAAGCCAGATGCCAAAGAAATCTTTTTTGAAGGTGTTCAAGTCTTAGGTTGTGGACAGCATCGTGTCGTAGTAAAAATTATAGCTAAACAGGACTAGAATCTTTACTGCCTATCTTATCTTTTCATATGAACCTCAAGTTTTTTTTCATATTTTTTTTTTATTATGTGCTAGACACTTACTGAAGTCTTACTTATCAGTTGTCTTGCAAGTCATCGACCGAGTTTAAGCTAGTTAAACAATATGTTTAACAAAGATAGACTACGATGTTATATATGTATTCACAAACCTCAAACAGCCTGTGTTGCTTACCCACCAAGAAAAAGGATTTAATAAAGTGAGATATGTACAGCCATTATCTTTATTGATGTAGCTAGATTCACAAAAAGATAAATACCTATTGTTAGCAATTACAGGTAGAAAATAATTATTTTATATAAATATTTAGTAAAGTGTAGCGATGTAGAAGCATTATTTGAATATGTTTAAATTGTATCCGTTATTTTCGTTTGGCAACACTGATTTTACTCGACTACCCCACTACGGTTGATAGTATAAAACTAACGCGCGGAACGATAACGGGCAGTCGTGCGTTGAGTGGCGGATAAGTTTGTGAAGTAAAAGTATATTAAGTGGCGGATATTGCTTTGAATTAAATCAGGTATGCATATTGTGTAACTATGTAAACTATTAATATAAATTATAATTATTTTACAATAATAATTAAAGGAAATAAATACTTGAGAACTGATTCTGAAGTTTCCTCACACTATTTAAGAAAATGAGATAAAGAACGATATCAGAGATCCATGTTACGTTATAAAAAACATTAAGGCCTGATACAATATACGAGCTAAAAACAACGAATACTGAAGCTTATATCGCAACACAAGCTATTCGCATACAGCATAGCTTGTGTTAGAGAGATTTTACAAACTTTTAAAGAACGGACATAAAGAACGCTCGGATACTGAGTTCGGTTCGGTTGCAACGAACACAAAAACTTGTCTTGTGTGGGAATCGAGCTCACATTACTCGGCACAGTGACGGTAATGAAGCAGCCACTTAAACCACAACGCCATCCGTGGAATTTATCACTACATATTATAAAACAAGGTCCTCGCTGCGTCGGTCTGTCTGTTCGCGATAAACTCAAAATCTACTGAACGGATTTTCATGCGGTTTTCACCAATAGATAAATTGATTCATGAGGAAGGTTTAGGTGTTTAATTTGTTAAGGTTTTGTACTACCCGTGCGAAGCCGGGGCGGATCGCTAGTATTATAATAAAGGATGGTCAAAATAGCTAAAAATATCGTTGTTAAATTACGTATGGTTAGATTATTACGTTTAACCTCTCGTGGGTTGCCGGCTCGGATCCGAGCCGACCGATTTGTACCCGCTGTGAGTTGCTGGCTCGGATCCGAGCCACCAAATTCGCGCCAAAACGCCGCCCGCCGCCGCCGCTTTAAACCACATATTACCAACCTTACCGCATAAAGCTGATTGCCTATTGCCTACGGATCGATTTGGAATGAATGACGCTATAACATGGACCAATAAGAACGCCCCCTCCAGAACGAAAAAATATTTTAAAAAATTCTTAAACTCAGACAGCACTCTGCTCTCGTACGTGACGCCATTCGCAACTCTGTACCAAATATATTTATTGTGTTTGTGGTTATTTAATGCCGGCGGAGTGCCGCTAGGCTCAGTAAACATTTATAATTATTGTACTGTAAACTTGATACCATGCTCCATTAATCTTAATCCAATTTGCAGAATTATGCGATAACTGATAATATGGGCACGAGTATAATATGAGCACGAGTACATATAGAAGACAACAAACAAACAAATATATTTTTGAAAGGTAATCATCGATCATAAAATAATATGAAACTATGTGACTAATTTTTTCCTTTTTTTCTTTTGTTCGTCAAAATGACCACACTCCGCCTGATGGTAAGCAGTCGTGTGGTCTAAGAGCAGTGCCGTCCACACCGACCTTATAGCAGCCGAGGCGATGTTGAGGTCTCTACTTTACGGCCTGAGAAGGTACTTTTTCACGCCACGCTTAAAGGATCCAGGATTGAAGTAAGAAGGAAACACGTGCCTTGGCAGAGAATTCCATGCCTTGAACGTTCGGTAGAGGTATGAGGACCCAAACTTGTTGGTACGCACTCTAGTCGACTCCACCGTGTAAGGATGGTATCTGAGCCCAGCACGCGTTGTTCTGGATAGGAAAGGGGCGGGCGGGATAAGGTGGAATAATTCTTCAAAGCACTCCCCGTGGTTTATTCTGTAGAAACATGCCAATGAGGCAATGTCCCTACGTAGTTGCAGAGGTGCCAGTGAACTCGTGGCCTCTGGATCTCCGATGATACGGACAGCCCGCCGGTGTAACCTGTCAAGAGCGTCTAGCAAGTACTGCGCGGCGCCATCCCAAAGATGAGATCAGTACTTCACGCAAGGGCGCACTTGTGCTTTATACAATAGGCAAAGCTGCCCAGGCGTGAAGAACCACCTCACTCTGTTCAGAACTTAAATCGACGCACGCGTCGACGCATATTTTGTGCTCGATGCGGAATACTGCAAGTTGGATTACAACCGAGTCCCACGACGTGGCTTTCTCTATCCAGAGGAGTTCGGTATTGTCAATCTTTTATTGCAATAGTTGTCGTGAGCAATCCGAGGGTGCGTGGCGGGTTCCTCTCTTCCCAATAATTTATTACAATGGACTTTTACCAAATAACGCCTGCTTCGATTCAGTATATTTTTGACAGTTGTTATTTATTAATTAACCAGTATATTTTTGTTATAAAATAATTACACACTATAGTTTCATGCCTATATGCCAAAGGGGATTGGCAGAGGTATTTTAAGTCCAAACTTTGCCAGCTATGTTTCTGGGTCCGACGTAATAAACAGCGAGTCTATAACCGTTCAGACTCAATTCTGATGCTAATAATTTTTATAAATAAATGTTCAAATCACAAATCCTTGTATCGGACATGAGATCCCATACACAGCAGTCACAGTCACTATCGCTACGAATCGCAGCAAACGTTCTCCGACCAGCAGAGACATTCTAGAGAAAAGCCAGGTTCTCTCAACCAATGAGTGTACAAGAAGAACGTGACAAGATTTAATCAAGAAGAAAATGAACCAAAGCCAGTGAAAAACTATAGTCTCTACCTGTCTCTTTTTTTGTACAAATAAGTTGGCAAACAAGCATATGGCCCAGCTGATGATAAGTGGTCACCGTAGCCTATGGATGCCTGCAACACCAGAGGTATCACTTGCGCGTTGCCGACCCTTTAGGAAAGGAAGACAAGAAAAAGGAAGTGAAAAGGTGAAGGAGCGGGAAGTGGGAAAAAGGTTGATTGGGCAACCGGCATTGTTTGTATTTAAAAAGACTAAACTTTTTAAAGACAACATGCGCTAACCATAATGTCCCGTGGGAATTTGCAAACGATAACGTTTGTCTTTTGCAAATTTGTCAATTGTCAAATAAACAACCAGGTTTGCAACAAATATTTATGGATCACGTAATTTTTACTCTGTTAGGGGATAGAAGGCTGTGGCGAGGCGAGCACTCGAATCACTGTACCAGTCGTGCAATCAGAAGAAAACCTTGCAATATGATGATCATTTAAAAATTTAAATAAACACTAACAAAAAATATTTGAGAACCGCTGTCCGGTCAAATGTGTCCCAGAACAGAGGCGGAAATGAAAATAATAAAGTTATTCAAATAACAGCACTGGGACAAGAATATACAACATTATTACGAGAGGTGGGACATTGGGTCTCTTCGCATACCAGAAACATCTGGAATGTAAACTCTTTAGACCATCTAAGGGATTCAAAGAAAACTTGGGGAAGTTAAAGAGATAAGATAGATAATTAGAAAGTAAAACTTTTTATTTGTTTATTTCTCGCCTGGATTAACAATTATCGCCTGCTCCGTGCCTTGGCGAGCACGTTAAGCAGTCGGTCCCGGCTGCCATGAACATCTATGGCAATCGTTATTGGAATGTCAGTGCCCTATAATATCCTGACACTGGTCGAGCCTTAGAGTATCGTTAGCCTTCGGGTTGCGGCGGTCAGGTGGCAGCCGCTCCGTGTAAAAACTGATATTCAGACAAATCCGGTTAGACTAGAAAAGCCGACCCCAAGTGACTTGGGAATAATAAAGGCTAGGGAGAAGACTAATGGCGTAATGGTTAAGTGGTCGTCTCACCGCTGCCACTGAGACGAGGTTTGTGGGTTCGAATCCTAATCGAGGCGGTAATTTATGTGATCTATAAATAGATATGCTGGTTTGGGTATTCTTTGTGGGTGTTGTTCGAACGTTTGTAAAGTAGGTAAATTTTGCCGACATAGGAATTATTCTTATGAGGAGATATTTCATTTAGAAAATAAATTGCTCCTAATTTGTATTAACACCACCAACGTTAATAATACATACAGACATAGCCAAAATGCAGAAGCAGCGATAGCTCAGTGGGGAGACCAACAGACTGCAATGCAGAGGGTCTCGAGTTCGAACCCACGTCGCGCACCTCTGACTTTCGGAAGTTATATGACTTTTCGAAATTACGTGCGTATTGATTGACAATTATCGCCTGCTCCGTGCCTCGGAGAGCACGTTAAGCCGTCGGTCCCGGCTGCCATGAACATCTATGGCAGTCTTTATTGGGCAGTCAGTGCCCTATAATATCCTGACACTGGTCTAGGCTTAGGGTATCGTTAGCCTTCGGGTTGCGGGGGTCAGGTGGCAGCCGCTCCGTGTAAAAACTGATATCCAGTCAAATCCAGTTAGACCAGAAAAGCCGACCCCAAATGACTTGGGAATAATAAAGGCTAGGGAGAAGACATAGCCAAAATCCTTCTAATATTATTGATATATTTCTATTAAAATTGTTACGATATCAGAGGTATAATCAATCCGAAGTGTAGGCATCTCCTTTACACATTAAAATTTCGTTGGAGCCTAGCACGATAGCAATACATCTGTTAACACTTTTCTTTTAATATTTTGATGTTTGTATATTTCTTAATTAAAAATTTAGTGTATATTTGCAAAAAAAAAATTTTGGTATGGCTCCTCTAATTTATAATAAGATACTTACCTGACTCTATAAAAAATTTGACCATGCCACTATTTAAAAAGAAATTAAATGAATTATTAATTGACAAATGCTATTATAATATTGATAATTTTTTAAATTACAATGTAGTCAATTATTGAGCATTTATTTTTAAGCAATTTGAATTAATTATAATGATTTATTGAATGTCATTAATTTTTATACTGTTTACTATTTTAAATTAATATTTTGTTGCTTTTACTTTAATCATATTATATTAATTTTTTGTATAATTAAGTTTTACTATTATTAACATTTTGACAATTTATAATATATTCGTATGCCTTTAAGGCAAAACATAGTGCACTATAAACTGTTATCGATATAAGACCACAAATGTAATTCCACCTATGTTTGACAAATAAAATTCTATTCTATTCTATTCTAATGATTAGACTTTAAACTAAATATTTGTATGTCGAAATAGGTTGTTAAACGAATCTAATATGGCATAATCATATAAATATAAGCATATGAATATTGTCGATTCGAACTTGAAACCGCTGTTTGAAACACAAGCTATGGTTCCCATCCACATTTTCGATTATAGCTTCACTCCCGTGGCTTGTAACGTGATGTTATATAGCCTATGTTATTTCTGGCTAAAGTAGTTTTCTAATGGTGAAAGAATTATAAAAATCGGTTCAGTAGTTTCAGAGTTAATCAAGTTCAAACAAATCTTTCCTCTTTGCAATATTAATATAGATAACTATATCAAATTCAAGGCATTCATATATCTCGCCGTTACCGATCGACTTAATATTCCAAACAGGGTAATATTCGATACCCGCGTACATTATCTGCGGTAGTACCCAACCGCGGTATACTCCCGAGGGTAGTTACTTAGTACCTATCTCGCGAGACGTAGATTTATGATAAGTATTGGCAAACCAATTTGGTTGGAACTTGAGCCCAATGTGATATATTATGACAGTATGACCTACCTTCTTGAGATTATGGTGCCAATGTTAGCGTGAAGCGATTCTGGATTTTTATACCGGCAAGGAGATAAGAAGCATACGGCTAATAGTCAACGGTTATCATTCCCTTTTCATAAATGTAACTTCGTAATGGAGTTTGTGCCACATAACTATTAGCAATAACGAATTATAAGTTGGCAATTTTCATATAAATATTGGTTTCTCTGTTGTTTTTATTAACCTCAGAGTCTTCTTCGAAGAGGTTAATGAAAACACTATGTGGGTCTGTGTATCTATTAGTGACAGTTTGTTAGTGACAGACATAGCTCCGGAACAACGATTGACTTGTAACTTGGTGTGCAGACACCTTGGGGTCATTCCTCGGTCGAGTTTGAATATGGGCTCTGTGGGTCAAAAGACCCCCGAGATATAGGGGTCACAAGGTCATAAGGTCAGGGGATATCCACCAACAGTGATTTGGAAGTCTAAGGGAGAGGCTTTTGTCTAGCAGTGGGACATTGCAAAAGGCTGATGAAAAAAAAAACAGTTCACATGAAGACGAAGAGGTTGAATCCTGGGTTTTTACACCTATCTCGTTTGTTATATTTTTAATTTTATTACTTTGCTTTTGCAAGTTGTCTATCTGCCAGTGCATATTTGTAATTGGGATAGCACATGCACTTTGATAATTGCAAATTTTATGTGAATGTCTGTGTTTACCCTATAAATATGAATAAATACATAAATTAAAAAAAAACGGTTCGTATCCTTCTCTCGCCTTCCTGTCTTATCAAAAGTCATTCGTCTTGTTACTTGAGTCTTACGCGGTGAAAACGGACACCTTGGCGACAGGGAATTCATACCTTGGGCATCATGTTGCAATATTTACATTAAGGTTTTATTAATGATTTACTAGTCATCTCGAGGGTACAATACTTTTCCCATGTCCTTTTCTGTACCCCAGACAAAGTGTATGCGAAATTTTATGATGATCAGTCTAGACTGATCATCGTGAAGTCACCATCTGCTAGCAGTTAAGGCGTGAAAGCGTTGTCAGGGGAATAGAAAAGGACATAGGGTACGTTATATCTAGAAAACGTACAGTTACTATTCTAACGTAATCTACATTTACTAAAGCGAAGCCACTGACAAAATCTAATCCTTACTAATATTATAAACGCGAAAGTTTGTATGGATGTATGGATATTTGTTACTCTTTAACGCATAAACTACTAAACCGATTACGATAAAACTTGGTATGTAGATAGCTGAAGACCTGGATTAACACGTAGGCTACTTTTATCACGATATTCCCACGGAAACAGGTCTTACGTGGGTGAAACCACGGGGAAAAGCTAGTAATATTATAAACGTGAAAGTTTATATGGATGAATGGATGTTTGTTACTCTTTCATGCAAAAACTACTGGACCGATTACGATGAAACTTGGTATGTAGGTAGTTGGAGACCTTCCTCGGGAACGGGACTTACGCAGGTGAAACCACGGCGAATAAGTAGTCTTAAATATGAGCTTCATTGAACTAGTCACGATGTAAAATGCCTAACTTAAACGTGACAACTTTAAACCGCCAATATATTGCAAAGATTTGACAAGTGTGTTACTCCCGCTAGACCAGAACGTCCAAATCTAATATATTAACGACTCCCTATAGAACAATTGGAGGTAAGTACGTTTATTCGTGACATATTTTCGATTGTATTCCAACAATTAATCTCGCTGTCAGGCGGCCGATCGTTTATCACCGCAACACAATGATCTCGATCCGAATTGAAAACCAGACATCAATTCCATTGAATACTATTGTATGGGTGTTAGAATTTTAGTATGTTACGTGCTAATATTCTTGTATTTTGTTCATATTGTAATGTACTTGGGGTCCATTGGGTAAATAACATGTTTTTTTTTAATATAATGCCTATATGTCACTGAAGACAGAATTTCTAGACTGACTGAGTCTAGAAATGTATTACAGGCAGCTATTGAGATTTTTAGAATGTATGAATGGCGCAACATGGCTCCTAAAAATGTATGTGTTGCCATTCTACTGTTGATCAATGGGTTCGATTCCCACACGGTACAAAAAATGATGTGATTCACAAATAGTTGTACCGAGTTGCACGTTGCATCTCTTTCCAAAGTCTAAGGTCCTCCACGATACTGCGTTTATTCTTAGAGCAGCAGATGTTATAAAAAAGAACATTTTATATACTACTTTTATAAAGAGTCTTAACTACTCGATCGATTATTACAAAATTTTTCATACGCTTTGTTAGAGATATTGAAAAGGACATATTATACATATCATAAAAATAGGTATAGAATCTAATTGACAAAATCTAAATTAAGACGAGCAAAGCCGCCAACAAAATCTAGTCTTTATATACAGAATGTCCGGTAATTAATGGATTACCTAAAATGCCTTATAGTGGCAGTGAAGTCCGTTCAGAAAAAAATATATGAATAAAAATCTATCCTAACTACTACCTGAGATATGTATATGTTTTTCTATTAATTACTATGTATAACTTTCTTGTATACTACGACCATAAATTAATGAAATCTATCGGTTTTTTTGTTGTTTTATTATTAAACACTAATTATGCTAATAGATAGACAGTCAAAAGTATAGTATGCTAATATAGCTTGCACTTTTTAATAATTTCTTTTTGATTTAATTTTTTTTTTCATTTTTACTGAACGGCCTTTATTTCTACTATAAGACATTTCAAGGTTATCCATTAATTACCGGACATCCTGTATATAAATCTTCTGTGCGTGTGTTTGTAATTAAACTCCTCCTAAATGGCTGGACCGATTTTGATGATATTGTTGTGTGTGTACAAGTGGATTCGAGAATGGTTTAGATTTGGTTTTTGTTTTTTTTTTTTGTTTCTACAGGACATCGTCTGTCGGGTCCGGTAGTAATTAACAAACTTGCTACTAATTAACCGATTCAAAAAATTATTTCACCATTAGAAAGTTAATTTGTCTAAATTGAACCCTATACATATAACATCATGCTTTGAGCCACGGGACCGGAGCAGTAATCATAATAATAAATTATAATGTCCCCCAAAACGAATTTTGGTCACGGCTGCCAATCTTAACGGAGACTGGCCATCTGCGCAGGAGATATTATAGTGCATAAGCGTGTGCGCAAACACAAGTGCACTCGCTGTTCCCTCACTCTCATGATACGATGGGACAGTAATCCGACACGACCGGAGAGAGATTAAGCGCAGGACCATCGGCTTTACGTCTTTTTCGAGGCACGGGGTGTCTAACACCGCCAACTTCGTCCGGGCTGCTATTGAATGAAGAAGATTTTTTTACTGAATGGCTGAAGGCCATTCAGAAAAAACTCTTTTCTACTATAAGATAATAAATTCTACTATAAGACATTTCAAGGTTATCCATTAATTACATTATACAGAGTTATATTTACTTTATACAGAGTGTACATTACGGACACTCTGTATAAAGATATTTCGCTCCCTTGTAAAAAATGAAATATCGCGATTTCCCATACAAGTAAACACAACCTTATATCTATTTTCTTAAATATAAGTTATCACCATAGATTTATAACCAATAATAAACCAATGAAAATAAATAATGGTTACAATATTTCAAAATATGTCATATATTATTTTTAGATAGTTTATGGAGTGGGTTTATTAGCCTGACTGCGATATATTTTACCCTCAAATATAATTTAATGAGTTCCCAGAATTGTTTCAATTAGATTAAGATTATGAAATCTTTGGTTCAATGGATAAGGTACGCGGCTTGCGATCGCGATTCGTGAATAGGTCGTGGATTCAAATCAGATGAATAGGTCGTGGATACTATTCTGCCGTCATAAGGAGAAAAGATGTATCGAAATTGAATCAGTAACAAGATGCAGCTGTCAGCATAGATATAATTTTTTTTTTCAGAGTCGTATTTTTCTTTATGACGGCAGTATTAACGTTAACTCACTTCTTAACCCAGGTTTTATTTATTAGCTGGTATAGTGAACAAGAATCATTCATAATCATCATGTATTTTGTAAACATAGGTACATAGCAAGATGGCAAGAATACTATATTGATCTCTATGTTTTGCCAATGTCTGGCATACAAAATACTTAGGTCTGGCAACCAATACAATTTGATATAACTAACTATCATCATTCAATCCTTTTTCAGACTCACTAATAGTTATTACTGAGTTGCGGTGAATTTTACAAACGTTCAAACAACGGACACAAAAATTATGACACTTGAGTAGTAGAGCCTCGCTGATTTCAGCATGAATGGACCTCGACCGGGGAAGGACTTCCCTCTCACAGAATATTGACGTGAAATAGCAGTATCCATACTGTTGTGTTCCGTTCGGTGAGTGAGAGTGCCAGAAGCCCAATCACCCTCTTTCCCCCTTCCTGCTCCTTCTCCTTCCCACTTACTTTCCTAAAGGGTCAGCAACGCGCAAGTAATGCCTCTGGTGCTGCAGGCGTCCATAGGCTACGGTGACCACTTACCATCAGGTAGGCCATATGCTTGTTTGCCAACTAAGTAGGTAGCATAAAAAATAACCCTCAGACACGGAGCTACGACATGTGGATCACACAAATTTTTACCTCGTGTGAGAATCAAACCCACAGCTGCAGCCCGTACATTTTTAAAAGTAAGAAGTATGAGTTACATGTATGTATCTTATTACATCAATACCGACTAAATGTATATCTGTGCCTAATTATAACAGTCATATGCCAGCCATATCATAGGTTTCCTCTTCATTATTTCTTGAATCCAACAGAGTAACACAACCTTTTTTTCGCGAAGAAATAAAAAACTGGTGCTATTTTCTTAATAATAATTATTGTTTTTGTATTACCTATCCTGTGGTTAAACGTTTTACTAAGAAATTAGTTTTTTAAAAAACAACTGAAAGAAAGAAAGAACGAAAGAAATAATTCTTTATTGCCACAAAAGAAATATGACTACATAATTTTCTTATAAAATATCGACAAAATAATACAAAAGACAATGAAATAAATAGTTCATAAGTAAAAAGTACATATTATGCTATTGTGGCAAAAAATGGTTTCCATTCAGCATTGATGTTGCGATAAAACTGACGTAATATCGCAACGCTGATTTTCAATGGAGACCACGCCGTTACGCACGGACATCAAGCCAGCTGCATACAATTTTACAACTAACAAAAAATTAATAAATGTCAAGGATACATAACGAGAGAAAAATAAAATATTACTTAACTTATAAGGTATATAAAAGAAAAATACAAGCGCGCCATCCGTACCGTCAAGACAAGTATAATTTTATATTGAACTAAATGTAAACAATGGATGACGTACACGGGCGGCGCGATCCATCTGTCTCCCTGAGTGATCGCTTCTCGTAATACACGGCCAAACTAGTGATGTGCGAGTCGAGTTATTTGATTCGAGTAACTCGAATCAAACCGTAAACGAGTCAACTCGGGTTCAGTTTTTAACAACTCGAGTCAACTCGGTCGCTCGAACGCACACCGAACGGGCGGTGGCATGCGCGCGGCCTCACGAGTTGACGTGTCACACCACGCGGCCTGTGCGCGCCGTTCAATGTTGCAACATACATTGCATCTCACTCAACTCGATGCGAGTTGAGTGAAATAGAACTCGGGCTACTGGCTGAGTCGGGCTCGCTCAGCCAGGATCGGAAACGTAATTTCGCGAATGAAAAACCGCGGCGAAAGGCTTGTATCACTTGTATTTAGCGTAGCGGCTCCGGTTACAAAAACAGAAACTTTCTTTGTTTTTAGTCGATTCACAATTCTAAGTTTCGAGTTGCGAATCGACTCAAGTAGCCATATCACATCAACAATTCAACATCATTATTATTCCTACCTATCAGCCTCGAGTCGAGCTGACTCGAGCTCCCCGAGTCCCCTCTCTTTCCCTACAGGAGACACCGATTCGAGTCAACTCGAGTTGCAACTCGAGTCAGTAGACATATCAATTCGAGTAACTCGAGTAAAAAAAGACCAACTCGTCCCATCACTAGGCTAATCCGACTCGGCACCAATGCGCGCGAGTCTCGCGAATTTTATAAACAAAGTAGGAATAATTCCTGTGTTGCGGGGTCTTTACAAATATTCAATTACGGACACAAAGAACACCCAGACTGGGGACAACTCACTCAGGGTCACACGAAATTTTTGTCCACAGCACTTGGCGCGTCGGCAGTGGCGAGGTGAGCACATAAACCACTGGCCTCCCGTATAGTTAATTATTGCTTTACATCGATGAAAGAGACATAAATTTAAATTAAATTACGATGATACCGAGAAACTCCTCACATTATAATAACATTCTGCACACTTATATCATATCTACTGCACATACACACACTCACACGCGCACATATACACAGGCATACGCACACTGAAACTCACACACCCACATTCACACACATACATACATGCACACATACACACACACACACGCACACACCCTCATACAAACAGATACACACTCGTACGAACGAACACGGTACCATACAATACTACATGCTCAAAAATGTACATTTTCTTTCAAATTTTATTGTATGTTCTAATTTGTACCTATTTACATAAACTAACGCACTTAGCATAAATATATGTGCACGTTATATTTCAATATAATATCCACCACTAGGGGATCGAAACTGTGTCTTCTAAATACAGGCTATCCTGTAGCCTATATAGGAGAACAGTACTCCTCCCACGAAATTGTAGATCCAAATTATACTATCGATGTAACCTACTATTGTAAAAAGCCTCCAATCATTTTTATGTAAATAAAGTTATTATTATTACTAAATCACAGATATACTCTAGGCGTACCAGGATCGCACAAAACAGTCCACATGTTGAATGTGCCTCAGGAAGCATGTAAAGACGCTGTTCCTGCACCTGATCTCAATCGAGTCGTGTCGGATTGCCTTCCATCGAACTATGGGTGTTAGGGAATAGAGAGTGCTTTTTTGCGCACACTCTTGTGTATTATAATATGTCCTGCGCGAATGGCTAATCTGCCAACCCGCACATGGTGAACTATGGCCTAACCCTTCCCACACCGAGAAGAGACCCAGCAGTGGGCCAGTTCATTACAGGGCTGATATTATTACTGTCATAAATGGCTAGTCTCCGTTAAGATTAGCCACCATGATCGAAATTCAGTCAGGCCTTGGTATAAAAAGGCTAATGACCTACAAATCCCTATACATCACACCTTATGCTTGTTTACCATATTCATTATGATCTCAGCCGAAAGACATCCACTGCTGGATGCTTCCAAGGTTTTTCACCGACCGGTCTTGGATCGCCCAGATCCAACTGCTTCCCTCGATCCTTACCAGGTCGTAGGTCCACCTTATATCATATTAGTAGCATTGAAATAAATAAAATTTATCTTTATTAAAGAGTAAATTTATTTCATTCCCGCTTGTGTAGTTATGAAGGAGGAAGACATCATTATCTGAAGTAGCGATGCGTGCTGTGCTCTCAATGAACTAATAATCTTTTATTGCTACGGATTTTCATCTTAGAAATCATTTCTAACTATCTGGAAGAAGCAATTAATGGTTTTATTTATAGGAAATTGATCATTACTAATAACACAATATTAGACAACGGATCCTTTTCTTTATTATATGTCCTAACTAATATTGTAAATGCAAATGTGAGTTTGTTTGTTTGTTACCTTAGTGTTCAAGAAATTTCGCATACTCGTTATCAGGAGAAATCACTAAAGCCTAAAATCATTTATCCTTGATATTTTTTATGTCTACTTAAAAGACCCACGCCTTTTTTAACGGGGTTGGGGTCAGGTATTATATTGCTGGGGACTTTACAAACATACAATTAACAGTCACAATATGCACCAAGAAAACCCAGCAGCTCAATAAGACGAGGAATACCGTCATGTCTTTTTAAATTTGACTTTTTATATTCCAATTTTAATGTCAGACTTGTTCTGTTTTTATTTTTTATGTTTTTATCATTATGTGCGTTATGCATGTGTCAAAATAATAGCATGTTCTTTTTTCTTTCTTATAGGCAACATGAGGGTAATAATTCTGCGATGCCACCATTCGTAGCTTGATTATCACTTATTGTGATTAAAATTACTATAATTATTATTATTGCTTACCATCAACCATCTTTGAGCTAAACATAACAGATGACATGTGAATTTGCTACGCCTTTGTGTAGTACATTTACTTCTTCTCCCTAGCCTTTATTATTCCCAAGTCACTTGGGTCGGCTTTTCTAGTCTAACCGGCTTTGATTGGATATCAGTTTTAACACGGAGCGGCTGCCGCCTGACCTCAGCAACCCGAAGCTAACGATACCCTAAGGCTAGACCAGTGTTGGGATATTATAGGGAACTGACTTCCCATTAACGACTGCCATAGATGTTCATAGCAGCCAGGACCAACGGCTTAACTTGCTCTCCGAGGCACGGAGGAGGCGATAATTGTCAATCAATACGCACATAATTTCGAAGAGTCTTATAACTTCCGAAAGTCAGAGGTGCACGATGTGGGTTCGAACCAGAGACCCTCTGCAGTACTTACCGCTGTGTAGCACATTTACTTTTATGTAATTATCTGATTCTTTACCGTAGCACCTCATCTGCGTAGCAGTACTATCGTAGCATATGAACACTATGCTACGACAACTGCTACGAACAGATTTCTAACAAATTCTGAAATAATTTATTCATTTAAGTCACAAAGTTTTCGATTAGAGATTCGTCAGTTTACTCAAGTTACATTTAGGCTAGTTTCTAGGTTCAGGCAAATGGTTAAGCCTATGAGGAATAACCAGTTAAAACTCTCAGCCTATCGTATTGAATCGCCATTGAATTTCAAATCTGGTAAACTGCAACTCACCTCTACAAGGTCTTGCAGTCATTGTACCATATTACAGGATATACTTAACTGCAGTAGTGGTTTTAGTGTCGCCTCGCCACTGCCGCCGCACCGAGTGTTATGGGTTCGATCCCCAGACGGGACAAAAAATTGTATAATCCACAAATAGTTGTTCCAAGTCTGGGTGTTCCTTGTATCCGTTGTTTAAATGTTTGTAAATTACCCTCAATACAGGATTTATCCCTAGTGCTAGGAGGTGTCTTATTAAAAAGTAAAAGTTGATATTCGAACTATCAAACTATGATTTACAAATCAAAATCTGTTTAGCACTTTTTATAGTATGACAAAACAAACAGACAGACAGAAAATGTTGTGCTGTTATTTTGGTTTCAGAAGACTCAACATTTTATTAATACGTTTTCAAAAAGATCTCTATTGTCCTCTCTCTGTTATTAATAGGCAATAAACTATATTGCTATAAAGCTATGACGAGGTTGTATCGTCACTGATCATCATGAAATTTCACATACACAGGTGTACAACAGGATATGGACAGGTGTACAACAAAGGATGTAGTGTACCTTTTATCCAGACAAAAAGTACTGTTCCCGAATCGCGAGCAAAATCTAGTTCTAAATAATATTCGAACTGGAATTAAATTTAAAAATCGATTACTCGAATTCCAAGTTGTGCTGTACGATAAGGATCCTTGGCCGCTTCCTCATTCCGGGTTGAATTTAAATCGAGACTGCGTACTGACCTATATAGTGAGAAATGCCGGCGATCCGCCACGAGACGTGGCTTTATTTTTTTATACAGAATACTTTAGCTTTTCCCTTATTCAATAGGCCTTTTTAATACCCATTTGTGTACCACGAAGGATACTCATGCATGTGTATCTTGAAGGGATAGGTATTGTATTACATCTATATTTCGCCAACTCTGTTTTAAGTATGGGACCTTAAATCATAAGCTAGTGAAATGTGAATGGGGATTATAGGGACAAGCATATTGCCTACGAGGTCTAATTAGGAAAGCCGTACTGCTTATTAGAATGTACTGCCAGTATAGCCAAAAATCATTCCAGGAATCGAAACCGACTCAACAAAATAGCCACCATATACGCTATACTTTAAAGTATCACGTGATGAAAGGCAAAACGCCACATCTTAGTACAACAAAAATAAATAATGCTATTTATTAGAATAGGCCCTATATGACTCTAATCTATATATTAAATACGAAAATTGCGCGGACGGAGGAGTATGAAATTTGGCACTGTTAAACTTTATATGGAGGAGGAGGGGCTAATGCTAATATTTATATAAAATATGAGTTAGAAATACATTAAATTAATAAAAATTAATACACGCACACAACCGTGCATTTCACACACGCAGTTGAATCGCGTTCGTAGTATTTCGGCATTTTTCGGCTGATGTAGTACTATTCTTCGTAACTATGGTTACATATATCAATATATAATTACATAAATCAGCAATATCTTACAGCAACCTTTGGGTGGATTGGAAAGATATATACTATTTATATTATAATATATTAACGTATTTATATGTAATAAAGAAAACAAAGCAGCAAGCTTAGGAATATCGTCAATTTAAGAGTATAGTTAGGTAAATAATAATTTGTTTAATCTTATTATCTTAAAATTAAAAATTAATGTCAGTTATGGTTGAATTTCGACAACTAGGCGACCGCTAGTATTTATAAATCGCCCGAAGCGACATAATTTTGACACATATCTGTATAATATCGTACTGTCACGCTCACTCATATTGGAAATTGTACACTATCGTTCTCTATCATGTAAATGCAATGTGTAAGTTCACTCTTGTTAATGTGTTCACTTTTAACTATGATAATAATTTTAAGGACTTACAAGTAGAAATCCTGTATCGCGAAGGACTTTATTAATAATAATAATATCAGCCCTGTAATAAACTGTCCCACTGCTGGGCACGGGCCTCTTCTGACTGTGAGAAGGATTAGGCCGTAGTCCACCACGCTAGCCTAGTGCGGGTTGGCAGACTTCACATATCATCGAGAACATTGTGGAGAACACTCAGACATGCAGGTTTCCTCACGATGTTTTCCTTCACCGTTAAAGCAAGCGATAATTAATTATTTAATACGCATATAACTTCAAAAAGTCAGAGATGCGCGCCTTGGGTTCGAACTCGAGACCTCTGCGTGGCAGTCCAACGGTTTCCCACTAGACATTAAAAAAGGGGCACAAAGAACATCGTGACGCGCAACAACTGTTTTTTGATTACACAATTTTTGTAGCATGTGGTCATCGAACTTACAACACTCGGCGCAGTGGCAAGATGTTCACTTAAACCAGAAAACTTGCTCGAATTTGTAATTAAACCCAGGACTATATACACATAGGAAGGCACTTGTGACTACTCGATACAATTTCAGTGGCCTCACCATATACGTGGTACCAAAATAACAAACAAAAACCTGGATACGCTGCGGCTTTGACACATACATCGCGTTTTTAAAAAGGTAAATCTGGTTTTTTATCTACAGTAGCTTCTGGCCTCGCATAAATCCCACTAGAGGGAATATAGAGTAAAAAATATTCTATGTAATAATCCATGGTAATAGATCATGGATTAATACATAGAATATTTTAAAGCCTGTCTCTGTTAGACGTCAGTATCAAGCCATCTTGGCATATGCCAAATTAAGTGTCTGTATGGATGAAGTAATGGTAAATGGAAGTAAATGTAGTGGTCGAGTGTTGTGGGTTTAATGATTATGGACAAAAATGTGTGAGATCCACAAAAAGTTTATAAAACTAGCTGTTTTTAGAGTCCGTTGTTTGTAATGTCCCTCACGGCATAGCATAGGAATGAGATGTCTATTAAAGAAAAAGAAATGAAAAAAATCTGTTTAACGGTTCACGTGGAATTAAATAAAAAATATTTTAACATTTACAAACTTTCACATCCATGCTAATATTATAATTGCAATACTAACTCTATTTGTCTGTAATCGTTCCACGTCTAAATGGCTGAACTAATCTTAATGAAATTTGGCAAGCTAATAGATTTTAGTTTATTTATTTTACATTATATGGAGAAACCTGATAACGTTTTTCTTATCTTTTACTAATTATCTTTCTTTTCTTTTTTTCTCTTTTCTTTTTCCTGGGACTGAGCTAACATACATAGGTTACCTTATAACTTGGTATGAACGTACGTTACATGCGGGCGAAGACAGGAGTATAACCTAGTTATTTGTTAGGATACTGCAGTACCGACAAACATTGCGTTTTCAGCCAAAACTAACAAAAATAGAAATATAAAATATTTGCCGCCATTTTCCGCATCCTGCGGTATAAGGGTCGCTTTGTGATAGCACCCTGTATATACGGGTACTCGTTTTAATTGCAGTTGGTATATTCCGCATAGTTTTGTGCAAATGACTGCGGCACCAGCGGGTTTCATTGACTCGTGCCATTGAAGTTACCTCTAAAATAAATGTCCGTGTAATATTTATGCATTACTTTTTTTTAAGCGAACCATGGAGTTTATAAGTATTTAATTGTAAGTGCAGCAATATTCCAGTGAGAAACCGTTGGACCAGGTCACAAGTACGATGTCTAGGTACTGATTTTTCAAAGTTATGTACGTATTAAATAGCTAGTTATCGCTTGCTTTAACGGGGAAAGAAACCTGTCCGAAAGAACTCTTAAAGTTCTTGAAGAAGTATGAATACTGCCACTGAATTAGCATAGAGAACTATGGCATAACACATTGAAAGAGGCCCGGACCCAGCAGTATGACAGTTTATAAATAGGGCTGATATTATATTATATATTGAAATTAAACTACTATATACGGATTTTATCGCGTTGTTTATTTATCACTGTATTACAAAATTTTGAAAATATTACTCTACTACTACTACTGATTTTATTTGACTAATTTATAGGCTAATAAAATTATTTAAACTATTAAATCTATTTGTTTTTGGTTTACACTTTCTCCGACGTTTCGGGTGCTTTTCAGCAGCCATGGTCACGGGGAGACTAAGATGGTAGTTGTCTCAATGTTCCAGTGTAGTTATTTCAAAGTACCTGAACATAATTTAATTATTGGTGTTTCTATTTACGCAGAATGAGCTCAAAGTATCATGAAGTCTAGCTGTGGTTTGTTTCTTCTTGGGTTTGACTATTTGAAGTACTGGATCCCAAGCTGGTGGTACATTCCAACCATCTTCTCTATTGAAATTGGGATGTTTTTTAATTTCAATAGCCTCGCGAAGCATCCTTGGCAGGAATCGGTGTTCTTTAGCGAGAATCTGTGGTTTGTCAAATCTCAGGTAGTGGTTGGTCCCCTGTTGTACGTGTTCACACACAGCAGACTTCAACGAGCGTTTGTGTTTTACGTCAGCTATGTGTTCTTTTATGCGGGTGCCTATGCTTCTCTTGGTTTGACCAATGTATGAGAGTCCGCAGTCACAATCTATTTTATAGACCCCTGCATCTTGTAAAGGTAATTGGCACTTGACGGATGGTAAAAATTGACTTATCTTCGTTGGCGGCTTGAAGTATGTGTTGATTGAAGCTCGCTTCAAGATGTAGCCAATCTTGTCAGTGACACCCCTTACATAAGGCAGTATAGCAGGCTGGCGCTCGACTGTGGCTGGCTTTTCTCGGGATCTGTGACAGCGGCGCGGCTGTTGGAGCTTGTTGTCTTGCAGTACTTGCTTGACATGTTGAAGCTCGGCGTCCAGTTGTTTCTTGTCACAGATCCCGCGGGCTCTCTGAAACAAAGACATTCCCACGGTAGCTAACTGTTTAGGATGGTGGTGAGATTCACCGTTTAAGTACCTATTTGTATGAGCACATGTAAAGGATTCATACCATTTTGTGAGTGAGATTAAACACCTATGTCTCACTAACAATGAAACAATGGTTAGTTTTGATGTACAGTCATTATTTACATGCATACCTGTACATGACTGTATTGAAATAACTAAAAGGAAGCTAATAGAGTACAATATGCCTGAGGAATATGCAGAACTCGGCTCGAGCTTTACAGACTGCCCCCATCACACCCAGGATTTATAAGAGGTTTGTAGATGATACTTTTACAATATTACCAACAGATAGTGTTAGTGTATTCCTAGAACATCTTAATTCCATTAATAACAACATCCAATTTACTATGGAATTAGAGGCAAATAATTCATTAGCATTCTTAGACGTACTTGTCATCAGGAATCCTGATCATACTTTGAGCCACACCGTGTATAGGAAAAAGACCCATACAAATAGGTACTTAAACGGTGAATCTCACCACCATCCTAAACAGTTAGCTACCGTGGGAATGTCTTTGTTTCAGAGAGCCCACGGGATCTGTGACAAGAAACACCTGGACGCCGAGCTTCAACATGTCAAGCAAGTACTGCAAGACAACAAGCTCCAACAGCCGCGCCGCTGTCACAGATCCCGAGAAAAGCCAGCCACAGTCGAGCGCCAGCCTGCTATACTGCCTTATGTAAGGGGTGTCACTGACAAGATTGGCTACATCTTGAAGCGAGCTTCAATCAACACATACTTCAAGCCGCCAACGAAGATAAGTCAATTTTTACCATCCGTCAAGTGCCAATTACCTTTACAAGATGCAGGGGTCTATAAAATAGATTGTGACTGCGGACTCTCATACATTGGTCAAACCAAGAGAAGCATAGGCACCCGCATAAAAGAACACATAGCTGACGTAAAACACAAAAGCTCGTTGAAGTCTGCTGTGTGTGAACACGTACAACAGGGGACCAACCACTACCTGAGATTTGACCAACCACAGATTCTCGCTGAAGAACACCGATTCCTGCCAAGGATGCTTCGCGAGGCTATTGAAATTAAAAAGCATCCCAATTTCAATAGAGAAGATGGTTGGAATGTACCACCAGCTTGGGATCCAGTACTTCAAATAGTCAAACCCAAGAAGAAACAAACCACAGCTAGACTTCATGATACTTTGAGCTCATTCTGCGTAAATAGAAACACCAATAATTAAATTATGTTCAGGTACTTTGAAATAACTACACTGGAACATTGAGACAACTACCATCTTAGTCTCCCCGTGACCATGGCTGCTGAAAAGCACCCGAAACGTCGGGGAAAGTGTAAACCAAAAACAAATAGATTTAATAGTTTAAATAATTTTATTAGCCTATAAATTAGTCAAATAAAATCAGTAGTAGTAGTAGAGTAATATTTTCAAAATTTTGTAATACAGTGATAAATAAACAACGCGATAAAATCCGTATATAGTAGTTTAATTTCAATGAATAACATTCGCGTAAACAGAAGACAATATTATATTATATACTTATATATTACTTAAATTCAATAATGTTTTACCTAGACTTATACAGGGTGTCCGGTAATTAATGGATAACCTAGAAATGTCTTATAGTGGAACCGATGGCCGTACAGAAAAAAGTATAAAAAAAAATTATCCTAATTACTACCTGAGATATGTGTTTTTTATTTTAATTACCATGTATAATTTTCTTGTATACCATAAATGAATCTAATCCGTCGGTTTTTTGTTGTTTTATTATTAAACACTAATTATGCTAATAGATAGACAGTCAAAAGTATGCTATGCTAATATAGCTTGCACTTGTTAAACTATGTTTTTTTTTTCATTTTTTCTGAACTGCCTTCAGTTCTACTATAAGACATTTCAAGGTTATCCATTAATTACCGGACACCCTGTATACGATTAGACTAACGACTGTTTCGTCGCGGCACGCTCGCTTCGCTCGCTCGGCTCTTGCGTTGTATGGTCGCATTTCTAACCTAACCTAATCCACTATTTTCCTTTATTTTTCGTGCCTCATACCTACATTATCTTTTGACCAGAAACTTAATTCTTAGCCGTTATTTAGTATCAGTTTCACGTTGACGAACAGAATTAGGATATACTTTGCGGCGCGTTATAGAATTTGAAATCCTACTGCAGTACTTCACCGTCTGAGACGTATCGGAACAGCATTTACGCGTGTTTATCATTAGAAAATGCTAATTCAGTTTAGTGGAGACGTACTGAAGTAGCTTTTCTATATACGGAGAGGTAGGCAGACACTACAGATATAAATATTATTTATTTATTACGCAAATGTAGCCACAACTTTGTGGCTCTGGGCTAACATTTCATTTGCTTCTCCAATTAATATTATGAATGTAAAAGTTCGTGAAGATATCTATATGGCATATATGGAAGTTTGTTAATCACGCGTAACCGCTGAACAGATATGGAGGAAACTTGACACACAGATAGACTATGTCTTGAATTCACACATAGGAAACGTTTTACCGCCTGGGATTCACCAAAGCCTACCATGGTGTACCTCAAGATTACCAGAGGCGGTAGCGCCGCGCGAATAATTTTCACATGTAGATCGGGGCCGCGCCGATGTTCATGGACTAGCCGAACCCTTCCCTCACTAAGAACAGGCCCGTTCCTAAAAGTAGGATAGCTTATAAATAACGCTGATATTTTAATATTATTTATACATAATTATAAATTCTTACACAAAATATCCATATTCCTTCTTTATTTTCTCGTTAACTACGACCTATCTTTTCTCATATTTCGAACCGGCAAAACAACAAGCAGACGGCCGCCATGTTGCTATCTCACATCCGTTTCCGGGCGCCGTTGAACCGCGCTTCCGGTGCCATTCTTCCTTCAGCTAATTGTCTATAACTTACTGGCGCTATCATTTATAGGAAGGCAAATTACTTATACCTCTTGTGGCGTAAGCGCGAGATTTTTATCTCGAGCTCCTGACTTCGATACTCGGGTTGACCAAAGTATTATAGACTACTAGACTTTGCTCGCGGTTTCGGACGCAAAAAGGTATGTTAGGTTTGTAATTGGTTTCAGCATGAATGGGCCGGATCAACCGGGGTAGTACTACCCTCTCACAGAAAACCAGCGTTTCAAAGTCAAAGTCAAAGTCAAAGTCAAAAATCTTTATTTCCATAAAAATGTGCAAACAATTCTTGGACACGTCAATTCACTATTATATTAATAAAAAATAATAATAAAATAAATAGAAGGAAATAAAAATTTAGCATTGAAAAAAGCCTGTTCGATGAGTAGAGCTTTCATGAGAAGAAGCAGGCAAGAAACTCATGGCCACTCTTTTCAATCGCCAAATGTTTAGATATCAATACAATTATTTTCCTTAAATGAGCTGCTGTGTGTAGTTGTTAATTATTTATTTCAATAAGATTTAAAAGTAAAAATTCGTTAATCTAAGATATATTTTAATAACACATGAAATAATAGTCACAGCAACTCATATTACAGTTAGCTTAATAATATGATTAGAAATAACCTGTGAGTGGAAGCAACTCAATCCCAAGCATTTTTATCTTCTATATATTCAGTGACTGAGTAATAACCTTTCGAATATAATTTACGTTTTACAACTGTTTTAAATTTATTAAAACTTAAATTTTGAATGTCACTTGGGAGTTTATTGTAAAAGCGCACACATTGACCGATAAAAGACTTATTAATTTTTTGAAGCCGGGAGGCCGGCACTAGTAATCTATTTTTGTTTCTTGTATTTATATTATGTATATCGCTTATCTTATAATATAAGTCAATGTTCTTAAATACATAAATTAAATTTTCATATATGTATTGGCTGGCTACTGTTAATATATTTATTTCCTTAAATTTATTTCTCAACGTATCCCTTGTTTTCATGTTGTAAATTGCTCGAATAGCCCTTTTCTGCAGTACGAAAATAGTTTGAATGTCGGCGGCATTCCCCCACAATAGAATACCATACGACATTACATTGTGAAAGTAGCTATGATAAACTAGCCTAGCGGTATCTATGTCAGTAAGTTGGCGAATTTTTCTGACTGCGTACGCTGCAGAGCTGAGCCTATTCGACAACTTACTAATTTGAGGGCTCCACTGCAACTTTGAATCTAGTGTAATCCCTAGAAATTGGGTGGTATCAACAAGGTCCAACACGTCGTCCTTAATTTTTATAGATGTCTTCACTTGTTTGACATTTGGGGTTAAAAATCGGATACATTTGGTCTTTCCCCCATTTAAAAGTAGGTTGTTAACATCAAACCAGTGAACTACTTTAGAGATAGCAATATTCACATCGTCGAGAACCGTTTCTTGGCGTTTTAATTTAAATAATAGTGAGGTATCATCCGCAAACAGTACTATCTCATGTTTATCCCTCACGAGGTGGGGTAAGTCATTAATATAAACTAAAAATAAAAACGGGCCAAGGATTGAACCCTGAGGAACCCCCATTTTAACCACAGACCCCGAAGATCGCTTACCATTAACATCAACTTTCTGAATCCTGTTACTCAAATAGGATGTAAGAAGATTCAGTGCTGAATTTTTGACTCCATAGTGATGTAATTTCCTGATTAATGTTTCATGAATTACACAGTCAAAAGCCTTAGACAAATCACAAAAAATACCTAGCGCATCCCGTGATTCCTCCCAGGCGTCAAAAATATGTTTTACAAGCTCAACACCGGCGTCAGTGGTGGAGCGACCCTTTGTAAAACCAAATTGTTTATTGTGAAGTAATTTATTATTATTAAAAAAAGTCTGCAATTGATTTAAAATAATCTTTTCATAAATTTTGCTGAACGTAGGTAACACAGAAATAGGTCTAAAATTGGTTGGGTCTGATGTGTTACCTGCTTTAAAGAGAGGTATTATTTTACTATTCTTCATTAAATCAGGAAATACACCAACATCTACGCATTTATTGAAAATTAAAGCTAGTCTGAATGCTGCTAAAGTAATAATAGATTTGGTTACTGTAATGGAGTTACCCCAGAGGTCAGTGGTTTTCTTAACGTTAAGGCTATTAAAAACTTTTATAATATCTGATGGACTAACATAATGAAATTTAAAATCACTGTCACATTTGGTAACATTTTCTTTTAGAAGGGATTCAGCAGCAGTGGGTGATGAGTTCAAAGATTTAGTAGTAATGACTGGAATGTCTGTGAAAAAATTTTCAAATGCTGTGGCTACCTCTAGATCTGATGTGATAGTAGTATCATTAACATTCAAACAAAATTCTGTATTTCTACATTTGCATTTCCCGGTCTCGCTATTAATAATACTCCAAGTGATCTTCATCTTATCATGACTACTTTTAATCTTTGAGCTCAGATATCGAGACTTAGCAGCTTTGCAAGTACTCCTAAAAATTTTTGAATATTTTTTAACATACTCATGGAATTCTTCACTTTTATTATAATTTCGTTCTCCATATAGTTCGTATAGTCTCTTTCTACTCTTGTGTAAGCCAGCAGTAGCCCATTCGCTAAAAGATGCATTACCTTTAACTGTGATCGTCTTAGGAGTAAAGACTGAATTGAATTCGGTACAAATTGTATTAAAAAACTCGTAATATAATAAATTTGGATCACCATCACTGTTTAACAATGGGAGATTAAAAGCAAGTTTATTTTTAAAACTCTCAAAACGATTTGCAGTTTTCGGTATAACAACAATATTTCGCTTTGCCACATGTTTAGTATAATCCAAAAAAGTGATTTGTTGGCCACAGTGGTCTGAATCTAATTGACTAATAATTTGTTTGTTATCAACTATAATATCTGTGAATATATTATCCAAGCATGTGGCAGTAGTCACAGTAATTCTTGTGGGCTCTAAGAATAAGTTCTTCAGATTATATGATTGAAACAATGCTTTTAATTTAGTACAAAGATAGCTATCCTCTAGTAAATTCACGTTAAAATCACCGCAAATAATAATACCCTTATTAATTTTTGAAATTTTATTTAGAATCTCATCCATAACCCTTTCAAAACAATCATATAACGCTGAAGGAGGCCTGTATACACTCAATACAATAAACCGAGGCAATTCCACACAGGCTATTTCAATAGTTCGTTCAACAGACAAACTGACAATGTCATGGCGCTCTTTAAATTTAAGCTTTTTATTTATCAGTATCAATGAGCCACCATGTACTGCCCGTCCCCTGCTGAACGAGCTGCCTACCTCATGATTATTAAAATTGAACATGAACTGACTGCTTTTTAGCCAATGTTCAGTTATACAAAATATATCAATAGCATTACAGTTCATGAACAATTCTATTTCTAGCTCTTTGCTTGTGATGCCTCTTATGTTTTGATGTACTAATTTTATTTGATTCTTATTACTACTATTCTTATAATACTTTGATTTAATACCTATTATTTTAGATTTTGTATTCATATCACTAGTGCAAGAGGTGCTCTCTATTGTCGCATTACTTAATTTAAATTATTGCAATTACTGATGTCAGTATTGGAATTATTAATAAGAATGTCTAAATTAGAATAATTGCTCATGTCAGTATTAAAATTACTAATCAGGATGTCAGATTTTACATAATTGCTCATGTCAATATTTAAATAAGAATAATTTGTAACATCATTATTAGACATTAAAGGAACGGCTGAATTATTATGCATGTCAACATTATGTTGCTCAATAGAAGCAACTTGTTTAGCCAAGTTCTTGGCTGTTATAGAAAAAAAATATGATAGCGATACAGCTATCTGTCTCTTAACATAATTGGTAAGGTAATATTTACCTTTTGTCAAATTAAAATATTTACTAACAAATCTGTTAGTGTCAATAAAATGAAACTTGTCATAATTTTGCCCATTTATTTGACAAGTTAAATTGTGTATCAATGTATTTAAATTATGTCTAATAATATTTTCCTCCTGTGGCAAACCTTTACTCAGCGGAAGTGCAAACATCACAATTTTTTTAACATTTAAATTTGATAAGTACTTAAAATAACTTATAAATTTTTTTTTGTTTACATTTCCCCTATTACCTACAAAGATCAGTAAGGAAGTATTCTCACTAAGATTATGATTACTAATTTTATTCATAATTTCTGCATATGATAAATTAGGCAAACAATGATTGGTCACTGTGTGTCCAGGTGTTGATTTTGTTAATAAAGAACCCATGTCCTTGCCAATTTCATCACTAAACATAACTATGTTCTTAGCAATATGTGTGTTACTCACATATTCCATAGGATTAACGGAGCTATTATTTATTGATTGGTTTGTCAGTATTGGCAAAGACGAAGAGGGACCACATGAAGACTGGCAATCCAATGACTGCATACAATCACTAGTGCGATTGCAGGTGTCTAGTATTGAATCATTTTTACAACTACAAGAGTTAACTAGCTTGCCTATGGCCAACACTTGTTCCCTGCTCTGTCTTTCAGCCATTTCATACTTATGTGTGATAGATTTCAATAATTCATGAAGCCGGTCAACCTCACACTGCAGCGCCTGCGTATCTTTTTTGTACTGCAATGAGACATTGTCCAACTCCAATGAATACATGTTCACTTGGTCAATCAGTTGCAGCCTCTGCCTGTTTAAGGACATACTATCAATAAAAAATTTATGTTTTAATATAAGTTTCTTTGTGCGGGTAATGTATTTCTTAATTTTAATATACTTTTTCAATTTATTCTTGCTACATTTAATAACCCTCACAGATTTACTGGGAGAACTAGCAGGCTCTTCATCACAAGTGAGGTCCATAATTAAAGAAGGATGTTTATTATTAACTGTAGCAGAATTGATGCTGGTGGCTAACAACTCATCGAACAAACTTTGGTTTGATGCTGCTACAATGGTGTTATTCTGTGCTTCTAAATCTGAAATCTTACAATTCGCTTGATGTAACTGCTTTTCTAGCAAAGTGATTTGATGTAAGTTTTGTTCATAAACATCCCTACATATGTCAAAGTTGTTAACAAGCTGCTGAAGCCTATCCCGAGCATCTGTGGCATCAATAAACTGAGAGTGCAACTGTGCCAATTCCTTTTTAAGTTTATCGTTCTTATTTAAAACATCTAATAGCTCCCTTTCATTATCATCCCTTTCCGCACTGAGTTGGTCACACTTCTCCTTGGTTGCCTTTAACTCCTTCAATGTCATTTGTAGTTTGGTCTCCTCTTGACGAGCTAAGGCCTTACGCGTCATAATCATCTTCGATAAAATTAAATTAACGGAAATTGAATATGTAAATGAAGATAAAGGAGATGTCAAACCAAACAAAGTGAGGTTATGTAGTTTTTAAGAATAAATCAATGTTCAAATTATAGTAGCAAAGTGTACACTATAAAACTCATAAAATAAATTAAACGAATATATCGTACCATAAAAGAGATGATAACGAATTCAACGCAATATTTCTTAGTTGTACTTACAAAGTTTCACAATCCAACTGTCACAATTTCAAAATAAAAGTCTTCACCTTTTAATTTTGTTTACACTTTCAACATATATATATCACAGTATAATTGTTATGTTTAGCTAGAAATCGGCTTAATAATAGTAATTAATGATTAATTAATGAATTTTTAAATAATTTTCTCTGGATCAACAATGAATCAGCTGTTTGCTGTTGGGTTGCCACAGGCGAAAAAATCGTATCGGTGAGTGAGAGAGCCGGAGGCCCAGTTACCCAGATCCTTTTCCTATCCTTTCCTTTGTCCTTTCCCTCCTTCATTCCTTTTGGGGGGCTGGCAACGCACTTGTACCTCCTTTGGGGTTGCGAGTGTCCATGGGCGTCGGTAATCGCTTACCATCAGGTGATCTGTCTGTTCGTTAGCCAAAGTACGCCACAAAAAAAAAAAGAAACAACAATTCTGATAACAGGTATTCTATGTCCTTTTCTGTACCCCTGACAATGTGTATGTGAAATATCATGATGATGGGTTGAGTAGTTTAGGCTTGAAAGCGTAACAAACAAATAAACAAACCCACATTCGCATTTATAATATTACATGTAGTTATGATTTCCGTTGGGTATAAGTCCCACCCTCACTCCCAACACTATAACACCTATACAACATCGCCATTGCTACTCCCCCGAGTGTTGTGGGCTCGGTCCCCACACACGACACAGATTTATGTGATCCACATATATGTAGTTCTTTGTGCCTGTTGTTTGAATGTGGATTAAGTTCACCGCGACACAAGATTAATTCCTAAAACGGGAGTTGTCTTTTCTGAGTAACAAATAAGCAGTTGTCTTTAAAAACTAAGAAAAAAAGTATGGTAGCCATAAAATCTCCAAATTTAGACACTCGTGAAGTCCCGGAGAACTTAAACTGTCTTTGAACGCACAAGAAAGAAAGAAGAAAGAAATCATGTTTATTTCGTAATAACGTGAAATCAGAAGTATATATAAGAGAAGTAGGAAAAGTAATTCTACTTTCTTCCATGGCAAATCGGGTAACAAGACAAAGAATATTTCCAAAACCGGCAGCGACTAGATTGCCTAGTGGAAGATCGTACCTGTCAGACAAAGATATCATGTTCAATATACAGCGTGTTACAGGAAGGTGTGGTCATATTTTAGGATGGTAATGATTCTATGTATCTAAAAATATTTATTAATTTTCGTGACGATTTTAAACATTTTATTTATTTATTACTAGTGAGCTTCACAAGGGTAGTACAAAAGCTTAACAAATTATACACTTAAACTTTTCTCATCTTCTTCTTTTCGTGTGGTTAGTGTCCAACCTGTTGTCAAGAGTTGTTCAAGCCGTCCGTAGGCCTCTAACACAACGATATAAATATACTTGAAGTCAAACAGTCAAATAAATTATTAATATGAAATTATTGTATAATTATTAGAAAATCATTATTATTATTTACAATACATTAAACAATGTCATTCACATCTCTTATTTAAATATTGCAGCATGTCTGCTTTAATGGTACTCAGCCTGCCACAGAATATGTCTGTATCCGGATTGTGTTGTAGGTAATTATTTATATATGTAATTCCTCTAGCGGTAGGGCTATTACGGGCATGGAAAACGCCAAGCTGGTGGGCAGGCGAGAAGTTGTCGTAGCCGTCGTCCAGTACCTCGCAAATAGTTATCGGGCACATACAAATAAATGCATTCCCGCACTGATGGATTATCAACTTTATTGTTTAGCAACAAGTAATAATGAATTAGGTGCATTAATTCCCTTCTTAGTAGCAAGGTATTGAGACCAACCATTCCTGTAACAAATATTGATGGATATAAAAACGGATAATATCCATAAGCACGTTTATACAAGTACCGGGCAAATCTACGCTGTATTCTCTCAATCATCACGGTATGCACTCGCTCTTTGCGACTCCATATAATTGCATTATATTCTAACTTGCTACGCACGTATGCATTATAAAGCAACTTTGTGACATGTATGCTACTGAATTGATAGGCTGTTCTCATTATAAAGCCAAGAGACTTGTTAGCCTCTTTACATATCTGCTTAATGTGTTCGCGAAAACTCAACTTGTTGTCCATAGTTAACCCTAAATCCCGTATACTTGTGACACGCTCGAGCCTTGTACCTGCTAATTCGTACGTCGTTGTGATTGCAGAACGAGATCTAGAAAACGTTATTACCTTACATTTAGTAACATTGAACGACAATTTATTTCTTATACTCCATGCCTCAACCGCATCGATATCGCGCTGGAGAGCTACACAATCTGTAACGTTAGCGACAGAGCGGAAGAGCTTTAAATCGTCAGCAAACATTAAACATTCAGTGTTAGTAATAATACTAGGAAGGTCGTTTATCATAATTAGGAATAAAGTAGGGCCTGGTCTAATAGCCAAGAGCCTCGATCACCATCTAAAGAGGCTCGCGTTGGGTGCTTGGATCAAGGGTTTGATGCAGAAGGCAGTGCTATTAGATACAGGACGCATTGTGAGAAGGTTCCTATCTCTGGAATCCTAACCACCAGCAGCTTGGACCCTGTTCCCGATGCCGGTGGGGTACCATATATTTTATATTTTTAATTGTATTTTTATAGGTATATGTATATTTAAAAATGAAAAGTATATTTTAAATATTTGAATAAAGAGTATAATAATATTATATCACATACACACTACACCATCTAGCCCAAACTAAGCAGCGCTTGTACTATGGGTACTAGACAATGGATAAACATACATATATACTTTTTTTTTGTAAATACATACTTATTATACATATAAACACCCAGACCAAGACAAACATCCATGTTCATGCTCACAAATGTTTGACTTGTGCGTGCGTAACTCAAGCGTGGCAGTCGGTTACACTGACCACTACGCCATCGAGACCGACATATTATAAAGAGAAAAGATTAAATTTTCTGTTCGTTTGTTTGTTCGTAAGGATTTAACTCAAAACTACTCAAACGATTTTATATTATTAAAAATATATATTAACATATAGCCTATGTATTATATATATATTTCATTTAAAAAGGTCCTATTATTAACATAACCTAACCTAATTTTACGCGAGCGAAGCCGCGAGAAAAAGATAGTAAATTATAAGATGTTTCCGATCTACAATGTTCTCTGGTATTATAGTTAAAATGATCACGTCCTGGCAGCTAGACGCAGGTTATTAATGAGTGAGAGCATCCAAGCCTGGTGGGAGATGTAGATAAATTTAATGTCGGCCACAGGCGTCGCGGCGAGCGGATATCTGTACGTTTTATTGCTTCAGTTTGTGGCCTTAGTGCGGCTTGGAACTAGGGCTTAAAAATTGTTATCTGATTGAATCAAAACTCAGTTGATATCGCAGAGTCTTCTTAACTCATCCTACTCACAATGGAATACAGGTGTCGCACTGAGACTTTACAAACATTCAAACATCGGAAACAAAGGACATCCAGACTTAGAATAACTATTGTGGAAGTAATAATTTTTCTCTCTTGTGGGATTTGAACTCACAACACTCGGCGCGGTGGCAGTGGCGAGACGACCGCTGAACCATTACGGCATACGTGCAATCGTATTGTCTTCTTTTTTAAAAGAAAGAGCGAATGAAGAAACATACTCTTCTGTCTGTATCCCGAAGAACTAGGTAGAGATGTAAAACACCTTTAGCTGCCCACACTTCGTTATGGCTTCAAATGTCTCCGTCCAGTAGGATCCCTTGCTTCGATCCCTTAGGGGATTTATGTGGATTTTTTGTCCACATAGATCCTTTTATCGAGTGTGATCCCCTGGTGGATCTATATGGATGCCTCCATCCAGTAGGATCCCCTGCTTCGATCTCCTGGGGGATTTATGTGGATTTTTCGTCCACATAGATCCCTTTATCCGTAAATAAAATCCGGAACCTCATACACAGCAGTCACATTCCCTATCGCTGCGCCAGTCGAGGCAGTCAGTAAACAAAATAAACTGATAAAATTCGATTTAAATAGTTTTGTTTTATAAAGAACCCTGTACATGGATTTAAAAAAGGCGTTTGATTATGTGAATCATGAATTATTATTCAAAAAGTTGGAAGCGTACGGTGTAAGAGGTAATATTTTAAATCTTGTAAAGTCCTATCTCAGTAATAGAATGCAGTGTACTCAGATCACTCGTATATGCACTAAAACTAAGAAAGAAATTGTATTTTCGTCTGAATACCGTGTGGTAAAACAAGGTGTGCCACAAGGGAGTGTTTTGGGTCCCTTGCTTTTCATCATATACATTAACGATCTACCTAAAAATATCAAACAAAATATTGTATTATTTGCTGACGACAGTACGGTCATGTTCACTAGTGAATGTAAAAACGAAATAGAAAAGGATATGAACGATACACTCGCCCAAATCATTGAATGGTTAAAATTTAATAATTTAGAAATAAACCTTAACAAGACTAGCATAATGACATTTAGAAATCAAATTAACAGAACACAAGACATTGAAGTTAAATACCATGGACATCACATAAATGAAATAGAAAGTGCAAAATTCTTAGGTCTACATCTCGATCCCAATTTAAGTTGGAAGCATCAGGTTGAAAACATATGTTCCAAACTTAACCAATTCTCCTATGCACTATACATGCTAGGTAAGATAGTGAATCAGACGGCTGTTATAACTTCATATCGTGGCTATGTCGAGTCTTTATTAAGATATGGGGTTATTTTTTGGGGTAACTCGGTAGACAAGGAAATGGTGTTCAAAGCACAAAAGAGATGCGTGAGAGCAATTATTTGTAAACTTCATTTTACTGATAGCTGTAAATCTGTCTTTATTGACCTAAAGCTCTTAACCCTGCCATGTATTTATATATATGAGATTGTTATGTTTGTTGCCATGAATAAGACTTTGTTTAAATCGCCCTTGAGTGAGCGTCATACTCATAAGACAAGAGTGTGTTTTCCTGCAAACAGAACTGCTCAGTTTAGTAAAAGTGATTTTTGTATGGCTCCTCAAATTTATAACCATCTACCTAAAGAAATATTGAAATGTAGCAATGTAGACAAATTAAAAGTTTCACTTAAACAATTTCTTATAAAGAAAGCATATTATAATGTGACAGAATATCTTAATGACAAAACATAATTAATCCGTACAAATATATTGACATATTCTAATAAATTTTCTTTGACTAAATCTCTTTGACTAATAATAATTAATAACCTAATTTGACATTATTCTCTAATGCTTATTATAAGTACCGGACATTTTAAAATATTTGTTTTGACATTGAGGTATTGATATTATATTCTTTTTAAATTAAAATATGCACTGACCGTTATAACGTACATAATATTCAAGATTAATTACATAAGTAAATAAATTGAACCAAGATACTATATTCTATTATAAAAACGTTGCATGCTAAATAGCAGAATATAGAAGCTCTGAATATTATGTAACACCTTTGTTAAAACCTATATTCGCAATAAATGATATTATTATTATATTATTATTCTTAATTTAATGCACACTAGAGTGACTGGCAGTACACGCGGCGTACCGATGCTTGCTGGGATCGCAGAGCAATCTGATATCTCGTGGCCCCGAAATTCAAAAGACAGGAGGAGGAACATAGGTATAGTTTTAGTCAGTAGAACTCTGATATAACCCTTCGCTACGTCCAGAGCAACGGGGATCATTTCATGATTGAGTCGACCAGAATGCGTACCAACAAGTTTGGGTCCTCATACCTCTGCCGAACGATCAAGGCATGGAATTCTCTGCCAAGGCACGTGTTTCCTTCTTCCTTTAATCCTGGGTCCTTTAAGCGGGGCGTGAAAAAGCACCTTCTCAGGCCGTCAAAGTAGAGACCTCAACATCGCCTCGGCTGCTATGAGGACGATGTGGAGGCCACTGCTCTTGGACCACATGACTGCTTACCATCAGGCGGAGTGTGGTCATTTTGAAAAGAAAAAAAAATATTTGAACAATTTAATCTGAACAAGAAGCAATGCACATATCACCGCTGTCAGTAGGACCACACATACTTTCCAACGCGTACTCTCACCACAGTTTTTATTAACTATTCACTACACAGCCGCTGAAACATTCGATATCATCAATATAGGCCATTGCTTTAATAAAATGAGGCCTAGATTTTATTCAGACTTCAATTCGAGGTGAAATGAATAACATATATAGACCAATCAATGTTGTTAGGGATTATATATACGGCGTAACTGGTTTAACGAGAGACATAATAAGCATTTCTTTTATTAATTCAATATAGGTAGTATGGATTTTATAATATACATAAAATTATTTTAATAATAAAATATAAACTCCAAATACCTATGTATATTAACATTTAAAAAAGCAGAGATATGTGTATCTATATAAAAAACAATATTCTACATAGCAGCTACTTGGTGTCAACCCATTATCACCATCCAATCATCGGCGAGATTGAAACAGAATTTATTGAACGAAAAAGAAGTTTTTTTTTAATTTTTTTTATTTCATCGGGCTGCATACGAGCAGACGGATCGCCTGATGGTAAGCGATTATCGCCGCCCATGGACACTCGCAACCCCAAAGGAGCTACAAGTGCGTTGCCAGCCCTTTAAAAAGGAATGAAGGAGGGAAAGGACAAAGGAAAGGATAGGAAAGGATCGGGGTAATTGGGCCTCCGGCTCTCTCACTCACTGATACGAAACGCAACAGTACGGGTACCGTTACTTCACGCCGGTATTCTGTGAGAGGGTAGTCGATCCGGCCTATATGTATATGCTGAAACCAGCGAGGATCTACTACCTTAAAAGAACAAACAAAATTATGTGTACGTTAACTAAGTACTATTCCTAACCTAATCCTTACTAATATTATAAATGCGAATGTGAGTTTGTTACGATTTTACACCTTAACTACTCGACCGATCATCGTTAAATTTCGCATACATGTTGTCAGGAGAACAGAAAAGGAAATAGGGTACCCTTTTATTGTCTTATGTTTACGCGAATGTTATACATTGAAATTAAAAAAAATTTATACGGATTTCATCGCGTTGTTTATTTTTTATAAAACACTATTATTACATAATTTTGAAACTTTAAACTATGATTGTTAAACACTTTTACTAGTTACTGTTTACTTCAATTTAACCTATTTAAATTATACAACTATTTAGATTTAATTTTACTCTTTCCCCGATGTTTCGGTTGCTTTTCAGCAGCTATAGTCACAGGTAGACTAAGATAATAGATTTTTATAAAAAATAAACAACGCGATAAAATCCGTATAAAGTTTTGAAATTAATCACTTTATACGGCTTTTGTCACGTTGGTTATTTTACTTTAAAGCACTTTTATTACATAATTTTGAAAACTCTAACACTACTATTATTGAACTTTACTATGCTATTTAATTTAATGAAAACTATTTATATTCAAGTTTACAATTTACCCCGTCGTTTCGGTTGCTTTACAGCAGCCATGTTCACGGGGAGACTAAGATGGTAGTTGTCCCAATGTTCTGAAGTGTAGCTAGTTATTTCAAAGTACCCAAACATAATTTAATCTTTGGTGTTTCTATTTACGCAGAATGAGCTCAAAGTATCATGAAATCTAGATGTGCTTTGCTTCTATTTGGGTTTGACTATTTGAATTACTGGATCCCAAGCTGGTGGTACATTCCAACCATCTTCTCTATTGAAATTAGGATGATTTTTAATTTCAATAGCCTCGCGAAACATTCTTGGTAGGAATCGGTGTTCTTTTGCGAGTATCTGTGGTTTGTCAAATCGTAGGTAGTGGTTGGTCCCCTGTTGCACGTGTTCACACAAAGCAGACTTCAATGAGCGTTGGTGTTTAACATCAGCTATATGTTTTTTTATGCGGGTGCCTATGCTTCTCTTGGTTTAACCAATGTATGAGAGTCCAGAGTCACAATCTATATTATAGATCCCTGCATCTTGTAAAGGTAATTGGCACTTGACGGATGGTAAAAATTGACTTATCTTCGTTGGCGGCTTGAAGTATGTGTTGATTGAGCCTCGCTTCAAGATGTAACCAATATTATAGCCAAAGACAATATTATCTCTTTGTTCGTTTTCCAATAAATAGTTTAAAAACGGCGTCGAAGAGAGAACCCATAACAGTACTCGTGTATCTTGACCTTACGTGAGCTAACGTATGTCAGGAGCGGAGCGACCCACGTCCAATTATATTCTGCGTATGTCCTCGGTGACGCAGCGGCAGTGTATACTACTGGTGTGCATGACGTCTTCCGTTCGAACCCCGGGTCAGGCCAACAAAGAATTATTGGGTTTTTCTGTCATTCTCAATAGCAGCCCAGATTAGGAAATAGGCAGTGATACACACTCACTTACCTAGGAAAGCATGAAAAGCTTGATTGATCCTGTGACTGAGCTCTCTCCAGTCGTGTCGAATTTCCGTCACCTCGGACTATAAAGATAGGGAACTTGTATTAACGCACACACTTGTGCCTTATAATACCTCTCTGTCTATCTAGAGTTTCCGTTAAGATGTGACCGAAATTTGGTCGGCAAGACCTGATTATTGTCTGCATATAGAAAAGTAATGGATATTTTCATAAAAATCCTAAGTATTTTTTTTCCTGATTTCATTAGTATATCGTGATCTGATTTACCACTTTCAGTATTGCGGGTTTTATATTGGAACTTTGTTTTTTTTGTGGCTCAACGTATATTTACAAGCTAAATATTATATCACTACTTAATGAATATGAAACGTTACTTGCTTATTACTATTAGGCCTTACGACGGCGTAAATTTCCACTAATATGCGATCATGAAGTCCACGGTTTGTCTCTCGTCTCTCTGAGCATTACTACTGGACTTTCTTTCATACATCACAATTTTTCGGCTTGAGTCTGGCAATGTACTAGGTAGACGGCAATAGACTCTCGAAACCTGTAGGTCAACGAACCTATTGTTTAGACGGCAACGTGTGCCTTAATATGTAGCTGGCGCAATGTGGGTGTGAGTCACCCACACATTCGGAGATATAAAGCCATCTATATATTATTATACCATTGCACTCTATCACGACATACAAGGATACACACACATACACACACGCACACTCACTCACTGTCGGACATGAGCGCACACAAACACCCATGCACGCAACCATATACACATTCACACATACTCTTTGGAACGAGATGGTTTAAATTTTAATTTTATAATATATAAAATATTTAAAATTTGTAAGTTAAAGTAAACGTCATTATTATTATTATCATTATTTACCTTTGTGGTACAATTCTTGGCAAATAAACAGCTTTTTTTTTAAATTACTTTAATATTTGCCGTGCCAATGTCCCTCGGACTTCACCCTTGAAATGTTCGTATAATATTTCAGAGTGAAAATAAGCTTTTTATTCATAATTAAATTATCATTGGCAATACTGAAGCGTATATTATGCACTTGTTGTTTACTGATTTAAAATGTGCTTCACTCATGATTACTTATTAAGTAATTTATCGGGTGACCAACTGAAAACCAGCGCTGGTGCACTCAATTTGGGTGCCCAGCTAATGCTGAGGTGGTGACACTTTTCGGCGAGGGCATACACATTCTGTTTTAATATGTATAATATTTGTTTGTTTATTTTGTTTTAATTAATTGTGTGTTCTGTACGGAATAAACATGATTTCTTTCTTTCTTTCTTTCTTCTTTCTTTCAAAGATATAGAAGTCTGATACATACCTCTGTAGCGACACTGCTGACGCCTTAGTTTAGTATAAGCGCTGCATAGCAGTCGCCTCCTCACATTTAACATTTTTATAATAGTATTTCGGTAACTATGTATCCTGGTACCAGTAAATTATACAATAATAATAATATTCTACCACATACACACAACACCATCTAGCCCAAACTAAGCAGACCTTGTACTAGGGGTAGTATGGTATGGCTAGGCAATGGATAAACATACATACATATGTATATACTTTTTTTGTTGTAAATACTTACATTTTTATACATAGAAACACCCAAACCAAGACAAACATCCCTGTTGATGCACAAAAATGTTTGACTTGTGCAGGAATCGAACCAGCGACCTAAGGCGTGGCAGTCGGTTACACTAACCACTACGCCATCGAGGAAACCAAAATTATACCTTTTATATTTGTGGTACAATTAATGGAAAATAAACCGTTTTTCAATTATGTATATAGGTACATGTATGCCGTGCCAATGTCCCTTGGGTTTCACCCTTGAAATGTTGGTTTAATATTTCCGAATAAAAATAAGCTTTGTATTCAAAATTAAATTGTCATTGGCAACACTGAAGCGTATATTATGAACTCGTTGTTTACTAAGTGATTTAAAATGTGCTTCACTTATGATTGCTATTTAAATAACCTAGTTAAAAAGGTGTGATGCGTACCTCTAACACGACAAAGGGCTAAATATCATAAGTCGGTAGAATGGACGAAACAGGACACGAGTGACACGACTGACATTTGACATTATTTATTCAATCCGAATGAATCATTGCTATTGTCGTATTTTTTGCATGAAGGAATGTATTAAGATTCTTGTAGAAAAGAGAAAAATAATACAAACGGAACGCGATAGGAAGAAACAAATATATTTAGACCATGCACCGTTCTGGAATAAAAAAGGGACATTTGTCACTTGGGTGCATAATTGTATTTGAGCGATTAGGTCCCACGAAATAGGAAGTGAGCATATTGCCTCCACATTCTGAGAGTCCTTGCTGGGAATAGGCATGTCTTGCCAGAAACATCGAATAACATTTTTCCATCCGGGCATCAAATCCGAGCCATCGCACTGCAATCGTATAGAATATTAACATTTTGTCCATCTGCGAGAAAACAGCTACAATGTAAAGTGACTTATTGACTGACATTTGTTCCCACACGGGACAAAAATTCGAACCCACAACACTCGACGCAGTTGCAATGATGAGGCCCACAACTACATGCTACACTGTCTCTTAGATTCATAAGGAAATAAATTGATCATATGACTGTACTAATGTCCTCCAGACCGATTTTCGGTCACGGCGGCCAATCTTAACGGAGACTGGCCATCTGCGCAGGAGATATTATAGTGCACAAGTATGTGCGCAAACACAAGTGCACTCTCTGTTCCCTTACCCTCATGATCCGATGGGACGGATAATCCGACACGACCGGAGAGAGATCAGGCGCAGGACCAACGGCTTTACGTGCTTTCCGAGGCACGGGGGTGTCTAACACCGCCAACTTCGTAACTCCGGGCTCGTATTGAGATTTCTTAACAGAAAAACCCAATACCTTTATGTTGGCCCGACCCGAGATTCGAACCCGAGACCTCATGCACAGCAGTCGCAATCACTACCGCTGCGCCACGGAGGCAGTTATGACTGTACTATTATACTAAGATAATATAAAGATAATATAGCTGAAGATTTTGTTTGGTTCTTTTATGATCGCGTTAATCTCTAGAACTACCTGACGGATTTGAATACTTATTTTTGCATTTGATATGCCAATTTATGACGAAGGTTATGGACTACATAACATCACGCTACGAAACACGGGAGCAGAGTACTAATGGTAAACGTGGGTATAACCGCGGGGGACCACTTATTTGAGGCCAGTATGATATGCTTACGGTTTATACTTAGAAAAGCGCATTCTATTGTTTTAACTCTAGCTTAGATCTGTCCCAATTTGTGTCCTTTCTAGCCTTAATAGCACCATGCAGTCGTCAAAGGCTACGCCCATTACGGCTTAAATTAAGCCTCTTTTGGGGAAATGTTAATATCTTATCCTTATCAGCCTCTTAAGAGGCATCCACATCCTAAAACCATCGAATTAACACAATGGTAATATTATGCGGAGTTCTTATCGCATCCATATTATCGTAAATTCTTGTTAACTTATGTAGTAACGACGTCACAAAACCAGAGTATATAACCATGATGACTTCCTCGATGGTGCAGAAGTTGTTAATCTAACTACTGTGCATGTAGAGACGAGTTCGATAACCGGGTAGGGCAAACTGTTATTGGGGTTTTCTTAAGAATTCTCAATATCAGCACGGAGTTTGGAAATATGTTTGGTAGTCGGCAATCGGCTCGCTATAGTTGTTGTTGGCATGTAATGGGAGTATTACGTGAGACCTACAACTATATTAAGCGAAATGTTGGTATAATACTCCACTACTTACCCTTCCAGGATTATAGCCCTGAGATGATGTTTGCAGGTTTAACACTACGCCATATCAAGTTCAAGAAGAAAACCAAGCTCAAAAACCGGCCTCATTTTGTAACTAAGTATGCATACGTTATTTACACTTTATATATGTATGTATATAAATCTTCTGTGCGTGGGTTGTAATAAAACTCTTCCTAAACGGCTGTCCCGATTTATATGAATTTTTTGTGTGTATTCAAGTGGATTCGAGAATGGTTTAAATTTGTTTTTTTTTTTTTCGCCCTTACAGGGCAACGTCTGTCGGTACACAGCTAGTGTATGTATATAAATCTTCTGTGCGTGTGTTTGTAATTAAACTCCTCCTAAACGGCTGGACCGCTTTTCATGTTTTTTTTTGTGTGTGTTCAAGTGGATTCGAGAATGGTTTAGATTTGGTTTTTATTTTTATTTTTATTTCGTGTGTACAGGACAACGTCTGTTGGGTTCGCTAGTCTACTGTAAAAAAGCTGTTCTAAAATAACGAAGTTATACATATTGGCTTCGAGGGGCTTTGAGATTATATATTCTACCATAATATTCTACCACATACACACAACACTATCTAGCCCAAACTAAGCAGAGCTTGTACTATGGATACTAGACAATGGATAAACATACATATATACTTTTTTTTTTTGTAAATACATACATATTATACATATAAACACCCAGACCAAGACAAACATCCATGTTCATGCACCCAAATATTTGTCTTGTGCGGGAATCGAACCCGCGACCTCAGGCGTGGCAGTCGGTTACACTAACCACTACGCCATCGAGTTCTACAATTAAAGAGATCTTTCTCTATTCAAATCAATTCAAATCATTTATTCATTCAATCCATTTTGGGTATTACATGATTACAAAAGGTTATTAAATTAGTACCACCAACATCTGCCTGTGGAGGCGTATGAACGGGTCGAGTATAATTTTTTTTATAAAAACATTAAATTATCAAATTACATATTTAGATAATAAATCAATAAAATGTAAGCAATTAAGTTAAAATCTCATGCCTAACTAACTAAAAATACATTCAGATAAATACATTTGTATGTCAAAAGAAAAAGATAAAATAAATTATAAAAATAAATTAAAAATATCATTGGGTAAGAGTCAAAATAAATTAAATGTCAAAATGTAAATGTCAAAACAAATTTAAAAAATCAAAGTTTCATTTATTTAAGATTATTGTCATTCAAAAAATCATTACTACATATAATAGCACTTCTCCGTCAAGATCTTTTTTAATTTATTTTTAAATATTTCTACAACTAACACGTAGAGTGTGAACACTTTCTAAACTTTAAAGAATCGTATCGTACTAGTGTTGTGTGTACCTGTTTAGTTGACTATGAGTATAACTAATTGAATTTTCACAGAATAGTATAGATCAAGTAATCTAGCATACATATGAATACGAAGAGGTAGTAGTATGCTTGTTGTTGCTATGCTACTTATGAATAGATAATCTTAAATCGACTGAACATTGCCTTAGAAATAGTGTTTCTATAAAAAATTAAGAATATGTTTCTTTTTTAAAGTACATATGTAGCAAATGCATCGAAGCTTAGTAAACATAAGGAGATTTCCTCCTATATATCTCTGAAGATGTAAGAGGAGGTAATTATAGGTACACATTGTATCTAGGCAACTATGTATTGTTTTATGTATCCTAAGTAATAAGAGCCGGGCTTATTGCCATCTACCGAGAAAATTCCTAAACCTCGTGCTGCCTCGGATTTTTTTAACAGGAAATTTCAATACCTCTGCCGCATCCAAGAATCCAACCCGAGACCTCATGCATAACAGTCGCATTTATTATTGCTGCAACTGTATTACAAATATATAGTTAACCAAAAATCTTAAATACATTCGAAATACAATACATATATGCAAAGCGTAAAATATACTTTCGTTTTTTATTAACATATGCTTTTTTGTTCTAAAAATTATGTAATTCGTACATCGCAATTTTAATAACAATATATTCAGTACTATATGACGGCCAATAGACCAAACAAAGAACTTCCAAATTCGTAATAATAGGGAGTCACATTTTAAGACTCGACCCAAAATAGCGATGCGCACTTTTACCGCAAAAATATCAATAATTTTAAAATTATATGACCCCGCATTTGAATGGCTCGGTTTCCCTACAGAGCACGGCATATTGCGCACCAAGTATACCCTATATATAATATATAACTATATAATATATACAATACTCGTGCTGTGGGCAGGCAGCACCATCAGTTCTTCAATATATGTGTGATATTTTATCACCTGAGCAGTTGTCACTGACACGGTTGGATTGTATTTTATGTCCCGGCCATGAAACGCCCCGTGAACCATTTTACAGCAACAGCGTTTTTTGGCCCGTTAATACATATGCACGTAACTTAGGCAAGTTAAGTACAAACAGGCATGCCGCTTGTAGCGTTTTACACTACGCTGTTTCGTTTCTTTGATGTAATTAAATCATACGTTTGTTTTTAACGCTCAATATTCGTGTTTCCTCTCCGAGTCGAAAGGCTTGGAGCATTTTTATTGGCCCTTGGGTCAGACGTATAGAATACTAGATTTTGCCAACGGCTTCGCTCGTGTAAATGTAGGTTAAGTTGTAACAGTAGTTTTTCGGAATTCAATGTACCCTATGTCTTATTTTGTACTCCTGACAACCTTCATGCAAAATTTCATGATAATATGTCGTTTAGGCGTGAAAGCTTAACAAACAAATAAACAAACTCACATTCGGATTTATAGTATTAGTTAGGATAACAATCAGCGAAGGGTGTTGTGTGACCTATGACCATCATTGATTATTATTTAAATTACGACTAAATAATCAATAATCAAATCATTATTTTAACCACGATCACCCTTTCTGGCAACAGGATTCACGTCTCTATTCAACTGTTCATAAATTTAGGTATTGTTGATACATAATCAATCAAAAGTTAAAGAATTTAAATTTAATAATAATAATATAATATTCTACCACATACACGTAACACCATCTAGCCCAAACTAAGCAGAGCTTGTATGGGTACTAGACAATGGATAAACATACATATATTTTTTTTTTGTAAATGCATATTATACAAAGAAACACCCAGACCAAGACAAACATCCATGTTCATGCACACAAATGTTTGACTTGTGCGGGAATCGAACCCGCGACCTCAGGCGTGGCAGTCTATTCTAACTTATTCGGATAATTTTTATTTATCAACATAAGAATAAATTATATTATTATATTTATAAGCTTACTAAAGCAATGAGGCCGTGACATCAATGTAACAAAAACCGCATTAGTTCAAAACGCGCTTTTAATCCTATTTGTAAGCTGATACGTCAATTCGGAAACCCCATCCTCTACGATAAAAACAAAAAAATGGCTTCACTTTAAAACTATCGAGTTTGCATACGTTGTTTACACACATATTACTCATAGCTATTCATACAGTAAAAAATGCAACTGTATCGAAAGACTGTAGGTCTGGCGGCTCTGGGATATCAATATACATAATATAGTTTACGGTATAGGATATCAGTATGTATAGCTTTTGCTCGTGGCTTCACTCGTGAAATGATGAACGTAAAGTAACGCAATGTTACCGATAATAAGCTCCCAGTTTCGATAACCGGATACGGCAGTGGTGTCAACATTATTCTGTAAGAAAAAAAGGTCCGAGCTAAAAATCATACACACCCATATCCATATGGACCATAATACAGCAATAATAATAATAATGACTGTCACGGAGCCGGTGATGGTGAAAACGGCGCCGCACCGTTCGATAACCCTAGCTGCTTACACCAGTGTTGCCTTCTGCTGCCTTTAAGGTTTGTATGCCTATGGTGGCTATTCAGGGGGCCCATCTAGTGAGCCAGCGAGTCACCGTCTGACATTCCGAATTTGTACTGAAACAGTACATCAGTTTCGGTAAGTGCTCCATCTCACTCTAAATTAAAACTTTTGAAGGGACTCTGCATGTTGGACCCATGTCCCCGTGTAACCCTACCAAAGGGCCGGGTTTCCCCTAACGCAATAGGAAAATAGCCGTGAAAGAGATACACATAACAGTAATCATTTATTTTCAGGCTGCATAGGCCCATAGATATTTATATGCTAAATGCGTACCAATTTATCACAGAATGCATGTATAAGTTAGTTTTATTACCTGTTTTATATAAACCTATTTTCTATTGTACTGTATCTGTGGCAAATAAACAATTTTTCTTTATTTCTTCTTCATACACAAGTATGAAGGTATCTGTAAAAGCCATCAATAAAAACGCAAGCAAATAGTACTTTTTTTAAGAGTATTCACGAACTCCAGCTCTATAACAAATTTTTAAGAACTAGGTTATAATTGGAACTCTGAACTAGTGCCCAAAGTTTGCCGAAACGTGAAGCACGTTTTGGAAAACTAACTTCAGACTACGTCCAAACAGCAATTGTTCGACAATTTTCCGGTATTATATAATCATTGTATATCGTAAAATGTTATAGTTTAGTTAGTCCCGAATGGCGTAGTAGGTACGGCACCAAGTGGTGTCCGTAATTTGAATGTTTGTAAAATACCCCGCGACACAGTAATCAAGACTGAAAGAATTTTATAACAGAAAATGTTGTTTTAAGCAATAATAAAACAGTTGTTTTATTATACCTCTAATTAAATGTCACCTAAACATATATGACGAAATGCGGATCTATTCCATACATAAATAGATACATTGCCATAGGACAATACATAGACTCACATATATATTCCTGAAGGACAATAAAACGGACCTAAATCATAGCTGAGGAAAAGTCAGTGTAATTTACTTATGCCTACTAGCTGTAGGAATGGGTAAATTTAGACCATTAGACTAAGAAGATCAGTCATCAAAATATTTACAACATTTCTTGCCAAAACAAAATAAACCCGACTAATGGAGTCAAACAATGAAGTATGTAATAATTAACAAATATGGCGTCGAAAATCAGATATATAAAGTGAAACGAACGTAATGGCTGGGCGATTTTGTGGTGAGTTTTGTGGTCGCTGGGTTTAAAATGTGGATGACCGCATACCGAATGCTACACATTATTTTTGCTGAATATTTGGTTTTACAGCAACGCCTGCTATGACCGCCTCGATGGCACAGCTGTAGCATATGCGACCACTGTATTTCAGGTCTCGGATTTAAATCCTGGATCGATAACGTATAGGGGGATTCTTGTTAGAAAATTTTTTGTTACAGAACGGAGCCTGAAAATGTACCTAATAGACAACAGTAGGCTCGTCCCCTATTACATGAGATTTAAAAGCATAGCTAGCAAGATGTGTACGTTATAGTCACCTCTCAGGAACTATCTATGTTTCAGGAAATATGGCCACGTTTATTATGCATCTACGGTAAGACAAGGGCAACAAACTTCCAAACAAAAAAAAATTCGTCTTCTAAAAAGAAGATGCACCGAATTATAGAAGTATAGGGCTTATTTTATGTTAAAAACAATTACTTAACAGTATAAGCAAAATAATGCAACACGGAATGTGAAAAATACATTCAATGGCTTTCCTGTACAATCGCATAAAGTGCAGTTATGCCCTTGTCTTACCGATAGCGCGATATACTGACGTCATGTATGGGATATGCGTTCTAGTACACGCACAGTTTGTGCAAGTGTTAACACTGTTACTGCGATTCATCCGGTTATTAAGAGTATCGGCGTCACACATACCTCCGTCTGTCATTCCATTAATTTTATTTTCCATCTATAATACGCAAATAATATCTATAAAAAAATTAACGGAGAATAGCCATCTGCGCAGAAGATATTATAGTGCACAAGCTTGTGCGCAAACATAAGAGCACTCTCTGTTCCCTAACTCTCATGATCCGATGGGACGGTAATCTGACACGACCGGAAAGAGATCAGGCGCCAGACAAACGGCTTTACGTCTTTTTCGAGGCACGGGGTGTCTAACACCGCCAACCTCCTAACTCCGGGCTGCTATTGAGATGTCTTAACAGAAAGTTGCAATAACTTTTTGTTGGCCCGACCCGGGATTCGAACCCGAGACCACATTCAATACCGCTGCGCCATGGAGCAGTTAAAATAATACAACACGGAATGGAAAAACATTCAAATGGCTTGCCTGTAAAATTACAAAAAGTGCAGTATCGTATTGCCTTATCGATAGTGCGATATTATGACGTCATGTATGGTATGAGCGTTCTAGTGCACGCACAGTTTGTGCAAGGCTTACCACACTGTTACTGAAGTTTGTCCGGTGAGTAAGGGTACCGGCGTATCAAATACCTCCCTTTCTTATTCCATGAAGTTTCTTTTTCATATACATATAACACGTGAATTATATCCCAAGCAGGCAGGGAAGCAGGAAAAATGTTAACTTCAAGACTCACATTTCTTTAATTTCATTCTCAGTACTGATGTACAATCACAATTTATCATAGAACTTGAGCTGAAATACATTTAAGATTGAAATCTACTAGATGTAAATATATCATGCATATAATATAAAAGACAGTGGCAGTATAATATCCTGACTTTCGTCTAGCCTTAGGGTATCGTTAGCCTACGGATTGCGGAGGTCAGGTGGCAGCCACTCCGTGTAAAAACTGATATCCAGTCAAATCCGGTTAGACCAGAAAAGCCGACCCATGTGACTTGCGAATAATAAAGGCTAGGGAGAAGAAGATAATATAAAAGACAGTGAATATAATCAATTACATTAACGAAATTCGAAGATCACAAAAATGAAGTGTTATGTAGCAGTGGACTGTAACAGCCTGATGATGATGATGTAATACTAGAGCCAATTTCAATTAATGAAAGATATTAATATAATCAATTGGGATTTTATGGAGGCTACGGCACCAGTGAAGATATCTATTTCATAACGAATAGAAAGTGCCAATGACATTATACGGGGCAAGGGTAAATTTTGACCTTTAATAATGCGGCTATAAAGCAGTACAAAAGTTTTCATGTTCAATAATCAATCGTGTATCATATTATCCCAGTCGCACTGTTAGCCTTTGGTATATCAGTTGGTTTGTTTTGATTCCGGGTCCAGAGTCCAGGGAATGCAAGCAAGTATAACCGATTGAACGTACTGAGCGAATGTTTGTGGACGATTTACCACCGCCGGCAGACATGTACCAAGACTTTTGCTTACGGTCAGCTGTGATCTATCGCGTCTTGATATATCAATCGCTATGTGTATCCCTTAGATTACTGTAACGTTATAATTTGTTAATCTCGTTTTCGGAACGAGATTGCCCAGGGTAGTTATGTAGTGGCGATAATTCAAAGATATACTTTGCAATTAAAAGGTTTTTAATTCCAGATTACAGAATTAAACTGGTTTGGTATTGGTTACTTTAACTAATTGGTTACTTTATTATAAAAAAAAACAACAGGGCTCGGTTATTCGTAAGGCTTGCTACGTGGTCCGGCTGGATAGCTCAAGAGACCACTTAACTTAGTTGCCGCAGCGGCAGAAGCAGTCAGGAACCCGAGTGCGGTCGGCTTATATAGACCGCCACTGGGGAGGAGAAATCGAAGAAGGGACGCCACCACTCCAACGCGCACGCAGCCGCTATGGCGAGACCGGTCCGCGTGACACATCCCCCTCGTCAGGAAAGAATTTTAAGTTGTATGCGAATTTATGTCGAGTAGGAATTCGACATAAATTCGATAATTCTTTGAATAAAAGCCCGTACACAAGACTTGCCGTTGTATTTAAGCTTTGATAATTCAGAGAAAATTTACGCTCTTAAGTAAGTAAATTAATGGAAGCCATGACCACTATCTATCACGCAGCTCGTTTGCGATTCAAGCTCAGCCGGCTGAGAGATTAAGGGCTTAAGTTGCGAGTATAAAGAATGGAATTCGTTCCAAGTGACCTCTATGTCACCTCTAATAGGCAATTTGTTCGGACTTACACCATTCAATCTGATATGGTGATATGGTGGTGGCAGATATGGTGTAATAGTGACTCCGTTCTAGTCAAAAGATCACTGTCTAACTTCGTTTTCAACAACGTAATAAAAGATATCATCTTCAGAGGGCATATGTGACTCTAGAATGTTCTCGGAGGGCTTTCTCAACTCGTCGACGGTATTTGCCTTTTTCCTCCTCTTAGGCAAACCTCATACTGCAGCTCCGCTTTTAGTTAGCACGAAAATTTGAACCCGTACGCCATTTTGCCGAAGGGAATACGCGACGTGTACGAGTTACCTAAGCGTCAAAAATTATAACTAACCACTCAAATAGAAAGTAGCAAAATTATATCTATGAAATACAGAAAGAAAGATTATATCAAGAAATCCGTCCAAGAAGTATAAAACGCGAGAACCGATTATTGTTTCCACGTGTAATGAGGGTGATTATAAAACAATTTCGAGGCGGCGCGGCGCAGCGAGGTCGGTAATCAAATGTAGTTATGTAAAATAATATACGCACGCGGTTTGATTAACACAAATACATACTTTAAAACAAAATAAAAATAATTTACCTTCTTGGACGGTTTTCACACACAGAATAACAAAAAAACCAGAACCATGAAACGAGCCTTTGCCTTGTTAATTGGGCACCAGTGTAACGTTATAATTTGTCAATCTCGTTCTAGGGACCAGATTGCTCGGGGTACTTATGTAGCGGGGATAATTCAAAGATATACTTCGCAATTACAAGGTTTTTAATTCCAGATTACAGAATTACAGTACGCGAATTGGTTGCTTTATTATAAAAAAAACAACAGAGCGTGGTTCTTCGTAAGGCTCGCTACGTGGTCCAGCTGGATAGCTCAAGAGACCATTTAACTAAGTTGCGGCAGGGGCAGAAGCAGTCAGGTAGCTTTTTTTTGTGTGTTATTTGTTGGCCTCAGATGGCCTTTACAACTTTACGTAGACTGTGAGTGAGCGCAGAAGGCTCCCAACCCGTTATAAAGTAAACTAGACAACGTTAACCCCCAAGGGCGGACTACCACGGACCTCGGCTTGGAGCGTTGTCGGCAACGTGGATCTGAGGTGATCCACGGTAGTAACGTAACGCGGCGCGTATTCCGATCTCTGCGGTGAGGGCGGCACCGCGGACGACTTTGTATGGCTTCGCGAGCAGTGTATGCTTTGTCTTAAGTGAGTTTAATCCTATCATCTGGTTCATCTAATATGTGCCTAGGTCTCCTAACTTTGGATATCCTAGATGGAGTGTAGTTAATCGCCGCAACCACTAGCGGGTTGGGGTGTGTCTGAGCCGAGTCAAAGTAGCTACGGGAGCACTGTTTCATGAATTACCTGATGGTCGGCAGCTCTAGATCTACGTGTAGCTCTTCGATGCGCATGAACCACGGTGCTGCACGGTGTAGCTTTGCGCATGAATCTGTTTTGTAGTGTTCGGTTAGGAACCAGGGCGCGTTCAACTTATATAGACCGCCGCTGGAGAGGAGAAGTCCAAGGAGGGGCGCCATCACTCCGACGCGCACGCACCCGCTATGGCGCAACCGGTCCGCGTGATATTACATTTAAACATAGAACACGCATATGTCTCGCGGACTAACACAGAGCTTAAGCAGCTTTGCTAATGTGCTCCAAAATAAAGAACAGCGTCAATTGTGATGCCATGCTACGAGTTTTAAATCTAAAATCGATTGCGATTGGAAAAGAGCGGCCGTGAGTTTAAAATATCTTCTCATAGGCTCTGTCCTTTTTTCTAATTCAAATTATTTATTCACCAAAATGAACCTACTAGAATAAGACAAAGAGTTTGCACATATATACATTATAAGCTTAAAACTATGATGTGTGCACTTAAATCACTTCTATATAATTTACTTAAGGCTACTGTCAGCAATATCCTTTTTCCTAAACCTAGCAAGTAACTTAACGTAACTTCGGTAAATTAAGTCAACTCAACTAACTAATATACTTTCATTTCAATTATTTTAACTGTAGCATCACAATATATTTATTTTAATATCATGCATGTCCGTCAAAATATATAATTATACATAAAAAATAGTGACATACATAACATCAATACTAGAAATAAATATAAATTATGTGTTCCATTCTACCGTCATAAAGTTCATGGTTCCTTCATGGGTCTTGGTATATGTTTTTATAATAAAATACCGAGTAATATTCTAGAATTACCAGAGAATAAATTTAAAGTTAAAATTAAAACTTGCTTAATTTTTAAAGCATATTATAATATAGATGATTATTTAAATGACAAACATCCATGGCACTAATATTTGCATTAGATCACAGGATATTAAATGACAAATACTAACACTTATGTTTTTTTTAAATATATGTATATATATTTTATTTTTTGTAATATTACACCCTGCTTAAGCTGGAATTTGCATTGTTGTTACATTTAGTCGTATTTTAATCAAGAAGAATGTGCAATGAAGACTACTCGTGATTATGGACAGTTCCGTTAAGCTTTCTTTTGAGTCTTATTCTGTATTCTGGTTTAGTGGAATTCGATAATTTACTTACTACATTTTATTTAAACAATTAGATTAAACTACGGACTATAATCACGTCTTGTCTTGATTATTTATATACATGTAAGTGGATGCTCCTATTTACCATACTGCTGCTTTAGAGGCTACCATCGATTTTTATCAAATGCTTGAGTATGTTGAGTAGTAGTTCATGGAGAAATGGTTGCAGCACCTTACAGTTATGATTTGTAAACGAAATATTATTGTACACTTGGCGATTAAAAAGAGTGGCTATGAGTTTCTTGCCCGTTCTTCTCATGAGCCCTACACACCCTTGCTTTGCTTTGTAAATGTAAATTCACAGAAAAAAAATTACGTGTAACTTTGACATTCATAAGTGTTACCTTGTAACCTAATTTGAATAAATTTATTTTGATTTTGATTTTGATTTTCATTATTTATTAATAAAAGTTTAAAAACTATAACCCGACTACGTAAAAAATGGGTCTAAGAAAGACGAATTTAAAATTTATATAGCCTATGTCACTCAGGCCATTATTAGAAATCTATATACCTCATTCATTAAAATCGGTCAGTAGTTTAGGCGCTACGGTGGTGGTTACTGTAACCGACTGCCACGCCTGAGGTTGCGGGTTCGATTCCCGCACAAGTCAAACATTTGTGTGCATGAACATGGATGTTTGTCTTGGTCTGGGTGTTTCTATGTATAATATGTAGGCATTTACAAAAAAAAAATTATATATATATATACCTATGTTTATCCATTGTCTAGTACCCATAGTACAAGCTCTGCTTAGTTTGGCCCAGATAGTGTGTGTGGTAGAATATATATAATATATATACATACCAAGACTGACAAAATTATCACCTTTCCTTTTGGCTTAGCCGTAGTCGGGTAAAAAAGGTAACACTCGTGTTAGGAACAATTCATGTATCGCATGGATCCACCTACTTTACAAACGGTCAAACAACGGACACAAAGTGCATCCAGACTCAGAACAACCATTTATGACACGCAATTTTTTATCTCGTGTGAGATTCCATCTCACAACACTCAGGTGCTGTCTCAGTGGCGAGGCGATAACTTGCACCACTATGGTCTGCATGCAGTCATATACTTTGACGTGCATAAGTGTTCCTTAATGACCTAAATCTATAAATTATATGACTCGACTTTAAGTAGACTTCTGTTTATTTTGCTTAAAAAGGATTTTAGTCTTTAATCACAATACTGCATGTTTCAATCTTTATCTCTTAGACAGGCTCAACAATAAATAGATTTATAGGCCAAAAACGGTTCTAAACTTTATATTAGGTCTTTAACCATGAAATGATAAATATGTATATTAATAATAACATGTATTATTAATAATAAATATCAATATTTTTTTATACAATTTGTATTTAAAGTTATATCGCTTAGTGTCAGCCCCATTGTTTCAATTTGCCAACCCACAGTGGCCTAAATACAAACAACATTATATATGTCAACTAATATTTAAATACAAAATTATATAAATATATTATACAATTTTTTTTATTGCAGTAGTAACTTATTATAGAACAGTCTATATTTGTTAAATATTGTTAACAATGCACTTCCTATTACAGAGGTTATGTCGGACTCACCGGGGAAAGATGGTGAGTGACATCCCGGTAATACCGACTAAACCTACCACGGTGTTCCTCGACATGACCGCAATCGGCGGGGCCGCGCGAATCGCTTTCACATGCAATCGCGACCCCGCCGAGGTTTAGGCCCGCCGTATGAACGTCAGACCACTACACAAAAAAACTACCACCAATTATATCCCTACTGTCCCCCTGAGGGGAGGGGGACACACGATACAGAGGCGCGCATGGAAACACGCACGCCGCCTATCGGACCTCGTGCTGATACCCGATCAGCACCAGGTCCGATACAGGCAGTACAGGCGACCAAAGTAATGTATCCTATTTTAAGTACCTATTGTTATTGTTCATATTTGTGCCAACTTAAGCTTAATAAACTATTATTATTATAACTATATATGAAAAAAGCATAGAATTGAAATTTTCTTCATACAAATTGGTAACTGCATATTTAGTCCCCTTTTACGTGCATTCTGCCTCCGTGTCTTCGTGGCGCAGCGGTAGTGAATGCGACCACTCTGTTTGAGATCTCAGGATCGAATCCCGGGTAGGACTAACAAAAAGTTATTGGGTTATCTGATAAAAAACCACAATAGCAACCTGCTGTTAGAAAGTTGGCGGTGTTAGATACCCCGTGCGTCAGATAGCACGTAAAGCCGTTGGTCCTGCCTCTGGTCTCTTTTCAGTCGTGTCGGATTGGAACATCCATTCGGATCATGAGAGTTAGTAAACAAAGTGTGCACTTGTGCACTATTATAACTCCTGCGCAAATGGCCAGTCTCCGTTAATATTGGCCACCACGACCGAAATTCGGTCTAGAGGACAAAAGGCGCATTCTTTAAAAATAGTTTGCTTATGCATTCTGGTCCTTTTATCGAAGGCAAGCGTTTTCGGAACTTGCCTATCATCGCTCGGTCTATACCAACATTAAATAAACCTTTTATTTTCGGATTTACATTATTACGCTCGCACTATCAGATGCTAATACAAAGTTGTCCTTATTTTACTGAAGGTAATGAGTACAAATGAACTAATGTAGTGTTAATTTTATTCGCCATTGGTGGGCTCTTACGATAAGTACGTTTTGGGGAATCACTTTCAGAGCGTAAAGTGCTGACCCATTTTCTGTGAGTCGGTGTGTATTTGATTAGATCTAAATACGAGGAACAAAAATGTTTTCTTTGTAAAGATAACTAACAATTTTGGGTCACAAATTACCATTTTTATTTTAACCCCTGTAGATAACTTAGAATGTTAGTGTTGGGAGTAAGTTCCCGCCGGTCGCAATGAGCAGAATTCGAACCCACGATCTCTCGATCACAAATCCAATGGCTTACCCATTAGGCTACCGCAATTTCATATGCACTGCCAGCCAAAAGCTTAAGACCGCACTTAAACGACGTAATCATCAATCAATTGCAATAAAAGCCAGAAAGATAAATAAAAAATGCACATCTGCTTATTCTATTGTTAATACCGAATATCTTAAGAAGTCATTATTTTATTTACGTTCAAGTTATTGGACAGTAAACATCTATTGTTTTCAAACACCGGCAAATGCTACGCAAGAGCAAGTTGGTAGAGTCGTGGTAATATTTTTGTGCATGAGCACATCATAAAAATATTACCACGAACCACCAACTAAAATATTACCATTACTAAATAATCCTTATTATTAACCAATGCGAAAGAAAAGCAAAGTAATTAGTAATGATCTAATTACTTTGCTTTTCTTTCGCATTGGTCAATAATAAGGATTATTTAGTTTTCGATAACGCATATTTGCGACTTATTATTACCTGAGGTTTCTTGGGTTTGTTCACAAACAATCTCAATTATTCGAAACTTGTGGTTTTTACTGTCAAGACATCTTAAAATGGGAAAAGCACGCGAAATTAGTAGTGAAGTGCGTTCTGCCATCGTTATTTTAAATAACGAAGGCAGATTCGAACGTGAGATTGCTTCACAACTGAAGTTACCATGAACACAAGTCGAAGACTTGTGTTCATGGTACAATAACTCGATACAGGGAAACAGACTGTAATCAAGGTCGTCTACGCTCGGTAAGGCCGAGAGCTACCACTTCTAGTGAAGATAATATAATTGTTGTTCACCAGAAATCCACGTCGAAATGAACAAAACCCGAGTTAAACCTTTATTATTGGCTACAGTAAAACGGCGATTGAGAGATGCGAAGTTATATGGTCGCGTTGCCGTTCGACATCGTTTTCGTAAACCTCTGTTAGGACTACAAAACAAGAAAAAACGGATGCTATAGGCTCTTGTCCATTGAGATTGGACTGAAGAAGATTTAAAATAGTTGTCTGGACTGATGAATCCATGTTTGAACTTTTCGGTTCAAAACGAAGAATTTATGTTCGACGTAGCGCCCAAGAAAAGATGATGCCAGCCTGTGTAGTTCCAACAGTCAAGCATGGTGGTTGTCCAATTATGGTCTGGGGTTACTTCTCTAGCTAAGGACCTGGCGACTTGGAGGAATTTTGAAAAAGGAGCAGTACAAACAAATTATAGAACAAAATGCTGTTCCTTCCGGGTTACGATTAATTGGAGACGGATTCATTTTCCAACAAGATAATGATCCAAAGCATAGCTCAAAATTATGCAGAGGATATTTAGAAAAGAAAGAGGCACGAGGGGTTTTAAAAACATGATGTGGCCTCCTCAGAGCCCGGATCTCAATCCAATAGAACTTTTGTGGGAAGAGATTGGAACGTCCGTAATCGTGGCCCATCCTCGCAAGAAGATATGTGGAATACTTTATGCAAAAGTTGGCGCAATATATCAGAAGACACCATCAACAAATTGATTGCTCGTTGCTCTTGTGAAAAAAGTCATACAATGCGACGGAGGATTTTTGATGAAAAATCAGTTTAGCCAACTATAGCCCTTTTAACATGGATTATTGATATTTCTTCACGGATTTAAAATATATTCTCTATTAATCACTGTTTTATAAGATGATTAAACAGATTACCTACTTAAAACATTTTATCGTTGAGTTTTATTTCATTTTCCTACTTTAATTAAACTGGTCTTAAACTTTTGGCCGGTACACTAGTCTTGCCATAAATATCGTTAAATGGAAAAATCTTTTTTTTATAAAAATGATCTTCATTGGCTTTAATACAGTCCATTAAACGTTGAGGCCAGCTATCAATAGAAACGCGTTCTCTCCATTGGAAAATTCTTCACTGCCAATCTTATGGATTGTATAAGGGACTCCAAATTATCATCATCATCATCATATCATAGGCGCTTAGAGCATGCCATGCTCTGTAATACTGACCATAAATCATAATCTACTACGACTAGTTGACGGCCAGTCTTCAGCTCTGATAAAGTCCGAAACATTCGTTAGCAACCACGCTTAAGTGGATCTAGCTTTATGACCCGATGCTGAGTCTTGCTGAAAGAACCATTCTTGGTTATGGAACATAGTTTGGTTAAGAGGCTTAACCACCTTCTCAAGAATCGTTCTTGATACACTTGTGTCGATTTTTTGACACCTTTCCTTTTTCACCAAAATATGGCTCAATCATTTCTTGATAGCTAACACCCCATGTTGTGCTCTGCTGACTAATTGGAAAGCTTTTATACAGGGTGATTTTGAAATCGTGTAATTCCTTTTAACCACGCATTCTACTGGTGATATAGAATAACCCTGACCATATTTTTTCTTAATTAGAATAATGGTTTCGGCAAAATTAGAGTACAGATTTTTTTCATGAAATGATTTCATATAGTCATATTTTAACCACCTGACACAATCTTAATATTTTTTTAATTTAAAAATAATAACATAACAATAACTGATGTCGTAAATAATAAGGGACAATAAAAAGGACCGCCCGTTATTAGTTACGACATTAATTATTAATATGATTTTTTATTTTAATTAGTAAAAAATTAAAATTGCCTCGGTTGGTTAACATATGACTATCTGACACCATTTCACGAAAAAAACGGAATAATAATTTTTCAAAAAAAATAAATCTAACTAAATAAAAATATGGTCAGGGTTATTCTATATCACCAGTAGAATGCGTGGTTAAAAGGAATTACACGATTTCAAAATCACCCTGTAGAGCTTTGAGCATAAACTCATCTGTTTATTAAAACATTACTCAATAGTAAAAATATTCTTGTCAGTAAAAACAATTTTCTGTGACCTCCCTCTGCGTACCGCTTAAGAAATTATTTGGATTTAACCAACCTATTCATTTTTAAATTATCAGTATAGTAATGATCAGTGCGTGCCTTATAGGCTGCAAGTCATCTTTTGAATATTTTTAAAATACGCGACATGGTTCTAGGTGCTGTATTCATTACCCGAGATAAAATCTTTTGCTTTCGGACGTCATAATTAAGCACATCACGCAAACACTACCTACTGCATGAAATAGAATTGGATTTCCACTAGTTGTTTTGCTGGAGATCTAACTAAAATCTGGTGCATGTTTCATCTTGATACGCCTCCTAGAAGTCGATTATGTATAGACTATCTTCTTCTTCATGCAAAGAAAGAATATACTTCCAAAGAAAGATATCCACTTCCAAATTTCACGCATACGAGGTCAAGGGCAAACGCTGCTATAATAAAATATCCAGCAAACAACCACCTAAAATATCTATATTTATTTCTGTACCGTTCATTAAGAAAATGTTTCGGCGTGCCATTAATGGCGCTTCGCGGCCATGACAAATGGCAGCCATTTTGTTATTTCCCTTAGAGACCAGGCGCTGTGGTGATTTAGTTTTAATTCCATTTCTTAATACCTAATTCAATTGTGAAGCATAATTTATTTTGGCTTATATCTGCTAATGTCTGAAAGATTGATGTAAATTAATTCTGAATTACATCAATTTGACTGCACGGGTTGGTTTAGTTGGTCGCCTCGCCACTACCTTTGCCTACGTATTGTGGATTCGAAATTCAAATCCCACACGGGACAAAACTTTGTGTGATCCACAGATGGTAGTTCCGAGTCTGGATGTTCTTTGTGTCTGTTAACGCCCGACAGTTGTAACGTAGCGTTATTACTACATTTCTTTGTGTAGGCGTTTCCGCTAGGCGGTACTGAGAAATAATTAATTATTTTAGTAAAGAAAAATATCATCAAATTTTTTATATAATTGACTTGCCCTCCTACATTCAATACGAATGCAATCATTGTTAACATTACTGTACATTATATCAAGAAAATAGTATTAAATTCATCTTTTGTTAATAATCATAGTTTTATTGAGCACCAAAGCTCCAGTGTCTTAAAAATAGACAGTGTCCTTTGTTTGAATGTTTGTAAAGTCTCCCGCGACAAAGGAATTATTCCTAGAGCGGAAGCTGTCTTACTCAAAAGATCAAAAATTAAAAGAAAATAGTGTGTAGAATATTCTTATACAGCGCTGGTCTGAGGCAAGTAGGTGTGAGATTTAGTCATGGCGGATCTTGCAACGATGCGGCATTTAAAGGGTATCACCGATTACCTAGTAAGGTTAGGTTATGCCTGTTAAATAATTAGTACATTCGATATGGGGACTAATTTATTTTAGATCTGTTAGCCTAGTGCGATACCGTTGATCTGCCACACAGGGGTCTCGACTTCGATCACAATGCACCCACCTCTGTCTTTTTGAAGTTAAATATGCATATTAAATCGTTGATTATCGCTTGAGGGAAAACATTGTGAGAAAACCTGCATTACTGAGAATTCGCCATAATGTTCTGTGACATACGTGAAGTCTGTCAACTCACACAGAGCCCAGCGTGGTGGACTATGACCTAACTCTTTGTCATATTAAGTAGGTTATACAGGGCTTATATTATAATGTCCTGGAATTGATTTCTAATACCTGCAAATTACTTTTTCTATTAGGTACATAGTATCAGCACGAAACCTGGTCTCCAGTGGAGAATAGGCCTTCCACTTTTATATATGTTACGGCTAATAGCCGAAGTGCGGCTACACCTAGTTTTAGCCGACTACAACTAGGTGCAGCCGGCCACATGCGGTTATATTTAAATGTATCCTACTTATCTTTGGTTAGAACTAGGTTTAGCCTTCATCATAGTAATCATAGCAATGGCTAACATTGCACAAGCACAAGTCTGCTTACCTCTCGAGAATATACAAGCCAATCAATAACAGTTAAATTGCCCATCCTAGTAACTCAAGATCGATATCCAAGCGATAATACTGACGTCACTGCAGCAATTTAATTAAACAAGATAGAGAAAAATTCTTAGCGTAATTGCTTCATTTAAATGAAACACTATACAAGCACTAAAGCTTGTAATCTAAGATTAAAATACTAACTGCCCATTAATCTCTAAGCTAGATCGGCTGAAATCTAGCTCAGCCTTGAGCCCCTTGAGGCAACTAATTGACCAGTAATCGGTCGAAAGATGTCGGTGTACGAAACATTCTGAATCGTATTTAAGAATTAATCTGACAGGTCGAGTGAATTTTGTAAGATCTTTGAGAAATATAGGGTAGTTCCCTTGGTTATTGGCGGAAGGTTGGCAGAACTACGATTGGTAAGTACGAGGTATTGTGTTGGAATGATTATGAAATCTTCTCTGCAACACCAGAGGCATCACTTGCGCGTTGCCGATCCTTTAGGAAAGGAAGTGGGAAGGAGAAATGCGGGAAGGGAGAAAGAAGGTGATTGGGCCTCCGACACTCTGAATCACCGAACGAAGCACAACAGTAGGAATACTGCTATTTCACGTCGATATTCTTTGAGAGGATAGTCCTTCCTCGGTCGAGCCGATGATAATATCTTCTTGCCAACGCTCCAAACATCTTTACAGTTTTCACATTTTTATATGAATAAGATAGATATCACTATAAAATGATATAGTGCCTAACTTATACCAAAATTTGTTGTTTTGGCTTTCAACTCCTATTTTTAGGGGCCTAAGCATAAATGATGATTTATTCTATACATTGATGAGGCGGCCTCGATAGCGTAGTAGTTTGTGTAACCGACATAGCAGCGATAGCTCAGTGGGGAGACCAACAGACTGCAATGCAGAGGGTCTCGGGTTCGAACCCATGTCGCGCACCTCTGACTTTCGGAAGTTATATGACTTTTCGAAATTATGTGCGTATTGATTGACAATTATCGCCTGCTCCGTGCCTCGGAGAGCACGTTAAGCCGTCGGTCCCGACTGCCATGAACATCTATGGCAGTCGTTATTGGGGAAGTCGACACAAAAGATCCCACTGGGTCGAAGTGTCGCCGGTCTGTACTGACTGGCCCCCACACAAGATAAGATAAGATAGTGTAACCGACTGCCACGCATGAGGTTGTGACTTCGATTCCCGCACAACTCAAACATTTGTATGCATAGACATGGATGTTTGTCTTGGTCTGAGTGATTCTATGTATAATATGTACATATTTACAACAAAAAAAGTATATACCTATGTATGTTTATCCATTTTCTAGTAACCATAGTAAAAGCTCTGCTTAGTTTGTGCTAGATTGTGTATTGAATATTATATTATTATTGACTCGTACATATATATTCTCAGTTAGATAGAGGTGTATTAAACTAACTATTCGTCGGCTATGCAGGGATGATAGGGGGTAAGTATATTACCGTCTATCATGCACAGTTCCAGACTGTATGCTGATACAGTGAATTACTTACAAAAACTCAATAACACTATGCCCAACCAGGGCATCAAACAAGAGACCTCACGCAGTAGTATTTACTTCATCTGCACCACCGAGGTCGTCAAGAGACAAAACTGCAGTTCAAAACTCAACCGTCTCATAAAATGACATATATATATACAGTGTGTATAATAAACCCTGTCCGATCCATTAACGTCTTGTTTCTCTTGTTTCAAACATGCTAAGAAAAATAGTAAAAAAATCTATATCATCGTAAAACGTCTTCATAATATTATTAAGTACAGTATTGATCAGCATTTTTACAGGGACAGTGTTTATTATACACACTGTATGTCCCACTGCTGGGCACGGGCCTCTTCTCACTGTGTGAGAAGTGTTAGGCTATAGTCCACAACGCTGGCCTAGTGCGGGTTGGCATCTTCGAGAACACTATGGAGAACACTCAGACATGCAGGTTTCCTCACGATGTTTCCTTACCGTTTAAGCAAGTGATAATTAACTATTTAATACGCACATAACTTCGAAAAGTCAGAGATGCGCGCCTAGGGTTCGAACTCGATACCTCTGTGTGGCAGTCCAACGGACCATTACGCTATCGCTGCTTGATGACATAATACTGTAATTCAAAACAGGACTGTCTCATAAAAATCCTGTAGACTTGTTTCTGTACTTATACTATACACTAATATAGTATAATATAATATATATAACTATAATATACATAATATAATATAATATACATAATATAATATAATAGAGCAGCGATAGCTCAGTGGGGAGACCAACAGACTGCAATGCAGAGGGTCTCGATTTCGAACCCACGTCGCGCACCTCTGACTTTCGGAAGTTATATGACTTTTCGAAATTATGTGCATATTGATTGACAATTATCGCCTGCTCCGTGCCTTGGAGAGCACGTTAAACCGTCGGTCCCGGCTGCCATGAACTTCTATGACAGTCGTTATTGGGAAGTTAGTGCCCTATAATATCCTGACACTGGTCTAGCCTTAGGGTATCGTTAGCCTTCGGGTTGCGGAGGTCAGGTGGCAGCTGCTCCGTGTAAAAACTGATATCCAGTCAAATCCGGTTAGACTAGAAAAGCCGGCCCCAAGTGACTTGGGAATAATAAAGGCTAGGGAGAAGAAGACATAATATAATACTATATATACTAATTATTATTCATGAACGTGGGGTTGTCGCCAAATGTTTATGTTGCGCGATGGAGAGTTGAACGCCGCTGTGCTGTCGCTTTATGTTGCCTTAATTTGTTTTAAAATAGGCGGAAATGTTTCTCTTGGTAAGAGCTCCTGTCATACTTCTAGTAAGGGAATTAATTTTTGAACGCTACTGTTCTACCATAAACTATTATTATTAGAGGCTATCTCGTAATATTATTTATTGCTTACATAAAACCATTTTGACTGAGCATGCTGTGTCCCCCCTTAAAAGGCTACACAATCAAACGAAACCTAAAACCGAATATTGTATATCAATAATTGTAATAACCACTGGTGGCCCTAATAAATAAATAGCTTGAGTGGTAAGTGGTCTTTATTAAAGTGCTTTGCAAAATAAATAATATTATAAATTTGGCGAATAAAATGAATGGCCGTGCATACGGCCAAAGAAAAAAAGTCAGCACACGTCAGCCCAAAGAATGACACGTTGCCATGGCGTGTTGGCGACAGTAACTGCGGACAGCCGCGGACTACAACGGACAGAGGCCGACATTTTTGTCCCTTGAATTAATTCATGGGACTAAAATGTCAAAGCTCGTCTTACGCGAAATACTACTGAGGTGATATACATACACAAGTCTTGAACGGAGGGGGTCATTTATTTATTCCAGACCAAAAACTAAAAAGAAGTGTACATCACACTATTAGAGGAGATATTGATGTCACTCAAGATAGACTCCGCCGTTGGCTGGGACAATATCTCTACGAAATTTCTTAAGCACTACAAACTGATACTTATTCCATTATTAACGTACATATTTAACCTTTGCCTAGACACAGGCACCTTCAGTACATAAATCTGGCAGTAGAAATTCTGTAAATAACTATCGTCCCATAGCAGTTTTACCTTCAATCTCAAAAATCTTAGAACGCTTTATAAACAAACGGCTGATGAAATATCTAGAGGATAAGCAGCTTCTTTCTTCCACCCAGTTCGCATTTAGGAAAAATTATCAACGTGCATCGCCGTGACCAATCTTATAGAACATGTCACTAAGGAACTAGACAATAAAAAGAAAGTACTATCCATATTTCTGGATCTGAAAAAGGCATTCGATACAGTGTATATTCCTGACTTAATTTCGAAACTAGAAACTAAGGGCATTCGTAGCCAATCACTTAACATCTTTAAAGATTATCTCATAAACCGAACTCAGTGCGTAAAATTACAAAACTACCTAAGCACCGATCAGTCTGTCACTTTTGGCGTCCCGCAGGGTAGCATGATTGCTCCAACCCTTTTTCTAATTAACGTCAATAGACTCTGTAGTCTAAAACTCAAAAACGGAAAATTACAGCCTTTGCCGACGACACCGCTCTCACTTTCTCAGGTAACGACTGGACGGATACATTCTCTTCAGCTCAAAACGGACTAAACTCGGTTACACAAGTTCTCAACACTCATTTACTGACGCTAAATACAGATAAAACCAAAATACTCACCTACAGTTTCCGTAGTCTCAATCAACCTCCAGAGTCATACTCCTTAGTAGCGCACTTATGTCCCCTGCCTGGCTCAACAGCTTGCGCCTGCCCTAAATTAGAACGTACTAACACTACTAAATACATTGGAGTGACACTTGACAATAGATTGAACTTTACACCACACGTAGAACTACTGGCGAAAAGAATAAGAAAACTAATCTTTGTTTTCAAGAATCTTCGTCATGTCGCAGAATCTCTAATAATAAGGAATACATACTTTGCACTCAACAGCTTGCGCCTGCCCTAAATTAGAACGTACTAACACTACTAAATACCTTGGAGTGACACTTGACAATAGATTGAACTTTACACCACACGTAGAACTACTGGCGAAAAGAATAAGAAAACTAATCTTTGTTTTCAAGAATCTTCGTCATGTGGCAGAATCTCTAATAATAAGGAATACATACTTTGCACTCTGTCAATCCCTATTAAGCTATTGTGTTTCTGTTTGGGGTGGGACACTCAAAACAGTCATGTTAAAACTCGAACGAGCGCAAAGAGCGGTTCTGAAAGTCGCCACTTTTCGACCCATTCTCTTCCCTACTACAGATCTGTATACAAATTGTAAAGTACTAACAGTCAGACAATTGTTTATTTTAAATACAGTACTTCTGCAACATCAAAAAACACCGTATCAAACACTTACCAAAAGACATAAGGATAAAGCATGTCAACCCTTTGTAGTCGGTACACCACTACAAAAAGACTACTGTGTTTCCAAGGCCCTCATCTCTATAATAAACTTAATTAAATACTAAGTTTTTACTCACTTCCAAATTCATCGCTAAAATACACATTAAAATTGGTTACCTACAATGACACGGAAAAATTATTACAGACTTGACGCTCTTTTCACTGCATAATCTCAATCACGCACTACTCACACACATACACACACATACACACACATACACACGCGCATACACACATACACACGCGCATACACACACACACACACACACACACACACACACACACACACACGCACACACACACATATACATGCTTGTTAAATAAGACATAAAAAGTAAAAATAAATGTTTGTTTGCCAAATTACAAACACATACTTATCTAAATATGTATTTATCGATTAACACGTACGTTTCTTTGTTTCTTTTTTGTTTTATCATTTATGTACAAACAAAAAAATAAATGTAATAAAAAATAGAGTTCACCCAAGGGTCGTGTCCAACACCTTTAATACAAGTTGCTGTAACAACTTAGCAAAGGTGTTGGAGTCAACACACAATTTGTAACAACTATATTCTTCATTTAACTGTACCTACGTATAATAGTGTGTCAAATTGTATATCTGTTTTTTGCAAATAAAATATTATTATTATTATTAATAATTAAAAACTAAAACACTGTCATTTACACGATGCGTTCTACGCGCAAGTACCTTAACTCGCATTAACGGCTTGTACACGGTCCGTTAAACACAGTATTATCTCATTGCCGCAATAACTACTATCCTAACGAAACAGGATGGAAACTCCAAAATTACTAAACTGTAATACCTCTATGAATTACTATCCCTAACAGCTATTGCCAATGAGCCCGGTATACAGTCCACCGGGCTCATTGGCGTGGGTCCAAACCAACGAACAGTGAAAAATAATGATGAGGCATACAGCTGCTATGTATGTGCCGAAATCCTGAACAGATATTCAGGACCTGAGGAATATATGAAGTAATGGTGTAGGCAAATAGTATTTCTATTTTCAAAAATAAGTAGAATACTATATCAATAGAGCCATCCATCGGTGAATGCCAAAGAAAATCAATAGTAGAGTTGATTTTGTTCGATTTATACCTAATAGCATGTACCCGTAGCAGAAAATATATACTAATATTATGAAGCTGAAAAGTTGTCTGTTTGGTTGAACGTGCTTATCTCAGGAAATACTAGTGTGAAATTAAAAAATAATTTAATGTTGGGTAGCCCATATATCTAGTAAAAATTATCTTATATGAAGCAGACGAAGTTGCGCGGATCAGCTAGTTATATGTTTAATATCACCGCAATGAGGATTTCGATTTTAATATATTAACCTCAATATAATTTCAATGACACTGGTTTCCATACTCCCAAACCAAAATATAATTTCTATACAGCTATTTTCTCAGTATGCCGATCTAAACTATATTCCAACATCCTTCTATGCTACTGGCCACTGTCATTTACCATCGTAAAAGTCTTTATTACAAACTAATAAAGTATATTTTCGTGTAAAAGAAAGGCAAAATATAAGATGGTCGTGGTGATATATATCTGTGCGGTATTCTGCAATCGATGAGACGTTGTATGAAAGAAAGGTAAGCTGCAATGATAAATGGTTAGATATTTTAATGCGTGGTTATATTTAAGATTCGTGCTGTAGAATTAATGAAAAAGTAAAATTTTAGAAAGCATGGCACACAGACGTCGGTAATTTTAACGAAACGCTTTTACTAGGACAGTGGTTGGCAATCCGTGGCTCGCGAGCCGCATGCGGTTCTTTGACTCTTCGGCTGCGGTTCTTCCATGAAATGTTTAGTGCAGGCACAAAATATTACTTATTATCTTGCCTTATAAGTATGATACCAAAATTAAATTAATATACTATTAGTTGAACTAAGACTTATTATATTAAATTTTTACAAGAAATATCTACATGATTTATGATTTGAATTTATTAGCCATAAATTCAAATCAAAAATCAGCAAACAGAAAAATTACAGCAAATGTCAAAATGAAAATCCCATAACATAAATTCATACGATGTTGACTAGAGCGAAAGTCAGAGCAGAAGCACTAAACAGATCCCCGGACTCGCCGGTCAGCTCCGCCTCACAGCCGCTGGGTCCCGCATTAGCGGCGGCGGCCACTGCAGAGGCGTCGAGCTCATCAAGCGGCGAGTATTTCTCTCCGCCGGCGTCGCCATCACCTGTATGTCGGCGAGGAAGAAGCCGGCCACCGACACGCCTGGGACCCAGAGGCCCACCGGCCCCGAGACAGGCCCCAGCTATCGGTGGTAATGTGCACCGCATGAGATGGACAGAATCAATGAATGAAAACGTCATGCGGGCATATTTTGTGGCGACAGAGGGAGGAATCAACCGCACTTCCTACCGTGATCGTTTGCTGCCTCTGTTTCAGGACTTGGAACCAGCTGTCAACGTTTCGGCGCAACGACTGTCCGATCAAGTGCGGGCTATCCAACGATGTCACCTGTTGGATGAAGCTGCACTTGAGAGGCTTCGCTCTGACGTACGGGGTAACCCTCCTATCCTTTCTACCAATTTAACTCAAATAAATTGTATAACACCTCTACCACATACAAACGATGTTAGAGAAGTGGATAGTAGGGATACACACGTAAGTACCCAGTGCATCGATAAACTAAGGAGTGCCTTGGAATGCGCTGTTCGGGAATATCGGTACACAAGTTTAGAAAATAGACCACGCCTACCCCGGTTGCCCACGCATAAGAAAAAAATGGCGCTAGTTTGTGGCCGTGTGATTCGCTACTGTCTATTTATTTTGACAGTAGTGAAGGTCTAGGTGATACACACTCAATTTTGTACTGTGCGGCTGTTGCGGTGTGTCGAGTAGCAGGTATTAAATTTACATACAATAGTGAAACTGCTACTCGAACTCGTACCGTACCGGTCTGGCAGTATAGAATTGAACGTCGTATCGCCGAGTCTAGGGCACTCATTGGCAAGCTAACCTGCTTCAGGTCGGGCAATACACGCCCGAGAGTGATGCGCTTTGTGACCCGGGCATGTGGGAACGGGCATTGAGACTCACGAATATGCTTTACGAGCTTTTATGAGTCACAGAACGCATTGACTTCCTGAAGCAGAAGGTTTATGCGTGGCCAAACCGAATTAGGCGGTACAAAAAAAGAGTGGACCGATATACCCAGAACCATGCATTCCAAATAAACGAGGGGTGGGTGTACAGAGTGTGGGAGCGTTCCGATTCATGTGTGGATGATGGGCGTCGACTAGATGCTGAAATTACAAATAATTTTTGGCGTAATATCTGGTCGGCGCCCACCAGCCATACGGAGGGCGATTGGTTTAGGGTTGTCCAGCGAGCGTGTGAGGCAGTACCTCAAATGGAGCCTATAATCATTAGGCCAGAAGATGTATTATGTGCGGTCCGTTCGCTTCCGAATTGGAAATCACCGGGACCGGACGGATTGCACAACTTCTGGCTGAAGTGGTTACGCAGTACTCACGACCGATTGCCGTCCCAATTCCAGTTGGTTCTGGAATCGGGGTCATTACCAGACTTTTTAACCACTGGTATAACCCACATGCTCTTTAAGTCAGGGTGTACCATGGACTCCAAAAACTACAGACCTATTACTTGTCTGCCGACTATTTACAAACTTTTCTAAAATTATCACATCACATAAATACTAACCATATCATGTCCGTATCTCAAAATGGCTGTAGAAATGGGGCTCGTGGTACCAAAGAGCTACACCTTATTGACATGGCCATTTGCCAACAGTTACGTCGTCACCGAAGGGATCTGGCGACATGTTGGATAGATTATAAGAAGGCCTATGACTCTGTGCCCCATACACTTGAGGGTGCTGGAGTTGTACAAAATAGATACAACTTTATGCACTTTCTTGAAGACGTGTATGGGGCAATGGATGACTGTCCTTCGCTATCCGGGATGTCGGCGGATCCAGAGTGATGGCATGCCTATAATGATCAAGCGAGGTATATTCCAGGGTGACAGTCTGAGTCCACTGTGGTTTTTCATATTGTCTCTGGGTGTTCTCGTCTTGCCAACGGCGAATATTTGCACAGACACAATCAAGTGGCCAGAATTATCTATCAGCAACTTGCCTTAAAGTACAATCTTGTGGATTCAGAGTTGCCGTACTACAGATATGTGCCCGATCCAGTTCTCGAGAATGGTCACGTCACTATGTACTGGGATCGATCTATCATCATTAACAAAACCGTCGTGGCTAACAAGCCAGATATAGTGGTGATAGATCGATTAGAGCGCCTTGCAATGATCATTGATGTCATCATCCCTCATGACGAGAATCTCGTGAAAGCTGAAAAAGATAAACAAATTAAATATCTGGATTTGGCTCGCGAGGTTGTCGACATGTGGGATGTGGGCTCGGCGATCATTGTACCGATAGTCGTTTCGGTAAACGGGTTAATTGCCAAGAGCCTCGACCACCATCTTAAGAGGCGTTGAATAGTTGGGTCAAGTCCTCGATTCAGAAGGCAGTATTGCTCGACACGGCGCGCATAGTGCGGAGGTTCCTTTCTCTGGAGCCCTAACCACCGATAGCTTGGTCCCTGCACCCGATATCGGTGGGTTTCCGTGGTCCTATTTTATATTTTTTTATGTAAAATATTATCACGAGAAAATATTGAAATAAATGGAATAATAATAATATTTTATTTGCAAAAAACAGATATACAATTTGATACACAATTATACGTAGGTACAGTTAAATGAAGAATATAGTTGTTACAAATTGTGTGTTGCCTCCAACACGTTTGCAACTTGTATTAAAGGTGTTGGGCCAGACCCTTGGGAGAACTCCATTTTTTATTACATTTATTTTTATGTTTTTACATAAATGATAAAACAAAAAAGAAACAAAGAAACGTACATGTTAATCGATAAATACATATTTAGATAAGTATGTGTTTGTAATTTGGCAAACAAACATTAATTTTTACTTTATATGTCTTATTTAACAAGCATGTATGAGTGTGTGTGTGCGTGTGCGTATGTGTATGTCTGTGTGTGTGTGTGTATGCGCGTGTGTATGTGTGTGAGTAGTGCGTGATTGAGATTATGCAGTGAAAAGAGTGTCAAGTCTGTAATAATTTTTCCGTGTTATTGTAGTTAATAGTCGGTAACCAATTTTTTTATGTGTATTTTAGCGATGAATTTGGAAGTGAGTAAAATCTTAGTATTTTATTAAGTTAATTATAGAGATGAAGGCCTTGGAAATACAGTAGTCTTTTTGTAGTGGTGTACCGACTGCAAAGGGTTGACATGCTTTATCCTTACGTCTTTTGGTAAGTGTTTGATACGGTGTTTTTGATGTTGCAGAAGTACTGTATTTAAAATAAACAATTGTCTGACTGTTAGTACTTTACAATTTGTATACAGATCTGTAGTAGGGAAGAGAATGGGTCGAAAAGTGGCGACTTTCAAAACCGCTCTTTGCGCTCGTTCGAGTTTTAACATGACTGTTTTGAGTGTCCCACCCCAAACAGAAACACAATAGCTTAATAGGGATTGACAGAGTACAAAGTATGTATTCCTTATTATTAGAGATTCTGTGACATGACGAAGATTCTTGAAAACAAAGATTAGTTTTCTTATTCTTTTCGCCAGTAGTTCTACGTGTGGTGTAAAGTTCAATCTATTGTCAAGTGTCACTCCAATGTATTTAGTAGTGTTAGTACGTTCTAGTTTAGGGCAGGCGCAAGCTGTTGAGCCAGGCAGGGGACATAAGTGCGCTACTAAGGAGTATGACTCTGGAGGTTGATTGTGACTACGGAAACTGTAGGTAAGTATTTTGGTTTTATCTGTATTTAGCGTCAATAAATGGGTGTTGAGAACTTGTGTAATCGAGTTTAGTCCGTTTTGAGCTGAAGAGAATGTATGCGTCCAGTCGTTACCTGAGAAAGTGAGAGCGGTGTCGTCGGCAAAGGCTGTAATTTTTCTGTTTTTGATTTTTAGACTACAGAGTCTATTGACGTAGATTAGAAAAAGGGTTGGACCAATCATGCTACCCTGCGGGACGCCAAAAGTGACAGACTGATCGGGGCTTAGGTAGTTTTGTAATTTTACGCACTGAGATCAGTTTATGAGATAATCTTTAAAGATGTTAAGTGATTGGCTACGAATGCCCATAGTTTCTAGTTTCGAAATTAAGTCAGGAATATACACTGTATCGAATGCCTTTTTTAGATCCAGAAATATGGATAGTACTTTCTTTTTATTGTCTAGTTCCTTAGGGACATGTTCTATAAGATTGGTCACGGCGATGCACGTTGATAATTTTTTCCTAAATCCGAACTGGATGGGAGAAAGAAGCTGCTTATCCTCTAGATATTTCATCAGCCGTTTGTTTATTAAGCGTTCTAAGATTTTTGAGATTGAAGATAAAACTGCTATGGGACGATAGTTATTTACAGAATTTCTACTGCCAGATTTATGTACTGGGTGAATGATGGCCTTTTTAAAATAGAGAGGGAAGGTGCCTGGGTCTAGGCAAAGGTTTAATATGTACGTTAGTAATCGAATAAGTATCAATTTGTAGCGCTTAAGAAATTTTGTAGAGATATTGTCCCAGCCAACGGCGGAGTCTATCTTGAGTGACATCAATATCTCCTCTAATAGTGTGATGTACACTTCTTTTTAGTTTTTGGTCTGAAATAAAATATTTGTATGTTTTACAGCTTGTTGATATTTGTTTTTTTATTGATATTAACTAAAAAAAAGATAGCTGCCGCACTAGGAATAACTCTAGTATCGCGGGAGACTTCACAAACATTCAAATAACTGACACAAAAATCATTCACACGCGTATCAACTATTAGTGATCACAAATTTTACCTCGACGCCATAGTAGTAGGCGTTCAGCACATCCTAGCTAATATTATAAATTTCATCCAGAATAAAGTTTGGAAAAGAAAAGGATGGCAAATTGATATAGCCTGCATTTACGCGAGCAATGCCGGCGGCAAAATTTAGTTTGATATAACGTAGAAAATGAAAACCAAAATTTTTGATTTTACGCTTTTACTTTTATTTACGAATTAGACGTTAACAAAATGGCGATTAAATTATTTCTAAAATGTGCTTGAAACACAGAACATGGCTAGCAGACAGATATGTTGCTGCACTTTGAATGCATAATGAACGCGATAATGACGTATGTTCGTGACTCGATTGTTCATCGCATATCGATAGGTCCTGTTAACGTACATGTAAATTGCCTTAGTGTCTGTGCATTAAGCTCGGGTTCAATTCCCGATCCGGGGCAAAGAAACATGTAATACTGTCAAATTCCTAACTCCGCTTTGCTACTTAATGTCTGAAAAACCCAATAACTCTTCGTTGGCCTGACACGGGATTCAAACTTAAGACCTCATGCACAGCTGTAGTTATACACTGCCGCTGCGCAACAGAGGACGTACACGGAAAAATTACTGTACGTGAGTCGTCCCGTCCTGTCATACGTTAGCTCACGAATAATCCCTCTCTCTACGACTAATGCAGATTATGATATAGCGTTCCCCTACACCAACCATACGGTTATAATAGTGGGAGATGCTGTACCTTCTAGTGCCCGAGATCACCGTCCGAGAACAGTTATAGACAGGTCTTGTCCCCAAATCTCGATTTTTGCCACCTAGCTTCAGAGATCCGGTTCTCTTAAGCGAGTTACCTTGTGCCCAAGTGGCACTAACTATTGTGCAGATAGAGAAGCTGCCTCCCATATCTCCAGTCCATCGCCCGAGATGCGTTGTGACAGCGAAACTACGCTGCCACTTTGCTAAAGGCAACTTCGTGCCTCGCGCAACCGACTGATTCGCACTAGCCGCGCATGAATCCGACGCTCGAACGCCACGTGCTTACTGAGCAACGAACATGTCGTCCTCAGCGGCTAACCATATAGCCCCTGCGAGTCCAACACAAATGTCAGGCACCGCGCACTCCAAACAGCGGTCGATAGAACACACCTTTCGAGGCGCAGTGAACTTTCTGACCCCGCAGTACCCTGGTCCTAAGGGGGAGATCCGTAGTTCTCCCCCCGAAACTCTATCTACTCGGGTCCTGCAGTCAAGAGATACGGGTACGTACAATGCATCTGGTCAATGTACTATCGACTGCACGGATAGCCTGATTGAAGTGGTTAACTCGCCACTGCCATTGCAACGTGTGTTGTGGGCTGGAACACGGGACAAAACTTTGTGTGTTCCACAAATAGATTTTCTGAGTCTGAATATTCTTTGTGTCCGTTGTTTGAATGTTTGTTAAGTCCCCGAGACACAGGAATTATTACAAGCGCGGGAGAAGTCTTTAAAAAATTGGGTTGTTGTTTTTCTTTGAACAAGTTCGCAGTAGTAGCACGGAGTCAGGCAATGTCGGCTGGTCGGCAATAGCTTTACCTCCGCTTGGGATCTTAAATAGCTGGCAAAATGTTCATGTAAAACACATCTACCTATTTCTTCGGAGATATGGGCAAAATAAGTATCATAACATTTATAAATAATAATAATCTTATCCCTAGCTTCTATTATTCCCAAGTCGGCTTTTCTAGTCTAACCGGATTTGACTGGATATCAGTTTTTACATGGAGCGGCTGCCACCTCAGCTCGGCAACCCGAAGGCTAACGATACCCTAAGGCTAGACCAGTGTCAGGATATTATAGGGCACTGACTTCCCAATAACGACTGCCATAGATGTTCATGGCAGCCGGGACCGACGGCTTAACGAGCAGGCGACAATTGTCAATCAATACGCACATAATTTCGAAAAGTCATGTAACTTCCGAAAGTCGGAGGTGCGCGACGTGGGTTCGAACCCGAGACCCTCTGCATTGCAGTCTGCTGGTCTCCCCACTGCGTTATAAACATAACTAAATAAAGTAAAAAAATTAAAGTTGCTGTTTGTAATGTCAAAATAACAGCTTTTTAACAAATGCGAAAGTATATACGGTATTCATACCAAAAACCCTTTTTAATATTTTTGTCTGTCTGTCTGTTTGTTTGTTCCAGCTTATCTCTGAAACGGCTGGACTGATTTTGACGAGACTTTCACTGGCAGATAGCCGATGTTATAAGGAGAAACTTAGGCTACTTTTATTTAAGAAAAATAGGGATACGCGAAAATCAAATCCACGCGGGTGAAGTCGCGGGTAATAGCTAGTATATAAATAAATATAAATCCTCTTTGTGTACGAATAGTGTCAGATGCTCTTTTAAATAATTGATTGTATAAACTTGTTTGATGCTGCCATACTGCTTTCGAGCCTATTATTCTATAACTTAGTTTATAATGTATGTAGGTACTTATACGTGTAATATTCATAAAATTTATAAGCACATAAAAATAAAACCTTTACCTAATAGTATATTGTAAAATGTAATATTAATATGTCGGTACAGTATGCATATGCAAACGTGAAAAATCGAAGAGAAGTATATGCTTTAAAAAGATGATGCATATTTCTCTTACATACAGTACAGTCAAATAATCGCGAGGTTTTTAATTATTTTATCATACTTACATAATGAAAATGTTCTTTTTACTGCAGTAATGGTTAAAGGATAGTTACTTTAATTACGATTAAATATCTGGAATTGCATGAAATGAAGCGATGACGATGCTGCAGTAGCGGGAACTCAAGTCAAGATTGGCGCAAGAAGGAATCTGCTGGAGTGGTATGGAGGAGGCTTTTATCCCTAAAAGAGGCCCTTACATCTAACCCAATACTAATATACCTACTAAGACACACTAACATTACTAACGAATAAAAATAAGCAGAATCCTTTCTATAATATTCAAAAATAACTCTGTCTGTCTGTATGCCTGTCTGTTACCTCCTCACGGCTAAATCACTCAACCGATCTGGATGCAATTTCGGGTTTTAGTTTTAGTTTACAGAGATACTTTAAAACCTGAAGAAGGACATAGGCTACGTTTTATTAATGTAGGTACCACGCTGGCAGAGCCGCGTGCAAAATTACCTTATAATTAGGTCTAATATAATAGTAATACATTTGTAAATATGACAGAAAAAGGATGCACAATACAAACTGTGACGTAACCGCTGTTTAAATCCAGCTGTCCGAGGGAGATAAACAGATATTCCACTACACCCCATGTTTAATTTGGATATAAGAAATATCCAAATTAAAAATATTAATTACGCCCGGATTTTGAATCCAATTTTGATACTGTTTGAACTAAAAGATTTCTTTTGATTGCATTTTGCTCTCCTTTAACTACCCTTTTATCCAACCTGCGCTAAGCTGCTCACGGTTCATACTTGGAAACGAGCGTTGGACTCCATTATTGGTGCTGATTCTCACTCCTAACCGAACAGCAGAATAACAGCTGTAATATAGAGTTTATTTTTAGATATAAGTAATGAAAATAGAATTTCTATAAATTCTAACAATTACTATAAGTAATGGGATTATAAAGTTCGTAAGTCGATAAATTATTCCTATTGCAACATAGCCCATAACTTGGTATTTTAAATCAAAATACCACATACTAATTTTACTTAATAGTAAATTAAAAAGAAAAATATTTAAAATGAATTGGGGCTAAATGTGATACAATCAATACAAATGTCTAATAAATTTAACTGTCCAGGATTAAATGACATTTTCCTGTGTGGGCAAAATTGCGGATAAAAGTTAGTTACAAAATAATTACATCATTACATGGAATAGTGAGTATTTTACTATTATATTTTGCATACATGGTGACATTGGTTTCCTATTCGAAGAATTTGATTGATTTATTGCCACCCATTTTGAACATGCCACCGACTAATAACTAAATAAGACTTGATTGTAATTGACTTTCTTCAAAAACAAACAAAAAACTAACGTAAATATATTAAAATCTAGGCTTAAATCGATTCAAAATAACTAAATGACAAAGAAAATAAAAATATGCATGAACATTTTTTTATTGACTGATCTCATAAAGTTTTATAGTTTAAACATTTCACAATAACTATTTCATATACCGTTGACTTTGAAATTTAAACAGAAAACGTGCCGCTAGATATGTAGGATAAAATGCTGTTATTTTACACTAAAATATTATTGTTAGTCTACATCGGCCTGACCAATACTTCAATGCATGGTGATGTAGAGAAATCAGTTAACAATATACTGCGAAGAAACTATCACAATGACCTCATAAATGAGATAGAATCTGAACTAAAATCAAGCCAACCACTGTATCTTAAGGGAAAAAACGATAAAATATCTGATACTAAACAAGCCAAACAGAAAGCTAGAATATTACAAAAAGCTAGAATGCTTGAAGAACACAAAAAAGGTGGAAGAGACATATTATGGACGAAACTCAAAGATACAAAAATCGGCAATGCATATTATAAGGATCCAGTCTTGAATCAGATCAGACGTAACAATCAGCAGTACGGAATAAACGCCAAAAGAGACTATCAAAGTTCAGATAGTTCGAGCTCGAGTATTGAAATGAGTCATTGGAAGGATGAATTTAATAATCAATGGTTGAAAAAGAAAATTGAAGCACTCAACTATACGGATGGACGTGGTGATGTAATCAACATGGTGGCCGCTAGTAAGTATTCCATACTTCTATTATCACGTGATGTCCGTCGCAAAATGATTGAGATATTCCAGTATTTAAGTGTTTCATTTGTTTTCTCTCTCGTTTACATTTATCAACTAACGTATTAAATTTTTCTTATTTAAAGGACCTTGGGGAGTTCCCTGCGGCGATCCTAACCAACACGACATGCCATGGGGCACCTGCATGTTGCCATCCGAATGTAACTCCGAATACCGCATCTTTCGGGGTGACAGCTTTTGTGGCAGAACTCGATTCGTGTGCTGCTCGCTACTAGTAACCCACTACGATTTGTACCAGGGGTTTGACATCTCATTCGCCGACACAAGTTTCTCCACCGACTCCGCAGAAAGGAAAAATAGAGATAGAGGCTCAAAAGAAATTAATAAACGAAAGAAGGAGCGTGCAAATAAAAAGCGCTTGAAAGAGAGAAGAAGGCGAAAACGACTAATGAAGAAAAATATAAGGCGGATAGTACATGAGATTAGAAAGATCTTAAACAGATCATTCAGGAATACGACACAAAATCGACAGCGCAGGACCCAACTTCTTAAAAAGTACATAAGGGATTTGAAAAAACAATACAGAAAGGATCGCAAAGTTGTCAGAGATATTCACACAAATGATATGGAGGTTGTTGACAATGCATTGCTAAAAAGATTGGACCAAATTAAAGACTTGAATAAAAACTTTTTAACCAATGGCACATTTAGAAACATCGTCATTAATGGATCTATGTCTAAGACAGGAGCACGAATGTTGGCGCAGGCGTACCCAGAGTTAAAAAGCTACCTGCGAGGCAAACTGAGGCGTGATGGTAGAGGACTGGAAGGCATAGAGACCAACGAACAGAATGATTATCTCGAGTATGATGTTGAGTACGGGGCACTTTATTATTGACCAATAAAGTAATGTGTTGTTATGTGCCTGTCATTATCATTCGTCTAAAACCTTCTAAGTGACGCTCACTGACGCAAAATGTGTCGACATATAATCGCCAATAAATGAAGGAGGCTGATGTTTTATTAATAGTTTAAGTCCAGTAAATAATGCCAGTACACAGTACTAGCATTATTCATCCCAGTTTTTGAATTGAGAGAAGTAGCAAAACTAAACTGGTTATTTGCCAATATTTGTTACAGAATCGAATTTCATCAAACCTCTGTCAACAGACCATTTACTAAGTATATGATGTTCAAATACCTACTCAAATATTACAGGGTTACTTGATACGGAAACAAAAAGCTTTTTTTTATACAACTACGGCGGCAAACAAGCATGCAGCTCACCTGATGGTAAGTGGTCACCGTGGCCTATGGACCCCTGAAACACCAGAGGCATCACTTGCGCGTTGCCGACCCCTTAGGAAAAAAATGAAGTAGGAAGGAGAAGGAGCGGAAAGGGGGAAAAAGGGTGATCCGATCTCCAGCACTCTCACTCATCGAACGAAACACGGAATACTGCTATTTCACGTCGATATTCTGTGAGAGGGTAGCCCTTCTCCGGTCGAGCCGGCCCATTTATGCTAAAATTAGCGAGGCTCTACTACTCATAAAGTAATACTTAAGTAGAGTTTGAGTCGTTCTCAACGTGTAATTCAGAAACTGGGGATAAGTCTTAGCTATGATGACGTAACTATACAAAATTGCAAGGAATACTCTCAATGTTAGTTATATAATTTTGAGTCCAACTAGTTATTTGAAATGTCGTTTCCATAAAGTTATTTTCCCTTTGAGCCGTGTTAGGAACTATAATCCAATGTGTAGTAGCCACCTAGCAATGGGTTTTACCTTTGTAAAAACTTTTATTACCAACGGATACAGACTATTTTCATGTGAACCAAAGATAAAGGTTGAATGGCCGTGGTGATATATGTCCGTGCACTAGAAAACCTTGTAACTTTTGAACCAGATGGTTAATCGTATTGAAACAAAAACAGTAATAATACGCAATGTGTAGACAATAACGACGGTATACCATTCACATCCAAAAAAATACGAGTGGCATAAAAATAAGGAACATTTTAGACCAAAACTGAGCTTCGTACAATGTTTTTTTTAACATTGTTAAAAAACTCAAGAAAACATTCCCATTGCCCCTAGTTTTTATTAATTGATGTTTATCTGTACCTAATAAGCTTTAAAACAACATAAAAACCACACCTGTATCCCAAACAAAACAGTTTTTATGAAGGGCTAAAACAAAGACCTATCCGCCACCACGTGCATCTTTTTTCGAAAATTGCATTATCTATCTCAGGTACTTTGGGGTGGGATTGAGGTGCAGGGTAAGGGATAAATTGCGGGTCAGGTCTACAGAATCAGTCGCTCCGAATCATTTGCCGCTGCTACTTGTGTGTTCTTGTTTTGTGATGCCCCGTTTGAGTGATTTTCCTCCGGCGCATATCGCCGATATGCATTTTTATTATGGACTGTGTAATGGAAGTGCAAGAGGTGCTCGTACAACTTATTTGGCTACGTTTCCAACGAGACGACCAGTACCATCTGCCCGTAACTTTCAAGGTGTTCATAGAAGATTGGCTACTACTGGACTTGGACCAAGTAGAGATCTTCGCGAGGCAAGTACCATAATCGACGACTCTATTAAAGAATCTGTACTGCGTGATTTGTTTGCTGATCCAAATATCAGTACAAGACGATTAACAATGGCACATGGCATATCGCAAACTTCTGTGTGGCGCATTTTAAAGAAAGAAGGTCTACATCTCTATCACAATCAGCGAGTGCAACATTTGCATGAAGGAACTGACGCAATCGAGAGAGAGACAAACAAGAGATAACCCGGTGTTTGCAAAAACTATTCTTTGGATGAATGAAGCCCAATTTACAAGAGACGGTATACATAATATTGTCTTCTGTTTACGCGAATGTTATTCATTGAAATTAAACTACTATATACGGATTTTATCGCGTTGTTTATTTAACACTCTATTACATAATTTTGAAACTGTTACACTACTATACTATACTATTAAACTTTACTAATTTTAAGCTAATTAAATTATTAAAACTATCAAATCTATTTGTTTTTAAGTTTACACTTTCCCCGACGTTTCGGTTGCTTTTCAGCAGCCATGGTCACGGGGAGACTAAGATGGTAGTTGTCTCAATGTTCCAGTGTAGTTATTTCAAAGTACCCGAACATAATTTAATTATTGGTGTTTCTATTTACGCAGAATGAGCTCAAAGTATCATGAAGTCTAGCTGTGGTTTGTTTCTTCTTGGGTTTGACTATTTGAAGTACTGGATCCCAAGCTGGTGGTACATTCCAACCATCTTCTCTATTGAAATTTGGATGTTTTTTGATCTCAATAGCCTCGCGAAGCATCCTTGGTAGGAATCGGTGTTCTTTAGCGAGAATCTGTGGTTTGTCAAATCTCAGGTAGTGGTTGGTCCCCTGTTGTACATGTTCACACACAGCAGACTTCAACGAGCGTTTGTGTTTAACGTCAGCTATGTGTTCTTTTATGCGGGTGCCTATGCTTCTCTTGGTTTGACCAATGTATGAGAGTCCGCAGATTGTGACTGCGGACTCTCATACATTGGTCAAACCAAGAGAAGCATAGGCACCCGCATAAAAGAACACATAGCTGACGTTAAACACAAACGCTCGTTGAAGTCTGCTGTGTGTGAACATGTACAACAGGGGACCAACCACTACCTGAGATTTGACAAACCACAGATTCTCGCTAAAGAACACCGATTCCTACCAAGGATGCTTCGCGAGGCTATTGAGATCAAAAAACATCCAAATTTCAATAGAGAAGATGGTTGGAATGTACCACCAGCTTGGGATCCAGTACTTCAAATAGTCAAACCCAAGAAGAAACAAACCACAGCTAGACTTCATGATACTTTGAGCTCATTCTGCGTAAATAGAAACACCAATAATTAAATTATGTTCGGGTACTTTGAAATAACTACACTGGAACATTGAGACAACTACCATCTTAGTCTCCCCGTGACCATGGCTGCTGAAAAGCAACCGAAACGTCGGGGAAAGTGTAAACTTAAAAACAAATAGATTTGATAGTTTTAATAATTTAATTAGCTTAAAATTAGTAAAGTTTAATAGTATAGTATAGTAGTGTAACAGTTTCAAAATTATGTAATAGAGTGTTAAATAAACAACGCGATAAAATCCGTATATAGTAGTTTAATTTCAAAGAGACGGTATTACAAACTGCAGAAATTTACATTTTTGGATTCCTAAAGGAGAGAACCCGAAGCTAAAAAGAGCTTCCACTTTTGAAGTGAAGTTTTCGATCAATGTTTGGGCAGCTCTTATTGATGTATGTTGATTAGTCCATTAATACTCCCAAGAACATTAACTGCAGACAGATTTCTCCAACTTTTAAGGGATGATCTCCCATTACTTTTGGAAGATGTACCCTTACGAACACGACGTAGAATGTTTTTGCAAATGCACGGATGCCCTGCACATTATGCAAGAATAGTTCGCAATTATTTAAATGAAAGCTATCCCAATCGATGTTTTGGTAGGCAAGGGCCTGTCGGGTGGCCTGCGCGTTCACCCGATCTGACACCCCTTGATTATTTTCTGTGGGGGACAATGAAGCAGAGAATTTATAACTCTCCCATCAATAGTGAGGCAGAACTGCAGAAGAAGATTTTAAACTGCGACAGTCCCATAAAGGAAGATCCAACAATGATAAGACGAGCAACGCAATAGATTTTGCTGCGAAGTACTATGTGTTTACAACAACGTGGTAATCATTTTGAAAGCTTGCTACATTAAAAGTTTTATTGTAGGTTGATGAAACTAAATAAACGTGCTGATTTCTACTTTATATTTTTTATTTATTACTTATACCTTTCGTACCCTTACAGAAAAATAAATGGCACTTGCAGTCCAAGTGTATGTTTAGTAATTTATGACAAAGGATTAGATAAGGCCTAATTTTTTACCTGAGGTAGATAATGCAATTTTCGAAAACAGATGCACGTGGTGGCGGCAAGGTCTTTGTTTAGCCCTTCATAAAAACTGTTTTCTTTGGGATACAGATGTGATTTTTATGTTGTTTTAAAGCTTATAAGATACAGATTAACGTCAATTAATAAAAACTAGGGGCAATGAGAATGTTTTCTTGAGTTTTTTAACAATGTTTAAAAAAACATTGTACGACACTCGGTTTTGGTCTAAAATGTTCCTTATTTTTATGCCACCCGTATTTTTTTGAATGTGAAATAGTATACCGTCGTTAGTATCTACACATTACGTATTATTACTGTTTTTGTTTCAACACGATTAACCACCTGGTTCAAAAGTTACAATATTTTCTTGGTACAAGGTCCATAACTACTAAAGAAAAAATATAAATAAGGTATAAATTGAAGAATATATTTTTTTATTTTTTATTATTTTTCCTAGCGATAAAATGATGTCTAGTTTCACTCATTTTCATATGTGCACTTTATGAAAACTCACACTGTATATAATAAATATACATGTTTATATTTGAGGTTTGTGCTACGAACTTTAGGTGAATTGAGAAAGTTACTTCCAAATTTATAAATTTTAATCTGGATAACCATACATACTTGCTTACACTACTTTACGCTTTTTGCCTTAATCAAATTGTTTTCAAGATTATTATCAACTCTGGTTATAATAATATCAGCCCTGTATTAAACTGTCCCACTGCTGGTCACATGCCTCTTCTCAGTGTGATAAGTGTTAGGCCATAGTCCACCACGCTGGCCCATTGCTAGTTGGCAGACTTCACATATCTTAGAGAACATTATGTAGAACTCTTAGACATGCAGGTTTCCTCACGATGTTTGCCTTCACCGTTAAAGCGAGTGATAATTAACTATTTAATACGCACATAACTTCGAAAAGTCAGAGATGCGCGCCCTGGGATCGAACCTGAGACCTCTGCACAGCAGTCCAACGGTCTCCCACTAATAAGCTATCGCTGCTTTTTCTACTCTGGTTATAGATCCTAATCCTAATCCTAACTATCCTAACTGTACATATATATTATATATATATATATATATATATATATATATATATATATATATATATATATATATATATATATATATAATATTTTAAATGCGAAAGTGAGTTTGTTTGTTACGCTTTCACGCCTTAACTACTGGACCGATCATCATCAAATTTCGCATTCACATTGTCTGGGGTACAAAAAAGGACATAGGATACCTTTCATCCAGAAAATAACTACTGTACCCGAGGGATACAAAAATAACTTTTACTTTTAGACATTCGTCCTCTATAACAACTCGGTGTACTGATATGAATGCAATTGATTACAACGTGATGCCTGGAGTACAGAAAAAAGGGATTTACTGTATCCCAGTAGAAATCAGATATCCCAAATAAAAATCTGTTCCCAAGTTAGGTTATGTTAGACACATCTATCCCAAAATAATAAAATTCAGCTAATTAGGCTACGTCTGTTCACTTATTTAAGGTAATAGACAAAATTTTCGGAAGTAGTTTGGTATTATATAGTGTTGATATCAAATAAAAATATATTTCATAGACTAAAGTACCTTTAACGTTTAGTTTTATACTCGATAGATGGCGCTGAAACGCGATATCGATTTGTGATGTTCAATGTACTAAATAAAATTAATTCACTCCAAAATCCGATACATGGCGCTAAACACGTTTTAAAACGTAGTATCATTTTGTATTATCTATGGCTATATTAAACTGATAAATAATCGTGAAGTTTGGAGAAAGGAAGTTGGGGGAACGTATTAATGGGAAATAATAATACATGTTTTCGATTCATTTGTATTTAAATATTGATTTGTAATCGTTTATTTATCTATTACTAATATTCTAATAATATTGTTGCTTATCATGGAATGCGTCATAAACAAGTGACGTCACGAATCATCCGTTTGAACGGGTTATAAAAGCGTGTTCAGCGCGCAACGAGTCGCTTTGACATCGAGTGGCGGACGGAACGGACGTGCGGTGTGATAGATCCTTCGCTCACAAGTAATAGAACTAGGTTCTGGCGTCTGATTCTCTTTTAAGGTTAGGTCTACCTTCATGACGCTGTCACGTAATTGGCACGATTGTGGCAGAAGATCGCGTTTTACGTCCAAAATCGCGAGCGTTCCGCGATCTGTAAAGCCATTCGAATATGCGGAGTCTTTTTTTGGCTACCGTCCGTCAACCGTTTGAGAATATTTTCTCACGGTTGAAAGTGTTTGAGGACCGTTCACAGGTAATAGTGAAACCAGATTCTATGAGTACTGAAGTATCGTCTGAGGTGGTAAGAGCGATAAAATCTTAAGGTCTGTAAATAATCACCTTATTTTTTTTTATTCAGGCGAGTTTTATTTAATCCTGTCATTCGAAGAGTAGATAGAGGACGGCCGAAGGTTACACTTGAATTGAGCAGACCAAAATTAATGTGTTAATAACAACAGACAGCTGTCACATGCACATCGGAAGGATGATCTGGTGTTGAATCTGTGTGGTTATGCAAACTATGTGCCTATGCCAACAGTCATTGTGTAGTATGCGAACTTTGTGCCTATGCGAACAGTAGTTGTGGGGTACGCAAAGTTGGAGCCTATGCCTACAATGTTTGAATTTGTGTGGTATGCGAACTGTACGCGTATACCAGCAAACTTTGAGCCTATGCCTACAATGTTTGCATCGATGTGGTATGCGCGGCTCACGCCTATGCCTACAATGTTCAAGTGAAAATGAAGACTGGGACTACCAGCCGTTGATTAGGCAGGTCCATCTTCTAGATCTAACGAGAATATCAGAGCATCAGGAGAATCCGTGTTGGTTTTGGAAGGTGTCGTAAACAAGTGACGTCACGAATCATCCATCAACGAGTCATTTTGACATCGAGCGGCGGACGGAACGGACGTGCTGTGTGATCGTTGAACTTTATTTGTTAATAATTTTCTTTAATTAACGGTTACGATATCATCCTGCAAAATCGAATGATTATTTAACAATAAAAGTCCTTTTTTTTTTTTTTTTTATTTTACTCTTCAAAATGACCACACTCCGCCTGATGGTAAGCAGTCGTGTGGTCTAAGAGCAGTGGCCTCCACATCGTCCTCATAGCAGCCGAGGCGATGTTGAGGTCTCTACTTTGACGGCCTGAGAAGGTGCTTTTTACGCCCCGCTTAAAGGACCCAGGATTGAAGGAAGAAGGAAACACGTGCCTTGGCAGAGAATTCCATGCCTTAATCGTTCGGCAGAGGTATGAGGACCCAAACTTGTTGGTACGCACTCTAGTCGACTCCACCGTGTAAGGATGGCATCTGAGCCCAGCACGCGTTGTTCTGGATAGGAAAGGGGAGGGCGGGATAAGGTGGAATAACTCTTCAGAGCACTCCCCGTGGTATATTCTGTAGAAACATGCCAAAGAGGCAATATCCCTACGGAGTTGCAGAGGTTCCAGTGAACTCGGGACCTCTGGATCTCCGATGATACGGACAGCCCGCCGCTGTAACCTGTCAAGAGCGTCTAGCAAGTACTGCGCGGAGCCATCCCAAAGATGAGAACAGTACTCCACGCAAGGGCGCACTTGTGCCTTATACAATAGGCACAGCTGCCCAGCCGCGAAGAACCGCCTCACCCTGTTCAGAACTCCGAGTTTTCGCGAAGCTTGCCTAATGACGCTCTCGATGTAGGTTTTGGGATTAAGGGAGCGGCAAAGATCCATACCTAAGATGGAGAGGCTGTCACGTATCACCAGTGGAGTGTTCTTCAGAGAAGGGAGGGGAAGGAACGGAGACTTTTTTGTTGAGAACGCGCATGCCTGGGTCTTCTTGGCGTTAAACTGGACCAAGTTCTTGCCACCCCATTCAGAGATGCGGTTCAAGGTCTGGTCAAGTTCAACGACAAGATCCTGCCTTTTCCCCACAACCTCAGCCTGTTTGGCTCCAGGACGTCCGAGATATCGCCCATGCACGGTACTGTCGTCTGCATAACAATGTATGTTGCCGAGATTCAACATATCATTGATATGCAGAAGAAAGAGCGTAGGGGATAAGACGGACCCCTGAGGCACTCCTGCATTGACCTGCATAAATTTGGAAGCGCGACCGTCGCGAAGGATCCGATTACGACGCTTCTGCAGGAAATTTGCAATCCAGGTGCACAGTTGAGGGGGCAAGCCATAGGCCGGAAGCTTGGAAAGAAGAGACCGGTGCCAGACTCTATCGAAAGCTTTGGCTATGTCTAGGCTGACAGCCAAAGACTCGCCGTGCTTGTCCATAGCCTCACCCCAGAGGTGCGTGACAAACGCTAGAAGATCACCCGTTGATCGTTTAGCCCGAAAGCCGTATTGGCGATCATTGATCAACGAGTGATCCTCCAGGTAGCGGACAATTTGGGTGTTAATAATCCGCTCGAACACCTTGGAGAGCACTGAGGTGATAGCTATGGGTCGATAGTTGCCTGGCTCGGAACGGTCCCCCTTTTTGGGAATCGGTTGAACGTTCGCCTCCTTCCAAGCCTCAGGCACAATGCCTGCGGCGTAAGACGTCCGGTATAGGCGCGTAACTGTGGGAGACAACTCCGCTGCACATTTTTTGACGACCACAGCTGGGATGCCGTCAGGTCCACTGGCTTTCCGAACATCGAGAGACTGCAGTATCGCACGAACGTCACGTTGCCTGATACGTATATCAGGCATGGTGTAGCCGGAGTTGGCAATGTTAGGCGGCTGCGAACCGCAGTCATCGATTCGGGAGTTGGCCGCAAAGAGATTTGCAAGCAGATCTGCTTTCTCTTGCGGCCGATAAGCCAGTGATCCATTCGGATATCTCAGAGGGGGCAGCGAGGTCTGGCAGAAGTTGGACTGCACGGCTTTGGCCAGGCGCCAATAGCTACGACTGCCCGTAGGATGGGCCATGAGCTCCTGGCCGAACCGTGCGAAGCGCTGGGCATCCGCTCTTAAGTATGCCCTCTTGCAGACCTTTGTGGCTTGGTTGAACGCTACCTTCAGGTGATCCACGTTAGAGTCGTGGACAGTGCGAGCCCTGGTCCAAGCGCGGTACGCTGTCTGTTTGCGTTCAACAGCATCAGCGCATTCACGACCGAACCAGGGCCTTTTCCTGCCACCGCTGGTGACATCACTGTATGGAATATAATATTCCATACCCAGGATGATTTCACCAGCGACAGCAGTAGCGCTCTCTGAAGGATCCCTGTTCTCAAAGCAGCGTTGAGCCCAAGGGATGGATGCGAAGTACTCCCGCATTCCATCCCAGTCTGCTGACGAGTAGTGCCACAGTCGTCGCCTTGCCTCCTCGGGTCGTGGGGGCGTAACAACAACAGCTGTGGCACAAACCAGACAGTGGTCTGAGGTGCCCAGAGGAGCACTAATCGACACACTGTACCGGTTCGGGTTACTTGTCAGCAGCAGATCGAGCAGAGAGGGCGCCTGACCTGCAATGTCCAGTATCCGGGTGGGCTGGAGTACCAGTTGAGACAGGTCATGCGTGAGAGCGAACGCATGGGCAATTCGTCCCGCGTGGTCTGTTTTGGGAGAACCCAACCAGGTCTCATGGTGGGCATTGAAATCTCCCAAGAACACCAACTCAGCATTCGGAAACTGCTCCTGCGCGTCGTCTGCCGCCTGACTCAGGTAATCAAAGAGTCGAGTTGTCTCAGCGTCTCCTGAATGGGATCGGTAGAAGCACATGTAGATTTGGCTGAAAGAGCCATGATCTACGTGTACCCAAAGGACAGAGAAGGAAGGGTCCTCTAGGCAGTGTAGACGGCGACAACAAATATCCACCCTAACAAACAAGCATACCCCGGCTTTCGCGAGGAAACACTCCTCTAGCACGTAGCCGGGATATTGCAGGTAGGTCGTGTCTGCAGGACGGCGTATTTGTGTCTCCGTTAGAAAAAGCATTGCCGGCCGAGCCGTCTCCAGGTGGTGATAGACAGCATTAAGGTTAGCGTGGAGTCCTCTGATGTTAATAAACTCCACGACACCGGAAGAGGAAGCAGCGGTGGGGTTACGGCGATTGGCTGCTGTTAAACGACAATGCTTTGTTCGTACTGCCATAGAGTGGATGGAAGGGAAAGCGTGAAAAAAAAAAGAGGCGGCTATTCTCGCAACAAAGTGGGGCAAGGCGCAGAGCAAGTTTCGTCATATTACTGTGTGGTATGGCGATAGCCGATCCGACGGACGGAAGGACCCCCGTACCCTCCCGAAAGTGGTCACCGGGACCCACCCTCCGGTCACCATCCGGCACGACGAGCCACCTCGAGATTATGCGCGGCATGATGAGGCAGCCAACCAAGTTGGTTAGACTCGGTTGGGCCTCTGGACTATACCGCGGGTGGCCAGCAGAGCACCGTTTCTACGGCTCTCCCTGGCCACCGGGTCGACTCGCGCCACCCACACAATGACTCTACGGATACTCTGCAGGTCCCTCGTAAGCTGCGAGAATCGTCACCTCATGCTTAGGCCTCCGGCACTCTCATTCACCGAACGAAACACAGCAGTGAGACACTGCTATTTCACGTCGATATTCTGTGAGAGGGTAGTACTTCCCCGGTCGAGCCGGCCCATTCATGCTGTAACCAGCTTGGCTCTACTACTGTGTGTCGATTTTCTGTGAGAGGGTAGTACTTCCCCGGTCGAGCCGGCCCATTCATGCTGTAACCAGCTTGGCTCTACTACTGTGTGTCGATTTTCTGTGAGAGGGTAGTACTTCCCCGGTCGAGCCGGCCCATTCATGCTGTAACCAGCTTGGCTCTACTACTGTGCGTCGATTTTCTGTGAGAGGGTAGTACTTCCCCGGTCGAGCCGGCCCATTCATGCTGTAACCAGCTTGGCTCTACTACTGTGTGTCGATTTTCTGTGAGAGGGTAGTACTTCCCCGGTCGAGCCGGCCCATTCATGCTGTAACCAGCTTGGCTCTACTACTGTGCGTCGATTTTCTGTGAGAGGGTAGTACTTCCCCGGTCGAGCCGGCCCATTCATGCTGTAACCAGCTTGGCTCTACGTTTGTTATTTCCTTTTTAGGCTGTTTCACTTCTGATTCCAATCTTATTTTTAATTCTAGGTTTCAGTTCATTTTAATTTTCTGTTTATTTTTATCTTTAAGTAACAGTTTCTCAGTTTTAATTTTTAGGTTACTACCTAACCTGTATTACTGTTTTTTGTTTTTACTATATTCTTTTCGTTAAGAGTTTATTTACTTTTTTCGACAGGCCTTGCAAAAGTAAATCTAACTTATCTAGGAGGTTATCGCAGGCACGGGCAGCAGAAATTGCTCTATCCCAAAAACCGTCCGTTCATGCCAAATTAATGAGGTAGTGACAAGCAGCAACTTGTCACTACTTAAAGCATTAAGAGCAGATGAAACACTTTCTCAAAGCCAGGAAAGAATATAGGACCAAGCCACCCGCCAGGCTTCTGCAAAAGCGCGCTGATATGCCCCTTCAAACACGATTGTGGTTAGAGAAACAAGCCGAAAAGGAGCCTTGAGCGCTAATAAAACGCTCTTTTAAACGCAGATTCGTTTAGATGTACAAGCTGAATGTCAAGCAAACTTTAAGAGCAACTGAGACGTCTCATCAAATACAACGAATTTTGAAAAAAACAATCTCATCCCTAGAGAGCTTTAACAGCTACTGAGACGTCCTTTCAAAGGCAGTTTCATTTAGAAGAACAAGCTAAGCGGCAGTCTGCTATTAGAGTGTCAGAAACTCCAGAACAGTCGCAGGTGAGAAGAATCGTTCATAAAGAAATGCAAGCCGAGCGACGATGAACTTTTATGCGTATTTAATAAAACTGCATTTGATTGCGGTCCTGTCATCTATACTTCTGTACTTATATTATAAAGAGGAAAAATTTGATTGTTTTTTTGTAAGGATTAAACACAAAAACTAATCAACCGACTTTTAAAATTATTTCGCTATTAAAGCTTTATTATCACCGAGTAATATAGGTTATGCATAATTTAGAAAAAAAGTACTGTTACAAACATAACCCAACGTAACCTACTTACTAGAATCCAAAATATAAAAAACCAGAGATGGCGGGTCCGGGCGATTCACTTTCATATGCCATCGAGACTTCGGCTCGCCGTATGAAACGACAGGCCACTACATAATACTACCTATCCTTATTAGGAGATAAATTTCATCCCTACGGCTTGCATTATAGAAAGACTACACAACTGAGAGGCGCGCGTGGTAACAAGTACGCTGCCTTTCAGACCTGCAACTGATCGGCTGGTGGGCAGGCCCACGAAGTCCCACCACCCTCAGGTACAATCTTATGATGGCTGGAGTTCGTCTGGCGCCCTCTAGCGCCTGATTTTGCGGCTGGGGAGAGGGTTCAAGCGCCCTCTATCCCGCTAATTGATGGAAATTACTTCCTCACATAAAGAGGTGACGGCGTTTCACGACCTCTCACTCCGAACCATAGACGGGCAATCATTTCGACTGCTGCGATCAACTCACGGTGCTTTGATGCGATGCGCTGATGGAACACGCACGTCGCCTCTCAGACCTGGTGCTGATCGGGTGGCAGGCAAACCCACAAACCCTCAGATTGGCTAGAGGTCATCTGGGGCCGGCGGCGCCCGGCTCTGCGGCTGGGGAGCGGGTTTAAGCGATCCCTCTCCCGCTCCGCCGCCTCCTTGATGGAAATCAATTCCTTATAGAAGGAGGCGACGGCATTCCACGGCCTCTCACTCCGGACCTGGACTGAACTATGGCTGGGAGCGAGAGGACAACCAATCCGACTGCCGCGATCAAGCGCTGCGATGCCCAGGCGGGGCAATCCACTAAAGTGTGCAGCGCCGTGTCCTTTAACAACATCGTGGCAGTCGCCGCAGTGGTAACAACTGGGCGTTTCTTGCTGGCCTATGCGACACAGGAACTGGTCAAAACAACAATGGCCAGTCATTACCTATGTCAGCCGGAAGGTGAGGGTGCCATGCCGCCTCTCCAGTCACTTCTCAAAAATGGGACTTATAGTCACGGCCGTGGCGTGCCTGAACCTAACCTTATTTAACTTACTTTTACGCGAGCGAAGCCGCGGGCAAAAGCTAGTAACTAATATTCTTGTAAACACCTCTAGCAAACTATAAGCTTATGTTAGTGGTACGTTCAAGTCGGTAGTAAAAACGGTTGTTTTTAACAACAACTCTAATGAAATTATACATGTGATATTATGTCAAAATGTTTGAATGTTTAATACTCAATTATAATTATAATAATAATTATTATTATTTATTTATTTTTCTCTTTACAAAGGTTCACAACAATATACATAAAACACAGTTGACACAAAAGAAATATTTATAGAATTATGAGCCTTTGTGAGAGACTGGAGTCCATGCTAGGGAAACTCTGTGTTACGGATCACCAGGCTCTCACTCAGAACTGTAGGTACGACTTTTATACAATCCAAAATGTAGTCATTCGAGTATTTATAAAATATAATTCACTAGAAGAGAAAATTGTATGTTTATACCTAAAGGAAAATTAACTAGGCTTAAATGTACGGGCTGTGTGTGTATGACTGTCTGTGTACGTGTGTTAGACTGTATGTATGTGTGTGTTTCTGTATATGTGAGTGTGTGTTTGTGTTGTGTTCTGTATATTTCAAATGAGTAAGGTTTCATTAGGAAGGTACGAGTAGTAATTTTTCAGTACATTCGTAATCTAGCTTTTGTAGCCAGTTAAACAATATGTGTTTACACCGTTGTCTGGTTAAGGGATATATGGATAATTTCGTGTTTACTTTATTATATAGGTAACTCCCAAGGAACCGAAAGTGACGCGGAGCCAAGGCTGTACGGAAACAGTGTTTTGTACATACTGCGTTCCTGCGACGTTTATTTTGTAGTGTGGTGGGGCTAAATTTAAGTTGAGAATGCTGACGCAGAATCGTATTTTGAATAAAAAGTTGCTGAACAGTCAGTACACCCGTGAGATCGTACAGGTCTCTAGTTGGATACATGACCGATAATAACAATAACTCAATGATAGGTAAACCGTTAAATAGATTTGGTCCTAGTTAGCTAGTAGCTTTTTACGCCAGTATGCTTCCGTGTAGGATTCAGGCTCGTAAAGCCGCGGGCAGATACAAGTTAGGTGTAATTGCATAGGAGTCGCATGAAACCTGTAGATCGAGCGAACACCCAGACCTGGAATACTATTTATAGATATTATCATGTTGTCTTTTTTGTATGGAACAAGCCTAAGCTTAAGACCCTTCCAACAACCGCCCATATAGTCTATACAGGGTGTACCAGAAAGGTGTGGTCATATTTAAGGGTCACATAATATAGCCCATGTACAATGAAAAACCGCGAGAATTAAATTTGTATACATTATTTTCACGAAGATATTATTTTTTAATCGACTTATAAATATCAGCATATTCTAATCGATACGTAAACAACACTATACTGCATGCACGTGTACTTTATTTCTAGGAATTACGAAAGACCCTAAACTCGACACGTTTTTGTTTACCAATGAACATTTCATACATGCACATACAGGTTAGTACCTGCACGAGAATCCTCTAAAAATAATTTAATTGCCTTATATTCAGCAATCTGGCACGTCTTAAAATTAAATATTACTCTCAAAATACCTAAATTACGTAAACAATCTCACAGCCACGCAAAAATAAAACTTGTCATATTCACTACTAAAGGTAATCCTCAAATATGGGACGATGAGAGTTTTCCAGTTAGTTGTTAAAAGTGCATTTCCAAGGCACATGCCTGATTATCTCGCGCTGTTACCTTATCTGGCCTTGTAAACACGATAGGGCTATACAAGCAGATTTATGAAAACAATGTTGGTTAATATGGTCTAAACTCAAATGAGGTCGAAAATAGAAATGGAAATATAATTCGAAGTCTTATTAAAAATATTGTCAATAGGTTACAAAGTAACACTCGTGAATGTCAATTTTATACTTATTATGTGAATTTATTTACTTATTGCAATATTCAGCAATACAAGAGCATAGAACCTATGAGAAGAACAAGTAAGTAACTCACGGCTACTCTTTGTAATTGCCAAGTTTTATTTACAATTTTATTTTTATAATCCAAATATGCAAGCTGCAAATAAATACATGAAATACAATTGATAATTGTAATCCAAGTCAAAAAATAATTATAGTACAAAAATACACAATCATGTCGCCTACTAGATGGTAAGCGTTTACCTATCTCTTCATAAAAGTACTCATCTTGCTGCTAAGAGCCAAAAATCTACTAGCACCTCAGCAGAAACCAAACATACATGACACCATGTCTTTAAGGAGCCTAGCAACCCTATTCGCAATAAAACACAAAACAATGCAGATTCGCTGCGATCTTCTATAGAATCGAGATCCAAAATATTTATATACCTACATACATTAATAGTCAGACGGTCGAATACCGACGTCAAATTTCTATAGCAAATAATCGAATATTGAAAAATATGAAGGTAATCCTTCATTGGAGCTTCTCATGTTTAAGAGACATCCCAGGTTCAGGTTGAGACGTAGCTTTTCCTTCCTATCTGTAGGGACAAATATCAAATGTCACGTATAATCTGTAGGTATGCATTTGATGGCAGCTGCGCCCACCTAGTAAGCTTTAGAAACAGTCGCAAATATAAGGAGTAACAGACAAGACGTTTATTATTTCTTATACCCGAGACACCCTAAAAAAATAAGCATATAGATTTTGGATATACCTTTATTGGTGACCCCAACATGATTGTGTTTCGGTTATCATACATTTTTGTAAAATCAAACGCACGTGTGCTCGGTACAACATTAATGCAAGACTGAGGCGCCACCCGCATTACAGAAACCTTTATAATAATATAGACATAACACCTCCACCCTTATTTCATACCACATATTTATTTAATAATAAATGAACTTGGTGTACATTTCACAAATCACAACCACTCTCATCTTTACCTTAAAACTACTTTACACACAAAAATAACAAAAGAAAATGGACATGTTATTCTAAAATAAAATGTATTATTCTTAATTTTTGTAAGTTAGTATATTATTAGCACTGATGAACAGTTACCTTCTGAGATACAGTTTCAACTAGTTCAGAAGGTACCGAACTTTATTATTAAAAAACCTAATCTACATACATATCCAAACGCAATTTCTAAAGAAAATAGTTTAGTTTTAAGGGTTATAATATACATATATGCATGCTCTTTATATTTGATTTATAAGGTTCATTCTTGGTGAAATAAAGAATTTGAATTTGAATTTGAATTTGAATTAAGTCAGGCTGGGGGCTGTCGGTCGTGGCACCAGATTGTCGAGTTCCAGAATCTAACTTAGGGCTTTCTGGAATAGAAGAACCCTCGATGTTACTCTCCTCCCCACTGCCGCTGCCGGTCTGATCTGGTGCCTCGACGCTGGTTGTGGGTGTAGCTAAAGACTTACGTGATTTTTTATTAATTTCTAATTTTAGTGACTCATTGGACCCTACAGTTGTATTCGGAACATTACTATCTATAACCCTCTGTCTTAGCTGATCGACATGTCTGTGGATTTCCGTGCCAAAATTGGTTCTCATAGAATAGTTTGTGTTACCTAACCGTCTAATTATTGTACCAGGTTGCCATTTATTTGAGCCTCTATATTCACGATACCATATGTGAACGCCGGAATCGAACAAACGCTGTGAACCACGAGCGTAATTCTCAGAACGTGCCTGACGGTACGCAACTAGAGATTCCCGTTCTGGCGTTAAGTTGTCTCACCGCATACGAAGACTACGCCCATGCAATATTTTGGCTGGACTATCACTAGTGGTTGCGTGTTCCGTATTTCTGTACACTAATAAAAACCTAGATAATGAATGTAGACGTAGATGTAGACGTCTAAATTCTGTTTTAACGCTTTTTTAATTGTGCGTTTACAAATTTTGACCGCGCTTTCAGCCGCGCCATTGGAAGCAGGGTGATAGGGAGCTGTGAACACGTGTTCAATACCATTATGCTTTAAAAAATTCTGAAACTCCGTACTCGTGAAAGGTGGCCCATTATCACTAACAGTCTGCCTTGGGAGACCAAATTGTGACTACAGTTTTCGTAATATAGCGATAACTGCTTGCGCGGTCGTTCTTTTCATTCTAATCTCTTCGATCCATTTCGAACACGAATCAACTACAACTAAATATGTTAAACCACATATAGGTCCTAAAAAATCGATGTGCAACCGCGACCAAGGACGCGAGGGCCAAGGCCATGAACGCGGAGCGTGTCCGGCAGGTGCGTCTGCCACTGCGGCGCACACGCCGCACGCGCGGCACTCCGCCTCCACCGCCTCGTCTATGCCCGGCCACCATACATAGTTATGTATGGAATAGTGAAAACCGACTTGGTTTTCACTACCATGTGGGTATCGTGAAGCTCTAAAGTACTTTTTTATGACATGATGACGGTATAACTACGCGGTGATCCCACATAATACAGCCTAATTCACAATAAAGTTCTTGCCTCCTATTAAAATACGATCTTAGTTCCCTAACCTCGACATCTAATGGCCACCCATCGACTATATAACTTAAAACACGACTCAAAATAGGGTCTCGTCTAGTTTGCCTTTTAAGGACATTGTAATCTAATAGCAAAGCATCCGTTGAAAAATGTAAATAGGTTTGTTCGGGCAATTCTGCCTCCTCACATGTTACCTCAGTTTTTTGTGAATGAATTAATCGTGAAAGAACGTTGGCAGTATTTTTATCTGTTTTGATATATTCAATCATAAAATCGTAGGCTGACAATTTAATTGCCCATCGCTGCAGACGACTAGCCGCCGCGCTAGGTATGCCTATATTAGGCCCAAAAATACTGACAAAAGGCTTGTGATCCCTACGGAGTACAAATTTTCTGCCATACAAGTACTGATGAAATTTATCAATTGCAAACACGATCGCTAAGGCCTCCTTATGTATTTGACTGTAGTGTGACTCGTGAGCAGTGAGCGAGCGCGATGCGTACGCCACCACCCGCTCGTCAGCGCCGCCGGGCGCTCACTGCGCCAGGACGGTGCCTAAGCCGCGCGCACTCGCGTCCACTGTTAATACTGACTCCTTACTCAAATCAAAATGTTCAAGTGCCTCTGTACTACACAAAAAATCTTTAACTTGCATAAACGCTATATTCTGCTGAGTGCCCCATTTCCAATGTCTTCCCTTTTTTAAAAGTTCGTACAACGGTGCTAAATGTATGCTTAAATGTTTTATAAATTTGCCATAGAAGTTCACCGTCCCCATAAATGACTTCACTTCGGAAACATTCCTAGGATGAGGCATAGTGGCAATTGCCTTCACCTTTCCCGGATCGACTCGTACGCCACTCCTATCAATGATAAACCCAAGATATTTTACTTCTCTTGCTAAGAACTCGCATTTACTCTTTTTAATTTTTAACCCATTTGCTTCTAATATATTTAAAACTTCCTCTATGGATTTTAAATGCGAAGAAAGATCTGTATTCCTAATTAAAATATCATCATAGAATATTGATACATTAGATATATTTTTAAACATATTTACCATTCGTTTTTGGCAAATTCCTGGACTAGAAGACAGCCCATATACTAAACGACAATATTTAAACAACCCCTTATGGGTATTTATGACCGTATAGTCTCTCTCTTTTCTGATAAAATGACCTGGTTATATGCCTGTGACAAATTTAGCTTAATAAAATACATATACCCACTAAGATCGCTAAATAAATCTTTCATTTTCGGTATCGGAAATCTGTCGATCGCTAAGACTTTATTAAGTGTTACCTTATAATCTGCACATATTCTTAAACCACCATCGGCTTTCCGTACCACAACCAACGGCGTGGCCCAGTCGGAGTGATCAACCGGCTCGATGACGCCGCTTCTCAGCATGGCGTCGATCTACGCATCGACGCGCTCGCGCAGCGCATACGGCAGCGGCCGTGCGCGACAGTAAATAGGTACCGCTCCCTCACGCACACGTAGCTCAGCGACACCGCCCGTAAAAGTACCCAGTGTACCATCAAACAGGGATTCATGCCTACAAACAATTTTTTTTATTACCTTGTCGTTGTTCAATACCTTATTTATATGGTTGGTTTGTGAATCGACCTTGCATATTTTTATTGGTATATTAAGTTCGGCTAACCACTGCCGACCCAATAAATTTGTAACGCCTTTACTTAAAACATATAAGTCTAAAGTTTTAACTATGCCATTATAATTAACAATAGTTTCTATGAAGCCTAAAGGCTGTAAAGTAGAACCGTCATAGAGTTTTAAGCTTAAATTACATGTATTTAAACGCAAGTTGCTGAATAATTCCTCATACACAGTTTTACTAATGCATGATAAGGCCGAACCCGTATCAATCTCCATTTTAAGTAAACAATTTTGAACTTTAACGGTTATACATACCGGCTTATAATTGCTTAATGACATTTGATACATAGGCTCGTCGTCGCACTCATCATCCTCATAATATGTATTATTATGAATGTTCTCGTTATCGCACCCATTATTTACTTCGTAGTCTTGCTTGTAGAACAATTGAGTCCGACTGCCTTTCCCTGCACGGCGCTGCCCGCGCTCGCACCTCTCTCCACTGCTCGTGGCGCGCCCGCTATATCCGCGTCTCCCATACGAATATGACGCTGATCCGTAATGACCACCACCGCCGGCAGAGCCCGCCGAGCCCGCCGATCCTTCCCGTCTTGCACTCCTTTGAGAACACATCCTCCTCAAATGGCCTATTTCACCGCATCCACTCCACACATAATCCTTGAATGAGCAGTCACTTCCTCTATGTTTTCCGCCGCATTTCGGACAGCCTTCGAGATTCAGTTTGTGTATTCCTTCAGCCGCTTCCCCTCTGCCAGGCTCCACTGCGCTCGCGTCCCGCTCGGCAGCCTCCAATGACAGCGCCAGACTGACGGCTCTGTTGTACAGCAAATCTTCCTCCGCAAAAAGTTTTTGACGAATCATCTCGCTGTTCAGTCCACAAACCAACTGATCCCTAAGATTGTCATCCAGAGTAGTCTTAAACTCGCAATACTTTGCAAGTTTTTTTAGTTCCGTGACGTAGTCTGCTATCGATTCGTGGGTAAGTTGACGCCGTTGCCGAAATTTGTACCTCTCCGCCAAGATGGATGGTTTGGGTTGCAAATGAGCAGCTAAAATTTCCACAGCCCTATTGTACGAAATATTGGATGGTTTTAATGGGCTGGATAACGTCGATAACAGTTCATATGCCTCTTCACCCATAAACGAAATTAAAGTAGGTAATTTGAGACTGTCCTCCACTTTGTTAACCAGAAAGTACATTTCGAGTCTTTCGATATATGATGACCAGTTCCCTGACTTGACCACGAATGCCCGCACTTTACCGATCGACATTTTTTATTGTTTTTAATCCTCGTCGCCACTGTTAAATCAAACGCACGTGTGCTCGGTACAACATTTATTGCAAGACTGAGGCGCCACCCGCATTACAGAAACCTTTATAATAATGTAGACATAACAGTTGACTGACAAAATTTTCAACTTTCTGCTGTAAGACTGCACCAACACAGGTGTTTGAAGCGAAGAACAACGTATCTCTCCAATACGAAGGGAGTATCTTTCGATCAGGCTGAGTGATCGTGCCGCGGCCTGACCATTGCAATTGTTATATACAGGACTAGCTTTTTCCCGCGGCTTCCCCCGCTCGAGATCAGTACTTTGTTTCTGGATTAAAGGCACTTTCATGATGATCGATCGAATAGTTAGCGCGTGTAAGCTTAACAAACAAACTCACATTCGTATTTATAATATTAGTTAGGACGCCGATTTAATTTCCCACATTATAGAAAATAGAATCAGACTACGCTGTACATCCAAAATATCAGCAAAATCCCTGAATTATTTAACAAAATATTCATAATTATTTTCCTAAAATGCGCGTGCAATGCGTCTTCACTCATACAGGAGCTAGCGAAGAAGCATAGTAGGCCTGCCATGAAAAAGTTTAGAGTGAAACTTCGGGCCGAACGAAATATTAATAATATACCTACCATGAAGTTTAGCTTTGATTTTCTTTTGAACTGACATTATTTCGCCGTTCTTACTACTAAAAATAAAAACGATGAAAACAATGTTACATATGTAATTTAAGACGTATTTCGTACTATTCAAGTTAGCTAGTACTAAATTTGGTATGAAGTACGAATAGATTGTAAGTACATCGGTCCGAAACTTCGCAATTTACATTTCATGGTAGGCCTACTAGGTCGATCCAAAAGTCTAACTTGCCTGGCAGGACAGCAAGCAAGCTCTTCCGCATCGTCACCAAATTATCTATAGTATCATCTACCTTGCATAATTCCTGACACTGGCTATTTGTATTTATACCTACATATATGTTAAAAAGAATAATTACTGCAAGGTACTTTTGTCTTATGCTGGAAGAGAACCAATGACACCCACTTATTATGCGATTTATTTATTTATTTAATTAATTGGCATGACTGCAACGCCATAGGTCGCGGGTTCGATTCCCGCACGAGACAAATATTTGTGTGCATGAACATGGATGTTTGTCTTGGTCTGGGTGTTTCTATGTATAATATGTATGTATTTACAAAAAAAAAGTATATATGTATGTTTATCCATTGTCTAGTACCCATAGTACAAGCTCTGCTTAGTTTGGGCTAGATAGTGTTGTGTGTATGTGGTAGAATATTATTATTATTATTTGTTATTTTATATTTTTTTTCTCGAAATATGTAGTAATTTTGGTCAATAAATGAAAGCCACGGATTTACACCAAGTGGAGTTCATTAGAAAGGTTTGTTTAAGGGGCTATATCTTCCTGCAAAAACTTTCGGACGATTCGGCAGGTGTTTAGTATGGATGCTTTTTGCATAGTCATGTATACATTAGATGGTAGTTCTAGTTGTTGTAGATAATGATGAAGCTGTTTAGGTATAATTCCGGTGCTAGACAGAATCAGAGGAACAATATATACTCTATTCAATTTCCAGATTCTTATTATTTCTTCTTTTAACTCTGTGTATTTATGTATTTTCCCGGTTATTGTTTTTTGTAAGTTGTGTGTGTTAGGGACAGCTATATCAATTAAGTACGCGTGTTGTTTTAACTTGTCTATTAGTGTTATATCTGGTCTATTATAATGTATAGTTTTGTCAGTTAAGATGGCTCTATCGATGCTGATTCTCCAGCACCGGTTTAGGAACATATTGGTAGTATGGTACTGGTTTATTTGATATGAGATTGTGTTTAATGGATAGTTTTTGATGAATGATGTGAGCGATTTAGTTGTATCTATGAGTGTAGTCGGTTTGAGCTAAGTTTGAGCAAGCACTGGTTATATGTTGAATGGTTTCGGATAAGCGATGACATTTCCTGCATTTGTCATTTTGAGTGTTAGGATCTTTTAGAATAAACTTTCTGTAGTTTTTGGTGCTAATAACTTGGTCCTGGATGGCTAGCATAAAATCTTCGGTCTCAGGGAAGAGCGAACCTAATTTTAGCCACTTATTTGAGGCTTCTAAGTCTATCTGTGGCTGTTCTAGGTCATGTAAATGTTTACCATGCAATATTTTGGAACGTCAATTATCTATTTTACCCTGTACATGTTCTCTCGGGGTTTTGTAGACAATATCTTTATGGTGCAAATTTAGCGGAGTGAAGTTCTTATCTATCTAACTGTGGATAAATGAATATCAATAGTTGCAGATTTGTCATCGAAAAAGTATCTGAGATTTTGAATCTGTCCTTCCCATAATAATTTAAGGTCAGTAAGGCCTCTATCCCCTTTTTCCCTCTTAATTGAAATTCTTTCGATGGCTGATTTGGGGTGTAAGTAATTGTGTTTAGTTAATGTAGTTCTGGTTTTAATTTCTAATCGATTAATATCAGTGCGCGTCCACTTAACAACTCCAAAAGTATATGTTTAGACTGGTATTGCAAAAGTATTAATTTTTGCTTTGAATAGGTTTTTTGAGTAAACCTGTTTTTTGCAGATAAGGTTTAGTTGGTTAGTAAATTCTTGGAATAAATCTTTTTTAATCTGAGTGTGGTTGATAGCATTAGACTGATGAATACCGAGATATTTATAAAAATCTGTTGGTTCCATAGATACAAATGTGTGAGGTTGATCTGAATTTAAAATATTACTGACTGCTTTGCCTCGGCAAATGTGTAGTGTTCGACATTTATCGAGACCGAATGACATGTATATCTTTGCTAAATAAGGTTGTAATTTCAATTAGCTTCTTATGACAGTGATCGGTTTTAGCAAAAAGTTTAATGTCATCCATGTACATAAGATGAGTAATATATGTATTGCTGCTTAATTTATACCCGTTAGTGTTATTGTTAAGGAGATAAGACAGCGGATTAAGAGCGAGACAAAACCATAAGGGACTCAGCGAATCAGCCTGAAATATGCCATTCTCAATATATATTTCATCTGTCGTTACTGTATTTGCACCGTTAGAAACCTGTAATGTTGTTCGCCAGTCTGACATAGCTCTTTCCAGAAATTGTATAACTATGGGGTTGATTTTATAAATATGTAAAACCTTGAATAACCAGGAATGAGGTACACTGTCAAATGCTTTCTTGTAGTAAATATAAGATATATGAAGATTTCCTTTTCGGGTCTGATTGTGTTTTAAAATTGTAGCATCTATTATAAGTTGTTCTTTAGATCCTTTATGATTTTGTCTACATCCTTTTTGTTCTTCAAATAAGATGTTACTGCGTTCTAAGTGGCTATTGATGTTACGTGTAACGAGTGATGTAATGAGTTTGTATATTGTTGGAAGACATGTGATTGGGCGGTACTGTGATGGATTTACTGTATCTGAACTTTTTGGTAACATATATGTAATACCTTTTGTTATAAATTTGGGCAATTGTTGATGACCTTTAATAGTTTCGGTAATATTTTTTGCTAGTATACCTTGAAAATTGTGCAGACTATCTATTCCAGCGGCTTTCCAATTCTTCATTTTTCTTGTAACTATGGCTACATCCTCAGTAGTAATATCGGGTAATTCCATCATTTCAAGGCTTGCCATTCTACTTGCTTCTTCGTCTATCCACGTAGCATTATAATTGTGATCTTTGTGTTTCTTCCACAAATCGGCCCAGTAGTTTTTAAGATCTTCCGCTTGAGGTAACCCATTATGTTTATCGGCCGGTAAATTTCTAGTTTTTAGTGACCTATAAAAGCTCTTTTCGTGTGAAGCAAATATTTTATTATCTTTTTTTCTCTGTAATGCTTTGAGATACCTAGCTAAGCGTTGTAACTTTAGTGTTAATTTTTGTTTTAGTGTATCCAAGTACTCTTCTGGTCTAACATTATTTCGTTCGTGAATTGTGTGAATCTTCATTCGATTGAAAATTGACTGCGCTGCTGAAACTACTTTTCTAGACCTGTTATTATTTATATACTGAGTTAACCTACCTATATCAGTTCATAAACTTGTTATGTCACTTTCTATTCTTATTTGCCACTTAGGTTTTTGGAGTTCACGTGACTTTGTAAATGTGTCTTTATGCAGAGTATGGATCTTATATCCTAAACGTTTGCTTATAACTAGTACGCTGCAGTATACTAGTGTATGTATGAATATTAAATCTGATTCTGTAGTTAAAAATCTGCCGATTATATGTTCATTAAAAGTATTAATTAATCCGTACAGCATTTTGTTTTCTCTTAGTCTAGGTAATTTAGGACGAACTGCTGGGTCCACATCGCGATATTCGATAAGTGTAGTTTCTAATGGGTTAATTAATTCCTGTGTCGATGTATCTATTTGTATGACTTGAGAGGTGTGTGTGCTGTCTGTTTCTTGTGACATAATCGTAATATTAGATGAGTTATTGATGTGGGTGGAGGCGTCTAGTGTAGCGAATGTTTGTTGTGTGGTTAATGTGATAGTAGGTGAAGATGGTGAAGAATGAAAGTTTGTATTTGATGGTAATTGTGTGGTCTCTTCTGAGCTGACTTGTGATGGATGTCGTAATAACAGTGCATTATTTTCTGATTGTTCCTTTTTCAGTATCTGTGAAATATCTTGTTTTAGGCTATTAATTATATCATCAGATAACATTTTGTTTCTAATAATAACCCTTCTTTGATCAGAAAGTCTCTGTGCTGAAACTTTTAAATGTGGATATCTTAATGTAAATTGCTCGTGGAGTTTTTTGCAATACATAGTCTGTCTGTCATCTGTCTCAAGTTTAGTGATATATAAATATGTGCCCACGATAAACGTATTTAATTCGTCAGTCCATTGCATACGCACTCTTGTTTTACCAGCTTTCGTGGTCACAGGTTGAATGGCGTGTGCCTGCTATGAAACATCGCTAGCCGAAGTTGATGATGTATTATTATAGTGACTGGTTGTGGTGTTGTGGAGTGATAATGTATTTGCTTTGTTGTTATATTGCTTACGGTTTTGAGTAATGTTTTGAGAGTTCAGGTTTTGTGAGGTTGTAAGTGGCGAGTGAGTTAAATTATGGTGATGTAGGTCGCACTGCATCAAATTCGATGGAATGTCTAAGTGGGAATTTGGTTTTAGTTGATTGAGTTCTTCTTTAACTTCGTCTCGTATCTGATCTATTGTATGTTGTGGTAGTAATTTATTGCGGATTATAGCTCTACGTTGGTCTCCTACTCTTTGTCGGCTTATTTGCAAATTCGGGTATTTTTCTAAGAACTTTACGTGAAGGGGTTCAAGGTATGTTTTTGTATCTGTATCTAATGAGGTTAATTGGTAATATGTACGCAATATAAACTTATTCATATCAGGTGTCCATTTTATGCGCTTTGTAGTATTGGCGCCCGAAGTGGATGCAAGTTTTAAGTCATAATAGACATCTTGCACAACACTGTTAGATAGACTAGAAGTGGACAGAGTAGAAGATCTTCTTGTCATGAATGAAGGGCGAGTAGATGGGATGGATGAAAATAACGACATAGTGTCTTCATTAGTCAGAAAATTCCTGTGACAACCGGGTAGCGCTCGAAGATTGTATTTCTTGATATTATATTTATTCATTCTTTTCCCACGAGTAGCTAGAGACATAAAGGTCGACCACGGCAGAGCCCTGCGTTCACCGCGGCAAGGGAAAATTAAACTAAAGGTCCCCTAGTCTTCAGAGTTCGCATACTAGCGACTAAGCTCCCCCTTAGCCATGCTGCTCTCGGCGTATGCTGTTTCACCTTAGCTTGGGTCCCACTCCTACTCCCAATCACCTATCTAGGTAGATAGGTGATTAAGAGTAGGAGCAGGTACCTACCAGTGCCAAGTTAGCCACGCCAGTAAGTTATATGTCGTGTGTCCGCCCCCCACGTGATCAGGTGGTCGATCAGGACGTGTGGTTGGTTTTTAGGGGGCTTATTATTATTATTATTCACATTTATTCACTATTTATCAATAAAAATTACATTTTTAACTACAACCATTCTGAGAGGCCGACATAATAGAATTGATTTCAATATGTTTCGAAATTTTGGCTCTCAGAATAGATGTAAGAAGCTTATAGACCGATGGTAAACAAGTGATCGGTCTATAATTTCCAGGCTCGTGAGTACTACCTGCTTTGTGGAGCAGGTGCGTAACTCCTGTGGTCATAAAATCTGGCAACGACCCAGATTCTACGGATGACTGAAACTGCGATGCCAAGCAAGCATGCGAACTACGTAGCCACTTCAGCCAGAAGTTATGCAGCCCGTCCGGACCTGGAGACTTCCAATTTGATAACGAACGGACTGCACTGGTAACATCCTGGTCTTCAATGACTACGTCTTCCATCTCTGGAATTCGTTCAGTCGCTCGCTCGACATCACGGATCCAATCGCCCTCTGTGTGGCCCATGGGCACCGACCAGATGCTACGCCAAAGGCGTTTGTGGTATCAGCATCCGGCAGCCGCCCACCAATCACACATTGATCGTCGTTCCCAGATTCTATAAACACATCTCTGGTCTCTTTGAAATGTGCAATTCATGGTATACCGGTCCACGCGTTTTTTGTATCTGTGCAAACGGTTTGCACACGCATAAACTTTATTATTATTATTATATTATAAAACTTATAAACAGTTTTGATTTAAATGGATTCTATTTGTACACAAAATACAAAATATTAATGTATATAATCGCTCATTTTGTAACCCAACCCGCACAGGGAAGCAACGTGGTTAAAATACAAAAGAGATGTCAAGTAAACGTTCACCAATATTTAAGAGATCTTCTACACAAAAATTACAAAGCTAAGAGACATTACTTTTTAAATTATTTGTACAGATTAACATAAGTCCTAGCGATTGTCACAGTTGTATATGGTGTCACTAATTAAAATCAGTAGCATTACATTACACTCGACTACAAGCTCGTGAAGAATTATTGGCGACCTAGTAGCATTCAATAGATCATTGTTTTTATTTTTCATTACATATTCGATCAACAATTCAAATACTATTTAGGATACAAACTAATAATGAATCTTATCAACGTCTTTAGATTTAAAATTTCACTTACTACAAAAAAACTTTTGATCTTAAATTTAAACATCTTGTATGATATTTATTTTAAATTTCTACCGTTAAAGACTAGTTCTTTAAGTTTTTCTTATAACCAGCACGAAATAACAAGTGTAAACGTTCCTTTTAACAAGTGTAAAGGATCCCGTTGTTGAATTTGTAGGCTAATGCCTTTTTTAATAATAATAATAAATCTCACATTAGGAATAGTTTATAACATAAATCGAAATTAATGAACAAGGCAATAGGCGCAAGGCAAGCCAAGCCAAGCCAAGAAGTCCTTAAAGTCAGCTCATAAATTTAGTTTTACACAGCACAGGTCCGAGCAGATGTGGTGTACAGCTGAAATCTTCAATCGCATTAATTTAATTATGGTAATAGGCGATGATCCCAATATTTTATGGGCAGTTTTCTGAAGAACTATTTGACATAGAGCCTTTATATCTCTTCTACCATTATAGTTCTCGACCCTGCAGCAGCGTTCATCTGTTCGGCCTAGAAACTTACTCCTCCAGTCCAGGTACGCATACCGTAGTAACAGTACATTAATATCAAGACTATTTACAGCAAAGCTGCTGCCTACTTTCTTTAAAACGTGTGTGGAGAATAACTCATAGCGCCCGGGGATACGGCAGAAGATAATAATTCCAGAAGCATAAATAACATAGATAGACCTTTTTTTTTTTTGATACCCTGGAAAAATTCTTCATGCACTACCCGCCGGCTAGGGGACGGCACCGGCGGGGCGTGTGGGACTCCCAGCAAGAAGACGCGCTGGTATACCCACTAAAAAACCTGGGGTGTTCCCTGTCTCACCCAATGGGAGGGGCCAGTTGGGAACTTAAAAGATTCAACCATAGCAGGCCCCCCCAACATAGATAGACCTAGTTATAATAAATTGTTTAGGATCATGATTACAATCACTTTTTAGTTTTACGGCCTATCGTCACTTGTACGTGACGTCATTTTAAGGTCGTGAATATGGATTTGCGGACTAGTTATATTCATTCATCATCTATCATTGTCATGCATTTGTATTTATGAAGACACTGATTTTTTATTTTATGATTATGTGCATCCATTTTGAACAAAAGGTCAAGCACTGATCAAGTCAGACATAATGGCTGCTGTCTTCCTTAAAACACTAAAACATTCTTACGTAAATATCTTAAAAGCTATGAAAATCTAATCGATTCATAAAAAAACAAATGACAAAGAAAATAAAAATACGATTGATTTTTTTACTGACTGATTTCATAAAGTTTTATAGTTTAACATTTTTCACAATAACAATTTTATATACTATTGACTTTGGAATTTAAGCAGTAAACGTGCCGTTAGACATGTAAAACAAAATGCAAGTGTTTTGCATTATAATATTTTTGTTCTACATTGGCACGACCCAAACTTCAATATACGGTAATATAGAGAAAGCAGTTTACAAATTGCTGCGAAGAAACTTTCGCGATGCCCGTATGAACGACATAGAGCATGAACAGAAATCAAGCGTACCACTGTACCTTAGGGCAAAAGATGATAATGTATCTGATACTAAACACTCTGAAGTATTAAAAAAAGCTAGAAGGCATGAAGAACATCTAAAACATGGACAAAACATATTATGGTCGAAGCTCGCAGATACGAAAATTGGCAAAGAATATTATCAAATGAATCCAGTCTTAAATCATGTTAAACGTAGAAATCGTCAGTTTCAAATAAACGCCAGAAGAGAAGTTCAGGAGGACAGTTCAGAGAGTAGTAGCTCGAGTCTTGAAATGAAAGATTGGAAGGAAGATTTTAATAATCAATTTTTGATGAAGAAGATTGAGGCACTCAAATCTACGGATGGACATGGTGATGTAGTCAACATGGTAGCAGCTAGTAAGTACATACTGAAGGACATGACAATTTATGGTCAGACGTAACGTATAAAAACAATCTATGTAACCTGCATAGAAAACCTTTATGAAAATATGCATGAAATATCCATAAAATGTGGACACTGCGCGCGTCGCTACCGAGGCTAATGAATGAGGGGTTCAAATTGAAAAAGGGGTGCAGAGTGTGGGGTGCGGTAGCGGGAGGTGGGGGCCGAGGTTTGTTTAGCTTTAGTATATGCGCAAGAGTGTCCGCACATTAAGTTTTTATTGGATAACTAGGTCAAATTTTAAGGTCCAGAATCGAGTACTGAATACCCTCCTTCAATAACCACCTTTTACCAATCATCCTGTATATAAGTGCATTGCACTACTATTTGCACAACCGTGACGTCCATAGCAGAACCCCTTCGGCCGCCTACGAAACCAACACTACGTAACCAGTTACGTGTGACGAATTATTTTTCTTGTTACGAAACCGAAATCGGAATAATATTTAAATAATATAATATCTAGGATAAGTTCACCAGTAGTTAATAATTTCGAAATTATACTATTATAGTCCTCTAATTTTGTTATACATGAACCTGCAAAAAATGTTCATGGCTGACTACTGGTGCATTTACCCTATAAATATCTCCTTGAAAGGCGTGAGGTGCATCCATCATCCAAACGATTATGTTTTATCAGTTTAACCAATTTTTGGTGTCAACAATATCTAGCAGCAGAAAAGAAAATTAAATCAACATCAAACTAAATTTACTCTTATTCATAAACCAATATTTACCATTGCTAAAACTAAATTTATTCTAAATATTATAACTTTTGTTTAAAATCATAAATTAAAAAAATAAGGACAAATAATTTCGAGACAATGTCCGACACTGATTTTGCCCGCATTCAAAGTGAATTTTTAATTTCGCGGTCGATCTCCATGTAATCCTCAGATTTCTTCGTGTGAGATTTACTTTTGAAAATGTCAACAACTTTTGTTTCTTTTCTCAAAACTTCTAATAGTTGACTCAGTGAAGGATTAGTCCGTCCGATGTACCTGTTTATTCTACTGTGCCATCCCTCAATGTTATTAGTGGTCCTGATTTTCTCTTTATCGCAACTACATAATACTGGAAAGCTTGATCTCTTAAGCCAATGAGTCTGGAAGTATTTATTGAAAACGTCAACTTTCTTGTTTGATGAGCTCTTAGACATAACATACTCATATCCACATTCCAGATAATCAGGAGGCAATCATGCTAAGCCAATACATCTCGCTATGTGACGCTTTTGTATATTTGATGTTATTTTAAATTGCTTTGCTTTCCGCAAGAGACATCTGCTGTAGTTAAAATAACAACCCTTGACTTCAATATCACAGTACACATTTTTCACAGCTTTGATTTAAATTACAGCTGACTCAAAATCAATAGTTATCTTTGTTGGCATCCACTTTGGAAATAATGATTTAATGAGTTCAAATACCATCTCATAAGTTTTCATATTTTTGTCAGGTAACAAACAATAGATGAGTGGAATTATACAGTTATTGCGTTTGTTAACTCCATGGACTGTATATAGTTGTTTGAAATTAAGGGGGCAGGACTTGAAAGTGCCATCCGCCAAGATATGTTTAAAATCATCAATTAAATGTCTGATTCTAGGAGAACAAAACAAAATAATTCTTTTGTCGGTTTCATCATTACAATAGTCTGCTAATAGAAAATTCTTATATTTTTCTGGTATTACTACTTCGCTTGTTGAGGAAAATCGCATTTTACTTGTACCTAAAACTCTATTGCGTGCGTTGAAAATACAAGTGTTAACACCACTGAATTTGGGAACATCCTCAACCATATGTACACTTTCATTTTCTAAGGAATGAACCATGTCATCATATTATTTTTGAATTGAAATAAAATTACTACTCGCTTGGTTTTTCAGCCGGTTAAGCTTTAATTTAATAAAATTTAATTTTCGGCCGTGTTTGGGAGACATTCTGAAGAATGTTAAGTGTTTTCTTTGACGATTACGTTTCGGTCTCGGTTATTCTCATAGCATAGCCAGAATGAATTACCGTTACGATATATCTTTTTACGGTGGTATCGGCGACCACTATACAGTAAAGAAACTCCTCCTTTTTGTAACCTATTTAGAATCACTAAAAAAGACGCATCTGCCAGTATTTTTATAATAGATATAAAAAGCATAATAATACAAGTAAACAATTATTCTATTTCGCTTTCCATATTTCAAGGACCATGGGGAGTTCCCTGCGGCGATCCTAACCAACACGACATGCCATGGGGCACCTGCATGTTGGCATCCGAATGTGACTCCGAATACCGCATCTATCGGGGTGACAGCTTATGCGGAAGAACTCAGTTCGTGTGCTGCGCACTACAACTAACCAACTATGACTTGTACCAAGGCTTTGACATCTCATTCGCCGACACAAGTTTCTCTACCGACTCCGCAGAAAGGAAAAATAGAGATAAAGGCTCAAAACAAATTAATAAAAGAGGGAAGGAGCGTGCAAAGAAAAAGCGCATGAAAGAGAGAAGAAGACGGAAACGACAGATGAAGAAAAATATAAGGCGGATAGTACACGAGATTAGAAAGATCTTAAACAGATCCTTCAGGAATGCGACAAATCATCGACAGCACAGGACCCGACTTCTTAAAAAATACATAAAGGATTTGAAAAAGCAATACAGAGAGGATCGCAAAACTATCAGAGATATTCACACGAATGATATGGAGAAGGTTGACAATGCATTGCTACAAAGATTAGACCAAATTAAAGACTTGAATAAAAACTTTTTAACCAATGGCACATTTAGAGACATCCTCGTTAATGGCACTATGTCTAAAACCGGAGCACGAATGTTGGCGCAGGCGTATCCCGAGTTAAAAAAATACCTGCGAGGCAAACTTAGGCGCGATGGTGGAGGACTGGAAGGCATAGAGACCAACGAACAGAATGATTATCTCGAGTATGATATTGAGTACGGGGCACTTTATTACTGACCAATAAAGTAATGTGTTATTATGTGCCTGTCATTATTACTCGTCTAAAACCTTCTAAGTGATCCTCACTGACGCAAAATATGTCGACATATACTCGCCAGTAAGTGAATGAGGCTGATGTTTTATTAATAGTTTAAGTCCAGTAAATAATGCCAGTATACAGTACTAGCATTATTCATACCGGTTTTTGAATTGAGAGAAGTAGCAAATCTAAACTGATTATTTTCCAATATTTTTTACAGAATCGAATTTCATCAAACCTCTGTCAACAGAGCATTTACAGTATATGATGTTCAAATACCTACTCAAATATTACAGAGATACTTGATATGGAAACAAAAAAAATAATGTTTAAGTTTATTTGTTTTTTTTATACAACTACGACGGCAAACAAGCAAGCCCACCTGATGGTAACTGGTCACCGTAGCCTATGGACGCCTGAAACACCAGAGGCATCACTTGCGCGTTGCCGACCCTTTAGGAGAAAAAGGAATTAGGAAGGAGAAGGAGTGGAAAGGGAGAAAGAGGGCGATTGGGCCTCCGGTACTCTCACTCACCGAATGAAACGCAACAGTAGGAATACTGCTATTTCACGTCGATATTCTGTGAGACGGTAGTCCTTCCCCGGTCGAGCCGGCCCATTTATGCTAAAATAAGCGAGGCTCCACTTCTCATAAAGTAATACTTAAGTAGAGCTTGAGTCGTTCTCAACATGTAATTCAGAAAACGGGGATAAGTCTTAGTTTTTTATTCATCATTTTTTTTTTTTTTACGTGTGGAATGCAATGACGCATATCCCTCCGCGGGGTCGGGTGGAGGGATTATGTCGGACTCGCCGGGGTAAAAGAAAAGATGTTGAAAAGATAATGTACCTCCCGGAATACCGACTAAACCTACCACGGTGTTCCTCGACACAACCACTATCGACGGGGCCGCGCGAATCGCTTTCGCATGCGGTCGCGACCCCGCCGAGGGGGATAAGTCTTAGCTGACGTAACTATACAAAATTGCAAGGAATGCTCTTAATGTTAGTTATATAATTTTAAGTCAAAGTAGTGTTTGGAACTATATTCCAATGTGTAGTAGCCACCTAGCAATGGGTTTTACTTTTACAAAAGCTTTTATTACCAACGGACACAGACTATTTTCATGTGAACCAAAGATAAAGGTTGAATGGCCGTGTATGTCCGTGCACTATTCTGCAGTCCCTGAGCCCTTGTACATATAAAAGAGAGCTATGCTGCAATGTATTATGGTTGTTTAAATAATGTACAATAGTAATTTATTTTCTTATTTGAGGTAAGTACTACGAACTTTTAGTGAATATAGAAAGTTATTTCCAAATTAACAAATTTTAACCTGGGTATTCCATACGTACATAAATTCACACTTGTTGCCTAAATCTTATATTTTGCCAGATTACTACACACAGTTCTGATTATAAATAACTGAAATTCTTGTAAACACCTTTAGCTAATCATAAGCTTATGTTAGTAGTACGTTCAAGTCGGTAGTAAAAACGGTTGTTTTTAATAACAACTCTAATGAAATTATATATGCGATATTACTTAAATATGTTTGAATGTTTAATACTCAATCACAGATATACTGTTTAGCAGAAGCTTTTTACGCCAGTATGCTTTCGTGTAGGATTCAGGAACGTAAAGCCGCGGGCAAATACAAGTAAGGTGTAATTGCATAGGAGTCGCATGAAACCTTTAGATTCACAGAAAAACTGTTTGACGGTGTATATACAACAAGAACATAAAAACAAATAAAATTAGCTCGACTTTTAAATATCTATACAGGGTGATTTTGAAATCGTGTAATTCCTTTTAACCACGCATTCTACTGGTGATATAGAATAACCCTGACCATATCTTTATTTAATTAGATTTTTTTTTTTTAATTATTATTCCGTTTTTTTCGTGAAATGGTGTCAGATAGTCATATGTTAACCAACCGAGGCAATTTTAATTTTTTACTAATTAAAATAAAAAACATATTAATAATTAATGTCGTAAATAATAACGGGCGGTCCTTTTTATTGCCCCTTATTATTTACGACATCAGTTATTGTTATGTTATTATTTTTAAATTAGTAAAATATTAAGATTGTGTCAGGTGGTTAAAATATGACTATTGGAAATCAGTTCATGAAAAAAATCTGTAATAATGTACTCTAATTTTGCCGAAACCATTATTCTAATTAAGAAAAAATATGGTCAGGGTTATTCTATATCACCAGTAGAATGCGTGGTTAAAAGGAATTACACGATTTCAAAATCACCCTGTATATTAATACCTGAAACAAAAATTTTGTACAATACACCTTTTTACGACGAAGAAGTATGATATTTGGCAGAGTTAAAATTTATATGGAGAAGGAGTAGCGAATCCTAATGTTTTTATAAAAATATGCATTAGAAATACCTTAAATTAACGAAAAAGCACTACACGCACACAACCATGCATTTGACACACGCAGTCAAATCCATAAATAAGACACTGTGTGCGTTCCACTTAGCGCTCATGACACTCACGCTCACGATCACGGTTTTTCCTGTTCCACTTGCTTCCGAGCGTTACAATTGTAAACTCAAGTGGAACGGATAATGGAGTGTTTTGAGCGTTGATGTAAATTGAGTGAATTAGAAAAAAAAAGTCGAATGCTTAAAGAGTTTTAAAAGGTTACAATTTGTACCTAAGTCTAACCAGATAAAATAATTTTTATTGTCGCCATCTTTGTTACCAACTTTATATTAAAAATGGCGCCAAATTTCGCAACGCTCTCGACGACCCACCTCGCATGGGTCGTCGTGAGCGTTGCGCGATCGTGAGTAATGACGTCATGAGTGACGGTTTCGCCACGACCACAACGATCGTAGTCGTCATGTGGAACGGCTAAACGAGCATTTTAGGCGTCATGAACGCTAAGTGGCACGCACCCACTATATACTGTCGAATCGCGTTCGAAGTATTTCGGCATTGTTAGGCTGATGAATTCTCCGTAACTATATGGTTAGATATTTTAAGTACCGTGAAATATGATTAAGTATAAGGGTATAGTTATAGACAATAAAACCTTAATAACGATCAAAGTTAAAATTTAAATCAATTATGGTCGAATTTCAACCACTTGGCGACCTAGTTTTTATTATTATATAACCACTAGCTTTTGCCCGCGGCTTCGCCCGCGTGAAAGTAGGTTAGGTTAAGTTATTTTATGTTCGGGACGCCACGAACGTGGCGATGGGTCCCGTTTTTGAAGAGAGGCTGTAGAGGTGGCATGGCGCCCTCACTTTCCGTCTGGCACAGGTAATGACCGGCCACGGTTGTTTCGGCAAGTTCCTGTGTCGCATAGGCTGGCAGGAGACGCCCGGTTAACATCACTGTGGCGACTGCCGCGACGTTGTTGTGGACACGGCACCTCACGCGTTGGCAGATTGCCCCGCCTGCGCATCGCAGCGCCGTGAGTTGATCATGGTAGTCGGAATGGTTGCTCTCTTGTTCCGGCCATGGTTCGGTCTATGGTCCAGAGCGAGAGATCGTGAAACGCTGTCACCTCCAGTAGGAGGTGATAGCGTTTCACGATCTGTCCAATGATGGAAATTACTTCCTTTACTTCCTCACAGTAAGTAATTTTCATGAAGGAGGCGGCGGAGTGGGATAGACTGCGCTTGAAACCTCTCCCCAACCTCATAACCGGACGCCGAAGGACGATAGACGAACTCCAGCCATCATAAGGCTCGATGGTGGGCTTCATGGCCCGCCCATCACCCGATCAGTTGCAGGTCCGAGAGGCGGCGTGCGTGTTCCCACGCGCGCCTCTCAGTTGTGTAGTCTTAGGCCGTAGATATAAAATTTATATCCTAATAAGGATAGGTAGTATTGTGTAGTGGCCTGCCGTTTCATATGACGGGCCGAATTCACGATGGCATGTGAAAGTGATTTGCCCGGCCCCGCCGTCTTTGGTTATGTTGAGGAACAATGAAATGAAATGAAAAAGTTTATTTACCAACATAAACATACAGTACACAAACAATTAAATTATTTAAATAGAGGTGGTAAAATAGGCATCTGCGTCAGCTATTGTTGCAGTTTAACTGCAACGCTGGTATTCTCGCAGGCCTAACATAAAATAAAAGCCTTAAGATTAAAATTTCTTAAAATTATATGATTACATTATAAATTATATATAAATATACCTAATAATATTATAATTTTAAATATAATATAACAACAACATGCAACGTGGTAGGTTTAGTCGGTATGACCGGGATGTCGCCATCTTTCGCCGGGTGAGCCCAGCATAAACTGTCTGTCATCCCGCGGAGAGCTATGCGTCAATGCATTCAATCTGCCTGATAACGCCATAACCCCCAAATAAAATTAATTATACTCAAATGCAAATATCGCTTTGCTCAAAGGTAATAAAATACAGAAGATATTGAATCTGCATATAAAGTAGTGATGTTGTCTAAAAGTTTGAATGATAGACACTACTGTAACTATAAACATTAAAACCTAAGTATTATTAATGTTATAAGCATTGTCATTTAACGTGGCAATACTGATTAACTGTGGAGGAACTCTATGTCGCCTGTTAAAAGATTGACTTTTACTTCAACTCATTTTATATTTTGTTTTATAGTAAGTAGCTTAGCTTAAGTAGTTATGTTAGTAACAGTTCTTCTTTTTAAATAATACATAACCTATGTTACTCGGTGAAAACACAGCTTTCTAATGGACAACACACAAATTCAGAACCAGATCATTCTTCCGATGAACTCGTAGCGGCTATCGGTTGTCATTGATACATTAATCTTAGTCTGCTCAATTGACGTGTAACCGTCCGGCCGTCCACTATCTTTTCTTCGAACCAATCGGTCGATTACACAAAGCTTGCTTGAATAAAGAAAATTAAAATAATTATTTTTTTACAGACCTTTAGATTGTGTCGCTCTTACCACCTCCTCAGTAGCCGCATTCGATACTTCTGTACTCATGGCATCTGGTGTCACTATTACCTGTGAACGGTTCTCCAACACTTTCAACGTAGTCTCAAACGATTGACGGACAGTAGCCAAAAAAAAGACTACGGATACTCGAATGGCTTTGCAAATCGCGACACGCTCGCAATCTTGAGACGTAAAATGCGGTTTGCTACCACGATTGTGCCTATTACATGACAGCCTCACGTAGGTAGTCCTAACCTTAAAAGATAATGATGTGATAAACATTTTTTTTGTAGACGCCATGACCTAGTTCTATTACTTGTGAGCAACGGAATCTTTATCCCACTTTTGATGTTAGGAATCAGAAGTCAAATACCAAAAAAAATTACTAACGTACATTCATTGTTAAATAATCATTCAATTTTGCTGGACGGTTATTGTAACAGTTTATTAAAAAAAATACATTAACAAATAAAGTGTAACCTTTAGTGTGGTTTCTTTAGGAGATCAGTAGATCTAAAAGGATCAGGCCACGCCGTAGGGGCGTGGTGTCCCTAGGTGAATTTAAAGCGAGAGAAATAATAATAGAAGGTATGACAATTACACTTTTAATGTATTTAGATTACAAGTATAAGAGTAACAATCTTTACTATATAACTATAGTCAGGGCGTGGTTCGCTAAAGACTTGCTTCGTGGTCCTTGTACAATCAGGACACTTAACTGAAGGTGTGGAGCCGGGCCGGAAGAGACACGGTCCAGGACGCGATCGGCTTATATATCGCTACCGCCGGGCAGGAGGGGCAGGGGGGCGCCAGCCACCACTCCAACTCGCGCGCAGCCGCGCGGTCCGCGTGACACACCCCCCTCGTTAGGGGAGAATTTTTCCTCGGGAAAATTCGGTCTCCCGAGGACTCCCCTCTCCTCCGGCAGCAGCTTCCACAAAAGTTAAACATAATAATTGATATTACCCAACATCTATCATAGAGCATGTCCGTTCCGTCTGCCGCTTGATGTCAAAGTGACTCGATGCGCGCTGGACACGCTTTCATAACCGATTGGACTCGATCTCTCGAGCGGACTCGATCTCTCGAACTCGATCGGATGATTCGTGACGTTACTTGTTTACGACACCTTTCATAACCAACAATATTATTAGAATATTAGTCACAGATAAATAAACGGTTACAAATCAATATTTATAAACAAATAAATCGAAAGCATGTATTGCTATTTCCCATCAATACGGTTCCGCAGCTTCCTTTCTCCAAACTTCACCGTGTTTAACGCCATCTATCGGATTTTGGAGTAACTAATTTTAGTTAGTACATACAACATCACCAATCGATATTGCGTTACTGCGCCATCATTTAATGCCATCTATCGAGTTATTATAATAACTCGATAGATGGTATTAAATGCACTTTAGTATAAAATTATATTTTTATTTGATTTTAACACTGTATAATACCAAACTTCTTTTGACAACTTTGTCAATTACCTGAACCAAATGAACAGACATAGCTTAATTAGCTGAATATATTTATTTTAAAATAGATGTGCCTTTTTTGTTTTTGCTACTTGGGGAAATGCTCCTTATGCATACCCACTCGCCACAAGGGGAGGAGAGAGGGTTATGTCGGGCTCTCCCGAGACTGCGGGCCTACCGACTAAAACCACCACGGTGTGCCAACTCACTGCTTTGTATGGTGGGTGGGTCGCTGGAACTGAAACTACATCAGCGACCCACCCAGCAGTGCCCAATGCAGAGATGTTGTGTCTGTGAGCAACGACTCCTGGACGATGCCCTGGCACAACAGAGAGCGTCGTTCCGACTCAACGGTTGGCGGATGGGAGATCCCCGTACTCCCACCCGCGGCCTTCACTACGGTGGCATAAGGCGCGCAAATGCGCGCCTTCGCCGCCCGGTACGCCGGCGGCGGCTCGGATCCGCAAGAATACTGTCCTCACGGCTCCGCTCCGCCGCCTCCTTCTGCGAGATGACGTCCTCGCAGAAGAATGCGACCGCTACCCACTTCCTCTCGCTGTCGAACATGGCTTTGATCACAGCCGGCAGCGAGAGGTCTTCTCCCACAACGTCCTCGAGTTCACGGCGCTGCACCGCCCAAGCAGGACATTGCTCGAGCGTGTGCTGCGCCGTGTCCTTCTCACACTCGCAGTGGTGGTAGATGGGACTCGGTTCCCTCCTAGCTACCTTGTGCAGGTACTTGCCAAAGCAACCATGCCCTGACAATACCTGCACCAGTTAGAAGGAAAGGGTTTCAGCGCCATCTATCGAGTATAAAACTAAACGTTAAAGGTACTTTAGTCTATGAAATATATTTTTATTTGATATCAACACTATATATTACCAAAGTACTTCTGAAAATTTTGTCAATTACCTTAAATAAGTGAACAGACATAGCTTAATTAGCTGAATTTTATTATTTTGAGATAGCTGTGCCTAACCTAACCTATCTCGGGAACAGATTTTGGGATATTAGATTTCTACCAAGATACAGTAGATCTTTATTTTTGTACTCCAGGCATCACGTCGTAATTTATTCATATCAGTCTCGCGTCAGTCTCAGCGAATGTCTAAAAGTTATTTTTGTATCCCTAGAGAACAGTACTTATTTTCTGGATGTAAGGTACCCTATGTCCTTTTCTGTACCCCTGAAACCCTGTGTGTGCGAAATTTGATGATGATTGGTTCAGTAGTTAAGACGTGAAAGCGTAACAAACAAACAAACTCACTTTCGCTTTTATAATATTAGTTAGGATTAGGATTTATTATATATTAATATTATATACGCATTAATTTATTATATAAAAAAACCACACACACACACACACACACACACACTCACACACACACACACACACACACACACACACACACAAACACACACATCTTAGAAGATAAGATGTTAATTGATAAGTGTTTATAATTGTAAACATATCAGAGATATAAAAGAGCTGGGCCTTCTGTTACAAGTATTGTACGTATATACTTAAAAGTAGACCGTAGGTTAAGAATGACCAAATGTTTACGAAAATAAAGGTATTTTATTATTATTTAGATCAAGCGAACACCCAGACCTGGAATACTATTAATAGATATTAACATTTTGTCTTTTTGTATTAAGCAAGCTAAAGTTTAGGATTATAACCACAAGCGCCCATGTAGTCTATGTATGTATATGAAATGTTAATTAGGATAAGCCCAAGAATTGTCCATAAATAAATTGAATGCCCCATAATCAGCAATCATGTATGTTTTGAAATTACATAAGACTCAAAATACCTAAATTACGTAAACAATCTCACAGCCACGCAAAAATAAAACCGTTTCTTGTCATATTCACTACTAAAGGTAATCCTCAAATATGGGACGATGAGAGTTTTACAGTTAGTTGTTAAAAGTCCTAGAGTGGAAGGCGGGGAGTCGAGGCAAGCATTCCCAGGGCACAGGCTTGATTATCTCGCGCTATTACCTTATCTGGCCTTGTAAACACGATACTACTAGGGCTACACAAGCAGCGATTTATGAAAACATTGTTGGTTAACATGGTCTAAACTCAAATGAGGTGGAAAATAGAGTTGGAAATATAATTCCAGATCTTATTAAAAATATTTTACCTATAGGTCACAAAGTGACACTTGTGAATGACAAAGTTATACCTGTTAATGTGAATTTACATTTACTAGTTGCCATTTGCATCAATATAAGAAAAAAACCTTTGAGAAGAACAGGCAAGAGCCATGGCCATTCTTTGTAATTGCCAAGTCTACAATTTTATTTTAATAAGCCTAATGTGCAAGCTGCACATAAATACATGGTATACAATCGATTACTGAAAGACAAGTCAAAAAAAAATTAAAGTACGAAGAAACAATCGTGTGGCCCACTAAATGGTTACCTAAACCTATCTCTTCATAAAAGTACTCATTTTGCTGCTAAGAGTCAAAATCTACTGGCACCTCAGCTGAGGGCATACACACATAACACCATGTCCTTAAGGAGCCTAGCAACCCTATTCATAATGAAAACGCAAAACAAAGCAGATTCGCTGCGATCTTCTATAGAATCAAAATTCAAGATATTTATATACATATTATAATTATACGGTCAAATTTCAATAGCAAATATTTGAATTATTAATTAATTAATATTGCGAGCCATATTAGTTCCACATCGAAACTCGTATTCAAAAATGGCTCGGATTTTCGAAGTATCTATCTTTCCCGTCTAAGCTGAATAAAAAAAGCAATAGAAAATCGAAAATTTAATGACGCAAATTTTTTAAAAGAAGAATCTTATAGGTATCATGTGAAAAAAATTTTACTCGAAATTCTCACACCATGAAGGTTTTATGTCAATTCAAAGTATCTATTACTATACAACGGCAACTTCATACTTTAACCCCTATTATTTGTAGAGATTAACATAAGCACTAGCGATTGTCACAGTAATTCAAAAGTTTTAAATTCTCACGTTCGAATGTCGTAGTATATGTTGTCGCTGATCATGAATTGAATGGGGATCAAATATTCGAACAATTTGAATGATACGTTGATAAGTTTTTCTTTATAAGCTTTGAACACCTCATTTTTGATTAAAATGAGTTGCATTACATTACACTCGGCTAAAATAATAATAATAATAATAATAATAATCTTTATTTCAAATAATTGTACAATAACCACTTACAAGTTAGCTACAGTAAAACTAAAAGCATACAATACAAATTGCAAGTAGCGTTATTGCGACTCTGGTGCCCAAGGTAAGATTTAACTTGTGTTATGGGCACCAGGTCTCCCACGTAATGCGGAATAATTACATTATTTCTAGGTGAGGCGTGGTATCAGGAGGTATGAATTTATATAATCAATATTATAACTAAATAAACTAATAAGAATATGTGTGTAATAAAAAAACAAAAAAACTTAAGCATGTAATATTATTAGCCTCTTAGTGTTGATGCATGTGTTTGTGTGCGTGAGTGTATCTGTGTGTGTGTGTGTGTGTGTGTGTGTGTGTGTGTGTGTGTGTGTGTGTGTGTGTGTGTGGTGTGTGTGGTGTGTGTGTGTGTGTGGTGTGTGTGTGTGTGTGGTGTGTGTGGTGTGTGTGTGTGTGTGTGTGTGTGCATAATTATGTACAGTAATATACTTGTTTAGTTATAGAATTGCAACTTTTATCAGATTTTCAGTCTCATCGTAGTCCAGAGTATAAAGCCACTCCTGTACTTTAATTTTGCAGAGATACTTGGTTAAATTGAATATGTCACACCGTTTGTTCAATTTGTTATATAGATAATTGCCAAGAATATGATAGTGACGTTGAGCAGTAGCTGTATTAGCTTTGTGTGTGGGATAGATTTTATAGGGGCGACGTCCTGTAACAGCATTCACATCACATTCTAGTTTGCCATGTTTCCGTAGTATGACATGAAGCACAAATAGCTGCCTAACTGTCAAAACCTCACATTCTTTATATAAGAGCGTGGTCGGGAACTGGAAATTTCTGAATGTCATTACTTTGAGGACGGCTCTTTGTGCGCGTTCCAGTTTTAAAAGATGCGTCTTTGGTGCCCCACCCCATACAGTTATACAGTACGTAAGCACTGATTAGCAGAGAGCATAATAAATTGTTTTAATCATAGTTGGCTCTGCAGAATTTCTAAGCTTTTTAAAAATGAAAATTAATTTTCGCACCCGGGCAGTGACATTGTCAAGAAATAACTTCCAGCTTAGTGAGTTGTCTATTTGTATTCCCAGGTATTTAACTACATTGGTTTTAGTTAACTGTGGACAATCACATCTCGACTTTGGCGAATTCAGGTGACAGATGTTGGTGTGGGCTTTGAGAACCATGGATTCAGGGAAATTAGATGCACTTGGTTTCAAACAAAATGGCATGTACATGGTTTTGCTTAGGTTCATTGTTAGAGAATTTTCAGAAAGCCAGCTCATCACCTTTCTAAGAGCATTTTGTGCATGCACATTTATATCAGTCCAGTTATTCCCATGTAAAAGTAGAGCCGTATCATCCGCGTATGTATAAATGGAGCAATTTGGTAGTGGAAGCTTACATAGATTGTTAATGTATATTAAGAAAAGGGACGGACCCAGAATTGAGCCCTGGGGCACCCCGCATGTTAAGGTTCGAGCGTCACTTAGCAAGCCATTTATTGTAACACGCTGAGTTCGATCACTAAGGTAGTCTTCAAATATTTTATGAGTGATACCACGGATAGCGATACACTCCAGTTTCCTGAGAAGGTTCGGAACAGACACAGTGTCAAAAGCTTTAGAAATATCCAAGAAAATACCCAGACACTTCCTGCCTTTATCCAAAAGTGCTACTGTATCATCAACAAATGAGGCAATGGCATCTTCAGTAGATTTCCTAGCTCTAAAACCATATTGGTTGGGAGCCAAGATGTTATGGGATTCTAAATAGTGCACTAAACGGGTATTAGTTATTTTCTCAAGAATTTTAGAAATGGTTGGCAAGATGGATATGGGCCTGTAATTATTGACACTGTGTCTGTCCCCACTCTTAAAAATTGGGCGAACGATTGCTGTCTTAAAAACCTTGGGGAAGCAGCCCGAAGATATACAACAGTTGCAAATGTGTGTAATGGCAGGTAGAAGGGTGGGCAGACAACATTTTAGAAGCTTCGCCGAGATTCCGTCCCAGCCCACTGCCGCATCTGATCGGAGACCTTGAATCAGTCTTTCTATCTCAGTTTCGTCAGTAGGTAGGAGCACAAAAGAGCTACAAGGTCCATGATCTGATAAGTGCTCCGAAGATGAGGGGGGAGGGTTCAGGGTTTCAGCTAAACTTCTGCCAACGTCAACAAAGAAATCGTTAACACTGTTTATTGAACTGTTATTATCAGGAGTTATGTTAAGAAGTTCTACAGGTGAGGAAACATTACGGTGGGTCGAAGTGATATTTTTAATGACTTTCCAGGTCGCTTTGGGGTCCTTCTGAGCTTTAAGAAATTCTGTTCTTTCATAATCTCTTTTTAGGTTCTTAAGTAACTTATTACAGAAGTTCCTGTATCTTATATATGTTACTTTTAGAATATAGTTTTCAGGGTCATTCTTTGATTGCCGACATAAGTTGTTCCTATTACGTATACAGCGGAGCAATCCGTTGGTGATCCAGGGCTTGATTATTCTGCGTTTACAGGATATGCGTACTATTTTAGAATGTTTTTTAATTATGTACACAATTTTATTTATCAATAATTCAGCGGCCATATTAGCATCACTGATATTCAAAATTTCACTAAAATCAGCACACGAGATCTCAGCAATGGCAGATGAATAATCAACTTTATTCCGAAATAAAATAGTATTAGGTCGCGATTGACTCCATTCAATATTAATTAATGTGGGTTTATGATCTGTAATATCAGTATCAATTACTAATGTTGTTGATCTTAGGTCTGTTTTTATCAGCACATGATCCAGGCAATTGTTATTATGAGTTGCGAACAAATTCGAGGGTAATAATCCATGCGAGGCAGTTAAATTAAGATATTCGTGGGCTGGTTGGCTGAGATTTTCAGAGGATATACTTATGTTAATATCTCCTAAAATCAGAACATTCTTTTGAGCTGAAATGGATGTTAGAATATTGTTTAGCCCCTGAATAAATTTTTCGGTATTACGTATAGAAGGAAACCGATACATTGCTACAATCGAAAGGTCATACTGTCTCAGATTGCACAGCAAACAACTAGCTTCTAGTATTTGGGGTTCTGATATACTGTGTCTTAATCCATTTTTAATAAAAACAATAACACCATCATTCTGGTTTTTAGGGTTGCTTGTGCAATACGAGACATAACCTTCCAATGCAGGGATGACTGAGCAAGATTTTAACCAACATTCTGATAAGATTACTATATCACAGGATATGTTCAGAGTAGTCATAAATACCATAAGACTATCAAAATTACGGTTTATACTTCGTATGTTGAGGTGCATTAAGTTGATGGACTTATTATTGTCCGTAATATATGTTGAGCATTGTTCGGGCAAACAGACATAAGCGTTTACTTTGCCAAATGAATCAATTTCATCTAAGATATTAGAATTAAGCATAATAAAGAAATAATGTAAAAGGCACAAAAGATTGTCGCTTTTTCAAAGCATATACGTAATACTCGTTACGAGTAGGTATATATCGGTGATATTGAGAGATTAATGGTTTGTTATGATACAAGTGGCAGTGCATTATGCATGGTGTGTAATTGTAAGTGTGTTTTAAAAATTCAGTTATACTGAGTTTGTATAAATGTAATGGATAGTATGTGTGTGTAAGTTTGAATATGTATAGACTAAGTTTACTATAATATGAGTACAAAACTAAATTACGAACGAAGTAGACGACATACATGCAGTAAAAAACAAAGTAAAAAGTATACAGTTTTGACTTAAAATTACTCAAACAAACATATAATGAAAGAAAATTAAATGATATTACTTTTGTTAAAACATTATTTTTGCAGTAAATCAAGAAAGCTTTTGTCAGAAAGGATGCGGATGGGCTTCTCGCCTTCCCTTTTTTTGAGAAAAATCTTGTTATTGGATGTCCAGCAATAATTAAATTCATTAGCTCTAGCAAACTTTCTAGCTTCATAGAAGAGTTGCCTTAGAGAGAGTGGAAGGCGGTCAGATATATAAATCGGGACGCACTCACCTGCAATCCCCAATAACTCACTATTCAATTTTAGCGATCTAGGTTTGCCCTTATTGAAGTCCCGTGCAGCTTGCAGGAGCATATTTTTTTGAGATACAGAGTGAAGTTCAACAACCACCTGTTTAGACGTCCCTTGCTTGGACTGCGTTCGATAGATATCCCGAATCTGTGCTGGTTGAATTGGCACATGAAGCAATTCACCTGCACTTGTTACTAACTTTACTAAGTCATCGGTAAGTTCCTTTTCCTTGCAAGGGATATTCCGAAGTTCAATGAAGGAAGATCGCTGATACGCCTGCAAGTCTTGAATTTTATTCTCCAGTTTATTTATGTACACACATTGTTCCGATCTCTCGTTTTCAAGTTTCATTATTTTTGACCTGATCTCTTCATATTGAGAGTTCATTAGGTTAGCCGATTCCTCAATTTCTGTCTTAACTTTCTGTAAGTTTTCATGACGTGTTTTTAGATCAGCTAAATCCAGAGTAATTTTCGACATAAAGTTTTTTAATGTGGTCTCTTGTTCATGGTTCCATTTCGTAAGCATATCCCGAATTTCCTCCTTAAATGCATTCAGTTCATTTGTCGGGCTAGATTCAGAGCGCAGCCGTTTTGTTGATCTTCTCATAGTATTAACGAAATCAGTTTCAGGATCAGTTGCCATGATGTTAGGACTTGATGTTGAGCGCTGTACCTCAGTTTGTGGTATAGTTGGGGGCGAACGTCTAAGGTTAGGCATTATTACCAGTTAAAGGTAGGAAAAACTGTGTGCAACCAATTTTGCAGCTCTTGAAGAATGTTTGGCGACCTAGAAGCAATCATTGTATAGATGTTTTTATTTTTTACTAGCTTTTGCCCGCAACTTCGTCCACGTGGCATAGTTAAATTGCCGCATTTAAAATATTTAGGATACTTATTTTCAAAGAATACAAATACAAACTGTTGTGGCTTACAGCAAATAGCTTATTTTAATACATTTTTATAAATAACGTTTTTTGTTTTTCCATATTTTGCTAAAACAAAGACTGCGTGTTTGATACTCGGGAGTAAGCCACAAAGAGTTGTAATGGAAAACAGTGTTGAACGTTATCGTAAATGCTGCTTTTTGGAGAAACTACACTCTTTTACACTGAAATGGCTAGCCAGTCGTAATGATCGGAACACGGGGAATTAAAACATTTTCCACTTTTGCCATTCCATTCATGATTATAGCTTTTATAATATTGCGTCCTATTTGAGTAATTTGTAGCCGTGTATCATTACATAGCCTTGGTGTGTAATTACTCATTAACAGGACTGCAACACCAACTTTTAGCCTCAACTTATGGAAAAGCACTCCTGATAATTCTAAAGAGTTGAGAAACTCTATAGGGTACGATGTCACTTGTTTAGTGTATAACATTGTGTAGACAATGTTATACACTAAACAAGTGACATCGTGAGAGGTACACGACAACATCCCCCTCAACATCTGACATAATTTGTTCATTTATTATATTATTATTATTTATCTGGCCTACTGTCTTATTTGTCGGCACCAAAATTGACCTGTCACACAACAATTCTCGATTGCCTATACTTATTTGTATATCAGGATAGACATTATATTTTAGATCATCTGTATTATCGACAATTTGACAGAATTTAAGCATTTGTGTAATCATGCCGTTACTGTCTGTTGGTTATCTTATCCGATTTCTATTAAAGCAGCCGCATATTGCCCTGCTTAAAAATCATTGTGTAGTTGTACTCGCATATTTTTAGTCAGACAAAACTTTATTATGTGTATCCATGATAATACAGAAACTTTCAAAAGGCATATATTTCAATCACCGGTGTATCCCTTGTAATAACCGACAGGTTCTGTCTTAAGTCACCAGCTAAAAGTACCACCAACCCTCTCAGGAAACCCTGGTTGCTCTTGATATCTTTCATTGTGCAATCTAGTGCTTCGATTTCTCTTTTGTGGGACATCGTACATTCATCCCAAACCAACAGCTTACACTGCTGCAACATTCTACCACGCTCACTGCTATTGCTAAAGTTACAGACACCACTATGCCGCGCTGCGCCGCCGCCGACGTATCGTTCATTGTGTATGGCGCTTGGCATGTCCCGCACTCACGCGACGTGTATATATTAAGACGTCATTTTTACTAATCACACAATAATTCCGACGCATATACGTATAGTAAACATAGACAGATTTGTATGGGCCTTCATACGAACTTTCGTCTCCTATTTCATCCCCATGCAGGTCGGAATTTCAAAACACTGGCCTTCTTATCGAGTGCCTAAATACAAAATCTCATGGCTCTACAACCTGTACCAAATTTCACCAAAATCGGTTTAGTGGTTTTGGCGTGAAAGCGTAAGAGACAAACAGACAGACAGCCAGACTTTAGTTACTTTCGCATTTATAATATTAGTAGGGATAAGTAGGGTAGGTCGAAATTTCATAAACGCTGGGACAGATGTTTATTGACTTCTTATCAAGTGCCTAAATACAAAGTCGAATGCCGCCATCAAAGTGAGCGCGCTCCGCTAGCTGTGCTGGAGACGACCGCTGCCCTCTCTACTGCTCACGTCACGAGATTTCACGATGACGCGATACTTGACTCTGCCCCTTGGTCGGATAATTCTAATAATATATAATAGAGACGAGCTTTTGCCCGCGGCTTCGCTCGCGTAAAAGAAGGTTATGTTAGTAACGGCACTTTTTTTAAATAAAATGTAGCCTATGATACTCGGTGATTTCTAATAGTGATATAATTTATAAAATCGGTTATGTAGTTTTTGAGTTACTTCCTTACAAACAAACAAACAAAAAATCTAATCTTTCCTCTTTTAATATTGGCATTGAAGTATAGATTTACTACAAAAAAACTTCTGATCTTCAATAAAGAAGATCGTGTTTGATATTTAATTTAAATTTCTGCCGTTAAAGAACTAGCTTTCATACAACGAGCACGAAATTTCGAAAGTATAAGCGTTCACTGTAAAGATGGATCCCGTTGTTGTCGTGGTATTGAAATTGTAGGTGGCTAATGCCTTTTTTAATAATAATAAATCTCACATTAGTAACCATTTATAACATAAATCAAAAATTGTCTAGAAAGGCAGTAGACGTTCTAAAAGAGGTTAAGCAGTCCTTTCCGTCAGGTCATCAATTTAGTTTTAGACAGCACAGGTCCGGGCAGATGTCGTGTGCAATTCAAATCTCGTACAGAGATCTTCAGTCACAAGCATCGCATCCATTTGATTATGGCGATAGGCGCTGACCCCAAACTAACGAACAGCTTAAAGTTCGTTTCTTTTAAGGACATTCCTCTGAAGAAATATTGGACTTAGAGCCATAATGTCTCTTCTACCATTATAGTTCCCGACCCTGCAACAGCATTCATGTATTCGGCCTAGAAACTTTCTCCTGCACGGTGAGTACACTGTAGTAACAATACAGAAATATCAAGAAATATCAAGACTTTATAGTTACAGCAATGCTGCTGCCTACTTTCTTCAAAACGTGTGTGAACAATAACTCACAGCGTTCAGGGATACGACAGAAGATAATAATTCCAGAAATAGTCTCAAACCTGGCTGAATAGCGCGCTTGTAAGCTAATATTTAGGACCGATCATTGCCTGGCTTCTACTTTCTAAGATGCAAACCTAATAAGGTTTGCATCTAAGCAAATTCTCAGCAACAGGACGTATTTTTTGTCGACTTTAAGGGTGTAGTTTTAATTTAATCTGTCTAAAAATCTTAGAATACGAGACATAACTAAAAATCTATTGTGTCTAGCCACCGGTGTGCCGGTATTAAATACAGTAAAAACTAAGTATTTTTTATTGTAAATAACGACGCTTTTTGAAAAAGCAATACAGTCAATGAATTTATCTGTTCAGCTTATAAAACATAGACCTAGTTAAAATAATTGTTTAGAATCACGAGTAAAATCCTTTTTCAGTTTTACTGACTACCGTCACTTGTACATGACGTTATTTTATGGTCGTGAGTATGGATTTGCGGTCTAGTTACAGTCTGTCTATAAAGAACAGAAATTATTTTTTGCGGTACTAACTTTATTCTGTGGCTGGTAACACTACATTAAATGTCAAGCTTGTCACTGCAATGTAAACATTGTTCGCTTTCATTACAATTCTTGCTTATTTTCTAAAGACTTCTTGAAATTATCCAAAAACTTCATACATACATATTCACAATAAATAAGACAATACGCAGCAGCACTCGCGAAGTTATATATATAGTCTTCATGCGATGTTTAGCCGAATTCCAAGCCAGCAGATTACTCACGGAAATGGAAGATGTTTATAAACGAACAGCGGATCTGACTGGTTAGTTTTGATTTAATGTAATACTTATATGTCACTTTGCACTCTTTTAAATGGTAATATCTTATCCAAAAATGGTTTTATCATGAAATATTTACTTTCATACATACCGTTGAGGTTATGAACATACAACAAATATTTATAGTGTGTGTAACTGGTTTTGATACTTATGACATTATAATCATTATTTACAGGTAATTCCGAGAGTACGGTGAGACAAATAGTTTGGAAGGATCCATAAATAAAGGAAAATTCAGTACTCCTACTAAACATAAGCAAGGACACCCAAGAAAAGAATTAGGCGATTTTGACCAGTGTGCAATCGTAACTTACCCGAAGAATTGCAAGAAGATATCATATATCTGGATGAAAGTTACATTCACTCATCATATGTATTTACAAAAATAAAGTATATATGTATGTTTATCCATTGTCTAGTACCCATAGTACGAGCTCTGCTTAGTTTGGGCTAGATGGTGTTGTGTGTATGTGGTAAAATATTATTATTATTATTATATAGAATTATTTAAACATAGAACAAGGCCTCGCCATGCTTATAAGCTATGCGTAGTGGCAAGTAAAACGGCTTTGATGCACAAAAGCTTTTTTTGTATCGCACCACACATATATAATAAACTACCAAAACATATAAAGAATATTGGAAATATACAACTATTTAAAAGGCGTCTTCAAAAACTGCTTGTAGTCAAATGCTATTATTTGCTTCGAGAGTTCTGCCAAATTTACGTTTTTTTTTTTATTTATTTTTTTTTTACAAAATTTAGGGCTTAAGGAATATATAACAAACTGGAGACCCTGACTTCTAAACTAGGTATGGACCTGTATCTTAGAAGCCAGTGCTACCTTCTGATAATTACATTTATATAAGCCTAACAACAAATGGTTACAAACATTTATATTCTCATAAATAGTGAGACAATACTAAATACAAAAAAGGGTTAGTGAAAATGGAGAAATGTGTCTTTCTTTATTGTGTAGAAGGAATACAAAATCTGCAAGTGTCTGCTTTAATAATAGGGTGAGATTTATAATTAATTGTTGTGTGACGTGTGTGTGTATGTGTGTAGGTGGGTGTATATAAGGATGTTTGAGTGTGTATGAGTGTATATATAAATAAATATGAGTGTGTGAGAGTATTTTTCTACATAACTGTGTATGTGTATTATTCAACTGTTAATTCCCCAACAGGAGTTTCCTTTTTTAAGATAATCCTTTAGAGCAAGTTTAAGTTGAAATTTAGTTTTGGAGTGTAAATTCAGTTTTTATTTAAATTATTATAAAGTTTAGTACTTGCCACGTAGTAGTGTCTTTTTGCGAATGAGGTATTATGTGAAACTTGAGAAAAGGTGTTGTGTTTTAATCTGCCAACTGGCTCTGAAAAGGGGCGAGATGAGTGCTTACGCAGGATGGATATAAGAACATAAAGCTGTCGAACTGTTAGCATATTCGATTCCGCATAAAGCTGTATCGTAGGATATCTAAGCGGCCGTGAGTAAATAACTTTAAGCACTATTCTTTGCGCACGTTCAAGTTTTATGAAATAGCACTCAGTGGCTGCACCCCAAGCGGGGATACAATACGTTAAGATCGATTGGCAAAGAGCTAAGTATACCAATTTTAATGTATCCATATCAGCAGACTTTCGTAATTTTTTGAAGATATAGATAAGCTTGCGTGTCCTATTGGAAAGTGTGTCCAGGTGTTTGTGCCAGTTCAGATGTTGGTCAATATACACACCTAAATATTTAAAGCTGCTCGACTTAGTGATGGGACTGCAGTTACAAAGAGAAGTGCGGTCACATACATGGGCTTTAATATTAAGGGAAGGTGAAGGAGATAAATTTGACTTTATAGCAAATGACAAATAAGTTGTTTTGCTGAGGTTAAGCGAAAGTAAGTTATTTTTCAACCATTCCATTACACGTGATAAAGCCGCCTCGGCATTTTTATAGCATTGGACCCAATCTACTCCTTCAATTAGCAGGGAAGTGTCGTCGGCATACGTAATTATTTTACAGTTTTCAATAGACATATTACGGAGCTCATTAATGTAAATAAGGAAAAGAGTGGATCCTAGAATGCTGCCCTGCGGTACACCGTATGTAATAGGAAGTACAGTACTCTCATATTGGCCTATTTTTGTCACTTGAGTTCGATCTGTCAAGTAATCCCTGAAGATGTCCAAAACTATTCCTCTAATACCAATGCCTTCCATCTTCATAAGTAAGGTTGACGTCGATACAGTGTCAAAAGCCTTACTTAAATCAAGGAAAACACCTAAGCACTTACGCCTACTATCAAGAGTCCTGACTACGTTTTCAGACAAAGTTAATAGAGCATCTTCAGTACTTCTTCCCTTCCGAAAACCAAACTGATTGGAGGATAAAATATTATTAATTTCGAGGAAGCTTACTAAGCTCTTATTCAAGACACGTTCTAAAATCTTTGAAAGAGCCGAAAGAACGGAAATAGGTCTATAGTTGTTTAAGTCGTCTTTGCGCCCAGTCTTATAAACTGGATGAACTATTGCCTTCTTAAAAACAGTTGGGAAAACACCACAAGAAATAGCAAGATTACAGACATGAGTTATAATAGGGACTAGAGTTTTATGTGTGGCCTTAATAATGTTAATGGGAATGCCATCCCAACCAGTTGCAGAGTTTGATTTGAGATTCAAAACTATATTTTCAATCTCCATTTCTGTAGCAGGAAGAAGAGCCATGGACTTTCCCGAATTTAACGTAGAGATTGCTAGTACAGAGGACACGGGACTGATATTACTTGCAAGATTTTTTTTGCAAGGTATTGGCATACCGGCAAAGTAATCATTTATAGAATTCAATGAGGAAATAGGAGAATCAGAAAGATGTAGAAGCTCAACTGGGGGAGAACAGTGAGTTTGAAGGTCAGAAACTTTTTTAACTACACCCCAAGTTGCTTTGATATTAAGCTTCGCTTTAGAAAACTCCGCTTTTTGAAAATCACGTTTAAGTCTGCGTAGCAATGAATTGCAGAAATTTCGATATCGGTTATACGTAGCGCGTAGGATTTCATTATTAGTTGAGCTCTTATAATTAAAGTGCAAGCGGTCACGATGGCGAATGCAGCGCAGCAAACCAGGTGTAATCCAGGGCTTAAGGCATCTTAATCTCCTAGGTAATGTTTGTACTACGGTGTGGTCTTTTATGATGCAAGAGAGTCCAGTAACTAATATCTCTGTCGCCATATTCGGATCAGAGTTTAAGAGGACAGGAGTCCAGTCACTACAGTTGATCGCCTTAATAACTAAATTTTGGTTAATTGTACACTTGGTACGAGGTATATCATGGTACTTTTTGTTATTTTGCAAAAATAGTAACAAAGGTTCATGATCGGTAATAGATGATTCAATAACGATTGCTGTGGCTGATAAGTTTTTTTTTAGAAGGATGTGATCTAGACAGTTTGAAACACGTGTAGGGAACAGGTGAGCAGGTAGAAGACCGTGTGCGGCAGCGCAAGATAAGTATTTATCAGAATGGCTATCACTATTGCCGCACTTGATATCAATATTAATATCACCAATTAATACGACTGTCTGTGCAGAAAGCAAAAGCACCTTGTCCAAGCTATCGATAAAATTACGGATATTTTTATGAGAGGGAGAGCGATACAGAGCTATAATAGACACGCTGTCCATGTTACATATAAGACAATTGGCATCCACAAAATCAGGTTCTATTACGTAATGTTTTATGGACGTTTTGATATAAACAGCGCATCCGTCATTTTGCTTAACAATATTTTTTGTAAAATAAGATGTAAACCCGTTTAGTATTGGTAAGTGGGATGTTTTACTTAACCAACATTCGGACAAAACAATAACGTCACACTGAAAGCCTAGAAGTCGCATGAGCACCGAAATTTCGTCAAAGTTTTTAGAAATACTCCGAATATTGAGGTGCAGAATTTTTAAACCTTTGTTTGGATTTGTGATGTACTGGGAACAGTTTTCAGGTAGACATTTGTACGATGTGGCAATACTGAGTGAGTCTAATTCATTATCAATTTGTTTTAGATTAGCCATTGATTATAAAATAAGTAGATGGTTTCACAATTTCGTGGGACAATAACAACAAGTAATTAGTAAAGCGATAACAAGCTCGTGCCAAAAATATATCAAAACTGACTAAATGAGACAGTCTAACAGGATATAAACGAAAGTGAGATTGGTTAGACATGATAGCAATGTAGTGAATCTTATAAACACATGCATGTATTAAAATATGTTTTGTTTGTATATATAAATATGAAGAATATATTAATATATTACGTGTAAATATAAGAGTGTGTAAAAGTGTAAGAAAGATATGACATACCCCTTGATAACTGCTAAGCAGACTTAGCACTACAATACATATATTGAATAGTCATTGGTTCACATTTAAGTTACGTAGGCACTGCTCCGTTTTAATAAGAATTTGTTTGGCGCCTTCCGTTTTCCGCAGGAATATATTGCCATTATTTGTCCAGCAAAACTTAAAATCTTTCTGCTTTGCTAGTTCCCTCGTAGCGAAGAACAACTGTCTGGTACTTGGTGGAAGATATTCCGCAACATAAATTGGGCGATGATCGCCCTGCCTGCCAATGTGTTGAGAGTTTAGGCGCTCGTCTTTGGGAAACTTTTTATTAAAATCACGAACTGACGTAATTAAGCGCGATTTGATATCAACATTGGTAAATTCAGTGACAATTGGCCTAGTAGATCCCGGCTTTCCTGGCAGCCTGTATACGTCACGGATTTGGGGGAACATTAACAGCCGCTCCCACTCTTGAGACAATATCGGCCAAGTCGTCCACCAACTCCTTATCCTTAATTGGCACAATATTACGTATCTCGATAGTTGAAGATCGTGAGGATTTCTGGATATCCAGAATTTTAGCATCTTAATTTTGAATATTTACTCTATAAACTTGGTTCTCCTTTTGTAGGCACTCGATATGCTTCAACATGTCTTCATACTGCTTGTTGATAAACACGATTGATTTCTCAATTTCTTTATTTGATTGCTAGATAGCTGTAGTCTGAAGCTTTAATTCTGCTATTTCAGAAACAAGTTTCGTCATGGATGAGCTTTGATCAGACAAGAATTTTGTCAAATGTGCCTCCTGTTCCTTTTTCCAAGTCGTTAATATATCCATAATCTCATGTTTAAAATCTCGAAGTTCGTTGGTGGGAGATAACTCGTCACGCGGCCGCTTATGGCGTGAAGATATATTTACATTCTTGTACGGGCTGGTAGAAACTGATTGAGGAATGTCCGAGTCAGACGAAACTTGTGTTAACTTGGTGTTTGGCGCAGGCGTCATCGGCGGAGATCGCTGTATGCGAGACATTGCGAATGCAACTCAAACGCAAAGATGTGACAGAAACACTCGTTAGATGATATTCGAGTCAACGTAGTACGAGCTTTGCGCATGCGATGACACATACAAGGTCGCGATCGGCTAGAGCGGTCGTACAACGGTGGCTAGGCTCAGAGCGAGAGAGCAATTATGGCGACTTTCTTTATCTTGCACGGAGGCGGGACCACGCGTCGGCCGGAAGGTCAAAATAAAATGGATTTAGTATTTGAAGCAATATTAACCCTTTAAATTTAACACTTTTTATAAGAAATCAAATACACGTCCGCTCGCAGCAAAGGATCTGGGCGAAGGGTTTATTTATTTATATGATATGACATTTTATCATTTTATTATTATGACGTGACATTATTTTAAAATTTTAAGGAATTATTATGACAGCCTGACATTTTGTATAAATTTATTGCTATTTTTAGATATGTAATATTATTTTTAATGTTAATTACAATGTCTTTTCTCTTTCTTTTTTTTTTGCATGCCTTATGGTTAAATGTGGTGGAAGACCAATAATTGTTAGCTAATAAGATCTGCAAATGTATACCCATATTCGCAAATGAATAAATAAATATATAAATTAAAAAAATATTGGCAATCAATTGATACCTAGGGAGTAATTCAAGATATATATAAAGAGAAAAGAGGGATTCTTATCAACCCAAGAAATTAACAAGGGTTTGTGCCGAACTCTCTTCTCATTTTCACTGGTACTAACAAACAGGAAGACTATCATTCTGAAATGAACAGAACCAATTTTATGAAGTGGGTAACAGAAAAGTTCATCCCAAATCTGGAATATTCTTCCATAATTGTAATGGATAACGCGTCGTATCATTCTATTGCAAAAAATAAGGCTCCTACAACATCCAGCAAAATTGCGTAAATCAAATTATGACTGGAAGAGAACAATATTAATTTTCATCCGACCCTACGAAAACCAAATACCAGTTTATGAAATTGACGAGTTACTAATAATAATAATAATAATAATAATACGGGGAAACCCGATCCGGGTCTCCGTTGTCACGAGACTCGTGATGGTGAAACCGGCGCCGCACCGCTCGACACCCCTAGCCACTTGCACCGGTGTTGCCCTCTGCTGCTGGCTTGCATGCCTATAGTGGCTTATCAGGGGGCCCATCTAGTGAGTTGGCGAGTCACCGTCTGCCCATTGCATTGATGCTATTAGAGTATTCAGAGCAGACGCCGTTTTTCACCCATAGTTAGCAATATACCGGTCCACCAAACACCCATACCTATAGCCCATATATTAGAATCCATACGTAGCAATACTCCTACGCCTGCTGCGGCTAGTGCCGCTGTAGGTGTTCCACCCCACCTTTGATTAAAACTCTCGAAGGGCTTCTTCACGTTGGACCCATGTCTCCGTATAAGCCTCCCAAAGGGCCAGGTATTTTCTAATATAATATGTTAGAAAGTACCTGTGATAAGAGAAACATAATAATAATAATAAATAAAATAACTATTTGCCTCCACCAGATCCTAACTGACAGCGTTACTTAAGGTAACTGAAACCTTCAGTAAGTCCATCAGGATGGAGTTTGGTGTTGACAAATGTGCAGTTATGTATATAAAACGAGGCAAGGTTTTGGAATCTGATGGCATTGAACTTTCAGATTTCACAAGACTTAGATCTCTCTCTGCAAACGAAACCTATAAATATCTGGGTATGTCACAGGCATTAAGTATCACTCAGGACGGTATGAAACGGGAGTTGCGAGAGCGCATCTTTACCCGCTTGAAAAAAATACTGAAAAGTCTTTTATCAGGCGGTAACAGAGTGCGCGCCTGTAACGGTTGGGCCATGCCGATCCTTATGTACTCCTTTGGCATACTCAGATAGACACAAACGGAATTAGATGCCCTGGATAGAAAGGTCCGTACACTGTTGACTGCATACCGAATGCACCACCCGCGCTCCTCGGTAATGAGATTGTACATTCCGCGAAAGAGTGAGAGTCACGGTTTTTTAAATGCCAAGCCCTCCACAACCGTGTGCAATCTCAGAGAATATTTTCTTCGAACCGATGTGGGCGTGCATCGCGATGGAGACGCAGTGGATACGGGCTTTACCCTGCTTGCTCTGGCTAAACAGAACTGGCGCAAACCTGTTATACTTGGAACTGACGAGCGCAGTGATGTATGGAAAGGAAAAGCGCTGCATGGACGCTTTTTCCGGGCCCTGAATGTGCCCGACATAGATTTTCGTTCATCGGTGTCCTGGCTACGATTTGGCGATCTCTTCGCTGAGACCGAAGGTTTTGTCTGTGCAATTATGGACGAAGTTGTTATGACGAACAACTACCAGAGATATATCCTGAAGGATGGGACGGTTGACATATGTCGGGCATGTCACCAGCCCGGAGAATCTCTCAGATATTATCTCCGGTTGTTCTCGTCTTGCCAATGGAGAGTATTTGCATAGACATAACCAAGTAGACAGGATTGTCCATCAGCAACTTGCCTTGAAGTATGAACTTGTGGAATCTGAAGTGCCGTATTACAGGTATATGCCCGATCCAGTTCTCGAAAATGGTCGTGCTACTTTGTACTGGGATCGGTCTATCATCACTGATAGGACAATTGTGGCGAACAAGCCAGATATTGCGCTGATAGACCGATTGGAGCGCCGAGCAATGATCATCGATGTCACCATTCCGCATGACGGGAATCTTGTGAAAGCTGAAAAAGAAAAAGAGTTGTAATACCTGGACTTAGCTCACGAGATTGTCGACATATGGCGTGTGGACTCGGCGATCATTGTGCCGATAGTCATTACAGTCAATGGTTTAATACCTAAGAGCCTCGACCACAACCTACAGAGGCTCGCGTTAGATGGTTGGATCAAGTCCTTGATCCAAAAGACAGTACTACTCGACATGGCGCGTATTGTGAGGAGATTCCTCTCTCTGGGGCCCTAACCACCGGCAGCTTAGACCTTGTTCCCGATGTCGGTGGGTCTTTTCAGTTTTTATATTTTTTATATTTATATTTAAAAATGTAAATATTAGAAAAAAAAATGGAAATAAAGAGAATAACAATAATAATATTATTTATTTTTCTCTCAAAAAGGTATATAAGTACATTGGATTGTCACTATAATGAGTACAGGATGACTGAGCGAGCATGACTGCTACGCCTGAGCTCGCGGGTTCGATTCCCGCACAAGTCAAACATTTGTGTGCATGAACATGGATGTTTGTCTTGGTCTGGGTGTTTCTATGTATAATAAGTATGTATTTACAAAAAAAAGTATGTATGTATGTTTATCCATTGTCTAGTACCCATAGTACAAGCTCTGCTTAGTTTGGGCTAGATGGTGTTGTGTGTATGTGATAGAATATAATTATATTATATTATATATTATATAGTCGCAAGGCTGCCACCTTATCACTGCGACCTGAACCCAATTAAACTAATATGGTCTTTGGCAAAAAGCAAAGTGGCAGCACAAAATGTTGGGTCCAGAGATATAAAACAATTAACCGGAGAGGCTTTTGCTTCCGTAACTTCATCAGATTGGAAATCATGTTGTGACCATGTCAAAACGATTGAAAAGGAATACTATGAAAGAGGCCCCAAGCTATATAAAAGTATAGAAGAATTAATTATAAGAGTTGGTGATAATAGCAGCAGTGAGTCTGAGACAGAATCAGAGGACTCCTGTCTGCCAAATACTTCTCGCCAATATTCTCCTGAGGAGATAGATGACAACATGTCTGGTGTCGAATATTTAGATTTTGTCGTTGGATGACTAATTTTATAAAATAAATATTTCACTAAAACTATTTTTTTGTTATTCTATTTAACCACAAGCTGTAAAGTAGTTATGTGAAGTACTAAGTTACCTTAGAATCATCACAAAAATAATGCCAATATTACAGTAATTAGCAAGTATCAAAACCAGTTATTACATAGTATTGGGGATACCCGGTGAATGACAGTGACGCCCTCATTTTTTGTCTTCTCTTTATAGACACTCATTAATCATCTATCATTGTCATATATTAGTATTTAAGAAGATACTGGTTTTATATTTTATGCTGATTTGTAGCTATTTTGAACAATCGATCAAGCACCGATTAATTTAGACATCGTGGGTGTTGTCTTTCTTAAAACACTAAAACATTCTTATGTAAATATCTTGAAATCTATGTAAATCTAAACTAAAATCGATTCATAAATAACCAAATGACAAATAAAATAAAAATATGATTGTTTTTTTTTACTGACTGATCTCATAAAGTTTTATAGTTTAACATTTTTCACAATAACAATTTTATATACTATTGACTTTGGAATTTAAGCAGTAAACGTGCCGTTAGACATGTAAAACAAAATGCAAGTATTTTGCATTATAATATTTTTGTTCTACATTGGCACGACCCAAACTTCAATATACGGTAATATAGAGAAAGCAGATTACAAATTGCTGCGAAGAAACTTTCGCGATGCCCGTATGAACGACATAGAGCATGAACAGAAATCAAGCGTACCACTGTACCTTAGGCCAAAAGATGATAAGGTATCTGGTACTAAACACTCTGAAGTATTAAAAAAGCTAGAAGGCATGAAGAACATCTAAAACATGGACAAAACATATTATGGTCGAAGCTCGCAGATCCGAAAAGTGGCAAAGAATATTATCAAATGAATCTAGTCTTAAATCATGTTAAACGTAGAAATCGTCAGTTTCAAATAAACACCAGAAGAGAAGTTCAGGAGGACAGTTCAGAGAGTAGTAGCTCGAGTGTTGAAATAAAAGATTGGAAGGAAGACTTTAATGATCAATGGTTGAAGAAAAAGATTGAGGCAGTCAAATCTACGGATGGACGTGGTGATGTAGTCAACATGATGGCAGCTAGTAAGTATACCTCTGAAAGAATAAAGATATAGTATATACTTATATAAAAGTGCATTTCACTACTATTTGCCATCCATGACGTCCATCTCAAGACGAATATTTTCGGTCGGTATTTTCTTTTTCTTATTTCATACAAATTAGATAGCAAACATATCCTATTGACACTTTCAACACCAGTAATATTACTAGCGTTGTTGAACGCTGAAAGAAAGGAGTCACTGCATGGCATATCTAAGGAAACTAAAATTACTTACTGCAGGAACACAACATAAGTTTGTACTGTTTTATGTACGATGAAGAACTTTCCAAAGCTCCGCTCTCAAAATTGTCTTGCAGGGGTATGAAGATCTTAGTTATCAAACTTCAAAATAAATCTTCTGTCACTAAAATTCGGCTTAATCTCCGTTATGAATTTAGTAAGTAAAGTATTTCCATTATGCCTTATAAGACTATAAGGCGTTGGAAATACTTTTTTTTCACTTATCTAGACAGATAACTTCCTATTATACTGCCGTCATAAGAAATAAGACGTACTAACATTTGATTAGAAACTGAATTATACGTATTTAGAATCATTAAAAAAAGACACATCTGCCAGTATTTTTATAATAAATATAAAAAGCATAATAATACAAGTAAACAATTATTCTATTTCGCTTTGCATATTTCACGGACCATGGGGAGTTCCCTGCGGTGATCCTAACCAACACGACATGCCATGAGGCACCTGCATGTTGGCATCCGAATGTGACTCCGAATACCGCATCTATCGGGGCGACAGCTTCTGCGGAAAAACTCAGTTCGTGTGCTGCGCACTAGAACTAACCAACTATGACTTGTACGAAGGCTTTGACATCTCATTCGCCGACACAAGTTTCTCTACCGACTCTGCAGAAAGGAAAAATAGAGATAGAGGTTTAAAACAAACTAATAAAAGAGGGAAGGAGCGTGCAAATAAAAAGCGCATGAAAGAGAGAAGAAGATGAAAGCGACAAATGAAGAAAAATATAAGGCGGATAGTACACGAGATTAGAAAGATCTTAAACAGATCATTCAGGAATGCGACACGTCATCGACAGAACAGAGAACAGAACTTCTTAAAAAATACATAAAGGATTTGAAAAAACAATATAAGGAAGATCGCAAAATTATCAGAGATGTTCACACAAATGATATGGAGAAGGTTGACAATGCATTGCTACAAATATTGAATCATATTAAAGACTTGAATAAAAACTTTCTGACTAATGGCACATTTAGAGACATCGTCGTTAATGGAACTATTTCTAAAAGCGGAGCACGAATGTTGGCGCAGGCGTACCCAGAGTGGGTATACCAGCACTCGGCTGGTGAGTCCCACACGCCCCGCCGGTGCCGTCCCCTAGCCGGCGGGTAGTGCACCAAGCATTTTTCCCTGGGAATCAAAAAAAAAAAAAAAAAAAAAAGGCTTTCCCAGAGTTAAAAAGTACCTGCACGGCAAACTGAGGCGATATGGCGCAGGACTGGCGGGTATGGAGACTAATGAACAGAACGATTATCTCGAATATACATATATTGATATTGAGTACAGAGCACTTTATTATTGACAAATAAAGATATAACTGTTGTTGTTCTGATCTTTTATTATTACTGTTCTAAGACTCGGGATTTATTGTTAACAAAGTTTTACATATAGATCACAAGATGCAGTGATTAGATGTCATTTTACTTAAAGTTATTTGCAAAGAAAACCACATTATGATAGACTAACCTCTAATGCGTAACGCCTCTTTTGCGAAACTACGCAAAGCTGTAACAACGCACCCGGCCGAAATCGTGCGATTACTCCGCATTCATTAAAACTACGATATCTCTAAAACTACGCATTGTAGCTCGACAAATGTCGAGCTATGTCATTGAAATTGTTATGAAATAAGCTATCTGATTATCTATAGTTTAGTACAGTTTTATTGTGAAATCTGTTATTGATTCGAAGTTGAAAGTAGGGTGAGCTACTTTTTTTTTTTTTGTAAAAAAGTCGTCATATTAATAAAATAAAAGCATTTTTATCGAAAGTTATTATATTATTTACATAATAACACATTATGTTACAATAATCAAGTGAAATAACAAACATCTCCATACATATTTTACACACTGCAAGCTAAACAAAAACTCGGGTCAGGTAGTTGACCCGTACGCCGAACAAAAAACAAGGGTATGTTTACACATTCATTCTGCGATCTTTGTGAGCCAAGTGGCTAACAATAATATCTTGTTACATAGTTTGGTAAACAATCTTATCGCAGGCAAAGTGTTAGCTGTTAAAATTGATTAACTTACGAACTATGACTCATAATGTAAACACTTGAAAAAGAGCTCTGAGAAAGACCCTTTTATAATTCTTATCACAGAGCAAGTACTATTACATTTATTTGAAATCTTATTTTACTAACCACATGATGATGATATTTACTAATGGGAAAATACAACACAAGGCCATGTTGCCTAGCAAAATCATTAACAAAATCAACAAATAAAAAACAGAAAACAAGGCAATTTCAGTAAGAATTCCAAGTACACAATACAGAATACAACCTGATGTCACATCTGAACAACAAAATAAAAATATAATGAAAATGAATCGATTTTCAAACAGAGGTACCAATTTAAAATTATAATATTATATTAAAGGTAATTACTTTTTTAATATATAAATCTAAGCTGTTATTTTCCTTAATAAAAAAATATTTTCAAAATTTATATCAATTCACCAATGAAACGAACAAAGGTCCCGTCCAAAAATAAATATATAATATACAATATAACCAAAAAAAATAAAAAGATAAAAAAATAATATATAATTTAACCTCGCCTCGTTTAAATCTCGTCGGTCAACACTTTTGTTTTACTGACCATTGTCCTTTACTGAGTACGAAACACAAAACAAGATGGCGGCTTGAATGTCATAAACGGAGATGCGATTTTCGATTACATTTCAAATATTTACATTATTTTATCGAATTTCACTAATAAAATGCCTAATACATACGTAGTAACGTATCTAAATCATGTTTCTAACAAAATATTGTCGTCATTAGTGTATTTTCTACTCACAACAAATAGAAATGTGCCAGCGTGATGCGCAAATTTCGAAACTATGTTTCGTAAAATAATAAATTCTGTCTAAAATCTTTACCCAATACGCAATGCAGCGATTAAAAACTGTTTAGTACTTAGTCGTCCATGGTATTTATATAACAAACACTTCACATTGAATAACACCCTTCCTCAATAACATTTATAAAAACGTAATGAAGGCGTCACTCAAAGCGTCTCCACAGATTAAATTGAGTGTAACATTCCGTAACAAATTTTTGTTGAATGTATAGCATGTGATATTGTATGACTTTCTTATTCGTTTTCCTACAATTTGTGTAAGTTAGAGTACGAAAGGTATACCCAAGACTGGCAATATTTGGTATTAAATACGAGCATCTGTAAGAAATCTCCTGGAGATTTCTTACAGATGCTCGTATTTCTTATAGATGCTTTTTGACATAAATCTCTAGGAGATTTAGTTACGGTTAAGGGGTTCAAGTTCAAGTTCAAGTTCTTTATTTTGTGTCCATAGGTTTTACAAGGTGTTATGTTATAAAATACAGTAACCATCTATGTCCCGCCGAAAGGCATACAAAATTGTAATTGCAACAAATATTGCAATAATAAATCAATAGTAAATATTATAAAATTACACATTAAAAATTAAAATAGTCAATATGTTACTAAAATTAATAATAATAAATTAGAGCTTATCGTTAATAAACTCATTTACTGAGTAATAAGCTTTATCTTTCAACATGTTGGCTAGTTTATGTTTGTATTCGTTAAATGTTTTACTATTTTTTAAGTCCTTTGGTAATTTATTATATAGTTTAGGTGCCATTGCGTATATACTTCTATGTAAAAACTTTGTTTTACTTGGCAACATGTGTAATTTATCAGAACGACGTTGACTCTCTATAGACTTATACAGTTTTAGATTATTTTTTACAAAGACGCATACTTCGTAGATATATAACGAGGGCAAAGTCAAAAGTTTCAATTTTTGAAAATGTGGTTTACACGTGTCCGTTCGTTTTAGTTTGCAGATGGCTCGTATGCATTTTTTTTTGGGCAATAAATGCATCGTCATTATTTATTTGGGGAAGCATGTATATGAATATATGAACTGTATCCATTAAATTGTGAATTACATATCCCCTAAAAATTTAAGCCAATAACAAAATTAGAATATACTTATCAATAGTGTAAGTCAATGTAAGTAGTTATTCTTAAATCTGTGTACCTATGCTGAAATCTCTAACATATATTTTTAATGGTTCTGAGTGTATCGTATGACATCCCTGTGTCGCATATGCACCAAAGTTGGAACAACTATTTGTGGAACACAAATTACTATCCAATTGTGTTTAATAATATACATAATATGTATGCCTATATTGGAAACAATAGCTAGGCGATTAAGTAAACATTTGTAGTTATTGAGTATAATAAGTAGCTTATTTGGCTTGGCTATGAGTGTAGCACTATCATCTATGCCAATATTTGCATTTATTTTTCTGCACTAAGTATAATCCCTGTATTAAACTTTAACTAAAATAATTCAGCTCGCGGATCGTTCGGTGGGCTTCAGGGCCTCATAAAGCAATAAATACATGTACAATAAACTACAAAAAATGTGTAAAGTCCGTGACGAAACCGATTTTATTTTCGAACTTATCCCAAATTCACAGTACCATTCGACAAATCATTTTTTGCGAGCATTCGCAATGGCGCCGTTGAACAACTTTATTGTGTTTTTATCTTTAAAACCCACGTCGGTTGGCATATATGTTTCTAAATTATTGCCCCGCTGCGGCAATGGCACCGAATCTAAACTTATAGTTGTGGAATTTCGCTCTGACATTTTTTTACTGAATAACCCATACAGTTCTTAAGACAAAGAGCTAGTAATATAAAATATACCATCTTCTCCATATTGGATAAGTTACTATACTTATTTCTAAAGACAATCAGTATATCTCTACTATTAGGTACCTAAATTACCGTTTTTCTGCTTCTAATATATAGATAATACAACAGTCAGCTACAAAGGCTCTTTATATTTCAAGGCAAGACTGTATAACATATGTATACAGTATTTTATAACTTCTTTAATTTACACTCTATATCTATACTAATATTATACAGAGGCAAGATTTGATATTTTATTTGTTTGTTTGTAAAAATGGAACTAAGAAAATAATCAACCGATTTAAAAAAATATTTTACTATTAAAATCCTTTTTTTATGTGAGGGAATGCTTTGAATCCATGGTAATCCTTAGAGCAAAATAGGGTCCATGGTGCCGCACCCAGAGTGAAACCCTCCAAGACAGCGCACTCCTGTCGGATCCGAGAGTCAATAATCCTTTGAAAGATCTTCATGGTGTGGGACATGACCTTTATTCCGCGGTTAATACCACACTTTTGCACCGAGCCCTTACCTTTGAAAACTGGAGTTATGATACTCAGTCTCCATTGGTTCGGGATTTTTCCGGTCAGGCCAAGTCAGGTCAGGTCTTGCGGTTAAAAAGGTTTGTTAGAATGCTCACACCACAAGGACCCATCGCCTTCCAGGCCTCGATGGAGACTCCATCGGTCCGACAGCTTTCCGATTCTTCATGTAACGAAGGGCCGTCTGGACTTCCTAAGGCGCTATCGGGGGCACTAGTCCTAGGTTTGGCGGCAAGTCTGGTGTCTGCAGCTCTTGGTGCTGCTTATTAAGCAGCTCGTGGAAGTACGTGCGCCATCTCTCCTTTACCGCAAGGTCCTCGCATAATAGGCTGCCCCCAGGATCTTTCACACAGCGGCACTTGGAGATGTCCTGTGCCGCTTTGATCCTGGAACGTGCCAACTTATATATGAGCTTCTCCCCTCAGGCGATTCCAGCTTCTCATAAAGAGGTTCCAAGTGGTCCCGCCTGGCTCTGGCTACAGCTCTCTTAGTGGCACGTTTGGCAGCCCTGTATGCATCGCGATCTTCAGGAGATCTGGTCGCTTTCCACGTTTTGTAAAGGGCTTTCTTCACCTTTATCTCCCTCTGGACTGTGTCGTTCCACCACCATGTCTCTTTGTCACATTTGCGGCTGCCCTTTGAAACGCCCAGCACCACCCGCGCCGCCCCAGTGAATTCTGTCTCATTGGTCTTGGACTGGTTCGCCATCGGCACCAGCGCACCTGTCGCCAATAATCGAGGCGAACTCGTTGGACTTGACTTTGTCAAGCAACCACCACCGGATTTGACGCCGGCAATACTCTACACGTCTAGGTCGGGGCCTTACGCAGAGATCCATGACAAGGAGACAGTGTTGCGCAGTGAGACTCTCTCACTCTCTCACCGGGTATGACCTTGCAGTTGGCTACCTTACCGAAGTGGTGTCTCCTAGTGAGCAAGAAATCGATCTGGGTAGCGCCTCGATCGCTTCGGTAGGTGATGAGGTGATTTCTTTTTTAATGTCAGCAGCCACACACGTTCTAAGGATATTTTCCCCTTCTTCGTTGCGTCTGCCGTACCCAAAGACACCGTGAAAACGTTTAAACTCTTCACTCCCTTCACCCACGTGACCGTTCAAAGCGCCACCCAAAACGGTCCCCTGTGACAACGAGAAACCGTGAAGCAGTCCATCAAGCCGATCCCAGAACGACGTCTTTTCGGCGTCAATACAACCGGTCTGTAGGGCGTAGGCACTTATCAGGTGGGTTATAACCCATTGATATAATATACCCCATTGATAAGCACCCGCACTGACATCAGCCGTTTGCTAACGCGGTTCACCTCCAAGACGTCGTCCTGCAACTCGCCAGACAGCACCACAGCCACCCTGTGCCTTCCGCTAGGTGCACCCGTATGGAGCTGACGGAGGAGGGGCTCCGGCAAGGCGTTAGCTACGCAGGCGTCCTCCAGCGGGCCACACAGGCCATGAAAGGCAACCTCACCGAGATGGGCCTCGCTGGAGGCGTCTTCTTTAAGGTTGCCGCCACTGGGGCCAGAATCTTAGAGGTCCCAGGTGCCACCTCCGGCGATAAGGCGGACAGGGTGGCCGAAACAATTCGGTCACTCTTCACGCCTGAGGAGGTCAAGGTCTCCCGCCCGGTAAAGTCCGCGGAAATGCGGATAACCGGGTTGGACGACTCGGCCTCCTCCGAGGATGTCGCCGCTGCGGTGGCACAAGCCGGAGCCTGCCCTCAGGCGCAGTTCAGGGTAGGGGAGATGCGCCGCGGCGAGAGTGGCCTGTGCACGGTCATGGTGCGCTGCCCCATCGCCGCGGCGAAGAAGGTGGCGGCCGGCCGTTTGCTGGTCGGGATGGTCTCGGCTCAGGTGAATCTCCTGGAACCGAGGCCTAGGCGGTGCTACCGCTGCCTCGAACCGGGGCACGTGAGGCAGCAATGCACCGCACCGCAAACTGACCGCAGCGACCTCTGCTATCGCTGCGGTCAGCCCGGCCACAAGGCCGCCGCCTGCTCCGCCGCAAAACCTTCCTGCAGCCTCTGTTCTGCTGCAGGAAAGCCGGCGGAGCACCGGATGGGGAGCAAATCTTGCTCCCCACCGAAACGACGTAGGGCCAGAGGGGCGGTCGCCGGGACTCCGGCCGCCCCGGCCCCGTCCCAAGCAGGGAGCAGTACGGAGGCGATGGACACGTAATTAATTATGGCCCATCGCCTCCTACAGGTGAATATTAACCACTCCGCCAGGGCGCAGGATATTTTGCTGCAGCACATGGCGGAGTGGTTAATAGACATCGCCGTGGTCGCCGAGCCTTACTGCGTCCCCAGCCGACACAACTGGTTTGGGGACCTCGGGGGCTCGGCGGCCATTGTCTCGTCCGGACCCTCGCTCCTGGTGATGACAGACAGAGGCGAGGGATATGTATGTGTTGATTGGGAGGGAACCGTCCTGATCGGGGTGTACTTCTCTCCAAACCGGCGCCTCGCCGAGTTTGAGCAATTTTTGGGCGCGGTGGGGACCGTTATTAACCGGTACCCATCGCGTCCGATCGTGGTGGCGGGGGACTTCAATGCCAAATCAACGGCTTGGGGATCCCTTGTCACCGACGCTCGCGGCGACGCGCTGGAGGAGTGGGCGATTGCGACCGGTCTCGTGGTTCTTAACCGGGGATCGGTCGCCACGTGCGTGCGCTGGCAGGGCGAGTCCATTGTGGACATTTCGTTCGCAAGCCCTGCCGTAGCGCGCCGCGTCCGGGACTGGCAAGTGCTGGTCGAGGCGGAGTCACTGTCGGACCACCGCTACGTGCGGTTCGACATCTCCGCCTCGCCGGCGATCCCGGACGATCGCCCGAGGAGAGGGTACACCCCGTCATCCCCACGATGGGCGTTGAAACGTCTCGACGTAGACGTGCTGGTGGAAGCCTCCATCGTCCAGGCCTGGACCCCGATGGGTGAAGGGCCTGTGGAGGTTGAGTCGGAGGCGGAGTGGTTCCGGGGCGCGATGACGCAGATTTGCGACGCGTCGATGCCCCGGGCCAGTGCTCGACCTCCAAGGCGTCAGGTGTACTGGTGGTCTGACGACATTAGTCAGAAACGCGCCGCTTGCATTGCGGCGCGTCGCCAGTACACTAGGTACCGCCGACGCAGGCGGTACCGTGACCCGACCGTGGAGGCACGGCTGCGGGGCGAATACGTACAGCGGAAGCACGCCCTGCAGTCCGCCATCAGTGAGGCCAAAACCCAAAGATGGGAAGAGTTCCTTGGGACTCTCGAGGCAGATCCGTGGGGCCGCCCGTACAAGGCGGTCAGGGGCAAGTTGCGCCCCTGGGCCCCACCGGTCACCGAGAGTCTCCAGCCCCGGCAATTAGAGGAGGTGGTCTCCGCTCTCTTTCCTTCGAGAGCGGAGCACACGCCTCCCGAAATGGCGCCGCCCGATATTGAGGAGGGCGCCAGAGGTAACAATGGCGGAGCTCGGCGCGGCAATGGTTCGGCTCCGGGGCAAAAACACCGCCCCGGGGCCGGACGGAATTCCTGGCCGCGCCTGGGTTTTGGCCTACGATGCCCTAGGGGACCGGCTCCTCAGGCTGTTTAGCGCCTGTTTGGAGTCGGGACGGTTCCCTGCCATGTGGAAGACGGGTAAGCTGGTCCTCCTGAGAAAGGAGGGCCGCCCCGCGGACTCTCCCTCCACGTACCGCCCCATAGTGCTGTTGGGTGAGGTGGGCAAGCTCTTTGAGCGTGTAGTGTTTGCCCGCCTCTCCAGGCACCTGGTGCGGGTGGGCCCCGACTTGTCCGAACATCAGTTCGGATTTCGAGAGGGCCGATCGACGATTCACGCGATCAGTCGCGTCAAGGCCCTCTCGGAAGAGGCGGTCGCCTCGCGCGGGGTGGTGTTGGCGGTGTCCTTGGACATCGCCAACGCGTTCAACACCCTGCCGTGGGCGACTATTAGGGAGGCGCTCAGATTTCATGGGGTGCCTCCCTATCTGCGCCGAATAGTCGGGGACTACCTGCACCAGAGGAGTGTGTTCTGTGTGGGGCGGAACGGAGAGACGTTCCGGAGGGAGGTGTCGTGCGGTGTTCCACAGGGATCGGTTCTTGGACCGATCCTGTGGAACATCGGCTACGACTGGGTACTGCGGGGCGCCCTGCCCCCGGGCGTCTGCGTAACTTGTTACGCCGACGACACGCTGGTCACGGCCCGGGGAGAGGATTACGGGGCAGCTGCCCGTCTTGCCACGGCAGGGGTGGCCCTGGTTGTCGGTAGAATTAGGATGTTGGGACTGGAGGTGGCGCTGGAAAAGTCCGAGGCCCTGTTATTTCATGGGCCTCGGCGGGCGCCGCCACCAGATGCCCACATCATAGTTGGAGGGGTCCGCATCGGGGTGGAGCCGAGTATGAAATACTTGGGGCTCCACCTCGACGGCCGCTGGAACTTTCGCGTCCATTTTAGCCGCCTGGCCCCCCGGTTGATGTCGGCGGCGTGAGCGCTTAGCTCTCTGCTGCCGAATATCGGGGGGCCGAGTGTCATCTGCCGCCGCCTCTATTTGGGGGTGGTGCGGTCGATGGCCCTCTACGGGTCGCCCATTTGCCGGCGCCCTCGATCGCCGAAACATCGCTCTCCTGAGGAAACCTCACAGGGCGATGGCGATCAGGGTGTCGCGGGCGTACCGCACCGTCTCCTTTGAGGCGGCGTGCGTCCTGGCGGCATCGCCGCCCTGGGATTTGGAGGCGGAGGTCCAAGCGTCGGTGTATCACTGGCGCGTGGACCTCCGGCTCCATGGTGAGGAACCCACTCACGGGGCGGTGGAGACGCGAAGGTCCCAGGCTCGACTGGTCCTCGAGGCCAAGTTGGGGGAAAGGCTGGCCCAGCCCCGCTACGGGGTGAGGACAGTCGAGGCTGTCCGTCCGGTGCTAAGGCAATGGACGGACAGACGGCGCGGACCGCTCACCTACCGGCTTACTCAGGTGCTCTCCGGACACGGCTGTTTCGGAGAGTACCTGTGCAAGATAGCCGGTAGGGAGCCGACAACTAGGTGTCACCACTGCGAGGAGTGCGACCGGGACACGGCGCAGCACACGTTGGAGGAGTGTCCAGCGTGGGCCGAGGAGCGCTGTGCCCTGGTCGCCGTGATTGGCCCCGACCTCTCGTTGCCGACCGTCGTATCCATGATGGTCGGCGACGACAGGTGCTGGGGTGCAATGAGGTCCTTCTGCGAGGCTGTCATCTCGCAGAAGGAGGCGGCGGAGCGAGGGCGTGAGGAAGATCCTTACGCCCCGGACATCCGCCGCCGGAGGAGGGGGCGCAGGAGACGCGCTTATGTCGCTCTCCTGCCCCCCACCTAAGGGTTCTGGGTGGCAAGGCCTCAGGGGACCCTGCCACCCATGTGTAAGAACCCATAGAGGGCGCGCGCGGTGTTCCCGCGCGCCTTCTAACGTCGGAAGGGGAGAGCAGTGAAATGCTCTCCCCCGGGGACGAGAGGAGGTCGGGTCCAATGGACCCGGCCGCCACCCACACGGGGGGGCCTGCTATGGATGAATCTTTTCAGACTCCCAACTGGCCACCCCCATTGGGTGAGAGAGGGAACACCCCAGGTTTTTTTAGTGGGTATACCAGCAGTCGGCTGGTGAGTCCCACACGCCCCGCCGGTGCCGTCCCCTAGCCGGCGGGTAGTGCATCAAGCATTTTTCCCTGGGAATCAAAAAAAAAAAAAAGGCGTTCCCAGAGTTAAAAAGTACCTGCACGGCAAACTGAGGCGATATGGCGCAGGACTGGCGGGTATGGAGACTAATGAACAGAACGATTATCTCGAATATACATATATTGATATTGAGTACAGAGCACTTTATTATTGACAAATAAAGATATAACTGTTGTTGTTCTGATCTTTTATTATTACTGTTCTAAGACTCGGGATTTATTGTTGACAAAGTGCACCCTTATAGATCAGCTTGTAGCCATTCCCAATAGACTGGGATCTGCTGCCTTTCCACCGAGTCTCCTGCAGGAACGCCACGACCACCCTCCGCCTGTGGAGTGTTTCGGCCAGTTCTCTCGCGCGTCCGGTTAGCGGGCCAATGTTCCACGATGCGAAACGGAGCTTTTGGGTTGGAGCTCGCGTCTTTAGCCGTGTCCGGCCCACTTGCCACAGGAGTCGGGCAGGGCTCCTGCGCGCCATTTTGTGGCGGCGCCCTATCTGTGGCAGAGTCTCTTCTTACACTTTCCTTTTTTGGTTTGGCTAATTTGGCTATTACAGAAGCGACTGCCGTCTGACCTCCAAACCCTAAAAAGGGAAAGCCTGCGCCAGAGCCTCGTCCGTTATCCGACAGGTGCACCGCTCGTAGGTGAGGTTGGCTTGGGCTCTGAAGATGTTAGTGGGACCCCTAAGCACCCGGCGTGCCCTACTAACATACCCTAATCTATATAAAACTAATTTTACGTGAACGAAGCCGCGGGCAAAAGCTAATCAATAATATTTTTGTCAATATTTGTGTTCATTGTTAGGTAGTGGCTATCCAGTTACGTTGTTTAATTCGTCATAATCTCAAGACGGTTGCTGTTTTTGGTAATTTAAGATAAACTTTATTTGACAAAGTCAAGAAAGTTTACATTAAAAATCCCATCATAATATTTCGATTTCTATAAAAAGTTGTATGAAACATAACAACGTTATTTATTTTCTACATACAAAACAACAATTTTGTGAGTGAATGCCTAATACAGGATGTAACAGAAAGGTGTGGTTATATTTATGGATCACATAATATAGTCCATGTACAATGGAAAACCGCGAGTATTAAATTTGTATACATTATTTTCACGAAGATATTGAATTTTCTTTTTTATCGACTTATAAATATCAGCATATTCTAACCGATACGTAAACAACACTATACTGCATGCACGTGTATTTTGTTTCTAAGAATTACAAAAGACCCTAAACTCGACACTTTTTTGTTTACTTTTGCGATCTTAATAGCCATGGACTATTATACTGTGCCCCAGATGTGGATACCTATTCAAATTATTTATAATACAGCTGGTCGTTTTATCATAAATCGGTGATTGTATCAAATCCCATTAAGATTTCGCAACATCTATCCCCATAGATGTTGCGAAATCTTAATGGGGAGTTGATGCAACGGACACAACTATGCATCAATAAACAAGGTGAGATATTAAAAAACTGGCTGTAATAAATATTTTAATAAGAACATGTTTATAAAAATTAATAATCATAAAGTGTTGGCTTAAAACTGTGTGATAAAGTGATATTAGTGTCGTATATCGTACCGGCTTATTCCCGTGCGATCCAAATCACCAGATCCTCTTCTATTCTTGTTTTAAAGAACATTACTTCGCTTTCGGCTAATTACTAAACCGCGGGAACGTTACAAGCCTTAAAAAAAAAAGACAAACAATACGGTATTTTCGTATCGCGCCGGCCATCTTTTGTAACTAAGAATCAATGACCTTTAGTTGAAAGGATAAAAACGATAGTGATGTAACTCGTTTTATATCAATATTTAAATTACAAATAACTAAAATGATTGAAATTACCATAAAAATTAAAATTCGATATTTTGATATAGGGCTAGGGCACATAGGTTATTTATCAGATATACATAACGACCCTAAAATATGACCACAACTTTCTGTTACACCCTGTATAATACAAAGCCTTTTTTAATACTCTTTATTACCTGCTTTGGTTGACAAAAACCGAAAAGATAGTTTTTATCATTTTTGTCATCTTGTTCAACATCCAGTCATAGAATAATAATATGGATGAATGGATGATAAAATTTTTGCAATTAAGTAGTTGCGAATTGAACCTAAATTTTAATCCAAATTCCATTGATTCACAGTGATCTACGTACAACAAATAACTGTAGGGATAGAACGAAAATCTCATTCCAAAACTTGTAACCGCACGAAAAAATGTACAATAAGTTTAATTGATTTTTTAGTTATAGTTACTTCATAGTTCGGACTGCTTAATGAAAGAATTTAGGGCAATCAAGAGGTTACCTACCGAAATTCAGGACAAACTTCGGTATTTACGTTTCATAGTAGGCCTTCTATTACTCCATGAGGTGAAGTCATAAGCTAACGTAAGATAATTTTAAGCTCTTATATGAAAAGAGTTTTCTTTTTACAATAAAACAAATACAATACTAGCTTTTGCCCGCGGCTTCGCTCGCGTAAAACTAGGTTAAGTTATGTTCCTGGGGACTCTCGAGGCAGATCCGTGGGGCCGCCCGTACAAGGCGGTCAGGGGCAAGTTGCGCCCCTGGGCCCCACCGGTCACCGAGAGTCTCCAGCCCCGGCAATTAGAGGAGGTGGTCTACGCTCTCTTTCCTTCGAGAGCGGAGCACACGCCTCCCGAAATGGCGCCGCCCGATATTGAGGAGGGCGGTGCCGATGCCGGGGCGCCAGAGGTAACAATGGCGGAGCTCGGCGCGGCAATGGTTCGGCTCCGGGGCAAAAACACCGCCCCGGGGCCGGACGGAATTCCTGGCCGCGCCTGGGTTTTGGCCTACGATGCCCTAGGGGACCGGCTCCTCAGGCTGTTTAGCGCCTGTTTGGAGTCGGGACGGTTCCCTGCCATGTGGAAGACGGGTAAGCTGGTCCTCCTGAGAAAGGAGGGCCGCCCCGCGGACTCTCCCTCCACGTACCGCCCCATAGTGCTGTTGGGTGAGGTGGGCAAGCTCTTTGAGCGTGTAGTGTTTGCCCGCCTCTCCAGGCACCTGGTGCGGGTGGGCCCCGACTTGTCCGAACATCAGTTCGGATTCCGAGAGGGCCGATCGACGATTCACGCGATCAGTCGCGTCAAGGCCCTCTCGGAAGAGGCGGTCGCCTCGCGCGGGGTGGTGTTGGCGGTGTCCTTGGACATCACCAACGCGTTCAACACCCTGCCGTGGGCGACTATTAGGGAGGCGCTCCGATTTCATGGGGTGCCTCCCTATCTGCGCCGAATAGTCGGGGACTACCTGCACCAAAGGAGTGTGTTCTGTGTGGGGCGGAACGGAGACACGTTCCGGAGGGAGGTGTCGTGCGGTGTTCCACAGGGATCGGTTCTTAGACCGATCCAGTGGAACATCGGCTACGACTGGGTACTGCGGGGCGCCCTGTCCCCGGGCGTCGGCGTAACTTGTTACGCCGACGACACGCTGGTCACGGCCCGGGGAGAGGATTACGGGGCAGCTGCCCGTCTTGCCACGGCAGGGGTGGCCCTGGTTGTCGGTAGAATTAGGATGTTGGGACTGGAGGTGGCGCTGGAAAAGTCCGAGGCCCTGTTATTTCATGGGCCTCGGCGGGCGCCGCCACCAGATGCCCACATCATAGTTGGAGGGGTCCGCATCGGGGTGGAGCCGAGTATGAAATACTTGGGGCTCCACCTCGACGGCCGCTGGAACTTTCGCGTCCATTTTAGCCGCCTAGCCCCCCGGTTGATGTCGGCGGCGGGAGCGCTTAGCTCTCTGCTGCCGAATATCGGGGGGCCGAGTGTCATCTGCCGCCGCCTCTATTTGGGGGTGGTGCGGTCGATGACCCTCTACGGGTCGCCCATTTGGGCCGGCGCCCTCGATCGCCGAAAGTAGTTGAAATATAGGGCATCCAGATCACAGAGTGATCTGGATACCCTATATTTCACTATTCGAAACGATACTTCTAATCAAAATCATTCTATATTTTTACTATTCGAAATGATACCTCTAATCAAAAATATTCTATACTTCACTATTCGAAACGATAAGTACTTCTAATCAAAATCATTAATATGAATAAGGCTTTATTTTTTTATATTCTTTGACTCGAAGTCTATCATAGGTGTAAAGAGAGTATAAGTAGTAGATAGTATAAGTAAATGGAGATCCATATTATGTAGGTACGTTTAATATAACAACAAGGTATCTCGTTTAATTCTCGAAACGAGACTTCTAATCAAATTTCAAAACAACGAGACTAATGTACTTACAATAAATTCATTTTGAAAAAATATTTCGTCAAATATCTTTTCAACATACTTATATGATACGAATGAATATAGGTACATATTTTATTAATGTTCATACTTATAAGTTGTCAAAGGTGCTAGCTTGTTTACAATATTCCTATTAAGGAAACGGAACGCATTCCATCCCAAGTTCGCACACTGCACCCATCATGTGCCTCTGTAACTATGCAGATATATGTATCTACTTATGTTTATATGAGACTCGCTACCATCGAAAGTGATTCAATCATGTATTCTGTTTATAAAATATTAATTGATACATGCCTACTCAAAAGGTAACTATACCAACTTTAAGGCAAATAATGTGACATTGAATGAGTTTAAAAGTAAGCAGGTACTTACTTAAAATAATAGCTTTCTTTGATAGACAATTTGTGATTAAGATGTTAATTGAAAGTCAAATTTTAGTTGAATCTGTTTATTGTCAATGTAATATTAATAACATTTCCTTTATCAATAGATTTGCGTATTACTAGTTAAACAAAATGTCTAAAATACGTAGTTATATGTATGTAAACTATAAAGAACATTAACTATACTATTTTCTTTAACATTTTATTTACCATATCTTTAGCACACATGTATATATCATCACCAAATATATTTTCAACAATATGTTGGGCACATACATCAGCATTACAGTTACACTCACAACATTTAGATTCATTAAATTTTCCAGCATCAAAGATTTGAATACGTATTATTTTACCATGTGGACCCTTTACAAACTTTTTAACATACGAATACGTAATTTCACTTCCCGTCTTTTATTATTGATGTTGCTAGCGCTGCTATTGGTTCTAACTTCAAATTCGGATGGTCTATCCCTCTCTAGTGGGACAGACAAAGGTGGTGACATCGGAGAGTATGAGGAGAACGGTATTTCTCTCTCCAAATACTTCTTTACATTTTGACGTAATGTTTGTGCTGTCGGATTTAGTGCGTATGATGGAGGGGAGATGAAAAGATCGCCGGATTCCTAAAAACAAAAAAAAAATGTAAGTACCTACTTATATAAAATTATGACTGATTATCTAATCTATTACAAATTAATAATCATAAAGACTTCAATTCTATAATATAATAAATATAATTAAGTAATAAAAAAAAGGTTCTGATTTACTTACCGACATTATAGATGAAGAAATCTTAAAAGAATGATATTTTTTTCGGTTGTACTGGTTTTATGCCTGTTCACATTTCATATATTTTCTTATTAAGGTTCAAAATAATAAGATTAATTAAAACTTCTGTTATTACACAGAAATATGAGAGTTCGACTCGTCTTACGTACACATGACTATGAGTTGCATGCGAGCGTGCAAATCGTGGCGTTTATTTCATCGGCTACATTTAATCTGAAAATAAACTTTTCATTGATGCTCATTAAATTTGTAGTTTCATATTTCTTATTTATATACATTAGATTCAAAATCGGTTAACGTTTGTCTGTTAATATCACTAAAACAAAAACGTAGCGTTTTGCACGCTCGTGTACCTAAGTAATTATTATTGTAAATTTTTGCAAGAAAGCAATTTTACAAATTAGGATGTAATGACGTGATTTTAGCTCTATAAAATCAGCTCACACGTTAGTCTCCGTCACAAATCCTCTCTGGAACGAATCAACAACGAATCGACAATCTCGAGTTGAAATTCACCAAGCTACTATCTATTCATCAACAATGTAAGTACTCATAATTAAATTCTAGTATTAAATTGTTATATAACATAACATATTCATTTGAATAATATGTATTCCAGTATTAAAGAGTTCATTAATATTGCCTCGATAGTTCAGCGGTAGTGTATACGACTGCTATGTATGAGGCCCCGAGTTCGATTCTCGGGTCAGGCAAAGTGTCACGGAGTCTGGAATAGGCTCGCCCGGTAGGAGGCTATAGGCTCGCCGCCTATTATGTGGGACTGAAAAAAACATAGTTGGCGAGATGTGGGTGTACACGTATATATGTACAGATGTGTAATACACCTCTGCCTGCCCCTTCGGGGATACAGGCGTGAGTGTATGTATGTATGTTTATGTAATACCTATTGATTAGTTAACACGCTCAGGTCAGATACAATGATGGGCTTTTGTTACCCTCTACAGGTACTGCGTGTTGTGGGTTCGATTCCTGAACGGCTTAAATATTTGTTAATGATTAATACTTACTATGTATTAAAATATTAATTATCATTCTGTTTAGTGCAGTAGGTGAACAAACGACTTTCTGTACTGAATACATATAATATGATAGTTGTGTTGAGATGTAGGTGTTTGCGCATGTGATATTTGTGTAGGCAAATGCATTCATGATATAATTATATAATTTACTCTAGTGTGTGGTAACGTGTGTAAAATAAATAATAGAGAAAACATATAAAAATATTTTATCTTTTTATTTATTTCTAGCTTTTTATCTTTAAATAAATTAATCTTTTCAATAGTAAATCAAAAATAAATCAATTCATCTTACAATTATTTTGAAATTGATTGATTGATTGCAAGCTGTAATAATTTTATTATTTTGTTCCCAGGTCAAAGCTACTCGCCAATGACCTCTCCCTCTCTAGTGATGACTCCGAAGTAGAGGTGAAGGCGCGAGGAAAGTTAATGGAAAAAAAATCGAAGCGGGAAAGATCTGGCAAGTCGAATGAAGGGTCTAGTGCAAAGAAGTCGAAACCCACAATCCCTCCGGTCACACCACCAGCTCGAATTACAGCCGCTGAATTATTTGGCGAAGACAGCGATAGTGAAGGAAATGTCACCCAAACACAAAGCGCCAGCAAAACCGGTAATATACCGCCTCTTTATTCTTATTTTACGAGAAGATTGGCTAAGGGCTATTCTCGACAGATAAGCGAGACCAAAGCAGGAAAGTACTACGTGGAGGTAAAAATATACTACACGGATGAAATTAAAAATATTTCACCCATAAATAGATGGCGCTCTGCTATAACTACCATAAAAACTAAATTGGATGAAAATAAGGAGTCTTGGCAAATTATAAATGAATTCGTAAAGTCAACACATAAAGATTTTAAAAATTGCTCAATCACTCACTTGGGAACCTATGATTGATAATTGTTTTACTTTTGACTATTGTATAACTATTAATTATAAATAATTGTATCTATATTTATAATAAGAATAATAATTGTACCCACTTATGATAATATTTTGTACTTGTGTAACCTATTCATGATTATTAATAAATAATATCGTCAATTTTGTTTTTTTTTTTGTTCACAGTTACACATCTCAGCAACAATTTATCAAGATCTAGAAAGTTAATAAACTGTCAGAAATGTCAAATTTTAATACCAAGAAATAAATATGCCTATCATATGAGAACTAATATACACAAAGCAAATTGTTTATTAGATACGAAATTCAGAGATATCTATATTATTGCAACAGCGTTTAAAAACAGATTAATGACATACAAATTGAATGTCACTCAGGAAGACGAGTACCTCAGTCTAGAGGCGTTCCTGTGTGATCATCGAATAAATATAATAGAATTGATATATATGTCACTGAATGAACACAGTTGTATAAAATTGAATTTTGAATTGTTTGCCTATTTTATGCTACCAAAATCAGACGAAAAACAATTAAAATCGTTTAATACCAAGTATGATATTGTTTATAAGAACACTGATTTGAATGAATTATTAACGAAAGTAATGAATAAACTAAATAATAAATTAACCGAGTTTCAGCACTGTCAATCTGGTTGGACATTTATTTCTATGAATCATCTCGAAATTAATATTAATAAATACTCTCCCATGAGAGGTGGATCATATATAGAACTACCGTTAGCTATCAAATATTCTAAAAGTTGTATAAATATAAAAAATAAAGATAATTGTTGTTTTCTATGGAGTATAGTTGCTGGATTATATCCGGCAAAAATTAATGTATGTAGAACAAGTTCATATCCTCATTATTCATCTGTCTTAAATATTGAAGGAATGGCATTTCCTCCTACGATAAATGATATTAAAATGTTTGAGAAAAACAATGCGAACATTAGTTTAAATATATATGGTATACAAAATGATATTGTGACAGGACCACTTTATGTATCGAAAAATAGAAGACAAAATCATATTAATTTACTTTATATTGAAAACAATACCATTGGACATTATTGTTTAATAAAAGATCTGATACGTCTGGTACGACGTCAAGTCACTCATTACAAAGGTAAAGTTTATTTATGCGATACATGTTTACAACTATTTAGTAACGAAAAAATATATAAGTCACATAACTGCTCTAAGATTTTGTCTATTTTACCTGAAAAGAATTCAAAACTAAAATTTAAACATTATGAGAGGCAGCAAAAATTTAATTTTATAATTTACGCTGATTTTGAATGTTTGTTAATTAACTGTAATGAAAGTAACTCTTTGAATACTCAGAAACTAAAATTACATCAGCCCTCATGTTTCGCGTATTATATTTGTTGCACACATGACAATCAATTAAACAAGTATGTTACATACTGAGGTGCCGATTGTGTCAAAATATTTGTTAGATGTTTGATAAAGGACATCAAACGTATACATACAATTTTAAATAGAAAAAAGCCAATGACTCCTTTATCTGTAGAGGAAGAGAAGGATTATAGAAATTCTACTCTATGTCATATATGTAAACAATTATTATTTAATGATAAAGTTCGAGATCATGATCATATTACATCTGAGTACCGCGGGGCAGCACACTCCCATTGTAATTTGCTGTATAGAGTTTGTTCATTCATTCCTGTTGTCTTTCATAATTTGTCTGGATATGACTCACATTTATTCATTGAAGAGTTAGCAAATTATGAAGGCTCTATTAATATTATACCGAAAACGAAGGAAAAATACCTTTCGATAACGAAAGTAATAAAGACAGAAAAATATAATCACCCTATACAAATAAAGTTCATTGATTCTTTTCAGTTTCTCAGTTCTAGTCTTGATGCATTAAGTAAAATTTTATCAGAAAACGATTTTATTAACTTATCTAGAGAGTTTACCGATAAAAGACGATTTAATGCGAAAAAAGGTGTTTACCCATATGACTATATAGATTCTTGGTCCAAATTTGATGAGATTAGACTTCCCTCAAAGTCTTATTTTTATAACAGTTTAAGTGAGAAACATATAACTGATGAGGAATATTTACATGCTCAAAGGGTTTGGAATGTTTTCGAAGTTAAATCCCTTGGTGAATATACAGATTTATACATAAAATGCGATGTGCTTTTATTATGTGATATATTTGAAAAATTTAGAAACACAAGCTTACGTTACTATAAATTGGATCCAGCTTATTATATAACGTCACCGAGTTTAAGTTGGGATGCAATGCTTTTAAATACCGGCACTGAACTTGAGTTGATAAGTGATCTACAAATGTATGAATTATTAGAAAAAGGAATACGTGGTGGGTTAGCACAGTGTTCTCTCCGTCATGCTGTAGCGAACAATAAATATTTACCACATTTCAATGAGTTAGAACCAACTAGTTATTTAATATATCTTGATTGTAATAATTTATACGGCTACGCTATGATGAAAAAGCTTCCTACTTCAGAATTTAAGTTTTTGACTACAAAAGAAATTGATAACTTTGTAGTAAATAATGTGTCAGATGATAATGATTACGGTTATATTTTGGAAGTAGACTTGTTATATCCGAATTATTTAGATAATAAGCATAAAGACTTACCTTTTGCAGTTGAAAAATTAATACCTCCTTACGGGAAGTCAGCAAAATTGATTGCGAATTTTTATGATAAGTATAATTATGTAATTCATTATATTCACTTGAAAGAATGTTTAAAAAATGGTTTAATTTTAAAAAAGATTCATCGCATACTAAGCTTCAGACAAGAAAGCTTTCTCAAAAAATACATTGATCTGAACACATATCTTCGTCAAAAATCCAAAACAGCGTTCGAGAAGGACTTTTTTAAATTATTAAATAATGCCATTTTCGGAAAAACTATTGAAAATAAACGTAAGCAAGCTGATGTTAAATTATTAACGAAATGGAGAGATACCAGAAACAAAACGAATAAGTATCTAAGCGCAGAAAAATTAATAGCCAAACCAAATTTAAAAAGTATATCAATTTTTTCAGAAAATTTCATATCTGTGGAATTATATCGAGAAAAAGTTGTTTTAGATAGACCTATTTATATAGGATTCACAGTACTGGAATATTCTAAGCAACATTTATATAGATTTCATTATGATTTTGTAAAAAGTAAATACGGAAACAATGCTAAGCTGTGCTACACTGATACCGATAGTTTATTGTATTTAATTTATACGGATGATTTTTATCATGATATGCAGGAAGATCTTACTAAGTTTGATACCAGTAATTTTGCAGTAACTAATCCTTATCATATACCACAACATAATGCTAAAATTTCTGGATTATGGAAACTTGAGATGGGTGACGATTTAATTACAGAATTTGTCGGTTTAAGAGCTAAACTATATTTTATAAACAGTGCCAAGACTCAAATTAAAAAAGCTAAAGGTATTTCCAAATCCATTACTTGTGACCTGAAATTAGATGATTACATTAATGTTCTTTCAAACAATAAAGCATATAGACATAAATGAATATGATAAAATCAATTAAACATGTTTTATATACTCAACAAGTAGATAAACAAGTATTAGAAAGAAACGATGACAAAGTTCAAGTATTACAAGATCAAATTCATACATTACCCTGGGGTCACTGTGATTCAATGTTTTTAGATTATTCCAGTGACATGTAATATGTATCTAGTATTATAATTTCTAATAGCATTGTATACTGTTTTATGTGCATAAATTAAATGTATAAAATAATTACTAATCATTCTATTCTATTACGCTGTACTTATATACAAATGTTATGTAAAATATTAAATTTAGTTTATGAATTAAGTAATATAATAAATGTATACACGCATTGATTAATTGTATTATTTAAATTATCATTTCACCACCGTTATTTTTTAAATTATCATTCAAGAAAAGAATAAGATTTGTTAGTGTAAATATAAATACTAGTCAATTTTATTATGATACAGATGAACATTAGATTTTGAATAGATAACACAATGAAGTTCGTTAAGCAGCCTCACACATTAAAAGTGCAACATTTAAAGTTTACCAATGAATCTTGTAAAGTTAAACATAGTACTCTTTTACCGAACACAATCCGATGCATCATATGTGGTCCATCAAACTGTGGTAAAACTAATATAATGTTAAATTTATTGCTGCATGAAAATGGACTTAAATTCAAACATATTTATTTGTATTCAAAAACAGCTTTTCAACCTAAGTATTGTTTCTTAAATCAAGTGATGAAACAAATTCCTGCAGCAAAATTATTTATATTTAATGACAACAAAGAGGTTATTCATCCAAATGATGCTTTAAAAAATTCAGTTATGATATTTGATGATGTTGCTTGTGAAAATCAAATAAATATTCGCAATTACTTTGCGATGGGGAGACATAGACAAATTGATTGTTTTTATCTATCCCAGACGTATTCTAAAATACCAAAGCAATTATTGCGAGATAATGTTAACCTATTGATGATTTTTAAACAAGATGACACTAATCTAAAGCATATATATAATGAACACGTTAATACTGATATAGACTGGCTTCAATTTAAAAAGCTTTGTTCTTCTATATGGGAAGATAATTTCAATTTCTTATTAATAAACAAAGACTGTGCTCTTAACAAAGGGAGATACAGAAAAGGTTTTGACGTATTCATTCACTTTTAGAAAGTTCATATATTATTTAACACTGTTTCCAATATATCATTTGTTGTTACGCCTTAGTGAATATCAGTACCCTATTTAGGACTTAAGTAAAATGGAAACCGATTCCGTCATTAAAGAACAATTGATAAAATCAGTAAACAGTATAAAAAATAAAATAAAACAGATTCAAAATGAAGAAGATGCTGCTTATATCAAATATCAAAAAGTATTTAAACCTATAATAGATCCTATCCAGACATTAATAAAAGTAAATGAAAAAGATAATCCAACTTCAAAATTAATTGATAATATGAACAAACATGATGAGATCAATAAAATCAAATCTTCTTTGTACTTTCCCTCTACAACTCAATTTTCTTCAGATTCGAATGACGAATCTGAATATTATAGTGAAGAAGATAAAAACCCTTCAAGTAGTAGTAGTATCCAAACAATAAAGTCGATAAAGAAAGATGATTTTATTGATATTTATGATAATATAAACATACCATTTGGTATACGCAATGAAAATAAAAAAATAATGATGGGCAACTCAGTTGTGAAGTTTTCTATGTCAAAAAACGCTTCGAATACAGAAAATCCGTACATTATCTCGATTGGTAATCAAAACTATAATTTTACTCCTGGCTTAAAAGAACTTTTGGCTCGTAGTAAGCCCAATCTAACGTTAGTTACTGAACAAGATAAGCTTGTCTATAAAGATATACTCTACAATACAAACGCACATAAACGAAACTTTGACCCAAACGGACAATTAAAGGGTGATAAAGGAGTAAAATATCGTAATATAATTAAAACATTATTTTCTGAATTACCTGCAGCAAAAGACAATATTGAAGCATTAGAAAAAGTTAAGACTGGTGGTTATATTCCAAAATATAAGAAATTTAAGTATAATACAGACTATGTTTATTGGGATGACCCGAATGAGTTGATTGAAAGACTAAAATGATTGATTGCATCACAGAATGCTGGTAATACCGGTCATGATAACGAAATAGTTTCAATTATTGAAGAACTGAAAGAATCTGGAATTATAAAAGAATAGAATTTATAATAAACTGGTTAGTTATTAAAAGTTCATCAAACATGAATGTTCATTTAATTGACCCTAATGTGAACAGTGAAGTTAATGAGACTAAAAGATCTGAAAAAGATATTGAACCTATTAGAAGTAGTATTAAAAGTTACTTTGATCATATAAACAGTATTTTTTTAGAGAAAATAAAATATATTCTCCAACTTGTTAAAAATTTAACCAATCGAATAAGGACAATTGAAAAAAATATTGAACTGAAGCAAATTGCAGGGCACTTGAACAAACATTATGAGCAAAGTAGACGTTGTTAATGAAATTCATAAAAATGTAAGAGTTACTTCCCTCGACGTAATGTAATACTTAGAGATATTGATGACCTTTGGCAAGCAGATTTAATAGACATGCAAGTCATGGCGAAAATAAACCATGGCTTTAAGTACATACTAGCGATTATAGATTGTTTTTCTAAATATGCCTGGGGTATTCCATTAAAAAACAAAAATAAAGGAACTGTGTCTGAAGCGTTTAAAACTATATTGAATATACGCATACCTAAAAATTTGCAAACCGATTTAGGGAAAGAATTTTATAATGATTATTTTAAAAACGTTTGCAAAAGGTATAATATTAATCATTATTCTACATATTCCACTAAAAAAGCTTCAATTGTAGAAAGATTCATAAGAACATTAAAAAATAAACTGTATAAAGATTTTAGTTTAAAAGGAAACTATATATGGACAGACGGCATGCTAGATAGTAAAATTTATGAGTACAATAATAGTTTTCATAGAACTATAAAACAGACACCTGCTTCAATAAATGAAACAAATAAAGAAACCGTGTCACAAAATTACGTTAATATTTTTAAAGCTAAAAATAATTTAAAATGTAAAAGATTTAGAGTTGGTCATTTTGTGAGAATCAGTAAATATAAAGGATGTTTTGAAAAGGGTTTCACTCCAAATTGGTCAACTGAAATTTTTAAAATCATGAAAGTTCAAAATACTCGTCCAACGACTTACTTACTAGAAGATGCCAAAAAACAGGCAATTTTAGGATCATTTTATGCTCAAGAACTTCAAAAAACCAATCATCCAAACATTTATCTCATAGAAAAAATTTTGAAAAAGAAAGGTAATAAAATGTACGTGAAATGGTTAGGCCTTCCAGCTAATGAAAATTGTTGGATAGATAAGAAAAATATTGTGTAAGTCATTAATACTTTTTGATTACTTGACAAAAAAGTAAGTTGATTTCTAATTGATTGGAGAAAGAACCTTTATAAACGAGTAACTTTAGACATTTTAATTTATTACTCTTTGGTTCTCAAAACAACAAGCACTTTAGAAATAATATTTACATTCAAAGATCTGTGAGACAACGAGACTTAATGACGAATCTAAATAAAAACATCATGAATTTAAAGAAATCCAGCAAAGGTCTAAAAAAGACTTTTAAAAATATTGTTTCACATACAAAAAGACATATAAAAAACATAAAACCTAAATGTAAAAAGGCTCTAATAGATTTAGCATTTGCAGCTGCTAAAGAGGTAACTGCCGATTTACCAATAAAATTACCAAGAGTTATACCCGTACCCAAAACTGGTGGATTTCTTCCACTAGTACCTATATTTGCGGGATTATCTGCGGTCGGTAGCTTTGTGATGTATTATAGGTGTGTGTGTGGAGTCTAAATGATAACACGACTACTTTGTAGTAAATCCCGTTTAATACTGTCATTAAAAACCTTATAATTACTTACATGGTATAACCTTATAAGAATAGGTATACAACATACATACTTCACTGCAATATACCTCATTACAGGGGTTGATTTGGAAAAAAAAATGATAATGAAGACATTTTTTTTTCTTAAATTAGATTAAAACTAAACTTAAAAAAAAAATAAGCTAATATAACAATTATAAATCACTACGCGCAGAAATATAATTAATTACCCTTATGTACTAATAAAAAAAGGTTAAGTTCTATTTTTGTGAACAACTTCACGTTTATTATTCTTAAGTATCGCGACATTAGGTTCGATATCTTCTAAAACTAAATAGGGTCCCTCATATAATGGTTGCAACTTTTTACCACTCTCATTTTTCACTAATAATAAGTCCGATTTGTTATATTTCACTGGGTTCACTTTTTGGTCATACGCACATTTTCTAGCTTGTTTCACTGTTATTAAATTTTCACGAGCGTCTTTTTGTGCAACTTGTAACCTATACCTTAATTCTAAACCATAGTCATCTACGTTATACAATGGTTCTATTATACTACTTAATCTGCTAGGAATTTCACAATGTTTTCCAAAAACTAACTCATATGGTGTATATTTGGTAGCGGTATGAACAGTATTATTATATGAAAAACACCAATAGGGAAGCCAATGACTCCAAGCCTCTGGGTGTTTATCACATTGTATGCGAAGGAAAGCACCTAAATGTTTATGCGAATTTTCTAGAGAACCTATAGTTTGATGGTGATATGAAGTAGAATGCAATTTTTTTATTTCTAGTAATTTACAGACATCTGTCATAGTTTTCGATAAGAATTCTGTTCCCCTATCAGTTGTTATACATTTTGGAATTCCAAATCTTAAAATAAAATTATTAACTAGGGACTTAGCTACTGTAATTGTTTCTTTACTGGGCAAAGGATAAGCCTCAATAAATTTACTCAATTCGCATTGAATAGTGAGTATGTAAACATTTCCGTCTATATCAGTGTCTAAAGGGCCAACTACATCCATGAAATTTTTTTCAAAGGCATAAATGGCCGTTGTTGTTATAACCATTGGCTCAACTGTATGTCTTGAGTATTTCATTTTTTGACAACTTTTACATTTTTTCACAAATGTTTGTACATCCTTATCAAGTCCTGGCCAGTAAAAACGTTTTCTAATATTATTTATCATCCTACGTACCCCAGCGTGTCCGCTAGTTGGTAATAAATGATAGTCAATTAAAATAAATTCTTTATCTTCATTTTTATCAATTCTCCTTACACCTCTTAACACACAAATTCTAGGACCTTGGTAGCTACCATTACTTTTTATTTCATCTATGACGTCTCTTATGAACATTTCATTATTTTCATTCTTTATAATACATATTTCATTTACATTTATATTCTTACAAAAATCACTCAAATATAACACAAATACGTCTCGCGTGAAATATGTTTTATAATCGAGGTTTATGTATAACTTTTTATTCCTAGAATCATATGCAAAGCACTTATATTCAACGTCTATAAGTCGCTTTTGCCTATATTTTCTCAAATTTTCACCCACTATCAAAACCATTTCTATTGAAGTTTTCGGTATCCTTAATATCTCCACGACTCGTGGTTGATCAGACCGTTTGTCTGTGGGTATACTAGGGATGACACGATCATTTCTTACACTCACTTCTTTCTCTCTTCTCTTCTGCGCTCTGGTCATTACTGTCATAATTTTTTCATGCATCGCTTTCAAATCCTCTGAAGTTATTACTATTCTAGATAAAGCGTCTGCCATGGCGTTATTTTTACCTTTAACATAAATTATTTTATAATCGTACTCTTCAAGAGCTAAGCGGAATTTTAAAAGTCTACTACTAGGATCCTTTATACCGAATAAATATATTAATGGTTTGTGATCTGTCATTATTTTAAATGTTTTTCCAAATAAATACGGTCGAAAATATTTTACTGCCCAAACAACAGCCAACAATTCCTTTTGAATCGTGGGGTAATTACGTTCAGCTTTATTCAATGGTCTACTCGCATAGGCCACTGGTCGCAAGTCATTGTTACAGAGTACCGCACCGATTGCGATACCTGATGCATCGGTTTGTAAAACAAATTCGCTGTTAATTGAAATATCTGGGTATTGTAGAATGGGTGGAGAAGCTAATGCTTTCTTTAAAACTTGAAATGACTGCTCACAATCCATTGACCACTCAAAACGTACATTTTTTCGGCAAAGTTTATTTAATGGTTCAGTTATTTCAGCAAACTTGTTAATAAATTTTCTATAATAATTACTAAACGCCACAAATCGTCTAACGTCATCAGAGTTTTTTGGAACTGGATAATTTTTAATTACTTTAATTTTTTCGGGATCAGGTAAAATACCATCTTTACTTATTATGTGACCAAGATATAACATTTCTGTTTTTAAAAATTGACATTTACTTGGATTTAATTTTAAATTAACCGACCTTAACCTTTCAAGGACCTCGATTAGGTTTTTGTTATGAGTATTTAAATTTCGCCCCATAACCACTAAATCATCTAAATAAATAAAGCATTTATCGAAGGTTAAACCTGACATTGCCACTGTCATAACACGTGAAAAAGCACTAGGGCTTATTTTTAAGCCCATCGGCAATCTTTTCATCTGGTATTGGCCAGTATTGGTCGTAAATGCAGTAATTTTTCTACTGTCGTCCCTAGAGTTCAAGGTCACCTGATAGTACGATTGCGAAAGGTCTAAATGTGTATAGTAAACTGCTCCTGATAACGAGTCTAAAATTTCAGTAATGTTCGGTAGCGGGAATTTATCATCTTGTATAGTCTCATTTACTCTACGATAGTCTACTACTAATCTCCAACTTTTATTATTGGGATCGTCAGTCTTTTTTGGCACCAATAATATAGGGCTAGACCACTCGCTCTGCGCTTCCTCAATTATGTCATCCTTTAACATTTGTTTAATTTGTTTTTCAACTTCAGGTTTTTGACTTACTGGTATACGATAAGGTTTTGTATAAACTGGCTTTGAACCACATTTTAAAAGAATAGACTGTTCATATATATGCGTAGTAGTTAGCTTATCGCCCGGTAACTGAAATACATCTGCATACTTTGTACAAATGGACTCTATTGTTAGTCGTTCGTTAGAATGTAAGTGATCTAATTTCATTAATGATAATAATAACTTGGCACGCTTGGAGTTAGACTCACTTTTATTAAATGAACAAATATTATAATCACTTAATAAATGTATATCCGGCCTAAAAATAGGCAATGTAATATCTTGATCACTTGTATTAAGTATTTGAATAGGAATTACACTATTTTGGGGACGCACTATTAAATTTGCTAATAATATATTTTCCTGTATTTGTTTCGATAATACAACACAGTCCTGAGTTATATTTGTATCTATCTTTATGTAATGCACTGATTCGCTACGAGCTGGTATATGCAAAGATGTATGCCTTATTTCTGGTAATCTATATAAGGACATAGAGTGTTCTTTTTCACGTGTATTTAACATCAAGGTCGAATTTTCTAAATCAAAAGTAACCGAACTAAATTTATCAAAGAAATCTTGGCCCAAAATACCATCAGACTTACATGGAATTTTTTCAAATATATAAAATTTATGTTGAAATGTAAAGCCACATTGCGATTTTAAAGTAAGGTATACGTAACCTTTAGAAACACATTGGCCTCCAATACCATTTATAATAATATCCTCTTTATAAATAGGCATGTGTTCGTCTAACAAGTAACTACTTACGGCCGATAACGACGCGCCCGTATCAAGTAACCATGTATATCTGGCGTTGTTTAAATATAATGAAACATAATTCGCGCTACTTAAATCACACGTTAAAATGTTATAATTCTTACACCCGAAAAAACTGGTTATTAGTGTTTACTTGATTTTTAGATAAACTAGAAGTTTCAGGGGTATGCGGCTCTGTAAAGTTTATTTGTTGAATCTGGCCCCTACTATAGATAACTCGACCGCGACTCGAACGCGTGTGAAAACCTTGAGTATGTCTTCCCCGCATTCCGTTAAAATGTTGATACGTCCGATCTCCATTACTATAATTATTAAAATTATTTCTTGGGATGTTAGAATGACTATAACCACGATATCCTCTGTTAAAGTAAAAGTTATTACGGCCTCGATTGAATTGTCTTAAAGACTTACCTCGTATATTCATAATCGAGTTTGACGTCGATGGTTGGGGTTGGGATAACTCTTCGTCTTGTGCAGCGCGTACGGCATCCTTCAATTCGGTATAATTTCGTGCTGAAATTATTGTACTCAACCGACTGTTTCGTAAACCGTCTGCAAATTTTTTAACAGCAAGCTGTTCATTTATCGGCCTTAACATATCATATGCTTTTTCATTCGAGTTTGCCTCGGCTATAGTTAAATCGACAAAAAGCTCTTCTATCTTAGAACCATACTGAGTAATACTCATTTCGTTCTGACGCATATTGTTTAATTGCGTCAATAACGAATTAGTCGACTTTTTTGTCAATAAAAACACTTTCATATCTTTTATTAAATCAACACAAGAGTCGTACTCCTGCTTAAGCTTAAGCTTAGCGGACTTAGATAATCTAGTCTTAAGAACAAAAGAAACTAGCATTTTTTTGCAACTGGCCTCCTTAAGACAACTATTATATAATTCTACGCTATCAATAATTTTTTCGATGCTTTCCTCATTACCATCCATAACCGGTACCAAACTGGCAGCCGTTTTCAAATTAAATTTTTCCATGGTTGTACAACTTAAATCACTTACACAATAGGTTTTAATCTTATTAAATGTATCATCTATTTTATATTTTAAATCCAATAGAACTAACTCTGTAAATTCTTTTGTAAACAATTTATCTTTTAATATTAATTGAAATAAAGTTTCAAAATTATCATATAAATTTTCTGCTTTTGTAAGCTGTCGTTTTACATAATCAATACTTGATGTTCTTTTACTAGGACCTAATTTTCTTAGAGTTACCTTAATATTCTCTAATTCATTACTAATAGCTACTAAATCACTCGCCATGAGGCGATTATAAAAAAAAAATATTATCTACTTCGTTTATGCTAAGGGCATGATCATAGTAAGTACGTACAATTACTTATGTTAAAGTACAATAATTGTTTATGTAATTTTAGTAGAAGCACAGAAAGAAGAAAAAAAAAAAAAGACATAAACGGGACATTAAAATAAAATAAAATTAAACCTCCGTCATAACCATGACTATAATCCAACACGGAATGCCTCAAATGGGTCGTTCAGCTTCCTGTCCTTCTTGAATAGCACCTCGTCTGCCTCCAGATAGTCTCAGGCGAATTCGCCTAAATGCATCTTCCCTCAGCTCGTTCTGTACCAATGCTAGGTGACATTTTCGATACTGACTGTATAGCCCATAAAGACACAACGCGCCACATATTGCCAAGAACACCGAAAAAACTATATTATTGGTGTGTAAATGTTCAGAAGTGTCCACACTTGGGTTTCTGGCATCGCCACCACCGTGCTGGTTGATTATAACCTCCTTGGTCTCACACTCGCATTTCGAATATTGCTTTCCCATTTTGATTTGGGATAATATATCTCCGAACAAACAAAAATAATTTGGATCCAGACTGTACTGCAGTTGTAACGATAGTGTCTGAACATTCCATTCTCACGGTACAGTGACGCGAACGGCTAGGCTTCAAAATGCTGACACGGACTTCGAAGAAGTAATGTGACGCGAACTGGCAGGGTCGCCATGTGATGTATTATAGGTGTGTGTGTGTGGAGTCTAAATGATAACACGACTACTTTGTAGTAAATCCCGTTTAATACTGTCATTAAAAACCTTATAATTACTTACATGGTATAACCTTATAAGAATAGGTATACAACATACATACTTCACTGCAATATACCTCAGCTTAACTGGTGGCGTTGCTGGAATTTCAAAAGCGATAAATGAATACAAAGCATCGAAAAGACGACTGGCTGAATTAGAAAGACATAATAGACAAGTAGAAGCCTTGTGCATAGGTAGAGGATTGCATGTAAAACCCTATAAAAAAGGTTTAGGTATTTATATATCGAAGAAAAAAAACTGAATATCCGGCTACCCAAAAGACCTTTAACTAACATTGATATAATAAAGTACTCGAAAAATATTCCATTTTTTTGAGGCGTATTTATGAGAGATGAATTACCAGGAAAACCATCATCTTTAGAATGTGGAGTTATTAATCTGGATTCTTCGGATAACTTTGGCACGCATTGGGTAGCCTATGGAAAAATTAATAATTATATTGAATATTTTGACAGTTACGGTAATCTGAAACCTCCAAAAGAATGTATAAAGTATTTAGGACGAAACTTATATTACAACTACGATAATTATCAAGGAAATCATCTATACAATTGTGGACATTTATGTTTGAAATTCTTGAAGTCCTTTTGGAAACGATATAATATTTATGTATAAAAGGGCTTTAATTTTATTAGGAAATTCATTCTATTACATCATATCTAGCTCGTAGTTTACAGAATATAGCATTATTTAGAATTAATTAATATAAATATTTTTTTTTTTTGACATTACGCAATATGCTTGTTTTCAATAAAAACCTTTTCACCACAAGAAAAACCAATATTGCAACTCGAATAACGAAAGAAGACAGACGGCCCAGTGCATCAAAAAAAATTACTAAAAATAATAAATTATTCCTTCAAGCTCTTGGATTTAAAGTATAAAATGATACAGATCACAGACTTACCGCATCATGATAATTCCATTGAAAGGTATGAGATCCATAGCTATAATCCTTATAACAACAGTTTTAAGGAGAACGATGAAATCAGAATACCTATTCACCAACAAGATATATATGTCTTACCATCTGAAAGTTCCATTTACATCGAGGGATATGTTAATGTATTTTCTAAAGATGTAACAGGCAAAATTTTTAAGAAAAGTGTACAGTTTATAAATAATCCATTTTCATTTTTATTTCAAGATATTAAATATGAACTGAATGGTGTGGAAATAGATCGTAATAAAAATGTTGGCATTACAACTTCTATAAAATCTTACATTTCTATGAATGAAGGAGAAAGCAAAGTCGCTGCAGTGTGGGGTTGGAACTTGAATGGTACCGAGAAAGGAGATGGACATTTTAGTGCCATTCTTCCATTAAACAAAATATTAGGCTTTGCAGAAGACTATAATAAAATTATTATTAATTGTAGACATGAACTTATATTACAAAGAAGTCGATCTATTTCAAAATGTGTTATTACAGAAAAAAATGATAATGTAGAATTAGATATTCAAAAAATACAATGGCGTGTCCCACATGTTAAAGTTTCTGATCGTGACAGGCTATCTCTACTTAAACACCTCGAAAAGGATCGGGCGATTCAGCTAGCATTCAGAAACTGGGATTTATATGAATATCCAGTATTACCTAAAACAACGAAACATTCATGGTCCATTAAAACAGCTTCACAACTAGAAAAGCCGAGATTTGTGATACTTGGTTTACAAACTAATAGACAAAATAATGTAACTAAAAGTTCATCTACATTTGATAATTGCCAAGTAACAGACATTAAATTATTTTTAAATTCACAATACTTTCCTTATGGCTCACTTAACTTAAAATTTGATAAAGGTAAATACAGTATATTATATGAAATGTATTGCAATTTCCGTCAGTCATATTACAACTATAGTAAAGATCCCCTGCTTGATCTGTTGACATTCAAAGAAAAAGCTCCATTATTCGTAATAGATTGCTCCAGACAAAACGATTCGTTGAAATCTGGACCAGTTGATGTTCGCTTAGAAATAGAATGTGCAGAAGATATTCCTGCTAATACAACAGCTTACTGTCTGATCATAAACGACCGTCTTATCGAATATAGACCGTTAAGCAACATAATTCGAAAATTATCATGAACGTCATCATAGATGTACAAGGTTTTAAGAGTGAAAGCAATGAGTTTATTCCAAAAGAAATAGCGATTCAATGTGAAAAGTCTATATTCATATTTTTGATTAAGCCTCCACATCCATTCTATACTTTGACTCCAAAAGAACGCATACAAGTAAGTTGGATAGAGAGAAATAGAGGAATAATATGGAACGAAGGATTTATACCATACCCTAATTATAAGCATATTGTATTAAATTTTTTAAAAAATAAGAATATTTTTACAAAAGAATGTGAAAAAGTGATGTGGTTGAAGAAAATGTTTAGCATAAACAAAGTATATAACTTAGAAGATTATAATTGTTCAAGTTTAACAAAGCTTGAAGAAGAGTATTATAAAAATCCTAATATCTTTTGTTGTATTTTTCATAAAAAAATATGTGCGTTAAAAAATGTATCATTTTTGTATAAGTGGTGTCAGGACAATTTCATTTTTTCTTAATAAAATATAAATTAATATGATTTATTATTTTGTTTCATTTCATAAGTACCTGTACCATTCCTCGAAACTAAATTAGAGCACCAAAAAAAAAAAAAATATAATATAGAATAAAATTGTATTATAGAAATAATTGTGTTTGAAAATACAATAATTGTTACTGCATCAATTACCATGACATTGAGTGTAGGAGATCGAGTACAGGTATTGATAGTAGAGAAGCGATTGTGCGGGCTGCATGTTGTAAAAATAATAAATCATGAGCAGTACAATGCAATCTTATTACCTTGCTATAAAGAAAACAAGAAATGCCCTACAATTCGCTTTAAAGGGCTTGTGTTATGGGCTCGAATAATTAGAATCTACAATAACCTGATAGATTTAATAGAAGAATGCTAATATATAGGGACAGGCTATGCACAGCTTAATTAGCTGTTTTCGATTAGGCATAAGCCGGTTTACCAGTTAAATAACTTGAGCTGTTGTGGTTAGGCTGTTCATAAACCGGTTCCAATTAATCTATCAGTTAAAATGATAAACAGTTAAGAGTTTTATCAATCATAAGTTCTCGAGAAGCGAAAAATTGGGCTGGATTTTGATTAAGAAGTATCGTTTGAATAGTGAATTATAGAATATTTTTGATTAGAGGTATCATTTCGAATAGTGAAATGTAGAATGATTTTGATTAGAAGTATCGTTTCGAATAGTGAAATATAGGGTATCCAGATCACTCTGTGATCTGGATGCCCTATATTTCAACTACTGCCAAAACATCGCCCTCCTGAGGAAACCTCACAGGGCGATGGCGATCAGGGTGTCGCGGGCGTACCGCACCGTCTCCTTTGAGGCGGCGTGCGTCCTGGCGGCATCGCCGCCCTGGGATTTGGAGGCGGAGGTCCAAGCGTCGGTGTATCACTGGCGCGTGGACCTCCGGCTCCATGGTGAGGAACCCACTCACGGGGCGGTGGAGACGCGAAGGTCCCAGGCTCGACTGGTCCTCGAGGCCAAGTTGGGGGAAAGGCTGGCCCAGCCCCGCTACGGGGTGAGGACAGTCGAGGCTGTCCGTCCGGTGCTAAGGCAATGGACGGACAGACGGCGCGGACCGCTCACCTACCGGCTTACTCAGGTGCTCTCCGGACACGGCTGTTTCGGAGAGTACCTGTGCAAGATAGCCGGTAGGGAGCCGACAACCAGGTGTCACCACTGCGAGGAGTGCGACCGGGACACGGCGCAGCACACGCTGGAGGAGTGTCCGGCGTGGGCCGAGGAGCGCTGTGCCCTGGTCGCCGTGATTGGCCCCGACCTCTCGTTGCCGACCGTCGTATCCATGATGGTCGGCGACGACAGGTGCTGGGGTGCAATGAGGTCCTTCTGCGAGGCTGTCATCTCGCAGAAGGAGGCGGCGGAGCGGGGGCGTGAGGAAGATCCTTACGCCCCGGAGATCCGCCGCCGGAGGAGGGGGCGCAGGAGACGCGCTTATATCGCTCTCCTGCCCCCCACCTAAGGGTTCTGGGTGGCAAGGCCTCAGGGGACCCTGCCACCCGTGAGTAAGAACCCATAGAGGGCGCGCGCGGTGTTCCCGCGCGCCTTCTAACGTCGAAAGGGGAGAGCGGTGAAATGCTCTCCCCCGGGGACGAGAGGAGGTCGGGTCCCACTGACCCGGCCGGCACCCACACGGGGGGGCCTGCTATGGATGAATCTTTTTAGACTCCCAACAGGCCCCCCCCATTGGGTGAGAGAGGGAACACCCCAGGTTTTTTTAGTGGGTATACCAGCAATAAGCTGCTGAGTCCCACACGCCTCGCTGGTGCCGTCCCCTAGCCGGCGGGTAGTGCATCAAGCATTTTTTCCTGGGTATCAAAAAAAAAAAAAAAAAGGTTAAGTTATGTTAGTAATAGTCGGGCACGCCACGATCGTGGCGGTAAGTCCCGTGTTTGAGGAGTGGCTGGAGTGGCGGCATGGCGCCCTCACCTTCCGGCTGACACAGGTTCTGACTGGCCACGGTTGTTTTGGCCAGTTCCTGTGTCGTATACGCCGGCAAGAGACCACCATTTGACGGTTGTCACCACTGCGGCAACTGCCGCACCGGTGTTGAGGACAGGACGCTGCACACTTTGGCGGTTTGCCCCGCCTGGGCATCGCAGCGCCGTGAATTGATCGGATCGGTTATCCTCTCGCTCCCGGCCGTAGTTCAGTCTATGGTCCGGAGTGAGAGGTCGTGGAACGCCGTCGCCTCCTTCTGTAAGGAAGTATTTTCCATCAAGGAGGCGGCGGAGCGGGAGAGAGATCGTTTAAACCCTCTCCCCAACCGCAGAGCCGGGCGCCGGAGGGCGCGAGATGACCTCCAGCCACCCTGAGGTTTGACCTGGGGGTGGCGGGCTTTGTGGGCTTGCCCGCCATCCATTCAGCACCAGATTCGAGAGGCGGCGTGCGTGTTCCCACGCGCGCCTCTGTTTCGAGTCCGTCTCCCCTCTAGGGGGGAGACAGTAGGGAATTTTTAGAGTGAGTCCTTTGGGTAGATCTCTTTGTGTAGTGGCCTGCCGTTTCACATGGCGGGCCGTAACCTCGGCGGGGTCGCGACCGCATGCGAAAGCGATTCGCGTGGCCCCGTCGATAGTGGTTTTGTCGAGGAACACCGTGGTAGGTTTAGTCGGTATTCCGGGAGGTACATTATCTTTTCAACATCTTTATTTTACCCCGACGAGCCCGACATAATCCCTCCGCCCGCCCCGCGGAGGGATATGCGTCATTGCAATCACCCAAGTAAAAAAAAAAAAAAAATATTAGTAATAGTACATTATTCTTAAATAAAATATAGTCTATGTTACTTGGTGATAATAAAGCTTCATAATAGTAAATTATTTTTAAAATCGGTTGAGTAATTTTACAAAATCATATCTTTGTTCTTTAAAATATCTATATATTAATACGTGAAGCTAAAACTTTGTAACCCTTTTTACGAAAATTGCGCGGGCGGAGAAGTATGAAATTTGGCACAGTTAAAGTTTATATGGAGAAGGAGTGGCGAATCCTAAAATTTTTATAAAATATGCATTAGAAATACATTAAATTAATGAAAAACACTACATGCACACAACCATGCATTTGACACACGCAGTCGAATCGCGTTCGTAGTATTTCGGCATGGTTCGGTTAATGTCGTACAATTCTTCGTAACTATGGTTACATATTGTTAGGTGCTGGGTTCGACGGATAAGAATAAAAAACAATATTACCGACTAAAACACGTTTTATTCTAGTACACAATTAACGTTAACACACAACAAACACTATACTACACTTTTCCACTTTGACTGCTTCAAACTCCGTAGTATTGTCGCTTCCGTTCGCTTCGATGAACACTTGACCGCTTACGATAGTAAACTGACTCGGCGGTGCGCGTGCGCTCTATTTATACGCGGGTAAAGTGCTTCTGGAGTTTTCCAGAAAACGTCACACACGGCACGCAACAGCGCGATGGTTCGAGAATGTGCCAGCGCTTTCTCCACTGAACTCGTAGCGACAAATACGTAGTTCCGTAAGATGTCAATAGATGGTGCTGTAATTAATTATTATTAGAAACCGCCGACTCTTCCCCACAGTGCCGACAGAGGGCATTAACCGTAACACCGCCCCCCTCTTAGACATGTTCGTCCCGAACATTGTTGGATCCGTAGTAGCGTGCCAATCGATCCACATGAACGATCTTTGGTGTACCTCGTGGTCCTTTCTGGATCCGGTAGGTGACGTCATTCATCTTAGTGACTATGCGATAGGGTCCATCCCATTTTGCCTGCAACTTAGGAGATTTTCCTTTGCTGCGTACCGGATTATGTGACCACACCAGCGATCCTTCCTCGAAGCCTTTATTGTTCGCCTTCCGATCGTAACGGGTCTTCATCCTCTCAGACATCTGTTGACCGGTCTGTGTGATGCGCTGGTATACATCCTTCATCCTGCTGCCAGTGCGTGGACCCTTCATGGCAGAACAATTCGTGCAGTTACGGCACCATTCCTCAACGTCTTTTCGACAATGGATCCAATAAAACCGTTCCCGGATCTTGATCAGGGTTCTCTTAACTCCCATGTGACCTCCTGAACTCCCATTATGACAGAGTTGTAAAACTTCCGGTACCTTGAGCTTTGGCACAACCATTTGCAGGTGATACTTGTCACCTCGAGCATTTTCCCATTTACGGCACAGAACTCCATCCTGGATAACCAAACTTTCCCACTGTGCCCAGTAACTCTTGGTGATAGAGCTCATTGCCGCAACTTTACGCCAGTGAGGTCTTGAAGCACCTGTTTTCTTCCATTCGAGGATGGGTCTTATGTCTTTGTCCTCTTGTTGCGTTCTCTGCAGAGTTTCCTTCCAGTCTTCGCTAAGATCCGTCCTCAACATCCTCACTAGTCCTTCCTGCTTGGCCTCTTGCCTGGTGCAGTGCTTACACTGGTCGGGACACGGTCTACGTGACAGAGCATCTGCATTACTATGTGACTTGCCACTGCGATGCTGTATTACGAAGTCCTGTAGTTGTTGTCCGACACGCCCATCAGGTGTTCCTCTTACCGGCGACTGGATTCTGCTACGTGGACTCCTTCGCTTCGGGCAGCTCAACCTGATGTGGCCTCTTTCGCCGCAGCTATAGCACCGGGATGAAGCCGACACTTTCCTGATATGTTGGGCGTGATCGTCCCGTCGCACTACTTCCACCTCCAGAGCGTGGGCTAGGGCGTCCTTCAGGTTTTTGAAGTGCCCGAGTCTCACTGCGGCCCTAACCTCCAGGTCTCGGATCCCGTCGGTGAAAGCTTGAACAAGATTTCCATCGATAAGCGCAGGTGAGGACTGGTACGCCTTTCGAACCAGCTTCTCCACCTCCAAGGCCCACTGCTGCAAGGTTTCACCAACACGTTGCGATCGGTCTTTCAGCTGGGCGCGAAACACGTGTTTCAGGTGTGCGTCGCCATATCTCGCTTCCAATGCCTCCAACAGCTTCTCGTACGTGACGTCTTGACCAAGCGCTTCTAACACGGTCAAGGCCTGGTCGCGAAGCCCCAAGGTGAGAGCAGTCAGAGCCTGTTCTTGCGTCCACCCGTTCGATTTCATGACGGCCTCGAACTGGATCTTATAGGCTGACCATGACGATGAGCCGTCGAATGGTGGGACTTTAAAGCCTCATGGTGAGGGCGCCACAACTGCAGGTGTCACGATCCCATCTCCAGTCTTGAGCCCACGTATCGTTTTCTCAACCTCGGCGATGCGACTTTCGTGGCGTTGGACTTGCTCTTTCACCTCCTTTATCTCCTTGCCATCATCAACATCATCAGCTGCTCCTCTTGGCGGCGCATACCATCCTCCTTGTCGCGTTGCAGCTGTTCCTCAAGGCGGCGTGCCTGCTCCTCCTGGCGGCGTGCCTGCTCCTCCTGGCGGCGCATACCCTCCTCCTTATCGCGTTGCAGCTGTTCCTCGAGGCGGCGTGCGTGCTCCTCCTGGCGGCGTGCCTGCTCCTCCTGGCGGCGTGCCTGCTCCTCCTGGCGGCGCATGCCCTCTTCCTTATCGCGTTGCAGCTGTTCCTCAAGGCGGCGTGCGTGTTCCTCCTGGCGGCGTGCCTGCTCCTCCTGGCGGCGTGCCTGCTCCTGCATAAACGCCATGAGAGTCGCGAGGTCGGGATTCACCGGCGAGTGAGCTGCACTAGATGGTTCCGCTGCAGCCGTGGTGTCACGTGGTCCACCTGACGTCGGCGAGGGGGCGTCTCCAAAGCGCCTCTGGTCCACAACTTGATGGCGCTGGTTCCTGGTACGCACCCCTTCCACTTCCTCCTTCGGTAGTACTGGCATATTCTTATCCCACTTCTGACACCAATTTGTTACGTGCTGGGTTCGACGGATAAGAATACAAAACAATATTACCGACTAAAACACGTTTTATTCTAGTACACAATTAACGTTAACACACAACAAACACTATACTACACTTTTCCACTTTGACTGCTTCAAACTCCGTAGTATTGTCGCTTCCGTTCGCTTCGATGAACACTTGACCGCTTACGATAGTAAACTGACTCGGCGGTGCGCGTGCGCTCTATTTATACGCGGTTAAAGTGCTTCTGGAGTTTTCCAGAAAACGTCACACACGGCACGCAACAGCGCGATGGTTCGAGAATGTGCCAGCGCTTTCTCCACTGAACTCGTAGCGACAAATACGTAGTTCCATAAGATGTCAATAGATGGTGCTGTAATTAATTATTACTAGAAACCGCCGACTCTTCCCCACAGTGCCGACAGAGGGCATTAGCCGTAACAATATCTTAAGTATCTATTGCAATTTAACGATCAAACTTAAAATTTTAATCAATTATGGTCGAATTTCGACCACTTGGCGACCGCTAGTTAGTATAGATAAGTTAAATTTATATACATACATAGTAACTTGCCTATATCCAAGGAAGGAAATAGAGGGTGATCCTAATGCCGATTAACGGACACAGTGCCAGTCTCCGTACGGTTACTGGGAATTTTTAGACAGAAAATCCAATAACACTTTGCCCAACCTGGTAATATAACCAGTATAGCTGAGCTCTACCTGCGTATAGCTAAAATTCAATAGAACTATTTCCATCTTAAGATATCGAAGCCACCGTTCGTCAATATTATATCGCCATCAGATTAACATAACACATCCATGTTATTATATACACACACCCATAATCATATATGTCATATTCCATTTAAACTCTGCACTAGTTAAATTACTATGTGGGATGGTAAAATTATTTTCACACAGTAGTAATGACTAGAAGTAAATACTTGAAAGTGGGTTTATTTAACGCTGGTTCACTAGGAACACGTCATGATGAATTTTTGTTAGCAATGGATCAACTTTCAGTAGATATAATGGCGATTAATGAAACATGGCTGCGAGATGGGGAGGAGGGCCGTGCACCGTCAGTCCCTAATTATCGGCTTAGACACGTACCACGACCGTCTAGTGTGCGGGGTGGCCGGGGCGGGGGTGTCGGTTTCTATGTGCGCCGTGATCTCAAGGTTCGCACCATGGTACACCCAGTCTCCCCAAATGTCGAGCAAATGTGGTTCAAACTCACTGTCAACTCACAAACAGTTGTCATAGGTACTGCATATAGACCACCATGGCTAGACATCAACACCTTCCTTGATGCGATCACGGCCTCTCTCACATCATTCCATAAAGCAGATAAAACCATACTTCTTGGTGATTTCAACATTAATTGTCTAAAGACCAGTGAGAACAGTACCATATTGTTAAACAATTTTTTACAGTATACCAGTCTTGACCAAGTGATCCAACAACCTACACACTTTACGGATCACAGTGAGACACTTATTGATATTGTGTGCACCAATGCTCAAGTTAACAATATTTCGGTTGAATATAAACCAGAACTAGGACAACATGCCATCTTATCTGTGACTTGCCTATTCAGAATCAACAAACCTTCACCACAGTGGATTCATTATAGACCATTATCTCATATAATGCCTGATATTTTTCAGGATGACCTGTGCAAATTAGACTGGCCATATTTAACAACTTTGGAGAATGTGAGTGACATGGTTACACTTTTTAATACTTTCATCAAAACTATCTTTGATATTCATGCACCACTCACTACAATTGTAATTAGAGAGAAGTCTCTCCCATGGATTACAGACACAATCAAAGAAATGGTGAAATTGCGTGACAGGTACCAAACACGGTACAAACTTAGTAAATTGGACATACACAAAATTAGTTATAAAGAGATGAAAAAAATTGTATCAAGTGCAATCGAAAGCGAAAAACGAGCCTATTTTGAATACTACATCAATAGACACATTTATAATCCTAAGAAACTATGGCACAACTTAAAATCGACCATTAAGATAGGTAAACAAGGAATACAAGATTTGCCATATACACTTAATAATCCTGAAGACCTTAATAAACATTTCCTAAATATCCCGGGCAATGATACAGTTTCTTTATCAGATCTGATATACTTTGAAACAAACAGGTTCCACACTGATATCTTTAGCCTTGAACCCGTAAGTGAAGAAGTAGTCAGTTTGCATATCAGGTGTCTTATATCAAATGCCCTGGATACTGACAACATTTCACTGGAAATGTTGATGATGACGCTCCCTCATAGCCTTCCTTACATTACAGCAATCATAAACAAATCTATTACCACTTCTACCTTCCCTGTTGTATGGAAAACTGCTATGGTCAAACCTATACCCAAAATTCCCAATCCAACGGTCGCCAAAGATCTTAGACCGATTAGCTTGCTTCCTTGCCTATCTAAAGTCTTGGAACGGGTGGTCAACAATCAGTTGAGAAAGTATCTTGAGAAACATAACATCATACCACACACACAGTCAGGGTTTCGACAAGGCCACAGTACTACCACCACTCTTCTAGATGTAGTAGATGATGTTTTGGAGGCTAGAGACCAGGGCATGGGTACTCTGCTCACTCTACTTGATTTTTCCCGTGCCTTTGAGACAATCAATATTTCTCTTCTTCTGGCTAAGCTTTCTTACTATGGGTGTGATTCAGGTACAGTGAAATGGTTCCATAGCTATCTGACTGACAGATCTCAATTTGTCCAACTGGATAATGGCAGGGATGGTAACAAGGTCAACTCCTCTTGCTGCCAGGTGTCTCGTGGCGTTCCTCAGGGATCAGTGCTCGGCCCTATCCTCTTCATATTATACAGTGCTGATGTTACCAACCATATCCACAATACTAAATTCCATATGTATGCTGATGATCTTCAGTTATACATATCTTTTCACCCAGATGATTCTCAAGAGGTTGTAAATAAAACAAATGCAGATTTAGACAGAATATCAGACTGGGCAAGAAAGAACTCATTAGTACTTAACCCTGCTAAATCAAAATTTTTAATATTAGGCTCTAAAATATACATATACAAGAATTGAAACCTGTATTAATGGTTGAGGGATGTCCTATAGAGCAGGTCAATGAAGCTCGCAATTTGGGTTTAGTTATGGATGGTGAACTGCATTTTGAGACACATATTCTTGAAGCTGTCAAAAACTGTTTTTACCGTCTCAAACTGCTATACCGAATTCGCCAAAATCTCAGCACAGATATGCGTATAATGCTTTGTGAGTCTGTTATATTATCCAAACTAAATTATGCAGATACAGTGTTTGGTCCATGTTTGTTGCAAAGAACCCAAAATTTAATACAAAGGGTACAGAATGCTTGTGCTAGATTCTGTTATAACATCCCACCCCGTTCCCATGTCACTCCATTTCTAATCAGTGGGGGCCTCATGAACATGTCTACCCGTAGACACCTTCATTTGGCAACTTTACTTTTTGGCATTGTTCTGAATAATAAGCCCAAATACCTTTTTGAAAAGTTGACGTGGTCTCGGAATATTAATCAATACAGCACAAGGGGCACTCCACATCTTTTGATAATTACGAGGCACAGAACGACAGCTTTTAGGGGTAGTTTCAGGTACGCCGCTACTAAATGTTGGAATGATCTGCCGCCGCCTTTGCGTAGTCTGAAAACATTACGTACATTCCAAAGTAAATTTAAAGAAATTCTGCTATTCCAACAAAAATCATCATTACAATGAGCGGAACTTTTCTTACCTGTATGGTGCCATTAGTTATAATTTTTGTATATCATAATCTTCTTCTTCATAGCAAAAACAAAATTTATTGCGTTAGCGCAGTCAGTTATTTGTCGTTTTTCACTGTCAGTCTTGACACATGGGGATGCGTTCGGATTCACACATCAGTTATTTATTATAGCTTTTGTCAAATAAAATTAGTTTAATTTAAACATAAATATTATAATATCATTTTATTAGTATTATATATATATCATAATCATTTTATTAGTATTATATATATTATGTATTATATATTATTATTATAAACAAAGTCGCAACGGAAGACCAGCGCTAGTTGTTTACAACTAGCATCTTGCTGAGTTGCGACTTATTTGCTGCAGTAATGTTATTGTTCCTTTTTACTTTACTTTTTGCTAACCATATTTGTAAGTGTACTGTTGCAAATAAACGTATTTTCTTTCTTTCTTTCTTTCTTTCTTTACCAAAAGAAGCTGCAATATGATATATTCAGATACCTGAATAATAAACTCATTTTTTATTTCATTTCTTTCAAAGAAATTGATACAAACTCGGATCTTAAGCTAGGCGTTACTTGCCAAAAAAGGTAAATCTGTGTGAGAGCCTAGTATCTATACTAGTATATAACCTGTTACTGTTGACCTGTATAACAGGTTACCAGGAGCGAATGTAGTGAATATAAATATTGCTACACCCAGTGTCATCTCTCGGTATTGTGGGGAAGACTCGGCAGTTCCGTCTAATAATTTATTACAGCACCGTCTATTGACATCTCACTGAACTACGTAGTTGTACGAGTAGAGTAGAGAGAACGCTGGTACATTCTCGAATCATTGTACTGTTACATACCGGGTCCATAGCCGGTATGCTTTTCTAGAAAACTCCAGAAACGCTTTACCCACTTATAAATAGAGATAATATAAATTCTACAATTTTTACTTGCATTAAGGTTAAATGTCAAATTAAATTAATGACAAATGCAATATGCTCAGGCGTATGTCAAATTGCTACACGCCTGTACGGTATTATATAATTATACGGATTTATACATCGATTTATACTTCGCGTCGGACGGTTCGGCCAGGAGCTCATGGCCCATCCTACGGGCAGTCGTAGCTATTGGCGCCTGGCCAAAGCCGTGCAGTCCAACTTCTGCCAGACCTCGCTGCCCCCTCTGAGATATCCGAATGGATCACTGGCTCATCGGCCGCAAGAGAAAGCAGATCTGCTTGCAAATCTCTTAGCGGCCAACTCCCGAATCGATGACTGCGGTTCGCAGCCGCCTAACATTGCCAACTCCGGCTACACCATGCCTGACATACGTATTAGGCAACGTGACGTTCGTGCGATACTGCAGTCTCTTGATGTTCGGAAAGCCAGTGGACCTGACGGCATCCCAGCTGTGGTCCTCAAAAAATGTGCAGCGGAGTTGTCTCCCACACTTACTGTACCGGACGTCTTACCCCGTAGGCACTGTGCCTAAGGCTTGGAAGGAGGCGAACGTTCAACCGATTCCCAAAAAGGGGATCGTTCCGAGCCAGGCAATTATCGACCCATAGCTATCACCTCAGTGCTCTCCAAGGTGTTCGAGCGGATTATAAACACCCAAATTGTCCGCTACCTGGATGATCACACGTTGATCAATGATCGCCAATACGGCTTTCGGGCTAAACGATCAACGGGTGATCTTCTAGCATTCGTCACGCACCTCTGGGGTGAGGCTATGGACAAGCACGGCGAGTCTTTGGCTGTCAGCCTAGACATAGCCAAAGCTTTCGATAGAGTCTGGCACCGATCTCTTCTTTCCAAGCTTCCGGCCTATGGCTTGCCCCCTCAACTGTGCACCTGGATTGCAAGTTTCCTGCAGAAGCGTCGTATTCGGATCCTTTGCGACGGTCGCGCTTCCAAATTTATGCAGGTCAATGCAGGAGTGCCTCAGGGGTCCGTCTTATCCCCTACGCTCTTTCTTCTGCATATCAGTGATATGTTGAATCTCGGCAACATACATTGTTATGCAGATGACAGTACCGTGCACGGGCGATATCTCGGACGTCCTGGGGCCAAACAGGCTGAGGTTGTGGCGAAAAGGCAGGATCTTGTCGTTGAACTTGACCAGACCTTGAACCGCATCTCTGAATGGGGCGCCAAGAACTTGGTCCAGTTCAACGCCAAGAAGACCCAGGCATTCTCAACAAAAAGTCTCCGTTCTTTCCCCTCCCTTCTCTGAAGAACACTCCACTGATGATACGTGACAGACTCTCCTTATTAGGTATGGATCTTTGCCGCTCCCTTAATCCCAAAACCTACATCGAGAGCGTCATTAGGCAAGCTTCGCGAAAACTCGGAGTTCTGAACAGGGTGAGGCGGTTCTTCGCGCCTGGGCAGCTGTGCCTATTGTATAAGGCACAAGTGCGCCCTTGCGTGGAGTACTGTTCTCATCTTTGGGATGGCTCCGCGCAGTACTTGCTAGACGCTCTTGACAGGTTACAGCAGCGGGCTGTCCGTATCATCGGAGATCCAGAGGTCACGAGTTCACTGGAACCTCTGCAACTTCGTAGGGATATTGCCTCTTTGGCATGTTTCTACAGAATATACCACGGGGAGTGCTCTGAAGAGTTATTCCACCTTATCCCGCCCTCCCCTTTCCTATCCAGAACAACGTGTGCTGGGCTCAGATACCATCCTTACACGGTGGAGTCGACTAGAGTGCGTACCAACAAGTTTGGGTCCTCATACCTCTGCCGAACGATCAAGGCATGGAATTCTCTGCCTTCTCAGGCCGTCAAAGTAGAGACCTTAACATTGCCTCGGCTGCTATGAGGACGATGTGGAGGTCACTGCTCTTAGACCACACGACTGCTTACCATCAAGCGGAGTGTGGTCATTTTGAGGAGCAAAGTAAAAAAAAATTAAAGAAATATCGATGCTTTAAAACTACTGCCTCTAACAGTTATATATTACATATGTGCAATGGATATGCTGTATTGAAAACCTTTACATTGGATAAGCATCGGCCATATAGTGAACTACTACATATAGACTACACAGTAAAACACGAATTTAACACGTAAATATAAAAATATTATTGTTTCAATTTCCTTTATGTAACAATTTTAAACTCAATATATTTCAGATTTTATATTTTAACAATACGTTTCACACTATTTAATTTCGGTGTAGGCTACCAAATATCGATGTAGCTATAAAATGAAGTTGATCTCTATAGCTTTCTTGTTTTTTTACATGAGCACTACAACATCAAACTTATTAAATCTTTTATCTGTATATAGTAAATCTAATAAATCTAATGATACTGGTTTTCCAATTAAGGCTAATTTAAAAACAGGTGGAACTAGATACTTTCAACCACCCATTGACATAGCTGATGAAAACGACCTTGAAAATGAATATGGTCCATCACTTAATGCACGTCGATTTGAAGACAACTTCAACGACGTAAGCGATATATCATTACCTAAACTAGTTATTCCTTTTGGTATCAGCAATGAAGACATAGAACGAAGAGCGCAGAACGTAACTGGCTTTAGAAGATTCGCTAGAGCTGAACTGAATAAAAACTGGATACATTCTCGTTCCATTGGATTGACCAGTTCGAGCGCAGATGAAAAGGATTGGAAGAAAGAATATAAAGAAAGATGGCAATTGAGGAAGCAGGATGCTTTAAAAGACCCTATAGCGCAACAAACCATCGGTCATATAGTTAATATGGCCGCAGCCAGTATGTCACAGATCTTTTCTCGCTATTATTAATCTTGACTATGTTATTATATATGTAAACTCTTTATGATATGTTAAGCCAACGCAAAATCTAAACCTTAAATTGAAGTTGTCCGACGTTTGTATGAAAGCAATCATCGGCGACTAATCTTTACGTAGACCAGCCATCTGCGCAGGCGATATCGTAAAACAGAAGACTCTCTTTTTCTTCACGTTTAAGGTCATAGCACACATATCAAATCGGAAAGGGATCGTCACCGTATCGCCTTTCGCCTCGCCGTTAAACAGGCGTCAACCTAATGTAACCAAAGCGGATCAATAGCTCCGGTACGTCGACTCGGCTACGGCTAGGCGACGCCGCGCTTACTTAAATCATATTAATATGGATATTTTCTCACTTCTTCAATGATCCTTTTATATCGTTATTTTTGTTTAATATCTAACCTACAAATTTAATAAAATACGCGCGTAACACGACTGTTAGTTATCTTGTAAATGACAGCACGTTCGGCAACAGTAGTTTACGGTAGACGTAAGCGCGAGGACGACGAGCCGTAAGTACGAGGACTGCAAGCTTGTCCTGAGGCGAGGCGATTACGTTACGATTCCAATTAGTGTGCGTTGCAGTAGGGAGTTTCATACAAAGAATACTGCATGGCTCGAGTTGATACGGTGCCTATCCGTTGCCGAGTTGATATATGTGCTATGACCTTTATAGTCCGATGGGACGACAATTTAACACGACCGAGTTTAACTACAAGATCTACTGTTTTACATGCTTTCCTAGGCACAGGATTGTGCAACACCATAAACTATCTAACTTCTACTTTTAACTGAGCTACTGTTAAGAATTTTTAAACGGAAAATTATAACATTTTGTTAACACGATCCGAAAATCGCATGCAAGCCACACACAGTCACATTCACTATGGCTGCAACTCTATCTAAAGTACAAAGGTACTTACGTTTAGGCAGTACCCTTATATTAAATATAATCTTGTGTTATGTTCCTGTAATGAGTCGTCATTGCAGGAACATAACACAAGATTGTAGTACTACTGGGTACTGTCTAAACGTAAGTACCTCTGTAGTTTAGATAGTGTTATAGGTTCTCAGAGATTTTTCAAGGCACACAATGCTTTAACTGGGGTTTGTTGCGAATGCACCTACTTTTCTCCACAGCTCACACTTATGCAAGATGTCATAGTTTCGTTAAATATTGTTAACAACATACTTTTTTATTACATAGTTCTAGAAAGCTATTTTAATTTATATAAACTATTACTATAAAAACAAGTTAATTGCCGTTCCAAAAACTTGATTGATTAAGTTCTAATTTTGATTGTTAAAGGACCCTGGAGAGTTCCTTGTGGTGAAGAGGAACACCGAAACATCCTTGCAGGCGCTTGCACTCTCCCTTATGAATGCCCTCCAGAGTTACGAGTATACAAAGGTGATCACCACTGTGGCAGAACTTCATTCGTCTGCTGCAGAGTCCAAATAATTGAAAACGATTTTTACGACGCCTTCGATCCAACTATTGTTGATACAAGTCAGTTCTCCACCAGTTCCGAGGAAATTAGTAAAGGTAAAGAACATAGTAGAGAAAGAAGAGGCCGTAAACGTCAACGTAAAAGAAATAGAACACTGAAAGCGAGACACAGAAGAAAACGATTTATAAAAAAAACCATTCGAAAATTAGCTAAAGAGGTTAGGAAAGAATTAAACAGAGCTTTTAGAAATAGCACTGAAAATCGTAGGCATGTAATACGTAACCTTAAAATATTAATTAAAAAGATGAAGAACAAGTTCCGAGAAGAACGGCACATGGCGAAATTTAAGCAGGATCTTGATTTGGCAGATATTAACTTACATTTAGCTGAAAAATTGAAAAAAATTAGAGCTTTAAATTTTAACTTTTTAACTAATGATACATTCCGGGATATAGTTGTTAATGGGACTGCAAATCAGGAAGGACGCAAACTGTTAATTAAAGAATATCCTGAGCTGAATTCCGACAACTCTGCGGTGGCTCCGGTTGTGAGTAACACGAGACGTTCTGGAGGACGTATGGTAGCTGAAAGAAAACATAAAAACCGTCATACCAAAAAGAGAGACTATCTTGAGTATGATATTGAATTTGGAATGCTTGTTTAGCGACAAATAAAGTTATTTTTTAATGATTTTTCTATTGCCCTCCAGTATAAGTCAAGAAAATATAGATCTACATTCTAATATATTAGCTGCAAAATTATCTCTCGTTTTAGTCACACGTTCTAAAATACCACAAATATGTATTTGTTTCATATGAGTATCATGATGAATATAGTGCTCTACCGCCGTAAGCGACTTTACCGTTGCAAGTTTTAACCAAAATTTTGGTCCTAACTTGCTAGTAGCTTTTATTAGCCACATTAATAATAGCGATTGCTGATCAATGACAATTCCTAAACCGGTGCTATAATACAACAACCCTTTGCCTCTTATGCTGGTTGGTACGCGATTGATAACTTCGATGTTCTCGTAGCATTTGAGTATCTGTAGATTACAGTTGACTACTTTACATCCTATATGCTTGTTTGATACCTTATTAGTAATTGTAAATAAATGACGTCGATGGCTGTTATGCTCTTTTGATCCAAAGTAAAAATATAACCAACCGAAAACCCAAGACGTCTTTCACGACACGGGAATCAAAGCCGTCATGACATCACGCAAACAACAGTACGATATTATACAACGTATGTATATTCTGTGCATTGTTACTATATTCGATATACTATATTCGTTTGAATACAACGTAGGCAAACATGACAAGAACATATTTTATCAACAAAATTTAAATGGCCATGACTCTCATATGTAATATACAGGTTGTCCGGTAAATAATGGATAACCTGGAAATGTCTTATAGTGGAATTGACGGCCGTTCAGAAAAAATATGACAAAAAAACTATCCTAACTACTACCTGAGATATGTTTTTTTTTAATTACCATGTATAACTTTCTTGTATACTACGACCATAAATAAATGAAATCCATCGGTTTTTGTTGTTTTATTATTAAACACTAATTATGCTAATAGATAGACAGTCAAAAGTATGCTATGCTAATATAGCTTGCACTTTTTAATATACATATATATAATTCTTTTTCTTTTTTTTTTCTGAACGGCTTTCAATTCTACTATAAGACATTTCAAGGTTATCCATTAATTACAGGACATCCTGTATATGCCTTTTCTTTTTTAAAGACAACTTTCCCTCTAGGAATAATTCCTGTGTCGCGGTCGACTTTACAAATATTCAAACAACGGACACCAAAAACACCCAGATTCGGAAATTTGTGGATCACACAAAATTTTGTACCGTGTGGGATTCGAACCTACCACACTCGGTGTAGTGGTGCAGTCATGTGACGATGTGTTAGTTATATCAAGATCATTGTTGTGAATAATTCCATTGTAATTCGTACTTTTCGTATTCGTGTATTTATAAGTTATTTCATGAATTATATTTTGTGATACGCCGTCCGTGCAGTCTAAATCATGATTAAATTATAAACAAGGAAAATTTATTCCCTAAGGCAGGACTTAAACTTGTCGCGGATTCAAGTTCTTCTTCATGAATTGTCTCGACAGCCTGTCAGACGGACACAACACTTTACCAAAGAGCTATTCGCTGTCTTACGTGATAAATTGATATTTATATATCTATAAGGCTTTTAGGCGACGTTTAATTTTATGGGTTTTTATGGTGGCTATGTAATAAATAATGTTCATAACTACTTATGCATGCCATGCTTTTACCTCGTTCATAATTCACGGCATGAAAACCTTAAAATAATTCTCAACACACTAGTCTATATAAATAAAAATCAATAGTGAAAGAAAATTTTATTTTAAAATTATTGACCTTTTGATATTGAATTTAATTACGTTAAATGTATTTTTTTATAGATTGATAGGACAACGACTGTCGGGTCAGGTAGTAATTGAATATATTTATTAATTCCTAAGCCTAATTTCGAAATTCGAAAATGGCGGCTAACTCGGCGGCTAAAACTAAGGCAGGTCTTTTTTCTAATATGTAAGTATGAATGCTTCTTATAAATGTTCTTAAAATTAAGTTATATATTTTTATAAGCTTCTCATATTTTTTTTATAGATACGACCGTAATTCCCGTATATATATATATATATATATATATATATATATATATATATATACACTTACACAACATTGCACGCATAATCTTAAAGGGATTCATATTTATAATAATAAACTAAGATTGTTTATGAATATTTTATTTCGGCAAAACCCGTTATGTTTTATAGTTTTCAATTTGCTTTGCACGTTTATTGAGAGAATTTACAATAACAATTTAATTTCTATGCACAACTTTATAACTAGACAGCCATTTAAATATAATAGAAACATAAGATGAAGATATTTACCATTACAATATGGATTTTATACATCTACATTACAAAATCATCTACATACCAAAATCCAAAAAACGAAACGGTTAAGTTGCTTAAGAAGTCTAATGACTACAAAGAAAACAATGACATAAAAGCTATTGTTATGAGGCATTTTGGGCAGCAAACGAACGATACCAACAAAAGAGCTAAAATTCCAGCCGGTATATTGATAAAATCCACACATTTTGAAGAGCAGAAAAAGAAAAAAATTGGTTCTAGCGTTAATGATGACGTATATGTAGCCACAGAGCATCCTTGGTTACAAAGAAGATCCAAGAACCGCTTACCTTACCGAAGGCAGTACAAATACAAGGATCTAGCGAGTGAAGAATCCGAGAGAGAATCAAGTACTAGTTCTGAAATGCAACACTGGAAAGAAGAGTTTGATTTGGATTGGGTAAACCAAAAAATGAAAGCTATCAAGGAAAAAATGAATGGTACTGGCGCCATAAATATTAATATGGTCAGTGGAAGTGAGTATTTACTAACTAACAGTTCTTTTTTATAGCATACTAGATTTTGATCGCAGCTTCGCTAATCTCTTCACTAATCGTAAATTAGGAAAAGGAATATTTCCTATGTCGCAGGAAATTTAACAAATAATCAAACAACAAAACAATATCCAATTTTGGAACAATCGTTTGTAAATCACGCAAATTTTTGTCCCGTGTGAGGATTGAATCCATATTACCAAACACAGTAGCAGAAGCGAAACGAACACTTTACCCACTACACCACTCTCTACACACTACTCTTCCTGAAGTGTACAGAAGGAGATTCACAAAGTGATATGCTCGCCTTCCTGTGCGTCATAAAATGGAAACTTTAATATTACATGCATATTATAAAAAAAAGAAAAAATTTGAAGTCAATATTTAAGCCGTATAATGCATGCACATGGCAATGATAAACACAGGCTAGAGTGGATGGCCCTTAGGGGTCTGGAACACTCCAAGAAATTCATTGCAAACAGAGCCACAGGCTTCACCCGGAAGTTCTGCGGGTATAACAAGAGCCAAATACGCCTGCTCACAGGAGCGTTCACTGGCCATTTTGGCACCAACGACTTCCTGTGCAGATTGAGATTGGCACACAATTCGATCTGCAGAGCCTGTGGTGAACAGGACGAGTCCATATCGCACCTACTATGTAAATGTGACGCGTTGGCTGGATTGAGGATGGGTCTGATGAGATTGGCATATCTAAACCCTGAGGACTTCAGGCTTCTCCCTCTGAAGTGTATGCTACGACTGATGCAGTACATTCATAGGGAGATAGCTAAGGGATAAATCTTGGAGCCGACACAAAAGATCCCGATGGGTCGAAGTGTCGCCGGTCTGTACTGACTGGCCCCCACACATAAGATAAGACAAGATAAGCCGTATACTAGCATACTTAACACACACACGTAGTTACGTATCTGTATCATGCCAAGTTGGATATCGCAATTGTTATACATATTAACGAGAATTTCTGTTTCTTTCTAACGCACATATTTAAATGTAAATTATATTTCCAGGACCTTGGGGAATTCCTTGCGGTGACCCTAATCAACACGACCTGCCATGGGGCACCTGCATGCTGCCTTACCAATGTGAAAGTGAATTTAGAATCTTTCGGGGTGATTCTTCCTGTGGAAGAAGTAAATTTATATGCTGCTCTGTTCAACCAACTCATCACGATCTGTACCAAGCTATGGATATGTCTTTCATTGATACCAGTATCTCAAGTAGTTCAAACGAAAGGAGGAAAAGGGAACGTGGCTCGAAAGAATACAAACGCAATAAAAAAATGATTTTATTAAATAGGAAACGTAAAAGAAGATTTAGATTAAAACGGACTATTAAAAAAACGATCAGAAAGTTGGCACGTCAAATTAGAAAGGAACTAAACAGAGCATTTAGGAACGCCACAGGAGACCGAAGGCAAAAAACGAAAACGCTAAAAAATGATATTAAAAAGATGAAGCAGAAGTTTTACGCGGACCGTCAGTTAGCCAAGAATTTACACGACATTAATATATTGAAAATAGACAATGACCTCAAAAATAAATTGGGACATGTGAAACAACTCAATCATCACTTTTTAATGAACGATACTTATAGAGAAATTATTCTGGGTATTAATAATACTGGCCTGCGGATGTTGTTAGAAACTTATCCACAGCTACAGAATGTTCTGGTAAACCAAGCGAACCTGCCTGTGAATACCTCAGAACCGACGAGACGTTCTGGAGGTCGTACAGTACATAAGAAAAAGAAGAAAAAAAATAAAGACTATCTCGAGTACGACATAGAGTATGGAATACTTTATTACTGATATTTAATATACGATTTTATGTAATATGTTTTTATTTATTCTTCTTTATTTAATTAGCTTTGCTATTTATTGAAGATCTCTTACAAGAAACAATGAATCTTGATAATTAAATTAAGGTATCATGGTTTCTCAATTGCAAAAGTTTAAAGAAAAAGAAAGCAAGCAATTAGATAGAAAAGTAATATTATCGGAAATTAACATATTGTCTATACAAAAGTAAATGCATATTCTAAAATAAAATAAAATAAAAGCTTTCAGGACACTAATATGAGTTTAATAGCTTCCGGTAGCGACACAATTTTAAATACATAGTTTGGCCATGCACTGGTATTGTAACCTCAATAACAATATCAGTATTTCAATATTCGTTTGCCTTAGTATAAAGAAACGATGCTGCCACTTTGTATCTTTATTTACGCACTGCATTAAATACTGACATAGCACAAACTTTGAAAATAAACTTATGATATACCAGACTTTGCCCACGGCTTCGCTCGTGTAAATGTAGGATAGTTTAGTAGATGATGTATGATCCCTATAACGGTTTATGCAACGCACAAAGAAATAGCTATCAGATAGCGGGATTTTACCGACTTACTTAACACTTTTAGTTGTAATTTGGCCAATTAACTCAATAAATTATAACCTTTATGTTATTCTGATGTATAAATCTCAACATCGCCTCGGCTGCTATGAGGACTGCTCTTACACCACACGACTGCTTACCATCAGGCGGAGTGTGGTCATTTAGATGAGCAAAATAAAAAATTAAATAAAGAATGATGCCGTCAAGTTTCATCAAAATCCGTTCAGTAGTTTTTGCGTGAAAGAATAACAAACATCCATTCCTCCATTCATCCACACAAACTTTTATAATGTTAGTAGGATTAGTAAGACGTATGTATTAGTTAGATATTTTAAAATAATACTTGCTTACTAATCCAGAAAGGAATAAGACTGTAATAATAATTGTATCTACCTAATGGTAATTATAATAATTATTGTTTATTTCTATAAGAGTAAACTGCAAAATCACAAGTACGTTTGGCCTCAAACTAGAATAAAACCTGTATCTTGGCAAGGTGATCAGGAGCTGAGGACAGAGGTTTATTACGATAACTGTAATAAAATAAAGCATATCACTAGCTCAGATAAATAATAATACTAGCCGACAACACGGAAGCCCGCGACTTCTTTCAAGTAGTAGGAAAAAAGTACTTCTATCCCGCGTGCTATCCCGTGGGTACCCGTTCACGGAATAGAAAGTAGCCTAAGTTACTCCACATAAAATTAGCTATCTGCCAATGAGAGTCCCGTCAAAATTGGTCCAGCCGTTTCGTAGATTATCCGAAACAAAAAAAGACATACGGACAGATGCTTACATATTTTAAAATTGATGTTCTGGTATCAATATCGTGTATTCATATGCATTTAGTAAAACGCTGTTATTTTAATATTACAAACAGACACGTCAATTTTATTTATTTGTATGCATTAACATATATCTCAACCCATAGTTTCCATATAAGGCTATGATATCTAACAAACACAACAAGTCTGTTCGCGTTAGAGAGGACACAAAACAACGGCAACTACCCCAGATATAATCAGTCGTTCGGGCCATGTGTGACATCGGCGTTGGAATCATGCCAGCCATGTAGTGGAAGAGCCAGATAATTTATATTTTTTTACAACATTTTCAAAATAACATTAATTCCGCCGATTTTTCAATGATCAGTATTCACATGAAAGCCTTTTTTTTACTTGGAGGAATACTTTTACGCACTCCATTCCGCATGGAAAGGGGAGAGGAGCGGTTATATCAGGTTCACCCGGTTAAATTTATTACCCATTAAATTTATTTCTTAGTTGTGGTATATCTAGTCGTCAAATAATCTACTCTTATGGTTAAGGCGCGCGATGAGCAGACAGCGGGCTTATCTAAGAAATAAAATTAAGAGATTCTAAGTTACAAGAACTACGAAACTGTCAAATTATTTAATATTGTCTTATGTTTACGCGAATGTTATACATTGAAATTAAACACTTTATACGGATTTTATCGCGTTGTTTATTTTACTTTAAACACTGTTATTACATAATTTTAAAAACTCTAACACTACTATTATTGAACTTTACTACTAATAGTAGTGTGAGAGTTTTCAAAATTATGTAATAACAGTGTTTAAAGCCAAATTATTCTTAAAATTTTATCTGTTCTTAAAAAAACTGTTCTAAGAGAGTTGTAGGATAACAAGATCTCTGAACATTCCTAGAGCAGACCAATTCTAAAACAATTTTACTATGTAGCAGAAGTTGAGTGTTAATGATCGATGGCGTAGTGGTTAGTGTAACCGACTGCCACGCTTGAGGTCGCGGGTTCGATTCCCGCACAAGTCAAACATTTGTGTGCATGAACATAGATGTTTGTCTTGGTCTGGGTGTTTCTATGTATAATATATATGTATTTACAAAAAAAAAGTATATATGTATGTTTATCCATTGTCTTGTACCCATAGTACAGGCTCTGCTCAGTTTGGGCTAGATGGTGTTGTGTGTATGTGGTAGAATATTATTATTATTATTCTCTTTATTTAAATATTTTCAATATATTTTTCATTTTTAAATATACATATATCAATAAAAATACATTTAAAAATATAAAATATATGGTACCCCACCGGCATCGGGAACAGGGTCCAAGCTGCCGGTGGTTAGGATTCCAGAGATAGGAACCTCCTCACAATGCGTGCTGTATCTAAAAGCACTGCCTTCTGCATCAAACCCTTGATCCAAGCACCAAACGCGAGCCTCTTTAGATGGTGATCGAGGCTCTTGGCTATTAGACCATTGACAGATATGACTATCGGCACAATGATTGCCGAATCAACATCCCATATGTCGACAACCTCGCGAGCCAAATCGAGATATTTAATTTGCTTATCTTTTTCAGCTTTCGCGAGATTGCCGTCATGCGGAATGGTGATATCGATAATCAATGCGCGGCGCTCTGATCGATCTATCACCACAATGTCAGGTTTGTTGGCCACAACAGTCCTGTCTGTGATGATAGTTCGATCCCAGTACAACGTGACATGACCATTTTCGAGAACTGATTCAGCTACATACCTGTAGTACGGCACTTCAACATCTACAAGTTTGTATTTCAGAGCAAGTTGCTGGTGAATAATCCTGGCTACTTGGTTATGTCTGTGCAAGTACTCGCCGTTAGCAAGACGAGAACAACCGGAAACTATATGCCTGAGGGACTCACCAGGTAGGTGGCAGCCCGACAAATTTCAACCGTACCATCCCTCAAGATATATCTCCGGTAGTTATTCGTCTTGATTTATTATTATTATTATTAAAGGTCCTTACGCACATTGGAGACAAATAGAGGATCCTCCGATCAAGCTTGATGGTCGCGTCTAGCGAGCCATTCTCTCTCTAACCTTTTCTTATCTTTTAGGGTCTCCCCCTTCAGAACAAGAAGCAATGCAGTCCACAGCCTTAACAAAAAATATACCTGCACTAAAAGTACTTTGAAAACTGAATTAGATTTTCGACTGTAAAAATGTTCTTCTTTGCTGACGTTGTTAGAGTCATAAACGACTATGATATGTTCCTTTACCTCAGTTTTCAGGTCATTTTGGCGATGTCTTTAGTTTAGAGACCGTAGCTCCTTAACTAACGTTGTGCAGTTAAACTAGGGTTTACGTTGCTCACCGACGTGATACGCGGCGTCTACTGCGTTATCGATTTTACTCGTACCTACGTGCAGCTAAGCCAGACACGGATGTAACTACGCGGATAGCGCAGAAGTATAAACGATTATTACTATAGCGCAGCTGTTGTGGGGTCGTCGAGATATGCATTTTATTTGAATTACTAGCTGAACCGACAAACGTTGTTCTGCCATATAAATTAAACATTTTTTTTTTTTAATCAAATCAAATCGTTTATTGCGTTCATGTGTACATACAAGTTATTAAAAATTAGGAATAGTCTCGACATGAAACCCTGTTGGGGCGTAGCAACTTATTTATCTATGTAGATACATAACTGCTTTGGTAATTACATTGCACATCTCAATGTTGTTATTGATAACATAATACATTTCTTATAAACAACTTAAAAACTATGTATTTTTGGAGGGATAACATTTTATAAATTTCACAAGGTTTTACTGATATTTATTTATATAATATATATGTAGTAGCTATAATTTATATAATACTGTTGTTTTATTTAAACAATAAAATTGTTCCATTTCTTATGACTTGCTCTTATCCTCAAAAAACTCTTGCAAATTGTAGTAATTTGATAGGGACCTATTCACCTAGCTGTATGAAATATAATTTACGACCTATTTTCATACCTACCAAATATACTTACATAATAAGTTTCATGAAAATCGGTCGTGCCGTTTCGGAGGAGTGCGACCACAAACACCGTGACACGAGATTTTTATATACATACTAGCTGACCCGCGCAACTTCGTCTGCTTCATATAAGATAAAAGAATTTACCCCGTTTTTGCAACATTTTTCATTACTGCTCCGCTCCAATTAGTTGTAGCGTGATGTTATATATCCTATAGCCTTCCCCGATAAATGGGCTATCCAACACTAAAAGAATTTTCCAATTCGAACCAGTAGTTCCTGAGATTAGCGCGTTCAAGCAAACAAACAAACAAACTCTTCAGCTTTATAATATTAGATGTGTCGCCTCTACCTATTCTTTGTGACCATTGATTCTGTTCAAGAACTTATGATGATGTGACGTTTATTTAGTCAATCACGCTTTAGGGACGTGGTTGATTAGGGAATATATTTAATGGGGATAATTAAAAGATATACTACACGGTTAAAATATTTGTAATTCTAGATACAAAACTTGTACAGATAGAACAGTAATTTTATAAAATAAATATTAACTATAATTTAACAAAAGAACAGGGCGTGGTTCTTAAAAGGCTCGCGACGTAGCCTGGATAGCTCCAAAGACCTCTTAAATTAGTTGACAGCACAGCAAAAGTGGGCCAAACCAGGACGCGATCGGCTTATAAATCAGCTACCGCCGGCAGGAGGGAGAGAGGGGCGCCACCCACTACTTCGACTCGCGCGCAGCCGCCATGACGCGAGCAGTCCGCGTGACAATGAGCAATATGAATAAATGAGCAAAATGTATAAAGCAAAATAGAAGCGATAGCCTATTGAGAAACCGTTAGAATGCCACAGAGGTCTCAAGTTCGATTCCAAGGCTCTAACGTTTCGAAGTTACATTCTATTAACACGGTCGGCACCAAGTATGATTTCCAAAATCACACTATTTTTGTTTTTTTATTTTTTTGTTATGTATGGTTTGAATTGTTGAATTAATGTGTGTAACTTCCCTCTTTCCCTTCTTTTTTCCAACTTTTATAGTGTGTGTATTAAAAATGATACACTGGCCTACCAAATACTTTTGTGTGTTCTCATATCTCCAGGGTCATGTGTATCATTTGTGATACACATAATATTTTAGCTTTTAGTGGTGTTTTTAAGAAAATCGTGTGCATAAGTGATACACAATGCCTTAAACGCAATTGTCACGGTGTATCATTCTTGATACACATTGTATAAACAAGTGTATGCAAAAATGATACACTGGCGCCGAAGGTGCTAATTAGTTAATTTCTTGCTTTAACGGGGAAGAAAAACATCGTAAGAAAACGTGTATGTCTGAGAGTTCTGCATAATGTTCTAGAAGGTTTGGTTAGAGCACTATTGCCTGAACATTCTAACACTGAAAAGAGGCCCGTGCCCAACAGTAGGACAGTTTATATACAAAGCTGATATTATTATATATAAAGCAAAATAAGTTTGAAACTGTATAATGCAAAATAAAGGCATAATAGCTAATAAAAAATCATAGTCGTTTTCTACCTTTCCCGGATGCAAGCGTGAGTTTATATTGTATGTTTTTTTATTTCTCTATGATTCAAGGACCAACCATCTATGATAAAAGTAGGTAATGAACATAAAAGAGAAAAACAAGTATCACAATATCTATATACAATTCGACTGACTAATGCATTGTTTTGTAAGCTTACTTTATCAAATAATGAAATAACTACATATGTATGTATATTCAAATTAGTTAAACTAAATACTTTATGGTGCCACATGCGGTGACAAACGTAGTTTTAGTAGATCTTTCTTTGCCCGTAGGTAACAAAGTATTGTTTAAATTTAAATAGATTCTTGCTAGAAAATGATACTTCGGGCGTCCCGATATATAATTGGTACGCTTTTTGACGATTTGTGTTAAAACAGTAATATAAACGTGATATGATACATATATTTTGGAAATGGTTTTTTCACGATCTTTCATTTGATACCCATATTGCTAAGGTGAGACAAAAAAACAAACTCCCTCCCCCTTTTTTCTTCATTTGCGGGCGCCATTTTGAAAACTTATTTAGCCTATATCAATACCACAATTCTGATAAATTCAACACCTCATATGTCAAAAACCGTTCAGCCGTTTGGGCTGTAAGGCGTGCCAAAGAAATGGACATACATACCCACATACATACATACATACATACGCTCGAAAAACATTACCCTCCTTCTGACGCAGTCGAGTAAAAAGAACTACGCCACGACTCGACACGTAAATGATACGTAAAATATGCTTTTTTTCTGGTTGGATATTATTTATAGTCACGAAAATCAAATGGAGTGCTTATTAATTTTATGCAAACCAAAAACAATACTATCTTATTAGTAAGAAACGTGGTTGCCTCGGCACGGCCACTGCTGTGGGTTCGTTGATCGCGAAACAAAAAATTGTGTGGGCCAGAAATAGTTGGTTTTTGTCTAGCTGTTCTGTGTACGTTCTGCGAAAGTTTCTTAGTCCTCGGTGACATATATGTATATTATTCCGAGTGCGAAGTTATCTATTCTACAAAAAAATTAAGTAACGGATAGAACTAATTACCAGAATATTATTTCTTTTAATAGAATATCCAACAGTAAGTATCTATACAGTATAAAATAATTAAGATGCAAAACAGAATACAAGACGTGTATAGAAGGAGGAAATTCTTTTCTAAACAATTATCTACTAATGATCACTTATTTTCTATTGGTTTTCGATACACGGTATCGAATGACAAGAGAATAAAATTGTATACATAAAACAAAATCAAAAGTATATAATTATAGCAGCTACAATACATAAGCTCATATTAGTGAAGGAAAAATAGGATTTTCAGCTAGTGGCGGTGTTTACGCGGATGAAAGATTCGTGTAGCGAAGCGTGCCCTGGCACGGCCGGAATATTTTGGGATTGAATCCCACACGGAACAATTACTTGTATGATATACTGGATGTAGTTTAGGTTCATCGTTTGTATGTCAAGGCCCCTATAGTATCGGGACTGGTTACGCCAGTTGTTTCTCTAGAGGCAGATAACGATACACATTTTACCAAAAGCGTGTCTTATTAAAATAAAAGACGATCTAGAACAATAATAAAGAATTAACTAGCACCAACATGCTTTGAGCAGCTACTTCACGACATGCCAGCAAAATTGAAGAACGAAGAGAAACAAAATGGATTTCAATTTATATACTGATAAAAAACATGACGTAAGTATAAATTGTCGGCCTTGCCTTATTATAAAACTATAGACACGCCGCTCCTCCATAATCCACCAAACGTGACTTACTAGGTCAATTGCAGGTTGACACATCTTCGAGAATATTAAAGAGAATTCAGGATACCTATATAGACCTCTTCACGGTATTATCTTACATCTTTAAACTTAGCAATACATGTGTTGTTCCGTCAAGCTATTAATTAGAAATAAAAACATAACTTTGAAAAGGCACAACACTTCGCGCCGTGGTTCGAAATCTCGTCAAATCAAAATCGCTCTGGTTTGCGATCTTACAAACTGCCACAAACATAAACGAAAACTTGTGCCACTAAATAAGGCCGTGTAACATATTCGCGTTAAGAAAGAAAACTAGATATGTAGGTAAATTGTATTTCCAGCTGAAAGATACGTTAATGAAGGTTAACTATTAGCAATGGGGCAAAGTTTCCTTACTCAATCAAAAGTTCGTAGTTATAATATATTTACTCGTAAAATAGTTGCCGCAAGGACGTTAATATTATTAGTATAGAGGATTGGCCACATTTCTGTTCGAAACTTGAATGTACTTTTGAAATTCGAATCTTAGTACATGATCTATAGGTTTGAATGAAATTAGAACTTTAAGTTGAACAGGCAAGGCGACGCTTATTGCTCTTAACAGTACCTATGCCTTAGGCGGGCACACCAGTAAGGGTATTAGCTGCGATCAACTCACGGCGCTGCGATGCCCAGGCGGAGCAATTTGCCAAAATGTTCACAAATGGCTGTTCCAAGTGTGGATATTCTTTGTGTCCGATATTTGAATGTTTGTAAAGTCCCTGGCGATACCGGAATGATTCCAAGAGGGGAAGAAGTATTAAGAAAATCTGTGGTCCTCAAAATAAAATGGTCTTCCGAGTCTGCATGTTCTTTGGGTCCGTTGTTTAAATGTCTTTAAAGTACCCCGCGATACGGGAATTATTCCTAGTGCGAGAGTTGGCTATTTTAGAAAAGAGAAAGAAAATGCTTTTAAAATCTTAATAGGTATAGATGTTAGGCATGTGTTCACAGCAATTGAAACATGTCGTACCTATGTACTTGCTGATCGCATAGTTCTCAAGCTCGCATAACATAGCCTTAGATGCAAAACACAGACGCAACCTACGCACCTATAACGTCCTCTGTTATTATTTACATAAAAAGCTTGTCGGAGTTTCATACAGGCAAACCATATCCACTGGAGCCAACACAAGGCCACATACAGTATTTGCCCTAGGGCACCCCGGTGGTAATAAAACCATCTCGGGCTAAAGTACATAAGACTACCTGTATGTTATCAAAGGAAAGTATTAGTAAAATTGTATATGGTTACATATTTAAGTACCTGATCTGGGAAACACAATTACCTCCGCCAGTCACACACCAGAACCCTACCCTAATCGTGACCACTCCGGTGAGGAAACGGCCTACCCATGTTTTCTCAACAGCCTACAGAACCACACCTCACTAGCTACACACACGTTAATCAAGAGGTTTTGAGACGATTAAGGAACATGACAATATGCACGTAGAGTACATGGCTTGTAGAAACTGTTCGAACGAGCAATTTGATGCAAACTTCAAGCTACTTGAGCACGACATACCTACATATTTGGTAAATGTTTCATATATTATAAAAATATCACTCCCGCACTAGCAATAATGCCTGTGTCGCGAGGGACTTTACAAACATTCAAACAATGGACACAAAGAACATCCAGACTCAGAACAACCATTTGTGGATCACACAAATGTTTGTCCCGTGTGGGATTCGAACTCACAACACTCAGCACAGTGGCAGTGGCGAAGCGACCACTTGAACCATTACGCCATCCATCTATGCCAAGTTCTGGCAAGTAATTGTGATTTACGTGGCTGTTGGCTATCGCAAGCACTACTATGCTTGATCTAGCGTCTATTGTACACAGTCAAACAATCGTATCAAGTCTTCGTGTCATATAAAAAACATATTAATTTAACAAGCTCATCTGTATCACGTAGCACCTTGATTATAACATCAAACAATTATTTAAAACAATCTAACAAAGCTTTACTTCAGTTTCAGAAGTTTGTTCCGCATTTGTCCCTGATGTTTCGTTACAAGCGTAGAAATACACATTCGTCCCAAAAATGTTCCTTACATGCTCCTAAGTTTAAATAAATATTAATTTCTTAATGTAATTCCTCTTTCGTCCTAGATTATGTTCCTTTTTTGTTCCTCTTTTTTTTGTATGTTTTTTTTGTTGTATCGTCAGCCAAAAAATATTTTAAAATACCTCGTTGATCTCTCAGTAAAACTTTGGGCTTATGATTGCATGACATCACGAACCTGACAACAAAAGATTAAAATAATTTTAAACCGCGTTTCGTTTTTTTAAACATATGTACAAAAATGTAGGGCGGGTTGAGAAAGATACCTCAGCGAGTGCCGCCGCCATTGCTGACGAGATTATGTTGGCCATGGGATATATATATCCCGGCCTCTATAATCGTCATCAATCGTAGAGGCCGCCCTTGGTTCAATCATGAATGCCAAGACACTGTCAACCATAGGCAAGCTGCGTATCCCGCTTGGATCAGGGGTCGTGCTGCAAACGATCCGAACCTTGCGTCCCTCAAAACAGCTTACAACAAATCAACCAAGACATGCAAGAGGACTTACTTAAGAGCAGATGTTCAGCGCGTCTCACGGATTGGCCAGCAGCTGGCTGCCCATCCTGCGCGTAGCCGAGCATACTGGAGCCTCGCCAAAGCCGTGCAATCAAATTTTTGTCGCACGTCACTTGCTTTGAGGTACTCTGATGGAACCTTGGCCAATGACCAAGAAGAGAAAGCCAATTTATTGGTTAACCTTTTCGGGGCTAATTCGCGCATCTGTGACAATAACGTGCAGCCGCCGACAATTTCAAGTTGTGGACTCTCAATGCCTGATATCATCATCAGGCAATGTGATGTCCGCAGGGAAATGATGTCACTAGATGTGCGAAATTCCACGGGGCCGGATGAGATACCTCCTATAGTGCTCAAAAAATGCGCAGCAGAGTTGTCTTCAGTGCTGATGAGACTATATCGCCACTCCTACCTCTCTGGTAGTGTGCCTCAATCTTGGAGAGAAGCCAACGTGCAACCTATCCCTAAAAAAGGGGACCTGTCCGATCCATCAAACTACCGCCCAATAGCAATCACCTCAGTGATCTGTGTGCAGGTTGCGTATCTGAGCCGTATTTCATTCGTTCGGGTGTGAGCCAGGGCAGCAACCTCGGTCCGATGGAGTTTTTAATCATGATTAATGATTTACCCGATGTGATTGAAAACGCTAAATGCTTGTTATTCGCGGATGATTTAAAATTATATATGCCTATAAGAAATCAAAGCGATTGCGAGTTGTTACAGGAGGATATTAACAGAATTGTAGATTGGAGTACAAACAACCTATTACAATTTAACCACTCTAAGTGTGTGACTATCACGTTCTCTCGTGCACGTACTCCAATCACATATGAATATAATATAGACGGCACTCCATTGACTCGGGTCACAGAGGTGAGAGATCTAGGAGTGAGTATTGATACTGGGCTGACGTTTCGTAATCACGTGGTTAAGATCTGCAAGAAAGCCTTCAGAAACCTAGGCTTCTTACTTAGAACCGTTCATAGTTTCACTAATGTATCAGCTATTGTCACATTATATAACGCATTGGTAAGAAGTCAATTAGAATGCAATGCAGTCATCTGCAGCCCACATGAAGTTAAATATAATCTTATGTTGGAGCGAGTGCAAAATAAATTTATTAGATTTTTATATATGAGGTATTACGGCGTGTATCCTTTTTACCCTTTAATGTATCCAACTCTATTCGTATTGGGTATGGTTGGTTATAATGAGTTGGGGGTGAGAAGGGAACTGGCTATTGACTCATATATATTTAAAGTTATAAGGGGCAAAATAATGAACCCAACATTGCTGGAGATGTTAAATTTTAACGTTCCGGATAGGTATATATACCGGCGACGAAAGCCGCAGTTGTTGCGAGTGCCCCGCGCACGCACCAACCTGCTGCAGGAGGCGCCTCTGACGCGCGCACACAGAACCATCAACCGGGTCGCGGATAAAATAGATCTGTTCTGTTGCACTATCAGTGAATTTACAAGGATAACGTTGTTTATAATTTGTTATGGAAACGGGTAATCTAGATATAAATGTATAAAATTAAAATGTGTAAATAGATAGAATATTATAAGTTATAATTAATTAATTACGTTAAAGTGAACCACACTATCGCATTAAGTTTTTTCTTGTAATGGTAGTGTTGTAAATTGGATATAAATAAATAAATAAATAAATAAATAAATCATCAATGATCGTCAATATGGGTTTCGACTAAATCGGTCAACGGTTGATATCCTTGCTTATCTAATGCACATTTGAGGTGAGGCTATTGATAAGCAAGACGAAGCTTTGGCAATCGAGCTGGACATTGCTAAAGCCTTTAATCGGGTCTGGCACTGCGGTCTTCTCTCCAAGCTGCCGGCATATGGTCTTCCCAGCCGGCTATTTCAATGGGTCTCCAGTTTTTTACACGAGTGAAAAATGCGTGTCCTTGTGGACGGACGCTCTTCACGTTTCGTAAGTGTAAATGTTGGAGTCCCACAAGGTGCCGTGCTCTCTCCCACTCTATTTCTTCTGCATATCAATGAAATGCTACCTCTTGTTGGCATTCATTGCTATGCAGACGATAGCACGGTTCATGGTTGATACTATCCACAACCACCTAGCAACCGGCAGAATACTGAAAGGAGGCGGGTAAAGCTTGTCACTGACCTCAACAGTGTTGGATGACATATCCGCTTGGGATTCATCTAACCTTGTTGATTTCAGTGCTAAGTGCTAAGTTCAGCTCAAAAAGAAATCCTATTCTCTCCACTTCCAACTCTTCGGGGCACCACGCTGCCACTGCAGGATAGTCTTAACATCCTAGGCATAAACATCCGCCACGACCTTACCTCTAGGGATTCGAGAGTGTAATAACCACAACTGCACGCAAACTTGGGATTCTAAACAAGGTGCGGCGTTTCTTTACTTCTGAACAGCGGTATTTTCTGTACAAGGCCCAAGTCTGTAGCAGCATGAAGTACAGTGCGCACCTTTGGAATGGGTCCGCTAAGTACCTACTCGATGTCTTAGATAAACTGCAGCGTCATGCCGTATGTATAATCGACAACCAGGAGGTTACGAAGGACATCGAACCGCTACAACTTCGTAGAAACATTGCGTCCCTTAGTGTATTCTATCGCCTCTATCATGGCGAATGCTCCGAGGAGTTATTTGAGCTCATCCCACCTTCCCTTCCTTTTGAGAACCACAAGTGCCGGTCTTCGTAATCACCGATTGACGGTTAGCACAATCCCGTCTCGCACCAAAATGTTCAGCAATTCTTTTTTATGTCGTACCATACAACTTTGGAACAGTCTTCCGGCTCATGTGTTCCCTCCCTTCTATGACATTGGGTCCTTCAAACGTAGTGTGAAGAAGCATCTGGTCAGACCGGCTTGACACTGACGACGACGAGAAGACATCTATCTTCTCCTCGTCGTCACTGTCTCTGGACTGTGATTGGGCTTTCCATCAGGTCCGTTACAATCACTTAGCCGTGTCACGATAAAGAAAAAGAAAAATGGAGTAATTTAAAAAGAGGGGCGAATGAGGAACATTTTGGAATGTGGGACGTAATGTTGGGGCAAATGCGGAACAAACCGTTTCAGAACCTCTATATATTTCATAGGTACAATCCAAGCGTGTCAGCGACAACTAGTTACACACAAATATGTGTAGGTATACTAGATTTTGCTCGCGGCTTCACTCGCGTAAATGTAGATTAGGTTAGTAACACTAATCTAAAACACATTGCTAAGTCAAACAATAAATGTAAAGCAACTTGGGATGTTTTAAAACGCACTACGTGTAACGAATCCATGAGGGTGTATATTGAAAAAGTAATCGAAGGCAGTACTGTCGATACATCTGGAACTAGCACCGCTATCATATTCAATATATTTTATTATTCAGAATAATGAAATGCCAATACAAAATAATAGTCTAAGTAATAATAACTTTAATGTAAATAATCATAGTATATTTCTCGAACCTACAAATTCAATAGAAATATAATGAAAAAATCTTTAAAAAATTGTAAATCTTCGGGCCACGACAACCTTGCTGCAGAACTTATAAAACTTATATTTCAATACATAGCGGAACCATTAGGTTATATCATAAATTTATCATTAGAACAAGGTTGCTTTCCAGAAATCTTAAAACTGTCCGTTATAAAACCATTACACAAAAAAGGCTTAAAAACATAAAAACAACTACCGTCCAATAGCGTTAACAACTATAATTTTCTAAAGTTTTTGAGAAAGTAATTAATAAGAGAATACTTAATTTCCTTAATAAATATGATGTATTAATTATACAACAATTCGGATTTAGGAGAGGCAGATCGACTCAAGATGCTATTTTTATTGAAATTAAACTACAATATACGGATTTTATCGCGTTGTTTATTTAACACTCTATTACATAATTTAGAAACTGTTACACTACTATACTATACTATTAAACTTTGCTAATTTTAAGCTAATTAAATTATTAAAACGATCAAATCTATTTGTTTTTAAGTTTATACTTTCCCCGACGTTTCGGTTGCTTTTCAGCAGCCATGGTCAGAAGGGAGAGACAAGCACAGTTAAATATTAAATGCAATAAACAAGTAGTTGAACAAATACAGAGAACAACATTTTTAGGTGTTGACGAACATCTTACATGGAAACCACATATAGATAGTGGTTCCAAAAATAAATAAATTTGATTTTGCCTTAAGAAAGGTTAAGGATGTGGTTTCAAGGCAATCTACATTGTTGGTTTACCATGCATACGTTTGCTTCATAATTCGCTATGGTGTACTAGTATGGGATACTCATCAGAAATGACCCGGGTATTTATAGCTCAGAAGAAATGCATCCGTGCAATATTTACTATGCAGTGGTCTAACTCATGTAGGCAAATATTTAAAGCAGAAAGTCTTTTATCTGTGCCTAGTATATATATTTATGAAGTAGCGAAATTTGTTAAATGTAATTTAGAATTGTTTGAAGTTAAAAATAATAATAATAAGCGTAAAATTAACCAGAACTGTTTAAAAATGCCCATACCTCGATTAGAGATGTTTAGAGTAAGTTGTGTGTATATGGCACCACTTATTTTTAACGCAATACCTGAGCATATAGTAAAACTACCGCACAATAAATTTTGCCCTGCACTAAAAAAAATGCTGATTGAAGAAAGATTTTATTCTGTAATGAATTTCTAAAAAATGTTGCCTCACAGTCTTATTATTTTAGAAATACATTGTGTTAATAAATTTGAAATCTATAAATTGTACTCATTCAACATTTGTATGCTATTGTAATACGGCGAAATGTGTTTTGTGCTCTTTGTTTTTGTTGTCATCTTTTGTATCCACCACATTTTATGCAAATAAATTTATTATTATTATTATTACATTTTCCTATATAAAAGGTGTGTCTATGTCCTTTTCTGTTTCCCTGAAAACGTGTATGGGAAATTTCCCGATGATCTGACAAGTAGTTAAGTTGTGAAACCGTAACAAACAACTTACATTCACATTAATAATATTAGCTAGGATTACGTTGATATTACGTCTTTCAGTTGACACAAAAAAAAACACTTTTGTGTGTGTAGCAACACCACACGAACGAAGAAGTTTCGACGTCAAGGCAGATTTACTCAGGGTCAGTAGCTGTCGCCAGTGCTGGCGCCGAAAACTGACTCATACGATTTACACGCAGTCAGTATTTCGTCAGTAGTCGAGGATAATTCTTATGGTGTACACACCTTTGTAGTCAGTGCGGAAAAATGAATTCTCCAAAACAGCAAAAAATCAGAGTTAATAATTTGTTGAGAAAATGTACCTTTGTGATGATGCAAGAACTAACTGGTTATGTTAGAAGAAGAGATATCTAAAAAGAAGCGAATATGGGTAAGAAAATGGATAGATGACAGAGATCAAACTGGAGGCTCAGCTCTGTTGTTAACCCAATTGAGAATTGAAGATCCTGGGGAATACAAACTGGCTTTGAGAATGACGCCAAAAGACTTTGATGATTTGCTTATGTTGTTATCAAGCTCTATTCAGCGTAAAGACACATTTATAAGAAACGTCTTGCCAGCCAAAGTGAAACTCGAAATTACACTGACATTTTTGGCTTCTGGAATATCGTTTCGAAATCTCAGTCACTTTTATCGTGTATCGATACCATCTATATACTGGAAGTGTGTTGGGCAATATATGAGTAATTGAAAACACAGATTAAGGTAAGAAAGTTATTTATTTATTAAAAAAATACTACAAGTAGGTTATCAAAAAAATTAACAATCACATATAAATCATAATAATATAGACAAAAGTAGGTACTAAGCTGAATCAAAAGCAAACTTAATAACATCAGCACTGTCGCTCTCACACTCAACATTATTGTTAATAAGAGCTCTATTAGTACTGATGATCGCCTGACTGGAATCTACAAATCTTGGATTTCTTGGATTTTGAGTTGGCGATGAAAGGTAAAATCCCAAAGAACTGTTACTTGAGGCAGTCATCTGAGTTACATCGAGGGGATAAAATCCTAAGGAACTACTGCTGCCGCTGTTTTTCGGAGAAGCTGGACTAGGAGTATAGCGGCCCTGCTGAGGCTATGTACTAGTAGTAGCCCTCATAGAAAAGTGTGTTTTGGGTACATATTCTCGTTTCTAGATATGCCAGTCTGCATTTGGATAATATTCTTTGGATATCTTCCTGTGCTATTATGTATTGTTCCTCAGAGAGTTTTTTTAACTGAGAAGCCACATGCTTTCCGTAAATATCACAATCATTTTCTTCGTCTGATGGCATATTATAGATAGTGAGATACTATGTGATACATTTTTTAAGTCTTTTATCATTTCGGACACCTGAGACAGTTTGGTACGTTTTGACCTCGGTCTTGTCGGTTGTTTGGAGTTTGCTGAGGCCGGTCCGAATTCTGGAGCTGGTGAAATTGCAGTGTTATTATTTTCAGCGTTGGATTTTATCACATTTTTGTCATCATCACCAGAAACATAAATATTGCTGGGAATGTCAGAATTATCCTGAAAATAATTAATCAGTTATACACGGTGTCCGGTAATTAATGGATAACCTTGAAATGTCTTATAGTAGAACTGAAGACCGTTCAGAAAAATTAAAAAAAATATTTAAAAAAAAGTTCAAGCTAATATAGCATAGCATACTTTTGACTGTATAATTTAAATTATCTATTAGCATAATTAGTGTTTAATAATAAAACAACAAAAACCGATGGATTTCATTAATTTATGGTCGTAGTATACAAGAAATTTATACATGGTAATTAAAAAAACATACCTCAGGTAGTAGTTAGGATAGATTATTTTTCGTATTTTTTTTTTGAACGGATCACGAATCAGTTTCACTATAAGACATTTCCAGGTTATCCACTAATTACCGGACACTCTGTATAACTACTATAACATAACATAACATACATACATACCTACCTACACACACATCTAGTTACAGGGTATTTCAGAATTGCGTGGTCAAAACTCAGGTACAGCATCTGCCCATGTAGATTAACAAATTTCCATAAAAATTATATTAAATTCTCAAAAAAAAATGTTTCTTTTTTCATACAGTCATCGTGATCAAAATTGTTTGTTGTTTGTTTAATACATTATTATATTTTTCTTTGCAGATTTCAGATGGAGAGGATGAATGGAAAATTATCGATGACGGATTTAACACCAGATGGAATTTCCCCTCGTGTTACGGAGCAATTGATGGAAAGCATATCACTATCAAAGCTCCACAAAATAGTGGAAGTGAATTTTACAACTATAAAAAATCAAATAGTATTGTTTTGGTGGCTATTGCAGACCATAACTACTGTTTTTCATACATCGATGTTGGTGCGAATGGCAGTGCTTCCGATGGGGGAGACTTTAAAAATTCTTCGATTTATCGCCGCTTAGAAGTTACTTAGGGTTACTGCCAGTGGATGGATTCATTGTTGGCGATGCAGCTTTTCCGTTAAGGACTTATTTACTAAAACCGTATCCAGGTTCGCAACTGTCTGCCAGTGAAAAAATCTTCAACTACAGACTATCTCGTACGAGGCGGATAGTGGAAAATGCTTTCGGAATTCTAGTTTCTAGATTTCGTGTGTTCGAAAAAGCAATTCTCACCAGTTTGAACACAATTGGTGCAATCGTCTGTGCCTCCTGTGCCTTTCATAATTGGTTGAAAAAATCTAACTCCTACATAATACAGTACTTTGTTACCTACGAGCAAAGAAAGGTCTATAAAAACTACGTTTGTCACCGCATGCGGCACCATAAAGTATTTAGTTTAACTAATTTGAATATACATATGTAGTTATTTCATTATTTGATAAAGTAAACTTACAAAACAATGCATTAGTCAGTCGAATTTTATATAGATAATGGTGCCAATTCTGTTGTCACAAAATTCTCTTATCTTAGCTAAAAATCTCTAAAATTTAGTTTAGTCCTATCAAACGACATTTCGTATTCTGAAATCGCCAAAAGTGACAGGACTAAAATAAATTTTAGAGATTTTTAGCTAAGATAAGAGAATTTTGTGACAACAGAATTGGCACCATTGTGATACTTGTTTTTCTCTTTTCAGTTCATTACTTTATGCAGTCGGGTTTTTTGTTTTTATAATAATAATTTTTTGGCTACTTAGGTACATATTGATCTGTAAAAATAAATGTTAGGTATTATCTTACTCGAGGTGTATATATTTAATTACGAATAAACTCGACTGAAACTGTTTTTTTTACGAAGCTTGACATAAATAACTAATTTCTTGACCGTCACTAAGACCAAGAACGAGATTTGACCAAATCTTAATAGGTTCATACAATATTTCTCAATCTTTACCTACTTATAGTCATTTTGAAACTGATTTATGTCTGTAAGTGTGAGCTTTTTCTTTCGTCTTTCTACTTTATACGACCTATAGAAACCAAAACAATCATTTTCAGAATTTTTGTTAATCATGAAACTAAGCACATTATTAAATTTAAAATGATAGTTATAATTAAATAAAATTATTGGCGAATCAAGAGTTATTTTCCAAGAAGGGCGGCTCCTGAACTAAGTTGGCCTGTCGGTTTACATACAATCCAAGAATTTTATGTGGAAACTTAGCTTCCTTGGGTGGGCACTACACAATTTTGGGGTAGGCCAGCATATATATTTATATGTCCCTACTAATATAATATGTCAATGGTTAAATTAAACTACTGTATATAAGTTGCCATTCCTTTATTATTTTATAAGAAAAGCATCCATCATTGATGATATCATGTCTTAAATCTTTATAAAAGTTTGAAGAGAATCTTAAATGAACTCTTGAAACATGAATACTATGGCAATTATTATACAGGGTGTCCGGTAATTAATGGATAACCTGGAAATGTCTTATAGAGGAACTGATGGACGTTCAGAAAAAAATATGAAATAAATCTATCCTAACTACTACCTGAGATATGGGTTTTTTTTAATTACCATGTATAACTTTCTTGTATACCATGACCATAAATGAATGAAATCCATAGATTTTTTGTTGTTTTATTATTAAACACTAATTATGCTAATAGATAGACAGTCAAAAGTATGCTATGCTAATATAGCTTGCACTTTTTAATATATATATTTTAATTAATTTCTTTTTTTCTTAATGGCCTTCAGTTCTACTATAAGACATTTCAAGGTTATCCATTAATTGCCGGACACCCTGTATATGTAACAACACTAATAACAGAGACTGTATATTAACATTTATAGTGTAACTGATACAGGATTCAATATGTTAAGCACATACAATCATACATGTTTATACATCTAAATATTTTTACCCATGTGTCCATTTATATTTATATAACTTATCAGCCTAACCCTATCAGCACAAGGACATAAGCACTGTCTGAATGCTGCTGTCCATATGGCAATAAACAAATTAAAAAAAACTACACTATTTCGTTACATGCTTCTTCAAATTAGACACTATTTCACATTACATTTCACCAAAATCGGTTCAGTGGTTGACCGTGACAATGTAAAAAATAGATAAGTACAATTACTTTTTACTAGCAATAATATTTGGATGATTATATAAAAATAAATGAATTTTCTTAATTTAGTTTTCATCTGCACACATGAAATATAGCCTGCTCTTCATTTAGTAACATTATTAAAATTGTATTGTTAATTAACTAATAATTTCAACAACAGCCTCTGGCTTTTCCAACCATACTCTGTGGTCCTTGTTTTTATTGGCGGGAAAATTCCTCTTAGTACCACAAGTATTGCAGGTCCATTCTATAGTCTTTGATTTTGCTTTGTTTTTAATTTTCATTTTCCCTGATACATTAAGAATCAGGATGCAACGACATTTCTTGCATACTTGTCTTTTTATGTCTGGATGTCTGTAAAGGCATGAAATTCATTAAAATAGATTAATAACATAATATATGTAAATTATGCACAGCTTACTACCTTTTTCCCCTTTATATGGGCTTAAATGTGGTGTATAATACAATATTTATTCCAAGTCATAAGTTGGAATAACCACTTGCAGCTCATACAAGTTTTGCATCAAGTGGTGATCAAACTCACAATACTCATTGCAATACTATGGCAATTACCTAAACCACTGCATTATCCATGCAGACAAAAGCTAAAACGACGGTTCGACAAGTCTACTTAAAAAATAGATCTATACATACATTTTTAAAACATTCTTCTTGGCCACGTTTATTATTAAATTTCCATAATACGAAGATAGGACGTGATTTTTATCTGCTATCTGTTTACTAATCTGTAACATAAGAGATATTTCATAATAATTTAATAGTGAAATTGTGTTGAGTTATGAATGTTGTAATGCATTTATATTAATTTTGCGTTAATTCCATCTGTATTCACCTGATATAGATAATTTATTCGCTGAAAAGAGTCATTCCCTTGAACTTTCTTCATTTTATATTATCTTGTCATATATTATTTTAGAAATTCTATTACATTAACAATACAAAGTGAAAAATAACAGTCGAAATCATCAACCAATATGACAGTTTCACCATTGACACTAATGACAGTCAGCTGATATTAATAAAATTCGTTTTAAAATGTATAATGATATTATATTTAAAAGACAATAAAATAGCTTATTTACACAGTATTAATTTAGTAACCGATTACTTAGATTGTTCCTTGACATTAATTTATTCACAGTATATTTAAAACAGGTTGAAATAAATTGAAAATAACTTGCAACAAAAAAAAAACCGCCTATTTTATATTAATTCTATTAGGTTATGCATGTAAATTAATTTTTTCCGTTACTCTGCAATTGTTCTGCATATAGCTATCTCACGTTTTTCGAAATATAATTAAACTGGACTAAACAACTACCTAACTAACTAACTAACTAACAGTTTAAAAACCATGGTTTTTAAACTGTTACATCCGCTGAATTCCAGTTTAATTATATTCCGAAAAACGTGAGATAGCTTTATGTAGAACAATTGTAGAGTAACGGAGAAAAATAATTTACATGCATAACCTAATAGAAATTTAACTCTGAAACTCAATCAATTTATAAGTTGACTTTTTGAATTAATAGTAGATAATTCTTGCGAAACCAAGAATTCCATCGATTTGAATTAATATTGCAAATACTTTGCAATACCTAATTCAAGTATACACAAATATTAATAGTCTTATTATATGCACAAGAAAACAATAATTGGATTTATGTAACCCATTTCGACAGCTTTGAATGTCATTTATTGACCCTTTCCAAAAGGCACCACAATGTTATCCAAAAAACGTTTGATATTATCACGAGTAATAGCTAAGGGAAGATTTGTTAGATGTGTTTCATCTAAATCTGGTGTCGGTGAAATTGATATTCCATTTGCAAATGGGTAAGTTTGAGGTTACAATTTTTTTTAGGTTATGTTTAGGTTCAATATTTTATCGAAATAAAACTGTTAATCGCACAATAACTATAATAAAGACCAAAGCTATTCTTAAGACTGCAAATAACAACTAATGTAGTATTAATAAGCATAAGATTATTTCAACTTCGTCTTATATAGGTACATAATTATCTAGTAAATAGTTATTCCGTTTTGAATCTCCAGCACGTCAATCAAATTATCAACGGGGCGCTATGCAAGGTTCGCAGACGGAGCTTGCGTTGCTACCCTGGGCAACACTAGCATTATGTCAACAGTAGTGTCTAAAGCTAAACAGAGTTCATCATCATTCCTTCCTCTTGTGGTGGACTACAGACAGAAGGCCGCTGCCGCTGGACGTATACCAACAAACTTTCTGAGAAGAGAATTGGGTAACTATAATTATTTTTCTAATTCAAAGCAATTATTTCTATCAGCCCTGTGCCACTGCTAAGTATGGGCCTCTACTAAGTGTGAGAAGGGTTAGGTCATAGTCCATTACGTTGGTCCAGTGTGGGTTGGCAGACTTCACATATCTTCGAAAATTTTATGGAGAACTCAAGACGTGCAGGTTTTATGGTTCCCCTTCACTATTAAAGTGACCGATAATTAACTATCTAATACAAACCATAACTTCCTTAAGTCAGAGATGTGCACGTTCGAATTGAACTCGAGACCTCTGCGTTGTAGTCCAACGTTCTCCTACTAGGCTAATCCTGCATATTCAAAGCAATGAAGAATTGAATTGAATTGAAATCTGAAGCCTGTAGTTTAATTTAAAAATACATCTATAATGTAAACATGGTGATGTTTTTATAATGACTTACCTTACTGTATACATCTCCTCAAATTAAAAGAGGTTGAGGAGATTAGTAAGCACTTAATTAGAAAGAAGTTTTGAACAGTATGCTTGAGAAGTAACTTTGTGTACTGTACTTTAGTGAGTGGGATTGAAATTAAAGCATTATAAAGAGTCCTAAATCCGTTTTAAGCAGTATTAAAAATATGTAATCTGTCATTCTCTTTATATATTTTATTATTTAATATGATAATGATAATCTTCAGAAAATGCACCAACACTTTTCTTTACCTGTGATTTGTTTTTAATTACATATTATCATATGCCATAAGATCTATAAAAGGGTAGTTAAGTAATCAATTCATAAAAGATTTCACTGTGCCACCTTATTAAATTAAATTTAAATAAATTTTATTTTACAGGGCCAACAGAACGAGAGATCCTCACATCCCGACTGATTGACCGATCACTAAGACCTCTGTTTCCATACAACTACAACTTTGATACACAGATCGTGTGCAATATGATGGCTATGGATGCCACCAATCCCCCAGAGACTGTGGCTATTAATGCTGCCAGTGCAGCTTTGGCATTGTCTGATGTGCCTTGGAATGGACCTATTGGTGCTGTGAGGTAAGTGCTTCATCTAAGAAATCTTAACAACTTAAAAAGAGTTTGTGTGTCTATGTTGATAATAGTATGTCAGGTCGTAAAAGTAAAAAACAAAGCACCATGTTTGAAGTCGAACCATCGTACCGGTATCAGTAATTAAGCGTACTACTGGGCACAGTTACATATTACTGTGTTGTCTCTATCATTTTCTTAACACCAAAACCTTATAACATCACAAATAATAAAAATGCAATATATTATTTTCAGATTAGGTCACCTAGATAATGAAGTGATCATCAACCCAACCCGCAAGGACTTGGAGAAGTCAGCACTGAACCTAGTAGTGGCCGCCACCAGTAGGAACCTGGTTGTGATGCTGGAAGGACACGCACAAGACATTCTTCAGCAGGATCTACTCAAAGCCATCAAATTAGGTATGAATGTAAGTCTGATGTCTGATGATTTTATTGATGAAATAGCTTTTATCAGCATATTTTTTTTATTGAATGTGCACATAATATATGTCCATCTTCTTTTAATGGAACTTGTATATTAAATTGTCCCACTGCTGGGCACAGGCCTGTTCTCAGTGTAAGAAGGGTTAGGCCATAGTCTGCCATGCTGGTCCAGTGTGGGTTGGCAGAGTTCACTTATCATCGAGAACATTATAGAGAATGGTCAGACATGCAGGTTTCCTCACGATGTTTTCCTTCATCGTTAAAGAGAACGATAATTAACTATTTAATATGCACAGAACTTCGAAAACTCAGAGATGCACGCCTTGGTATCTCTGCGTGGCAGTCCAACGATCTCCAACTTTATTAAATGTTATCTAATATAACATTCAATAAACTCCATGATGTTTTTCTGGTTGCCTCTATGGTATCTTGTACTCTATATTGAACCCAGATTCGTGCTTTTTGAAATTGGTTGAAACCTTAATATTAATTAGGCTGTTCTTAAAAAAATTGTAAGTAGTAGTACTGAGCCGTGTAATGTGCACAGCAGACTTTATTTGACTGCTTCCTATTATGCTAGATCATAAAAAATTGTTAAATATGAAATAACCTATTGGTCTACCTTGAAATAACCTAACCAAAACTTAACGCTGAAAGAAAATAACTTACAATAAAGTTTCTTCGGATTTCATTCTTTTAAAATGACATTACTCCGTTGTAATCGGAATACTTCATGATAAGGTTTAGGACAATCAAGAAGTTTCATACTGAAGTTCAGAATAAATGTGTTTCACGGTCCAAGTGCGGGCCCGAAACTTATGAATTTACATTTTATGGTAGGCCTACAGGTTTCATATACCTCTGCCTACAAATATTAAGTATGTATTCATATTACAGGTGCAAAAGAAGCTCAGCACATAGTCCGGGGTATAGAGAAGCTACAAAAAGAGCACGGCAAGACGAAACGTGAATATGAAGCCGCGGCGCCCTTAGCGCAGGATATAGTGGACTCGGTCACCACACTCTCCAGTATGAAGATCAGGGAAATACTCAGGTATTCACTACTGTAATTCGTATTTTAGCCAAAAAGATTATGCCTGCGTCTTCGCTCGTACTAAAGTCATTTTTAACGAGATGTGTGTAAAATCCTAGGATTCAACCTCTTTGTCTTCATGTGAACTTTTGTTTTTTTTCATCAGCTTTTTGTGTCCCACTGTCGTCTTTACACCAACGTTGGTACCAACAAATAGTTTTGGGTCAATGTTGGCTGACATAAAGGGTGTCATCTACTGGACACTGTGCCAGACTCTATGCTGGTACTGAGAATCTTCTAACACTAAAACCCAAAAGCAATGTCAAATCTGGAAATCAAATCGTTGACCTCAGTCAGTTATCTGTCGAATATCTTAGGGCCTGTGTACACCACGTTTTTTAAACGCGCTGTCGACGCTCGTTTCTAGCGATACAGACGCGATACGCACGCGAGTCGGACGCAGCCTGTAGACCTTTGCACACTTGTATAAATTCAAACACGCGTTTGAATCGATACAGACGCGCGTGTGTAGCGATACAGACGCGATGCAAATGCGCGTGTGTTTCGATACAAACGCGCTGGCATATTGCGTTTTTAAGCAGAACCTCGTCAACAGTGGCAAGATGGCGTCGATCGAGACAGCATTGATTGCATGCGCTTTGTTATTGCGCTAGTGACGCGCCGGTGTCTTGCGTTTGAATCGATACAAGCGCAATGCTAATGCGCGTGTGTATCGATACAGACGCGCCGGTGTCGCGCGTTTGATTCGATACAAACGCGATGCTAACGCGCGTGTGTATCGATACAAACGACAACAAACTGCTCTGTAGGATAAAAGCGCGCCGTCGACGCACGTTTTTAAAACGCGCGTCAACAGCGCGTTTAAAAACGTGGTGTGCACAGGTCCTTAACTTCGAAGACTTATTAATATAATTGCCAATGACGTTGATATTTATCACTGCAGTCTGCCGAAATTCAAACAAGTTAAGGCATAGAATTTAAAGTGTAAAATTTGTAATTTTATTATTTTATTGTTATACCTATTTATATTATATTATACTTAGCTTATAATATCGTCTTAGGATATCCTGTAAAGATATAATAAGTGTTTAAATAAATAAATAAACTATTTTACCCTGAGAGCCACATTTAGGACGTGTTTTAAGACGAATAAAACTTAAAATACCATAAAATTATTATTATTTTCCAGCGACCACAATCACGATAAGATATCCCGTGATAATGCCGTCTCGGAACTGCGTCAGACTGTACTGAACCAACTGCGGAATACAGAATCCGATCTCGCACAGCTACAGGACTGCTTCAACGCAAACTTGAGGCAGATTTTTAGAGATATGATCTTTGAGAACGACGTGCGTTGTGATGGTCGACATTTGGATGAGCTGAGGAATATTAGCTGTGAGGTATGTCACTACATATTATAAAACAAAGTCTCCTGCTGCGTCTGTCTATCTGTTTGTTTGTTTGCGATAAACACAAAAATTACTGAACGGGTTTTCATGCGGTTTCCACTAATAGACAGGAATATTCACGAGGAAGGTTTAGGTGTATAATTTGTTAAGGTTTTGTACTCCCCATTCGAAGCCAGGGCAGGTCATTAGTATTCTTATAATCGTTATAGCTTCTGTGTGATAATGCGACTGCAGTACTTGAAGTCTCGGGTTCGTTAGCCGGGATGGCTGTTAAAAAGAGTTTGGTGCCGCAATGGTAGTGTATGCAACTGCTGTGTATGAGGTCTTGGGTTTGGTGCCCAGGTGGGGCAGGGTTGAAGGGCATGAAGTCTGCAATAGTGCTTGGTGGTCGGTAATTTGCTAGTCTTCCATTAGTTAATCTAAAATCTTAGGTGATGGATTGGGAGCGTAATTTCCCTAGGATATAAAAGCATGAAACTATGTAATATTTTTATTATTTTATTTGTTACTTATAGGCCTCGATGGCGTAGTGGTTAGTGTAACCGACTGCCAAGCCTGAGGTCGCGGGTTTGATTCCCGCACAAGACAAATATTTGTGTGCATGAACATGGATGTTTGTCTTGGTCTGGGTGTTTCTATGTATAATATGTATATATTTACAAAAAAAAGTATATATGTATGTTTATCCACCGTCTAGTACCCATAGTACAAGCTCTGCTTAGTTTGGGCTAGATAGTGTTGTGTGTATGTGGTACAATATTATTTTTATTTTTATTTTATTTTATTTTATGATTACATGATTATCTTACAGCTATACGATACAGGTAATAAAAAATTTGCAACATAAATAAGGCCAATGAAAAGTTTTCACAAACAGCTAAAAATAAATAAAATCACTTTTATGTAGATATTCTAAAACAACACAAATTAAATTAAACAAACATATTAAAGATATTTGTTAGCAAAGAACTTATCACACAATGTTTTCTTTAATGTGGTAACATTGGTGTTAAAAAGATCGATGTCTGCATTCCGGCATGTCACGTTGTACGTACGGCATGACCTCATTAAGTAGGAATTCTGTCTGTAATTTGTACTCACATACGGTACATGTAGCAGGTTTGAGTTGCGCAATAATGCAAATGGTACACGGAGGCCAATTTTACTCACCAACTCTGTTAAATTAATCGAACCATTAACTACACTGAATAAAAACGCAAGGTCAGCAATTCTGCGTCGTTCATGCAATGGTAGTAAATGAAACTTTCTGCAGCGACTTGTGTAATTTGGTAAGTAACACTGGGAACGATATTGAATGTACCTTGTGAATTTTTTCTGAATGTTTTCGATTCGGTTTACGTATATATCATATTGCGGATTCCACACTTGAGAGGCGTATTCAAGGTGGCTGCGGACCAAGGAACAGTATAGGATTTTATATTTTTTATGCTTTTAAAGTCCGATGACATTCAACACACGAATCCAAGGCCTTTTGCAGCTTTTGAGACAATATCATCAATGTGAATTTCGAAAGTGAGTTTGGAATCAAATGTTACTTCTAAGTCTTTAATGTAGTAACTCTAGTTATATGTGTGTTTTTAAGTCTATAATTGAACGTAATTGGGTTAGGTTTTCATGTGTAAGAGCATACGTAGCACTTGGACACGTTTATGTCGAGGTAATTAAGACTACAGTATGTTTCAAAGCGTTCTAGATCCTCTTGAAGAAAACGCGTGTCTTCAATACTTTTTATTTGTCGTATAATCTTTAGGTCGTCAGCGTACAACAATATTTTAGAGTAATTAAAGCAGAAAATTATATCGTTAATGAAAATATTGAACAAAAGGGGTCCTAATAATGATCCCTGGGGAACACCGGATGGGACCAGAAATGGTCTCGAAGCGTATCCACTCGGCACTACAGTTTGACACCTGTTTTCAACGTATGACTTGTACCATCTGTACAGGTTTCCCCTTATTCCCAAATGATACAGCTTACCCAACAGCGTTTTATGATGTATTCTGTCGAAACACTTACTGTAGTCTGTGTATATTATATCTACTTGGATGCGTTGTGCCATAGCATCTATCAGGCAATCACTGCAAAGTACAAGGTTTGTCGTGGTGGACCGTCCAGTCAAGAAACCATGCTGATATTCGCCAAAGTTAAGTTTAGTTGCAGAGTACAACTGCCAATGTACAATTATTTCTAGAATTTTTGCGAGTATACATAATTTTGATATTGGTCTATAGTTTTCTATCTTGTTCTTAGGTCCTTTCTTATGTTTAGGTGTTATGTATGCCATCTTCCATATATCAGGTACGAAACTTTCTCTAATAGAGCGTTGAAATAATATGGTGACAGGAGTAGTAAGACTGTCAGCACAGATCTTTATAAAAATTGGCGGTATATTATCTGGGCCAGCAGTCTTATTCAGATCAACTTGTTTGAGCAACATTTGAACCTCGTTTTCGTTTATTTCAATAATATATAAATTAGAGTAGGAATGATCCTGATCGCGGTAATCTTGAATGTTACATGGAGCATGTGATGATGCTGGTAGAAAATTTGACTCAAAATAATGACCGAACATGTTAAAAATGTCATCACCGACACTTGAGGAGACGTTTCCCAGATACATCAGTGCGGGGTACGAGTTAGATTGTTTCCTCGACTTAACATAACTCCAAAAAGCTCTCACTACATAGCGAAAATCGAATATATCTAATTCAATTTTCGCTATATAGTCATTAAACAAAGTACATTCCAGTTCCTTTGAACGTTTACGCAAAACTACAAAAGATTGGTAATCAGAAATATTTTTGTATTTTTTAAATTTGGAATGAAATTTTGGTTTCTCTTTAATTATTTTAATTAGAGGGCTTTTATACCATGGAGGATATTTAGTCCTGAGTCACTACTTTCTTAATTAGTATAAAGGTATTACATAACCTAGGTATATTTTCATGAAAGTATGTCACTGCTCCTTCAAACGGTCTACCCCTGAGTTCCTGATGCCAGTCAACTTGCTCCAATTCACTCTTATAGCATCGTAGTTAGCTGATCCATATAAGTACTTGAAACGAGGGCGAACAGGTAGACTATGTAACTGGACAAAGTCGGCAGTGATGCTCAAGGCCCTGTGATGAAGATCTTCGGGTACTAGTGGCTGGGCACAGGAAGAGACAGATACGTCGTTATTGGATAGGACGAGATCAAGAATTCTGTTATTACTATTTAGTTAGATTGGATATATTAGATTGATTAGATTGCATATATTAAAGTTATCAATAAGACTTAGTTGAATCGAACTCTGTAAGTTTGTGGCTTTCAGTGCACTGTCATGGTTCGACGGCTGCCAAACGATACCTGGTTGGTTGAAGTCCCCAAGTATGATGAATTTGTCTGCCGGATATTTAAGAACCATGTCCACCATGTTACTCATGAAATTACTTATTTGAGTTGTTAGCGAGTTGCCTGTTCGTTACAAATATATACAACACAGATATGCATTTTATAGGATACCCGAGGGTTCATATGGTGTAGAGTAAGTGTAACCCACAGATCTTCGGCAGATGAACACCAATCTTTGCGATCGTCAGCAACTAGCTCACGCCTTACCGCTATTGGTATTGAGAAAGATTTTATTTCATGTTGGTTTCGAATCGGGCTTTCGAAAAGTCTTCTTCATTTAATATAATAGTTTGTCGGCAGGTGTCGCTGTACGAGCCGCTACACGGCAGCGCGGTGTTCCAGCGCGGACAGACGCAGGTGCTCTGCACGGTCGCCTTCGACTCACCCGACAGCGCGCTCAAAATGGACGCGCTCACTATGCTCACCAGGTATGTTCCAGCGCGGACAGACGCAGGTGCTCTGCACGGTCGCCTTCGACTCACCCGACAGCGCGCTCAAAATGGACGCGCTCACTATGCTCACCAGGTATGTTCCAGCGCGGACAGACGCAGGTGCTCTGCACGGTCGCCTTCGACTCACCCGACAGCGCGCTCAAAATGGACGCGCTCACTATGCTCACCAGGTATGTTCCAGCGCGGACAGACGCAGGTGCTCTGCACGGTCGCCTTCGACTCACCCGACAGCGCGCTCAAAATGGACGCGCTCACTATGCTCACCAGGTATGTTCCAGCGCGGACAGACGCAGGTGCTCTGCACGGTCGCCTTCGACTCACCCGACAGCGCGCTCAAAATGGACGCGCTCACTATGCTCACCAGGTATGTTCCAGCGCGGACAGACGCAGGTGCTCTGCACGGTCGCCTTCGACTCACCCGACAGCGCGCTCAAAATGGACGCGCTCACTATGCTCACCAGGTATGTTCCAGCGCGGACAGACGCAGGTGCTCTGCACGGTCGCCTTCGACTCACCCGACAGCGCGCTCAAAATGGACGCGCTCACTATGCTCACCAGGTATGTTCCAGCGCGGACAGACGCAGGTGCTCTGCACGGTCGCCTTCGACTCACCCGACAGCGCGCTCAAAATGGACGCGCTCACTATGCTCACCAGGTATGTTCCAGCGCGGACAGACGCAGGTGCTCTGCACGGTCGCCTTCGACTCACCCGACAGCGCGCTCAAAATGGACGCGCTCACTATGCTCACCAGGTATGTTCCAGCGCGGACAGACGCAGGTGCTCTGCACGGTCGCCTTCGACTCACCCGACAGCGCGCTCAAAATGGACGCGCTCACTATGCTCACCAGGTATGTTCCAGCGCGGACAGACGCAGGTGCTCTGCACGGTCGCCTTCGACTCACCCGACAGCGCGCTCAAAATGGACGCGCTCACTATGCTCACCAGGTATGTTCCAGCGCGGACAGACGCAGGTGCTCTGCACGGTCGCCTTCGACTCACCCGACAGCGCGCTCAAAATGGACGCGCTCACTATGCTCACCAGGTATGTTCCAGCGCGGACAGACGCAGGTGCTCTGCACGGTCGCCTTCGACTCACCCGACAGCGCGCTCAAAATGGACGCGCTCACTATGCTCACCAGGTATGTTCCAGCGCGGACAGACGCAGGTGCTCTGCACGGTCGCCTTCGACTCACCCGACAGCGCGCTCAAAATGGACGCGCTCACTATGCTCACCAGGTATGTTCCAGCGCGGACAGACGCAGGTGCTCTGCACGGTCGCCTTCGACTCACCCGACAGCGCGCTCAAAATGGACGCGCTCACTATGCTCACCAGGTATGTTCCAGCGCGGACAGACGCAGGTGCTCTGCACGGTCGCCTTCGACTCACCCGACAGCGCGCTCAAAATGGACGCGCTCACTATGCTCTTCAGGTATGTTCCAGCGCGGACAGACGCAGGTGCTCTGCACGGTCGCCTTCGACTCACCCGACAGCGCGCTCAAAATGGACGCGCTCACTATGCTCACCAGGTATGTTCCAGCGCGGACAGACGCAGGTGCTCTGCACGGTCGCCTTCGACTCACCCGACAGCGCGCTCAAAATGGACGCGCTCACTATGCTCACCAGGTATGTTCCAGCGCGGACAGACGCAAGTGCTCTGCACGGTCGCCTTCGACTCACCCGACAGCGCGCTCAAAATGGACGCGCTCACTATGCTCACCAGGTATGTTCCAGCGCGGACAGACGCAGGTGCTCTGCACGGTCGCCTTCGACTCACCCGACAGCGCGCTCAAAATGGACGCGCTCACTATGCTCACCAGGTATGTTCCAGCGCGGACAGACGCAGGTGCTCTGCACGGTCGCCTTCGACTCACCCGACAGCGCGCTCAAAATGGACGCGCTCACTATGCTCACCAGGTATGTTCCAGCGCGGACAGACGCAGGTGCTCTGCACGGTCGCCTTCGACTCACCCGACAGCGCGCTCAAAATGGACGCGCTCACTATGCTCACCAGGTATGTTCCAGCGCGGACAGACGCAGGTGCTCTGCACGGTCGCCTTCGACTCACCCGACAGCGCGCTCAAAATGGACGCGCTCACTATGCTCACCAGGTATGTTCCAGCGCGGACAGACGCAGGTGCTCTGCACGGTCGCCTTCGACTCACCCGACAGCGCGCTCAAAATGGACGCGCTCACTATGCTCACCAGGTATGTTCCAGCGCGGACAGACGCAAGTGCTCTGCACGGTCGCCTTCGACTCACCCGACAGCGCGCTCAAAATGGACGCGCTCACTATGCTCACCAGGTATGTTCCAGCGCGGACAGACGCAGGTGCTCTGCACGGTCGCCTTCGACTCACCCGACAGCGCGCTCAAAATGGACGCGCTCACTATGCTCACCAGGTATGTTCCAGCGCGGACAGACGCAGGTGCTCTGCACGGTCGCCTTCGACTCACCCGACAGCGCGCTCAAAATGGACGCGCTCACTATGCTCACCAGGTATGTTCCAGCGCGGACAGACGCAGGTGCTCTGCACGGTCGCCTTCGACTCACCCGACAGCGCGCTCAAAATGGACGCGCTCACTATGCTCACCAGGTATGTTCCAGCGCGGACAGACGCAGGTGCTCTGCACGGTCGCCTTCGACTCACCCGACAGCGCGCTCAAAATGGACGCGCTCACTATGCTCACCAGGTATGTTCCAGCGCGGACAGACGCAGGTGCTCTGCACGGTCGCCTTCGACTCACCCGACAGCGCGCTCAAAATGGACGCGCTCACTATGCTCACCAGGTATGTTCCAGCGCGGACAGACGCAGGTGCTCTGCACGGTCGCCTTCGACTCACCCGACAGCGCGCTCAAAATGGACGCGCTCACTATGCTCACCAGGTATGTTCCAGCGCGGACAGACGCAGGTGCTCTGCACGGTCGCCTTCGACTCACCCGACAGCGCGCTCAAAATGGACGCGCTCACTATGCTCACCAGGTATGTTCTAGCGCGGACAGACGCAGGTGCTCTGCACGGTCGCCTTCGACTCACCCGACAGCGCGCTCAAAATGGACGCGCTCACTATGCTCACCAGGTATGTTCCAGCGCGGACAGACGCAGGTGCTCTGCACGGTCGCCTTCGACTCACCCGACAGCGCGCTCAAAATGGACGCGCTCACTATGCTCACCAGGTATGTTCCAGCGCGGACAGACGCAGGTGCTCTGCACGGTCGCCTTCGACTCACCCGACAGCGCGCTCAAAATGGACGCGCTCACTATGCTCACCAGGTATGTTCCAGCGCGGACAGACGCAGGTGCTCTGCACGGTCGCCTTCGACTCACCCGACAGCGCGCTCAAAATGGACGCGCTCACTATGCTCACCAGGTATGTTCCAGCGCGGACAGACGCAGGTGCTCTGCACGGTCGCCTTCGACTCACCCGACAGCGCGCTCAAAATGGACGCGCTCACTATGCTCACCAGGTATGTTCCAGCGCGGACAGACGCAGGTGCTCTGCACGGTCGCCTTCGACTCACCCGACAGCGCGCTCAAAATGGACGCGCTCACTATGCTCACCAGGTATGTTCCAGCGCGGACAGACGCAGGTGCTCTGCACGGTCGCCTTCGACTCACCCGACAGCGCGCTCAAAATGGACGCGCTCACTATGCTCACCAGGTATGTTCCAGCGCGGACAGACGCAGGTGCTCTGCACGGTCGCCTTCGACTCACCCGACAGCGCGCTCAAAATGGACGCGCTCACTATGCTCACCAGGTATGTTCCAGCGCGGACAGACGCAGGTGCTCTGCACGGTCGCCTTCGACTCACCCGACAGCGCGCTCAAAATGGACGCGCTCACTATGCTCACCAGGTATGTTCCAGCGCGGACAGACGCAGGTGCTCTGCACGGTCGCCTTCGACTCACCCGACAGCGCGCTCAAAATGGACGCGCTCACTATGCTCACCAGGTATGTTCCAGCGCGGACAGACGCAGGTGCTCTGCACGGTCGCCTTCGACTCACCCGACAGCGCGCTCAAAATGGACGCGCTCACTATGCTCACCAGGTATGTTCCAGCGCGGACAGACGCAGGTGCTCTGCACGGTCGCCTTCGACTCACCCGACAGCGCGCTCAAAATGGACGCGCTCACTATGCTCACCAGGTATGTTCCAGCGCGGACAGACGCAGGTGCTCTGCACGGTCGCCTTCGACTCACCCGACAGCGTGCTCAAAATGGACGCGCTCACTATGCTCACCAGGTATGTTCAACGTTAAGTCTATTGATCGTTGATGGGTAGGCAGAAGCGACAAAGAGATTATATCTAAAAAATTAATATTCCAATAATTGTGTTTCTAAACGATTTATATTTTCAATGGAATATGTGGCAATGTTTTCTATTATAGACTGGCCAGCTCAGAAATATTTAAATGTATCAATTAATCCAAATATAATTCTTTGGATAGCCATATGCAAACAAATTTGAATGCATTGGAGTAATTCTAACATATTTTTTTGGATATCCATATGCGTTATAGTCGGCCAGAATATTGTAGTAAAAATTGTGCCTTTTTAAAAGACCCCTAAATGCTGGATCTCCAATAGAAACGCTGATTCAGAGACATTGATCCAGCCTGCTAATTTCATGAATGTAAAATTTATAAATGTTTGTTACTCAATCAAAACAAAAGTTAAACAACAAACCGTTGAACGAATTTTGATAAGACTACACATGATAGTCCATATCTGCATTTACAGTTTTCATTCTACTATGCGATTAATTTTTTCAATCGGATAATTCCGCTGTAGCTGTGAGGACATACTTAAAATACATTTGTTGTTAAAGACCCCGCCATCGCGCGTTTTTGTAAAAAGAATGGTCTTTTATAAAGATAGGAATAAAATATAATAATAAACTTTTGTATCCACAGTGGCATAAAAGAAAAAAGCTTCTTCCTGCACTACGAGTTCCCTTCATACGCGACGGGCGAGGTGGGCCGCGCCGGAGCCCCCGGGCGCCGCGAGGCGGGGCACGGCGCGCTGGCCGAGCGCGGCCTGCTGCCCGTCGTGCCCGACCTGCCCTACACCGTGCGGCTTAGCGCCGAAGTATTAGAGTCCAATGGTAACTGCCACTTTGTATTATAAAACTTTTATTCTTCTCTTTGTTAAAATTAGGAGGTTTGTTATGCTAGCTTGAAGCAGCAAAGAAAGAGGATATTTCAGAATTAGGTACAGGTCAACTACAAACAAATTCATAAATTTTAATAACCTTCCTGTAAAATCTTGTCGGGTTGTTTGAAAGTCGAGATCTTAACAGCAAGGAGGCTATTAAAATATATAATATAAGCCCTGTATTAATCTATCCCACTGCTGGGCACGGGCCTCTTCTCAATGTGAGAAGGGTTAGGCCATAGTCCACCAAGCTGGACTAGTGCGGGTTGGCAGACTACACATATCTTAGAGAACATTATGTAGAATTCTTAGACAAGCAGGTTTCCTTTTCTATCACCTTTAAAGCGAGCTATATACGCACATAACTTCTAAAAGTCAGAGATGCGCGCCCTGGGATCGAACTCGAGACCTCTGCGCGGCAATCCGACGGTCTCCCAGTAGACACACATACCTTTCCATTATTATAAGTGAGTGTTACACTTGTGTATCAACTTAAATAAAGGATATCAACAATTATTTTAAAATTAAATTCTTATTGGCCCTCCAGTTAATCTAATAATCTAGAATAATTTAATTTTTTTCTTTACGTGGAGGAATGCATCGATGCACACCCCTCCGCGGGAGCGGGCGGAGGGGTTATGTCGAAATCACCGGGGTAAAAGAAAGATGGTAATAATGACAATGGATCCGGTAATACCGACTAAACCTACTACGGTGTTCTTCGATAAAACCAAGAGTAGGGGCCGCGCAAATCACTTTCACATGCAGTCGAAACCGCCGAAGCTTCGGCCCGCCGGCGCCGTATGAAACAGCAGGCCACGTCATAACAAGACTACCCTTTGGGCACCACTACATTTAAGCCCTACTGTCCCCTCTTAAGGGGGGGACGAACTCGAACCTAGTGCTGATCGGTTGGCGGGCAGGCCCACGAAGTCCACCACCCCCAGGTCAAACCTCAGGGTGGCTTGAGGTCACCTCGCGCCCACCGACGTCCGGTTCTGCGGTTGGAGAGAGGGTTTCAGCGCTTGCTCTCCCGCTCTGCCGCCTCCGTGATGGAAATGGCTTCCTCACAAAAGAAGGCGGCAGCGTTCCACGACCTCTCGCTCCGGACCATAGATTTAACCATGGCTGGGAGCAAGAGGGCAATCAATCCGACTGCCGCGAGCAACTCATGGCGCTGCGATGGCCAGGCGGGAACCTAGAATACTTGAGCTAACTTAATTATACTGTTAAAATACATAAATGATTTTAGCCAACGGATTATCGGTCGATCGATGCAAGGTGGTCGAAACGTCGATCAATAAATAGGTTTTGATAAGTGTAAATAATAACCAGCTCGATTAAGACATGTTGTTTAAAATGTACAAGTTCCTCTTCTCAACCAATTTCTGCTGGTCCCAGGGTCAAGTTCCATGGCGTCAGTATGCGGTGGTTCCCTGGCACTTCTGGACGCAGGTGTGGGGTTAGCGGCTCCAGCAGCTGGTGTCGCCATCGGCCTGGTGTCCCGCCACGACCAGAACGGACAGATGGCCGACTACAGGATCCTCACTGATTTGTTAGTGAGTCTATTATATATTTTGTTATACCCGTGAATTTCTATTGCGTTATACGTTAGTGATTTGATTTATCTGTCATCTCCCTTTTTTTTTTTTTTGATACCCAGGAAAAAATGCTTGATGCACTACCCGCCGGCTAGGGGACGGCACCGGCGGGGCGTGTGGGACTCACCAGCCTAGTGCTGGGATACCCACTAAAAAAACCTGGGGTGTTCCCTCTCCCACCCAATGGGGGGGGCCAGTTGGGAGTCTAAAAGATTCATCCATAGCAGGCCCCCCCGTGTGGGTGCCGGCCGGGTCAATCAGACCCGACCTCCTCTCGTCCCCGGGGGAGAGCATTTCACTGCTCTCCCCTTTCGACGTTAGAAGGCGCGCGGGAACACCGCGCGCGCCCTCTGTGGGTTCTTACTCACGGGTGGCAGGGTCCCCTGAGGCCTTGCCACCCAGAACCCTTAGGTGGGGGGCAGGAGAGCGACATAAGCGCGTCTCCTGCGCCCCCTCCTCCGGCGGCGGATGTCCGGGGCGTAAGGATCTTCCTCACGCCCCCGCTCCGCCGCCTCCTTCTGCGAGACGACAGCCTCGCAGAAGGACCTCATTGCACCCCAGCACTTGTCGTCGCCGACCATCATGGATACGACGGTCGGCAACGAGAGGTCGGGGCCAATCACGGCGACCAGGGCACAGCGCTCCTCGGCCCACGCCGGACACTCCTCCAGCGTGTGCTGCGCCGTGTCCCGGTCGCACTCCTCGCAGTGGTGACACCTGGTTGTCGGCTCCCTACCGGCTATCTTGCACAGGTACTCTCCGAAACAGCCGTGTCCGGAGAGCACCTGAGTAAGCCGGTAGGTGAGCGGTCCGCGCCGTCTGTCCGTCCATTGCCTTAGCACCGGACGGACAGCCTCGACTGTCCTCACCCCATAGCGGGGCTGGGCCAGTCGCTCCTGCCACTTGGCCTCGAGGACCAGTCGAGCCTGGGACCTTCGCGTCTCCACCGCCCCGTGAGTGGGTTCCTCACCATGGAGGCGGAGGTCCACGCGCCAGTGATACACCGACGCTTGGACCTCCGCCTCCAAATCCCAGGGCGGCGATGCCGCCAGGACGCACGCCGCCTCAAAGGAGACGGTGCGGTACGCCCGCGACACCCTGATCGCCATCGCCCTCTGAGGTTTCCTCAGGAGGGCGATGTTTCGGCGATCGAGGGCGCCGGCCCAAATGGGCGACCCGTAGAGGGCCATCGACCGCACCACCCCCAGATAGAGGCGGCGGCAGACGACACTCGGCCCCCCGATATTCGGCAGCAGAGAGCTAAGCGCTCCCGCCGCCAACATCAACCGGGGGGCCAGGCGGCTAAAATGGACGCGAAAGTTCCAGCGGCCGTCGAGGTGGAGCCCCAAGTATTTCATACTCGGCTCCACCTCGATGCGGACCCCTCCAACTATGATGTGGGCATCTGGTGGCGGCGCCCGCCGAGGCCCATGAAATAACAGGGCCTCGGACTTTTCCAGCGCCACCTCCAGTCCCAACATCCTAATTCTACCGACGACCAGGGCCAACCCTTTTTTTTTTTTTTTTTTTTGATACCCAGGAAAAATGCTTCATGCACTACCCGCCGGCTAGGGGACGGCACCGGCGGGGCGTGTGGGACTCCCAGCAAGAAGACGCGCTGGTATACCCACTAAAAAACCTGGGGTGTTCCCTCTCTCACCCAATGGGGGGGGCCAGTTGGGAACTTAAAAGATTCAACCATAGCAGGCCCCCCCGTGTGGGTGCCGGCCGGGTCATTTTTTTCGGACCCGACCACCTCTCGTCCCCAGGGGAGAGCCTGACTGCTCTCCCCTTTCGACATCAGAAAGGCGCGCGGGAACACCGCGCGCGCCCTCTCGGGGCTTTTAGTTTACGGGTGGCAGGGTCCCCTGAGGCCCCGCCACCCGGAGCCCCTAGGTGGGGGGCAGGAGAGCGACATAAGCGCGTCTCCTGCGCCCCCTCCTCCGGCGGCGGATGTCCGGGGCGTAAGGATCGTCCTCACGCCCCCGCTCCGCCGCCTCCTTCTGCGAGATGACAGTCTCGCAGAAGGAACTCATTGCGCCCCAGCACCTGTCGTCGCCGACCATCTTGGATATGACGGTCGGCAACGAAAGGTCGGGGCCAATCACGGTGACCAGGGCACAGCGCTCCGCGGCCCACGCCGGGCACTCCTCCAGCGTGTGCTGCGCCGTGTCCCGGTCACACACCTCACAATGGTGACATCTGGTTGTCGGCTCCCTACCGGCTATCTTGCAGAGGTACTCTCCGAAACACCCGTGTCCGGAGAGCACCTGAGTAAGCCGGTAGGTGAGCGGTCCGCGCCGTCTGTCCGCCCATTCTCTTAGTACTGGACGGACAGCCTCGACTGTCCTCACCCCGTAGCGGGGCTGGGCCAGTCGCTCATTCCACCTGGCCTCCAGGACCAGTCGAGCCTGGGACCTTCGCGTCTCCACCGCCCTGTGCGTGGGCTCCTCGCCATGGAGGCGGAGGTCAGCGCGCCAGTAATACACTGACGCTTGGACCTCCGCCTCCAAATCCCAGGGCGGCGATGCCGCCAAAACGCACGCCGCCTCATAGGAGACGGTGCGGTACGCCCGCGACACCCTGATCGCCATCGCCCTCTGAGGTCTCCTTAGGAGGGCGACGTTTCGGCGATTCAGGGCGCCAGCCCAAATGGGCGACCCATAAAGGGCCATCGACCGCACCACCCCCAAATAGAGGCGGCGGCAGATGACACTCGGCCCCCCGATATTCGGCAGCAGAGAGCTAAGCGCTCCCGCCGCCGACATCAGTCGGGGGGCCAGGCGGCTAAAATGGACGCGAAAGTTCCAGCGGCCGTCGAGGTGGAGCCCCAAGTATTTCATACTCGGCTCCACCCCGATGCGGACCCCTCCAACAATGATGTGGGCATCTGGTGGCGGCGCCCTCCGAGGCCCGTGAAATAGAAGGGCCCCGGACTTTTCCAGCGCCACCTCCAGTCCCAACATCCGAATCCTGCCGACAACCAGGGCCACCCCTGCCGTGGCAAGACGGGCAGCTGCCCCGTAATCCTCTCCCCGGGCCGTGACCAGCGTGTCGTCGGCGTAACAAGTTACGCCGACGCCCGGGGGCAGGGCGCCCCGCTGCACCCAGTCGTAGCCGATGTTCCACAGGGTCGGTCCAAGAACGGAACCCTGCGGAACACCGCACGACACCTCCCTCCGGAACGTCTCTCCGTTCCGCCCCACACAGAACACACTCCTCTGGTGCAGGTAGTCCCCGACTATTCGGCGCAGATAGGGAGGCACTCCATGAAATCGGAGCGCCTCCCTAATAGTCGCCCACGGCAGAGTGTTGAACGCGTTGGCGATGTCCAAGGACACCGCCAACACCACCCCGCGCGAGGCGACCGCCTCATCCGAGAGGGCCTTGACGCGACTGATCGCGTCAATCGTCGATCGGCCCTCTCGGAATCCGAACTGCCGTTCGGACAAGTCGGGGCCCACCCGCACCAGGTGCCTGGAGAGGCGGGCAACCACTACACGCTCAAAGAGCTTGCCCACCTCATCCAACAGCACTATGGGGCGGTACGCGGAGGGAGAGTCCGCGGGGCGGCCCTCCTTTCTCAGGAGGACCAGCTTACCCGTCTTCCACATGGCAGGGAACCGTCCCGACTCCAAACAGGCGCTAAACAGCCTGAGGAGCCGGTCCCCTAGGGCGTCGTAGGCCAAAACCCAGGCGCGGCCAGGAATTCCGTCCGGCCCCGGGGCGGTGTTTTTGCCTCGGAGCCGAACCATTGCCGCGCCGAGCTCCGCCATTGTTACCTCTGGCGCCCCGGCATCGGCACCGCCCTCCTCAATATCGGGCGGCGCCATTTCGGGAGGCGTGTGCTCCGCTCTCGAAGGAAAGAGAGCGGAGACCACCTCCTCTAATTGCCGGGGCTGGAGACTCTCGGTGACCGGTGGGGCCCAGGGGCGCAACTTGCCCCTGACCGCCTTGTACGGGCGGCCCCACGGATCTGCCTCGAGAGTCCCCAGGAACTCTTCCCATCTTTGGGTTTTGGCCTCACTGATGGCGGACTGCAGGGCGTGCTTCCGCTGTACGTAATCGCCCCGCAGCTGTGCCTCCACGGTCGGGTCACGGTACCGCCTGCGTCGGCGGTACCTAGTGTACTGGCGACGCGCCGCAATGCACGCGGCGCGTTTCTGACTAATGTCGTCAGACCACCAGTACACCTGACGCCTAGGAGGTCGAGCACTGGCCCGGGGCATCGACGCGTCGCAAATCCGCGTCATCGCGCCCCGGAACCACTCCGCCTCTAGCTCAACCTCCACAGGCCCTTCGCCCATTGGGGTCCAGGCCTGGACGATGGAGGCTTCCACCAGCACGTCTACGTTGAGACGTTTCAACGCCCATCGTGGGGACGACGGGGTGTGCACTCTCCTCGGGCGATCGTCCGGGATCGCCGGCGAGGCGGAGATGTCGAACCGCACGTAACGGTGGTCCGACAGTGACTCCGCCTCGACCAGCACTTGCCAGTCCCGGACGCGGCGCGCTACGGCAGGGCTTGCGAACGAAATGTCCACAATGGACTCGCCCTGCCAGCGCACGCACGTGGCGACCGATCCCCGGTTAAGGACCACGAGACCGGTCGCAATCGCCCACTCCTCCAGCGCGTCGCCGCGAGCGTCGGTGACAGGGGATCCCCAAGCCGTTGATTTGGCATTGAAGTCCCCCGCCACCACGATCGGACGCGATGGGTACCGGTTAATAACGGCCCCCACCGCGCCCAAAAATTGCTCAAACTCGGCGAGGCGCCGGTTCGGAGAAAAGTACACCCCGATCAGGACGGTTCCCTCCCAATCAACACATATATAACCCTCGCCCCTGTCTGTCATCACCAGGAGCGAGGGTCCGGACGAAACAATGGCCGCCGAGCCTCCGAGGTCCCCAAACCAGTTGTGTCGGCTGGGGACGCAGTAAGGCTCGGCGACCACGGCGATGTCTATTGACCACTCCGCCATGTGCTGCAGCAAGATATCCTGCGCCCTGGCGGAGTGGTTAATATTCACCTGTAGGAGGCGATGGGCCATAATTAATTATGTGTCCATCGCCTCCGTACTGCTCCCTGCTTGGGACGGGGCCGGGGCGGCCGGAGTCCCGGCGACCGCCCCTCTGGCCCTACGTCGTTTCGGTGGGGAGCAAGATTTGCTCCCCATCCGGTGCTCCGCCGGCTATCTGTCATCTCCCTAGCCTTTATTATTCCCAAGTCACTTGGGCTCGGCTTTTTTAGTCTAACCGGATGTGACTGGATATCAGTTTTTACACGGAGCGGCTGCCACCTGACCTCCGCAACCCGAAGGCTAACGATACCCTAAGGCTAAACCAGTGTCAGGATATAATATGGCAGTGACTTCTCAATAACGACTGCCATAGATGTTCATGGCAGCCGGCACCGACGGCTTAACGTGCTCTCCGAGGCACGGAGCAGGCGATAATTGTCAATCAATACGCACATCATTTTGAAAAGTCATATAACTTCCGAAAGTCAGAGGTGTGCGATGTGGGTTCGAACCCGAGACCCTCTGCATTGAAGTCTGTTGGTCTCCCCACTGAGCTATCGCTGCATTGAGCTTGCCTTTTCATACTATTCTACCTAATATTATACGCGAATATGATTTTCTTTGTTACGTTTTCACGCCTTAACTACTCATGAAATTTCGCATATACGATGTCAGGGGTACATAGAGTAACTATTATCCAGACAAAAGTACTAACTTCGAAGGACAGGAATACGTTGATAAAATCTAGATTAACACGAGCGACGGGGGCAAAATCTATGAATATTTTATTATTATTAAAAAAAAAGAAGTATAAATCTCTGTCACTGACTCTTCTGGATAACCCGTCGAGAAAAAAAAAGAGTTGACCATACTTCGTGAAAAAGACTTTTTATGAGCGAAGCCGCAGGCAAAAGCTAGTCTCGTTATAAATCGTCTGTATAGGTAGAGAGTTATATTCTTAGTTGCCTCGTATCTTTTTTTTTGTAATGTCTCTTCTACTTCCAAGGAAATCTAAATAACTTATGCCCGGCCTAGGAATCAAACTTGAAACCTAACGACTGCATGCAAACATTAGCTCAAACTTGAGTCACGAGACACGGAAGCTGTCTTATAACTACTTTATACGTATTTAAGTTTAAGTTTTGTATTTGCGCATACATTTATGCGCAACGATATCTCTTGCGCAGACGGCCAGTCGTCGTTAAAGACGACCAAACCTCCGAAATTCGGTCCAAAAGAACAAGTCTATTACGTATTTATTTAAACTCTTGTTTTCACCCAGGGTATCGAAGACTACATGGGAGACATGGACTTCAAGGTAGCGGGAACCAAGAAAGGCATCACCGCCCTCCAAGCGGACGTGAAAGTCCCCGGCCTTCCCCTTAAAGTCGTCATGGAATCCATCCAGAAAGCATGCGACGCTAAAAGCAAGATCATTGATATTATGAACCAGTGTATTGATAAACCAAGGTGAGTACTATTATTTAACCTTTTGACCACTACTACACTACTGTACCAACAAGTTTGGGTCCTCATACCTATACCGAACGATCAAGGCATGGAATTCTCTGCCAAGGCACGTGTTTCCTTCTTCCTTCAATCCTGGGTCCTTTAAGCGGGGCGTGAAAAAGCACCTCAGGCCGTCAAAGTAGAGACCTCAACATCGCCTCGGCTGCTACGAGGACGATGTGGAGGCCACTGCTCTTAGACCACACGACTGCTTACCATTTGGCGGAGTGTGGTCATATTGACGAGCAAAAAAAAACATGACAAAGCAAAATGTGTCCATCACGCCACGGTCACGACTACATGACAGACTTTCAAACGCTAATAAATCTTATAAAAAGTATTGTTTTCCTTATTTGTGTTGTTAATTATGTAGCTAGATTCATCCCAATTTATATTATGTGAACTGCATACTATTTATTTTATCGATATTAGCATAAGATCACAAAAACGATAGAGTTTGAAATCATGAAATCAATTTAATAGTCTGAAAGCAGTATCTAAATCATTTTATAATGGGTTTGTTTGTTTAACACATGAGGCAAGTAGGCAAATATTGCCTGTAATAACCCTTTTGTTGGAGATGAAAACCCAGAACCACACCATCGGTAGTTGCCCAAGCATTAAGCTACTAGACAAACGAATTAACTAGTATAATGTCTGAAGTTTTCTACATAGAAACCGTAATTAAAATTACAGTTGTCGGATAAAAAATTTGACGCGATAATGGCTGTTCGCTTTAAAGTTAAATTTATCATTGCCGAGTTATTGTTAAGTATATAATTAATTGGCTTATTAAACACTTATTATTCATTCATTGTGATCTATTTTTAACCCCCGACGATGAAAACGAGGCGGGCTCGTGCGTGCGTGCGTGCGTGCGAGTGTACGAGTGTGCGAGTGCGCGTGTGCGCGTGTGTGTCTGTGGCATCGTAGCTCCCGAACGGATGAACCGATTTTAATATTGTTTCTTTTTGTTTGAAAGGTAAATTTTTCGGGAGTGTTCTTAGTTATGTTCGATGAAAATTGGTCCAAGATGGCCGCCGCCACAAAATGGCGGAATACATATTTTTTCACAACTCCCTCAATATGAGTATTAAATGAAAGGGCTTGACTTATAGAATACTATACACTATAATAAATTTCAAATCCATGATGGCCGCCACCACAAAATGGCGAATTACATTTTTTTTTTCACAACTTCTTCTATATGGGTATCAAATGAATTATGTGTCGGTGGCTTTTAAATTTTAATTTATTGATTTTAATTTTTATTTAATCGCAGCTTAATGCTGTGCCCTCAGCATTTGCTCTTTTGACGTATCAGTCAAAGGGTTTTAAACATAGTCTTTTCTCTTTACCAAAATAGGCAGGCAGACTTCTATTATCTTCTCATTTAGCCAACTAGGTCGTGTCGGATTGCCGTCCCACCGAATAGTTAGAACTTGTGTTTGTGCACACACTTGTGCACTATAATATCTCCTGCGCAGATGGCTTTTCTCTGTTAATACTGGCCACCGTGACGGAAATTCGGTCTGAAGGACATTATATGGGTAAAGAACACGGCAATAGGTTTGACTATCGTCTACCCGGCACGATATCAGACTTCGTGCCCTAGCCATACCCAATGACATTACCTGACCCGAAAATCGACCCAAGACTTCATGCACAGCAGCCGTGTTAACAGTCTACTATGCCAAATGGTAGTCGAGGTATAAATCGTGAACTTTGTATATTCCAGGCAAAGTCACAAGGAGAACATGCCGGTCATCGAGGAGATGGAAGTAGAGGTCCATAAGAGGTCCAAACTACTCGGACACGGCGGCTCCAACCTCAAGAAATTATACGTCGAGACTGGTGTTCAGGTATTTATACCAAGTCCCAAGTTTGCCGTACAGTCAGCTTCTTATATAAAGTGATAGATAACATATCCAGATATAATATTGTCTTCTGCTTACGCGAATGTTATTCATTGAAATTAAACTACTATATACGGATTTTATCGCGTTGTTTATTTAGCACTGTATTACAAAATTTTGAAAATATTACACTACTACTACTATTGATTTTATTTGACTAATTTATAAGCTAATAAAATTATTTAAACTATTAAATCTATTTATTTTTGGTTTACACTTTCCCCGACGTTTCGGTTGCTTTTCAGCAGCCATGGTCACGGGGAGACTAAGATGGTAGTTGTCTCAATGTTCCAGTGTAGTTATTTCAAAGTACCTGAACATAATTTAATTATTGGTGTTTCTATTTACGCAGAATGAGCAGATAAACAACGCGATAAAATCCGTATATAGTAGTTTAATTTCAATGATATCCAAATATATTGGAACTCCTAAAGTGATCGATTTTATTAATACAACTTAAGTCTTCTAATTATGTCTCCATCTTGCACAAATATATCGGAGCATGGACATCGTCAAATATATGAGTTCATTCAAAGTGTTATAATTATAGTAACAAACACAGCGTCAATGGTTTCTAAGTATCCAAAATATTCAAAAATATCACACAGACTTGATATACACATAGTAAGTGTAGTGAAATCCATTTTGTGACCTCTTTATTCTTTAATTTCATTTGTATGTGAATTGTTATGTGTACTTTTCTAACATATTATATTATAAAATTACCCAGCCCTTTGGGTGGCTTATACGGGGACATGGGTCCAACGTGAAGAAGCCCTTCAAGAGTTTTAATCTAAAGTGGGGTGGAACACCTACGGTGGCACTAGTCCTGCGGTGGCACTGGCCGCAGCAAGCGTAGGACTATTGCTAAGTATGGACTCTAATATATCTGGTCTATAGTGATAAGTTTTTGATGATATAATGGTAACTATTATTAAATGTAATGTACCAGGTGACGCCAATCGACGACACAAAGTACAGCGTGTTCGCCCCATCCCAGTCGGCTATGGACGAGGCTCGCGCGCGCATACACTCGTGGCTGAGCGCGGAACGTACTCCGGAGCTGGAGTTCGGCGCCGTGTACCGCGCGCGGGTGGTGGAGCTGCGGGACGTTGGCGTGCTCGTCACACTGTTCCCGGGAATGACGCCCGCGCTTGTGCATAACTCGCAGCTTGACCATAGGAAGGTATTGAAGAAAAAATTTTTCTAACTGGCAATAATAAATAATACAAATCATTGCTAGGAAAGAAACAGTTTACTTCAATTCTTTATGTAGAAATTGACTTAGGTGTCGAACTTTTTATTATGGGAGAAAAATTCCCGAGACAATTATAATATAACGAATTATAATTCTTGTGTCACAGAAACTACAATTATTGGAATAACAAACACAAAAATAGAACCGTTTGTGGATTACACGAAAATTCGTGTGATCCATAGTTCTTTACTGCGTATAGCAATCGAACTCCTTAAAACCACGGCAGTGTCAATTTTATCTTTTTAGCCACTGACACAATAGAATAGTTGTTGTTAGATATAGTTCAGTCTAAAAAAAATGAGAATGTATTTATCTAGTTTCCTGGCACAACTAAGCTCTATGTGAGAATCGAACCCGAATCTCAAGACGGCAATCCAGCCCACAACCAGCAACTACAGATCACAATCAGACAAAATCTGTAATTGCAAATAACTACCAAGAAACCTCCACAAACTAACGATACCTGTATTCCAGATAATGCATCCATCAGTGCTTGGCCTGGACGTCGGCTCAGAGATCCAGGTGAAATACTTCGGTCGTGACCCGGTGTCGGGTCAAGCGAGGCTGTCAAGGAAAGTCCTCACGTCACCACCACCCGGCATCGTCCGGAAACTGGACAAGAGCTAAACATACTGTGATATAGATTTATAAATGATATTATACTGTTTTGTATAGTTATGAAAGAGGCTGGTTGTGTTTGGAAGGTTTATGGCCAGTTTCACAACTTTCAAGTAAAAGTTAACCGAAAGATAAATCGCATGCTGTCTCACTCTTGTTAAATTAAAGAAGAGAGATGGCGAGACTTTTATCTTATAGATAAATGCTATTTGGAGGTGGTTGGGCAGGCCCTTTTCCTTTAAAACTATTATTATTATAGTATATAGAATGTGGAAATTAATTTGTTGATGGGTTTTATGTGAATTATATACACACCCATGGTTAGGCTCTAAACAACGTGATGCTATTGTAAATGTCGTGATTGGAAAGCTCAAAACTAATTTGGTATATTTGGGAATCGTATTCTGCAATTTGTATTCGGTGGCTCACGTCTGCGTCTAAACAGCTATGATATATTATGGGCTCGAGTCCTAAAACACGTGCTGCTATCTACTATGAATATCGTGATAGAACAGCTCATAATCTAAATACCGAATCTAGAAATATTACCCAGCAGTTCATTATGGATAGCTAAACAAACAAGACAGTTACAACATAAAATCCACTGCTCTGTTTATATATTTTTGAATATAGCATTACGCATAATTTCATTCGAACAATATTCGAATCTACTCAACGCAGTACCTTATTTGTACAGTCAAGCACACGTACTTATCGAAAGTGCTGTCGATATATTCGAATGCAATATTTTACATTGCTTTATGGAAATAAGAAGCTCCTCATTACCCATATAAGGCGTTGTTATTACTTCATCAATTGTCTACTTGTATTCTCAATAAGTGTGTCTTTATATTGTTTGACGTAGTCTTCTGTAGCGCTACTCTTAGCTAGGCAAGCAGGATATTCCATATTCATATAGTATTATGATGGTATCTATGTATATTATAATATTATAAAGCTGAAGAGTTTGTTTGGTTGAACGCGCTAATCTCAAGAACTACTGGTTGAAATTGAAACATTATTTTAGTTTTGTCTATCCCATTCATCGAAGAAGGCTATAAGCTACATAACATCATGCTACGACCCATAGCAGCGGAGCATTAATTAAAAATCTAGTATTATATATATACAAAGCAGCAAAAACTTAAACTTAGTCTCCCCGTGACCATGGCTGCTGAAAAGCACCCGAAACGTCGGGGAAAGTGTAAACCAAAAATAAATAGATTTAATAGTTTAAATAATTTTATTAGCTTATAAATTAGTCAAATAAAATCAATAGTAGTAGTAGAGTAATATTTTCAAAATTTTGTAATACAGTGATAAATAAACAACGCGATAAAATCCGTATATAGTAGTTTAATTTCAAAGCAAAAAAACTGTCGTTATGTCACAGTAATGTATGTATTCTAAAGTTAATTATCACTCGCTAAAGCGAAACTAAAACCAGTGAAGGAAAACCTTGCATGTCTGCAACTTCTCGATAATGTTCTCTATGATATGTAGTCTGCCAATCCGCAGGCCCAGTGTTGTGTAGTTTAATTTAAAAATGTTGTTTAGCAATCAGTCAGTTTATAAACTGATATTATTATTAATATGTTACTGAAATATTTAATTATGTATTTTTGGTCATCAGATTATAATCTTATCGCATCTATCCGTTCAATTATGAACCAATATGCCATATGTCAATCAAAACATTGATTATAAAAACCTTATTTTAATTTTATGATGTGCTGTCCCAGCCTTACAATTGTTATTTAAAATTTTAAAAAATCTGCCTGTAGTGCTTTCCTCTGGTATATTATTTCTTATGCTGACAGATAGATTCTTATACTTATTTAATTCTCGTGCCCAATAAAATTACTTTTTCTGCCTTAATTATTATATATTCCTATTCTATTTATATATATATTATTATTCTGTCTGTCTATCATATTTAAATATTATTATGAATACCAATATAAGTTATACAGTATGGATGATTTTCATTGTGTTAAGTATGTTATTGTTTACCAGATGTTAATTTTGTATCTGCAAATGACAATTGATTTTAGTCAGCAGCACAAATTACATTTACACAGAATGGACGATTATTAACGTACTGTGATTTCTGATCAAATCAATATTTGGCAATATAGGTCTAAAATCTTTGAATGCGACTATATTAGTGTGTCAACCAACCCTCTGTTCCTATGTTCTATGACAATTACGAGCAAGAAGCAACACTCACTTAATCGTAGGACAGTTCTAATAACCTGAACATCCTTAAAACATGAATGATGTGAAATTGTCAGCTTAAAGGAATGCATGCGTTTTATAATTGTAAAATTCTTCCAAAATATTTGCTCAAATCTTTAAGCATTGAACACGTTTCTTTAGAATAACGTACAATCATAGAAACTGCCTGTATAGCTTTCCCTATAGGGGTAGGCAGAGTTGTATTACACCCATATTTCAGCTGTCGATTTTGGGTCACACCTAATAGGTGGTTGACAATCAGTTAAGCAGATATATCTCAACTCCATTTTATTCGAGTAACAATTAAAACTCGTAACATACTGAACAAGAGCCAGACTTCTACTGCTAAGAACATATTCTAAATGTTTAAAAGTTTGAGCAATTTATGTTTAACATAATATAGTTTATGTTTTAGGATACATTCGTATGTTTTTCGTTTTTAGTATAATTAATTCGACTGCCAAAAATGTAAATAAATATTATTAATAATTATTTTTATTTTATTTTGAATATCCTTGTACCCCTTGCTGGGTGTGCGAAACTACTCTTTACTAGTTAAACATAATTATATTATACTGACTTTATTAGTCTTAAAGATTCAAAAAGGCAACTGCCTCTCTAAGGATGAATGTCTTTGCCGCGGAGGTCGACATTTAGAAAGTGTTTGTTCCCACTTGTTCTACTGAACAGTTCTACGGTAGAACTAATGGGATTTCTTTTTCTCACTAGTTCGACGATATTACATACATACATACATACATAAATTCACGCCTGTTTCCCAGAGGGGTAGGCAGAGACTACGGATTTCCATTTGCTACGATCCTGACACACTTCTCTGGCTTCATTCACTTTCATAACATTCCTCATACACGCTCGCCGGTTTAAGGTGCTCTTAACCTGGCCTTTATCCAGACGATATTAGGTGTTACAAAATAGTATAAATACTAATGGGAGTATTTATTCCCACTTGTTCTACTTGTTCTATTCCTCAGTTCTATGGTAGAACTAATGGAAGTTTTGGACGGAGCCCGCTTCCCGGGGCTCCAATTTCTGGGTGGGTTTACAAAAGGGAACCTAACACAACCTACCGCTTCTGAGTCGGAATGCTCTGGACTGAGTATACACCGCAACAAGGAACTATAATTTAGGGATACTTCATACTACAAATAACAGACCTATTATTTGTTTTCTATTAATATTGGATATCCATTTTTTGACTCAAGCATCAGTCTTTGCCTTTGGTTAGCAATTTCTAACTTCCCCCGCTAGATGGCGCCCTATAGTTCCGTTTCGTTCTTGATATAGAGCATGTGCTGGATAGTGACACGAATCTGTTATTTAAACTTCGCAAAAGATATAACTAGTTTTGGTTATTGTAAAACAATTTAAAGAAGATTAGTTAAATATTTTTATTATATAAAATCTTAACACTAATTTAGAGAGCGGCGCGCGTTTAGTGACCGTTCAAAATTAGCTCGTTATGAACTTCGTCGTCAAGTACCGAGGATAGTGACAACGAGTCTACGACCATAGATAAGACACTATATACTGAGAATCAACGACTAGCAATACGACTAAAGAAACGCACTTTTATAGAAAAACGATTTAACCATACAATTTTGTTATCAATAACTGTAGTGTTAAAAATATGATAAATAAATATTTTACGAAACAGCTGACGTAAATTGAATACCCAGCTACTTTTCGAACAAATTGTGCTTTGACTGTTTTGCAGGGGGGATTTTGTTGACCAGTGTGGGATTCGAACCCACTGCCATTGCGCCTCGTGTTGTACGAGTGGTGAGGCTGCCTCTTATATCACTGCGCCATCCATGCAGTCAAATAGAAATAGGAACAATCAACAGCAGATTTTATCGGAATTGAGTACAATAGTTACAGATGCAATTTATCTCAAATTGATTGATTGATGATTTTCCTACCAAATCAATAAAATTACAGCGCTAAAATATGATGGTCAGCATGCTATTCGGTTTTTGGATGCTCAAATTAAATGTTTAGTTGGTTATGTTTATGACTTACCATAAGATGCGAGATCGAACAAAAATATTTTTTAATAATAATTTTTGTTCGATCTCGCATCGAACAACACTCGACGTAGAAGCAATGCCATATTCATAGGACAATTAATTGTGGATCCCACAATGATTCCGTGTGGGATTTGAGCCCACAACACTCGATGCGGCGACAGCGCTAAGTCCGCTACGCCATCGGCGCAAACAAGTAAGTTTAATAAAGTAGGTACATTTTTACTAGAAGTGCCCCAAGTACTAGACTAGTTAGTAACTTTAGTTTACTGTAAAATGGTACCAGATCCATGTTCCGAAACAGGTAGGTATCTATCATGCTTAATTCTGAGATACAAAATAAAGGAGCGACAAAAATAAAACTCAAAGTTTGTTTAATTGTATATTGAAAGAAATAATCTGTACATTCTATGAAAATATTGTATCACAAAAGGACGTTTCATTAAAAGGCACTACACTGCTTCAGACCGCCTGCCGCCTCTTCGGAGGCTGGCAACAATATACAAGTATATAAATAATTATCTTTACATAACGCGGCAACCCCAACAATCGCACTTAAATACTACAACAAAGTGATTGTCAAAAAATAAAGGAATCGATAACAGTACTTCTTAAGATAATCGATTAAATACGTAAAAAATATCGATACAAAAAAATTAACGTAATAATTAACATGTCAAGTTTCACATTTTAATACTTGCAGTCTTTGATTTCGTTGTGACTACAGCATTATATTAACATTAATAATTAAATAATATATTATTATTACACATCTTCAAACTATTTACAAATATTCGATGAAAAATATAAATATAATTCGATTAGGAATGCTCTGCGCAGAGCGAAATTACTAGAGATACCTAACACCGTGCTGGATATACGGTGGCAACATGTTGACGTCATAGAATAAAGGGTACAATTCATTTCCGCGATCGTACCTAACGAAAGGACGATAAGTCTTAAAACCTTTCAAGATTGAAAAGATCATGTAAATCTACCAAATAAATCACGACTCGTGTGCAAAAATAACTATTGCTTGGTTGATTTATAACATTAACTTTCCAATCCTCAAGCTTTTACGAAACAGATTTCTCCAAATGCATCACATACAAAGGAAAAATCTTACGCTCCCATAAAAAAATAACTAAACCGCCCTATCAACTAAATAATACAAAGGGTTAGTATTAAATACGGTTTACATACACAAAACTACAAAAATTATTACTAAATCGATCGCGTAAATGAATTGCCACATTTGTAGTAAAATTATCACGGAACACGACACACAGTGACGCGTTCTCGACGTATATTAAATAATATCTGTTAGTGGTAGATCTAATCAAATGTATGTTCGACACGGTAGTACTTGAGATCAGTTCAACTTAAAACGAGTTGCCACCTAAAGGCTAGTGCGTAAAAGCCACGATAGTCAAAAAAACACTTAAACAATAACAGGTCTTCATTATTATGCAAATAATTAATTTACCAAGTAGAAATACATTTTTTTAAAATGGCAATATTAAGACTTGGTTTTCAGGTACGCATTTGTAACTTGCGTAGTTTTATTTTTTTTTGTTTTTCTTTGTAGTGATATTTGAAATATACTAATTGGCATATGGGTGTTTTGTATATTGTTAATATACTACATATTACGTATTTATAATATGATGAATATGACGTATTGACTGTCCAATCATATCGATGCTTGGGCGAAAGACGAAGAGATAGAACAAATCATTACCAGCGTGATATATCGTCTAAGTAAACCCTTCCATCTCAAAATAGGAGTAAGGTAAGGCTCTCACACCATTTTAGCCATATGAGCCACGCATCTTAGAGAACATTATAATAAAATCTCAATTATGCAAGTGTCGTTAGACCTCACCCAATATTTATTGGCAACATTATATAAAAATATTAGAGGTCTCAATCAGGCCGCGAGACTATATGAAATTACACATTAAACCCCGAAATTATAAAAAAAACTAGCCTATAATCTCTAGACTATAGATTGAATATTTATTAAAAAATACTTCAGATATCTAAACTCGACATCTATCTGCAGACTTTCGATCAGATTATTAACTTCTGGTGTTAAATATTGCCCTATCCCTTCGCCATCACCATAATATAGAAAATGCTTAATTGTAATCAGTACCCATATGCCAATCAGTATATTTTCTTATCCTACCTATTCTAAAATCGGCAAACCCACTTAGAGGCAATATTATCATTAAGTTATTCTTATTCAATGGCAAGATATCAATCAAATGTTAATTTAAAACAAAATCGGGTATACCCGCGACAATTCTGACACAACAGAAAAAATCGCACTCCATCGCAATTTTAAATTACTAAATACAAAGCGATGTGTAAGAAGATGCGACAAAATTGTCGCGGGCACCCTTAGCCTCGATTTGCCACGAAAATGTCGTCGTTGCTCTGTCATAATCGAAATGCACGTTAACCATGAACATGAGTATTTTATTTTTCGAGTTCAGTTATTTTAATCATTTTTTTTATGTACAAAAAAAAATAACAAACTTTCGGATGACGGTCGAAGAAACCCATTTGGATAAACATCATTTATCCAATAAATAATTACTGGGCATATCTGGAAGCCTTTAAATATATATCTGACTAATAATATATTTTCACTGTAATCGTATGAAGGCACTAGGCACGAAGGCACGTCTCGATCCTTTCTGTATCTTTAATAAATATATTTTTAATCCTCTTTAATATAAACAACTCAATTTCCTCAGTGAGAAGCCTTTCAGTTCGCTCGAATCAAATAGTCGCGAACAAAAATGTAAACATACTTGTGGCGCCATCTACATTTAAAAATCAACAAGTGCAAAGCTGCCACGTAATACTAATCAACTACCCTCACTATATTAAAACAGATTTTTGAAGTAAGAGAGTTGTTTTGTGGATGTTTACTGACTGAGGCCGAAGAGTTTGAGGGCGTTGAATGCTGTGGCGAGGGCGACATCCTCAGGGCTCTGCCCCAGGAAGCCGGCAACCAGCTCGACGATGGCGGGCAAGGCGCACGGCTCGTTGCGTTGAAAGGTGCAGTAGCGATTCACGAAGTTCATAGATCTGAAAAATAGGTTTTAAATGACTTCCAAGAATAAATATATGTTGATTTTATACTAGCTAGGTAGTTAAAAAACAGTGGTGCCGACTGTTGGCAAGCGACTATCGTAACTTATAATCGCTTGCTGCACAGAAGACCCTAGTGAAAAGAAACATTATTTTTGGTTAGGCCAGGATTTATCGTAATAAACTCGTAATTTATTTATATATTACTTAATTTTCGTCCTACCACTTTTCATCATCAATTGAAAATATAAATATTCATATAGGTTGCTCTAATAGCACAACTATGACTTAAGACAAAATACGGTCGCAAGAGAAAACAGCGTTGGAACCAAACTACAAACCGCGGGGTGAAACGCGTAGTTCGGGAAGCGCATATAATTTTTGGGCTGTTAAAATATATTTTTGGAAAAATACTTATTTAGTTTTGTAAAAAGTAGTAGAAGAACAGTGGTTCAGTATGATATAAAGAAGACTATAAGTATTTTTCATTTGACTCTATATAAAAAGTTTCCTTATTATTGTCTTTATTTATTTGTTTATCTAAATATAGACTATCATGACTCGACACTTGTAAACGTCTATCTTATCAAAATATCACATAAGTCAGTGTCCCTAATACCCCGGCTCAAGATATCAAAATGAATCCTCCACTCACTATTTATCTATGTACGTTTTATCTAAATCTGTCTATATATTTCTTTTATATACAGTATTAACTTCAAGTAACATAAAATTGCATCTGAAATCCAACTAATATTATGAACGTGAACGTTTCTGCTGTTTAAACGTTTAATCACAAACCGTCCAGCAGATTTGATTAAAACTTTTTATCGAGGTACACCATGCCCTAGATTAACAAAGCATTACATTACATACATTACACACATTTATTACATATATTTATTCTGATATTAGTTCTCGAGGATCTACTCCGGCAGGCAGATAAATCCTAAACCATCAGAGGTCATGCCGGCTTTAATACGTTTCGGTGACATAGGGTGTCTAACTTGATGTGTAGCCGTGTCGTACACACGACTACACATCAAGTTAGACACCTATATACGCATAACCACGCTACATGCAAAATAGAGAATTGTCGGTAAGAGACAGTGCATAGTGGTGTCGATGTAATGGTAAGGATAGAGCGTAACTAAAATATAACGCACTCTCTCGCACGATTCGCAGCGTTCAACTTCTAATAGTTCAAAGTCCAAACAGTCTAGGTTGATGTGTGGCTGTGTGTACTTAAGCTTGAAGTCCTGACCGAATACCTTGACAGGCCGATAGACAATAAAGTATTGTTTTAAGCTATCAATGTGGAGGATATTGACACAGATTTGTTGGCGACAAGGTAATAAATTTTATACCCGAGTCGCCTCAGGTTAATGTTACAGGAAGTTTCTATAAGAATATATAGAATTTTCAACAGTGTAACAAGTCAAGTATTTGTCCCATATGATGATATAGTAGCAATTCCCATATTGTCCGGTAAGTACGAGGTCCGAAGGACGCACATATATGACTGCCGTTCCTGTTCTTTTATCTCATATTTAACTCCTTCCCCTTGGGCTAAGCAACACGCGATAATTGGTATTGCAAGCGTCCATAGACTAGGGTAGCTGCTTACAATCAAGCAAGTGTTATGCTTGCTTGATTGATATAAAGTATAATAAAAACAGATCGGTACTGTGTCTGCTACGAGATAATTAGCTTGGCTCATATTATGTGTATATACAACGTGTCCCAAAATTCAACGATAAGCGGGCACCAAAAGGTTAGGTTAAAGGCTAGTTTGCCTAGAATATTATACTATTTTGGAATCGTAGTAACTTGCGCCAATTTTTAAAGATATTTGTCGTAGTAATGTCAGTACTGTGATGTCTTTTTCACCGCGATGTGTTAAAGTGAACTGAAAGTCAAAATCTTACATAATTTAAGAAAACAGCATCATTTTGGTTGATTTTTGTATAAAAGCTACAGACATTCTGGAATTTTTAATGATTATGATGGATGGTTGTGCTACTTATGTTGCCAATACAAAAAACAACACAGAAGTATTTGTAAAATTGTAGCAATGGTACTTAAAATATAATAAAGAATTTCGCTTTTTTTTCGTAATGAAATAAAAAATCAAGATAGAATTTTTTTTCTCGGGTAGTCATAAGTAGGTCCAACTTTTGGTGCCCGCTTATCGTTGAATTTTGGGACACGTTGTATACACACATTTTAGGCAGACGTGTACGTGTATGCACGTCTGCCAAACCTTTTGAAGATCTAGATCACTGTAATATTTCAAAAACTCACCTCTCGGTCAAAGAATCTTTGACATGCAGAGGCAGTTTAGAAGCCCTCATATTTGGATACATGAACGGGGAATCAGTCTCAACAAGAAGCTTATCCAACGGCAGAAGTCTTTCTGACAACAGTCTTCTGATACCTCCGTCAGACTTATCTTTACATATATACCCCGTGATGCCCAAATAGAAGCCCTTCTCGATGTATTTAAGCCCCTGCTCCACAGAACCGGTGAAGGAGTGGATCACTACTGGCGGTAGTCGGCTGCCGAATTCGTCCAAGATCTTTATCAGGTCATCCTGAGCTTCTTTCTCGTGGACGAATAGCGGTTTCCGTAGTTCGCATGCCATTTCCACCTGAAAAAAATAGATAGTATTTATTTTGAGGGCAGTTTGAACAATTTTTTTCTCTTATTGATATAGAAGTTTAATTTTCTTTTTCGGTAAAGAATATTTCTTGCATAACTGCGTATATAAAATATAGTACAAGACATAAAAAAGTAGTTTCAACATGTCAGATTTGCATGGTATTTTTGCAATGTAGATCGCAAAATAAAAACAAAAACGTAACCAAACAGATCTTTAATTACTAAATAAACATTATATTAGAACCACTGTCTTGAAGACTGAGTTACATTTTAAGCAGTTTTTTTTACAGTGAATATTGTTACTTGCTGGGTTCGAGGGATAAGAATGTAAACATACATATATACATATTACCGACAAAAACTAGTTTTATTCTAGCACACAATTAAATTTAAAACACTACACACACTACTTATACACTTTTCCACTATAACTGCTTCAAACTCTGTGGTATTTTTGCTTCCGTTCGCTTCGATGAATACTTGACCGCTTACGATTGTAAACTGACTCGGCGAGCGCTGGCCTTGCCCTTTTATACGCGGTTAAAGCGTTTCTGAAGTTTTCTAGAAACGCCATACCCGGTATGTAAACAGTAAGAAGATTCGAGGATGTGCCAGCGTTTTCTCTACTCTTCGCGTATCGACAAACCTGCGTAGTTCCGTAAGACGTCAATAGATGGCGCTGTAATAAATTATTAGACGAAACTGCCGAGTCTTTCCTACAGTGCCGACAGATGGCACTAGCTGTAACAATATGCAAAGGCCTGTATTTTATAAATGCTGTCCCACTTTCAAACGAGTGTATATGCATACATTATTTACCTGCATGACATTTACTGTAAAACCCACTTTTGCGAAAATAAAAAATAAGTTTGGCGTACCTAGTATCTTTTACCTACTTCTTGAGACAAATCGGTTTTATGCTATAGAATTAGATTTTAATACTATGGCTGTAGGATAAGTAACCGCATTTATCCTAATATGATATTTGAATCAAATTGAGCGTTTACATGGCATAATAACCGCGAATTTATCGATATGTGTAATTAGCGTCGCTGTTGGAACGGAAACATTTGTTTGGTAATGCGATTCTTGCTGTCGGTCGAGTTTAATTGCGATCGAATTTGACGCGATTGTTTGAATACCAGACAATCAGTTATTGGAAATGTTAGTGCCATCCAAAGACTGATTGATCAGTTTTCTTTAAGTTTTATTTAATTTGGCCATCGGTTTCCGAACGCCGGCGTCTAGATATAATCATAATGTCTCGATAGCAGACAGGTTATAAAGTATATTCTCGTAAAGCTCCCCACCAAACAAGAATTGATTCTTAGAATATTTACAAACATACAATAATAGATATACATTCGGATCAATAACCAATATATAATTAAGGAAGAAAGAAACAACACATAGTTTAAGAAACGCGGGCAAACTTCAGCTGATTCATCCACGCTATGATTATGGAAGGAAAACGTTATTGTTCGAGGGAGCGGCTGTACAATACATTACCAAATGACATAAAATAATGTGTCTGTACAAAACGAAACTCAAAGATTATATAAGCAAAATAAATCAATAATATAATGTAACGCCCCAGGGGCTAAAGTACTTATTATATATAGGTATATATTTTTTTTGTATCTCATTGTAATTAGAATGTAGGTAAGTCTTATGAGAATAAAGCTCTTTAAACCTAAATATGGATTACGTTTACATTCCCGTGAAGGATTTAAACATAGATGACATTTATACTGTCAAACTACGCGGTAACTGGTTACCACTCGGCGGCCCTACTAATTGACAGACGGTAACATTTGACCAACGGTTAAGAACTTACCATCCGGCGGTAATTGCTTACTACAAGATGTTAACCATTTACCACCATGTAGTACCACATAACACTTTACGGTAGCCAGTGATCACCACGCAGTGACCACTTTCTACTATGTGGTAACCACATACCACTTACGGTAACCTACAACCATCAGGATTACGCCTAAGCCTACCAAACGAACGCATACGTGATATACTAGTCTTCCTAGGATTTAAAAAGTTAATTGCTATTTATTTTATTTCGCGTTACAATAAATATAAATTAAACCAAATAGTTTATGTACAATATGCACAATAGTATAATTGTAATTCATAATAATTTGAATTAAATAAATCGCAATTACTTTTCTGGCAATTAATTTACAGATATAATTGATTAATACCTAACACACCAGTCATATTTTTTCGGAGCATTAAGGAGTCTGCCCATTACACCGTCTCGTACCAAGACCGTCAGACACAAAAAGCAACACGATACGCCCTGCTATAGGAACTGCTGGTCGGTGACGGAACGGTCTAGTGGGCATAGTCTTATACATTTTCTTACAAAGAATATGACACGTTCCTAGTACGATCATGGTATGAGACGGGATAGAGGGCAGACTCCTTTAGGCGATTGTCACAGATATCCGTAGTCCCGGATTTTTATAATTACGGGTTTACGGATAATAATGGGATCCCTTCTATTCGCATAATGTTTTTTTCTAATATATTTTGACATAACTATTTTGGCATTTCTTTTTTGGTATTATAATTCTTTACCGTTATTGGTATGCCATGTTATAATGTCTTAAAATGTTATGCAAATGGATAAGGGACCATAATAACGTCAAGAAGTAAGTTTTACAAGCTGATTTACACCTGGATTTTGAAAGGCAATCTCACTAAAAATTTTGTAAACAGACTGTCAAAAGCATACCAACTGTTGTGGATGGTTGCCTGAATAAAAAAATGCAATCACTTGAAATTAGCACTGGCGCCAATTCCATTGGACCTGGGAGTGCTCAAGTGCATTTAAAGAATGTATTCTTTACAAATATTCTAAATGCGAATATGAGTTTGTTTGTTACGCTTTAACGCCTCAACTGCTCAACCGATCATCATGCAATTTCGCATACACGTTATCAGAGGTACTGGAAAAGACATAGAGTCTGTAGCGACATGTGATATCCCTCACGATGCATATGTGTGTGTAGAGAATTATCCGATTAAGTATGTGTGTGTTTAGCATGTAAGTTTTAGTCTAATTCGAACCACGAATGTGTTAGGACTTATGTTCAAAATACAAAATCAGATTGGTTCTAAAAATAACAATTTTATTTTTACTCCCAAGACCGTAACCACTAAAAGTCCTTTCATCAAGAAAACGTCCCACCCCGGAGGGGATAGAAAATTGCCATAACATACATTTACGCGAACGAAGCTAGGCAAGATCTAGTATAAATTTAAACCTTCCAAAAGCAATTCCGAAAAATATCCGTACAGTTGTTGAGTAAATTAAGCGAATACGTAAACTGGCGCGAATAGAGACTTTGTCTTACTATTTAAAGATAAAGATTTTGAGGAAGGTTATACGCTATCTAACATCACGCTACAACCCTTAAAAGCAAAGCAAGGCATAGCTAGTGAGACTATAATTGGAAGGAACTACAATATTGCTTAAAACCGAACAATTTTAACAAATTTGTATATAAATTTGACCTAGGATTTTACGATACAGGTTAGCCTGATGTAGGTCGATAGGAAATCACGTTTATTATTGTTAAAACAGTATTATTTATGTTTGCAGTACAGTGTTTGCTTCCCAGTGCGGGCTGTGTTATTACATTTTTCTTTTAGGAATTTCTTCGTGGGTGTGTACCCATCCTATCGGGCATATAGGGATAAATTATATTTATGTACATATAGGCACGTAATAATCTTAACTTAAAACTTAACTTAAATGCGGCTGTGACTTTATTTATTACGCTTTCACGCCTTAACTAATCGACAAATGCAATTTCGTATAGACGTTGTCAGGGCCACAGAAAAGGCCATTGCTAAAGTCTTTCGTCCAGAAAACAAGTTCTGTTCTCGAGAGACAGAAAGGAAGATGCGTGGTAACGTCACGCGAACTCTTATATCGACCAACAGATTTGAAATGTATCTCAATCAAATACTTTTAGTACGGTGATATTTTTTTATCATGGTGACATCCCTCAAAAGTGCGGGTATAACGAGAAAATCATGTTTTAATATTATTGTTTTTGGCACAAAATGTTTGTTTCAAAGTGTTATTATAATTACCTAATATCTTTGTTATTAATATATTTGTTGTTTATAACATTGCACACTGTTCAGCAATAAATCGGTAAAACAAGTACCAGCATCGTCATTGAATACACCAAAACGTTGTGTCACGCGGACCGCGCGTGCCATGACGGCTGCGCGCGAGTTGGAGTGGTGGCTGGCGCCCCCCTTCCCCTCCTGCCCGGCGGTAGCGATATATAAGCCGATCGCGTCCTGGACCGTTCTTCTTCAGGCCCGGCTCCACACCTTCAGCTAAGTGTCCCGATTGTACAAGCACGAAGCAAGTCTTTAACGAACCACGCCCTGACTATTGTTATGTAGTAAAGATTATTATTTCCTATACTTGTATACTAAATATACCTATTAAAAGTGTAATTGTCATACCATCTATTATTATTCTCTCTCATTAAATTCACCTAGGGACACCACGCCCCTACGGCGTGGCCTGTTCCTTTTATATTAACAGATCTCTTAAGAAACCACACTAAAGGTTACAGTTGGAACTAAAACGTCGTTGTTTTTCTGTGCGTTTTCGGCTTGTTTCACTTAGACTGGTCTATTCCCAGTTGTTACCACTGGCTTTGTCACCACTGAGGATAAATGGGAAAAATAATCCCAACTATCGCTAGTGGGGACGTATAACACATGCTTTCCCAATTGTAGCAACTGGCTTTGTCACTAGTGGTGACATGACCCCCCTGTATGTTTGTTTACAATGTTGGGCGTCGCAGGGCGTTTAATGTATTTTCGATTATATACGCTTCACAAGAGCCTTTAATATTGTTATTTTAATTTTTACAACGAATTGAAAATAATAAATAAAATGTCTTTTTAATTTTGTTTTATTTCTATACCCCATGGATTTTTAAGTTAAAACTTGCTTATCCTTTTATAGATCCTTAAGAACCTATTCTTCTTCTATGGTGGTCATCTTTAAGGTTGTGTAGCATGCTTGACAATCCGTCGCCACTCTTCACGCATCTTTGCCTTTCTGGTGCACTCATACAAGGGACCATTGTCTAATGCTGCCTTAACTTGTTCGGAAGAACCTATTACCACATACAAACGATCTGTTGGATATGACGGATCTCATACAAATTTGGTCATTATCCTTTTTTGGCAAAATCTACATCAACGCGAGCGGTGCCGCGGGCAAAATCTAGTGAGAAATTATTTATTTCTCAATCACATAATTGTAAAAAAAGATCTCATTTTGGTTTACAATCGCAGATTCCGCGCAGAAAATTCTAACTGCAACACTATCCGACGCGGCAATCGACAGCGAGACTTTGCGATCGGAAGTCTCGCTACCGTTTACTATACCAATAAACCAGTGTAAACTATTTCAAGTTGTTTAAACACATCAGTACGTGTGTTTGAATCACACGAGGCACGGCGCGTCTGGAACGGTCTATAATTAGCACTGCGCTCTCTGCTGTCCTTTGATCACGGTAACACACCGAGATGCTTCCGCCGACATTCGTATCATTTCAATTCGTTAGGAGCGGTCAAAGTCATTAGTTATTTTTACTTATATGGCTTAATAGCTGTGGAATTGATTCGTATTATTTTTCTTTTATTTATTTAACAAATTTTAACTGTAAAGGTTATGTTAGTAACAGTATTTTTTTAATAATATATAGCCTATGTTACTCGTTGATAATATAGCTTTCTAATGATGAAATAATGTTTAAAATTGGTTAAGTAGTTTTTGAGTTAAACCCTTACAAACGAACATACAAGTACAGAGTATAGACAAATAACACTACATTTTTTCGTTTATACTTATATGGGCATGTTTCGAGATTCCTAGCCGTCTGAACAGAAAATCCAATAATACTGCCGGACCTAGGAATTGAATCGCACTCTAGCCTCACGATCACCGTAACATAAGTGCAAACTTATGTCACGGAACTAACAAGCAGTAAGCAATGTTTACAATATTTTAAAAGTTATCAATGTGAATCATTAATTCCTCATAATCAGTGACAACTGCATTCCATTAATAAAATTATCATTGCAACATATTTTTATTGTTAACGACTAGTTTCTAATCGTGGCTTCACTCGCGCTTAGCAACAGAAACGCATAATCAAGAACACGGTCTATCTGTGCGCAAAGTTTTATCCAAAAACGTTTACGCGTAATCAAACATCCTGAAATCCAGAAAATCTTTCACTTATACGCGATTTACGAAAGCACAGCTATCCTATTTACGCAGTTGACTGAAGGCGCTCATAGCCAGTTGCACTCACTCATCGGTAAACGATTAGCGAGGTTAAGCAATGTTGGGTGCGGTCAGTCTATAGATGGGTGACCGCTTAGTGGTATTTCATCTGAGCGTCTCCGTGCTCCGGAGGGCACGTATAAAGTCGGTCCCAGTTGTTGTCAAATTGACAGTCGTTAAGCCATCTTGAACAACTCTTGACAACAGGTTGGCCACTAACCACAGGAAAAGAAGAAGTTGATTGAAATCGCAAGCGAAAGATAATTTGTTTTCGAAAATGTTGAGCTGAACTACTGTTCAGGGTGCCTAGTGTGAGTTGCTCTTACGTTAACGCGATTGAAATGTTTACCGCGTTTGATTTTCTGATTGGTTAAGTTCTTGGAGCGGGCTAAAGGGAGCGCGTACACTCAAAATTTTTGAAAAAAATCACTTTTTTGTGTACTTGAAACACGTTTATAGCGAAACTCGTTCTAAACTTCGGTACGTAACCTCTTGATTGTCCTACACCCCTTTCATGAAGCATTCCGAACAACGAAGTGAAGTTATTTAAAACAAATAAGATCTTAAGACTACAGAAGTCTATATAGCATATAACTGTCTAGTGCCCACTCCATGATATTAGGCTTCAACACAATTCTAGGGCGGTAAATAGGCCACCATTGTTTAGAAGCAGAGCCCACCCTGGAAATCCCCTAGATCAGCCAATAATAATATTCTACCTCAAACACACAACACCATCTAGCCCAAACTAAGCAAGGCTTGTACTATGGGTACTAGACAATGGATAAACATACATATATACAATTTCTATTTTTTTTTGTGAATACATACATATTATACATAGAAACACCCAGACCAAGACAAACATCCATGTCCATGTACACAAATGTTTGACTTGTGCGGGAATCGAACCCGCGACCTCAGGCTCATATTTTGAAGGATCGCAGTATCAATTAGATTCTATGCCAACACCAACCAAGAATAAAATATGGTAATGAACATCAAAATCCTAACTAATATTATAAATGCGAATGTCAATTAGTTTGTTTGTTACGCTTGCATGCTTAACCGCTTAAACGATAATCATGAAATTTTGAATACACGTTGTCAGGGGTACAGAAAAGGATATATGGTACCCTTCATCCAGAATAAAGGACTGATCCTGATAATACTGGAGATATGGGAGGCGGCTTCTCCGTCGGCTTCAGCGAGGTTATCATTAGCAACTCCTTGAGTTGCGAGTAGTGAGCGGCTTTATTGCTCCGGTACCTATCTGGAGAATAGGTAGTATCACTTGGGCACGAGTTAGCTCGCTTACGAGAACCGGATCTCTGAGGTTAGGGTGGAGAGGCGGGATTTGGGGACAAGACCTGTCTATAACTGGTCCCGGAAGGTGCTCTCGGGCACTGGAAGGTACAGCGGCTCCTCTATTATAACCTAACGGTTGGTGTAGGGGAACGCTATATCATAAACGGGGATAGTCGTAGAGGAAGGGGATGATCCTGAGATAATAATAATATTCTATCACATACACACAACACCATCCAACCCAAACTAAGCAGAGCTTGTACTATGGGTACATAGAAAAACCCAGATCAAGACAAACATCCATGTCCATGCACACAAATATTTGATTTGTGCGGGAATCAAACCCGCGACCTCAGGCGTGGCAGTCGGTTACACTAATCACTACAACATAGAAGATTATTGGTAAAATCTACAGCAAACTCGCTGACAAAATCTAATGTATAATAAACTCAAACGGCACCTATTATGATTGTGTCAAAGCGATGAATGAAACAATAGTAAATTGTATTCCAAACACGCATAAACTTGACCTGAATACTCGTTTATAAACATAAACATTATAATCGACAAACAATTCGTAATTGATATAATACGTTGTGAATTATAATTGGCTTCAAACAGAGTTCCTATTCGGATTAATATGTAGATCAAGCGCCTATAGGGCTGCCGATCAAGAAGTAACGAGTTGCGTACTCCAAAAAAACACCTTAATTAATCAATACTTTGTTTCTTTTTCAGTAATTAGCGTCAATTAATTTGTTGCATTTCAAGAAACATGTTAAGTCCTCGTAAAGTTTTGGGTTTTCGCGAATCATTTTTACACGACTATAGAATATAACCGCTATTCGAACACATGTATTATGTGCGGTTTAAACGATTAACAAAATGTACATCTCTGCCTATCTCTTCAATGTGCAACGCAAGTGAATGCGACTCCTGTGTATGAGATATAGGTGCAAACACTGAATCGAACCAGCAAAAAGTTATTAGAGCTCTAATAAATTTTTGTTGGTGGTTGGTGAGATTTTTATGGTGAAAAGCTTTTTACCAAAAAAATCTCAGTAGCAGCCCGGAGTTACGGAGTTTGTGGTTTTACACGCCTCCGTGGCTCGGCAAGCATGTAAAGCCGTTAGTCCTGCGCCTGATCTCTCTCCGGTCGTGTGTGAAAAGCTTTTCACAAAAAGAACCTCAGAAGCAGCTCGGAGTTACGGAGTTTGTGGTTTTACACGCCTTCGTGTCTCGGCAAGCATGTAAAGCCGTTAGTCCTGCGCCTGATCTCTCTTTCGATCGTGTAGGATTACAGTTCCATCGGATTATATTAGTTAGGAACTCCCTGTGCCCTTACTCTCATCAGTGCGTGTGCCCTTCTCTGTACTCCTGACAACGTATAAGTATGCGAAATTTCATGATTATCGGTCAAGGAAAACGTGAAAGCGTAACAAATGAACAAACTCACATTCGCATGCATATAACTAACTAACCTATCCTTAATTAAATTGGAATAATTAATATTATTTTTGTATTATGACAATACTGCAAATTATATTATGTAATCTCATCTTGTGTTTCCTGTGCAGGACCGCCATGACCGAAAATTAGTCTGAAGGACATTATTTATTATTTCCTTTACATTGTCTTCAATCATTAAAGTTATCAACACGAATACTCGTTTCCTATCACTCTGTGTACTGTTTTGCTACTTACCTACATAATGCGTCGAAATGTCTGTCTTATCTACAAATGCATACTAATTAGCGGAAAATATCTACTCTAATTAGAACGAACTTACAATTAATTACAATAATATATTTAACTTAAAATGTATATATATACGTGAAGAGAAAACTTCTTACCCCCCTTTTTAAGTGTGTGTTTTGACATAGTTTATATAAGGTTATATATATAATATATATTAATACATTACGACCAAATTTCGATATCTAGACGACCAATAATTAAATTTTAATACAAATTTGTTATTTAAATGTTGCAGAATTAAATTACAATTGGATTTATTTCAATTCATTATATAATTAGTAATGGAAAATTATTGGGCCAGTTGATAACGCATAGACCATTTTCTAAATCGGTCTTAAAATTAATTGATGTAAGGGGAAGACCGAGACGTATCTTTGTTGAACATGTGAACTAAAAAGAAGGGAGTAAGTCGTATAAAGAGGTTAAACGGAAAGCAGAAAACTCAGGCAGAAGATATCTGGCGATTACGCCGATAAGAGAAAGAAGAAGACAATTAATAATTAAATAAACTGCAAGATTATCATTGCGAAATGTCAACCTAATTGTTTTGAAACAAACATAACGAATTTAAAAATATACATCATTCTGACAATACAATTTTAATCATTAATCCTAGGATGAATAAATTTAATAGATTCGTATAAGCAATGTTTTAAGCTTATTGTTTGAAAAGCTATCTCAAGATTGAATATTTTTAATGGCTCTAAGAGCCATAATATCCTGTTTGTCCACACAGCTTAGTTCTCCATCCGCCCGCATGCACTTATTGTACAAATTCAAACCAATTACAGAAACATCACGCTATAGGTACAAGTAGGAACGGTTCTATTATTATTTTAATTGAAATGCAGACTCAATATAAAATAGGTATTACAAGAATTAATAATTGTGATGGCTCTGCTCTATTGATAAAGATTATTAGTTCTGCTAACAATGAAATGTCTACTTGAACAGTCAGAAAAGAGTGCATACATATAAATATTAATTGCTTTGTTATTTTTTCTTAAGTTTGCTATTGATTTTTATTTTATATTTGACATTATTTTTTTATTCAACGTTTTGATTTATATAATATTATTTGTGACGCTGCCCTATTTTGTTACTATTATTTGTCAAATGTTGTGCACGCCGATAATCGGGTTGCAAATTAACATGTATACCTTGAACTCATCATATCCTATTCACATGCATAATTTGTAATCTGTAGATGTGCCTTTAAATAAATAAATTCTATAAAGTTGTAAACATAATATACCGCGATAAAATCTCTTGAAGTAGTTTAATTTTAATGAGTAATGGGCTTAAATATCAACAGGCTTACTTCCAAAAACGCTAACTAATACTTATTAGCAACCTCTCAACTGAATAGTTCTCAATTCCTTGAACAATGATCAATAGCCCATCACTGTTACTTAAGCTTTACTTAGTTGAATAACGGCAACTAAAACTTGACGTTGAGTAACACTCTTCTAAAGATGATTTTTGACTATTCGCTAGTTAGTACGAGCTATCTCTTAAATATTGAAAGTGGTTTATAAGTAAGTAACTGTTAATTATCAACTGATAAGGATTATTGTTTTCGCTTTCACCATTTTCTATAGTTTTTAAGCCAGCCTTCTAATATTCAGAATAAACAAGAAGTTCGGATGCTTGTTTACTTAATCAAGCGTACATCTGTTAACATGTAGTTTGATACGAAACACACACGACTAGACCATGTCTTAAATTAACACATAGGATTATTTTTATCGTAGTAATTCGTTCCCGTATATAATGGTTAATTATTGCATTTGAAGCAGGTGAAACTGCAGAACACAGTTAATTATAGTTAGGGCTTCTCCCTTAGTATCATCTACGTTAAATTATGTTTAATGAATGGTGCACTGCCAAAAATCTGGCTATTATACTTTAATATTTTTCTAATCGATCTGACAGTTACTGATATTATTGCGGTCGAATGTACAAATTCTGCAGCTTATACATATTGCTATCTATAAACTTAGTCTGGCCATTAATATTGTTATAACAAAAAATAAAAAATAGATTACATTTAAATTCGGAATCTGTCATCCTTATATGAATATTCATTGTGTTTTCTCAATATGGAGTGGGGTGATAAAGAGAACCGAATTGCTGTGACAGCATTACTCAAACTAGCTATGGAGCCAAATGCAATTTTTGAAACTCCATCTGCTTTGTATTAGTCGAATGTTTGTGTACCGGGCTATTGATAGGTACAATGAAACTGCCTCTGTTTGTGACAGAAAAAGATCTGGATTATGATTTATGGTCAGTTTTAGAGAGTATGGCATGCCCTAACGGCATAATAATTTGAAGTCCCTAAAACAATCCATAAGATTGGCAGAGAAAATTTTGCCAATGAACTGACCTCGAGGACTGTATTAAAGCCAATGGAGATCATTTTGATTAAGCTTTATATATTTTTATGTTATAATATAAATGTATAAACTAACACACATTACAGTAATAAATGTTTTGTGCAAAAAAAATATATTTCTTTGTAACAGTATTTATGGCCAGACCACGGGCCAGACTAAGTAAATTTTCATTAGAACAAGAAAAAGAATACTTTAATTTACTTCAATAGTCATTATTATAAGACTGAATAACAGCGAAGCATGACGCGGTTTATCAAATAGAATAATAGACAAAGAAATAAGCAGTTATCTATCGAAATATATACCTAGAAGGTAATTGATAACGTATGAGATCAAGATCGCCTCAATTTTAGTGAGTAAACCAAATAGACCTTGACCAGAATAGACTATCGTTAAATATCTTATACAACGATAAAATGCTCGTTCACAACATCATATACAAGTTCTGACATTTTTATAATGGAATGATCGCTATTAAATCCTACTAATATTATAAATGGGAAAGTTTGTGAGCATGGATAGATGTTTGTTACTCTGTCACGCAAAAACGACTGAACGGATTTTGATAAAACTTTACATGATTATCGTTTATACATCTGTTTACATCTAATATGGCATAATACTGCATTTATCCTAACTAATATTATAAATGCGAATGTGGGTTTGTTCGTTACGTTTTCACGCCCTTACTCGGCAGTTGATCATGAAATTTGGCATACACGTTGTCAGATGAACAGAAGGTTAGGTCTTTTTTCGAGACTAATTGTACTGACGCATACCTCTCCGCGGGTCAACGAAGAGGTTATGTCGGACTCATCGGGGAAAAGATATCACGGTAATACCGACTAAATCTACCACGGTGTTCCTCGATATAACCAGAGCCGGCTGGGCCACGCGAATCACTTTCACATGCAATCGCGACCCCTAAACTAACTTACATTATCATTATCAAAACCTTATCAAAACCTACATTTACGCGACCGAAGTCGCGGGCAAAAGCTGGTCTATTATATTTACTTCGTTACTAAGCAATAGTTGTATAAGACTTTTTGGATTATTACAGGCATATAACTTTATGAAACGTCCACGTTTAAAAGAGAGAACAAAATGTTGAAGTTACAGTAAATATCATGTTTTGTTCATCTTGTAGATGAATCATCATCCAATGTAGACATTTTAATGGGAGTTTAATTTGTATACATCTTATTGAGGGTGACTGTATAGTTAATTTTGTAAGTAGGTATTTGACTGCAGCCGCAATTATTCGAGTGTGTCGCTTATGACGGAACACCAAGTGGTCTAAAAGACGCATAAACTATACATATACGGCTACCCGAATCAAAAATCCAGCTCACGAGCTTTACTTTTTGTTGATATCTCCCGCACTAGGAATAATTCCTGTGTCACGGGGACTTTACAAACATTCAAACAACGGAAACAAAGAACACCGAGACTCATAACAACTATTTGTGGATTGCTCAAACATTTGTAGATCAATCGCCGCACTCCTGTACCTTTCATGCACTCAATTACGTATGTACGCACTATGGCACAATGGCTTAGAAGTTATCTAAGCAATACACCACACCGAGTATTGCGGTTCGATCTTTCCCATGGGATAAAAATTGTGTGCTCCGCAAAATAGATGTTGCTAGTCCTGCGTGTTCTTTGTCGATCACGCATTATATCAATCCAACCCAAAATACACGCGCACTATCCAATAAACATAAGCCACGATATCATACATGCAATATACAAGGATTTTTTGTTCAGACTGCCTTTGGCATAAGATTGCAATTATTTGCACGCAATCGTGAGGTCCCAGGTCCAATTCCCCAGTCAGACAAAAAATTATTGTATAACTTTATTTGTTAGTGTTATAAATACTCTCAATACCAAGGATTCTAAAAATGTGACCTTAAAGTTGTTAGCAAATTAAAGGTGGAACATATCTCTGCCTACACTTTTCAAAAATAAATAGCCGTATATATATTTAGGCTTAATATTCAGTTCTTGAAATACAGTTGATAGTTTGACACAATTCCTGTGCACTAATAAACAGGTCAGTTTGCACCTGACTCAGAACTTGAACGATGCAATATGGGACGAGCTTAAATTAGAACCGGCGACTGTTTACAGACACGACAGCAGTTTCATTCTACATAAAATAACTCGACAACCTATCATGCAGAAATACCTATAGTAGGTACGTACAGAGCCTCAATGCGTTAGGGTCAGATAGCTTGGATAGTAAAAAGTGTGTGTAAACAAAATGACTAGATTGCAGAAAGACTGGGTAGGCAAAACGTCTAGGTTGCTAATTTACACAAATTTATTTTAAAACGTCCAGGTAAGCAGAATGACTTCATCACAAAATGACTTGATTTCATAATCTCTAGATATACAAAACGTTATAATTGCAAAATGTCTGGATTGTATAATGCCAAGATAAATATATATGTAACCGTAAGATATTAAACATGCTTATTTTATAATAAAATAATAATGCTCAATGGTAATGTATCGCCACCATCTAAAGAGCCTCAAGTTAAAAAGGTTACTCTTTCTGCATCAAGTACTTGATGCAGAAGGCTTACTGCTTAACGCGGCAGGCATCTTGAGGAGAGGAACCTCCTCCTCTCTAGAGAACTACTAACCAACGGTAAATTGGACCCTGTTCCCGATAGCGGTAGGTCTTTATAACTTTTACTTTTAAAATAGGGATTTTAAAGTCAAAAATGTAATTACGATGCAATTGTAAAAAAAGAAGAATAATATACCAGGCGGTAGATTCTAAATACGGTATATAATAATATTATCAGTCCTGTATTAAACTGTCCCTCTGCTGGACACGGCTCTGCTTTTCTTAGTGTAAGATGGCTGGACTATGCCACCATACTGGCCCAGTGCATGTTGGCAGACTTCACATATTTTCGAGAACATTATGTAGAACTCTCAGACATGGAGGTTCCCTCACAATGTTTTCATTCACCGTTAAAGAAAGCGATAATTAACTATTTAATACGCACGTAACTTCGAAAAGTTAGAGATGCGTGCCTTGGCATCGAACTCGAGACCTCTGGCAGACCAAAGGTTTTCAACTAGGTTAATGGAACTAAATAGTAAGGGTTACCATTTTTATATGTGTTTTTTAATCCCTGGTAGTCTTTATCGCTATCAAGCCATTTTGTTTAAACATACTCTATGACACTAAGAATTTGCGCCTATTCAATTATGCCTATACATTTTGCAACACAGACTTTGTGCAACTAAGATGTATTATCTACCTAGTCATTCTGCAATTAAGACTTTTTGAAACATAGTTGTCTACACGGACATTCTGCAATTCATTCTTTTAGCAATCTAGACGTTTTTCTACCCAGTCATTCTGCAATATAGTCATTTTGTTTACTCAAACTTTTACTATCCTGAATATCTGACCCTAACCCCTTTTCTATTATACACCAGCAATACTTTAGTATTGTGTGGCACGAATTTAAATAAAACATATAAAATGATTTCCATAATAGGATACTGTTTGATTTTGTACATTATTTGACGTACAAGAGCAAAATGCAATCAAAACAAATGTTGTTGTGCAAGTATTATCAAAATTGCTTGTAAAATTAAGGAGTAATATAATATTTTAAATTTAGGTATAAGATAAAGTGGAAGTGTTTTGTGGATATCTCGCTATCTCCGTCGGACAACTGCATTTAAATATCAGGTACGTCATAGTTTGTATCGTGCTTCCTTTTTCTGTCATTTGACAAGTAACAACCCCTACTGTCGGTTTTGGAACACAAAATTATTTGTATTTTATAGTTTGGATAATGTAACGATTTGACATTCATATATAAATATAATTATGATTAAAGCAAAAATTGGAAATCGTAGCAGGCACCCACAGGACAGGCTTGCCTAGTGCGGGGCCGCCGGATATTAAAATATATTGTAATGGTTTTACTGTATGTAAATAAATATTTTTTATTAAATTTTATATTGAGAGTCAACCACCCTATTGTTTCGCTTAAAACACGAGATAATGTAATTAATATTCATTCCAAACGGACTCAGATAAGATGTGCACCTAATTGTACATTGACCAGATGTATCGTACTACGCCTCTTGACCGCACGCGAGCTACCGTATAATCGGCACCGATCATAGCATTATCGGGATTAAAGGAATATTTAAGCCATTGAATGGAAGCAGCACACCGGTGATCAGACACAATATGTTTTCAATTATGTCTGGCATACCAACTATTGACAGGTTATAAAGGTTAGGTAAAAAAATATGGCTTCGAGCCCGTACGCCCCTTGACTTCATATAAAGACGAAGCTCCGCTTCGCGGGGCTCCTATTTTTGGGTGGATTTAAGAAGAAACTTATCGAATACCTACTACGGGGCGAAACTTGAGAGGCGAAAGGGCTCGTAACTAAAAATATTAGTAATATTTAGTTCTTTTTCTCTTATGTAGTAGTATGACGTGGTGGTTCAGCTCTTTCAATTATATCTTCTTTCAAATATTGCAGGTTATATCGGCACCCAGAAGAAGATGGCGAAATGAACGGAACGCATACAGAAAGAATTGAGTCCCGATTTGATTGGGATAAGAAGAGGCATTTGGCCTGCAATGGGACAGCAATTAGGCTTGTTTGTATCTTGTAACTTGTTTATAATAATAAACATATGTATACTTACACACATTGGTATAAGGGGTAAGCAGAGGCGTATGTAGACATTCATAAGCGATACTTTGAGATTTATTATTTTGGTAAGTTGCTGGGTACAGATAGGTAGTCCCTATGATAAGATAGAAGAGTTGCAAGTCAATAATATCATGAATCATTGTTTTGTAAATGCTTCATACATACACTGCAATTAATCTACGATAACACATTACTTATGATACATAAATTCACGCCTGTTTCACGGAAGTGTAAACAAAGCACAAGTTTCACTAGCTACAATCCAACATATCTCTCTCGCTTCATTCATTGTCTTCACATTCTTTATCCACGCTCGTTGGTTTGCGAAGCTTGTAAATGTGCTCTTTTTACGGAATGGCAAAATAATCAAAGTACTTTTGCCTTGGTTCTATTCATCCAACGGTCGCATTTACATATGCCATTAACAAATATCTAGTTCGTAAAATCGTATGTAACAAAAATGTATGAGACCCCACATTGTTACAAGTCTGGATGTTCTTAGTGCCCATTGTTTAAAAAATAGTCAAAGTTCCGCGCGCGACGGGTATTGTTCAGAGGGAGAATGATGTGATATAATAAAATCTACAAATGCGTGAGACAATGTATGTATATTTCACTACTGAAAAACTAAAACGGGCTGTTCTTCTGTTAGTCATATTCCTGTTGGATGATTACGTAGGCGGCTGCATTGAACAAATTTAAGCCGAGCACAAATTGATAATGTAAATGCTCGCAGTCAACTGGAAATTAACGAGTGTTTTTTCACGATCAACGATAATTTAACGTCCATGAGAGTTGGTAATTGATACTCTAGAACAAAGTTTCAAGTTCATTGGCTGAATACATTAGCGTTTTCTCATTTGGTCGAGAGAAAATCTTTCGGAATTCGTAGAATTGAAACTGATAGTGAAAATGGTGTAATGGTTAAAGTTGGCATCTTATGACTTGCTGCAGAAAACATTTTCTTACACCACTGCAAGTAATAATAGTAATAATGTCCTCTAATCACGGCAAGAAGCCTAGGCATCTGCGCACGCGATATTATAGTGCACAAATGTGTGCACAAGCACTCACACTCTTGCAGGCGGATGGGACAGCAATCCGATACGACCGGCGAAACATCTGACGCAGCCTCAACAGCTTTACGTGCTTTTCGGGGCACGGAGGTCTTTAACATCGCCACCATACTAAAGAAGTGCTGCTATTAAAATAAATCTAATAGTCCTATAGTCCTTAAGTGTGCGCTTATGTGCTCGTGCGATTATTGTGTACCAGTTCGTAAGATGTTGAGCATTGAATGTTGAACATTATGTGTTGGGTATTTAGCAACGTTCTGAACGTGAGATTTAAGAAACATAGCAATGAATATATAGGTGAAATCTATTTCACCTATATTTTGTTTGCTATGTTTATCTGCAGATATGTATATCTGCCTACTCATTTGACGACACAGGCTTGAGTCTAGATAACTTAGGAAACAAAGATGCCACATACAACCATAAACAAAACCAAGAGTACAAAACAGTAGAATATAATAAAATCGCCCGCCACTGCCCACTGATATATTACTCCATTCAGAATGGCGATCGTACTTAGGGTTGCCACCCATACTTTATAATAAAGTATTGTAGTAGTAGTGTAATAGTTTCAAAATTATATAATACAGTGATTAATAAACAACGCGATAAAATCCGTATATAGTAGTTTAATTTCAATGTACGTCATTCCGGATAAACATACACATACAGGGTGTCCGGTAATTAAGGGATAACCTTGAAATGTCTTATAGTAGAACTGAAGACCGTTCAGAAAAATGAAAAAGAAAGAAAGGAAAAAAAAATTGCAAGCTATTATAGCATAGCATACTTTTGACTGTCTATCTATTAGCATAATTAGTGTTTAATAATAAAACAACAAAAAACCGATAGATTTCATTCATTTATGGTCGTAGTATACAAGAAAGTCGTAGTATATAAGAAAATACATGGTAACTAAAAAATAACACATCTCTCAGGTAGTGGTTAGGATAGATCTTTTTTCATATTTTTTTCTGAACGTTCATCAGTTCCACTATAAGACATTTCCAGGTTATCCATTAATTACCGAACATTCTGTATATGATAAAAATAATGTATATGAAAATACTCTACTTTACCTATGTCGATGTTTACAAGCTTATTGAATTGTTTTCTTAAAGAAACAAAAAAGCAACAAAATGGTGCTTACCTAAGTTTAATAAGAAAACTAATTATTTATATAGTTTATTAGAGTAAAGATACGGTTAAGACGTTGCTTTTTATACGAATAATTATAATATATGTATATTTATTTCCCTTTCACAACAAAAGACGTTAATATAATTACAGATTTACTTATATGTATTTAAGTACAATTTAAACTTAGTCTACAATATGTGAGGAACTGGTGTCTGTTTTATGCATAAAAAATGCCTGTATTACAGATCACCAGCTTGATGATAATCTAGCAATATCTAACATATACTGGGTGTTTCTTAGTATAGTGAAAACCTCTCAGGGGGTGATTATACTTATTATTATGAACAACTTTTGTTCTGGGATATTGCCGAAATCGCAGAAAACTTCACATTTTTGTAAAGTTCAAAGTCCAATTTTGTATGGCACACCTGCTTTTTGCCGCGATGTGAACAATGTAAACACAAAATAATTATTTATTTTCTTGTTGTACTTTATTTTTTATATCAGAAAGTAAATATACTATACTAGGGATCCGCCCCGGCTTCGCACGAGTAATACAAAAACCTTAACAAATTATACACTTAAACCTTTCTCATGAATCACTTTGTCTATTGTTGAAAACTGCATGAAAATCTGATCAGTAGTTTATGAGTTAGCTTTGTTTTATAATATGCAGGTGATTTGTTAAAAATATATTCTCTCTTTTAAAAATGACAACTGCCATACTACGAATAATTCCTGTGTCACGAGGGACTTTACAAACATTCAAACATCGGACACAAAGGACACCCAGGCTCGAAACAACCATTTGTGGATCACACAAATTTTTGTCCCCTGTGGCATTCGAACTCGCAACACTAGAAGCAATGGCGTTATCCGTGCAGAATAAATATTTATTTTCAGTATGTAGATACTATTTTTATTTTATCTTAGTTAGTAAATATAGTCTATTTGTTTAAAATTAAGGTGGCATCCCTAATTGTACCGGTTTATTTTTATTCAAACGTACATCTATAATAACAAGTTATTCCTATCTTCATGTTGGTACATAAATAAGGCACGTCTCATCGCGGAAGCTGATTTCCGCTTCAGAAATTATGAATGGACGTTCTAACGTAGCTGTTGAAAAAGTAGGTGTTGTAAAGATTATTATGTATTATAAGATGTACCTATTATGTAAGTGATTATGTATATGATTATGTGAGTTTGATGCCAGAATCAGAATAGTATTAAGTATTTCTGTTAAAAACTGTCAGAAGCAAGTGACTAAATTTGAGCGCGGTAGAGGTTAGCATATACCTTTCGAAGTCAAACCCAAAGAATCGGCTCATCTTAGATGGTACAGAAGCAAGAGAAATATCGTGGCGAACCTATTCTGATCACTCACGCTTGTATGAGTACAAGAGTCACCAACCAGGAAGTTAGAATTTTTTTAAGAAATTTATTTACTGAAAAGTGTTGGTACTGTTTAGGTCTTAAAATTAGTATACATTATCCAAAACACGTGTCAATATAGTGACATGTAAAAAAATTATATAGCAAATAATTGAATTTAAATGTAATATTATCTGAAATTGTGTCGTTAGATTTTTCAACAAACAAACTAACATTAGGAGGCAAATTAATACTATCGACCATGATTACATAATTAAATTAAAAATTATTTATTCTTTATATCTCATTTTGGAAAAAATACTACATCAATGAGCAATCATTAAAATACCAGACAAGAAAACCACAAATAAAACAAGTACTCAACTGTGTCTCTCATTTCGTGTGGAATCGAACGCCAAACACTCGCCGCATTGGTAATAGCAGGATAACCAAATAACCGCTGTGCGAAACAGCCGTCATCCAACAAATGATTTGTTTCATGTGCGTAGGCATGTGTTATGTAAACGTTCCGGCCGGCATAGAATGCGCACGCGCAAGGATTCGCATCAAGGAATAAGCAAAATATTATTGTAGTGTTTTTAGATTTCCATCGGATGTGTTACTGGGCTAAACTTTACGACGATTTCTAGTTAAGATCTGAAGTTCATTAAACTCGTAAGTATGTAAAAGATTTAATTATTATTGACTAGCGACCCGTCCCGGGTTTGCACGGCTATGCAAAACCTTAACAAGTTAAACACCTAAACCTTCCTTATGAATCACTCTGTCTATTGGTGAAAACCGCATGAAAACCCGTTTAGTAGATTTTGAGTTTATCGCGAACAGACGCGGCGGGGAACTTTGTTTTATAATAATAATGTCCTCCAGACCGAATTTCGGTCACAGCGGCCAATCTTAACGGAGACTGGCCATCGGCGCAGGAGATATTATAGTGCACAAGTATGTGCGCAAACACAAGTGCACTCTCTGTTCCCTAACTCTCATGATCTGATGGGACGATTAATCCGACACGACCGGAGAGATCAGGTGCAGGATCAACGGTTTTACGTGCTTTCCGCGGCACGGGGGTGTCTAACACCGCCAATTTCCTAACTCCGGGCTCGTATTGAGATTTATTAACAGAAAAACCCAATAACTTTTTATTGGCCCGACCCAGGATTCAAACCCGAGACCTCATGCACAGCAGTCGCATTACCTACCACTGCGCCACGGAGGCAGTTTGTTTTATAATATATACTGTTCGTCTCCCATGTCTTGAAGCGTGATTTTATATAGCCTATGTTACTCCTGGATAAAGTAGCTTTCTAATGGTTAAAGAATTTTTAAATCGGTTGCGTTGTTTTTGAGATAATCTATTACAAACAACAACAAATATTTCCTCTCTATAGTACAGACAACCAAATACTACCATCAACAAAACGCTTCAAACGAACAGAAATGCTATATTTCATACACACATAATTTCATGCCTATACCCCGAAGATCTAAACAAAGATGTTTTACATCCATATTCCGCCAGCTATGTAAACGTAATACAATACTGAGAGACTTCGTGCTGCCAATTCTTGATACACAGCCCAATAACTCTTCACAACTTAAGAATCGAACCCGAATCTATGAATTCGAGATCTATGATCTATAGATATATATATCTATAGATCTATCTATCTATCTAGTTGACGTAAGCAATGTATATTGCTTACGTCAACTCTTTAGTTCAGTACTAGACTTTGCCCGCAGTAGCGTTCGCGAGAAATGTAGTTTATGTCAAATTCTTATCCCTCGTGCACTGTACTTTTTTCTAGATGAAAAGTACCCTATGTCGTTTTCTGTACCCCTGACAATGTCTATACGAAATTGTATGATGATCGGTCGAGCTAGTAATTCGTAAAAGTGTAACAAACAAACAAACTCACAATCACATTTATAATATCCGTTAAGATAGAACAAACAAAGCGCATTAAGACTGCGCCGAGCGAAATGTACCAAAACAGGCGGTTACAGTTAAGTTGATAAAATCTAATTTTTTTGTTTAATACAAATATAAAATATACATTTTCCGTAATAATGAATGTGTTTACAATTATTACTCCGTGCCAAATCTTCAAATAATTAATATTTTCGCCTACAAAATTACGTAAATTTGCACAAAAAAGCCAAAAACGTAAGCTCGTGTTACGTGATTTTTAAATCAAACAGTAGAAATCTATCCTATTTTACAGCTTAAAAGAAACATAAATACCTAGTTATATTACAATTTCTCCATCTCAAATATTTAAGCTATCGGTTGACAATAAAGATACATATTTATCAAAAAAGCACTTCAAATCCTCCACACAATTTTACTATGGCGGCCGTGCGCCGATTTGAATATCGAGCTCTGTCATCCAGTCCAACCGCGTCTTACGCTCGGCGCAATCTTAAACACCCAAGAATGTCATTCCGCTAAAACCAGCTTCAAAACCATTCCTTTCAGTGTAAGCACTTGTCACACATGATTTCATTCGCGGAATAGTTAAGTTCCAAAAATAGGTACATGAACATAATGGTGTGGTGCAGTTGACTGTGCAACGGACGCCTTGGCGCCTTGCCATGTAAGTTCACGAGTCTGGCTACAGGCAAACGTTATAGAATGTTTATTGACTGGTTTATCGATGTCGTGTATGCGTAACAGCTTCAAGCGTCTTATGAGCTAGATTTTCATACATAAATTTTTGCCTGTATGTATATAATTTATAATAGGCAGCGATAGACCAGTGGGAGCCTGTTGGATCTGGTCTTGGTCTTGGTCTCACGTTGGATCCCAACGCACGCACCGCTGAATTTTGGAAGATATGTGCGTATTAAAAAGTTAATTATAGCTTGCTTTAACATCGTGTGGAAGCCTGTATTTCTGAGAGTGAGAACTCTCATCATAATGTTCTCGAAGGTACGTGAAGTCTGCCAATCCGTACCCCTATAACAGTAACCTAACCTAACCTACACACACTGAAAAGAGACTCGTGCCTAGCATTGGGACAGTTCAATAAAGGATATATTATCTATAATCTATACTAATATTATAAAGCTGAAGAGTTTGTTTGTATGTTTGGTTGAACGCGCTAATCTCAGGCAATACTGGCCCAAATTGAAAAATTCTTTTAGTTATGGATATTGGACGATTGGATGTTAGACTGGTGAAACCGCGGGCACATATAGATAAAAAAAATTTTTTCTTCTTAAATAAGACAACGCCCGCTCTATGAATAATTCCTGTGTCGCAGGGGACTTTAAAAACATTCAAACAACGGACACAAAGAACAACCAGATTCGGCACAACCATTTGTGGATCACACAAAATTTTGTCCCGTGTGAGGATCGAACCTACATCACTCTGCGCAGCGTCAATGGCGAGTCGACCTCTTAAATCATTACGCCATCTGTGCAGTCAGTGAAATTATTAAGCTTTAGCCAGTAATATAAATATAAATATGTCTGTATAACCATAAGAGTTAAACAAAGGTGTATTACGTACAGTGAGCTGCAAATATGCATACCCATTTCAAAACTAAAAAGGTACAAGCCGGTAATTAACGCCATCTAACGGCAATCGATACAAGAACTGTTAAGTAGTTTATTTATATTGAATTACTTTACACAATTTTTTAATTTCTTTTTACAATAGTTTATTTAAAAAAACACATTTCAGGGTAAAACAAGAGGCAAAGAATCACAAATGAATTTATACATTTATGGTGGGTAGTAATTATTATTACTTTCGATGAGTCGCTATACTGTTCGTACGTCTTGAAAGTGCCTTTTCGGTTAAAATTATAATTTCTTAGAAATTTCACCTATTTGCTGGAAAAATGAGTTTTGCGAGCGTTGCAATATTTATAATGCAACGCCATCTAGTTCATTCATATTCATTCTAATTCGAGTAGTCACAGGATTTTGGACCTTAAGGTATCCATGCACTATAACAGGTGACTGTACATACTTCGCCTGTTTATGGACACAAATAATAGAAGATGACCCTACAGTGTACTTCGTGCATTTTTGCTCTGTGTCAATTTCTTAATAAACAGTCCTTCTTAATAATTTGCTTCATCCGGTAATCGCGCCCGAAAACTTATGCACAGCAGTCACATTATTACAACTACTGCGCCGCTGAGGCAATCCTATCTAATATTATAAATGCGAATGTGTGTTTGTTTATTACGCTTTCACGCTTTCAACTACTTGACCGATCATCACTAAATTTCGCACACACGTCGTCGGGGAGTACCTACATTATAGGACATAGGGTACCATTCGTCCAGGAAAAGAACTGTAGCTAACCTTACCTGACCTGGATTTACACGAGCGAAAACGCAGGCAAAATCTAGTATGTAATAAAAATAAGTTTACATTACAGATGAGATCCTTTTGTGTAAGTCTCGTCCTAGCTTGGTAGCCATTTGACGTTTTTTACAATAGCCATTATATAGCATGTGAATATTATTATTTTCATAATATTCACACTGGACCGACAATTGTGATGAGTACGAGAAATACCAATGAAAAACAATAAATATTAATTGTTTATCATCTCATTGCCAATAGGTCACGTATCTATAAATATTTTTTTATAGCTTTGTAAACAACACAGAATAGAGAAAGAAGGCTATCTGAAGAGGTAAGCATTTACCGTAGACTATTATTGCTTGCAAGTGACAACACCAGAGGTATGACCCTTAAAATTGAACTCGCTGTGTTGCCAGCGTAAGGCAGAAAAATTACTGGTGAAACAGCGATTCCTTACGAAGTCTGGTAGCCTTTACTCACGGCAGGAATACAACACAAGATTATTTGGCTCGTGCGGTAGTTATTGCATTATACTAACAAGGAAAATGTATACACAGCGACAAATCAACCTAGACTGTTTGGACTTTAAACTATTAGAAGTTGAACTCTGCGAATCGTGCGAGAGAGTGCGTTATATTTTTGTTATTTTGTCTCATTCACGCTGAACGGGATACGACGCTCTATCCTTACACCGACACCATGCACTGTCCTTTTCCGACAATTCTCTATTTTGTATGTAGCGTAGTTATTATGCGTATATAGGGTTTCTTAATTGATGTGTAGCCGTGTTTACACTTAAGTTTATGCAATGTAATAACGTTTTTATTGTCCTTATAAAGTAAAATAAAATATAATTAAATCTTCTGTAGGGTAAAGATAATTCCGCAACAGGACTACTCAGTTTCAATGAGGTTATAGACTCAACTTATTTAGTGGCAGCGGCACACCGGCGGCCAGACGCAATAGGTTTTAATTATGTCTGGCATTCCAACAATTAACAGGTTAAGCGACAAAGCCGATATGCCTTGATCTTGTTAAAACTTATTAATTTTGTATCGACGATTCCTTAACGGTTAACGCACTGAACTTTTGTTAAGAAGCTCTTAAATTCAATAAGCACAATTTGAAAATAGAAGCATTTTAACAACTGACAACGTTTACAAGAATACGAGTACCATGACACCCAAATTAAAAACACAGTAATCTTTAGGCATAGATATTTGAATAAAGTAAGACATTTTTTATTCTGACCACGTTTTACACTAACAGACTCACGCCAGACGTGACTAAAGGCCACAATTTATAACTTATCTTTCAACTGCTTCGTCAAATATCTATCTATGGCAGGTCAACCACAGATAAATATTTGATAGACAATGACTTTTTTTTTATATTGCTCTTCGGTATGACCACTCTCCTTTCCACTCTCCGCCTGATGGTAAGCAGTCATTTGGTCTAAGAGCAGTGGCCTCCACACCGTCCTCATAGCAACTGAGGCAATGTTTAGGTCTCTACTTTGACGGCCAGAGAAGGTGCTTTTTCACACCCCGCTTAAAGGACCCAGGATCAAAGGAAGGAAAATTCAACAAAAGATATATCTCGCTTTTGGAATTTTCATGTGTCGGGGAGCTCTTTAGTAACACTCAAACGGACACAAAGCACACCCAGACGCGATAAAACGGATCGGACAAATTTTTGTTCCTCGTACAAATATTTGTTTGTTTGTTTTTGTCTAGGACTCGAAGTCACAATACTTAGCATAGTAGCTGTTGCGATCACTTAAGACATTACACAATCCGTGTAGTCAATGGTGTATTACAACTACGTTTTTTAATGCCATGTTGAAGGCAATCAGCGTATTGCTGTCTACCAGAGACATTCCTGTCCTGCTATTAATCATTTCCTACCACTACAACCTGGAACGTTCAACGAGAACAGAACTCAGCATCTCACGACCGATCATAAGCACCCATAATATTACGCCAGTGAACTTATTAATTCTAGAAATTTCCATACACAACATTGAGTGTAAGAACCGGTAGCGTTTTCCATCTACCAGACACATTCCTATCCTGCTATAAATCATTTCGTTCCACTAAAACCTAGTACCCACGTTCAACGACAACCGAACTCGGCACTTCACGTTCGACCGTTACACACAACATTACGGCAGCGTACGTTTTAATTCTAGAAATTTCCATACACAACATTGAGTGTAAGAAGCGGTACGATAAAATAAGGATGACGAACGCTGGGTGATGTCACTGTATCCCAGATCAATCCGGATCACTTACGAACACATTTAGCCTGGAAATACCGACACACCACTGTTTCGCGTTATAGTGAGTCAGTCTGCGCGTTTGAAATTCCTTTTTTATGGAATTTTCGTGCATAAATGTATGTATATTTGTTTTCGTAGTACAATTGGGTACCACAACACAGCGCGACGGTGACGTGGAAAACCTACAAAGAACTAGTAGGAGATAGCAAAGAAGAGGAAGATTTGGAAATCCAAGGGCCTTTGCCCAGCAGTCCCTCTCTCTCTCTCTCTCTGTGTTTATTTTAATTTTTAAGAGGAAGCCTGCTTATATTGTAATTTCTGCATCACGGGTTACTTTATAACAGTTCTAACAACGGAACACCTTGAGTCGAAACAACTATTTGTCGATCACACATAGGTATTATTGTCCCGTGTTAGGATCGAACCCACAACAGACCCTTCCTCTCTACAGACTACTTAGTTTATGATATAACGTTCCCAGTTTCCCACCCTTTCCGTATACACTGGGAGCCGCTGTACAACAGTCGGCACAATAGCAGTGGCGACGCGACCATATAAATCACTATACCATTCATAAAGCATAGCCACTGTGCATTTAATACTGTTCGCCCGCCTCACTTCTGTGGCATAAGCATTCACTAATATTTACAGCCTATAAAATCCCGCGTTTGATTCCACATGCAGAACACGGAATACTACACAGCTTCTATTCAAGACGAAAGTAATACCGTTCGTGTCAAGTGACGAACGTCGACGCCGTTACTACAACAAGACAAGTGTCATGTATGCATCGCATGTGTAGTTGTGACCGATATGTGCGGATTATATACAATATGATAGCCGTGTATCTAGTAATAAAGTGTTTCGTGCTCTGTGATATACAGTCAGCGCTATAACTAGCGAAATATGTAACTGAATTATTCTTAGCGCTCCCTCACTAGAAATAATTACTGTATTGTGGGATTGCATTTAAACACCCGACACAAAGAACAACTATATGTGAATTATACAATTTATTATTATTATTCAGTACAGCGGCAATCGGCTCAGGGGGTAACACAAATGCATGTTAGAACAGTTGTCACTGACATGTGCAGATTACATACAATATGTCAACCGCGTATATAATAGGAGGCGTGCGTGTTTCGTGCTTTGTGATATAAGAACATAAGTAAACAGGACATTTAACAAATTTGCTACAGTCCTAACTTATTTTATAAAATATTATAATCAAAATAAAAATAATGTGAGTGTAAGGTTTTTGTTTGTTACGCTTTAACGCCTGTACTACTCGGCCGGCCATCATGAAATTTTGTATACACGTTGTCAAGAGAACAGACCAGGACATAGGAACATCGAGAAAAAACCACGTTAACGCGAGCAAGCCAAAGGCAAAATCTAGCATTTTATAAAATAATACTCGTAATTATATTCTATTTTTGAACTATGATTTAATTAACTATTTTTATTTAGAAAGTAAGTACTCTAACTATTCAGTGTCAAAAACATGTAAGAAAATGATAATAAAATAAGTTATGTATAACAAACTGACCCGACAGTCGAAGTCCTGTCAATCTATACAAAAATCCATTTCACCTAATTAAATTCAATATGAAAACGTCAATCAATTTATTTTCATATAAATATACCATTTAACTTTTCTTAATTTTCGTTTGTACAAACCTTGTCCTGACAATTACAAGCACAACAAAAAAGGGACAGCCAAATCGGTCCAGCCGTTCTAAGTGGTGCTCAGTCATACTTGTGGGAATTGATTTTTATTTATATAGATATAGATATCTTTAGCTAAAAGTACGCCATATTTATTAACTAAATAAGACAAGAAGTAAATGGACGACATGATTTTAAATATTACCTGTCGTTTGAACACGTCTCTCTGCACGTGCGGTTCGGAGAAGTCCTTGCTGTAGTTGAGACCGCACTCGCCGACCGCCACACACTCCGGCGCAGCAGCCACCTCGTGCAGTTCGCTCCACATATCCTCTTCGATCATGGACTTCGCATCGTGAGGATGGACGCCTGGACACACAAATACGAGAAAATTAAATAAAAAGGTTCGAAATTTAAAATCGTTGGTCTTACGGCCTAAGTGCGCGTGCGATCATGATTGGTTAATTTTAACGGCAAAAAGCACGACCGTTATTACGGGGGATACAATAACAAGCAGTGATAGCCTACTGGGAGCATGTTGGACAGCCACGGGGAAATCTCAAGTTCAACCCAAGGCGTGCATCTTTTGACTATTCAATAATATGTGCGAATAAAATAGTTACTTATCGCTCGCTTTAACAGCGAAGCAAACATTGTGAAGAAACCTGCATGTCTGAAAATTCTCCAAAATGTTCTCGAAGATATGTGTAGTCTGCCAACATGCACTGGGCCAGCGTGGTGGCATAGTCCAGCCATCTCACACTAAGAAAAGCCGAGCCGTGTCCATCAGAGGGACAGTTTAATACAGACATACATTATTATGTGCCGTATTTTGAATATAGCGCCTGGTATATTATTCCTCTTTTTATTTTAGAGTTGAATCGTAATTACGTTTTAAAATCCCTATTTTAAAAGTAAAAGACCTACCGCTATCGGGAACAGGGTCCAATTTACCGTTGGTTAGTAGTTCTCTAGAGGTTCCTCTCCTCAAGATGCCTGCCGCGTTAAGCAGTAAGCCTTCTGTATCAAGTTCTTGATGCAGAAAGAGTAACCCTTTTAACTTGAGCCTCTTTAGATGGTGGCGAGACATTAACCATTGAGGAATTAATCTATCCGTTTTAGGCCAGCGTGGCTATGGCCAGATAAAAGATCTGTGCTTAGCAATGGGATAGTTTAATACAAGGCTGACAATATAAACAACGTAGCTGCCCTATTTGGGTGTAGTAGTTACACATCTGCCTACCTCTGCAGATATGTACAAGCGTGAGCTTATGTTGTAAGATTAAATGTTCATCCGGACCAAATATCGGTCAGCCTCCTCCCTATTAATTAGCATAAAGTATATGATTCTAATATCTAACTTAGCTTAGTATGACACCATACTAAGCTAAGTTTGATTTTCCATTTCTATTTCTTCTTTCTTTTTAATTTCATGTTAATGTAATTAGAGCTTCTTTATTGAATTTTTGTGGCGAAGGTTTTATTTTGGTTAGATATGATATCAGTATGTGAATAAACACAAGGTATGTCTGTAAATGATTTTTTAGATGTAAGAAAAGTGTATCATTTGTTGGCGATCCAAATAAATAAATAAAAGGAAAGTCCTTATCAGGATCGTAGCAGATGGAAAGCCATAGATACTGCCTACCTCTAGCAAATAAGAAGCGAGACATAAAGCCATACCTAATTATAACACTATAATATTAAGTTTCCGCCTCCGCCTCCGTGGCGCAGCGGTAGTGAATGCGACTGCTGTGCATGAGGTCTCGGGTTCGAATCCCGGGTCGGGCCAACAAAAAGTTATTGGGTTTTTCTGTTAAGAAATTCTCGGTACCAGTCCAGAGTTAGGAAGTTAGCGGTTAAACACCACCGTGCTTCGGAAAGCACGTAAAGCTGTTGGTTTTGTGCCTGATCTCCCGTCGTCTCGGATTGCCGTCCTATCGGATTATGAGAGTTAGGGAACAGAGAGTGCACTTGTGTTTGCGCACACACTTGTGCACTATAATATCTCCTGCGCCGATGGCCAGTCTCCGTTAAGATTGACCGCCGTGACCGAAATTCGGTCAGGAGGACATTATTAAGTCTCCGACATTTCTGTTTTTATATCTTACGTACTTTAGGACCTAATTTTTAATTATATTCACAGAATGCATACGCGGCGCTTCATAATTATTCATATAAAGAGAAAATTCACAGCAATTTTGCAGGTAAATCCAATTTAATATGCCTACATACCATATGCACGACAGAAAACATTTATCATAATAAACTGACGTCCATAACGCACAAAGAGAGAGTTAAACACAATTACTGCTTTACGTAAAAGTAGGGCAATTAGTTTTATTTTGCTTACATTTAATTAAATATTTGAATGTTTCATCGTATTGTAAGGTGTTTGTACATATTAATTTGTTATTCTACGGAACAAGTAGGTCAGTACTGAAAACATTTTAGCTTAAAATTTGCTTAGAATGAAAGGAAGTACTGTATTTTGATATTAAATTGTAGCATACATATTTATACATAGATTTAGAAATAAGCTCAAATAACGTCAGTTCATTGTATACCTATCTATTCGTGCTAGTGGTCGCTTAATGGTCAAAATTCGACCATAAAGGAATTAAATTTTAAGTTTGATCGTTATTATGGTTTTATTGTTTATAGCTTTACTCATATTACATAATATAAATAAGGTATATGTAACCATAGTTACGAAGAATTGTACGACGTCAGACGAACAATGCCGAAATACTACGAACGCGATTCGACTGCGTGTGTCAATTGCATGGTTATGTGCGTGTCGTGTTTTCCCATTAATTTAATGTAAGTATTTCTAATGCATATTTTATAAAAATATCAGGATTCGCCACTCCTTCTCCATATAAACTTTAACAGTGCCAAATTCCATACTCTTCCGTCCGAGCAATTTTCGTAAAAAGGGGTACAAAGTTTTTGCTTCACTTATTAATATATAGATAATAATATCAGCCCTATTTATGAATTATCCCACTGTTGGGCACGGGCCTCTTCTCGGTGTCCGAAGAGTACGGTCATAGTCCACCGTGAGATCTTTACGAGTTGATGACTACACACGTCTTCGACAACATTATAAATATAAACACAAAAATTATGGACGTACAGAATTCCTCACTATGTTTTCTTTTGCCATTAAACCAAGTGATAGTTATCTACATAATACCCACGTACGAAAACTCGGAGATGCGTAGGTTAGGATCGAGCTTGATACTTTTGTATGGCTATCGCTGCTGATATAATTCTCATGCGATATGGTTATAATACAACTCTGCCTACCTCTCCAAGAATATATAGGAAAGAGGTTATGTTACTATATACGGATTTTATCGCGTTGTTTATTTAGCACTGTATTACAACATTTTGAAAATATTACACTACTACTACTATTGATTTTATTTTACTAATTTATAAGCTTATAAAATTATTTAAACTATTATATCTATTTAGTTTTGGTTTACACTTTCCTCGACGTTTCGGTTGCTTTTCAGCAGCCATGGCTGCATCCCCGTGACCATGGCTGCTGAAAAGCAACCGAAACATCGGGGAAAGTGTAAACCAAAAATAAATAGATCTAATAGTTTAAATAATTTGATTAGCTTAATATTGTCTTCTGTTTACGCGAATGTTATTCATTGAAATTAAAGTAGGTACTGTATAAATAAACAACGCGATAAAATCCGTATATAGTAGTTTAATTTCAATGAATAACATTCGCGTAAAAAGAAGACAATATTAAGAGGTTATGTATCATATAGGAAATAGAAACCACAATTTAATTTGCAATTATATTTAAAATATCTTATAACTTGAACATGTATCAACACCACCATATCTACATATCTATCGTTATACGCAACTAGATGTGCCCGCCGTTTCACCCACGTTTATGATTACTACGCCGCCCCACGTTGGTCATAGCGTGATGTTATATAGCCTAATAACCTTCCTTGGTAGGCCATCCAACTCTACAATAATTTTTCAAAATGAACCGGTAGGTCCTGAGATTAGCGCGTTCAAACGAACAAACTCTTCAGCTTTATAATATTATACTAGAATGTGCCCGCGGTTTTATCCACGTTTATGATTACTACGCCGCCCCCGTGGGTCGTAGCGTGATGTTATGTAGCCTATAACCTTCCTCGGTAAATAGGCCATCCAACACTAAAATATTCTCAGATCGAACCAGTAGTTCCTGAGATTAGCGCATTCAACCAAACAAACAAACTCTTCAGGTTTATAATATTAGTATAGATTATAGTATCGTATAGATAAGAAGGCCAAACTTACACCACGAAACCAACGTATCTTTAACCTGTCAAGTCTAGGAATGCCATACTTAATTGAAAACATATTGTGTCTGGTAGCCGGCGTGCCGCTTGATAGGATAGACGCTGGGTCAGGCCGTTAGGGTCCCATTCCGGTACGCCCCCGGCCGGCACGCACCCACAGTGAAAACTTTGTTATTCCGCTACGCCCTTGGCCGAGACGGTCCCATTGTAAAACAACCGGAGAAGACACTTGAGCAAATACTGTCGAAACAAAAGTGTTTGTGTGTCTAAAGCTAATCCATGATAGTATACACGCAGCACAAAACAAAAATATTTAAAATCAAAAACACTTTTGTTTCGACAGTATTTGCTCAAGTGTCTTCTCCGGTTGTTTTACAATGGGACCGTCTCGGCCGGGGGCGTAGCAGAATAAAAAATTTTGCTAAGTTTTTGGTGATGATCCTACCACGAAAGCGGACGTTTCTACCACTCTCTTACACTGACACTGCGTTTCGCACGGTAAGTTTTTGCCGGACAAAACGCAGTAGTTCCAAAGCCTTAAAAACTACTACTCCCATTTATTTCATTGTATCCCAAATATAATTCCTCTTGCCGTTATCATATCATACTTCATTACGTTTCTCGTTTTTTTTTTATTATACAACTAAGCCTTCAAACAGGCATACAGCCCACCTGATGGCAAGTGGTCACCGTAGCCTATGGACGCCTGCAATACCAGAGGCATCACTTGCGCGTTGCCAACCCTTTAGGGAAAAAAAGGAAGTGGGAAGGAGAAGGAGCGAGAAGAGGGAAAGGGGGTGATTGGGCCTCCGGAACTCTCACTCAACAAACGAAACACAACAGTAGGAACACTGCTATTTTACGTCGATATTCTATGAGAGGGTAGAACTTCCCCGGTAGAGCCGGCCCTTCATGCTGAAATCAGCGAGGCTCCACTACTCATATTCCACTTCGCCCAGAAAGAGGACCGGTGAATCGCATATCAATTCCTTCTTTTCTAGGCAATGCGAGAACGATATCTCTATTGCCAGTACGATTGTCAGTGCCAGCCTCAATTGCAAGTAATCATAGCTCACAGTAACAAGGTATATACCATCAGGCGGACAACAGATATGCTATATCTAGTCGGCCTCGATGGCGTAGTGGTTAGTGTAACCGACTGCCACGCCTGAGGTCGCGGGTTCGATTCCCGCACAAGTCAAACATTTGTGTGCATGAACATGGATGTTTGTCTTGGTCTGGGTGTTTCTATGTATAATATGTATGTATTTACAAAAAAAAAGTATATATGTATGTTTATCCATTGTCTAGTACCTACCCATAGTACAAGCTCTGCTTAATTTGGGCTAGACGGTGCTGCGTGTATGTGGTAGAATATTATTATTATATACCTATCCTAAGTAATATTATAAATGCGAATGTGAGTATGTTTGTTTGTTTGCGACGCTGTTACGTCTTAACAACTCGACTATCATGATCGCATACACGTTTTTAGGGGTACAGAAAAGGATATAGCGCACTTTTTTTACAGAAAAAGTAGGTAGGTACTGTTCGCGAGGAGTCGAAATTTATTGACAATATCAACAATACCGCGAAAAAAGCCGCGGGCAAAAACTAGCATTGCATAAAAAAGATCTAGGACTTGCTATCCGCAGTTAACTTTTTTGGTTTCTGGTCAACTATTACAGTCGTTCACAATACCAAGTATATTACGAGTTACGCAATCTCGCCGTTCAGTTAGTTCTATTATTACGAAACGTACGTACGTAAACTTTCGCTTTTAAAGTAATAAATTTAATTCCGCGCAATCTTAACGATTGACCGTGTTTCATTCACACTTTCAATTGGACTTGCTTTACATATACCTGTCAATCTTACTAAGAATATATTTATATTTCTTTCTATTTTAAAAAGACTCTGGCACTACGGCGGGCTAGGAATAATCACTATGTCGTGGGAGCAATATAATAAGGTCCTCCAAACCGAATTTTGATCACGAAGGCCAGTCTTCACGGAGACTGGTGCACAAGTGTGTACGCAAACACAAATGCACTTTCTGTTCCCTAATTCTCATAATCCGATAGGACGGCAATCCGAGACGACGGGAGATCAGGCACAAAACCAACAGCTTTACTTGCTTTTCGAAGCACGGTGGTGTTTAACCGCTAACTTCTTAATTCTGGACTGGTACCGAGAATTTCTTGTCAGAAAAACCCAATAACTATTTATTTTTGTAGACAAATTCTTCAATTAACTGCCATTCTCAACAATTATTTAAGCGTGATCACATAATTTTTTGTCCCATGTTATGATAGAACCACATTAATTTGGCGCTTTACCAATTACATGGCGATTACTATACCATACAGACGTAACGATCTAAGGAATCGAAAGGCATACCTACATAGTGTCACGGTCGTATATCTCTCAAGAACTAGGCAGACACGATTCTACACCCACATTTTAACAATTACTTAGTACCACACAATAAAGATGAGAAGGTCTATTATTTTCTTGGCTTTCGTGAAGCTATTGAGAAAGTCTTAACATAAACAACATTGACACTTTGTGCCTGACCCAGAAATCAAACTTGAAACCAGATCTTACTTATGGACGAGGATAGACAGACTTATTCCTCACCAGCTTTTGCCTGCGGCTTCACTCGCCTAAACATAGATTTAGGTTATGCTAGTAAAAGTACCATTTTTAAAATAAAACATAGTCTATGTTACTCCATGATAATATAGCTTTCTAATGGTGAAATAATTTTTAAAATAAGTTGAGTAGTTTTTTGACTTAAACCGTTACAAACAAACAAATAAAAAATTAAATCTTTCCGCTTTATAATATTAGTACAGATGGAGAAGCAGGAGCAGCAGCACACCGGCGGCCAGACACATAGGCTTTCAATTATGTTTGGCATTCCAACAACTGACAGGTTAAGAAGTCACATCCAATACACAATAATATTGAGTAGAAAGTAACCTGGGAAGCTTCAATCAAGTGTGGTATCTAATGTGATCACGATAATCAGATATGAGAAATCGTCGAAGGAATCCATACAACTGATTATCGGATAACTGAATCCGATATACCTATAAAGCAGTCAATTCTTGCTACGGAATATGAGTAGAACGAATTAATAAATGCGATTTAATACCTACGCCATAGATAATGGTGATTTCGTACTATACTGGGTGTTTCTTGGTATAGTGAAAACCTCTCAGGGGTTATTATACTTGTTGTTATGAACAACCTTTGTTTTCCGACATTGCCGAAATCGCGAAAAAAACAGCTGTTCCATACATTTTGTCGAGGTCAAAGTCCAATTTTGTATAGAACAGCTGTTTTTTTTTCACATCGCATAGCGACTGACTCCTATATCCCTGACTAGATTTTACCCGCGGCTTCGCTCGCTTTAGTATAGGTTTTGTCTGCTTCCCTCCTATTGGTCGTAGCGTGATGTTATATAACCTCTCTAGCCTTTCTCGATAAATGGGCTATCCAACACAAAGATTTTTTCAATTCGACCCAGTAGTTCCCGAGCACGCTCCGTGTTCCCGAGATTAGCGCGTTCAACTAAACAAACTAATAAACTAAAACGGTAAACTTATAAGTATATTACTGGACTTGCCCGCGGTTTCATCCGCGTTTATGGTTACTGCGCCGCCCCTGTGGATCGTAGCGTGATGTTATATAGCCTATAGCCTTCCTCGATAAATGGGCTATCCAACACTAAAAAATTTTTTTAATTCGGTCCAGTAATGCTTGAGATTAGCGCGTTCAACCAAACAAACAAACTCTTCCGCTTTATCATATTAGTATAGATTCGGGTATAATTATGAGCACTATGTCCTGGGCAACTAATTTAGGTGCTGTTCTTAAGTCTTATTTAATTATATAAATCTGCCAATCCTATTAGGGATGCTATACGATGATAGACGGGGAAAATTCTCGAAATTCGAAAATGTGAAGTGGACGAATTTGCGCAGGTCAGGTAGTTAATAAAATAAATAAATAAATAAATATTATTAATATGAAGGAATATGACACCACAATATGACAATACAAGACATGGAATTTCGTTGTCTGATTGGCACTCTCGCAGACTGCTTTTGATTATACCGTTTATGTTTATACCGATGCATTCCACAAACACATTCTTTCATTCATAACACAAGACCCGTGATCTAAACAATAAACTACTGGCTGCCTTTGATGTGATTCACACTTTAAATCGGCTAACAGCCCATATTTATTCGTATTGTGTTTGAACAAGAGGTAAAGAGTTCAATAGATGCTGCGCCGATGAATGGAAGAATAAGTCAAACGATTTATGTGTGAATGAATGAATGGAATATGATACAAAGATCTTTATGACGTATCTTGTTTGGTTATGATTTCAATAATATATGTAAAGGGGAAACATTTTAACTGTTTTGTTTGTCGTTCATAAATGTTACTTTGTGACCTACATGAATATTTAAACAAATTTTTGATTTTCAATTTTAATTTTAGAATGACAGCTCCCATTTTTCTTATAGTCCTGTGTAGCGAAAGACTTTACGAACATTGAAACAACCTATGTATTATTTTTTGTAGATCACATAAATTTTTGTCCAGTGTTGGGTTCGAACACAACCCGTCGCAGTGGCTGTGGCGACGCTATCTTGTAAACTAACAAGCCATCTGTGCAACTATGATAGACATAAATAACTGGCAACATAGCTGGGTTATACGCAGAATATTACCGTACATTCTACAGTATGAACATTGTTGTTGGTAATGTTGACAATTTGACCTCAAAAATTCATTTTAGCACACTGTACTACATGTTTGGACCCGCTTAGACATAAACGAAAATAAATAGATTTTGTGACTAAAATTAGATGTATTAGAGTATTAACAATGTCTATAACTGTACAAACCACTCCAGTTAACTTATACTGGATGGAAGGGAAACGCTACGAAAGGCTAATAATATACAACCTAATGTTATAAACAATCGCATTCATAAATCTTACAAGAGACTTATTAACTCGTTATAAAAATAAATCTAATGTATAGTCGATATAGGAACACCGATGTTGTAGGAAAAAAGTTTTACAGAATATTAACGAAAAATGTTTTTTATGACACGTTGATTATACTTACTGAATATTTCTACTATTAACTAATATTAATCATATCGTAAGATTTTTTGATGAATAACACTGTAAAAGGTTGTCACTACATATTATAAAATAAAGCCCCCGCCGTGTTTTTCTGTCTGTTCGCGATAAACTCAAAAGCTTCTGAAGGGATTTTCATGCGGTTTCAGCAATATACAGAGTGATTCATGAGGTAAGGTGTAACATAATTTGTTACGGTTTTGTGGTATCCGTGCGAAGCCGGGGCGGATCGCTAGTAAATTAATAATGGACAAGTGAGAATTTAAATAAGGAGTTTTTATGTACTTACCGGCTGTCGAGTATATAGTGCTGGGATAGAGGCGGGTCAGTCTCAGTGCTTCTTTGCTGTTTCTCACCGATGTGCCAGTGACCATGATCTTTTGGACACCTGTGCAAATAACATTACATATTATTTAATTTAATACATTACACACATTACATCATGTCTGTATGTATAAAAGGTGGATTAAATAGTCAAGTCAAGTCAAAGTCAAGTCAAGTCAAAAATCATTTATTCATTTATGTCACAAAGTAACACTTATGAACGTCAAAATATAGTCAGTGAGTTTACAAAGTTACTGAAGCTACATTTAGGTTAGTTGCTAGGTTCAGGTAAAGGGTTGAGCCTAAGAGAAGAAACCTGCAAGAAACTCTACGGCCACTCTTTTAAATCGCCACTTAAATATAATTTCAGTATTTTACAACTCAGATTAACAAGGTATTGCAGCCATTATGCCATATACTACTGACTATAAAAAAAACTAAAGAAAACAATAATAATACATATTTAAATAATTAAGTATCACGCAATGGACTTTTATCGCCATCTACTGGATTAAAGTTTTACTTCCATGCTGCAACCGAGTTTCTAGATTGAAAACACCAGTAACATTCCTACACTTATCCCTGTCCGCTAGTATGTGGCATCCAAAATATGCTTGCTAGGATTTAAGTCCCACGTATTAAAGAACAAGCCTATAGCTGTCTACCGAACTTAGTTCCAGACTCCGATAACATCTTGCCCGACCCGGGAATCAAACCCGCAGACATACACAGCAGTCGCATTTACTACCCCGACACCGAGACAGTCTCCAAAAACACTTTTAATAAATATAGGAATTGAATTCAGATCCTGCCGGATTCGAATAGGCATGCGGACATGTTTATATAAGTGGATGGAATTATAATTAAAAAAAGAAATCAAGACAATTGTTGTGTAAAGAAGTTACAATATAAACTTAATTCACAGATGCTCCCATACATAAGTGACATCAGTGTATATTTGTGTGATAATAGAATTTTTAATTATTATCCTTTGTTACCATATAATGTTAGAAAAACACTAAACAATAGAATTTAATTTGATGTTAACTTTAAATATACAACATAATCTTAATTAAACATTATTATTTGTCTATTCTTATATAAAAAAAAAACTTATAATAATATGGCTTTTCTTGCATACATGCCATAGGACTGCACAATAGTACAAAATATTCAATTAGGACATAGGTCTATGTGCTATAAATGTCATCAAAATTATTAGTACGGTTTAGACATGATTGAACAAAAAAGTATCTGAATAATATTGTCTTCTGTTTACGCGAATGCTATTCATTGAAATTAAACTCATTTAATAGTAGTATTAGTGTAACAATTTCAAAATTATGTAATACAGTGTTAAATAAACAATGTGATAAAATCTGTATAAATGAGTTTAATTTCAAAGCATCTGAATATCTTTCACATATATAATTATGTAATAGGGTGAGCCTATTATTGTGTACTAAACACATTTTAGATTCCATGCTACTCAGAAGTTCCAAATGGGCAAATCCAATGAAACTTTTATCCTAGACATTACAACCTCATGCTACACTAATAACAAAACAGCCTATAGAAGATTGTGTTGTGTTCCTGCCACAACTAGGATTTGCTAAGCATCGTAAGGAGCATCAGCAAGACACCAACAGTCTCATTCAGTCAGTTTTGATCAGCGAAACAATAAATAAATAAATTAATTAATTCATTCATTCATTCAGTCTATATCTCTTATTTTGGCAATGTAGGAACTCTCTTGTAGAAGATATGAAACATATTAGTAAGTTACTATGCCTACAGCCTAACCACAGCGCGCAATTAATAAACTCAGATAAACCTTTTTAACTTAGATTTACAATACTAAGGCAATGCTGAGCTTAGGCATTAGTAATAATAATAATGTCCTCCAGACCGAATTTCGGTCATGGCGGCCAATCTTAACAGAGACTAGCCATCTGCGCAGGAGATATTATAGTCCACAAGCATGTGCGCAAACACAAGTGCTCTCTCTGTTCCCTAACTCTCATAATCCAATGGGACGGATAAAAGTTCGTTCACACAGACCGGCTCGGAGAGGAGAGCAGATAAACAGTTTGAATAATTGTAATAAGGTTTATTTTTACATTTCACTTCTTTTGTTATTCAGAATGCTTGAAATCCTAAAAATCCTATCTTAAAATCCTCTCTGATCCGGTCTGTGTGAACGGCTTAATCCGAGACAACCGGAGAGAGATCATGCGCAGGACAAACGGCTTTACGTGCTTTCCGAGGCTTGGAAGTGTCTAACACCGCCAACTTCCCAACTCCGGGCTCGTATTGAGATTTCTTAACAGAAAAACACAATAACTTTTTGTTGGCCCGACCCGGGATTCGAACCCGAGACCTCATGCACAGCAGTCGCATTAGTAATATGGTATTTCCATGTCAGTATGTTCTGTGTCCATTGCTTAAATGTTTAAAAGCTCTATGCGACATAGGATTTACTCCTAGTGCAGGAGAGTTGCCTTTTTAGAAAAGTAATAAAGAAAAGAGGCAAATTCATATAAAAACTTGAATTTGAATAAAATCCTTTTAGAAAAATAGCTTTTCTACAATGTGAAAAGCCTGACGTTTCATAGAGCAAAAATGCAATTTTCCAAAAAGATAACATATTCCAGTAGAGGTTGTTTTTACTGTCAAAACATGCATTATATGTAATGCATTTCTGACTCAGCCATGACGTTTGTGCATTACATGTAATGCATCCAAAATTAGCTGTGACGTCCATGCATTATATATCATACACACATGAAATTATAATATCTAATTCATGATTATTCCCATTGTAAACAAATCATATCCAAACAAAATATCGAAAAATAATTCTGGATGTCTCATGGTTGGTACGTATAGTAAATTTTGCTTGGACAGTCATTGTGTTAAGATGATGCATCTGTGTTTGTCTATGACTAATAACATGATGGACATTAATATTTGACTTTAATCACTATGCCTACCAAATATTGATCGAGCCAATTAAAGAAACATTGGTTGTTAATAATGTATAATTATTAGTCATTAATTATCTATAGTTAGACATCTACTGAGCTGTTCACTTTATAATTGTTACGATTACAGTCATTACTGCTGAAATTGAAACCACAATAAATAAATTTACTTACATGAAAGCTTAAGTTTAGATGGCATGTACTTAATTTAATGAGACAAACAAAGCCAAAAGTTATTATAGTTTTAGTGAATGATTGTTAGAAATAAGTTAATATATTTATTTGTATGTGTTTTATATTATATATATGTTGTATAATATATTTATTACTATACAGGAGAGCCTTAAACCAGAAAACTCAGTTTCACTTTTCTCATAAGTTATTATGTTTTATATTTTTTGTTTTGGTAAACATAGCTTTTTTAGCTCTTCTGTTTGATAATGCAGTATTTCTGGGTAGTATAACCATTATTTTTGCAAATATCATCATTTTAAAAACAGTTTGATGCAGCTGGACAAACTGAATAGGTATGTTTACATCAATAACTCATTTGTGCCAAAATGGCTTTTACAACATTTCATCCTCAAAGGGTCAATATGTACATAAACTTATTATTAAAATCTAATATTTATTCAGTTAACTCATATAATTATGCTTCAATTATTTGTCAATTATTTGGAATTTTACTACAATGACGAATTTTTATAATACTTATCTTTTTATTCTTTTAAATAATAATTACTTCTTAACTGGTGAATTTTCAATTTATTAAATCAATACTGTTTTTTATCATGTTGAAGGAAACAATGTATCTCGAAAATTATTTATTGTGTCTGGCTCCTGAGACATTATTGCCTAGTATATGTAATAATTTAGAAATCACTTGGTAATAAACAATTTTATTTTATTCAAATATCCTCTTACAGTATGGTTAGAAAAAATACATGTATGAGCACCAGGTCTGTTCAAATATATTGCCACTACTATATAAAATGACGCACAAACTGATCATCCTCAAAACAAAATTATAAAAAATGGCATATTATTTTCATGTAAAAATACGATCTCCCCTCATATATTACAGTAAGTAAACTATACTGTTTCTTTGTTTATTTAAAGAAATTAGTTCCGACGAGACTTTCTTCAATAAATATATAAATGCACATAAATAAATACAACACATTCCAACATGAATAAAGAAACACACTGTTTGAAAATAACTCACTAACTCGCAAGGAATTTAATGAGCAATCATTGTAAATGAATAAATTAGTTTATACCCGATCGTAGCCGTAGCAATAAATCATTTCGTCAATACACGCAACATCACACATAAGTTTATTTTTTTGATAAAAATGTAACCAACCTGCATCTTTTGCCCTTTGCACCACAGAATCGAGATCACGGCCGTATTTCTTGTTTGTCAAGTTCGCGCCAATGTCGATTACTATAAGATTCTCGTAACAACCCTTCAGTTGTTCAGATATCGGAGTTTCTTCAGACGTCATCCTCGGTTTTGTATGAAGCTTATTATACGGTGTTTACCTAGAAAATTATACTGCAATTAATATTTTCTTTGATTGCCATAGTTAGCGGCAAATGGTGATGTACTTACAAATTGTATCAAACACTCCTGCTAAATAAGCCTCTTTAATTTTTATGACTAGTCGGAAGGTTCACCCTCTTCACTGAGCTGCCACCATGTTTTTGTGGCCAGTTTTTCTTAGCGCACGTCAAATTAATGTGTCAACTGGCTCGTATATACTGCTTCATGATTGGCTATATGAAACATTCACCGTATGCTCCATAGGCTGTTATGTAAACACAATAAAATTATTGGAGCGAAAATAGCTAACGTTTCGATTTATTTTCATAGTAAATTTTACTATATGAACTAATTTAAGAACCTAAATACACTTGAGCATTTTATTATTTACATTGTGCTATTTAAAATTTTCCCTTTATATCAGTTGTTAGTGCAACAAAACGCACAAGGAACAATCGAAAACTAGATATTAAGGGTTCAAACCAGAAACAACAATGATTTAACTATTTTATAATTAAATTAATGATTGCATCAGAATTATGTTACTTGTTTTTCAAAATAGAACTGCATTTATATCGACGATAAATATAAATTTATCGATTAAACATTATTGGTTGATAGCGGGCAATTATTTGTGATATATTTTGAGCACGTCTAAATACTTGACAGCTGATTGACAGCTGTTTCTTGTTTTTATTACGCAACTAATTTAAAAAGTAGTCAATATCAAGTATTTCTTTTGCGTTTTCCTAAACTATATGATCTTTGTAAATAGATAGCACTACAGATATTTTCGGAAAGTCACTCAATCTGATTTAGGTATTAATTTATAACCCAAAATACTAAAAAAAGTGTAACATACGGCTTTTATAGGCATAATTTATAGCAAAAATGGCAGGCAAGACATTTTTTTCAAAGAATGTAGTTGCTTTAATAATGGTACCGTTATTGCTCGGCGCTCACTACGGTTGGTATAAACTGCAACAAATCGATGTTCTGGTGACACCTGAAGAAAGGAATAAGCTACCTATAACAAGAGTAATTTTCCAAATACATTATAACTTTGTCATCTAAAATCAAGCGGTCATTTTTCATCAGATAATATTAGAGACAGAGTAAACATCTTATGTAAATCTAAGTTGATTATTAACTTGCTGGTGTAGCATGTTATATATAAAGTTGCTGCTAACTGAACCACCACAATTACAGAATTTGTCTCTTTTATGTTATGGTATTTCATCATAATTATGCATGTTGCAACACCTTAAAATGTAGTGCAATGACTTCCTATTTATAAAGATTAGTTATGTAGAAATAATTTAAGAACTACTGGATGTCCAAAAGCTCTGCATCAGATATATCTTCACTCAAAAGGCCATATAGTGTCTGAAATCAGCTTTAGCATAAAAAATATGTGCAAATAACACAATATGTATGGTCTTAGGCTTAGAGCATTAAACACTGCTCTAAGGTCTTACTTAGGTCACACATATTTTGAGTACTTGCATGGATTTAACTTAGAATCTTTTATAATAAGTATTAGTATAATATAAATTATCTAATTCTTGTAGTTGGCTATTAAATAGACCATCTAGATTGTTATCACAATGTCTCTAATCTTTTCTAAATTTAGTCATGAAAGTATATTTTATTATAACTGTTTTGTCCCAGTATATAATACAGTGACAGACTATTAGGAGTCCATAAGACAGGTTCGCAGAGGTATTGAGTTTGATCCCAATCTCTTTGAGTTTATGACATAATGTGCATAGTAATTAGTCAATTATAATTTGCTTTGATGGTGAAGGAAAACAATGTAAGGACACATGTTCATGTTCTCAAAGATGTGTGAAGTCTTCAAACATGCACAAAGCTTTTTTACAATGAGAAGAGGCCCATGTCCACCAGTGGGGCAATTTATATGCAGGGTGACAGATATTATTATAATTTATTATTTGTTTCAGGCTCTTCAAGGTTTCTCAAATGAATAATAGTATAATTATGAGTTTCTTGTAAATATAATCTAAATATAAGAAGATGAAATGTCACAGATTTCGAAGCACCCGTCATGAAAAAAATTTGTGATAGTGTAACTTATGATAATGTAGATTAAAATATTGTTATTTTAAGATTGCATTTTATTATTCTAACATGTGGTTTATTTTAACTTGTTCTGTTACCAATATAATTATCGCTCACTGCAACGGTGAACTCACTGAAACATTGTGAGGAAATATGCATGTCTGAGAGTTCTCCATAATGTTCTTGAGGATATGCGAAGTCTGCTTACCCGCACTGGACCAGCGTGGAAGGCTATGGCCTAACCCTTCTCACACTGAGAAGCGGTTCGTGCCCAGCAGTGGGACAGTTTAATACAGGGCTGATATTATAACTTAAGTGAGGTATGCAAATGTGTCTCATAGCTTATTTCAGCATATGCCAGGACTGAGAAACCTTCGTTGGTTTAGAAAGAAGTAGGTATATTTAAAATTATCGATAATAACGGTTATCTTGCTGCAGACACGTTTCAACATTTAGAATCGTGCCTGCCGCAAATTGTGTATGAGCTTTCGACTAAGAAGAAGAATTATTGAGGAGGGTTTGCAATGTGTTCCATAGAAAACAGGGCTTTCATTTATGTACCTGTATATATATATTATTTAAGCGCAACCGAATTATATACTTCCATAGTAATCAGGACCCGAATTGCACCTGAGTTGACTACATTTTCGTCACAACCTGTGTAGTTGTGTATGCCTACACGTCCAAAACTAGTTGCCACACTATTCCTTGATAGAGGACATCATCCTACAATATTATAAAGTATCATAAGCCTGCTAAATAGTTGTCAAAGTTTTTATAGCACAAACTCATAGTGAGTATAGGTTGAAGAAGCCTTAAGCCTCGTATCCTCGCAACAATGTTGTGCAACATGTCGCGCGTCGAATGTCGCTTAGTGGATACGAGGCTGTAATCCGTTCCCTTCTCACTAAGTAGGTACCTACTGCTTTCCGAGAAGCTTTTATAACCGCAGTAAAAACCATATCTTGTAATATCTTTAACGACAAATTATTGCTACAACAATAATTTCTCGCCTATTACGCCTCCTAAGCTTGCTGAATAGTAGAAAGTTTGTTATCAAAGTTTTAATACCTTACACTCAAAGGAGAGCACGTTAAGCCGTCGGTCCCGGCTGCCATGAACATCTATGGCAGTCGTTATTGGGAAGTCAGTGCCCTATAATATCCTGACACTAGTCCAGCCTTAAGGTATCGTTAGCCTTAGGGTTGCGGAGGTCAGGTGGCAGCCGCTCCGTGTAAAAACTGATATCCAGTCAAATCCGGTTAGACTAGAAAAGCCGACCTGAAGTGACATGGGAATAATAAAGGCTAGGGAGAAAAGGAAGACAAAGTACCCTAAATATAAGTCAAAGCAGCCATAACCTGTTACGTCACCAATGTGCCGCTGCGACGTAAAAGGTTAATCCGTTTGCTTTTTACTAAGTACCTATTGCTAACCGACTTTTCAGAACCCCTGTAAGAACTAAGTAAATATATCATGTGATTTTCCAACAAAAAGTTATTGTTACTTATAAAGGGACTATAACACCTTGTAAAAGCTCAATCAAAATTGAAATTATGTACAGTATTTACTTGGGCCTGGAGACTAAATCCTGTTAAGTTCTTACAAGCGCCTATTAACGTGAATATAGATCCACGACCGCAGACTCCAGAGCAGGTGACTAGTGACCAAGGTCTGCGGCATTTCACCAGTAAGTAACTCACTGACGCCTTACGCTTGCTGAATAGCAGAAATCTCGCGCACCAACTCATGAGTTTGGGTTGAAAAACACCTTTACTCTGTTTCCCTCTAAGTGCTAATCGAGATTCAGAACTTCTGAAAACCGCTTCATGTGAAATTTTAACGACAAATTATTATCATATTAGTGAAAAACGCGCTGTAAAAGCCTGATCACCCGACTGAAACATGGAATCTGGGATTGCACCAACGCCTGTTAACGTAAACGTAAACCTTTGCTACAAGTCCAAGTAAGCTGAGGAGAAAATAAATGAAAATGCAAAGGAATAAAAAAACACCGTTTAATAATTCGAGAGCTATAAGTGTGTCCGCGCGATGGGCGCTAGTCAAATGGTCGGAAGATGACTTCGTGCGTCCAGCTCTGTCTTCTTGCCCTTCGGCTGTGTTCGCTCTGTCACTATCAACTGAGGTAGCAGAGGTGATGATTGTACCTGTAGAATGTCATAAACTTATTAGTTAATGAGAATATACCTATATAAGGACAATGATAAGAGGCAATCTAGACTGTGGTAGCATAGAAAATAAAATTACTGGCTCACTGCTGGGCATGAGCCTCTTCTTAGTGTCAGGCCATAGTCTTACATGCTGGCCTGGTACGGATCGGCAAACTTCACATATTTTTGCGAAGATTATGGAGAACTTTCAGACCTTCAGGTTTTCACAATGTTTTCTTCCACCGTTAACGCATATAACTTGGAAACCTTTCATCCACATTCGTAACTGAACTTTCGTAACCAGCTACGAACATGTAATTTTTTCTCGTTTGATAACTAGATACGAAAACAGAATTAAATTTCTATTTTTGTAACTGGTTTCCAGAACCAGCTACCTAAATGGAATTATTTTTCTCTGTTCATAACTGGTTACCAAAACAGAATAATGCATTCCTTTTTCGTAACTTAAAAATATTTTTACGGTAAAACAAAAACAAATTTCTAATTAATAATAAAGAGAATATTTTTATTCCATAAGTAATGAGAGTAGGTACCTATACCTATTTATACTGTAAATCTATATCTAAACTATACTAAACCTTATATTATGGAGAAATTATTTCCCATGATGGTGCCCAACAGTTATATTATATTGTAGATATTCGATGGCCAAATTGATTTCAGTACCTACAGCTATCTATTTCTTAATAATTTCGGGAGTATAGAACATAATAACAATAACTAATGTTAGTCTTATTATTAAAACTTCCAGAGCATGAGCCAGATAAGGATTTTTACGCCCGTATATATGGGGCGTGATTATTAAGTCTAGCGTGCCATCCTTTAAGATGGTTGGTTCTTATATCTTCTTTATAATAGCACCATTTCTTAATAAAACTAATATTACGTAACCAAAAATCTGCTCCTGATCCACTTGCTGACATTTAGGGCATCTTTGCATTACATTTTTAGTTTTTTGAGTTATGAAAAATGATTGCATTATTCTGTTTTGGTAACCAGTTATAAACAGGGAAAAATAATTCCATTTAGGTAGCTGGTTATGAAAACCAGTTACATAAACAGAAATCTAATTCTATTTTCGTAGCTAGTTATCAAACGAGAAAAATTCCATGTTCGTAGCTGGTTCTGAAAGTTAATTTACGAATGTGGATGAAAGGCTTAAAAATTACAGACGTGCGTGTCTTAGGATCAGACTCGAGACGCATCGGGCGTGGCAGTTCAACGTTCTCCTATTAGGCTATCGCTATTGTGGCATGACTCTTCATTATGAAATCACATAGGTAGATATATGTATAAGTTCAGCATTAGTCATGTGTATATCTCTATATACACATGAAGGCTGAACCTATACATATATAATTTTATATTAACAATAAGGAGAACAAGCAATATGTATCTATGCTTGTTTCCCTTATTGGTAATAAAATCCCAGTCTGTCTAATGGAATCTCGTGAGCCTAGCCTAATGTCCCTTGCGTCATCAGGCGTAGGTACCGATCACTCGTGTAAGAATGACAAACCCAAATATTCAATGGAAGAAGTAAGTACTTACGTTAATGAATGAATAAAATATTAGGTACCTAGTTCTGTAGGTATGTCTTAAAATGGTTTGTAAGGGTGTTCCACTATAAAGAAAGATGGAATTAACTATAATACTTCAACAATGTTGGCTACTCCTACTGCCAAGGTAGTTGACTACCTAACATTGTTGAAGCACGCAACAAAATACAGCTACATAATATCGAAATGGATTTACTTCGTTCTCTTAATTAAACAGAGACTTAAATCGAAATTTGGAAGTTTAACTCTAACACATACCTACTTAGATGAATGCAAATTGCCTAAATTCCACATATCGAGTTAAATCTCTGATTTATCAAGAATGCGACTTCAAGTAACAGTGTAACGAATTTAAAATACTTATCTAAACTCGTCTAAGAAATCTATCTATGAGATCACAATACCGTAATCTACTAAACCCAGGAGCGTTTAAAACAGCATTGTTAAAAAAGAATATTATTGTTATGGCACCTTTAATTTTTAATAAAATCCCTAATATTATTAAAAAACAACCTCTGAGATTATATGAAAGGGATCTCGCTTTATTATTGTTACGGAAATGCTATTCCTATGATGAAAAACAAGTCTAATTAGATGAGTTAAGTGGGCGACATTGTTTATATTGTGTTAATTCTGTAACAGAGTTTATAATTATTTATGTTAATTTTAAATTTGTTTGTCTAAGAAAGTATAAATATTAAATGTTTAATTAATGTTTGCATGCCTAAACGGCAGAATGTACACGGATTCAACCACACTTTTGTAACCTTATTGTAAATACCTACATTCTAAGCAAATAAATAATAATAATAATTATTATTATTATATTATTACTAACTAACTTAAAGTACTAATATTATATTTCATTGCTACACGCAATGGCAATTCAGTTTAAATAACTCTACAAATCTTAACTAATGCTAGCGGTCGCCTTCTAAATTATGTAATAGAGTGTTAAATAAACAACGCGATAAAATTCGTATATAGTAGTTTAATTTCAATGAATAACATTCGCGTAAACAGAAGACAATATTACAAAATTCCTATACTTGCTACTTTGTTTTCTGTTTTTCTCTATTACATTTGTATATATAAGGTATAGGTAACCATAGTTACAATGAATTGTACGACGTCAGACGAACAATGTCGAAATACTACGAACGCGATTCGACTGCGTGTTTCAAATGCATGGTGTTGTGCGTGTAGTGTTTTTTCATTAATTTAATATAGGTATTTCTAATGCATATTTTATAAAAATATTAGGATTCGCCACTCATTCTCCATTTAAACTTTAACTGTGCCAAATTTCATATTCCTCCGTCCGCGCAAATTTCGTAATAAGGGGTATAATGTTTTTGCTTCACGTATTAATAAATAGATTATAAATGCCAGTGTAAGTTTATTTGTTACGCTTTTACGTCTTAGCTATTCGATCGTTGGTCATGATATTTCGCGTTGTCAGGGTACAGAAAAAGACAGACAGACAAATATTTTTATCAAAAAATAATTAGGTACCTACTGTTCCTGAGCGATAGAAATTTATTTACGAAATATAGATTAACGTGAGCGAAGCCGCGGGAAAATCTATTTAATAAATATGCAAGATTGATTGCTGCCTTAGTATTGAAAACGCATAGTTCTAGTTTAAAATATTGCTTTTTAAGTGGCTATCAATCATACAGGACCTACTTAACCCCCGCCTGATGGTGAGTAGGTAAGCGGTTACCGCAGTTTAAGGGCACTTGTAACTAGGACTGCCAACCATACTTTATAATAAAGTATTTTATATTATTTTTTATACTTTATGAGGAAAATAAAGTACCTACCTACATGAAAATACTTTATTTGACCTATGTAGACTTTTACAGTTTTATTTCATTGTTTACTTCAAGAAGCAAACAGCAATGCAATAGAGCTCGCCTAAATTAAAAAAAAAAGTATTTATCTATCCATCTTAATATAAACATATATTGTAAAATGTGGTTACGATGTTTCTTGATAATAAATATGTTAGAAGTTGCTAGAAGCAAGAAAACTGTAAAACAAAATAGCAGGTTAAACAAAAAATACTTAATTTCAGGTGTTGTACTTTATATTTTAACGGTGGCAACCTTACTTGCAACATCAATGTTATTGTATTATCATATTATGTGAGAATGAGACAGAGCTAAACACTGTAGCCTAATTATTTTTCACGTGAAAGAATATTACAATAATACTGCCAAAAGTAATGTCGTTACACCCCCAGGTGTCGAACCTATAGGTACAGATTTCTCGACTAAAAATATCCTTATAACAATGTCTAAAAACATTTAACTTGAGACCGAATATTATGCCCATCTATACCTAACTCTCCCTTTAGTGCGGTCATTATTTTCATCTGATATTTTTGGTAGTGAAGCCTGCATTTTTGTTCGCTTCGTTTGTCAGACAGTGTAGTATACTTGATCAGTGTAGCCTTATCGCGTCACTTAGAATTTTGCACTTTAACTAATAACGTCTAAGTTCGATAACCAACTAATTAACAAAACGATCGACATTCAATCTACAATATACATATAAATACCAAAAATGACTTCAACACTATAAAAATCACCTTAAGCCAAATATCACAAGCGAGCGATACGTCAGTTTAATAACAGATGTGATCATTTATGTTTCCCCTTCTCTTTCTTTTTAGATTTCTTCGTTTTCGAGCGTTTGCTAACTACACTGCCATCTATCGCTGCGTCTGGCGTTGGCATTTGGACGCCACGTTGTGTGAATTCAAGCTGGGGATATAGGAAATTTCCTACGGTAAGCAGTTGTAAACTTAAGTAAGGCTTATATATCTCTAGTATTAAGCCGACTGCGATTAGTATGAAGTAGGCGTTATCTGTAGCTACAGACAAAGTCTTTTAAAGGGAATTGGAATAAATTAATTCCAGCGGCTGTTGATTGAAAAGTTTCCAAATCGGACTCGATTTTTAACGACGAATTGTTGAATGGAGACCTTTTATAAAAAGTCGCATCCTAGTTAACATTGACCAAATTAAATAATTTAATAACTTAAGGACATCATAGGGTATTTATATTTCTGATGGATCTGAATGGAAAAATCTTCTCTAGAAGTGCTGTAAAATTTTCCAAATTCACCTAATTGGAACCGACTGCAATTAATGCCGGATGCTCGCCTAGATATTAGCAAAATAGTGAGCGTGTCTATAGACACACGGGAAAATGTAAAATAGGTAATAATGAACAGCTACCCTTACAAGGCGAGCCACTATTGTAGTTTAATGTTTTATAAGCACGTATCTCCCCTACCCGCGATGCAGCAAATTTTCGGCTCAGCACTCGCTTAATCTCCGACGATAAAATCTGGGATTCTCCACCATCTTTTAGAACATAGTAACTAAAAGTGCAAGAATTAGCCGGCAGTAACCAAACGTATAGCCTTAATCTCATCCTTGGGCATGTACAGACAATGGCTTAAAAGATCGTACCTATACAGCTTCAGGCCATAAGAATGAAGTCGAAAGGTTAAACAGTGAAGTTTCCAACAAACCTGTGCTCGCCTAACTTTCTCAAACTCTTCATGGTCTGACTGCGGTACAGTGAATAGGAAATTCTCGAAGATGGGATGCCTGAGCAACTGCTCACACGTCCACCTCGCCATTGGATCCTTGTCAAGGCATTTCTGAAACAATTATATAAGGATTCTTAAGTATATCTCGAAACTGTATAATCGCGTATGAAAGCCCGATAGGTATCTATGTGTTTACAAATTAAACCTAATTAAACAACACTTTTAAGCTTAGCTTTGAAATCAAACTATTATTTGAATGCATATATAGATATTTCACAGCAGTTTATGTCGATTACAGTAATTTAACGTTAATTATATTTCCATTTTATTTTCTGGAACATAAGTGCTAAAAAGGAGCCGAAACGTCGTTACGTTGTGAAATATTTCATTTCAAAGTAACATACGTGAAAATTAAAGTTTCTGTCCGACCGGTAAGAGAAGCCATTATTATATACCTATAGGTACATTTATGTTTGCTGTCGAGCATGAGGTCCCAAACATTTCTATAATAGAAATCTCAGCAGGAACACAGAGTCTAAAATATACCCTTAAAGGGGGAAATATAGCTCTTTATATCCTACAGCCTACTTAAAACATATCAAGCGAAATGTAGGAGTACAGTACTAGTAAACCTTTGCCTACTGATATTATTATGTAAGATTAACTACTGAATACGGTTTACTAATTATTTACACTAATTGTTTATTAATTACAAAAATGCTGCATAAAAGAAATAGTAAATAAACATGTCAGTATTAGGCTCTATGATATATAAAACGCTACTAAGAAGAAATTATAAGTACTTACTTTGTGAGTATCTACTTGGACAATATAATATAAAAGGACTTACATTCAAAAAGTCTAACACCAGTTCGTTGTTGGCATATTTGTGGGGTATTTTCCTTTCTAACGGCTCCAACGTTGTCGGCTCCGGCAGCTCCATACCCTGCAAATATTTGGGTTGCAGATTATTACTTATGTTGAATCAGTATAGCTTTTAATTCCAAAACAATGCCATTTCATTTCGTCTGACTGCCTGTTTGTTTCGGGATCACATGTAAACCACTAAATGGATTTTAAAAAGCTTTTTTTAATTTTTCAGCTTTGGGTTCATCTTAAAATCGGAGATTATAATGCATAGTGTGATGTAGGGTAATGTTGTCCCCAGAAAAGGCTAAAATTATTTAATTTCACTCATTTAGATCACATATTTATTTTAATTAACGTGAAATAATAAAATTTAGTAGCGATAGCTCAGTGGGGAGACCAACAGACTGCAATGCAGAGAGTCTCGGGTTCGAACCCACGTCGCGCACCTCTGACTTTCGGAAGTTATAATATGACTTTTCGAAATTATGTGCGTATTGATTGACAATAATTATCGCCTGCTCCGTACCTCGGAGAGCACATTAAGCCGTCGGTCCCGGCTGCCATGAATATCTATGGCAGTCGTTATTGGGAAGTCAGTGCCCTATAGTATCCTAACACTAGTCTAGCCTAAGGGTATCGTTAGCTTTCGGGTTGTGGAGGTCAGGTGGCAGCCGCTCCGTGTAAAAACGAATATCCAGTCAAATCAGGTTAGACTAGAAAAGCCGACCCCAAGTGACTTAGGAATAATAAAGACTAGGGAGGAGGAAGTGAAATAATATTTTTTATGAATCTCGATTATTACGATTTTACTCAATTAATTCTTGAGAGGCTTGTTATAGTCACTAGGTTGAGGCAAAGACTTAAGCATAAGAGAAGATACAAGAAGCTCACGGCCAGCCTTTAAAATCGTCATCAAACTATACTTTTAATTTACCACTTATTCTACAATAAACAGAAAGAATAAATAAAATTGTTACACGTGCCATACTTTGAAGTTTGAACCACATACAATTCATTATAGAAACTACATGTTACAATTAAGTGTTTATAAATAGTTAATTGGTCAACTCACTTGAAAGAAGGTATTCTGTGAGAATATCGTCATGTGTCTAGGTAGCAGGTCGCCGAGGGTCTTCCTTATTAGGTACAACTGGTCAAGGTCGCTCTTGCCTGGCCATAATGCTTCACTGGACAGGAGTTCAGCGAATACACAACCTGGAACAATTGGTCTTGTGTATTGTATTTTTATTTTAGCCAATATTACATTAAGACAATTGCGGCGCAGAGATCTCCTTCATGACCCTCTACTACACAAGTAAGGCCAGTATCTCTTCTAGCACTTTAGATCGTCCCACCACCGACGAGTCTCTTTGCTGATCAGCCTGAAGCTCCACCGGCTTGCGGCAATTATGTCAGTAGGCCAATTCACGTAATATCTCGACGCACCGATCGAGTTTCGATGCAGTCCGTATGCAGTCGCAGTTAAGTTTTACGTCGGATTTTGTATCTGAAACATCAGCTGTCAAAATTATGTAAATACGAAAAGAGCTGTCTTGATCGAAACTTAGCTGCAACTGCACTGCAAGTAAACACATTTTAAATACGTGAATGCCTACTGGTCTCATTAAAGTATACTGGTTTTTAGACTGAAACCTCCTGCATACGTTTAGAAGCAATATGTATAAATCTATTTCGGACTGTCAGTCTCCATCCATCCATCCTTATGCAAAGCTCTATGCTACATGGCTTCAATCCTAAACGTTGGCTTTAGAACTTATAAAGCGCTTGACCAAAACACAATAAATCAACTTACCTATTGGCAATGCTTCTATAGTACCATATCTAAGCAGTAACACTATTATATAATTGAAATCGCAAAGTAACTCTAATTAACATCAAACGTCACATAATAAGCTTATAAATAATTACACCATAAGACCAAAAACATTGGCATGAAAAAATTTACACTACGGCACCGTATTAAACAATTCAAAATTATGTGCTATGAATAAATTTGAATGTCAGATTGATTCAGATAGGATGACGTTAACGCATTTAAAACTGTCCGCCCATCATGATGCCGTGATATTATGGTTGCATAATGGTTTAGACCCTTAGTTTCCAAAGTGGTCCAGGTGGACCCCCAGGGGTCTACGGGAGACTCGACGGGGGTCTACGTTGGCGTGACAAAAAATTGGGGGTACACAATTCGAAAATTTATTTTCTTTCGATAGTGAAGAACTAATATGTTGGCTTGACTTCACCTATCAATGTAGGCAGATAATATTTTAAGAAGCTCAGCGGCTGTTACTTGTTTAAACGTCGGTTGGACGACGGATATTTTGAGAAATGCCACTAGCTGATTAACCGAGAATATCTAAGAAAATACAAATAATATGTCGGCCCGTAGAGACATCATATTTTTTTTAAATTTTAACCCAATTTAACTTTTTGTCCGAATATACCGATTTTGATTGGCGGGTTAAATTTCTAGCTGCAGGGGTCCATCAACCAGCTACATTTTGAAAGTGGTCTATGACAAAAAGTCTGAGAACATCTGGTTTAGACTATGTATAGGTATGTGTGGGTTATTATCCACACACACACAACCACATTTCGCCAGCCATACTTTTAAGTTGCACGTAACAAAGAGCAAACTGCCGCATAGCGGGCACATGTCTAAACTTCGTGCTGCTACCAAGATTTTCCTATCAGGAAAATCAATAATATATTGCCTAATCAGGATATCCAACCAGATTTTTCATGATCTGCCGGCAACAGCATCAATCACTATCAGTATAGTTTGGTAAAGTATAATTACCAATAGCCCATACATCGACCGGTGTACTGTACATGGTCTCTCCGACGAGCAGTTCAGGCGCGCGGTACCACCGCGTCGCCACGTAGTCTGTGTAGCTCTCCCCGGGACCTGGACATGTGTACCAAACGATATTTGTTAGTTATATACACTTGGGAAATTCAAGGAACTATTTATTAGCGATCCATACTGTTTAAATAGAAGCACTGCCGAGAGAAGGTTCAACAACTAAACCGTAAAACTACAATCTATCATGTTGACATCTACTTATATTGTGTATATATAGCTATTATTACGACGTAAATGGTTTAATATTATGGCTTCTGTAGATTTGATGATAATAAATCAATGATATTTTGTTTTTGAAGCAGTTCTCCTTGCTTTTCACCGATTTTGGTTTAGTATTGACTAACTCTCTGTCGCTTATTATCTGTTTTGTCAGTATAAAAACAGCACAGTTTTTAATTAGTTATTATTATTTTATACTTCACACTATCTTATGTACTATTATTATTTTAATTATCAATATTCTCTCAAACTCATACTTAACAATATCTATATAAAATTCGACTGACTAATGCATTGTTTTGTAAGCTTACTTTAACAAATAATGAAATAACTACATACGTATATTCAAATTAGTTAAACTAAACACTTTATGGTGCCGCATGCGGTGACAAACGTAGTAGATCTTTCTTTATCCGTAGATAACAAAATATTGTTTGTCCCCGCCTGCAGCTATATAATTGGTACGCTTTTTGACAATTTGTGTTAAAACAAAAATATAAACGTGATATGATACATATATTTTTGAAATGGTCTTTTCACGATCTTTCTTTTGATACCCATATTGCAAAGGCAAGAAAAATAAAAAATCCCCTCTCTTTTTTTCATTTGCGGGCGCCGTTTTGATAATTTATATAGCCTATGTCACTACCACAATTCTGATGAATTCAACGACACCTCATATGTCAAAAACCGTCCAGCCGTTTGGGCTGTAGGGCGTGCCAGAGAAATGGACATACATACACACATACATACATACATAGTACATACTTACACTCGAAAAAAACATTACCCTCCTTCTGATGCAGTCGGGTAAAAATAGAAGCACTCAAAGTGTAGGGGAAAACAATATTAATCGCTATGAAGTTGTGGTATGCAACCAGGCTTCTCATTCCATCGTAACCACGTAGACTTAAAATTAGTCACCCAACAAGAATTTCCTTTAGTCCCAGCCGAGATATTGGTATCCTACTCCTTTCCTGTTTCCTCTATCGCTGTTGAGAAGAATATATCTTACATGACATTTTCTGCTAATTCATGACTTTGAGTAGGTTACAAACATCATTCAGTAGACAAGCTCATTGGTTGCGGTTCCCTCTAACAGCCAATATAGCTATTATTCTTCTATAACATATGTATATTTGGTCGTCTTTCTTTGGTCTTTCAGCGTCAAGTTTTACTCTGCCTTTATTTAACGTGTATAAATCACACACGAAAGGGAAGCGGAGACGGCATATCGGCCTCACCCGGAGAAAGATGGAAAGTGCTGGGTTATACCGAGTATACCGACCCTAATCTACTCGCTGCCTTGGATGCTGGATAGGTCTGGGACTTCTTCAGCGACGTGTCTTTCTCTGCCTACCCAAGACGAAGAGTGACCAAAGACGTTACTCTATATATTTATGTAAAGGTTAATCTAGAATCTTCGGGTCGAGAAAGCCAAACAGGCTTTACAAAATTTCCTTACGTAACGGAGTAAAGAAATTAACTCTTAAACGTACTCTGCGCAAAAATTACAAAGCACTCAAAGGGCAAAGGTAAAGGCCAACGATTACAAGTCGCGATACACCCCGGCTCTATGCAGATAGTTTGATTAATGGTATCACGCCCCTTCCTCCGTCACGGAAGGAAACCTTGAGGGTACGCGCTATTTATAACCCCCTTAGCAGACTAACCAATTTACACAGTTTCGTAATAGTTTGCTTATTGCGATTAGTTATAAATAGTGTAATGACTGTTAGATGTGTGCTGCATGTATAGAGTTAAATAAAAATGACTAATACCTAAGTTTTCACTCTCTTACTTGATAGCTTTAGTTCTACCACTTTTTACAAAACGCAATACTTTTCCATAAAATCATATATTAATAAACTTAAAATTGCATGCGCCCCGCCTCGCGCCTTTCTTTTGCGAATCGCGTGAAATCTTAAGTCAGTCGTAAGATTAGAGCAGCGAATTCCAAAATATGAATTTTCAATCAAATCTAATAATTAATTATGAAAAGTATTAGAACAAACAAACATAATAAGTAGAGATGAAACGGATAGCAGTTTAGCCGGATACCGGATACCGGATATTCGGCCAACCTTGTAGCCGGATACTCGGCCTCCGAATATCCGGCGGAACGTTGCCGTTTGGTGCAACTCAGGAAGCACGCTTGCGTAAGCGGCGCGTAAATACCGATAATATCTAGACACGAGATTCAAAACAAACTACTTGGTGCTGATAGAGCGTGCCAGAAGATACTGTTGGCATATTTAAAAATGTCTTGTGGAGAGTCCTCCAGAAGCAGTTCATCTTCAACACCGGCTAAAAAAAAAGGAGAGGAGAAGAGACAGAATCAGCTGTACCTCACAAAGCTTTGGGATTGCTTTGATAAGGTAGCAGATGAAAACAATACTAGCCAGGTTCAATGTAAAGAAAGAAACGCGATAGCATGTGAGCTTGACTTTTATCTTAAGTCAGTGCGAATTGATTACAATTGTGACCCTTATTCTTCGTGGGTAGCTAATGCTAAACAATACCCAAAAACAAAGATTGCCAAAATCTATCTTTCAGCACGTTGCAGCAGTGTGCAACAGCGAAAGACGTTTTTCTGAAGCTGGCCTTATTTACGAAAACAAGTGACTGCTTGCTATCTCTTAATGTTAAATCACCATAATTTTCCCTTAGTGCACTATGAGTACTAATACATTTTCTATGTTGTAGAATTGTTTAGATTACTGATTGTATTGTTAAGTGATACTATCTTATCTTATCTTGTGTGGGGGCCAGTCAGTATAGACCGGCGACACTTCGACCCAGTGGGATCTTTTCTGTCGACTTCCCCAATAACGACTACCATAGATGTTCATGGCAGTCAGGACCGACGGCTTAACGTGCTCTCCGAGGCACGGAGCAGACGATAGTTGTCAATCAATATGCACATAATTTCGAAAAGTCATATTACTTCCGAAAGCCAGAGGTGCGCGACGTAGCGCGTAGGTTCGAACCCGAGACCCTCTGCATTGCAGTCTGTTGGTCTCCCCACTGAGCTACCGCTGCTCTTTAAGTGATATTAACTAAATAAAGCAATTAATTACCAATTTCTTTTAAAATCGGCCGGATAGACGCTAGTTATCCGGTATTTGGCCGGATATTATTTAGGCCGCCGGATAGGCCAGATACCGGATAGTTACCGGATATCCGATTCATCTCTAATAATAAGTCACGAGATCAAGGTTATTAGTATTTTATAGTAATTATATAACCAAGCATTAACGCATCTGGCTAGGACTATTTTTAAGATAGGACTGGTTCTTTAAACAGCGTTTGTCTACATACATTTCTACAATTTTGAGTGTATACCTGACATCTAAGGCACCAGCTGACTATATGCCAATGCAACCAAGGTGGCGAGTAGGCTTACTTTACCTGATGGTAAGTGCTTACCATCGTCTATGCATACTTGCAACACAAGAGGTACCACTCGGGTGTAGCCGACTCTTCAACAAAGCTGTTACTGTGCTACTAATTTAAGATACATTACTAAAAAAGCACAGCGTTTCCTTAGGCACTTGGAAAAAACCAATGCTGCTATCTTTTGTAAGTATGATAAGATTGTCTGAGGTTCAAGTTGGATCCTTAGAAATCAAGTTTTTCAGTTTGAGTACATTTTGAACTGAGCTATCTTTTAACTATTAAATAATAATAAAAAAACAGTCTCACGGCTGGGCACAGGCCTGTTTTCAGGTTTAGAGAAAGTTTAGGCTATAGTCCACCACGTTGGCTTAGTGGCCTCAATGGCGTAGTGGTCAGTGTAACCGACTGCCACGCCTGAGGTCGCGGGTTCGATTCCCGCACAAGTCAAACATTTGTGTGCATGAACATGAATGTTTGTCTTGGTCTGGGTGTTTCTATGTATAATATGTATGTATTTACAAAAAGAAAGTATATATGTATGTATATCCATTGTCTAGTACCCATAGTACAAGCTCTGCTTAATTTGGGCTAGATGGTGTTGTGTGTATGTGATAGAATATTATTATTATTATTCACATTTATTCAGTATTTATCAATAAAAATTACATTTTAAAATATATAATTATAAAAAACATATTTAAAAATATAAAAATTATGGATGCCCACCGACATCGAGACAAGGTCCAAGCTGTCGGTGGTTAGGGGTCCAGAGAGAGGAATCTCCTCACTATGCGTGCCGTATCGAGGAGGACCGCCTTCTGCATCTTACCCTTGACCCAAGCACCTAACGCGAGCCTCTTAAGATGTTGGTCGAGGCTCTTGGCTATTAGACCGTTTACCGTAACGACTATCGGTACAATGATTGCCGAGTCCACATCCCACATATCGACAACCTCGTGTGCTAAGTCCAGGTATTTTAGTTCTTTTTCCTTCTCAGCTTTCACGAGGTTGCCATCATGAGGGATGGTAATATCGACAATCATTGCACGGCGCTCTGATCGATCTATTACCACAATATCAGGCTTGTTGGCAACAACAGTCCTGTCTGTGATAATAGATCGATCCCAATACAGTGTGATATGGTCCTTTTCGAGAACTGGTTCCGCTACATACCTGTAGTAAGGCACCTCGACCTCTACAAGTTTGTACTTCAGAGCAAGTTGCTGATGGATAATTCTGGCTACTTGGTTATGTCTGTGCAAGTACTCGCCGTTAGCAAGACGAGAACAACCGGAAACTATATGCCTGAGGGATTCACCGGGTTGGTGGCGCGCCCGACATATGTCAATCGTACCATCCCTCAGGATATATTTCCGGTAGTTATTCTTGATAACTTCGTCCATAATTGCACAGACAAACCCGTCGGTTTCCCCAAAGAGGTCACCGAAGCGTAGCCAGTTCACGGAGGCGAGAACGTCTACATCAGATCCACATAGGGCCTTGTATTATTATTATTATTATTATTAGTAGACTGACAGGTTTCCTCACGATATTTTCCTTCACCGTAAATAGTTAATTACCGCCATTAGCTATTTAATACGCACATAACTTGGAAAAGTCAGAGGTGCGTGTTTTGGTATCAAACTCGAGACCTCTGCAGTTCATCAATATCTCGCTAGGCTATCGCTGCTATATCTAATAACATATGTTATAATTTTTAAAGATAGAGCATATCTAAATCTCGTCTGTGTGTATTGACTTATGTTGCTGACTGTACTTCACTCACACATGTGTATATTACTACGTGACATCTCAGTAGTATAAAAAAGAGTGCTAATAACGAGGTAAGTTGCAAGAAATTGTACATTAAATTATAATAAAGTCCTTTACCACATTTATAAAGCACCTTATAAATGCGGTAGAAAATAAACAAGCTCACACAACATAAGGCAAGCGGTCACGGTAGCTTAAGGACGCTTCCATTAACTATAGTGTCATCCCCACATAGCCATCATAAAAAGAGTAAATAATTGACCACACAAGGCACAGAGATCACTGGTCGTGGCGTGGCGTGAAGAACTTTAGAATAAATAATACGCATTATGTCGCCTTCCCGATAGTAAGTGCCTACCGCAGCCTACAATCGGTTGACACAAAAGGAATAAAAATAAGAAAAGTAAGACGTTAGATCGCCGAACCATTCTTACGCCAGTTAGCGCTAGTAAGCAGTCATTGGCAAAGACGAGATAAGCTGGAAACAGGTTTAAGTCAACCTCCTAATCAACTTGTTTGAAAACACAAACACACCTGCTGAGAGCCTTCCACCAATCATCAATTGCCATTGACGGTCTGGAAGTCGCTAAATAGACTCCGAGCCCAGGTCGGTCGGTGCAAAGAAAACATGTTTAGGTGGAAACTCTCAGACGGTACCGATCTGGCTTGCGCATGCGGTGCAAGACAAACAATGTCCCACCTTACACAATGTCCCACCTTACACAATGCCCTGCATGCTTGACAACTTGCACGCAAGAGGATCTGATGGCTGCCTCTGACAACGCAGTTAACGCAGCTGCTTTCTGGGCGGCAAATATATAATTTAAATGTGTTTGCCAACGATACGCTAAGAAGAATAATGTACAGAATTCCTTAATGTTAACGTATAATTTCCATCCCTTGCACTACCGACGTGAATCCACTGCTAACACAAGCAATCTAGCTTAGCCAAATTGCTAGCAACCTTTAAAAGAAAAAGTAATTTGTTACGAAAAAGAAACAGCCATTACAAGTCCCTTCTGATCGTAGCCCGACGAATAAATTACTCGATCACAAAGAGTTTTAAAGCTAAAATCGATATGGCTTAGTACTTTTTTTAACCCTCACGTAACGGCTGAGCAAATAGCTCGGGTCATGCGACGCATGTACGGGTGAAGCTCGTAAATATTTTAATAAAACGTTAGCGAAGGGTTTGTGATAAAGATTTTTTTGAAAGTAGACCTCTGATTCTTTGGTGGTTAGTTTATTGATTTTTAGTGTTTGGCGTCAACGTGTGCAACACCTGGAGTTTGATTCCCGAGTCAGGTATTAGTAGATTTATGGCAAAAATTAAATCTTTTTATTTATAACAAGATGTGCCTGCGGTTTCACCCGCGTTTATTATTATTGCGGCGCCCCCGTGGGTCGTAGCGTGATGTTATATGATATCCTATAGCCTTCCTCGATAAAGAGCTATCCAACACTAAAAGAATTTTTCAATTCGGACGAGTATTTCCTGAGATTAGCTCGTTCAACCAAACAAACAAACTCTTAAAGCTTAGGTATAATATTAGTATAGATTTGTGAACTACTGGTATGCCAAATATAATTGAAATCTATTGCGTCCTGCCTTTTTATGTATCATATAAAATAATGTGGTAGGTACCTACACCCTTATCTGATTACGCCTAAATTATGAAAACATAGCTGTTTTACCGACTATACATGCTATTAAAAGAAATTCTGAAACAATAAATAATAGGGTTAGCAACCCCGCAATTACAATAAGTGGTAATAAAAAAGCGATCGAACGACAATTCATTACGTTTGCGCGGGAAAACCAATAACGTCACTAATGTCAGTCAATCGTCATTAATCGCACAGAATATCGAATCCATAAACAGCTGTTGCATTCATTTCTTTCCCATAAAAATAAAAGCAACGATTTTCAGTGCCACCCACTATCATTGGCTATTATTTTACAGTAAAATTGAAGGTATTTTATGAGTTTATTTACCAAGAGATTGTACCATTATTTTGAAAGTATGACACAAGTTATGTGGCACGTTTGGTGAAAAAGGGCGTCTCGTCAATTTATATTGTATTAACAAGGTAAAATCCTATTATTTGTATATTATTATTATTTATTTATTTATTTATTTATTTTCTTAGGAAATTAGATTTATTATATTAAATATTAAATATATTATATTATATTAAATAGAATTATTTAAGTGATAATCTCTAAATAACTTAAATGATTTAAGAATTCTTGCAGTAATTGAAAGCAAAAGACACCGGCAGAAATAGGCTTAACATAACTTCATGTTATTTATATGTATATTTATATTCATAATTCTTTAGATATTTTTTGATGCCATGTTTTCTAATATTTTGTAGATTTACAATGGGATAGTATTTTATTAAATTAATAAAACTTCAACTTACTTTTATTTACTGGTTTCGGTTGACTTTAGATAATATACAGTGTTGCTATGTATGAAACAACAATTAGGCAAATCGATATTTCTTTCACTTTTTCAAGTGTCAGTGTTTCAGGATATTGTTAGTATTACATACACAGATCAATTAATGTATAAAAATATATATTTAGTTGTAACTTACACTTTATTTCAACCCATTTTAATTATTTTTCCTTAGATTGGAATCGATACTACAAAAAAAGCTCTATGCGCTGTAGCATGGTGCGGGTGACAGTTTCAGTAACGTTTCGTTTCACTCTTGAAAGTTGCTGCGATTTACAAATTATGACTTAGTATTTCAGTTGTACCACATTAGTAATATATTGAATCATTAATTACTGTAGTAAATTAAATTAAACCTAACCAGAATGTTCTAGTCTACAAATAAAATCGAATGGAAATAAAAATTAAGCAAAGTGTTATGTGTATAACGTAACGCCATAGACGTATTTAGTGATGGGATGTAATGCTACGATGGATAGTCGATATTTTTTATAATAAAAAACGTATATTGGGCGTAGTTCAATTATTATTGTAAAAAGTCTATAATTATATTAATGAAACAACAGAACATATATAAAAAAATAGATTTAAACTAAACTCATATCAGAGTCAGGAACATCCGAATTGTCACTAAATTCATCATCTGTATCTGTGACGGATATTATTAACGATGACTCCATTATATTGTCAATATGGATGTCACGATCCCAATCAGACATAATGTCCCTTTTTGTTTTATTCACAACCTTCGACCAGTCTTTAGGTTGAACATTGTTGATGTCCTCTTGCAATAGGGCCAACATCTTATTTGCCGTAAATCAATCATAAACATGATTTTGATTATTTTATATAAGTACATAGATATTATTATGAAGCCATAAAATATATATATTGACAAGTTTATATACGTAGTTACACTGCACAACTGAATAACACACTAATTTTCAAAACACTATTAATGAGAACTAGATTTATGCTGCGAGTATCGATAGTGCTAAAAATCAATTGCATAACGTCACATCCCTAGTGGTACTGACAAACGTCATACAGGCAACTGTCACCCGCACCATGCTACAGCGCAAAGAGTGTAACTGAGACTTATTTTATTTAATGGCAACTCAAAAACGATTTTGACAGTGTCAATTATTATCAAACTACTCGACATTCGCTTTTTTGCGCGCCGCTTGCTGCTCTCGCATTGTGAATACTTCTTGACTGTATGTTTTTATTGTGTACTGTGCTTTCTTGACGATTTTGGCGATATATTATGGACTCTGGCGTATATTGCTTTCACGAACGATCTACGCAATATCACAACGGATATTGGTTTCTTGTTTGTTCGACTGACAACGGCTTGTTTTAACGGATTTCGATCACAATGCATACGCAACAAAATCATATATTGACATATCAGTGCAAGGACATATTTTCCTATATTTTAGTTGACAGCTCTCTTGTTGGTAGGGAAGCGATCGAGCAATATTATTGTAATTGTGTGGTAGGTAAATGAACTGTAGGTTGTTGTCATATTATTATAATGGTTATAATATGGTGCCTTACCTGCGCAATGTTTCAACAAAACTTAATACCGCCTGCACAGTTTTAGATGATATTTTAATTATCTATGATGATGATAATGATTAATGATTAATAAACTGTAGAAAGCAACGAGTATTTTATTTATGCTCCCACTATCATATAAGCCGATAATGATGATCATGATAAACTATACAAGTGTTAAGTTTTGTTAGTATAACATTTGTTTATGTTCCAGTACATAACACACCTCAAATAACTCTTAATTACTTGGTGATCTTAAGATCTTTGAGACTTTTAAATACATGTGTATGTGTATTTCATTTTTCTTTGACTGTAAATATCTCGTTACTCCCATTTAGCAGCTAGATGAATATTTTCATTTTGAAATGTTAGTATTATGTCTATATAATAAAGCAAAAATCATCTTAGTAACATCAGGCCCAGAGATATATGAAAGCTTGCCGGTCTCCTTTATTTATTTTATGTAGATCTCTATCAAGAAATACACATCACAATAAATAAATTAAGTAATCAATAATAATTACAGACCTTATGATTTCTCAACTCTAAAAGGAGGACTCTTAGACTTGAGCATGAGCAAGCAAAATTACAATAAGGATTTATATATATATAGGATAGGATAGATTAACGATTATCCCTAAATAAGCTATACAGTTAAGGTTATTCTAATGATATACCACATGACACAAAGTTATGACGCGATCTCAAGTAATTACAACAAAGTGATGAGGTGAAGTGTGAAGCTGATGGCTTTCTGACGTCGTCGCTTTAAATAAACAAACAAACTGCAGCGCGGTGATGCAGCGATTTTATTGACCACTTATTGATGCATAAGCCGCAGTAAAGTAAAGCAAACCCTCTACAAATTTACATCAAGCTCGCACAACATTAATGAGTCGTGCAAAAAATATGCACACACACATAACCTGCCTACCCCTATACATAATGAGTACGTCGCTCCAGCCCCCTATCTCTCGTTCGATCAGCGACTCAATGGGGCCGATCGTCGATAAGCTCGCGCTGGCAAGCGGTCTACTTCGCTTATCTTCACCTAGATCGAGCTTGCTGAGGTAATATAGACAAAGCCACAGGCTATTATATAGCATATACAGTCAGCGTCATAATTCGATACTAACTCGCAAAATTTCAATTGCTTTTATCCTTCAAAATTATAACAAATGTTAGTTTTGATGGCAGATAGTTGATTTAATCATATTATAACAATTGGAATCTTTAATGTATAATATATATTTTCATATAAAATTTGTTAAATTTTCAGATACAATAATTATGTTGTTTACTGCGCCTAAGAAAATGTAGAAAAGATTTGATACGTTTTTGTTTAACCAAAAACTTGTCTTTTATAGCGAGTGATGTTCTAACACGTGTCTTCATTAGTTTTGTGTTAACAACTAATATAATATGAAGACTTCTCAGTGGCGCAGCGTTAGTAAATTCGGCTGCTGGGCCTGAGTTACAGATACACACAGATGCATACATACAGATAAATATAATACTATACTAACCTGAGGTCTCAATTTCGGTTTAGAGTAAAGTGATATACGAGAGCTTTTCAGTCAAGAATTTCTCAGTATCAATACGGAATCTGGAACTGTGTAGGCAATAGGCTTGCCCTATATACCGTTGCATCTAAAACCGTACCTGGCGAAATGCAGCTGTAATATTAAGAACTTCCTTATACCTTCGAGGTTATACGGACATGAGTCAATGTTATACCTAATGCTATCAAATAGATATATTTTCTCGAGAATGATTTATTCGCCGCAAAATCAGTATTTATTTACCCACGTTGTCTTATTATTATTTTTCTGAAAACACGCAAAACCGTTGGCCCCGTGTCTTATCTCTCTGCGGTCGTGTCGGATTGCCGTCCCATTGGATTATGGGAGATAAGGAACAAAGAGTGCACCTGTGTCTATGCACAAATTTTAATTTAGTCTCCGTTAAGAGTAACCGCCGTGACCAAAATTTGGTCTGTAAGACATCATTATTATTAAATCGCTGAAGGTGACTCACAATATCAGTAGACAGTAATAATAACTAAAATACTTGTAGATCAAAAAGACATTTCCCTTTACTTATAAGTTGGTTAGGTAAGTACATTAAATTAAATATTAATCTATGGAAAATACATACGGTTGTCAACAGCACGTTCGTTGGTCAATAACCTATTCATCGCCCACTGGTATGTTAGACAGTTACCTAGTTAGTCATAAATAGGGTAATGTGTTTTTAATTGATTTACTAAGTGTTATCAATCGATAGGGCGACGACGACATTATTATTGTATTCATATTAATATTGTAAACTACGATGTTTTATAATTATGTTGATGTGGCTTATTGCTACGTGCTATATTCTTCTCCCTAGCATTTATTATTCCCAAGTCACTTAGGATTGGCATTTCTAGTCTAACCGATAGCTCAGTGGGAAGACCAACAGACTGCAATGCAGAGGGTCTTGGGTTCGAACCCACGTCGCGCACCTCTGACTTTCGGAAGTTATATGACTCTTCGAAATTATGTGCGTATCGATTGACAATTATCGCCTGCTCCGTGCCTCGGAGAGCACGTTAAGCCGTCGGTCCCGGCTGCCATGAACATCTATGGCAGTCTTTATTCGGAAGTCAGTGCCCTTTTATATCCTGACACTAGTCTAGCTTTCGGGTATCATTAGCCTTCGGGTTGCGGAGGTCAGGTGGCAGCCGCTCCGTGTAAAAACTGATATTCAGTCAAATCCAGTTAGACTAGAAAAGCCGACCCTAAGTAACTCGAGAATAATAAAGGCTAGGGAGAAGAGATTATTAACGATCCTTAAATATGACTAAAAACGCATTACAAAAAAGACATTATATTTTCTAAATTAGGTACCTTATTGCGGAAGTCAGACATTTAAAAAAGCGAAATGGTACACTGCTTACTATTTCAACTTAGAAATACGAACTTACCAATATATTAAATACGTAGACATAGATATATTTGTGGCCTTAAAACGACTAAGTTTTATGCTCAATACTGTCTTCGTCAAAGCTAAAAATACAATACCGCTGGCTACTAATACAGGATCAAAATAAGATAGTTACTAGCTCTCTTGCGAACGTCCACTCCGAACGGTATCATGGTATGCACTGAGTACTCCGACGAACAGCTACCACCTGCCCAAGAAATGGATAGGATTAGGAAAGGATTAAGGTTCTAGGAGACTATAAACTAGGTTAGGAAAGAAATATTGGTAGAGGATCTTTGCATGCGGTACAAAACACGAAGGAATTCTTGCCAGCCTTGAAAAGTATTTTTCAAGAGACGTCAGTGTTTGTATATTATTTATTAAGCTGGCAACATACCTAGCCTAGCCTGGTAAAGTGTCAGCGTAAATTTTGATTATTTGCGCCTTACGGACCCCAAAGGAACAGGAATAAGAGATGAGCTGTGGCAGACCTGGGATAGGTAAGCATGAGAACTTGTATTATTACCTACGCACCGGATAAACCGCAGTAAATGATTGATGGAAGACTTTTTACGAAGGCACTGTATTGTCAGCATTGGGACTAAAGATCTCCGTTCTCTTGCGGACTTAGTGACTACTTCGTTGAAGTATAGGCAACATACGAGTAATACCCAAACGTCCTTGGGTTACGGTATTGCCAGCCGAATGAAAATTTACCATTACCAATATATTACCTCCGTGGCGCAGCGGTAGTGAATGCGACTGCTGTGTATGAGGTCTCGGCTTCGAATCCCGGGTCAGGCCAACAAAAAGTTATTGGGTTTTTCTGTTAAGAAATCTCAATAGCAGACCGGAGATAGGAAGTTGGCGATTTAAGACATCGCCGTGCAAGCACGTAAAGCCGTTGGTCCTGCGTCCGATCTCTCTCCGGTCGTGTCGGATTACCGTCCCATCGGATCATGAGAGTTAGGGAACAGAGAGTGCACTTGTGTTTGCGCACACACTTGTGCACTGTAATATCTCCTGCGCAGATGGCCAGTCTCCGTTAAGACTGGCTGCCGCGCGTGGCCGAAATTCGGTCTGGAGGACATTATTATTACCTATTATGTAGTTGCATCCAAAAATGAACCAGCCAAGTCAAGTGTTCATACGAATATATTATGTAACTAGCTTTTGCACGTGGCTTCGCTCCCGTAAAAGTAGGTTAGTTTATGCTAGTAACAGTACTTTTTTAACAATCAAATAAGTATAGCCTATGTTACTCGGTGATAATATAGCTTTATTGAGAGAATTTTTATAACCGGTTTAGTAGTTTTTGAGTTAAACACTTACAAATAAACAAACAAAAAATCAAATCTTTCCTCTTTATAATATTACTATAGATTTGGTTTCATTGGTTGGTGGTGGGATTAAAAAAACAAGTCCTGTACTAGGAATAACCTATGTTTCGGGAGGGGAGAATAAGAAGACATTTAAAAATGTTTCTAACTACGAACAGCAAGAACACCTAGACTTGGTCCAACTACAAGTCATAGAGAATAATGTAACCATTTAACAAAAGAATGATACCAAATGTTGACATTGTGACCCCACAGCAAATCAATAACAATAAATGAAAGCTTCACAAAATAAAAGCCCATACACATTAAGCATACATCATACAAAATTAACATAATGACATAATGACTAATCTAATATGACATTATAACCGTAGTCTGGCTAGACAATGCCGCGCCATGTAGCGTCTAACTTCACCGCATAGTTATTCATAGACAATTTGTTAAAACAGACACAACTGCGGTAATTTTGCATAAGGCGTCGTATTTTGCAAACAATAAGTAATTTCCATTTCATACAAATTTACTATTTGTAATGGATAGTGTTTATATGCAAATATTTAGCATGCGTCATTTAAAATACTTACATATAAAAGTTGATCGTTGTAGTTGTAAAATGCCATAACAGTATTTGCGATACCAGCAAATATGAAAAATTATTAAGATTTGGCTGGCTTTTTCATTACTTGATATTTTTCAAGGCTTAGCAATTAAAAGTTTCGGTTGCAAATTACTAGTATTTGTGTTAAACTTTTTAGCCAAACTAAACCTATGTTAGGACATTAAGAGTGATTCTCATTGATAGTACCTACAATGTGAAGGATTGAACTTACTGTGTCTTAATCACAGTTCTTCACAGGCTTCTGGCTAGCTTTAGGCATTAATCATTGAGTAAGATTCTTTACATGATCTCTACTTTTTTAGCTGCCTTATTAATAATTATAGTGTTTATACATATAACGAGCGGCTATCTGTTGTGGTGACAGCAAGATTGCAAACGATCCTATTTATGATTCTAATCATAATTGATATTTAGTTCCATTAAAAGTAAAAAGCTTATTATAAAGCCCATTTCTATGAATAAAAAGCCATACAATAGGCATGGTGACAGGGTTAAAAATAAGTGATTCGATTTAATCCATCTTTTAGATTAGCACAAAATATTGGATATCTATTCTTTGTTTTAACAAAACATGAAATATTTACTAAGATATAACGCATTAAAGTTCGGGAGTGACGTGTGACGTCACTGTCCTATAAAATTTGTACCGACAAGTGACGTAACACGAAATTTTAACCCGTTGTAACTTCATTATTATTAGTTTGTGTGACAAAAGAAAAAATACGTGTCCATTATTTTATGCTAGTCTTAAAGACGGACAAAAATCTTTTTTTAGTCAACATGCCTATTGCTTTAAAATTCTGTAATTGTACTCTGATGCGGAATTGCACCCGTGATGATTGATGTCAAATTTAGAGTATGACTGCAGACAAATGATAACTTTTTAACTTTCGTATTGCATGATATACAATAATTCGTAACGAGTATTAACGCGATCATGCATAATGTTTACCTTGCTGTGATGCTTGCCATTTCGACCAGGTTATACAGGCCGTGGTCACAAGCTGACTCTATTCAAAGACTACAACTGCCCGCACGTAACAAATTTTGTTAGTGATATTTGACAAAACAGACAGTCATGTAGGTGCCTCGTTTGTCACCATCGTTGAACTTCTACTATATAATAGGTGGACGGTCAGTAGCCCGTAGATCGGACTTCGATCAATGTAATATTTAGCAGAATTTCCACTTAAGCTAGAAGCTTGATGAACTCTAGGCTTGAATACTCCTACAAAAGATTGCGGTGTACGGCATTTTGGTGGTACAAAAATTTGTTTGATAAGCATTACTTAATAAAAATTTTAACTGATATCATAATAACGCATATGACACATGTCGTGAAGGAAAATAAAATTATACGTGGGGTAAATGTCGCGTGTACCATTTTAACTGTCCGTATACATTATGGATATAACATGACATTGGGGGCTTGTTATGTATTTTTAATAATGTCGGACTATGTTGATGACGAGGGTAACGCAACAACGTGGAACTCGCAAATACAGCGGGAACAGCCAAAGCATTCTTTCTGCGTCGTTCATTGGAAGAATGAAAGACAAGAAAATAATAGCTAGAGTCGAGTCAATCGTTCTTTCGATTTCGTATTTTAAATCTTCAATAAGAAATAGTATTATTTTATAGAAACATTAAATAGAATTATGTCAACAGGTATCCTAAATGCCTAACCAAAGAGCTAGGATACGATAGCTTACATTAAGCGAATACGGTCAGTACGTTATCGTAGTTTTGTATTGACGTTTAACGTTCATCCTTGCCACGGAATGCGTATATATGCGTATATAAAATACCATGGTAATCAAGTGTGTAAAAAAATCATCACCAGTGATCGGAGTAGGTAGATTGATTTTTGGTACTTGTATCATAAATGCACACAGAAAGAATAACATGGATAAGCCATTTTCCCGGAAAGTAATTCCGGTATTTCCGGATTCAATTAAATATTGTTAATGTTGGTAGTGATATTATTCCTACTCAATTCAAAATTTAAAGGAAGGTATCAAAACTAAATTAATTCATTATTTATCTGTTGAATAATAAAAACAATCGAATTCCGATCGAAGCTTTAATTTTTATTTTTAGCCTTTTATGGCTAGAACTTTTATAGATAGACATAAATTGTTGCACTTAAATTTAAATATTTTCATAGGGGTCATAGTAATTTGCATTAAGGGTAGAATAAATGACGGGGCCCCATAGAGGGCCAATGCCTGCTGGGGTCGTGAGACTGTTCTCAGGATGCACCACGACTCTGAAACGTAAAGGGCATACGAAGGAACAGGTTGATTTTAGTCAGATTTTAGGACCAAAAAAAAGGGGTAGAATAAAGAAAAAAGATAAGAATCAAGATTGTTTATTGTTAAATATGTACATTTTACATTTATTCACATTTTTAATCTTCATCGATTACAATGTCAGCATCCTGGTAATCCTGATCTTTACAATTAAAATATATAACTATGAGTTTCTCTATATTTTCTATTTTCAACCTATTTCTTTTAACATCTAAAGTCCATTTATAAATGGAAAAAGACCGTTCTACATCTGACGATGTCAAAGGAGCAAATTTTAAAAAAGGTATTAAATTATGTGCTTCATTTTTTTCAATGGCCTCACTATATTCTCTAAGTGTGTCTAAATCTGGGTTTCGTTCCATAACACGTTCTATTTTATTTTTTATATTTTCTGAATTGCACTGATTTATAGCATCTCTGACGTTGTCAAATGCTAAAAGTGAATCTGTCAACGATAAATTATGCTTTTGCAATTCTTTTAAAGACAAATGAATTATAAAATAATTGTCTTTAATGTAATTTAAATCTTCTTTTAAATTTTCTTTTTCTATAATATTTTTTGCCTCTCGAATAGATACCGCATCAGAGCTGCTTAAACAAGATAATACTTCTTTTATTTTTTCAAAGTTTTGAGCGTAATAAAATGCTGCCTCTAACCAAGTGCCCCATCTTGTAACAACTGGTTGGGGAGGTAGCGGCAAATCTGGATATTTTTCTTTTAAAATTTTGACTCTACTTGGGGCTTTCAAAAATACCTTTTTAACATTTGCTATTAAAATGTTAACATCGTGATATTCTAACCTAATTTGCTCAGATACGCGATGAAGAGAGTGCGCCAAACATGTTACGTGCTTCATTTCAGGTAAGTATTGTTTTAAATTTCGTCCTGCAGACAGCATATATGCAACGCTATCAGTGCAGAGGACAAGAATGTTACCTACCTTCGATTCAAAAGAATCTTCCCAAAAGTTTTCCAAACATTCTAACACAAATTGCGTGATTGTTTGTCCATTAACTACAGTTAGCATTTTACATGCTACCAAATAAGGTCTAGTCAAATTGCTAGGATGTAATGGTTTTATTAAAAAATGGACTATATAGCGACCTAAAAAGTCTGTCGTTTCATCTAATGATATCCATAGTTTCTCATTTTTATAATTTTGCCGAATCGAATTGATTTTATTCTTAAAAAACTTGTCCAAGTAAACTTTCCGTAACTGTGATTCATCTGGCAGAGTACGATTAGTACACGTACAACAACAGGTACTACACATATATCTTTTAAAGAAATCTTGAAAAGTAGTATTTTTCATCTGAGACCACGGAATATTGCACAAAATGAGAAATTTTATAAGATCGAAATAAAATTCCTCTTCGGGCCGCTTAAACTTTCCCTGGTGTACTGCTCCTTCGATATGTCTTTTAACGTTTCCTTTATTTATGGTTTTCAAATGGCTTTCACATTTTGAACAGTATATTGTACCACTAGCGTGATCGTAAAGTAGTTCGGGATGACCGGATATCCATTTTTCTACAGTTTCAGCCTTGACGTTTGCCATATTTGAACTTTGTTTTAGAGATGGAACCTCGTATATATCACCTAAAACAAAGACATGAAAAAATTACATTTTATTTAGTTTATTTAGCTTACTCCGTTTGTTTTATTTTTCGTGGATCAAATTTAGTCATTGAAATTTCACCCTCTTCCTGTCAATCCAAAATGGCTGCCGCTACAAGATGGCGGACAATTTTTTTTTTTTTACAATTCCATCAATATATATATATATCAAATGAAAGGGCTTGTTACGTAGAATATTTTGTAGAGAAGTAGATAAGGCCTATAGTAATTTATTTTACCAATACATTGCAAGAGGACACAGGGCATTCAAATTATATACGGATTCCAGTAAAATGTCGGTTAATAGTGGAGTTAGCTGAATTGCGACTACATTACTAGAATATCATAATTTTGTTTCGCACTAAGCTCACTGGTTCATACTCTATTAAAGATTTAACAATATTAAGACTCATGGTATGTTCAGCAGGTTAAGCGAACAAACACAATACTAAAAATATTCTTATAGTACATCCAAACATGCTTTATACTCCTTGTAACTAGTAAAATATTACTTACCAAAGCTTGGTTTAAATATGTAGATCCAATTCAATAGTGAAAAATCTGAGTCCGTATATTCGAGCCAAATCGTGGTTTAGAGCAGATTCCAGAAGTCAGTATGTACACAAGCCAGGGTCAAGTAACGTTTTCACAACACAGTAACAAACAAAGATGCGCACTCTACGAACCGAAGTAAACGAGTGAGCTACCTGGCATGTCGTCGGCGGGCGTACGCATTGTTCTGATAACCGGTTATTGTACCACCCATGATCCTTTGTTCTGATTGGTCGTTGGGTTTTGTCAAATCGTGACTGTGTGCCGTTAAAAAAAATATGAAGAATAATAAAGAATAATATTGCTCATTTTATTACAACTCCTACCTTTTTTTGAGGATGGCAAATCATCAAATGACTCCTTCCACTCTGGCAGAATAAAATTCCTACATAAGTACCGGTTTTTTTTTAATAATCCACCAATTCCGGAGGAATGTCCATATTAATATATACGTTTCGGATCAATGACCCCATTTCAATCTACCTACTCCGATCACTGATCATCACCTACAGTTAATCATTGTAGAAAATTATCTTTCGGCTCACCTCAAACAAATCGGTTTTTAATTTTCCTAGAAGTCGCACTCCATATAAAAATCTCCGTAAATATTCATTTAAATGAAACGTTCGTCCATTTCATTTTAATGTTACCCTATTGGAAATTGCACTTAAAACAGCAGCCTAATTGGGATATAATTAGGCAACCTTTTAGCCTGTAAAAGTAATTTATAACATAATATAATAATATGAATGCTACGCACTTATCAGTCTAGCGAAGCCGAAGTCACAGAGTTTGACGACTCCATCACTGGTGAGCAGGATGTTCTCCGGCTTCACGTCCCGATGGATGCAGTTGTGTCGGTGGCAGTACGCGACTCCTTGTAGCGTCTGCCAGATTATCTGCTTTGAGAGCAGCTCTGAACAACCCTGGGGAAGATGACACCTATTATAATCGGGGTACTGTCATTAGATTAAATCACTCTTAATAAGGACTCTTAGGTGCGAGGCATCTTCAGGACCGTTTGGCAACGATTTTGAGACGGCTCATTCGTTGCCCCACGATCCTGAAGATTCCTCGCATTTAGGCGAAACACATGTAGACGCATATTATGTGCTCGAAGGGGAATACTGCAAGTTGGAGTACGCCTGGGTCCAACGTGACTGTCCCTCTTCAGAGGAGTTCGGTATTGTCAATCTTTTTCTATTGCAATAGTCGCAATCCGAAGATGCGTGGTGGGTTCCTCTCTTCCCAATAATGTTATTACAACAAACTTCGCCAAGTAACGCCTACTTCGATTCAATAATTCACTCTTAAGTAAAGCTTACAATAATGAACATATGTTCTGTGTCCTGATCTGGTGTTCAAGACATAAAGAACATTAGTATATCTCATTAAAAATAAGAGCCCGTTGTTTATAGTGGTGGTACAAAGAAACTGACTCGCTTAGCAAAGTACCCTTTTACAGAAAACTGTATCCTGTGAGAGATTCCTTTTCTTTTATCCAATTTTCTTTCATCCCATTCTTAAAGGTATTGCAAGCTTTCATGCGGTGACCGCTTACCATTAGATAGGCCATATGCTTGTTTGCCTTTGCTAGATGTAAATGAAGAAACCCAGAAAGCATGTTTGCGCTAGAAGAGGCACAATATCGATCTTTAAGCAGATCATTTGGCCATGTTACATCGCAAAAAAATTAATAAACGCAATTTAAGCACACAATTTTACTAGCTCTAAAAACACAAGACAATGTTTCAAACATGATGTATTTGTGGATTAGATTTTGTTAATTGTTTGTAATTATCAAATAGGTAGGTACTGTATTTGTGTGCTGCTTTTATCAAAACTATTACAACGGGACCAATGTCCTGTGACTGTGTCGAGGTTATGTTCTAAAATTAACAGGAAAACAACAAAAATACCTTTTGGATGTTTGACCCCAATAGGAACATAAGTGTTAAATCGATCGAGGACTTCTGACCCCGTTACGTGACAAATGTTTAACTATTGCTTTACTAATATAATAGTATCGAGTAGCTTTCAGTAATTTAAATTATGTAGGCTAATTATAATTGCCATTAAAGACCTTGACCAACCAGTTATTAAAAGTCAGACTTTAACAAAATTGGTTAGAATGGTGATTGCAACAGACTGCAATGCAGAGGGCCTCGGGTTCGAGCCCACGTGCGCACCTCTGACTTTCGGAAGTTATAATATGACTTTTCGAAATTATGTACATATTGATTGACAATTATCGCCTGCTCCGTGCCTCGGAGAGCACGTTAAGCTGTCGGTCCCGGCTGCCATGAACATCTATGGCAGTCGTTATTGGGAAGTCAGTGCCCTATAATATCCTGACACTAGTTTAGACTTAGGGTATCATTAGCGTTCGGGTTGCGGAGGTCAGGTGGCAGCCGCTCCGTGTAAAAACTGATATCCAGTTAAATCCGGTTAGACTAGAAAAGCCGACCCCAAGTGACTTAGGAATAATAAAGGCTAGGGAGAAGGAAGGGTAGAATGGTGATTGCTTTTATCATCGCTTCTTTTAATAGTTTTCGTTCATCAATAATTGGATAATCATGTCTATAGCATCTGAATATTAAATTAGGTAAATGCATATATTTGTTTAATTATGTTAACATAATTATAAAATTTAATTTTAACCCAAACATCTTTGTTTCTGTACGTTTGTTACAGTACAGTTTTTTACAGTTAGTTTGTTACAGTTAGAAATGTATGCTACACAAATAGTACTAATTTACCATAATATACCCATCATGCCATAGAGATTATACCCAGAACAAAAATGACATATCATAAAAAAGACAAATGCTATTTATATATAACGGTCTATTTTTGTACTGTCAAGCTTGGCTGTGATACATAAACTAGTCTGTTCTCAGTGTGCAAGCTTCGAGCCGTGTGACGTCATAGGTCGCGTGACGAGACTACCACATTCCCTGTCTCGCTCACATGAGGCTCGGCAACTAAACGTTTCTTATATTTTTATGTAAATCCAATGTATCAGCATTATGTTCAGCTCAAAGATAAAAATACTTCGGACGGGTTGTGAGTAAGGGTGAAGCAAAGGTGGTTTAAAGTTAAATATTTACTTTTCTTTTTTATACAATTTTTATATATATCTAAGTTAAGCTGTATGTATATGTTGCTGTATGTGTTGTTTGTGTTAAATAGTCTTCGGTAGACCAATGGCTGAGGATCGGAATCTCGATGGAGTAGATCGTCCCTACTATTACAGTAAACTTAAATAAAGTATAATGAATAATTATGACACATTCAAGATTATAGCAAGTTCATTTCATTTTTGTTATAATAAAGTTATCATAGTAATATTTTTAAATATTTGCGACCACGAAATTTTCTTCGGTGAAATTTAACTAGAACCAACTCACGACAGATTTTAAATAATAATAAAATATGTACATAGATATACTGCTTATAATATAAATTAAATGGCCCAGGCTGGAAATAATAAAATTTTTAACCGTGCAACACTTAAAGCTTAAATAATCTAAACACTCGTACAATTTCTTAGATCGTTTGAGCTCATGAGGCAACCCTTATGCTCTATAGTGTTCGTCAAATAAAATATTCGATATAAGTTGGCGATGAAGGTTTCCTAAAATAGAAACACGATTATTACCTTCGCTTTGAATTCGAGAATTTTTTACAGCTCTACTTATAGTTGAAATCGATAATGGTTACAAGATAAGTATGAACGTTCTTTTTATATGGTATTTCTACTTTAGTGAATATTGGCGGTTTTTAACTTATTTTATATAATAGTTTAAATATTATACAGAGAAAATAAGATTTCATTATTTAAAAGCCTTCATATAACAATTAAAAATACACCCTAGCTACATATATAACGACGCAACTATAACAATCATGCAGTTAAAGTCGGAACGTTCTCAGCCAATTAAGGCTTCAATAAATACATTAAAACGGTTAATTATGCTATGCATTTCAAATAAATATAACAGAGTATAACATTTCTTACTTTAATATTACCACTTTATTAGTCGTAATTTATAATTATACGATTAATCTCTGAATCTGAAACGACACGTCATTATGAAACCAAAAACAATATTTACGTGAAAACTAAAGAAAGTTCTAAAATAAACGTAAGACCCGACTAAGATGTTTCGTGTCAAGAACTATCAAACTCTACCACACACAAAACCACACAACATTTTCTTTAATAAAAAGAACAAACAACTTATTAAAGTAAAAAAGCTGAAAGCATTATCTAACTCCATGAAAAGCCGTTACCACAATTACGCGCGATAAAAAAATCAAAATGTCAAAATCAAGGCCACCATGCCGCTGTCAGTTTTAAAACGTCATTAACCCTGCTTCTGCAATTGGGGGTCATGGTCTTGTCTAATGAGTGAGTGCCTCGCGGTGATAAACGATAAATACGCGTAACAAACAACTGCCAACAACATGTAACAACTTGTTACAACTTCGTTTGGCACGCGACAACAAATTATATGTTTTTGGAATAGGTAGCATTGGAAAAGTATAGGGGCGGCGCGCGATGCGGTTGGGTTATCGCCAATTTTTTTGTTCTTTTATATTTGGTTAACATGAATACATGTTTATGTGTTTTAGTAATTTTAGATGTGGAATTTTGAAATTTAAATACCTAGTTTATTGAGGTCATTTCAAGTTTAAATTTACCATTAGATTTTATACGCTGAAGTTACTATTAATCTGTCAATTGCTGTAATGCCACAACAGCTTTAGTTTTCTAGGAAGTTTCTTGCAAAATTCTATTAATGTAGGCCTGCAAAAACGAACAGATGCAGGTACCGAATTTTGCCAGACAACATCACCTGTTAGCTCGTTAATTAACTTAATAGGCATCAAAGAAGTGATAATAGATTTGCATCAGAAATTAGTTCAGACTCTTCTGGCAGTTTCTCTTTGTATTGGCTTTGACCGGATGAGCCATCACAGCCCCATTTACTGTATAGAAGTAAGTTATTCAATCCATTACTGTACACTGCATCTATTGTCAATATTCTAGCTGCAGTGTGATCTACTAAATCTTGAAGTCATACTATTTTTGCACTTGTGTCTGTAATTTCTATAGCTGAAGATGGTGGATAGCAAGTAATTTTAACTTCTTGCACTTTGTAATATGGTGGAAACATAAAACAATTTCGATCGTTCGTTAAATTTCTCAACTACAAATATTGTGCTTTCGTTAAATCCAAATCAATAAATACGCTCAATGCTTCTTCATCCGTTAACATTTTTGTCTGCCTTGCGTCTTCTATGAGACTCCAGAATAAGGTCTTATTTTCACTGTCAGCAAACATTAAGCTTCCACAAGTTTAGCTTCTGTTCCTTCTCCTATCGAACGTAACCCTTGAATATATGCATTATAGACGTGTTCAAATCCATATTCATTAAGTAACATTGTATTTTTCTTCTTTTACTGAATTCTGACAAGTCTGGATAAGATACGCACGGTGTCCCACGTTTTCGAGAAGAAGTAGATGGTGTGGAGACGGTTGTAACGTCTTCAGATTTCGGTAAAGTTACTAAATATTCTGATTCCAACTAATTACTGTTTTTCATTAAAAATATATCCTTTTTCCGTAAAGCTTTTGTCCATCGTTTATTAAAAGCGGGAATAATATGTCTTTGAAAATCACTGAGGATGAAACATAAGTCTTCAGATACATGATAATTTTCTTTTAAAACTGTTGATAATGCCTCCAATGATTTTCCTCCTTCGATAAACGAAACTATTATTTCACGTTTAGAACACTTGAAAGTAGATATTTTGAAGAGTCAACAAAACACGTAGTTATATTGTATTCGTAACAATTACACTTTTCACCACTATTTTGTTATTTACAATGAAATGAAACAACTGTTTATATACTATATGAAATATGAGGGTAGTGTGCATCTTGTTGATTAATATTTTCACACGCAACATAAGTGCAAAAAAGGTAAACGCCCTCATATCAATGATAAATTACAAAACTTGCCGCAAACTATTGATCTAAACAGCAACATTTCAAACCGCAATAGATAGTGAGCGGTTTTCCGTTTTCTGATTTTTATCACATTTTTACTAATTACTACGAAATATCCGCAGCTTTTTTTTATTTGATTATGTTTATGGATAGCTAGGCTACAAATCAACATTAAATGTAAAGCAGGAGTAAACGTGGACAACTGTCAAAAGTCTCGATGAACTTTAAAAAAACTTTTTTCACCCTATTTTATTTTGCAATTATTTTAAGATAAACGTTGACATAATATTAAATACATATTAGTTGTTTTATATTCTTCAAAAAACGAGGTTTCCAGAAATATATAATACATTATACCTTTTCCTGTAACGTATAACAATAAAATCAATTTGAAAGTGATGAAGTGAACGGGCTTAACATGAACGTCCGTCAAAACTATAAAGTTTATGGTATTGTAAAAAAATCATTTCATATAATTTTTTATATTATAGTCTAGTTTGGTCCTTAAACTATTGAGTAAAATAAAAAAAGCATGCCAGTAGCGACATTGACATAAACCATTTTTAATCAGTAGTTGTTCTACGATTTTCCATAGTGGCGGGCCTCGGAGAACACGTTAAGCCGTCGGTCTCGGCTGCCATGAACATTTATGTGGCAGTCATTATTGGGCAATCAGTGCCCTATAATATCCTGACACCGGTCTAGCCTTAAGGTATCGTTAGCCTTCGGGTTGCGGAGGTCAGATGGCAGTCGCTCCGTGTAAAATCTGATATCCAGTCAAATCCGGTTAGACCAGAAAGGTCGATCCCAAGTGACTTGGGAATAATAAAGGCTAGGGAGAAGGATTTCCAAACATCAGCTACTGGCCTTTAGAGTATGTATGTAAAACGAATTATTAACATGTGCCTATAGGATGCAAACATACAAAACATATGATACATAAAAAATAACTCTGCGGGTACTATGCTGACCGAGAGCGTTTTCAAATGCAAATGCAGAATCTTGCTGCAATGCCAATAGCTCATTTAACGCAAGTTGCACAACTCGCGTTAAATGAGGTCGAGTGTATAGGGTATTGGTTAATTGTGTATGTTAGATGTTATTTAACATCTAAAATGATATATTAGTATGTTTGAATTTGTACATTGTTTAATGTACCAGATTGTAATTAAAATTTAGATGGAGAAAAATGTAGAGTGTAGAGATATCTCACTATCTCCTTTCCTCCATTTAAATAGCGGTTATGTCACAGTTTGTATCGTGCATCCCTTTTCTGTCATTTGACAATTACTACCTCTACTATCAAATTTGAAACTGTAGCATCTTATTTACTTTCCAGTAGTTTTCAAAAATTGGTTCTGCTTTAGAGTTTGATGACTATTTGACTTAAATAATAAATAAATGTGAGTCAACTACCCCCTGTAGTTGACTCACATTTATTATTAATGTTAAGTACTAAAGCTTAGTGTTCAGTACTAACTTGTGGACATGAACTCACTGCTGGGTATTTTTCCAGTTCGTGCAGCACCGTGTGGTCGCAGTACTCGAAGACAAGGTGCAGCTTACGTTTTCTCCGGAACACTTCAATCAGGTTCACCAAGTTTGGATGCTTCAAATTCTGTACCGACGAAATATTATATAAACAACTTATTACATAAATAGCCTCACATCTGTTTGTCTGAAAGATTACCATTTTCATCACATTGCTTCTTCATGCACGTTGATTTAGAGGCATCTTAACCTGGATATACGAAGCTTCTGCTACTTGGTCAATAAAGGTCACAATGTTCTTTGGACTATAGGTAACCGTAGACACCTGTAAAGCAGGCTACTTACAACAATATGACAAAGCGTGAAAGCCAATATGCGCGAATATCGGTCAGAATGATAATCTGGCATATTGGTAACTTTTATTGTAGACGAATTAGCAGCCCACCGAATAGAAAGTTATATGGACTTTAGCGTATAGATGAACAATACCCGGTTTGTAGTAAAAGTGTCACGATGGACTTGGGCTTTACCAAAAGTTACGAATAGAGCTTATGATACTATGAGTTTCATACCGATGTCTTTATTTTAGCTGATAAATGACAATAGCCAATCTGAAAATATAGCTTGATAAATTTTTATGGTTATAAGTAACGGTCAGTAATCATCGCTATGACCTGTCAGAAAAGACACACAGAAGCCTTGTATATAAAAAATTCTCCATCAGCAAGAGAAAATACTGATGTAAGTCAAATTGACATATCTGGCGTCGTTTGTCGTAGCCTTACGTCATAATCGATATGACAAACGGCCAATCATTGTGGTTCTCATGCTCATTGCGAATGCACAAATCGATACTTGTGGCCTGTTTCTTTATTATTAGCCGTGACCTTGGTAAACTTGCAAAGGCTATAACTCAAAGGTCGAGGAAATGGTGGAATGCGATCGTTAAAGGAGATAAGTAGTAACTTCTATCGTGTCGTCAAAAAGTCTTGTTGATGCAGGTCACGAAAATACAATTTTTCACAAATTGGAAGCTATAAACCTTGAACTTTGCGTGAGAAATTAGGACCACCAAATATACTATCAAAGCGAGTTTAAATACCAATATATCACGCAGTGCTCTGAGTATATTCTTTTCTAACAGAGAAGTGTTGTGATTGGTGAAGATGATTACCAGTCTTCGATTTAACTCTTAACCATGAGATTGCCATTGCTGAACATATAGTCGTGCTAGCTCAAAGGTCCTAAAATTCGCGTTGACCCAGCATTTAGAGATATGCCAACCGACTAAAGAAATTCGTAAATTTAACCGAAGGATGTCCAACAAAGTCTTATGCAGTTTGTCTCTAGATAACATCATTCTGCTGTAATCATTATCACGTGTATTTGCCGTAGGATCCTCTCTTTCAATGTTGCGACTATTTAACCAAACTGACCTTGATGTCCGATTAAATCAATTCATTAGACATAACATTAATAAATAAGGAATTACCATTAATATAAAAGTTACTTTCTTACATAGATTTTTATACTTTGAATCCTTAGAAATGTAAGAATATGCTATACTAGTAAATAGTTGTACCGTGATGTAAAATAAAGTGGTATTGCGTGATAAGTATCAGGAATGAATGAATGAAAGTGTCAGAGTTCAAGTGGCTCTCACAATATGACATTGAACTTCACTTCCTCAACACCCTGTCGGTAATGGATTTTGGAATCAATCGTTAGGCGTTAGGCGTCCACATCAACCAAAGGTGAAAAATTATAAAAGGAGATGTGATGGAAGGTTCGATATACAGTAAAATCCTGCTCGTTTTAAAAGCTTGTGGCGAAATAACGGTACCTTGCTTTTTTACATGTTGAGTGCGTTAACAAAGCATTTCTCAATCTTCGTTCATAAAGCTGACAGCACAATGTCTCATTTTTACAAAGTTAGTGCGTAAAAATGCGGCATTCTATAACCCAGATGAAGAGGATATTTGATATACTGGATCTTCCCAATTCTTAACTGCAAATTGTTCCAACCAGCGCGGCGCTAGTAAATTAACTTCTGATTACATGGGATCTTAAAGTGAATGAAATATCGGTACTCGTCATCATATTACATAAATTTTCCCTTATTTACCTATATAATTTCCAGTCTAGCGTTATGGTCATTACCTTGAGCATCCGTATCTCTCTTAGCGCGATCTTTCTGATGAGGGGATCATCTTCGTTCTCGACAAACTTCTTGACGGCGACAATCTCGCCGGTATCCCGGTTACGGCACTTGTACACGAGCCCGTACGAGCCCTCGCCGAGCTTGGCGAGTTTCTCGTACCGCTCCATCGCGCGACTGCTCGCGCGGGATCTGAGGACAAGGATCTCGGATCACCATAAAGTACGCTGCACTAGACCAAAGGCATATAATAGCAACCCTGGATTAAAATGTCCTACTGTTGCACACTCAGTGTGAGAAGGGTCAGGCCATAGTCGTTGCCGACTGCCTAGTTCGGGTTGGCAATCTTTACATATCTTTGAGAACATTATGGCATAGGTACTCTCAGACATGCAGGTTTCCTCGCGATGTGTTCATTCACCGTTAAAGCGAGCGTTAGATAACTATTTAAAATGCAAATATTTTTTTTTAAATTCGACATGTACGCCTTGGTGTCGAACTCAAGACCTGTGCGTGGCAGTCTAACGATATCCCACTAAGCTATCGCTGCCAAAGGTACGCTGCACTAGACTGAAAGTACGCTGCACTGGGCAGGAGGTTCACATGCAAAAGGCATGCCGCAATAGGTATAACTCATAACAGCTATGTAATGAAAGTATAACAAACATATAGAAAGAAAGAGTTTTCTAAGAAGATGAGGAGATGTCGAATACTCATTAAACTGGCACAATTCAATAGCTTGGCTCCTCAAGTAATAAGGCTGGCACTTTTACCAGCCTTATTACTTAAGGCTTAATACTTATCATGACTGTTTTCTTGCAATAAATTTCTTGTAAAGATGTAAAGCCAAATTGCGAGTATCCTGAATTAACGTAGCTACGTCACAGCTCGCTAACCATACTGGACAGGATTAGCAATTTTTATTAAGCCCAATCACATAAAGCTCTCAACCAATCCAGTTATCGAAAATACAAAAAAAGCTATTCAAACAAAAGAAGACGATCATAAGAAAAATTACTTTTTAAATAGTCTGGTTGAGCTCGGATGCCGGCGTCCTAGCGTTGCTTGAGAGGTTAAAATGATAGAAAACCTATGCAGTTTGAGATGATGATTGTAAGTATATGTTTACAGTCCAATTAGGAAAAGGGCCGGTAAGTTTCATTTGAAATATTAGATATGCGGCAATATTGCGGTGTCATTACCTCTCTGCCGCTTTATAATGGAATTCTCGCATCTACACGAGACCAGGCCAGATTTTCAGCAGATACAACACTATATCTGGACCGTCATATTGTGTTATGGGCACACTAATATGACATTCACCATAATTTGTAATACTTTTTTAACGTCAACCCAACTCATTATAACTCACTTAAATCAGAAACAAAATTTGGCCGTCATACCAACCAACAGTTTACGGAACGTAGCCATGGAAAAACATAATTAACGCTTTTGTCCGAATATATAAAACTTTAAGCAGTTGTTAAAAACCAGTTAGTTAAAAAAATTTATAGCAAGCCAGTCGTCCATATTGATTTGTCGAGTTTCAGACTTGTTACAGTTGCCAGCTAGATATTATTAGAGTAGCTTATGCTTATTTATATAGTCTGCCGCAGGAGCGATGGCTCAGCGACAGCAGATGCTATTACAGTGCATGAGATCTCATGTTCGATGCCCGATCAAACTGTTAACGGGTTTTTAATTATATGCCATATACCAAGAGCTATATACCGTAATTTTTTGGATCCTAAATGGCATATACATTGAGGTATTTGAATTGTACCACTTGTTTCGATGATTCAGTACAGGCAAAATGCAACTAAGTCTTTCTGTTAAAAATCATGAATATAGAGATAGTATATACAGTAGTAGAGGGCAATAGATTCGGTCTTTAAAAATATACTTGGTTAATTGTAGAATAATTGTTGGTGAAAAATATTGCCACACTTTGCCATCAATATTATTGACCCATTATCTTCACGACTGTCCTGCCAGCAATGACTATCTTAAGGATCTCTTGGAAACACAAATCTGAAGAATAATACTGAAGGTTATTTTTGCCCAAAGACCCTTTTTACAGAGAACCGCGATCTTCCGTTTTTAAATACTCGTTCCGTTGCATTACTCCAGGTTACAGAAGAGTCTGTATGTTTTTAACATTCTTCTTTATACACAAAAAGAAGAAGGAACACGTTACCTTGCAGCCACAACATCGCGAGACACTATAGACTGATTTATTTCCCCTATCATGACGCAGCACTGTGAATTTAAACCTAACCCATGAAATGTATAATTTGTTTACGACCGACCCCACTATTGTCAATATACGAACATATTTTGTATTCAAATACAAAAATATGCGTATTTGTTAAATTTTTAATATTTTAGCTCAACATTTCTGGTTAATTGGTAATGATTAGAGAGAAAGAAACCATGACACTTCTACATATATTGATTTCAATAGAAAGTCTTGCAATTGTCAATACCTAGTTGTAAAGAAGGATTTATTTGACTTATCTGCTATTTAAAGCAGATAATATAAAGTAGTAAGTAAAAGTGTAGAAAATGCCAATGCTGTGGAATTTGATTCCCGGGTCAGGACAACAAAAAAGTTATAGTCTATTTCGTTGAATAATTTCTCATAAGCACACCGGACTTCGGAAGGCGATGGTGGAAACCTCTATGTCTCGACAAGCATGTAAAGTATTTGACTCAGTGCCTGATCTCTCCCAGGTTTGGTCAAATGGCCAACCTATAGGGCTATAAGAGTAAAGGAGTAGCGAGAGCACTTGCATTTACGCACAAATAATGTAGGTACTCTAAGATCTTCTGCGCAGGTCTCAGGCCGCCGTTAATTGACTGCGGAATCCTAACTAATTTGATAAATGCGAAACTTAGTTTTTACGCCTAAACTGCTCAGCCGATCATCATGAAATTATATACTTATACACGTTCTATACAGAGTACATTTGGACATAGTTTTGCAAACAAGAACCAACCCACATCTCGGGTGAAATTGAGTTACATACTTAAATTGACACCTGACAATATTATTTACCTCGTCAGAAAAGATCCTAGCCAAAATACCAACATACAAACAAGAAAATGGAAAAAACTACTGAACGGATTTTGATGAAATTCGGTATGGAGATAGCTGACACTCTGGATTACCACATAGGCTACTTCTTACCGCGGGTAACACTGCGGGGCGCGGCTAGTTTAAAATAATTTGACTACCTGAACAACCTAAACATATTTCTATAAAGAACCAACCCACAAAACAGTAATTTTGCAATAAGGAACCATTAGGTTTTTGACCTAAAACAAATATTAAATAAAAGAACATTCCAAAAAAAAATGATTCCCTATATGGCCAATAATACTACCCATAACAATGTTAAGTTGTTTATGTTAAATTGATAACCATTTCGTTTCTGCACACTTTTGAAACAAAAATCTAATTATCTCGAAAGTGACATTTTGTGGGTTGGTTCTTGTTTGCAAAACTATGTCCATTTGATTCAGAAAAAGTGTTCCCGAGGGATAAAAATTTATTAACAAAATCTATATTAAAGCAAGCGCAGACGAGGACAAAGTTTTTATTATATTATTTTAATAAATTTATCCCAAGTGCTGATAAAACACATCGATACGTTTGTGTTCAGTTTTACAATGTTTAAAGCCCTGCGACATAGTAAAAATACCTAGTATAAAAGCCATACCGCCACAACGGACGAGTGTAGTTTAAAAAATATATATATTAACAAGTTTGAGTAGAAAACATTCTACATAAACACGTGCCTTCTAGAAAATACCAGAGGGCAATAATGCCATCTATTACATTCTTAACTTGTTCAAGGACTGTACATAATTAAAATATACGGTGAATAACCAAATGAATTCTAGCTTCGTATCGCCTTACCTAGTCGTAGTTAATTATAGTTAATTGACGTGAAAAGCTTTTATACCTCTGCCATGAAATTCGTAATTTTATAATACTACACTAGTGATCCAACTATTAAAAAAAATTAAGGCAAGTTCAATGAAAATCGATAAGATCGCTCAGCGATAGCGGCCAAAATTTGACCAAACATATTATTGAAAATTTGAAGAAAACTGTTACTGTATTCCTAGAACGTCTTAATTCCATTAATAACAACATCCAATTAGTGTTCCTAGATGTACTTGTCATCAGGAATCCTGATCATACTTTAAGTCACACTGCGTATAGGAAAAAGACCCATACAAATAGGCACTTAAACGGTGAATCTCACCACCATCCTAAACAGTTAGCTACCGTGAGAATGTCATTGTTTCAGAGAGCCTACGGGATCTATGATAAGAAACACCTGGACGCCGAGCTTCAACATGTCAAGCAAGTACTGCAAGACAACAAGCTCCAAAAGCCGCGTCGCTGCCACAGATCCCGAGAAAAGCCAGCCAGCTATACTGCCTTATGTAAGGGGTGTCACTGACAAGATTGGCTACATCTTGAAGCGAGCTTTAATCAACACATACTTCAAGCTGCCAACGAAAAAAGTCAATTTTTACCATCCGTCAAGTGCCAAGTACCTTTACAAGATGCAGGGGTCTATAAAATAGATTGTGACTGCGGACTCTCATACATTGGTCAAACCAAGATAAGTCAAAGTCAAAGTCAAAAATCATTTATTCATTTAGGTCACAAAGTAACACTTATGAACGTCAAAATATATGGGTTAGTGAGTTTACTAAGTTACTGAAGCTACATTTAGGTTAGTTGCTAGGTTCAGGCAAAGGGATGAGCCTATGAGAAGAAACCTGCAAGAAACTCACGGCCACTCTTTTAAATTGCCAATTAAATATAATTTCAGTATTTTACAACTCAGATTAACAAGGTGTTGCAGCCATTATGCCATATACTACAGACTATAAAAAAACTAAAGATAAAAACAATAATAACTTAATAATATTATAGAGATTAAATAATTTGGGCTAAGGTATATGTTTTAATATAAATCTAAAATAGGCAGTAAGATGGCATGATGGCGCATACACTTACACTTTGTGACAATGCAAAGGCAGTCCGTGACTAAATGTGGTTGTGCATTTATATTCTTCAATAATAATCAAATTAAGAAACAATTTACTTGTTAACATCACAAATAATCACGAGGTACCTCTACATTACTAAATTGACTTAAAAGTAATACAGATCTTTAAATCCTGTATGCAACAAGCACCTAGTTCCATGAGTTTTTGTCATTTAAGTAGTCGTTGACTGAATAATAACCCTTCCGAATAAGTTGTATTTTAACGGCGCTTTTAAATTTAAGTAATGGTAAATTTATTATATTAGTAGGTAGTTTATTAAAAAAACGTATACCGAATCCCGCAAATGTATTGTGAACTTTATGTAAACGATGATATGGGCCTACTAACCTATACTTATTTCTAGTGTTTACGTTATGGATATCACTATTCTTATTATATAAGTGAATATTATGTTTAGTAAAAATAATGTTAGCAAATATATATTGCGACGCAACAGTAAGTATGCCTATTTCTTTAAATCGATCTTTCAGAGAAACTCGTGGTCCTAAATTATAAATGCTTCGTACTGCACGCTTTTGAAGAATAAAAATTGTCTCGATATCAGCTGCCTTGCCCCACAATAATATACCATAGGACATGACACTGTGAAAGTAACTGAAGTATACTAGTCTCGCGGTATCTACATCAGTAAGCTGTCTTACTTTCCGAACTGCATATGTGGCTGAGCTAAGTTTCCCTGCAAGACACGATATATGAGCGCCCCACTGTACTTTATGATCTAAAGTCAAACCTAGAAAAACTGTTGATTGTACGAAAGCAATAATTTCATTATTTAAATTTATATTTATGTTAGGACTCTTTACATTTGGCAAAGTAAACTTGATACATTTTGTTTTTTTAGAGTTTAGTAGTAAATTATTCGACGTAAACCAGTTCAGGATGTGCGCGAGCAAATCATTAACACTATTTAAATTTGTTGCTCTTCTGTCTACTTTAAATATAAGAGATGTGTCATCTACAAATAAAACAATGTCACACAAATCCTGGACGAAAAACGGCAAATCATTTACGTACACTAAAAACAGAAATGGTCCTAAAATTGAGCCCTGTGGTACGCCCATTGTGACTGGTAATCCAGGAGATCTACTTCCTTTGATATCAACGTATTGTAGTCTATTGCTTAGGTAGGAACCAAGTAAGTCAAGTGCAGTATCTCTGATGCCATAATGCCCGAGTTTTCGCAACAGCGTATGATGGTCAACGCAGTCAAAGGCTTTAGAGAGATCACAGAATACGCCAATAACATCTTGCGAATTTTCCCAGGCACTGAATACATGTCTTAAAAGCGTAACACCCGCATCTATAGTAGAACGGCCTTTTCTAAAACCATATTGAACTGCATGAAATAAATTATTTACACTAAAGTGGCTCTCTAATTACTGTAATATAATCTTCTCAAATATTTTACTAATAGCTGGTAATATTGAAATTGGCCTAAAATTACAAGGGTCACTTTTGCATCCATTTTTAAATAAAGGTATTATTTTACTACATTTCATTAAATTTGGAAAAATGCCCACTTCAATGCATCCATTGAATATTGCGGCTAGGTGTGGCGCTATATTAACAATAATACCTGCAACTAATTTTACAGAAATACCCCAGAAGTCGGCTGATTTTTTTGAATTGAGCGCCTTAAATACTTTTATTATATCATACGGATGTACACATTCAAAACTAAATTGTGTCTTGCACTCTTCCACGCTGCCCCTAACCAAGTATTGTGCTCGAGCTGGGCAAGACCTAAGGGTACTAGTTGTATTTAAAGGTATTTTTGTGAAGTAGTTATTGAATGTATCGGCTACTTCCAAATTATTTGAAACTACGCTGTTATTTACATTCAGTTCAAATTTATTATCACGCACCTTGCTGCGACCTGTTTCATTGTTAATAATGTTCCATGTAGTTTGAATTTTATTATTAGAATTTTCAATTTTAGTTTTTAAGTAAAGGGACGTGGCAGTGGCAAAAGTCTTTTTAAATAATTTTGAATAACTTTTAACATATTGAATAAAATTTGGATCGAAATTGTATTGTTTCATACCATATAATTCGTACAGTTTTGCTCTACTTCTATATATCCCAGATGTTGCCCAATCACAAAACTTAGCCTCAGCCTTCAGAGAAAGGTCCATATTGACAACTTTGGCACTTATGTTATTATTAAATTCCTTTAAGCGATTGGATGTCATCGGTCTACACGTGACCTTATTCTCTTTATGAATTGTACTCACAGGAAATACTACCTTTTGCCCACAGTGGTCAGATATCAGTTCACTCAATATGGCCCTATTAAGAAATTGGCAGTCGCAAAATACATTATCTTAGCAGGTCGCAGAATGTGAAGTGATCCTAGTGGGTTCAAAAAATAAATGCTTTAAGTTAAATGATCCAAATAAACTAATAAGTCTCAAAGAGAGAGCTGTCTGCTCAAGTAAATTAACATTAAAATCACCACACAGTGCTATATGCCTATTACTAAAACTCAAGCGTTTTAAAATATCCTCTATTACGGTTTCAAATACACTAAAGTCACTCTGCGGTGGTCGGTACACACAAACTATGAAATGTTGCTCTAATTCCACACAGGATAATTCTACAGTGCGCTCGATAGAAAGATTTACTATATCTTTACGTTCTTTACATTTTAGATTGTTACATACTAGAGAGTCACCATGTATAGAATTCTTTCTTACAAACGCACTTACAATTGAAAAATATTCTTCATTAAATATTAATTGATTAGGTTTTAACCAATGTTCCGTTATGCAACATATTTGAATGTTATGTTGTTTAAAAAATAAATCTAATTCTAACTCCTTGCCGGATAGACCCTGAATATTCTGATGAATTAGTCTAATACTGTGTGTCTGCCTATCCTTTGTCTCATCTAACAGTTTAAACTACTAGAAGTGTCAATATGAAAATTTGTAGTAGTAATACTACTATGTCCTAAAACCTTCACTACCCTACTGGTACCTGAGTCACTACATATATTAAATGCTAATAATTTAGCAAGTTGCTTTTTATAATAAAAAGATAGATATCTTGTATTGTATCTTTAGTTAATAAAAATTTACTAATAAACTTATTAGTGTCAAAGAATAAACTATAATTGTTGTAACATGTACTGTTGTAAAAAAGTAAATTAAGTTTTCAATGTTCCTATTTTGTTCATTTGTTAGTACATAGGAATATGGTAATGCACAAAGAATAAAGTTACACCCTACTCTATAATGTAATGATTCTATTACCTGTGTCAAATGAATTGCCTGTTATTTAGTGACAGATAAGCTGTCACCATAAAGAAATATGACTGTTGACTCTGCATTTAATTTTGTAGTTTTTAAGTTATCGATTAAAGAACTTAACCTAGCCCCAGGGGAACAAACATTTATGCAAGGCAACTCTGCATAAGCATAGGCACCCGCATATAATAACACATAGCTGATGTAAAACACCAACGCAGTGCTGTGTGTGAACATGTACACCACAGGGGACCAACCACTACCTGAGATTTGACAAACCACAGATTCTCGCTAAAGAACACCGATTCCTACCAAGGATGCTTCGCGAGGCTATTGAAATCAAAAAATCATCCTAATTTCAATAGAGAAGATAGTTGGAATGTACCACCAGCTTAGGATCCAGTAATTCAAACAGTCAAACCCAAGAAGAAGCAAACCACGGCTAGACTTTATGATACTTTGAGCTCATTCTGCGTAAATAGAAACACCAATGATTAAATTATGTTCGGGTAATTTGAAATAACTACACTGGAACATTGAGACAACTACCATCTTAGTCTCTCTGTGACCATGGCTGCTGAAAAGCAACCGAAACGTCGGGGAAAGTGTAAACCTAAATATAAATAGATTTAATAATTTTATAAGCTTAAAAATTAGTAAAATTCAATAGTGGTAGTAGTGTAAGTTTTAAAATTATGTAATACAGTGTTAAATAAACAACGCGATTGAATCCGTATAAATGAGTTTAATTTCAATGAATAACATTCGCGTAAACAGAAGACAATATTATGTATGAATTTTTATTTTTCCGCATGGTTTTTTTTAGTCTTTAATCAAAGTAATGGTTTAGTACAATATCTATGGTATAAAAGTAAAAACTATGTTAGAAAATTTAAATTTAATGCCGTTATCGTATCGTTATTGATTTAGTAAATTCTAAACAAAAAAATTAACTCGGGTGACAAACACAGGCGAAAAAGATACTGAACCGTTTTGTCTTCGACTATTTATATGGATATACTTTTATTAATTATATCTTTTTGCCGAATCTTATGAGTACTCCTCCGTGCAGCCAATTCTTAAAAGGAAATATAATTAATGTTTCTCTTCTCGTACCTCTGAAACCCCGGACGCCCCCCATATGGGGTCGGCAAGTTTGTACCCGTCAAACCCTGCTGACGCTATATGGGGTCAGCAGGGTAAAATAGACGGTCGCGCGCTCTAATGTTTTCTCTTTTTGTATTGAAGGGTCTGTATTTAAAGTCTTGTGTTGTATATCAATGTATTCGGAATGAACTGAGCTTTTCCAATGAACCACTTACCAACTGAATAGTATTTAGATAATATTGTTTTTGTTGTGTCACGTGACTTCGCGCCAAACGTTCGTTCGTCGATGTTATTTGTTCCGCTGTTTTCTGTAGTTTTTTGTAGGGCAAGTATGTATATAAGTGTAATACATTATTGAAAAGCTTATTTTTCTATTTTTAGAGACAATAAAAACAATACTGACTTACGTTATTTTTGTATAACAAACTGAAACCCAAAGTAACCTATTATCATTTATCAGTTTTCCCGCCCTTTTTGATATATTTTGTTGTTTTTTAGTACAGTATTATATCGTATTTCAGGTTTCAATCACTATAATAGTGTTATTTATTAGTGTTTCTATAAAAATATCTGAATACAACGCACAAGGTTACGACAAATATTTCGTAAAAAAATTTAAAATTTACTTCTGCCGCGCTCTAAATGTACTCGTCACGCATGTCAGTGCCACATTCAAATGTCAATATTTTAATTTTTTCTCACAGCCATATATAAATAATATTTCTTTAGAAACAAATATTTTTAATAACGAACAATTTGTACAGTTCTGCTTAGTTTATCCAGGCGTATAAACTAAAGTATACACGTCAATGCGATGATTCATTATACTTGTCGTATCTTACAATGTATATTTCTAAAAAACACAAACGATGTTATCATAACTTAGAGGTCAGAAACATAAACAGCGATAAGGCGTCTCAAGCAGCGCTCAAGTGGCGCGCGCGCGACGGTTTTCTAATTACCGGCTTTTGTTTATTGTTTACATTAAGCGCGCGGGGGGTCTCAAAGGATGTCACTACTAGCGTTCGAACGTAGTGGATTATAGTTTGCCCGCGAAGTCTTTTAAACAAGTACGTAGATTACACTATAAATGTAAATGACGACATATCTGCATTACAATAATAATTTATTATTGTAATGCAGATATGTCTCCAGCTTTACTTACGGATTTCGATGAATCTTGGCTTATTTGTCAGTACTTCAAGTTGAACCGTAATTTACCAAATTATAGAAACGCATCAAAATTCGTGAATATAATCCGAAAGACAGACTAATAAAAAATACTAATACAAGTAGGTAATTATTTTGGGTTCAAAACCCTACACATGTACGACTCCAATGATTTTTACAATTAAGTATATCTTTAATGTAGGTACAGCCTCTACGGGACATCCTAACAAAACATATTGCATTCTTTTAGGCACACTACCAGTCCTTATAGGCCGCACAGTCGCGGAGGAATTCTATGAGAGGGTTTAAGTTTTAATTTTCTTTTAATTTTTTATTTCTGGTTAAAACTTGTAAGTATACCTATAATATTTCTCTGCCGCAAAATAATAAAGTAAGGACTTGTTTATTATATTAGAAGAAAATATTTAATAATTGTCTTTGATTAGAAATACAGAAAAATATTGAACCGTATATTTAACATTTCATTTGCAACAGTTATCAAACTGCGAAATAAAGAGTAGTATATTTTACTAAACGTGTTGTGTCAAATAGGTCTATCAGACACCGGTTTGTGATTTGTGTGTGATTTTTTGACAACGTAAATAATTGTAAACCTAGTGTATCTTAGAATTCTATCTATATGAAGAAAAATCAATTGAAAAAAATCTACATACATATGACGGAGCATCACTTAACAACGACTCGACCGATTTAGCTGTTTTTTTTGTTGTGTTTGTAATTGTCTGGAAAAGGTTTGTTTGAACGGAAATTTGCGTTAAATCCGCAGGAAATGTCGAAAATTTTAATAGTATTTTATATGAAAATAAATTGATTGCCTTTTTGATATTGAATTTAATTACGTGAAATGTATTTTTGTATAGATTGGCAGTACAACGACTGTCGAGTCAGCTAATATATAATAATAATAACATTAGCCTTGTATTAAACTGTCTACTGCTGGGCAAGTGCCTCTTGTCAATGTGAGAAGAGTTAGGCCATAGCCCACCACGTTGACGCAGTGCGGGTTGACTGACTACACATATCTTCGAGAACATCATGGAGAACTCTCAGACATGCAGGTGTCCTCATTGTGAAAACTGCATTTAATTTGGTGCAGTAGCTTTTGCGTGACGTGCGTACAAACATATAGATTAATATAAATTAAAAAAATAAATGTTATGTCTTCTATTTTCCTTATAAAGACACCATATTTTCTTCAATATCTCTTACATACAGACATCGACCAGATATAATTTTATTATATGTATAAGTATAATTATATACGTATATATACCTACTCTGAAGGAAAACAGTGAAAACAGTTTACCTACATAAAAGACAATCGGCATTTCGAATCGCTATAACCAGTTTTTGTGAAGATAGTTTGAAAGTATACAAATTACAACAACTTCAATAATTACAGCTGTGATTGCCACGAATAGGTTAACTTAATGTCGAATAGTGTCCTACGACCATAAAAGCGTGGCTAATGTGTAGAACAATATGTGAAACGTGGCAGACCGAATGTTGTGCCGCAAATTAGAAAAGGTCCTAAATCCAGCAGTACCTAAGCTAAAATGAATAGATTACTTGATATTTTCAGGTAACATTAATATTTTTCAATACAATAATAATGCAATGCAGGGTAATATTAAACCTGCATAAATCCTTTGAAATTATGTTTAAATATATTTTGAATATAGTGCGAAAGATATAAATGATGAAAAATGAAGCCTGGAATTCTCTTATAAATATTTTTAAATTTTCGCTCATGCATTTTAATTAATAAAAAACCACAGAGCTTTTCTGTTAATGTTACAAGATCAGTATCTACATACCTACATATATACAGTAGGTACCTATCATTATTCCTTTTACTTTTCTTCCTTTACATTCTTTTCATTCGATTAACATAAAAGACCTAGAATGTTTTTTGTACGCAGAAATAATTTTAACTGCAGTTAAGCATTCACGAGTACCCAACCCTGCACTACATTCTGACATTTGTAGCGTGACCATTTTATCTGAGATAAGATTGTCATCGAAAATTCTGAATTAATTAAAATATAAAATATAGATTAGCAATTTTTACCGAAACATTTTCGTATTGATAATCACCGTAAAAGTACCTATGAAATTATTTTTATTTCTATGAGGTTTTGTCCACCAAAGTTAATTCTAATTTGAAACGAATAGCTACCATAATTCAATAAATGTAGTTATCCTGATATCAATATAACAAAATACAAATAAACAAACACTTATTTCAAAAGGAAATGTTTCACTTTTGTTTTAATAAAGGATGATAACAAAAACGACCTTGAGGAAAATCCTAAAGGTTGTTCCAAGTCGCACAGTCAAATCTGAGGTCAACAATGTCTCACAATCTAGTAGTAATATTACATAATATAAAAGTTTATTCACCGTCTCGGTAGCAGCGGCAGGTTGTTACCGAATAACCACAAACGTTTATCACCGAACCATCTCTCCATACAGGATGTCACGTTGTTCCACAGTTTGATTCTCGAACAATCCCACACTATAAACAAATCCTTCATTCGCGTATCCGAACGTTAAAAACCGCGAGCATTTCCCGCCAAAAAATCTGTCAAAATTTACGCGGTTCGGGAAAAAGGCGGAGCAATATTTAATTTTTTTTGTGTATGAGAACGAGTGGCCGGTAGGAATGCTGCAACGCTTTTAGTTGTGGTTCTAAGTAATATCGATCGATGTTTTGTTTACAGTTTGTGTCGGCCTGTGTACATGACAACCGCGGTGGTAGGGAGGAATGTAGGCTAGAGGATCGAAGTTTTTCTTTCTCTTGTGTAAGTGGCTTGGGTCAAAAACCTGGACAGAAATGTTTAGCAGGATTTGATTTAATTTTGTTGTAGTCGGTATACAATTTAATTATTTCAGTATTGAGTGAAAAATAACACTTAGAGAACATTTCTAAAGCCTCTTTACATTGACAACTCTCCTTGCTTCACTTCTCCTTGTTTTGTAGTGTTAGTAATACCTATATGATTATTGTTTACAATATGTAGTGTTATATTGGCTATTAATTAATATTTCATTATTAAGACATACTTAAACGTTGGTTTCCTTTTGTTTATATGTAGGTAGTTAATTTTATTTTTTTGCCACACGAAAGCCATCTACAACGAGAACAGCATTTATCATATCTGATATGGTTCAATTATACTGAGCTACAAGACTGCAAATCTTTCTGGACGGTCAATACTTTGGAAATAAAAGCAGAATTACCAACTTCAATAAGAGCAATGATGATTTTGGTTACAGGTATTACGAAAAGCTAGTCTTCATCCACTGCCAACATAGCCACCTCTGCCACCAGCCTCACATAAATTGATTTCTACCTGGACCGGAGCTGTTGGTGTTCCAGGCGACGCAACGTTTGCGGAGGGCGACATTAGGCGATAATTCTTATTGCAGTCTCTACAGACGCTAACTTTAAACTATTATTCCACATATGTGATAAAAAATGTTTAAAGTGTTTATAGAGAATGCTCAATAGACACACTTTTTAAATAATCTGTCAAGATAAACCGGTGGTTAATATAAGAGCCGTTTAGCGGGCATGTATCTCATCCATACAATGGATCGGCAAAAAAAGTTTGTTTGTCTGCGATTATACTGCTAGACCGCTTAACATCAGGCGCTTACCATCGCATTTCATTAAAAAAACTGATCAACAAGACCTTTAACCTCCTCCTAGATTGTTTTCGATATCCACTAAAGCTTGTCCTTCATACTACTTATTTTATTATATATTATATTACGATGGGGTTGGCAAACCTCATATACTTACCTACTAAAGGTTACAAATAATATAAGTTATAGGTTATATTATTGTTTTAAATACAACCAGATAAATATAGCTCCTACACTATATGAAAATAATACATAAAAATCTGTCACGAATACCATACGTTCTCTGCGGCAATTATCGATTTTAAGTACTTGTTAATTCACTCCTCATACGGGTAATTTGAATTTTATGAGGGTATTGGCAGTATAATATATCTACATCGAACTGCGACGATTAAATTGCATAGTTTTGTTTATACAACTAGAACGCTAGAAAAAATGCACTTCAGGCGAGTGGGAAACATGAGCTTCTGCCTAACTGCCAGACATGTTGAGATTGTTCATATACTGCCTTTTGCCCGTGCTTTAAAAGTTTAAACCACTGGAACAAAAAGGCGGTCTCAACATTACGATCTTAGCATCGGCTGCAAGTTTATAGTTGACTAGATGTGCCCGCGGTTTCACCCGCATTGACGATTACTGCGATTTTATTCCTCCTTAAATGAGCTATCCAATAATAATTTTTCTTTATTTCGGACCAGTAATTCCTGAGATTAGCGCGTTCAAACAAACAAACAAACTCTTCAGCTTTATAACATTAGTATAGATATTATGACTTGATGCTAAAATATCATTCGATTCTAAGAAAGAGCAACTTTTGTCGGATTATTATCTAGAAATAACAGAATTGATTCTAGAAAAATAATTATGTCCAGTAGACGGCGATAACATGGGACTTGAAACATAATTGACTAAATGAGGGTGCCATACGCCTCTACCGCAGCGGCGCCGGCGGTACCTTTATATACGGCTTAAAACCCGGCTAATCTTACAAAAATGCTCAACCCAAAACATATAATAACTTAATATTGACTTAACATAATTAAATCTTACTTTAGATTATGTCTTCATAATATTATTAGCTTTATTAGCTTTTATTTAGTGTTAGATTGCACCTAATTTTACGTCGCTAATGCATATATCAAAGGGAAATAAGACGCAGTACTATCACTGTGTATACTTAGAGTAGGAGTAAGAAAAGATGACTGTATGACGCGTACTGCGAAGCGAGAGCGTCTCTGCAGTCGGCCATCTGCCGCGCCAAGGGACGGGCGAAAAGTGAGATGTTGGAGGGTCTAGATCATGATCCCTGGGGCGCCTATGTGCTGTCCTACCCCCCGGGCTGAGCGTCATCAGTTACGTTGACGACACCCTCGTCACAGCCCGTAGGGGTACCCTCGAGGAGGCGGCCCGTTTGGCCACCGTAGGGGTTTCCCAGTTGGTCGGGCGTATCGGGGCGCTGGGTTTACGGGTGGCTATTAACAAGACGGACGCCCTGGTCTTTCATGGGCCTCGTTGCAGTCCACCCCGCGGCGTCTCGATAATGATGGGCTCGACGCGCATTCCCGTCCAGACCCACATGAAATATCTGGGCTTGGTGCTGGACGGAAGATGGCTTCGACGAGCATTTCAGACAGCTCGCCCCGAAGCTTCTCGGCACTGCGTCCGCCCTTGGGCGGCTATTGCCAAAATTGGATGGGCCCAGTGCTGGGCAGGGCGGCAGCATTAGACCCTTTCCTCCTGGCTAGTGCAGGTGTTGTCAGGGCACGGTTGCTTTGACAAATACCTGCACACGGTCGCTAGGAGGGAACCGAGTCCCGGAGTCCCGTCTGCCACCACTGCGATTGTGAGGAGGACACGGCGCAGCACACGCTCGAGCAATGTCCTGCTTGAGCGGTGCAGCGCCGTGAACTCATTGAGGTTGTGGGTGAAGATCTCTCGCTGCCGACCGTGATCAAAGCCATGGTCGACAGCGAGAGGAAGTGGCCAGCGGTCGCGTCCTTCTGCGAGGACGTCATCTCGCAGAAAGAGGCGGCGGAGCGGATCCGTGAAGACAATATCCTTGCGGATCCGAGCCGTCACCGGCGAACCGGGTGGTGCAGGCGCGCTTACGCGCGCCTATTCCGCCATAATGAAGGCCGCGGGCGGGCGAACGGGAATCTCCCGTCCGCCAGCCATTGAGTCGGTCCGACGCCCTATGTAGTGCCGAAGCGTCGCTGAGGAGTTGTAGACTGCTGGGTGGGTCGCTGAGGTAGTAATTTTTGCCAGCGGCCCATCCACTATACAATGCAGCGAGCGTGAACACCGAGGGGTTTTGGTCCGTAGGCCCGAAGTACGGGCGAGCCGGACATAACCCTCTCGCCTCCCCTTGTGGCGAGAGGGTATGTAACAGGTGCATTTCCACAGATAAATTAAATTTAAAATTTAAAACACCCCCGACACACTATTCATTTGATAACCCATATTGAAAAATTTTAATTTGTGAAAATATGTAATTTTGTGGTGACGGCCATCTTGGATTTGAAATTTATCATAGTGTATAGTATTCTACTAGTCAAGCCCTTTCATTTGATACCCAAATTGAGGGAGTTGTGAAAAATATGTAATCCGCCATCTTGTGGCGGCGGCCATCTTGGAACGATTTTTATCAAACGTAGCTAAGAACACTCCCGACTAATTCACCTTTCAAACAAAAAAACAAAATTAAAATCGGTTCATCCGTTCGGGAGCTACGATGCCACAGACAGACACACACACACACACACACACACACACACACACACACACACACACACACACACACACACACAAACACACACATCTTAGAAGATAAGATGTTAATTGATAAGTGTTTATAATTGTAAACATATCAGAGATATAAAAGAGCTGGGCCTTCTGTTACAAGTATTGTACGTATATACATATACGTACAATACTTGTAACAGATATACACACACACACACACACACACACACACACACACACACACACACACAGACACGTCAAACTTATAACACCCCGTCGTTTTTGCGTCGGGGGTTAAAAAAATAAAAATTAATAAAAAGGAGTAAGAAAAGATCACTAATTACAAACCACTAATAGGATTAATTGGTGTGTGTGTGTGTGTGAGAGAGAGTGTGTGAGTGGGTGTGTGTGTATGTGTGTATGTGTCCGAGTGCGTGTGCGTGTGCGTGTGTGTGCGCGCGTGTGTGTGTGCGTGTGCGTGCACGTGTGTGATACTGGTAAACATAAAACTTTAAAATAAGTTTCAGTTTTACCAATTACCTGTGCAGAGCGGCTGTTATAAGTGTTATAACAGATCACGCCTTTTCAATTATGGAGACTCCTTGGTATCAACCAAGAAGTTTCCATAATTGAAAAGGCGTATACTGTAAATAAACCGATTATCCGAAGGAAATTAAACAGAAAAATTACCTCATTTTGGCTCTTTAGGGCTCCTTAAAAAGCCTAATACTCATGGAACCTCTTAATCTGGCAAGTCTTAAAATACCACAAATAATTTAAAACCTATTGTGTCTGACCGCCGGTGTGCCACTGCGACGTAATTGGTATAAGGCCGAATGTTTATGTAACAATAAATACCTATTTCGTTACAGATAAACTATAATAGTAATAGTATATTATAATTGTCTTTTTTTAAGATAGAGATCTACTCAAATACTATACAAATAATATAACTAACTTAAAAATGCAATACAATATGTAGATACCTAATTTGAATATTTGTTTGTAATTTAAAACACTTTTTACACGCAAGGATTTTCGTTAATTACGACGCACGACCATTGACTTACGGTAATAGTCATAAAAATACGATTCTAAGTATTTTTTATGATGTTTGGGTGCAATGTTTAAAGGAAATATATAATTTTAATTTCCCTTCTGTTTCTTAATGTGTTTTCCTAGAAATTATGGTCACATTATAATAATGTGTTTGGTTTTATGAGATATTTTCTTGGTTTACTAACCATGACGATTATGGTATGTAAATATGCTATATAAACCTGAACCCCATTTTTATTTTTCATAGAATAAGTACTAGGGTAGCTCCATCCTATTTGAATTAACAAAATAACACTTATTATATAAGTATATACATATGTATTTAACAAATTACCGTCGGATATTCAAAAGCCTCCTATGTCAATGTTTAAAGAAAACTTAAAGAATTACTCCATAAAAGAATGATGTATTCTGTAAGTGAGTGGATCCAATGACAGTATTTTATAATATACAGACATTTCTTATTAATGTTGCTATTACAATTTATTTAAAATTGTTTAAATTTGCACACCAGATAATGTAGATACGCTCTGGACTATTTTGTTTGTTTTAAGATTTTCTGTACAACTCATGTTATTGTACAATAAATGATTATGATTTATGAACAAATACTAAGCTTTATAATATTCTACTGATAATTATTATAAAGCTGAAGTTTGTATGATGGAATACGTTAAATCCAGACACTGTTACACAACTATACCAATCCGAAAAATCTTCACAGCCCGATTATTGATGCTGCTTTATGGGTTATAATACATCATCATGCCACTACCGAAAGAAGTAAAGTTTTAATCATTAACATAATTTAATGTGGATGAACAACTTCCTAAGATAATTCCATTCTCATAATAACATAATACCTGCCGTTAGATCATGTCAGCATGTTATGTAGTTTTCCTGGTCTGGATAGCTATTAGGAAGCGTCTTAACCATAAACAATGGCTTTTAGATTGTTTATATGTCTGTTTATTTCGGCATCGCTACTAAACGGATCTTAAAGCATAATTACACGGAATATATATTAATATACATATAATAATCAAACGGCACAAGTACAAAAACATGGTAGTACATTGTTTTTGAGACTTTTGGGGTCGAAACTCTAAGATTATTTAGTCCTAATGCTTGTGCTCTCTATAGAGAAATAGCAAAAAAGTTGATCCACACCAGATTGGCAGCGGTATTGAACACGACTCCTATACCTGACGTCTCGGTACTGATGCCTGTGTCGAGCAAAGCGTTATTGGATTGTTCTGTCTAGAGATTCTTGGTAGCAGCACTTAGTTTGGAATTGTGCCTGATGGACTAGAATAGACTTTTAGCTTGACATGGAGCCTAAAAGAATAGCCAGCAAAACGTTTGCAATAACTCTACTTACATCTTTGGGGATTAGGGCGTGAAACAATATAGATATATACGAATATTAAGATCGGTAATAGACGTCCATTCTTAAAGTCACTTCAACTTCGTTAATATAAAGAAATAATAATATTTAAATAGTGAGTCTGAGTCACCGATTCCCCCCACATTCATGCGAGGGTGTTTTGAATTCCCACTTCAACCAAAGGGTTTTCGTGTATGTAAGTAGTCATTATAAAAATCGTGCTATTTAGTTGTAATTTGGAGCCCTTTAAACAAACAGAGAACGACTTATATCTACAGTTTTTTGCTATATATTTATAACAATGGCAGCCCGGTATCCAAACTGAACCGTGGGCATCTTGTGTCCAGCAGTGGGACAGTTCAGTAGACTCTTCTCTGTGTAGGAAAGGTTAGACCATAGTATACCACGCTGGTCATCCCCTCTCTCTACGACTAGTCCAGTTTATGACATAGCGTTCCTCTACACCAACCGTCCGGTTATAAAAGTGGGAACCGCTGTACCTTCCAGTGCCCGAGAGCACCTTCCGGGACCAATTACAGACAGGTCTTGTCTTGTCTTCTCCAGAGATCTGGTTCTCGTAAGCAAGCTACCTCATGCCCAAGGGGCACTAAGTCTATTCTCCAGATAGGTGCCAGAGCAATAAAGCCGATCACCACTCGCAACTCTGGGAGTTGCTAACGACAACCTCGCTGAAGCTGACGGAGAAGCCGCCTCCCATATGTCCGTACATGGTATGGTACCGGAGCTGTATATAACACGCTCATTTTCTGACGTACATCCATACGCCTACCCAAATAGGCCTACAAGCCGGGTATGACCCGAGTAACTCTAGCTATGACTCTTACTTTCTGAGCAGGCAAGCGCCCGAGATGCGTTGTGGCAGCGAAACCACGCACTAGCCGCGCATGTCCGACGCTCGAACGCCACGTGCTTGCCGAGCAACGAAGATGTCGTCCTCTGCGGCTAACCACATAGCCCCTGCGAGTCCAACCTCAATGTCAGGTACCGCGCTCTCTACTCAGCGGTCGATAGAACATGCCTTTCGAGGCGCAGTGGGCTTCCTGACCTCACAGTACCCTGGTCCTAAAGGGGAGACCTGTAGTTCTCCCCCCGAAACCTTATTTACTCGGGCCCTTATGGCCAGTATGGATCGGCAGACTTCACATATCTCCGAGAACATTATGGAGAACTTTCAGACATGCTGGTTGCCTCACGATGTTTTCTTTCGCCGTTAAAACAAGCGATAATTAACTAGTTAATTAAATTTTCGTAACTAGTAATACCTAAAAAAGAAAATGTTAGGACCCAGCACTTAAATATCCTGTCTGAACAAGCTTTTACCCGTCCTTTCAACCGCATGAATTCCTGCTTTCCTATAGTTAAGGAAAGCAGATCTGCAATAAAATAATCCTAAAATTCAATCCAGGTGGTACAACTGTGTGCCACATTTCATACTATTTCATTAAGCGTTTACCTACGCATGATCGAATATCAAACATCAGAACATCTTCATACACTTTCACATTTATTATATCAGTAGGATAGTGGACTATTGTCGTTAGGTACCCAGCAAACTAAAACGGACTATAGAATTGAGATCTATGTATATAATTAAAACAACTAAATGAGTAGCTAAGTAAAACAGCGATAGCCTAATGGAATATCGTTGGACCGCCACGCAGAGGTCTTGAGTTCGATGCTAAGGCACGCACCTCTGGTTTTTCTAAGTTATGTGTTTATTAATGCTTCAAAGATTGGCGTCATATAAATAACTTTTAAGAAGCGCCCTAACAGTTGCATAGTTTGCCTTTATAGACATACCTAATTAGCTACGCCATTCATTTATTACATAAGACGATTTTTACTAGTTTTTGATCTCCCTCCCCCCCCTAAATAAGAATAGGCCGACCCCTCCCCCTCTGTTTAATATTTATTACGTAAGAATCTAAAGGGAAAAATGAATAATATACGATTGGTTGATTTTGATGTTTATTTTTAAAAGTAAAAATTTTTAGGAACGTTTACAATCATGTTGGATGGAATCATTTTAATAATTTGGATATAATCAATTTTCATTTTCACAATATTTTCAGTCCAGGGGCTCAAAACTCACTCAGAAAGTGAATCTGCCACTGGAACATCTCTAATATCAGGTGTTACTTCTTCTCGGTCATTCTGGATTGTGACGTCATCGACGTCCATCCATTCTACATCAGCCCCAATGCGGCACAAAACTTCGTTGCCTCGCCTTGAAAATATGGCTGAAGCTTTTTTTTTCTACATTTGAGATATGCCCATAAGTTTTTTGTGAAGTTGCGTTGCCTTTTTTGATGCAAAGTATTTAGAGATACTATACAAATTCTATCTATTAGGTACCTAGTTATATTATTATTAACTTTGCGTATATTTGTGATCTTACGTAAGAACTATCAAAACTCCCTCCCATCCCTTTCTAAGAAAAATAAGACATGATCGACCCTCTCCCCCTCTAAATCTTCTTACGTAATAAATGAATGGCCCCTAGGCTCACTCACGTAGAGACCACATCGCATCGTCTGCCTGGTCAAATTAAAATGTTTGGTGTTCGATTTAGCATTAAATTACTATGAATTCCATGCGAAACCCAAAATCAATTACTTAATTCCAACTTAGGTCCTATTAAATATCTATAAACCTTATTTTACCTATTATTTACTTACCATGATTTGCTGTGACTCATCGGGAAACTTTATTATAATGATGCCGCTATCCCACGCTAGATGTCGCTAGCCGTATATACGTTTCTTTATAAACAATACTTACCATTTTCATGGCCCTAATTAAAACCTTAAAAGACTGCACATTAAATAAGTACCTTTTAAGTATTTAAAGTACATTTGTTTTGCAAGCATTTCGAAGTTTTACTATATGTCTAATACACAATATATTAGAGATTCGTTTATTTTTCTTAAACTAAGTGTATGTGGCAACCCTGGTTGCTGTACCCATACGCCATAGCGTAAGTACTTGACATAATAATAACATTTGACAATTGACAATGACAGATGACAGTTCAATCTGACACCGTGCGTGATGCGTGATGCGTCCTGCTTCTTCGTTTTCGTCCGTCGCACTATCTCTCATTACAATATTTACAACTGATTGTAGTCAATATCTAACTTGATTGTATGTTACAATCAATGAACAATGAAAGACTCTGTAAAATCCTAGGGAGCGGAAGAACATTGTGCAAATACGCTGACTTCGTTATGTGGTACATTTAATATATTGGACTGTTACTGTCAAGCATTGGTCCAGTTATTATTTATGTGTGTTTGATATGGCTCCAAAAAAGACCATTCAATCTCAAACTAGGGAAGTAATATGTAACGTAGTTAACTTTTTTGAATCGGAGAAGAACAGCAATGGATACCAATTTCATTATCAGCAGGTTCGTAAAAGAGCCGCTGCCGCGACAGGATACTGCGAGGGCACTATCGCCCGTATCAGAAGAGAAGGGCGAATTGCCGCGCAAAACAACACAAAAATAAAACGTCCCAAACGAAAACCGAATAGTACAACAAAATATGAAATAAAAGACTCACAATTACTAGCAATAAAACGTATTATTACAACTATGTACACAGAAAAGAAAGACGCGCCAACTTTGAAGCGAATATTAGCAGCCGCCAGAGAAAAATTAAACATGGATTTTGGTAGGGAGTTCTTAAGGAAAATTTTAATTCACAAATTGGGATTTAAATTTAAGAAATGTTTACATAACAAATCATTTTTGATTGAGAAACATGAGATAAGATTAAGCAGAGCTAAATGTTTGCATAGACTTCAACAGAATAGTGCTTTAGGTGCTCAAGCCAAGACAGTTGCCTATCTAGATGAGATATCATTACAGCAATCAGCCTACACAGAAAATACTGCAAATAAGGAAAGATATATAACACTTACTGGTGATGGTAGAATGGGTTTAATTCCAGAATCTAAATTATATATCGGTTCAAAACCACTTTTTATTGATTATAGTGAAATGAAAGCTGAAATGTATACAAAATGGCTTAGAGAAACATTACTACCATGTCTTCCGGAAAATTGCATTGTAATATTAGGCAACATACCGGACCACTGTATACGGTCCAACAAACCACCTAGCTCTAGTGCAAAGAGAGAAGAGCTAATAGAATGGTTGCAGCACCACAAAGTATCATTTGATGACAATTTATTACATGTTCAACTATATGAATTGGTAAAAACGCATCACGCTTCAATAGCATGTGTACTTGATAAAATATTAAAAGAATACAGCCATGAAGTATTTAGATTACCACCATACAGTAGTGATCTAAATCCTATTGAGCATATTTGTAATTTAGTAAAAGAAAAGGTCACCCAAGTGATATTATCAGAATCTGATATTGAATCGGCTACTATTGAAGCTATAGAAAACCTTACAAATGAAGACTGGGTCCGGGAATTAGCACACGTGAAATGCTTGGAATTGGAGTATTGGGAAAAGGAACAACAAACAGAACAAAGAATTGAACAACTCATTGTGACTACTGGGGCATTTGAATCTGATTCTAACTCTGACTCAAACCAGTCTGAGTGTAATAATTCTGACAGTGATGACTAAGACCAGCTTACTGTATAATGTTGATCTAATGAAATATTATCTATAACATACTACTATTATAGTATACGCTTACCTCAAAGGCCACATGAAATTGCTTCAAGCAAGATGGCTGGCTAGAATCGCTACTATTTCAGGTATTAATTGAATACAATCTAAAAATACATAAATGTGACATATTTCTTGAAGTTGCACTCTCAGCCATAACTAATTATTAATAGCTGATCTAATAGATACTATCAAAGTACTTATTGTATATTGTATAAACTAATGTTACACATTGAAGGTGAAATACAATTATGGTTCTGTTATTTTATGACTGGTATTTCATTACATTTAGTCCAACATAAGAGTTCAGACACAAGCTAAACTCTCATTTTCAAGTAAAGTAATGAAATGTGGCCTTTTTCCCAGCTTCTTGCAATTCTGTCATAAACAACTGTCAGTGTGTAAAGTGCTAAGCGTGGGTATGAAAATCAGGATGTTTTGTATCTATAAAGGTGGGTATTCATTATATTCGTGCACCGCGTTACTGCAACTGCCCAATAAAGGCGCTGTGCGTATTTCCGCATCGCGCAGCATGTCTGCTCCATATACGCCGCAGTTTTAAATAACGTTTGAACGAACTTGTCGAGAACCAGAGTTTGTAGTAAGTGCTATATAATATATAATGATACATTGTATTGCATATATGAATTCGGTACGATTCAGTACACTCCACATTGTATCATGAATTCATGATAGACTGCACAATTTATTCTACTGTTAGTTGACGAGCGCGATACGCAACACGTATACGTTGTCCACAAGCACACCGCGCTATGCTCGCTACGCTAGTTCGCTAAAAACCGAAACGACTCGAATTGCTTGCCGCAGACCGTGCAACGTTGCACACTCCATGTTTACAAAAGTATCAACCACTGGTAGCACTTGTAGGATCGCGGATATCTGTAGATGCGCGCACATAATAGATATCCACCTTAATAGTAACTACATAAATTATTAGGAAGTCAATTAGGTATGTACTTAAAGAGTATTTGAATTTCACTTTATTTTAATAGTATTATGTAATCAATAATACATGCTATTAGCAACACAAGCATGTATATGGAAGATGTGCTTGCCATTTGATGTGCCCTAAGTGTGGCAGCTCAGTGAACAGCAGACGTGAGCATGCGTAGTTGCGTAAAATATAATATCAACAAAATTCGTCTCGTTATTATTTATTTCTATACATAGTTAATTAGGCATATGATTATTAACATGAACTTGTAACTACGCTATTATTATTTTTAATGTATAAAAGATTTATATTTGTCTTTAGTACAAGTTTTAATAGCTCTTGATTATGTATACCTACTAATATTATAAAAACAAAAAATTCGATTTTATGTTTGTTTTTTACTCAAAAACTATGCAACCGATTTAAAAAATTCTTTCAGCATTAGAAAGCTTTGTTATCAGCGTGTAACATAGGCTATATTTTATTTTTAAAAAGTACTGTTACTATAATTAATAACCTAACCTACTTTTATGCGAGCGAAGCCGGGAGCCAAAGCTAGTGTTAAATAAAATGACATCTCCTCATGCATTTTCTGACAGCATTTAGCTGCAGTTGCAGATACTCAAAGTGATAACCTATGTGTCTACCTTCCTCTAAAGACTATGTTTGGTGCCATACAGTAGCTCTAGGATTCCCAACCATACTGCTGAAAACAGTATCATACTGTTTTTAGCTCGCTATTACTTTATACTGTATTTTTTCCAAAATACTGTTTTCATGACTGCTGGTATGAGCTATAAGTTCACATAAAAGACTAAAATAATATTTCAGTTCTTAATATTTCACCGACCTTAATTTACTTTATTTTTCCTACAAAATGTTGGGATCCCTAAGTGGCTCACTAAGTTATGTGGTCCCGAACTCGATTTGCTGATCAGGCAAAGTGCCGGTCAGGATATTTCTAAATGAAATTTTTTAATAGAAATGATGTTCAGTAATATAGCTCTGTATGTTGTAGGATTTCAATAATAGCCGAAATGATAGTGTTATGCGATTAATCTAAACAAATTACACGACATATTATGTTCAACGTAAACAAAAAATCTCGTACTAATGACACTATTAGCTTAATTAGAAGTGTTACAGCCACTCCTACCACTAACAAGTAAAAGTTATCTGAAATATTAATCACATGCTATCTCTCTCATGTTAGGTTAAAGAAGAGAGATGGCGAGACTTTTATCTTATAGATAAATTCTATCTGGAGGTGGTAGTACAAGCCCTTAAATAATTTAAATAAAGGTGATATAAGACTAAGCCCTTAGGGCTTGTACTACCATTCCAGATAGAATTTATTTGTAAGATAAAAATCTTGCCATCTCTCTTCTTTAACCTAACATGAGTGAGACAGCATGCGAATTATCTTCTGGATAACTTTTATTTGTTAGTTGTCGGACTGGTCATAGAATTCGTATTTTTATCGAAGTTAGCTTCAATAATTGTCTCACACTGGCGCCACTGCTTGCTGGGCGTTTCTGCATGTATCTTACGACACATGATGCAGTGTTTTTTTTATATAGATAGCTTTAGGAATAATTCCCGTGTCGCGAGGGATTTTACAAACATTTAAACAACGGACGCAATGAACACCCTGACTCGGAACAACCATTTGTGGATCACCCAAAGAGTTGTCCCGTGTGGGATTCGAACCCACAACACTCGGCGCAATGGCAGTTGCGAGGCAACCACTTTAATCATTATGCCATCTGTACAGTCTTATTTAGTTAATCTGATATGTGACCGGTGTGTTGGTGAAGAATAGGGTCACTTTCTAACGAAATATGAGTTATACAGATAAATACCAATCTAAGCTAAGATGCTATAAATGTAACGTGCCATTTTCTTTATTCATCTTGTAGCTAATTTGGCTGTTAACTTTGTACAGTTAATATTAAAATAGCGTAGTAACTCCTACTAAAACATTAAGTAAAAATATTGTTCTTAGATTTTATGTACCTATTTCATAAGAATTAAGCAGAGAAATATGAGACAGTCTAATTGTTACCCTTAAAGGAGTCTGCCCACTACACCGTCTTATGCCATGACCGTGCTAGGAACGTATCAGACACGAAAAGCAACATGATACGCCCTGCTATAGGAACTGCTGGTTGGTGACGGAACGGTCTAGTGGGCATAGTCTTATACATTTCCTTAAAAATAATATTTGTTGCTTGATACGTTCCTAGCACGGTGATGGTATGAGACGGGGTAGTGTGCAGACTTCTTTAAAATAAAAATCTTTATAGATGTAGCTTATTTTAAAACAATAAAAAAAAAAAACTTTTAAAAACAGAATGTTTATTTATTTATTTATTTATTTATTGGGGATTTCCAACAAAGAATATACACTACAGATTACACGGATAAAATCACTTAACTATAAGACAAGTGTAATCCTTCAGTTATAGGAAACCACAGCATGCAAATATATATATTTTTTAAACTAAGTTACCTAATTAAAACATATTGGATAGTTTACTTAAACACAAGACAATTTGGATATTTTATCTTAGATAAATTGTGGACTATAAACCTATACAATAAAATATAAGTTATATAATAATATAAACAATGTGAAACAATGACAAAACCCAAAAGTACATATAATAATTACAGATAACTTAACATTTAATAATTAAATATTCTGTCCAGACACTTCTTAAATTTGGTTAAGGGATCACAGATGTCAATTTCTGTTGCCTTTGACAGATTGTTATATTGCCTACAGAGCCTTGGTACCGCAGCATAATGACCTAGATTTGTATGGGAAGTTGGTACATCGAATAAACTATATGTATTCTTCCTAGGCAGTCGAGCGGGGATTCTTATGTGCAATGTGCTCAATAGCTGACTGCAGTCTATAGACCCGTTAAACATTTTGTGAAGGAAAAGACCGTCTAGTTTCTCCCTACGGCTCGCAAGTGATTGAATTTTATAGTGTTTCAGTCTTTCGGCGTAGCTAATGCATTTTTTAGCTATATGGTCTCCGTAACATAGGTGATATAAGAACCGCTTTTGAACATTTTCTAGACGTTTTCTGTAAACCTCGTAGTGTGGATTCCATATAATGGAACCGTACTCCAGTATCGGACGAACCAAGGTATTAAAAATTCTTATCTTTGTGGAGGAGTTCTTAAAGTCTCTACAGTTGCGAATAATAAAACCCAGCACTGAAACCTCGAGCAACAATGTCTAGTATATGCACATCGAACTTTAGTGTACAGTCTATTTGGACGCCTAAATCACGAATCACGGTTACGTTTCGTACTTGAGTGCCGTCGATGTAGTAAGCATTATTAGCTGCACGTTTATTTCGTGTAAATTGGACATAGAAACATTTATTTACATTTAATATCATTTTATTTTCTTTGCACCAATTCGTTAAGTTATGTATATCATCCTGTAATTTTCTTGGGTCGTCATCGCTTTGAACAGGCATCACAATCTTAAGGTCGTCGGCAAATAAGAAAAAACTTGAGTTTTTGAAACACTTGACAATGTCATTAATAAAGGCATTGAACAAAATTGGCCCAAGATGCGAGCCCTGCGGAATACCAGACGTTGCTACATAGTTGGAAGAACAGTAACCATTGACAACCACTTTCGATGTCCTATTTTCCAAGTATGACTCCAGCAACTTGAGCAAAGCACCGTCTATACCAAGATTACTCAATTTTGCAATAAGGCGACTGTGGTCCATTTTATCAAATGCCTTACTGAAGTCTGTGTAAATTGCGTCTACAGGTATACGTTTGTCGAGGTATTTTGATATCATGGATGTAAAACAAAGAAGATTTGTATTTGTGGACCTCGATTTTACAAAGCCGTGTTGATAATCCATTATATGTTTTTTTAAGTCCCATTCCAAACGTTTGCTTATAAGTTTCTCGAATATCTTGCCAAATGAGACCAGAATAGATATTGGTCTATAGTTCGTAATTAGATGCTTTTCTCCAGATTTAAATATAGGGATAACTAGAGCTTCTTTCCACTTCGTAGGGAATGTTCCTTCTAGCACAGATTTATTAAAAATGATTTTAAGTGGAGTAACTAGTGCCTTTGCACAGCGTTTTATAAAAACGGGCGGGATGCCGTCACAACCTGACCCCTTCGTTTCATCTAGTGACTTAAGACTACAATATATTTCTTCGTTATGAATCGCTGATGTTCCTATTGTGTTCTCTCTGTTACGGTTTGAGAGACTTGGACTACCCGATGGTGCATTAAAATTCGCAGCGAAGTTTTCTTTAAATAAGTTACATATATCTATACCGTTCGTAGCTACTTTATTTCTAAGATTCATTTGAGCTGGATATGTACTGCTAGTTTTTCTTTTACCCTTTATGAAAGACCAAAAAATCTTGGGATTTTTTGTAATGCCACTCTCTATTTTTGAAATATAGGTTTTATAACATGAAGTTCGAAGCATGTTGCAGTCGTCCCTTAACCTTTCAAAGGATATTAAATCCAGTGGGTTTTTATATTTTTTATAGCGAACATGGTATTTATACTTTTCTTTAAACAAACGAATGAGGTCTCGGTTGTACCATGGCGGGTATTTTTTAACATTTGACTGTTTTAACGGAATAGTAAGAAGTATAACGCGATGTAATATATCATAAAAGATGTTAAACTCGAAAACAAATATAGTCGGATAATTCATTCGTATTTATTGGTGGGTAACTGTTATCTTCCTCGACTTCTTTTCAATTATTTACCATTATGCTAAGGTAGCTTTTAATCCAGAAAAATTACAAGTGTCCTATTACTATGACGACGACAAACATTACAATCATAATCTTATTTATTTTAAAGTAAGTATATGCTTTCCTTCCTCATATAATGCCAATCTCAGCATTGTAAATCTGTTACTTGATCAAAGAAGTTTTATTTTACAAGCACCTCGCACCCTATAACGGATACTAAATTTCGCAGTCACGGTGCAACTACCAATGGATCATACATATTCTTGTTAAGTGCTAAATGAATCCTTGAAAAATAATCGCGGCAATGTGGCGATTTTAATTATAGTTCTGTCTTTGCAAGTCTATGATTTACCTAAGTTTATTTTAGAGGCGACAGGCAGCGCGAAATCTTTACATTTTGGTATACCCCCGGTATGGTGAACCCCCGATAATCCGACAAATGTTTTGCAGGGCGGTGTCGGACTATCAAATTTGTCGGATTAGAGAAAACTGCCACAGAGAACACGTACCGGATTTATCTTTTAATGTTCCTTGTAATCCTAAACATTACAAATGCAGGGGTCAGAATAGATAGTTTTTAAGTACCAAATGACGAAAAACTACCTGCGAAATCTTAACATGAATATGCCTTTTAAACCCGGAATTGGGGATCAATAAAAATTCTTTTCTCAAACTGCCGGGATTGATATTATTGTCTTTAAAACTATTTTTTCCTGTATTAAACACAAACTAAGTAGCGTTACATGTAACACGCCGGCAAATGGCGCTTGACGGAATTTTAGTACTCGTCGCCTGCCGGCTCGATAAAGTTTAATTATTTTCTATTTTATGTGCAAAAAGAGTAGAGAGATGGAAAAATGAAACAAACTTGACTCTAAGTATATATTTTTTTATTTAACAGTATCTACAAATCATTGAAATTAAATGAAATAAGAACAAATCAATCATAATCTATTTCATTATTAACATTATTAACACTGGTAGAAGCTAAAGGCTCATCGTCCACATCATTTACTAAAGAATTAAAATATATTATCATAATTTTCAATGTTTTCTTCTTTTGATCGGTTTCGATACGGGTGCAAGACCCATACGATATATAATTATATGATGACATATAAGTATATGATGAAAATGATCTTACAACGTCAACCGATATGAGCGGAGCAAATTTAAGCTGCTGCTGTTTCTTGGCTAGTTTCGCTAATATTTCTAACGACATAAGTCTGGATTCCGCCTCATAATTTGTTCAAGTTTTGTTTGTAGTGCATCATTTCCAGTTAAGAATTAATGACTGCTCTCACTTCGCCAAAAACTTCTAAAGCTTCTGTAATAGACAGGTTTTGCTTTTGCAAGTTTGCCAGGGCGAATTGAATGATTTTAAAGATTTCCTGTATATAAATCAATTGTGTTTGTAAATTTTTATTGTTTATTGCTCTTTTTGCTTTTCTAATACAAAGTGCACCCTGGCTGTTTAACATAGTAAATACGTCTTGTATTTAGTCAAAATATTTGGCATAGTAAAATGATGCCTCTAGCCACCCATCTTGTAATACAGGCTGTGGTAAATCTGATCTGTTCAGCGAGGCGGTGTAATAGTGTGTGTAAAGGCGTGAGCTAAACATGTAATGTGAACAAGTTTTGGAAATTTACTTTTTAAAATACGCCCAACTAACAACATGTATGCTACACTATCTGTACACATTATCAACACATAATTTACTCTAGATTCAATAGAATTGCCCCACATATTTTGAGAGTTTCTATAACAAATAGAGAAATTGTATTGCCATTTACTTTTTCTAATACTCTACAAGGTGTCAAGTCTGGCTTCTATGGTTTCAAAGGACTTAAAGTCCTGACCATTAAATGCACCATGTATCTACCTAATATATCTGTTGTCTCGCTTTAGGATACCCACAATGTGGTATTTCCTATTTTGGTATAGATTTCTTGAATTCTGTTTTGTAAATTTTATTCTAAATAAACTTGTTGCAGTAACGGTTCGTCAGGTACAGATCTGCCACTGCATTTGCAACATAAATATTTTGAAAAATACTTTTTCAATGCGGTGTTATTGACCTAAGACCGTATTTCGTGTAACATACTGTTACGTGCTGAGTTCGACGGATAAGAATACAAAACAATATTACCGACTAAAACACGTTTTATTCTAGTACACAATTAATTTTAACACACAACAAACACTATACTACACTTTTCCACTTTGACTGCTTCAATCTCCGTAGTATTGTCGCTTCCGTTCGCTTCGATGAACACTTGACCGCTTACGATAGTAAACTGACTCGGCGGTGCGCGTGCACTCTATTTATACGCGGGTAAAGCGCTTCTGGAGTTTTCCAGAAAACGTCACACACGGCACGCAACAGCGCGATGGTTCGAGAATGTGCCAGCGCTTTCTCCACTGAACTCGTACCGACAAATACGTAGTTCCGTAAATAGATGATGCTGTAATAAATTATTATTAGAAACCGCCGATTCTTCCCCACAGTGCCGACAGAGGGCATTAGCCGTAACAATACCTTATGTTACACGAAATTAAAAATTCAAATAAATCAAAATAGAAGTCTTTCATAAGTGATTTTCGAGTTCCTTTATGTGTAGCTCCATTAACATGCCGGTCTAAATTGCTTTATTTTGTAGCTTTTACAGAAGTTTCACACTTCATACAAAATATTGTTCCACTTGCATGGTCGTAGATTAAATCTGAATCTTCCCTTATAGTTGGGTGTTCCATGACGGCACTAACAAAATGGCGGAGATGCTGGCTTGTCGTGCAAATGGAATACCTACGTAAAATATAAAAGAATATCTTGAACACAAAGTATTTTAATTTAACAGCAGTTTAAGCGATGTAGCTAGGTCTAAAGAACTACTAGAAAGACTAGACTGAACTTTTATGTGGAATATACATTTAAATTGAAATTGAATATGTAATCGAGATTATGAAATTAATAAAATTAATTATTGAAACTCACCTTATCTGTAGGTTTCTTGAAACTAAATCCAAATACAGGAGAAATATCACGTGTGTTTAATTGTGCGATTTTAGTATTATTCACAACACAACTATCAAAATTTAAAAGACACAGTCCAATAAACATAGCCAGCATCGTCAAGTAACACAGATTCAATCCAAAAAACGTAAGCCAAGGTCAAATAGTTTAAAAATCCAACAGCGAAAATAAATGCACGCACACTCAACGCACCGAAGCAGACGAGTGAGCCAAAATGTATACCCCACCCTCCCTCCGAACCGATCATCCCCTTCGAGAAAGAAATAATATCTACGCGGCGTACACGCTGTGTTGAGCAGCAATAACTGCTCTCTGACTTACCGGGCAGGAACCAATCACTTTTATATATTTGTATAAATACATTATTTCTTAATTATGTTTTTTCGAATGAAAATAAATGTTTTGTGTCCAAAGAAGGTAAACAAATTTAGAATACTAAATCAATCCCGGGATTAAAAAAGGCATATCCATATTAAGATTTAGTAGTAGCATATTTGACGTCATTTGGTACATAAAAACTACCTATTCCGACCCCTGCAAATCAGCGATATGATTCTATAATTTGAACTACAACACGTCGAGCACAATATTATATTGGTGGCGCGTACACACGGCTACCCATCAAGTTAGACACCCTATATACGCATAACTACGCTTTATGTCGGCAAGGGACAGTGCATAGTGGTATCGATGTACGAGGGTGCGTTTTTAAGTTCGCGGAATGGAGGGTATGGAAGGTGGTGGGGGTGCTTGTTTAGTCACTAACGTGTTTAGCAACTAATAATCAGTATATATACCGAGTATTATCATAATGAGGTCATTAGTCTTTGAACTATCGTCCCTCAAGCAACTCAATCTGGAAGAAATTGTGAAGTATGGAGAAAATCGAGTTCCGCGCCGTTATAAAGTTCCTTACCAAGCAAGGAAAAAATGTTCAAACCATTTTGGAAGAGATGTCATCTGTATACGGGGACTCTTGTCCAGGAAAAACCATGGTATACAAGTGGCACAACCTCTTTAAGCAAGGCAGGGAATCAATTGAAGACGATTCCCGGCCTGGGCGGTCTGTTGAGGTCACCACTCCAGATCTTATCGAAAAAATCGAAAAATTAATATTGGAGGATGCACGTTTGAAGAAAAAACAAATCGCAGAGATGGTTGGAGTATCTGAAACGACCATTTTCAAGGTTCTCCATGATCATCTCGGCATGACAAAAGTCAGTGCAAGATGGGTGCCTAGAATGCTCACACCGCCTCAAAAACAGAAGCGCGTCGAGTGTTCGCGTGCGTTTTTGAGCCAGTGTAATGAAGACAAGGATGGTTTTTTGGAGCGAATTGTTACTGGGGATGAAACTTGGGTTCATCACTATGAACCTGAGTCTAAACAAGATTCCATGCAGTGGCATAAAAAGGGTACACCACCGCCTAAGAAATTCAAGGTGTCGCAATCGGCGGGAAAGCTCATGGCGACAGTTTTTTGGGACACAGAAGGAATTTTGTTGGTTGATTACAAAGAAAAAGGTGTTTCCATAACCGGAGAACACTACGCTTCAATTTTAGAGCAGTTAAAAGAGGCAATCAGAGAAAAAAGAAGAGGAAAATTGACCAAAGGTGTCCTGCTCTTGCACGACAATGCTCCTGTTCACAAGAGTCGAGTTGCGTTGGCTGCTTTGCACAAGGTGGGCTTCGATATCATTGATCACCCACCTTATAGCCCAGACTTGGCTCCCAGCGACTATTATCTCTTTCCAAATCTGAAAAAAGAGCTTCGAGGAAAGAAATTTTCAACCGATGAAGAAGTGAAGGATGCAGTTTCGGCGTATTTTTCAGAGAAAGACAAAACATTTTTTTATGAAGGTATTCATAAGTTAATTCATAGATCTGAGAAATGTATTAGGGTTTCAGGTGAATATATTGAAAAGGAAAAATAATTTTGTAATATTATTTCATCCCCTTCTATTCCATTCCGCGAACTTAAAAACGCACCCTCGTAATATAACGCTCTCTCGCACGATTCGCAGCGTTCAACTTATATAGTTCAAAGTCCAAACAGTCTAGGTCAAAGAGTATAAATATACTACGGAAAGCCTAGGTTGATGTGTCGCTGTGTGTACAAGTTACAACCTGTTCAATCATGCATTATATTAGTAAAGATTGGCCGATATAAATTTTATGTAGCGAGAGGCATGTCGGATTTCAGGGAGCGCCGGATAACACAAGGGCCGGATTTCCGGGGTCCACTATAATTATACTACACACTGTAGCCACAAAAAATATGCCTATGTATAGTTTCGACGATTGACAAGAGATGGCGCTGTACACAATCGCTCTTCGCCATACAAACCTGAATCACGCAAGTGAAGTTTACGCAGCTAGTAACTATATATTTAAACGCCTAACATCAACAGTAGAGCCGCGGCCTGCCAGGCACGGTCAGCCAGCCTGATCGGACGATCCTCTTTTTATGTTGGCGGGATATCGTACCACGTTTCTCCACACTATTGAGCTTTTCCATTTCAAGCGGCGAACATTACCACCGATAGCGGATGCTCCTCTCGAGGCCGGTTGAACTCTGGGTCCCAGGCAAGTCGGTAACCGGCCGACATACAAATTTTGGTGATGATGGCGAAGAGAATGAATGTTATTTGAGATCAACGCCTCTGCAGTGACCGGTGGCGCTGGTGCGTATTCTGGTAGCTGCTAGGCGGGGCTGCACGAGTTTAGGAATAAAGGTGTGCTTGTATCTTGGCCTTGGCCCTAGTTAACATCTTGCATCATGCTGATTGGTAATTATTTATTCAACCCGAGATTGCATTCAAACTTAAAAGTCATAAACTAGGTTAGTTTAGTAGTTCTAGCAGCATGTATGGAAATGTGACTTGTGGACAGCAAGAACCCTATAAAATGTAAGATTTAAATAAATACACAAAGGTAAAACATATCTTACTATTTATTATAAACTTTAAATATACAAATAATTAAATATTAAAGATTCTGATGAACACTTATTTACAATATGATTCTAATAGATTGTCTGTTATTAAAAGTAAGAAATAAAAATGGAATCACATAAGGAAATAGTTATACTGTTATGACAACAATTATTATTAATTAAATTCAACAATATCAACAACGGGTTCCATACAGCTAGGTGAACTGGGACCTGGGTCTTCATAATCAGTGGTACTGCCACTTTCAAACTCATACTCCGTTTCAGAATCAGATTCATTACCACCTACAGCTATAATCAACTGTTCAATTTCACGTTCCATCTGTAATTCTTTTCTCCAATATTCTTCTTCCAAACGTTTGACATGTGCTAGTTCTCTGACCCAGTCTGTATTTTTGAGCGAGTCAATAGCATCAGTGGTCAATGTTTCCATTTCAGTTTCTGATATGTCAGAATCAATTTCAGCCAGTCTTTTTTTAATTAAACTACACATATACTCTATAGGATTGAGATCATAGTTATATGGAGGCAATCGCAGAACTTCATGCCCATTTTCTTTTAATATTTCATCTATAACACATACTTTTGAGGGACAGTTAAGTTTGATTAACTCATATAGTTGTACCTTTAATAAATTGCTGTCAAATGGCACTTTGTGCTGCTGCAGCCATTTTTCTAGATCTTCTCTTTTTGAGGTGGAGCTGGGTGGTTTATTCATTTGCACACTGTGTGCTGGTGTGTTCCCTAGTACCACAATGGCATTATTAGGAAGATATGGTATTAAATTTGTATTGAGCCATGTTGTAAAAGTGTCAGCATCCATTTCACTATGGCTCTCATTAGTCTTAAGTTTTGTTTGTGATAGTAATTTTGTTTCAGGAATAAAACCCATTCGACCAGCACCATTCATCATAATGTATAACCTTTTTTTAGGTTTCTTTTTTTTTACATTATCTGCAGAACTAGGTAATTGTTGTAACCAGGTTTCATCTAAATAAACAACAGTTTTAGCATTTAGCCCTAATGCAGTATTCTGTTGTAGTCTGTGGAGATATTTAGCTCTTTGCAACCTTATGTCATGCTTTTCAATTAAAAATGATTTATTCTGACACCTCTTATATTTATATCCTAATTTCTTAATTATAATTCTTCTTAGATATTCTCTACTGAATTCAACTTTGAGTTGCTCTGTAGCAGAGTGCAGAATTGTGTTCAATGTTGGAGCTTGTTTTCTGTCTGTATATATATTTGATATTATATTTTTTATTGCTAATAGTTGAGAACAATCCAGCTCAAATTTGGCTGGACGATTTCTTCTCTTGTTGGCCGATATTTTTGTATTAGTCGCAACAGCGACGCGTCCCTGTTGCCTGATACGTGCGATGGAACGCTCACTGTAACCAGTAGCTGCTGCGGCGCGTTTCCCAACTTGATGGACGGTAAACAGAAAACCATTACAGTCTTTCTCAGATTGAAAGAAATTAATAACATTAAATATCACTTCTCTAGCCTGTGGATGTATGTGTTTTGTACTACGTTTCGTTGGAGCCATATTTAACAACAAATAACTTGATATTAACTAACATTTACAAGAAAAGCGCTATATCTATCTTGAGTGCAATGTTTACATTAGATAACCGTCTTCACAGTACCAAAACATTAGGGGTCAACCATATTATTAACAATATTTACAAATTACAGTAGCATCACAAAGTTACTGTCAGAGAGTTTAACATGAACACAGAATACAGTCATATGATAAATTCACCAGACAAAGCTTTAATTCACGATCTATAGGAATAAATAATACGCACAAATAAACATTAGGCACTCAAGATGCACTCTATAAACATTGCGACATTTTTGACAGTTGATTGGCGTCAATTAGTAAGACGGACTACTGTGCCAAAAGAAACATGACTATAATTCGAATTGAAGAAACCTAAACGCAAACATTCATTAATTCATCACTAAAGAAACATAGCAGTAAAGTCGTAGAAATGATTATTTTGCAGCAAAAGTAATGAAATATTCTAGCATTTTTCTTTGCAAGTTTATTCAGTAATTATATCACAGAAAATTCTGAATAACCTTAAGGAACGGAACGTATAAAGAACATAACTATAGGATATATAATTTTATTCGATGAACTTGCAACTCCATCTAGCTAAGAATAGCAGCGACTTGAAGTTTCTAGTTTTCTATTTAAAAAAGTAAAAGTTGTCTTTTGAAAACATATGGTTCTTACCTACCATACTTACGATATATCTGTTTATTTGCCTAATTTCACGTGAAATAACTAGTTACTACACAAAAATAGATAGTTCTGCAACAATAAGTTGGTAAACTCAGCGCTGCGTCTGCGTACGCTGCCGAAGATATTTCTCAATATGTTGCTGTACTCTATTATTTTAGTTTAAAATTAATACTTATATAGTGTATCTAGTGTACATACAGTCTCATGACTATATCGTCTAAGGTGTAGGCTGCAGAAATGCGAAAAGACATATTTTTTATTTCAATATCTTTGGCAGAGGACATTTCATAATATATCTCCCACATTTCGCCAACTATGATTTTTAGATACCATGTAATTGGTGGTGAGCCTATTGCCGTGTACCAGGCATATTTCTGGACTCTATGATGATACAAAAGTTTCCTAACAAGCAAATCCAATAACACTTTACCTGATCTGGTAATCGAACCCGAGATCACATGCACAGTAGTCACATCACTAGACAGTCAATTCTGTAGAAGAATATAATATACATACTGAAAATTACATTAAAAGGTTAACATGTAGATGTAGGAGATGCTATATCGCAGTATATTTAAATAAATAAATAAGTAATTTTCAGGTGTCGAATTTATTGCCATCTAGAGGACCTCCTAATATTAGTGCAGATATACATATAAGATTTGTATTTTTGTTTGTTGGTTTGTAATTAGTAACCTCAAAAACTACAAGCCCGATTTAAATTCTTTCACCATTCAAAAGCTACATTATCTAGGCACCATGTAGGCTTCACCTAGGCATCATGTAACGAGACACGGCAGCGGGGTGGTAATCAAATATTGTGGGAGACCGCTGTTACTAGAACTGCTTAATACAAAGACCTAATCACTACCCGGGAAATAAATCTTAAAATTATACTTTATTGGATTTTAATTATTACTATGTGGTCTTACTGCGTCAGTTCCGTGTTTTCATGGTCACCTAAATCTACGCGCGTTTGTCGGTTATATGATGTATATATATATATGACTTCCTTCCTGTTGTGCCGCCTATCGCTTATCTACGATTGCTAATCATATAAATGTATCTTAATTAATATGATGTGCTTAATTCATTAAAATAATACAAAGACCACGACGGAACAGGTAAAAAGAATATTTAAAGCAACTAATTGTTAAGGTAATTAAGACTTACTTTCTTGCTTGTTTACGAATAATTAGCGAGGAACATTAAAGGTGGCGAATATCGAATTTGGCAAACATTTTTATCTAAACGATAAGTATTTTCAGATATTAATGTATCGAAATTTTTTAAATAAAGGTTTGTGTCTGTGCGGTCGCTTTTTTTTTCAACATTAGCGCATATTTCAATCGATGGCTTTAACATTTTTGTTATTTTTAGAAATTGGACTTTTCCGACATAGAAATCTTATAAAACTATAATAAATCTAAAGAAGCTAATGTATGCCAGGCATAAGCTAGTCTACATTTGTATGTTGTAATATTGTAAAGAGATAATTGTTTATGCAACGAGTTAAGTCTGAAACTGCAAATCAGATTACAAAATACAAAATTTCTGCTATACTGTCCTTAATTAACGTGTATGTAAATGATGATTATGCATATCACTCGAGCAAAATCTCAGACATTTTTGTATATTTTATTTTTCATTTCCACTCTATCCGTATTACATTTTAGCAAGTAAATAGATATTAACCCACCAATTCTTGGAATGCCAGACAATAGAAAACCTATTGTCTGAACGCCAGTGTGCCACTGTAACTTAATAGGTTAATATATTCGTCTATTCTAGACACGGATATTTGCTAAATTTTTAGAAAGCTACCCTATCCTTTGGATGTTTAGACAGGGAAACGGATCCAACGTGAAGAGCCACTGTTAGTAATTGTACTCCAAAGTAGGAAGTAACATACACGCTAGCCCTGGCCACAACAGGCGCGGGACTGATGCTACATATGGAAGCTGATAAAATGGATATAGGTGTTTAATGGACACGTATAATGATAACTATAGATGGAAAATAGTATCCTAAACAAGCACCGATAGCCTAGTGGGAGTCCGTTGGAATGCCACGCAGAGATCAAGAGTTCGATTCCAACGCAAGCATTTCTGACTTTCCAAAGTTATATATTAATTAATTAATCGCACGCTTTAACGATGAAGAAACCTGCATGACAGAGTTCTCCTTTTTGAACACATGTAAAGTCTGCCAACCCGCACTTGGCCAGGCGTGGTTAAATATGGTCTATCCCTTTTCACACTAAGAAGAGATCCGTGCTCAGCAATTGGACAGTTTAATACAGGGCTGATATTATTATTTACTATCCAAATAATATCAATTCGGATGCGCAAACTGTGACTCGCCGTCTCACTAGAGGGCTCTTTATAGACGCCATATTATTATAACAATCTAACGACATAATTAACATAACTTCAGTTTGCGTAAACAATAATTTAAAAATCTTTGCCAATAAATTTATACACCGGTTTACACTAATAAGTGACCTTCGATTCTATACCAATTCACGATAGAATTTGCGCAAGTAATAGTGAATAGACAAAGAACCCGTTTTAAATTTTGTAATAATGCTAACTAGCTCATAACAGAAGACCCCAAAAGGTTTAATAAGTAGTTACACGGTGTAACGGAACCTAGTAACCACAACGGGAATTTATTTATGTTGAGTAAAATGAATATTCATTCATGAATAAAATAGTTAATTAGCAGTTAGCATTCGCTGGACGTAAAGCTACTTTATTAACGGTACCTATTTTTTATATTTCGAAGATAACAAAGAAATGAAAAAATCAATACACGACTTACATTATGACGGTACATTTGAGGGAGGTTATATTTGTTTACCGTAGCCAGCCATTGTCTTGTCTGTGGAGGTTTGTAGCACATATGTAAGTGTCACCCGCAAGCCTACGCTAGAACAAAAGTTACTAAGCAATGATATTATACATGGCAGACATTGATAAGTTTAGAACTCTCTGTATTCAGGTATTGTGTTCCTAATATTATGTACAGCGTTTTAAGAGCATAATGTATTGGATTTTTACAATATTTTTAACAAAAACATTATTTCTACTTTCTTATTAGAACTATTGTTATTACGTTTTAATTTCTTTTCTGATTTATCATGTATGTTTGTTTTTAATCGTAAGTGTTGTATACACCTGTAAAGCCATTTCACCTTGTACCATTCCCCAACTGTTTTAAATTATAATTGTATAGTTATGTGTCGATGGTGTAACTTTATATAAATAAATAATAAATAAAATAAAATTATATACAGAAAACAAGCAGATGAAATGTGGACTCAGGTTTCTGAGAAAATAGAAGAACGATTCACTTGGATCAAACGATCCAAGTGGATCGTTTTTCTATTGTTCTCAAAACTAAATCGGTTCAACAAAATTCCTTGCAAAACACTCAAAGCACCATTATTATTGTTTGCGCTATTGCGCTATATATTTATAAAATTTTAACTCAAGTACAGTTCTTAACCTATTAAGTCGCAGCTGCACACCGGCCACAATAGATTTTTAATTATGTTTGGTAAGTCAGTAACTATAATTCTTTTCTGCAAGACATACTTGGTCTTGCAGAAAAGAATAAATACATAGTTAGGTACTGTTTTTTTTGTCAATATTGTTACTACTATTCCCCACTAGGTGGCGTTACCTCAGATTTAACATTTTATTTTGTTGATATATATGTGGTATAATCTGAAACTGTAAAATCCTCGCACCTAGTATGGCAGTAAATTACTTAAAATACTACATACTAAAACGAAATACGAACTCTTTATTAATGTATTGAAACTGAAAAACCAGTAACCGGAAACGCCCGCTATTGAACATTATGCAGGGAACTAGCACCAGCTGTTTGGATCGCCTGTCTCGTTCGTACATAGTGAGATTCATTTGAAATCTACTAGTTCTTTCTCTTTCGTTATGCACTTACTAAGTTCATCTGTATCCGTTCAATCGACTGCGGAGCGAAGCTGTCATTCATTCATGACATTCATTACTGTCAAAATTTCTCGTATGAGAACACGTATTTAGCTCGATTTTTCAATCAATGATCATTGTTTTTGTTTGTGAACAGTATAATGTAATGATAACACATCGTCCGTCGCGTTCGCTCGCATCGTCGATATTTTAACGTGTTCGTGATTAACTTCATTGTGCAATACGCCCGGTGTACGTTTTGCGCACGTTATGAAATAAGTGAAACAGTACCTGACTTTATGGGATTTGCAAATTGTATTTTATAACAAGGTCGTGACTATTTCAGATAAAATAAATTGAGTTATATAGTGAACTAATGCGTACTCCCATCATTTCTAGTATATTTGAGTGTTGTAAATTATTTTTGTGACAGTGTGGGGTATACTACGGACAATGGGGTCTACGGGGCTAACGCTGGCAGATTTGCCAAATATTTTTATTATGATCGGCGCCCTAGTGGCGCTGTTTGTTATGTTAGTCATCTTGCTCAGGTAAGTTCAATTATTTATGATAAGAGACGCCACGAAATATTCCTTTATCACATTGTTATCTCACAGAAGGTGCTAGATAATTTCCTATTGTTATATACCCAAGCAAGCAAAGAATTTGTTATGAACTTGTCAATACAATTATAATTAAACTATACTAAATTATTGTAATATTTACTATCACATATATTATTGGATTAACATTTGAATTTTTTAACTAACTACCTACTAAGCAAAATCTTTATTTTTTGGGCCATTTATAAATAATAATTATGAATGATTATTTTTTAAATGTCTTTATTACATTAAAATTATTTTCATAATATCTATAGGTAAATGGTTATTACATTAAACTTTCCCTTGTCATATTATCTTCTGTCAGTCAATATTGGTCTGGTATTTTCAAGGAAAATAAATATTATCCCACAACAATATACCTATGCCTTCAGCTTGTCTCTAATGAAAGGAACAGTTTTCTATCAATTATCAAATAACATTATATATAATTATTTATGAAGAAATTAGTATTTTGTTGTCATCATTGGTAGAACTTAATTATCAGACTAGTGGTTTAAAAATCATCCTCCATTTTGAATTTATTTATTCCAGATTATTACATAGACATATTATTCAGTTTTGATGCAAATGTATTCTATAATTGTTTATATTATGTAAATAATTTGATCCTAAATTATTGTTTGATTTATGACATCATGTTGGTTTATTTTATTACATTATAAAAATAAATGGTATGTAATAAATGTAGTTACAATAACTATATTAATAAAAGTATACAAAATAATAAATGCTTATCAAAGTATTTTAACAATAACAATAAATAATATGAAATTATGTCATGGATTGAGATAAGGTACATATTGTGTATAAGATTAATTGGTTTTATGTAGTATACATAGAAACACAGTTACAAATATTAGCCTAACCCCACTGAGCTAGTAGAACCTTGGCTTTCAAAAATCTTTCATTCTGACAAACTGGCTTTATCCAGTAGTGTGCTGTATTATTATTTTTACCACAAAAAGTAAATACTTAACCAATATAACATTATATATACTAAATATTTCAAAATGAGAAGTAAGTTATTATAAAAAAAATGAAGAGAAGCTTCTACCATAATATTTTTTTGGATATACCTACCCATTTACTTTCTAATTCTATCAATTTAGTTTATAAATTACTAGTATTTTTATAAACCTATCCACCTAACCAAACATACCCATTTTACTTTTTCTTTTTTTATTTAAATTCATCTCAATTTGATTATGTGTACCTATTTGTTAGTCAATAGAATTTGCAACTTTAGTATATTTCTTAACTAACTTTAGTATATTGATGTTTATAAAAAATTTGCTGTTAGAGGAAGTAACAAATTACAGAAGTAATGCATGTGAATGTACATTAGCGGTGGGCGTTAAATCAACGAACTAGTTAAATCAACCATAGATCTGCTGTCAACCTATCAACGTTAACTGTTTATGAATCAACTAGTTGAATTCGTCAATGACAGTAATGAATTTAACTTGATAGGTACTTACGTTGAAAATAACATCATACATTGTAGTGACGGTCGAATTTGAACTCTAAGTTACGTAGGCAAGTTATTTTTGAAATACATAATTTTTTAAAGAAAACGATTATAAATTTAGTCAGTCCTAAGCCTGAAGAAAAGTATGAAGGGAAGTTCATCTAAATACAAGCATCAATCAAACGTTTTTCATTAATACATTTAATCAATTTGTTTATAAATAAACAATAAAATATCAAGTCAAATAAAAACGTTCAATTAATTAACAGTTTACGTTACAAGTTGACATTAGTAGCCAAATTTAACTAGTTGATCGACTAGTTGACGAACGTAATTCAACGTTAACATTACGTTAACGAAATAACCGTCAACCACCCATCGCTAATGTACATGCACATACAGTTTCATGCTTATATATCCATAAAAGACAGAAGAGCACAGAGAGAGAGAGAGAATATGTAGAGTTGTACTACACATACATTTACCATCTATGTTTTAAGATCCAAGTGTTAGCTATGTTGTTGTATACTGGACTATACACGCTGCACATAAAAATGTGTAGTACTATACTATATATATTATCATCTACCTACATCAACTACTACTATAAATGCCCACCAAAAAGCCAAATAATACTTTGCCCAAACCAAGAATTTACCTGAAAACACACAAATGTGTTGAAAACACCTCTTAAGTCTATATTATTTAAGTACATATTTCTAATATTTTTTTAAGAACTTTATTTTTAATAAATAATTTAGATTTGATCAGAAAAACAACTTTAATAATTACTATCTTCTCTAAAAACCTTATTATATAGATTATAGATAGAAAGTTTACTGATCATAAAGGCGTTATTCCATTAGGCAAGGTACTTGCATGCAAGTTGGAAATAATTGTACAAACCTCCATACAAGTTACAACTTGTATGGGGTAGTTTGAACTTGGGACCTGCAGATTGAACATGCAAACCATAGTTGCATGTTTCGAATTTCGAACAAGTGACATGTAACATGTAACATACATGATATAATTATACCTGTACAAATTATCAAAACCTAATGTTTGTTAGGTGGGCGCACGAGAAAATAATCATTTCATTGAGGGGCATGTCTTCCACCCATGATGGACTCAATTGTTGAACATCTCCACTTGTATGCAAGTGAAACCTGCATGCAATTTGCACACTCTCGAAAACATGTTTCCAATGCAAGCAACTTGTACGCAAATGTGACGTCATACTTGCATGCAAGAGTTGCCTAATGGAATCGCGCCTGAAGGACTGATTCATAGCATGATCACATTACTATTTGCAGATTGATCATCTCAATTAAGTTTCAGTTATGGTCAGTTCCTGTTACTATAGCTCAAAATGACTACAATACAACACTTATAAATTTGCCTCTGCCTGCAGCTGCTGTTTTTAATTAAGTTGATTGGACGTCTCATTTGCATCCTCTTTGTTCATGTTTATAAACCCCTTTGTGATACAATGCTTATTTATAGTGTGGAAGTTGTTTAAGAATGAAAATATAAACATAAATGTTTATTTTAACTGTATACATGGATAATAACATGCAGTGGTATGCAATGTATTAGTCTTCATTCAGCATTTTATAGTATGTAAACATAGCCATCATATCTGCATATCCAGTCATTAATTATCACATATAATTAACAATAATTTGCTCTACAGCAATAGGAGCTTAGATAATTCTTTTTCTTTCCCATGTTAATGCCTGTTTTTGGGGATTTTGATAGCCTGACTGTGTGCCATATCCAAGGATTATATATTATTGCATTTTTATCATTATATAAATGGTGTATCCTGACTATACACCATTTATATAAAGTTAAAAATTATTTAAGTGTTGGATAGCATATTTATTGAGGAAGGCTATAGGCTATATAACATCACGCTACAACCTACGGGGGCGCAGTAACCATAAACGCAAGTGAAACCGCGGGCACATCTAGTTGTTAATGTGCATAACTAGCTGACCCACGCAAATCTGTCTGGTTCACATAAGAGAATTTTGCCCGTCTTGCAACATTTTTCATTGATGCTCCGCTCCTACTGGTCGTAGCGTGATGTTATATAGCCTGTAGCCTTCCCTGATAAATGGACTATCCAACATTAAAAGAATTTTTCAATTCGAACCGGTAGTTCCTGAGATTAGCGCATTCAACCAAACAAACTCTTCAGCTTTATAATATTTGTATAGATTGACTAACAACTATGAATTACATTTTTATTTATATTATTAGTATGGATTCTTGGCGTAACATTGTAATATTAATAAATTCTTATTATATTAAATTTGTAATGCATACTGATTAAAAATGTAGAAATACACAATCATTGTTTGCTAATAGTTATGAAATGTAGTTGATTAGACAAATGTGAAGATTATAATAATGCAATATATTATATTACACAAAAGATAATATATAAAGTTCTTATTATAAATTATGTAGGTACCTATCTATTAACATATTTTTTTATGAGAATATGAACAGAGTAATAACTATTTTCACTCTATTCTTTCTATACACTAAACTTGATGCAATCCTCATATAATCCTAGAAGCTGTGGGATGTATACAATCTAACTCTAGAATGTGTTAGAGAACTAATACACAAGATGTGTCAGGACATAGTCTACCAGGCAGGCCCTATGCAAATATCTGAGAGTTCTTCATTCAAGTAAAAACATCGAGAAAATCGCATGTTTTCTTTCACTACTAAATCATTTGATAATTAACTAGCTCATTTGCGAAACTTAGATATGGTTGCCACGGGATTGAACTTGAGACTCTCGTGTGGCAGCCCAACAATTAACAATTGCCCCTAATCTCGCTGCATGTCTTTTATAACAGTAGATTTTACATCACTACATATTATAAAATAAAATCCCCCGGCACGTCTGTACGGAATAATCTCGAAAACTACTGAACGGATTTTAATGCAGTTTTCACCGACCGTTTCTCATGAAGACAGAGTGAGTCATGACGAATGTTTAGGTGTATAATCTGTTAAGGTTTTGTAGTGCCCCTGTGAAGCCGGGGTGGGTCGCTAGTAATGTATAGTTATTTTTTACATATTTCACATAAATCAGGGTCACAGATCAATGACTAAATACAATAAGGTAAGGTTTATTACTATAAGGTTTATTTTTATGTCTTAGGTACAATTGGACATAGTTTTGCAAACAAGAACCAACCCACATCTCGGGTGAAATTGAGTTACATACTTAAATTGACACCTGACAATATTATTTACCTCGTCAGAAAAGATCCTAGCCAAAATACCAACATACAAACAAGAAAATGAAAAAAACTACTGAACGGATTTTGATGAAATTCGGTATGGAGATAGCTGACACTCTGGATTACCACATAGGCTACTTCTTACCGCGGGTAACACTGCGGGGCGCGGCTAGTTTAAAATAATTTGACTACCTGAACAACCTAAACATATTTCTATAAAGAACCAACCCACAAAACAGTAATTTTGCAATAAGGAACCATTAGGTTTTTGACCTAAAACAAATATTAAATAAAAGAACATTCCAAAAAAAAATGATTCCCTATATGGCCAATAATACTACCCATAACAATGTTAAGTTGTTTATGGTAAATTGATAACCATTTCGTTTCTGCACACTTTTGAAACAAAAATCTAATTATCTCGAAAGTGACATTTTGTGGGTTGGTTCTTGTTTGCAAAACTATGTCCAATTGAGCTATTTAATAACTGCTCTTAAAATATGGTGATATGTAAGTGCTACTTTGTTTACTATGATGTTATATGCTCAGCAATATGGCTGCCATGACTGAAGTGCTGTTATTACTAGTCTGTAGTTTGTAGGTAAAATATATGAAGCAGGAGAAGTGAATAAAATATTCGAAACTTTAAGTTAATCGAATTATTCGAATAGTAGTATTCGTCTTTAGATTTTAAATCTTGTGTCGCAGGGGATTTTACACGCACACAATTAATAGTCATAAAGAGTCAGAACAATTAGTTGTAGAACACACAAATAATAAGCCCCGTGTGGGATTTGATCTCACAACATTCGCGCGGGGTCGGCGTCTCGGCGAGGCGAGAGGTTGACCGCTGCGTTATCCGTGCAATCAATTATTCGAATGCGTTAACCATTTGCAAGTACTTATAAGGCAACCATCGAGTCATGTTGTTCACGCGGACTGTTGTTATAGAAGCATACAAATGTTAGAAGAATGACATAAAGAAGTAAGATATATACCTAAATATAAACTGTGTCCCGTGATACAGGAGCTTCAAAGCCTATTACACTTGGCCAGACCCGAGAATCAAATTAACAAACCCGGACCCTATTACACTTTTATCACGTCAACTACAAGGCAGTTCTTATAGATAGGTACCATATAATATTTGTAAATCAAAGTTTATAAAGTTGGTCAATTGTCCACATTTGTGCGACTTCCATGGTAGGTACATGCCACCTATTTGTTCTTAGTTTTCGTGTATGTATGTATTATGCGGTTAAAACCATGCGCTAATAGAAAAATAGTATTATTTTAATATATTGTACAATGGTGCGGTTACCTGTGACTGCGTATTGTACATATTTCCTATTGTATTGCTGCACACCATTCAGTTTTGGTTTTCCTATTTCTTTTATCGTTGTGTGTTTTACTTGAGTAACTAAACACCCGTGGTCATGTGTGACTATTTCTATGACTGGAAACAAATAAATTGATAAAAGGTTGTAGGTAACTTTAATGTTCATAGTAAAATTATAACTTTGCAACCAAAAATTTGTATATTTTTAAAAAGAAATCAGTGGCTCTTGGCATGCTCTTGAATCAAGGGATTGTTCCAAGTTCGAATTATTATATTGATACACATATGACTGATCTTGTTTTCTCGTATTCGATTCTCGAGTTGGTTAATGTTACTGATTTCTAACCTCAAACTCTTATTAACAACACAGAACTTTTATTTTGTTTCCTGTTATAACGTTATTATAATCAGTATACTGCGTAGGACGATCATTATGCGCTATATGGTAAGGCGCATAACAATTATTATGTTCTAAAATATACGGAACAGCGCGGAGGCTGTGTCCAATAACTTCCGCACTTGATGTCGTAGAGTCGTTTATGTAGCCTCCAGACATTTTTCAGAATAAACTTATTTGGTAAAATCGTAGGTGTGGCTTTATTTAGGTGACTAAAGTTTGAATTTTTAATACTGCTGCAAAGTTAAAGCTTTGTATAGAGGGCTCTGTTACAGATGTAAAACACTGCATTTTAGGGAATATCATACCTATTCTTTTGATTTTTAAACAGTTATGTCTCTTAACCTGGGATCAAGACTTTAAAAACGTACTATTAACCTTTTAACTGTCTTTTTTTACGTTGGTGAAATATTACGGTGTACTTCGACAAAACCGACGGCGCTGCGCGAATCACTTGCACATGCGGTCGCGATCCCGCCGAGGTTTCGGCCCGCCGCGCCGTATGAAACGGCAAGCCACTACACAACCTTTTAACCGCCTAAGTCGGATTTATTACACAAATATTTTCTCTATTTAATCACGTTAAATTTTATCCAAATTTATGTTTTCCAAGTTATATGCTAAACATTATTTACAGTGTTATTTACTGCCTTTCATAATTAGACTCGAATCGTCGACTGCCAGGTTGTTTCAAATCGGCTAGACCCCTTGGCGCTGCGTAGAGATGTGATTCTATCGCTTTTACTATGGAGAGTGCTCAGAGGAATTGTTCGGACTGATCCCTGCCGCCTCTTTTTGCCATCGTCCTACGCGACAGAATTTCCATCCCCATCATTTTGATGGTTGGCAGTCCATAACTGTGCGATTTCCCCGAAAATTTTCTGCCTCGCACAACTATACTGTGGAATTAACTGTCGCCTACGGTATTACCGGACCAATATGACTTACAAACCTTTAAGAAAAGAGCGTAGGTACTCCTTTTTAAAAGGCCGGCATCGCATTTGTAACTCCTCTGGTGTTGCGGGTGTCCATGGGCGGCGGTAATCGCCTCAACTCATAAAAAAAAATTATATTTGTACCACAAAGTTCATGTTTCCTAGTAGATTTTACCTGGGCGCTGGGGAGACGGCAACTGATATAAAATTTCAAATTTTTGACTCGATAAAATCATTTGAAAATCACATAATTATACTAAAATAATTGTACGATGTGGGCTTCGAACCCGCGGGAGAGGTGTTTAAAAAGTATGATGGACAAACCAAGATGTGAACAGGCCGCCTGAAATAACATCCAAATACAAAATTAGAAGCTTTTATACATATAAGGCGTGTCAAGGTCGTTCTAACATTTAAAAGCTTTCTGAATATGTCTCACGTGTGGGACGAGTAGCTATAATTAGAATCAATTAGTCTTTACAGAAATAATAAAAATGTCCATAGCGATATCGTCAAAAAAACTTATTTCTACCCGCAGCTTCGCCCGCGTGAACTTCACGGTAACACATATCTGGAGAAAACGTAGCCTATGTCCTTCCCCTAGATACAATCTATCTCCTTGCCAAATTTCATCGAAATCGTTTCAGTGGTTTAGCTTCAAAAGTGTAACAGATAGTTGCTATCGCATTTATTAGTATGGATCGTCTATATTCTATACGATGACGCTATGTCTGCGTTTAAACATAACTAATACACAATATTTTCCGGTCGCACGTTTACCTACATATATAACATGTCACAGATATAACGCACAACCTCGAACATCCCTATTAGATTATTAAATCGTAATAATAATATAATCATTAAAATGTTATTTTAATGTACTTAAATATATTAATTTAACGAATTAGTTCTTATTGTGATCGGATAGTATGGGTATATTACAATAAATCTAACATTATTGCCTTGAATTATGATACATTTTCGTTTATTACAGCTGTTTAATAAATGGGTGACTAATTTAATTCGTTTTAATTATTTTAGGAATAAAATATTACCTATTTTCAAATTACAAACTACTTTCAGGATGTGTGTTTATTATTATCGCTAATTATCGCTTGCTTTAACAGTGAAGGTAAACATCGTGAGGAATCCTACATATCTAAGAGTTTTCAATAATGATTGTTCTCAAAGATATGTGAAGTCTGCCAACCCGCACTGGGCCAGCGTAGTAAACTGTGGCCTAACCCTCCTCACACTGAGAAGAAGCCCGTGCCCAGCTGTGAGACAGTTTTTACCTATACTTTTTACATCAATAGTGCAATGGGTATCAAAACCAACACGTTAGGAATGAAAGTTTGAAGGGCCAGAGCGAGCGATGGCATTTCGAAACAGTAGTTTTACACCTACCATGACGTGGCGATCCAGGCGATCTTCCATACTCTTACTCTTTATATGTTCTAAGCCTAACCTGAATAAAACTAACTATATTATAATCACGGCCTTTTAGACTTGTTTAAAATTGAAATCGTTAATTCAAATTCGATAATAATAATAGCGACCAATCGACGATATTTCCCACGAGGCCCTTCCCAACGTATTAATTCTTAATCTAATCAATATTACTTTGATAATACGTATAAAGGAGTCTGCCCACTACCCCGTCTCATACCATGACCGTGCTAGGAACGTGACAGGCAAAAAAATATTCTTTGTAAGGATATGTATAAGACTATGTCCACTAGACCGTTCCGTCGCCGACCAGCAGTTCCTATAGCAGGGCGTATCGTGTTGGTTTTCGTGTCTGATACGTTCCTAGCACGGTCATGGTATGAGACGGTGTAGTGGGCAGACTTCTTAATACGACGATACGTATGTCAAAGATTAACAACAATAATTAAAGAATTTTAGAATTTCATATTCATAGTGGGCCTAAGATAGTCTCAAATTTTTTTAAGTGAAGGTAGTTATTTTAAAGTGCCTAATATTTTGAAGTTAAACAACTTTATTTGGATTTTATCGCGTTGTTTATTTTTTCATAAAACACTATTTTTACATAATTTTGAAACTTTGAAGTACTATTGGTAAACACTTTTACTAGTTACTGTTTACTTCTATTTAAGCTATTTAAACTATAAAAACTATTTAGATTTAGATCTAATTTTAAACTGGTCCCTTCGTGAACATGGCTGCTGAAAAGCAACCGAAACGTCAGGTGCGGTAGATATCGGATAGAGCGTTAAAACTATATAAATAAAATTATTGTTATTTTTTTTCTGTTATATATAACTGTCTTATGAAAGTGAATGAAGCAAGAGAAGTATCTCAGGATCGTAGCAAATGGGAATCCGTAGTCTCTGCCTACCCCTCTGGGAAACAGGCAGGAATCTATGTATGTATATATAACTGTTATAAGTTATAATTATAACTTATACTAGACGGAAATGCCGCTTCCAAATCTAAGAAAAATCAATAATTTAGAAAAATAATTACTTATAATATTTTATTATCATTGATATTAGTGATTTTTGACTTTGACTTTAGTGCTTGGCCAATATAACACTACATTGCTAGATATGGCACATTGTTGCACCTAGCTGCAAACTTTATTATAATAAAATGGTGTTCGGTATGAAATATTAAAACTCATTTATTTATTTTATTTTATTCAGTAGGTACAAAAACAGATAACAGATTAGCATATTACAAATAATTCTCTTAATAGTACACAATGAGTAAATCTGACATCCAGTTACATTTGTACACAACATTTGCAATATACAGTACATACGTGTAAGTTTACATTAGCTTAAACTTTTAAATAACTAACACAAGAATACAAAAAAAAAAGATGATTCATGATTTTATAAATAAAAACAAGTTTGTTAAAATAGTATCTAGTATATGAGGATTTATTTAATAAGCATCATGCTAAGTAGAATATAATAGGTAGAATGTAAATTAGGACCGAGAAAAAGGACGATCCCTGAAGCAGAATTTGAACCTGAAATCTTCATCGCTCAGTCGCAGATTGTCTACTTCGCAAAATGTCTACAAGACGCAAAATATCCCTTTCAGTTACAATTTTTACCCGACTACGGCGAAGCCAAAAGGAAGTAAAGATTTTGCCAGTCTGTGTATGTATGTTTGTATGTTCCACCATAGCGCCTAAACTACTGAACCGATTTTAATGAATAAAGTGTCAATAGATTCGTAATAATGGCCCGGGTGATAGGCTATATAAATTTTACGAAAAGTATTAAAAAAATACTTTAAAAGCGATAACCTGACTACGTAAAAAAAGGGGTTTAAAAAGGACGGAAGAAGAAAATAATTTAGAAAGAAATCCAGAAATGCATAGGTACAAAAATGGTCAAGGTAGAGCGGGTTATGTGGGTGCCAGGAACACCTCCATTAAACAGACAGGGTACTGGGTAGGTATGCAGTGGGTGTGACCACGGGTCTGCCTTGACCATTTTTGCACCAACGGGATAAAGGTTTGTGTGATCCACCAATGGTTGTTCTTAGTCTGGGCGTTTTTGTGTCCGTTGTTTGAATGTTTGTAAAGTCAGTCCCCCGCGACACAAGATTTATGCTTAGTGCGGGTGGAAGTTGTCTTTTTAAAGTTAGTCGCAATTCCGTTTGTTAACCTCTGAGTCTTCTTCGAAGAGGTTAATGAAAACACTATGTGGGTCTGTGTGTCTGTCTGTTAGCGACAGGCATAGCTCCGGAATCACTGGACCGATTGACTTGTAACTTGGTGTGCAGACACCTTGGGGTCATCCCTCGGTCGATTTTGAATATGGACCTGTGGGTTAAAAGACCCCCGAGATATAGGGGTCACGAGGTCATAAAGTCAGGGGATATCCACCAACAGAGTGATGGAAAAAAAAAGGTCACATGAAGACGGAAGAAGTTGAATCCTGGGTTTTTACACCCTTCTCGTTATTTATACTATTTGAAAGCACTACAAACATTTTTGTAAAATTCCTACTCATTAAGAATCCGTTTCTAAAATTTCTCTGTCATAATTATCTATACAGATTAGATCCTTTTGCCTGGATGCTTATAACTTTTGCAATTGCCTATACACGGGCTTATAATGCTCGGATGGCGTAGTGTTCTAAGTGGTCGTATCGCCGCTATCAATGCGCCGAGTGTTCTGGGTTCAAATCCCACACGGGACAAAAATTTGTGTGATCCACAAATGGTTGTTCCGAGTCTGGGTGTTCTTTGTGTCCGTTGTTTGAATGTTTGTAAAGTCCCCCGCGACACAGGATTTATTCCTAGTGCTAGAGTTGACTTTTTAAAAGTAAGTAAGTAAGCATATTTTTCTAGATGTCGTTATGAATTTAATGACTGATGTAATTTTAATTCGCCTTATTATGATGCAACAAGATTTGTCAGTCAACCAGTCTTACAGGTGATTAACACAAAAAATTATAATAAATTATTCTTATCTATTTTTTGGAGTAAAATATATGCAAATGTACATAAATAATACTTACGGTGTCATTTACTTAATCATTTGCATGTTTTTTGATTATTAATAAAGTCTTAATGGTAATTTTGTTTTTGTGTGTTACCGATGCTGGTCTTGTACCTACATGAAGAAAATCATATATTTTGTTTAATTTGTTTTTTAATTGGTTATTTAATGCTGAGACGTAAATTAATAAAGATTTTTTATTTTGTGTGTCGTTTATTGAATACAAAATTAGACGACGAACTGCTACTTAAAATTCAATGGCAGAAATATGCCGACGTAGGAATTGAACTTGCTATCTGATATTATCTAAATTTGTCTGCTCGGATGTCGTAGTGATTTAAGTGGTCGCCTCGCCACTGCCACTATGCCGGGTGTTGTGGGTTCGAATCCCATACGGGACAAAATGTGTGATCTACAAATGGTTGTTCCGAAGCTGGATGTTCTTTGGTCCGTTGTTTGGATGTTTGTAAAGTTCCTCTTCGATACAGGATTATCTTTTTAATAGAGTAAAAGAGAAAACGACTCTCACCGTTGCTCTGACGATAGAAAGAAAGAAAGAAAAGTAATTTATTAGACACACCAATAAAAACACAACATATCAACATGGTAACAGTACAATCGTTTACTATTTCTAATAAGTAAACCAAACAATAAGAAAAACAAACAAAATACATTTAGAAAATGTTGTGCAGTGTGTCCAAAACGTTCCAGCTCAGCTTTTGCTACGGATGACCGCAGCGCTGTTTTCCAGCCGAAACCCAAGGGCTAGTCACGGACGATTACGGACGGTACTGAACTAATGCTCTTTATTACTTAAGACTGCGCCGAGCGTAAGACGCGTTTGTACTGAATGACAGATATTCAAATCGGCGGCGGCGCGCAGCCGCCATAGTAAAATTGTATGGAGGATTTGAAGTGGTTTTTTGCTAAATACGAGGGTGCGTTTTTAAGTTCGCGGAATGGAGGGTATGGAAGGTGGTGGGGGTGCTTGTTTAGTCACTAACGTGTTTAGCAACTAATAATTAGTATATATACCGAGTATTATCATAATGAGGTCATTAGTCTTTGAACTATCGTCCCTCAAGCAACTCAATCTGGAAGAAATTGTGAAGTATGGAGAAAATCGAGTTCCGCGCCGTTATAAAGTTCCTTACCAAGCAAGGAAAAAATGTTCAAACCATTTTGGAAGAGATGTCATCTGTATACGGGGACTCTTGTCCAGGAAAAACCATGGTATACAAGTGGCACAACCTCTTTAAGCAAGGCAGGGAATCAATTGAAGACGATTCCCGGCCTGGGCGGTCTGTTGAGGTCACCACTCCAGATCTTATCGAAAAAATCGAAAAATTAATACTGGAGGATGCACGTTTGAAGGAAAAACAAATCGCAGAGATGGTTGGAGTATCTGAAACGACCATTTTCAAGGTTCTCCATGATCATCTCGGCATGACAAAAGTCAGTGCAAGATGGGTGCCTAGAATGCTTACACCGCCTCAAAAACAGAAGCGCGTCGAGTGTTCGCGTGCGTTTTTGAGCCAGTGTAATGAAGACAAGGATGGTTTTTTGGAGCGAATTGTTACTGGGGATGAAACTTGGGTTCATCACTATGAACCTGAGTCTAAACAAGATTCCATGCAGTGGCATAAAAAGGGTACACCACCGCCTAAGAAATTCAAGGTGTCGCAATCGGCGGGAAAGCTCATGGCGACAGTTTTTTGGGACACAGAAGGAATTTTGTTGGTTGATTACAAAGAAAAAGGTGTTTCCATAACCGGAGAACACTACGCTTCAATTTTAGAGCAGTTAAAAGAGGCAATCAGAGCAAAAGAAGAGGAATATTGGCCAAAGGTGTCCTGCTCTTGCACGACAATGCTCCTGTTCACAAGAGTCGAGTTGCGTTGGCTGCTTTGCACAAGGTGGGCTTCGATATCATTGATCACCCACCTTATAGCCCAGACTTGGCTCCCAGCGACTATTATCTCTTTCCAAATCTGAAAAAAGAGCTTCGAGGAAAGAAATTTTCAACCGATGAAGAAGTGAAGGATGCAGTTTCGGCGTATTTTTCAGAGAAAGACAAAACATTTTTTATGAAGGTATTCATAAGTTAATTCATAGATCTGAGAAATGTATTAGGGTTTCAGGTGAATATATTGAAAAGGAAAAATAATTTTGTAATATTATTTCATCCCCTTCTATTCCATTCCGCGAACTTAAAAACGCACCCTCGTATGTATCTTTATTGTCAACCAATAACTTAAATATTTGGGACGGACAAATTGTAATATAACTATTTATGTTTCGTTTAAGCTGTAAAATAGGATAGATTTCTACTGGTATAATCTACAAATCACTTAACACGAGCTTACGTTTTTGCATTTTTCGTGCAAATTCACGTGATTTTGTAGGCGAAAATATTAATTATTTTAAGTTTTTTACACGGAGTAATTGTAAACACATTCATTGTTATGGTAAATGTATATTTTATATTTGTATTAAACAAAAAGTGTCGATTAAATCAACTTAACTGTGACCGCCTGTTTTGGCACATTTCGCTCGGCTCAGTCTTAATGCTAGTACCTACTGTACGGTAACGCATCGTGAGGAAACCGCTCTCCATTATGTTCTCGAAGATATATGAAGTCTGCCAACTCACATTGGACTATGGCTTAAACCTTCTCACACTAAGAAGAGGTCCTTGCCCAGTAGTGGGACAGTTTATACAGGGCTGATATTATTATTTTAGTATTTTAAGCACCAGACACCAGAAAAAACTGTAGTTTACGAACACAACGTGTTAATGATATGATGTCAGGATACATAAGATACCCTAAAAAAACTATAAGCTTAGACAAGGAGTGCTTTTAACTAATTTAGTGGCAGCGGTACACCGGCGACCACACACAATAGGCTTTCAATTACATCTAAGTTTGATGAGTTAATTAAGCATTAACTTGTAAAAACTACATTTAAACGGTAGCGGAGGTCACGGGGTTAATGGTCTAAAGTAAATCTTTTTTTAACCGTTAGCGTGGCCTTCAACTTTGGCATTTTAAATGTTTTAAGCAATACAAACAGGTTTAATTTCGTTAATAGATAGTTTAATGGGTTAAAGTGTGAGACCGATCGGTCTAATTGATTACTTGTGGCTTTTAGATAGTGGCGTAACAAGAGTTTAAAAAAAACATTTGTTAATTTTACCATGGATTCTTTTTGTTTTAAACACAAAATCCCGTATTAGGGAACGAGCACTGTGATGCAGTGGACTCTACGAATACACAATTAACAAACGAAGTCATCTCAACAATTATTAATGGATCACACAAATCACTCTTCCGTATTGGATCCGAAGCCAAAGCACTCAACACGAAGGCAGCGGCGAAGAGACCGCTGGTTCGCTACGCCATCCGTGCAGTCAAAATGCGCTGGATTAATTGGGGATCTATTTTCTTCTTTATCTTTGTAAAATGGCAGTACACGTACGGTTGGGTTTTGTTCGGCGAGCGCCTGCCCAATAACCCCGCGGGCAACACCGGTCCCCTATTATCTTTCTGGACATGGATATCTTTCTGGTATGAGTAACCGAACAATTTTTCGCGTCGATCACTTACACACAATGGCCCAATTGTGGGACTAAGTGCGGAAACCACACGTCCAACTAACTTAATAACACCGCGGTCCCTGCATTCGTCTTGGTTTTCTATTACCTTTTTTCACGTGGGGAAATGCGCTTGATGCGTTCCCCCTCGCCACAAGGGGAGGCGAGAGGATTATGTCCAGCTCTCCCGTACTTCAGACCTACGGACCAAAACCCCACGGTGTGCCTACTCGCTGCCTTGTATAGTGGATGGGCCGCTGGAAAAGAGACTACGACTCAGCGACCCACCCAGCAGACTACAACTCCTGGGCGACGCCCCGGCACTACAGAGGCCGTCGGACCGACTCAATGGCTGGTGCGTGGGAGATCTCCGTTCTCCCGCCCGCGGCCTTCATTATTGCGGCATAACGCGCGCGAATGCGCGCCTGCGCCGCTCGGTTCGCCGGCAACGGCTCGGATCCGGAAGGATACTTTACTTTACTCACGTATCCGCTCCGCCGCCTCCTTCTGCGAGATTACGTCCTCGCAGAAGGATGCGACCGCTGCCCACTTCCTCTCGCTGTCGACCATGGTTTTGATCATGGCCGGCAGTGAGAGGCCAACGCGCAAGCTGCGTCGGCTGTGCGGTATCCACATATTACCCTGACCGCTATGACTGTCTGCGGTCTTTTGCTACCCCAGCCCGCTTAAGATAGTTTATGGTAACAAGGTTATGCTTGTATTTGCTGTATACTAAAAGTGGCAATACATAAAAGCAGTGGCAATGTAGCTACGATTTTAAGTCAAGTCCCTAGCTTTCAAACTACAAAAGTGTATGTGTCAGTGGTTTTCGCATGCAATTCGAACAAACAAATAAACAGACGTTAAGACGGATTCAGCAACCCTGAATTAGTTAATCTAAGTCTATATTTTTAAATATACAGTCACAGTTTCTGTAGCTATATAGTAGGTATAGATCTTTTTGGACTCTTACGATGACTTAAGGCCGAAACCATGCTCGAGATATTTCGACACTGCTGTGTGACATCAATAAGCCACATAATATATGGCCCATATACATAATAAAGTTCTATAGGGAGCCGACACAAATGCTATTGCTATACAATTGGTGTTAAACCACTTGTTAAATTAATGCCCTCAGACGATACTCGTGTGAACAGATTGATCTATTTTCGAGTTCACAAATAATAGTAAATAGGACTACTGTTTGAATAGCTGTGTTGTAGGGATGTGAATAAAACCCGTCATACTCAGAAAGTGGAGACGGTACCGGTGGCATTTTCGATGTATCGCTCGGAATTTGTATGAAACATTATTAATAATTATATTTATTTGCATCATATATGGTATACAGGGTGAATCTAAAATCGTGTAATTCCTTTTAACCACGCATTCTACTAGTGATATAGAATAACCCTGACCATATATTTATTTAATTAGAATTATGTTTTTTGAAAAATTAATGTACCGATTTTTTTCATGAAATGGTTTCAGATAGTCATATGTTAATCACCCGACCTAATCTTAATATTTTGCTAATTTAAAAATAATAACATAACAATAACTGATGTCGTAAATAATAAGGGGCAATAAAAAGGACCGCCCGTTATAATTTACCACTTTAATTATTGATAGGTTATTTTATTTTAGGTAGGTTGGTTAACATATGACTATCTGACACTATTTCACGAAAAAAAGATAAATTAAATTTTCCAAAAGAAATAATTCTAATAAAAAAATATGGTCAGGGTTATTCTATACCACCAGTACAAGGCGTGGTTAAAAGGAATTACACGATTTCAAAATCAACCTGTATAAAGATGTAACAATTGTGAAAAATGTTGCACATGTTTTGCTTAACATAGCATGCAATACAAACACAGTAACGATACCCTAGTGAGAAACCGTTGGACTGCCACGCAGAGGTATCGAGTTTGATCCCAAGCGCAAATGTGACTTTTCGTCTTCGTGAGGAAACCTAAATGTCTGAGAGGTCTCTAAATTATTCTCGAAGATATGTGAAGTCTGCCAACCTGCACTGGGCTAGTAGGCTCGCGCCTAGTAGTGGGACAGTTTAATACAGGGTTGTTATTATTGTATTACACACACGACCGCTCCGGATCGTTTGTGTAGTGTTTCATACTAATTCGAACGATCCAAAATTCCGTCACCTGTAACGCTCCGCCTCCACTGTCTGTGTGAAGGGCTTATATCATAAACAGATCATGCTGGCTTCCTACTAGAAACGCCTTGTTTGTTATGTTCTGCACTGACTGCACGAATGGCGTTGTGGTTAAAGGACTTACCTGGCCACTGCCTTTGTGGGTTCGATCCCCTCACGGGACGAAGCTGTGTGGTCAATATACTGGGTGTTTCTTAGTATAGGAAATATCTCTCAGGGGGTGATTATACTTGTTATTATGAACAACTTTTGTTCTGGGACATAGAGGAAATCGCGAAAAAAAAACAGCTGTTTCATACAAAATTTGACTTTGACCTCGACAAAATGTACGGCTGAGCTAATTTTTATTTCGCGATTTCGGCAGTTTCTCCGAATCCCGCTGTTCTTTGTCCGTTGTTTCATAGTTGCATCGCAGTAATTCCCGTTATGAATTATATCATGCAACGCGAAACTTTAAATGTTATCGTTGTTTGAATGTTCTAAGCTTGTATCACACCATCTGTATATACCACATTTTAACAAATAAACGATTTGTATTTAAATTCTCCCGCGACACAGGAATTACTCCTAGTGAGGTAGTAATCATTTAAAAAATAAAACTCTATCCAAGCTTTTAGTTACTACATATAAATGTGGCACTTTTAATTCGACCATGCAGTGTTAAGCTGAATGCGCCTGCGCTCTGCGCCATTCGTCATTCGCACATTAACAATCATTATTGTTTTTATCTCTAGTAAAACTACGATTTGCAGTATACTACCGTACCGCACATTCTATAGCATTAAATTTATTTTTTCATATAAAACCTCTTAATTAAATACAGTAATGGTAAAATTAAGGGTCTAAAAAAATTATATAGCAACCGGAACAACCCAACAAAATTGCAAATTGATCTAGCGAACTGTTTTTTTGTGTCAAGCAATCAAACTTTAGACATAAATTAAAGGTCTAAGTTTATGGAGCTTAAACATTTCATGATCATGATTAAAGTGGAAAATTTAGAGTTTTTGTCATTTTTGCCGCAAAAAATGTTTTTCTGTGATATTTCTTTGGTTTGCGTTGAAGCCGTGACCGCTAAATTTTTAGGCCTAAAAATATAAAAACTAGAATCTTGGACCTTCAAAAGATCTTTTTAGATTTCCGATACGACCATTTTTCACTGAAATACAGCCTGTCAAAAATCACGAAAAAAATACGGAATTTTTTTGGACCTTTTATTTTCCATTAGTGTATAGGTTATTATGAATTTTGATTAAAGTTGCTATACCAGGTTTTTTTTTGTATTTTAGTCAATACCAATTATGATTTCTGTTGATTGTTTTAGAGTTACGTAGTGTAGCAACAAAAACAAACCACCAGATAAATTAATAAATCAACGAACACCGAGAACAATTTAAGTTAAAGACCGTAATGTCCCATTCCTGGCAAAGGTCTCCCCACTCTCTTACGATAGAGTAGGGGCTTAGACAGATTAAGCTACCGCGATACCCGATTTTGCCTTAGCAGTAACCATAGCAACCAACTGTCATTACCATGGCTACTGGCGAATACTCTGATTAAAACAGCCGACCTTCGAATTTTGATATATCTCCAAACACAGATGTCAGATTGGTAATGAGATACAGCAGAACTGACGGACAGTGGATTAACGCTGGGTCCATGGCGCTAGCTTCCTACAAAATGTTCATTTTATTAGCCGTAGTACAATTTAACTATAACATTTATTTAATGACTCCATCAAGGTATATGAACTTATATTTACTTTACGGGACTAGCCATTTTCTTTCCACTTGCTATGATCTTGACATCTTTTATGCTCGACTTACGCTCTACACCTTTATACACACTTGTTCGTATATGATACTGTAATAAAATAAAGTTTTGAGGGCATAGTATGCTTTATGTATAATAGGCAGATTCCATCGAAATCTATTCTTTCAACGTAGGTATATAGTAACATTATAAAGAGGAAAGATTTGATTTTTTGTTGGTTTGTTTGTTTGTAAGGATATAACTCCAAAACTATCCAACCGATTTCAAAAATTCTTTTGCCTCTAGGAAGCTATATTGTGACCGAGTAACAAAGGCTATATTAAAAAAAAAACGTTTTGTTTCATAACTTAATCTAATCTAACCTACTTTTACACAAGCAAAGCCGCGGGCAAAAGCTAATTCTCTAATAAAATGAAGTTTACGGTCATAGTTTGCTGTGTTATAAACTTATAATAGGCAGAATCCATCGCAATCTATTCCTACAATGTAGAAAACTAACAATTACAGTGTTGCATAATATTACAATACATCATAAATTTATGAGTAGGTTAGATGAAGGTTCGGGCACGCCACGATCGTGGCGGTAAGTCCCGTGTTTGAGGAGTGGCTGGAGAGGCGGCATGGCGCCCTCACCTTCCGGCTGACACAGGTTCTGACTGGCCATGGATGTTTTGGCCGGTTCCTGTGTCGTATACGCCGGCAAGAGACGCCCGGTTGTCACCACTGCGGCGACTGCCGCGACGTTATTGAGGACACGGCGCTGCACACTTTGGCGGTTTGCCCCGCCTGGGCATCGCAGCGTCGTGATTTGATCGCGGCAGTCGGATCGGTTGCCCTCTCGCTCCCGGCCGTAGTTCAGTCTATGGTCCGGAGTGAGAGGTCGTGGAACGCCGTCGCCTCCTTTTGCGAGGAAGTGATTTCCATCAAGGAGGCGGCGGAGCGGGAGAGGGATCGTTTAAACCCTCTCCCCAACCGCAGAGCCGGGCGCCGGAGGGCGCGAGATGACCTCCAGCCACCCTGAGGTTTGACCTGGGGGTGGCGGGCTTTGTGGGCCTGCCCGCCATCCGTTCAGCACCAGGTCCGAGAGGCGGCGTGCGTGTTCCCACGCGCGCCTCTGTGTCGAGTCCGTCTTCCCTCTAGGGGGGAGACAGTAGGGTTTTATTTGAAGTAGTGCCTATTTTGGGTAGGTCTTTCGTGTAGTGGCCTGCCGTTTCATACGGCGGGCCGTAACCTCGGCGGGGTCGCGACCGCATGCGAAAGCGATTCGCGCGGCCCCGTCGGTAGTGGTTGTGTCGAGGAACACCGTGGTAGGTTTAGTCGGTATTCCGGGAGGTACATTATCTTTTTTTTTTTAACATCTTTATTTTACCCCGGCGAGTCCGACATAATCCCTCCGCCCGCCCCCGCGGAGGGATATGCGCCAATGCATTCCCCCACGTAAAAAAAAAAAAAAAAGATTAGAATTAATTAATTAATTACGATAATAATAATCGAATTATAAAAAGAAGTATTAACATGTAATATATTATGTGTGTTCACTATGTTATGCTATACCTGGTAGGTATCTATGATTTATTGCGCTAGTGACATGCTTAGGGAAAATCTTAGTAATATTAAGTATGACATAAATCTTTACCTACACTAAACTCGACATAAATATAGCTGGCTGAAGTTTAAATTATTTTGAAGCTACTTAATCATCATATCAGCTTTTCATGACAGCCGAGGCTTGAGAAAAATCGTGGTCTTTGATGCACCAGGCAGGTGTTTCGTATACTACCGAAAAATCACGAGGTGTTACTTTGCGGTTTTGTGGTAGTTTTTAGGATTTTCTATCAGAGAATCCGAAGAACTTAAGCTGCTAAACGCTCACTCTTATGTTTTCACACCAACGAGCCGATTTATTAGGAAAATATAGGAATTGTGTACTATCTTACTCGTTATTCTCCTGCTACAAGTTTCAGTGGGTTTTAGGGTAACGAATTCTCAGCAATGGGTCAGCTCAGGAAATACAATAAAAGCCACTATTTTCTCTAACACGGCGCACAATATTTCAAACAATAATATGTAAACAGTACGTCACAGTGGCTGCCGACCTAAAGTTTAGCTGACGTGCATATAACACCTCTATGCCTACGACATACGGGCATGGTCCTATATATAGAACGATCAATAAATTACCTAACAAACAACCAGTACGAAATAGTTCACTGTGCACTCGACGAGTACGAGTTGCGGTCACACACACTCATCCCAAGATAAAAAGAACTATTTATATAAGACTAGATGTGCCCGCGGTTTCACTCGCGTTTATGGTTACTGCGCGGCCCTCGTGGGTCGTAGCGTGATGTTATATAGCCTATAGCCTTTCTCGATAAATAGGCTATCCAACACTAAAATATTTTTCAATTCGAACCAGTAGTTCCTGAGATTAGCGCGTTCAACCAAACAAACAAACTCTTCAGCTTTATAATATTAGTATAGATATGACTTTCAGACAAGAAACACACCAATGCGTAGTAATAAAAATACAAGACAGTCTGTGGTTTTTTTAACCTGGCGAACCTAAACGAGGTTAGCGCGCGAATTTATTTTTATGTTGTGTTGGTAGCATCGTTTTGGCGCGCTTTTGCGTTACGCCAGAGTTTTATTGTTTTTTTAAAGACGCTGCTGTCTGGCTGGCCAGTCTTGTAATAAATACTTCACTGTAAGCCAATTACAGACAATTAGGTTCTAGATTAGAATTCGATATGAATTCGTTATAATTGGTATGATCGCGCAGGGTCTTTACCGCGCTTAATTATATAATAGATTTGAATGATTATAATCAATGGTTGTAGCTGATGTTTCCAAAAGTATGTTTCTTTAAATACTGAGAAAATTGTCGTAGAAATAGACAAAAACGATTGCGTAATAATTAATAATAATAATTTTTACAAGAAGATGCAAATATTGAACCAAACCCCCTAAATGAATCTCACTTGGCCTAGGCCCGTGGTTTCATTAGACTACCGGCATTCCTAAAATGCTGAGAAAAACAAAAAATCGATCATAATAATAATAATAATCATTTATTCAACTTAAATTGTAAATAATTATTTAATAAATGTAAAGAATGGGTTTCTTATACGAATATTATAGAATTATTCTAGCCAGAACGGTGATAAAGTGCCACAGGACTGCTAACTCATACTTAACACATCTGCTAAAATGGCCGATATGAACTAACTGGAAGTTATAGTAATATTTCCAAAAAGATATGTCCCAACAATTGACTCCACATTGGTTACATATAATTGGGTGACAAAGACATAAAATACTGTGTTTATGGTTTCCTTTCTTTTTAATGACGGTTTCTTCTTCATATTAATTTGTTAAATTATAATAACAAGAACATCGTTAATCTGGAACGCAACATTATTCAGCATTTAGTACAATATATTACATATTGTGATACAAAACTCAAGAGTTTTATTGGCGCCATCTGATCGATTAGTCAGATCACGGTAGAGATCGTACTAAATATTATGACAAATATTGAACGTGTAGTATTCTCCTAGGGGCTCGTCTGTTTACGCACACGTAAACATACTTAGTTGTGTGAATAAGTCGTGAATTCATGACACAATAACTGTATTTTATTATTAAATTTATTATTAACAAGTACCCACGACTTCGACTTTGGTTATCCCACGGGAATACACGCCGGGATATAAAGTATCTCATGTGTTTTGTAGGACATGTTATCTATCCTATGGGACCAGGACTGAGTTAAAATGTATTCTATGTCTTAATTCAAGGTATACTACGTCAGTGTACCTTTCATCCAAAGCCGTTCAATGGTTTACGCGTGATGGTGACAATCATAAATCCCATCTCTCATCACAAGTCTAAATATCTTGACAAACTTTCATATTTATATTTTCTTAAGACTACTTTCGTACTAGGAATCATTTCTGTGTCGAGGACCTTACGAACATCCAGACAACCAAACAAACAATCATTTCAAGCCAGAATACTTAACGCGACGGCAGTGACCACTTAATGCTCTACGCCATCTGTGTAGTTAGTGGGGTTATTCAGGATTTTTAATAAAGAATACACCAATCCATCACCAGAAAGAAGCATTTTAACGCATCGAAAAGTAATTAATCTTTGTTAAAAATATAATATCTTACTACTACCATTAAGAGTTGATATTTTCATTTAATACGAGATGGCTGGCACTAAAATGCTATCAAAAATAGCAATTACAATCATATGCATTTAATTTGATTACAGCATAATTTAGCACCAGGACCTTGAATTCTATTCAGCTGCAATAGCATTTAATGTCAAAATCGTGTCGGCCAATGAAAATATAAAGTTGTGTGCGCACTAGCCCATACACGAACACGAACATTCGCAAAAGCATCCAGTCCTGTTTATCTCCGAAAGGGTAGGCAGAGGTATAATATACCTTCATTTTGGCAGTTATGCTTTTAGGATCGAATCCGAGATGCAACAAACTAGCTATAACTTATGCCACTCGATCAATCTATACTTAATATTATAAACTTTTAGTGTTTGTTTGTTTGCTTGAACGCGCTAATCTCAGGAACGATCAGTCTGAATTTAAAAAATATTTTAGTGTTGGTTAGCCTATTTATCGAGGAAGGTTATAGGTTATATAACATCACACTATAACCCACGGGAGCGGCACAGTTAACATAAACGCGAGTAAAACCGCGGGCACATCTAGTGAAATATATACACGTTTAAAGTAGTTTCAAGGTGTTTATTTCAATCCATTTATTTATTTATAATTTATTTAGTAAACGTGAAACAATAATTATAGGTAAATAAATATTGTTATTCTTAAACTTTCAAAAATTAACGAAAATAAAAGTAGGTATGTATTAAACAAATCACGAAACCCTTTATTACACGGTATTTAAAACTTGCATCGTAATGTAACATTCGTGACATTTACGTTCGCATCGAACGTTATGATAAGTGTATGCACATCTTAAGATTTGTTAGAACAGGTTGTTAAATGCTGCCTACCCACTTGTTGGCATGGCGCAACGCGTCGGTTGAGACACGACTCGCGAAAAATTAGCATACACACAGTTCCCTGCTTCGCTTGACACAGTTTTGTAAACATTGTGTTTTTGATTTATTTGATGATTAGAGAGTTGTTTTGTAAGAACACGTGTCTAGGTATCCTTGCTATTAAGATTTTTACAACATATTATGTATAATAATAAAAATAAAGTTCAGTAGACATCGTAGTTGATACTCTCGTATACGCATATTACCATATGTAAGTAATCATTCATGTAAACCAATTATTTTTTAACGTCACAACCAATTTTCAAATAGATATGGCTTGGCTGGTGATGCCCTCGCACGAGCAGACTCCATATGTAATCAGTCATGTGGACCAATATTTTTAAACACAGCATAAATTACAAATTGCTAATATTTTGTTAGAATTCTTTCGCTAGGAGTGCCTTTACGTCAATAGTGGAGATTCAAATCCGCGAACTCTCGACAGATATACATTTTTGCTCTGTTTGTGAATCAATCAGTTCACTAATACCTATTGGGAGTAGAGCAATTTGATATGTGGGTCATATGACAAACCCGATCGGCATAAGATAAGATGCCGTTGATTCCTCGCACGGTTGAGTCGATTAATGCCACACACATGCACGTATTCGGGTCGGCAGTGATGACCAACGATTTTTTTTTCCTCCGAAAATTCATGTACTGAATTTTTTTACCGAAAATTCATCCACTCTTTTTTACCGAAAATTCATCCACTCATTTTTTACCAAAAATTCATCCACTCTTTTTTTACCGAAAATTCATCCACTCATTTTTTTACCGAAAATTCATCTTCTCGTATTCTACCGCCCATTGCCCAAAAGGAGGCTCTTTCTAACAAAAAGTAATTGAGATTTTCTGTCTAGAACTTCTCAATAGCAGGCTGGATCTTGGAAGTTAGGACATGTCCCCTTGCCTTGAAAACACGTACAGCTGTCAATTCTGCGCCTTATCTCTCTGCGATCGTATCGAATTATAAAAGTTAGGGTATTGCACTTGTGTTAGCGCACACTTGTGCGCTTTTATATCTCCTGCGCAGATGGCTAGTCTCTGTTAAGATTAATCGCTTTGACCGAAATGTTGTCTTTATTTATTACAACTAATGGATATATTTCTTTTGTTGCAGGAATATGGAAGTGATAGGTATAATGGGAGAAGGCAGAGAAGACGCGTGGGGCCGCGCTATGCAGCCCCCACGCCTGTTAATGCAGAGGGTGCACATACCCTTCACGTTTAAGCTGCAGGAGAACGCGCCCATTGGATACAATGGTGAGTCTTTAATATACACTGCCAGCCGGCCGTAACTTTCTTACAGGTTTCTTCTTATAAGCTCAACCCTTTGCTTGAACCTAGCAACTAACCTAAACATAACTTCAGAAACTTAGTAAACTGACTTACCAATATATTTTGATGTTCATAAGTGTTACTTTGTGACCTAAATGTATAAATAATTGTTGATTTTGACTGTGCCTAACACCAAAGACTTAGTTAAGACTGATTATACGCCGTGATGAGCATAGTGTCATTTGAACAATATTCGAATACAGTGGTGCACATTGTGGTACCTACTTTGCAATAGTCAAGGCATTGTCAGCACCCTAATAAACCGTTCCGTTCCACTTATAGGCATGGGTGTCTTCTCAATGTGAGAAGGGTAAGGCCATCACGCTGGCCCAGTGCGGGATGACAGACGATTACATCTTTGAAAATGTTATGTGGATCTCCCAGACATGCAAGTTTACTCATGACGTTCTTCTTTACTGTTAAAGCGAGCGCTAATGAACTATGATATTATTATGCATATAAATTTGAAAAGTCAGAGATGCCTGCCTGGGGATCCAACTTGAGACCTCTACTTATACAGTAATTTCCTAGGCTATCGCGGGTTCTCGCAAAAACAACATATTCGAATGCAATTTGCTCATCGCTAAAACGCCGCACGTTGTGTTGTTTGAAACCATTTTTGAATGTCTGTAATCTCCCTTACGACCTGGTAATATTATACTTATAGTAATAGTTGTGTAATTAAACTAAAAACAAGAAAATAATTGAGTTCACATATATAAATATTCTTATTTGACCTTACAGCGGTTACCTACTTAACAATTACGATCTACTTTCGCTTTAATTAAGGACAGTCCTTAGTGAGGGTAACTGTACCTAACTAAAATTATACTTCATAATTGTTACAAGAGCACGTTTACGCAAATATGGTTTTTCAGTGTTACCCTGGTCGACATTGAGCGTGAGCGTGAATTTCTGAGCCGTTTATAATTATACCTCTCGGCTGTCGCCAATTTCAGACACTGTAATGCTAATTCTGAAGAAGCACGAAGTCTAAAAATGGATGGTACATGATGATCGTGCTTGCTTTTATTACGCGGGTCTTATACATAACTAGATGTGCCCGCGGTTTCATCCGCGTTTATGATTACTGCGCCGCCCCCGTGGGTTGTAGCGTGATGTAATATAGCCTATAACCTTCCTCGGTTCAATTCTAACCAGCAGTTCTTGAGATTAGCGCATTTAACCAAACAAATAAACAAACTCTTCAGTTTTATATTATTAGTATAGATTGGCCATAGGAGGGTGCGATACGATGATTACTCTTTGAGGTGATCGAGGTTTTATATGTAGATTATTTGGTGGTATAATTTCTGTAGTGGACGTTCAAAACTTTCATAAAGGAGTTATTTATTGACTCGTTCTTGAACTTGAAACAAGAAATAGCCTCACTTACCAGTACAATTAGTTCAGCTTGCTATGTGATTCGAAGTCTCAGAGAGGAATTAACGGTAGCCCAATTTAAGATGGTATACTACGCTTTAGTAGAATCCAAGCTTAAATATAGTATCCAGGTTTGGGGCAATGGCTACAAGTACAACATAAGCGCAGCATTAATTTTACAAAAACGGGCTAAAAGAACGATGCTACGATTAGAACCATCCGAGTCATGAAAACCCACTTTTTGGAACTGGGAATCTTAATGGCACCACGTCTCTATATTTTAGTATTATTGGGGTACTTTATCGAACACCTTCATACTTTTGAAACAGTAAGACAGAGAGGAAACATCAACAACTCGCAGAAAAGACCTTCCTACAATAATACATCCTAAATTAAATATAGTTCATTATAGCACTCGTTATCAAGCTGTATTGTTGTTCAATAAATAACCAACAGAACTAAAAGTTATACATAATATTGTCTTCTGTTTACGCGAATGTTATTCATTGAAATTAAACTACTATATACGGATTTTATCGCGTTGTTTATTTAACACTCTATTACATAATTTTGAAACTGTTACACTACTATACTATACTATTAAACTTTACTAATTTTAAGCTAATTAAATTATTAAAACTATCAAATCTACTTGTTTTTAAGTTTACACTTTCCCCGACGTTTCGGTTGCTTTTCAGCAGCCATGGTCACGGGGAGACTAAGATGGTAGTTGTCTCAATGTTCCAGTGTAGTTATTTCAAAGTACCCGAACATAATTTAGTTACTGGTGTTTCTATTTACGCAGAATGAGCTCAAAGTATCATGAAGTCTAGCTGTGGTTTGTTTCTTCTTGGGTTTGACTATTTGAAGTACTGGATCCCAAGCTGGTGGTACATTCCAACCATCTTCTCTATTGAAATTTGGATGTTTTTTGATCTCAATAGCCTCGCGAAGCATCCTTGGTAGGAATCGGTGTTCTTTAGCGAGAATCTGTGGTTTGTCACCGATTCCTACCAAGGATGCTTCGCGAGGCTATTGAGATCAAAAAACATCCAAATTTCAATAGAGAAGATGGTTGGAATGTACCACCAGCTTGGGATCCAGTACTTCAAATAGTCAAACCCAAGAAGAAACAAACCACAGCTAGACTTCATGATACTTTGAGCTCATTCTGCGTAAATAGAAACACCAATAACTAAATTATGTTCGGGTACTTTGAAATAACTACACTGGAACATTGAGACAACTACCATCTTAGTCTCCCCGTGACCATGGCTGCTGAAAAGCAACCGAAACGTCGGGGAAAGTGTAAACTTAAAAACAAGTAGATTTGATAGTTTTAATAATTTAATTAGCTTAAAATTAGTAAAGTTTAATAGTATAGTATAGTAGTGTAACAGTTTCAAAATTATGTAATAGTGTTAAAAAAAAAAAAAAAAAAAAAAAAACCGCGATAAAATCCGTATATAGTAGTTTAATTTCAATAAAAGTTATACAAAATATAATTCAGTTTAAAATAAATTAAAAACAGATTTACTAAGAAAATGCTATTATAGTATAGATGAATTTTTAAATGATAAAGAACATATATTGTAGTAATTTCTATTTCATTTAAATTTATTTTGTATCTTTTAGTATAGTAAATATAAGGATATACTTTAATGTTGATATTTTTGAATTTATATTGACATTTAAATCCATTTAAGACATATTTCTTGTGAAATTGCTAATTATATTGTGTATACTAGTGTTTATTTTTGACTTCTAATATTGTTCCGACTGGTTTTTATATTATTTTATTTTATTTGTTTGACATGAAATGAATGAGTTTGTGTTTTAATTATTAAATTATTGTTGACCTTAATATATTATATTTCATTTGTATTTAACCTTGTCATAATATTAATGTGCTTGTTTTTGTTTTTATTTTACTAAATGCAAAATTATTTTGAATACAAATGTAATTTGTTCTGAAATAAATGACTTATGATTTATAAAGTACACAAAGAACGCCCATATCAAATCCACAACAGTCGGCGCATTGCCAAGGGTGAGGATACAAAGGACTTCCATATCAAATCCACAGCAGCGAGTGGCGATGCGACCACTAACGCATGAGCAGTCAAGTAGTTGATAGTAAAGACTGACAGTAGAGAAGTTGTGAGTTCGATGCTCTCCAAATATATTCGAATATGTTGACAACACTATGCGCTGAGTCCTTATCCATACATAGAAAATATCGCGTCGTGCTAACTTTATTCAAATATCGTTCGAAAGCACTGTGAAAATGTAATTATAGGCTCTATCACTACCCATACATGTAAACCTACTTCTAACAAGCTTAAAACTTAGCCGGAGCGATAACACCAATATTGCTTATAATATAAATCTGATGGCGATGAACCGGCCTGCTATAAGTTTTTTCATTGCCATCACCATTTTCAGCTAACACATCAAAATGACTCCATCGTTGCTCGTCAATTAGTATTCTTATCGATGCGTTAATTTGTTATCTTTCTGATACAGTACATCAATATTACTCTATGGTTTCAACATTGATATAAATTTACTTTACCCATAGAAACCCTAATAATATGTTTAAAGAGAAAGTGAAAAAGAAAATATAACAATTTCCACTCTGTTATTATCCCGCGCAAGCCGTAATGTTGACGGTGGGAGAGAGCCGCTTTGTACTAGGAGAAAGGCCACGGGTTGACAACCTATGACGTCATCGGAATAGTGATACTTGTATACATATTACGTAACTAACGTTTCAAGTTCAAGATGATTCATTAGAAGAAGCAAGAATCATCAATCTTCGTGTAAGGTCATAATTTAATTACGTACGTGCAATGGAAAGGTCTATTTAAAGAGCGTAGAACTTGAAGGGGAAAGCGTTTGTTCCACTTTCGTCACGTTAGAAAGGAAAGAAATCGTGTGATTTTAAAATAGTTATGAGAAATATGTGTGTAGTTTACTTTGGTCGGTTAGGCTCAAAAGCTCAGATGGCCTTACTATCATGCTCGATCCAGAATATATATAATTGTTAATTATATATATATATTCAACTAGCGATCCGCCCCGACTTCGAACGGGTAAAAAACCTTAACAAATTATACACCTAAACCTTCCTCATGAATAACTCTGTCTATTGGTGAAAACTGCATGCAATCCGTTCAGTTTTTGAGTTTATCGTGTGATAGACGCAGCGAAGGACTTTGTTTTATAATATGTAGTGAACTAGCATTAGCATGTCATCAGTTTGCTTTAGTGAGCTTAATTAAGGCAATAAAGAAAAATTTAAGAAAAACGTAAATTTGCACGGAAAATGCAAAGGCGTAAGATCGTGTTACATGATTTTTAGATTATAGCAGTAGAAATCTATCCTATTTTACAGCTTAAACGAAACATAAATAGTTATATTACAATTTGTCCGTCCCAAATATTTAAGTTATTGGTTGACAATAAGGATACATATTTATCAAAAAAGCACTTTAAATCCTCCATATAATTTTACTATGGCGGATGCGCGCCGATTTGAATATCGAGCTCTGTCATTCAGTTCAACCGCGTCTTACACTCGGCGCAGTCTTGAGGAGTCTGCCCACTACACCGTCTCATACCATGACCGTGCTAGGAACGTATTAGACACGAAAAGCAACATGATACGCCCTGCTATAGGAACTGCTGGTCGGTGACGGAACGGTTTAGAAGGCATAGTCTTATACATTTCCTTACAAAGAATTTTTTTTTGCCTGACACCTTCCTTACACGGTCATGATATGAGACGGGGTAGTGGGCAGACTCTTTAAGCAAATACGCAGTGTTTTGTTCCGCCATGGATTTCACCGGACTGATTTAATAAAAGACATTAAACTGCCAGCTAGGCATACTGACGGCCGATTTTACGTTTGCCAGATAGTTTACTTGACACACACTTAACACATTTCCAATACATAAAGGTGTGGTAACGCAACAAACAAACAAACTGACATTCGCATTTAATATTAGCTTAGTACAAACCAACCCCTGCCTGCCTGAAATATTGGAAGTGTGTTTCTTGCAGGCATATTCTACTAGGTGGTCTCCTTGGACCCTTACATCTAGCAACTGGAAATGGAACTCACTGGATAATAATCTTCGATGTGTTTTAGTGTTATGTTGTAACCTGAATATTTTCAGTTTGTGATTCTGTACCAGATCACAAATAAACAAACAGACTAAATACCTTAGCATCATTTGGCAAGAAGTTGTGTCATCCTGCCAATTAGACCTAGATGCAGTTCATATGATGTAAGTACTTACCTCGTCATTACTGGTCTACCTCGAGACGGTCGCACCGCGAATAGAATCTTAAGCTTATTGGAATAGGATGTATATTGGAATGGCCATATTTTGTGATGCAAAAACAAGAATGCACGATACCGATATGTTGTGGCATCCTGTGACATCTTGTGGGGATGATGAATGGTTTGTAAGATAGATGATACAGTGGTGCTAGTTGTCATTAGTAAAGCCCGCAGCTGTATTCGAATCTTTCATCTATTTATTTCTTTCGCAAATTTTTTTTTACATGTCCACTCCCGCTATTATGTATAATTCTTGTGTTGCGGTGGACTTTACAAACATGCAAATAATGGACACAAAGAACACCCAGACTCGGAACAACCATTTGTGGATCACACAAATTTGTGTCCCGTTTGGGGTTCGAACCCACAACACACGACGCAGCGGGAGTGGCGAGGCGACCACTTAAACCACTACGCCATCCGTGCAGTCAGAATTATTCGAATGATAAGCACAATCACAATTGCCATGGTTACTGTAGAAAAACATATAACACAACATAATAACAGCCGACCTAGGTGTAGATTTGGTGGAAGATTTAACAAAACTGCACTCCTGAATATGGAAGTTATGAGTATTATTGCTCCCTTAGTTTTATATTCTTATAAGATTCGATAGGCTAGTCTAAAGTAAACCCCAAAGCATTACTGTAGCTGTGTTGCCTTTGAACAAATCTTTAACTAAATTGTCGTCGCTAATTTCATATCCATCCTCAAATTTTGTCTAGGAGCTCAAATCGCTAAGAGATCCTTTTTATGTTACTTGCTGGTCAACCGTTGCGAACGATACTTAACCAGATTAATACATAATATTATGAACATTACGTCAAATACTTAGCTGTGTACTTAACATTCACCTATGCAAGTTCTAGACCTATTGCTGCCTTAATGAAGCTGTTAGTGTTGCTTGGTTACAATGTAGTTTGATTGAAGGTTATTAATGAACTTAGTAATAGTAGCAAATAGTATTTAGCGGCCAAGATCAGCGGAATCTAACCGACAGTGATTTTATATCCAAATTAATCTTATAAATGCGAATGTTAGTTGATTTGTTATGCTTTCACGCCTTAACTACTCGACCGATCGTCATAAAATTTTTCATAAGCTTTGTCAGGGTTACAGAATAAGACATAAATAAATTTTCATCTAGAAAAAGGTATTGCTCCCGAGGCTATAGAAATTAATTGACAAAATCTAGATTAAAACGAGCAAAGCCGCAGGCATAATATAGTTTACTTATAAATTCATACCATGCTTGTCGTCTACCGTCTACCTTCGAATATCTCATCTATATGAAAATGAATTGATAATGCTAATTTGTATCTGTTGCTGTGTTTATTTATTTCTAGGCAAATGTTTTGCATATTGCAGTCGTTAAGGGAAATAGTTAAATTTTATAAAAAAAAAACTACAATCAAGCCTTGAAGGACTCCAGAATACATATAAGAAGGGGAACCGTCGAATGTTTTAAAAGAGCTAGTTGAAGTCATTGCAAGTTCTTCGATCTTAAGTTAAAGCAATCGAACTAAGTAAATATCGTGAACCTACAGAAGATCACTGCCGAAATATTCTCCAGTTGAGATTCTTGGAAGACTCGATAGAGATGCTGCAGTCCTTTTAGTATCTTATGCCTCAGAAATTCCTAATACATAATAGCATTGATAACTGTATTCATTCGAGGTAGGATGTAGTCAATCAGATTCAAAAGTAACTGATTTCCGAAGATGCTGCATATGCATATTCTAACTAATATTATAAATGCAAATATGAGTTTGTTTGTTTTTTGTTACGCTTTCACTACTTTACCGATCATCATAAAATTTCGCATACACGTTGTCAGGTGTACAGAATAGAACATACGGTATCCTTTGTCTAGAAAAAAGTGTTGTTCGCAAAGGATAGAAAATTGGCATAACCTACATTAACGCGAGCAAAGTCGCAGTCAAAATCTAGTGTATAACAAGGGCTTCAAAAGTAGAAAGTATGGTGCCTGTATCGGTACCGGAGCCGTCACATGATAAGCGGTTATCGTAGCGTAAAATTACTTCTAATATCAGGTGTATGACTGCCGCATTTTCTATGGAAAAGGAACTAATTATGGAGATAAAGGAAAATAATGAAGATAGCAAGCTGCCGAAACTTGTACTCATCAATCAAAACGGTGGTAGTAGTAATTTTACTAGGTAGTGTTATGCTTCGGCGGGGTCGCGATCCGCATGTGAAAATGATTCGCACGGACCCGCCGACTCTGGTAACGTCTAGGGACGCCGTGCTAGGTTTACACGGTATGACTGGGTTGTCGCCATCTTTTCCGGGGTGTGTCCGACATAGTCCCTCCGCCCGCCCCCGAGGAGGGACAGGAGTCAAAGCATTCCTCCTCGTAAAAAATAAAGTGTTATGCTGGTATACAGGAAATAGGTATGCTGGTCTCCTGTAAGAGTGGTACTCAGTCGAGCCGATTAATTCTAAGTTTCATACCAAATAATTGGCAACTGGATGGGTGTATGCCATATCACGTTAGTACTTTTAACGTGTTATTATTCTACCATGTTTACAGTGCAAAGAAAGTGGTCGATTAATGCTTTGGTTACTGAATCACGTAATGTGTTTGTAAACGTTTGGAACAAGTGTGCACGGTTCAGAGCGCGCGTTACGTACTATTTAAATAACATTACCTGTTCGTTACGATAGCGGTTTATAAAATAACCGTGGCTTTCCCTGGATTAGATACCTGTTTCATCGTAACACAGTTGGGACACTTCGGTTTACCAAAGCATAGGCGTTTTGAAGAAGGTGTAGCAAAGACCTGAATTGCCGGGCGTGTGTGATGACGAAAATTAGTGATCGGAAAATTGAACGCCCTGGTCAAATTTTCAATCAATATAAATTACTAGCTACTGTTTGTGATGGATTATATGTGGTATATGTAATACCGGGCAATGCTTTTATTATTTACCCTAATTTTCACTTTTATGGTATTAGTAGGATGACAAAAGCAAAGTAATTTTGGCGAATTTCTTGTGATTGTATATTATGTAGGTGTATTTGTACATAAGCCTGTGACAGATCAGAGGTGATCTCCAATTACTGCCACAACTTTAGACACGTCAACGTTTTTACACCTTCACGATTTGTGCACATAATACAATATTAGATAAGGAGTACTACTACATACGAATATCATGGTGGTTTAATTTATAAAACAATAATTGTCTTGAAACTTCTAGACAGTGAGACGACCACCATCTTACTCTCCCCGTGTCCATGGCTGCATAGGTATATTTTTTTTTTTTAATCGACTTGCATTGATTGCGGTCACGGCTTGACTGCTTGAATCAATCTGTGACCACGATCGATGCAAGTCGGTATAAATTTTGTAACTATACCTTTAAATAAATATACACGCGATTAAAATCCATCGTCTTATATAATATTCAGGGTCGTAGTTAGTGGAATCCGTAGTTTCTGCTTAGTAATCTAGGTAACAGGCATTAGTCTGGCGTGTGATTATATGACCTATTGTCGTCTGTGACGTGGGCGTGAACCTTCAAGGGCGCGAGTCTTAAACGGTGCGTGTGGTATAACTCGTGTTGACAGATTTATTCGGCTTAGGTTTTGTAGCGTAGATTTAGTAATCCTGTTTATAATAATATTAATATAATATTCCGATTATATAAACTGACCACTGCTGGGCACAGGCCTCTTCTCAGTGTGAGTGTTAGGTCCACCACGCTGGCCCAGTGCTGGTTGGCAGACTTTACATATCTTCGAGAACAATTTGGACAACTCTCAGAGATGCAGACATTCAAAGAATCAAGAAAAAGAAAGATCACTTATTCTCAAACATTGATTTACAAATTTTTTGTCACTGGTGGAAATGGAGTCCACAACTCTTGGCGCAGTGACAGCGACGAGGCAACCACTTGAACCATTACACTATCGATTCGAGTTGCAAATTACAAGTAGTCCTCTTAACCCCTCGAGCTAAACAAATTGCTTGTGTTACGAGTTGGTTCATGTCGGCAATGCAATGGTTCAATTACAAGTTCAGGATCCTATCGATTGAGCTACCGCCGCTACATAAAACTATTAAAAAAAATTCGAACATATATTCTTGTTCCTTCTCCAAGGCACGTTCCATGTTTAACAGAAAATTATCATACACGTATCCTTTTTGTTATCCGCTGTATAGAAAGGTAAACGACCCGAGATACAAACACGAACAGACAACAAGCGTGTTATTCTTGAGCATATACAAGAGATTCTTTTTTAAATACGTGACATCAGGTGCGTCGTACCTTGCTTTGTTGTCACCAAGTTGTTTTACCCATTGTTCCAACGACTGAACGTACGTCTGTGTTTACATGACGACCGGAACGGAGGACTTAACGTGGCCCCTGAGGCGTGGACAGCTCTCTTCAGCACACTACATAATGGCATGTAAAGTAATATTTACTTGGACATTTGTCCGATAGAATGGACTAAACAGCGACAAAGAAACAAGTGAGAATTTGTAAAAATAAATTACTATGTGCGATAGTAACTTCGAAATTATAATGTTGCTATAAGCAATTTTCAATAAATATCAGGAACATTATCTTGGTTATATTAGCACATTTGAATGAAATTTAAGCTGTCAATAATGAAGATAGATAGAGACAAGATAGTACTATATGAAATTTAGACAAACATTTGACCAGCTCGTTCAGGTGAATTTACTTACATATATGATATTCTTTGTCCGAGCTTAATCGGTGATACTATATAGCCACAGAAAGTATTAACACGTCTAGTAAGACAAAAGTAGGCACACGTGAAAAAACACACACATCCGTATACCCACTTATAAGTTTAGTATACCGATGTCTAAAAAAAAACAAATAATAAATAACACCGGTAAAACCGATTTTTCTCAGCATTACATCAAAGCAGTACCTTTTCCCGAATTTTATGTTACCGTTGGTGGTTATTTATATTAGGTACAAAGTGATATATAACCTTCGTAACTTCCAGGGCCAGCCGTTAGTGTTGCCGGTTGATATACATATGTAGGTACGATATATCATTCAGTACTACTAGTTAATCTAGTTATTTGTTACTAATGGGTTAATTTGTGTTAATATCTATCAATGTGATCTGTCATCTGCCCCTATGTCAGACACAATAAAAATTTATCATATCTCGCGGAGATCTGCGTTCGGCACACGTGGGGTTAACAACCGGTGCTGGTTGTTAATATCCCAAATTTACCGAATAGATAACTACCGTGTTGCTTTATCAGACGACGGCATCTATCGATTAAACCGTCCCATGTATCGAACGGTAATGTTAATACCGGTCGATATATTGGACGGTTTTACACCAGCATGTGTATATCAGCTTGAAGAATTTTGATATTTGACGCACGGATGGCTTTGTGGTTTAAGTGGTCGCTATTGCCACTGTGTCGAGTGTTGTGTGTTCGATCACGACACGACACGGTACAAATATTTGTGTGATCCACAAATTGATGTTCCAAATCTGGGTGTACTATGTGTCCATTGTGTAGATGTTTGTAGAGAGACAGAGTAATTATTACTAGTGCGAGAGTCGTACTTACTAACAACAAACAAAAACATATTGGACGGTATCACACCAGCATGTGAATATCTGCTTGGAGAAACTTTAATATCTGAGAAAAATAATATTGTTAATTAACTAATAACAAAAGTTCGTCCAATTATTCGCCTAATAACTTCGTGAACTTTGCTAGTATTTATAGTAATTCACGTGATTTAGTAAACAAGTCCTTTCTGTGAAATGTACCGTGAACGCGCTCGTGTCATGGTAAACAATGTAGAAAGTAACTTGGGTAGGACTCGTATTGTTGCGATTTCTTTTAATTAGGCGACTTTGTCGTAGCGTTTGTTCGCTATAGGCGAAACATCCCGAGGTACGCTGAGAGAGCTTTTTGTTTTTTACAGCAAGCCGTGCCAGCCTGATAATTTTAAAACCGACTAATAGTAAATTTGAACTTCACGCAAACAAAGCGTGAACTTTAAATTGCCCTGTATATGAACTGTTCCACTGCTGGGCATGGGCCCCTTTTTAGTAGGAAAAGGGTAATGAAAATAATGCTCCTTTGCGGGTTCGAGGGGCTTGTGACAAATATTATTTCAGTGTATTATATTATATTTGCCGTTGGCAAACCAAATGATATAAATACTTCATGTAGTACGGATTTAAACAAAACGGTCTTATTCATAAAAATATCTTACTAAAGGTTTAATATGTTGTGTATTTGATATACTTAGTAAGTCTAATAAATGAATAGTATATAAATATTTATTAAGTTACTGTAAACCTTTTTTATATACAGCATCGTTATCAAGAAGTTAACATTCTTATGCATTATTACGAATTATACCTACTTTTTAGAATTTACTTATAACGGCATTGTAACCCTCTTCTCGTTTTATGAATATATGGCCTCGATGGCGTAGTGGTTAGTGTAACCGACTGCCACGCCTGAGGTCGCGGGTTCGATTCCCGCACAAGTCAAACATTTGTGTGCATGAACATGGATGTTTGTCTTGGTCTGGGTGTTTCTATGTATAATATGTATGTATTTACAAAAAAAAAATGTATATATGTATGTTTATCCATTGTCTAGTACCCATAGTACAAGCTCTGCTTAGTTTGGGCTAGATGGTGTTGTGTGTATGTGGTAGAATATAATATATATATTATAGCCGTATGTATGTATATAATTACTAGTTGGCCCGCACAACTTCGTCTGGGTGACATAAGAGAACTATCCCCGGTTTTGCAATATTTGTCATTAATGCCTCTCTCCTACCGGTCGCAGCGTGATGTTATATAGATTATAGCCTTCCTCGATAAATGGGCTACGCTAACGCCAAAATAATTTTTCAATTCGAACCAGTAGTTCCTGACATAAGCGCGTTCAACCAAACAAATAAACTCTTCGATTATATAATATTAGTATATAGATTGTCATAATTGTATCGCCGCGACAATGTAATGAATATCAATCACGCGGACGTAGATAAGATGCGCATCTAATAATTGTTAATTGTCCCGATGTATCATACCTTTTGACTCTTGACCGCACGTAAGCTATTTTATAATCGGCCCGGGTTGTCCCCCGATAGTGATCAGGATTGTAGACAATTAGAAAATCGATGAATTTATTCTGCATTCGCCTTATATTTCGTCCCGAATGTAAAAATACGCATTCGCCCCAAAACATTCGCCCCAAAAATTGTTCCTCATATGCCCCGAAATTTAGATAAATATTAATTTCTGAACGTAATTCCTATTTTGTCCCGAATTATGTTCCTTTTTTGAAGCTGTTTTTTTTGTATGGTATATTTTGATGTACCGTCAGCCGAAAAATATTTTAAAATACCTCTTGATCTCTCAGCGAAACATTGGGCTTATGATTGCAAGACATCACGAGTCCGACATAGAAAAGTTCTACAATAATTTTAAACATGTTTTGTTTTGCTAACCATATGCTCAAAAATGTAGGACGAATAAGGAATAATAATAAAAGGGGGGCGAATGAGGAACATTTTGGAATGTAGGACGTAATGTAGAGGCGAATGCGGAACAAACCAATTAATGGCTATTTTATAACTTAAGGTACTTTTGTTTTGCTTATATATAGCGTAGTGGCAGACCGTTAGGCTGCAATGCAGAGGTCTCGAATTCAATCCCAAGGCTCTCTCTGACTTTTCGAAGTTATCTGCGTACTAAATAGTAAACTATCGCTTACTTTAACGGTGAGAGAAAACATACTAAAAATACCTGCATGCCTGAGAGTTCTTCATAATGTTCTCGAAGATATTTTAAAGTCTGCCAACTCGCTCTGGGCCAGCGAGGTGGATTATATTATTATGGCTAACCCTTCTCACACTGAGAAGAGACCCTTGCCCAGGAGTGGATCAGTTTAATACAGGGCCGATATTAATATTTTTATATATCGGTATACATCGTCGTTTCTCACCGCTATCAATATTCCAAACAATCTTTACCTTGAATACGAGTAAAAATATTTATGTAGGTATAATTATGAGTCTATTGTGTAATAAGCTAATAACTGTAATAAGTTAGTTATATTGTATAGAAATTAACATAATTCTATACTTGTTAAATTATCCCAGCTAATAACTCTATGAGTCATTTATATTTTCTGACCTCAGTTACGGTTGGTGCGCAAGCTGAAAATAGAAGTATTTTTTTATTGAAACGGCACCGGGTATCTGGTGATTAATGGATAACCTTGAAATGTCTTATAGTAGAACAGATGGACGTTCAGAAAATATATGAAAAGTAATCTATCCTAACTACTACCTGAGATGACATTTCCTTTTAGTTTTTTTTACCATATTTAACTTTCTTGTACCCTACGACCATAAATTAATGAATTCCATCGGTTTTTTGTTGTTTTATTATTAAACACTAATTATGGTATGGATAGACAGTCAAAAATATGACTAGCTATTGCACGATTTTTGGTTTAATATTTCTTTTTCATTTTTTTCTGAACGGCCATTAGAATATCCTTTAATTAACGGACATCCTGTATAGTGTACATCTACATAATCCTAATCCTAACTAATATTATAAACTATATATTTCCCGCGACTTCGCTCGCGTAAATGTGTGTTAGGTTAGTGACAATACTTTTTTCGGGATAAAAGGTACCCTATGTCCTATTCTGCACCCCTGACAACGTGTATGCGAAATTGCATGATGATCGGTCGAGTAGTTAAGGCGTGAAAGCGGAACAAACAAATAAACAAATTCACTTTCGCATTTATAATACTACTAGTTTCACTCGCGTAAGTCCCGTTCCCGTGTGAATATCGGGATATAAAGTAGCCTCTGTGTGAATCTCCAGCTCCAGCTACCTACATACCAAGTTTCATCGCAATCGGTTCAGTAGTTTTTGCATGAAAGAGTAACAAACATCTATACATCCATTCCACTTTTTATCCCGATATTATCACGAGAACGGGACTTTCGAAGGTGAAGCCGCGGGGAAAACTAATATACACATATATTATGGCGGCCTGACATATTTCTACCTATACATTGGACTGCACGGATGATGAAGTGGTTTAAGTGGTCGCCACGTTACTACAACTGTGTCGAGTGTCAGGGGTTCGAATCCCACACGGGGAAAAATTTTGTGATCCACAGATGGTTGTTCCAACTCTGGATGTTCTTTGTGTCCGTTGTTTGAATGTTTGTTAAGTCCTCCGCGACACAGGAATAATTAATCCTAGAGCGTAGGATATCTTAAAAAGAAATCAAAAGCTGTCGAAACGTCAAACATATTCCGGAAACAAAAGTTATCTGACGATTGATCAATCGGCCATTAATAAATCAATAATTAAGTTCTATTAGTATACTAGCTATGCCCGCGGTTTCACCCGCGTTTATGCTTACTGCGCCGCCCCCGTGGGTCGTAGCGTGATGTTATATAGTCTATAGCTTTACTCGATAAATAGGCTACCCAACACTAAAAGAATTTTCAAATTCGAACCAGTAGTTCCTGAGATTATCGCGTTCAACTAAACAAGCAAACTCATCAGCTTTATCATATTAGTTTAGATGTAGTGGTTCGTCTTGGACACCAATCGCAACAGTGGCCCTGTGTCCGGTAGCACTAAAGGTTTTCTTACGATTTGCAATCTTTAAATAATATTACTAAATGAATAAATATTAGTCCATGTCAACACAACATTGATGTTTACGTAATTTGAGGAAACACATATATTATTTATACTCATATTGGATCGTATGTTTGTTTATTGCAGAGTTCTTTGTTGTCAATAATATAACGACTGTGGATTAACTATTTAGGCTCCATTCACACGTACCGCAACCACACCACATCGACGCGACAAAAGGTGATCAAGCAGTGGTTACGCGTGAATAGTGTCGCTGCAGCTTTTTGTAGTTGCGTTGTGGTTCCTACAAAATGTGGATGTGGTTGAGTTGTCGTTAGTAGTTGCGATGTGGTTGCGACGACGGAATAACGCTCACGAGTGCAGACAGAAAGTTCGACACCGGTTTTCGTTCACGCAGCGTTGTGTCTGCGATGTGGACGGACGCTAGTTCGCGGTGATGCTGGTGGTTGCGTTGTGATTGCGTCGTGGTTGTGATGTGGTCGGTATCACCCACGTGGTCGACAATGACGACAAAATGTGGTCCGGGTTTCACTATTCATTTTACTATTCACATTCTACTATTGAAAATGAAAATGAAAATGAATGAAAATGAAAATATTTATTTGCACTTACTATTCATTTTCAATACAAAATTGCGCCCGCCCACGTGGTGTGGTTGTGATTGTAGTGTGGTTGTGGTACGTATGAAACAAGCCTTATATTCTGGTATATTGAACCTATTGTTTTTATTAGAGTCTGCTTTGTTGGAATTTGGCATAAGTTTGCTATTCCAAGTTTCATTCCTGGGTCTGTCAAAGTTCTATACGATTTTCTGTTATGAAATTTTAGGCATCTACCGGGTACTGTCTTAAAATTCGTGCTGTAATATAGCTCTCGTTTTTAGGAAAGCACAATGTCACTTCTCTTGACAAGTTCGAATAATTTATTCCTAAACTAAGTGTACATATGTACATTGTTGTTGCTTAAAACTTAGCGTGCTTTTACAGCCATAGCAAATCTAAACAGTTAAAGCCTTAGTTCCCAAAGTGGTCCAGGTGGACCCCAGGGTCCACGGGAGACTCGACAGGGGTCTATGTTGGCGTGACAAGAAAATGGGGATTCATAATTCGTAAGTGGGGGTCCACGAAAATTAAATCTATAGATGTAGGCAGATAATATTTTAAGAAGGTCAGCGACTGTTACTTGTTTAAACGTCGGTCGATGGATATTTTGAGAAATAACACTCGCTGAAGAATTGAGAATTTCAAAAAAAGAAAATTACGCAGTTCTTATATATTTTTTTAAATTTATTCCAATTTAACTGTGTGGTCCGAATATACCGATTTTACTAGACGGATTAAATTTATAGCTGCAGGGGTCTACCGGAACCAGCTACATTTTATAAGTAGTCTATGTCAAAAAATGTCTGGGAACCTTTGAGTTAAAGCAAGCACAAAAGCAAAACTCTCAAAAGTAGTATTTCGAACTAGCTTCTGCGCGCGGTTCCGCCCACGTGGTACCAACATCAATAAAACGTAGCCTAATGTCCTTACCCAGGTTTTAAACTATCTCCGTACCAAATTTCATCCAAATCGGTTGAGAGGTTTAGCCGTGAAAGGTAACAAACAGACAGTCAGAGATACTTTCGAATTTATAATAATAATTTAGGCTTACCAAAAGGTTGTATAGGTGGCTAGCAGTACATGTACTTTAAAATTCTTGTACATACCATAGACTCATGCCGGTGTATAATGTATTCAATCTTCAGATTGAATATTGATTTCTGGAGTAAGTAGTTTAATAGAAACTAGGTCAGTAGTCAAGATAGGCTCACTTACCCCATTAAATTCACTGCGTGTATAAGTATAATACAGGGCCGAGTCACGGCAGTCACAGGTTCGTTCTCGTTTTGATGTTATCAATCAGGCAACGGCGAAGCCATTTTTTGTATAACACGCAAATATTACAAGGGCAAAGTTGTTTATCAAGTATTTTTACTAATGTGAAATTTATTTAAAGATTGCTTTGTTGGCACCGTTTCGTATTGTTAGATTGATCTTAGGGTTTGTAGATAATCATAGGTCCTGGGAACTATTTCTGAGCCGAACATACTGTTAGGCTTGTCTATTATGTTCGCAGTTGATATTATGGGCCCAGGTTCGATTTCCGAATCGACCTGCATACAGATGACCCAGCAAGGGTTTCCTGTTATTAAATTATCCATAGCAGCAGGGGTTCTAGATATTGGTTCCTTGGTATAAGTTAGCGCTTATGTTAACGTTGATATTAAGAACTCAAGTTCGATTTCAGGTTGAACAAAGCATTAGTTATTGGGTTTTCCAGTCAATAGAATCTATGTAGTAACGCGGGGTTTGGAAATGTGCCCTGTAGATACCTACAGCTTCTCTTCTATTTAGACTAAGAACCTACAGCCGCGAGACCTATATCATTTTAGGGTATGTTCCGCATTTGCCCCCACATTCCAAACAGTTCCTCAACCGCCTCTCTTTTTAAATTTTCGCCCTACATTTTTGTACATATGGTAAACAGAACATGGATTAAAATTATTTTAAATTTTTGTAGTCAGGTTCGTGATGTCATGCAATCATAAGCCGAAAGTTTTACTGAGAGATCAACAAGGTATTTTAAAATATTTTTCGGCTGACGTACAACAAAAAATCCATACAAAATAAAGACAAATAAAAGAGGAACATAATCTGGGACGAAAGAGGAATTACATTAAGTAATTAATATTTATTCAAATTTAGGGGCATATAAGGACCATTTTTTGGGACGAATACGTATTTCTACGCTTGGGACGGAACATCAGGGACGAATGCGGAACAAACCTGTTTTAGAAAGATTATTTTCTAATTCTGTACCTGCAGTGCAGAATTCTGGCCAAGATTAAAGGAAGAAGTATTGCGTAGTGGATCAAGTGGTCGCCTCGCCTCTGACACTACGCCGAGTGTTGTGGATTCGATTCCCTACACGGGACAAATATTTGTGTGAATCACAAATATGTAGTTGTTCCTAATTTGGATGTTCTTTGTGTCCGTTGTTTGACTGCTGTAAAGTCCCCCAAGACACAGGAAAAACGTCTTATTAAAAAATAGTGTTTCTTTTTGACAAAATACACCTTTCTATTATACTAGCTGGTCCCGCGCAACTTCGTCTTATTCTTCGTCTTATATATAAGAGAATTTTCCCCGTTTTTGAATCATTTTTCATTACTGCTCCGCTTTTATTGGTCATAGCGTGATGTTATATAGCATATAGCCTTCCTCGATAAATGAGCTATCCAACAGTAAAATATTTTTTCAATTCGAACCAGTAGTTCCTGAGATTAGCACGTACAAGCAAACAAACAAACTCTTCAGCTTTATAATATTAGTATAGATATACATACACTATATGTGCCCGCGGTATCACCCGTGTTTATGATTACTGCGCCGTCCCCGTGGGTCCTTGCGTGATGTTATGTAGCCTTCCTCGGTAAATAGCCTATCCAACACTAAAATAATTTTTCATTTCGAACCAGTAGTTCCTGAGATTAGCACGTTCAAGCAAACAAACAAACAAACTCTTCAGCTTTATAATATTAGTATAGATATACAGGGTAATGCAAGGTTGATGTGAATTAAACATCAATACCTATTAAATAATATTCAAGTGTAAATGTATATTTCGTTAACACATCTATCAATATAATCATGTAAATCAATAAGGTCACTTAAGACTGCGCCCACAGGAAGTGACGTATGCAGTTGTATCTATTTACTGACCACAACAAATTATTATATATAATCCCATATATTGGCCTCTTATTGGTACGAGAATGGTTAGGCTATAGTCCACCACGCTGGCCCAGTGCGGGTTGGCAGATTTCACATATCTTCGAGAACATTATGCAAAACTCTCAGACGTACACGTTTCCTCGCGATGTTTACCTTCACTGTTAATGCGAGCGATAAATAAGTAATTAATACGCACATAACTTTGAAAAGTCAGAGATGCGTGCCTGGGGATTGAACTCGAGACCTCTATATGGCAGCCTAACAGTCTGCCACTTGGCTATCGCTGCCAATAATCTGTTTATTGTCAACATTTAATGAATTTGCCAAGGGTCTTAGGTCGTATAGTTATGTCACTGACTGAGGCGAGTATTGTGGATTTGAGTCCCACAAGGAGTAAAAATTCGTATTATCCTCAAATAGCTGCACCTAATCATTGTTCTGTATAATAGTATTCTACCACATACACACAACACCATGTAGCCCAAACTAAGCAGAGCTTGTACTAAGGGTACTAGACAATGAACATACATATTTTTGTTTTGTTAGTACGTACTTATTATATGTAGAAACACCCAGACCAAGACAAACATCCATGTTCATGCACACAAATGTTTGACTTCTGCAGGAATCGAACCCGCGATCTCAGGCGTGGCAGTCGGTTACACTAACCACTACGCCATCGAGGCCGACAAAAAAATTAATATTTGTAAAGTTCTCAGCGACACAGCAATTATTCCTAATGCAAAAGTTGTCTTTTTTTACCAAAGTAAGATTAAAATTGTGAACAAAGCAGAATTAACTACCGGTGTATTTTCGTGAAGCATAAATTCTATGATGTTGCCAAAAGAGATAGGTGTATGCCATTTGATTACATAAATGTCTGTGGTCAGTGTTGCCAGTATGGATGATTTGTGCCTGTTTACAACTTTGTAAACTCCCCACTGTCTCAAAAAACACACTAGCCCGATATCCCACTAAATATATTCACCTACTTTGCAGTATTTGGCCACGGCCTTAACGCTATGTGCAAATATGAAGCCGGCCCGTAAAATGGCTAGGGCTGTCTACTTTTTATTTGTAAACTGCCTAGATTAAACCATAGAGCGATAATAGACTTAAAGAGTACCAATATATAAAATAAATAATTTACTTGAATTTTTAAAAAGTCTTCTCGTAATTTCTGATTTTCAAATCAAACTCAGACGATATCAAGTTACTAAACGTAGCCTTTTACAGGATATTAACAGTAAACAGTGAAGTGTTTGAATTATGCTGTTATAACTGTTATAAGTTATGACAATGGGTTTGCATGACTGGTATTAATATAAGTAGGTAAGGTAAACATTATGTAAAAAACATTGTGTATTTCAGCGTATTCTATTGATATTATCCTAACTAATATTATAAATGCGGTTGTGAGTTTGCTTGTGTATTTGTTTGTTACGCTTTCACGCCTTAACTACTCGATGAATTATCATAAAATTTCGTATATATGCCGCCAGAGGTATAGGATAGGGTACCTTAGATAGAAAATTGTCGTAACCTACATTTACTTGAGCGTAGCCGCGGGCAAAATCTAATCGATACTAATATAATAAAGCTGAAGAATTTGTTTGTTTGTTTGTTTGCTTGAACGCGCTAATCTCAGGAACTACTGATCCGAATTGAAAAATTCTTTTAGTGTTGGATAGCTCATTTATCGTCGAAGGCTATAGGCTATATAACATCACGCTACGACCTACGGGGGCGGCGCAGTAATCATAAATGCGGATGAAACCGCGGCCACATCTAGTAGATTATAAAGTACACCTACATGAAATATATATTTAGTAGTTCAGTAAAATACTTAAATATTAAACAAGATTTACTACATTTTATTTTTAAACTTAATTCCTAAACAAGCACACACAACATGATAAGGCCTTGATGGCGTAGTGGTTAGTGTAACCGACTGCCACTCCTGATGTCGCGGGTTCGATTTCCGCACAAGTCAAACATTTGTGTGCATGAACATGGATGTTTGTCTTGGTCTGGGTGTTTCTATGTATAATATGAATGTATTTACCAAAAAAAAAGTATATATGTATGTTTATCCATTGTCTAGTACCCATAGTACAAGCTCTGCTTAGTTTGGGCTAGATGGTGTTGTGTGTATATGATAGAATATTATTATTATAAGTATGTGATCAGTTTGTACGCTGGCTCAGCAACCCAATGTGGATCTTGGCCTCTGACATTAAAGTGCGCCATTCCTTCCTATTTTGTGCCAAGTCAGAACAATTGAGCACATTCATCTCTTTCAGGTCTTAGTTAGTTAGTAGTTCATCTTTCCAGCGGTAGTAATGGTAACGTAATGGAAATAGCAGTAATGTATACGTATGTTAAACATTATTGTTCTCAAATTTACATTAATAGTATTATTATTTGGAGATCATTGCATTGTTAACATTTAAATAGCGTACAATATTCCATTTTACAAGTGACATTTTCTAGTTGGCAACCCTAATAATGACACGCACGTGCAACCGGCAAGCGCAACTGGTTCCGAACGCAGCTGAAACGTGACTGCATACATTAAACGCATTAATCAATCGATTATGAAAACATAATAAACATATTTTAAGCGCTTTCCACTTTTGACTCGATACTGAAGGTTGTCGTTCACTCGGTGCTGGGTCCTGTACCCAAATGGTGTTAACTAGATGTATTTGGTGGTGGATACCTAAGTGTCAAGGTTGGCTGGATATTTTTATATCTAGATATTAAAATATATTGTGTCTAAATATCTTTCTTGTCTGATTACTAGCTTTTAATCGCCATTTCACACTTAGGGTTTTAAGGGATAACTATCTCAAAGGCATCGATATTTTAAATCGGTAATATTATTGGAATAAAAATAATAATATTAACGATAATTTATTATATATAATATGGCATAGTAAATATTAACATTTATTTTTTAAATTAAATATTGTATAGAAAGATGGTAAAATAAATATTTTTATGTAACAAACGTATGTCGCCTTCCTATAATAAACTTGTACATAACTATGGCAAAATCACGCTGATTCGTGGTGTCGGTGATGAGTAAAAGGAGGACAAATTAACAAACACACTTTCGCATTTAAAATATCAGTAAGGTCTGTCTGCCTCATTGCTAAAACCGTAACGCTCTATTTATTGATTGGGTATGGCTATGGAACCCCATACCCAACCCCTCGTCAGCATAACCCTGCTCAAAACATTTTTATTGTGGGTTATTATCAATTGATCCCCTTCGTTCTGAGTGGAGCCAAGGAGTATGTTAGATTTATACTAGCTACAATCGCGTACCTATCTTAGTCCTTTGCATCCCAAACCTACGCGATTCTTTCCGGATTACTACGCGATCCTAGCAAGCACCGGCCCTCCGTATACGCAGGTCCACTAATTGAGTTACGATTCTATTCGGACCTATTTCCGGACCGACAACTGACCAGTCGGAGCAGTCCGAGGTCAAGAAAACCTCGTCCACCCCGCTATAGATCGCAGCCATACTGCGTTATGTTTCTTCCCTGCGATAAGCAAGATTCCAAAACATTTCATTTTAACACGCTTCTATTAGCTTGGTATGTATTTATGAATCTATGTAACATAATCTTTGAACGTAATTTTCACCCCTTTCAAACCGACGGATTGATTTGACATTTTGCACACTTATCGAGGACCGATGACAATACAATAATTTAGAAAAAAAACAATAATAATAGTTTAAAAACTAAAAAACACGCTGTACTAAAAAAAAGTAGAAAACATTTAATAAATTTAATGTAAAAAAGCGTGGGTGCTTTTTTACATTAAATTATTAAATTACTTTCTACTTTTTTAATAAAGCGTGTTTTTTATTTTTTTTATACTATTATTTATTGCTGTGAGTGGCTCGGTTAAGTCGTAATTTTACTGTACACTGCACTTAGTGCTGCAGGAAACACAATTATGTTATCCAGAAATACTAACTCGGCATCTGGCTATAATCGACACGAGAATAATTCTTCACGGGAGTTGCCTTCCGTTGTAATACTGACTGACGACTGCGCGGATGACGTAGTGGTTTGAATGATCATCTCGCCACTGCTACTGCGCCGTGTGTGGTAGGTTCGAATCCCACACGTGACAAAACTTTCTGTGATCCACAAACGGTTGTTCCGAGTCTGGATGTTCTTTGTGTCCGTCGCATCGTTTGCATATTTGTAAAGTCCCCGTGGCCTAGTGCGGGAGCTGTCTTTTTAAAGAAAGATAGAAAAAAAAGTAAACGTCAACATCAGTCACCCGAAAATTGTCTTGAAATAATTACATTTGACATTTAACAGGTACAACATACATAATTGATGTGGCTTCTTGAATATAAAACAGGACATGTCATTAAAATGTCTGTAAGTCTAATATACCGACCGTTGAACTCCTTCGGTCGTGGCCTCAGTATAATGCAAGTTGATTCGATACAATGAGTAAGAATATTAATTGATTTTTGTCTTACTAAAAGACTTGACTGCCCGTTTGGCGCAGTGATTTAAATGGTCTCCTCGCCACTGCCCCTTCCCCCTATCCCAAGTGTTTGGGTTCGTTCCCCAAACAGGACAAAAATGTTTGTGATCCATTAATAGTTATTCCGAGTCTGGGTCCGTTGTTTGATTTTTTGTATACATCTCGGTGACACAGGAAATAAGCCAAGTCATTTATAATTACAAGTGAGAAACGACAACGAATTGCTGTAAATCTTAGAGTTCGGAAAATGCTATCATGAGACCTTGAGGTCAAAGGTCATATTCATTTCGGGGTATATCGACTATGCTGAGTGGAATGGCGTTGTCTCTAACTCTAACGGTTCTTAAGTTCATATTTGTATAACAGATAGACGGACAAAGCTGTTGTATAAGAGTTTTCTTGAACTCGGACCTTTTCGCGGGGATTGAAGTTAACTATATTATATAGAGTGCCAGGGTGGTGTAGTGTTATTTAATTAACAGTTAACAGTAGTCACAGAGTTCAGAACTGAGCCCGGTTGTCGACAATACACTACCTTCTATTATATGGGATGCTTATAGCAGACGAAATGCAAATGTATTACATCTCTGCCCTTTGGGCATATAGGCGTGGGACCAGAAATTCCTATGTATTTTCTTCGAACATACCCTTTGTTGAATACCGAGCATGTCTAACGCATACTTGGTTTTATTTTTTTAGTAGCTTTGCCGTTTAAACAGTTAATCTGTCGAATCTTAGAATCTTCTACCTATCCTTTATTATTCCCAAGTCACTTGGTGTCGGCTTTTCTGGTCTAACAGGATTTGACTGGATATCAGTTTTTACACGGAGCTGCTGCCACCTGACCTCGGCAACCCGAAGGCTAACGATACCGTAAGGCTAGACCAGCGTCAGGATATTATAGGGCACTGACTACCCAATAACGACCGCCATAGATGTTAATGGCAGCCGGGACCGACGGCTTAACGAATTGTCGAATCTTAGAATACCAGACATAATTAAAAATCTATTGTATCTGGCCACTGGTGTGCTGCTGCGTCTTAATAGGTTAAGTAACCATACATGTGTACTATATGTATTGTATCTATCTAACAAGAAAGGTCGACAATACATAGCAGTAACAAAGCCAATGGCCGTACAATATCAAACGTTTCGCCTCGGTATTATCCAGTATGCAGAATTCCGCTTCGAAAACAAACATATCTTCTACACGTGTTTCGCGTTACACGAGGCGTTCATCCGATTTGGTTAAGATTGATTAAATGATAACAGTCTGTGAAAGTAATTTCCTTCAGCGATTTCTTTAAAATTGCAATCGTAAATGAAATTGCTGTTGTAAATGAGTGGAATAATTTTAATGTAGATAGTTCTAATAACATGCAATTGAACAGATATGGCTTAATAGCCAAGGGGTCGATCGGCGGTGCTGACGCGGTAAGTTCGAATAATTCTAACATATATTATAAATGCGAATATGAATTTGATTTTTTTGTTTCGTTTCACGCCTTAACTACTCGACCGATCATCATGAAATTTCGCATACACTTTCTCAGAGGTACAGAAAAGGACGTAGTAAGTAGGAACATTCCTTTTTAGGACGAAAGGTCACTTTTATCCAGAAAAAAGTACTGTTCTCGAAGGATAATAATTTATTGACAAAATCCACATAAACGCGAGCGATACTTTATCAGCTTACTAGTTTTTCCCCGTCGTTTCGCCCTCGTAAGTCCCGTTCCCGTGGGAATATCGGGATAAAAAGTAGCCTATGTGTGAATCCAGGTCTCCAGCTATATACATACCAAGTTTCATCGCAATCGGTCCAGTAGTTTTTGCGTGAAAGAGTAACAACCATCTATACATCCATACGTCCATACAAACTTTCGCGTTTATAATATTAGTAAGGATATCATACCATATCGAAGTTTCAAAAATATAGAGACATACGAATTAGAATACCAAACAGATTTATGTTTTTGTAAGAAAGAATAATTCAGCATTAGAAATAAATACTGCGTCGCGAGGGACTACAACAATGGACACAAAAGACACCCATACTCGGTACAACTAATTGTTGATTATATGTTTGTTTCGTGTGGGATCGAACCCATAACACTTGTCGCAGAGGCAATGAAGAGGCGACCACGTAAACCACTACGTTATCTATTCAGTCGGGAAGGGAAATAGTATTATTATATATTATGTGTGATCCACAAATTACTGTTCCCAGCCTAACTTTCGCTTTGTGCCAGTAAATTGTATGTTTATAAGCTTTTTACCCGACTGCGTTAACATGCTTTTATTAGCTTGGTATGTATCTATGAATCTATGTCACGGAATCTTTGAGCGTGATGATCACCCGTTTCAAACCAAGGGATTGATTTGAAACTTTGCACACTTATCGAGGACTGATGACAATACAATAATTTAGGGAAAAATATAAAAGTAAATAATAGTTTAATAACAAGAATAATAATTGTTTAAAAAACTAAAAAACACGTTGTACTGAAAAAATTTAGAAAAAACATTTAAAATTTTAATGTAAAAAAGCGTGGGGTGAGGGTTATCAAAATATCTTAGAAAGCACCCGACGCTTTTTTACATTAAAATTATTAAATTATTTTCTATTTTCTTTAACAAAGCGTGTTTTTAGTTTATTTTAAACTATTATTTATTTATGTTTAATAGAATAGATTTTAGGAGTAACTGCGTTTAAATAGATACTACGAATGGTATGTTAAGAGATAATATTTATTCTAAAGTCAATATTGGTAAAAACACCTAACAACTGGTTACTAAATGGTAAATTAAATGGTATACTTATTGGTTTAATGGTAGTTAAGCTCGGTCGCTGCTCGATTGCGAACTGACTTAGAAAGTCTAATAAAATTAACGCGTCTCAAATGTGCATGCAATGCACAAATGTAAAGAGTTGAGCTGTTCGGATGCGTAGCTCCGAACATCTATACACCATTTGGTTAGGTACTTAACTAAAGGTAAACAATCTTGATGTGTATTTTTATCTAAAAACTCAGTTTAAAATAAAATGCTGCTAAAGATCAACGTTAATACAACAATGGTGCCAATTCTGTTGTCACAAAATTCTCTTATCTTAGCTAACAATCTCTAAAATTTAGATTAGGCAGCAAACGACATTTTGTTTTCTGAAATCGCTAAAAGTAACAGGACTAAACTAAATTTTAGAGATTTTTAGCTAAGATAAGATAATTTTGTGACAACAGAATTGGCACCAATAACGATTACTAAATCAATTGAACCGTTAGTTTAAGCAGTAGTTTATTTGTTTAATATGTGTTTGTGTAAAAACTCACATCAAGATTGTTTACCTTTAGTTAAGTACCTAACCAAATGGAGTATAGTCACATTATAATTTATAAGTAAGGATAAATATATGTATTGGGTTTGAATGTTACTTTTGAGTTTAATTTTCTGCCTACTGATTATTATACTATATTCATTGATTTTAATATGTAGGTACCTACCAGAGACCCCGATACCGAGAATTTAGTAGAGAAAATCCCAATAACAGTGTTCGTCTCGGAAATCGAAACATCTCGAACACATTATATGCTCATATTTATATATAGTAATTAAACTTGATTTCGACCATGGTCAGTGTAACCTGGCCGAAGGGAAACATGATGGCGTCAATACCCGTTACCTATTACATAAATGTAGGTATCCATACTTTAATTTGTATGATAATTTTCTTTTCTAAAAATAATATAAAGAGGCATTATTATAATATATACATTCTATCACATACACACAACACCATCTAGCCCAAACTAAGCAGAGCTTGTATTATGGGTACTAGACAATAGATAAACATACATATATACTTTTTTTTTGTAAATACATACATATTACACATATAAACACCCAGACCAAGACAAACATCTATGTTCATGCACACAAATGTTTGACTTGTGCGGGAATCGAACCCGCAACCTCAGGCGCGGCAGTCAGTTACACTGACCACTACGCCATCGAGGGCGACATTTGTGTTTTTGTTTGTAATGAATAAACTGAAAAACAACTAAACCGATTTTATCATTATTTAACATCACATAGCTACTAAAACCAGAAGAAACATAGACTATATAACCTCAGAATGTAAGCAGCAATCATAAACGTGGCTGAATAGCTAGTGTTCTATAAAAAAGACATTATCATTACTGGGCATAATTTCTGTGTCGCGTGGACTTAACAAATGTTAAAACTATAGTCACATAGAGCACACCAAATCCGTAACAACAATTTATAGATCTCACAAAAATTCTCTCGTATTCCGTTCAAAAAGTGTTTAACGTGTGACGAGGTGACCACGCAAGCACTCCGTCACCTGTGCATTAACAAATGAATGTTTGTGTGGCAATACCATCACGTGTATCATGCGCGTTCTTATTACACTGGATCAGTTTAGTGGTCTGTTAGACCTTGACTTTCTTGGTAGGTCAATGGCTGGTGGACGTTTTTGGGTAGCTTCTTTTAATTAATATGTTTCCTCATCTAATACTTGTGTGTGTTTCGGTGGCGTGGCTTGTGTATTATAGTTTCGACGGCTCGATGCCGTAGTAGTTAGTGTAACCGACTGCCACGCCTGAGGTCGCGGGTTCGATTCCCGCACAAGTCAAACATTCGTGTGCATGAACATGTATGTTTGTCTTGGTCTGGGTGTTTCTAAGTATAATATGTATTACAAAAAATAACGTATATATATATGTATGTTTATCCATTGTCTAGTACCCATAGTACAAGCTTTGCTTAGTTTGGGCAAGATGGTGTTGTGTGTATGTGGTAGTATATTATTATATTTTCTGCACTCTACTTCGCCCGCATGAATCCAACTGGGACGCAGGATATAAAGTATCCTTTGTGTTAATACGACATGGTGCCAAGGTGTCAAGTTTTATTCAAAGCCGTGTCTATTTTTCTTATACTTATTATAAAATAATTTAAAACTGATTTCATAATATATTCGGTGGTTATATTAATGCGTAATATTTGAGGATGTTATCCATAGAGAAAGGAGGATCTTCTAACTTCAGACATGTAGAAAGGACGATAAAAGATGGACAGGATCTGACAAACGGGCCGTGCCCTCTCGAGGATTTCTTGGTACCCACCCTAAGATTGTCTGGTCCCTGCTCCAGGATTTTAGATTTCTTCTCGAAGTTCTAGAGTAGGCCCACGTTCTAGTCAATCCCTCCGAAGAAATAGTCCTAGATACGGTGACTACAATAAACCTTAAGGATTTTGCTGTAATGTCAGATTTATGGTATAAATCAAGTCTTGGATGAATGAGAAAAAAATATTTTTTTAAATTTTCATTTTTCGTTACTTGCGTTACTATCGAATCTTGAAACAATCATACTTTTATGAACCAAGCTGTATACGGCACGGGCAATTTGCTTTACAAATTGATATTTCGTGTTGTTGCCTGGCAATTCTGTTTATATTTAGCAAGATTATTTTTGTTACATGTTACTAGTATTCTTGCCAATCGCTCCAGCTAAATTTATATGCTTGTGTTAAGAGTACATCACGTGGGTAGGGCAATGGGCTCGAACCCATGATCTCCCGATGGCAAGTTCTCCGTTATCCATTGGGCTACTGCCCCTTTATTTTCTATAGTTAACTTGTTATTCTATTGGCATAATTTCATATGTTTCGTGGCCATAAAGAACTCACGAACGAAGGTTTAGAAAAATATTATTAAAATAAATAACTTCCATGTTGAAATCTGTTTATGCATTCCTGATGGGCCTGTACCGGGTGTGGCAATAGTGCTCGTTATTATAATTCAATTTAGATAAGCTAAGGTTAGCGAAAAAGCAAGAATTTATTCTTCCTTAAAGAACCTGATGTATCCACAGGAAACTCCTTGAATACAAAAAAGGGACATAAAATGTGACTTAGTTCTTTAGTAAATCTGAGTTCCAGCACGAAATCGGGTCACTTGGTTCTCTTTTTATATGAGATCCAAAAGCATAGCTAACAAAATGTGTGTATACAGGTTGTCCGGTAATTAATGGATAACCTTGAAATGTCTTACAGCAGAAAAGAGGGCCGTTCAGAAAAAAAAAGAATATAAAAAAAGTACAATAGTCATACTTTTGACTGTCTATCTATTAGCATAATTAGTGTCTAATAATAAAACAACAAAAAACCGATGGAATTCATTCAATTATGGTCGTAGTGTATAAAAAAAGGTAAACAAGGTAATTAAAAATCACATCTCAGGTAGTTAGGATAGATTTATTTTCTGAACGGCCATAAGTTCTACTATAAGACATTTCAAGGTTACCCATTAATTACCGGACACCCTGTATACATACACCAGTGACATCATATAGCGTATAATATACGTTCGTAACACAACTCTGCCTACCCCATTTCAAAGTAAAAAGTCTTATACACCTGTATATCGATCGTGTAGCTCAGTTAATTTAATCGCGCGCCACGTGCCAAATATCCCGCTCCGCAATCAAAATAAACGCAGTTGCTCCTGCATTGCGAGGCCAATCTTACCCGCAATGCGGTCGGTGCCCGCCGGCCACTTCACGTTACATTTATGTTTCCACTTTATATACATAAATAACGGTTGCTGGTTGCGGTTTCACACGCGTGAACTACACGGTGGTTTCGGGGTAAAAAGTATGCTACGTATTAATCCAGGATGTTGTCTGTGTGTGGTAAGTTATATGCAAACATCTGAACATCTTTATAAAATTTAATTTATGGTATCATTATATTTCGATATCAATCACGCTTTTCTAGATTTTGACAATAAATTTCTATCCCTCGGGAACAGAACTTTTTTTTGGATAAAAGGCACCCTATGTATTTTTGGTTTGTTCCGCATTCGTCCCTGATGTTTCGTCCCAAGCGTAGAAATACGCATTCGTAAATTTTCGTTTTCCGTCGTTTTCGTATTCGTTCCAAAAAATGGTCCTTATATGCCCCTAAATTTAAATAAATATTAATTTCTTAATGTAATTCCTTTTTCGTCCCAGATTATGTTCCTTTTTATCCCTCTTTTTTTTGTATGGAGTTTTTGTTGTACCGTCAGCCGAAAAATATTTTAAAATACCTCGTTGATCTCTCAGTAAAACTTTGGGCATATGATTGCATGACATCATGAACCTGACAACAAAAGATTTAAAATTAATTTTAATCCATGTTTTGTTTTGTTAACCATATGTATAAAAATGTAGGGCGAAAATAATTTAAAAAGAGGGGCGAATGAGGAATATTTTGGAATGTGAGACGTAATGTAAAGGGGCAAACGCTGAACAAATCTTATTTTTCTGTACCCGTGACAACGTGTATGCGATCGTCATGATGGTGGTATTTTTTATTTTTCTTTCGTTTGAGTAAAGGCGTGAAAAAGTAACCTACAAATAAAAAAAGTCACATTCGCTTTTATAATATTAAGTTAGGATGGTAAGGAACACCCGAATAGCCTTCACAAATTTTACATTAATAATATTAATAGAATTTGTCAACCGATTTAAATGAAACCATACTATAAAAAGCTCAGCTGGGATAATGACGACACGCTTTCTCAAGGTCGCGGTTTAAGTTCTGCTTGAGGGCTTGTCTTTTCCTCTGTTATAATTAAGAGAAACAACACTATCTTATCTTGTGTGGGGGCCAGTCAGTACAGACCGGCGACACTTCGACCCAGTGGGATCTTTTGTGTCGACTTCCCCAATACCGACTGCCATAGATGTTCATAGCAGCTGGGACCGACGGCTTAACGTGCTCTCCGAGGCACGGAGCAGGCGATGATTGTCAATCAATACGCACATATTTTCGAAAAGTCATATCTTTCGAAAGTCAGAGGTGCGCGACGTGGTTTCGAACCCGAGACCCTCTGCATTGCAGTCTGTTGGTCTCCCCACTGAGCTATCGCTGCTCGAAACAACACTAAATATTAAACAAAGATTTTCATTCAAGTCGGTTTAGCAATCTTGGAGATAAGCGTGCGTAGATAAACAGATAAAAGACTGTTTACGACTGTATTGTAATTGTATGTGTAGATATGGATAGGTATAATCTTAAGATTGTGTGAAAATAACACATTGGGATTAAAATACGTTAAACAGATTTTATCGCTGTTTATTTGGTTTGTTATTTTTTAGCATTCATGGCCATAGACCATGTATGCTTTTAAAGTAAAGTAACTACTTCCGTGACCATAAAATGTTATGGTTGCCAAGAAGTAACCGAAACATCTACGAAACATACATACATATGTACTATTGACTTGAGCGAAGGTTGACCATTTCAGAAAAAAATTTCTTTACCCACGTTGACTTTAAGTGACACCGCCCTTAAAAAAACCCTTGTAAAAAAACTCAAACAAAAAGGTCGTAGTTGTGGTCTGCTATGCGATTTTATCCTTAGGAGTGGTCAACCGTCGCTCAAGTTGATGGTACCTCCATGGTCTCACGCCCGAATGACGCTTTGTTCCCGAAGGTTACCCTCGAGAATACAAGCAAACCTTGCAGAGTTATATTCCACCCACATATTATCTTACTCACGCTTTTCAGGTACAATTCCAGTTCCAGACTTCGTACTGCTAATGAAAATTTTCCTCGGTAGCGCATGCGAATACGATTGCTGTGCATAAGTTAATGTGACTCTCAGATCGGCAAAAGTGTTATTAGTTCAACGAAAAGTTTTTAACTGCACGGATGGTCTAGTGGTTTAAGTGGTTGCCTCGCCGCTGCTACTGCGCCGAGTGTTGTGGATTCGAATACCGCACGGGACAAAAATTTGTTTGATCCACAAATGGTTGTTCCGAGTCTGGATGTTCTTTGTGTCCGATGTTTGAATGTTTGTGAAGGAATTATTCCTTGTGCGCTCAAGAACCTTCTCACTGGCGAATTTCTGTAAGTTGGCGGACCGGGGTACTGCTTACTAGACCACAGAAGATTAGAGTCAAGCCACTCCACGTTTTAGTACCCCGTTAAGACGTACCTTTTTGAAAAAGTAAAATCGAGAAAACCTTCTAAGGGCCGGTTTTTTAATCGTCAGATAACTTTTATCCGAAAAATAAATATGGCGGTTTGACATATTTTCTATACAAAAGCTGTCAAAACGTCAAACATATTCCCCATATAAAAGTTATCTGACGATTGAAAAATCGACCCGAAAAGGAGCAAATGTAAACAACAATGTAATAAAATCTAGAATGTGCAGTCAGCAACAAAAGTAGCTTGAACATTTTACAAATTTGTAAAAGCATTTTATGAATTAAAAAACCGGAATCCTTGAACTGTAATTAAATCAACTATCTTTTAACTACTACTGCTATATAAAACTGACATTTGTAATTATTTTGCAAACTTCAACTAATCAAAATCTTGCAAGCGTGTACCGACTTACGTTTCTAAATGTACTAGTTTCTATTTTATCTCTTGATCTCTCGTATACCGTTCTTTCTGCGTAGCTTCCCTTGAAATATGTAAGAAAATATTTGTTTATGATGTTGTTGTACTGCAAGCTAAGCTATATTATGTGGCGGTAGCCGAATGACTAAGATATGGAACTCGGGATCATAAAGTTTCGATGTCATTAATTGCTCTACGAACGGGAAACTCGTATCTAATTAAATTATCTAAAGGAGTTTTTAAATATACTAGTAAATTGCAATCGATAAATATTGTTAAATATAGTATGCTGCATTTTCCTACGCGAGAGTTATGGACGCTACCTATTGAAAATACTATGCTCGTAACTTAGTTCCAGTCTGAAAACAATATTGCAATTATAATAATAATAATATAATAATATTCTACCACATATACACAACACCATCTAGCCCAAACTAAGCAAAGCTTGTACTATAGGTACTAGACAATAGATAAACATACACATATACTATTTTTTTGTTTTGTAAAATACATACCTCTTATACATAGAAACACCCAGACCAAGACAAACATTCATGTTTATGCACACAAATCTTTGACTTGTGCGGGAATCGAACCCGCGACCTTAGGCGTGGCATCAATGTGAAAGACATTCAAACACCATTTACATTGCTTCCAAGAGAGCATTGCTTCCAATATTTTTTTATGTATATCTTAGAAATAAACAGCGTCTTTGCAAATATATCTTTAAAGAAATCGCTATAGCCTCTCTATGTCAGTGTCCCCAATCTTAAAGCTGACCCTGAACGCTAGCAGTGTAAATGACATGCAACCGCGCTCACGTGCCTCGCCGGCCACATTCACGAGACGAGCGTTTCGCGTTCGACTGCGCAAACCTTGGTCCACATCACATTGAAATGAAGAAAGCATTGCGTAAACTTGTTAATGAATTCGATTGTAGATTCATTAATTTGTTCTCGATTAAGTTGTTGATCTATTGTGGCGTATTGTTTGTACTAGGAGATGCCTGATTGAAATGTAATTTTAGTGTATGTCGAGCAATGGACATGATTGTATGTTTTTTCGCTGTTGATTAACAATCATCATTAAAAGTATAATTGACTGAATGGCTGGCTGGCTGCTTCAATTGGTCGGCTTGCCACTGCACCGAGTATTGTGGTTTTGAATCCGATTCGGGACAAACATTTGTGATATCCACGAATGGTTGTTGACGCGCTAATTGTCATTCTTTCTTTATATTATTAGTATAAATAATCAGCCCTGTTTTTGTCCCATTGCTGGGAAAGGCCATGGTTAGGCTGTTGGGCAAATACCCCTTTAAGGAGTCTGCCCACTATACCGTCTCATACTATGACCGTGCTAGGAACGTATCAGACACGAAAAACAACACAATACGCCCTGCTATAGGAACTGCTGGTCGGTGACGGAACGGTCTAGTGAGCATAGTCTTATACATTTCCTTACAAAGAATATATTCTTGCCTGCCACGTTCCTAGCACTGTCATGTTATGAGATGGGGAAGTAGGCAGACTCCTTTAGATAATAAAAAGAGACCCTTACCATTTTTTATTTTTACTTGCGTCTATGCTTTGACTCATAATTCTCCGCGGGGCGACGGAGAGGTTATGTCGGACTCATCGGGGGAAAGATGGTGACTAGCAACATCCCGGTAATATCGACTAAGGGGACATCCATTAATTACTTGAGCTTAAAATAGGGGGGAGGAAATCTCATTTAAACTAGCGAGTGGAGGAGGGGGCATAATTGACAATCTAACGTCAACTTTCGAAAAACATAAATTATAAAAGTATTTCAATAAAATAGCTTTTTCTTTTCTTAGAATATCCCATTTTGTACGTTAAAAAAATCTCATGGCTGTTAAAAATATATACTTCGAGATTCAATAAGAAAAAGAGTAAAAAAAGTTCAGGATTTTTAAAAGAAAGAAAAAATGGCGTACACTATATCGATTATTGTCTATACTCTATTTAGACAATTAGAGCGTAAATCTCACGTAAGGGGGATGAGGTGTCCCACCAAATCTCACTTAATCTCACCAAGGGGGAGGGAAGAGACCAAATTAAAAGTAAACAGCTCACGTAATTAATGGATGCCCCCTAAAACTACCACGGTGTTCCTCAATATAACCACAGCGGGCGGAGCCGCGCGAATCACTTTCACATGCAATCGCGACCCCGCCGAAAGGAAAAGCTGAAAATGGTCCAAATTCTTAGTTTCCTTTAATTTACATTGTTTCGTGCAGAGGTTGAAGCCGCTCTAATAACAGTCGCCGAATGACTACTTAACCACGTGCGACATCCGTTCAATTGGCTCTTAACTAAATAATGACATTTAACCACGTGTACCTGTAATAGTAATGTTGTGTTTGAATAATTAGCCGGTTTACGTCTAGTAACTGACAAATCATCATCATTAACTTATTTAATCTATAGGTACTATCTATACTAATATTATAAAGCTGAAGAGTTTGTTTGTTTGGTTGAACGCGCTAATCTCAGGAACTACATCCGAATCCGGTCCGAATTGAAAAAATATTTTAGTGTTGGATAGCTCATTTATTGAGGAAGGCTGTAGGCTATATAACATCACGCTACGACCTGTATACAAAGTGGCGAAAATGTTATCACATTAATTGATACCACATATACTACATGGTATTCTTCGACGATTTACAAATTATGAACCAAATGTATTCAATAGTTTAGCCACAGGACGTTTTATTTGTTTTCATAATTTAGAACATCATGTGTAATGCAGAGATAAATGTCAAAGACCTTAAGCAGCGATATTAAAACAAAACAAACAAACTATTAAAAAAACTCAATAGGAAACAAAAACAAAAGAAATAAGGTTCATAATCTTGTGACGAAAAGAAATAGGTTAGTGTGTGCTTATTACAATGGTGTTCAAATTTGTATATAATTTTATTCACTAATTTTGTTCAAATAATTATTTCTTATTAATTTCTGTGAAAATAGGTTTTTTGTTAATGTTGACCGTCTTTTATCAACCAGCTTAAGGCAGTATATTATTTCATGTGATAAGTTTTGCGCCACTTTGTATATTAGGTACCAGATTTTGCCCGCGGCTTAGCTCGCGTAAATATATGTTATGTTAGTAAAAGTGGCCTTAATATGAGCAACTATACATGAAATAAAAACACAGTATTCGAATTGGCCATTCAAAAATATTAATAGGTTTATTTATATGAAAACCACAACGTAACCGAGTTTCTTTGTACAAAGCGGCATCTTTTTCTTTAAACTCCTATTATTTAATGTAATACATATAAAAATAGATGTAATAAAAATGTCTGCCCGTTGCATTGATGCTATTAGAGTATTCAGGGCAGAATCCGTTTTTCAGCCATAGTTAGCTATATAACGGTACACCAAACACTCATACCTATATCCCATATATCAGAATCCATACGTACCAATAGTCCTACGCCTGCTGTGGCTAGTGCCGCTGTAGGTGTTCCATCCCACCTTTGTTTTAAACTCTCGAAGTGTCTCTTCACGTTGGATCCATGTCTCCGTGTAAGCCTCCCAAAGGACCAGGTATTTTCCTAATATTAATATGTTAGAAAATACCTGTGATAAGAGAAACATAGTCATCATCCTCCTGCCCTCATCCCAAACTATTTGGGGTCGGCGCAACATGTCTTTCTCTTCCGTAAATCTCTATCACTCGTCATGTCAGCAGTCACACCCTTCCTGGCCATATTATCTTTTATGCAATCCATCCATCTTTTCTTGGGTCTTCCTCTACTAGAGAATCAATGCACCTCTATACTCAAAGCTCTCCTAACAACATATCTTTCATCTCTTCTCATTACGAGTCCATACCATGACAAACGTTCACTCCTCAATTTTTCCGTCACAGGTGTCACTTTCAAACTTCCTCTATTATACTCATTCCTTACTTTATCCATTCTGGTCACACCACACATCCATCTTAACAATCGCATCTCTGCTACATGCAAACGTCTCTCATCCATCACTCTTGTAGCCCAACATGACGATCCATACATGACGGCAGGCCTTAATACATAGTAAATAATAACATCAGCCCTGTATTAAACAGTCCCACTGCTGGGCACGGGACTCTTCTCACTGTGAGAAGGGTTAGGCCACCACGCTGGCCCGTTGCGGGTTGGCAGACTTCACATATGTATCTTCGAGAACATTATGGAGAACTCTCAGACATGCAGGTTTCCTTACGAGGTTTTCCTTCACCGTTATAGCGAACGACAATTGTAATTTATACACACATACCTTCGAAAAGTCAGAGATGCACGCTTTTAGGATCGAACTTGAGACCTCTGCGTGGCAGTTTAACGGTCTCTCACTAGGGTACCGATGCTTTTTTTTAATATGTAATTAGGTATATAAATATTTACAATAACTATTTTTGCAATAACACCAATGTCAGACGAAAGTGTAAACAATAAATTTTATGTAACCAGTTCATATTTAATTTGCGAAGGTCTTAGACTTTAGAGCATTTTTCTTATTAATTTGTTGATATATAATAATGTCAACATCACTACATATCTATACTAATATTATAAAGCAGAAGAGTTTGTTTGTTTTTTGTTTGGTTGAACGCGCTAATCTCAGGAACTACTGGTTCGAACTGAATTTTTTTGGATTTCTTATTTATCGAGGAAGGTTATAGGCTATATAACATCAAGCTACGACCCAAGGGGAGTCGCAGTAATCATAAATGGAGGTGAAATCACACATCTAGTTTTAAAATAAAGTCTCCTGCCGCGTCTGTCCGTCTGTTCGCGATAAATTTAAAAACTACTGAACGGATTTTCACGCGGTTGTCACCAATAGACAGAGTGATTCATGAGGAAGGTTTGGTGTATAATTTGTTGAGGTTACCCATCTGTAGCTTGGCCGGGTCGCTGGTTAAATATAAAATCACAACTTATTCTCGGACATAGTCCAAAGAAGCAGCGAGGAGCCTATATAGTTTATAACCTGCACTGCCCCCGTGGATCGTAGCGTGATGTTATATAGCCTATAGCCTTCCTCGATAAATAGGTTATCCAACACTAAAATAATTTTTCAATTCGAACCAGTAGTTTCTGAGATTAGTGCGTTCAAACAAACAAACAAACTCTTCACCTTTATAATATTAGTATAGATTATATATGTCCGAAAAACCTAATGACAATTTGCTCGACCCGGTAATCAAACCTGAGATCCCACGCACAGAAGTAGCTTAGCAATGGTATTTTTCTTAATCTCAACATTACACTCAACGTAGTTTTTTGTTAAGACTAATTGAATAGCGCTGTATTTTTCTTTATTGTTTGTTTTTTTTCTAAGATGATTGAGAGTTCTTATTTTGACATGATATCATTAAATCGTTAGTCATTATTGTTTTTTATAACTAACTTCACTACATATTACAAAACAATGTTTTCCGCCGCGTCTGTCTGTTCGCGATAAACTCAGAAACTATTGAATAGATTTTCATGCGGTTGCACCAATAGACAGAATGATTCATAAGTAAGGTTCAGGTGTATAATTTGTTAAGGTTTTGTACTAGCCATTCGAAGTCGGGGCGAATCCCTAGTAATATTATAAATGTGAATGTGATTTTGTTTGTTTGTTACATTTTTACGCCTCAACTACTAGCCCGATTATCATGCAATTTCGCATACACGTTCTCAAGGGTATAGAAAAGCACATAGAGTTCACAATTTCTGACCAGAAAAAATTTATCACTGGCGAAGTCGCGTGAAAAGCTAGTAAGCTCGTAATTATTATAGTACGAAAATACATACATAGTAATGAAAATAAAATCAACATTATGTTTTAGAGATTTTTTGCTTTAGCTAATTATTCATATTATTGTTTAAACGATTATGATAAGATGTTAAATTAGCAATTAATTTAAAGGAATGTTTTAGCAATTAAAAAAGCCGCGCGTGCTAATCTTAACTAATATTGTAAATGTAAATGTGTTTGTTTGTCTATTACGCTTTTACGCCTAGTATTGTGGATTCGAATCCCACACGGGTCAGAAATTTGTGTGATTCACAAATTGGAAATTAAACTACTTTTTACGGATTTTGTCGCGTTGTTTATTTTAACTTGCGGGTCTGCATGTTCTTTGTATCTGTTGGTTGAATGTTTTTAAAGTCCCTCGCAACACAGGAATTAGTTCTAGAGGAGGAATTGTCTTTAGAAAAAAAGGAAATTTTATAAGCCAAGGATAAGGAACCCACGACGGCTATTCTTATTTTTATTTATGCCACCGTGCTTGGTTCGCAACGAGACCATTTAGATAATTATAATTAAGATATGTCCTCGCTCTTGTAATTATTTCGCATGTTGAGAAACACACTGTTATTATTGTAATTAAGATAATTACTTCGTTACACGTAGGGTTACCATATCTCAGGATTTGTTCTGTGATTTCAGGATTTTTGGACTCTTCTCAGGATTGCGGCTGGATTTTGCAAATCTCATGAAATGTCAGGATTTTTGAATTTTCAATAGAATACAGCTTACATTTTAAAGATCTCTTTAATAAATATATTTATTTTAAGTGTGTTCTGTGATAATGGTGCGATGGAAACTAGATTAATAGTGCTTTGACAGAAAATTCTCTAAAAAAATTGCAGTATTTTCAATGAAAATTAGGCCTTTTCTCGGGTCTTTTGATTTTTTCATCTGGTAACCCTAGTTACACGTGTGTTATTATAGTAGGAACATGGCCTGATGGCACAGCGGTTGTGACTGTGGATGAGATCTTGGGATCGAATCTTGTGTAGGGCCAACAAAACATTATTGGAGTGTCAAAAAATTTCCAATAGCAATCCGAAGTTAGGAAGTGTGGCGGTATTGCACTTCCCAGTGTCTTAGAAAGCACGTAAAGCCGTTGGTCCTAGCCTGCTCCTGATCTTTTTCCGGAGGTGTCGCATTGCCGTCCCGTTGGTCTATGACAGTTAGGGAAAAGAGAGTGGACTTTTGTTTGAGCACACACTTTTCCGCTATAGTATCACCTGGCCAAACGGCTAAACTTCGTTAAGATCGAGGCCATGAGCAAAATTCAGTCTGGAGGACGTTAATATTTAGTTCTGTATACATGAAATTTTCAATAAGGAAAATAATAATAAAATCTTTAAATAAGTTACATTGTATTTGTAAAGTTTCATCAATATAGCAAATCCGAATTCGTTAATACTTTACATGTGTATGTGTTGGTTGTTTTATACTAATAAAAATTACAACCTTGATATCTACATATATATGAATAGGCAAAGACAAAACAGTTCAGTACCTTATTCTCCACTATTTTGTAAAATCATTTAATTTATTTTTTGTTTTGTTTAATAGCTATTGAAAGATTCAGTGTTGTCAATTAAAAATGGAGACAGATTCTATTTATGTTGTAAATATAAATTCATATAAGTATTATCCCTCTTATTTTTAATAATGATGACCACAAGTATTTTCTAATACGTGAAAAACAGCGGCAACAAAATCTGTAATTTCATAGATATGATACTTATTAAAATGTTTTCAATCCCACTCGTTATTACAACAAATTTGAACGCAAGCCAACACAAGGTGAATACAATAGACGAGTTGTTTGTTTTTTATCCATAGACGCAAATAGAGATTCGATGACCCCGCTGATATCAGAATCGATATATCTGATATCAAAATCTTTTAAACACGTGAAGTGACGACTGTTTTACCCAATTTGTATCTGTAGTCTTAAACAGGAATGCTACTGAAGAGTGTGCTTCAGTGTGGTCACCCACATCATGGATATCAAATTCAATTATAGAAAGAAAGAAGGAAAGAAAATTATTTTATTTTCGTCTCGTCGTACGATACACTTGTAAATATAAAGTTATGAAAATTGAATTAAAAAAGTTACAAGGACGGAACAAGATGGATGGCACTTCATTTAGGTACTGGTACGGTAAAATCAAATATCGCGCTTGCTGGTGATTAGTTAATAGATAATAAGTGGTTACCGTAGTAACCACTTATGTTAGGTGTGTCATACGCTCATTTTGCCGCAGTATTGACATACTAACCTACTGAGTTGGACAAGCAAAGAAAGAAAATATTTTTTACTTAGACAGATAGTGAGAGACACAAAAGATAAACAACAAGGACTAATCAAATGTTGGGCAACGAAAGAAGTAAAACACTTATTGCTAGTACAGATAATACGACACAATAGATCAAACACTATAAAAATTATAGACCAAGGATTAATTAACTGACTTAAGAATAAATAAATGAATTTAAAATACAAAATAAGAACACTTATGTATCCTACGGTCTTTGTAAAAGTAGTCCAGGTCAGAATTTTCCAGACCACTAGAACATTTTTGTTCAACAATTAGCAAACAACAATCAACGCTTTGAACACAGATTCTTGGCCCTATTCTTGTGTTTTATGATTTATGTATATAAATAAGACTACGCGACAGTAGTCCAAATGCGCCACCAAAAACTAACAACATTGGTGGCAATAACAATTTGTAGATTGAGGTGTGTGTCAAAATATTTACAGTTTTCGTAACGTTTAACATCAATAACCAATGTATGTGCCAAGTTTTTGAAGACACAAGAGGTTAGTAAACAGCGAGACTATCGAATCGCAGAGTTGCTTAAATACAGACAGGTGTCAAGGCCTCGTGAAATATATCTAACTGGTAAGAAGGAGCTGCTTGTGTCTCTAGAAGATAAATGTATGCAAAGAGTTTGGCATACCATGTTAGAAATCTATGGTAGAAGAAGAGGGACCGCATACGTCATAGATGAAAGAAAGTATCAATCAGAAACTTGACCACTGATTATTGACTGATAGCCTAGATAATAAGTGGTATTCTTGCTACTGACACTATGCAAATACAATTTATTGTTCGACCCGCATACGAGATAAAAATTTGTGTTATCCACAAATAGTTGTATCGAGTCTGGTTTGTACTTTGTGATCGTTATTTGAATGTTTGTAAAGTCCCCCGCGACACCTAAATATTTTTTTACAAGACATTGCCCGCACTAGAGCGCGGGCATTGTCTTTTAAAGAATAGAATAGTAAAGTCAGTTTTCAGGTTGTAGAAGACGGAATGCTAATAACAGCAGTGACAAATAAACATGAGTCGAATGACGATGACCGAAGAAGCTACTCCGACGAAGGACCTCCATGCATGACACTGACATAGAACTGGTAAACGTGACGTATTAGAGATACCTATCATAAACTTGAAGTAGTAATAACATGATCGGTAGGCTTCATAATTAAATAATTACCGGTACGATAATAGTAATAATATTGTCGTTCCGTTAAAATAATTGCTATATTTAAGAGACGTTGATGTCAAAATGCTGTTTCATAGATGTGTTCATTAGCGGCTGAAATTCTTTAGTAATCTTATAATTAAAACGATTAACGAATGATGACAGACCATTTTATTACTTAATAACTTAATCAAGGTCGAATGTGGAACGGAGTATAAAATTGGTGCCCAGTCCTAATATTTGCCCATTGCCCATACATATTGCAAACAGTAATATAATTTTCTTGCAGAATGTGGATTTATAGGTCGTATCTTACTTTTTGTGTTTTACTCATCATCTTCAATGTCTTAATACCGGTTATTAGTATAACCGGTTTTACAGACACTGCCCTGCCCCATGAACGGAGTCATTAACCAGTTTTTAACGGTTCTGTGCCAATCTTTCGTAGTTACTTACGATGTCCTTAATCCATGCCCTATCTAGATCTAAAGGCGCTTTATATTATCGGTCATAACTTCATAAGTGATGAGAGTATTTGAAGATATACAGGGTGATTTTGAAATCGTGTAATTCCTTTTAACCACGCATTCTACTGGTGATATAGAATAACCCTGACCATATTTTTTCTTAATTAGAATAATGGTTTCGGCAAAATTAGAGTACAGATTTTTTTCATGAAATGATTTCAAATAGTCATATTTTAACCACCTGACACAATCTTAATATTTTACTAATTTAAAAATAATAACATAACAATAACCGATGTCGTAAATAATAAGGGGCAATAAAAAGGACCGCCTGTTATTATTTACGACATTAATTATTAATATGTTTTTTTATTTTAATTAGTAAAAAATTAAAATTGCCTCGGTTGGTTAACATATGACTATCTGACACCATTTCACGAAAAAAACGGTACAAAAATTTTTCAAAAAAAAATAATTCTAATTAAATAAAAATATGGTCAGGGTTATTCTATATCACCAGTAGAATGCGTGGTTAAAAGGAATTACACGATTTCAAAATCACCCTGTATATTTTACCTAAGAGATTTTTGTATGTCGAAAGATTTCTGATAAGAAATCTTTCGACGAAAAAGCAACATGCTTTTAGTTATAAATTGTATTTGCTAACGTAAGGTGTCATAAGCACTTTATCTATCAGTATCTTCGAAATCACTAGCTTAACTGAAGTCAGCTGGTTTAGATATCGAATGTAAGAGGATGAGTTGTTATATTCCTCCAACGGGTCCTTTTACATTTGGGTACCTTGCCCGGCGTTTAATATTATGAAGTTGCAGATATGATAATGTGATTTCGATTGGTTATTAACAATTTGTGAGCAAACGTAGACTTGGTTGTTGGCAAAATCCTAGCTAGGATATGTTCGGCAATCAACTTCGAATACCTATATCAAAGCCAGGACTTACAGGTCCAGAGCCGTGAGCGCAGCGAAACTGATTTACCTTGCTAAAGATGAGCAGAAGTTTTCAAAGCCGAACTTTGGTGCTTGGAGAGATACTAAAAGAAGGAATTAACGTTAGTATTAGTGCTGTTACCGTCACTGTTTCGCTAGCAACGTCGTCATTATAAACTATATGCTATAACTATAAACTATATAAACTATATGCGCAACAAGAAATATTTATCATAAAAACAATGAAATCGCAAATAATATTTGCATAACAAAACAGCTGTTGAGATGGTTGCGTAAGAACCGCGTGTCGAAAGTGAAGGAACATTCAATGTCAACGCGTACGTTAAGTGCGCACGCGCTCTAGATAAGACAACGATGCGCCCGTGCCGAGCCACCGCGCCGCTCTGCTGATACCAATCTATTTTTATAAGCTTAATTGTCTTTTTATTTATAGAAACGTTAGTTGTTTTTAAACAGTTATTGTAGCTAGACTGAATTTTTGGTAATTTTCTATCGTGGGTATGCGTATATTTTTCTAGAAGTTCCATTCCTTTCAAAATCATTTCGGCGTGAAGGACTCTCTGAATGTCAGTACGATTTGAGTCTGATGTATCGCGATACTAAATTCAGTAGTGCGTGAATGGGTACCAAGACGGTAAATTATTAAAACGACTGAATAATCTTTTAAACAGAAAGAAACACCAACATCTAGACGAAAAAATTAAATTTATTTATCTTTTGGACATTTCCTTTAATTGTACGGCTGGCTGGCTTCAGACCAATAGTAACGAAGAAGTAAGATGTGAAGAGACAGTTGCAATAACGTCAGCCAACTAGTATGAAAAGCATTTTACTGCTTTAAGTTACACACTTGTTTAGGAGTTTCTGACTATAGAGCCGTTTGACAAACAGACACCGGTCATACGATTTTACTTTTAGAGGTACGGTAACCTAAAATAAGTACTTCACACTGCTAAACTTCTGCTTATACCTTTTGAAAAACAGGTGTAAGTACATAATATTTGTAATATGTATGACAGTATATCATTGAATTATAGACATTCGTATCCTCTTTAAATAAAAGCCAAAATTGTGTCGTCACGTCTATTTATCCTTTAGACTATTGTTTTCAATTGAATACTGAGATCAAGAGGGTCAAACGGCAATATAACAATAGAATAGGGGCAAGCGACTATTTAGGTATCTTAACCGTGTCAAAGACCTTACAACTGGCGAGCCCAGTTCGAGACTTCGTATACAATGACTCAAAATGGGCTCGCCTGTTTTATCGTATGATTTTTTTACATTGCTACAATGCGTTGTGGTTGAATCATGAAACCCACGACGCAAAATTCGCTGTATAATCTTTGGGGGTACCACAACGCTGCATACTTATAAGTGATATAACACGAAATTGCAAAGTGGATGTTTAAAAGAAATCACAACGCGTTGTGGCCAAGGATTTAAATCATATATGTATGTATGTGCCCTAACTAGTTTAAATCTGGTTATCTTCTGGACCTTAAACTATCATCTGACACACAATGGCAACATGACATCTGGCGTATAAATATAGTAATACTGGCTGACCCGCGCAACTTCGTCTACTTCATATAAGAGAATTTTACCCGTTTTTGCAACATTTTTCATTGCTGCTCCGCTTCTATTGGTCGTAGCGTGATGTTATATAGACTATAGCCTTCCTCGATAAATGGACTATCCAACACTAAAAGATTTTTTTGATTCGAATCAATAGTTCCTGAGATAAGTGCGTTCATCCAAACAAACAAACTCTTCAGCCTTATAATAATAGTATAGAATTAACACAGTCGTACTCTACTTAAATATGAGTTTACTCTTCCTGGAGTACCTGCACATTTAAATCTTAAGTTGTGGTCTGTTTTGTCGGTCGATTAGATTGTTTTTATACATTTAATTTAAAGCCTACGAATACATACACCTGAATAAGACCGGAGGCATAGTTATCCTGTATGTTAGAATCCTTGAGTAACATTTTCCGTGTGGATTACTCGCTACTCCGACCGTTGCGACATATTGATTATCGATAACAACGGCTGACCTTATTGCTCAACCATTTTTCTTGCCACAGAATATAAACATCAATTGAGAATAGAATCGATTCTATAGCACACCACTCATTGTTCGCATTGTTTGTGATCGATTGAGGAAGAAATTCTTATTGCAATCGACATACTTCCTTCAATGTTGTTATAGCTAGATTATACATAAAACAATAGTATTTGCACCCTTCAAGACAAGATCTTGAAATGTGTCAATAATATTGTCACGTAGAATACATTTCCGTGCGTTTAGCGTCACTGCTATGACATGTCTGAAATCAGGCATAACTCACATTTAATATTCGAGCTCGTGATACTATTTCGACTATAGACTATGAGTCTTCATATGAATTCCATAATTTTGTCTTCCATTTTGTAGGGATATAGGTGGAATTTATCTTTTGGAACTAATATAATTGTATGCTTCCGATTACGTTCGTGGCGGATTCCAAGGCAGTTTACCTTTTTCGGTAATTGCATGCATTCTTCTTTGTCATGGACTCTTGTGCTGAACGTAGCTACACAGGTGTTACAGGGATAGAAGTGTGACTGGGATTAGCTCAATTAATCCAGAAAAACTTGCTTACTGCAGAAACGGATCACGAGATTATTTGACTGCAATCATTTGTTTATACTTTCGTAGCAGCAGTTTGTATGTGCGAGGAGGAGCTCTCACTCTGTCTAACAGCTATTACCTTCATACGGTCTTCGAGTCAATTTGGGCCCATTTTAGGAGAGAAACTTACTGTTCTATTTTCTAATTTATTTTGAGATTTGATGTTTCATGACTTTTACCAATGTTATGAGCTTAATATATTTAGTATATAATTTTAACGAAATATCTTAAATTATTCGCCCTACAATTTTTTTTAATGTTCGCGGTCTTGGGTCACGTTTGACCCTAAGCTACGTATTAAATGAACATCATTTGTTATGAAGTTACTCACAATTAGTTGTATGGTTGGATTGTTCTAGTCACTGTACTGTTATAGTTTTACAGTAAACATTGAGTAAACAAAACTTGCTTTAGTTTGAAGATTGGACTAATTATTTAGTATTTGAATATGAGGGATAGTGACATTGAATTCTCTTTGTGCGAAGTGTCAGATTAGGTAGAATCATGTTCTGAATTCGAAGACAATTTTGAGGAAGCTGATTCATCGAACGGTAGTTTTGGTATCAGTGAAGATGCATTTGTTCCTGCCGAGATAATGACATCAAAAAAAGCCAAATAACATATTCTAAAAAAATCCTTTGGAGAGACAGTCACGGCAGAGCTTCGACGGAAAATATCATCAACTTGATGCCAGGAATGACACTACAATCACGGAAGTAGGAATTTCAAGCTTTGTTTATTTCTCTACCTCCTTTGATACGTATTATTTTGAATAATACAAACATTGAGGGTAGATTTATATTCGATAGAGAATGGACTGATATTGACAGCAATGAATTGTTTGCATTCATTAGATTACTTTTGTTGGCTGGTATATTTCGATCAAATAACGAAAGTTCTGAAAGTTTAAAAGAAGAAAATATTTGCAGGAAGCATGTTACTACAGAATTTCAAAAAATATCAGGAGTTATATTTTATTGAGTTTCTCTGTTGTCGAACCGATAATCGATGCAAACGGGCTTTATTAGAAAAATTTGCTCCGATACGTTAGTTGTGGAATCAGTGGGTTGATAGGTTACCGAAACATTTCCAACCTTTTAAAAATGTGACAGTAGATGAACAGTTAGTAACATTCAGAGGAAGGTGCCCATTTCGACAGTACAGACTTTGATGGCATATCAAAGCACGCGAAATTCGGCATAAAGTTATGGATACTTTGTGATTCTGCAACAAGTTTTGCTTGGAATATTCAACCTCATACAGATACGAAAACTAGCAATATTCCTGAAAGAAAAATCGTGAACCTTCTTAGTACAATTACATCATGACTCAGAAGTGACTGTCAACTATGTCAAAAACAGGTGATGAAACAGGATTGGTTTACCTTAGATGCCATAAATTTATATATAAGTGATCACTTTATGTACTAAATGTAATAACTTATTATATTTACATCCGTCATTATTCAACAAAATGCTTTGTAGAAGTACAAAATATATACAACGTAGCACCAACAGTTATGGAATTGCAACAAATTATAATAAATATATATTTAAATAACAATGTTTTACAAAGAAAATATCAAAATTATTGAAAAACGAAACTCTAAATTATATAAATGCATCAAATATATACACATAAATTCAGTCAATTTAGCACTGGGTTAAATAAGACCAAAGCCCTTTTTCGTCAGTAGCTTTGAAGACCGTATGAAGGAAAATCAATCCTTCTTTTAAACTGTCTCTCTGCTGATGATATTAGGTCCTTAAGGACGTTCGGTACGGTAATCCATGAGTCTACCAGCCGTGCTGTTACAGCACGTCAGCTCCAAAAATTGCCAAATAAAGTAAGCGTATGTTAGCGCATATTTTGTGTGATGTGGTAAATATAAGTCAATGTTCTTGTAATGGTGGCCACGCCTACACAGTCTTACCAAAGCATTTAGATTGGTTGCGAATTCATTGCAACAGCCGCATTTTGTCACAACATCATATGACTTAGTTAATACACTACTTACCTATATATTATGAGAGCACATAGATCCACTATAACCAATGATTCGCGTTCCCTTCTTGCTCAATTTTTAGGTTGTACAGAGATAGCTGCTCAACCGTCAAGTAACCGGAAGCGCGTAGTAGGATGATAGTAGAATCTTCACTAAAAGCTGGGATTTTTGCTTGAAATGATATAATCCAACTGAGATCTTTGTACAGATAATTGCTGCCAAAAATCTTGTATCGTATATTTACAGTGAGTAGGGTTGCTAGGATTCTTAACGAGACAGTGGGCCATAAGCAGTAGGTGCCATATGATTATTATATTTCACTGACAGTCCAGCTCCTCATTTTCTAAAGAATTGGCAAACGCCTATGAATTGAATACCACAACATAAGACTAGTTGGCTACGATTTTCTATATGTCATAGGTACTTTCCCCGTCAAGCAATCCCAGCTTAAGCGAAATCCTGGCTTTAAGCGGAGATTTATCTATCTGTTCCTTCTTTTCATCCCTTATGTTTTGTTACGTGAGCTTTACTAAACTGGTATTTATTATTTCGCAGGTGTAAACTGCGTGGTGTCTTCCACGGTGCGGTACTGGCACGCGAGTTGGTGGGGAGCCCCCGTGCGGGAGCTGCACAGGACCTTGTGGGGCTCCCTCGCTGAGATACTCGCTTCTAAAAACTTTCATTTCACAAAGTAAGTACAATTCCTCCCAATGATAAAATTATACTAATAAGTCAAAGTTTGATTGGCCCCTTAAGGCTTTCTTACCAAGATATCCAACTACTTTTATTTTAAAGTATACTTCTCCTGGGACTGGCAGGGACTTAATATTAATTAGTCAAACTTGACACGAATACAAATACAAAGTCAAACTTAAATGAGCTCGTTATAGTACCATATTTTTATCAACGCCTTGTTAGAAGCGTAGCATTTTATATAATAAACAGGTGGATAATATTTAGGCGATTAACAAAAAACTTTTGTCCATAATGTAAGTACCTACGAGTTAACCATGCGATTGACCCCATACATTTTGAAAGACAATGAAGGGTATTGTTGATTGCTGTTCAGATAAATAATCAACCTATACGGACAGTTGTATCCTTACTTAAAATTATAAATATGTAAGTGTGTTTATCGGTTTGTCTCGTTTTTCGCAATAATTGATGGACGTGTTCTTTTTTCTATCTTACTTTAATTCCAGAAGGTACCTCTGGAAGAAATGTTTATACAAAGAAGTGAACTCGCATATGACAGCTAGTATACTTGCTTAAAAAGGCAACGCCCGCTCTAAGACTTCTTCCTCTATCGCGGAGGACTTTCCAAACATTCAAACAACAAACAAAAAGAACACAAGATGCCACCCATCTATTTGTGTTTTAGAGCCAGCGCAGACGTGGTACAATGGCGAATAAAATGTCCGCGGTGCGCACTTATTAGTACCACAATAAGGTTGCACTAGCATATACCGCCAGACGACATGAGGTATTGCGCGGACAAAGTGCCCTTAAGCAAACTTTTGTCCCCATACGTGACAACAGTTTGTCTGATCGCACCAACAATACTCAGCGCGTAACAAGCGGTAAAACGACCATTTAAACTATAACGTCATCCGTGCATGATTTATAGCCAAGAATTATATCTTAAATATTAAAAAAAAAATTATACTAATCCAATCCTATCAGTTATTTGCCACATACTGGCACAAGGTCAACGTATAATGTCAAAGGCTTTCAAACTTCCTGTAGGCCTCCGAATTGCAATTTATTAACTAATCGTCGGGCACGAGTTGTCTCTTCAACTTCCTATTTTCCTATTGATACTTTTGCGATAAGCGATAATCGTGACCTAGAACTACACGATGTTTATGCGCACTCGTTTAGATACGCATCGAAAATATTTTCTTTCATCTTTGGACTAGCTTTTTTCTGTGGCTTTGCTCGCTTGGGAGTAGTATTTTCTTCCGAAATGAGGTACCCCTTGTCCTTTTCCGCACCTATGACAAAGTGTATGTGAAATTTCTTAATAACTGGTCGAGTAATTAAGTCGTGAAAACTTAACAAACAAGCATCTATTATAATAGTTAAGAATTTAGGTTAACCATTAATGCCAAAGAATATATCTAAAAAATTGACCGCGGCAACGTTACTTGACCTCAAAGATACATCTATCTATATGTCCGCTCGCTATTATTTCGTCTCATACCTACCCGTCTTAACAACAGCATTATATGTCGTGTCGTATTGTTCTCCGAAACGATGACGCATGAAACACATATAATATGTATACACACTAATTGGGTAAATCAAGTCATACGGATCGTAGCTAAATTTGGAACTTTCGGTACAATATGATTCATTATTATTTTGTGTTTCATTAAGTATTTTTACAAGATGACGTCTATCAGCACCCGTTTAAAGTGATTACCTTCGTCACGAGAAAAAAATAAAGAATGCCCTCCAGACTGCATAAGTACCTATCTATGTATGCTGCATTAGATTTTTTTTTTGTGGATTACAGAATTTTTTATCTCGTGGCTCAAAACATTCGGACAGGTCATTGGCGAATTGACCGCTAAAATCAGTGTACCATCAGTACCTACAGTAAGAAAACAGCATCACAATTGGTTAAACAAGAAGAAGCAATTTTATTTTGAATATGTTAAAATAAAATTGCTCCTTATTCATTCAATTGTGATGTTGTATTTACTGCATTTATGGCAATTTGCTTTTAGCACATTGATTTTAGCGTATGTGACAAGTGTAGGTATGTGAAAAAAAATAATAAATATCTTCTAAGATCTAAAATTTATTTCAATATGCTATATGATAATAGAATGTTTTTTCTTATCTCCTAATTTTACCGTGCCCGACGATATCCATAATTGTTCTCTCTACATTTATAAGACCTGTATATACATTATGGAGTGCAATAAACGAATTGAATTGAATTGAAAAAAATCGCGGATTGTGGTGTTTCCCGCGATCGGTAATAAATCCGTTGTTTAAATGTTTGAAAAGGCCTTCAATATAATATTAGGAATTATTTGTAGTGCGGCAGTTCTATTTGCAGTTTGATAGGTATAAAAGCTGAAAAGCTACATAGAGTTGTATATTACTAAAATTGTAGTTCGATGTGGATTTAAAAGAATGGCAGAGAGTTTCTTGTTGTTTGTTTAATAAGACAACCCTGGCGCTCGGAATAATTTCTATGTCGTGGGGATCTATACGAACATTCAAACAACGGGCACGCAGAACTCCTACGCTCTGGTTAACCATTTAATAGGCATAATGACTAAAAACAAGATTTTAGTCCGTCTTTAAGACTTGCAAAAAATAATGGTCACGTATTTTTCTTTTGTCACCCAAACTAATAATAACGAAGTTACAACGGGTTTAAATTTCGTGTTACGTCACTTGTCGGTACAAATTTTATAGGACAGTGACGTCACAAGCCCCCACTCCCGAACTTTAATGTGTTATATCTTAGTAAATATTTCATGTTTTGTTAAAACAAAAAATAGGTGTCCAATATTTTTTGCTAATCTAAAAGATGGACTAATTCGAATCATTTATTTTTAACCCTGTCAACATGCCTATTATGTGGATCACACAAATTTTCGTCCCGTGTTGGGATTGAACCCACAACACTCGACGCGGCACCAGTCGCGACGGTCATATTTTCTCATAGGCTCAACCCTTTGCCTGAACCTAGCAACTGACGTAATTGTTAATTTAGTAACTTTACTAAACTTAACTTTCAAATTTTCGCGAGATAGTGTTTAAGTGTCAATTTAAGAATAAATGATATTTGTCTTTGATTTTTTTAAAGACATCTCTCGCCATTATTGTGTTTGACTTTACAAACATTCAAACAACATACACAAAGAGTATCCAGACTCGCAACAATTATTTGTGGTTCACACAAATTTTTGTCCCGCGTGGGATTTAAACCCACAACACTCCGAGTAATATATGCCATCAGCGCAGTCATAAAATGAGGTACCTAATCTTGCATAGGAATAGGCACTCTATACTTTCGGAGTGTTTGAATAAATTGTAGTGCAGTTGGCATTATTTATTTATCTAAATTGTCTTAGTCATTGTTATCACGAGTAAAGTTCAAGCATTAAGTCAATGACAGAACAATGATTGTATAATTTATATAACCACTACATAATATTTATTCACCAAATTATCCGAAGGTTAGCCATTTTGAATTGTCAAATACATAATTTTTTGTTGTAATCATCAAAATATGAAGTACTAGCTTTTGCCCGCGGCATCGCTTGCGTTAAAGCAGATTTATGTTAAGATAGATTTTTAGTAGCCTATATGTTTTTCTTATGTATAAACAATAATACTGTTAAGTTTCATCAAAATCCGTTTAGTCGTTTTTGTGTGAAAGAGTAACAAATATCCATCCATCAATCGTCACAAACTTTCACATTTATTATAGATACTAGCTGATCCGCGCAACTTCGTCTGCTTCATATAAGATAAGAGAATTTACTCCGTATTTGCAACATTTTTCATTGCTGCTCCGCTCCTACTGGTCGTAGCGTAATGTTAGCCTTCCTCGATAAATGGGCTATCCAACACTTAAAGAATTTTTCAATTCGAACCAGTAGTTTCTGATATTAGCGCGTTCAACCAAACAAACAAACTCTTCAGCTGTTTAATATTAGTATAGATATTAGTAGAATATGCAAATATTTAATAATATTGATAAGGAAGGTGACATATTATTATATCTACCTACGATGTTTAGCCGACGACCAAAACTTCTATATTTGACAGTCATTCTTTTTTTAATATTTTGACCGATTTCTTAGTAACGTGTAAACCAATTTGGATATTTTTAAGACAACCTGTTTTCTTGGCGATTAATTCATCTTCGTTTTATTTTTCCTGTATGCATGTCGCTCAATTCCTCCTAAACTGCTGGCACGACTGAGCGTTTGAGTGGCTCCCTGCATTGTTTAGACTTACAATTGTATTGAAGCATTAAAAATAACGAATAAACCTTACATATTTTGCAAAACATGTTCTTATCGTATTCTATTCCAATAAATTAAAACATCAAAAGTTTTACTGCAAATTGTTTGTACATAGTTTGCGATATCGGTATTAGCAAGTATACGTAAAATTTTAATGTACTGATTAGGTAGTTTATGTTTTTAACACGCTTTTATTAGCTTGGTATGTAACTATGTATCTATGAATCTATGTAACGGAATCTTTGAACGTAACTTTCAAACTGACGGATTGATTTGAAACTTTGCACACTTATCGAGGCCTGATGACAATACAATAATTAAGTAAAAAATAAAAAGATATAGTTTAAAACAATAAAAATAATTATTACTTAAAAATAAAAAAGCACGCTTTATTAAAAAAGGAGAAAATGTGCTTTTGAGGATGTTTTGATAATTTGAACCCCACGCTTTTTCACATTAAAATTATTAATTTATTTTCTACTTTTTTAATAAAGCGTGTTTTTTAGTTTTTTTAAACTATTATTTATTTTAAATAGAAAAGAAAACAAAGTAATTTTATTATTGTCATTGTTTAAGTTTTTAATATTCTGTAACGTCACGCCGCCATATCTATTCATCGATCGGATAATAGAGTCTATTAAGCTATAGAAAATTCATATTCACGATAATATACCTACGTGTGTCTAATAGCTTCTAATTATTAGAGACAGACTGTCTTTAATAGCTCGTTCCGTGGTTATTGTTTACATAGAGCAGCGATAGTTCAGTGGGGAGACCAACAGACTGCAATGCAGAGGGTCTCGGGTTCGAACCCACGTCGCGCACCTCTGACTTTCGGAAGTTATATGACTTTTCGAAATTATGTGCGTATTGATTGACAATTATCGCCTGCTCCGTGCCTCGGAGAGCACGTTAAGCTGTCGGTCCCGACTGCCATAAAGATCTATGGCAGTCGTTATTGGGGAAGTCGACACAAAAGATCCCACTGGGTCGAAGTGTCGCCGGTCTGTACTGACTGGCCCCTACACAAGATAAGATAAGATATTGTTTACATGCGATTGTGGGGATCCGTGTTTGATTCTCAGATCTGACATAAAATAAAGAAATATTCTATTCAATCAGTATGTTTCAATGTTACGTTTTCTTGGCAAAACCACCATGAACAATACAAAAACAATTATATACTTCAGGTTTACAAGGAATCTTAACCAGACACTACATATCTCAATTTTTTTTTAAAGCTCTTTATTTACATCCTTTGTCGCGGGCGACTTTACAAACATCCAAATAATGTTCACAAAATAACACCTCAACTCTGCACACTTATCAGTGGCACACACAATGTTTGTCATTTATCTAATCGAACCCACAACTCGCGCAATGGACGCGACCACTTAACCACTACGCCCCATTGTGCAGTCAATCAGACAATCGCTATCTCTTATAACTAACACTACTAGTTTCATAGTAAACCGTTGCTATAGTGATTCATGGCCGCCGTTAATACATAGGTAAATGGACATTATCTGTGTTTACGCACACAACATGTACCCGTTAATATATACATACGTGACATTTCACAAGTTGTTGCTATGCGGATTATATACGATATTTATCAAACTAGTTCAATAGGTTAGTGTATGTAAACATTGTAAGTGGATGACAACGTGTTTGAGTAACAACCATTTGTGGATCACACAAATAGTTGTCTCGTGTGGGATTCGAACCCACAACACTACATCATCCGTGCAGTCAAATACCAGAAACTGCACGTATACCATTGTTTCTAGTGGTTGCCTCGCCACTGTCAGTGCGCTGAATATTGTGAGTTCGAACCATATACGGTATAAAAATAGACCCACATACTGTTGCATTAAGGTGCAAAAAGTCCAGGTTGCAAAATGTCCAGTGGTTGCAAAATGTTCGGGTTGTAAAATGTCCAAGTCGCAAAATTTCCAGGTTGCAAAATGTCATTATCAAACCTGGACATTTTGCACCTAAATGTACTGTTGTTCAGAGTCTGACAAAATACTTCTTCCGGGCCTGGTATATTTCCATGTAACACTGGGATTACCCCAATGCAGATTTGGTCTTGAAAAAAAGATCAAAAAATTGATCTATAAAACTGAATCATATTCTTACCGAACGATATTTACATCCAAGTATAGGTTGTTAGACTCTGTTCTTCGAATCCGTTGTTTTAATGTATGTAAATCTAAAATAGTAGGTATGTCATTATCATCTGAGATCGATTAAACGACAGCTTGATTCTTGATAATATCGATTTTGAACTCGTTCTGAAAGACGACATGCGTGATCTTGGCCTCCTTATGAACTTTTTTTATCTTGCACTATATTAGTCTCTTGTATGTATGTACATATACAGGGTGTCCAAGAACCTGGCGTCCAACTGGATTCCCACGATGCCCCAAGTTCTAACAGTACTCAGAAAAATATTTTAAAAAATCCACCCCATGTACTTACAGAATTATACTGATTTCAAAAAAAAAGGGGAAATGAGCACCCTGTGACATACTTTTGAATGCTGTGACTGCTAATGCTGATAATTTCGATATTTCTTGGAGGTTTTGTAATCTAGGGTATTGCTGTGTCTAAATAGAATGTAAAAATAAAGTACTTATTGTACCATTTTAAAATAAAATATTATTTTAACTAAAGGTGATATGGAAAACTATTGAATTTCGCAACTTTGACCGACTGTAGTGTAAAAAAAATGTACCAAAATAGTATGGCAAGTGACGTCAAATTTTGACGCGTTTATTCCTCTTTTTAAAAAGGTATAATACTTACACATTAATTTGAAAAAAAAAATTTTGATAATATTTTTACTCAACAACCCAATTTTTACGAAGTGCCTACCTACTAACGGTAACTGTCGGACCCTTTCTTATCTTAGAAACTGTTATGTTACTACTATTATTTACTTCGGTTCCAAGAGTGAGCAAGAAGGAAATACACACAGGTAGATGGGTTCCCAGTAGAATAAAAGCAAAGAATGTTAGTTTAAAGATATTTTATTACAATAAATGTTCAAAATGTTGACCACCCGCGGCAATACAAGCTCTCACTCTCCTTAAAAAGGACCGCTTTATGTTTCGCGAGTAACTTTTTTGACGTATCACCTGCACTGCTTGTGTTATCTTCTCACGAAGGTCAGCGATGTCATTAATGGGCTTCGCATAAACGAGCTCCTTCATAGTTCCCCAGAAAAAAAAATCCAGCGGATTTAAGTCAGGTGAGCGGGCTGGCCACGGGATTGTTCCTGATCGCCCAATCCACCTGTTCGGGTATTGCTCGTCCAAAAACTCTCTAACGGATACGCGAAAATGTGCTGGACAGCCGTCGTGTTGGAACCACATATCTGGTGGGGTCTCTTCTAGTAAGTTTGGCAAATCATTTTGAAGAAAATTTAAATATGATTCGCCAGTCAAATTCTCGGGCATCTCAAATGGACCAATAATATTCCCACAGAGAATACCGGTCCACATGTTCACTTTGAACCGGTACTGGGATCTATCTTCTCGCATCAAGTGCGGATTTTCCACATGCCACTCGTGCAAGTTGTGTAGGTTCATGTAGCCATCCTTCTTAAATGTAGATTCATCTGACCACAAAATTTTGTCGATAAAGTTTTCGTCTTCTCGATGTTTTTGCAGGATTGTTTCACAAAACGCGACTCGGCTCGGATAGTCTCGAGGTAAAAGACTTTGCACTCGCTGTACGTGGTACGGATGATATTCTTCTTTTTGGAGAATACTGTGTGCTGTGCTCTTCGGTATCCCCGTATCAGCTTCTATTCCTCGCACAGAGATGCTTGGATTTGCCGACACCGCCTCTAAAACTTCATCGCGTATGAAGTCATTTACGGGTCGTCCTTCACCAGCTACTTGATTGGGGAACCGCCCGTCACATAGTGATCTGTGCACATTAATGAAAACTCGATGGTCGGGATATCGCGTAGCCCTCGGATACCTTTCTCTGTAAAGTCTCGCTGCAGCTCGTCCATTACCTCTACATTCTCCATAAATGTAGTGCATATTTGCGTATTCTTGCGGAGTGTAGGTCGCCATGGTAGCACACACAAAACACAAACTGTCCAAACACAGGCAAAGGTCGTCGTAAAGAGTTCGTTTCAAAGTCCAGAGCACAAAGAGTAATCGAGTCCAATAAACAAAGCTTTAAATCGTAGTACGTGATCAATGGTAACAATAAGAGAGAGGTGCGTAGTAACGGCAGGAGGCAGTGACGCGTACTGACCGTACTGTTATCCTAAATAGCACGATCCCAGATAGCGTCACTATCTATCTCACTCGCACCTCTAACCTTTTTCTCCCTCACTCTTACCTGAATAATGGGGTACCATAAAGAAGAACCAGCAAATCGCAAAGATAGTTTCTGTCTTGCTCCCTCCTGTTGTAATAACGAATCACTATGGTGAGATGCATGCACATACCGTCCCTTACGGTCTAACCTGTTTTTTGAGAGGCCTGTTGTTATTTTTATGAGCATACAACAGTAATTCTTTAGAGGTTAGATTCAATTCGTCGTAAATTTTTCTTTCTAAGAATTCTGTAAGACATCGTAAAAATTGGGTTGTTGAGTAAAAATATTATCAAAATTTTTTTTTTCAAATTAATGTGTAAGTATTATACCTTTTTAAAAAGAGGAATAAACGCGTCAAAATTTGACGTCACTTGCCATACTATTTTGGTACATTTTTTTTACACTACAGTCGGTCAAAGTTGCGAAATTCAATAGTTTTCCATATCACCTTTAGTTAAAATAATATTTTATTTTAAAATGGTACAATAAGTACTTTATTTTTACATTCTATTTAGACACAGCAATACCCTAGATTACAAAACCTCCAAGAAATATCGAAATTATCAGCATTAGCAGTCACAGCATTCAAAAGTATGTCACAGGGTGCTCATTTCCCCTTTTTTTTTTAAATCAGTATAATTCTGTAAGTACATGGGGTGGATTTTTTAAAATATTTTTCTGAGTACTGTTAGAACTTGGGGCATCGTGGGAATCCAGTTGGACGCCAGGTTCTTGGACACCCTGTATACAGAGACTATCCATTCTATTCGACTAATCGGAGATCGAGCTTGCTGCAGAGGTGGTGCAGTTTTAGTGACTGCCTCAACCCTGCTCCTGCGTTGAATTTTGTTTGTTTGAGCTCCGGTGGCTCAAAATGTAGATAAGAAAGCCTATCTTACCTTTTGAGTCTATGGAGCCCAAACCGGTACAAAGACTTGTGTTATGCACAAATAGTTATACCGAAGCTAGGTATTCTTTGTTGTTTGAACGTGTGTTGAAGTCTCCCGCGATACACGAACTATTAACAAGTACGGAAGCATATTTAACAATAAAAAGATAAAATAAAGTAATTTCAGCGAAAGTCAAGAATCTCATCTAAAACCGGTTAATTTTTAAAAGGAAACTTGCCTGCTCGTTAGCCAGGTTTTTGTGTTGTGCTGTGCTTGCTAATTGTGCATAGATCTTACCTTTGTATATTAGAATAATATCAATCCTGTATTTATCTGTCCTACTGCTGGGCACGGGCCTCTTGTCAGTGTGAGAAGGGATAAGAATGGGTCTACTAGTTACTATGCTAGCCCAATGCGGGTTAACAGACTTCACATATCTTCGAGAACATTATGGAGAACTCAAAAACATGCAGGTTTTCTCACGATATTTTCCATCGTCGTTAAAGCAAGCGATAATTAGGTATGTAATACACACATAACTTTGTTAAGTCATAGATACGCCTTTGGAACGAACTCGAGACCTCTGCGTGGCAGTCCAACGATTTCCCATTAAGTTATCGCTGCTTTTTGTATAAGCAAAATAAAGACACTTATCGGTCACATACTTAGGTACTATCTTGCGCGAGTGGTAAATGTATACCTATGTTATCATTATAATTGATAACAGTGGTGAAAATTTTACATAACGAATGTGAACAATCTTCTTTAAATCTCATTACATCTCTTCCTTATGACAAGCTTTAAAAATGGACGGAATGTTTATACCGTGGGAGAGCCACGCTTCGGCACGAATCGGCCGGCTCGACCGAAGTGATACCACGGCCTGAACCGGCGTGAACGTGTACCGGAGGAGCAACCCCACATTTGGCTCCTCCTTCTGGCAGGGAGCCTCTGGTGTTGCGGGTGTCCATGGGCAGCAGTAATCGCTTACCATCAGGCGAACCGTCTGCTGGTTTGCCTCCTACACCACAAAAAAATAAAACATACGCCTATATTGCCAAAAGTATAGGCAGTGGGGTATTAAACCCACACTATGTCACCTATGGTTTTTTGCCCTATGTAATACGGACGAGTGGTTGCTATAAATAGTTATTACATATATCAATTAGTATTGTATCGGTAGCGTAGCGAATAAGTATGCGACTGATATACATAAAATCTTGGTCTTATTCGATTGCCGGGCAGTGTTGTTCGGATTTTATTTTAAAGAAATCTTAATTGCAGCAAGGAGTCTGATACTGAGCCCGGCAGACACATATTCAATAGTCTCGACTAGAAAGACGGACCTACAACCATAGCTGATGAAAAGTATGACTATGTATTAGTACCTAATAGAATAATTTTATTAAACACGACCTAAATATATCAGGCGAAATATGGATGCGATGCACCTCTTCCTATGATAGACATGTGATCATATGTAAAGTTTATCATGGCGGCATATATTTAAACCAGTTAAACAGGAAAGGAGGCGGCAGTCAGTGAACCGGCAGTTACGCAACGCGCCCAGGGAATGAGGAAATTAAATAAACGTTTATTTATATTGAAAATAAAACCAACGCACTGACGTCCTCGGGCCTTCCACTTGACATTTATTTTAATCTTTGTACTGGTATGAGTAATAACTATTTATAAGTACTTATAACTTGTCTGTCGTATTAGGGCCACCTGTAAAGATAAATAAGTGTGTGAATAAATAAATAAATAAATTTATTTGGTAGACAAATATGTGCTTTAATAACAATAGTCTTACGCTTAGTTATATCTCTAAAGGTGCCGACATATGACTGTAATACTTCTCTGTCGGAAGACAGAGAAGTCATAAATAAGTCATATGTCGGCAGCTATATTTTACGTTCCACCAGGGTGTCAAGAAGGCCTTCTACTACTGTTAAATCGAACTATAATATTATATTTTCAGGAGTTACAGTACCTATCTTTCTATATTATAGGAGATTGGTGACCAATATTGGCAAACTGTCTTTCAGATCATCAGGTCTCTTCTAATTTATTAAATATTTAGCGAAAAGGGAGTTGATAACGCAATTAATTGTTAAACAAGTCTAATTACTATTCATCTTGTCGTTATTGGACATATTCATTGTCTTTATCTTAACTGATATTATAATTGCTAATGTGAGTTTGTTTGTTTCTATTCTATTCTACCACATACACACAACACCATCTAGCCCAAACTAAGCAGAGCTTGTACTATAGGTATTAGACAATGGATAAACATACATATATCCTTTTTTTTTGTAACTACATACATATTATACATAGAAACACCCAGACCAAGACAAACATCCATGTTCATGCACACAAATGTTTGACATGTGCGGTAATCGAACCCGCGACCTCAGGCGTGACAGTCGGTTACAATAACCACTACGCCATCGAAGCCGAGCCATGTTTGTCAGTTTGTAACGCTCTTCCGTCTTAACTAATTGACCGATAATCATGAAATTTCGATACACGTTGTCAGGCGATCAGACAAAAACGTAGAGTACATTGCATCCAGAAAATCTCACTGTTACTAATTTAACCTAACTTAACGTACATTTAAACCAGCGAAGCTGTGGGCAATATCAAGAATGTACTTATAATAAAAGTTCAACTTCCATATGTTTGCGACTGCTCGAAAGATTGTCAATAGATTCATTTGTAATGTTTTACACAAAATTGCATTTCTATAAATGACTGTTTTATACAAGGTTATTCTTAGTATAGTGAAAACCTTTCAAGGGGTGATTATATTTGTTATTATGAACAATTTTTGTTCCTGGATATTGCCGAAATCGCGAAAAAATAATCAGCTGTTCATTCATTTTGTCGAGGTCAAAGTCCAATTTTGTATGCAACAGCTGATTATGTTGGCTTCATCCGTACATACTTTAATATTATTGTAAAGATCATGATAATTCCATGGCAAATTTATTTATTTATTTAATAGGCGCGCAAAAGGTCCTGTGTGAGTACCGTGAAATCGAACATGAGGCCACTGCGTTGCAGTGAAAGAGTCTTAATGTAATAATTACTACATATTGCAAAATAGAGTCGCCCGCCGCGTGTGTTTGCGATAAAGTTAAAATTACTGAACGGATTTTCATACGGTTTTCTCCAATTGACAGAGTGATTCAAGAGGAAGGTGTAGGTGTACATATAATTTGTTAAGGATTTGTACTACCAGTGCAAAGTCGGGGCGGATCGCTAGTTATATATTATATAAATCTTCTGTGCGTGTGTTTGTAATTAAACTCCTAAACGGCTGGCCCGACTTTGATGAAATTTTTGTGTGTGTTCAAGTAGATTTGAGAATGGTTTCGATTTGTTTTTTTTTCTTGTGTCGAGGACAACGTCTGTCGGTCTATCCGCCCGCTAGTTTTTTTATAATTTCTAATATACATTTATTAAAACACTTTACCTTCTTAGTCATATCATTCCCATTCTAAAGGTCAGCTTATAATTACTAATTAATATATAATATGCGGTAGTGTAAACCAGATAACAATATATGTATATTAATATATTGTTAACTGGTTTACACTGCCGCAGCTGCACTCGTTCATCGATTTAATCGCGCTTATGCACAGTTCCTGCCAGGCACCCATGACTCATGCCAGAAGTATTAAATTCGTACATAACATGGATATGTACACTGTCTTTATAATCTACTAGCTGATCCGCGCAACTTCGCCTGCTTCACATAAGAGAATTTGCCCCGTATTTGCAACATTTTTCATTTATGCTCTTCTCCTATTGGTCGTAGCGTGATATTATTTAGCCTATAGCCTTTCTTGATAAATGGGCTATCCAACATAGAAAATTTTTTCAATTGGTATCAGTAGTTCCTGAGATTAGCGCGTTCAACCAAACAAACAAACTCTGCAGCTTTATAATATTAATATAGATGTTTAAACCTGCTATTGTATTATAATTTGTATTAAATTTTTGCATATATGTTGTATTTAAAAAGAAACCTTTTGTAAATTGTATACTGATCATCTGTAATGTTTGTAACCTTTTATGTGGTTATTCACTAGGGATCTGATCGATCCAGAAATAAGACAGGCCACGCCGTAGGGACGTGGTGTCTTGAGGTTAAGTTCTGCAGAGAATATTAAAAGATAGAACAACAATTAACACTTGTAATTGACTAGTAACGAGAAATAAGAAATATATATTTAACAATATTCACAAGATAGGTTCACAATCCTACGCGAACAGTAGACAGGACGTGGTTCGTAAAACGGGCTTGCTCCGTGGTTCTTCTGAAGCAAGGACACTTATCTTGATGTTGAAGCCAGCCGGAAGAAAGCTCGTCTGACACCGTCCTCTGCTTATATAGTCCGGCGCCGGTCGCGGGTGGTGGCTAGTGACGTGGGCTCGCGCTCGACGCGCGCCTGGGCGATTAACGTCACATGTTTAAATTTTTATTTCGCTGTTAAAATACTGTTATTAATTAAAATAGTAATTAGTGTATAAAAGTCTGCCTACGTGACAAGCTAAGCCTAGTGTAGGAAAGATTTGTTAATTGCCGACAACAATAACAAGTTCTTCATTTTAGTTAATGTACTGCCTGATTATGAACTTGAATTAACTGTAAGAACTTGTTTATAATTAAATGAATAATAAAGTTATTATTGTTTGGAATCGAACCCACAACACTCGGCGTACTGGCTTTAACGAGACAATCACATCAACCACAACGCTATTCGTTTTACTATATTATGCAAAATTAATATGTCTATAATACATATTTAATAGTAATTTAAGGCGCTCATAGCCAGTTGCACTCACTGATCGGTAAACGATTAGCGAGGTTAAGCAACGTTGGTTGTGGTCAGTCTATAGATGGGTGACCGCTTGACCTGGAGGTGGCGGGCTTTGTGGGCCTGCCCGCCATCCGTTCAGCACCAGGTCGAAGTGGTCACCGTAGCCTATGGACGCCTGCAACACCAGAGGCATCACTTGCGCGTTGCCGATCCTTTAGGAAATTAAGTGGGCAGGAAAAGGAGCGGGAAGGCGGAAAGAAGGTGATTGGGCCTCCGGCATTCTCACTCACCGAACGAAACATAACAGTAGTAATACTGCTATTTAACGTCGATATTCTGTGAGAGTCCTTGCCCGGTCGAGCTGGCCCATTCATGCTGAAATCAGTGAGGCGTCATACCGTTTTTAAACATAACTTAACAGTTTAGATTCTACTTTCAGGTTCATAGTAAGTTAATTAACCGTTACTGGGTCAACTGCCTGAGACCCGGCTATAGAAACTATAGAGCTAACCTAGTTAGCTCTATAGTTTCTATAGCTAGTAGCAAAAACGTCTCATATGCAAGATATGAGACGTTTTTGCTACGGAGATTTATATTTTGACATTTCATAGAACATGTCAAAAATGAACTGCCCGCAGGTCAAGCGACTCGTTTCTTGAATATAGCAATCGAGCCCCAAAAAATAAAGAATAAATAACGTATAACATCAGCTCTGTATATAAACAGTCCCACTGTTAGACACGGGGCTCTTCTCTGTGTGAGAAGTTTTAGGCCATAATCCACCACACAGGCCTGGCCCGAACAGGGCCTAGTTGGCACTCTTCAGATATCTTCGAAAACATTATGGAGAGCTCTCAGACATGCAAGGTTTCCTCACGATGTTTTCCTTCACCTTAAATCAAGTGATAATTATCTAATTAATACGCACATAACTTCGAAGAGTCAGGGATGCGCGCCTTGGGATCGAACTTGAGACCTCTGCGTTGCACTCCAACGGTCTCCCAATAGACTATCGCTGCTTGTTCATTTGTTTCAAATATAATAGTTTTCTCAAAAATCTCGCCTCCTATTACGAAAGGGACTCACCCCCTATTCCCACTAAATGTGAGTGTAAATGTGTATGCATAGATATCCGTAGGTGTATGACACCTACGAGTACGTATGGTAGTATTTGCCGATGACGTAGTATTTGCGTAGTTAGATGTCCCATTGCATGTCATAGGATTTCCCTTTCTCTTGACATTTTCCCTACATAATGTAGAGGAAGTTAGGTAACTATCGTACGCATTAACGGTAAAGGAAACCATCGGAAACCAGCATGTCTGGATGTCATACATAATATTCTCGAAAACATGCGAAGTCTATCAACCCGCATTGCTAACGTGCGTCATCCTTTTTACAGTGAGAAGAGGCCTGTGCACAGCTGAGCAAATGGGACAGTATTAGGTACTGGGCTGATATTATTATACTAGCTGACCCGCGGAACTTCGTCTGCTTCATATAAGATAACTTTCCTCGATGTTGCTACATTTTTCATTGATGCTATAGCCTTCCTCGATACATGGGCTATCCAACACAAAAGAATTTTTCAATTCGAACCAGTAGTTCCTGATAGTCTCAGGAACTACGCGCGTTTAACCAAACAAACAAACTCTTCAGCTTATAATATTAGTATAGATAAGTAGTTATTTTAGCTATTCTTTTAATAAGCATTCTAATGCCACACGCACCTTTGTCTTACGTTTATCCGTTTAAATATCTTTATATATATAATTCTTCTGTACGTGTGTTGACAGTGAACTCCTAAACGGTTGGACCGATTTGAATGAATTTTTTTGTGTGTGTTCAAGTGGATTCGAGGATAGTATAGATTTTTTTTTTTCGCCTGTGCGACACAACGTCTGTCGGGACAGCTAGTATATATGTATATATATCACCATAAAAGCAGCAGCTTTGATTAAGTATTATTGTAACTATTCTTATAGTTATAATGTGTAGCATAAGGATAATCGTAAGCGTAATATATATATATACATAATATAGCCTAGTGGGAAACCGTTGAACTGCCACGCAGAGGTCTCGAGTTCGATCCCAAAGCGCGCATCTCTAACTTTCCGAAGTTATATGCGTATTAAATAGTTAATTATCGCTTGCTTTAACGGTGAAAGAAAACATCGTGAGGAAACCTGCATGTCTGAGAGTTCTCCATAATGTTCTCGATGATATGTGAAGTCTGCCAACCTGCACTAGACCAGCGTGGTGGACCTAACCCTTCTCACAGTGAGAAGAGGCCCGTGCCCAGCAGTGGGACAGTTTAATACAGGGCTGATATTATGATATTATATTATACTAAATATGCAAATGTTTTGAATTATTTCTATTTGGTACTTTCATCGCCGTTTAGGCTGGTGAACACGGGAAAACAGCGTAAACATAAATAATTCTAAAACTTGTAAACTAAATAAGACGCCATAAAATACGTTTAAAGATGTTTTATTTTAAAATGTTGGCTCTTCTACTTCTGAGTTCATTACAATTACATTTAACTTCTATTTAAATGCAATTAACAGTCCAGTGCTACTTGACAGAATTAGATTAATATCCAAGTTTAACTCAAAGGTAGTTAACTGTGGACCTCTATTTAAAATGTCATAAGTGGTTTTTACGTAGTGCTGAAACAGACAGACAAAAATTTGAAGATCTCCGAATTCGTTTTAAAAATAGCATCAATAGTCACATCACATCCTCTTTATAGTTTGAAACCTTACAGTTTCTGCCCGTGGGTTCTCCCACAGGATCTGGACCGGGATAAAACGTATCCCATGTCTTAATCCTAGATCTATCAGTGTACCGAATTTCATCTAAACCTATTCAACTGTTTAGTCGTCATTAAATGACAAATGCCCAAACATCTTTACAAGTTTTACAATTAGGAGAATAACACCTATTGATATTTAAAAACGCAATAACGAGATAAAGTGTTATTATTAGTCAATAATGATATAATTATCTTTTTAATTACAAGTACTATATTACTAAATCGAAATTAGATATTGTCGTTATGATTATTATCATCGATACGTGCTTTAAAGGTGGTGTTGTATAAATGAATTGTACAATGCACCGGTCATTTATTGTGATATGACATTGTGAACCTTATGGTTATTGAACATGTTTTAATTGAGGCAACAGTTTTCTAGTACCAGTTGTCGCATGTTTTGACCTCAGATTATTAATTTTTCTTTATTTAGGTATATATGAAGTACTCCTTCTACATAGAAGTCGATTACTAGTCCGATATTCGACGGCAATGTTTTTTTTTAAATAAATTAAGCTTGCGGCTATTTTCTCCATATAAACTTTAACTACGAAAAATATCTGGCACTCTCGTGCGTGCAATATGCTTAAAAAGTGGTACTACGTTTTCTCTTCACTAATTAACGTATAAATTACTAGAACTTTAGCTGTCAAATTACTAGCATGCTTGTAAGCCCCTTAATATAATTATAATATATAATAACAATAACCATTTTATTTCGCGTGGCATAGACGCATAGAACCTTCTAGACTAATATACATACATAACAACTTTCGCGTTGCATGATATATATCTTCTTTATATATATAATTCTTCTGTACGTGTGTTGACAGTGAACTCCTCCTAAACGGCTGGACCGATTTGAATGAATTTTTTTGTGTGTTCAAGTGGATTCGAGGATGGTTTAGACTATTTTTTAATGTTTACCTTTTTTATGCTTGACGTTTCGACCAGGTTACACCGGCCGTGATCACAAGCTAGCATTAAATATACTATAATAAACATACAATTTGTGTTAGTATTTATATAACTTATTAACTATGTTAGTAATGCTTTACTTGCACTCTGGTTTTGTAATTAACTACGCTAAATGCTCGTGTAAGGAGTGGGTATCGAACCCACGACGTTTAGATCGTAAGTCCAAATGTCTTATCAATAGGAAAATCTCGGACACATATTTAAATTAAAAATTAAGCTGAAACTAGATTTACTTAATGCTCTGTATGAGTCACGGCAGCATACATTGTTAAAAAGTATTCTATATACTTATTTCGTTATCTAGGACATGGCCTATTTACAAACCAAGTTTTATCCAAACTGGTTTAATGGTTTACGCGAGATTGAGTAACAGACGTCCAAACAATAAAGACACAGTAGCCCAATGGATAAGGTATTGAACATGCGATCAAGAGGTCGTGAGTTCAAATCCCACTAATTAAACTACTGATGTGAATCCAATTGGAATACAAGCATATTAGTTTAGCTGGAGGTTTAACAAAATACAAGTAATTAATAAACCAAATTGCTAGAAACTTAAGAAAAAATAAGCATCACAATCATTCACTCTTATGAATTGGAAAACCTAATCGGAACAATTTACTTAGAATCAGCCGTCGAAGCCACGCGCGGAAATTTGTAAACAAACTAAAATCGCTGGCGTCTCATATTTTACGGCGGCACACGTCAGTGTAAACAAACTATAAAGCTGTGTTGACACTAGCGGTAACAGTACCTCGACACGGTCACAGAGGCGCACACACTCGTTCGTATCGTGTGACCGACTGCCGCTAGCTGCTAATGATTTTGTGCTAATTTCACTATCGATGTACTCATTTTGCAGCTAGTTTACACAAATAATAATGAATAGCTTGGTTTGTAAGAAAACACGGTTAGTAAGGTCGCTGTTTCACGTCCTAGTTAATGTGTTGTCTTTTGTTTTTCGTTTTTATTTAGTACTACAGCAGCGATAGTTTTGTGAGATCGTTGGCCTGCCACGCAGAGGTCTTGAATTTGATTCAAACCTATAAATTTTTGAGTTTATGTGGGTATAAATAGTAAATTATTCGCTCGTTTTAACGGTGAAGCGCATCTTCTTCTCCCTAACCTTTATTATTACCAAGTCACTTGGGGTCGGCTTTTCAGGTCTAACCGGATTTGACTGGATATCAGATTTTACACGGAGCGGCTGCCACCCGACCTCCGCAACCCGAAGGCTAACGTTACCCTAAGGCTAGACCAGTGTCAGGATATTAGAGGGCACTGAGTTCCTAATAACGACTGCCATGAACATCTATGGCAGTCGGGACCGACAGCTTAACGTGCTCTCCGAGGCACGGAGCAGGTGATAATTGTCAATCAATACGCACATAATTTGGAAAAGTCATATAACTTCCGAAAGTCAGAGGTGCGCGACGTGGGTTCGAACCCGAGCATTGCATTGCAGTCTGTTGGTCTCCCCACTGAGCTATCGCTGCTCTGAAGCGCATCAAACCTAATTTTAAAGTTACGTGCGTATTAAATATTTAATTCGCTCGCTTTATCGGTGAAGGAAAATATCGTGATAAAACCTGCATGTGTGAGAGTTGACTATATCCTTCTCGAAGAAGAAACGAAGAACGCTTGGCCAGAGCGAAGTGCCAGAATTCCAAATTCTGGCACTCCGCTCTGGCCAAGCGTTAGTGAACACTGGTCTTTGGCTTAACTTTTCTTTACTGAGGACAGGCTCGTGGCCAGCAGTGCGAAGTGCGACAGCTAATAAACGGGACTGATATTGTTATTAAAATAAATAAATAAAATAAAATAGTCATATCAGTTTCTTATACTAATACAATTTATTTTACATAGGAGTGTCCTTTTAAGTATATTAAATACTTGTGCTAGGAAGCCCCGAAGCATGCGGCGACCAAGCGGACCGTCTGGCGGAAAGTCTCCGCCAGGTTTTTGAACCAGATGAGGTCCGCGTCTCCAGGCCGCAAAAATGTATTGATTTACGTATTACGGGCCTGGACGACTCTGTCGTTAAAGAAGAAGTCGTCGCCGCCGTCGCCAAGATCGGAGGGTGCCCTGCTGATCAAATCAAGTGTGGCGAAATTAAACAGGGCCGCGCCGGAATGGGGACGGCTTTTATAAGCTGTCCCGTGGCCGCCGCCAAAAAACTGGCCGATGGCCGCCGTATACTAGTGGGTTGGGTGTCGGCGCAGGTCAAGGCCTTGGAACCTAGGCCTGCCCGGTGCTATCGCTGTCTTTCGAGCGGCCATGTAGGAGTCAAGTGCCCTTCGCAGGCTGACTGCACCGGCCGCTGTTTCCGCTGCGGCCAGCCTGGGCACATGGCCGCTACATGTGAGGCCCCGCCGCACTGTATTTTATGTGCGGCAGTGGGCAAACCAGCGAAGCACCGGGCGGGTGGCAAGGAGTGCGCCGCCACCCAGAAAAAACAACCCCGTAAGTTGCCTGCCTCGTCGTCGGCAACACTAAGGGTCGCCGCTCCCGCGGTTGGAGGGGCGGAGGTCAGTATGGAGACGTAATGCCTCCACGCCTCCGTCTCCTCCAAGGAAATTTAAACCACTGCGCCAGGGCTCAGGACCTTCTCCTCCAGAGCATGGCGCAGTGGTCAATTCATGTCGCCGTCATAGCCGAGCCCTATTTTGTCCCTCCCAGGGCTGACTGGGTAGGGGACCTCGATGGCTTGGTGGCGTTAATTGCGCCGGCCGCCGCCGACACCCCGTCCTTCGAGAATATCGTCCGAGGACGGGGCTGCGTCGCAGCACTCGTAGGAGAAGCGGTTGTGGTGGGCGGTTACTTCTCACCCAACCGACCTCTCGCCGACTTCGAGGAGTATCTCCTCGAACTGAACGTCGTCGTCGCTCGAAGCCACCCTCGGCCCGTGCTCGTCGTCGGGGATCTCAATGCCAAATCCTCGGCTTGGGGTTCCGCGGCCACGGACGCGAGGGGTGAATTGCTCGAGGAGTGGGCCGTAGAAAACGGCCTGCTAGTCCTCAATCGTGGGTCAGTGCACACGTGCGTGCGTCAGCGGGGCGGCTCCGTCATCGATGTTTCTTTCGCTAGCCCCGCACTAGCACGCCGTGTCCAAGGCTGGTGCGTCGTCGAGGAGGTGGAGACGTTGTCGGACCATCGGTATATACGGTTCGACGTCTCCGCCCAGACCTCCGACCCCCCAGCCCCAAGGGCCCCGATTGGGGGCGGTCCGCGTTGGGCTTTAAAGAAGCTGAATCGGGAGGTCCTCCTGGAAGCCTCCATCGTTCAGGCCTGGGTGCCAGCACCGGCCAGGCCTGACAATGTCGAGATGGAGGCTGAGTGGTTCCGGGAGGCCATAACGCAAGCTTGCGATGCGGCGATGCCAAGAGTGCCTACAAATTTTCCAGCTAGGCGCCGGGTGTACTGGTGGTCGGCACATATTGCCGACCTTCGCCACTCCTGCGTGGTGGCCAGACGCCAGTACATCCGGCTTCGTAGGAGGCGTCGCCGCCCTCCCGATTTTGACGCCAGGGAGGCGGAATTGTACGAGGCCTACAGAGCGGCCAAAACTACATTGAAGGTAGCCATCAAGCGGGCCAAAGATCTGGCCCGCCAAGAGCTGCTGGGGACTCTGGACCATAATCCCTGGGGGCGTCCATACCTATTGGTAAGAGGCAAGCTTCGCCCCTGGGCGCCCCCTTTGTCCCAGAGTCTCCGGCCACAGCTGGTGGAGGAGGTGGTGGCCGCTCTGTTCCCTTCACGGGCGGAGCACACTCCTCCGTCGATGGTTCCGCCTTCCATGGTGTCCAGCGCGGACTTTGACGACGACGTGGTTCCCGAAGTGACCCAGGTAGAGTTGCGAGCGGCGGTGTCGAGACTTCGCTCGAAAAACACCGCCCCAGGGCCCGACGGCATTCCAGGTCGTGCATTGGCCCTGGTTCTCGAGGAGCTCGCGCCCCGACTGAGGGGGCTCCTCAGCGAGTGTCTGGTGCAGGGCCAGTTTCCGCGCCAGTGGAAGGTGGGGAGACTGGTCCTGATCAGGAAGGAGGGGCGCCCGGCGGACTCTCCGTCCGCCTACCGGCCCATTGTGTTGCTGGACGAGGTGGCTAAACTCTTCGAGTTTATTATCGCGGAGCGCCTCGTCCAGCGTCTGTCCACGGTGGGCCCGGATTTGGCGGAAAACCAATATGGTTTCCGCCGCGGGCGCTCCACCATTGACGCTGTTCAGCGTGTGAGGAGCCTGGCGGAGGATGCGGTGTCCCGGGGCGAGGTCGTCTTCGCGGTGTCTTTGGACATCGCGAATGCCTTTAATACCTTGCCCTGGAGTTGCATTAGGGAGGCACTCGTTTCGCGGGCGTACCGCACCGTCTCCTTTGAGGCGGCGTGCGTCCTGGCGGCATCGCCGCCCTGGGATTTGGAGGCGGAGGTCCAAGCGTCGGTGTATCACTGGCGCGTGGACCTCCGGCTCCATGGTGAGGAACCCACTCACGGGGCGGTGGAGACGCGAAGGTCCCAGGCTCGACTGGTCCTCGAGGCCAAGTGGGAGGAAAGGCTGGCCCAGCCCCGCTACGGGGTGAGGACCGTCGAGGCTGTCCGTCCGGTGCTAAGGCAATGGATGGACAGACGGCGCGGACCGCTCACCTACCGGCTTACTCAGGTGCTCTCCGGACACGGCTGTTTCGGAGAGTACCTGTGCAAGATAGCCGGTAGGGAGCCGACAACCAGGTGTCACCACTGCGAGGAGTGCGACCAGGACACGGCGCAGCACACGCTGGAGGAGTGTCCGGCGTGGGCCGAGGAGCGCTGTGCCCTGGTCGCCGTGATTGGCCCCGACCTCTCGTTGCCGACCGTCGTATCCATGATGGTCGGCGACGACAGGTGCTGGGGTGCAATGAGGTCCTTCTGCGAGGCTGTCATCTCGCAGAAGGAGGCGGCGGAGCGGGGGCGTGAGGAAGATCCTTACGCCCCGGACATCCGCCGCCGGAGGAGAGGGCGCAGGAGACGCGCTTATGTCGCTCTCCTGCCCCCCACCTAAGGGTTCTGGGTGGCAAGGCCTCAGGGGACCCTGCCACCCGTGAGTAAGAACCCACAGAGGGCGCGCGCGGTGTTCCCGCGCGCCTTCTAACGTCGAAAGGGGAGAGCAGTGAAATGCTCTCCCCCGGGGACGAGAGGAGGTCGGGTCCGATTGACCCGGCCGGCACCCACACGGGGGGGCCTGCTATGGATGAATCTTTTTAGACTCCCAACTGGCCCCCCCCATTGGGTGGGAGAGGGAACACCCCAGGTTTTTTTAGTGGGTATCCCAGCACTAGGCTGGTGAGTCCCACACGCCCCGCCGGTGCCGTCCCCTAGCCGGCGGGTAGTGCATCAAGCATTTTTTCCTGGGTATCAAAAAAAAAAAAAAAAAAAAAAAAGGGAGGCACTCGTTTTCCATCGAGTGCCGACCTACCTCCGCCGCGTAGTCGGGGCATATTTATCGAAGAGGGTAGTCGTCTACCCGGGTCACGACGGTTGGAGTCGGCGAGAGATGTCGTGCGGTGTTCCACAGGGATCGGTTCTGGGTCCGCTCCTGTGGAACATCGGCTACGACTGGGTGCTGCGAGGTGCGCTCCTCCGTGGCGTCGGCATCATTTGTTACGCCGACGACACGCTTGTCACGGCGAGGGGTAAGTCGCACCGGGCGGCGGCCATACTGGCGACCGCTGGGGTCGCACAAGTCGTTGGTCGTATCCGGCGGTTGGGCCTCGAGGTGGCCCTGTCGAAATCCGAGGCTGTATGTTTTCACGGCCCTCGGAACCGGCCACCTCCAGGGGCCCATATCATGGTGGGAGGGGTCCGCATCGGCGTCGAGCCAACCCTTAAGTATTTGGGTCTCCTGCTCGACAGCCGATGGGACTTTACAGCCCATTTCCGTCGTTTGGCCCCCATTCTTCGGGGCGCTGCAGGTGCGCTCGCGCGCCTGCTGCCCTACCTTGGGGGGCCAAACACCTCCTGCCGGAGGCTCTACGAGGGGGTCGTGCGGTCCATGGCCCTATATGGGGCCCCAGTTTGGGGCAACAACCTGGCGGCCCGAAACATTTCGGCGCTCCGTGCACCACAGCGCGCCATGGCCGTCAGGTTGATTAGAGAATACCGCACGATCTCGTTCGAGGCTGCGAGCCTCCTCGCCGGATCGATGCCATGGGACCTGGAAGCGGCGCTCCTGGCGTCGCTCTACCGTTGGCGCCAGGAGGCGCTAGCTCGGGGCGAAGGACCGGGTCTTGCCGCAATCAAGGCGGCGAGGTCCGAGCTCCGCCAGGTCCTAGTGGCCAATTGGAAGGAACGACTTGTGCACCCCAGTGCCGGGCACGCCACGATCGTGACGGTAAGTCCTGTTTTTGAGGAGTGGCTGGAGAGGCGGCATGGCGCCCTCACCTTCCGGCTGACACAGGTTCTAACTGGCCACGGTTGTTTTGGCCAGTTCCTGTGTCGTATACGCCGGCAAGAGACGCCCGGTTGTCACCACTGCGGCGACTGCCGCGACGTTGTTGAGGATACGGCGCTGCACACTTTGGCGGTTTGCCCCGCCTGGGCATCGCAGCGCCGTGATTTGATCGCGGCAGTCGGATCGGTTGCCCTCTCGCTCCCGGCCGTAGTTCAGTCTATGGTCCGGAGTGAGAGGTCGTGGAACGCCGTCGCCTCCTTCTGTGAGGAAGTAATTTCCATCAAGGAGGCGGCGGAGCGGGAGAGGGAGCGTTTAAACCCTCTCCCCAACCGCAGAGCCGGGCGCCGGAGGGCGCGAGACGACCTCCAGCCACCCTGAGGTTTGACCTGGGGGTGGCGGGCTTTGTGGGCCTGCCCGCCATCCGTTCAGCACCAGGTCCGAGAGGCGGCGTGCGTGTTCCCACGCGCGCCTCTGTGTCGAGTCCGTCTCCCCTTTAGGGGGGAGACAGTAGGGCTTTTATTGAGCAGTGCCTATATTGGGGTAGGTCTTATTGAGTAGTGGCCTGCCGTTTCATACGGCGGGCCGTAACCTCGGCGGGGTCGCGACCGCATGCGAAAGCGATTCGCGCGGCCCCGTCGATAGTGGTTTTGTCGAGGAACACCGTGGTAGGTTTAGTCGGTATTCCGGGAGGTACTTTACTATTATTTCCATCTTTCTTTTACCCCGGCGAGTCCGACATAATCCCTCCGCCCGCCCCCGCGGAGGGATATGCGTCATAGCATTCCCCCACGTAAAAAAAAGGAAGCCCCGAAGCATACCTATATATATACAGGGTGATTTTGAAATCGTGTAATTCCTTTTAACCACGCATTCTACTGGTGATATAGAATAACCCTGACCATATTTTTTCTTAATTAGAATAATGGTTTCGGCAAAATTAGAGTACAGATTTTTTTCATGAAATGATTTCAAATAGTCATATTTCAACCTCCTGACACAATCTTAATATTTTACTAATTTAAAAATAATAACATAACAATAACTGATGTCGTAAATAATAAGGCGCAATAAAAAGGACCGCCCGTTATTATTTACGACATTAATTATTAATATGTTTTTTTATTTTAATTAGTAAAAAATTAAAATTGCTTCGGTTGGTTAACATATGACTATCTGACACCATTTCACGAAAAAAACGGAATAATAATTTTTCAAAAAAAATAAATCTAATTAAATAAAAACATGGTCAGGGTTATTCTATATCACCAGTAGAATGCGTGGTTAAAAGGAATTACACGATTTCAAAATCACCCTGTATATATATATTAGCATAACATACAGAAATGCTCGAAATAGTTCTCAATGTAATTTAACGTTACACAAGTAAACAAGTAAGAAACGGCAACGATTTGCCGTAAATCTTAGAGTTCGAAAAATGGCTCGAGTAATATTTAAAGGTCACGTGATACCACGTGACCTTGAGAGGTCACGTGGTCAGAGGTCAAAGGTCATAGTCATTTCGAAGGGGTATATCGACTATGCTGAGTCGAATGGCGTTGACCGCGAGTCCCTAGCTCTTACGATTCTTGAGTTGAAAGTTGTATAACAGACAGACGGACGGACAACGCTGTTGTATAAGAGTTTATTTGAACTCTAAAATTAGAACGACTTTAATATAAAATGGTATGCAACCGTTTTATTAGTCATCATAAGATTACATTTCATTTATGTTGGCGAAAAGTAACACGAGAAAAGTATTACTTTGTATTCTTTTGTTAGGTAATCTGCATCTACAATATAGTTGTCGCAAAGTGAATGTAATGAATTCTGCTTTTTCCTTCGGGAATAAGAGCCGTGAGTCTATTAACCTATAGAGTGGCAGCAGAACACCGGAGGCTAAACATAACGGGATTTTAATTTTGTCTTTCAATCAAACAATTGATAGGTTAAATAGTAGTTAATTAAACAAAAGTGGTTATAGCTAGTTTAGTTTATTGGCTCCTCGACGTTAGTACCTAATGTAAAAAGCGATTATAAACTACTTTCATCTCTTACTATCATACCGGCCTGGACGTACGCTTATTACGACATTTCGCATTGCTGTTCATTGCTATTTAAAATACTATATAAACTGTTTTTGTTGCGGTTTATTTTAAAAACGCTAACCATTGATTTTTTTAAACCAGTAAATTATTTAAATTTTCACTTTTCTGACAGTTTGTTTGCATTTCAGCAGCCATAGTCACAGGGAGACTAAGGTAATGGTTGGCTCATTGTCTTGAAGTGTTCATTACGACATTCGCTATATATGTTTACATATAGACTAGGCTATTGTGTTCGAGTAACTGCGTCTTAGAAGCTTTATACAGCTGAAACTGTGCTACTGAATTCAATAACAATCATTAGAGTTTTATTATATTCGAATACTCTAAAATAGCTCAAGAAAAGAGGTTATGTCAGACATATATATATTCAAGGTGTGTATATAAGGCTAATATTTTTTAAATGATGTAGCTTAGGGAGGCGGTTGGACTGCTACGCAGATGTCTCTAGTTCGAACCCAAGGTGTCTTTGTTGAGTTATCGAAGTTATGTGCGTATTAAATAGCAAATTATCGCTCGCTTTAACGGTGAAGGAAATTGTCGATAGGAGACCTGAATGTCTGAGAGTTCTCCATAATGTGGTGTATGTTTTTAAATATATCATGTATGTGAAGTCTGCCAACCCGCACTGGGCCAGCATGGTGGACTATGGCCTAACGCTTCTCATACTGAGAATAGGTTCGTGCCCAGCAGTGGGACAGTTTAATATAGGGCTGGTATTTTTATTACTATTCAGTTTTAAAAACGAATTCTATATATACAATCATACTGTACCGCGGGGAATTCACTAACAATGGAAACAAAGACACCACACGCGGAAAAATATGTTGTTTTTAATCGTACAACGTTTTTTTCTTGCATGTTACCTAATCGATTCCAGGACATTAGGTGCGCAGAGGTGACGACCACTTAAACCCAATCGTCGTAAAGTTAAAGTTATGAGTTAACTAACCTAAATGTAATTTCAATAAGTTCACTAAACTCACTGATTTCTTTTGTATTCTAAATAAACACTTAATTTTATATTTGATCAGCTGACCCGCGCATATTCGTCTGCTTCACATAAGAGAATTTTCTCCTATTGGTCGTAGCGTGATAGTATAGCCTCTATTCCTCGATAAATGGGCTATCCATCACCAAAAAACGTTTAATTTGGACCAGAAGTTCCTGAGATTAGCACGTTCAACCAAACAAACAAATTCTTCAGCTTTATAATATTAGTATAGATATATCTCTCGCTTATATCCTCGAAGAAGGTAGGTACATGTTACGATTTTAGTTCCCACGTAATGGTAGGTGAGCTTATTATTGCCGTCCGCTAACTAAAAAGTCGTTCAGTCATATCATACGCGTCAACTTGCGTTTTTAGTTAGAAGACGGCACATTTATACACGTATCGCGTTGTATATAGCTCCATAAGTATGTACATCTATTATATCACAATTAAACGACATATTTAGCCTATCAAGATGACTTATCCGATAACATCGCTGGATCCCATTGTATTATCACTGCCATTAAGTTTATTTTCACACGATCCTATTGTTACGTTCACATACTAGCCAACGACCTACAAGTAATTATTGCCATAATAAAGATAATTGTTTAATTAATAGGTATCCGTTATAATACATATCATAGTATTCGCCCGCAGCCTCGCTCGGTTTCATCTAGATTTGTTTATAAAGGAGACCGTCCATATTCGGCTTGAACGTGGACAATCGTCTTATAAACAAAGTATAATATTAAAAGTTTGTTTTAATATACAATAAATATTGGTTACTATCCAGTAGTATGATATTGACGTATAATAAAAATGTTTTTAAAATATTTTCATTTGATTTAAAATGTATAACTGAAATGGACAATCCAAATGGCTTGTTTGTGTTGCCTAGTAAAAAACAGTGAAGAAAATTAAAACAAAAAATCACATTAAATTAGAAATATTAACGAAATCTGAAAATACGTTGATATTTTTTTCATTATTCACTATACCTATACATATGTTTATTTCTACAATAATAATTAATTTATAATTATATGATATTTGATAAAATATAACAAAATGGTAAAAATTGTTGGATAATTGCATAGTCGGCCGAAGGACTGTTGGTTGCTGTGCTCACATAATGTCTGTAATATGGTACCTAAGCTGGGCAAGATATGAAAATGTCACTCCACCAGCACCGTTTATGGAAAATATTTTAATATCGTATTAAAGTAATGGTGACACGTGAAAATTAATATGTATTTTAAACAATATGTTTTATTTTATTATTTAACGAATTTGATACTAAACTTCATAGAATAATGTTTTCTACTTAGTTTAGTCTACTGAAAATTAATATTGTTATTACAATATAACATTTTTCACGCTCAGGCCAGGGTCCCATACAAGGTGGTCGGTCTCCTTTCTATCCTTCTGGTCCACTACCTTTTTTCTGGATGAAATGTATGATGTATGTCTCTTTCTGTATCCTGTAGGATAGATGCCACAAGGCATAAAAATTGTGTGATCCACGAATACTTGTTCCAAGTCTGAGTGTTCTTAGAGTCCGTTGTTTGAATTTTGTAATGTCTCCCGTGACTAAGGAATTATTCCTAGTGCGGTCGTTGTCTTTATCCTAATTAATATTATACAGTGTGACTGGTTAAACATTGTACATACTTAAGGACATGATAATTAAAAGCAAGAGGTAAAGTAAAAATAAAAACTGTGTAACCTGCAAAGAAAACCTTTATGAAAATTTGTATGAAATATCCATAAAATGTGGACACTGCGCGCGTCGCACACAGCTGTCGAGCACCGCTACCGAGGCTAATGACCTTTGATAAGAAAAGGACGGGCGGGGGTGCAAATTCGGGAGAGTGCGAGGTGTAATGCTGATATTCGTGTTCAGAATCGAGTACGGAATACCCTCCTTCAATATGTCCAGTCTTTTACCAATCAGCCTGTATATGCGAATGTGAGTTTATTTGTTACGCTTGCAAGCCTTAACTGCTCGACCAATTATCACGTAATTTCTAACAGTCTAGTGAAACCTTAAGTTCTTTAAGACACAATCTTCGTCATGAATGCAAACGCTGTTCATCGCGTATGCCGGCCCCGTGCCGACACGAGTCTGTCATTGTGCGACCGTGACCCAGCCTGACATCGAACCGGTGATATAACTTCCACCGGCATGGTAAAAGAATACTTATTAGACACCTATTGTTCTCAAGGGAAACGGATCTTGGGAGAATGAAGGATGAATCATTATGCGACATGTTTTTATTGATTGTGAAATCTTTAACCTTCAATGCAAGCCTATTATTATTAACCATGAATATACGTACTATAGATTCTTCGGGTTTGAAAGCGACTGCTGTTCTCAAGGTCACAGGTTCGATTCCCGAGTAGAGTATTGGGATTTTCTGTAAAGAAATTATGTCCAGAAATGTGCCTAATGGACAGCAAGAAACCCTTAAAGTCATATTTCGCAAAATGTAGAGTCACTAGGCCTGTGCTTACGCCTTCATGAATATAGGCGTATGACTACGTAAGTATATCATATATGTACATTCGTACTTAGCCTCAGGCCTGTATCCTGGAAGTGGTAACCAAATTTCGTCAGCTGTTAGTGTCAGCTCTTTTAAGCTCATACATTCTAGAAGGCAAGTCGTCTTCTATCGAGCACATTGTCAGTCTGCGTGCAGGTATGGAGACTATCATTACAGAAAAATCCTATAATTCCTTGCCCAAACCATAAACTGCTGTACACAGACAAGTCAGGGACCTTTCCTCCGGCTTTTCAAGCACCATTGTTGTATGAAAAGGTGATACTTTTTGTTTATCGCGCTGTCTTGTTCTCGTGTATGCATTAACAATGCTTTAGTGTAGTAAGGCCTCTGCTCTTAGTATAACGTCAGTAAAATCATTTTCCATACCAGGAAACACAGCCTACGTAACTCATTAACGATTCAATATAGTATTATCGAAATCGTGCCAGCAATTTTGATAGTTAAGAGACAAAGAATGACATTTCCTTTGTATTAATTATTTTGAAGGCTTGAAGGTTACGCTGTCTTATAATAGACTGTATATAATGTCAATCTGACTTTTAGATGAGACATTATGTATTTAAATATATAATGTCTCATATATATTCGTTTTAAATGATTAGGTACTATTAATTCAGCAGGTAGTTAAAGTAATATTGTCTTCTGTTTACGCGATGTTATTCATTGAAATTAAACTACTATATACGGATTTTATCGCGTTGTTTATTTATCACTGTATTACAAAATTTTGAAACTGTTACACTACTACTAAGTACTATTGAATTTTACTTATAAGCAAATAAAATTATTTAAACTATTTATATTTAGGTTTACACTTTCCCCGACGTTTCGGTTGCTTTTCAGCAGCCATGGTCACAGGGAGACTAGGACCAGGACCAGGGGGAGTATAGGTAGATTAAGCTTAGACATTTCCGTACACGCTAATTTTCTTAAACAATAAATCGAATTCGGAAATAATATACAATCTTCGATACCGTCGTCCAGTACGAGTCGGCTCACTCACTGGTATTTTATTGCTATTGTTGGCCAAAGATCCCGTCTGATGATAAGCGATAACCATAGGTCAAAGAAATTGATGTTTTTATTGTCATCACAGAAGTAACTTTAAGAAAACCACAGCATACGCAAGATGTTAATAGAAGAAAGGGAAGGCGAACTGAGAGTACTGAAACGATGCGTTCACCTTCGTAGAAAAGAGATCCTCCTAATCAATAGTATTTTTACTTTCACCTATCTTCCCTTCTAATGTGTCATCAAGTAGAGCCTCGCTGATTTCAGCATAAATGGGCCAGCTCGCGCTGGGAAGGACTACCATCTCACAGAATATCGACGTGAAATAGCAGTATTCCTACTGTTGTGTTTCGTTCGGTGCGTGAGAGTGCCCGTGGCCCAATCACCCTCTTTCCCCCTTACCACTCCTTCTCCTTCCCACATAATTTCCTAGAGGATCGGCAACGCGCAAGTGATCTCTGGTGTTGCAGACGTCCATAGGCTACGGTGACCACTTACCATGTAATGCTTGTTTATTCGAGCTTAACTTAGGCTATTTTTATCTCGTTAATCTAATATTTTAAGACAACAGTCACACGGACGAACAAAGATTTGATAGGGAACCATAATATTATGAGGTAATTAATGCCTCATAAATATTTTGTGCGTGCACGGTAATATCTAGACTTGAATTAACTGTTACGATGATATCATACATACATTTAAGCCTGTAAGTATATTCCCGAAGGGATTCACAGAGGTGCATCACAATCACGTTTCTTCAGGCTGTTTTCCTGTCCCACGGCTACTGTTGTATTTTGGGCTCATTTCCAGTTTCCATTCAGCGTCACAGGATTACTTAACAGGAACACGTTCACAATGTCAATGGTATCATTCGCGCTTTGCCGACTTTACGGAAAACGAATTATAGGGAAAATATGAGATGAAAACAAAGATATGATAGGTAGAAATTTAGTTTCCAGATACTAACATTCCTACCTTCCATTATTTTTCTTTTATTCCATATTTAATGCCTTTTGTGCACTGGTAGAAACCAGTGAATTAAATATGGACAGTAACAGAGTTACTGCTCTTACGCCGACGGCATTAAAGTGAGTGTTAGTTAGAGTAATGCATCCGATAGCTTATTAATAGAAAATCTCTACCACTATTCTCCAAACTATGGAGCGTCCATTTTTTTTTCAATAAGCCATCTTCTGCACTTTAATTAAATCCTGTAACGTGGGGTGTCCTTACAAACATTCAACCAACAGACGCTAAGAACATCCGAACTTAGACTGACAATTTGTAAACTACCATTTTTTTGTCGCTTGTCGATTAATTGATCAAACTCACAACATTCGGCGTAATGCCTATGGCGAGGCGACCACTTAAACCAATTCGACCATCTGTCGAGTCTGCTAAGATCCTCGAATATTTCGTCAGACTTACAGTTACAAATACTTCGACCAAAAAACTTGCTATACCTAATCATAGTTTTGGCTAAATCAATTCACTTTCTAACGTGTGTTGGGCAACTAGGCTTAACGCAAGGATAGTGAAGGGAACATTCTTCGTACCTATTAGCGACCGATGTGACGAAACTTTATTTCCACGACAATAAGACAAGAGACCTTGAATCATTCCTCTCGCGTAAAGTCCTAGGTAAGGTAAAGCAATTTCAGGTCGCGGGTCAAAAAGAAAGGAATTCCGTGGTCTCAAATGCAAAGGGCAAGGGAAGGAAAACGGGTGTGGTTTAAGACAATGCAAGTCTGATATGCACTATCACTCCGCGCAGAGCCAATAGAAATTATTTGATGATTTAACACCCTAAAAAGATAAAACAATTTTGGGTCGCGGAGTAATCAGAAAGGAATCCCGTGGCCCTAGGATACGTAAGGAATTCTTAGCGCCTGCACAGGATTTAGAAGTTAGTACTTAGGCGATTATTTCTATGGCGCATCCTGACTGACGTTAGCATAATGAATTAACGCCTTCTAATTCACTCGTACCCTAACCATAATACAGTTTTTAAAACCTATATTACTTAAGAATAGCCTTTTATATCACCAAGATGCCAAAAAAGCACCACCATCTGCTGAATATGATGCTAAGCGGTTCTCATAGGCTATGATCGCTTGCATTACCATGAATATTATTCGCGTTATTGTAGCGCATAGTTTCATTCGAATTATATTCAAATACAATAGCATAACGCGATACCTATTGTGTATGATGATGGAAGCAGCGGGCGTACTTATGTGTTGCAAATACATTTAAATATTTTTGAGCACATCGGTCACTTGATTAGGGAATTATTAGGGAAAATATTTAAAATGGGATTAAGGAAACGAATGGGAGAGGTATATATTATATTAGCCGAGACTCTTCAATTTAATTTAAGAGGTTGTCGCATAGTATAAATAAATGGCATTGGATTTGCAATCAAGAGGCCGTGACTTCACATCCCAGCGATCCAAGCATTGCACTACCGCCAGGAACCCCCTTCGAACACAAGCATTCTAGCCTAGAAGTTAACAATATTACTACCTACTAATAATTAGTAACCCAAATTAATGAGTTTAGAAATAAAAATACGACCGGAAAATTTTGTTCTGGATACAACCTAGTTTAATAAGCTGTTGATCTGCTACGTGTGTAATATAGTGTGTTGACTGCCTATCAATATATCTACTAGTTAATTCGTAGTCGACCTTCAGGAGATTAATTAGTTGATTTGACTCGTTTATTAAATTAGATACGAGAACGTAATAAACGATACAACGAATCTTATACATACATACTCATTTTTGTTTCTGGAAGACGTAGGCAGAGACCATGGAATACTCCTTGTCATGACGGTCTTATTTATGAAACATATCTTAATACGATGTATAGTTAAAATACACTTCTCATCAGAAAAATCGAAACACCTTGCAAGTTTATGTTTTGTAAGGATTATCAGAAAAATGTGTATATAATAATAATAATATTCTATCACATACACACAACACCATTTAGCCCAAACTAAGCAGAGCTTGTACTATGGGTACTAGACAATGGATAAACATACATATATACTTTTTTTTTTAAATATATTTCAGATGTCGTTTAATAGTGAATAATATGAGGTTTTCAAATCCTAATGTTAATGTTCTAACTTCAAATTAAATTTTCATAGGTTTCGTATTTTGTTTAACAAGTCATTTTTACCCTGTATGGAGTATGAAGGAAATTGATAAAACAATACACGTAAATGAAAAAAAAGCTAAGAAACGTATTTTCTTAGCTTTTAATAACTTGTATTTCCTCCCCGAGCTCTTATTACTGCTTCCATACGGTTCTTCATCGATCGGATGAGAGTCACGATCGAATGTTGTGGCATTCCATGCCATTCCTCTTGTATTGTATTTTGCGGCTGGGTAAGTGTTTCTGGGGCAGGATCTCTTGTACGAATTCGTCTCTTTAATTCATCACATAGATGTTCAATTGGATTCATGTCCGGCATTCTTGCTGGCCATTCCATAATGGAAATACCGACTTCGGTAACATAATCTCGTACGACGCTCGCAATGTGAGCCCTAGCATTGTTGTGCATGAATATGAAACCGCTGCCAATAAAATGTGCATAGGGCATCACGTGAGGCTCTAAGACACTGTTCGGTGTACCGATGACTGTTTAGTGCAGGCAGACGTGGCCCAGACGCAAAGACAAGCTCTGTGTTACCGTCGGCGCTGATTCCTCCCCATACCGTCCACGAACCGCCACCATAGCTGACCTTTTCTTCAATGCAGCATTGTGCAAAGCGTTCTCCATCTCTTCTGTAGACCTTGTTCCTTCCGTCGTTATCATACAGCATAATTTTACACTTATCAGAAAAGAGGACTTTGTTCCACTGGAGGTATGACCAATTTAGGTGCTCACGTGCAAAGTTAAGGCGCGCTCTTCGATGGTCTGCAGTTAATATCGGCTCATTTGCTGGGCTGTGCAATACCAATCCACGTTCCTTCAACCTTCTTCTAATTGTAGAGTCACTTACAGCCACCCTACGGACAACATGAAGCTACTGCTGCAGTTGAAAAGCATTAAGGCGTCGATTTCGTAAAGAAGTTGTTACAATAAATAGATCATCTCGCTCAAAAGTGACCCAATTCCTGCCAGATCCTGAACGGCGCGTGAACAAACCAGTCTCCCGATAGCGTTTGTAGACTCTATGTACAGACGACAGGCTTAGATGCAATCTTTCAGCCACAACACGCTGACCAAGTCCAGAATCCAGCAATGCCACCACTAGGGCGGCTTCTGCGGGCAAAGTATTCATATGTTTTAGAAAAAAAATTATCAGACGTCCCAAAGTCACAGTACACACACAGTATACAGAACACAGAACAAAAAAAGTTTTAAGATAAGCGCTAATTTTTAGTTTTCAAAGGTGAAATGTACTCCAACTCTAAACACACATGTCTCAAAACAGTGAATCATTTAATTTATAGGATAAACAAATTGTAGCGGTGTTTAGCTTACAGCGGGATTGCAAAATGATAGTAAAGAGTTACGGGTAAATAAATGTTTATTGCACTATAAGAATTACACTATGTTTTATACTAGTTAATCTAATGTTCTATAGAAATGTTTAATGATATTATTAATGTTCTTGAGTACAAATGTTGCAATCGAAACTAAAGTAAGCCGGTTGACGCGAATGTTAGGTATGTACTGATTCGGACCTAATTTGTAGGTCAATTTATAAATAATGCTTTATTGTGTACATACACACAAGCATGTATGTATGTACGTGTGATTATCGTGTTCGGGTAATTACCCGAACACAAATACAATTCTAATTTTGAATTTAGAATTTTCGCTTATCACTGGAATGGCCAAACTGCCAGCTATACAATCATGTGATATTTTTCATGGAATGAAAACTCTTTTGTGTTAAATTAAGACAGAAACGATAAAAACGGAAGTGTTTCGATTTTTCTGATGAGAAGTGTACTTAGTATGTCTGATAAATGCGTTGTATAAAAACTGTAATCATTAACATATTTACTATATTTCCGAGTCTAAATGTTCTTTGTGTCAATTGTTTGAATGTTTGTAAAGTCTCCCGCGACACAGGAATTATTTCTAGTGCGGCGGGGGTCTTTTTTAAAAGAAAAAGAAGATTGGAAATCCATATTATATACAGCATGGTTATTAGACAAGCTAATATTTTTATGCATTATTATCAGAGATTGGATATTCCAGTACATATTTACCTAAACTTTGAGGAAGCATAACTAGAGTGGCTAATACCACCTCTAAAATGCCGGTATACCGATTTTAATACCGGCATTTAAAAATCATGAATTATTATTGAATTTTATAGAAATACTAGCTTTCCGCCCGCAGTTTCGCCCATTTTTATTTTTATAGGTAGTTAAAAATCGTGAGGCTTCCTGCCGCCCCTGTTCATTATGCCACCCGAGGCCATGGCGCTTTTTGGCCCCCCTCCCCACGATTATGAATTGAATATGTATAGAGATTGGATAATCGTGTGCATATTTACCTAAAGTTAATTTTCGGCTAACATGGAAACTGCTTCCGAGAATATTTTTACTAAAATTAAATCCCGGGATTTCGAGATTGCTTAATTAGTCGAATATTTATTTACTTTACATTATTTATCGATCTCCCACTAGGCTATCGCTGCTGCATGTTATGTTAGTAACAATACATTTTTAATTAAATGTAGCTCTATGTTACTCGGTGATAAAATAGCTTTCTAATCTAGAAATAATTTTTAAAATCGGTTGAACAGTTTTTATGTTAAACCCTTAGAAACAAACAATAAATCAAGTCCCTCTTTATAATATTAGTATAGAACAGAGTTCCCTGACTTTTTTCTCATAGATCACTTTCAAAATTTTGAATGCCCCTGCAGCTAGAAATTTAATCCGCCAAGCAAAATCAGTATATTCGGACCAAAGATAAATGGGATAAAATTAAAAAAAATTACCATATCTCTACGGTCTTACCTTTTTTTGTTTTTTTAATTCTCGGTTCTTCAGCGAGTGGTATTCCTAACAAAATATCCGTCGATCGACGTGTAATATATATAATAAATTTTCGGGGACCCCCGCTTACGAATTGTGAACCTCCATTTTTTTTGTCACGCCTACTTAGACCCCTTTCGAGTCTCCCGTGGATCCCTGGCGTCCACCTGGACCACTTAGGGAACGAAGGGTATAGAAGAAATAAATCTTTATTGAAAATAACATCGCACTGTAATGTATTGATGCTGTCATCGCAATGTCTAAACTCTTACAACTATTCAAAAAATAATCTTTTACAAATCCTTGTGTGTAATTAATCAAATTGTTACCAAATTAAATGGTTAGCAAGCTCCTAGGGACTTGTTGACCGCCGTAGTTTTAAACGTAAATCGTTTAGATTTATATCAAAGTTGATATTAATTACATGTTAGATTGTTAATTCGTTGACGATTTAACCCAGTTAATTGACTAATTGACGATCAAATAATCACGTTTTAGTGACGTTAACCAAAAAGTGTTATTTTATGATAATACGTCAATGACAGTAACACAGTTATGTAATCAAATGCCCAAGTTAAACCAGATTTATATATTAACTAGATTTTGCCCGCGTCTTCGCTCGCGTAAATGTAGGTTAGGCTTTTAGTAATAGTACTTTTCTGATTAACAGGTACCCCTTTTCTATAAGGCCGTATATGCAAAATTTTATGATGATCGGTGCAGTAGTTAAGACTGCGCCGAGCGTAAGACGCAGTTGGACTGAATGACAGAGCTCGATATTCAAATCGGCGCGCGGCCGCCATTGTAAAATTGTATGTAGGATTTGAAGTGCTTTTTTGATAAATATGTATCTTTATTGTCAACCAATAACTTAAATATTTGGGACGGACAAATTGTAATATAACTATTTATGTTTCGTTTAAGCTGTAAAATATGATAGAATTCTATTGTTATAATCTAAAAATCACGTAACACGAGCTTACGTTCTTGCATTTTTCGTGCAAATTTACGTAATTTTGTAGGCGAAAGTATTAATTATTTTAAGTTTTTACACGGAATAATTGTAAACACATTCATTGTTATGGTAAATGTATATTATATATTTGTATTAAACAAAAAGTGTTGATTTTATCAACTTAACTATGACCGCCTGTTTTTTCATATTTCGCTCGGCGCAGTCTTAAGGCGTAAAAGCGTAACAAACTCACATTCGCATTTTATAATATAAGTTAGGGTGAACGTACATCGTCTAGTTGTGAACTTGTTTATTTTTATTTGTACGCCTTGATAGGTAAAACATGTACGACCTGTAAATCTATTCCATCTTGCATGCTTAACGTTGTATGTAAACACATGTTTTTTGAAAAATGAATTATCTTTATCTTTATCTTTGGGATCAATACGACCAGCCCTATTATTAAATATAAATGTGAAATTTTGAGAAGATGTTTGGATGTCGTCGCCTCAGTAAAAGTTCATCTATTTTACCTGGAAGCGCACCTGTCTAGCTGGAAACGTTTTCAGCGATCCTTTCTCCCACGAATGTGTATACACTTTTGGTATTACCTAAAACTTTTAAATTGGGCCCACCTCTGGGTAGTTTTTACTAAGCGCCATGACATGTCATTTTTAAACGGGATTTAAAGAGAGCACCTGCTGCTATCACGGTTGGCAGCAGTATGGCTGTGGAACCCTTGACACTGTCGAAATCGATGAGCGGAGGTTGACACAAATAGCCAGGTGGGCAGCTGCAATAAAAAAAAAAGTTTGTTATTGAATCACCATAAGCGTATATAAGTGGGGGCCAGTTTAGCCGTTCCCACCCGTGAAATATCTCCAAGATGTTAAGTTTCAACTCAAAATTCTCGCTATATAATTATTGGTTGCTGTTTAGAGTTCCAGGCTTTCAATCAAAGCAGATACGTCAATGTCATTCATGCGTAAACCGTTAATTAGATTTTGATGATCGTACGCACAGTCCGTGTTTCGGATTAAAGCAATTCCCGTGGTACCTACACAACACACAAGAAGCAAGTCTATACTTATATAATAAAGAGGAAAGATTTGATTGTTGTTTGTTTGTAAGGATTCAACTCAAAAACTAATTAATCGATTTTAAAAATTTATTTCTGTTTTAGGAAGCTATATTATCACTAAGTAACATAGACAATAATTCAATTAAAAAAAAGCATTGTTACTAACATAACCTAACCTACTTTTACGTGAGCGAAGCCGCGGGAATAAGCTAGTGTATAATAAATAGTTATTCCGAATGTTTGTGTTCATAGTGCCGACGCGGACGTCGTAATTTTAATAACAATCCGGTTTACGATTCGATGTAACCTGTGCTAATTAAAAATAATAACATAAAACGATTCTGACTCATAGCAGAAGAATGACTGGGCCTTTGCTCTGCAGTGACACAGTTTGAACAACATTTTTAAACCGGTCAGGCAGTGCTCGCCCTTTCGAGATTCCCTAACGGAACTTATAGTATATCTATTAATAGAAACATCGATTTTGTTGAATGGATTTAAATAAGTAAACAATATCTAGACACAATGAAAAGCGCTGCGTTTGGATTTCTGCGTATGAGCGTTGACTTGGAAATTGTTAAAATTGTTATGTGGAAGGACTATGGCATGGATTAACACGTATATCTTTTGTTCTATAAAGTCGTATAGTTTTTGGAAACTAAATTAATATTGTTTAAAATTGAAGGTCACTAGTTGACGTTGTTATTGGTCAAACAACATTTTGTCACCTTTATCAAAATCCATGCCACGCTTCTTCACTCTCGGCGAAATTTTAGACATGACCACATATTCTAGATTCAAGCCGAGTTCTTTCTAATATTATTAATTAGAAAAATTTAAGATATTTAGATATTAGATTGTTACGGGCGCATGTACGCGTAAACTGTTGAACAGATTTCTATTGAACTTTGCTCACAGATAGACTAGTCCCTGAATGAACACTTAAGTATGTACGAGCAAGTTGCATTTAATCCCAATACGTGATTCCCAGCGAAGCCATGGACAGAAGACAGTACAATTCTCAAAAGCCTACCTCTTTTAAAATGTTACTCCTTTTCGTTGCAAATCAATCATACTTTTTATATTTCAAAGTAAATATAACTATAAAATTTTAATCAATATATCGAAATATATTACAAGTAGCTGTCTTGATAGACGTAGTCATGTACAAACGAAAAAAAAAAAACCGTAAATCCAAATCTAAACCATTCTCGAATCCACTTGAACACATACAAAAAATTAATCAGGATCGGTCCAGCCGTTTAGGAGGAGTTTAATTACAAACACACGCACAGAAGATTTATAATATATATATATATATATATATATATATATATATTTATAATAAAGATATACTTCCTTATTTTTTAACAGAAATATTATGCACATGATTTAATATCGTCTTGTGGCAGCAAATATGCTGCTATTAATCTATACTAATATTATAAAACTGAAGAGTTTGTTTGTTTGGTTGAACGCGCTAATCTCAGGAATTACTGGTTCGAATTGAAAAATTATTTCATTGTTGGATAGCCCATTTATCGAGGAAGGTTATAGGCTATATAACATCAAGCTACGACCCATGGAAGCGGCGCAGTAATCATTAACGCGGGTGAAACCGCGAGCACATCTAGTCATTCATAAATCATAAGGCAATAAATATCCGTATCCTGATAAATGACGATGATATCTTATAATTAATAACTTTTAAAATATAAGCATGAAGCGTACACATATACATAAAATCGTGTCTGAATATCGCCTGAAGGTTTATCTTATTTAATTTATTAAATTAACAGCGATAGTCTAGTAGAAAACTGTTGCACTGCCACGCAGACGTCTCGAGTTCGATCCCAAAGCGCGCATCTCTGAATTTTCAAAATCATGTGCGTATTAAATAACCCTATAGCATAACCCTTCTCACACAGAGAAGAAGCCGTGCCCAGCAGTGGGACGGTTTAATACAGGGCTGAAATTATTATAATTATAACCTACTAAATTGGCTCCCAAGTTACAGGCTTGCCTAATTTAAGGTAAAAGTAACACTGTATTTTGCATTATCTTTGGAAATAAACGAAGTATAACTATTTACCCAATTACCGCGTTGTTATTAAGTAGCTGGACGTCAACTCCTCATCAAAAATAAAACAACTTTGCCCTTTCCAGGCAACAAACCCTTCATAAGCGCATATTTATGCCACGGTACCATCCCCACAGGCAAACAAGTAATCAGACAGATATAAACTACAAAAGTTCATATGTCATAAGGCCTCTTAAATGTATAATGACAAGCTGTCCCTTGTCTTGCGTGTTGTTACCAAAGAGACACGCAATGTTACTCAGCTCATTATTATTTTCGTGTGTTTTGCTGAAGTAAAACGTCGTCAACATTATAACCAACCATTCCATTATTCGGTCCCTTGAAAATCTCTCGGCATTTTAATGCTTTTTAGATTAAACTCTTGTCATAACTATTCAGGACTTTATCGATCGAAGACTCAGGATAGACACCGGTGGTGCACCTTTTGCTGAAGAAATTTAAGAAAACAAGTAATATTACCAGCGGTTTTCCTAGAAATATCAATACTACGGACTGCGTTCGTGTTGTTAAAAATTGTTCATTTAGCAAATTATAATTGATTATACGCAGTCAACCGCTTGTTAAAGGATGTAATAAGTCTAGGTGATTATATGTAATCAAAACAAGCACTTTAATTTACCAACTAATTGGTAATTAGGTATATAACAACGCTTATATTTCATATAAATCCGCTTAATATCTACTTATCAAGGAACCAGAACTTAGTACAGTTTAAAACAGACGTTAAAATTTTAAAATATGAGTTTAAGGGGTAAGCTATATACCTTGTGATCGTTTGTGACAAGTTACCTTGCGAGCAGATCAATGCAATATGTAACTGTGATTGATCGAACATGACAACAAAGGTTTTATTTTTTGTAATTTATCGTAATCTGAACACAAGGTTTTTGAGACATTTATTAAAAGGCATCAGCAATTCTATTTCGCAATAACAATAATTTATTACTTTATTGTATTTACACGATTTATTATTGTGTCCGTTTTTTAATGTAGGTATTCTTAACAAAATAAACCCTGTCCTTGTCAAATAATGTACAAAATATTGTTGTTTTAAATGGCATTTACAAATGTTCATCCAAAATATTTGATTTCCAATTCGCATGTAATCTTTTTATATCCAGCCATGCTCTTGAAGGCTGGGTGCATCTCGACCATGGACACTTAAACAAAACAATGATTGTCTATTTATAAACTAATTGCTATTATAAATAATTTATTGTGTTTATGTGTAATCGGTTTTTACTTAATGTTTTTATGCTAGAAACTTCGTCGACTAGTTTTACCTGGTGACTGGGAGTAATGCATTATATAGTAGACTGGTATGAGTAAACACTACAGGAATTGGTTGTCTTACTGAAACAACTATTAGACATTAGACCTAGGCCAGGTAATATTAGACTGCACTATAAGAAATATCTCAGGAGTTAGGCGCTTTATTTACACCCTTTAAAAGCTTAGGCTCTGCTAAGAGATTCAAAAAGGCGTACCCACATCTAATAAACTACTTTTAAAACATAAAGGCGTATAAGTTTGCTTTCGTAATGCTTTACGTTGAAATATAGAAATAGACATATCAATAGCTTGTTTTTCTGTATTAATTTCTTACACAACATTGTGAACTTTAATACTCATACTGATATCTCTGATAAAGATTGTAATCTAATATACTAGATCAACGGATTTTACCTCCTAACATTTTTTCCGAGAAAATTTAGACATATCTGAAAAAAAAAGAGTCGTTATGCGTTCAACGCAAGGTAGAATAACCATAGACTTTTCTGCTAAAAGCTCAGCATGTCTAACTGGAGTTATGGATATTCCATATTCTGGAAGAAGCAACGTATTGCTGCTATCTTCCATAGAATCTGTTTTCTCGTTTACCTCACGCACAACAATTAACTATGATCCTAGTTTTAGATGATAATTGAGATACTCAACTTAATTTTAGCTATATATAAATCTTTAAGTTGTCTCGTAGTACTAACTTATACTGTTTGTTTTCCAGGAGCAGTCCTCATGATGAGCAGGCTCTGAACTTGGCTTCTGAGGAGCCATTGCAGCTGGGTCCTCCCCCACGCTCCTGCTACCCTCTAGTCGTGATCTTAGCGAGAGATCTCAGAGATACCGGCGAACTCAGGCCGGACGATACGGTAATTAACTTTAACCTGTCAATTGTTGGTATGCTAGACATTATTCAAAACCTATTGGGTCTGACTGCAGGTGTGCTGCTGCCACTCAAAAGGTTAACATAGTTGGACAGCGTTTGGTTTTCCAACTTGCTTGGGTGTCTGTACTCGGTTTAAATGTTATTCTGCAGCAATTTCTGTTTGTTGTTAGAATACCTATTAGTTTACATAGAGACGCTATTTATATTTGATCTTTTAATGTTACTTAACGACATAGAGTGTACATAGTGTGAACGTTAAAACTGTATTCTTAATCTATAAAGTGCATTTTAGGATATCCATTTTCTTTTCAATGTTTATCTCAGGGAATATGAAGTAAAATTTGTTTCATACCTACCGATTTAGATATGTATCGATAACTTTATAATCGTTTGTCAGTATGTTGTAAATAAGTCGACCGATTGTATCGTAAAACTCTTACTTTTACTATCTGTTTTGCGATGAGCTTTACAAAAGTGATGCGCGTAATTACTTTCCGGTGATATTCGATAACAGTTATTCATAATACAACAACAATGTTGCTATATTTTGCATTGTCAAGGACTTAGCGCATATATTTGAAGTATTATCGATACTTCAAATCGATACTAATTGTACTGCGCATCAGAACTTTACAAACTTTGGAACCAGTGACATCAAAGACACCTATCTTATGTACATAAGATAGGTATTTTGATGTCACTGGTTAAAGGGCTATAAGATGTCAATGGTTAGAAGGCTACGAGACACACTCTCTTTTTCGTTTTTTTTAAGGCTACTCGCGCTCTGTAAATAATTCCTGTGTCGCGGGCACTCGCGGGTGACTTTACAAACATTCAAATAACGGACACAAAGAACATCCAAACTCGGAACAACCATTTGTGGATCACACAAATTTTTGTCAATTTGTCCCGTGTGGGATTCGAATCCATAACACTCGGCGTAGTAGCAGTGGCGAGGCAATCACTTAAGCCACTACGTCATCTGAGCATTCAAATCAAAAGTATTCGATTAAAAAATAAATCTATAGGCGACGCAGATTTTCGCCCCATGTTAGAATGAAACCGACCACACAACCGTAGTGACGGCTTACTTTTGACTTCGATGGCTTACTTTTAACTTCGAAGGCTTACTTTTAACTTCGACGGCTTACTTTTAACTTCAAGAGCTTACATTTAACTTCGACAGCTTACTTTTAACCATGATGGCTTACTTTTAACTTCGATAGCTTACTTTTAACTTCGACGGCTTACTTTTAACTTCGATGGCTTACTTTTAACTTAGATGGCTTACTTTTAACTTCGACGGCTTACTTTTAACTTCGACGGCTTACTTTTAACTTCAACGGCTTAGTTTTAACTTCGACGGCTTACTTTTAACTAAGTCCGTGCAATAACAGTAAATGCATCGTATTGTTCCAGGTGGCTCTAGTCAGTGTAGTGCACATACGGGACGACCAGTGTCCGCTTCCCAGTGGCGTGATCGCGCAGTACTTGAAGCAGGCCAACGGACATTTGTCCTGTTTGAAGGTACTGTGTACCAGTTTCCCCTACACCTAATAATATAACCAATAAAATATTCCACTATGATCTAAGCATAAGAATCGGTACTAAATCAGATTTGTTGCTGTTTCTACTAAGCTAAAAATATTAATGTTGGATTTAGATAAATTTAATTAAGTAGGTACATACAAGATATAATAATATATTTATTTAGATATAATACAGCTAGCGGTTTTCAGAGTAGTTTAGGTTATCCTAGCCTGACAGAAAGTTGATTCAATTGGCATTTATGTTTAATAAAATTTGAATTTATGTACAATATTTTAGATTCTAGCAAATTTAATTAGTTTTGGGTGCCATCGCTTTGCTACAACTTTTGTTAAGAACTTTTTGATATTTTTGAACCAGCCATCTATATTCATCAAATTGATAGTTCAACATTGAACGTTACCTACATAGTGATGTTTATGCTGTTCACCTCCGTTTTCCATAGCATAGTTTATGACTCGTATTGTTATCAAATTGGCAATGTTTACAAACCACGCCACGTACACGATTAACATGTACAATACATTGTTTTGTTTACGTGTCGTGGAGTGTACACAGTGCATACATTTCTTTGTAGTATTGTGATAACGCATTTTTTCTAGATAGGACATTGAGTTAAGATAACTCTTCAAAACTAATGGGGTGAAATTGTTCACGAAGATTTCTAGTGCAATTAGTTTAGCTGTCTAATTTAGGATGATGTTCCTTTCCGAGTTTGCTTCCAGATGGCTTACAGTGTATTATTCATTCTTTTTTATAACTAAAACATATTTTATATGTATGCAATAGACAAAAACCGTCCACACCAGGCTGGTCCGTCGAGAGTTATTAGATTGTGGAGTAATTGTTTTTACATTTAGGGGTTAAACTTAGGTTAGGTATCCCCACTCTAGACTAGGTTAGGGTAACCTCAACCTTCTCTGGTTTAAATTAATTATAATATTACTAACGTAGTCGGTTTTTCATCCGGCAGCAACTGTACGTAAGCGGGGAGCTAGGCGAGCTGGGCGCAGCGGAGGGGTACGACGCGGCGCGTGACGCGTTGTGCTGCGTGTGCGCAGCGCGCGTGCTGTCACGCGCTCTCCTGCCGTGCCGCCACGCCTGCCTCTGTGCCGACTGCCTGCGTCAGTATACCACTATACCTCCGCTCACTATACCACTATACCTCCGCTCACTATACACTACAGCTCCGCTCACTATACTCACGGTGTGTCGCGGTGTGTGTACACACCGCGTCATACCGCCACGCCTGCCTCTGTGCCGACTGCCTACATCAGTATACCAATATACCTCCGCTCACTATACTTACTACACACACCGTGTGGTGTCGCCACGCCTGCCTCTGTGCCACTATACCTCCGCTCACTATACACTACAGCTCCGCTCATTATACTCACTACCCACACCGAGTACTGCCGCCCAGCCACACCTGCCTCCACACATCAGTATACACACATTTTGACGTAATGTAACCCAAACAAAAACACAGACATTTATTCTTAGCATATTTGTTTATTACATATTCTCGTCACGACAAATTAGTTTACTCTATGCATTCGAAAAGCAATTATATTTGACCCACACCTCCTTATACGACAGCAGCTACATTTTATGGCTAGCACTATAAACGTCAATCAAAACATTGTCTAATCACCGGCTACTCAATTTGGTAGATAACAATACATATAATAAAATAGTATCAAACTAAAAAAGGTGCATAGAATATTTTCAAATAAATATTTGCTCATACATAGCAAATATTTATTTGAAAATATTTGGATCGAGACTAATGTCAAATATGCAAGACTTAGTATTTTGTGCGCGTTCATCTATTTGTTTCTGAATTTAAATATGTCTGATATAAAAAAGCGACGATATATTTATTGAGATAATATTGAGACACTTCGTTTAGAATCTCATTTTAACAAATGATGAAATAAATATGTCACTTATTATTTACATATATTACTGACGTGCACTACGTTAAAAAATACATATAGTATACACAATTAAGAAATTAGGAGAATTTAGATAAAAAAAGAATTAAGTCATTTAAATACTTAGGAATAATCTGGTAAAGAGGTTTAATCTATAAAACTTAATATTGCTGGTTTAATTCGATATCTTTGAATATGGTTTCGTTTACTGGACATTGTCCGAGACTCCATGTTGCTAGTAAGAATTTCTTGAGAGAAAAACCAAACTACAATTTGTTCAGGAGTTAAATCCGAGTCCTCATGCATTCTAGTCGCATACATTACCTGTGATACCGAGGCAGTGCTTGGAAGATTACATAGGCTTACGCCTATATATGTGTATAAAACCAAAACTATAATAATACTAAAATTTTCGCGCGGCTGCGCTCGCTTAAATGTACGTTAGGTTAGCAACAGTACTTTTTTCTGAATTAAGGTGTTATGTCCTTTTTTGCGCCTCGACAACGTGTATGCGAAATTACATGATTATCAGTCGAGTAGTTAAGGCGTGAAAGCGTAACTAACAAACAAACTGACATTCGCATTTATAATATTAGTTAGGTTGTGTTTAGATCTCATGAGGCAATTGGTCTTTTACACATTTCACACAGACTTTGTGCGGTATAATAACGGCAAAATTTAGATACCACTACAAGATCGCATGGAAAATCATAGAAAGAAAGAAACATTTATTTGTTCAGAATACTGGTGATACCAGGTTTAACAATGGTGAATAGTTCTAGCTATATTCTGCCTGTATGAGGCATGCAAATATTAATAATTATATAAAACATTAAAATGTCACTAACAAAATGGCAAGCTATATTATTATTTAGCATATTTATCATTATTATATTATAAGGCTAGTGTGAATGGAACAGTCGCAAGGGGAAGACCTAGGCGAACGTTTCTTGATCAGATCGGAAACGTTCTGGATAAAGGCCAGGTTAAGAGCACCTTAAACCGGCGAGCGTGTATGAGGAATGTTATGAAAGTGAATGAAGCCAGAGAAGTGTGTCAGGATCGTAGCAAATGGAAATCCGTAGTCTCTGCCTACCCCTCTGGGAAACAGGCGTGAATTTATGTATGTATGTATATTATATTATATTACAATTTACAAATAATCAGATTCATTAGTTTTTTGTAGCATGAACTCTTCTATTGTATAAAAGCATTTATCCACTAGCCATTTTCTTAAGTTTAAAATATTTAAATGGAAGTTCTCTTAGACTATTAGGCAGTTTATTAAAAACTGATAGGTTCTACAAAATGGAATTATTTAGTAGGATCTCTTGGTCTGTATTTAGTAACATGATTTTTCCCATTGAATTTCATAAATTCGTTATCCTTACAAAGACTGATACTTCAAGGATATACATGCAGGTCAATGTCAGCATATTAAGTTTTTTAAACAGAGGTTTACAGGAGTCAAGGGGACGTACTCCACAAATAGCTCTTAAGCATTTCTTTTGTGTAATGAATGCTTAACCAACGTTTATCGAATTCCCCCATATTATTAAACCATATCCAAGGACTGATTCTACATAAACCTTTATATGCTATACCTGCAGTTTTTAACTAAACTAGTAAACAATAATCCAATAACACGTTGCTATAAATAGCACATATATCGTATAGCACAACCTTCAGTACGCCGATTGCCTAACATCGATTGTTATTCCAAGCACTAAGCGCAGAGTGCACGACCAATACAAATGGGGTGAGGAGCCAATGTCGTACGCATCATCGCCTTGACGGGCGACCTCCGTTCAGGTGGAGCTTAACCTTTTTATACCGAGGATTTATTGATGACTAGGTTTTGCCCGCGGTTTTTCTCGATGTTCTGCATGAAAGAAGTAAATCTCATGAAAAATATCTCCCTCGGATGGATTATGTCCTTTTCTGTACCCCTGAGAACGTGTACGCGAAAATTCATTATGATCGGTCGAGTAGTTAAGGCGTGAAAACGTAACAAACGAACTCATATTCGCATTTATATTTTTTCTAGATTTTGCTCGCGTTAATGAAAATATTGGCAATAAATTTCTATTGAAATTATAATCACATAATTTTGAAACTTTAAACTACTATTGTTAAACACTTTTATTAGTAACTGTTTACTTCTATTTAAACTATTTAAATGATAAATTTGTGTTGTGTTAATTTCAGTATATAAAATTCGCGTAAACATAAGACAAGTAGGTAAATAAATTTATATCCCTCGGGCACAGTACTTGTTCTGTACCTCTGACAAACAAATTCAAAACTCGATATCTTACGCACAGCAATCGCATTCACTCTTCTGCGCTACCGGAGTATTTTAAAGATATAATTCTACTGCTCCGGTGTAACGTGGCGCTCGAGCGTCGGAACCGTGCGCGGCTAGTGCGAACCAGCCCGACTGGTGACCGCGCGAGGCACGGAGTTGTCTTAGCGAAGTGGCGGCGTGGTTTCACTGCCACGACGCATCTCGGGCTCTTGCCTGCTCAGCGAGTAAGAGTCATAGCTAGGTGACTCTGGCAATATCCGGCTTGTAGGCCAGAAAGGGCAGACGTATGGATGTACGTCGGGAAGGGGGCGTGCCTTACAGCTGCGGCACCATACTGGAAATATGGGAGGCGGCTTCTCTATCGGCCTCAGCGAGGACATCGTTAGCAACTCTCAGAGTTCGCGAGTGGTGAGTGACCTTATTGCTCCGGCACCTATCTGGACAATAGGTAGTACCACTTGGGTACAAGGTAGCTCGCTTACGAGAACTGGGTCTCAGGATTTGGGTATTAGACCTGTCTATAACTGGTCCCTGAAGGTGCTTTCGGGCACTGAAAGGTACAGCGGCTCTCCCTTGTATACCTAACAGGTGGAAAAGTGGGAACGCTATATCATAAACTGGACTAGTCGTAGAGAGAGGGGATGCTCCGGTATAACTATTCAGTACACGGCAAAAAATCGGAATTGAACTGGAAACTACATGTAAAAGTCGCTTTCAATACCACTGCCACCTACACGGTCTATGTACACACGGCTACACATCAAGTTAGATACCTATATACGCATAACTACGCTACATACAAAATAGAGAATTGTTGGAAAGGGACAGTGCATAGTGGTGTCGATGTATTGGTAAGGATAGAGCGTAACAAAAATATAACGCACTCTCTCGCACGATACGCAGCGTTCAACTTCTAATAGTTGAAAGTCCAAACAGTCTAGGTTGATGTGTCGCTGTGTGTACCACAATTCGGTGGTAATATTCCTACTATTATACTAACAAAATCCTTTTGTCTGTAATTCCAGCAAAGCTAGACAAGTGTCCGATCTGCCGCAGCGTGATCACGAGCTACTTTTGCATCAGAAACGATGACGAGCCGCTCTCGGAGCTTAAGCAACAGAGATTCCCGTTCAACCGGCGACTCTTCAACCTGTTCCATTATCATTAGCGAGGTGCGTAACTTACACAAAGTGTGTGCGGCTAACTCGACACGTGTATAATTTGCCGCTGTTGAAGCTAAGGTTTTGTATAACCGGTGGCTCCTTAACCAGAACCATTAATATTGATAAGATGCGTAGCTTACACACAGTGTTTGGGGTACTCGACATGTGCATAAACTGCCGCAGTTAAAGCTGCAAAAGTTTTCGTATAACCGATGACTCTTCAACCTATTCCATTATCATTAGCGCGGTGCGTAGCTTACACAAAGTGTTTGCGGCTAACTCGACACGTGTATAAACTGCCGCATTTAAAGCTGCAAAAGTTTGTAACCTTTACAAAATCTGCTTCTGTTAGAGTGTGTGCGGCTATCTAGACACGTGTATAAACTGCTGCGCTGAAAGCGTCGAAAATGTCTGTATGACTGATGCTTCTAGAACTTATTTCCATCATAATTACCACGATAGCGACTCTGAGTCCCTTACCGAAAATGTATGCTGCACAATGGCCACATGACCAATTTGCAAACAAGTTTCCTTTTTTTATAATTCACTTTTTAAATTAATTTATATTTAATTTTGCTTTCAGATGATGCAGACAGTGACAAACGAACATTAAACAACGCTAGCACATAAAACAATGTTACGACTTGCCACTCGTACCGCCAGTGTGATAAAAACTATAACGACTGATGACAAAAAAGTGAAAATAATAAAAAAAAAATACGTAAAATAAACAAAAGTGGTTAAAAAGACACGGTTTCAAAAGCTGAAGAGACTGTATTTAGTAAATAATTGTTACTGTGAGTTATTTAATTGTGACCCAAATATCATTACTATCATAAGAAGTGGAATAATAGAATATGTGGTCTCTAGTGATGTCCATCTTGGAGAATAAAATTGTAGAATAAGGCGTTCCGCAGACGACGTTCCAGATAATTCAAGCGGCACTGTAAAAAATATGCAATCCTATGCAAGGACGCATACGAAGGACAAGCACAAAAAGTCTCTTATTTCGTCAAAGCTGGCGGACTCAGCAGAACATCTTCGTCGTCGTCAACCGTCGTCTTAGTAATGCCTTATTCTACAATTGCACTTGCACGTCAAAGATGACCTTACCAAGGCATACTGAAGGTATGCTAGTGTTAAATTGAATATAATAAGTTATTTACGAAGCCAAGCTCGGCTGTCGGCATATCATGGTACGGCCACTGACCTACTAACTGAATTGACACAAGTGGATATATTGTCTCGAGTTACTTACTCTACCTTTTTCAAATGTATAGAAGAGTCAAACCACAAGAAAAGATTTGATTTTTGATTGATTTACCCATCATTGGGTTAGCCTTGATTACTGGCATTGTGCAATTTATAAAATTACTAGCTAGCCCCACGCGGTTTTACCCACGTTTATAATTATTGCGCCGTACCGGTGGGTTAAAGCGTGATGTTAAATTGCATGTGCTTCTGAATAACTATACGAGGAAGAGAAAATTTTAAAATCGGTCCTCTAGTTTTTGAGATTCATTACAAACAAAAATGAAAATATCTTCTTCTAATATTATTATAGATGATTATTAATAATACAAAACACTTATGGGAACTCCTACAACTAACAAGTAAAAGTTATCCGAAAAATAAATCACATGCTGTCTCACTCATGTTAGGTTAAAGAAGAGAGATGGCGAGACTTTTATCTTATAGATAAATGCTATCTGGAGGTGGTAGTACGAACCCTTAATCTGTTCTAAAGCAAGTGAGAAACGGCAATGAATTGCCGTAAATCTTAGAGTTCGAAAAAAATATTCAAGTAATATGCAAAAGTCACGAGATACCACGTGACATTGAGGTCAGAGGTCAAAGGTCATAGTCATTTCGGAGGTATATCGACTATGCTGAGCCGAATGGCGTTGACCGCGAGTCTCTAGCTCTTACGGTTCTTGAGTTGAAAGTTGTATAACATACAGACGGACGGACAAAGCTGTCGTATAAGAGTTTTTTCGAACACTAAAAGTGTTCAGGAACAGAGCAAAAAATTTAAGAGTGTGGTTAGAGCACTAGGCTTTTTAGATGGAGTCGTGCTTACCACGTATTTGACAAGTTGTGATGATATTTGGGCCTATGATATAAGTGTGGGTGCAAACATAGAAAACTGTGATATGACGCTTTGTGAACTTGCTGTTAATATGTAAATATTAGTTTATTGTCTTGTGTGTCGGATAGACGAAACCCTTTGGATTCTGGCAGACAGGGTATATTTATAACAGAATTATGTAATAGTTATGTTTTTTCTTCTTTAGTTGTTACTGTTTGTCACTTGATCCTTTTGTATGATACTATTGTCGTTTTTAATGGTATTTGTTATTTTTTAATTATTGGTCTCGTAGCCTAGAATATTCTAGAACATACTTACTTACAAATATATAGACCACATTTATAAATTTCTCATAGTTAAGCGTTCATAATTTTGCTGTCGAAATTATGGAGACTGTCGCAATATTTTTTTATTATGTTGGTTTACCGATATTGCCGCTAGAGGCGCTCTAAAATGCGCGGGAAGGCTGTCGCTTAGAATGACAGCGTACGTCATCGCGACTTACTAAATCTCATACTAAAGCCAGTTATTCTATTTTTAGTTCTATATTAGATATAAATGCCGTAAGTCTTATTCATTGTATAAAGAATTGTACAGTTGTTCTTACGATTAAAATTTAGAGTAACCCCATTTGTTTCTGACTTAATGGGGTGAGCGCTTGTCGATATGCAAGTTGGTTTATGGAGTATCATATTTGTATCGCCTGTGTTATTGTTACTTATGCGGCAAGTCCCTTCATAATGTATGAAAAGTGAACGACTGACAATCGTTTAAGCGAACTATCCCATTAAATAGTCGAGGCTAACTCAAAATAACATATTTATATTAAAGAGAGTTTACGCCTTGTTACGAATGGCAACATCGCAAAGAAGTGTCTTCCTTTCGGCCCAATATTGACGTTGTTAAAGGACTACAATTATAATTATATTGAATGTATGTTACACTTTTACGTTAGTCCATAGAGTGAAAGCCCATGAAATAAATTAATTACTTTCAAAAACCTGAAAATTTAACATCTATTTGCCGTTCAGCTCATTCCATAGCGTGTGAACGCTCTTAAGACGACGCCGCAATACACACCATTTGATTAGGTACTTAACTAAAGGTAAACAAACTTGATGTGACTTTCAACACAAACACATATTAAATTGATTTAGTAATCGTTATTGTTATAATTACATTGATCTTTAACAGCATTTTATTTTTAAACTGTGTTTTTAGATAAATAGGCTCATCAAGATTGTTTACCTTTATTAATTACCTAACCAAATGGAGTATAGGTTCCGTGTCGATATCGTGTAGAACTCCAAACCCAGAAACGAATCAATGGATTGTGACTTTTCATGATGACCACTTCACAATGATTGTAGATCACAATTTGATTTTATGATGATTATTTATGTTTCGAGTCTTAATCGAACCTGCAACACTAGCGCCATAGGCACTGTTGAAGCTACCGTACAATTCATTATATTTATAACACTGATTGTTATTAATGCCATTATCCAAAGGGAGGAAACGTCATAGCAATTGAATTTATGGAGTCGTATTAGATTATATTTGATGAATTATTTATATAACACCAATAGCGATGAAATAGACAGATTGTAATATATAAACACAATAATCCCTAGAAACGTTGAATAAAATATTTTTCTATGGTCCGTGTGTAGAGTAGAGTTAATTTGTTAGTCCTATGTAGTCTTCCAAGTACCCTAATGTAGATCTCATTTGAGTTACAATAAAAATAATTTACATGAAGTATTTGAATTGTTTATTTTATCCTGTCAATTGTTGAAATGCTAGATATAATTAAAAAGCTATTGTGTCTGGTCACACCTGTATGCTGCTGCTTCTCGCAGTGTATAATTCTAAGCGTAGTTGATGTCCTACTGCTTGGCAAGTCGGTAAAAGAAAGCGGCAGTAGCATTGGACTTGCAATTCGCGGGTCGAGGTCGCGGGTTCGAATCCCACATATTACATCGTGGACGTCAACCTTCTCCTAACAAGAATTCTAAAGCTTACCTGGTGGGGTTAATAAAATATTCTAGTAATTTTAACCCAAATTGCTAGTAATGTTGTCTAAAGACGAAAAGTATCAGGCCTTTTGTTTCTTCACTTTTCCTTATCCTTTGCTATCTGGATTGGATCCCACCTGCTTGCGTCTGGTTCATCTCGCAATCTCCTGGACTTCTGGTCACTTTCTGCTGTTTGGATTTCATTGTGTCTCCCACCATAGGGAATAATAATTGTGGCAAGATTACCTCGATGGTGCAGTGGCAATGTACAGGTATGTGTTTGAAATAGGCGTATTTATTTACAGTGGGACCTCTACTTAGACCTAGTTCTTCGTTTAAACTGAAGAAGCTTGACTCAGTGACTACTATAACTACAGAAGATCGCAGGCAAAACAACCTTATGGAACGTGCTCTCAGTAAGTACGGTTTGCAGACTCCTTGCACGTTGTAGCGTATGCACCAATGACCTGCACTTAATGGTGCAGTGAAGACTAATTAGTTTCGTTTGCTTAATGGTGCAAACGAAACTATTTAGTCGTCTCTGCACCATGCAGATCAGGTCATTGGTCAGGACTCCTTGTGGGGAACTCTGCTGTCAAAAGACCAGCGCGATCTTAGCCCTTTGCAGTACAGCGAATCTTTTTAAAAGGTCTTAGGCTACGGCTTACTTACATACACTTACGCACACTTACGCATGTATCCTGGATGGATAGACGAAAGGTATATTTGTATAACCAACCGATACACCTTTATTTATCGGTCGCACGTTAAGAGCGAGCCTACTGTCGTCACGGGCACAGTTCTAGGTGCCGTGTTGCTACTAAGGATTTTCTAATTGTAATATCCAGTAACACTGATCGACCAGAATGGAGCTCAAGATCTCTGGTCACAGTGGCGACAGTTGTTTTCAGGTACACCATTGCTGCGCTGCTATGGCAGTCTACGGTAACTGCTTATGCCCAGTCCCTATATCTAAAAATGTTTTAGCTACAAACAGATAAATTTCCACATATTTGTATAGAATATGTATCAAAGTCAACTGTCCGTACGCAAGACGCGTTTCTTAAAGATCATAAAAGTTTGGTTTCCGACTTTGCATATATAAAAAGAAAACAACAAATTCTAACCAACAATTTATTCTTAAAACACATCATGCATTATTCTCACTAGTTTCCTTCTGCCTTTCAGCATACAACTGTGAGTTCTTCACAGCCGAATACAAACTGAATAACAAATGTAAGGCTTGTATTCTATCGTTGAGCGAATCACCCCCCACGGGGATGTCGAATAATCCACAGACGAGATCGACGTATTGAGAGAGGGAACAGTCGATGGTCGCCGGAGGGAAACCCACCTCGTTCAATGTCTCCTCCATCGATTCCGGCCATTCTTCCATTAAGTTGTCTATGTCGGGCATTTTGCTGCAAAAACATTGCATGTTAAAACTACAACACATTTTAAGTCTGAAACTAACGATGTAGTAGTATTGTATTCGTATTACACCATTGCTGGGCACGGGTCTCTTCTCAGTATGGAGAATGTTAGGCCATAGTCCACCACGCTGACCCAGTGCGGGTTGGCAAACTTCCCATATAGATATACGAGAACATTATGGAGAACTCTCAGACTTTGGAAACACCATAGAAAATCGTATGCAACAAATATAATCCATCAATAATTCGTAGGTATATATTTCGAAAAACTAATAAAATGACAAAACAGAGAAATATAGAAAAATACTAGCTTTTGCACGCGGCTTCACTCGCGTACAAGTAGGGTTAGTAACAGTATTTTCTTTTTAAATAAAGTATAGTCAATGTTGCTCGGTGATAATATAGCTCTCTACTGCTGAAAGAATTTTTAAATCGGATGATTAGTTTTTGATTTAAGCCCTTCCAAAAAAATATACAAACAAAAATTAAATCTTTCCTCTTTATAATATTTAGTATAGATTAAACAAATAACTATTTATTCTGTTTAGCGGACGAGCTTACCTACAAAGTGTTCGAAACCCGCTCTCGAAAACGATGCACTTCATTGTACATTTTATAAGCTTCTGCTTCCCGTCTAATTGCTTCTATCGCATTATATATTCGAATGCATAATGCACTGTATCTTCCACCATGTAGTTTGGGTATAACGCAAAGAAATGTATTTGAAAGCAATGAAGCCCTCATCGCGCTTGAATTCACAGTTGGAGATGCTAGTGGATTGTGAGCTCACTAGACGTCATATTCTATAGTCACTTAAACATTAACTATAGAAACCAACAATGATTACCGCCAAGCAAGTAAGGTCCTACAATGCTATCAATTATTAAATTGACAGGATTGATAGGACCTCACTCGCTATTGGAGCCGACAAGTGAGCACAAAAACGATAGCCCCTATTATGTGCGTTCCTGGTTAGTCTAGAATAAAATAGATCTTATCAGGTTAGCCTAGAAAGGCCCAAGATACTAGAGAATAATAACGCTAAATGAGAAAGAAAGTGGAAGGTAATATAATATCAGTCCTGTACCACTGCTGGGCACGGGCCTCATCTCAGTATGAAGAAGGTAACTATGGCCTACATAGTCCACCATGTTGGCTTAGTGCGGGTTGGCAATTTCCCATATATTCGAGAACATTACGGAGAACTATCAGACATGCAGGCATCCTCAAGATGTTTTTCTTTAGATACCGTTACCTACATCAAAAGATATTTAAATACGCACATAACTTCGAAAAGTCAGAGCGCGCCTTGGGATCGTACTCGAGACCTCTGCGTGGCAATTCTACGGTCTCCGGTGCCTGTAATGTAGTAAATAGTAGTTGTATATTACTTGGTGTATGCAACGGTCGGCGCCGGCTTGGAGAGATGCAACTCGCTCACGTCTTTGATCCAGCGCTCGATCGCTTTAGAGTTCTTCTCCGCGTTATCTATCTTCTTTGTCAGCTGTAACAGTAACACTGCAGTAAGTAACTAGATTCTAATTAAACGAATAATTTTTAGTTTGTAAATCTTACTGTAATAGATTTTGTATTCGAAAAAATAAAATATGATATTCACTTCGTTACGTAGATACTACTGCTCTATGAATGATGCAAATATATTTTAAATATTGGTATAAATAAATTGGATCTAGTCCTTTAGCGTCAATAAGTCAATTCAATTTAGAATCAATTCAATTTGGAAGTTCGGAGTATGAAATTTGGCACAGTTATTGTATGGAGAAGGAGTGGCGAATCCTAATATTTTGACATAAGCAGTCAAATCGCGTCGCATCGAGTTCGTAGTATTTCGGCATTGTTCGGCTGATGTCGTAGAATTCTTCGTAACTATGATATATGTGGAGTAGGTGACTAAATGAAATGTGATAATAAGGGTATACTTATAGACAATAAAACCTAATAACGATCAAACCTAACATTTAAATCAATTATGGCCGAATTTCGACCACTTAACGACCGCTAGTAATACTAAATATTTACAAAAATGGTTTAGGCGTCGTAGAATTCGTTAGCATCGCTGTCAACTGGTAACGCTGTCAACCGGAAGACTGACAGCAATGCTGATTCTTTGGGTCAAGAAAAGACCAGCCTTCTGATCACGCGAAGAATCTAATTTATATCTCAATGTCACTTAGTGGTACTTAATAGACTACCTGGTTTTAAATGGTTAATATATAATAAAACAACGTGTCAAGAGATATGTTGCTAAGCTGAGTGAGCTGTTGCTAATTCGGGCAGGCACAGCAGTTGATTTGTGTTTAACTGTCTGTTAATTAATTTTTCTATTGTTTGTTTCCACAACGAATTATGGGTCACGAAATATTTTTTATTTGTATCATGTGGGTATCGAGACTTCAGCACTCCGGCTCCTGGCAGTACCGAGTAGCACTCAAATCATTGTACCATGCGCCAATATTAGAAATAATAATTCGACAAAATATGGAAAAGTAATCACCACAGTGGATTTGGCGCTGCTGGTCTTCGATATAGCCCTGAGCTGCAGGTGCAAGAGCGCCGAGTCGCTCTGCTCCGCCGAGGGCTCGTCCAGCACCGTCAGACCTGTAAGACAACAGGTGGAAGATTCAAATCTTAACATAAACCAAATAAAGACATCTGTCACAAATCAGTGTCAAAGAACCTACCTCCAAGTTCCATAAATAGAGCTACTAGTTGACGACTTGAGTTTTTGGTAATCTCATTTTCTTATATATTCTTGAACTAGATTTTGGCGTAGACTCCGCTCGTGTAAAAATAGGTTTGTCAATTTCGTATCTCTTGGAATAATACTTTTTCCTGGATGAAAGCACTTTGTCTTTTTCTGTACTCCTGACAATATGTACCTATGCGCAATTTCATGGTGATGGGTTGAGTAGTTAAGGCGTGAAAGCATAACAAACAAATAAACAAACTCACATACGTATTTATAATATTAATTAGGATTTAGCATCACAGGCACACTGGGCGATAGTTTATAGTTACCTGACGATATAGTCCGTAGCCAACTTTATCTTCTGTAGCCTGCATCGTATCCATCCGAGTGCAACGAATACATCAATATTCGAATGCGGTAATACACTATTTTCCAGATCATGAACCTTCCAGATCATGAACCTACTTAAGTTACTGAGTCGTCTAACTACGCCTTAGTATAAACGCCTCGGTGGCGAAGCGGTAGTGAATGCGACTGCTGTGCATCATCATCATCATGTGCAGGTCTCGAGTTCGAATCCCGGGTTGGGCCAACAATAGCGATGCAACGATATATCGAATATTCAATAATATCGATAATATCGACTAAAAATATCGATATTTTTATCGATATCTAACCATCATCGATACGATATTATCATATCGACAAGAAATTAAATATCGATATCGAACGATATATCGAATATTCGATGATATCGATAATATCGCATTGAAACTGTCGATATTATCGATCATCGATATTTTCATGCCTTGATATAAATATGTATATCGATATTTTCATCTCCTTGCAACCCTGGCCAACAACCGTTAATAAAAAATGATTGAGTTTTCCTGTTAAGAAATCTCAATACCAGTACGGAGTTAGGAAGTTGGTGGTTTTGGACAACCCTATGTGACTAGAGCTTGCTCGGCAAGCTCTAGTCATGTCGGATTGTCGTCTCATCGGATCATGAGAGTTAGGGAACAGAGAACGTTCTTGTGTTTGCGTAGATACTTGTGCACTATGATATCGCCTGCGCATATGGGTAGTCTCCGTTAAGATTGGCCGTCGTGACCGAAACTCGGTCTAGAGGACATTATTATTATTAGTCTAACACCACTATATTAGCAGCGATGGCCGTTGGACTGCCAAGCCGAGATCTAGAGTTCATTAACAAGGCACGGATCTCTGACTTTCAAAGTATGCGCGTATTAAATAGTTAATTATCGGTTGCTTTAACGGTGAAGGAAAATATCGTGAGGAAATATGCACGTCCGTGAGAAGTCTGCCAACCCGCCAGCGTGGTGGACTACGGCCTAACCCTTCTGAACCTGAGAAGAGGCCTATGCCCCGTATATTATTATCATAACACCACTACCTACTGCTATTATTATTATAAGTTATAGACTATCGGAGAAAAAGATAAGATTGGAGTGACGAAACTTGGAGTGACGAAAGTAGACCGAAGCTGTAGCTAAGCGCAGGCCAGTATTTGATGTTGTGTTTACCTAAATTGTCGATATGTTCGAGCACATGGTCGGGCAGCGCGGCAGCACGTACGTTGCAGGCCGGGGTGGTGACCTTGATGAACGCGTCGATGTCTCCCACCGCCGGCACGTACTCCGGCACGAACGGCTGCAGCTTCAGGTCTATGTCTATCTTCTGGGGTGTATACCTGCAACGAGAATCACATTTATTAGTCGTTTGTTCTTACTTTTTACGTTACATACTGACCTAAAGTAATAAAGTAGCCAAAAATATCATATCGCAAGTTTTAAAAACAAAAGTAATTTCTAAATAATCTATAATCATTTTTAAACTGTCTATAACTTGAAATAAATCTTTGTCGTTGCAGACATTTATTTAAAATTAGTCGTAATTACCTATTTGGTTTATAGAATTTAAACCACTGAATATATTTATATAATTCCGCAACAATCCAACCTTTTATTGATAACTAGCTGATCCGCGCAACTTCGTCTGATTCACATAAGAGAATTTGCCCCGTTTTTGCAACATTCTTCATTTATGCTCTGCTCCTGTTGGTCGTAGCGTGATGTTATATAGCCTATAGCCTTCCTCGATAAATAGACTATCCAACACTGAAATATTTTTTTAATTCGAACAAGTAGTTCCTGAGATTAGCGCGTTCAAACAAACAAACTCTTCAGCTTTATAATATTAGTATACAGGGTGTCCGGTAATTAATGGATAACCTTGAAATGTCTTATAGTAGAACTGAAAGCCGTTCAGAAAAAATGAAAAAAATATAAAAAAATATTAAATTACAAAATTAAAAAGCATAGCATACTTTTGACTGTCTATCTATTAGCATAATTAGTGTTTAATAATAAATTAACAAAATACCGATGGATTTCATTCATTTATGGTCGTAGTATACAAGAAAGTTATACATGGTAATTAAAAAAAAACACATATCTCAGGTAGTAGTTAGGATAGATTTTTTTTCAAATTTTTCTCAGCGGCCATCAGTTCCACTATAAGACATTTCCTGGTTATCCATTAATTACCGGATATCCTGTATATACTACTCAAAACAAAATAAGGGCCCCTAAGATTTTTTGCTGTACCATGAAAACAATAAAGACATTAAATTGTTTAACTTATGTAACTACAAAATAATGTTATTGGTTATAATATAGGCTAACAATTGTTTAAAATAATGATCATGAATTGTTTTTTTAAGTTCATAATGAAATTGGCCATTTTGAATGAAAAACATGAACAAATGAAAGCACCGGCAAAAGACAAAATACTGTTCTTGTCACATTTGTTTCTTCTTTTTAGTAACGAGTATGTCCTCCTCTCTTAGCAATACACTCCTGAAGCCTCGTATGCATACTCTGGATCAAATTCCTCACGTTTTCATCTGGAATCTCCTCCCAGGCACGTTTTAAAGCGTCAATCAGCTGCTGTTGGTTGTAGACCCCTTGCTCATTCTCTCTAACCCTTCGTTTCAATTGGTCCCACAATTGCTCGATTGGATTTAAATCCGGACTGTTAGCTGGCCATGGTAACACCTCAATATGAGACCCTTCTAGGACAGTTTGGGTCGATCGAGCTGTGTGTGCATGGGCATTGTCTTGCATCAGGTATATACCTATTATATTCTCCCTGTGTCGTGTGGTACTTATCAAGCATACAATTAAGAGACTCAATGAACATCCACAAGAATAAACAATCATTTGTATATAACACAAATAATTCCCTCGTGTGGGATTTGAGTATAAAAGATTCAGCGCATCAGCAGCATCAAAGCATACGCGACCTCTCACCCGCAACAATACCTTTCTGGTCAATTAATTCTGAGTGCAACATAATATGTCAGTGCCGGTAGCATGATAGCCACTTTGTCGCGTTATGCAAGGTTTCATCATATTTAACGATCAGAGGCGGATCGAAGCAGGTTTCAGGATAGGGCGAATGCTAATTATAGCAGCTCCCTGACGTATAATAATATCAGGCCTATATATCTATAAACTGTTCCACTACTGGACACGGGGTTCTACTCAGTGTGAGAAAGGTTAGACCATAGTCTACCACGTTGGCCCGGTGCGGGCTGGCAGACTTCAAGCGTCTTCGAGAACATTATGGAGAACTCTTAGACAAGTAGGTGATTACCTCACGGTGATTACCTTCACCGTTGAAGTGAGTGATAATTAACTATATTTATTACGCTCATAACTTCGAGAAATCAGAGGTGCGTGCCTTAGGATCGAATTCGAGCCCTCTGTATGGCAGTCTAATGGTAACACCGAAACGCACAAACCGTTCATGGGTCTTGGCGCCTGGAACGGCTGCTCTGTTGGACTTATGATTAACGTTTAACTACATCCCTGAAACCGGATATATACCACATAACCTCAGCCACATTAACGATGTAAATGATGTAATACAATCCTAAAGAAAATCACAGCCAAACAAAGTAAGAGTTGACCAAGATTCAGAAGTCCATATTGAAAATTTACCAAAAAGCTATGGAGCGTTAGCGTTCTCGGAGTGATAGTGACATTCGAAATATAACACCGCCTCTAAAACTCAGCCGACACGACGTAGCGTAGATCATCAATTTCAGGAATCGATTTTTTCTTTGGACGTATATTTATGTGATTGTTGGAGTCAGGAATAGTAATAAACAGTCACAAAGTAAAATACCCCACATTACTTTTATCGTGACTTTATTTTTAACTAAGATCGCGATTTCATTCACGTCTGCTAGGCTATGCAGATCATATCTCCGAAGCTTCTTAATTTTATGAATCATAACTATGTTTTTAAATTGAACTCTAAGTTACCAAGATGTGAAAACTGTATCATAATCCATTCACTGGTTTTATGTGATGCCGAAACGACCACATCTGCCTGTTTAGTTTGTCATCACATAAAATACGACAGTTACAAAAATTCTAAAAACCATTTTTGTGGGACTTGTGGGTCAGCCTTCTCTAAATAGTTGATCACAATTAGTTTTTCACAAATATCATCATCATCACAAGCAAGGTTATAGTGCACCATGCTGGCCCAGCACGAGTTGGCAGACTTTACATATCTTCGAGAACTGTGTCATTGGCATGATTCCTGTAATCCTATTCTTTGTGGCAATCAATAAATAAGTACGAAAAATCTTAATATTATAAAAGTAAATGGATGCTCCCATTTTATCATACCATTAATCCATTAGAGACAATTTTATTATTTTAATGGCTGAACTAAATGTTCACGTTAAAATGAGTGTGGTTAGTGTAAGCATTTACACAACTATCGGTTGCTATTTGTGAGTCAAACAAGGTATAATACATTGATTTTTACCAGAGTCATAATCACATATGGTGCTCTCCAGCATAATAAATAATATAATCCAGTCTAAGCGGCCAATCTTAACGGAAACTGGGCATCTGCGCAAAAGATATAGTGCACAAATGTGTGCGCAAACACGAGTGCAGAGTTAGGAAAACTCTTATAATGCGAGGGAACGGCAATCCGACACGTCAAGACAGAACAGGCAAAGAACCATACCACATTTATGTGCTTTCCGAGGCATTGCGGTTTGTAACACCGCTAGCTCCGGGCTAATGAGAATTTCTTCGCAGAAGCCCTACATGGACTGCCACTGAGATTATTTTAGCCCTATCCTGTTAGCCGAGTACCAGCAGCATTTGTCATTTACGCTGAAAACAAACAACGCCCTTTTACAGACAGAGTCGACAATATGAAAGTGCTTCCCTCGAGTTCAGGCATTTAAAGCCAGCACTACACGTGGTATAAACAACATTATAATTTTATACGAAAAAGAAAGAAACTGCGTTTCATTTACAAAGATAAAAATTGTGTGTTATTTATAGACGCTTGTAAACAAAGTAAACTGCGCCGACTCATGTTTGACCTTTATTCTTTTAGACGTCAACAGATCTCATGTCACAAAACATATATGTATAGACGAACAGACGCAACCGCACATAGACGCGTGCATATTGAGATTTCGAATCGATTTTCGAATGCACTTATTAACGTTCAGTTAACTTTACCTATCTGCTGAATATAAAATAGAATAGAGATTTATTGTTTTCAGTATAACAGCAATAAGTGAATAGTATACAAAATTACTATGATACCAAAAGCGAATGGTTCAAGTATTGAATTATACTAGCTTAGATAGCAAGACATTCACAAACAAAAATTAAAATATTAAGACCTTATTTTGCAAATAATTTTGTGGATTTTGAATGGTGTTACTGAGACGTATCATTTAACGTACAATCTCAAAGTATAATACGAATATAAATAATTAAAAGTCAGTGCAACTTTCACGCTCATAAGTGTTAAATAGTAACCTAAATGTATTAAGTTATTTTGATTTGATATTGAATATAAGTATCACTAATCTTATACATATGTATGTAAAAAAAATAAGCAACCTTGTATATGGTTACAGCTGCCGTACTCCCATCATATCACGGGCACAACGCCCGATTGCAACGGCCATGATTACATCTACTTTTTATAATAATTAAAAAAGGTGAGCTCATTAGCGGAAAAATAGGGCAGTATGGTAATTAGCCTTTGACTGGTAATAACTATTGCGTTTATAAGTACTAAAATAATCCCAGCAAAAAGGAAAATGGTTTCATTTTATAACATAAAATTTTATAGATAAAAAATTATAAACGGGTGCGTAGAACACATAAATATACATATACTTTACACAAGGGACAAAAATTGTGTTATCCATAAATACTTGTTTCAATTTGGGTGATCTTGTTTCGATGTTTATAAAGTCTCAGCGACACTCCTGCCTCTCCAGAGGAAGTTGCCTTTTTATAAATAAAATAAATAAGTATATTTATCGTGTTTGGATGTTTATACTTATGATCCCATCAGTTTTTTTAAATATATCAAGCATATAGATTAATTCGTTTAAGGTAACACCTATTGTAATTAACATATGAGTTATAGACCAGACTTCCTTCTGTACGTTTGTATTTTATGCTCATATGTCCAGACATTTTACTTTTCAATGTCGACTCCGTCACAGTATGCGGCTCGCTATCATAATACCAAAGTTAACACGGAAAGTGTTACATTACACCCAGTCGTTTGACATTCCAAATACGTATCTAATATCTTTCGTTCGTATAATATAATACTAATGTCCTCCAGAACGAACTTCGGTCACAGCGGCTAAACCCAAAGGCGACTGGCCATCAGCGCAGGAGATATTAAAGTGCACTATCTATTCCTTTACGATACTTTAAGAGTTCATAATCGATGTGATGGCAATTTAAAAAGACCGGAGAGAAATCAGGCACAGGTCTTACGCCTTTACGTGCTTTCCGAGGCACAGGCAAGAAACTCCCAAAACATCTAACTCTGGCTGCAACTAAAGATTTCTTATCAGTTAAACCAGATAACTTTTCGATGGCGCGACAATAAAACGAACGAGGCGAACCAGAAAACCCAGTTGATCCAAGATTTAGAATATAGTGCCTCCGTAAGGCGGATAGATAGATTCTAATGCAATCAAAAGATTTCTTTCCACAAGGCTAGCCAACGGATTAGACTCGGCAGTCATATAGGCAGTAATAACATGTCTGTTCTGTCTCCTGTTTTATACCACAGAAGTGGTAGACAAGCAAACGCCTGCCTGACTGTAAGCGTTTAGCATTGCCTGTGAACGCTTGCAAAACTAGGGATAGGTATCAAAATAAAGATATTAGAAATAGGATGAAGAAATAAAATGCACGTTGCCTGTAAGATACTTATTTTTCTTGGAGCCACGATAACAGAGCGTGGATAGATCTAGAACAATTTTTTTTTAATATTATTTCCGCACTGGGAATTTTAGAATCATTCCTGTGTTACGGTAGACTTTATAAGCATTGAAGTAACGGACACAAATAACACAGGCTCTGAATAACTTTTTGATTAATAATAATACCAGCTGTATATAAACTGTCCCACTGCTGGGCGAGGGTCTCTTCTCAGTGTGAGAAGGATTATAAATAAGCTATTAATAAACTATTTGTTCACACAAACTTTTGCCACGTATGGTGATCGAACACTCAACATTCCGAGTGGCGAAATGACCACTGAAACGACTAACTCACACGTGCACTCCTATATAAAATATACAAACTTATTTACAATATAAATCTAACGAGAAATAATTCAACGTACTTATAAATCAGTGACGAGGATAAAATTAGAACGAACCGGCCTCATTACAATGTGCTACTTGCATTACCACAACACATTAAAATTTCTACTTTATTCCTTAAAGATAAGGTTGTATTTTGTCTGTAGGCTATGATACTAGGTTTGGTGCTCATAAGTGCAAGGTTAGGCGTGGGGAGACGCCTACAGTCCTGTCTGTGATGACCTGATATATGGGAGATTCACGGTCTAGTTTCTAACTAAGAACTAGCATTGAAAGATCTTGTTACGAGACAAAATTGAGCACGAAATTATAACAAACTATTGATGGAGATTGTTAAACGCACAAAATTTGTTGTTCTAGATTTTACCTACGGTTTCAGAAGACAAGAGCTTTTTAACCTAACATAAAAGGAAATTCAGTATCTTCAGTAACATTAAACTACTCAAAACGGATTTTATCGCGTTCTTTTTTTTGAAATTATATTTAGATAATTTTGAAACTTAAAACTACTATTTGTTAATACTATTACTAGTTAATGGTTACTTTTATTTAAATTTTAAAACTATTTAGATTTAATTTTTATTTTACACTCGCCCCAACGTTTTTGTTTAGTAAAGTCATTAACTCATAAACATTGAAGTTTCATATCTGTTGCTTTATGATCTAAATAAACAGATTATTTTTGACTTTAAACATCTATTCTATAGGAACCATGTATTTCTCTAAATAAATTATTAATTATGTCACTTGCCGAACTATAAACTATCTATGTGGAAATCTCCTCGGTTTCGTTGCTGCATGAACGAGGGACAACACAACAAACACATGCGCATTTATAATATTAGGATGGCTAAACTAGCACGTGATATGCTTTGCGATGCATAGAGAGACAAAAAAGGACCGATATGTTTTTGCCGATGCTGATTGAATCGGCAATCGGTTAAATATATGATAGTACTATTTTTTTACCCGTGGCTTTGCTTGCGTCAATATAGTTTAGGTAAGGTTAGATTATACAGTGTGACCCGCGTTAAAGTGCAACCCCGAAAATGGGTGAAATTAGATCGAAAACTATCGACGAAAATGGGTCTAAAAAACTTCTAAAAAAAAAACAATTTTTTTATACGCCACTGAACATTTGTTTCCCGAATTTTGACCTCTATGTACAAATAAATTTATTCCTCCCAAACTAGCTGGCCGATTTTGATGAAATAAACGACAAATCAATGCCAAGTATTTAGCGATGAGAATAAAACAAAAAAAAACAACAAAAAATGGCTTTAAATACTTAATTTTTTTAAATACTTGTGAAAAAAGTCACTATTTTTCACTGTTTTTTTCAATCAACTCAAATTTCTATGAAATAAACCCCTACATCTTGATTTGTTTTATAATTTATTATTATTCTTGACTGTATTAGCTTTAAAAAAAAAAAAAATCAAACATTGTATCTCTAAAAATACAGGAGTTACGAATTTTTAAAGTTCACTACTCAGAATGGGCAAATCCAGGTAGAGACCCTTTTTTTATTCCTTTGTTATACCGGTGGTCGGCTGCTATTGTGTTCAATGCTTGGGGAAAAGGGAAGGGGTATTGGTACAGTCCGGCAGTCGCCCGCGCTAGTCCGCTCCGATCACATCGCTGCTGCTGTACGTCAGCTGTTGTTCTCGCATTAAAGTTACAGTTTTTCGTTGAGTTTTCGTTATTGACTACTTGTTACGTTTTTGTTATTGACTGTTTGTTACGTTACTCGACTGTTTTCGTGGTTGTGCTGGGTTGAGATGCCGCGATTAAATGCATTCTCCCCGCGAGAAATCGCTGACATCAATTTTAATTATGGAATGTATGGTGGACGCACAACAGTCGCTCGATCGGCATACGTAAATGCATTTCCGAACAGACTTGCACCGTCGGCAAGGAACTTCCAGGAAGTTCATCGGAAGCTCTCCGACATCGGACTTGGATTACAACACACAAGACGTGAACAAGAATCCATTGTACCTAATCGACACAGCGATAGAAGAAGCGGTTTTAAGTACCGTTTTTGCCACTCCTACTATTAGTACGAGGCGTTTAGCTTTACTTCACGGCATATCACAAGCCTGAGCGTGGAGAATCTTGAAGAAAGAAGGTCTACATCCATATCATTATCAAAGAGTCCACGATTTGCACGGGGATATGGATTTCCAATCAAGGTGCGTTATGTCGATCTGGCTACAACGACAAATTCGTCGCAATCCACAATTTTAAAAAAAGATTTTATGGATGGATGAGTCCGAAGTTCACCAGGAATGGCATCACGAACGCTAGGAATTTGCACGAGTGGACACATGATAATCCACATCTGAAGAGGGCCTCGTCATTCCAGGTGCAATTTTCAATAAATGTTTGGGCAGGTCTACTCGACGACATGTTGATAGGACCAGTAATTTTACCAGCGACATTAAATTCGGAACGATTCCTAACTTTATTAAGGGATGAGCTTCCCCGTCTGTTAGAGGATGTGCCGCTGGCATCGAGACAGGGCATGTACTTGCAAATGGACGGCTGCTCTGCTCACTACGGGCGCAATGTCCGTGAATTTTTAAATAATAATTATGCCAATCGCTGGATTGGGCGCGAAGGCCCAGTGGGCTGGCCAGCCCGCTCTCCTGATCTGACGCCGCTCGACTACTTTCTATGGGGCCACATGAAGCAAAAGGTGTACAGTGCACCTGTGAATTCAGAGGCTGAGCTTCATGACCGCATCATGAGGTGCGCTGAAGAATTGAAAAATGAACCGCAACTTATACGGAGGGCCACACAACACATATCATTACGCGTGGCAATGTGTTTGCAACAACGCGGAGCACATTTCGAAAACCTAATACATTATAATCTAAGTCAACAATAATTAATAATAAATCATTGTTTTTGATTAATTTTTGTTTTATTTCAACTGTCAACTAAAACGGAATAAGCTCATTGGAAGCTTATTTCGTTTTGTTATGCACCCCAAGCATTAAATACAATAGCAGCTGGCCACCGGTATAACAAAGGAATAAAAAAAGGGTCTCTACCTGGATTTGCCCATTCTGAGTAGTGAACTTTAAAAATTCGTAACTCCTGTATTTTTAGAGATACAATGTTTGATTATTTTTTTTTTGAAAGCTGATACAGTCAAGAATAATAATAAATTATAAAACAAATCAAGATGTAGGGGTTTATTTCATAGAAATTTGAGTTGATTGAAAAAAACAGTGAAAAATAGTGACTTTTTTCACAAGTATTTAAAAAAATGAAGTATTTAAAGCCATTTTTTGTTGTTTTTTTTTGTTTTATTCTCATCGCTAAATACTTGGCATTGATTTGTCGTTTATTTCATCAAAATCGGCCAGCTAGTTTGGGAGGAATAAATTTATTTGTACATAGAGGTCAAAATTCGGGAAACAAATGTTCAGTGGCGTATAAAAAAATAGTTTTTTTTTTAGAAGTTTTTTAGACCCATTTTCGTCGATAGTTTTCGATCTAATTTCACCCATTTTCGGGGTTGCACTTTAACGCGGGTCACACTCTATTTTCTGTTCTCCTGACGACAACGTGTATGTATGCGAAATTTTATGATGATTGGTCGAGTAGTTAAAGCGTTAAAGCGTAACAAACAAACTCACATTCTCATTTATCGTAGTTATATGATACAACAATGTGATAATATGTAAATACATACATCTATCTACTCGCGACTGAAAATCCCAAAAGTATAGGCAGAAGTGAACTACACATATGTTGCGTTAGCCAGAGTTTAGGTCTGATACGTAATGGACTGCATATCTACTACTGTGAGTTTCCTAACAGAACAACCAAATAACACTGTGAGATATTCGATACTAAATATCGAACCAGATCCTAATATATTTATTTTTCTGTATCGCCGCTAAATTATTGAAACTATTATTTATTTATATTCTCATTATTTATAAGAAATAAATGATCTTAAATCTGAATGTGAGTTTGTTTGTTTTTTACGCATTCACACCTCAACTACTCAACCGATCATCATGAAATTTCGCATACAAGTTATCAGAGATACAGAAAAAGACATAAGGTACCTTTCATCCCAATAAAAGTACTAACCAAAACCTAGTATTTTTATAAAATTAATTAGATTTACGTTATTACGAGCCGTCAGTGTGGAAGTCGTTTACAGCGATAAAAAAATTAATAGCGCCATCGACTAATAATTTTACGGCAATATATAAAATTTATAGATATTCTGGATAAATTAAACCGATATGCCGAGATAGATAGTATCCCATATTTTTATACGGGTCGTCTACCTTTGCGACAAATTTCATCAATATCCGTTCAACGGTTCGGACCGGGATTGAGTGGAAAACATCTAAAGTTTCAGATTAATAACATGAGGTTTTTGGCTCGCGTTCTCGACATTTTGATTAGTTCAATGACGTCCACATTTTTGGCATTATTTTATGAAAATAAATACAAGTTTGACGCTTTTGAGACTGCTAGGTAGGTACTAACAAACATCTGCATAAGTATTAATTAACTATTTGCATGAAGAGCCATTGCGTTATTTCCATCAATAATTTTTAAGTAGGTACAGTTTTAACATGTACCTACCTATACTCCATTTGGTCAGTGAGTGCAACTGGCCATGAGCGCCTCAATTGATTTAGTTATCGTTATTGTTGTATTTACATTACATCTTTAGCAGCATTTTATTTTAAACTGAGATTTTAGATAAAACGACACATCAAGATTGTTTACCTTTAGTTAAGTGCCGTAGAATGGGGTTACTTTGAATCGCGGGGTGACTGATAAAAACTTCGCTTTAGTTTTAAACTTAAATTGTGCGAATTCTCAACGCATCATTTCAGTTTTTACTTTACGGCTGGCAGCATTGTATATTATTGTCATTGTGTGTTCAATCGTTGTGGATGGATCCATGCCAATTCGCGAAAAAATACATAAAACATGTAAGTACCTACTAGTTTTGTGTAATTTTTGTTCCTGTTTGGGGATACTTTCGATCACCGTATAAAAAAAGGGGGTATCAAAGTAACCCCTCCGACCATAGTTTAAAGTTGATCACTGACATTTTATTATATTTCTCGAGAAATAATCAAAATATAAATATTTTTATTAAAAATATCAACAGTACATACAAAACCGATATGTTTATATTTATTTATATTTTTTCGTTCGCATATTTTAAGAAAAATGTAGTTTTAATCCCGATTCTACCTTTTGATTATCAAAGTCACCCCCTTCTACCGGTACCTAACCAAATGGAGTATAGTGTTTTACATAAGTCTTACGTTTACGCGAATGTTGTACATTGAAATTACACACTTTATATGGAATTTATCGCATTGAATCCGTTTATTGTAGTATTTTGACACTAGAACTTGAGAATTGACACTAGAAATGCTATATTTTCAAAATAACGTAAACATAACGTAATTTAGCCAAAATAACCTATAAAATGTTATACTTAGATATAATGCGCGAATGTTGTACTTAGATATAATTCAAAGCAAAAATATAATAAGTATGGTATTTATAGAAGCGATTTAAATGTCAACAAATCCCACGGTTTTTTTTATTATTATGTGTTTTATGCGTTAAGCGCTGCGTGAAACTATTATTAAAGAATATTTGAAGTAACGTGGACAACACAAAATGTTTTGCAAAAAAGGTGCACGCAATAAACCAGAAAACTTTAGGTACCTATATAAATAATACGCACATATTTTTTTTTATTTTAGAATGCTTCTGCTTTCAGCGTAAAAATCAAAGCGTAGAATTTGCATTATTTATAATAAAATATTAATATTATAAAGCTGAAGAGTTTGTTTGTTTGTTTGCTTGAACGCGCTAATCTCAGGAACTACTGGTCCGAAATGAAAAATTCTTTCAGTGTTGGCTAGCCTTTTTATCTATATATAATATTTTTATATTATATATAAGGCTATAGGCTATACGGGAGCGGCGCAGTAATCATAAACGCGAGTGAAATCGCGGGGAAATCTAGTTTATAATAAAACTAGCGACTCGCCGCGGCTTCGCACGGGTAGTACAAAACCTGAACAAATTATACACCTAAACCTTCCTCATGAATCACTTTCTACTGTCTATTTGTAAAAACTGCATTAAAATCCGTTTATAGTTTTGAGTTTATCGCGAATAGACAGGCAGACGCGGCGGAGGACTATGTTTTATAATATGTCGCGTATGCCTCGCGATTTATACCATCTACTTAAGCGATCTAAAAAGGAGCGCCAGATTTAGATTTTATTTACGAATTTGTATATTTGACTATGAGTCATATGAGCTAAAACTTACTTCATGATATACTGAAAGATATTCTCCATGTCAGGAGACACCTTCAGGTCTTGGAAGTTCTTAGGGTCGTATGCGCCCTCGGCTGGGATCACCACGCCCCCGCGCTTGCGGCCGCTGCCCAATATGGGGTCTGGGCGCTCAGGCTCCAGGTCCATGGAATCCGTGTCTAAAAACATACCATTTGTATCAATTACTAAGTAAAAGGATCTTTTTATATGTAGATTGGTAATTCGTGCGTTTGTAATTGATCATTGTAATATTCCATTTTATGTAAGTTTTCTTTCTTAATAAATACAACAGCTGTCTTGGTAGCGCAGCGGTATAACAAAGCGATTGCTGTGCGATTATCTTCGAGAACATTATGGAAAACTCTCAGACATGCAGGTTTCCTCATAATATTTTCATTCACGTTAAAGCGAGCGATAATTAACTATTTAATACGCACATAACTTCGAAAAGTCAGAGATGCGCGCCTTGGATCGAACTCGAGACCTCTGCGTGGCAATCCAACGATTTCCCACTAGGCTTGAGATAAGTAAGTACGGATAATAAAAAACGCTCTAGGAATTATTCCTGTATATCACGGGACACTTTACAAACAGCGGATACAAAATACATCCAGACTTCGAACAAATATATTCTGTGGAACACACTCATTTTATTGCCTTAAGGTCATAGCACACATATCAACTCGGAAAGGGAACGTAACCGCATCACCTTTCGCCTCGCCGTCAAACAGGAGTCAACCTAACGTAAAAACGTAACGAAAGCGGATCCGGTACGTGGACTCGGCTATGGCTAGGCGACGCCGCGCTTACGGCTCGCCGACCGCGAGGCGAGGCGATTAGTGTGCGTTGCAGTAGGGTGTTTCATACAAATAATACTGCATGGCTCGAGTTGATACGGTGCCGATCCGTTTCCGAGTTGATATGTGTGCTGTGACCATTATTGGGATCGAATTCACAACATTTGGCGGAATGACAGTGTGAAACGACCAACTAAACGACAGCACCATCCGTGCAGTATCGTACCTATTACTGTTTTCATCATTATGTTTTCAAGAAAATTTTTCAAACGCAAAATATAATTAGCTAGTTTAAAGCAGAACTATTAAACACCACATAATAATTATCATATAATTATGTTCTTGCAAATTAAGTTAAATGTGGCATCCGTAGCTAACAGAGCCATAAAATCACCTAGTAGGTATAACTGAATTGCAAACACAGCGACCACAAACCACAAACCATAGACATACATTAGACTATGCGTTGTAATAAATATAAACATTGTGCAACATAAAAAACGTCGTTATTTTTTCTTAGTCATGCAATCTTCAATCTGTATAAGATTGTTTTACAATTAGGTAAAGCTAATACCTAATGCAGTTCAGTCATAAAAGATTTTATGCTTGGTTTGCTATTGTATGAAAATACTTTTTATATGTGCCTCGATGTAGCAAAGGCAGTGGAATGCAACCGTTGTGATGAGGTGTCGCATTCGATTTACGAGTGGGGCAGTCTTATTACGTTCAACTGTCAAGTAATTCTCAGTCGTCTAGAATCTAGAGACTAGTTTCGTAGCCGGTTATAGACTTCTAATAAGAAGCTAATATTATGTTATTACTTACTTGTTCAGTTAAGAAAAATGTGTCCACGAAGCCTAAATCTCTCCTCGCATGTTCCTTAAACAGTGGACAGTTGGCAGCCAGACACAATTGCTTTTCAATTGTATCTGGCATTCTAGTAATTGAGGGGTTAAAATCTATTTAACTATCTAGCTATATGTATCTGGGTAGAGCCCAGACAATAAGCTGGTCAAATGCAATCCCGGCTAGCCAACCTAATTATATTGTTTAATGTGAGCAAATGATATTATACTAACCTGATTGAGAGGAATCATCTCTCTTGGCCACAGCAAGCCTGCTCCTGCCGCTGCTCTCTTTAGGAGCTGGCTTTACCACCTCTATTGACTTATCTGATGGCTGCGACCTATTATCGAACTGCATAGCACAAAAAAGTATATTAATGTATCGTTCTATAAAGTCAAATATGTATATGTATTACTTACTTACGTAAAACTTTCCATTATATTTGCGTATTCTTTGAAATTACTAACACGTAGGCTGAAAATGTATCAGTACCTATATATCTACTTCGCCATTTAAGTAAAATTTTTGTCTGAATTAAAATGCTTCTTTTATCATCTACTGATTGCCTCGGTTGCGTAGCAGCGGTAAATGATGTTTCGATTCTCTGGTAGGGCAAAGTGTTATTAGGTTTTCTGTTATGAAACTCTTACTAGTAGAACGGATTCTTAGAGTGTGTCTGCCAGATGGCAATAGACTCGTCGCTATTGCGTGGAGTCTTAATAGCCATAGCTGTAATTCACCTCTGCTGCTATTGTCCCGGTGTTTGTGTATTATTCTACAGAATAAGTAATTGAACAGCACACTACCTAGTGCCTATCCCTACAATCGCACAACTACAACGGAACTTTCCAATCGGTTATCGCGCATGCGCTTACCCCTGCATAATAAGCGCCCGACGCTATCAATATACTTAAATAAGTACATTTTCCAATAAAAGAAAGCAGAGCACATCCCATATCCCTGGTAAACGAAACCCTAAATATTATCCCAAAAAAAAAAACATTTCATCCTAACGTCTATATACCGATTTCCGGAAACAATATCTATGATCATTGAACTCGTACATTCCAAAATTGTCTATGTTTACACGAACCATAAACAACACTAGAGCCGAACGGTTTGGCGCCACGCGAGCTATGGCGGGAGGGAAGCGGAATGGCGGGACCGTAAAATCTAAACAATATAGTTTCTATTCATAGACACTGTGGCTGTCTATCTGAATTCCTTGGATGCTATTGCAACGTTAATTAATGTATTTCACTTGTGTCTCTTGAGAAAACAGCTTTCTCATTGTGTAAATTGATCATAAGTAGGTACCTACTTAATTAAGTGCGTATTATGACTTTTATTGTAACGGCTTTACTCTAACTTTTATTTAACTATATTTTTGTTTTTAGTTCTATAAAAAGAAAGACAACTCACGCACTGGGAATAATTGATTTGTCGCCTCACAAAGAATACCTAGACTCGAAATAACCGTTTGGGGATCACATAAATTATTATGCTGTGTACCCACACGGGATAATAATTTGGGCGATTGAACCCACAACATTCAGCTCAGTGGCTGTGACGAGGCGACAATTTAAACCAGATATGTATCCGCCATTCGTGCATTTAAAATATGATTATATTAGTATTTTCCTGCTTCTTTATTCGCCTGTGATATTGTACACCAGCAATTATATTGACGTGTATAAAAAGCTATGCATCATACTTCAGCTACTTCTAAATAGAATTTTATTCAACGTAGCACGGGAACAAATTGAACCTCAACCTACCAAATTTAGAAAATCGTCTAATACTCCGTTCTGCGTAATGCCAGTTTATATGGACAGACAAAAATTCTTAGAACTATTGTTTTAGTTTCAGACCCTTTTATGCTGTTAATTCTGATTACTTTTCTAAGCATATAATATTTTTAATAATAATATTAGTAATATGTTTTCTTAATATTTCTTTTATTGCTTAAAAAGTACAACAAATAACATGTACTTAAACAAAATATGAAAAAGCATACATTATGGTGTGATGGTTGTACAATAACATACTAAGGGACACAACGATTCCTAAACTGAGACTTATTCGTATTTTAGAAATCGATATCTATAGGTAACGTAAAGAAAGTATGCCTCGTTACAGTTTTGGTATAGTATTTACAGACGTATTCAATTAATTAATTATTAATTATTAGTTACACGTGAGCCATAAGATCCATTAAGACATCCAATTTTCTAAGCACTATAAGATTATATCTTGTCGATAGGTATCCATCCTACGTTTTCAAGGGAACTAAATCTAAGGTTTCAGTTTCGATGTAGATGTTCTGCCACCGAGTCTAAAACTGTGTCCGATAGATGATAATATGTCTATCTAACCCTTCGTAGAACAATGATGTCCTAGGGATAAAGGGTATATAATATGACCAATATGAAGCATCTCAATTAAACAATATCAAAGTCAATGCCAAAGTATTTATTCATTTAGGTCACAAAGTAATACTTATTAACATCAAAATCTAAAGGATAGTGAGATTTCCATGTTACTGTAGCAACACTTAAATTAGTTGTTAAGTTCAGGCAAAGGGATGTTTATGAGAAGATCATAGTATACCTAATTCTCATCTAGGTATACACTCGGTGCCTCAGTGGCGCATCTATAGTGAATACTGTACATAGCAGTACGGAGTCTGGAAAGCCAGGTAGACGCTCGCTGCCTATGACGTGAGTCCTAAACCATAGCTGGCTAATATATCAACATTTCTTTGCCTATATTTTAGTGAAGTGAGTTCTTTGCCTATATTTTAGTGAACCTTTGCCGACCTCTTTAGGAGGCTTTAGCGGTATAGGCATGAGACTGTATATTAAACAATGTAGTCTATGCAGCCTGCTATCATTCGAAAACAAATGAGAATTACATAATATTGTCTTCTGTTTACGCGAATGTTATTCATTGAAATTAAACTACTATATACGGATTTTATCGCGTTGTTTATTTATCACTGCATGAACCGAAACGTCGGGGAAAGTGTAAACCAAAAATAAATAGATTTAATAGTTTAAATAATTTTATTAGCTTATAAATTAGTAAAATAAAATCAATAGTAGTAGTAGTGTAATATTTTCAAAATTTTGTAATACAGTGATAAATAAACAACGCGATAAAATCCGTATATAGTAGTTTAATTTCAATAAATGAGAATTAATGAATCGATTAGCCGGTGTTTTCCTCGTCCTCGTCCAAACTATGTGAATATGTTAAATTACATAGAGTGATAGCCCACTAGCAGACAGTTAGCTGCCAAGTCTCGAGTCTAAACCCACCGCACGCATCACTGACTTCTTGCAAGTCATGTACGGTATATGAAATAGTTTATAATCTTAAATAATTATTATCGCTCGCTTTAACGGTGTGAAAACTACCGCGAAGAAATCTACACGTGTCGATACTTGTAGGTGTATAGATTTGGCGTTTGGTTATTCTTAGCGATTTGTTAAGTTTGCCAAGGCGCACTATACATTGAATATACTTAGTTGCTGCGACGATTGACTAACTGGTATCATTATTTGTGGAGCCCTGTGTCCATTTATGGTCAAGTTATAAATATATAACAAGACTATCTGACTGATTACCCCAATGGCGCAACGCTTATGAATACGACTACTATGCTTGACATTTCGGATTTAAACCCAGGCATCAAACCTGGGATCTCGTGATCGAACGCGAATGCAAATTTATACCACAGTGCCAACAAAAGAGAAAAATAATTATATGATAGTTAAAATGTCTATAAATCTGTTATTAAAACAAAAATTAGTGCCGGCTATATAAATATATTTAATTTACCTAATGCTGAAATGCAAATGCTATCAGCAACATGCAGGAAAACGATCATTTTATAAATTTGTTTACACATACCTAAGGCTAATGGAAATTGTATAAACAAACGAACATTACAATGAAAATTTAATGTTAAAAAACTAAGTCGGTATGAAAAGCGTAGACACTTACCTACGTACCTACTTAGGAAATTTAAATACGTTTTATGAATTTCATCCTGGTTTTTACTATTTTATGTGCTTCGTGTATTATACATATACAGTATTGATCATCCATAGACAGCAGCATCCTATGCTCTAGTTTTTATTCTCAAATTCAAACAGACAATGAACATCACTTCATAACATAGGTCATAGTTACATACCTTTATATGTAGGTATAATTTTTATTTACCTATTGCAATAGAAGGCCAATTGTTGCTAAGGACGTCTAACTTATTTTGTTGCTAGTTATATATTCTATATGGGGCTATTGGTCATAATTGCTTATAATATCGTAGCCTACTCAGTCCCATTAAGTTATTGCATTACCTACTAATATAATTATAGTATTACTACGCTGTTGAAACACCCCTAGTTACATGTAGTTGATTGTATTTACTGGTTACGTGATTTTGTACGGGCAAGAAATGGTAATATTGTGATAATATTATATATAAACAACTGCTGATAGACGGAATTAATTAGATATAAACATAAAATACATACCTGTTCTTCCCCAGAGCCGTTGTCTAAAAACTTGTCTGGTTCAGATTCCGTCTCACTATCGGAATCGAAGTCGTGCCTCGCTGTATGTCTCACAGGCGGATTAAACTTGGACATGGTAGCTTTGACCACTTCTTCTTCTTCTTCGCTAGAAGGACTATCGATCTCTCTAGCATTCACCACATTCACTGTCTCGTCGTACATAACGCGAGCATACTCCTCGCTTGTTTCGTTGCGATCGGCCACTGAGAATGTCTGACAGTGTTTGTCACACGTTGCCATGGCAACCGCACAGAACCTCCTTCGATGGAGTCCTATCGAAGAAAGGCGAGTCTCATAGATAGTTATATTTTTTTAACAAATAGTCATGGCACGGCCTGGCACTGATGGGTGACATAAATTGAATATTTCACACAATTCATCAATGCATACACGATGAATGCTCTGCGGATTTCTCAACCTACATTTTACACGACTGCATAATGCAGTCATGGCCAATTTATCCTGCAAAGCATATAATTTGATTGCTCCGATCGGCTCTCGGCTGCCAAATTGTAATGATAATTACCTAAGTATAGCATAATGTACGCATAACTCTGCGTCTTTCACAGTAAACTTCATTCTCCGTCAAATTGGTATTCGTATAACCACTATTTTATTGTTATAGGTTGCGTCGATGTTTATTACATTGAAATCTTAATGTCTACGAATATGTACAAAAAAACACCAGAATCAAATAAAAGTCAAAACAATTATATTTTAACGTCTGAGAAATTGTTTTAGATTCGTTTTGCAAGCTAAGTAAACAAATAACTTATGAAAATCTAGCCATCTGCAAAACTAGGCGGTAATCAAGGATACTGTTCCATTGAAATAAAATGTAATCTAGACTCGTGTAGTCTACACGAGTCTAGATCTTAGCCTTTTATTTATATTTACACTAGCTTATACCCGCGGCTTTAGTCTCATTTTCCAAAATAAAATTAGATAAGAGGCCTATATATACATGTCGATTCGTTGCAGCGTGATAGGAAAACCCAACAAACACACATAGAAATATTATTTATTTACAAGGAAATAGAGAAATAGTTCCCGGTGGTCCGTTATTTGAATGTTTGTGAAGATTCACAAACATTTAAACAACGGACACAGAACACCTACACTCAGAACAATAATTTCTACATTTTTATGACTTGTGTTTTCCCGTCACTAAAAAACTAATTCACGTTTATAACAAACAAAAATGGGTATCACGAGGTATCAAAATTTGTAGCAAGCGCAAAAGACAATTGCTCTGGAAATTCAGATTGAACCCAACAAAAAGTATACATATTTATATGCATATTTACAGGAGTTATGCTAAAATACTTAAAAATATTATTATTTTAACCTAACGCGCACAAAATAATTATAAAATAAAAACATCAAATACTAAATCCAGAACGACATAGCAAATAATAAATAAATCAAGACAAAACTTGCCAAAATAATCAATTTTGAACATAAAATTAAACAATAACACCAATATAACGGATCCTACGCGAATTGCAAATGCTTTTAATGATTACTTCATTAATAAAGTAAAACCATTGCCATGTGTAGGTAAAAATGTGACACAGCTAATTAGTCATCGCTTAAATTCTATGTTCTTAGCACCGAGCTTGCCGTGTCACATAAATAGAATTATAAAACATTTAAAAATACTAATAGCGTAGGCTACGATGGATTCTCGACCAAAATAATTAAAACGGTCAATGATGATATTTGCGAACCTTTAAGTCATATCCTAAATTTAAGTATATCTACTGGCGCATACCCAAAAGACTTGAAGTAAGCTATTGTTAAGCCACTACTTAAAAAAGACGATAAAGAACTGATAGAGAATTATAGGCCCATAGACTTCTATATTTTCGAAAATATTTGAAAAATACATTTATTATGAAATTAATAGTTATCTTGAAAATAATAATATTCTTTGCAACGAGCAGAAAGGATTCCGTCGGAATAGGACTATCAATATGGCGATTTACGATTTTATATATACGGTGTTATCTTACCTTGACAAGCCCTCACCTATTTGTGCTATTTACGTGTGCGATATGTCGTCAGCATTCGATCATGTGGACCACAAAATCCTAATTAATAAGCTTGAAACCTATGGCATTAGAGGTAATGTATCAAAATTAATTCAATCTTACTTAACTGATCGAAAACAAATTACTCAGATATGTAGACTTAATATCAAAACGAAAACAGAAGAAATATCAATCTTAACATATATATATATCAATATCAATCAATAACACTGTGTTAACTAGTGATTCTAAACAGTTATTCATTAGCTTAAACCACAATAGGTGTACTTAATAAGGTTATGTTACATTGCTTCTTATTTTAGCCTTCTAGTTATAACCGCACTTAACATACCCATATGAATAAGATATTTTCCCGTATTATGGTTAGGTACTTAGCTCCACAAATTAATAACGTAACTTTCAACTATATAGCCTGCTTAAGACTGCGCCGAGCGAAATGTGCCAAAACAGGCGGTCACAGTTAAGTTGATAAACTCAACACTTTTTGTTTAATACAAAGATATACATTTACCATAACAATGAATGTGTTTACAATTATTCCGTGTTACACTTAAAATACCTAATTAATATTTTTGCCTACAAAATCACGTAAATTTGCACGAGAAATGCAAAAACGTAAGCTCGTGTTACGTGATTTTTAGATTATAACAGTAGAAATACCTATATCCTATTTTACAGCTCAAACGAAACATAAATAGTTATATATTACAATTTGTCCGTCCCAAATATTTAGGTTATTGGTTGAGAATAGATATATATTTATCAAAAAAGCACTTCAAATCCTCCATACAATTTTACTATGGCGCGGGCGGCCGCTCGCCGATTTGAATATCGTTCTCTATTATTCGGCCGAACCGCGTCTCAGTCTTAAGATAACTAGAACTCTGCAAAGTTTCTAACTTTGTTAGGTCGAACGCTAGATAGATTAACTTATTATTATATTATCCTTACTAATATTATACATTCGAAACTAACTAACTGTCTGTGCGTGTGTGTGTTACCTCTTCGCGGTTAAACCACTCAATCGATTTGGATGAAATTTGATACAGAGATAGTTTACCCGGGGAAGGACATAGGCTAAACTTTTAATGTAGGTGCACGCAGGCGGAGCCGCGTGCAAAAGCTAATAGCTAGAAAGTAGTAAAAATAAAAACACGTATTGAAAAAGTCAACTTTATTATCTAATATCAATTTTAATTTCTATATCGTACAAAATTTACTGACACAACAACCCATGCAGTGGATATCGTGTTACCATAATAATAAATGGACAATTTAACATTATTCAAACTATAATTATATGAATGGCAGAGATCCGCTATTACAAGACAATAAAATCTAGAAAACGGTTACATTTACAGATTGAATACGTTACAATGCATCATTGAGCACCGTTAGCGCAGCCGCAGACTCACAAAGCATAATTAAATCTATTATAAAACTATTCCTGAACTATCGAAGATGTAAAATTTATTGGAACAGCGACTTTCTATCTCGTTCGCACATAACTCCGACGCGTTTGACAAAATCAAAAACGATGGACAGCCTCAATCGAAAAATAATTACCTTCGTGGTTGCAGAATACTTGTACTGCACATTTATATACGTGAGCCAATATACGTATTCATATTATATACATTTGCCTGATAAGTATCAATAATAACTGGGCCACTGAATCATAAGCGTGGTCTCCTGACATCTAACGTTTTCTAGGTTACATTACAAATACAACTGAGGTTCTATAATATCAAGAAATAGCATGAGAGATGAAACATACTTAATGAGTATTGTTTGGTCAAGTAAGACTACTTTTAGATTAACCAGATGTGGAAAGGCGGAAATGAGTCGTAAAATGTACTGTGATTTCTTATGTCGCTAGTTCAAAAGCGGTACAGTCTGGTCATAAACACAGGACAAACATTTTACATACAAAAGACTATATACTGTAGTTTTTCATATATCTACAAAAATATTTTCAAATATGTACTATTTAAGCGCCGCATACCGAGTCTTATTTCAAAATATCGGTGTTGTACCCACGTTTAAAATATGGGCAAGGACTTATGGACATTTCTGGTGCAAATTATAATTTTTGACATTATTTGGCTTGTTATCTATAGCTAGTCTGAAGATGACCAGCCAAATTGTTCCCAGCAAGCAAGTCACGTTAGGATTACAGACTCTTTAACAAGAATAAACTTAAACAATATTAAAATTGTAAGTTTCGAAGCATGTTTTTATGAACTGAATATATTTATAATGAGTATAAAAAGTAGTAAGAAACAAAGATATATATTTATGAAATCGGTTTCTGTCAAAAACCATTCGGATACCTTTGAAAAAGCCAACAATAATAAAAAATATTCTTCTAGAGACCCCAGTAAATTACAAGTCCATATGATGTCAACCAGCCTACATAAAAAAAATAGCAGTTGTATGTGTATACAAATATATAATAAAATTCCAAAATCCATACGAGAATTAATTTCTTCAAGATTTGAAACACTTTTAAGAAATGGCTCACTCTCGCTTAAATGTTTTTACTCAGTAGCCGAATATATGTCTTATACAAGCTAGGAGGATAATTATGTAAATAGTAATATAGTGGTAATGGTATAGTATTTAATATAGAATTAGTGTATACAGGTGTCTGGTAATTAATGGATAACTTTGAAATGTCTTATAGTAGAACTGAAGGCCATTCAGAAAAATTAAAAAGAAAATAATAAAAAAATTAAATATATATATATATATATATATTAAAAAGTGCAAGCTATATTAGCATAGCATACTTTTGACTGTCTATCTATTAGCATAATTAGTGTTTAATAATAAAACAACAAAAAACCCATGGATTTCATTCATTTATGGTCGAAGTATATAAGAAAGTTATACATGGTAATTTAAAAAAAACACATATCTCAGGTAGTAGTTAGGAAAGACTTTTTTTCATATTTTTTTCTGAACTGCCATCAGTGCCACTATAAAACATTTCCAGGTTATCCATTAATTACCGGACACACTATATAAGCTCATGTAACTTTTGTAAAATTTGCACGCCTATTGTATGGCAAAGCATGTGAAACACAAACCATGTATTGATCAACTTTAAAACCATGTTTTATGCAAATAAAGATTTATTATTATAATAGATTTGATTAAAATGAAATTAGTTTTCAGCCATGGTCATTTGGTTGTGGCAGTTAGTCTTGTATAAAATGTTTTAATCATTTTCGGCTTCATTCATACATAAAAAGGTAATACTGTTATACATACAAAGCTTGTCTTTAAAAAAAGTGCATTAAAGAGAAAAGAGGTGGAGTTATTAGCTTAGATTAGGTATTTTCTTAAAAGAAAAAGGTTGTTAATTCATTAAAAACAAAAGTGACTGAAACTGAGTATTACTGATGTGAAATTCTTCAAATAGCGAATCGATAAATTGATTGATTACCATTGAAGGATGAAACCGCAATCACGGTGCTGATACACAATTTAATATTAAGAATATCGGCTTTCGAAAGAGATTCGGTATTGCGACACCTAGTTTTTATATTCTCCGAAAAATATGGACGAATATTTTAATATACAAAATAAATATATCTGCACTTTTATATTATACAACAGTTAAACATGCAAAAAATATACATTTTTAATTTATAATTACTGTGTCCAACGAGCTTGTTCACAATGCACGCTTTAATTATGTCCGGCATAATTTAATCGTGCAATTTGATAACATAATGTATTAAATATTTCGTGATCTCGATAGAATTGCATAAAGTTATACTCTGTAACATGATTCTAGAACTCGAAATTTTATCACAATTTGCAGTCTTGGAGTACATAATAAACAACAGGAATAATTGTTACACTAAAATGATTTGGCACAATGTCGCTGAGACTAGTTACGACTTAATGCTACTTATCGGGTGATAAGCACAAAAGCGAGTCTCGGAGAATTCGCCTAGATCACAGACACACAGCTAATAATTAGGCCTAGTTTATTGGCATGCGGAGGTTAGGGCGAAGCGCCACGCAAAGTGGCACTAGGATGATGAAATCATTTTCCGCTATGGAATTAAAATATGATATGTCTTGGAGTGGTGCAACGCCTGACTATCCGTCTACCTATAAACATGCACTTAATAATACGCCTCAAATTAGTTCAACCGACTTTGTTGATGAGTTCATCGCATATGGCTGTCAGCTCGTCGTTAGCCTTGGTCTTCTGAGCGAGGGATTCTTCCAATGACGAGATGTGCAACTCCTTCCTCTTAATCATTGCATTTAGCTTCAAAACCTCCGCCTCGTGAGACCTGTTTATCTTCTGCAACTCCAGGTTAGCGTGATTAAGCTTAGAAGTTGCATGTTGCTTTAACAACTCGTAATTGTTCTGCATTTTGGTCAGATTTTCTTCAAATTCTTTGATAGATTTCTTGTACTGGTCCTCGTTTGCTTTACAACTAAGTATAAGTTGTTTGCTCTTTTCGTACTTGCTGTGAAGGTCATTGAAGGATACTTCCATGCTGGCTAGATGCGCTGTCTGCTCATCTCTCTCATTGATTAATTTAATTCTCTCTTCAGCATGTCTTTTCTTATCTTGAGCGGTCTCCGCGATCAGACTAGCTATCGTCCTCTCATATTCCTCAACAACTGCCGCCATGCTCTTATTGATCTTTGTCTTCTCGACTAATGTATCAGTCAATTGATTGATTTTCTTTAACCTATCCTCGCTTTCAGCTTCTAAGCTTTTGACGTGACCTTCTAGAGTATTCAATCTATCTCTCAGTTCGTTGGATTCGCATTTGAGATTGTATACATTAATTTCTTTCTCAGCCAGTAATTCTCGTAATTGTGATAGAGCTATGTCGGCTTCGTGCTGTTCTCTACTCACTTGGGTCACTGTCGTGTCGTGTAACAGAGAACTATTGCTACTTAGAGACAGCAGTCTGTCAATAACGGCCATGGCAGGAGAGGTGAATGTGATAGAACGCCTGTTTGATCTATTAGGAGTTAGGGATTTATTTCTAGGCGTGACAGGATTTATAGCGGGAGGGACTACCATCATCGGTTTCGACACAGTAATGTTAAGATCATCGTTAAATTCCTCGCTCATATTCATATCTATATCTTGTGTAACGTTCAAATTGGAAGGGCCAGCAACAGGCGAAGGCACATTTTTTGGTGGAGTTTGCGCAGCTTTAGTGGGAGTGCTCTGTCGTTTCTGTAACTTGGCCAATGTAGCAAGGACGCCATCAGACGATACAGCAGACATTCTCTTAGAGAACAATGGATCAAATTTAAGGAACAAACTTTCCTTGCCACTATCGGCGACTGTGTTGCTTTTATTCTGGTTTAAAAGAAACTCGAAAGCTTCTGCATCAATAAACATTTCACCATTGTCTAAGTTTTCCTCGCCACTCTGAGGTGGCAAATCATTGAACTGCAACATGTCAATATTGTCGCCATCAAAGTCGGATATTTTTTCGTCAGGGTTAATATCTTCAGTTTCAAGGAATGGCCCTTCAATAGTGTCTTCATCTTCGGTGTGAATCTCTTTCGTTGTAACATTTTTTTCGTCGGTAGTTTTAGATACATTGCTTAAATAATCTGAAGCATCCTTTTCCATTGATTCGGTTTCAATTTTGTCTTCACATAAAGTTGGTTTAGCTTCGTTTTTATGTACCGTGGTCATAGATGAATCAGAAGCAGACATAACTTTACTCTTAGTATCAAGGGGATTGCCAATGTCTACGTCTGGCGGTGGAGATTGACGCATTTTAGATTTTGTCGCAAAAGGATTGAAGTTGGCGTCATCTATTTCTGGTAAGTTAAAAACGTTTCTAGAGAGTATACTAGACTCACTTGAAGTACCGCAAGCTGAGAAGTAAGCAGATTGCTCTGATGAAGATGATGTTGGCTTAAGCTCATTTAGATTGTATTCGATACTGTTCACACTTACGTCAGTAGAAGATTCTATTGGTTTATCAATGTTATCTTGAAACACGATTTCTGGTTCATTAATATTTACTGTTTCTGGTTGAATGTCAGATACCTGATCAAGTTTTTCTTCGATAGTGATACTGTTTGGATTCAGAGCAATTATAGCCGGCGAGTCCAATTTGATATCTGTTGCTGTTGCAGTCTCATGTTTTTGGATAGATTTCTCAATTACTTTATCATTTATTTTACTATCAAATGTCGCGTTGAACTTCCTCTTAGATGCAATAGTAGGTTTCTTTCTCTCTGGTTGAGACTTTCGCCTATTCATATCCTTTTTAGGAACGGGCTTTTCTATTATTGTGTCTTGTGCATTAGGTTCGACAGTTTTGTTCGGCGATTCTAAGGGCGGTGACATCCTGATATTGGTTTTTGTAGTAAATGGATCAAAGTTAATATCATCAAAATTGAAATTGTATCCTTTAGATCTAATTGGCGGCGAAGTAGGTGGTGTGAGTATGACTTTTATTTTTGTTGCAAAACTATCATCCACATTTTCAATTTCAGCATTACTCAGAGTCTGCGTTTCTAGAATATTATCTGCTATGACAGAAACAAATGGGCTGTTGTTTTCAGAAAGTACAATTTCTTCTTCTATCGCCTTGGCATTAGAGAGTTCGGTAAGTGGATGCTCAACTTCGATACTAGACGAAAAATGTTCAATTGCTGATTGGTTACTTTCTGTTGGTATGGCTTCGACTTTTGCGGAGTAACAGATCTCATTTCCTGATATTTCAATATGGGCTGTATCAGGCGTCATATTAGACAATTCCTGCGTCAAATTAGCATCTCTGGAAGCAACAGCAGACGATTTTTCTTCAATATCTTTATTAATTTCATTTATAGAATCTACATGTTCAATGTCAACTGCGCATATCATTTGCGATTCGATTACATTAACATCTAATTGAGTATTTTTGCATTCACTGTTTGATTTATCTTTGCTTTCTATATTTGATTCAACATTTTCAAAAATTACAGTTTCAGCAACACTAGGACTGCCATCCAAATTTTCATTGTTAGATATAACAATAGTTTGGTTGATTATATCTGGTAGAGGCTTTAATTCACTAGCACTTTTATTATTGTCTAAGTAAACAGCAGCTTGGTTGAGAATTACATGTTCATTAACCTGCTCCACGGGTTTATTCGCACTTACAGTCTCCATCACATTTATTTTATTATTTGCCTTTTCAATTTTATCTTTATCTTCTTCTTTATCTATTACCTCTTCATCTTTAATAATATTGGATGTCGCAACTTCGGGTAATAGGTGCGTATTTTTTATTTCTTTACATAGCTCTGACATTTCATTTTTAGTATTTATTTGTTCAGCATTGTCCGGATTATATTTAACAGTCTCAATTACATCATTTTCAACTGATGCATTATTGACACTGTCACCACCTTCCAATATAGAAATATTTAATGGCGCACATAATTCAGGTAAAATATCTTTATGGGTATTTGAAGTTTCATTTAAATTCACTTTAGTTCCTTCAATTGTAGTATTAATTGTATCATAAATATTTGTTGTTATTTTTATATTGTCTACAAGGTCAAGAGGCAGACTAACAGGTGGAGTGCTTTCAGGTGTTGTGTCAATGGGCATGATCAATTCTTTCTCAAGGTCATCTTCATCAGGCAAAGGAATATCAACAGGTAACTCAGTCAAAGTAACATCTTGAACAGTGCTAATATCAATATCATCAGGTATGGGTAGAGGCCTAATAATAGATTCTTCAATTAGAGCATCACTTACAGCTGGCATTACTGATATTTCAGCAACAGTTACAGAATCTTTAGATACAAATTCTGGTGCCAACTCATTATTCTCATTATCAACATTTTCTATAGTTGAATTATCTACAGTATCAGAATTCTTATTATCATCAAGTACAACTGTTGTATTTGATATTTGAGTATTGGTTTCAACAATATTAGTTTGATTTTCTAATATTTGGGTCACCCCTAAAATGTTTTCAAGTGTTTGTGTAACATCCAAATTATCTTTTTGAATTTCATCCTTTATTAAAGAACTAGCTGCATCAAATGTTTGATTGACTGGCTGTGTGGCTGATGTGACTTCAATTGTTTTAGTACAATCAAGATCAGCTGATTTACTGCTGGATGCTCCCAATACTAATGTGTTAATGATATCTATAGTTTGATTGGCAATTGACGGGGTAACTTGCAATGACAATGACTCCTGAATGACTCGACTGACTGTTGTTTCTCTTGTTTCAATAGACTCTGTCATGTTCAAAACAAGATCAGACATATCTTGTGTTTGAACTAATATCTCAGGTAGTAAATCTTCCGGTTTTACAGATAGTGTTGCATCTAAAATATCTTGTGTAGTATTTAATATTATCTGTTTCAATCTAGACTTACTGTCATTTTTATTTTCACTTTGTTTTGTTATATCCAAATTAGAAGTTTGCTGTGGAATAGGAGTTTTATCGTTATCCTCAATTGGTGGCGATTTATTTTTAGTAAATGTTGTCTCACAGTCAACAAATTCACTGTCCGACTCACCAGTGAATGTAGCATCGGCTTTTGCATTATCTACTTGAATTTCAGTTACCGTTCTGTCTCTAAATGAATCATTGTATGAAATATCCATGTATTCAATAGTTGTGTTCAATTCTTGAGGGTCGTGCTTTGTAAGAGCTGCTGTGTCTCTATATACATTTTTGCTATCTTGCGGCTGTCGCAGCATTACTTTGTGTATTGGAATCCTTTCCTGACTAAATATAATCGTAGCCTCATCTTTCCATTGAAGTTCTCTCTCAAGGTCATCGTTAAATACTATGCTGCTATCTTTTTGTGGACTGCTCCTTTTCGTTGGACTCATTTCTTTCTTCTGATGAGAAGCAATCGGTGTGGAAGCTAAAACAACTTGTGACTTAACCTCATTTGCAGGCAATGGCTCTTCAGGGCTCAGCATTTCTTGTTTGGCTATCCCTTCATTGTCAGAGGGAGATATGGGACTTTGCGATGATCTAAACATGTTGAGAACACTTTTTAATCCCCGCATTATAGGGGAACCACCATCTTTGAGAGGAATATCTTTTGTGGGTGTGGTAGCTTCAGGAGTGTGAAGTGTGGAGGATGAAGAACTTGGCAATGACAAGTTTTCATCAATATCACTGGGTACATGTACAGTGACAGTTTTGTTGCCATTATTTGGTGTGACAGCCGTATCTATAGGTCTAAGCACAGATGTGTTTCTATTACTGTCAACAAATTGCTCTGTTGGGATTGTTTGTAGAGGTAAAGCTTTAAGTGATTTAATTATATTGTCATTTTTGGTCAACGTTGAATTTAGCGAGTGACTTAGATTGCAATTTTCATTAACTGTGATATTTAAAGAATCGTCACCTGACTCTAGACTCTTATTATCAGTGCAGGTGGCTGTGAAGCTCTTCGACATAGGCGACGAGGCGGGCGTCACGGAGTACCTCAGTTTCATGTTAAGTTCTGATACATCCAGTTCTTCATAACCCTTTTCTGTGAATGGTAGCACATTGTTATGATGCAAACTATTTTCTTTGTTGTCAAAATCACTGTCAATGTCCATCGGCTCCACGTGGTGAGCCATCTCGCACCTCCACTGCGGAATACACTGTTATAAATTCACTCTCAACACTTCACATAAGATTCTGTCACAATAGTCCGCCCGCACTGAAAAATCTATACGCGCCACGGCTCTGTATCGAGATATAAAGAAAAATCAGTCTAATGTTTACAGTCAGCCGATTTCAGATAGTTTCACTTAGATTTCTAATACGTAGTATAAGCAGCGACGCGCGTATGTATGTCATTTAAAAACAAAAATGTCGGTGATGTGGACACGCAACTCACTCTGAAAGTCTATTTTTAACCTTTTTGTGCGGTACGAAGCGCGACGTTCATTTTATGTAACACGCGCGCCCGAGGGAATCTTGCCAAAAAGCGATGTAGAGCTGCTAAACCCCAACACAAATACATCGCCCGATCCGAGACCGTTTGAAATCCGGTAACTTTTTATAATTTGAAATGTCAGACAATGTCAGTTCAGTAACGGCGTGTACACAAGATGCAATAACAAAATTATAACGTTATTAAGTTACAGCAGGTTTTGAAAAATAACGTTTTCATCGTTGTATTATCTAAGTTTTTTGTAAACCTGATTATATCATAATATCTGAATATTTTAGTGTTATATACTAAACACTGTAGTTCTGACCTTATAAATAAAAGGATAAAAGAATATTGCCACTTTTTCACGCGGTCGAAGCCGATGATGCAAAAGAAGTTATTCCTATCTGTATATTGTACTAACACAAAATTAATTACAATTACTTTACTTAATTTATTATGTAAATATTATATTTGTTTTATTTTGTAAATTGTACATACTAAGATGAAATTTCACGTATAAATCACAGATTAGCTTAGTTTAAAAAAAATAAACTGTATAACTTACGCACTTAGAACTTTACAAACAATAAAAAATCGTAGCCAACATCTGTCCTAACGTGCAAGTCGAAACAGCTATTTATGGATTCGCAAACTTGTTTGTGCCGTGTAGGATTTACATCCACAACACTCGGTATACAACAATGCCATTGCTTAAGCCTCGGTGCATGCGAGCATTTAAATAAACAATGGAATTATTCAACATAGACTTTGGTAAAAAAATATACATACGGAAGATATTATTTAAGATGCAGTCCACTAAAGTTATTATTATTGAAATTACTCGGTTTACTTTGAAATAAAATATTTACGACATTTTCAAATCCTGTGAAACTATATTTTAATTATATCGTTTGAGATAGAAACATAGTAAGGACCTCAATTACATTTTTATTTATTTTCAATATCTACCTGACTTTATTGTATATTCAGAAATCTCACCAAAATAATGCACATTTTCGTTTTGACATAATTGTTTCGATAATTATCTATTTATTTCGCTTTTTTCACAGTCTCACTTGCTATCAGTCGAGAAATAGGATACACTGGCCTACAACTGAGATGAAGTCAGAATTAATTTTTATACCCATACTCTTTATAAATTTTACCGAGACAACTTAAATTGCATTCAAATTTTTAAATATTTATTGAACTTTAATGCAATAAAATGTTTATGTTTCATTAGTTACATTTGCGTAGTTGGCAGAATACCATAGTATAATAATAGTATTATATTCCTTTGTTGTGTTATTTTATTGGCACATGACAATGTTGTTTAATTTAATCTAATGGTATATTGTTATATAATATTATTAGAACACATTGTAACTTATAGCTTCTTTCACAATTATCTAATAAAAATGATTCAAAACATAAATCGCATGCTGTCTTTCTTTTGTTGGGTGTTAAAAGGGTGACGGCATATACGTGTTATCTAAGGATAAGTGAAATAGCGTGTGTAACGAGCTTTATTGTAAATGTCATGCAGTTGCGTTTACAAAGGGTATCCAAAATAGTATGGAAAATATTCATGTAGCTTATATAAATATCTATATTATTAAACAACAATATTATGTAATTTTATTTAATGTACATGATTAATACAATAAGTATTTTAATTACAATGGATATTATAAATTAGTATAGCTTACTTTTTAAATAAGTGCATACTGTCAAAAGTGTCAAATAAGTTTTTGTTGTTGTTTTGTGATTGTGCTACATAAAGAATAAAAAGTAAAATATCTGAACGCTTATTCTATTGAGGTGTGTACAACGAATTTAAGATGAATCATGTGAGTAAATAGTAATAAAAATCTTTTAGACATGTTTACAATACTCTCAAGGTTAAGTTTATAACCTCAAGATATTTGCGAGAATTTGTTGACTCGACGATAACAGTATTATTTACGTCAAAAAAATTTGATAATGACATTAAATCGTCTCCAAAAACTTGTGTAATTATTTAGTCGGTACACATGATATAATTGATACGGTTCAGTAAAGTCGATGCAGAACCAGTTGTTGCTTTTACCGGTAGAATTTTACAGACGGCTGCCGTAATTGTAGTTGCGACTTGCGAGTCATAGTAGTCATTACCCGCAGTGCATGTGCGAAGTTGACGCAAGTCGCACGTGTCCGATCACTATTTGGCACAGAAAATATTATTTAAATTTTTAACTCTGTTGAGTGCAAGCCAGTTCTATTTTTAAATATTTGAAGACTTGTTCATGCGGACTGGCGCTGCGGTATGTTTTTGTTTTTGAATTGCCTTTTACTTTTGTTGTTCTAATTATTGCCTATGGTGCAAGGGTCAGTGAAAGTTTTATATACAACAATATATACTTCTGTTACATTTATTCGAATTTAATATAATTATGATTAACTTCAACTAAACACTATTTTAGATTAAGTTATTATAAGTATATAAAATGTAAACACCTGACTTCTCTATAACCAGCCAATATTATGTAGACCATACATATCCACAAAATACTATGTAACAAAATTCAATATTGTAAATATGATGTGGTTGTGCTATTAAATAAATAAATAAAATGGAGCCCTACCTTTTAAACAAACTTGTTTTTAATTACTACTAATTACTTTATATTAATTGTTCAATACTGTGTTGTATTTCATGATAACAGGAAAATGTATTTAGGTATAACTGCATTTAAACTGTTTGTAGTAGTTATTTGGAAGGCGTATGAACCACTGTTTCCTTTTGGGCCACTTTATTATGCTTATTAGTCAGAAAATATACACATTGCTATAACATAATACTGATATAATTTATATCCTAGAAGATATGTAGACCACTCATACTTCAGCAGCTATTATTTGTTCTCACTTAACGGTTTTTCATTTATTCTTTCACAATTAAATTGATAAAATATTATTTATAATATACTAGCAATTGTAAAATATAAAAAGGTACTTATTATTGAAAAGATATCAATAAGAGACCTTAGCTTAACATTTTTGTCCTTACCATAGGATTATTGTACGCACAGCTGTTTCAGATTGTATTTTAATTCTTATTAACCTAGTAGACAGCAATCACATTGTCTTCTATTATCTGAAACCTAAACATAGCATGTGACATGTGTGATAAATATTTATTAGTTAGGGAAATATGTTAGACATACTTATAATTATAGTCCATTTTCAGTCACCTGTATAAAACAGCTGATATTATTATCACATAACATAATGTTTTTTATTGTTAAATAAACACATATATCTGTATCTTACCAATAAACATACTTCATTAACATAAAATATATTATACATGTTATTTATTATTCATATGTTACATGTAATTTAATAAATTAAACATTATATTACATAATTACATTTTTAACCTCGTAGCCAGTGCTACGGCTCTGGTCACATTGCTTTTTATGATTGTGCCTGGTTTCTAGCTAATTGGAGTTTTAAATAAGAACAAAATAATGATGATTAAATTGGCTTTTATATTCCATATTAAAATTTAAAATAATAATAATAATAATAATAGTTTTATAGTTCTCTCACACAGTTACATAGATTAGAGATACATATTTGGATCAAAGAGAAGAAAATATTATTGTGTGTAGTATTACCATGTGTATGCTGGGCATAATGGGTATGCTGAAAGCGCTTTTGCTGCTACCTTTGCTCCAATTATTGTTGATTGGGTGAGTGGCATGTATAAATATGTATAACCACCAAATTGTAAAATATTTTCTTATGCGGATGACACGGCAATGCTTGTGCAGAACAAAACTTGGGATGACGTCCAAATTGATGCAGAAAATTTTCTTAAAGCTATGTTAAACTGACTTTCTAATAACTTGCTGACTCTTAATATAGCGAAATCGAAATATATCGCCTTACGTCAGCCAATCAATTTCAACCCTCAAGTAGCGTACTATCCTAAAAGTTCATACTTGCTCGGCACAAATAAACAGACCTGCGACTGTAAATGCATAGAGCGCGTAAAAGTTGTTAAGTACCTCGGCGTTTACATTGACTCTACCTTGCATTGGCAAACACATTTTAAAGTACTAACAGACACGTCGTCTGTAAACTTATATTCACCTTTAAAAGAGTTGAGTCACTCACAGCTGTGTATTAAAGTCAAAGTCAAAGTCAAAAATAATTTATTCACTTAGGTCACAAAGTAACACTTATGAACGTCAAATGGGTTAGTGAGTTTATTATATTTACTGAATTTACATTTATGTTAGTTGCAAGGTTCAGGCAAAAGGTTGAGCCTATGAGAAGATACCTGCAAGAAACTCAAGGCCACTCTTTTAAATCGCCATCAACTTATAATTTCAGTATTTTACAACTCATTTATGTACCAGGTGTTGCAGTCATTATGCCATATGTCACTGTCCATATAAAACTAAATTCTAAAATAAAGAAAAGTTGGTAATATTATGTAAAAAGCATTTGTGATTTGAAATCATATTTATCAGTACGTAGCCATTTGTAATAGACAATAGTATGGCATGAGGACGCATACACTTACACTTTGTGACATGAAAAGGTAGTTCGTGACTAAATGTAGTTAAAACAAAATTTACGTTATTACTTATAAAGTTTGTTTAAAAGAAAAGAAAGATACTTTAACACCACCAAATAAACACGAAGTACCTTCACATAACTAAATTGACTTATATAATACATACATTGTTTGAATCCTGTATGAAACAAGCAACTAGTTCCATGAGTTTTTATCATTTAAGTAATCATTGATTGAATAATAGCCCTTCCGGATAAGCTGACTTTTAACAGCACTTTTAAATTTTAGTAAAGGTAAATTTATAATATCAATCGGTAGTTTATTAAAAAAGCGTATACTGAGTCCCGCAAATGAATTGTGAACTTTATGTAAACGATGATACGGACCTACCAACTTATGCTTATTTCTAGTGTTTAAGTTGTGAATATCACTATTCTTATTATATAAGTGAATATTATGTTTTATAAACATAATATTCGTAAATATATATTGCGACGCAACAGTAAGTATACCAATTTCTTTAAAACGCTCTTTCAGGGAAACTCGTGGGCCTAAATTATAAATGCTACGTACTGCACGCTTTTGAAGAATGAAAATTGTTTCAATATCAGCTGCCTTACCCCACAATAGTATGCCATAGGACATAACGCTGTGAAAATAACTAAAATATACTAGTCTCGCAGTATCTATATCAGTAAGCTGTCTTACTTTCCTAACCGCGAATGCTGCTGAACTAAGTCTCCCTGCAAGACACGATATTTGAGCGCCCCACTGAACTTTATCATCTAAAGTAATGCCTAAGAAAACTGTGGATTGTACAAATGTTACTGTTTCATTATTTAAATTAACGTTTATGCTAGGACTCTTTATATTAGGCAATGTAAACTTAATACATTTTGTTTTTTTTGAATTGAGTAGTAAATTATTCGCCGTGAACCAGTCCAGGACTTGCGCGAGTGAAGAATTAACACCCTGTAAATTTGGTGTCTTACGGTCTACTTTAAAAATAAGTGATGTGTCATCAGCAAATAATACAATGTCGCACAAATTCTGTACGAAGAACGGCAAATCATTCACGTACGCTAGAAACAGAAAGGGTCCTAAAATTGAGCCCTGTGGCACGCCCATTGCGACTGGTAATCCAGAAGATCTACTTCCGTTGATTTCAACGTGTTGTAATCTATCGCTTAGGTAAGAACTAACGAGGTCGAGTGCAGCATTTCGAATTCCATAATGCCTGAGCTTTCGCAATAACGTTTGATGTTCAACGCAGTCAAAGGCTTTTGAGAGATCACAGAATACGCCAATGGCATCTTGCGAATTTTCCCAAGCAGCAAAAATATGTTTTAAAAGTGTAATTATGTCCTGGCACAGCCCATTCTGTCATACTGTATTTCGGCATAGGGAGATAATTACGCCACAGCCTTTTTTAAAGTCGAAAGAGCACAGAGAGCACTCCTGAAAGTTATGTTTAAAAACCACTAATTTATTGTACTTCGCTTTTATACAGCGAATGTAAACTTTTAACTGTCAGACAACTCTTTGTGCTTCAAGCAGTTCTCCGGTAGCATGCTTCTCTCACGTATGTACCACAGGTTTTGAAGGAAAAACGACGGAAAACCCACGCTATACACCACAGAACTACACTTGCCAGTCGATATTTCCATGTCATCAACAACGGTGTGCTTTTTTTGCACGTATGAATTCAAATTACAAAGGGCCCTGCCGGGCAGACAAAATTTTCTTGCTGAATTTCTCCTGTTCTGTTAAAAATCCCTGGGAGTTAATACATGAATCGAGAGGTACATTGGCCCAAGTTACGATCAGTATATTTTTATGTATTCCGAGCGTAATACAACCGCGGGCCCCGCTGGATGGATGAGGCGATTTATTGTAATTTCTATCATAATAATTGAGGTACATTGGATCTTGTTTATAAATTCGTGAGGTACATTGAACAAACAAAGTATTGGCACTAGTTTTTTCGGTATAACTCGAGTGGCCCCGCTAGATCGATACACATCATAATGTATAGAGAATCTTTAAGGTCTATTAATTTCAGGCTATGGTAAAGATGTTTAGGAATGATACTGGTGGTGGAAACAACTTTATTATTGTTATAATGAAATAGTTGCTGCAACATAATTTGTACCACCCACCTATTAATATAATTAAACTAATGAATAAACATACAAAACTACATGATGCTTAGTCAAAAAGCAATTGCTCTGCACTATGTTACAAATACATACTTAAATAATAAAATTATATTTAAGTTTCTGCTTGTTTGTCATTTGAGATCCTTTATTATGGATATTTTAATGGGGCAAATCCCTATTGATGGTCCTGTTAGGAACTTCTCAGCAAGGTGTCTATATTGCGAAGGTAGGTATATGGCAATAGCCAACAACGATAAAAACGGTAGCTATGTTTCATATCCTATGTAATGTGATGACTTCACCAATGACGTAGTGGTTTAAGAGGTCACCTCGCCACACATTACGGCGAGTGTTGTGGGTTCAAATCTCACAAGGGACGAAACTTTGTGTGATCTACAAATGGTTGTTCTGAGTCTGGTTGTTATTTGTGTCCGTTGTTTGAATGTTTGTAAATTCCCTCCGAAACACAGGAATTATTAGCAGGGAGGGATTTTTCGTCAAAAAAAAAAAATCACTCTTAATGATATTTAAACCATAGCTGCTGAAATATGGATATCATCTATGGGGATGCCTTGGGGATGTAAAGTTCCTTCCCTCTCAATACATTTAATTTATATATCTTTTTGTTACAGTATGAAATATGGAAATTGAACATGCAGTCACAGTGAAGTTATTATTTTTTGCACGATCTAAAGAGTTGGCTGGCACCAGGGAGTCTACCATTCGACTTCCAGCAAAGATCAGTTACAAGAAACTGATAAACATTCTAGCAGAAAATTATAATTTGGGTACAATTAAAAATAATATATTAATAGCTAAGAACGAACAAGTGTGTGATGAAGAGAACGATATTGAATTTAATGATAGAGACAATATCGCAGTTATACCTCCAATAAGTGGAGGCTAACTATAAAAAGCTAGATACAAAGCTAACTTTATAAAAAGGCTAGACAAATACTATTTATTTGACTAAATGATTACTGTTAAGTAGTTCGTAGATTCCTATGATACCTCATAGACAAGCTAAACTCGTAATATTTAAACAAGAAAAGCTAGTTTAATAAATGCATTACCTGAAGAAAGCGGTAAAGCTTCACTGGAGAAGCTAGAAATATTTTTACTGGAAAAGCTATAAAGCTAGATTTTACACTAGAAAAGCTAGAAAGCTAGATTTTACACTGGAAAAGCTGGAAAGTTAAAATGGATCACCTAAAGCTAACAGTGGATAAGTTATCAGTGGACGAGATCACAGAACTTGTGACCGATAACAGCTGCGGCGCAGTATCTGTGTTCATTGGCACCACTAGAGACAACTTTGAAGGCAAAAAGGTGAGCTCACTTTTTATATGTTACATAATATTAGTGTCTATTGCGAAATAATGTAATTGTTAAGTAACAATGGATGTCGTTAGTTATAATGATGATTATCATATTAAAATGCATAAAATAACCAGAACATTACAAACAAGTAGGTATTACCTATATAAAAAAATACTAGGATTTTCGATTTACTGAGAATTGCCTTATTGTCTAAACGTCTTATGTAATATTAATTGCTGATTGGTATAGATTTTTTATCTAGATAATTAATATCACAATAGTTGTTAATGATGGATTAACCGCAGTACAACGGATACAGTCGATACTAGATTAGTAGATTAGTTGGTATATATGACTTAGTACTTATAATTTTAGCTGTCAATAAATACATATAAAATAATAGACGTGCTTGGTAACCGCATAAGTGAATGGGTGTTGGGTTCCAGGTTGCATGTTTTTTTTTTATTGTACTTGCGGCTAAGGTGGCATTGTGATCACCGTAGCCTATGGACGCCTGCAACATCAGAGGCATCACTTGCGCGTTACCGACTTTTAGGAAAGGAAGAAGAGAAAAAGGAAGTGGGAGGATGAAGGAACGGGAAGGGGAAAAGAGGGTGGTTGGGCCTCCGGCACTCTCACTCACCGAACGAAACACAACAGTAGGAATACTGCTATTTCACGTCGATATTGTGAGGGTAGTCCTTCCTCGATCGAGCCGGCCCATTCATGCTGAAGTCAGCGAGACTCTACTACTGTTAAAGGGTTCACTGTTTAAGGGTTTAGAGAAAGACCAAGGTCTGATATATGTTCTGTTAACAGTGAATGAAGTGGTACATGGTTTCATTCAAAATTGTTATTCATATAGGTCACAAAGCAACAGTAATCTCCAAGTTTATGAGTTAGTATTGTCCTTTTTATCAACCAATCGGTCTTTATTTGCAAGAAATGTACGAAAAGGTACACATAAATATTTGCAAAACATAATGGCTTTATCATGCACAATAATGGTAAATTATTATCTCTTACTGCAGTGACAGTATATAACAGTTATTTTAATTACAATTCATTTCTTTAGGAGAACAATAAGTAGATTTTCATTTATATGATACTGTTCTAGAAAAAGGGTAGGATTGCCTCATGTTTGTTGGTTATGACGTCGTGGTAATGATATTCACACAAAACTGGGTTAACATGTACATTAATGCTAGTTGATATTCTAGAATTCTTAATAATTGAAGTGAGCTGATAACTCGTAAGGTCGAGTTATATCGGGACCTTAATGCATAAAGTTTTCTAATATTAGACAGGGTGTGAGAATGGTGTGCTCATATTTTAGAACTGTAATGTATATCTGCAAAATAACCCATGTGCCTTATTACCGGATCAAAACAAATTATTAAATTTTTTATGAAACACTCAGACATTTTATTTATTGACTTTTGCTCGCGGCAACTGTCGCGTAAAAATAGGTTAGTTTAGGTCTTTTATATAATATTTAACATGGTGAAAGAATTTTTAAAATCTGCTGAGATGTTGAGTTAAATGTTTGAGTTAAATCCTTGCAAACATACAAAAAATCAAATCTTACCTCTTTATAATATGTATAACTATAGATTACTTAAACAAACGCATATACCTACATCGCTGTCAAAATTTTGCCTGGTCATTTTCGTGTTCTCGAAGGTCATCTTGTCAGCTGTTTGTTAGTGTTGTATAAGTATCGACTAGAATGTGCTAATTTTCATAAATCGTTAATAAAGAAAATGCAATATCTGAGTGAAAATAATGTAAACGGATTTCGTTGTCGAGATTGCTCATTGTACAGGGGCAATTATTTGTGACGCTTAAATATGACCACACCTTTCTGTTACAAGCTGTATTTATTAAGATGCTCACACAGGACAAAAAATTGTGTGATTAAGAAATAGTCGTTCCGACTCTGGGTTTTCTTTGTGTTGGTTCTTTCAATGTTTGGTAAAATTCTCCACGACTCAGGAATATTCCGTGTGCGAAAGTTAATTCTCATCGTTGCCATTTATTCGATGTACATAGTTAATAAAAATCGTTAGGATAACAGGAGCAAGTGGACTCTTTTGCGCGGATTATATCATCATGTACTACTACTACTTGCCAAAAATATGCGTGAAGTTATACCAGTTGTTTCTCTTACCTTAAAGCCACATAAACCATTAGTGGAAAGATTACCCTGCTATCTTCCTTGCCTCATGGGCAAACAGCAAAAATATGCGTGACGATTGCCTAACTGTCTTAGCAGCATCGAAAACATAAGCGCAAAGATTTCCTTGCCTCATGGACAAACACCAAAAACATGCGTGAAGTTATTCAAGCTGTTCTTCTCGCCTCTAGGTCAAGAATCGAAAACATGGGCGGCAAGATTTCCTTGCTATGTTTCTTGCCTCGCGGCCGAACTCTTAAAATATGCGTGAAGTTAAACCAGCTGTTCTCCTTGTCTTTTGGACAAACACGTAAAAGATAAGCGAAAAGATTTCCTTGCTATGTGCCTTGCCTCGTGGTTAAACACCATACACATACGTGAACTTCCCTAGACCGGACCAACTGGCTTTCTTGTCTTATCGACAAGCACCAAAAACATGCGTGAACTTTCCCTACACCAGGCCAGCTGACTTTCTTGGCTCATGGCTAGCAATAAAACTTTCGTAAACATTCCCTAGACCAGACTAACTGGCTTTCTTGCCTAATGGACAAGCACCAAAAACGTGCTTGAATTTTGTTTATACCAGATCAGCTGGCTTTCTTGCCTCAGGGACTAGCAATAACACCTTCGTGAACATTCTCTAGATCAGACCAGCTGTCTTTCTTGCCTCATGGACATGCACCGCAAACATGCTTGAACTTTGCCTATACTCTGGTATTCATGGTCTGATATTCTGGTATAGGTACAGCTAATCTGTTAGCTGGCTTTCTTGCCTCAGGGACTAGCAATAGAACCTTCGAGAATATTCCCTAGATCAGACCAGCTGGCTTTCTTGCCTCTTGGACAAACACCAGAAATATGCATGATATTTTCCTAGCTGTCTTTCTTGCTTTGAGGACAAAGCATCGAAAACATAAGCGAAAAGATTTTTTTGCTATGTTAAGGAACATTTAGGCAAGGGCCTCGTGGACAAACACCAAATACTTACCTACCTACGTGCGAGATATTTTACCAGCTGGCTCTCTTGCCTCGTAAACAAGCACCGAAAATATAAGTGGAAAATAATATCAGTTGCAAGTAACCGCTCTTAGTAATTACCAGTCGTTTGTCAAATTATAGTGTGCTATGTAAATTGGCCACTTGCCATGTCTATACGATAAATGACATTGTACTACGATGATTAGTTTCGCGCGCTGATGCACGTGATGAGCGACGTCCTTTGTCCAAGGTTGTTTGTGTTATTACGTTGGCGCCCATAGCCAGTTGCACTCACTGATCGGTAAACGATTAGCGAGGTTAAGCAACTTTGGGTGCGATCAGTCTATAGATGGGTGACCGCTTAGTGGTATTTCATCTGAGCGTCTCCGGACTTCGGAGGGCACGTAAAAAGTCGATCCCGGTTGTTGCCAAATTGACAGCAGTCGTTAAGCCACGTCAGAGGCCTACGGGCGGCTTGAACAACTCTTGACAACAGGTTGGCCACTAACGACACAAAAAGAAGAAGAAGGCTTTATACCTATATATCCCTTAAGGGGTAGGCAGAGGTCTATCACTCATATATTTCGCAGCGTCTAAAGTCTGACGAGAGCCTATTATCGTCTAACGAGTGATGTCCAGACTTCGTGATGCTATTGAGATTTACTTTACAGCAAAAGTCATTAAGACTATTCGATCTGGAAGAGGACTTCTACAAATTTACAATACTAACTATGTTTTTGGTTTCACGTAATATGGTAACGTCTTTCAGGCAATATGCCAAAGATTAGTATAGATAGATTAGTAGCAACACTGAAAAATGTCAACAGAATAATCAATTAGCTTTGCTTGACGGGCATCGAAGCTGAGACTTCATGATGGTACACTAAACATAAGCCGGATCAACGAGGCAATATTATTATAAAAGAAACCTTAGTAATAAAAACTCGTTTAACAAGTAGTAATAAACGCATCAGTAAATTGGATGAATAAAAACTGAAGACTCAATTGGCTGATAACGATGTTGTCTGTGTCGACATTCCGAGTAAAAAGATGTAATACAACGTCATTGAGTGCCTAATCTATGCGTGATAACGTTTGATTAATGTATTTTCGTTCTACCATGTGATAAGGAGAATTGGGTACGTCTCGTAACTTCAAGTATACTTTAGTTAACTGTACAGTGCGCGTACATTAATACGATCTGGAAGCAGTTTACAATGCTAAACTGCTTGAAAGATCCAGATTTAAAACTGAAATCTATCTAATAGGTAATTGTCTATGTTAGGTTTTGTAGATTATTTTACATACGTGCAGATAGCAATCAAAAGAAATCTTTTTGTGAAAACAGTATTTCAATTCAACTGCAAAATAAGGGAGTAATAAATATTTTAAACTAGATTTTGTTCGCGGTTTTACCCGCGTAATGTCAGGTAAGGTAAGGTCCCCGTTGCCGTGGGAATATCGGGATAAAAAGTATAGCCTATGTGTGAATCCAGGTCTCCAGCTATCTACATACCAGTTTCATCGCAATCGGTTCAGTAGATTTTACGTGAAAGAGTAAAACAAACATTCATACATCCTCACAAGCTTTCACATTTATAATATTAGTATAGATTTGGATATAAGAAAATGTCGGTTGTAGTGGGATGCATTTCAATAGCTGTTACGTCACAGTTTGTATCATGCATCCTATTGCCGAAATTTGATAGGTATTTACCCTACTACCAGATTTTGTACCCTTGTATATTATTTATTGTTGACTTGATTCTACTAAAGGCAGATCCGCCGTGTGAGCGTTGGCATATAAAACCATCTGACCTTAATGTTTTTGGCATAGCTGGCGAGAAGACTGCTATATGCACGTTGCTATCCGTGCACTTGTGACAGGAACACATCATTGAATACTTTTTATCAATAAGTAAAATGGGTCAATGTTTGCCGCTCGGTACAAGTACCTATTCCATGTACTTATATAAACTGTGCGGGTTATTATGGCACTCTCTAAACTTACTTTTATCGTAAAGTACTTCTGTATTTGTTTTTATGAAAGACACACACACACAAATTCCGCACTAGGAATAAATCCTGTGAGATGCCTTGAGAATTGTCGATGAACCCAAACTAGTCTCAGAAGGGACTTTGCCTCCCTTTGCGTATTCTACTGCTTATACAATGGATTGTGTTCTGAGGAGTTGTTTGAGATGATGCCTTCAGCTAATTTTTATTAGAGCACCGCTAGCCATCGGCAGGGATTTCATTCTCACACCTTACAACCTAATTGATGCCGCACCAAGTGGTTCCAATGGAATTTTCTCCCGCGGACGTTTAGGTTGTGGAATGAACGAATGCAGAGGTTTTCACACAATACTACAGTATTGGGTTTTTTAGAAAGAGTGTTAAAAGGTTTTTACAGGGTCGGCAACGCGCAAATGATACCTCTGCTGTTGCATGCGTCCATATGCTACGGTGATCACTTACCATCAGGTCGTATGACTGTTTGCCACGTCAGTTGTATAAAAAAAACTTTATAAACATACACACGTAGTTGTTGCGAGTCTGGGTGCTCCTTGTGTCCGTTCTTTAAATGTTAATTAAGTCACCCGCGACACAGCCTTTATTCCAGTACAAGGGTTGTTTTTTTTAATAATTAAATTTAATAATAAATATAAAATAAAGTATATCTGAAATGTTTAATGATCTTTCACACTGACATAATTTCTTGTTATATCGCGTTGTGTAATAATTTATCTCTGCGTGATAAAATTCAAGATAACAGTTATGCGATGGCTTAACTTAAATATATTATAATTATACTGGCTTCTGCCCGTTGCTTCGTCCAAATGAATCCTTATAAATGCATACATACATAAAAGTATGTGGTAACCCAGGGCATGGTCTATTTGTGTGTCAAAGTTCATCGAAATCAGTTCAGCGGTTTACGCGAGATTGAATAACCAAACTGTCAAACGAAATTTATTTCTCACCTAAATTAATAATCTTGGGTTTGTAACCAACCTTTGTAATGTTGTATGTCCATTTATGTATTCCTGTTTTTCAAAATACTTATTTTTGACACAATTATATTCTCAATTCGGACAACGAATAGATAGATAGAATAGATTAGATAGCGCAATAGTTTTTAAGAGGTAACCAGAACTTAGCCGCGTCTATAGAGTTTGATGCCGCACATAAAAAAATTATAAATCCATAAAAATTTGTTCCGACAGCGTGTTTTCTGTGTCCATTGACTTGACTTGATTTGACTTTACAAACATAGCAATGTTTGTAAAGTCACCTGTGATATAGGTATATTGTTAGTTTACTGAGGTTTCATACTGACGTTCACCTTCACTCCTTGACTCACAATTTCATGAATCTGGTAATCTGTCAAACAGGTCTCCTAGTAGTAGTCTCAGTATCTCATATAGTAGCAAAAACGGTGTATTGAACGTTGGGCAAAAAAATTTTGGTAAAATTTTACTGCCCAAGAAACCTATCGCTCTAGTTTCATTTACCAAATGAATATTTAGCAAAGGATGATGACCAAATTTGTATGAGACTCGCCCCTTCCCCATCCTAATGGAGGGGGAAGGGGCGCGTCTCATACAAATTCTCTCTCTTTCAGATCTTTTGTTTGTCTTAGTACGTTCTTAAGTATCTTAAAAAGACTAGCAACCAGCTTTACCTTAAAAATCCATGGGGATTAGAAATAAAATAAAAATAAAAATGTAAACAACTGTGAGTTGAAATAATGGGTCAAGTTGACAGCATCAAGCAACTCCTCCCATTCCAAATGCATCAAATGTTCTTCGCACAGTCAGGCACTCGGTGGAACATATAAGTGATAAGTACATACTGCGTACATTTTCATATACTAGTTTTTATTGAATTGTAATTCGTCTCAGATTTGCATTCAGAAGGCCCAAGCAACATTTTTTTGGGAAGAGTATGTTATGCTGAAATGATTCATGATCAAGTAACTATTTGTAAATCAATTACTTACCAAAAAAGAATTTGCTAACTGAAAAATTGCTATAAGCTGTTTTGACAAATGTATTTTTCCAAATGAAAATTTGCGAAAAATAGTTTGCGATATTTTGGGAAAAGATTTTTGGCCCATACATTAGTAATTCAGCAAAAACATGTCTAGATTAAGTTTCTTTTGTGCAATTTCGTATTTTGTAGCTATGCGAGCGAGAAACAATAAACTATTGTTATGTTTTTCATATCACAGATATTTGTCTAACATATTAGAAAAATATCTGGCCCTTTGGGAGGCTTACACGGAGACATGGGTCCAACGTGAAGAGGCCCTTTGAGAGTTTTAATCTAAAGTGGGATGGAACACCTACGGTGGCATTAGCCGCAGCAGGCGTAGGACTATTGCTACATATGTACTCTAATTATACGTCTTGGCTATGGGGATGTTTGATGGACCGGTATATTGGTAGCTATGGATAAAAAACGGCGTCTGCCCTGAGCACTCGAATAGCATCAATCGGATGGGCAGACGGTGACTCGCCAACTCACTAGATGGGCCCCCAGAATAGCCGCCTGAATATTATTATTATTATTATAAAGCTGAATTACTAAAGATATATACATATAGTCTGTTATTAGCTGTGTATTGGTATATAATGTTTGTGATGTTTGCGCAGGTGGTGCGGCTGGAATACGAGGCGTACGAGCCCATGGCGCTGAAGGCTTTAAAGGCAATATGTGTAGAGGTACGCGAGAAGTGGCCCGCTGTCTACAGCATCGCTATGTACCACAGGTTTGTCTTAAAGTTATCTATACTAATATTATAAAGATGAAAGATTAAATTTTTAGTTTGTTGTATTTAGCTCAAAAACTAAAAAACAATTTAAAAAAATTTTCACGGTTAGAAAGGTATTTTATCATCGAGTAACAGGCTATATTTTATTTAAAAACAGAAAGTACTGTTACTAATAGTTTTTTTTTCGTGCGGGAATGATTTGACGCATACCTCTCTGCGGGGCGGCAGAAAGGTTATGTCGGGCTCATTGGGCGAAAGATATCCCGGTAATACCGACTAAACCTACCATGGTGTTCTTCAATATAATCATAGTCGGCGGAGCTGCGCGAATCGCTTTCACATGCTTTCGCGACCCACTGTTACAAACATAATCTAACCTAACCTATTTTTACGCGAGCCATACCGCGTGTAAAAGCTAGTAACTTATAAGCTTAGTGTTTTTGTTTAGTGATATTAACGTTTAGCGGTTTATATAAAGGCGTAGTCACGTGTCGTAAAGTATTGATGATAAATAGTAAAGAACTATAGAACTGTTTTTAGGAAGGTTATTCAAGTTTTTTATATAACTTTTCTCAGAAGGTACAAAAATTTTACAACGTTAGTTGTAGAATTAAAAAGTTGTCTTCTGACACAGAAGTCTAACTAAAATATTACTAGATGTGCTCGCGGTTTCACCCGCGTTTATGATTACTGCGCCGCCCACGTGGATCGTAGCGTGATGTTATATAACCTGTAGTCTTCCTCAATAAATGAGCTATCCAAAACTAAAAGAATTTTTCAATTCGGACCTGAGATTCCTGAGATTAGCGCGTTCAACCAAACAAACAAACTCATCAGCTTTATAATCCTTACTAATATTATAAACGCGAAAGTTTGTATGGATGTATAGATGTTTGTTACTCTTTCACGCAATAACTACTGGACCAATTGCGATGAAATTTATTTGGTATGTAGATGGCTGGAGACCTGGATTCACACATAGGCTACTTTTTATCCCGATATTTCCACGGGATCGGGACTTACGCGGGTGAAACCGCGGGCAAAGTCTAGTTTAGTATATTTTAGCGACACTTGGTTGCCGCACCAATTAGTTCAAATGTGTCTCCTTTCTTAATATTGACAGAATAGAAGGGTTCTACTCTGTCAATATTCCCGACCTCAAACCGTATCGATCGACAACTCAGCTATCATAAAATATAACATCAACAACATTGCAGGGGATATAAAAACTTTTATTTTTACCAACTCAGTACCGGTTTGGCAACATTTGCAATATAAAACGCGGTTTTATGCATTCTCGGAATAATGTATAACATGTACTCGTATGTAGGTTGTTTGTCTACCAAGAAATGACCGAGCATGCACAGGAATATTAATTGTTACACGCTGGTAAAAAAATCCAAGCTATATGCTCTCTTCAAAAATATTTTTTAACAACAAACTTTTATAGACTTATGAAATAGAAATTTGTGTGCATGGATGGCTTAGTGGCCGCCTCGTCACTGCCATTGCGCCGAGTGATGTGGGTTCGAATCCCACATAGGCCAAAACTTTGTGTGATCCACAAATGGTTCTGCCGAGTCAAGGTTTTCTTTGTGAATGATGACATTGTGTGAATCGACTTTAAAAAAAAAAAGTTTCGCTCCTGACCCATAGTACAACTGCGATGATGTACCACGGGGGAAGTAAAGTTACCCATGGTTCAACTGGTTGTTCTATTAGGAAGTATCTTTACCTGTGGTTCAACTCGGGTGAGTTGTTTTTTCTTGGTCCAACTAGTTCTACTACTGGGAATTGAATGCGTCTAAATATTTCGCAGCTATGTTCAAAGTTTCACTAGCTCGTCTGCTGACAGTACAGTGCTTCCTTAAGAATTCAATTACTTTACCAAGTTCAAAAGTCTCTAATACAAACCGAAGATATCAATAAAGAAGATATTCTAGCCTTAACCTTTGGCCTTACGCAATCATGTTCGTGTTGGATATTAGTTATATCGCGCACAAGGTAAAGGAAAACATTATAACACTACGCAATAACGAATCATAACTGACATTATAAATGCAAACGTGAGTTTGATTATTCGTTTATTTGTTTGTTTGTTACGCTTTCATGACTTAACTACTAGAGCAATCATGATGCAAGTTTTCATAAAAATATGCTTTTCTTTATAGAATAGACATCGTCCGCATTAAAGTCATAGCACACATATCAACTCTGAAAGGGATCGTCACTGTATCGCCGTCAAACAGGCGTCAACCAAAGCGGATCAACAGCTCCGGTACGTCGACTCGGCTACGGCTAGGCGAGGCGACGCTCTCTTAAATCATATTAATATGAATATTTTCACACTTCTTCAATGATCCCTTTTCATCGTTACTTTTGTTTGAAATCTAACTTTCAAATTCAATAAAATACGCGCGCAACACGACTGTTAGTTGTCTTGTGAATGACAACACTTTCGACAATAGTAGTGCACGGAGAGACGTAAGCGCGAGTACTGCAAGCTTGTCCCGAGACGAGGCGATTACGTTACGATTCCGATTAGTGTGCGTTGCAGTAGGGAGTTTCATAAAAAGAATACTGCACGGCTCGATTTGATACGGTGACGATCCGTTTCCGAGTTGATATGTGTGCTATGAACTTTAGGCTTAAGCCCTGTGTGGCGGACCTCAACAAACTTATAATTAAAGGACACAAAGTACACTCACATTCAAAATTATTACTAGTGGATCATACAAATAATTGTCCGGTGTGGGATTCGAACCCACAACACTCCACGCGGCGTCAGCATCGAGGCAACCGTTTGCCTCCTACACCACCCATGCATCTCCATTTCTTTATCTATATCATAACTATGTCATCTATATCATAACATAACTATATCAATAGCTTGTGTTAACTTACCTGAAAAAAGAAGCTAATGACCGCTAGTTTCTGCATCTCTTTTACACGTGCGCGGGGTGACAGTGAGCGCTATATCCAAGGTCATGAGTATATAACGTCTTAGTGCAGTTTGATGTTCCACTTAGGGTTGCCACCCGTACTTTATAATTAAGTATTGTACGTTATTTCGGGTAAACGTACTTTATAAAAGCAATAAAGTATGTGAAAATACTTTATTTTATCAATGTCGATCGTGACATGTTTTATTTAATTTGTAACTTACAGAACGAAATTATAACGCAATTGAGCTTCCCCTTCTTTTAATAAAACAAAGATGAATCATTTACGAATCATCTATATTTTAATATAGACGCTGTTGAGACGTTCCTTGATGATAAATATTTGTTAGATGTTGCTAGAAGCAACCAAAACCGCTGCATAAAAATAGCAGATAAAATAAATAATACTTTATTTTCAGATGACGTACTTTATTTTTTTACAGTAACTAAATATACTCTAAAGGTGGTAACCCTAGACTTCCGCTGCTTTATTTAACGGTGTATAGTGACGTCTATTAGATACAGTAATCCTATCTAATATTATAAAACGCGAATGTGAGTTTATTTCTTTTTTAAAAGATAGACAAGCACTTGGACTTATTCCTGTGTCGCGGGGGACTCCACAAACATTCATACAGCGGACACAAAGAACATCCACACTCGGAACAATCATTTGTGGATCACACAATTTTTTGTCCCGGATGGGTTTCAAACTCACAACTCTCTGTACAGTGACAGCGGCGAGTCGTCCACTTGAACCATTATGCCATCCATGCTGTCAATCGTTTGTTACGCTTTCACGCCTTAACTACTCGACCGATCATCATGCAATTTCGCATACACTTTGTCGGAGGAACAGAAAAGGACAGGGTACTTTTCATCTAGAAAAAAGTACAGTTACTAATTTAACCTAACTTACGTTTACGCGAGCAAAGCCGTAGGCACAATCTAGTATTTAATAACTTTTTATAACTTCTGCGTTGCACGATCACTGCATATAATAATAATATTTGAACGCGTTGAATGGTTGGGTCAAGTCCTCGATTCAGAAGGCAGTATTGCTCGACACGGCGCGCATAGTGCGGAGGTTCCTTTCTCTGGAGCCCTAACCATCGATAGCTTGGTGGTGGTTGGTAGTATCGGTGGGTTTCCGTGGTCTTATTTTTTATTTATAATTTTTTATTTTTTTATATATAATGTAATATATAATTACGAGAATATATTGAAATAAATCAAATAAAAATAATAAATATGAAATAAAGTATATCTAAAATGTTTAATGATCTTTCACACTGACATAATTTCTTGTTATAATAATTATTTGTTTTTATATTTTCAAATATGTATAGTTTTAATATTTAAAAATGTAATCATTAGAAAGAAAGAGTAATAAAGAGAATAATAATAATAAGTTTAATAATCAAAATAAAGGACTGTAGTATATTTTGTCTTATTTTCTAGTTAGTATACGAAATTAATCTACAATCTAATGAGTGAACTGCACTGTTCTCCTAGCAAGATTTTTAAATAATCTGTACTAAGAAGAACTCCCATGCCTCTGTTGCGTCGCGCATTCGCCTTATATATAAGGCTAATATTAATATTATCTATAGTTTTATACTAATATTAATATTATCTATAGTTTTATACTAATATTATAAAAAAGGATGTTTGATTTGTTGTTTGTTTATTTGTTTGTGTTTAACTCATAAACCGCTCAACCGATTATAAAAATTATGTTACCTTCAGTATGCTATATTATCAGCGAGTGACAGGCAGTTTACTACAGATCATAAAACAAAGTCCCCTGCCGCGTCTGTCTGTTTGTCTGTTCGCGAAAATCTCAAAAACTACTAAACGCTTTTTCATACGGTTTTCACCAATAGATAGTGTGATTCATGGATAATTTGTTAAGGTTTTGTACTACCTGTGCGAAGCCGGGGCGGGTCGCTAGTATATATATAATACGTAAAGGGTATCAACGCGATCATGCATGTTTAGCTTTTGATGCTTGACTTTTTGACCAGGTTGCATCAGCCGTGGTCACAAGCTGCCCGAAACGTCATGCATCAAAAGATAAACATTATGCATGATCGCGTTACGTTACTTATTATGTATATTATAACAATAATACTTGGCTTGTCGGTTAAATCACACATGATCTCATAATCTAACATTATAATGGCAATCGAATCAGATTATGCTCACGGCCTACATTTATTCTGCAAGGGCAGTAACGAACAATATATGTATAAAATATTTAACGAGGACACGTATATAATTTCAAGCTGACTCGCGCAACTTCGTCTGCTTAATAAGAGAATTTTTCCGTTTTTGCAACATTTTTCATTGGTGCGTGATGTTATATAGCCAATAGCCTTCCTCAATAAATGGGCTATCCAACACTGAAAGAATTTTTGCAATTCGAACCAGTAGTTCCTGAGATTAGCGCGTTCAACCAAACAAACAAATTTTTCAGCTTTATAATATTAGTATAGATTATTATTATTCTTTATGCCTATCTGCATGTCTGAGAGTTCTCCATAATGTTTTTTTTTTTTTTTTTTTTTTTTAATTTTGTTTGTCAAAATGTCCACACTCCGCCTGATGGTAAGCAGTCGTGTGGTCTAAGAGCAGTGGCCTCCACATCGTCCTCATAGCAGCCGAGGCGATGTTGAGGTCTCTACTTTGACGGCCTGAGAAGGTGCTTTTTCACGCCCCGCTTAAAGGACCCAGGATTGAAGGAAGAAGGAAACACGTGCCTTGGCAGAGAATTCCATGCCTTGATCGTTCGGCAGAGGTATGAGGACCCAAACTTATTGGTACGCACTCTAGTCGACTCCACCGTGTAAGGATGGCATCTGAGCCCAGCACGCGTTGTTCTGGATAGGAAAGGGGAGGGCGGGATAAGGTGGAATAACTCTTCAGAGCACTCCCCGTGGTATATTCTATAGAAACATGCCAAAGAGGCAATATCCCTACGGAGTTGCAGAGGTTCCAGTGAACTCGTGACCTCTGGATCTCCGATGATACGGACAGCCCGCCGCTGTAACCTGTCAAGAGCGTCTAGCAAGTACTGCGCGGAGCCATCCCAAAGATGAGAACAGTACTCCACGCAAGGGCGCACTTGTGCCTTATACAATAGGCCCAGCTGCCCAGGCGCGAAGAACCGCCTCACCCTGTTCAGAACTCCGAGTTTTCGCGAAGCTTGCCTAATGACGCTCTCGATGTAGGTTTTGGGATTAAGGGAGCGGCAAAGATCCATACCTAAGATGGAGAGGCTGTCACGTATCACCAGTGGAGTGTTCTTCAGAGAAGGGAGGGGAAGGAACGGAGACTTTTTTGTTGAGAACGCGCATGCCTGGGTCTTCTTGGCGTTGAACTGGACCAAGTTCTTGGCACCCCATTCAGAGATGCGGTTCAAGGTCTGGTCAAGTTCAACGACAAGATCCTGCCTTTTCCCCACAACCTCAGCCTGTTTAGCTCCAGGACGTCCGAGATATCGCCCATGCACGGTACTGTCGTCCGCATAACAATGTATGTTGCCGAGATTCAACATATCATTGATATGCAGAAGAAAGAGCGTAGGGGATAAGACGGAGCCCTGAGGCACTCCTGCATTGACCTGCATAAATTTGGAAGCGCGACCGTCGCAAAGGACCCGAATACGACGCTTCTGCAGGAAATTTGCAATGCAGGTGCACAGTTGAGGGGGCAAGCCATAGGCCGGAAGCTTGGAAAGAAGAGACCGGTGCCAGACTCTATCGAAAGCTTTGGCTATGTCTAGGCTGACAGCCAAAGACTCGCCGTGCTTGTCCATAGCCTCACCCCAGAGGTGCGTGACGAACGCTAGAAGATCACCCGTTGATCGTTTAGCCCGAAATCCGTATTGGCGATCATTGATCAACGAGTGATCCTCCAGGTAGCGGACAATTTGGGTGTTAATAATCCGCTCGAACACCTTGGAGAGCACTGAGGTGATAGCTATGGGTCGATAGTTGCCTGGCTCGGAACGGTCCCCCTTTTTGGGAATCGGTTGAACGTTCGCCTCCTTCGAAGCCTCAGGCACAATGCCTGCGGCGTAAGACGTCCGGTATAGGCGCGTAAGTGTCGGAGACAACTCCGCTGCACATTTTTTGAGGACCACAGCTGGGATGCCGTCAGGTCCACTGGCTTTCCGAACATCGAGAGACTGCAGTATCGCACGAACGTCACGTTGCCTGATACGTATATCAGGCATGGTGTAGCCGCAGTTGGCAATATTAGGCGGCTGCGAACCACAGTCATCGATTCGGGAGTTGGCCGCAAAGAGATTTGCAAGCAGATCTGCTTTCTCTTGCGGCCGATGAGCCAGTGATCCATTCGGATATCTCAGAGGGGGCAGCGAGGTCTGGCAGAAGTTGGACTGCACGGCTTTGGCCAGGCGCCAATAGCTACGACTGCCCGTAGGATGGGCCATGAGCTCCTGGCCGAACCGTGCGACGCGCTGGGCATCCGCTCTTAAGTATGCCCTCTTGCAGACCTTTGTGGCTTGGTTGAACGCTGCCTTCAGGTGATCCACGTTAGAGTCGTGGAGAGTGCGAGCCCTGGTCCAAGCGCAGTACGCTGTCTGTTTGCGTTCAACAGCATCAGCGCATTCACGACCGAACCAGGGCCTTTTCCTGCCACCGCTCGTGACATCACTGTATGGAATATAATATTCCATACCCAGGATGATTTCACCAGCGACAGCAGTAGCGCTCTCTGAAGGATCCCTGTTCTCAAAGCAGCGTTGAGCCCAAGGGATGGATGCGAAGTACTCCCGCATTCCATCCCAGTCTGCTGACGAGTAGTGCCACAGTCGTCGTCTTGCCTCCTCGGGTCGTGGGGGCGTAACAACAACAGCTGTGGCACAAACCAGACAGTGGTCTGAGGTGCCCAGAGGAGCACTAATCGACACACTGTACCGGTTCGGGTTACTTGTCAGCAGCAGATCGAGCAAAGAGGGCGCCTGACCTGCAATGTCCGGTATCCGGGTGGGCTGGAGTACCAGTTGAGACAGGTCATGCGTGAGAGCGAACGCATGGGCAATTCGTCCCGCGTGGTCTGTTTTGGGAGAACCCAACCAGGTCTCATGGTGGGCATTGAAATCTCCCAAGAACACCAACTCAGCATTCGGAAACTGCTCCTGCGCGTCGTCTGCCGCCTGACTCAGATAATCAAAGAGTCGAGTTGTCTCAGCGTCTCCTGAATGGGATCGGTAGAGGCACATGTAGATTTGGCTGAAAGAGCCATGATCTACGTGTACCCAAAGGACAGAGAAGGAAGGGTCCTCTAGGCAGTGTAGACGGCGACAACAAATATTCGCCCTAACAAACAAGCATACCCCGGCTTTCGCGAGGAAACACTCCTCTAGCACGTAGCCGGGATACTGCAGGTAGGTCGTGTCTGCAGGACGGCGTATTTGTGTCTCCGTTAGAAAAAGCATTGCCGGCCGAGCCGTCTCCAGGTGGTGATGGACAGCATTAAGGTTGGCGTGGAGTCCTCTGATGTTAATAAACTCCACGACACCGGAAGAGGAAGCAGCGGTGGGGTTACGGCGATTGGCTGCTGTTAAACGACAATGCTTTGTTCGTACTGCCATAGAGTGAAAGGAAGGGAAAGCGTGAAAAAAAAAAAAGAGGCGGCTATTCTCGCAACAAAGTGGGGCAAGGCGCAGAGCAAGATTCGTCATATTACTGTGTGGTATGGCGATAGCCGATCCGACGGACAGAAGGACCCCCGTACCCTCCCGAAAGTGGTCGCCGGGACCCACCCTCCGGTCACCATCCGGCACGACGAGCCACCTCGAGATTATGCGCGGCATGATGAGGCAGCCAACCAAGTTGGTTAGACTCGGTTGGGCCTCTGGACTATACCGCGGGCGGCCAGCAGAACACCGTTTCTACGGCTCTCCCTGGCCGCCGGGTCGACTCGCGCCACCCACACAATGACTCTACGGATACTCTGCAGGTCCCTCGTAAGCTGCGAGAATCGTCACCTCATGCTTAGGCCTTAGGCACTCTCATTCACCGAACGAAACACAGCAGTGAGACACTGCTATTTCACGTCGATTTTCTGTGAGAGGGTAGTACTTCCCCGGTTGAGCCGGCCCATTCATGCTGTAACCAGCTTGGCTCTACTACCAAGAAAATGTGTGAAATCTGCCTGTGTGAATGTTCTAGAAGATGTGTGAAATCTGCCAATCTGCGCTGGGTCAGCGTGGTGGACTATGACCTAAAACTCTTGTATTACTGAGAAGAACCCATGCCCAGAGCAATGGGACAGTTTATATGCAAAGTTGATATTATTATAATACGAGTTTTTCCCCGCGGTTTCACCCGCGTAAGTCCCGTTTCCGTGGGAATATCAGGATAAAAAGTAGCCTATGTGTGAATCCAGGTATCTACATACCATGTTTCATCGAAATTGGTCCAGTAGTTTTTGCGTGAAAAAGTAGCAAACATCCAAACATCCATATATCGATACAAATTTTCGCGTTTATAATATTAGTAAGGATTCTCTCAGGAACAGTATTTTTTTCTGGATAAAAAGTACCCTACGTCTTTTTCTGTACTCTGACATCGAGTATGCTAAATTTTTTGGTGATCGGTCGAGTAGAAGCGTTGCAAATTCATAATCGCATTAATATCAGTTAATATTATACTTCATTTGAAGTAACTCTGTATGTTTGTTACGTTTTGCGGCAAGTTATCTATATCAAATTTCACTCAAACCGGTTCTGCGGTTCCAATGAAGTTGGTTATGCAAGCCGTGCGAAGAAAGCTACTTTTATGAAACTTCCAAAGTAATGCTATATTTAGGTGCAACGTTTCAACAGTGAATTGTTTTTTTTAATCTTCATCTTATGATCACATATCAGTATAATTATTACAGGAAATTTATACTTCAAGCCCTAAATAAATAAACCTATTTAGGTATAGAGGTCTAATCAATAAAAAATATCGCCAAAATTTTGAAGTTATATACGCATAACTTCGAATTTGCCGATAACTTAATACTTAAAATTGCTTCGTTCAGGAAATACTCGGCAATTTTTTTAAAGTTGTATAAATTATTTGAAGCGCCCTCTTTACCATTTTGGTAGACTATAAGCCAACCCATCTCCATCTAAGAGAAAGCGAGTACCCAGCAGTGTACGTATAAACAGCACCGATATTATATACGAGCAAGAAACATAACTGTTTAAAGTATACCTACATGTCGGTTTGATAAATGTTTCGCATTCTTTGGTTCAAGGTAAACAACAGTATAAAACAACAGATAATGTATTATTTATTATGCTTTTTCATTCAATTCAAGTGAAAACAAATTCATGATTCGTCCTAAGATAAACAGTTATTGGAGCTAGCCTCCAACAATTTTATTTATTAACACGATGAGCGAATATCGATAAAAAATATCTTGAAGTAAATCGAAATATTGATGATTGATTGATTTTGATTGCGTATTAGTCATACGTAACGTGAATTTAAAGGCAATGGGGCAAGGTCATAAAAAATCGGTTTATAATTAATAACAACGAATTGATTCTGCATCCGAATATCCACATGACGCATGATGCATCGCTGTTTAGAGACAACGACAGGCATGATAACTCGTTCTGGAAACTAAAAATAATCGCATTAAGAATCGTTTCCTAACTAAAACGAGCATTAAGAAGTTTAAGTCCAATTAATCGATGTACTATCGACTTGAGTGACGGATGACCACTCCTAAGGTTAAAATCGCATAGCAGGCCACAACTACGACCTTTTTGTTTAAGTTTTTTTACAAAGGTTTTTTTAAGGGCGGAATCACGTAAAATCAGCATGTGTAAGCGAAATTTTTTCTGTAATGGTCAACCGTCGCTCAAGTCGATAGTACTTTGACTAACTAGAGCACAAGAAAGCGGACGTATTAGCTAAAAAGATACATTTTATAACGACCTTTTTTACTTAGTCGATAGCATCGATTATAATCGATGCCATGATTTATCGCGTGAAGTCGACTAAGACTAAGAGGGATTGCAATTTTCTTTATCTTTATCTCCGAGTCTCACTGATATTCAATGATAAATGACTTGCATATAAACTAGCATAATTAAACTAAATGACCACGTTAATACCTAAGATGTTTAAATTACCTACTCATATCATCGCTGCATCGTTACAATATGGAAAATTTGTGTAATTCTTTACATTTTGTGTAATTCCTTACAAAATGTACAGTATATCCTTTTCTATACCCGTGACAAAGTGTATACGAAATTTCATGATGATCGGTTGAGTAGTTAAGATATGAATCAAACTCACATTCGCATTTATAATACTCGATAGGATTATTCAAAGCCAAAGTACCGACAATATCTAAGTATATCCGCGTATAGAATCAAAATAATCAACAATAAAAAACCCGTATAAAACAAGAATACACAACGTGTATCGACGTTTTTACTATAATCTTTTTAACATGTTTTCTTAGTGACGCAAAGCGAAATAACATCGTAGTATATCATACATGAACATAATATATGTTTATTTATACGTCGTCAATGTCATCCATTATAATAAGTCAACCAGTATTCCCATTATTATTAGTATAGTTAGTGACATATAATGTGCATGCTTAATCTATCAAGTTTTAGAATACCGGGCACTAAAATATTTAACGAAATATAAGTGTTAAGAATATCATAGCCAATTGCACTCACTTACGGTTAACGATTAGCGAGGTTAAGCAACGTTGGTTGCGGTCAGTCTATAGATGGGTGACCGCTTAGTGGTATTGTATCAGAGCGTCTCCGTGCTTCGGAGGGCACGTAAAAAGTCGGTCCCGGTTGTTGCCAAATTGACAGCAGTCGTTAAGCCATGTCAGAGGCCTACGGGCGGCTTGAACAACTCTTGACAATAGGTTGGCCACTAACCAAACGAAAAGAAGAAGAAGAAGAGTGTTAAGAACAGAACAAGTAAGTAGAAATATAAGTGTAAGAACAGAACAAGTAAGTAGATATATAAGTGTTAAAAACAGAACAAGTAAATAGAAATATAAGTGTTAAGAACAGAACAAGTAAGTAGGAACTTATTAAAGGCAAAACTAAAGGGGTCAACTTAGGGTTGCCACCTTTAGAGTATATTTACTTACTGAAGTAAAACAAATAAAGTACGCCATCTGAAAATAAAGCTCAATTGCGTTATAATTTCGTTCTGTAAGTTACAAATTAAATAAAACATGTCAAGATCGGCATAGGTTAATAATTGTACATATAGTATTAGGATAATATATATCCTAATACATAATTTAATTATCTTTCTTACATTAGTAGAAAAATAAATTGATTGTAAGATAAAAAAAAGTATTTTCATGTATTTTATTGCTCTTATATTGTATAAAGTACGTATACGCGAAATAACGTACAATACTTTATTATAAAGTACGGGTGGCAATCCTAGGTCTACTGCTCGGCGAAAGTGACTTTATTATAAGTGAAGTCCATTCCCGCGGTACAGTCGATCCATAGAATTCGCTTTTATGTTGGTGCTATGTAGCACATAATGCGCTATGTAGAAGCACTTACATGATATATAATTTTATAGATTTAAAATATTGTTACGTGCTGGGTTCGAGGGATACGAATTTAAACAATATTAGTGACTAAAACACGTTTTATTCTAGCACACAATTAAATTTAAAACACAACAAACATTGTACTACACTTTTCCACTGTAACTGCTTCAAACTCCGTAGTATTTTCGCTTCCGTTCGCTTCGATGAATACTTGACCGCTTACGATTGTATACTAACTCGGCGAGCGCTGGCCTTCCCCTTTTATACGCGGTTAAAGCGTTTCCGGAGTTTTCTAGAAACGTCATACCCCGTATGTAAACAGTTCGAAGATTCGAGAATGTGCCAGCGTTCTTTTTACTCTACTCGTACCAACGAACTACGTAGTTCCGTAAGTATTCAATTCAAAAAGATGGCCTGTAACTACTCGAACGATTATTATGAAATTTTGTATACAGGGTATCCGGTAATTAATGGATAACTTTGAAATGTCTTATAGTAGAACTGAAGGCAGTTCAGAAAAAAAGAAAAAATAATAATATATATATTAAAAAGTGCAAGCTATATAGCATAGCATACTTTTGACTGTTTATCTATTAGCATAATTAGTGTTTAATAATAAAACAACAAAAAAACGATGGATGTCAGGTAGTAGTTAGGATATGTATTCTTTTTTCATTACCATGTATAACTTTCTTGTATACTGCGACCATAAATGAATAAAATCCATCGGATTTTTGTTGTTTTATTATTAAACACTAATTATGCTAATAGATAGACAAGCGATTAGCGCGGCCCCGTCGACAGTGGTTTTGTCGAGGAACATCGTGGTAGGTTTAGGTATTCCGGCAGGTACATTATCTTTTAAACATCTTTCTTTTACCCCGGCGAGTCCGACATAATCCCTCCGCCCGCGGAGGGATATGCGGCATAGCATTCTACGTAAAAAAAAAATTCAGTTCTACTATAAGACATTTCAAGGTTATCTTAATTACCAGACACCCTGTATACGTTGTCACGGGTACAGAAAAGGACCTTTACTCTACAGATAGATTACCTTTCATCCAGCAAAAAGTACAAGATAAAGAAAACAATTAGAAAAATTAGAACTAGAATTATATATTATAGGCTATACCTATCCATCTGATGAAGCAGCGATAGCTTAGTGGGGAGACCAACAGACTGCAATGCAGAGGGTCTCGGGTTAGAACCCACGTCGCGCACCTCTGACTTTCGGAAGTTATATGACTTTTCGAAATTATGTGCGTATTGATTGACAATTTTCGCCTGCTCCGTGCCTCAGCGAGCACGTTTAGCCGTCGGTCCCGGCTGCCATGACCATCTATGGCAGTCGTTATTGGGAAGTCAGTGCCCTATAATGTCCTGACCCTGGTCTAGCCTTAGGGTATCGTTAGCCTTCGGATTGCGGAGGTAAGATGGCAGCCGCTCCGTGTAAAAACTGATATCCAACCAAATCCGGTTAGACCAGAAAAGCCGACACCAAGTGACTTGTGAATAATAAAGGCTAGGGAGAAGAAGGCTATATCCATCTGAAATGATGTACCTTTCAAATATTGAAAGAATTGTTCATATATGTGCAGTACTGCCGATGATAATTCTTCACATACACACAAAGCAAAATTCGTTCTCCCTGTTTAATATTAGTACAGATTTTCGGTATATAGACCCACTGACAATTAGAACCTAGGTCTTCTGTATAAATTGGAAAGCGTGACACTTAAGACTTAACAGCACGGATGGCGTCGTGGATTAAGTGTTCGTTTCGCCGCTGCCAATGCGCCGACTGTTGTGGGTTCGAATCCCACACGGGACAAAACTTTGTGTGGTCCACAAATGGTTGTTTCGAGTCTGGAGGTTCTTTGTGTCCGTTGTTTGAATATTTGTAAAGTCTTTCATGACACAGGATTTATTCCTAGTGCGGGAGCGAGACTATACTAATGATACGATTATCCCTCACTGCTTAGATATTTTTTGAAAGAAGCATCCTAATAACCCGCTGCTCGACCCGAAAACGGATTAAGACCTCACGATAGCCGCACAGCTGTGCCCCTAATCCAAAAAGTCAGTCATTTAAATGATTGGGCACATATGTAGCTAACGAAATTACCATGTAATCTACTTGAGGCTGAAATTATACATGTCATCTTCAATATGTAAATTAGAGTCCAATTCAACACGGCATTGCTTACACAGCTGCTCTGTTTAATGTTTATATTGTTACAACAGCAATATTTTTGGTATTTAAAAGAAATAAGTTGATACTTACATATATTTTAATACATTCTTTAAGGTGTCAATTATTGGAATCGTTACTAATATTATAAATGCAAATGTAAGTTCGTTTGTTACGCTTTCACGCCTTAAGTACTTGACCGATCATCATAATAGTTCGAACACACGTAGTCAGGGGTACAAAAAAGGACTTAGGGTACAATTCATCCAGTTCAAAGTACTGTTCCCTAAGGATAGAAAATCTAGTGCCAGATATAATTGAAAACTTTTTGTGTCTGGCCACCGGTGTTCCGCTGACTCACGTTAATAGAGACTATACATTTTATGAGAGATCGGATACAGTGAAATTTTAGACCTGATGCAACTTTACTGCCCGTTGTATAAACTGACTGTCAGGGGTACAGAAACGGACATAGAGTACCTATATACTAGAATAAAAGTACCTACTGTTACAGAAGGATAGAAATGTAAAGATAAAATCTACATTAACGCAAGGGAGGCCGCAGCCAAAATCTAGTGCTTAAATATATGTTTAGCAGCCATACGTGTCAAATTATGATTTAATGTTCATTCAATTTTGAACACCGAGGTAGTCCACTTAGGGCACCCGTCCGAATGGCACCTGCGCGAATAGCACCTAGCCTAGTCCACGAAGGGCATCCATCAATATTTTGGCAGGTGCTCTTCGTGGATTCAAATTGTCTAAAATTTCGCTAAGCCTACTTCGAATACCGATGATATCATGAAGTAGCAATCTTTTTATATGAATGTTTTGCTATTAAGTGTGTATGGAGGGCCTTCACAATCATAAAAGGTCAAGTAAAGTGATTGAAGCAAATTGTCTAAAATTTCGCTAGGCTAGGTGCTATTCGCGCAGGTGCCATTCGGACGGGTGCCCTAAGTGGACTACCTCGAACACTAATGATATCATGAAGTAGCAATATTTTTTATATTAATGATTTGCTAGAAGGGCCTTCACAATCATAAAAGGTCAAGTAAATTGATTAAAGCAAGTTGTCTAAAATTTCGCTAAGTTAGGTGCTATTCGCGCAAGTGCCATTCGGACGGGTGCCCTAAGTGGACTACCTCGAACACCGATGATATCATGTAATAGCAATCTTTTTTATATTAATGTTTTGCTATTATGTGTGTATGAAAGGCCTTCACAATCAGAAAAGGTCAAATAAATTGATTGATTGAGTGACGAGAATGACTGATTTATTCTGACTTGTTATTAGCGGCCAATTTTATGTGATGACAATTTCTATTACTCACATGCTGACCCACGCAACTTCGTCTGCTTCATATAAGAGAATTTTCCCCGTTATTGCAATATTTTTCATTGCTGCTCCGCTTCTATTGGTCGTAGCGTGATGATATATAGCCTATAATCGATAAATGGGCTATCCAAAACTAAAATATTTTTTAATTCGAACCTTTAGTTCCTGAGATTAAGGCGTTCAAACAACAAACAAATTCTTTAGCTTTATAATATTAGTAGATTTCATTCTGGCATGTAATGTTTATTTTAAAAGGATACGCTCTAGGAATGATGTATCGCAGTAGAATTTACTAACATTCAAACAATGAAAACAGACTAAGACTCGGAACAACTATTTGTGTATCACATACATTTTCATCCCGTGGGATCCAAACCACGACCCGCATAGCACTGGCAGTAGCGAGACGATCGTTTAAATCAGAGGTACACAGACTTTTCTTGTCATAGACCACTTTCAAAATTTTGCTGGTTCCGGTGGACCTAGGGTTGCCAAAATATTTTCGACGAAATTTAGTATTTTTAGAATAAGCTATAGCAAAATATAGTATTTTATGGAAAACAAAAACAAATAAACATTTATTTGTCAAGTACTTAATATTGTCTTCTGTTTACGCGATTGTTATTCATTGAAATTTAACTACTTTATACGGATTTTATCGCGTTGTTTATTAATCACTGATTCACTGTATTACATAATTTTGAAACTATTACACTACTACTACTATTGAATTTTACTAATTTATAAGCTAATAAAATTATTTAATCTATTAAATCTATTTATATTTAGGTTAACACTTTCCCCGACATTGAGACAACTACTATCTTAGTCTCCCCGTGACCATGGCTGCTGAAAAGCAACCGAAACCCTGAACCACTGGGAACTAAGGATTTAAATTAATACCTACTCAATACTCAATATCTTTATTGCACTCCATGTGTTATATAAATGTTATTAAAATATAATTACATTACTAAGCTATACGTCATATTATTTACCAGTTTTTCCCGCGGCTTTACTCGCTTTAATATAGATTTTCCATAAATGGTTATCCTTCGGGAACAGTACGTTCTTCTGCATGAGAGGTACGCCTATGTCTTTTCTGTACCCCTGATGACATGTATGCCAAATTTCATGATCATCGGTCGAGCGGTTAAGTTCTGAAAGCGTAATAAACAAACAAACAAACTGATATTTGTATTTATTATTAGTTATGATTAGACAGCTTAGCGGATCTCTATATTGTGTTATTAAAACTCTATATGTATCACTACATATTATAAAACAAAGTCCAAACAAATCCCCGCCGCATTTGTCTGATCGCGATAAACTCAAAAACTACGAAACGGATTTTCATGGGGTTTTCATTTATAAACAGAGTGATTCACGGGGACGGTCTAGAAGGTTTTGTACTACCCATGCGAAGCCAGGGCGGATCGCTAGTAGATATATAAAAATACTACACATGCACGGTGCGTTTTTTTGAAGTGCATTCAGTGATCATTTTTATGCCTGTGATTGGAACCAATCCGGTGTAACTAATTCGTCTACAATAGTATACTGCAACATGGCCTCTGAACACATAATACGTGTATTGAATTACTACGTGTTACCTAGAATGCAGATTGTCATGTTGCGCATACGACAAATTTTACAAATTTCTCGTCAAATTTTATAAACATGTCGCACTCTTAATAAAACTGTTACTTGAGTAACAAACACCCAAACAAATTCATTATTTTGACATTTCTAACATTTTGTAAGAATCCGTCAAAAACACAGAATTAATAATTACTTACGTACAGTAGGTACATAAAAAAGTTAGAATATTGTCGGTGGCGCATAGTACAGCGACTTAACTCGACATTTGCAAGTAAGACAATTTCAACTCTAATTGTTGTGTGACTAAAACTCTAATATTATATTCGTGTTAAGTAATTGCAATAGAGTTCAAATTTAATAAATCGAAAATACTCATATAAGTCTCTAATTTATTAAGAGTGCGTATAGTAACTGACTACTACTAACTAACTGTCTTATACTTCATCATGCAAAAGGAACTACAATGAAAATAAAAATAAATTAAAACTTCAAATAATATTTTTGCTAGTAAATAAAAAAAATCGCTGCGCATGCGCAATACGATGTTCACACGGCTACATATCAAGTTAGACACCCTATATACGCATAACTACGCTACATACAAAATAGAGAATTGTCGGAAAGGGACCATGCATCGTGGTGTCGGTGTAATATCTAGGATAGAGCGTCGCGTCCCGTTCAGTGTCAATGAGAAAAATAACAAAAATATAACGCACTCTCTCGCACGATTCGCAGCGTTCAACTTCTAATAGTTCAAAGTCCAAACAGTCTAGGTTGATGCGTCGCTGTGTGTACTAGTTGCTATTTTACCTTGGCTACGCTTGTCGGCGTGCGTGAATCGTTGTGTGCAAGGTGGACGAACCACGGGTTAATATTTACTACTAGTTTTCTTTCGCGGCTTCGCTCGCTTAAAAATAAGTTAGGTTAGGTGTAACAGTACGTTTTTTTATTCAAAATGTAGCTTATGTTACTCTGTGATAATATAGCTATCATATAGTGAAAGAATTTAAAATTGGTTGATTAGTTCTTGAGTTAAATCATAACAAACAAACAAAATATCAAATCTTTCCTCTTTATAATATTACTATAGATTTAGGTATACATTTATTTATTTAATAAATTAGAACGTTTACATATACCAATGACACTACGTCGCGAAAGTCTAAAAAACATTTCGCCCCGTAAGATAAGACTGATAGACTTTCCTATTGAATTGGTTCGTCTTTCTCCATAATTTATTTTTATTACAGATTTCCATTGAGTAACGCCTAATATGACTCAATAAATAAATACCAATTCCTACTAATATTATAAATGTGAAAGTTTGTGAGGATGGATGGATGGATTAATTATTAGTCCAAATTTATATTATATAATTTAAGTTAGCTGCTCATAAAAAGCATTGCATACGATCATGACTACTGTTAAGTCGTCAGCAAAAATATCACAGTCCGGGTTATATTAATGTCCTCCAGACCGAATTTCGGTCACGGCGGCCAATCTTAACGGAGACAGGCCATCAGCGCAGGTGATATTATAGTGCACAATGTGTGCGCAAACGCAAGTGCCCTCTCTGTTCCCTAACCCTCATGATCCGATGGGACGTATAATCCGACACGACCGGAGAGAGTTCAGGCGCAGGACCAACGGCTTTACATGCTTTCCGAGGCACGGGGGTGTCTAACACAGCTAACTTCCTAACTCCGGGCTCGTATTGAGATTTCTTAACAGAAAAACCCAGTACGTTTTTTTGTTGGCCCGACCCGGGATTCGAACCTGATACCTCATGCACAGCAGTCGCATTCACTACCGCTGCGCCACGGAGCTTACTAAGCGCTGAGAGTACACGCGGCACTGGTGATGTGGCCCGTGGCACTGTGTGGCACGTGGGCACGGGGAGCAGTCTGTCTTCTGACTCGTAAAAATTGTACATACATATTATATAGTTTCACGTCTATATTACTGCAGGGGTAGGCAGAAATTAATTACAACCACATCACGTCAGTAATGTTTTTAGGTATTTTACGCTAAACGCGAATAATTCATTTTTGTTTCGTTAAAACGTTTTAAAAAAAAATTAAGGCATGTAACATATTGTCAGAGACATTACTTTGAATGTGGTATCACAAGAATGTTGTGTTTTGCGAATGTGGTCTTATAAGATCATGATATCTATATACTAATATTATAAAGCTGAAGAGTTGTTTGTTTATTTGTTTGAACGAATCTCAGGAACTACTGGACCGAATTGAAAAATTCTTTTAGTGTTGGATAGCTCATTTATCGAGGAAAGCTATAGGCTATATAACATCACGCTATGACCCACAGGGGCGTCGCAGTAATCATACACGCTGGTGAAACCGCGGGCACATCTAGTTTTAAGACTATGATGATATAAGAATAATATGATGTTTTGCGAATGCGGTGTTGTACGAATGTGGTCTTTTGAGAATATGATATTCAGCGACAGAGGACTCATAACTGCTACTGTAATTTCCTGAGATGAAAACACTGGAATGCCAGAATAGCGCAGCAGCCAAGCAGTCGCCTCGAATTCTACTCCGAATATTTATTCATTTTGTGTGATTTACAAATGATTGTTCTGTGTATGCATCCGTTAATTCTGTGTTTGTAAAGTGCTTGATAAATAATGCGGGCGAACTTTAGAATAATAAAACTTACTGCACTTTGCGATCGTATCGAAGTCGGGACCGCATGAATTTACGCACACATACGTATAGCATGAGATCAATCAGGCATTCATAGAGTCACCTCGCCGTAACAGACAAAGGCATCTTTATGGTTTTTTTGTTGTCCCGTGTGGGAATCGAACCCACAACACTCGGCGTGGCGGCAGTGGCGAGGCGACGACTTGAACAATTAAGCCATTCGTGCAGTCAATAAATTATCTAATGATGATGCATCATGTTTTTACGTCCAAGTATTAGGTAACTAAATTAAAAAAAACGCGTTTGTCTATTGGTCGAAAATGGCGGATGCTTGCGTCAATACTAACCTCTGTAATCATAAATCTTATGTATTGAAGATAATGACTTTACTTTAGAAATCGTATTAACCTGTCATTTCAACACATAACTGCTAATCATTGCAGTAAGGGTTGCTAAGCATTCGATATACTACTAATATTATAAATGCGAATGTGAGTTTGTTTATTTGTTACGCTGTCTCGCCTTAACTATTCGACCGATCATCATGAAATTTCGCATACATGTTGTCAGGGGAACAGAAAAGAACACTGTTACTAACTTAACCTACATTATATTATACTTAACACAAGTGGTTCTTGCTCCGAGTCTGAGTAGTATTCTTTGTGTCCGTTGTAGTTATGTTTGTAAACTCCACTGCCACTCAGGAATTATTCCTAGTGCTGGAGTTATTAAATGAAAAATCTTTGCGAATGCAATAGGTATCTTTTCAAACTACTTAAAGCTAATAACCATAGAATTCAACTTTGATATTGATTGTAACATTCTAATTGTCCCTCTATAACATATTTACGAATTGCAAATATTTAATATACTGGGTGTAAGCAAGACTTTAGCAAGACGTCTTTCTATTGGTACTTATCTCGACGCAAACTTCTATTAATAAAAAAAAACAAAATTAAGATTTTATATTGATTAACATTAATACGAGGTACGCAATGGATTGCCACCAATACAACGCACCGCTTACGCCCGCGCCGGCGGGAATGACCTCTGCGTTCCGCGCGCATAAAAACAGATGATCTACTTAAATCAGGATGATTTAATTACATTGCTGTATTATAGTGAAATGTGGTATTCTGTGGTTTTCAAATAAAATGGATAACTTATGCATTAAGTTATGATTCACAGTCAGAAAAATGAGAAATTGCAGAAAAGAAATACTTAGTGATTTTTCTAAAGATAATTGTAACGATTTTTAACTCAGAATAATGGTCGGAATCTACTATTTCAGTTTTAGGTATACCGTCCCTTACATCCAACATACACGTCACATAAAGGTTTTTGAGACTTCCGCTATTTTTACACATACTTAATACAATACTACGTAATGGGTCTTACTCGCAATGAAGTATTTAAAAGGTTTCGTAATCTATCGAAGAGTCAACCTGTGACTACGATCGATGCAAGTCGGTCGAAACGTCGGACAATCAATAGGTATTTATATATGTATTATATATCTAAAGACTTCAAAACTTCATCTCGAATAAAACCCGATAGATAAAACCTAGTATTGTATTAAGTATGTATGTACACGTAACATAACGTGTTCTTGATATTGAATGCACGGATGGCGCATTAACATAAGTAATCACTAGTGAGACTACTGTCTATGGTTCGATACTCACACGACACAAAAAATGTGTGTACCACAAATACTTGTTCTGTATTTGAATGACCAATACGTTTTAATTTTCTAAAGTTCATGGCGACATAGACTTCATTTTATTGCTAGTGCGGACGCTGTATTTATTGATATAAAAAAACGTTAATATAAATAAACTAGCGACCCGCCACAGCTTCGCACAGGTACCTAGTAAAAAACCTTAACAGATTATACACCTACTTTCCTTATGAAACACTTTGTCTATTAGTTAAAACCGTTCAGTCGTTTTTGAGTTTATTGTGAATAGACGCGGCGCGGGCGGGGGCGTTTGTTTTATATTATGTAGTGATTGGCAACCCTAGTTAAAATGTATACAATCAATGTTCGTGTAAGCCGAGGGTCAGCGAAAAAATCGCCCATTAGCTTTCCGTTCATAATGGTTCATATTATGTTATTCAATTCAATATTGTTAAAGTTATAATAAAGTCTATGTAAAGGGATTAGAGCTCAAAATGAAAGAGACTATTGGAAATACCTCATTGTGTTTTTGTAGTTAATTTTGTAATTGAAAAGTGACGGATAATTGATTATTTTTTGCTCACATTTATAGTTCGACTAGCTCTTCCTTTCGATTTCACCCGCGTTTAATGCGTTTTCGTTGCTGTTCCAGTGCATTTGATACTTAGTATGATGACGTACTCGTTTTTTCCGGCGGCTTTGTTCGAGTTAATATACACTATGTTACTCTGATGTATAAACAATAACACTTAAATTTTATCAAAATCCGTTCAGTAATTTCTGAGTGAAAGAGTAACAAACATCCATCCATCCGTCCATCCGCACAAACTTTCACAATTATAATATTAGTAGAGGCTAGAATAAACGTCACCATATGGTCTATCTAACACAAAAGGCTTTTTCAAATCAATACAGTAGTTCTTGAGATAAGCGCGTCTGAACATACAAAACTACTACTACTACTCCTTAGCTTTATAATAATAATATTAGCCCTGTATCAAACTCTTTCCAACTCCTAGGCACGGGCCTATTCTCAGCAAGAGAAGGGTTAGACTATAGTCCATCACGTTGGGCCAGTGCGAGTTGGCAGACTTCATATATCTTCCAGAACATTATGGAGAACTCAGACATGCAGGTTTCCTAACGATGTTTTCCGTCTCCGTTAAAGCGAACGATAGTGAACCATTTAATATGCACATATCTTTGAAAAGTCAGAGATGCGCGCCTTAGAATCGAACCCGAGACTTCTGAGTGGCAGTCCAACAGTCTCCTATTAAGATGTTAGTATAGATTAATAAAGATTAGGAACCATTGACAGAGACCTTTATCGTTTTTGTTGACCTTGACCTTTACTGGCCAGAAGATGGAAGTCTATTTTACCAGATGGCAACAATATAACTATTGACATATCTGATAATAATCTCCATGTTTGATAAGCCGTCTTATTGATAATGGTATCATTGACATAATCGATTACATTGTTTCCGAAATCCGTAGCATGCAAAAAGATAACCATATTCATCATTTTTATTCATAAACGGGCAATGACTTTTTAATAGAAAATGCGTAGAAAAGCTAGATACTTATAAGCATGTCATGAAAAGCTACCTACTGTTACCCGCGACTTCGTTCGTATCCTTTACACAGTAGCTCATATCCATCACCAGATTTGACATAAATAATTACTGATCATCGAATTTAATAACAAATAGGAAGTAGGCGAAAGTTGTGTTACCGGGCAGTTTCAAACACCGTACTACTACTACTGAGTTTTTTTTTATAAATTCCCAATATATAATAGATAACTGGTCCACGATAGCAAGTGAAATTAAAGAACAAAGACAGTAGATAATAAAATTTACTTCTTTTATTGTTAGAAAGCAAAATATCGGGTGTAGACTTGCAGGTCTTACATTTATGATAAAATGATAATTATTGTATGATGAGTTAATGATAGAGACGGAGATGATAAATAAAACGTTCCGCGATGAGTACTGTATAATCGCTGACCGAACGCACAAATGCTTAGTTGCTTAAACTACATACAAGTAGTAATGTACGGGTTCACCGTACATCGGGTTTGATTTATTCTGAAACCTAAGAAATATAGGATAGCAACATAATAATATCCTCTAGATCAAATTTCGTGTACGGCGGCCAATCTTATCAAACTTATATAGATCTTATAGTGCACAAGTGTTTGGGCAAAATAAGTACACTCTCTGTTGCTTCACTCATGATCCGATGCGACGATAATCTGACACGACTGGAGATAGAGCGAGCGCAGGCACAACGGCGTTACGTTCTTTCTAAAACACAGGGGTGCCTAACACCGCCAACTTCCTAACTCTAGACTGCTATTGAGATTTCTCAGCAAAAATACCCAATAATTTTTGGTTGACTGGACCTGGTATTCGAACCCGGTATCTCTTACCCAGCAGTCGCATTGACTATAGCTGCGCCACGAAGCCCTACTTCAACTTATGGTCATTTCCTCTCTTCCACAGATTGGGTATGGTGCCATGCCGCGAAGCGTCAGTTGTGATCGCAGTCAGCAGTCCTCATAGACGAGATTCCTTGGACGCCGTGGCTCACTGCATCGAGCAGCTAAAGGCTAGCGTGCCTATATGGAAGAAGGAGGTCTACGAGGCCGCGGAGCCGGTCTGGAAGGAGAACGTCGAATGTGCGTGGTCTACTAAACATAGAACTTGTAATAAGACTGTAGGTTGAGGGTTGGAATTGCTCCATAAAACGACTGGCCTGTTAGACTTGGTCTGGTAGACTTTAAAGCTGGATAAATAATGTTTTAGGACATGTATGCTCTATTGTTGCCTGCAGCATGTGAGGCAGCAGTAGCGATACCTTCATTTAAAGTCAGAAGCCGTTCTTGCCGGATTAAAATGCTTCATCCAGAATAGCTTATCTTTAGACATGCAATATAATAATAATGCAATTTGAAACATATTCATCCCATTAGAACGCATACCACGATAAGAAGTTTCATCACTACATATTCTAAAACAAAGTGTCCCGCCGCGTCTGTCTGTCTGTTCGCGATAAACTCAAAAACTACTATACGGATTTTTATGCGGTTTTCACCAATACTCAGAGTGATTCATGAGGAAGGTTTAGGTGTATAAGTTTTTAAGGTTTGTGCTACCCTTTCGAAGTCGGGGCGGATCGCTAATATAATATATGATAATCTGCAACATGGTCTATCTGTATACTAAGTATTACTTAAACCGTTTATATGTGATTCAGTAACAGACATACAAACATCTTCACAATCTTTAAAATTTATAATATTAGTAGAAAACAATACACACAACTACTAACGAGAGACATTAGAATATTTTAAAGAAAGGTCAGTTGCCATTGCATGCAACCAAAAAAAATGTTTCTGATGTGTGGAAATCTAGCCAAGTATTCCAACAAAAATAGTTTTCTACTGATATTACTATTTTTCTCATCATCTCAGCCGAAATACGTCCTCTGCTAGACATAGGCCTCCCTCAAGGCTTTCCACACAGACCTAAGTAGGTAGTAGGTGGTAAAGTTACCACCAACCTTCGCTTCCCACGACCCTTACTAGGTCGTCGGTCCACATTGTGTGAGGCCTACCCCTGCTGCGTCTTCCGGTGTGTGGCCGCCCCTCTTTAACCTTTCTACACCAGCGGCCGCCGGTTCTGCGCGCTATGTGCCCTGCCCACTGCCACATCAGTTTGGCTTTTCGTATTTTTTTATGTAAGAGATGCAACTGCCATGTTTGGAATAAGTCCTGTATCGTGAGGGACTTTACAAACATTCAAACAACGGACACAAGGAACATCCAGACTCGGAACAACCATTTGTGTATCACACAATTTTTTTTCCCGTGTGGGATTCGAACCCACAACACTCGGTGTAGTAGCAGTGGCGGGACGACCATATAAACCAATACGCCATCTGTGCAGTCATGTTCATGTTACGACACATGTTTCTGTAACACGCCGTATAGACTATACAGCGTGTAACAAAAAGCTGTATGGTATATTATTAGCTCTTTCATCACCGCCTGCGCACATGTATGTGTGTTCATGTAACGTTATAAATTAAAGATATTAGTAGCGCAATAACGCTTAACTAATAAAAGGTCAGTACTCACTTCCAATATCGTATAATTATTAAAATAGCTTGCCTATTGACATGGTTTAGTTAATTACAATGTAAGAGACATTAATCTATACTATACTATATACTATTAATATTATAAAGCTGAAGAGTTTGTTTGTTTGTTTGGTTGAACGGGCTAATCTCAGGAACTACTGTTTCGAATTAAAAATTATTTTAGTGTTATATAGCCCATTTGTCGAGGAAGGTTATAGGCTATATAACATTACGCTACGACCAATAGGAGCGGAGCATCAATGAAAAATGTTGCAAGAACGGGGAAAATTCTCTTATGTGAAGCAGACTAAGTTGCACGGGTCAGCTAATTTAGTAGATATGCGTACTAAAATGTAATTGATGCCTCGTCCTTCATGAAATAGGTCAACGCTATTTCTTTGGTCATGAGTCGATTTGGGCAATGTTTATTGAAGATTTTGAGTAGCAGAACAAAGTCTAGGTATGTGCTCCGTAGACGGCATTAGGCTCACCAGATTGTTACGTTTTCACAGCTAATAAAACAGATTTTGATGAAATTTAACATAAAAGATCGTTTAAAACGTATTATATTAAATCGTAAGAGTAGGTATTATGGCGCTTTGAAAGAATGAGATTTGTATTGAACCCGATAATAATAGGTATACTCATTATCATGTGAGATAAAACTTGATATTCAGACCCTTTGGGATGAGCAGGTGTGATACCATAGCATGTTACTGTTTTAAAGAGCCACCCATTCAAACATATTGGCATACAAAACCTAAGATTCATCTAATTGAAAACGTTATTTGAGAATGAGCGCAAATTCTTAATATCTGAAAAAACATTCTAATGTTTTGCTTAACTTTTGATGATATTTTTTAATACAGCATATTTAGGATATTAGTATGTCAGTGTTAAATATTAGTAATAGTGCATATGATGCACATGTCTTTATAGTCTGAATTTATTTCTTATGTGTTTTACAGTTGTGAACCATATGGCACGCTATAAGCGTGGCTTGGTGTTCTAACTATATTACTAAAATGTTAAAAATATTTTAAGATGTTTGGATTGCCAATAGTAAAAGTTATCTTATTGATACATAATTAAATAATATTCAGCAGTAGTCCTAGCTATTATAAGTTTTAATATTTTTGTTATTGATACATTGCATGTAAAGATTAGTAAACAACGGGCCGTAAAGAATAGAAATACCATGGCATTATGCTAATTGCAATCACATGAGAGAGGTGCGTCAAAATACTACACTATACTCTAGACTCCCGGTAATCCGACAAACGTTTTGCAGAGCGGTGTCGGACTATCGAATTTGTAGGATTATAGAGTAGTACCACATACCCCCTATAGTCCGGCAGTTTTTGATAAAGAGTACCTTGTAATCCGACAAATTACAAATGAAAATGATAAGATTATATTTAACTATAACACGTCGAGCGCAATAGTGATGGCGCGTAGAAGTTACAACCTGTTTTATCATGCATTATGTAAGTAAAGATATACATAATATTGTCTTCTGTTTACGCGAATGTTATTCATTGAAATTAAACTACTATATACGGATTTTATCGCGTTGTTTATTTATCACTGTATTACAAAATTTTGAAAATATTACTCTACTACTACTATTGATTTTATTTGACTAATTTATAAGCTAATAAAATTATTTAAACTATTAAATCTATTTATTTTTGGTTTACACTTTCCCCGACGTTTCGGGTGCTTTTCAGCAGCCATGGTCACGGAAAACGTCGGGGAAAGTTAAACCAAAAATAAATAGATTTAATAGTTTAAATAATTTTATTAGCTTATAAATTAGTCAAATAAAATCAATAGTAGTAGTAGAGTAATATTTTCAAAATTTTGTAATACAGTGATAAATAAACAACGCGATAAAATCCGTATATAGTAGTTTAATTTCAATAAGTAAAGATATGCCGAAATAAATTTTATGGTCAATGATAGGCATGTCGGATTACAGGGGGCGCCGGATTAGACAAAGGCCGGATCGGATTACCGGAGGTCTACTGTACTGCAGTATATCGAAGTCATATTCGAAATGCGTTGCGTTTATCTGATGACATTTGCAATCAAAATAAATATTTTGTGTTGTCATGTTGCAATCAAATCTTATCAATTCAACCAAAGCCAGTTGCACTCACTGATCGGTAAACGATTAGCGAGGTTACGCGACGTTTGGTGCGGTCAGTCTATAGATGGGTGACCGCTTAGTGGTATTTCATCTGAGCGTGGAGAGGCCAGAGACCTATGGGCGGCTTGAACAACTCTTGACAACAGGTTGGCCATTAAACACAAGAAAAAATAAAAAAAAATAAAAAAAGTAAAAGAAGAAGGGAAGAAAAGAATTCAACATCGAAGTCGGTTATTTTAACTAAAATATTGAGTATATTTCCATATAAATTAATTCCGATAGCTAGTCATTTCTATGAACTCTAGGTACTTCTCTGACAACTTGTGGTCACCTATTAAGAATTTTAGCGCGGCCCTACTAACCTCCAGTTTTTAAATTGAGAAAAGTAGGAATTTTCTGATTATTCTCAAATATTTTTCATCAAATGAGCATTTACTTAAGTATATGATGTTCAAATACCTACTCAATTTTATTACAAAAAAAAACAAACTTGAAATGGAAACAAAATAATGTTTAGTAGAGTTTCAGTCGTACTCAACGGATGGCGATTGATTTGTGAGATCCACTAATGGTTGTTCCGAGTCTGGATGTTCTTTGTGTCCATTGTTTGAATGTTTGTGTCCCCCGCGACACAGGAATTATTGGAATTACTTCTAGGGCGGGAGTTGTCTTTTTAAAATAATAGTAAGAAATGTAGTTCTTAATTCAGAAACTGGAGGTGAGTGTCATGATCAGCATATACAACGTTATTCTTACTTAGTACGAAACCTGAAAATAGTTTGTTCAGAATCAGCGATAGAATCAATTACAATAACTTTTAAACCATGTTATATTTTATCACAAATGACTATCAAAATTTGTTAAAATAGGACACACTATTTAATAGGTAAGAAACGGCCGGCCGGCGGCGGCCGATAGGCATTTATCGAACAAGCCACAATACATAGTTAAATGCTAAGATCACTCATAGTTTGGGAATTCCCCTTTCGGTGTGCACCCTGCATCGCTACCCGCACCCCCGTCTCGTCCTGCGGGACGTCCCGCCCGCGCCCGCAGCCCCCGCCCTGGCCAGTGAGCGGTCATTGGCGCATTGGGTGACAATATTTCCGCGAGGACAACGGTGCAATTATATCAGCTGATAGCTTAGTGAGGTTTTATTATCACTGATTCTTTTTTAGTTTTATTGATTGTTCTTATAATAATATGTTTGGGGTGTTTCGGCTTTTGTACCAAGTAAGAATAACGTTGTATATAAATTATAATACCTTATATGCAACATGTAAAAACTAATATTTCGTCCACCTTAATCACGTCGTAGTTACGATGCTTTGCCATTAATGACAATATATTTTAGCTAGTTTTTGCAGTCCCATTGATGTGAATCCAGGTCTCCAGCTATCTACATACCAAGTTTCATCGCAATCTGTCCAGTAGTTTTTGCGTGAAAGAGTAACAAACATCTATATATCCATACATCCTCACAAACTTTTACATTAATATTAGTAAGGATTATTGCATAAATATAAATAAAAGGTCTATGCCCAGCAGTAGGACAGTTTAGATACAGGGCTGATATTTTTATTGCATAAAGCTTATTATATGGAGCTGTGAGTATTGTGTGTTATTTTATTAGTTTAATAAATTATAAATCTAAAATGATAAACACGGATCGCGACTAGAAGCCGCGATGTCCACAAGCCGTGCCATCAAATTAACAACTGAGCTATCGTGGTATAACAAGGATAGTTAATTATTTACTTATTTTAAATATTTTAGGCATAGCTAAATGCGTTAAAATCTTATGGCCTGATTCAAAAAGACCTAATAAATCTAATTCGATAGATTAAAAGCATATTGTCTTTCTCTTACTAGGGGTAAATAAAAGAGATGGCAGAACATTTATTTTCAGGCTGACTGCTTTTTAGAGATTGTGAAACTGGCCCTTATATATATTAGTTTCTAATAGTTAGTGTTATTACGTTCTCGAATGAATTAACCCCTTTTTGTAGTAGTATAATATTCTTTAATGGCATATTTTATTGTTAAAAAGGCATATCTGTATAAAATACTAAGTTCTGTAAAGAGCACGAATGATAAGTAACTAAATATAAAATATTATAAAAAATATTACTTTAGGAAAAAAATATTTTGCTTGTATAGCTATTCATCTATATTTTTACATTAATTATAAACTATATTTTATTTATTATTATTTATTTATATAGATTTTCTTGCACATTGTGTTGTGTTATTTAGTTATAGATTATATTTTAAGTAGGTACATAAATGTTATTTACACCTCCAACCCAATCGCAAGTGTTGCCTGGGTTAAAAATAAAAATAATTCCTTAGCTGTTATTTTTTTTGTTTTCTTTTCTGTATGATGGCAATCTAGTTTTAAGTACAGTGATAAAAATAAATCATTTGATTGCTTGAAGTCGTTTTTATTGTTAACCTATTTGCTGGATTCCTGAGTTCAGGTGTCTTAACATCGGTAACCTTGCTGTTGGAGGGGTGAGAACACAACTGAGTCAAGAGGGTTTGATTCCCACACGGAACAATTTGTGTAATCCACAAATAGGAACTCGGAACTCGGAACTACCGAGTGCCTGGGTCTTCTCTGTGTTCGTTGTTACAATGTTTGTAAAGTGTTATACTGCGGTACAGTAAAATCCTTTACAAATATAACTACCTATACATACATAACTCTAGCGCAGTAGAGGTCTATTAAAACAAGACTAAAATAAGAATCCAAATCTTCAACCGTTTAACAAACAATAAGTATCTGCTTAGTTGTTTAAATATGATTTTATTTTTTATACAACAATAGTGACAATTATGCATGTATATTTTGATAATAATGTATCTATACTAATATTATAAAGCTGAAGCGTTGGTTTGTTTGCTTGAACGCGCTAATCTCAGGAACTACTGGTCCGAATTGAAGAATTCTTTTAGTGTTGGATAGCCTATTTATTGAGGAAGGCTATAGGCTATATAAAATTACGCTACGACCCACGGGGGCGGCGCAGTAACGATAAACGCGGGTGAAACCGCAGAAGGATCTAGTATTTTATAAACGTACCTACACACAACAAAATTTCATAAGAAATATTAAACAATCAAATTCAAACAGACTATTCATATAGATTCCGTTATTATTTTACTACAATATATCGCTATAAAGTATATTCTTCTAGTACTTAACTGTAATCACTTTTTTATGGCACAGTCGTGAGTTTAAAACATAACTTAATGTATTGCACAATGTAGTTAAGGACGATCATGACAGAACCCATCATCTTGATCGCTGACAAATGTTAATAGACTGAATAGATTAGCATTAGTTAGCTATGATGATAAATCACAATCGCAATATCATGCAAGATCGATAGAAGCAAGCAAAAGCACATAACATAGGTTATCTTTTATTTATATGTAAATGTATTGTGTTTGGGGTTATTTGAATATTAATTGAAATACAGAAACAATGCGTCACGATATAAGCATTTTCTGATTGAGGAAATATAGAGTAGGTCCCTATACAATTGTTACCGACAGAGTATGAAGTGTGTATAAAACTATAACATAGGTAGGTACTAATAATTAAGGGAATGGAATGATGCAATTATTATGCAATCAATTATGAAACATACAAGTACATTAAAAAATTGGTTATATTCATTCATAATTATATTGATAGGTGACTATAAAACAATGTCGTTATGAGCTGGTATATGATTATAATAAAAGAGTATATAAAACTTAACTAAAGGGTTTATGTACGACTTTATAGTTCTAAGCACTGCCCTTGTTACACTGTTAAATTTTTACTGCACTTCACCGACTTCATATTCGCACTTCACAGTGCACAGATTCTTCTTGACGTTGTTAGGCTACGGAGTTTATGTACCTACTTACCAGAACTCACGCAATCTTCGACTGGTACGTATTCCCTGCAATGCTCGTCTCAGATCTTGAGTATTTTTCTTTACGCAAAATCGCCATAATAGGCATATTATTTTTAGACTATGTCTCATCAACATCATATTTTTACAAACCATTGAATAGATTTGAGTAAATCTTGGCCCACCGACAGACCATGTTTAGAATTAGCCTAGTTCTAGGATATTTTCTCTGGTAAGCGTTCCCTTGGTATTTACGTGGATAAAGTTTTAGTCATATAATAAACAGCTTATACGGTTAGTTTTAAAGAACCTGAATTTAACTTTATCTATTCGACATTTGTACCTACTATCTGATTTATTATTAAATTGTGTGTCGTTACACACAATTTATTAAGTAACTTAATTACTTTTTTATTATATAAACAAAACAACAATTATAATTTACAACTTAACTAATATTAACAAACTTATAAATAAAACATGAAAAGTAACAAAATATGGGACTATAAATTTAATAAGTATAAAGAAAGTAAATGGCTAGTTTAGGCAGCGTCACGCCACGTTGAATGGCAATGCTGCCAATTAATGCTTAATTACTTGTGTAATAAGTAACTTATTTCAAACACTGTTTAGAACGGTATGAACAAAAAATTATAATTTTCACGTAAAGTTGCTAAACGTATGTATATTTAACGATTCACAGTTTGATAGCTTGATTGGATGCATGCTTAAATTTTGGCCTTAACCTTTGGTATATAGGAGACAAACGATAGATTTCTATACCTAGATAACATAATACAATACTAGATATAATGAAAGACAGTTGAATATAACGTAGGTATCTGCATAATCAGGTCTGTTGTTTTAAGGCTATTTGTGTATTACGAATTTATTTGGTCAGTGTTTTTACTACCATTATAGCAATAGCATCATCATTGTATGCGCACGAATGAGACAGTGCGTTACTAAGTGTATAGCTTTGTCACATTCTCATACATGTAATGGCAATTCTTAAAGCCCATGCCAGGATCTGGCGATTACTCCTGGCTAACACATAAATGGGTTATTCCTTAAACTAGTAAGGGCGCATGAAGAATGTGATTATCATACCTATATTGAAATATCTTTCCAGGTTCAGAACAAGACATCAAGCCAAAAATAGACATGATACCCATCCCACCGGTGGACAAGAACTTAGTCCAGATCAACGTGACCAGCGAAGAGTTGCAGCAGCGCATACAGAACTTCATAGAGAGAAAGAGAGAGCAAGTGAACATTAGTAACATACATGACTTCATACCGAGTAAGACAGAGAACGAGTTAGTGGAGACGGAGACTTGTGCGAGGGTGAGGACTCAGTTCGTCAGGAGGAATGATTCGAAGGGACACTTGAAAGGTAAGGCTTTATTCATATGTATATAGAATCATAATACAATTTAGACAAATAGGTCACGTAAGATCGGCTTGTATTGGTCGCGCGAGATGATGCTAGACGTTCGAAACGTCAGTATAAATAGGTATTTTATATTTTTGAATACTTACCAATGCGACTGAGAGCCACTGTCTAATAAATACTTAAACAAAATCCCTTGCAAAACAAATAAAGTATAATAATCTTTTGATATCTATTGTGCTACTTATTTATCAACATTTTAATAAAAGCAAAACAGTTTTTAGTAACAAAATTGCATGGTTCAGATTTAAAACGTCCGTTACTATAAAAACGACATACCTAGTGTATAATATCATTGAGAAAACTTTCAGTTTTATAAAAATCTACATTATCCCTAAACAACAGTGTGATATATATGACGAATCTTGCTCGCGAGCTGTATTAAATAAGTAGCCTATGTATTTAATACAGCTCGCGAGCAAGATTGCGGGATAAAACTATTAAACTATATAGTTATTTTCCGGTAAATTACAGTACGTAAAGTGAACAACGAGTGGGGTCCTCAAACGATATCAGCATCTGCCTTCCACGCTGAGGAGGAAAGACAGGTCGACAGCGGTCTGCCCTCCTCCATCGCCGAGAGAGTGGTCGCCGTAGAGAAGTACCTAAATATCGGCCCCGTCTCAAAGGATATTTATAAACGGCTTAAAGAGATGGAAGACAAGATTGCGTATCTGCAGGCTGTGTCGCCGGAATATGCGCAGTTTTGGGTGAGTTTGTGTTGGTTTTTGGGTTACTGTACGTAGTCTGTAGTAGGGTTAGTTTGCGCAAATTTGAGTAAGTATAAGCATTTTTGGGTAATTATGAATGTTTCTTTTTTAGTAAACTATAGCAGTTATGTAGAAATATTATTAACAATTAATGTTTTTACGCGTAATAAAGTTATCTTTGTTTTTAAGAGACATAGATATAGACTAGGCATTTCATTGCCCAGGTATCGCCGTGATCTGACCTTTCTGCTACTAAAGCATGCGATACGGGTATCATCCACTCATAGACTCATCAACAGTTAATTATATCAACTGTGGCTGTATTATATAACAATGTTTTTAAATTACCTATCAGTAATGAAAATACAAAATGCCAAAATTTGGTAAAAAGCAGATTACGTACTTATATACTTTCTATAAATCAAAACCTAATAGATAAATTATTTATAAGAGAGCATTTGACACCCTTATTTTTGTGTTGCGTAGTCAACAACGCACTTACTTATCACTAATATTTTACCATTTCAATCGTAATGAATCACCACTTAAAAATTATACTAACGTTTTAATTCTTTATAGAGAACTTCACGAGACATGGATGAGATGAATCAAGACAAACTGGTGGACTATACGTTTTCGGCTGATGACATCGCACGGAAGATTGAACTACTGGAAAAGGGAGCGATGTAGTTCTATAGTATTATATTTATATGACAGATGTTTTTTCTTTTGTTCAAACATCAAATTAAATTTTTTTTGGTCTGATGACAAAACTGCAAGACATTTTATGACAGTAGTCTGCTACGGCATGAGTAGCATTCGTTATAGATTGCAGTCCTTTGTGTAATGCTTACTGCATATTTTCAATTACACTGTATGTAATTGCTATGCCAATGTCAAAAAAGCATTTCTTTTGTACAAAATGTAGGTACAGGAGAATCTCTTTTCGAAATAGCAGATTGAGTTTAACAAACATTGCATTCATTTTGTACAGCATAGGTTTACAGCATAAGATGTATACCTATACTTTCTTATTAATTAAAATTGTAAATTCGCTATAAACTTGTTTATTAAAACTTCAATAAATTAATCTGTTTTTATTTTATTAATCTCATCTATTGAGACATGAAAACTGAAGCCATAGTATCATCTCTTAAAATGATGCCTGAAAATTTTTAATTGCATTCATCATATCGTAATCAGTACTAATAATTCTGCTCAAAAACTATTCAGTATACCTAAGTCTGAAATCTATCCCATACCCTTACCAGACAACGCTAGTGAAATTATGCTTAACTAGTCGCATACGCCGTTATCTATACAAATAAATTAAATTGAAGTGTCTGTTTGTAACGTCATAATAACAGCTTTTTATTAAATCTTTTTATCTGTTTGTGCCGCCTAACCTCTGAAACGGCTGGACAGATTTTGACGGGACTTTTACTGGCAGAAAGCTGACGTGGAAGGAGTAATTTAGCCTACTTTCATTTTAGATTTTGTTTTGTTGAGTTCCACGGGGACGAAGTTGCGGGTAACAGCTAGTATTCAAATGAAACACATATATATGTATCACATAAACACTTTATTTAAAATATTTACAATTACAACGTACATATCACCTTATCATTCACCAACTTATACACTTCACTATACAATTTAACTATACTCGACCACGAGAATTGGACACACGGAACGTCAAATCTAACCTTACCAAGCAACTACTAATACCTACCTACCCTACTAATTCAAAAACGCTTCGCTATCATTTCAACCTCATATGATAATAGTGGAGTCAGAAGCAGTTTCTGATCGCTTCGGTAAGCGATTTTAAGTGTAGCCAGTGCACGGATATGTAATAATATGACCTTTACAATATTTTAACTGGTTTCCTATTAATATTTTTATATGATTTGACGGTTACAGTAAATTATTTTATAGGTTACATATTTTAAGTAGCCGCTTACATTCTTATTGGCTAGTAGTATGGAAAATTGACGAGTGCCCAATTCTTGTGTGTGAGTCTCTGCACTCACAGACAAGACAGCACGCAAATGACTTTGTTTTGATAACATCATGAATTTCCATTGATGTAATAATATAATTATTAACGTTTCACCGAACAGTTCCATATCTAAGCTTAATCTTAAAGATTTCGGTCAGTTCACCGAGTGTACTTTGAAATATGAGTTTTAAGTACACACAATAGGGTCGAAAATGAGTTGACTATGTAAAATCTTTGTCGTGCTGTCTTGTAAATTAAGAACGAGCTTAAAGGCCAGTTTCACCAAAACAAAGATGATTCAAGTGCAATTCCACCAATTTAATATTAATATCATCTGACTGGTGAAAATATCCCCTCTCATCTCTGCTTTAGTGGAACTTAGCTTGTCTTTTGGTGCCCTTAGTTGGCAGGCTGCTGTGTAGGCCTCCGGAGGTAGACCACCAGGCCCAATGCTCCCAGTAGTGCAGTGATGAGGTATAGATCCCAGTTGGACAGGAATGCCGAGTCGCCAGTCAGGAAGATCACAGCCAGTGGACTCTGTAAAAGTGACTGATGATTATTTACACTTGGGTGGGTGGTACGCTAATGTTAGTGTAACTAATGTAAAAAGTCACAGAGATATTTGAATGTCAATTTAACTGAATGCGTTTTGATGTAAATTAGATAATATTCATAATTTTGCTAATGATAAGAATTTGGAAAATTAATATATTTTATTGTTTCTTGAGTATTCTGTTTAGTTTTTGCCTATGTTTTGGCAATAAGCATAACGAGACTCAGATGGTGTTATAGTCTGTTTAATTTCAGTAAAAGTAAAGCTTATATACTAGTGTGACGCGTGTATACATTTACATGCGTGTGCATTTTAACTTATCTTAAGATGTGCTCTATCGGAATACGTGTAATAATGTAGTCGCTACATATACACCCCCCTTCAAAATTGAAAACAATTATTACAGTTCCTACTTAACAGTTACAATTTCTATTTATAGATACAATGTCAAACGTATGCTTAATGACATAATACATTGCTGATTCCGAAAAATAGTCGAGTAAAAATATGTGCTGATGCTTGTTGTGACGGCGCGTAGCCTAGGTCAAGGTACTTCGTGAGTGGTTATCCAATGCACTTATGCTGACTGTTTCTTGCAATTTGTTTCATTCTCTTGTCCATGACCTTGAGCATTCCGTAAATGAGGAAAATACCCAGCGCGATGACGATTTGTCCAATTGCGATGTTTCTTGTCCACCGTAGTTCTTCCAGTACGAGATTTTTTAGTTGGTCGGCTTCCTTTTGGTTCAGGCAACTATCAGAGTTGTATACAATTTGATCTTTGGAGCTTTGGTTGCCCATTGTTTTATCCCGAGGTGCTGACGATGGATGATGATATTTGTTGTGATCTCGCGAGTATTTATATCGATTGAATGCTTGCGTCACGGAATACAGAACCGTACTGTGGGCTTAACTGTCCGTCCTGACTTGGTGATGTACGTGTTTGAATAGCTGTGTCTGTTTTCTGAATTCGTCACGTTAATATCTTCGTTGTTGATGACAAATGCTGGTTTTAATCTATCTATTGATATTACTGTTTCTTTATCCTTGACCTTAATGACATACGTATGTATCCATTCTTCTTATCACTGGGAATGGCCCTTCATATATTCAGACTTCTTTTTACTCTGTCGCATCTTACAAATACGTGTGAACACTCTTTAAGTTCAGGATGAATGAAAATTGTTCGGTTGTGCTTCTTGCGTTTTGGTACTGATGTAATTTTATTGATATTCTTTAGAATATTTGTTACGAATTCTTCGTATGCAGAATTCCGATGTGAAGATTCGAAAAATTCTCCGGGAAGACGTATAGGTTCGCCATATACCATCTCTGCTGCACTATATCCTGTGTCCTCGCGTAGACAACTCCGCAAACCAAGTAGAACTGAAGAAATTTCTTTCATCCAATTAGCGTTAGATTCTCTTGTCATAAGCGCTGCTTTTAAGGTGCTATGAAATCTCTCCATCACATTCCATTTGACTGTGGGTGATATGGCGTTGTCCTAATTTTGTGTACTCCCAAAAATTGTGAAAGTGATTCGAATATTCTTGATTCGAATTGTTGACCTTGATCCGTAGTAATGCGTAACGGGCATCCAAATCTTGTTATCCATCCCTCATATAGTGCACGAGATATTGTTTCGGCTGTGATATCTTCAACCGGAATTACCTCAGGCCATGACGTACAGCGATCTATGATTGTCGTCGGCCTCGATGGCGTAGTGGTTAGTGTAACCGACTGCCACGCCTGAGGTCGCGGGTTCGATTCCCGCACAAGACAAATATTTGTGTGCATAAACATGGATGTTTGTCTTGGTCTGGGTGTTTCTATGTATAATATGTATGTATTTACAAAAAAAAGTATATATGTATGTTTATCCATTGTCTAGTACCCATAGTACAAGCTCTGCTTAGTTTGGGCTAGATGGTGTTGTGTGTATGTGGTAGAATATATTATATTATTGTGATTAAATATCTTTTTCCTTGAGAAACAGATAATGGTCCAACAATGTCGATGTGTAAATGCTCAAAACGCTGCGATGGTATAAAACTTCCTACCGGTGATATGGTGTGGCGCTGTACTTTTGACTTCTGACAAGCTATGCATGACTTACACCAGCTATTAATATCTTTGTTCATACCTGACCATAAATACCTATGAGTTATCATTTTTCTAGTAGTTCGCTTGCCCGGATGACTTAGTCCATTAATGACGTCGAAAACCTGTCTTCGAAATTTCTCTAGTAAATAAGGACAATTCTTCCCAGTCGATGTGTCGCAGCTGATGCTTTTTGTGGAACCCGGGAGCATTATGTTTTTAATTTTCAAATTCCTATTGTCACGGAGTCTTATCAATTCTTGGTCATTAGATTGGCATCTTGCTAAATCGGCATAATTAATCGGTGATGGCATATCAATTTGTTCAATACGTGACAGTGCATCTGCAGCAATATCACGTCCGCTTATATGTTGAATGTTAGTGCTATATTGTGAAATAAAGTCCAATTGCCGAATTAGCCGTGGCGTATCGTTTGATGATGGTTTTTGGGAAAATGCCTATGTCAAAGATCGATGATCTGTGAAAATTGAGAATTCTTTTCCTTCAATAAACCTTTGAAAATGCTTGACTGCCATGTATACTCTAAGTAATTCTCTATCAAATGTTGAGTATTTTTGTTGAGCTTCACTTAATTTTTTTGAGAAGAATCCTAATGGTTCCCAGTTAGGTCCGGATTTTTGTTGTAGAACCGCGCCAACACAGGTAGAACTAACATCTGTCATAACTGCCAGTGGGGCAGTGCGTGAGGGATGCACTTCTGTTGACCAAGGAATAAGAGAGTTATCATTCTTTTTCGAGTTGCACAGATAGTCGTTTAAAATAATCTGATATTTGGCGGCGTGCGGAAGGTTATTTCTATAAAAATTAAGCATGCCTAAAAATCTTCTTAATTCTTTGATTGTCTTTGGTTTAGGAAATTCTGCAATTGCTTTGTAATTTTCCTCAGTCGGGTGTATTCCTTGACTCGTTATATGATAACCTAAGAAATCTATCTCGCTTTTGAGGAACTCGCATTTTTCGAGGTTAATAATTATTCCATTGTCCTGTAAGCGTTTGAAAACTGTATCTAAGTGCTGATAATGTAGAATCCCGTTTGCCGAGGCAATCGTCATTAAAAAATTAGGCAATCGTCGACAAAGACGAAAACGAAATCTAAATCTCTGAATAGGGAGTCCATGAATTGTTGGAATGTTTGCGCTGCATTGCGTAGACCAAAAGGCATTCTTAAATAAGTCCAAAAGGAGTGATAATAACGGTTTTCCACATCGTTAACTGGTATACAGTGGTAAGCCTTCCGGATATCAATCTTGCTGAATACGTATTTTTTTTTCTAATATATAAGTAAAATCGGTTAATCGTGGAAGTGGATATTTATCAGGCACAGTCGCTTTGTTGAGCATTCTATAATCGCCACATGTTCTTCATTCACCATTCTTTTTCTTGACCATGTGTAAAGGGCTAGCCCATGGGCTATCAGAAGGGCGACAAACGCCCTGTTCCATCATACTTTGAAATCCTTTTTAGCGATGTGATATTTGTCTGGAGGCAATGGTCTGGCACGTGCAGATACGGGTGGTCCTTTAGTAATATGGTGCTAAATCTTGTGTTTTGGGGTAGTGCTCATGGAGGAAGGCCTCGTAATGTCCTCATACTTTTTTAAGAGTTGAGTTATGCGAGGATTCATTCCGATGTCAATAGTGCGAATTGTTTGCTGCGTCGATTTGATCAGGGTTGCAGGCGTTGTAAGCTCAGTTACCTTGTCAATAAGTCTTCGACCAGCTATGTCGACTAATAGCTTATAATGCTCTAAAAAATCTGCTCCTATAATTGGTTGCGTCACATCAGCGACGACGAAATTCCAGGGAAAACATCTCCGTAATCCCAAGTTTAAAGTAAGAGTTTTTTCGCCATAAGTCTTGATTTTTGTACCATTAGCAGCATAAAGTGTATATAGTTCATTCATTCATTTGTATAAATGAATGTCTCTGTGTCTTGCCGATAGCTGAAATATTTGCGCCTGTGTCAATCAAAACTCTCATACCACATTTTCGGTCGGTAACAGTGAGGCGGTTGGACGGGTGAATAGCACAGAGATCCGCCGTAGTCTGCGCTTTGATTAGTTTCCCTGGTCCCTTGAGTTAAATTTTTGTTGCCAATCACATGGTTCAATACAATTTCTTGCATATTTTCTGTATTTATAGTGATAAAAACAATAGTGTTTTCTTTCCCGACTGTTTGCTTTTGAACTTGACCTCAATCGGAAATGCTGACGATTAAAATATCTTTGAGTGCTGCGTCGATGGTCTTTGTGATCACGCTGAATTGCACTTAATTCCAATTGTATTTTTGCTAACTGTGTTAATACGCATGCATTTGCCCCTTCATCAGTTTTGTCTTTGTTTTCGTTTACAGCTGATACCTCGGTAAGTTTTGAGTTTGTTATAATTTTGTCAGTGATCTGGCTCATCTTGTCGATATCCATGTCTTCTGTAACTGCTAGGGCTGTAATAACTGATGGTGGTAAAATTCACAACCATAGCAGCTTGATGGTTTCGTCACCCATTTTTATTTTTCCAAGAACTTGCATCTCGCGTAAAAGTTGTGATGGTTTTTGATCTCCGAGGTCCATTTCAGTCAATAATTTTTGAAATTGGCGCTGTTCTGACTCCTTATAACAATTAATTAAGCGCTCCTTGATGGCCTAATACTTTTCTGTGGATGGTGGAGAGGTAATGAGGTCACTAACCTGTAGTATTTCTTCCTTAGATAGCTTTGATATAACCGTAAAATATTTATAATCGTCGCCTTGTTTCTGTGGTGCTAATATGGCTTCCAGTTGTGTAAACCATAACTTAGGTTGATCCCTCCAAAACTCCGGAATGCGGGATAAGATGGTGGTACCAGCCGCTACTTCCAATGTTTCTTGATGGCCGTAGCTTGATTTGCAAGTTGGTTGGTTCATGTTGCTTATTTTCTTGTTGCGAAGTCCACTTGTAGAGCCAGAATCGTAGCGTCGCACTGTGGGCTGAAAATCGACCTCCATAGACATAGAAATGAAAGTTGCTAGATGTTCGTTTTGTTGACAGATATGGCTTCTATTAGCTATTATACACATAACAATGTCGTCTGAGCTAACTCCGCACAGAAATGAATTTATTATAAGGTTTTTTCGAAAAAAATGTATGGAGCTAGCATGAAAAATCTGAATATCTCTGAACTTGCAAGGAAAACCGTAATATCCTCAGAGATGGTTATAGGACTAATTATTTGTGATTTTTTGACATACTTCATATAACGGTACCTGCTGCAGAATTTTTTTTAAAAATCATCTAATTTTTAATTATTTTTTTTTAACATTAAACGATTTGTTTTATTGTAAAAGTAAAGAAACAACACGTTATATGCATATAATACTAAATCTTCGCCAATGATTTGTTAAAATATCAAGAAAATTATTTTTGCCTTACATAGTATATATGTTTTAAAACAGGTAATTGGATACCATTACTAAACTTTGCATACAGGTAAACCACTGAATATTAAATTAGCCTTCTAATGAGTTCTGAATAAGAGATTAAGTGATTTGCAATATCGCACAATGGTAACTACGGAGTACACTAATTAAATTCTTACAGGTAAGTACATAAGTAAACTAATTAGTTAATTAGACATGTTACGAGTTCTAAGAAATATTTTCGACAACTGTCTAATTATTTTATTATTATGTCTAAATGAAGGTATTTTTTTAAATCATTAAATTCTACTAATGTCAAAGTAAAGATCAATCGATAAGTTAGTTATTTTATTAACGCTAATAATAGGCATTAAATAAAAAGAAAAATAAATTAAAAAGGTATTTTTTAATAGTTGATAAAATTTATATAAAACAAAACATAGGTACAAAAGTATGCAAAAATATAAATAGGTACAAGAATAGTAATATAAAATATTTAAAAATAAATCAATTGCAAAACATAGTTACGTACGAAAGCTAAATAACGAAAGATCATGAAAAAATTACATTGAATAGAATTATAATTAAAAGCACAAAAAGTTTCTAGTTTTCCTTATCACTCTCGTCGATTTCTGAATCAGAATCTAAATTGCCTAGAAACTCAAAGTCAGTTTCTTGAAACTGAATTAAATTGAGGGTTTCAGGAAATAAATCCTCCTTTTTCTTGGCATCTAACTTGGGCCTTTGTACATTTATAAAAGGATCCGAAGAAACAACTAACATATTAAGGATATCATGATTCGAATCTTGTCTGCTCTTTTTCTGCGAATGATGTTCCCGAAACCTCCTAAAATCTTTATTGCGAGACTCGGATGCTTCTTCCGAGAGACTTCCTATGGGTACAACATCATTCTTCTCGATTATGTCTGCCCCGTGTATAAGTAATTTGTGGACGGTTGATGACATATAGTACCAGTCATATAATTCCACGTACCTCTCTGCTGTTTTGAATGGCATAATCTTTAAATTTAATTATATCTACTTTTTCCCCGGAAGTTATTGCCTGTAAAATCACAGCAAATCTTCTTATTAGTTCTTCGTCCAACCCAGTAATGGCTGCAGTTTTATGGGGAAATTTCTTGCAGTGTTGCCGTCATTAGTAGTTCCAGAACCTTGTTTAACAATGTCAATCAATAGATTTAATTCGTCTTTAAATTTGTCTTGAATAATCTTTTTTCTCTTACTTAGCATTTCTTTGTGCTCGTTACCTCTCGCAGCCCACTCTTTAAAATCTAGTCTATACGAAATATGTAGTAAACATTCCATACAATTTATACGGGCGTGTAGAGATGACAATCCAAACTCGTATATATCAGAAGATACGGTCTTTGCTGTTACTACACTCAAACGGTTCATTTCTGTCGGTTTTGCCAGACACAAATAGCATGATGAACTTGATCTGGCTTGAGACAAATACGTGCAGACTTTACCATCGATCATTGTCATCATTAGGTGATGATTCACCCTGTTTCTATTATTGCACTCTGTAGGAATGAGAGCCTTAATTTCTTCATCCATTCGTCGTTTGTGTTCGATGACTACTACTTCGCTTTCCTTCACAAAAGTAAATTGAACTGGACGACAATACATTGCTGAGCATGGTTTTGGGTTCATCCACAAAGTATTGTCTCCATCAGTCAGTTTTAGTGGCACCAAGGAAGTCATGAAAATACTTGAATCGTCTTGATCGCTATCCATTTTCTGCTTGTATCGGCTTTGGTTTGACGCACCATCGAAACCCCATTTAGATATCAATTTTAAATCCTTATTTTGCACATCATCGTTAGGAAAACTTTGGAGGATTCTTTTGACCGTAATGTCGAGTAAAGCTTGAAGGGTTATTCTTGCCGATGAATCGGTCACTAACACTGATTGCTTCGGAGGATAGCATGCCAGCTTGGTTTGTTGCACTTTATAGTAGGATGGATAAATATCCTTTCTACCTTCCCGAATAGCTGACTCTCGTAAAGTGATGTATTGCCACTTTGATAATTTTAATGAAAGGAGTAATCCAAGTGCTTTTTCTGGTGTAAATAAGATAGTTTTCACCGGTTGCTTAAGCGTTTCCTTAATTTTAGAGGCTGCTTCAGGATGTTTCAGCATATATTCGATTACAGATGCGATATCCTCACAACCTTCTTCCTTAAAACGCGCTGCTGCTGTATATGCCAATTCACTGGGATTGTCAGTTTTATGCCCATCAGATCATCTCTTCTTCTGTTTGCTTTCCAGATCTTCGAATGGTTTTCGTGACCTCTTTGTCATTGTACCAACAGAGTATGATGTTGAGGGTTCTGGAGAGATTGATCTTGATCCCTCAGCAACAGTTGGTTCTTGAGCGACTAAATTTATACAACTTGGCCAATCGATAGTTGCTTGCAGCCAAATTTCGTATTGTTTTCTAAAAGTATCAAGAATTCGGTGAGATTTTTGCCACCTTTGTGATGCAGCTCGTACAAATCTCCGACAAAATTCTTTTAGAGTCACTTGATCTTCAACGGAAAGACAAACGTCTAGGCGGGATATAACTTCACTAAACAATACCTCATGATCAAATGAAGTACTCTTACATTTTAGAAGAACGAATAGGTCTAAATTGGTATTTAAACTTTCCATTATAAAATTTCACAGTGATATGTTAGGGGTAACAAAGCTTAGAATAAACTAAATTATGATGCAAAATGTTAACCATTTTATATTTCAGTCCAACATTAGTTAACGACCTCATTAGACAGTTGTCGAAAATATTTCTTAGAACTCGTAACATATCTAATTAACTATTTAAGTTACTTATGTACTTACCTGTAAGATTTTAATTAGTGTAATCCGTAGTTACCATTGTGCGACATTGCAAATCACTTAATCTCTTATTCAGAACTCATTAGAAGGCTAATTTATTATTCAGTAGTTTACCTGTATGCAAAGTTCAGTAATGGTATCCAATTAACTGTTTTAAAACATATATACTATGTTAGGCAAAAATAATTTTCTTGATATTTTAACAAATAACTGGCGAAGATTTAGTATTATATGCATATAACGTGTTGTTTCTTTACTTATACACCAAAACAAATCGTTTAATGTTAAAAAAAATTAATTAAAAATAAGATGATTTTTAAAAAAAATTCTGCAGCAGGTACCGTTATATGAAGTATGTCAAAAAATCACAAATAATTAGTCCTATAACCATCTCTGAGGATATTACGGTTTTCCTTGCAAGTTCAGAGATATTCAGATTTTTCATGCTAGCTCCATACATTTTTTTCGAAAAAACCTTATAATAAATTCATTTTTGTGCGGAGTTAGCTCAGATGACATAGTTATGTGTATAATAGCTAATAGAAGCCATATCCGTCAACAAAACGAACATCTAGCAACTTTCATTTCTATGTCTATGGAGGTCGATTTTCAGCCCACAGTGCGTCGTCGGGGTCACCACTTTGCCTATGTTTTGGCAATAAGTATAACGAGACTCAGATGGTGTTATAGTCTGTTTAATTTCAGTAAAAGTAAAGCTTATATACTAGTGTGGCGCGTGTATACATTTGCATGTATGTGCATTTTAACTTATCTTAAGATGTGCTCTATCGGAATACGTGTAATTGTAGTCGCTACAAGTTTATAGAGGGTGTATCAATGCCAATGAATCAACAAAACGTTGTACCTAACATGTAGACGTACGGTAGCGCGTGGCGAACGGCGCGTGGCGCGTGACGAGTGGCGAGGGTAACTGGCGCGTGGCGAGAGGCGACTGGCGATATATACACCGATATGTCGTCACTCGCCACTCGCCACGCGTTACTTGCCATACAATATACGTACGTCCAGTATCTGCTCGATGGCGCTGGCCGCGTTGAGGCGCGCGAGCGCGAGCGCGGCGGGGAGGCGCGCGTCGGGCGAGGTGTCGGCGGCGAGGTCGTAGCAGCGCTTGGCGAGGTGCGCGTCGCGCGCTAGGCCGAGCCCGCGCTCGTGCATGTAGCCGAGGTTGAACGTCGCCTGCGCGTTGTGCAGTTGCTCCGACGCTATCCTGTATACCATCGGACACATGCGTCACTAGATGTCATTCCATGTCATCGATAAACTAATTTTGGCAACGGTTAATACATGGGCAACGCGAGATTAAAATTTGCTAAAATTATAACGCAGGTTCTAGTATGGCACCCTGTGGAACACCTGTTGTTATACTAACAATAAGTTCTTTATGACTACTATTCCTAACGGCATTTTTTTGCTGACAATGATCTGCACACAGTTTAAATCTTCACCTGCTGCACACAGTTTAGGTCTTGACCCACCGCTTATATACAACGTGTCCCAAAATTTAACGATAAGCGGGCACCAAAATGTGAACTTATGACTATGTGAAAGTGAACTAAAAGTCAAAATCTTACATAATTTAAGAAAATAACTATTTTGGTTGACTTTTGCCAAAACAAAATTCAACGATGAACGGACACCAAAAGGCACCTTTTGGTGCGCGCTCATCGTTGAATTTGGGACACGTTTTATACTTTATATTTATAGTAAACCATGGTTGATGGTGTCAAATGCAAAGCTAAAGTCAACAATGCAATGAATTCAAATTACTAGAACTTGTAATAACATCGAGCGTTTTTGTTTTATGTGTCATCTATGTCTAAATTAACGACCATGTTTATGTCAAAAATAAATTACACAGACGGACTCATAAACTGCATCAAAGTTCAAGATTACTTTCGAATAAATATTTTTGATAAGTATGCAAACTTTTTAGATTAAACTAAATGAAAATGTCGAGACTATCCATTAATCATGAAAAAACAAAATTATAAAATAGAACTTCAGTAAAAGATAAAATTGTAGGCGGGAAAATATAATTTGTGCATAGTCTGAAATTCATGTTATTAGAGTAAAGTTTGAAAGTAATTCTTTTAGTTTTTTTTTTTTCATTTGCGATTTAAATTATTGTTAACAATAGTATTGATTATTAGTCTTTTAAACTCGACAAAAGTTTCGTAACCATAAATTTAGTAAATTCAAATTATAGACCCATCTCGCTAGCAACAGTCATAAGTAAGGTACTGGATAGTTTGCTTGAACAACAGTTGGAAAAACATCTACTTCTGAACGACGCCCAATGTGGCTTTAGGCCTGGCCTTTCAACTGAGAGTGCTATCCTATGTCTCAAGCAAACTGTTCAGTACTACACAGACAGGAATACGCCTGTATATGCTTGCTACTTAGATCTGTCAAAAGCATTCGATACAGTCAATTATGACAAGTTATGGCGTAAGTTGCGATGCGAGACGAAGTTGTCACATGACATTATAGCATTATTTGAATATTGGTATAGTCACCAGCAAAATAGTGTCAGATGGGCAGGATCGCATTCGGACGTATATGGGTTGGACTGTGGGGTGAGGCAGGGGGGAATAACCTCCCCACGTCTCTTCAACCTGTATATGAATCAATTGATCGAGGAGCTCAACAGCACTAAGGTCGGTTGTTCCGTTGATGGGGTATGTATAAACAACATAAGTTACGCGGATGACATGGTGTTGTTGAGCCCGTCTCTTTCTGCGATGCGCAGGCTTTTGAATATTTGTGAGACCTACGCGGAGGCCCATGGGCTCAGATATAACCCAAAGAAGAGTGAATACATGATCTTCAAAGCTGGTACTAAAAGCTACTTAACTGGACCACCTGTCACTCTTTGCGGGTCACATTTGAACAGAGTAGATCGATTCAAGTATCTGGGTCACTGGGTCTCTGATGATCTGTCTGACAATGCGGACATCGAGAGGGAGCGAAGGGCGTTGTCTGTCCGGTGCAACATGCTGGCTCGCAGGTTTGCACGTTGTTCTTCACAGGTTAAAATAACCTTATTCAAGGCATATTGCCAGACCTTTTACACGTGCAGCCTGTGGACCAACTTCACTCTGCGGGCGTACAACGCTCTTCGTGTCCAGTACAACAACGCGTTCAGGATTCTGTTGGGGCGGCCCCGGTATTGTAGCGCATCGGCGATGTTCGCTGATGCTGCTACCGATGACTTCTACGGAATAATCCGGAAAAGGAGTGCATCGCTTCTGCGACGCTGTAGGGGTGGCTCGAATGGGATCCTGAGCGTGTTGTCCGAGCGGTGGGATTCTCCTTTCTTGCGGAGATGGCTGCAGCTGCATGCCAGCGCGTGCACATATATATATCTTTAACTTTAGGATTAAATTTTAACATATTTTGACATTTTTATTTTCAATTTTATCTTTGACATTTTGTGACATTTTGTTCTCATATTTTGTATCATTTTTTGACATTTTCATTATATTTTGTATTTTATTTATAATTCTAAATTTAATTTTAATTTCTGTTATAATTTTGTATGTTTTATTAATTGTAATAGTATGTAACATTTTTTGTGCAAGAATGGATAATTCTAAAAATAATTCTTTTTAATTTTTTAATTTTATATGGGTTAAAGACCTGAAATAAATGAATTTAATTTAATTTAATTTAATAAATATGGATACTTCGTCTGAACAAGCCGCTCACATTGTGGCATTGGTGCGGGAAGGCTTGGATCAACGAACGATTGCTAAAAATTTAAATTTAAACCAGTCTACGGTTTCTAGAGTATACCGAAAGTTTGTAGAGACAGGTTCTTATAAAAGGAAACACGGTACCGGCAGAACTCAATCAACCACCCGTCGTGACGACCGATGTTTTGTTTCAACTTCCCTACGAAATCGTTTCCTCACGTCAGTACTGTAAACATCAAAACAGAGCTGAATGAAGTGCGTGTAGTAAACGTGAGTGCACGAACAATAAGAAGGAGGCTTAAGGAAGCGGCAATCACCCCTTTTAGACCAGCAAATGGTCGAAAGCTGTCTGCAGATCACAGACAAGCTCGTTTAAGATTTGCGCGTGAACATCTTAATTAGACTGAAGAGCAATGGGCCTCCATATTGTTCACCGATGAGTGTAGGACATGTTTAAATGGTGCAGACGGTCGCAGAATAGTCTATAGTCGTCGTGGGGAGAGATATGCTCAAAGTTGCATTGATGAGCGTGTTCCTTTTGGATGCGGTTCGTGTATGGTGTGGGGTGGCATTTCGATGATCGGGCGAACGGAACTTGTGTTCATCGACATGGTTCGTCAAAACGGTAGCAGAGGTGGTTTGACGGCACAACGCTATATAAAAGAGGTTTTAGAAGCTCACGTGGGATTAATAGGTGAAAATTTACTCTAATGCAAGATAATGCCCGACCCCACGCCGCTGCACAAGTTCGACAATATTGCGAAGAGGTTGGGATACGTACTATGAATTGGTCAGCACGCAGCCCGGATACTAATCCCATTGAGCATATTTGGGACAGTTTAAAAAAAGCTGTATAAGCGAGAAATCCTGTGCCCACAACAGTTGCAGCATTAAGAACAGCGATTTCACAAGAATGGAACAATATTCCGCAAGACCGTTTAATAACCCTAATCAGATCTATGCGGAACCGATTACAATCTCTAATAACTTTCTTTTTATTGTAAAAACCAATTTTTACTAAACCAACCAAAACCAATATTTGTTACATTTATCGTTTCTATTCAAAAAAATTGCATGATCCTTTCCAGTATACAAACATAGACTTAAGGATATGATACTACGCTGTTATGAAGTTAACGGACCAAACTATAGGTTTCAATATAAATTTGTATAAAATGTTTGAATACTTGGTTAAAATGTTTATTTCAAAGGCGTCTTAAACATTGATGCAGTTTATGAGTCCGTCAGTGTATATTGCCTGTGTAGGCAAAGGAGCTAGACACCCAACTGATGGTAGGTTGTAACCTGTTGTGACTTTGACAAGCTGCGATTGTTATATTTTCTAAACTCGTTGGAGGGATGTTATTGTGGAGTGCCATTATAAATTTTGTTTTGAAGTTGCAATTGTCTTTGGTGCTTCGACCATTCAGAAAGTGCAACGAGACTAACGTGGAGTCTCATATATGTTTTTCAAAGTTTTAGTCCAGCGGTATTTGAGATACACTAGAAAATCATCTTACATTTCTCCAACAGTTAGAGCTTCGGGTTGCTAATCGTTCAAAATGTATCCAGATTATCGTTCCAGCGTTTCGTCGGCCTCCGGCGAAGGCGTGTCTCTGGTGTCCGCGTGGTTGTTTTAAAATGCCCACTTTTGATTATACATTCTGCAGACATGCCCCGACCAGTCCCACTTTAACCTTGCCGCCTTGGTGCTGAGTGTTCAAAATGAATGTACGTATTGTTAGTATGTAAGGTGTAGCATTACCTGTAGTGGTATGCGGCGGCCTCGAGATCCTTGTGCGTACCGAGCCCGTAGTAGTGGTAGTCGCCGAGCTTGACGCGCGCGGCGCCGCAGCCCTGCGCCGCGCCGCGCGCCCACAGCTGCAGCGCGCGCGCCCAGCGCTCGCGCTCGCCGAACATGCGCACCTCGCCTGCGACACACAACCGCCGTGCTCTATATCTATTCTATACTATACTAACATTTCGCAGTGTACCCCATCAATTTTAAACGTAATTAACCGCAATGATTAAACCATCATGCATATTGCATAATCAATAATAGACAGAATCGAAATCACACCCTTTCGTGACTCGAAAAAGACCAGGAGTCGGTCTTGCTTGTCATAAAACATGACAGTCAACAAAATGAGATAATGTTCTGACGTCTCATTTATTTTTACAATAATAATAATATTCTATCACATACACATAAACACCATCTAGCCAAAACTAAGCAGAGCTTGTACTATAGGTACTAGACAATGGATAAACATACATACATATACCTTTAATATTTTGTAAATACATACATATTATACATAGAAACACCCAGACCAAGACGAACATCCATGTCCTTGCATACAAATGTTTGACTTGTGCGGGAATCGAACCCGCGACCTCAGGCGTGGCAGTCAGTTACACTTACCACTACGCCATCGAGGATTACCTCTCTAGATTGTGCAGATCAGAAATCATTGCTTAAATTAAAACTTTGCTGCCGAATGTAGTTATTGATTAATAAAGTATATAAGGTAAATGTAAAAGTCACAGCCGAAAGGGAAGACCACGGCAACCATTCTCTGGACAATTAGATATATTCTGAAAAAGGCCAGGTTAAAGGTACCTTAAGCCGACGAAATTGCAAGAAGAATGTAATGAGTGTAAGTATTAAAGCAAGAAAAGAATGCCAGAGAGTATACAGACAATAATCAATCACAAATTAAATGATCATGATCAAATTGTAATAATGTTTTTAGTAAAGCATTTGACTTTACATAATATTGTCTTATGTTTACGCGAATGTTATACATTAAAATTAAACACTTTATACGGATTTTATCGCGTTGTTTATTTTACTTTAAACACTGGTATTTCATAATTTTGAAAACTCTAACACTACTATTATTGAAATTTTACTACTATTTAATCTATATATTTTCTAATTAAAACAATTTATATTTGAGTTTACACTTTGCCCCGACGTTTCGGTTGCTTTACAGTTTATGTTGGGTTAACATAAAATGCTACTATTGTAAGTACCTAAAGTGTACATAAAAAATGTAAGATATAAAAAATACGAAATAAGCTACAAAAATTCATAAAGTAATCTTTAGGTATGTCCTAAATCTAATGGAATGCCACAGGGTTCTGTACTGGACCTGTTGCAGATTGTACTTCATTGCGCGGACAGCGAATGAATATTATGAATTCAAATATTTCCATTAGTAAATAGTACTGAATAAAAAAGATCTAATTCATATTTTCATTTATTAAAATTAATATTAACCATATCTTATATTTTAATTTTTTATGGGGCTAAAACACATTACCAGCTTCATCATAATCTTCACAAAAACGCCGCAAAAATGAGGAAATATTATTAACTTTGGATGGATTTTTTATATCAAACTTCTCCTATGTTAAATGATAAAATGCTCAATGTATTCTAAATCTTTTGACTATAAGTATGTAGTTACATAATTTATAAATCAATAAATTGGTTTGCTGATTTTCGATGAATTCACGGAGTATGCATATACACAAGTCTAATGCAGAACTCCCCTGTTATGCAAATGATGAAAATTACGACTTTAAAATTGACATGGCAGCTGATTCAGTTGATAAGATGTACTCACCGTTGTCTAGCAGGAAGGCGGCGTTAGTCTGCGCGAGCTCGTACCCCCTCTCGGCGAGCGACAGGTACTGCAGCAGCGCCGAGTCGGAGTCCCGCGCGCGCCACGCCGCGTGCGCCAACATGAGCCGCGAGCCCCACTCGCCGCGCTCGCACACGTTTTTGAATAGCTACAACAATTAGTGAGAAGCTAATGGTAGGTAATCGACAACAACTCCCACCCGCCAGCTGTTGAGTAGGAGCGACGCCCTCTGTTGTGCCCGGGCGTCGTCCAGGAGTCGTCGCCCGCAGACACAGCATCTCTGCATTAGACACTGCTGGGTAGGTCGTTGATGTAGTTTCAGTTCCAGCGACCCACCCACCATACAAAGCAACGAGCTGGCACACCGTGGTGGTTTTAGTCGGTAGGCCCAAAGTCTCGGGAGAGCCCGACATAACCCTCTCGCCTCCCCTTGTATGGGTATGCATAAGGAGCATTACCACAAGTAAAAAAAAAGTAATCGACAATAATAAATAATATTTTGTTTATATTTACGATAATACATGTATTTAAAAAAAGAATATCTATTGATGAGTATAACTTTTATAAGAAAATGAACCGAGCGAAAATGCGCAGTGGTTTAAAGGGTCGCCTTGCCATTGCCAATGTGCCAAGTGTTGTGAGATCGATCCCGACACAGAAAAAATTGTGTGATTGACAAATAGTTGATCCAAGTCTCTCTGTTCCTTGTGTCCGTCGTTTGAATGTTTGTAAAATCCCCCACGACACAGTAATTATTTCTAATGCGGACTGTAGCGACACTGCTAATGCTTTAGTTACGTATAGTAAGGCGCAAGTATGCAGAAGCGCCGCGCGGCAGTCGTCTCTCCGCAACCACTCACTTAGGTCGTAGCTCAGTATGTATTTATATTAGTTATAACTGGTACCAGTGAATATACATAATATATCCATACAATATATCATCAAGTTATTTTATTTAACCGCCCACAAGAACACTTTTCATTTACCCCCCTACAGCCTACAGAATGTTGTCATAAAATAAAGTTTTGAAAGGGGGCAATTTTCTCTTTTTCGCAAATAAGCCTGATAATGCTATTAACCACTAAGACGTCAATGCATTATTACGTCAGAGAATAGGGATCCATTAGAGAGCGCTACTGCTGACGCTGGTGAAATCATCCTGGGTATGGAATATTATATTCCATACAGTGATGTCACGAGCGGCGGCAGGAAAAGGCCCTGGTTCGGTCGTGAATGCGCTGATGCTGTTGACGCAAACAGAAAGCGTACGGCGCTTGGACTAGGGCTCGCGCTCTCCATGACTCTAACGTGCATCGCCTGAAGGCAGTGTTCAGCCAAGCCACAAAGGTCTGCAAGAGGGCATAGCGGATGCCCAGCGCGTCGCACGGTTCGGCCAGGAACTCATGGCGCATCCTACGGGCAGTCGTAGCTATTGGCGCCTAGCCAAAGCCGTGCAGTACAATTTCTGCCAGACCTCGCTGCCCCCTCTGAGATATCCGAATGGATCACTGGCTCATCGGCCGCAGGAGAAAGCAGATCTGCTTGCAAACGTTCAACCGATGCCATGGGGCCAAACAGGCTGAGGTTGAGGGCAAAAGGCAGGATCTTGTCGTTGAAATTGACCAGACCTTGGACCGCATCTCTGAATGGGGTGCCAAGAACTTGGTCCAGCTCAACGCCAAGAAGACCCAGGCATGCGCGTTCTCAACAAAAAAGTCTCCGGTTCTTCCCCTCCCTTCTCTGAAGAACACTCCACTGGTGATACGTGACAGCCTCTCCATCTTAGGTATGGATCTTTGCCGCTTCGTTAATTCCAAAACCTACATCGAGAGCGTCATTAAGCAAGCTTCGCGAAAACTTGGAGTTCTGAACAGGGTGAGGCGGTTCTTCGCGCCTGGGCAGCTATTGTATAAGGCACAATTGCGCCCTTGCGTGGAGTACTGTTTTCACCTTTGGGATGGCTCTGCGCAGTACTTGCTGGACGCTCTCGACAACTTACAGCGGCGGGCTGTCTGTATATTCGGAGATCCAGAGGTCACGAGTTCACTGGAACCTGTGCAACTCCGTAGGGACATTGCCTCATTGGCATGTTTCTACAGAATATACCACGGGGAGTGCTCTGAAGAGTTGTTTTACCTTATCCCGCCCTCCCCTTTCCTATCCAGAACAACACGTGCTGGGCTCAAATGCCATCCTTACACGGTAGAGTCAACTAGAGTGCGTACCAACAAGTTTGGGTCCTCATACCTCTGCCGAACTATCAAGGCATGGAATTCTCTGCCAAGGCACGTGTTTCCTTCTTCCTTCAATCCTGGGTCCTTTAAGCGGGGCGTGAAAAAGCACCTTCTCAGGCCATCAACATCGCCTCGGCTGCTATGAGGACGGCGTGGAGGCTACTGCTCTTAGGCCACACAACTGTTTACCATCAGGCGGAGTGTGGTCATTTTGACGAGCAAAGCAAAAGAAAAAAGAAAACATCTCAATCAGAAATTAAAGATAGTTTCCAGAAACGTTGTTTGTTTACCTGTAATCTATTTAAAATGAACTGCACAAGAATAATATTTGTCGTATAGCAGCAGTCACATATTATAGTGTTACCTCGACAGCCGTGGTACAGGAGCGCAGCACTCCAAGACCCTGCGCGTGCATCTGTCCGAGATGATACAACGCCAACACATGGCCGGTCTGCGAAGCCAGTGAGAAGTACTTATTCGCTTGCTTGAAGTCTCGCCTTACCCCAATACCACCTGCACATTAAATCATGATGGTAAAGCTACATATAATGGGTGTAAGGAACAGCGCACCGAAAACTGAAATAGTAGATTTAGATCATTATTCTGAGATAAATATCATTTGAATTTTCTTCAGGAAAAATCACTTTTCCCTGCCATGTTTCATTTTTTAGTCTGTCAATCATAACATAATGCAAACCATTCATTTTATTATATAAAAACAAAAAGAAACCACATTTTACTAAAAAACAGCAATGTAATTTAAATCGTCGTGATTTAAACTAATCAGCTGTCTAAGCGCGCGGAGCGCAGTGTTCATTCCCCGCTCAGCTACGTTGTATTGGTAGCAATTCATCGCGTATCGCATAATAATGTTAATCAATATATTAATTCATCTTGCGTTTTTATGATTAATGGAAGTTTGCGTCGAGATAAGTTTCTAGAAAGAAGTATATTTAAGTGCTTATAGAAAGAAGTCTTGCTAAAGTTTTCAACACGCCGTCCCTTACACCCAGTATGTGTGTTAGAGATTTGTAAGGTTTCTTGTTAAGTGACGTATGGCCTACCTGTTAGTAATCGGTTACTGTAGCCTAAGGACGCTTGGAACACAAAACATAGAGGTACAAAAGACGGACTTAATACAACGTGAGGGAATAATGGCATTCATAAAAAAATAGGGACCCCAATACTACCGTTAGCTTTGTAAGCAAATCTAAGGTAGATAATTATCATTTTCACTATTTGATTATACGTCGTTAGTGTGTGCTAGGTTAACAAATAATTCATATTCAAAATCAAAATATTGTTAATTTAAATGACATATTTCTAATACAAGCTGTAAATCGGAATATATATATTTATTTTAGTTATTTTTTTGTTTTGAAATATAAATCGTGCATTCACCATACAAGAATTAACTTGCACCAATATCAATTATGCGATCATTAATTACATAGGAGTCCCCAAGAGGAAACAGGTTTATTAAAAATTGCGTTATCATCTTAGGTCGAGGTAGAGAAGGTTTAAACCCTTAAGTAATATTCTACTACAAGTTTATTTTTTGAAGAGCGCGCATGGAAACGACACGATTTTCTATCTTTTCGTTTTCTGATAGGTTTAAGAAGCTTCAATTATAACTTCGAAAGATTACATAATTGTATTACACTGTTGGAAATACTTTGTTTAAAATGTTGTAACGATAAACCAACATGATTTTATTGAAATGTAGAATAGCTCCTAGGTTAGGGTTGAAAATATGCTACTTTGAAAAAAACGCGGTTAAAGTCATAGCTAGCGATATATACTTACAAATAAATTATAGCGAACCGATGTTGAATGATAACTCACCAAAATACATAAATCCAAGATGTAGTTGTCCCTCCACCCAGCCCTGGTTGGCAGCCATTGTGAAGTACTTGAACGCTGCGTTCGTGTCCTTTGGTACTCCGCGACCCTTTACATAAAATAGCCCTTATCATACATTCATAGGTCTGGAACCCGTAAATCCCCGGGCAGTAGAGAATAAAGGGCAGTTTGAAGTGATATCACCTACACCTAGGATGGTGAAAACATCTCGTCGTTTTAGCTATAGACAATTAAATTTTGACACATTTATCATAGAATATGTGGCAAAAATTAACTGTCCATGAGTAAATCAATTGAACAACTGATATATTTTTAATTACTGTCGTATTCCGAATTCCGACGACCCTTTGGCGACCACTATTAAAACTGAGGTGTTGAAGAAATAAGGACTAACCTGTAAATACATAACGCCAAGACCACTCTGACCGACAGGATTATTTAGTTCTGCCGCTTTCCTGAAGAATTTTAGTGCAGTGTCGTTATCAGCCTTGATACCATCGCCTCCCTCCAGGTAGATCTTACCCAGGAAGGCATTCGCGACAGCATTGCCGGTCTTGGCTGCTTGTTGGAAGTAGTGGAGGGCTTTGTTGATGTCCAGGGTTACGCCACGGCCGCCTTGGAAGTGCAACTGGCCTAAGCCCACCTGTGATGAAAAGATATCTATATATTAATACGTGGAGCAAAAACTTTGTACCCCTTTTTACGATCATTGCGCGGACGGAGTAGTATGAAATTCGGCACAGTTAAAATTTATACGGAGAAGGAGGGGCGAATCCTAATATTTTTATATAATATGCATTAGAAATGCATTAAATTAATAAAAAAACACTACACACCTATGCATTTGACAAACACAGTCGAATCGCGTTCATAGTATTTCGGCATTGTTCGGCTGATGTCGTAGAATTCTTCGTAACTATGATTATATATTTACATATGTGGAGTAGGTGACTAAATGAAATGTGATTATAAAGGTATAGTTATAGACAATAAAAACGATTAAACTTAAAATTTAAATCTAATATGGGCGAATTTCGACCACTTGGCGACCGCTAGTTTTATGAATTATACTAATTAGATTCTTGAGTAGTTACTTGGTAACGTACCGCCAGAAATTTTAAGTACTCTGAAACACTAAGACTCCTCGTAACAGAAGTCACGACTTTGTTAAATGGTTTAATTCCTTTTAGGAAGCGGGCATAAAAGTTGCAGCAATCGTCCGTTGAATCGCCGCTATAACATAAGATTTCCTTCTTATACTGCCATTGGTGAAATAATACCATCACACAGAATATCGCAACCAACGAAGCTGGTATTGGATTCCTGCATTATGTAGCTTCATGCTGTCAACAGGAGACCAGTAATCGTAGTTACTTGTGTAGCTACTCCACACAGACAAAGAAGTTACGATAAATGTCAAGAGATGACGCTGTACAATCCTGAATCGTGCAAGCGAAGTTCACACAGCGAGTTACTATATATATAATTATACTAGCTAACCCGCGCAACGTGCGTCGTCTGCTTCACATAAGAGAATTTGCCCCTTTTTTACATTTTTAATTTATGCTCTGCTCCTATTGGTCGTAGCATGATGTTATATAGCATATAGCCTTCCTCGATAAATGGGCTATCCAACACCAAAATAATTTTTCAATTCGAACCAGTAATTCCTGAGATTAGCGCGTTCGATAAATTAACCTACAGAGCCATCATCTATTAACAATTTATCGAACTAACCAATAAATACACACGACTATCTTTTAAGTTGGACCAAATTACAGATAGTTACGAAGTTTGATCAAAATCGGTTCAGTAGTTTCAGAGTTTATCCCGAACATACATCGTGACACGAGATTTTTATATGTATAAGATAAACAACAGTGATGTACTAAATAGTAAAAAAGAACGCAGTTATCGAGACCCACCGGCTCGTCGACGGCTAGCTGGGCCTCTCCCAACGGAGACTCACGCAGCTAGCCAGCCTTAAGGGCGAGCGAACCAAATGACCGGCCTAGTATAGGCTGCGATAAATGCTACCCAGTACTACTAGGTTCTCCACCTCGTCACACGAGAGAAGTTAAGATCGTTGAGCCGAAGCCCGCCAAGCACGATCATCCAGAGAAGTCGGTAGATCCTCTCTTTGTGATGGATAGACATCACCCCACGCTCCTCTAAACTCGTGTTAGTAAAACAGCGCCTTCATTTTGCAACTGTCGCTAACGCATTACTGGCAATTACTACCGTCAACGTCTAAAATTATGTTAACCAGACAGCAGTGTGAATCTTTATACCCCAGGAGTTAAAAAAGAATCGTTTGCCTTTCTATCAGCCTGGACAGGACATAGCTGAACCGATCATAACGAAACTTCATACAATAGAAATCTACACAACTGCATTCAAAATTTGCAATAAACCTTATTTTAAAGTAAGATATAATACATCGTTAAGATTATATGATTCGTAAGCATGTTTGCCACCGTCAACCTTAGTAACACTTGACTCAAGAGAAAGTTACTACCCTAGGCATAAGTAAAAGGTATTGTATGGACATACCTGCGCCTGCACGTCGCCCTTCTCGGCGAGCAGCTGGTAGTACTCGATGAGGTCGGTGTCGAGCGCGCCGCCGCCGCCGCCCTCCGCCTCGTCGATGAGCCGCGTGCGCTGGATGGCGGGCCCGCCGCTGAACGTCACCTGACTCGCCACTACACAACACATCATTGTATGGACATACCTGCGCCTGCACGTCGCCCTTCTCGGCGAGCAGCTGGTAGTACTCGATGAGGTCGGTGTCGAGCGCGCCGCCGCCGCCGCCCTCCGCCTCGTCGATGAGCCGCGTGCGCTGGATGGCGGGCCCGCCGCTGAACGTCACCTGACTCGCCACTACACAACACATCATTGTATGGACATACCTGCGCCTGCACGTCGCCCTTCTCGGCGAGCAGCTGGTAGTACTCGATGAGGTCGGTGTCGAGCGCGCCGCCGCCGCCGCCCTCCGCCTCGTCGATGAGCCGCGTGCGCTGGATGGCGGGCCCGCCGCTGAACGTCACCTGACTCGCCACTACACAACACATCATTGTATGGACATACCTGCGCCTGCACGTCGCCCTTCTCGGCGAGCAGCTGGTAGTACTCGATGAGGTCGGTGTCGAGCGCGCCGCCGCCGCCGCCCTCCGCCTCGTCGATGAGCCGCGTGCGCTGGATGGCGGGCCCGCCGCTGAACGTCACCTGACTCGCCACTACACAACACATCATTGTATGGACATACCTGCGCCTGCACGTCGCCCTTCTCGGCGAGCAGCTGGTAGTACTCGATGAGGTCGGTGTCGAGCGCGCCGCCGCCGCCGCCCTCCGCCTCGTCGATGAGCCGCGTGCGCTGGATGGCGGGCCCGCCGCTGAACGTCACCTGACTCGCCACTACACAACACATCATTGTATGGACATACCTGCGCCTGCACGTCGCCCTTCTCGGCGAGCAGCTGGTAGTACTCGATGAGGTCGGTGTCGAGCGCGCCGCCGCCGCCGCCCTCCGCCTCGTCGATGAGCCGCGTGCGCTGGATGGCGGGCCCGCCGCTGAACGTCACCTGACTCGCCACTACACAACACATCATTCGCTTTATATTAAATTTTTATAGTATTATATAATATTTATTATACAACATATTTGCCTCTCCAATCATTCGTAAGAATTTACCTGCTGGAACAATGTTACTCCAGCAAGAATCGTTTTTCTGTTTTTCCAAAACGAAAACACGCACAATTTTTTTTTGTGGCGCACTTTCACAGCAGTCTCAGCATTCGTATCAGTCTAAGAGGCACTTTCCTGCTGGGGTAACGTACTATCGACTTGAACGACGGTTGACCACTCCTAAGGTTAAAATCGCATAGCAGACCAACACTTGGTACGTACGTACCCGTGACACGCCCCTTTTTTTGTTTGAGTTCTTTTTACACTTTACATTTGTTTACTGATTCTAAGGCGATACAAACTCAACTGGTCAACTACGACCTTTTTGTTTGAGTTTTTTTACACTTTACATTTGTTTACTGATTCTAGATTCTTGGTTAACAAAATTAAGGGCAGAGTCACTTAAAGTCAACATGTGTAAGCGAAAATTTTCCTGAAATGTTCAACCATCGCTCAAGTCGATAGTACAACTTAAAAACTGGACATATTATTCATTACCTGACATATAACCCTATAATTTCTGTTCATATATTTACCTTTAGAAGCCACTTTCATGTAGAGGTCTATGGCCTTGTGACAGGAGCTGGGCACGGTGTTCCCGCTCCAGTAGCGGTACGCGAGCGCCATCTGTGCGTAGTCGCTGTCGCCCAGCGCGCCCAGTGTGTAATGCAGCAGGGCTTTGGCCTGCGAGACTGGGACTGCTATACCCGTGGCGTATAGGAATCCCATGCCCTGTAGAAATAGGAATTACATTGCACTCTCGTTATTATTTTTTTTTTCAATTCTTTCTATTTTCATTGCTACAGTAACTTAGATGTATTACATATGTAAACTCGCTAAACGTAATTGTTTAACGGCGGCGAAAGAGGTTAACAGAATATAGAGTTATAAAAAGGCAAGATTTGATTATTTTGTTTGATTGTAAAGATATAGCTCAATTGTATTTGACAAAAACCGATTTAAAAAAATCTTTCACCTTTAGAAAGCTCTATTACCATTGAATAACAAAGACTGTATTAACACGCTTTTATTAACTTGGTATGTATGTATGTATCTATGAATCTATGTAACGGAATCTTTAAACGTGATTGTCACCCTTTTCAAACCGACGGATTGATTTGAAACTTTGCACACTTATCGAGGACCTATGACTACACAAAAAATTAGAAAAAACAATCTATCGTTTAATAAAACTAAAAAACACGCTTTATTAAAAAAAAGTTGAATTATTAAATTATTTTCTACTTTTTTTAATAACGTGTGTATTTTAGTTTCTTAAACTATTATTTTTATTTTATTTAAGAAAAGTATTGTTGCTAATATAATCTAACCTAACCTATTTTTACGCGAGCGAAACCGCGAGCAAATCTAGTGTATTATAAAAATACCGGTTGGTTAATAGCCTATGTTAATTTAGAATAATGCACGCTTTAAATAAAGCAAGATTTTTTTAAATAAAAAAAAATAAAAAAAAAATAAAAATAGTTTATTATCAAAAAGGTTTACAAAGCTTAAAAATACCCGATGGCCCCACACTAGGTATAAACCTGTCCTGTGGGTACCCAATACGCTTATTACCTAATGACAATTTAACAATTGGCTCAATTGCCGACAAAGACTTAGTGACTAATTAACAATGACTTATGCTATATTAAAAGAAAACAAATTATTAAAAACTAAATTATATTAAGTTAAATACATAGAACTTTAATAAATATATAAATATAAATAATATAATACTAAATATAAAAGTTGGTTATTACATTAAGGGAACATTTTATAATAATATGTATGTATGGATGTATATCAAAGTGAAAAGCTTGTTGGAGCAGAGAGTTATACAATGCTAAGAAGGAGATTTTCCGTAGTGCCATATGAAATCGAGTTAAACAATTTAGTTATTTTTAGTTTAGCTTCTTTAACCGTACATGTCTTAATATCACATAAACTCGCTATCTTGTTATACAAGAAATGGTCCTTAAATGGTGTGAAGCGTCGAGCAAAGGCGGTTCTAATGGTAGGGACTGGGATTTTATATACACGACGCTTAAGTAAGTCAGGGTAGTCTTTCGAGTTTATGACGGCACGATGAGTCTTTAGAAAGCTTTGCAACAAGAACAATTGACGCACACTAAGTAAATTACTTTCCCTGTAAAGACTGTGTGTTGGATACCTGAAGGGCTTTTTAAGCATGGTTTTGAGCACTGATCTCTGAGCCCTTTCCACTTCAATTAACACAGTTTTTAAAGCATTGCCCCAACAGCCCAAGCAATATCCTATCACTGACTGTGTTAACGCAAAATAAACAACTTTTAAAATGTTTAGTGGAGCAGAGGAGCGAAGTATTCGCATAATGTTTGCCGTTTTGCGAATGCGAGAGGACAAAGAGTGAATATGGGCCCTAAAATCCAATTTAGAGTCAACAATCACTCCCAGATATTTTACAGTGTCAGCTTTTTTAATGTTGTCACAGCTGCAGGTCTGTTCATTGCTACAGGTGTGTAGCTTGAGACCGAGTGAGGTGGAAGGTGCCGAAGCGGCTGTTTTGTGAAAACAAACATAATTAGTTTTACTAACATTCAGTGTTAAGAGATTATGCTGAAGCCATTTAGAAATCTGCTTCATGCCTGACTCCGCATTTGCAAACGTCTCGGCCCAGGAGGAACCGTCAAATATGATCACTGTATCATCTGCATAACATACAACTTCCGCTTTAGTGCAATAGTGTATGTCATTTATGTACATGATGAACAGTGTAGGACCAAGTATGCTACCTTGCGGTACACCGAATTCGACATTATGTAGCTCGCTTTCAAGGCCACCAACTCTTACGCAATGTTTCCTGTCAGACAGGTAACTCTCAAACCATTTTAAGACCACACCGCGTATGCCAAATCTATTTTCTAACTTCCGGAGCAGGATTGGAATTGACACAGTATCGAAAGCTTTTGCTAAATCTAGAAACATGCCAAGACTGGGTCTATTATTGTCCAAGTTGTTTGGCTTTCACCTTCACACTCGCAAAATTCATATAGAATATTTATAATCTTTATATATATAAATCTGTGCGTGTGTTGGTAATTAAACTCCTCCTAAACAGCTGGACTTCGAGAATGGTTTAGATTTGTTTTATTTTTAATTTTTTTTTTTCGTGTGTAGATGACAACGTCTGTTGGGTCCGCTTATATTAGATAAAGGCTAAGATAAATATCTTTCTGCTCTGTTTGTCAACCGAATTTCTTTTTATTTCATTTTGTAACTATTGAGGAGCAACAGTATTAACAGACATAATCGCTTTATTTAGTGCCTGAATGTAACAATTTGGGGCGCCAGCACTCATACTCGTCGGGCCAAACGCAGTAGCAGTGATAGTACACTGACGCAGGTTTCTTGTAAGAGAGTTATTTCCTCGAGCGAGCTGGCTCATTCGTGCCCAATAATTGACAATGGTGTGAATCCATTATGTAAACTTGCCTCATTATAAGCAAAACATTAACAAATATTGGTTCTCCTTTAAGTAACTAATTAATAAAAACTTAATAATTGGCAATTCATTAACAGTGAAATCATCAATAATTTCACTGTTAATTATTTGCCAATTATTAAGTTTTTATTAATTAGTTACTTAAAGGTCACACATAACTTAAGCACAACATGAGGAAAAACTAGACCACAGAATTTTTATAACACATGAACTATATTTGATTTTAAATCTCACGTGGACGTATTCGCGTAGTAAAATATTAAAATAACTTACAGCATGAGCGTCAGCATTGCCTTCTGCAGCCAACACCTCGAAAATACTCTTGGCTTTTTCCAGATCCAGTTCGACTCCTTCCCCAAAGAGGTACGACCAGGCCAACTTGATCTTGGCGGGCACGTAGCCAGCGTCAGCCGCCTGTTTCACTTGCAGTATGGAGCCGCGAAGGTCGGGGGAACGGCGACTCAGCTTCGCCATTGCTATATCGTACAGGTCTCTTGCTGTTTGACAAAATGCTTTGTTAAAGACTGCTACTGTCTTGTAAGAACCCGTCTCCCCTGCCCCCAGCTGAGATGTTTTAGATTGTGCTAAATGCCAGGCTTAAGGTAGGATAATTTAATGCCCTAGTTTTCTGATAGGCTTAAAAAGGTGATTCGAGAAGTCTTGGGCTTGGTCTCTACCAAGCATATTAGCTGTTTTCGTCTGGCAATGGTTGACTACAACCAGCTTCGGTTATATACAGCTGTGACAAGATATGCCTAAAAGTCATAATGACAAGTTTAATTTCAAAGTATAGTAATGTAGCCAAATGTCAAGAACAGTACTAAGACTAGGAATGTTCCCAGGAATAGAAACAATTTCGTAATCGAACTATTGCAATAATACTTTGACTGAGTCATGTGTCGAAAGCAATATCTCACGATAAAGCCATAAGTGTAATTGCAAATTTAACCGCCGAACCACCAACACTTCTGTTGGATACAAGTTTTCTTTAGTTAGATCATTATAACTATTTAAAACGAGTAATAGTAGACTAGCAGAACTATACCTTCTTTTAGCTCTGGTGTCAATTCTGGTTCTTCCTGTTCAGGTAAAGGTGGTAATGTGTCTAAGAGCTCCTGCGGGTTCTCTTCCATTTTCTGTAATGCCAAGTTTCAGTGAATATTTAGGATTTATTTTTTCTAGTGCATATAGGCATTTATCAGTTGTACACAATTGCTTGCCTGACAATAAATAATAATAATAATAAATTAATGCGGTAATAAGAAATACATAATGTAGATATACCAATAGTCACCTTTTACCTTAACTCACAAATAATAATTACATTTATTTTCATATTAATAATTACTATTATTGATGTAATACTATCCCATCTTTCAAGTTTTATCTTATCTTAATATACAAAAACCATTAAGAGCCATTTCACAAAATTACGCAAGTGAAGTTTAGGTAAATACCGACTCGCCGAGTGATCGAGACAGTACGATGCGTCTAGGAGCGTCGTGGTATAGTGCGACCGCGTCTACACTTACGTTTTGACACTTTTATTAGTACCTATTGCTTGAATTGTATTAAACGTACTTTTGCATTATGTAAGTTTTCAAAACAAATAACGTATTTGTATTAATTATAGATAAATATATTTTTGTTTTTGTTAAAATGCCAACTCCCGCATTAGGACTAAATCCTGTGTCGCAGGGGACTTTACAAACATACAACTAACGGACACAATGAACACCCAGACTCGAAACAACAATTTATGAATCACACAAAGTGTTGTCTCGTGTGGGAATCGAACCCACAACACTCGGCGCAGTGTCAAGCGGCGAGGCGGCCGCCTAAACCACTACGCCAACCGTGCAGTCAGCGTCAATTTCTTGTTTGGCAGCATTTGTCATTGTTTCTACGGCAGAAGTCTTCCACATATTAGAAATAACATTGTGTTTTACTATACAGCCGAAAGGGCATTATCGGCAAATCCATTGTAATGAAAGTCAACAATTCGCCTACCTTCAACAATGTAATCCTTCTAAAACAAAAGAAACAAATATAAGTATAATTTCAATAACTTACAATTGGATAATATAAAAATAATTATGTGTAACATATTATGTTGTACATAATAATTTGACATTATACAATTGTAAAAATTAAAATTATAGTCACAATTGAATCAGGCTGTTCCTTTGATTTATCCAGTTTCATAGATTCGCCAAATTCAGTGCCTAAAATAAGAGATTCATTCTCAGATTCTCCAAATACAGAAGCTAAAGCAACGGGTTCTTAACATGTACTAAGTAGATTCACTAAATAACTTTTCACTTCTTGAAATAAAATATAGCTTACAGTTTCTTTTACCGAATCTAATTGCTTATAAAATGTACTCAACACGGCAACGCATGCAGAAGTACTTTGCTCCTCGTCACAATTTACTATCTCAGCGGGTAATTTAAGTGGCCGCTTTTCCTTTGAATATAAATCAAATAATTATATAAATTTTATATTATTTGAATGAACTATGACTGATGTACAATATAACTGTTACTTTTACATAAACTCACATTTTCTGTTACCGATTTTATTACAGCCTCTGAGCGAGTAATCTTCCATGTAAAATTAAAAATATCTTGACAAGCCACAGAAAAATATTCAGCAAAATCAATGCAGCCTAAGAAATATACAAAGTTATTTTATCTTTAGTGCAAAGCTCTTAGGGTGTAACTTTTGTTGTGGGATTTTGGAAAAGTCACGAAAATATAATCACCTGTTCTATATAAAATTCAACTATGACCCCGACAAAATGTATGAAACAACTGATAGGTATTTATTTCGCGATTTCAGCAAAGTCTTAGGACTAAAGTGGTACAGTTAAAGAAAATAACGTTGTATCATTTATACAGAGTGTTTTGTAGGTGATCGGACGAATTTTCATGTTAGATTATAGTTACATAGTAATAAAATCATAAAGCCTTAATTTTTGAAAATAATATATACCGAGCGCGCGCAGGAAACAGTTCAAATAACTAATTGAAAACAAAGCGCCTGCAAACCCGGGCAACAACTTGCTTTTGTATTGCTAGAGCGACCACGCGTTACGTAACTTGCCACGAAACGTAAATTTTTATGGTTTCGTAATAAACCACAAGAAACACTTATAGTTTCGCCATGTCCGTCCGTCCGTCTGTCCGTCCGCGGCTTAACGCGGAAACTATAAGCACTAGAGAGCTGACACATGGTTATACATTGTAACCACGCGGACAAAACTAGACGACAAAATTTTTTACAACATTGTATGGGTTATCGTTAGACAGGTATTTTAAATACACTAGTGTATAGGGTTTATTTTAACCGCTATTTATTTAGGGATCCGTTTGCGAAATATCTGTGTATATTCAATTCTTGCATTACTGACTGACTGACAGACAACGCATAGCCAAAACTATTGGGCGCAAGAAGCTGAAATTTGACATGTATGTTCCTTGGCGTGCACTAAGAAGGGATTTTCCGAAATTCTCATGGGATTGGGCAGAAATGGATAAATTAAAAAACATCCTCTAGTTCCATATAAAGAAGGAAAACCCATCATACGCAAAGTGTCCCTCCCCACTCTATCTTCTAAACTGCAGTATTTAGGTATGTATTAAACTATGCTAAATAGTGACATATATACCTAAATTTTTAATGTAAATTATAACGGCTCATTAGACTTTATTAATTAACGAGTAATAGACAACTAACTTAAACTTCTACTTGCAAACGATAAAATGCATATTGTGCTTGAGTCCTACCATCCTTAGGTCACTGGGTAAGGGGTACTACGGAACCCTAAATTGTGCGTGCGCGACATGCACTTGACCGGTTTTTTATCTTATTTATGAGTTTATATGTGTAATTTTATTTTTAATTTTATTTAATCAGGTAGTCAGGGACTGACGTTAGTCGAAATGCGTCCGATGACCATTAATATGTCTGTATAATTAAAATTAATAAACCCAAATTACCTAACTCGCTATTAATGCCTTCTTGATATTTTCAAAATTACGTTTCTTTTTTTAACACTTTGGTAACCAGAAGTTTTACGCCCCATTACTAAAACTAATAATAAGTAACAACAATAAAAATGAATAATAAATCACTAAACCATACTGCACGTTATAGTAAAACTACTAGTTATAATGATTTGACACAGAAAAATGACGGTTGCTTATATCAATATATTAGATCGATCAAGTTGTTGCATTCGTAGTATAATATTGCGTTCACGGCTCGAAAGCACGTAAATCGGGATGCGCAAAAAAGTGACACAGGTCCTGCTTCAATAGGCGCTCGCGCCGTACTGAGGAATACTCTCGCGCGCATAGTAATTTATCCTAATTTAGAGGGTTAGTAAATATTTTACTGTGACTAATTAAACGTACGGATTGTCAATACAACTATTGAACTAAATTTTTTGGTAAACAGAGCTTCTTTTGGTATATATAATATTACATTATTTATAATTTATTGAAACCAAAACGACGTGGTAAAACTGGGACAAAGCGTTAAAATTGCGCCAAGATCATCTTTTTTTTTACAATTAACTCACTAGTTAAATGGCTTTTCTAATAAACACAAATACAAGAAGGGTACAAGACCTGACATTAAATATTATTTTTGTAGTAAATATATAAAAGTTAGTGATAGATTTCAGGCTTCAAAGTTAGCTCTGCGCGGCTTTTCGTAAAAACTAGTAGCAGGGAATCGGTAAATACTAAACATACAAGATAGTATTTGTAAATATTATAAACAAAAATACTATATCAAGAGTTGATCTATTATTTACATGTGTTCAATGCCATCAATATATTATATCTAAGACTGTCAATTTAACGACTGAAATATTAGATTCTTGCCCAAAAATGTGAAATGGCTCTTAAGCAGCAATGTTAAATGGATTATTTAGGATGTGTGTTTCATGTGAACAAACAAAATTTTTGTATGTTTGTAGGGTGCTTGTGTGCCATGCAACCCATCTGCGCAAATAACCAACTTGATAAACACATAACTGTTCAAGCACCATTAGATTCTTCACTGAGATAGTAGTAGTCACATATAGATTGAAAATATTTATGGCTTTACCTCAAGTTCACTGTCAGAATGATCTGCAGACTTGGTAGGGTCATGCATCCAGGCTGTCTCTGTATGCCGCAGGAGGCTCTTCTTCAGCAATTTTAGAGTGTACTCCATCTGGTCTAGGTGGCTGTCTGTAATATAACAATATTCCCAAAATTATAAACTTTTTAACTTGTGTCCTTGGTGCTCAAAAGTAATTAAAACATTGGGAAAAGTGGGTATAAACAAATGTTTGTCTGTTTGCTTGTAATGTATGTCTGTCTATAGTGTGCGTTCGCGCAGCGGAATGTTGTTGAATTTAAAGATTTTAATTATGCAGATATTTAGTGTATGATGTCGTATAATTGGGTATGGTAAAAAAAAAATTGTGCACGCGGCCATTGTGGAGAAATTCACCAAAAACTGATTCCGCTGGGCGAACATTGTCCTGGCGGAACATTTTTTAATCCATAGACTTTAGAAGAAAAGAGATGTGTCCAAAAATCTGTGTGTATTTGTGTGTAATTGTGTATGTATGAATAAAATTAGTGCATGCATAAACTTCGGAGAAATTCAAGTTTCCGCTACGCGAACGTTTGGCCATTAGCTAGTTTTCATATAAAGCGCTTACATAGAGAGCTGTAGATTTTTACATACGTTGTTTTAAATTTGTTTATATTTGTTTAAAAAACAGATTTAGAAAAAATCGTAGGGCTTAAAAGATAAAAATATAAACGTAAAATACGCTTATTAGGTCTTAGTTCTTAAAGTATGCACTTTGGGGTCTAGATTTTCACGTTTATACAAACCTTGTAAGTGTCTGCAACATGTTGCCAAGTATCAATGATGTTCCGTTAGTAATTAAAGAGTTATAAGACAATTTACCATGAATAGATCACTGTTTACAAAGCAGTCAAATATCACGACGTTCTAAAGGAATTGCATGGTAAAATGTATGCCAATAATTAGTTTATTCATTCAACTATTCACATGCAAAATTTCATGTCATTAAATTCAGTAATTAAAGAAAAACAATTATAATACTGACGAAGCATCGAAAACCTACATAACCCGACCAAGTTCGGATAGCTACAAAAAAGCGGCCGTACAATATATTTAGGTAACATCCCAAAATTTACAGTATAATACCGGTATTGAATTGGTATAGGTGATAAGACAATTGTTGTTGCTACTAATTTATAAGCACTTATTTAATGTTGATCAAATCTAAACAACTGAATAGTTATGTGATGTGATTTTAATTTTTATTGAAGCTCGAAATATTATACTTACCCTTATATTCATAATCGTTTATTACCTATTTTAGTTAAAACACATTTAAGTCTATTGCTGTCGTTGCAAGCGTTTGTTAACGTTATTATAATTACATAATTAAGTATTATATGTAATTAAAAATATTTTTGTACACGGATATTTAAATAGAGAAGTACTTGTTAGTTGAAGATTTATTTTTATCGTAGATAGTGGCGTTATTATTAAAAAAATATTTTTCATTCAAGAAATGCAATTGTTTTATTTTTCCTAACGCTTGTGTACGCAACTGTACCATATTAATAAATACTATATTGGAAGGTTAAGAACGTTTCTTAGATATATGGCACGGCCGCTTTTTTGTAGCTATCCGAACTTGGTCGGGTTATGTAGGTTTTCGATGCTTCGTCAGTATTATAATTGTTTTTCTTTAATTACTGAATTTAATGACATGAAATTTTGCATGTGAATAGTTGAATGAATAAACTAATTATTGGCATACATTTTACCATGCAATTCCTTTAGAACGTCGTGATATTTGACTGCTTTGTAAACAGTGATCTATTCATGGTAAATTGTCCTATAACTCTTTAATTATTAACGGAACATCATTGATACTTGGCAACATGTTGCAGACACTTACAAGGTTTGTATAAATGTGAAAATCTAGACCCCAAAGTGCATACTTTAAGAACTAAGACCTAATAAGCGTATTTTACGTTTATATTTTATCTTTTAAGCTCTACGATTTTTTCTAAATCTGTTTTTTAAACAAATATAAACAAATTTAAAACAACGTATGTAACAATCTACAGCTCTCTATGTAAGCGCTTTATATGAAAACTAGCTAATGGCCAAACGTTCGCGTAGCGGAAACTTGAATTTCTCCGAAGTTTATGCATGCACTAATTTTATTCATACATACACAATTACACACAAATACACACTAATTTTTGGACACATCTCTTTTCTTCTAAAGTCTATGGATTAAAAAAAGTTTCGCCAGGACAACGTTTGCCCAGCGGAATCAGTTTTTGGTGAATTTCTCCACAATGGCTGCGTGCACAATTTTTTTTTACCATACACAATTATACGACGTCATACACTAAATATCTGCATAATTAAAATCTGTAAATTCAACAACATTCCGCTGCGTGAACGCACACCTGTCTATACTGTTCATCTGATTATGATAGTGTTTTGGAATGTTGTTAACATACCTGCATAATATTAATTTTAAAGAAATATTTATTAATAAATGAATTATCTAGATAGCTTTGATATTCATTAAATTGTTTAGCAGTAAGAAAATTATTTACTTCTGCATCCACTATATTACTCTTTGATGTCTTAGAATACCAGACATAATTAAAATCGATTGTATCTGGCCACAGGTGTGCTACTGCGACTCAATAGGTTAATAAAGGAAGTAAAGATTTTTCTATAACAATCTGTTCAAACTTCAAACTTATTTATTTGTGTGATTTTGTGTAAAATAGTTCTTAAGCTATTACAATATTAAAGCTATTATATACAATAATTAAATACAGTCAATTGTATCAGTGTCATCCCATTGCACAATAAGTGCTAATTATCCTTCATTATCAGTTCATTATTGACATTCATTTTTAAGTACTTAGATAATGTCACACAAAAATGTTAAACAAATGAATATTTTAGCATAAATACATTTATTTATTTTATTTTACATAACTTATCAGTAAATATAAAATAGCAACCTTCCAAAATATTACAAACAAGTACTAGATAATATTATTTAGAACTTGATCTGCTGTAAAGGAACTAGGTATAGACATATAATATTGTTGTGTATAGACTTCAAGGTTCTATGTATTGATTGTATTATATTCAAGACAAACAGTACAAATCATTAGCCAACAAATGAATAATTAAAATCCTAACTAATACTATAAATGCAAATGTGAGTTTGTCTATTTGTACTTTCACACCTTAACTACACAAGTAAGTGACTTAGTTATTAACAAAAGTATGCTTATCAAAGATTAGAAGTTTTACCAAAAAAATTATATTATGATATAATTTCTCCATGAAGTCTTGGCATGCCAGAGATAATTAAAAACCTATTGTGTCTTGCCACCAGAGTGCCGCTGCAACTCAATTGAGTGTACAATATGAGTTAAATTACTATAGTTTAAGATATACAAAAGTTGATACTTGAAAATATCAAGTATCAACTTTTATATATAAGTTATTTATTAACTATAAACATGCATCAAATATGAAGCTTATATCAGGAGAGGAGAAGTTTATATCTGAGCAGCGGGCAATATTGTTTTCATCTTAAAACCCTAACTGTCAGTAAAGTATATAAATAGGTCTTGACAAACAAATCTTACCTAAAATAAAACAGTAATGATATTTTACCTTTGTTAGTGTCCTCATCCTTAGGCATATCCTTTGAGTGTCTCAGAGCATCTGCATACTCCTGTAAGGTGACTATTTCCTTGCTCATAGCCTCTGTCAGCTCATTGATATAATCGGCTTCTGGATTATTCGGCTTGGTTTCCAATTTCTCGTTCGCCAAATCTTCATCTTCAGTTTTCTCATTTTTCTTACGCCCATCGGGACCAAGTAGCTCAGCTGAGGTTAATATAACGCACAAACACAAAACATACACCTCTAGACGGCTCATTTCTTCAATTTTCAACTTGCATTGGACCGAATTAAATGACTTACGTGTCCCTAAACAGACACTATTTTCAATGCCTAGTGATGTTTATTTACTGACAGGTAGCGAACGGTTTATTACCGCTAGTAAATGTACACGTGTACTGCGCTGTTACAACTTATTTTATTTCTATAATTAAATAATTTCAACTCATTATTTTCTTCGAAATTTGCGTTTAGACCTGAACCTGTCAAAACACATCTGACATTATTATTCGTGTTTTATAGTGATGTTAATGAATCAGCACTAACATGCCGTCAATAGTAAATTTTCCTGCAGATAACATTAGATAGCGATGGGCGTTAAATCAACGAACTAGTTGAATCAACCGTAGATCTGCTGTCAATGTATCAACGTTAACTGTTTATGAATTAACTAGTTGAATTTATCAACGACATTAATGAATTTAACTCGATACTTACGTTGAAAATAACATCATACATTGCAAGCGACAATCGAATTTGAGGTCTAAGTTACGTAGGCAAGAGTTATTTTTGAAATACATATTTTTTTAAAGAAAACGATGACGAATTTAGTCAGTCCTAAGCCTGAAGAAAAATATGAAGGGAATTTCATCTAAGTACAAGCATCAATCAGACGTTATTCATTAATAAATTTAATCAAATTGTTTATAAATAAACAATAAAATATCAGGTCAAATAAAAAACGTTCAATTAATTAACGGTTTACGTTACAAGTTGACATTAGTAGCACGTTAACTCGTTGACAAATTTAACTAGTTGATCGACGAACGTAATTCAACGTTAACGTTACGTTAACGAAATAACCGTCAACGACCCATCGCTAACATTAGATAAATTCAGTATTAAATCTACATCTGTGATTTAAAGTGCCATTAGAAAGGTTATACGGTCTCTACTTCCAGCTAAAAAATTTGGTGGAAGAGTGACTTTATCTTATTTTCTCTCCCAATTATTTCATCCTGCTTTCATAACTGACTATATGGCGTAAACGCTCGTATGTACACACAGCGACACATCAACCTAGACTGTTTCGACTTTGAACTATTAGAAGTTGAGCTGCGAATCGTCCGAGAGAGTGCGTTATATTTTAGTTACGCTTTATCCGTCCCATTACATAGACACCTCTATGATTTGTCCCTTTCCGACAATTCTCTTTTTTGTATGTAGCGTAGTTATGCGTATATAGGGTGTCTAACTTGATGTGTAGCCGTGTGTACAAGTAGCTACTTTTCCTCTTTTCAACTGTTGCCATGCTCGACAAGGCTCGTAATTGTTACCAAACCTATAACTAAAATAAACGTTCTAAAATTGTTAAAAACATTAATATTGTATAATCTTATGGAGTGCAATAAGATTTGAAATTAAAAATATATTATAAACGAATTAAAGTAGGATATGATAACGCATAAAATAACTATTTATATTTGCACTGTGTGAAATATATTGTTCAGTATTAGAATGATGGTTCGATTCAACTACTTAAAATCACTTAATGAATATTTATGTATATTTCTACTTAACAGCTGTCATACAAACATACTACTTCAAAATTGCTTGTGATTGGTATGATGATACACCCTTAAATGATGGGTGATTAAAGTGAAATAGATCATTATCATTACACAATGGAACGAGAACAATAATCTCAGATAACTTATGAGCCACTTTAAAGTCAGGCGCATCTCAACCTAATGCCACCGCTACAGTAAGATAGACGATATAATGGGGCGACAGGCCCCAAATTATATTTATAAATCATTCGTTTGACTTGAGAACTCCTTAGTTAGATTTTATAGAACGTTATCAACAATCATATATTATGTGTGCTAAACAATATTTAATTTTCTTTGATGATTTATAGTTTTCGATAAAATATGTAAAACACACAGACACATAAGAATTATTTCTAACAAATTTTAGCCTGAATTGGTGATTGTTAAATAACTAGAGTATTTTTGTACATTTCTTGCCAAGGCAGGGTGACCGGTATTTGGCGCAAATACAAAATACACATTTCGAGTTCGTTCTGACCTTCTGAGTTAATATCTTTTTGTTTTAATGTTTTATAACAATATTCAATTGAAATTGCTTATGATAGCCATCACTAATCGTACAGAAATATTGTATGGTGGCTGGAGCTGAGCACAATACGCCGCTTGGAACATCTCTGACCATAGATAGTAGTACGCCAAATAACAAGTATTCTATTTGCTTAAGACTGTCCATCAACTATCGAAACCTTTGCCAAGTACCGGTTGCAACTGGATGAAAAAGCTCTGTGGATTGTGAATAGTGAACCCAGGTTGGGTTACGTAGACGAAGCAGTGTCCGGCCTACTTAGTGCGCCTACCAAATATATTGTAGTATAGTAACTATGACAATGGAAATATACGGCAATATGGCTGTCTAGCAACGGAGAGCCTCATTTCAGTGTCGTACGCCTGCCTACATCTTAATAATTATGGCTAGAAACAAGTTAGTAAAGTCATTTTTTATGCGGCAACGTTACGCGTATATTGGTGCAGTATAGGTACGGGATGCAGGGCTTCACGTAGAAGATGCCTCGCGACGAAACTAAAGACTTATAATAAGAAGTCTGTAGTCTGTAGTCAAACCCGCAATTTGTAACTTCATTTGTCCCCTGGTGAAAACAGCTGCTCACTAGCTCTTTTATCACCTTCTCATATAATCAAAGTTTAGGGTAAAAATAAACCCAGTCGATTACCGAGAATGACAAAAATAGAGACCACGAGAACTTTTTTGGAATTACCCATTGCATTTGTTTGGCTGTATCAATGACAAATAGCTTACCAACTTGTTTAGATTGGCTGAAACTTCTAAAGTGCTTACGAGCAGTTTATAACCCTATGTAATATGACTAGTGCGGTTGTTCTGCAAGCTGGGCTTGCAAATAGTATGAATTGAAAATGTAAACTATAGAATAAGTTTAATGCTTGCTGGTAAACGCAAAATGTCAAAATCAGATGGCAATTTGTCAGTGTCAAATTGAAAAATAACACTGAAGTTTCGTAATGTCGTTGACAGCGATTGCCGAAATTTTTCGTCGCAGATTTTAATTTTCATGGAGACACAGATATAAACTGCGACACGGTTGAAAAGATTTTCATTTGTGGGACGAGTGCATTCGTTTTATATTCTATTACTTTTATTGTTATTGTTTTATAACCTAAAATGCTTCGGCTACCGGTTAAAAGGGGAAGAATCCTGCGATATCCTGGGTTAAGGTTAAATTCGTCAAGCACTTCTATTAGAAGCACTTTTATAGAATATTTTGTTGAGAACCATGGACATAAGCAAGTTAAATCTAGTTCCGTAGTACCTCTGTATGACCCTACAGTGCCTTTTGTGAATGCTGGAATGAACCAGGTATGAATTTAACTTTTAGATGTAGCACTTAGTATTCAAAAACACACATAAATTGGTTTTGGATTTTATCAAATGAAATTTGTACTTCGTTCTTACAATCAACCTACCCTGGTTTTGTCTTTATTTACAATTGATATACTTGTATAAATATGTTTATGCTGTTGATTTATTATTACTATTGACATTAATAATATAAAGACTTGTTGATGATGGTTTGCTAGGTTATTAAATCAATATCTTATCTATTGGGACAACAATACCAAATGCAAAAATAAATTATAACAATAATTTTGTATATAAATAAACATTATAAATAATCCATTGAATTCACATCTTATTAAGTTGCCTATCTACCTACTTCTGATGATTATTCTTGCTTATTTTGATGATTCAGTATTTTTACACAATATAATGGCCATCATATCACTCAAGAAGATTTTTTTACATGTATGTACCAACCAAAATAATTCCTTGTAATAATAAGCAATCATATTCAAGGGTAAAGGCCATCAATTGTTGTAATTGCAAAATTGTCACACAATTATGCAAATATTTGTACTTGGACTCATTTAAACAACAATTACCAAGCTTTTCCACAGATTTATTCTTCATAAATGAGTTATTAGTTAATAATGAGTAATTAGTTTAATTTATCATAGACTAATATAGTATTTTAATTTTTCACATTACAGTTCAAAGGAGTATTTCTGGGCAAAGTAGCAGCTCCATTTGCCCGAGTGGTGAATTCCCAAAAGTGTGTAAGGGTAGGGGGCAAGCATAATGACCTAGATGTGGTTGGCACTGATGGACATCACCACACTTTCTTTGAAATGCTTGGCTCTTGGTCATTTGGGGATTATTATAAGGTAATTTTAACCATTTATTGTTCTGATTTGTCTTTTATCTAATTGACTTTAATTATACATATATATAACTATACAAAATTATACAAACAATTACAGAAAACAGCATTTCTCTTTGTATTCTTAAAGGGATTAGTAGGGATATCTTAAATAATAAGGTATGGTGTTTCATCAATACAAAAGGAGGATCCTCCAAGTAGAACTAGTGATTGTGACTGGCGACAACAATTACAGTCAAGAATTTGTATAAAATGGGATAGGCAAATATTCATATACCTTAGTACAATTGGTATAACACTGAGCTGTAATTATGGCATCTTTTTGTTGCTAAAATACATAATAAATAAAAACAAATTGGTTGTTCCTCAACTGCATCATAATTATGTCTTGTAAAATTGGAGATAAGCATCCTACCATAAAACATACATTATTTTAGATTCCATACTGTTAGATATACCAACCAAAAATTATTTTGCTTGATCTAGGATATCAAAAACCTTTGCTGTTTCTCTCCAATCACTTGAGTTTTAATTCATAGCATTGTAATTACAGAAAGAAGCTTGTAAGATGGCATGGGACCTACTCCTGGGGCCGTACAGACTGAAACCTGAGAACCTGATGGTTACTTACTTCCAAGGATGTGCTGCAATAGGCCTGACAGAAGATAGAGAGACTAGAGACATTTGGAAGTCTATTGGGTTTGTACACACACATTTTTATAGGTTGATCAGCAAATGTAGATATAGCCATTGATAATAATTAGTTACTTTTAATAGAAAAGAACTAGAAAACTACTCCTCCAATAAGTATAATTTCTGCTGATGGCCACAAATATCACAGTCTTAGAATTAGATACTATTTATGAGTGAGAGTACTTTATATGCAACATTGTAAAATTAAACTACTTTAAATAGTGTTGTTATTGTGTGGGCTCCACAGGCTGAGCATTGGCTGGTTGGGAGATAAAAAAATCTAATTTACAAAGATTGTTCCACAGGTGAATCAACAATATGCATTTTAAAAATAATACCTAACACAACATTTGTTTTTTCCAGGGTCCCAGACAGTAGACTAAAGGCTCTAGGAGCTAAGGATAACTTCTGGGAGATGGGCGCATGTGGACCCTGTGGTCCCTGCACAGAGATCCACTTTGTCCAACCTGATGGTACCCTGACAGAAATATGGAACCTTGTCTTCATAAAATATAACAGGTGAACTAAAAACGTATACTAGCTTTTTGATGCAAAATGATCTGTTTATTTCGTCTTTACTGCTAAACAACAGTACTGATATTGATGAAATTTTATATGAGGGTAGATTGAAATTAATTTAACTTAAAATGCGTTGCTTATATTAAAAACACTATTAATACATAATTTTCAAACTATTAAAACTAACTACTGTTAAACTTAACTACTCTTTCAAGCTATTTAAATTAATATTGAAATTTAAATTAACATTGAATGTTCTACTGATGTCTGATTGCTTTCTTTGCAGAGAAGACAATGGCAAAGTGAAGGGTTTGCGTCGCGCTAATGTGGACACCGGCATGGGACTGGAGCGTATGGCCACCATACTGCAGGGTGTACCGTCCAACTATGACACAGATCTGTTCCAGCCCATCATCAAGGCTATTGAGCAGGTATGGTAGCTATTATCAATATCATTTTTAGCTATCAAAATGTCTTTATTATAACATATAACAGTATTTCTGGCCTTAAGAGAATAAGAGAATTTGTGTGTTGTTGACAACTTTATTCTATACATTTAGAGGGAATGTCAAACACTGTGATGAAAATAAAATGTCAGATTTCGCATTTGCAATATAATTTTGGTGACATTCGTTTTTGTATGTATACCATTTATTTCCACATCCATAATAATGTTCTTACTACTCCGTGAACCAATCAATATCTCGCAAGAGTTTAACAACATTAGAAAACATAAATTCTGATCAATGCTATGATATAGCACAGCACCTTCTGAAAGGATTCTGTAAACCCTACATAAGACAGGTATATAATACAAGTTTAATTGACTGTGACTGTGTGTATCTTCTGTGGAGAAACTTCTCTAGTAAGGTTACGCCAGATTTGTATGATGATTCCTCTGTAACCTTTCAAATACTCTTCTTTATTTTAAAATATGTTTTATAGTAGTCTCGATTAGCTAACCCATTGTGTTGTCCAGAACAGTGTCGGCGTACTTCCTTATGGCGGCAGCTACGCGCCCGACGCGAGTCTGGACCAGGCGTACCGACGACTTGCCGACCACGCGCGAATGATCAGCGTCTGTCTGGCGGACGGAGTATTCCCTGCATCCAAGTTAGTTGTTATTTATTTGAGATCATCTAATAAGAGAGATTGTATTTACTCAAAGAAGCTTGAAAACAGAGAGAAGGAACACCTCTAGACTACAGAAGATTGCAGCCAAATACTCTTTACTCCTGGTATCTCCTTTTGTCGAGCTTAATATTGAATTATTTTATTATTGTTTATTATTTATCTGAGATCAGTCAAGAATACCAGCCTGATTGAAGAACTACCTCTGGGCTATAGAAGATTAAGAGGAAGAAGGAGAGGGGTAGTTTTTAGAGCTCTTATTGAAGAAGTTGACACCTTAAAAGCTACCTGAAGCAAATTTAAAATTAATTTTTAGTTCCTATGTAATAGGGCGTGAGTTCCAGACGTCGAGCTGCTACTAAGAATTACTAAACAGAAAAATCCAATAATCCTTTGTCCGATTCAGGAATCGCATCCTCAATTGCATTTATAACCGCGACGCCATCGAGTTATGAGTTTTTAAAATTGGCTCGATATATTATACATACGTTGGAAGAGTTATATGCCCAGCAGTGGACAGCGATAAGCTGGTCTATAGACTGATTTAGCCAGAAAGTGAGAGACTGAAGATTTAAGTAAATATAAACCTTTCCAGAATCCACATTTCATTGGCTATGTTATAATTAACTGTTTTAAAAGATTACACTAACACTGTTCTTTAAGAGAGTAGTGTCAAAGAGCACAAAAATGTTCACTCGGTTCAGTTTACGAAACCATACTTTCTTAGAGCTATAGAATTATTACTTATAACTGTACGTGTACCAAAAGGTTATTTGACTGCGACCTATTGTAGGATAAGCAGCATTGTTGTAATCTAGGTCTCGTTTTAGTAGGTAATGGTGTGGACACGAAGTGCATACTGCGATAGCGGATCAAGCAAGCCGCGTTTGCATCGCTTTTCTTCGACCAAACGGAGCTAGCGCTGAGGCGTACGCATGGTGGTTGCTTCACGCCATCCAAGCCAATAATTTGCAGTTTAAATCCAAAAACACGCCATAACAAACGGCAAAACGTCAAACGTATAACATTTGCCGTATAAACTTTTGCAGTTTTTCTTTTGCCAACTATTCTTTCTACAAGCCACACCACTTTATAAATATATCTTCCTCTATAACAATATTTATCTTTCCAGCTTAAACTTAAAACAAATAATGCGAAAGTCCTTCAAGATATCCGCTGACGTATTTAAAAACACTCAACTGCTGCCAGTACTATACAACCATGTCACCGAAACCCTTGGAGATACATACCCTGAGCTGGTCTCCGCGGAGAAAGAAGCCAAAATGATCATTGAGCATGAACAGCAGGCTTATGCCAAGATGAAGGCTGGGCTTGATAAGAAGTGGAAGGAACTGGTGAAGACATACCCTGAAGTGGAACCACTTAGTGATGTGGAACTGGCCAGCTTTACTTTAGGATATATGGAGTTTAAAGAGGTGAGAGTAATTTATATTGTATGGTTAGTGAAGCGGGCTGGAGATCGTCTCGCCGCTGTTGCCGTTCTGAGTTCTAACAACAGTTTTTGTAATATAAGTATGAAAAGTAGAAAATTGAAATATACACTCGCGAGCAACCAAATCGACTCAATCCTTCACTGCGCACACCTACACCAATATCACAAAAACTACACGTGGTATTTATGATGACAGTACATATGTCATCGGAAAGCTTAAGATGTCAGCTTTAATTTGGTGTCATTATTATTTATATCCAATCATTATTTTTCAATTAACAATGTCTGAACGTAAGTGTGAGAAAAAAGGGAAATTTAGGAAAAAGGGCAGAGTCGGACAACAAAAAAATTTGGCAATACATAAAAAAAAATTAGTTTAATACTTGGTATTACCCCCCTTAGCTCTAATTACAGCTCTTGACTAAGAACTCCCAGTTTTGGAAAACTTTTTATGGGTCACACAATTTTTTTCCAGTTATTATACCACCCGTTCCGCATTCACATGTATGTAAAACAATATTTTTTTTTATATCCATCCATGGAAACAATAAAATCAACTCTCTTTACAGACGATGGCCAAACAAAAATCAAACGTAATACCAGGAGAGCTAGTCTTCAAATTGTATGACACTCACGGCTTCCAAGAAGACATCATCCAACGGATTGCAGACCTATACAACATGAAGATAGACAAACAAGCCTTTTGGCAACTCCTCGCCAAACACAAGACTAGGCACAAGACAGCTTACAAAGAACAATCTCAGAACAAAGCGGTTCTATTCACAGAAGCTATCAAAGAACTACAAAAGAATGGATACAAATCAACGAACGATAGCCCAAAATATGACTACACTCTCAAAGACGGCAACGTCGAATTCAAGACATTAAAAACAAAAATAATAGCCATTCTAAACGAAGACTTGACCTGGATTGATGTTCTAGATCCATGCGAAAATAGACTTTATTACATAGTAACAAAAGACACAAATTTCTATTGCGAGGAAGGTGGACAAATGGCTGATGATGGCATGATATATATTAAAGATAATGTGGCGTTTCAAGTGGATAGTGTGTTTAAAATCCAAGATTTCGTCTTCCATAAAGGGTACTTCGGTATAGGTGGGGGGAATAAGCGTTATATTCACTGTGGTGATAATGTGGACTTAGAAGTGAATGAAGATAGAAGGTTAAGACTTATGAGGAACCATACTGGTGTTCATTTGCTGAATGCAGCGATGAGGAAAGTGCTACCGAATAGTGTTGTGTGTCCAATTGGTTCCCGCGTCAGTGAGAATGGCTTGAGTTTGAATTTGTCGGTTTATGGTGAGAAGTTGTCGCCAAAGAAGGTGTTGGATGCGCAGAATCTTATTAGGTAAGTTTATTTATATTGCTATACTAGCTGCGCCCCGCGGTTTCACCCGTGTAAATCCCGATGCCAAGGGAACATTGGGATAAAAAGTAGCCTATGAGTTAATCTAGGTTTCCAGCTATGTACATACAAAGTTTCATCGCAATCGGTTCAGTAGTTTTTGCGTGAAAAAGTAACAAACATCCATCCATCCACATTTATAATATTAGTTTGATTCATACGCTGACAAACAAATGTACGGGCGTACATATTGTCAACCCGTTATTGTTGCCGATAGATAATATATAACTTGTCAATATGGCTCTCATTAAACATAGACCCTGGGAATTGGAAAGCCTGTTAAAACTAACAGCGCAAAATCCAGTGGTCCATGTCGATTGGTCTAATAGCACACAGCACATAACAGCTTTGAAAATACTTCTCAATCTATACTAAATTATAATATAGTTCTTCCACAAGAATCCTATGCGAAAACGCAACGTAAGCTTCTTTAGTTAAAATCTTATGTAATGTGAAGGTACAGACAGCTACACATCAAGTTAGACACCCTATATACGCATAACTACGCTACATACAAAATAGAGAATTGTCGGAAAGGGACAGTGCATAGTGGTGTCGATGTAATGGTAAGGATAGAGCGTAACAAAAATATAACGCACTGTCTCGCACGATTCGCAGCGTTCAACTTTTAATAGTTTAAAGTCCATACAGTCTAGGTTAATGTGTCGCTGTGTATACTACCTAAAAATACCAAGCGTTTTATGTGAAAACTCAACTTGAACTGAGGATCTCACTATTCAATACCTCTCAAAAGGCTTGAGCGCGGTTTCTCTATGCTAGCATAGTGACATGTCTGCAGTTAACATCTTGGGCACCATGGCCACAAGCTTGAAACTTGATTTATTTAGATTTGGTGTATTTTATTGTGCATAGTTGTAATTTAAAATAAGAATTATATAATCTTAATAACTTTTAAACTTTCGCGTTGCGCGATATATCTTAAGTTAAAAATTAAGATTGTGCCGAGCAAAATGTGCCAAACAGGCGGTCACAGTTAAGTTGATAAAATCAACACTTTTTGTTTAATACATATATAAAATATACATTTACCATAACAATGAATGTGTTTACAATTACTCCGTGTAAAAAAGTTTAAAATAAATAATAATCTCGTCTACAAAATTACGTAAATTTCTCTCGTGTTACGTGATTTTTAGATTATAACAGTAGAAATCTATCCTATTTTACAGCTTAAACGAAACATAAATAGTTATATTACAATTTGTCCGTTCCAAATATTTAAGTTATTGGTTGACAATAAAGATACATATTTATCAAAAAAACTTCAAATCCTTCATACAATTTTACTATGGCGGCCGCGCGCCGATTTGAATATCGAGCTCTGTCATTTAGTCCAACCGCGTTTTACTCTCGGCGCAGTCTAAGCTTTTCTGTAACTTCTTACTATAATGTAGCATGTTGGCTTGTTTCTATTCAGGAGGAAAAGCTAGCACTTATTACACTACGGATAACGAATCTTACTAATATTAGTAGGTATGTGAAAGTTTGTGAGGATGTATGGACGTTTGTTACTCTTTTAACGCAAGAACTACGGAACGGATATTGATGAAACTTTACAGTATTCCTTTTTATACATCAGAATAACATATAGGCTACTAAAAATCTAGCTTAACATAAATCTACATTAACGTCAGCGAAGCCGCGGTCAATATCTAGTGTTTATTGTATATTATATGTGTTTAGGGAAGCTATACGTCGTGACGCGCCCGTGGAGACGCGCGTGGTGGACAGCTGCGCGCTGGCGCGGGAGCCCGACGTGCTGACGGTACCCGGGGAGACATACCCGGAGGTGGGGCTGCGACTCGTCACCGCGCATCCGCCATTACTCTCCAGGTAACTACACGATATTTTAATCTATTGAGTGGCAGTGGCCTCGGCTGCCAGACACAATAGGTCTTTAATTATGTCTGGCACGACCAATTTATAAAGACTCTGTCATTAATGATGAGAGCATTTCGTATTACTCCAGAAACTTCAAGGACGTAATTACACGTCTCGGCGTTCTTTTTGCCTGATTTGGCTTAATTAAATAGACCTTAGGAACTCTCGAGATTGGTATATTGAAGTTTGCCAGCAATATTTTGATTATAGAGGCAAGTGTAAACTTCAGTATCTTGCATGGACGAAGGATCTCCTATAAGTACCACTCTAGGCTTACGTTTAAAGGGCTCGTCAATTTTATCTTATCTTGTGTGGGGGCCAGTCAGTACAGACTGGCGACACTTCGACCCAGTGGGATCTTTTGTGTCGACTGCCCCAATAACGACTGCCATAGATGTTCATGGCAGCCGGGACCGACGGCTTAACGTGCTCTCCGAGGCACGAAGCAGGCGATAATTGTCAATCAATACGCACATAATTTCGAAAAGTTATATAACTTCCGAAAGTCAGAGGTGCGCGACGTGGGTTCGAACCCGAGACCCTCTGCATTGCAGTCTGTTGGTCTCCCCACTGAGCTATCGCTGCTCTCCATGTCATCTTTAGTATCAGTACTGATAATTATACCGCCGTCTCTCGTCTTTCGTAGCCCCCGAACGTGTAGATTCATTTATTCAGGACGGACTATCTTCTGGACAATAGATTTTGTCTCCTCACTCGACTTTGATTTATCGCTGGGATAGATCGCCACGGAACTAAAATTTGACGGCTGTATAAAAGTATTGGTACCAGTCTTCACCATGTCTGCGAAAGAAAAGCCTGTGGTAGGTTTTGTAGATTCTTCTACAGTCTACTTCAAGTCCTGAAGTCGCCGTGATAAATCAAGCTGGTCTTCTAGGGTTTTTCATAGAGGAATATGCATGTACGGCTTTCATTTTGAGTAATTGGTATTCTACTGCCAGCTGCGAAGTGCCGTGTCCAACTTTACGACATAAAGTGTTGATCCTTAATTTTTGCTCAGTGTTCATTTTGTCCTCTGATACAATAGAACACACTTCATTTAGGCACTTTTCAATGGACGTCATCCATGACTGAATTTCAGGCGTTGTTATTATTTCAAGGTCATCTTCTTGACTTGAGGCTTCAGGTCTCGGTGAAGGCACAGGTGCCTTTTCAGCCATAGGAGGTGGCGTGCGAGCGGTCCTGCTACTTCTACTAAAGGGACTGCCCTCCATGTTATTAATTACTTTATCTTCATATAATAAACATTTTCACTAATAAATTGCACATATTTATTGTACGAAAGCGTAAATATGACACAGTTTGCGCCGGTTATCGCTAAAACTAGTTCACAATTTATAACTTATTAATTAATTTTTTACTTAATAATTGGTCAACGCGTCTGCTCTCAATGAAGACTGTAGACAGAGTTGAATAGAAGTCTATTATCAACCAGAAAAAGAAATTCTGTATCGCGCGAGGGATTCTAAGAACACTCAGATTTGGCACAAATATTTGCGGAAACTAAACTGCATCACCAGGCGATGGCAGAGATGAGCAGGCCACTGCGCTAGCCATGTTGGTCTTGCCTTTAATCTATCATTATTATTTCAATATTTGTAATATATGTCATCGTGGAATAGCAGACTACTCAGAGTTTAACACCCAGTATCGGCAAGGCTAAACGACAACGTGTCAACATTGTTCTCAAGTCAAGTGATAAGTCGTTGCTAATAATTTAGCCAGCCAATCATAGCAGTTGACATGCGTTTGACTAAACAATATTATGAGTTAAAATGCGGTGCGGAGACCGCATGTGAGTGGACTAAACCCTCTTAGTCAGAATGGGTCACCATGTCTGGAGTGTGACAGTGATATGAGTGTCCAAAGTGATGTTGTTACAGAGAGCTATGCTGCGGCACGCACGTGCCCTCTACCGGCGTCATGGAGGAGTTCTGCGTGACGTCAGTGAAAGGTGCCGGCTCCAACACTCCCACTATACACGCGCTCACCGGAGATGACGCTAAAGAGGTCTGTACTGTACTTTATTTTTCGATATGTTGCTTTTTTATACAAATCTACTTCTTTTTATTTGTGCTTTTCCTGCTACCGTAATTGTTTTTAAATTAATTGACAATTGCAAGAAATGAGGGCATATTAATAGTAAACCTTTTGAGAAAGCCAATTGAGAAAGAATAGTTGATTCACTCAATCAAAAATAGATAATTCCTAAATCCTTTTTTGCAAATCATTGAGGAACTATTAATTTTAACTAGTTTTTATTGAATTATTTTATAGAAAATTATAACCGGATTCTAAATGGCTTATCAACGAAGTGACAAAATCAAAACTTATGTCAAGAGATTTGATTGACTGCTACTAATTTAATCGGCTATCAACTAACTAAGGAACTAAATAGTTTACATATGTTTAACTGTCTGTTAACAAATATTAGCGATGCCATACCTCATATGAACTATAACACTTAGTTTTAAAAGTAAGAAACAATAGAAGGAATAATCTTTGTTTTAGGCGCGCGAACTCTTCTGTCTAGCCCAAAAGCTAGAACATGTAATTGAGCTAGTAGACCCGGAGAGAAGAAAAGAAGAAGTGTCAGAGATTAAGAGGAAGTTATCGCAGTTGTGCGGGAGCAGTGGCGCCCCCTACGGCGAGTACGCGGAGTGCTTAAAGCTGTTAGACACCTTCCAGAAGAAGGAGGTCGGCAGTCACGAGATGGCGTTACAGTGAGTGGTATCTTTTATACTCTTGATAATAAATGCACCAGTGAACCATTTAAGCCAAGCTTATATTTCTTTGACACAGCGGATAGAATAACAAGGACGTATGGTTAAAAAAATCGGAACGTTAACGACTTTTCTGGCAGGTAGTCGGTACACGTTTATATTGGGGGTATCGTACACACAGCGACACATCAACTTACTGTTTGGACTTTGATCTATTAGAAGGTAAACGCTGCGAATCGTGCGAGAGAGTGCGTTATATTTTTGTTATTTTGTCTCATTCACGCTGAACGGGACGCGACGCTCTATCCTTTACACCTTTACCATTAATTACATCGACACCACTATCATATGCACAGTCCCTTTCCAACAATTCTCTATTTTGTATGTAGCGTAGAACTTGATGTGTACCTAGTCGTATGTACGTTGCCAATCATGGGAAAAGTAATTAAGGATAAGACGAAAGGAAAGAAATTAGTGGAGGGAGATAGTGAACGAGACTCTTACTGACTGGAAAAAAAGCATTAACAGAGTTATTACTATTACGTCAGATTCTTTTAAGAGGGTGTATAGCCTGTTTGGGTTGGCGACTATATCAATTAAACTGCATCATTCGTACCAAAACAGCGGGCTCTACCATTTTTCAAGTGTGGCGCTCTTTAGCAAACAATGTATCTGTGGCTACGTTGGTGTCACTTAAGAACCTGCAAGTTAGTGGAACTTAAGGACTCCAAGGCCCGGTTTCTTTATTCAAAAAACGAGTATAAATGAATAATTTGATAATATGCAGCGTGATATTGAGAGATGCCATAGTGTATTAACTAAATCTGTTTCAGAGGTAATTAGGTCTTTATATAATACGTATTATATAAATACCTAGCTACCTAAAATAAAGCTAAATAAAATTGGCTTATGTTTAACTTATCACCAGATATAGTAAAATATAACAGTCAAAAATAGTAAATGATCACCAAAATTAAAACCGCAATATATTTAAAGATATCAAAATAAGTCTATTATTGGGTGGGTTTAAGAAGGAACCTAACATAACCTAACCCTTCCGAGACGGAATGCAGTGATTTGAGACGTATAGCTACTCGTTATGATATTTTAGTTAGCATATTTTGCTGCGCGATTTAGTATTTTTGGTGGTCATTATATTTAATCCCAATAAAATTATGCAAAGTTAGCAATTATATAGGTATACGGTGGCTATGATGTAGTGAAATAGTCATATTGTAACAAAGCTCCAAAAATAAAATTTAAAAATTGGAACCGGGCCTAAGAAGCTTTACTTGTAGCTGAATAGTGTCATCATTCACATTGTCATGACCAAGTTAATAAAAAAAAACAATAATGCCCCGTTTCAAGAGTGCGATCGCTACCCCATTACTATAGCTGGCTTGATTAGTGGCGGTAGGATGTGACGTCACGGCTGTTTGACTGGCTGGCTGGCTATCGTCGCAGTGGCGATGTGTTACAAGTTATAAATACAATTATAAAATAAACAAGAATGAATGGTTTGTAACGTCATCTACCTTATAAAAATAATTCTCAATGAACCAATCATTAAGTACTTTTTAAAATTTCCCATTTGGCAATTCTCTAAAAAAATAATAATAACATTATATATTCAGACGATATCCTATATGTGTCGTACAGTACGATAGCGGAGGCGGAGGTCCGCGACGCGGTGTCGGCGGCGCAGCAGGCGGGTCGTCGGTTCGCAGTTCACTTCTTGCGCTGCTCCTACCTCATGCAGAGCACCGGCGTGCAGAGGGTGCTGGCGCTCACGCACCACGTGCCCATGCTCGTGCTGGGCTGTGCTGGAGGGGTTATCATAGCTGGAGCTTCTGTGCCACAGGTATGTGATGATAAGGTCCTTCAGATCGAATTTGTGTCGTGGCTGCCAATCTTTATCCTGGCCAGACGGCCAGGATAAAGATAGGCAGCCTTGTACTCTATAATATCTACTGCATAGACATGCAGGAGATATTATAGAGTACAAGTCTGTGCTAAAACACGAGTGCTCTCTCTGTTTCTTCAATCTTATAGACGGCAACCCACCCACCACATGGAATATTGGCAAGGCATACGATTCCGCATCTAAATGTTTTCGGAATACCAAATATTCATTGAAATTAAACTACTATATACGGATTTTATCGCGTTGTTTATTTATCACCGTCTTACAAAATTTTGAATATATTACACTACTACTACTATTGATTTTATTTTACTAATTTATAAATATTAAATTATGTTCGGGTACTTTGAAATAACTACACTGGAACATTGAGACAACTACCATCTTAGTCTCCCCGTGACCATGGCTGCTGAAAAGCAACCGAAACGTCGGGAAAAGTGTAAACCAAAAATTAATAGATTTAATAGTTTAAATAATTTTATTAGCTTATAAATTAGTAAAATAAAATCAATAGTAGTAGTAGTGTAATATTTTCAATATTTTGTAAGACAGTGATAAATAAACAACGCGATAAAATCCGTATATAGTAGTTTAATTTCAATGAATAACATTCGCGTAAACAGAAGACAATATTATGTAAATCAGTACGGACTGGAAACAGCAACAAAAATACGCCGGTTAGAAGATCTACAAACTAAGCGCGCAAGATATGTAACATCTTTAAATTTCTTGAAGAGATGTCGTGATCACAGTCTCATTCCTACGTGTGTCAAGATATCAACCAAGAAAGACATACGAGGAAGCGCTAAGATCTTAAAACAGGCAAGTCAAAAGTTATTAATACAAGTTATCAGAGAACATCGCGCTGACTTACGCAGCATAAATAGGAATGTTGAGATTTTGTCTAACGAAATACAGAGATTAATAACTCCATTTGATTTTAAACAATGCATCAATGCTATAAATCACAGAGAAAGATCAAAATATAATGCGTGTAAAACAAACAAAATTCAAAAATATGAAAAATTAATATCAAAATCAAATGCCAACAGCAAGAAACGAAACGTCAATGCACGGACCAATGACACGCCGCCGTCATCTCAAAGACAAGCTGTTATTAATCTGTCAAAACAAACTTTAGACAAAACAACCGAAAAAGTATTGAGTAGAGGTTTAAATTATGCAATAACACCGGCTAGGATACCGTATGAGGCTATTATTTGCAACGTCGAGGACTGCCTAGTCAAGAATAACATAAGAAAGGAAGATTTGGAGGCTATACGTCAGGACATTGCATCGGTCTTGCGTCGAAGTAAAGTGCCCAGACCGAATCTTCCCAAAAATGAATTCGTCGCATTGAAGAACTTGCGGGCTAGGCCAGATATTACAGTACTCCGTGCAGATAAAGGAAACGCTACGGTCATAATGGATACGTCAGATTATAAACATAAAATTGAAAATTTACTTTCGGATGAAACAACATATAAACAGGTTAAACCAAACCCTACAAACAAAATATTGAACAAAACCAAAGACATCATACATAAATACTCCGAAAGACTAGATCTAGACGTTAAACAATTAATACCAGCTTGCGTAAAACCTCCAAAGCTGTATGGGTTACCAAAAATACACAAGGAAAACGCTTCTCTACGTCCTATTGTGAGTCAGATCGACACACCAACTTACAGATTGGCTCAGCACGTAGCGAAGATACTCTCACCACTCAGAGGCAACTCGAGAGCACATGTAAAGGATTCATACCATTTTGTGAGTGAGATTAAACACGTATGTCTCACTAACAATGAAATAATGTTTAGTTTTGATGTACAGTCATTATTTACATGCATACCTGTACATGACTGTATTGAAATAACTAAAAGGAAGCTAATAGAGTACAATATGCCTGAGGAATATGCGGAACTACTTAAGCATTGCTTAACAACTGGCTATCTGTTGTGGGACAATAAATTCTACATACAATTGAAATTAAACTACTATATACGGATTTTATCGCGTTGTTTATTTAGCACTACAGGGTGGTACATATGGTCAGGGTTATTCTATATCACCAGTAGAATGCGTGGTTAAAAGGAATCACACGATTTCAAAATCACCCTGTATATTACAACATTTTGAAAATATTACACTACTACTACTATTGATTTTATTTTACTAATTTATAAGCTAATAAAATTATTTAAACTATTAAATCTATTTATTTTTGGTTTACACTTTCCACAACGTTTCGGTTGCTCTCCAGCAGCCAGTCCCCGTGACCATGGCTATGATTTATCTATTTTTAAGCTATACTGCCTTATGTAAGGGGTGTCACTGACAAGATTGGCTACATCTTGAAGCGAGCTTCAATCAACACATACTTCAAGCCGCCAACGAAGATAAGTCAATGTTTACCATCCGTCAAGTGCCAATTACTTTTACAAGATGCAGGGGTCTATAAAATAGATTGTGACTGCGGACTCTCATACATTGGTCAAACCAAGAGAAGCATAGGCACCCGCATAAAAGAACACATAGCTGACATAAAACACAAATGCTTGTTGAAGTCTGCTGTGTGTGAACATGTACAACAGGGGACCAACCACTACCTGAGATTTGACAAACCACAGATTCTCGCTAAAGAACACCGATTCCTACCGAGGATGCTTCGCGAGGCTATTGAAATCAAAAAACATCCCAATTTCAATAGAGAAGATGGTTGGAATGTACCACCAGCTTGGGATCCAGTACTTCAAATAGTCAAACCCAAGAAGAAACAAACCACAGCTAGACTTCATGATACTTTGAGCTCATTCTGCGTAAATAGAAACACCAATAATTAAATTATGTTCGGGTACTTTGAAATAACTACACTGGAACATTGAGACAACTACCATCTTAGTCTCCCCGTGACCATGGCTGCTGGAGAGCAACCGAAACGTTGTGGAAAGTGTAAACCAAAAATAAATAGATTTAATAGTTTAAATAATTTTATTAGCTTATAAATTAGTAAAATAAAATCAATAGTAGTAGTAGTGTAATATTTTCAATATTTTGTAAGACAGTGATAAATAAACAATGCGATAACATCCGTATATAGTAGTTTAATTTCAATGAATAACATTCGCGTAAACAGAAGACAATATTATACCAGATATTATTAAAATCATAATTTCATTTTAAAAGTCAACTTGATAATGATTAGTAAATCGCATTCGATTTTGCTGACGATCTTTTGTTGTGCCATTAGAACCATACTAATGACTTGACTCTTAATATTTCTTTGCTCTCATTCGTTGTTCCTCGTGTACGTACGTACTCCAATTTTTAACTGTAGCTTGTGCTGTAAAAGCGTGATACTCGAGTTTATCTGACTGTGTACCCAATCAAAAATTTAATGTTTTGATTAATTCACGTTAAAATGGAAATAAATCGAAAAAATTCTATCAATAATGATATATCGCTACGACAAGAAGATGAACCTCGTGCTGGAGCTATCATTATCACTAACGCGTATAGGCCACATATGTATGATAACATCTAGGTACTACAGTAATGCCTGACTGACATATTGTTATTGCTGCCACATGGATTTAGAAGGATAATCCAGGCTTCGCTATCATTTCTATCTTTCTCACAACACAAGTACAATATCAACATATGCCAATGATATGTTGTACGTTGCGCAGGCGATGGTGTCAGAGACATTCTCAGCGTCCCGTTGGCTGGGCTGCATCCTGCCCGTGTTCAGCGCGGACGTGTTGCCGCCGCGACACGGACACTCGCCGCTCACGTACGCCGAGATGACTGCCACTAAGGTATATTACCTATATAAGTTAAGACAATATTTATTGGTCCAAAAAAGCATAGTTTACATGTCACTAATATAATTATATAATTTATGCTAAACTATAATTAAATTTATAAATATGTCAATAACTAATTGGAAAATGTTTGTAATGTCCTGTATAATTTACATTTGCTCCAAGATACAATATTATATAAAGGATATGTCTAACAGTGTTCACTTTTTTATAACCAGCACTAGAAGCACTCGAAAGAAAAAAACACATTTTGAAATTGGTTGCTGTATTTCTAATAGGTCTAGTCAGACATTTGATCAAATCAGCCTACGGACGGTTAAATATAAGTACTATTTAAAATCAATTTTAATATTCAGAAAGCTAAGTAAAAACTTATTTTAGAACTGCATTCGAGTGGGAATAGAATTAACGACCATTTTGATCAGAAGTCCGAGACTTGATCATTTTAACTTCAGTTCGGTAGATAGCGGTTCAAATTAATTTAATAAACTAATTTTGTGTTGCCACAGGTATCACTTATAAACTGCGAGCAGCTAGTCCAAGACGCGATGCGCGTGGCGATCAAATTCGCACAGTCACACACCAAGGAGCAGAGCACTGGGTGTTCGATGCCCAGCAACGACAGGCAACAAGAACTTAACTAACGCGTTTGCTCAACAAACTAAACGTAATGATCTATTTGTTATTAAACTACATTGAAGGAAATTGTGTATCAGAGTCAACTGAGAAGCAGGACTCGAACCCGCGACCTCGAGAAACTATGTCATTACTGAAATACTAAGATTTCTAGTTATGTATGCATCTACTACACGAGATGAATTTTATTTATTAACCATATAATTTAATTTATCTACTATCAATTCATTTAGCGATGGACATTCGAATTATATTTATTGCTCAAATGTGTTGACAGCACTATACAGATAGATATAAAGAAAGAAAGAAAAATGTTTTATTTGTAAGTACGCACGCTGCGTCCTTGACTATATTGTGTACAACTGCATTCGAATATCAATATGCAATTATACACACCACTACTATAGAAGATACGAGGAATATATACATACGAATATATAAATACAAAATCCCATTTCATAAAGACGTTCACACATAATCGTGTAATAGTCAAGGGAGCATTTCAATCGACACGGGATGGCATTGATGATCGATTAACATTATAATCAAATGAAAAAAAGAACGAGTATAAAGAAGAGAAATTAAAAAAGGAATCAAGCCGCAGTAACTAGAATCCTAGCTTGCCTGGTGGTATATAACTTCCTTATTATATATTATATAGAGTGAACAAAGATTCACTTTATGCGATATGGGGACGCCATATTGGCTTACGAGAGAGCGTTTTGACTTATAGTTGGTCTGCTCCCTTCTTATGTATTGCGATAATCGAATGGCAATAGCTTCGTACAAAAAGCCGGTTTTGGTTAACTTAGAAAGCGGATTCTTATGATGATGTATAAAACCTGACTTATTTACTCTTAGATAGACACAGCGTTATTTACTCTTAGATATAATATGTAGTACCGCCTAAACCTTGCAAAGAACTTCTTGGTAAGCATAAAATAGACTGTTATCATAGTCATGCGTAGATAATACTTTTCTTCCGATTCTAGTACACATTACAATCCTTGCAAATCTCGAGCGATAGTCAAGCTTATATAGGGGTATATTTTCATTATAATAGGCATGTAGACAAAAAAAATATTTTAGTCCGTCTTTAAGATTAGCAAAAAATAATGGACACGTATTTTTCTTTTGTCACACTAACTAATAATAACGAAGATACAACGGGTTTAAATTTCGTGTTACGTCACTTGTCGGTACAAATTTTATAGGACAGTGACGTCACAAGCCCTTACTCCCGAACTTTAATGCGTTATATCTTAGTAAATATTTCATGTTTTGTTAAAACAAAAAATAAGTGTCCAATATTTTTTGCTAATCTAAAAGATGGACTAATTCGAATCACTTATTTTTAACCCTGTCAACACGCCTATTGTGTAGCGAAAATGCCTGCACGAATGGCCCAATGCAACGGCACAAAAGTCATTAATAATTGTTCAGTTTGAAATGCTTTGTCTGTAGTTACAATGTCTGTAACATGCCCCTCGGCACTGGTTATGCGTTTTTTTAATAGCCCGTAGAATAACCTGTTGTCGCCTTCTCAAGAATATTTGTAAGTTGTTAAGTTTCTTGAGGTGCTTCCAAGTGGGGATTACTTTTACTGCAATATATTATAGCCGCCAATAAAAGTCATATTATATCTATATATCTTCTATGCTTATAAAGCTGAAGAGTTTCTTTGGTTGAACGCGCTAATCTCAGAAACTACTGGATCGAATTGAAAAAAAATTTGTGTTGGACAGCCCATTTATGTAAGGTGATAGCTATATAACATCACGCTCGTCGAATAGGAGCAGAGCATCGATGAAAAAGGTTGCAAAAACGGGCAAAATATCTAATGCGAAGCTGAGGAAGTCGCGCGGATCAGCTAGTTTGGCATATGGCTATCCAATAAATTATATTTGTAACGGCCGATGTTTTCAAATGTCGGGTTATAACCAAAAACCTTACAGCCACATATTAGATTAAAATATTCCTTATTTAAAAGCTCCTTTACATACTAGTCAAGCGCACTCGTTTCTGCAAGAACTGAAAATTATCAGTTATGTAAGACCTGCAACTAAAAGATTATAGATATAGTCCATTTTCCTTACTTGTCTTATATAGAAAACAAATATGGCGTAAGTACTAGGTAGAAAAAATACATAGAATTTATCTTTGCTTTTTTTTTCTTTTTGTCATCTATATTTATTAGAGAGGACTATAGTCTAAAAGCTGTAAGTAAATGATTTCATAATAAATTGTTTAACGGTTATGACAAGCAAGAAAAACGGATATTACATAAATATTGGATCAATATGATTTTTAAATGTTTAGTTTTGTCTTCGGTATTATTATATGACCGCCTTTCTAAAACGTGTGTTTAGAATATAGGGCTTTATTTAGAAAGCTTTAAACAATAAACATTTCGAATGAACGTAAAGTACCTAAATAATTTATTATGCTTGTAATAATATTTTGAATTAAATTCAAGATGTGTGTACAAGTCTTCCTGTAAATAGTAATAGTCTACCTCTATTTTTGTAATAAAATTGTATTTAAAATGAATTACGTTCTTTTTTTTCTACCCCTAAAGCCCCAAATTACAATCACAAGATAGCATGGATTGATTACGAGCAAGCGGACATATCAGTGGGTACATACACGAAATGAAGATGTAATACATAGCTACTAACTCCTTCCTTATATATCGGCTTTAGTCATTGTATATAATCCTATTAAAATATAGATATATTTTGTATAAAATTCTGTTTTGTTATATTTCGTATGGAGATTTCTAATTCACAATTATTATTGAACGGCATGTGTCGACATTATTACTATATTTATAGCCAATTGATTTAATTTACAACACTGTAAAATGCTTCGGTGAGATCCGACACGCGCCGTTCGGTAGAAGTCGTACTTTACAAAACTACGGGTGACGGCTAAAACTACTTAAAAATAAAACTACCCACAACACAGGAATGAATAATTTTATTATCAACATGTTAGAATAGCCACAAACTTACACGCTAAACACACAATGAAACTCGCGTCTATATTTTGTACAAATTTATTTATTTTTAATTAAGAACTATAATTAAATATTATTATTTACAGTTTGTTTGAGATCCCGTGGATCGTGTCACACGATACTGAAGGTTTGACTCCCGGTCGAGACACGTATATGCAACTATATCGGATGACATTTATCTTTCCCCTTTTTGGATTGATTTTTACTGATGCCTTTATGTCTGAGATAAGATATTAGAGAAGAAACTAAATTTCTTAAGTATGTACTGGCAACAGTGCCTCCAAAATATATAAAGAAATAAAAATTAATTAACATCTGGTTAGATCATTCCAGTATAAAAGTCGATATAATTAAATTAAAGCTATTCACTGTGTATATTGGTATTGCAAAAATATTAGAGAACACATAAACCTCTTCTTTTTATAAAGCCACCTAAAAGTTATACTTCATGTAATAAAATAGTCTTTGATAGTCTGGTCAACACGGAGTTACGAGTATACTACGTGACTGCACCGTATTGTAAATGAGTTCATATGACCAGAATTATGGCTATGCATAGCGGTTAAATTCCACCTCAATTGCCCGACTTTAGGACATAATTAAAAATTTATTATTTTACAGCTACTATCCATTTCATTAATTATGGCATGAAATTCATTGTTTTTTAATTAATCCTATAAAGATAAAGGCGCTATCCGAGAGTTACTATAAACAACAAAACAATTCCGTGCAGAAAAACAAAAATCCATTCCGAAGTACATTCTAGGTAAACCAACGACCAACAAAAGGTGACGTGTAGTTTGAAAACTCAGACACAATTTAAAAAAAGCATTTTGTCTGAACACTATCATCGACTGCACGGATCACATATTGGTTTAAATGGTCTATTGCCACTGCGCTTAGTGTGGTGTTCAAATGTTTGTAAAGTTCCCCGCGACACAGCAATTATAACAAGCGCGGAAGTTGTCACATAAATAAAAAAAGTCTCTTGAAAGTTAAACTCAATTGAGCCATAAAGTACATCAATTCAACCCGAGGGGAGAGACCTGGCAGCACTTAGCAGTTCCAGTGATGTGAGAGAGATATGTTGCAGTAGGCGTGTCTGGCGCGGGCGCCAAAGAGCACGGACTAGTGGTTGTCCATGTACTGCAGCTCGGAGACCAGCAGCACGGTGGTGGGCAGCGGCCGCGGCTGCGGGGACAGGATCGTCAGCATCTGCCGCTCCATGTCTACTGCCGTGCTGTGGGCATACAGAAGGTTGAATTATAAAGTGCATTGGGAAGGTTTGAAGATTACCTTTTGACTGCCACAGTCATATATACATGACAAAGCAACATGTGTCCAGCACGCCATGGTCACGACTACATGACAGACTTTGAAACTCTAATAAATCTTGTAAAAATGTATTGTATTTTTTATTTGTGTTGTTAATTATGTAGCTAGACTCATCCCAATTTATATTATGTGAACTGCTTACTATTGATTTCATCTATTTCAGTATAAGATCAAAAAACGATGTAGGTATTAGAAGATGGAATCGTAGCTTGACACCGAGAGCACGTTTTCGCTTTTTAGACATGGCGGTCAGAGGGTAGAAGGGATCGCAATAATAATGTATAACGGGTTTTGTAGATGGATTCCTTGTACAGACAAGAAGTGGTGCGATAAAATGTTTGATAAGAAAATATTTGTTGTTCGAATACTGCATGTACTTAGTGCCCATAGTTCAATGTTTATAAACATCTGAAAAAGGATTGCCGGACCCTCTATATTCAAAATCACAAATTAAAGTCTGTTTTTTAATCTCGTAGACTAAATTGACACATGCAAATGTCAAATTTATAAATAATGTTACCAGCTCTTTTGTGCAGTGTTGTACCTACGATACCGGTTTGTTGAATCGTAACTTTTTATCTTTATTAGACGAATTTTATTTTCATTCAAAGTTTTATATTTAAAATTCACGTACGTACACACGGCCGCACGATGTGCTACAAACTGCCAGGGAAATCTGACCACGCAACGCCATGCGTAATCCGACGTAATCCGACCATGTTTCGACGCCTTAAAATTAAACAAAAAAAAAATGATATACGCCATCAGTGTTGTTTCCGTACGCGTTAAAAAGGCAATCTTAACCCTTTTCTCTTACGAAACGGCAGAACTTAAAAAATACGGCAATTATGGAACTTGACACCATACAAACAATTGCAATTTTTAAAATAATTATGATAATACGGTAGTTTTAAATATGTTAGATTTTGAATACGGCAACCCTAAATTTCACAGGAACAACACTGGACACCATTTTGTTTACCTTATTCGTCCTTCAACCTCTGAAGTGTTCGAATGCGTCCGTTGTATGTTGATACAATTTCAAGTGCTATTTGTTATATTTTCGTTAAGTTTATTTCAGTTTCTTTGTTTGTTTGTTTTTTGTTAAGTTTTGTGGTTTTGTTACGTTACCAAACATTTGTTACGTTACGTTTGTTTTCGCTGAACCATTTATGATGGACGCTCAGCCTTCAACTTCGTCGCGTAGGCGTAATGAAGAAACTCTATCGCCAAAAAAAAACGAAAGCTCAAATCATTTAGCCAAACCGAAAAAGAAATTATCATGAACGCTTACAAATATGTATATTCTGAAAAGAAAACCGAATCTCCAACCGAGACGGCAAAAAAAAAACGAATGTGTTTTAAAAACTGCCGAAATATTAAACATATCTAGAGCTTCAATCTACAACGTGCTGAAGGAGCACAAGGAAAATGAAAATTTTAACTCACCGAAAATACCTGGCCCTAAAATAGATTTCAAAAACAAATTGGACGATTTCACTCTTTCGGCTATACTGTACTACTCTATACTTGTTTCTCGAGACTGTCGTTTTTATTATATTATTAGGTATTTATGTTTTTTATTATTTTATTCACACACATACTAATAATCATTTTAGGCCATACTGAGAATAAGCACTGGGTGGACACCAGTGTGAAATCATCACGTCAGGCTTTCTTAGAAGGGTTAACCACTGGGTTAAAATGGCCTTCAGGCAAGGGAGACGACTTGTAGTGTCCCATGTTGGAAGCGAAGAGGGTTTCGTAGATGATGGTCTATTAATATTCTCAGCGAAAAAGGGGCTAGATGATTACCACAAGGAGATGACTTCTGATATATACGAAAACTGGTTAAAAAATATTTTTCCGAGATTAAAAGATAACGCAGTACTTGTAATAGATAATGCTCCATATTACACCAGGAAACTGTAATCGTTACCTACTTCTAGTTGGCGAAAAGGGCAAATCCAAGATTGGCTTAAATCAAAAAATATTTCATATGACGAGACAATGTTAAAGCCCGAATTATATTAAATTTCGATTCTGATGATTCAGAATATTCCTCAGATATGGAGTCATTATCTGAATCAGATTAACGCGAACCTGTAATTAAGTTATGTTATTAAAAATATATGTTTTATATTATTAATTTTGTATTATTACGTTTTAAATAAGTACCTACATTATTTCAGGATAACTTATTATAAAAAAACGATACTTGATTTTATTAACGCTAAGTTTCGGTTGTGCCACATCATTATTTAAGAATTGCAATAAACTGACAACACTCGAAATGTCAATTTAGTCTACGAGATTAAAAAACAGACTGTAGTGATTACACAGTTTTTTAGATTAAGACAAATACGCACTATATGGATAGCTGCTTTTCTACTAGAGCTAGAACTAGAGTTCACAGATTAAGGTCGAATTTACGACTAACCAGCGAAGCAATTATCGTGATTAAAACTGTTTTAAATAGAGTGGTGATGTAGTATCATAAGTGGCTTCCTAACTCCCTAATTAATTGTACGCATTACATCTCAATTCATATTCAGCGTTTATTAGACTAAATTGGATCTCTTTTCAAACATATTTTGTTACAAGAATGGGTCCTTTGAATAAGGGTAGGTCCAGACGCAACAGCAGGTCGAAGGTCGCTGTGCTCGTGTACTCACACGCACACGAAGCCCGCGAGGTTGGAGTGCAGCACGTCGTCGTCGGGCCCCGCGGCGAACGACACGGCCAGCAGGCGGTGGTGCAGCGCCGGCGACGGCCACACGCTCACGAGCTTCGTCAGCGCGTCCTCCGCGCGCATGCCCAGCGGCATGCACGAGTCGGGCAGCGACGGCGCGCCCACCTGCACGCACACACACACATACTGCTAGCGCCACTGCGGACGGTAGATCAACTGCAGGTACCAGACCGAGATGGGCTGCAGACTGCAACCGCAGGCGTAGAACCACGCCTCACTCACTCTAACTTCTCTCTCAGTACCGTCGTGCGACTGAATGTCAGACAACGCTACCGATAGTTTACTAATATGTCTGTTGTTAGAAGAGGAAGATGATGACGACTTGTTGTTACTAGGTATCTTTCAAAAAAGTCGACATTTTTGTACGAATGAACTCTCTGCGGTTCGCGACAACACTAGCGCTGCAGTCTGCAGTCACTGCGCGCCGCGGGTTCAGGCCGCAATGTTGCCGCGCTCGGAATCAATTTCATAAAGATTCATAGAAACCAGTGATGTCGCTTGCAGTTTGCGGTCTGCAGCCCATTTCGGACTTGTACCTTAAAAGTGACAGTAATGACAACTCTACGGTATCTAGTGCGAGTTGTTTATACGTTATCGCAATCGAAACGTTTACCGCGTTTAGCTACCTGATTGGCTAAGAGCTTAGAGCGGGCCAACCGGAGCACCGAACGTCATAAACGTGTCGATCGCGTTAACGTAAAACAATATCGCACTAGGCCCTCTGAATTATAGGTACATACGATGCTAGCATGACACAAATACTTAACATCAATTATTGTTTAACTTGTAGGCCAGTACCATGAACCTTAAATAACGATTTATCGAGTTCATTTTTGGTATTATAGTACCACGAAACACATGAAGTATCTCTACGATCATCGTAAACTCTATAGAGAAGTTATAGCCCGAACAACCAAGTAATGTCACTTTGAAAGGAAGAAATACGAGGAAACTTGGACGTAGGTACCTATATTCTTAATATTTCTTACGCCCCATGTTTTGGATAAATATTTTATGGCAAACTCATTAATCTATACAGAGGTTATATAAACCGCATATTAAAAAATATTGTACTATAATCAGTCTCCTCCGTAATTGACATCGTATGTATGGTTTATGATTACGAAACGTAATCAAATTATTTATTAGAAAATAACATAAGTGCTTACTTTGTAAAATTATTTAAAATGGTTAGCGATTGCTTCCAAAATCAATATCGATTAGTCTTTTACTCGACATCAAACAAGCTTCCGTTGTTGAAATTTCAAAAAGAAGCAGTAATTTTGAGTAGTTTGACTAATGTAACAATTCCGAAAAACAAAGTTATAGCTGTTGGTACTTTCTTCTAAAATACGCTAAGGTTTCCGATGCGATTTTCACTATAATTTAGAAAATGTCTAATTTCTAGTGAAACATATAAATATTTAAGAAACATCATAGCTTTATGATCAAGTCGTCAAAAAAATTAAAGTTGGTCCCGCTTACATGGCAATAATGAGATACAATATTATAAAATATACTACAATGTAGGTGTTAAAAGTTACTAAGAAAGTGCCTACGATTATATGAGTCCCTTAGTTCATTTTAAAAACCTAACCAAATAGAAAAAAAAATCTATTATTTTTTATGAATATGAATCTTTTACACTAAAAGTACCATAATATATCTTTATTCTTTGATTACATTAGTAATAGAAAAAAGATGTGGGCATTTTGCATGATGCACCACCAAAAAACAAATGAACTACAAAATTATTTAGTTATAACAAGTATTTATAGTAATATTATTTCATGAATCAGCTACAGAAAGGTAATTTCTTATATTAATAATAATAATAATAATGTCAATGGTCTAATAGCCAAGAGCCTCGATCATCATCTAAAGAGGCTCGCGTTGGGTGCTTGGATCAAGGGTTTGATGCAGAAGGCAGTGCTTTTAGATACAGCACGCATTGTGAGGAGGTTCCTATCTCTGGAATCCTAACCACTGGCAGCTTGGACCCTGTTCCCGATGCCGGTGGGGTACCATATATTTTATATTTTTAAATGATATGTATTTTTATAGATATATGTATATTTAAAAATGAAAAATATATTGAAAATATTTAAATAAAGAGAATAATAATAATATCAATTGTTGAAGAGTTGAGCCCATAATATAAATTATAACATCCGAATTCAAATGTCTATTTTAAAATCAAACATAATTATAAAACTTATAAAATAAAACATATTTATTTATAAAAATTAATATATTAAACATAAATATCAGGAAAAGATCAAAATAAATGTTAGAAATAAAACAAAAAGAATATTCGCAGTCGGTAGGATTCGAACCTACGCTCCCAGAGGGAATCTGATTTCTAGTCAGACGCCTTAACCGCTCGGCCACGACTGCTCATACCAGATTTCTGAAATTATGTATCTTACTCTATAAACCGCGAATTCACATAATTATGACAATTTATAATTGATGTAAAGTTTATAAAGCCGATGATGCGCAATTGACTATTATATTACTATTCTTCAGTCAGTTAATTGATTGGATTATATTGTTTCGAAGAATTTACATAAAATAAATTGAGTATTTATAATAAGTTTGTTAAAATTCAAGTAGGACTTATTTATAAAAAAGAAAATATATGGAAAAGGCTAGTAAAAGGCTACTATTATTTTTGACCACACCTTGGTTCATCCATTATGAAGATTAGCATTTAAACGCACAAACAAAAAGTATGTTTACTTATTATTCATCATCCATATGACGAATATTATATTAAAAGAATTACTTCATCAGATTGCAAATAGCAGTATATAATGACAAAACAAACTCCATTAATCTCCTATATAATCATTGTATTAAGGCATACTAAATTACCTTTCATGACTTTAAATTTCATATTAATACATATACAACATGTCACAGATATAATGCACAACCTCAAACACCCCAATTAGATTATTAAATCGTATTAATAATATAATCATTAAAATGTCACTTTTATGTTCTTATATATTTTAATTTTCGTTAGTTAGTTCTTATTGTGCACTGATAGTATGGATAATATTACAATAAATCTAACATTATTGCCTTTATTGCATCAAAAACCTTATGGCCTTGAATTATGATACATTTTCGTTTATTTCAGCTATTTAATAAAAACTATAATTTAATTCGTTTTAATTATTTTAGGGATAAAAAATTACCTATATTTAAAATTGCTGGAATTGATTCAGTAGCCGATTTTGAACAAACTACTTCCAGGATGTGTGTTTATAATGTTATCATATCTATATTTCCGAACGCCTTTAGGGATATAGGCTTAAGACTGTATGTAGAAGTGTATCACAACCCATATTTCGCCAGGTTTTTAAAAAGGACGATGTATACCATCTACTAATGGAATGCTAATAAAAGAGCCCATTTTATAAATAAATTTAAATTAAATTTATACGATGTTGGTATGTTTCATAATATTTTAGCTGAACTAAACTCCGATACAGCTAGAATATTATATTATACATTTAATTACAGTGATTGTGATAAGTACCTATTAAAATTTAGCCTATTCTATTGTTGTAGTAGTTGTTTCTTTATTAGAATAACGTACGATGGGATTGACATTGTCATCATTTTGTATAAATATCCCATATTTAAATAAAGATAAAAAAAAATTCGCCATGTTTAGATCCCACATAATAGTGAGCCTACTATTGCCTACCGAGTACAGTTCCAGACTCCATTCGACCTCACTACTGAGAATTTTATAGCAGAAAAACCTAATATAACAATATACTGGGCCCGGGAATTGAACCAGAGACAGCATGCACAGCACTCGCATACACGTCCACTGAGGCATGGAGGCAGTCTATATCTATATTGATAATGTAGGTATTCAATATGTTCTCAATTAGTGTAAGCAGATATAAAGGTAATAAATGTACAAATCATACCTTGTATATTTTGAGATCAGTGAACTTAACATCGAACGAGTGCGGGTAGTACGGGGTTCGCTTCCCGTAGAAGTACTCGCGGATGCGCGCGTCGCGGCTCTCCGCGCGCTGGGACGATGACCGCTCCACCACCTGGGAATAAATATATAACATTAAATTACATTTAAATCAATCATCCATAAATATTTTAAACGAGCAAACACCACTGTCAGTTTGTCGGTACGTTACAGTCTTCATGGCTAAACCACTGAACACATTTTGATGAAATTTATCAAGGATATAGATTGTATTCAGACAGACAAAAAATAGAATTATACTATATATTATGGAAAAGAAGTAGATAGATATGTTACTATTTGGGAGTAAAGTGAAGACCCAAAACGTCCCAATTCTGACGTTTTTCTATGGTCTCAAGACAACATCGGTATAAAGAAAGGTAGGTATGCGACATTTATTGATGATCGGTCAAGTAGTTAAGGCATCATAGCTTAACAAATAACCAAACAGACTCACATTGGCATTTATAATATTAGTTAGGATATACACCAGATATACATACATACATAGATTCACGCCTGTTTCCCAGAGGGGTAGGCAGAGACTACGGATTTCCATTTGCTACGATCCTGACACACTTCTCTAGCTTCATTCATTTTCATCACATTCCTCATACATGCTCGCCGATTTAAGGTGCTCTTAACCTGGCCTTTATCCAAAACGTCTCCGATCTGATCAAGAAACGTTTGCCTAGGTCTACCTCTTGCGACTGTTCCATTCACACCAGACAGTTTGAACGAAATCTCTTATAAGAATAACACTACGTACTATAAAATAATTTGATATACTCACACCACCACTCTTGGGTAGGTAGACGACTTTCACAAACTTGGGCATGTCTCTTTTCAACTCGTTGTACAATCTCTCGTTGTCCAGCACGAGGATTACGTCCACCTGGAACGAAAGACAAGCGATGATTACATCCAAGTTATTATATTATATGTTTTTAAAAAACAGCTGTGGTACCTTGAAAAATTCCTGTTTCACGGGGGACTTTACAAACATGTTTCTATGTATAATATGTATATATTTACAAAAAAAGTAAATATGTATGTTTATCCATTGTCTAGTACCCATAGTACAAGCTCTGCTTAGTTTGGGCTAGATGGTGATGTGTGTATGTGATTGATTATTATTTATTCATTTATTTATTCAAGAAACAAGGGACACATATCTTCACATAAATTTTTATCCCGTATAGGTTTCGAACCTACAATACTCGGCGTAGTGCCAATAGATTTGACATAGACTAGCGATACGTACAATCGCATTCGAATTATAATCGACGAAAGAAGCGATAGGTCTCGAATTCGATCCTAAGATTCGCAACTCTGACATCTCGAAGTCGTTTTTTGTTAGAAGCTATTAACGAGCTTGAGTGTTTATGTCAATGAAAACATTTTGGAAAGAGTACGTTTTTTTATAGATTAACAAAACAGTTCTGTGCCAGTTTTGTGCCTGTTAGTCAAATAAAGGTATTTATTCTCAGATATACAATAAACGATCATAAAAATTTGATAAAAGTACCTAATGTTGGAAAATGTCATCATCCATATATGTTACCCTTAAATTTTCAATATTGATGTTGATATAGTAAAATTTTGACTACTGGGCGTATTTTTGGGCTCGTATGTTCAAAAGCCACATTCCGAAACATGCAATTAATACTTAGTAATGATTTGCCGTAGTAAACCTTTACAAAGTTGACACTTACGTAATCATTAACCGATTCTGAGTGCGTCAGTAAGAATTTAAAGTGATTAGATAACAGTATGAGGTTCTTACCTCGAAGGCTTGTGCTGCGTGTGTAAGTACCTTATACCCGGCGCCCTTGATCCAGCCACAAGTGTTGATTATGACCCCTGATGTTGATGCTGAAATATAATACGATATATACTGAATTAATTGCTTTGTTAAGTCCGTGGTATGAGTTGGCGGCCAGTCGCATGGACCACGGTTCGATTGCCAGTTCAGGCGAAGTATTTTTCTTTTGTTTAAAAAAAACTTCCGTATTAGAAATAATCGCATCGCGGAGGACTTTACAAAAATTCAAACAAGCGACTCAAAGAACACACAGACTCGAAAAAATTAAATGCGGAGCAAAATATTTTTGTGGCGTATGGGGATCGAACCCACAGCTCGGCGCGACGGCAGTGGCGAGGCAACCACTTAAAACACTACGACATTTGTTAAGTATCATTAGGTTGTTCTGTCAGGTCATTCCCAGTGGGAGCAATTAGTCTGGCAATCTTCCGGTTAATGGCAGTAGGCTCACGAATATATAAATACATCTACGTATGTAGATCCGTACATATTAGATAAATAATCATAGATGTACTTAAAATAACATTTATATATTATTATATTTAAAACCATAGCTTGCAATGAATATAATAATAAATCTTTTGTACATAAACATACATATTATTAAATGTGTGTCAATACATGTATTTGGACCATAATTAATAATTTAACACATGTTACCATCGCATAGCAATATTGTACATATAAATAATGTCGGCTTATAATACACTTAACGTCGGCCAAAACAAAGTTCGGCACTTATATGTATAGGCTCATACATACAGCCAACCTGATTGTAGCAGTACTACTAGAAGTATCGCACTTACCACTCTTAGACAAAACTAATAAAAAGTAGGTTGAGTTAAAAAAAGGGACTGGTATGTATGTGAATCGCCAAGACTGTTACTTACCGGGCGAAACGCAGTAACAGTGATGCTTCTCTCGGGTTTTCTGCAATGGACACTCATCGAGCGAGTCCGATCATTCATACCGTTACCAAATACTTAGTAAGTTCTACTCATATCAGATTAAATGACGTCCGTTATGCGTCGCAAGCTGTATCGCATTGCAAGATGACGTCTGTAAGTTATGTAGCATACCGCAATGACGCACGTTATCGGTCCATCGTTACGTTAGGTATTATATAATTAAAATCAAGATTAAAATATAAGGCTAAGAACGAGAAAAGGCCATGATTTTCAAATAGGATTTTCTAATCATTATTGTAATTATGTAAACTATTGTATTGTATTAAATACTTCTCACTGCGCTACCCGAGGTGTATTAAGAAGTGCTACAAACATAATTTTCTTTGGCAAATCATAAAAAATATTGTTCATTTTTATAGAAATAAAGATTTTGTGTTTAATAATTCCTACCTTTTTTATTGTTCTCACATCTCTCAGCGATGACCTCTGCTAGCCTGGACACAATAGTGTTGTACAGTTCAAGGTTCTCTCCCGGTGTGCTGTGTCCAAAGTGGTACACTAGCGGCGCCTGCTGACTGAAACCCTCCTCGATTGAAGCCGGTCGCTCTACTAGTAACGCTCCTGAAAATCAAATATCTCTGTATTTAAACTGTCCCACTGCTGGGAACCGGCCTCTTCTCAGTATGAAAAGAGTTATGCTATATTCCATATAGAATATAGTCATTGTATATTGTTAAGGATCTTGTATACTGATGCCCATTTTCGAGGTAAATCATAATGTCAATCAATGAAAGAATATATTATACATTACCATACACTTATATATATATATAACAACCTATTCTCGCCCTAGGAATATTTCCTGTATTTCAATCAATGCAAATGCAATCATTCAAGCAATAGGCTCAGAGAACATCCAGACAGAATAACCATTTCTGGATCACACAAATTCTTTTTACTTGCAGGATTCGAACCAACAACACTCAGAGCAGTAGCAGTGGTGAGGCGAATACTTAATCAATCCAAGTAGTCATAATAAAAAATAAATTAATTGTAAATTGTTAGGTAGGGACATTGTAGAGAGAGGCTATTTAACCCATTTTGGAAGGCGGCCATAATCTTAATCAATCAAATAAAAATGGCATTTCCATAAAATTTTATTATAAATTAGTTCATATTTTTGATAACAGCTATTATGCTAGTTATGACATAGTGGGCAGGCTAGTGCTTTGTTCTCAAATATCTGCAAATGATTACTTTTATAGAAACTGATAGGTAGTGGTGGTGGTACATTGTGGACTTTTTGTACTAAGGTTCTATCATAAAGCTATGTATGAATCTCAGTCTTAGTTGTCTTTCTAAGCCAAAACTTTAGCTAAGTATTTCAGATTTGGTTCTTGTCTAGAATTTCGAGAATCTTGGACATATCTAAGACTAAATAATTAGAATTTGGTTTGATATTAGCTTTAAATGTGCTGTGTCTAAAACCAGAAAATACCTACACCACATGGTAAGTATAACAGGCCACTGCTCACTTATCAAACATCTCTTGAACATTGCTGACACTGACAGTTTCCTATGCAGAGGCTATATTATAGAGGTTTGAAATTTTGTTGACAGTTAGACTAACAACCTACTGTCTTTCTGGACTGTAATTTCCTGACTGCAGGATTTAAATTTTCAACTCTTAATATCAGACTGGCAGTCTTCCTTAGATAGTATTCTATAATAGTTAAGAAAGGAGGAACAGCAACAGGTATCCTGCCCTTTTAAAAAGCAGAATTGCGAAATATATATCTGTATGAAAATATATAATATTATAGATATATTTAATGATGATCAACCAAGTAGTTAAGGCATGAAAGCATAACAAACGAACTCGTATTTGCATTTATGATATTAGTTAGGATATTATTGTTTAGTATTGTTATAGTGTTAGTTAGTTGGACATGTGTTGTTTGCACTTAGCCCTACAATTAGGGCATTGTGCGTAAGTGACTGACGTGAGAAGTTGTTTGGTTACTCATACCATAGTGGAGAAGGGTTTAACAACCATTTCATAGAATAAAATAACTCACCAATAGTCCCTGGTACACTAATGTGCCCCTGACCAACATCTAGGTCCACATATATAGGCCTACGTCCCATCCTGACTGCATAATTTAACAGTATCCTTGTAAGAGTGGATTTTCCCACATCTCCTGGTCCTACAACCATGGTAACTGGGCCTCGTGTGGATTCCTGTTCAGCCGCCACCCTCTGTTGTTCCAAAGCTGCGTGAACATTGAGGTATACCACCTGAAGATTAGGAAAGTTAGTTCATTAGAGATATAACATAGTAATTAATACAATTTGTAAAGTTTAAATATTATCTACATAGATACTTAGTAAAAAATAATGTTGGTTTTACAACATTATTTTTATTTCATTTAGCATATATTACGTATACTTCGAAATAACTCTTTATTCATATTATTATTGATCCTACTATTGTATTCTAGTAGGCTGTTGTCAAACTGTTCACATATTATTTATTTATTTATTTATTTATTATACATTTAAACAGGCAGGCAGTTGAGACAACTGATGATGCCCGTATCTCGCACTTCTACTCGCTTTCACTTGTAGCCAAGTGTTTGTCCAGTCGGTTTTTAAACTTGTTAATGTTGTCAGCTGCGATGACATGCGCTGGAAGTTTATTCCACGATCTGACAACTCGGTTACTCAGAATGTTACTAATATGATTACACAATAGTCTTTAATCAATTATAACTAATTGAATTTACTCAGAATGAATGGATTGTGTAAAAGACAACATGGATTATGAATATAAATGAGATAGTGAGAAATGTTTCTGTTGTATACATAAATTACATTCATGATACGCAGGAACAAAAAATCTTGGGCTGTCTTGGAGATTGATGATCACTTAGATTCCCTACTGTATTATTAATGTAGTCACAAATATATATTATTAAGAGCTAGCACAAATGTTTACCATCTAAATGATAAACCCACATAAATACCAAACATCCACATGTAGTTCTAATTATAGTACTAGATATCGTAAAGATTCTCTGAACAATGGAAATTCCTAAACAACAACAACTAACAAGTCTACAACAGAAACTAAATGATGCAAAGGAATACTTATATACAGTCTATACTACTCACCATAGGTGTTTCCTTTGCCACATAGCTGACTTCAGTTTTACCTCTTAGTTCAACAGTACAGCCGTGCCATGTGAACACGGCAACTTTGGCTCCTGTGTGGAACTCATAGGGCTTCCCTTTCACCAGCTCAGTGCCAAACAATTCCGCATAACCGCTCTTGACCTAGTAACAAAACAAAAACTTAACCTTACCCAACATATGGATGCAATGACACAAAATATGGTTTAATTATAGCATACAGGTGATGTGTAACTAGGTCTGACTGAATTTAATGTTATTTTGCCAAAGAAATACCTCTAAAACCACTTTTTCATTCTTTGATTCAACTTCGAACCTAAGTTCCGAGTCAGGGTCCAATTTAAACTCTTGCAGCTGTACTTCAGTCATTTTAAATATTTGCAATTTAATGTGTGTACTCGTGTGGTAAAGGAATATTTATAATTTCTAAAGCAGTTAATTTACTTCCAAGTTCCTCAAAGGCTACATCAAATTCAAAACAAGAAACACGGGCACAAAAAGTTAGAATCTTTAGCATAACATTAGAAATACAACACTCTTTCAGCGCCAAACTTGAACTGACAAAATATCTAATCGCACATTGATGCAATAATTACCATAGATGGTGAACTGGAACAGTAATACTTGTGTCATGAGAGGCATGAAATAATAAAACGAAATTTCTTATACAATAAGAAATTGCATTTCATTTTCTTTTACAGTATTTATAAGTTATAAAACATAAGGTGATTGCCATTCAACATTAATTATTATCGTTTTTAGATAACTTAGCGTTAAAAATATTTTTACCATTGTCCACTAGCTGTACAATAGTTCAGTTGTTTAAATGAACTACATGCATGAAGAGCAAATACAAAACGCAACATAAACGACAATTTACTTTCAAAAATTGTTTCTGTTTTTCTGGGTACTGAGTACACTATTTTCATTTGAAAATTACTTTATGTATTGTGAAATAACAAATTTTATCTTATAAATGCAATGGAGAATTCATTCTTTGAATATCGAGACGCGACTGTTGCTGATAGTGATTCAGATACAGAATTTATTGACAACAGTTTAACCGAAGAATCTCTTAGTGTAAAAAAGAAGAATCATACTGTTTTTGTAGCAGAATCTGAAGAATCTACAGATGGTAGGACAATTATTTATATCATTCAACAAGTTACAAGTTTATAATCTCAAGATAACGCAGAGGAGGATGTATATTTTATTGTAATTGAAAGAAACAGTAACTGTGGCTTTGTCCTTGTACAAATCATCTCCGCGATTATACTGATGTTTACTTTTTAATATTAAAATGGATAGGTCCTAATACAACAATATGCAATTTCAGATGAGAGTAACAATGAAGACTGTTTACCTCAAAATGTATCCAAGTCAGTGGTCAGACGAAGCAGTGTTGCTGATAAACTTCTTATTTCCAGTAGTGAGGATGGTGAGTATACACACGAAGTTATTCAGTACATCATATAAAATTAAATATATTATCTAAGTTTAAAAGGAAAATACTGATGTTTTACAATAAATTATACTTGACACTCAAATATCCATTACTTGTAAATTAAGTATTCTAATAACTTCAGTTTCTATTACTGACAACAAAAGCCTACCAATTCTAAATATAGAAAACAAATCCTATGAATGTCTTATTGGGTCACAATTTATGTCAAGCATGAACAAATCATATTTTATGTTTTTATATTTTGGTTCTGGGATACATTTGTAATATATAATACATCTAGCTTCCAGACAGGTTAATTAATATTGGAAATCAGGAAGGCTTAGTAACCCTATTTATGATGAGAGGCCATACCTACCTGTATTGTAAATATGTCTACATTATATATATAAATTAATCCCTGTCTCCCTCGGTCGTACCATAACTTGAGAATGACTTTACCAATTTCATTCCTTTTTTTAAGATTTTTACAGCTTTGTAGAATGTGCTTAGGGAATGCGATGTTAAGAAAATTGGATAATTTCAGAAAATTAACAACTACGGTAGATTTGTTGGTTGTAGCGACCATTTGTCTATAACAACGTTAAATCGAAGTCCCTTGAATTTAAAGCATACTTTAATACAAAATATATAGCTATAGCGAGTTTGGATGTAATGCCGAGTTCCGGTGTCACTACACTGGATGTTTTAATGAATAATTTGTAACAAATTCTTAGAAATCCCATGCAGATATTGCGACCCGAGTCGGCCGCCAAAACCAGAAAGAGCTTTCTTATCTTATGTTTACATTCACACAGATGATCAGCAACTGTAGTGACCTTTACTTTTTGTTTAAAGATATTAGCTGGGTAGGTAATGTACGTTTAGGAGTAAAATTTATGGTTCAGTTACAAATTGATATTCTGAGAAGCAACTGTGCTTAGTAATCTTTTGAATAATTAGGGCTTCTAGACACATTCACTGTTAAATAAATTTTGTCTCTGTCTTTGCTTTTGCCTGTAAGGACATCCAGATATAATGACGAAATTACAGTGGTCCCTTCATCGTCGTTATACCCAAAATCCACTGTATTTTAACCTAGGAAGTTTCTAATCTAAAACAGGACAATGACTGTCAGATCAGCTAGTTGCTAATAACTTGTGACATTTATGTTATATCTCACAAAAGTGATTGATGGTTCCCAGATGGCAGTAACAGAGGTAGCATCAGAAGACAATCAGAGTCATCCAGTAGATTAGTTTTGAGTTCTTCAGATGACGAGAATGGTAAGCAAAAGAATCAAGTTATGGTACACAAAATAAAGATATATTATGTATAAACGGCATTTAGGCAGAAATCACATTGGCATGGCAACAACTATAATTTATCATTTGCTTGTGTGATGAACATTGTATGCTTATATGCGTTTGTATTCATGAAGGCTGTTGCGTTGCCGATGCTATACCAGTGTAAACTTAGTCTTATTCTTGTGGAGCAAAAACTCAGTTTATTCTACTAACTATAAAAAGAATAAGGAGACAATATTTTTACATTAAATAACTTCATTTTCTAAATTATTATGCATAAGAACTTTTAAGAACAAAATGGTACTAAACTAGTAACAATTTATTAAATCTTGTAATCAACAGATCAGTGCTCACCAGAAATGGTGCCACGAAGAAGACCGCCAATCAAGAAGAAATCGCCCATTGTCAATGAATCAATAATAGGACGTAAAACTAAAAAACGCATGATACTAGTGGACTCTGATACAGAAAACTCCATTATCATAGAACATGATAAACACAAGAAATTACAGTGTGTAAAAGATACACCACTGAAAATTCCTAGTCATAAGAATGGTATTATTGAAGACAGCGATAGCATAGAAGATAGTGACCAGGCCAACAACGCCAGTGAAAATGATGATGACATGAAAGACAATGTTAGTGCAGATGAAAGTGACCAAGCCAACACAGCCAATGAGAGTTGTGATACAGCTATCGGAACAGATAGCGATGACCAAGTCAACGCAAACAAGACAGAAAGTACCGTTGAGTATGAAGTTGACAAAAGTGTTTTAAATAGAACAAGCAATGTTCACCCTCAGATTCGATACAGTTCAGCAGAAAATAGTAAAGAATTAGATCATGAAGAAGTGGTAGGTGGTAGTTCTGAAGATGATGGACCGGATGAAGATCAGATGGTTATGTCTCGAGCGACGAGAATGAGTATCATGGGAATTATACCTAAAGATGATGATCACGACACTGATGATTCAGATTTTATTCAGTCTGATGAAGTAAGTGTAAAGAATTTTTTTACATAAAAATGTTTCTGGGTTTTCCACATTAGTAACATTGGATTATAATAACTAATGTATCAAAAACCAAACTGACAATTTAAATTAGTTATTATTTTGGTAACATAGTTTTCATTTTACTTAATGCACTTCAAGTGACATAGTGTCACTTAAAGCAGTTGCTTTGAAAATGACCAACTGGTAAGTCTAAATATTAATTATTAAAGCTACATGACAGATAATTTAATTTTAGAGCCGGCCAAATTCGAAATGCAGTTCTGTTGCAAGTCTCTCAGAACTTCCAGAAGGTCTGCCACACAAAACTCCTGAAAAACCTCCTTCTCTAGTGGAAGACCATGATTCTTCAAGACTGACTTGTTCACCATTCTCTAGTCCGTTACATGACATCACCAACAACACACAGACCGGCCGAAAATCCTTCGCCAGAAAAGATAAAGAAAAGTTTAATTACCAGGATGAATGTATAATCATAAGTGATACAGGCAATAATGTGTCTAGTTCTATGAAGAATAGGGTGCATAAGGCGAAGGAGAACTTTATAAGATATGACGATGACGTCACAATTATTGATACAAAGCCGGAGATCATTGCGCTCAGCAGTGATGATGATGATGACGAGGTAAGATCTTATTACATTTTTAAATTTTAATATATATTTTATGATATACTGACTGACCATTGGTCTAATGGTAAGTAAATATAAAATCTGCGCTTCGTTTAAAGCGGTAGGTATAAAATTTAGGTGAATGCTAGTAGCTGTGGCGCGTTCACATCAATATTTTCGATATATATAATCATATCAGCCCTATTTATAAACTGTCCCACTGCTGGGCATGGGCCTCTTTTCAGTGTGAGCAGGGTTAGACTATAGTCCATCACGCTGTCTTAGTGTGGATTTACAGACTTCACCACATCTTCGAAAATATTTTAGAGAACTCTTGGGCATGCAAGGTACCTCACGATGTTTTTCCTTCACCGTTAAAGGGAGCGATACTTAACTAATTTCATTAAGTCAGAGGATCGAAATAGAGATATCTGCGTGGCAGTCCAACCGTCTCCCACTAGGCTATGCCATTACTATAGCTTGCATAATGTGCATAATATGTATTTAGATAAGTAAATTCAATTTATACTTTATCTCAGCCGCAAACACGTTAAAATACCTACTGCTTGTACCTATGTCGTGTTCTCAAAACGATTTCCTCTGTATCAATATCAAGTCGATTAGTGTATTATTTTTCAAACTTATTTTATGTTTTAACAATTATAACAACTCTTATAAATGCTTCAAAACGGAACATATGATTAAAATATACGTTGAGTAATTATCAGTGATCGGAGTAGGTAGATTGAAATGGGGTCATTGATCCGAAACGTATATATTAATATGGACATTCCTCCGGAATTGGTGAATTATTAAAAAAAAACCGGAACTTATGTAGGAATTTTATTCTGCCAGAGTGGAAGGAGTCATTTGATGATTTGCCATCCTCAAAAAACGGTAGGAGTTGTAATAAAATGAGCAATATTATTCTTTATTATTCTTCATATTTTTTTTAACGGCACACAGTCACGATTTGACAAAACCCAACGACCAATCAGAACAAAGGATCATGGGTGGTACAATAACCGGTTATCAGAACAATGCGTACGCCCGCCGACGACATGCCAGGTAGCTCACTCGTTTACTTCGGTTCGTAGAGTGCGCATCTTTGTTTGTTACTGTGTTGTGAAAACGTTACTTGACCCTGGCTTGTGTACATACTGACTTCTGGAATCTGCTCTAAACCACGATTTGGCTCGAATATACGGACTCAGATTTTTCACTATTGAATTGGATCTACATATTTAAACCAAGCTTTGGTAAGTAATATTTTACTAGTTACAAGGAGTATAAAGCATGTTTGGATGTACTATAAGAATATTTTTAGTATTGTGTTTGTTCGCTTAACCTGCTGAACATACCATGAGTCTTAATATTGTTAAATCTTTAATAGAGTATGAACCAGTGAGCTTAGTGCGAAACAAAATTATGATATTCTAGTAATGTAGTCGCAATTCAGCTAACTCCACTATTAACCGACATTTTACTGGAATCCGTATATAATTTGAATGCCCTGTGTCCTCTTGCAATGTATTGGTAAAATAAATTACTATAGGCCTTATCTACTTCTCTACAAAATATTCTACGTAACAAGCCCTTTCATTTGATATATATATATATTGATGGAATTGTAAAAAAAAAAAAATTGTCCGCCATCTTGTAGCGGCAGCCATTTTGGATTGACAGGAAGAGGGTGAAATTTCAATGACTAAATTTGATCCACGAAAAATAAAACAAACGGAGTAAGCTAAATAAACTAAATAAAATGTAATTTTTTCATGTCTTTGTTTTAGGTGATATATACGAGGTTCCATCTCTAAAACAAAGTTCAGATATGGCAAACGTCAAGGCTGAGCTGCTGGTAGCATGTAAAATGCTAACTGTAGTTAATGGACAAACAATCACGCAATTTGTGTTAGAATGTTTGGAAAACTTTTGGGAAGATTCTTTTGAATCGAAGGTAGGTAACATTCTTGTCCTCTGCACTGATAGCGTTGCATATATGCTGTCTGCAGGACGAAATTTAAAACAATACTTACCTGAAATGAAGCACGTAACATGTTTGGCGCACTCTCTTCATCGCGTATCTGAGCAAATTAGGTTACAATATCACGATGTTAACATTTTAATAGCAAATGTTAAAAAGGTATTTTTGAAAGCCCCAAGTAGAGTCAAAATTTTAAAAGAAAAATATCCAGATTTGCCGCTACCTCCCCAACCAGTTGTTACAAGATGGGGCACTTGGTTAGAGGCAGCATTTTATTACGCTCAAAACTTTGAAAAAATAAAAGAAGTATTATCTTGTTTAAGCAGCTCTGATGCGGTATCTATTCGAGAGGCAAAAAATATTATAGAAAAAGAAAATTTAAAAGAAGATTTAAATTACATTAAAGACAATTATTTTATAATTCATTTGTCTTTAAAAGAATTGCAAAAGCATAATTTATCGTTGACAGATTCACTTTTAGCATTTGACAACGTCAGAGATGCTATAAATCAGTGCAATTCAGAAAATATAAAAAATAAAATAGAACGTGTTATGGAACGAAACCCAGATTTAGACACACTTAGAGAATATAGTGAGGCCATTGAAAAAAATGAAGCACATAATTTAATACCTTTTTTAAAATTTGCTCCTTTGACATCGTCAGATGTAGAACGGTCTTTTTCCATTTATAAATGGACTTTAGATGTTAAAAGAAATAGGTTGAAAATAGAAAATATAGAGAAACGCATAGTTATATATTTTAATTGTAAAGATCAGGATTACCAGGATGCTGACATTGTAATCGATGAAGATTAAAAATGTGAATAAATGTAAAATGTACATATTTAACAATAAACAATCTTGATTTTTATCTTTTTTCTTTATTCTACCCCTTTTTTTTGGTCCTAAAATCTGACTAAAATCAACCTGTTCCTTCGTATGCCCTTTACGTTTCAGAGTCGTGGTGCATCCTTAGAACAGTCTCACGACCCCAGCAGGCATTGGCCCTCTATGGGGCCCCGTCATTTATTCTACCCTTAATGCAAATTACCATGACCCCTATGAAAATATTTAAATTTAAGTGCAACAATTTATGTCTATCTATAAAAGTTCTAGCCATAAAAGGCTAAAAATAAAAATTAAAGCTTCGATCGGAATTCGATTGTTTTTATTATTCAACAGATAAATAATGAATTAATTTAGTTTTGATACCTTCCTTTAAATTTTGAATTGAGTAGGAATAATATCACTACCAACATTAACAATATTTAATTGAATCCGGAAATACCGGAATTACTTTCCGGGAAAATGGCTTATCCATGTTATTCTTTCTGTGTGCATTTATGATACAAGTACCAAAAATCAATCTACCTACTCCGATCACTGGTAATTATATTTTGAGAAAATAAAGTCAGTTTCAACATTTAATTTTTCTCAGTGCCGAACGGCTCAATCAAAAAGCGCTAACTAAAATATATCATATCGAGCACCTATGCGCCTCAAATCACTGCATTCCGTCTCGGAAAGGTTAGGTTAGGTGCGTTAAGATCCTTCTTAAACCCACCCAAAAATAGGAGCCCAAAAAAATAGGCTCCGTTGACTTAGTTTGATATTTTGCTGTGCAATTAGTATTTTTGGTGGAACAAAGGCAAAACATTGAGGAACAGTTAAATACTATCCATTTAAATTATCATTTAGACAGTTAAAAGTTGGTAGAACCAAAAAATACAAAGATTTTAGCTTGACATTTAGATGATAATATCAGTTAATGTGGGTAGTGCCACTTTATTTCAATTCAGTAACGGATTTTTACACGGCTGGTCAAACCTGTGCTCTTTTTGTGTTTAATTTTAATTTTATTTATGTTTATGATTATTTATGACTGTTATTTTATTATTTATCGTGTGCTGTTAAATATTTAATAGATTATTGTTAATATTTCTTGCAATTATGAAGTGAGATACATTTGGTAATTCGTCACGATGCCTAAAAGTCCGAGTACCGTAAGTATATATGTACATTTTTTTAACTATATAAATGCAATATTGAGCTATTTCCGTTTAAAATGAAAACTACACGAAGGCATGTCAATACTAGGTAAATGTTAAAGTAATTTTGTCCGTTAGAATATCACTACAAATCCACTGATAGAATCTTACCTATGGAAAAAGACAGGTCGAAGAAAAGCGTACAATGTCACGGGATAACGCTAATTATATGTTATTAATAACCTTGAATTGTTATCATCATAGGTAAAGCTAAAATATTATAGTCAAAGTATAATCTTTTAGTAATTATATCATCACCGGTACCACATTTCAATAACGGCGGTTGTGAATAACCTATTTATCTCAAGTTAAAAGTACCAACAAAATGCAATACCAAACGATGTACAATTTGTATACGTAATTTGTAAGGGGCTTATGTGATATTGCCAACCATATTACGAAAAACAAGAGAAAGGTTATTCAGAACCGCCGCAAATGTTGTTGCCTGTGGTATCGAAGTGAACATGTTATTCCAATTCACTACATTTTACAATGTTGTATAACGTGTTAGGTTAGTGAGTGTAAAATCTTATATAAGTTTCATCTTGTCAAGTCTTGGAATGCCAGACATTATTAAAAACGTATTTTGTCTAACTGCCGCTGTGCCGCTCCATCTTAATGGGTTGGGTAAGCTCCTTTGAACAAATAGAAAGCAAAAGAAACACGTTGTCCAACTTGGGAGCCTTAACGATTGGCCGCACATTGATGGCTCGAGACCAACGAGACGTACTCTGATATACTCTATAATATTGCTAAAATAAACCAGCAATAATTTCTGTGCACGTAAAACATTATCAACATTAAAACCACAAACTCGGAGTATATCTAGACCTGCAACAATTACCTAGATTATAGATTTATTCATCCCTACATGGCGCAGTGGTCAATCTAGCCACTACACTAACCGTATATTCAAATTACAGTTCAGTATTTCATGCTTATTGATTCCCCCTTACACCCACCTAACTTCAATTAAAATTAACAGGTGAAAGTATCAAAGTCCCCCAATCTGAAGAAGTCGCCTAACCTCAAGAAGTCTCCTAACCCCAAGAAGTCTCCCAAACCGAAGCAAGATGAGAATTCACGGCCCGTCTCTCAGAACATCAAGCAGTACTTGGCTCCACCGAGCTATCCTAACCAGCAAGTGGTATATGTTAAGAAAAATGTCAGAGAGACTGAGCTGATGAAACTCAATGCGTTGCAGGAGGACCTCAAAAACATCAGGGTAAGCATATATCCTTTATTTTAGTATATGTGTACAATTGACACATTCGAATGAATACTGACTGGATTTTTCCCACAGCTTCGCTTGGCAACAGTACACACACTAAATATAGTTTTTGTGCCTCATTAATTAAATAAGTCGAATGTACAGTGAGCTGCAGAAATGCATACCCATTTCAAAACTAATATGGTATAAGCCGGTATTTCACGCCATCTTACGGAAATCGATACAAGAACTGTTTAATAGTTTATTTATAACGTAATAGATGGCGGTGCACTACTAAAATAAAAAGAAGTAGATTTCTTAATAACACAATTTTGATAAATTACCTTTAAACAATTGTTTAATATCTATTCACAACGGCTTATTTAAAAAAAAGAGCCAATTTCAATGTAATACAAGAAGCAAAGAATTACAAATGAATTTATTTTATAGTGGGTAGTTTATTTTATAGATACTTTCGATGACTCGCTATTCTGTTAGTAAGCAAACATTATTCTGCCCTGGTTCGAGTGTCTTTTCGGTTGAGATTATAATTTCTTATAAATTTCACCTATTTGCTAAAATTGAGAACGCGTTGCAATATTTATTAAACAACGCCATCTAGTTCATTCATATTCATTCTAATTCGAGAGTTTGGATTTAATGAATATGGAGGATTATGGACCTTAAGGTATCCATGCACTATTACAGGTGACTGTACCTATAGTTTTGTCTCGCTATAAAATGTATTTTAAAATAGTCATTATATACATAGGAATCCAGAAATTAAATGAACAAGAAGAAATAGTAATATGATATGTTTTCAGAATACTATTAATAAATAAATTCTTATCCTGGTAGCACTGCTTAAAGTTGGGCTAGCCATATTCGTTTTGCCTCTATGAATGCATAACAAAAAGAACTTATACAGAAACTTTCTTCTTTTTTTATTTTAAGATGTTTGCTCTTGTCTGTGAAGTATACGCTCTTTCTCGATTTTCCTCCAAGACCTAGACCATCTTATAAGACATCTTCTTGCCAACAATAAATTATTGGTGGCAAGATTCTGTATCAGTTAAGTTAATAAACTTTTGGGCAGTACCTCTTGGAGGAGATGGATGTGGACACACTGCCTGATGGCGGAGGGAAGCTGATCGACCGTCTCACTAATTTGGAGGAGCAGGTCCGCATGCAAGGCGACAAGGTGGCGAACATGATCGTCGAACCAGGTAATGTATCATTATATCATACTGAATTATCCTTTGTTAGGTATTCTTAACGTATTGTGTCGCAACGGCACACCGGTGGTCGGACACAAAACGTTTTCAGTTACATTTTGTATATATGATAGTATTCCAACAATTGATAGGTTAAAAGCTATTACGCACTGTCCACATGCAGCAGCTAACTCTTTTGATTCGATTGAATTTAAGAAGTGTTTATTTTACATTTGTGTAGAATTGACTTTTAAGAAATTGTAATAACAGCATTGTTGATTGTTAAGAGGAAAAGATAATTTCTTCTCTTTTATATCTCTTAAATATTTAGGAGAGAAAAATATAAAATAAATAATTTTTCTATTCATATACATTGCATTGTATGTTAAAATGTATCGTATGTGTATAGTGGCGCTTACCTTGGTAGTGACTACTTAGATGGATTGATTTGTGCGGATCACTAATATTGTCACAGCTGCAGGTTCCAACGTAACATATATATTTATATCAGTTACCACATCAATCAGACCCTAGCTGCCGCCTGCAGCTTTGTTTCAAAATTCAAAGTGATTCTAAATTGTATAGCTTACTATAAGAAAAAATATTTTTAGAATTGGTTCATTAGTTTCGTCATAAGTTTTATTATTCAGTAGTTATTTTATCTTGTGTGGGGGGCCAGTCAGTACAGACCGGCGACACTTCGACCCAGTGGGATCTTTTGTGTCGACTTCCCCAATAACGACTGCTATAGATGTTCATGGCAGCCGGGACCGACAGCTTAACGTGCTCTCCGAGGCACGGAGCAGGCGATAATTGTCAATCAATACGCACATAATTTCGAAAAGGCATATAACTTCCGAAAGTCAGAGGTGCGCGACGTGGGTTCGAACCCTGCATTGCAGTCTGTTGGTCTCCCCACTGAGCTATTGCTGCTGCTTATTCAGTAGTTATATAATAGCCATTTTACTTAACAAATTGTAAATAACATCATACAGTTGAAATTTTATAGGCTAGTAATCAATCGAAGTACTTAGTTCTATTGGAGTTAAACGATAACTAGTATTTTGTGTTCATAATACCGTCTATCTAATCCATTAGGAATTTGCAGGCATTTAATTGTTACATGACTTCCAGATAATCCAACGGCTGCGGACATAGCTCGCGATGGGTTCAACAAGAAGGAGGGTCTGTCGTGGGACGATATCCAGAAGGCCAGCAATGACGTGCAGCCCAGGATGTTTGGCAAGCAGGGTGAGTGCGTTATGACAGTTTTTTATTTAGATAGGTACCATATTCTGCGGTTCCCAAAATCTTAACTAGACTAGGGAAAGTTATCTTAACAAAAAATATATTTATTCGTGTTAACATAGGCTATAAAGTCTTTATTTTTCATTGAAACTAGTAATAATAGTACTAGTTTCAATGAAAATAAATGAACATACGTTCAAAAGCTATTTATTTACTTGAGGATTTTACCGATTGTATTAACTTAGTCGCATTGAACATTGCTGAGTGTGTAGTTTTGACTCTTTCGCGCCCATGCAATAAAAATGTTGTAGTAGAGTTAGGGTATTTAGCTATTTACACTTCATATAGGTCCAGTTCCTATATCAAGAAACGAGTCACTTTACCTACGGAAATCTCAAAAATTTTGACACATTCTATGAAAAAGAAATTTAGATTTTAATTGTCTGTAGCTAAAACGACTTCGCTCTCGATATAGGAACCGGTCCTTTAACTGTATTTAGTATGTTCTCAAAAGCCTGTCTTTATACTTTACTTCCATTATTTAAATGTGTGTCCTCTGCCGGGATCAAGATATTGGCAAACCGATACCATAAAAAATGTGTATAGTATTGGTAGGACAACATTCTTATATATTCAACAATATTGTATAGCCATGGCCACCCACATGGCTGAGCGGAACCTCATCCTGGACCGTCTCCGGGACTTATACGAGTCCCTGGCGTCACGCCCGGCTGAGAGCCAGCAAGCGACTGCACCCAAAGCCCTGGCCAGCACACTGATGCCTCATCAGCTCCACGCATTAGCCTGGCTGCGGTGGCGAGAGACGCAAAGACCCAGAGCTGGTATACTCGGTAAGTACAATCTAGTACCCATTGAGATCATTAGTTTTTTTATTTCAGAGTTGGACTAAATGGATGGCTTTGTCTGTTTTTTTTTTGTTTAAACAAATGCAAATGCCTTATATCAGTATTAAAATAACGTAGCTGGTGCCTGATCTCTTATAGCTGACCCGTGCAATTTCGTCTGCGTCACATAGAGAATCTTGTCCGTTTTTGCAACAATTTTCATTGATGCTCCGCTCCTGTTGGACGTAGCGTTATGTTATATAGCGTTCTCCGATATATAGGCTATCCACACTAAAATAATTTTTCAATTCGAACCAGTAGTTCCTGAGATTAGCGCGTTCTACCAAACAAACTTTTTAGCTTTACAATATTAGTATAGATAGTCTTCCTCGATGAATGGGCTATCCAACACTAAAAGAATTTTTCAATTCAAATGAATAGTTCCTAAGATTAGCGCGTTCAACCAACCAAACAGACAAACTCTTCAGCTTTATAATATTAGTATAGATTCATGGAAATCCACGAGTCAGCTGTTAGTGTTATTTAAGTATAATTTTGAATGTGTGAATTGATCAGTCGATTGAAAAGAAAATATCCGATATATCCCAGTGAAAATAATGTATACGGATTTTTTTGTCGCAGCCAACCTAGACTGTTTGGACTTTGAACTATTAGAAGCTGAACGCTGCGAATCGTGCGAGAGAGTGCGTTATATTTTTGTTATTTTGTCTCATTCACGTTGAACGGGACGCGACGCTCAATCCTTACCATTACATCGACACCACTATGCACTGTCCCTTTCCGACAATTCTCTATTTTGTATGTAGCGTAGTTATGTGTATGTAGGGTGTCTAACTTGATGTGTAGCCGTTTGTACAAAGTGGCGCAAAACTTATCACATTAAATGATATACTGCATTAAGCTGGTTGATATAAGACAAACATAAACAAAAATCCTATTTTCGCAAAATTAAGAAATTATTTTTTGAACTAAATAAATAAAATGAAATTAGACCCAAATTGGAACACCGTTGTAATAAGCACACACTAACCTATTTCTTCTCGTCTTAAGATTATGGACCTTATTTCTTTTGTTTATTTTTGTTTCTTTTCGTTTGTTTGTTTTGTTTTAATATCGTGAGGTCTTTGACATATACACTGAATTACACATGATGTTCTAAATTATGAAAACAAATAAAATGTCCTGTGGCTAAACTATTGAATACATTTGGTTCATAATTTGTAAATCTTCAAAGAATACCATGTAATATATGTGGTATCAATTAATGTGATAACATTTGCGGCACTTTGTATAAGAGACATGGAACAAAGAATTAACAAATAGAATATAAGTCATAGTTTCTTGTATAGTTATAGCCTCGAGGACATATAATACGTCTCATAAAAGAAAAATTGAGCATAAAATTAATAAAGTTACAACTATTTCTCACGAGCGAAATAGATGATTCCTTGCGCTTCTTCAAAATGTAATGTTTTACATATTGTAAAATACGATTACGTAATAGAATCTAATCTTGATACCTAATAAAACCTTCACGGATCGGACAGGGCCTATGTAACATATTCTATACAGTGTATAAAATTACAAAGAGACGTGTTGACGATGTGCCGCGCGATCCGCCATTGGGGCGTAGCCGGAAAATTAGTAACATACCTACATTATTATTTAATTCTGAGTTGTATATTTGTTTGTTTGGACATTTAAAAAGAAATGGTATATATGTTTTATTTTTTATATTTTAACCTACATATTTTATTTATTACCTAAGGCTATTTATATTTTATTAGTGACATAATTAATTTGTTTTTATGAAATATTTTACTATGTTGTCTTTAATCAAATGAGTTATTTCCTTTCTTTCTTTTTTATATGCGTAATTTTATGATCATAGGTTGCGTATGTTTCGTATTTTTAGTGTAGGTAAATGGTTTAGTCAGTTTTTTACAATAAAATGAATATATCATATTTGTTAATTGCTGTATTTTTCTTCTAAACTTATTGAAGATTATTTATTACTTTTTAGTTTGGTTTTCTATTAATGGTTGTTTTTTAGTTTTCAAACAATTTTTTATTTGAGATGTAGCTCATTAGGGGATTGCGGCCTTAGTCGCAATGTTTGAAAGGCGGATTGGCGATCGTACTGACGTTTGTCTTTGGCACTAAGTACTGCTACTCATTTAGCATCTTTGTATTTGCTTCCGCCTTGTTTCGGATAGTTTGAAGCTGGTTTATCTTACAACAAATTTAATTTACTTATTGGTGGCTATTACAATTTTAAAATCTCTATGTAATCTGTACATTAGGTCTCGGGTCCGAATCCCGGGTCGCGCCAACAAAAAGAAAAATAAATCTCAATAGCAGCCCGGAGTTAGGAAGTTGGCGGGGTTAGACACCCCCTTATAGAGCACTTAAAGCCGTTGGTCTTGCGCCTGATCACTCTCCGATATTGTCGGATTACCGTCCCATCCAATCATGACAGGGAACAGTGAGTGCACTTGTTTTTGCGATCATACATGTGCACTATGATACCTCCTGCGCAAATGGCAAGTCTCCGTTAAGATTGGCCGCTGTAACCAAAAATTCGGTATAAGTATTATACTTTTTATTTTGATCCATTATACGGAGATACCTCTCATGACCATGACTATTAAAAGCAGCAGACATTTTTGAAAAACGAGTCCTGCTTTCCTTGAAATATTTCTGATGTTTCAAGGAATGCGGAGTTTAACTCTAATGGTACTTTTTCAGCGGACGATATGGGTCTCGGTAAGACGATCACCATGATAGCTCTGATCGTGAGCGACAAGGAGGGCAAGATCGACGATGACGACGACGATGATGACGATGATTACCCCACCAAAAGCAAATGTAAGTGACCTTAAGTTTTATATTCTTGTGATACACATAAATGCGTAGACTCACTCTGACTTCCGCGTAAAGGTGGGTAGGTCACCCACATTTTGCCAGTTGCGCTATAAGTTCCCACTCAGTTAAGGAGCTACATTCCGGCAGCCAATTCTTAGGTTAATTACCTTTATTTTTTTCTTAATAGGCGTAACACAATACTAATGTTATGGTATCATTGGTAAACGCTGGAATCGTTATACTGTTACGTGTTAGAATATTTCCACGCAATGTACTTTCATAGCAATGTGTTTCTTTACGTTGCTTTGCGCATTGCGCATCACCGGTGATGGCTGTAATATTTTCTCGGTTCGTATTTAGATAGAACTGAGTGCTTCGGGAGCGTGAGCGCCCTATTTATGGCTCCGCAGCAATAAATCTCTGGCACTTTATTAAACTTTACCTATCAATATATGCAATGATTGAACGAAATTAATAAAGGCTTTCGCTTGACAATGAAGACAACGTCAGACGAAATTCGACCCAACCTCACCGCGTTTGCGCCTGTTACTGGGAATATTATTACAAATGGTTCTAACCGTGTTTGTTTAGAATTTCGGTACTCCCGCTTCCGATTCGGAAAAGTTCCAAAGCTTTTAACTGCACCGGCTCTTACGCATACTAAGGGTTATAGTAATAATAATCTGGCATTCGTGCGGTCATCAGCGATAACCCGCGGCGGCACACTGGTGGTGTGCCCCGCGTCGCTGATGCAGCAGTGGGGCGGCGAGGTGGCGAAGCACTGCCGCGCGCACGCGCTGGCCGTGTGCCTGCACCACGGGCCCGCGCGCGCCACGCAGCCGCACCGCCTCGCCGCGCACGACCTCGTCTGCACCACCTACAACATACTGCAGAGGGACAATGAGAAGGTAACTGCAACCATCTATAGGAGGCTGTGTCTGCATATAGGAGATACGTGTTCTTCAATTTTCTGATCATCGCTATGTGTCTGCAGAATGGCGTGCTAATGCGCGTACGCTGGCGCCGCGTGATCCTGGACGAGGCTCATATCGTGCGCAACTACAAGTCGGCCACGTGCGCAGGCGTGTGTGCGCTCCGGTCTCAGCGGCGTTGGTGCCTGACCGGCACGCCCGTGCAGAACAAGGACCTCGACCTGTTCGCGTTGCTCAAGTTCCTCAAGTGCTCGCCCTTCGATGATCTCACTGTGAGTACAGCTACAAGTCGCCACGTGCGTGGGCGTGTGCGCGCTCCGGGTTTAGCGGAGCTGGTGCCCCACTGACGAGCTAGCTTAAAAGATCTACATATCTAACATAGTGTTTTAGAAGCATATTGCTAGCTACTGGCTGTCTAATCCGTGTAATCCTCAGAGTAATTCTAAAATAGCCTTCAGCATAACACCTATCATAAGATTTTTAACTTCCGGGATCCTGCGTGGATATTAAACATCTTCAGCAAAACAGCTCATTAGACTAAAGAAAATATTTTAAGAAAACCTTAAAATACATTCCCCAGCCCAAACCTGTACTATAACTTTGTATGGTATACGATCGAACTATTATTTGTTACCTTCACCATAATTTTCTTGCATCGCCCTAAATAATTATTTTCCTTACCAGATGTGGAAGAAATGGATCGACAACAAGAGTTTGGGAGGCCAGGAACGCATGAACACGATCATGCAATGCCTGCTGCTGCGGCGCACCAAGGTGCAGCTGCAGCAGAAGGGACAGCTGGACTGTTTACCGGAGCGGAAGGCGCATCAGAAGCACGTGACACTGTCGTCGGCTGAGATGAACGTCTACCAGAAGGTCGGTAACACAAAGATTTTGAGATGGTATTCAGTTAATTTGTCTTCTTTTCCTTACTTTGATTGTATCCTTTTTTAATACTGTTACGTGCTGGGTTCGAGGGATAAGAATGTAAAACAACATTACCGAATAAAACGTTTTATTCTAGCACACAATTAAATTTAAAACACAATAATTACTATACTACACTGTTCCACTGTAACTGCTTCAAACACCGTATTATTTTCGCTTCCGTTCGGTTCGATGAATACTTGACCGCTTACGATTGTAAACTGACTCGGCGAGCGCTGGCCTTCCCCTTTTATACGCGGTTAAAACGTTACCGGAGTTTTCTAGAAACGTCATACACGTTACGTAACAGTACGAGGATTCGAGAATGTGCCAGCGTTCTCTCTACTCTACTCGTACCGGCGAACTAAGAAGAATATAAGAATATAAGAAGATAAGTAGAATTGCTAGAACTCTACATAATAAGTTGCCAGTAGACAGAACACTAGTCTGGTCTGGGGTTATCCTATTCGTAGGCAGCGCAGCATATCTACTAAGTGGCATCCTAGTGTTATAAACAAGCGTCAATAGACGACGGTAACTGCTAACTAAACAAACTAGGTGAAACTGAAATTAAACTATAATAGGAGCAATCCGATAGCGAAGTGCTTCCACTACAGAAGGTCGCAGTCAAACAACTTGGCTTCATCTCTGTTGAAAATCAGTCATATCTCTATCACTTGTCAACAACGCATAAGTATGTACTCTCGATGTTGCACATGCCCATAGGCTACGGAAACGGCTTACCTTCAGTGAAGACGCATGTACACGTTCACTCATTTACTAACACAGTAGCATAATTATTATTATCTTTCTAACAACATACTTATGTTCTCCATCCAGTTGTTAGTATTCTCCAAGACGCTGTTCGCGCAGTTTCTGCATCAGCGCGCAGAAAAAAATGCTGACTCCGAGAGTATCGCGTCCGCTGGGAAGGACACCGCGTATGCCAAGATGCATAAGAAGATGATCGCGTTGCAAGGTATGATGATACGAATTGTACTTTAGAAGGCTTAGGATAGGAAGGAGGTGTTGGAGGTCTAAGGGTCAAGTTGTCCGCTTCGAAAAGGCCTTTGAAGAGTGTAAAATGAGATCCTAATCTTAACTAATTTATAAATGCGAAAGTGAGTTTGTTTGTTTGTTACCCTTTCAAGCCCTAACTATTCGACCGAATAACATGAAATTTCGTATACATATACCTACACATTTGTCAGGGATAAAGAAAAATATCGGGTACCTTTCATCCAGAGAAAATACTATTCCCGAGGGATAGAAAATTGACAAAATCTTTATTCACAAAAAATCTAAAATCTAGTATTCTATAATTGTCATACACAATACAAAAGCACAGCTATGAAATAACAGTGGTAGGTGTGAAACTCAAACTCTCAAAAAGTTGACTTATTCCATAGCTCAACTGTCAGCTCTGTGTATTCAAGCCAAAGTAATAGAGCGTAAGGTTATATTACAATTAAAGTTTAAGCAACCTGTGAATAAGTGTTGTACATACTTACTGTTGTGTCGCAATTTACATTTGCATACATAATATTCACTTATTTAATAAAAATAGTCACATACGTCATTTAAACACTAGAAATAGGCACAAGTTAGTAGGCCCGTATCATCGATTACATAAAGTTTACAATACATTTGCGGGACTTGGTATACGTTTCTTTAATACATTACCCATTAATATAATGAATTTACCATTACTTCAATTTAAAAGTGTCGTAAAAATACAGCTACGTCGGAAGGGTTATCAACAACTACTTGAATGACAAAAACTCATGGAATTAGTTGCTTGTTCTATACAGTATTAAAGTTTTCTATTACTTATAAGTCAATTTAGTAATGTAGAGGTACCTCGTGATTATTTGTGATGTTTTCAAGTATCGTGCTTCCCATTTCAATTATTGTTGAAAATAAAATTAAACATGAATGCACAATCGCATTTAGTCACGGACTGCCTTTGCATGCTCACAAAGTGTAAGTGTATGCGCACTCATGCCAACCTACTGTCTATTACAGATTAATATTAAATAATTCTACTAAATCCTTATTATTTAATCTCCTTTACATTATTCAGTAATTATTTATTTAAAATTATTGTTATAAGCTTTAGATTTATATAGTCAGTAATATATGGCATAATGGCTAAACACCTTCTAAATATGAGTTGTAAAATACTGAAACTATTTAATTGGCGATTTAAAAGAGTGGCCATGAGTTTCTTGCAGGTTTCTTCTCAACCCTTTGCCTGAAACTAGCAATTAACCTAAATGTAGCTTCAGTAACTTAGTAAACTCACTAACCTATATATATTTTGACATTCATAAGTGTTACTTTGTGACCTAAATGAATAAATGATTTTGACTTAATAAAATTATTATCATTTAAATGTAACATCATGTAAGCGTGCGGTGTCAAGCGCGTAGGTATCTTTGTAGTTCCGACCTTTAACGGTACTGCTCAATAATCGCTCTCTTTGATTTCCATTAGCAGCGATAAAAATTAGGTATTACGAGTAGCTTCGTATAACAAAATGTCATATCCCTATATTATGTTATAATTTACTTTCGACCTTAGCATAGGAAATTGCAGTCTTAATATACCGAGGTCCTATAACCTTCGGAAAACTAACGCGTGGTTAAATGTCAATCTGTAGTAAAGCGTCATTGGTACAAAATGATTACTCTGCTGACTAATTGATATTTCTTTTCTTTGTGGCGACTCCGCACAGACGAAGATGTTCCGCTTACATCTAACAGATGGCGCTATATACAACAAGCGCTCATATGACGTCATACAATGCTAACTCGCACAAGTAACATTTACACAGCGACTAAGTATATATATGTATAAGCTCTCGACATTAACTGTCGGGCCGCAGCCGCAGGCGGAGGATCCTCCCTTTGTGTTGGAGGGGCATCACATCACGTTCATATAAACCTTGACTAATATGTAAGAGAATGACCCGATTTAAACACTACACCCTTCTGTTTGTAGGAGCAAAGCCAGTGAAATCTCACGAGATCCTGGTGCTCTTGCTGCGGCTGCGTCAGGTGTGCTGCCACTGCGGGCTCATCGCGGCCATGCTGGACGAGGAGAGCGCTGCTGACGTGCAGGAAGACCCCGCGGGACAGGACCTGCTCGCCGAGCTCAATAAACTGTCGCTGGAGGACTCGCGTTCTAAGAGGAAGGTGAGAACACGACTTAGTACTATCCAGGTGGAAAATCTGACGGATTAGCACGCGAGTGCTCTACAGCCAATAATGACAAGAGATATCAAATTTATGGTGCACTCCTTGCCATGCAACTGGCTGCATGGATAGTGTATTATAGTTGCCTCTAATCTCTATATACCCCTTTGTATGTTAATGTGTTTGTTGTAAAAATACTAGTGAGATTATAAACTGACAGAATATTATCTGTACGGTATTGTACCAAACACCTTTGACTGATACGTTGATATAATTATAATGATACGCGGAGATAGAATAAAGAATATATTTATTACTGCTAAAGTTCTAATGCTAAGTATAACTGATAGGAAATGATAAATGATAGAATGATTATGAGTACACGCGGCGCGGTTGATGGCCAGTAGTGAACTGATTTTTATATAAATGTAATGAATTAAGAATGCTTAGTGGCGAAAATGCTGACGTGCTCTATTCTAATTTCGCAATGTACGGTTGCACCGTACATTATACTACGTTGAGGCGATTCACAATCACAATATAACGCATATATTACTGTTAGCCATATATTTTATTATGTTCAAACTACTGTTTGTTAAGTATTTTGGTTCATATTATTTTATCTTGTATAATTACATAAATATTTGTATCACAGAGTATATGAATCCATATTTTTTATAACAACCTCAGCATAGTTATAAAATATATGACGGGGTAATATATCGCCGTTAAGTCGTGAACTGTCCCATAACTGCGAGTTTTATTGGTGGCTCATAATTGTGTTATTAGATGGACACGATTATGAATATATATATATATATTTTTTTATGTTAGATAAATATCCAATCCGCCATAATCTCTAAATACTTGATACCATTACCAGAGTAAGAAGTCAGACGATGAAGAAGAGACCGAGGGTCCAGCTCAGGAAGGCACGACGGCAGCCGAAGCGATCAGATCTGTGCTGTCGCCCAACAATCCCGTGTTTGAGCTCGACCGACTCTCCTCCAAGATCAGCGCTGTTATGGACTGTCTGAATAACGATGTTTTTGTGAACAAAGGTGAGCAGGTTTTCTTTGTATAACTTGGTCAGTATCTCTTAAGCACATGAGGCGGTTTAAGGTCTATAACTCTAATTGAACAGTATATTTTTTTTAAATTACATTTCTATCAACTAACACCAATGTGGAGATTGCAGAAGGTTTTACAAATATGTATACATGGATTCACTTCTGTGTATATATGTACAAATGTTTTTAACAATCAGAAGACCTGCTCATATTTTGCATTTCTGAAGAAGCAGAAACAGGAATTGAATATTTACCTGGCGAAATGTGTCTCTCTTCAATGTCGATATTCAGTTAATAATTTAGGTCACGAAGTTAAGAACGAACAAAGTTTATTGGTTAGTTAATTTATCTAAGTTACTAAAGCTACATTTAGATTAGTTACCAGGTTTTAGTCTTTGCCCGCTTCGTTTTTGTGTGTAAATCACAGGCATGCGTATGTTGTTATCAGTATTTTGCAATTATAGAATTTTTATTTATTCTTAGCTTTTTCTCAGGTACTAAACAAATTGAGAAGACAAATTTATACTAGAAAGTTGAAGTTACATTATGTTCGACGTGTTGTAATGTAATCTCACTTTTGAATAAGGTTCCAAACCATAAAATTCGTGTAAGAATGTGTGTGAATAAATAAATAATTTCATTAGCGATAGCTCAGTGGGAAGACCAACAGACTGCAATTCAGAGGGTCTCGGGTTCGAACCCACGTCGCGCACCTCTGACTTTCGGAAGTTATATGACTTTTCGAAATGATGTGCGTATTGATTGACAATTATCGCCTGCTCCGTGCCTCGGAGAGCACGTTAAGCCGTCGGTCTCGGTTGCCATAAACAGCTATGGCACTCGTTATTGGGTAGTCAGTGCCCTATAATATCCCGACACTGGTCTAGCTTTAGAGTACCGTTAGCCTTCAGGTTGCGGAGGTCAGATGGCAGCCGCTCCGTGTAAAAACTGATATCCAGTCAAATCCGATTAGACCAGATAAGCCGACCCAACTGACTTGGGAATAATAAAGGCTAGGGAAAAGATTAGCATATTATTATTGTTATTAGGTGATAAAGCCGTAGTGGTATCCCAATGGACGTCGGTGCTGCGCCTGGTGGAGGCCGAGCTGAAGAAGGCGCGAGTGCGCTGCGTCACGCTGAGCGGGAACGTGTCGGTGCCGGCGAGACCTCCGCTTATTAACGCTCTCAACGATCCCAAGTCTGACGTCAAGGTACTGTATACACACTTTAAAATATATACATAATATATCATTGCCGTAGAGAAAGTTAATGCGGTCTGCTATGTCTCTGGTTCTAATCCCGGGTCGAGCCAACTAAAAGTTATTGGATTTTTCTGCCATGAAATTTAATAGCAGTCCAGAGTTACGAAGTTGGCGGTGTGACACATCCCTGTGCCTCGGAAAGCACTTAAAGTAGTTGGTTCTACGCCTGATCTCTTACCAGTCGTAAAAGATTACCGTTCCATCAGTTTATGAAAATCACGAAACACAAAATGCTCTTGTATTTATTTGCACAAATCCTGAACACTTTAATATCTACTGCGCAAAAGGGCCAGTTAAAAACCTGCGTCAGGCTTTCGTCTGACACATGCTGAATAGGACCCGGTTTGACACTGCTGTTACACACACACTCTGAAAAGGAAACCAAAACAAAAAAAAGACAAAATACATATGTATCTTTATTTTTTTGTATTGGTTTTTTCGCTTAAGTTTATTTTTTTATATTATATTCTTGTTGTTATATGTTTGTAATGTAAAAAAAATAATTTTCTATTTTTTTCAAATAGCAGCAGATCTCAGTTAAGATCGGCCATCGTGACTAAAATTTGGTCTGGAGATTATTTTATCATTAATTTTATTTGCAAAACAACGTTTGCCGTTGGGCAAGCGATCGTCTCGCTCTACCGCCGAACGAGATAGACTGTAAGTCTATGTATGTATTTAACAATTTATTCCCTTTTAAGGTAATGCTGCTGTCCCTATGCGCGGGTGGCGTGGGTCTGAACTTGTGCGGCGCCAACCATCTGTTACTGTTAGACCCTCACTGGAACCCACAGCTGGAGGAACAGGCGCAGGACCGCATCTATCGCGTGGGGCAGAAGAAGAATGTTCATATATACAGGTACGTAGTTATCACATAATTATATCCCATTCTAATATATAAAACCGTTCAGTGCCCATAACTCAACCTATGAGTCGAACAAAAACCGTTCGTGTGCCCAGAAGTCGGATCCGAGTCGAGTGATGAGTGATTTTAACTTGGATGCGGGTGCTGCTTAACAATAACTACGTTTAGAGTCGTATGCGAGTTCTGGACACACAAACAATTTTATGTTCGACTCATAAAGATTTACCCTATAAGTCGAACATACTCGAGCTGGACAGTGAATGGGGATAAAATCTATTTTATAAGCATTTACCATGCATTGCTTCTGTGCTTTATTCTGTAATTTAAAGTATTCCATTATAGAAATGGGCACAGTATGATCCTTGCTTCAAAGTGGAATTGCCCATAAAATGTAGCAACCCAACAGCCCATTAAGAGAGTGCGGATAACGCAGCGAACAAAGGGCCCGTTTTTGCGCCGCGCTAAGTATTGTCGATTCAGAATTACACAGCGGACAATTATTTTTGTAATACTACAAATAATTTTCAGAGTCTGGGTGTACTTTGTGTCCATTTATTCATGTTTCTTAAGTCGCCCGCGACACGGGACGCTTAGCTCTCATACTAGAGATACCGTGAAAGCTGATGGTTTTAAAACCTGCAATAGGAAATCCTATAGAATATCGCAGGCAAACAACCTTGTGCTGCGCTTCCTGCAGTAGCTTGCATGTCCGGGCTACTTAACCTAAGAACAACGGAGCATAACCTTAAGTTCAGTGTCAAACGCTCGGCCCTCTTGCTGCACCGAGAATTTTAGCAATGTGGGCAATAGCATTTGAAAGTTATGACAACACTGTACATAATTACGTTCACTGCGACCTTGAACATACAAAGTATCTATCTACTTTGTATGTTCAACGAAACGCTGGCTTGGGAACGGTATTTTTTCCTGGTACCCTATGTTCTTTTCTTTACGCCTGACAACGTGTATACAAAATTCATTTATTCATGATGATCAGTCAAATAGTTATTGCGTGAAAGCGTCACAAATGAACTCAGATTCGCATTTATAAATATTAGATAAGATTGGCCATCGAACTACTTACGAGTAGGGTGTCTATTTTAAGTAGTTCAATGGGTCTAGTACACAATTTACGAAAATGTTAAAGATGTGTTTAATTCTGTGATCGTTGATGGTAACACGGTTTCGTGTAGCATTATCTTGATTCTTTGACTCATAAACCCAGCGTGCCTTAGTAAAATGCGCCACAAAGAATATACAATCGACAAAAAGTAGCCTACGTTTTATTTTGGTGAGCTGAAGCAAGGTAGCGATGGGCGATAATGGGTTAAATTCGAATTTTAAACTTTATATTAATCGAAACATTCGATACTCCGACAAGTATTTGATTGCATGAAACTTTGATAATGATTACTTATTTACGTATCGGTAATACGCAACTCGAATGCGAAACTGTGACTCAATTATTCACATGGCGGTGGGCATGGGATATTAAAAAAGCGTATTTGATTTTGTAGCAGCCTGTATAAGAACGTCTGCCACGCAGCATGACAGCCACAGGGGATATAAAAATATTAGACCTTGAAAATAAGACAATTGTGTCGTTCGGGGCTATACGACACATCGATATCTGACCGATATCGATGTGTCGATATCTATCAATCACTATTAAAAAGTTTTGAATACTAAACTATGACTTAAATTATAATAATCAGGTACCTACATCAATTTGATCAACATTCGGTTATACAAATGTTTATTTTCGTAGCATCTGCACATGGGTAATCCATGGCAAGCATATGAAATTGAATTGAAGGATAGGATGTTCAATGTATTTACTGCCACAAAACGTGTATTTTTATAAGGGCACAGATGACGTTGTAGTGTAAGTGATCGTCTTGCCACTGCCTCTGCACCGAGTGTTGTGGGTTCGATCCTCACACGGGACAACCATTTTTGTGATCCACTAATAGGTTTTCTTGGAAGACAGCAGTTAATTTCGCAGATTAAAACGAAAGATGCCCCAAGACACACTTAAATTGCAACAGTGAAGTAAAGTAGGATACGACACGGGTCGTATACCGAGCATGCCAATCAGAAACCCATCCAACCCGCTGATAAATGTCTCTGTGGTGACAGACGGCAGTGTACGGGGAAACAAAAAAAAAACTAGTAGTTTTTCTGACTCTGTTCTAAAGTTAAAAGTATCCGTTTTTTTTTTTCTTTTTGTTTATTAAGGATTTCCAACACGGTTTTCTGACTCTGGGTTGTTATTAGTATCCGTTTTTTTTTTTTATTTATTTAGCATTTCCAACAATATTACACAAAATAACACAAACATATAAACATACTTTTGTATAGTGTACTCCTTCAGTTATATGAGACCACAGCATGCATATACATATAACAAAAAAGGTTAAATTAAAAACATAAAAAAAATTAAATAGCCTAATTAAAATGAGCTACACATTGGGAATGTTTTTAAGGAGATAAATAAACAATAAAACTTAATGAGAAACTTAAATAAATTGTTGTGTCTTTTATATTTACATAAGGATTCACTTATGTCAATATCATGAGTCTTTAATAAAGTTATTGTGTTGCTTACAAAGGCTTGGTACAGCAGCGTAATGACCCAGATTGGTTTTTCAGAACGGAATATCAAATAGATTATAATTTCTTTTCCTTGGTATTCGGTTTGGTTAAAGTCCAACGCGACATAGGAAACCCAGGACAGGAGATTAACAAAAATAAATATTGTCTCTATAATATTGAAGAAACTTAATGATAATATAATTTAAACGCGCTGCATCTCTCTCTCTAAGGTCAACAATCCCTTAATCACCTCAACAGTACCAAAAGAGATAAAACAATTATTTTTAAACAAAGCTTTTGTTTTTATACGCTCTTTTGGTATTAAACAGTGTAAGTTAATGTTAGTCAGATGTAATTGTGTCGGAAATTGTTCGTTGCTCACGAAATAATTGTGAGCTGACAAGAAACAGTGCGATTCCTGAACTTCTTTAAAGAAATGAATCGTAGTTTGCATTTTATATATCCGGCCAACTAGGGTGACAACGCTTACAGACTTAACATTCAATAATTATATAAAATATTTTATTATTATGTCATCTCTTTCATTATTATATCAACTATTTAATTATTATATCAACTGTATAAATGCTACAATTCACCATATAATAATGTCTTTCTGACCGCATGTCGGTTACACCGGCAAATTTTCACAGACGCTATTATCGTGCACAAGTTTGTATGCAAACTCATCTGCACTCTCTGTTTCTTCAGTCTCATAGTTTGATTGGACGGCAATCTGACACGACTGTAGAATGATTAGACTCAACGGTGCTAAGAGGGTTCCGAGCCACAGGGAGGTAACATCGATTACTTTGTATCGCCAGCCTACTATTAATAACTTCTAATTGAAAAAGAACTTATTTGATTCCCGACCTTGGTATTCGAACCCAAGGCTTTATGATCCGCAGCCGTCTACACTAGCCACTACAAATAAACTACACTCTCGTCTGTTTCGCTTATAAGGTTAAACCACTAAACCGATTTTGGTAAAATTTTGCAAAGAGATGGATCAAACCTGGAGATAGACATAGGCCACCTTTATCCTGATATGTATTTCACGCAGCCGAAGCCGCGGACAGAAACTAGTATAATTACTAATTTCGATCCGAGGCTTCCGCCGGTGAAGAAAAATATGATAAAATCTATTCAATTTTTGGTATTTGAAAACAATCTCAATAAATATGTTCGCAGGAAGTATATCATGTCCTGAATTCTTCTTCCTTTTATTGAAAGACATCTGCTATTTTGTCAAATCCTGTGTCACGTGGGACTATTCAACATTCCAACAACGGACACACAGACCAACCACACTCGTAACAATGATTTGTGGTATATTTTGTCTCATATGTCAATCGAATCCACAAAACCCATTAACTATCTAAATATTACACTTTTGTGTTCATGGCCATGCTATTTTTTCTCAGCTATAAAAGTTATGTGCCTCGTTCACTGTAGACTAAACGTATGTGTATATACGCTCGTAAAACAGTCACATCATTCTATTCTTATCGTCTTGTGAACCACAGATAGTTATTCTGAGATGCAGTATTATTTGTATCTGATTTTTCAATGTACAGAAACCTTGCGACACACGGATTACACTACATCTAATCTCACGCCTTTATCACAAAAGCCTAACTTTATGGGGAAATTGTCATAAGACTGAACACAATCATGGACAATAACGACATTTCGCCAACTAATGTTTTAATTCCCACGTAATAACTAGGCAGGTAGGGTACTATGACCTGAGCTTTCGCACATTGAGAAGAGGCCCGTGCCCAGCAGTGGGACAGATTAATAAAGAGCCGATATAATTTATCTATACTAATATTATAAAGAGAGAAGTTTTGATTTTTTGTCTGTTTGTTTGTTTGTAAGGATTTAACTCCAACACTACATAACCGATCTTAAAAATGCTTTCAACATTAGAAAGCTATATTATTACCAAGTAACATGGGATACATTTCTTTTAAAAATTTACTTTTACTAACGTAACCTACTTCTACGCAAGCGCAGCTGCGGGCAAAAGCTGGTTATTTATAAAAGGCGAGTCTTTTGTCGTCTACCAAGCATAAATCAATACACTGTGCTGAATTGAAATTTTCTTGATTTGAAACAATTTGTCGGATCCGGGAATTTAACCCGAGATCTTACGCAAAGCAGGCGCATTTACTAACACTGTGCTGCCAAGTACGAATTAAAAATACTTTTGAAGTAATATCCCAAAGTTCTCTAAACTCATAGTCACACGATACTATTGTCATCGACAGAGTACATTTTGAAAGTCATTTTAATACCTACAAGCGTCGCGTGCCAAGTGGTGAGCGCTCATTAACGCGCACCGAGATGTTTCCAACGCGCTTACATTACTGCACACATAGGTACTTATCACATTAATCCACTGATCTTTCGCTATCTGAAAACTGCGATGCACGAATATTCGAAACTATATAGAACTAGTTTTTAAAGAATTAAATAGATACTGTAAAAAAAAATCGTTTTTGTTTTGTTTGTCTCGGGTAGCATTTTCAGGAAAATACACGGTTTGATGCGATATTTTTATTGGCAAGAGGCCCTTTATAGAGTACTAGCATTTGACTGAGACGCTATCCGCTTGGAATTTAGTGGTTATGGGTTTTTAATCCTATACCGAAAAATCTTGGAAATAGTTATGAGTGACTATATGTAGGTACTTACATGCCAAATTTAAAGTGTCTGTTAATAATATTGTATAACATAAAAGGTAGCAAAGAAATTATAAAACAAATATTCTCTTTATAACCTATCCGGAAGGAATTTTGAAAAAGCCAACCGCTTTCCTTGTTTATATCATAAAGGGATCCCGTACACAAAATGTCAGCTTTGCAGATCCAATAGTTTGGGCTGAACGTCGATGAATCAGTCAGTGATTAAGTCAGACTTCGCTTCTTATATACTTACTTAGGCTCTAGACAGACGAATACACCGACTGCAATCGGGCTATACAGTTGGCTTGCAGTTTAATTGCATTCGTACTAACTGCTTTCAAACTGCAGATGTGCAGTCGGAATGCAGTTAGAATATAGTCCGTCTTTTTAGAGCCTAAGGGATGAATTATATTAGACCAGGCCGTGCCCGGGGCGTACCGTGTACGTGACCCGGACGGGGCACGGATTTGAAACCTTACATACCTACATTTTGTATGAAGTAGTTTATATCACACAGTGCATGATCCGTGTCCGGTCCGGGCTCGGACGACGGTCGTCTATACCACGGTTGTTGCACGGTCCCGCCCCGTTCCCTCGTTTATACATTTATTTCATTAGCTCATTTAGTAAAATATCAAAGTTATCTTTGGACATTCTAAAATCTCCAAAGATATCTTATGTAAATATCTACATAGAGTATTAAATTCATCGTCAAATTTACGCCTTCTCCAAAGACCACGCTCCATTTTCATTTAAGCTTGTTCTTCTTACTCCCTGCTTCTGCTCCTTCTTCATCAATAGCTATCGCAATAGCAGCCATCTCCAGTAAAGAAAACTCCATTATTATTAAATTGGGAATTCTTCACATCACTGCGCTACATGGAAGCGACCGTGGCAGCTTATAACCCGTTTAACACTCGGTGTAATATAATCGTACAGCACGGACGGGCTCCGCTCCGGCCCCGCCCCGAACACGGCTTGGTCTAATATAATTCATCCCTTAGGCTGGCCAGAAATACTGATACCTACAATTAAAAAAAAACATAGTGTTACATTCGAATGTTGAATCTGTCATTCTAATATGAATATTCATTGTGTTTTCTAATTTTCACGCCAATCGGTGTTAAATATTTTTGTGATATTAAAATGGATTGGGGTGATAAAGAGAACCTTTATTTTTCTGTGAAAATTGCTGTGAAAGCATTACACAAAGTAGGTATGGAGCTAAATGCAATTTTTTAAACTCCATCCGCTTGGTATTAGTCGAATGTCTGTCTACCGGGCTATTGATAGGAATGAAATGAAATGACAATGGGAACCTCCTCTGTTTGTGACTAATAGGTGTTAAAACATCGGAAAAGTGTATCAAGATACGATCCCTGAGAAGGTGGTTAAGCCTCTTAACAACATCATGTTCTATAATCAAGAATGGTTCTTTCAGCAAGACTTAGCACCGGGTCATAAAGCTCGATCCACCCAAGCGTGGTTGGAAACGAACGTTACGGACTTCATCAGAGCTGCGGACTAGCCGTCATCTAGTCCCGATCTTAATCCGCTAGATTATGACTTATGGTCAGTTTTAGAGAGTATTGCATGCTTTAAACGCCATGATAATTTGGAGTCCCTAAAACAATCCATAAGATTGGCAGTGAAGAATTTTCCCATAGAGAGAGTGCGTGTTTCTATTGACAACTGGCCTCAACGTTTTAAAGGGCTGTATTGAAACCAATTGAGATCATTTTAAAAATCAAAATCAAAATCTAAATTTATTTATTCAAGTTAGGTTACAAGGTAACACTTATGAATGTCAAAGTTACACGTATTTTTTTTCTGTGAATTTACATTTACTGCCACGTTCAGCAAAGCAAGGGTGTAGGGCTCATGAGAAGAACGGGCAAGAAACTCATAGCCACTCTTTTTAATCGCCAAATGTACAATAATATTTCGTTTACAAATCATAACTGTAAGGTGGTGCAACCATTTCTCCATTTTCCATATTAATGTATAAACACACATTACGGTAATCAATATTTAATGCAATAGTTGATGTTGTGATAACAGCCGTCTTTTGTTTTTGTAGTAATAATAATTATCTATGATTATTTATCTTTTCGGTTATTCGATATATAAGCGATAGCATTCAATTAATCGAAAATTATTAGATTGTACCTAATGCATTAATAGCGAATTAATCAATATTTACATTTTAGATATTTTTGTAGACTAAGTTACATTGTAAACTAACTGAGTTTTATTGACGATTATAGTTATTTAAAGTTACTTAGTTTTTGCTAAAAATAAACTCGTCCAATATCAATGGTGAAATAAATTCCGGCTCAGTCCGTTTGTTTTGGCTCTAGTTTACAGTGAACGGTGTCATAAATATTTATTTCTATATCAATATCGTAAATAGATTAGTCTGTTGTTCCAGTGACGTATACACTATGGCTCGGGTTGGGCTGAGCCAGTCACGAATACTAGGACTGATTGATAGACTTTTTAAATATAGAATTTTTAATAAATATTCATTTACCATTAAAAAGTCTACTCCATTTTTAAATGACCTAATTCAATAGTACATTACAACATAACAGATCTTGTTTTTGTGTTTTTGTATCCCTATTGTGAGTCTCCACCGGATGGATCGCCGTTTCAGGGTTACTATACTAACGTCGGTTTTCTGTAAGAAGGTGGTCCGCTGAGAGAGCTGGCCATTCGTACAGTTACCAAACATATAACGGAGGGCTCTTCTCTTTTTGTAAAAAAAATATAATATTTAGATCGGTTTTACTAAGCCGAACCTTTATACAGCGTGTAACAGAAAGGTGTGGTCATATTTAAAATGGCCTTGATGTATATCTGGTAAATAACCTATATACCCTATTCCCAGATCAAAAATTCAATTTCAAATGTTATTAAAAATTCTATAATTTTATTTACTTTTTATTAAAACATAAACAAACGCAGTAAGTATATCACTATCCAAATAAAGCGTTGTCATTTTTGGATTCACAGTGATCAGCCAAGTCAGCTGTTTGTGTTGTTCAAATATCGACTAAACCGATAAAAAGAAAATGCTGTATTTTAGTGGAAATAATGCATAAGGATTTGTTTGTGAAGTGATGCGTGAGCTTTTTTTTGAGAAGTGTGTCGGTACCTTATCATATGGAAATCCGTAGACTCTGCCTACCCCTCTGGGAAACAGGCGTGAATCTAAGTATGTATGTATTTGTTTGTCACGGTTTTTCATTGTACATGGGCTATATTATGTGACACTTAAATATAACCACATCGTACTGTTACACGCTGTAGATATCCTACTCTAAATACGTGTATGATACGGTTTTTAATCAATCAAATCTAAACGGGTCTGAATGATGATGAAAATAAATCTGGTCCGCAACATACTTAGTAAAATAGTTACCCGATTCTGTTTTAAGTAATTTGAAATCAAGTGTACCTAAGAGATAATATTAATTATAGACGAATGTTTCAAGTACCTATAAGGATTTTTATAGATACAATAATTCTGGACATCATTTGTTATATTATACATGGAAAAGAAAACTTTCTTACTGTTATGGCCACTCCTACCATTAACAAGTAAAAGTTATCTGAAAGATAATAAGCATACTGTCTCACTCATGTTAGGTTAAAGAAGAGAGATGGCGAGAATTTTATCTTATAGATAAATTCTATCTGGAGATGGTAGTACAAGCCCTTAGTATTATAAATGTGAAAGTTTGTTAAGATGTTTGATAGTCACTCATGCGTAAATCTTTAAACTCATTATAAACAAACTTGACACACAAGTAAACCATATCCTAGACTAACACATACTTTATATCCCGGTATGCCGTTCTATAGGATTGATATGAGCAAAGCCGAAGGCAGAAACTATATATAACATAAAATATAGAAAGCTATCGTTTATGCTTATCGATAGCATCGCAGGTGTGCATCTGCGTCGCGTCAGTGCAGCATCGTTATTACATCTAATTATAATCTATCTTTTCATCTGCACAAATGCGCCGCATACCACAACATCATAGCTATCATGTCGTACTGATTACTTTATTCCATTTTAAATTAATATCACTGTTGCGGTATCTAGTAATAATAGATATATTGCCACACTCTTTTGTATTCTAGAAGGGGTAGGGTAGACAGGGGTAGTGGGCAGAAACATAGATGGACAAAATATGTAGGTGGTTATAACTCTGCGTTTCGCACGTATTTTTGGTACCCTAGTAATGCAGCGTTTAGTTATTTATGAGGCACTATTCTGAAACTTACTAGGGATTTCTCATCAGGTGTATCTGATATCGCAATCCGATCCAGAGGTAGAATTTGAGACTACACGGTCAGCCTTAACATAAGGATAAACTTATTTCACATCAAAGTAACGACACCTTATAGGAACTTACTGCTTCCACGTCTAATATTTCTCATTATTCTTCAAATATGTTTTGTTCGTGTTAGCAAAGTAATTTTATTCTTTTAAAAATACAATAATAAAATATACTAAAGCTTTACTACTATCTATACTAATATTAGAAAGCTGAAGAGTTTGTTTGTTTGTTTAAACGCGATAATTTCAGGAACTACTGGTTGGAATTGAAAAGTTATTTTAGTGTTGGATTGCCCATTTATCGAGGAAGGCTATAGGCTATATAACATCACGCTACGACCAATAGGAGCGGAGCATCAATAAAAATGTTGCCATATCCGGGCAAGTTTACTCATTTTGAGAGCTTTCGTTGCGCTGCGTAAACGGTTAAAGTTACGCAAAAATTATGTTTGACGTAATTGTTCCTCTTAAAAAGCTCTATTAAAAAAGTCCGCGGTAGCATATGTCTATCTTTTAAGTTGACTGAATAAAACCTTTATTTTTATAGTAATCAAATGGGTTCCAAAATAATTCATTATTTGCGAAGGTGTTTTATATACATGGTATTAATTTTTATTCAAATAAATATAAACGTTATTCATTAGAAGTATTTAATTTTTAACATAATTGTCTTTACATCATTATGATAATTACAATAAATTTCTTAGAAGATATCAAGAGCAGCGATAGCTCAGTGGGGAGACCAACAGACTGCAATGCAGAGGGTCTCGGGTTCGAACCCACGTCGCGCACCTCGGACCTTCGGAAGTTATAATAATATGACTTTTCGAAATTATGTGCCTATTGATTGACAATTATCGCCTGATCCGTGCCTTGGAGAGCACGTTAAGCCGTCGGTCCCGGCTGCCATGAACATCTATGGCAGTCGTTATTGGGGAAGTCGACACAAAAGATCCCACTGGGTCGAAGTATTGCCGGTCTGTACTGACTGGTCCCCACACAAGATAAGATAGAAGATATCACTGTTTTAAAATAACGCCGTAGCAAAATAATGATCCATGTACTGCGCGCGCATGTTTATTATGCGGAATGATGTGCGAGTGCGGCGGTCGTGTGGTGGGAGTGAGGCCGGCCGGTGGGTAACTCTGCGAGATAGCATGCCGCGCGGCTCAGATGCGTAGTCGGCTCCCTACGGAACGGTTGTAATCATCAAACTGATGTTGATGTTTTTGCAATATCTCATCGTTTAATTAATATTTTGAAGTTCGTCCCTTTGATTTCTAGATTTCTTTTCAATTATTTCTTCGTTCCTTAACTAGAAAGGTACTTACCATTTAATATAAGCACATAATTATTTATTTTTGTATTTTACTATCGTGTTTTATTTGGTCACTTATTATCTTAGTACTAGGCATATATTGAGAAAATTGTTTTACTAATTCCTTTAACGTTTGATTTTGTTTTCTGATTTCATTCATATTTAAGTAGGTATAATATTATTATCACCTACATAATTATTCACCATTTTTAGAAGCTAAGCACGTAATTTATCTTTTAAGTTTTATATATATTTTTATTATTAATAATAATAATAATTAATACCTAATTGTCTATGTTCAATTAACCAAATAATTAAATTGATTTTATCTCTTTCGCCATTATTTTAGGTACCTTATATTTCAATAATTTTATTTTGTAAAATATTTACCTATCTTTCTAAGCATATTAATAAAATGCCTAGAAAAAGAACTCACCTTTCTCGGCAGTCTGCTACAGCAAAACGGCTGCTACTTTTGCGCAGCAATGAAACAGCGGATGAAAATATGGATAGGTTGGGTTCTCAACGAGTAATCAGTGTACAAAACCGTGCTAGGGAATCAAGCGCTGAACGTTCGCAGCGTTTGGCCTCACAGAATTCCCGAACTTTGGCGAACCGAGAACGGGAATCAAGCGCCGAACGTTCTCAGCGCTTGGCCACACAGAATTCCCGAACTTTGGCGAAACGAGAACAGGAGTCAAGCGTTGAACGTTGGCAGCGTTTGGCGGCACAAAATTCCCAAACTTTGGCTAACCGAAAACGGGAATCAAGCGTTGAATATTCGCAACGTTTGGCCACACAGCATTCCCAAACTTTAGGGAACCGAGAACGAGAATCAAGTGCTGAACGTTCTCAGCGTATGCCCACACAGAATTACCGTACTTTGGCGAACCGAGAACGGGAATCAAGTGCTGAACGTTCGCAGCGTTTGGCCACACAGCATTCCCAAACCTTAGCGAACCGAGAACGAGAATCAAGCGCTGAACGTTCACAGCGTTTGGCCACACAGAATTACTGTACTTTGGCGAACCAAAAACGAGAATCAAGCGCCGATCGTTTTCAGCGTTTGGCCACACCGAATTTCCGAACTTTGGCGAACCTAAAACGGGAATCAAGCGCTGAAGGTACCCATCCATTAGCTCAACCAAATTAACGATCAACAATGAATAGAATTCGTAGGCGATACAACTTATTGAATTCTGCCTTTGCATATGATTGTAACCTTGACTATTCTGTTCTAAATTATGTTGATATTGGTAGAATGGATAATATATGCAACAAGTGCCAAGCACAGAAATGGAAGGCTGAAGCTGCTGGGCTATGTGGCAGTGGTGGAAAAATAGATATACCTAAAATTGCAGAACCAACATCAGTTTTAATATGTAGAACTGATATCACATCCATCATCAAAACATTTTTTGAATCATTCAAGACACTATAATACACTTTTTCAGATGAGTTCATTTGGTGCCAAGGAAATTCGAGAGGGGATTTTATGCCCACTTTTAAAGCGCAGGGGCAGGTTTATCATTTGATCGGCATTTACTTCCGGCTCAAGGTGCACAACCAGAGTTTTTGCAAATATATTTTGTTTCTCATGCAGGTCTGGTATCCTTGGTTCAAATTTAAATCCGTCCTTGCAAATCGATCTTATCGACGCTCTACAAAAATACCTTCACGATCATAATACTTATATTGCAGTTTCAAATAAAAAATAGACCAACAATGAGTGATTTAAAACTTATTATCCACGCTGATGTAAAACCTCTCAATGATCACCTAGGTCGGTATAGTATGCCAACAGTAGATGAAGTAGCTGTTGCAAAAGTTGCTTTTGATACACGAAGATAAAGGTCCGAGAGATATTGAGTTGAATGCTAGAGTTGGTCAAATTCAACGAGTTTCTGAGCTTCACAGATCTTATGACCCACTTCAATATCCTTTACTGTTTCCATATGGCAGTGACGGATACTGCATAAACATTCTACAACAGAATGGTGCTGCTCGATCTAAAACTGTATCATGTATGCAATTTTATGCCTTTACAGCCTTTTAAGACTTTAACGGCTTGCATTACTTTAAAAGATTTTTAACCAATATTGTGTTGATATGGCGGCAAAAATTGAATCTGAGAGGCTTGATTTCATCAAAAGAAATTAAGGGCAGAGGATTACATTCATTTAAGAGATGCCGTGACTAATGATGGCAATATAGACGCTTCTAATATTGGCCAGCATGTTATATTGCCATCGTCATTTACAGGATCTGCAAGATATACATATGAAGGAAAAAAGTCAAGATGCCATGATATACGTGACAAAGTTTGGAAGACCAGATATCTTTATTACATTTACATGTACACCGAATAGCCAGAAACAAAATATTGAATTATTTCCCGATCAAAAATATTACGATACATGATATGACAAATAAAACTAAAAAAAATTATAGACTATTGACGAAGAAACATATCTTTGGAGCCACCTAAGCCTTTGTTTACAGCGTAGAATGGCAAAAAAGAGGTTTAATAAAATGTGAGCGTGAGCTGACATTTTATTATGGCTGGCAAATAAAGTAGAACTGGATTCGACAGATGAAATAATATCGGCTGAAATACCTGACAAACAACAAGATCCCACACTTCATAATATCGTCATAAAAAACATGATACATGATCCTTGTGGCTTTTATAATCCTGCGTCACCATGTATGAAAGAAAATATGTGTTCTAAAAAATAACCTGGGTCTTTTATTTCCGAAACACAAACCGGTGATGACAGTTACCCAACTTACAGGCGGCGATCTCTAGATTATGAAGGAAACACAAGAATTGTTTGTGTCAAAGGAATTGAAATGAGAGTGGATAATAGGTGGATTGTTCCTTATAATCCAGTACTTTCATGAAGTTTCAATGCGCATATAAACGTAGAATTTAGTCAATCGGTGAAAGCTATAAAATATATATGTAAATATATTCATAAAGGTTCTGATCAAGCCACATTTTCTTTGCGAAATATTAACGACGAAGTAGAAAAATATCTAAACGGTCGCTATATTAAGTTATCAGAAGCTGTTTGGAAAATTTTACAATTTCCTATTCGTGAACGCTGTAGTTCATTTGGCAGTTCATTTGAAAAACGGACAACGAATTTATTTTAATAATGATAATCTCCAGGATCGGGTCAACAATCCACCTTCGACAACTCTCACAGACACTGACACAAACTCACATGTTATAATTTGAGAATTTTACTGCAACATGTTCGCGATCCAACGTCATTTGAAGATCTTAAGACCGTTAATGGTATTATTTCACAGACGTATCAAGGCGCCTGCAAAAGATTAGGTTTACTGGAAGGAGACCGACATTGGGAAAATACTCTATCAGATGCTGTAATATCAGAGCCAGCAACAAAGTTGAGAGAATTATTTATCATCATCCTCATATTTTGTTTGCCATCTGACCCCTTTGATCTATGGAGTAAATTTCGTATTTATTTGTGTGAAGATATATTAAACAATATTCGTAATGATAATCATGATATAACACTAGGATATAATGATGATATATACAATGAAGGACTTATAATGATTGAAGATAAGATTCATGAGATTTGTGATAAATCTTTAACTGATTTTCGACTTCCAGCATCGAATAGGAATAATTCAAATAATAATGTGGATCCGTTGAAAGAGGCTCTGCGGAAATCGTATGATTTAAATTTTAAGTGAATATTTTTCTGAAAAAGAATGTTCGTTTTCAGAAATATATTCACTTAAAATTGTCACAAAAATGTTGTGTGTGATGTGTGAAATGTTCCCGTTAAGGTATCGTCTGCCGTAACAATTAATAAAGCACAGGGGCAAAAGAGAAGGCGAAGAAAACCAGTATGTTCTTCTACCGCACAAAAATAAAACTAAAATATCGTGTACGCAGAAGTACTTTAAAATACTACGTTATATTAATGCCTACATAATATAACATAGTATTTTAAAATACTACAATATAAATGTAGGTACGAAATCATTATTACATATCTACATTTTATCTTTAAAGAACCCCAGTAGTGTTACTCAGCGTCCCTTTATTATTCCTGATCCCGTGTTTTTCTTACTATAGTACCACTCTTACTGATCACAGCGCGATGTACCTAAGATAGCCTATTTTATACTATAACCGTAGATAATAAAAAAACAATATCAATCTTAAAATTAATCAATAAATATTACCCATTACAGACATGCAAACAATGTTAGGTATATTTATAAAATTTTGTTCAATGGTTCTTATGTGGTTCATGGATTCAACAAAGAAAGTTTCAGCTCCTTTAAAATTGTATTATAGGTGCCTACGACCCACTCTCTCTCTTGTGACGCAGACGAAGTTGCTCGGGTCAGCTATTTAGCTAATAGACACAAAGAAAACATTTCGCGAATCAAATTCACATACTCAACACGGTTTCTACGAGTTGACCATGCAAACTACTATGAAGTATCTACATAACAAACTAAAAACCCGTTCTCTTCCCCAGGTTCATGTGCTTAGACACCGTTGAGCAGTCTATCAGAAAACTTCAGGAGGCAAAACTGGAGATGGCAGAAAACGTCCTGACTGGCGCCAAGAACACTAACAGATCCAAACTTACCATTGAAGACCTCAAATTGCTGTTCAATATGGGACAGTGAGAACCATCACTTACTAAGGCAATTATCTTCAAAGACAGAAATAATGTTATATCTATGAAGTAAGAGTGTTTTTATTGTATATATGTGTATCACATGAACTCTAACCTGGCGTCAGACATTCAATCAGATCGAAGATTCAAACGGTTGAACGAGACTGCTAGTAATATGCTTCATATAAATTCAAATAGGTATTCTGCTTCTAAACTTTTCTAAAATTATAAAGGATATCAAATTAGTAGGTTACCAAAGCCATTTTCTTCAATCTAATAAATTATTCTGTAACTAAAATGATCCAGCTTTTATACATGTAGGAACCAGTTACTTGTCCAATAGTTTCCGAGTTTCTTTCTAACATATAAAAACAACTCTCTATTTATTAAAACTTGTCATCTATCTGTATTTCTCTAGTTTTTTTGCACTAAATTTAAGTTTATCTTCCGCCTTTATTTTCTTCATTATATGAAGCATATCGCTTTGTACCTCTTGTATTCCATTGATGTAAACTTATTTCTAGAGATTCTGTTATAGCAGTCACGTCGTATGCTGCTAGTCTAACAATAAAATAAAGCTTATTGAAGAAAATGACAAATGATTTCAGAAGGAGCATGGAGATTTCATAAAAGCATGGAGATATGTTTCAGGGCTACCAAAATCTCTATTAAGTTTTGTAAACATGTAATAGAATGGGCAGGTCATATTTAAGGATCATAATGAACAGCCCTTAGCGTAGTGTTATTCGATATTTTAGTCACATAATCCTCAACAGAAATACGGAGTTAGAAGGATTGCCCCGAGCTTCCATATTAAGTGCGAGCTTAATGCACTTCATTACATTCTCCATTTATTAGTTGTCGAAACTGAATGTAATTTTCAAAATAATTTATAGTTGCGAACCAACAAATCGATTTTAAATATCAATCATGAATATATTATATGTTTGTTGTATATGATCATGCCTTGTATTCTTATAACCCCTATTGCCACTAATTTTGATTAGATATTTTAACGTTGACTGAAATAGAATTTAATTTTAAAATTGATATCCTAAATAATTACTATTTGTTATAATAATACATTTTGGTTGACATTCGTTTTTGAAAGATGAGTATTTGTTAAATTTTTACGAGACTGGAGTTTTTTGTTATGTACACTTTTCAGTTTTTAATATAACCTGAAAAGTGTTTTCGTAACAGAATGTTCCTAACAGAAACATTCGAAACACGCGGCAAATAAATTACGATTTAGTTTTGGTGCCATTTTTAAATCAATATGTTTTATGTTATGTATATATGTTCATATTATAATATTAGATATTTTTAAAATTAAATATGTGTACGTAGTTTACCCATTTAAGATAGTATAGAGAGCTCAATTGTGTCTATTCCTGTAAAACTTTTACAAGTTGGTGGTTGCCCTGTCTCGTTGGTCCAGTGGTGTAATTTTCAGCTTACACTTCCTGTCGATCGTAACATTCTGGGTTTGGTCCCCGGGTCACGCTAGTTCTTGAGATTTTCTGTTTAGAAAATCGCAATAGAAGCATGGCAACAGTGCCCGGTAGAGGTTAGGTTTACTCTTTATAATATGGGATGAAATCTGGATAAAATAAACATGTAAATCTTTCAAGGATATGTAGATGCGATGCTGTGTTGTATTAAACAGCGGGTCAGTAAGCATTATAATACAAATTTCAATTCTGTTCCCGAGGTAATGTTAATAAGAGAATTGTTCACGCCATTAGCGCGATCACGATTTATCAAGATCTCATAGTTTTTGTAAAGGACAAAAACTAATAGGAGACGGTGAATTATTATTAGGTCATTTTAATTTCGCACAACATACTGATAATGGGTTTTATTACTCTGGAAAAGTGGTTGGGCCGTAAATTAAACTTCAATTTTAATGATCCTGCTGTAATAAACATCTTCTTCTAATGACGATAAAAGTAAAGAGACAAACTATGAAGCTTTTTTTAATACTCTACTGAGTAATCGAGGTGATAATCTCTACTTAGGTATACGAAAGAGCTAAGTTCTGTCCTTTTCATATTGTCTTTGTTAGAAAGAGATACTGCTGAAGAATAATTTTATTTCTATAATGCGATAAATGATATAAATATAAAAGACATAATTAGTTTTAAAGCGTATTGAGACAGAATATTTTATAAGAATTGTTTTAAAATAAATAATTAAGTATGTAATTGTATTTGTACTTTTATTTGTATTATTCGATCTCCTACGGAACATAACATTTTATATTTACATTATAGTACCGAGTCTGGAAGTCCTTGTCAATTAAATGAGAGCGGTAACGAGTTCGATCCTAAATCACGTACCTCTGACTTTGCGAAGTTATGTGCACATTAAATAGTTAATTATCACTTGCATATAATGATAAAGGAAAGCATCATAAGGAAATCTGCATGTCTGAAAGATCTCCATAATGTCCTCGAAGTTATGTGAATTCGGCTAACCCGCATTGGGCTAGCGTGGTGGACTCTAGCCTAACCCTTCTCTCATTGAAAAGAGGCCCGGGCCCAGCAATCGACAGTCAGATAGATACATAGGCGTGATATTATAGAACCCGTCGCCATGTAGGAACAATTACTGTACTACTGCTTTATAAGATAACATCATCCATTATTAGTTTTCATTCATTCAAATTGTATTCGAATGTGTCGACAACACTACATAAACGCACGCGCAGCGTCCCTGATCGTACAAAGTAGGTATCGGAATGAGCACAGCTGTATTCGTATGCAATTATGCACATCACTAATGCCCGCCTCTGTATTATCGATGAGCTTGGTTGTGACTACTGATGGGCAGATTCTATTCTGTATTTGAATGTCGGTCGCCATTTTCTAAAGTATAGTAGAAAACATGGCATTCTAAACTTGGTCAGACGTCGATAGTGCTCGACGACGACTGGACCTTCAATATGCATTTTCATGGTATTAAGGCTTGTTGTTGAAAGGCCTCGAGGATAAATTGCCAAACGATCGATGATGTGCTTATAGGTAATGTGTTGACTGCAATGATGGCGTCGTGGATTAAGTGTCAGTCTCGGCATTATCACTGCGTCTATTGTTGTGGTTTCGATCCTCACACGGAATCGATTGTATTAACAAACAGATCTTTGAAGACCGTAGACTATAAGATTGGATTTCAAGATTTTATGATTCATAATTTTTCATAATAATTCATAATTACTACTTATAAAACTAATAAATATAATATATTATTAATACTTATAAATATAATATATTATTACTTTATGTGCATCTATATTATTCTGAATGAAATGTAATAATTAATTAATGGATAATAAGTACTTAATCTTGCATGCCTAATGGTGGACTGTGGTGAACCTATAGGTAAATGTATTAGCCATAACATCTGCAAATGTATACCCATATTCACAAATGAATAATGATTTAAATTATGAATTCTCCCTGTGTATCCCCGGAATGGGGGACCGGGACTATAATAAAAAAAAAAAGTCATTTGGTATGTTTGAAAGTTACTGGTACAGTTTATATTGATTAATGATACTACTGTTGATTATATTTGATCATTTGTATAATATGATCCATCCATAACAAATGGAATTGTTCGATACGAATAGAATTGAGAGACAAGTGAAGCCACAAATGACGCACGGCGCAAAGAACTCTATTAGATAACAAAAATAATATTCACGTCATATCCCAGAAAGGGAAACCGACAATCATTCACAAAAATTGTTTGAAAAATATCATGTCGTGCAGATCATTCACCGGCACCGACACAACACAGAGAGACATCTAAAAATAAAATAGGAATCACGGCCGTCCAGAGGGGCGAACGAATTATTACCATTTCATGCGGCATACGATCAGAGTGCCACGAATACTTATAAAAGATTGTAATTTTTTTCTAAATTATGAGTATAGAACGGAGATCATGCGTGAGTCCCGCACCACACGTCACCAAGCGTTTGTTCGCAGTCATTGTGCTGCTGGTCGGACTACTGTGCATGTTTGGAGGTAAGGCTACGTTTTTTATTTACTAACAATCTAGTTAACTGTCAAACAGTGCTCGTAAATTATAATAATCGGAGCAACACTCGCTACTGAATTACGCTCGTATGAAAACGCAAAAGTTGTATAATAATTTAAGCGAACATCCGATTTCTGTTATTTTGGAAGCTCAGCTGCATTCCGTGTAGTGTGTATAGATAATGTATAAATGCTTTTAGACGTAGACAACAACCTATTTGTAGTGATCTCAGTGTGGTTTTTCGCGTAAAAGTGTTACTCTTCTGGAATAAAACCGCGAGATCTGCTGCTTGTAATGCGTTAGATATAAGTTTAAATAATTATACAAGAAGACATCAGTAGGTAACTCACTGATGAACTGATTGTAGATGGAGATTATGTGAAAGTTAGGTACCATAAGTAAAGTAGTTAGGGTATGATAGATGACTACCTACAAAGATCGTATTCTTCGATGATAGGTAGGTAGATATTTCGACTTGGCGAAAGCAAAAGGGAAATTTGAACCACATTCTGCCTTTAAAATTAACTACCTATGATGTCCGATAAAATTGATGATACCTATAATTCAGTGCTATTTCAATAATTAGGTTAATATTGTATCTACTAATAGTAACATACAAACATCGTACACTTTTATTTATGACCCGCAATACATTGAGTTATGTTACTCTTACCCAGCCACACATAAAATAACAAAATTAATCATGATTAAAATGTACCTATAAATAAAATGTTCAGAGCATTTTAAACATAATTCATTGAAAGTAAATTCTAATCTTGTCCACAGTCCACGTGGCATTTATATAAGACGTAGGTACCTTCAGATAAATATTGTTTATATTATTGTTGGCCGTGAATACCGTTAGATATTTACATATACCTACCTACTGTGCATAAATGTAGATACTTCTCACTGTCACTAAGAATCTAGATAATTTTGATCCAGTCCAAAATAGAAAATATAAAGTCGCTTGATATTTACTATTAAGATTTAATTAAAGATGGATTTTTTGCTGATAAAGATTTAAACTGCCATAAGATGACAAAAGATGCGATCTTTTCACATCTTATGGCAGTTTAATTTAATAATAATCTATTGATGTGGACTTAAAAGGATAATAACATAGACTTATCATTATAAGATTGTTTTCGTATATATCTACCATATACATATGAATTTTTTACATATTAATTGTTGTTACATTCAGTCGTATTTTAATCAAGAAGAATGTGCAAATAAAGACAACTCGTGATTATGGACAGTTCCGTTAAGCTTTCTTTTGAGTCTCATTCTGAATTCTGGTTTAGTGGAATTCGATAATTTACTTACTACATTTTATTTAAAGAATTAGATTAAACTACGGACTATAATCACGTCTTGTCTTGATTATTTATGTACATGTAAGTGGATGCTCCTATTTACCATACTGCTGCTTTAGAGGCTACCATCAATTTTTATCAAATGCTTGAGTATGTTGAGTAATAGTTCATGGAGAAATGGTTGCAGCACCTTACAGTTATAATTTGTAAACGAAATATTATTGTATACTTGGCGATTAAAAAGAGTGGCTATGAGTTTCTTGCCCGTTCTTCTCATGAGCCCTACACACCCTTGCTTTGCTGAACGTGGCAGTAAATGTAAAATATGTAAATTCACAGGAAAAAACTTACGTGTAACTTTGACATTCATAAGTGTTACCTTGTAACCTAATTTGAATAAATTTATTTCGATTTTGATTTTGAATTCACAGATGGCAACACCTAAACTAGAAATTGTCTCCTGTTAATTCGGTCGGGTCACTCGTACATAGGTACACACTCACACTTGTGCTCACACTTCTGCTATCGGTTAAAAAGCCTAATGTTACCCACGTTACGCGATAAAATAGAAATTATCATGTACAGACTTATTAATGTGGTAAAAGAATTATAGTTACTAAAGTCAGTCATTGATTGTATTTATCATCAAAATACTTAATATATAATTAAGTTCTAAAATATTTGACGCACACAACATACATAACATGTATGTAAGAACTTACTTGCGCTACCGATCGATGATTGTACGTCAAACGGTCAAAACTTTGACTTTAAACTTTTACTTGTTATACGTTGTTGCGAAGTGAGGTGACCATTTGAAATTACTGCGCCATCCCTTCAATCAATACTGTACTTTAGATATTTAAGATTAGGTACAAAAAAACAAAGAAAATTTGCATAGATCTAACTTTTTACTAAAATTACGTGTTAATTATACATAGTATTAGTTACGGAATTATTAATTTAAAACGAAGATATCCTGTGTAATAAGAATAGTCTTTCTTGATGTTACAATGGACTCACTCATTTACCTGAATTCATATAATATTACGTCATAAATACCATAGATGCACTACTTGCATATCGTCATAATTTATGTTTTCTTTTTCAGGGTACCTGTTGGGCCGAATGGCTCGCAATATTGAACCCAAAAAAACCAACGACATGCTAACATGGAACTTAACAGCTATTGCAGATAATTTGTACAAAAAAGCTAAAAGAATAACTCCGAAAATTATCCATCATAACGAACCAGAGAAAATTCAAAATAGATTATCCGATATATTCAACTGCACTCGACTCTGCGGGACAGTAAATAATTATAACCTGGGCGAGTACGTTAAGAACTCCATCAATCACCAAGTGTTGAAATTAATGAGAAACGTTCATAACGCAACCTTGTATTTAGATAGTTTAAGCTGACATTAAAAATTGATTTTAATATTTAATTTTTACTGTACATATTTGTATTAAATGAGTAACAATAAAGCTTAACTTCGTGTCCAACGTATATTTTCAAATTATGTTGTAATTATTAGTATCATGTTCTACTTTAAATTAAATATATTTGTGATTTCTGAAATATCAGAAGATAAAAGTTTAATGATAAAATCAAAATATGTCATAGCAACTTACAAACTTGTTGTCTCTCACGGAGAACTTAAAAATATATATTCTGAATAGGTATATGAATACTTGGGTATATAACTTAATTAACTTAGGTAATAAAATATTATAAATATAAGATTTAATGAGTACTAAAATTATTCGGTTATACCACGATATAGAGGTGAGTCGTTTAGACTAGAACAGATCCGAATACTAGGTATTTTACGAGACTAGGTGGCACCTAGTCCAATTTACTCAAGACTAAGTCCGTATGATCTCATACAATAATAATATTTTGACATGACGTATCGCGGACTCGAAGTATTTGATTGCGAACGAAGATCGCGTACCTACTTCTTAGTCTTGCTGATACTGTGACTAATATTGTGATAAGAAGTGCTTTCGGACTACGTGTACTAAGTAATTAAGTACGAACTTTTTATTTTAAAATTTTAATAAAAGTTCTATTCTATTCTATTGGTGATTACGAACTTTTGTTTTAATTTTGTTATAAAAGATTAGATGTTTGTGGTTAGTGCTTTTTTTTAAGTTTTATAGATTATTGTGATTATTGACTTGGTTTAAAATCAGGCCCAATAATATCGGTGCCATTGTCGGGGAAGCCGACTTCCGGAATTCGCGAATTACACACCTTCAAAAAAAAAAGAATTTTGCACATCGGTTCATAAATGACGAAGTTACGATGAGGAAACAAACATTTAAAAAATACAAACGAATTGAGAACCTACTCTTTTTTTAATAAAATGATTTCATTGACTTATTACCTAGTTATTGCTCTACTAGATTTACGAAATAGGTACTCAAAAGAGCATTGTATATTTGGGACTAGGTGGACTAGGTGGAACAGGTATTTGGATCACGTATGAAAACAGACTAGGACTAGGTGTACCTAGTCCCTGATTTACCTAGTACAACCCATCTCTACCACGATATTGTATAAAAGACTAATGGTGTACAACTTATACACCACGTGCGCATTTAAAATTGCCCGCGTAATTTACCATAACCTTAAACATCTATGTTTTGCTAATAGTAATTTTTCTTGCCTATACTTTGTGTTTTAGGATATTAATTTGAGTTTTGAGATGTCTGTGAAAGTCTTGTGTTATTAAACTGATAAACTAAAAGTTATAAGTAATAAATACATATTTGCAAACCGTTGAAAGAGAATTTTATTTATCTGTACCTGTTTAATACCAATCACTTGTGGTGTTTATGGTTTCTATATTGACCAATCACACTTGCGCGTGTTACTTTTACCGCGCGGCGGAAATATATCGACCAATGAGAGTACAGTTTTCATAGGAAAATTATAGCGTCGGTGAATTTGGCGTTACTTCGGTTTCCGGTCCGCCATTTTGGTCGGATAGTACGATAGAACCGGTGCGTAGAAAGTGCGCTCGTGGATTTAGATAAAATAATAGTGAATATAAGTGATTAAATAAACAATGGTGCCGGTGAGTGATAGTTCTTGTGTTATACGTCTTCTAATTAGGATTTGTGCCCCGACGCTTACGAATTATCATCTCGTTTCAGCAAACTAAGGTGTTCGTCGGCAGCCTGCCGCAGGGCTCCAAGCCGGAGGAGCTCCGGAAGCTATTCGAACGATTCGGCGTCGTAACGGAGTGCGACATAATGAACCGCTGCGGTTTTGTGCACATGCAGACCGAGGATCAGGCGTCGGCGGCAATCCGCGCGCTCAACAACACTACTTTCAATGGCGGGGTCATCTCCGTAGAACGCGGCCGCATCAAGGAGCGCGGAGCCCGTGGCGGTGGTGGTGGCGGGCGGGGCGGTATGCGGGGAGGCATGCGCGGAGGTATGGAAAGGCGAGGCGGCGGCCCTATGCGCGGTGGGCCACCCCCGCGGGACGCACCCTACGCTCGCGAGCGTCCGTCGCCGCATCCGCGCGGCCCACCGGTGGGTGCCCCGGTGCCCATGGCTCCGCGCCCCCTGCCGTACGAGCGTGAGCGCGCGCCTCCGGCTGCGTACGACGACCGTTACAACGGCTACGGCGGAGAAGACCGGCGCGGCTTCGCGCTCATGGAGCGAGGTGCGCGGGACCCTTATGCGGCGCCCATGTACGCGGACGAGCGCCGGTACGACGAGCTCGCGCCGATGTACGACGACCGCCGCGCGCCCATGTACGACGAGAGGGACATGATGGACCGGCGCGCAGCGATGCCGCCCTACGAGCGAGCTATGCCTCCGCGCCCCGCGCCTATGCCTAACGGAGACATGTTCAGCAGACGATCGCCAATGTAAGTCATCACTTTATCAACATTACCTATACAAAGTCTGTATGACATCATCAAGGCATCAAATTACATTCCATAAACATGTTAGACCAAGTTGAGTCATATTTTTTAGAGCACATTATTATTGCTAGAACTGCATTCTTTCGTCATATAATATGATATTTGAAGACTTATGAATCAACTTTATATAAAACAATTTTAACAAAAGATATTTAGTTTTACAAATGCACCTGTCTATAGAGATATGTCATTTTATATTTACGAAACTGATGGTGGATAGATCATTCAATTCTATCTTATATATTCTAGACTAAAGAGAACTTCTCTCTCTCAGCTTCCTAGAGAATAAGTAGGTACTAAAACTAACAGTTTTGAATTAAACATGGTTACTTAGATAACTAAAATCCAAATGCTGGCATGCTTTTGTGTATTATAAAATTTAAAAATTATTCTATTTACTGCAAATACAATAAGTAAACACTAAGATTTCAGTAGCGCTTTGACAAGATAGAATGTGAAAATATGAACCAATTAGCTCAAATTTTCACATTTTATCTTGTAAGGCTGTAAAATGTACCAAAACAAAATGATATTTATGAGACATAATTGGACCATGAGATAAAACAACATCATAATGCAACTGAGATCTTGATTGTCAAAAGTTAAAGCTTCGTAGCTGAGTCTGAGAGTCAATTAAAAGGCTGATGTTTTGTTTATGTGGTAATTTATTGATTTGAGACAGTTTTGTAATACTGTCACATGCAATATAAAGATAAATATCACTATTAAGTAAAGTTCTCATCACACTAAAACAAAAAACAAGAGGCACCATGAAATGATGACATATGTAAAGCATAAAAAAATGTTTTGTTGTCTGTTTTGTTTAGTTAAATTAGTTATTTAGTAGGTAAACATCACAAGTACAATATGATCCTTATTTAACATACCTGAACAAGTATTATTGGTTTATCAATGGTTATCTAAGTAAGTTTATATGTCTAATAAGGAAAATAAATAGCAGTCTCATCTCTGCTTAGCCACTATTTGTGCCATACAAATATTCAACATGTTTTTAATATAAAATTTCCAGTCATTATCATAACTTGTATTCTAAAATAAAATATCTTCTAAGATTTACAGCTATGTCACATAACTAAAAGTGTAGCAACATTTTAATTTTGACCATAACTTTAAAGCGAAGCTTTTTAATAGAGACATTCTTATTCAAATGATTTCATACATACATACATAGAATGATGCCTGTTTCCCAGAGGGGTAGGCGGAGACTATGGAGTTCCATTTGCTACAATCCTGACACACTTCTCTGGCTTCATTGAGAAATGTTCGCCTATGTCTTCCTCTTGCAACTTCCATTTACTCTAGCCTTATAAACTTTCTTAGTCAGTCTTTTCTCATCCATTCTTTCTACATGCCCACCAGCTTAACATATCAAATGATTTCTTTACTTGAAAATTTAACTAAACAATTAGTTGAAACTCAACACAGTGATGAATGCATTGTATCTAGGCACCGGATTGCAAGCATTGGCCAAGAGATTAATTAAATGATGTGGGACTATTTGTTGCATAGCTGCAATACTGTGCCTAGTGTTTTAGTAGGCAAGCCAGATATGTTTTTAAGGTTCAAGGATAATGGTAAAGATGGTGTCCCTAATTTTGTAAAAGACATTTTAGGGCAATAAACATGATCTGTCTTTATTCCTTAATTTAATTTTCATGTTGTAGATAAACTCATGAAGGTATACTAGTATTAGATTAAATATAATAATCTATTTTGTATTCTGAATCAACCATTTCAATAAATCAAACTGCCTTAGAGCTTTACTGATTGACTGGAGCTAGCTGTAAACTGAGCAAGAATTTGTCAGGAGATTCGGGGTTAGACAGCCTAAGTTCCTTTCATATTTGTCATGTCTATGTTTCACCTGTTTGTGCATATCTCTAACATCAGCATCAATAGCAGTAACTCTAGCAGACATAAACAGAAATCAAATTTTTATACATATTGATTATCTAATTATATACAAATATGCTACATTGTGTAATTTAGTTAAGCCCTTCAACTGTGCTATTATCTGATAATTTTTATTGAAGGTAAAAATTATATATTCTGATATAATAATATAATATATATTGGTATTATTTATGTTTTTACAACTTAAGTACAATTTGCATACAGTTTGATATGCAGATAGTGAAGATAGACATAGAATGCTTAAAGAGTAAACACTACTAAGTAGTTGTTTAGTTCCATTATAAATGGGTTAAGACCTGTGCACCCATATTATGTGACACCTATAATTTTGTAGTTCTGCCCTTCACTAATTAAAAAGATGTTAAGTTATATGAGAATGCTTATGATGTAACATCTTTATCATCTATTGGCTTATTTCAGTTAGTGGAAGGCTGAAATACAATTCTGTCTACCTCTACCTTGATAGAGTAAAATATTTAATTGTTAAACAAGCAGCGATAGCTAAGTGGGGAGACCAACAGACTACAATGCAGAGGGTCTCGGGATCGAACCCACGTCGCGCACCTCTGACTTTCGGAAGTTATATGACTTTTCGAAATTATGTGCGTATTGATTGACAATTATCGCCTGCTCAGTGCCTCGGAGAGCATGTTAAGCCGTCGGTCCCGGCTGTCATGCACATCTATGGCAGTCGTTATTGTGGAAGTCGACACAAAAGATCCCACTGGGTCGAAGTGTCGCCGGTCTGTACTGACTGGCCCCCACACAAGATAAGATAGTTATTAAACTGAGTGCAACAGTTAATATCTAAATATTAAATTACGCATGTGTATTTTCTAGTCTGTTCAGTTCAGCTTCTATTTCATTGTTTGCTAATTTAGGCTATTAATCACAAGTACTGACTAATAAACATTGGTATGTTAAAAACATACATTGAAAATGTTCTCTTGTGACTAGTTTGCTGCCAATTTTAACATTTGCATAAACATTTTGTACGTCTAAAATGTAAATGGAATAAAAATATCTGCCTTTAAGATTTTAAAAAGTTTAATCTATTGCTGCTATTGTAAGATCAAACACATTTTGTTATAAAAGTTAGTTCACTGGTTGCCAGTTTCCAATATTGATTTACTTACACACAAAGTATTTTTATATCTAGTAGCAGAACCTGGCATATTTGCATCTGGACCAATAAGTAACTGAAATGGTTTTAGTCTTTCGCAATTATATTGTACTAAATATGTAGCATATTTGATAATAAGCTTGCACTTTGTGCTGAGGTTGTAGGTTCTGCACATTAGTTCCCTTAAATAATCTATCGTGCCTTTATGTGCAATATGATATTATATTGTTTGTTTACATTCCCAGGCGCGGTGCGGCTGGCCCCGGCGGCTACGACAGAGATCCTTACGCGCAACAGTACCCTCCTATGGGACGGTAAGATCATGCAAACATCTTAGATTCACCCTCCAAAGTTAACAAAGAGTACACAGTATTGTAATTATGTTAGCTTTCCTGACTGTTTTACAATAAACTTATATAACATATTATTTTTTATGAATTTATAAATAATGTAAAATAGTAACTACCCTCATTACAAAGAAAATTTTGTTTTTAGTAAATTTCATTTAACTCTGAAATTTCGTATTGTCCAGTTATATGATTTGAAATAATTATAATCTTAACCTCTAAGGTAACTTCGTAACAGGTAAACAAACAGGAAAGTTAAATAATTTTGAAATAAATTATTCAGTATTGCATTGTATCATTATTCTTGACCTATATAAGAATCTTCTATATTTAATTAAACAATTAGTCTCGCATAAATATCAAGCTGTCTAATAGCTATCGGCTGTGTCCTCCTTGTTGGCTGATGTAAGAGTCACGCCGTAGTATTTTGACACCATTAAAATTGCTCAATCTCGCGGCATGTATATGTTCTCCTGTTAAAAACATGACTCAAACGTTGCCAAATACTTTCAATGCAGCTAATTTTGTGTTGGACTGATCAACCTAAGGTGATAAAACTTTTTGTTATAATATAAATGTTGAGCGACACTCGCCCGCAGACTGCTGCGGATCGCCTCTTAGGTCGTAGTGAATGTATCCGTATGAAGTTCGCGTAAGTGTCAGTCACTATGGGCTAAGGGCGGCGCGCGGGGCGGGCGGGGCGCGCGGGTCCCTGAGACGTGTGTTGTGTGTAGCGGGGGCGGCGGCGCGGCACGCGGGCGGGAGCTGGCGGGCATGGGCCCTCGCCGCTACTAGCCGCTATTAGCCACACACACCACTAGGCTAAGCGAGTAGTTATAACCACGTGACACGAACAAAACTGTACCGAGTGCCGGGCGACGGTCGAACCGCGTCGAGCGCGTCGCGGTGCGTGCGCGTGCACGCACACGTCACACGTCACGCGTCACAGGTCGCCAGACCGTAGCTTGTAAGTCCAGAACGAGTGAAATAGAATTATGTGAATCACTTTATAATTGTAATAAATGGAAGATTTATTGACGGAACGTTTTCATTTCACCCGCTGATGTTGACGACATGCTCCATGTAATATAAGATCGCAATAGATTTATATAATTGATTGGATTGAGTTCGCTAATTGATAAGTTTGAAATATTATAAGGTACTTTTGTTTAAGCTGTATATTTTTCTTTTTAGATTAAATTCCTTAGAAGAAATTTTTTACTTTAATTACTTTCTTCCGGCACTAAACTTCATGCATGATACCCTAGAGACCTTGCTTGGAATACTGCTTCTCCTTGGTTGCGGTACTTCTGTATAAAATTGTGGTTTTATTGCAGGATGCCTTTATGACGCGCGATCGCACGATCTAATTATTCTAAAACTAAAACTGTGCGTCAGGCCTAAAACTTGCTCGGGGTGCGTTCATTCATCTCTAGCCATGTCACTAAACTTAAACCTTCACTATACTCTCAATCTCGTAAGACACGTTAACGTAACTGAAATCCCGTTGTAAACCTGCAAACAAGAACAAAATCAAAATAGCGTCCACGATAAGTAAGCGAGCGCACCCCAGCCTGCACGCACACAATTGGCTGTAAAGTCCGTGGATGACGGCCGAGTCTGTCGGCGCCGGCTCTCGGAGCTCGGGGCGCGCGCCGCGATGGAGCGGGCAGGCCCCGCTCTCAGTACTCTGTACATGTATCTAACGTTGTCGAGCGGCGACACACACACAAGTGCGTGCGAGTCCTTTCAGATAGTTAGTTGCGGCATGCGATGCGAGCGTTACGGCGGCGATGCGTAGTCGATGCTAGAGCGACGGCGTTACGCTGTATACGTTAGGCGACAACGACTGAAGAACCAGGAATACGAAATATACAAATCGTAAGTACGGCTGAATAGAGAAACCCGTTGTGCGGCGCTGAGCGCGACACGAGCACGAGCGATACGCGCATTCAACACGCCACGTTATGTTTTGTAAACAACTTTATCACACAAACTCGTGTATGTTTGGTCGGAAAAACTCACTGCCGATGTTAAATATTGTGATCACAGTCCGCCATCACTGTTCGGCGTCACGAGTCCTAAAACATCTTCAATGTCATTGCGCTAACGTAAACATATCAACAACTTGCAAAATACGACTCAATTGCGTTTTAGCTTTATTTCCTTGTTCTAATAGCATTCTATTCAACAGGAATTGGGCGCCCGGCTGAAGAGCTGAGGGTCAGAATTCTCTGAAACTGGACGGCGAAGATTTGGCCACATAGTTGTAGCTCTCTGGGACACGGGATAAGCTATGTCAAATTTGTTATGAATGAATAAATGTTGAGATTGTTCTTATGCTTTTTTATTACCAACTGAACCCGCTAGTCTCGTTGACGCTGCTTTTCGAGATTTACATTCACGCCTGTGTCATAGCGGGGTAGGCAGAAGCTATTGATCTCCATTTGCTATGATCCTGATATAGGTACCTGACTTGGCAGGAAGGTTTTGGGTACCCTTAATCTAGCCTTCCGTAAGAATATCATCGTAATGCAACGTGTGTAAAATATATAGAATAAATGTTAATTCAGTTTCTGGCTAAACTTTGTAACGGATTAATCTAGGTACCTACCTACGCTTACAACCTCTGATATCAACTAGTTATGTTAGCCATGGGCAATTGCAACCAAGGACAGACTTACCGAGACGTAGAGTAGGTAATGGTAAATTCAGATGAAAGGTAAAAAGGCTTGAGCACTTTTAAAATGTTAATAAAATATGAAAGAAGTTGAACGAACAGCGGCGTGCATTCACACATCTTGCTCGCAACAGCGCGAGCGCTTTCGAACATGCGCGAGCAGCAACTGACTGACTTGGTGCACAAGGTTCGAACATGTGCATGTGCACATGCATCTGTTTAATAATAATAAGTCATTTATTTCGAGCTGACGTGCGTGTCTTACGTTAGGTGTGGCGGCAAAGGAACATGTTCTAGCATGCTCGAGCATTTTGCCACTCAATCTGAGTGTATCCTAACTTAGCAAGAAATTCCCATTCATTTCTTCAAGATGGAAATAGACACTGTTGCCGTCGTTAGATTCAGAATCATTAGTATGCAGGCTCCTTTATTAAAATGTTTTCTAATAATATCGTCTAAAAGAACCATAATAATTGTTTATTCAGTCCTAACTAATTTAAACCAATAAATTGGCAAGGGCAAAATTATATGATTTCAAACGGGTACCTACCTAATTATGGTTGGCTGATAATTTAAATGTAGATTAGGTTAGTAAAACTTCGTTTTTCTGTTCCTCTGACAACGTGTATGCGAAATTTCACGATCATTGGTCGAGTAGTTAAGACGTAAGAAACAATATTATATTAGTAAGGATTAATGATAAATTTGGGATTTCTAATCTACAAAGGGGAATCAAAAGAATATCTTCCTTTTGTAGATTGGAGTTACAGTTGTTATCATACATATATTTACACATTCAGTGCCACTGACATACCTAGCGTGTCCTCACTAATACTTATAGCCATGCCGCGAGCACGCCAGACGTGTTCTCGGCACGAATTTAATTTAACAATACAAAGTTATGTGATGCCGTGGACACGCCATGCGTGTTCATCTGCAGGAGTTCTCAATCTGTTATACTAACAGATAACTATAATGCTAATCTATACGTATAATAAAATTATAACTGATCGCATGTCTGTACTTACATAGAAGATAATTAAGAAATTTTGAGATGAGGGATCTTTATAACACCAATAGAAGCCAAAAAAAATTGTTTTAGAATATTTTTCTGTCTGTTTGTTCAGGCATCACGCAAAACTACTACACCAAATTGGATGCGGTTCATAGTTGTATTGTAGCTAGACTAACTTAAAATCTAGTGTATGTATGTTTCATCTTGTTACGATGTCTAGAAGCGAAGTTTAACTTGTATAGTGCGTGGAAATCTGTATCTATAGTAGGTGGGTATACAAAACAAAAGTATAGGATCTCTCTTAGGACATTTTAGAAACGTATTTGTGAGCTTAGTTTTAACTTTAAACTCAATAAACATTTTTGGTCATGCGTGAGTCGCCCACGGAATTGAATAAAACTTTCATTTTTTGTGGGGATCGACTTAGTTATAAGTAAGGATGATTGCGTTGCATCAGAAGGTAATCATCAGGACAACATAAGTTGGAAAAATTTAATTAAAGATTTGCTTTTCATACAAAAAACATAACATGACATTAGTACCTAATGAAATATTGTGGTTCTCTGATCAAATTACGATAATTACTTACCGTGAAATCTATTTCATGCCATCATTAAAGTTCACAAACGCAAGCACTTTTATAAGCATAATATTATATCTTCTGAAGCGCAAGAAAGATTAATCAATCAGCACAATTAAAGCTGAAATATCGCTTTTTGTGACTTTACATTTAAACAGTGCCAGTGAACACGCCAAGCGTGTCAATGTAATTAAATCTTGCAATGTCGAGGGCACGCCTAGCGTGTTCGCGGTTTATATAGGGCGGCATCGCTGGGAATTACCAAAAAATAGTGGTGTCATTGAATGTGTTAACTGGACTATTCCTTTTTCATATGGCATAACCTTAGGTACTGTCAAGGGGTACAGGAAAGTAATATAGTATACTGTATCTTTATTTTTCCCGCGATCTCGGCTATGTCGCAGAACAAAAGTTGTTCATAATAACAAGTATAATCACCATCTGCGAGGTTTTCACTATACTAATAATAACCTTGTATAAGAGAATACTCAGTGGCTAGAAATTGCAACTAATCTATAAAGGGAGGTGAACCGAGGAGCTATAACAAAATTAATAATATCAACAGGAATTACAAGACTGTAAAGTATACATCCAAAAGCTTAATAAATAAAACAACAGAATATTTTTAAACTTTTATTTAGCATATTCAAAATATATCTTCACATTATGAGATTAAAACTTTGCCGATGTTTCTCACTAGTTCACATTTTGTACTCAAGCGAAGCTTACACCTCGGTCGGGGAAGCATTTAAATAGATACACTGATTATATCTTTGGACTATGGCACTAGTTCAACATTCAAGCGTATAAAAAGCATTAAAATTCATTATTTTCAAATGCTAACTAAAAGTTCTTGGATTGATATAAGTAACTTATTTTTTGCCATGAATACTAACGTCCTATATAAAGGACAAACGCCTCCTTCTCACGACGATATGTACTAGTTCTTTGAACACATATAATTTCTTGTCTTTTATATAAGACGTCAAATTACAAATAATTGTTGAATAAGAAATTATTAGATACCTAATCCAGCTGAGCTGCCAACAAAAATAATTTAAATATATTAATTAAATAAATAGAGATCGTGATTTTGTATCTGGCAATATTTTATGTTGCCCAGTCTCCACATATATCATTCAGAATAAGTAGTTTGTGCTAAACACTATGGATCGATCAATTTTGTTGATAAATGGAATTGTGCACTTTTGTGATATCACTAAAACAAAATAAACTAACACTGCTCGCTTAAAACTAGTAATACTTTTTATAAATATCAATAGAAATTATAATTTGGGAGATTCTTAAATAAAATGCGATCACGCGCAGTGGACGGTAACTTTGTTAACATATATTTTTGCAAACACTTTATAAAATATTCGTTTTATTGAACTATCACTGAGAAAGGCTGCAAAAACTTAAGTTACAATGCTAATTTTATATAAATAACGAAAAATAAATAATGTTTCCACTTTGGCGGGTAGTCCACGGAGACCTTGTCGACTAGCATGGGTTGTAAATCACATCTAGCTACAAATATATCTACTACGCTCGTAAAATAAGGCGCGGCTTCACAAATATGCATATCGCTGAACCATACGAATATATTAAAAAATTTATATTAACTAATTATCGAATCCTTCCATACCTTTCCATATATTGATAAAACATCACATTTGTTATTATTGCCTTGTTCTTGCATTTCCAACTTTTTACAACCGAACATACATAAGTACTTATTTTGGCTAGAAGTAAACATGAATGTCATAGTGTATGAAAAATGTTTCAAGTGCCGAACTTTATACATATCAAATTGTCTATTGCCCTAAATAATTCTATTATTATCTATGATAGAATAGATTATTAATAATTTCTTTTAATTTAAATAATTTCGTCGTTCGGCATCGCTAACCTAAAGAATGCACATCTTTAGGTGGCAGTGCACATCTATGGGAACAAATAACTAACGCTAGGGCTACATTGGGATAACATATCCGTACGTCACGTAAGTACAATATCGCTATCAGTCTATAGTCATTGCCGCTCAAGGTGCAACTAGCGCCACAGGCGTGGTGAGAGAGAGAACTATGTCGGCCCGTCCCGCCGCCAGAAATATTCTGCTCCTCCTTGTAAATATAAGCGTCTCTATGTCTCTTTTTGTTGGAAGAACACTTCGACTGTTATTTTATACAGTGAATCAACAAACAAACATTTTTTACTCTTCACACATCGTATTTTAAGTATTTTTATAGTTTAATAAAACAAGGAACATCAAAAACATTCCAAATACAATTTGCATATAACGAAAAATTTCGTATCACGCGTTTATTAACGAAATTTTTTGTTTTATTTAATTCTAATGCATCTAGTTATTTATTCTTCATGACATTTTAAAAGCATTGAGAAAGCATAGATTTATCTCCAAAGACACGTAAGTTGTGTAGTTTGTAGAGGGAATATTAGTAATTCTTTTATTAAAAAAGAATAAATATCCTTCTGATGTCAGGCTTTTTAAATACCAGTGTTGTACACTAAATCTAATAAGACGTATCTAAGTCGTATAATGAATAACTTTCATTAATTAAACTCTATGTTATGGAATTTTAATGTTCGGATTTCAAGATAAAAGAAATAAAAACCTTCTGGATTACAAAAAAAAGCTCATGTTCTAATGACACAGGTTTTCAATGGAAAGTCCTTGGATTCCAATGATAATAAAGTGAGGTTCTTTTGAATATTTTGCCAAATTTTAACCAAAAGTCACTCGAATATCTTTTGGTTGGATATGGAAAATTTTTTTTTGTCTAATACAGAAGCCAAAATGGATATGAAGAAAAACGTTATTGCAAAAATATAAAAATAGCTTATACGCATTTGTCACACTTAAATAGCAGCTTATGCGGTCTAGTTGCACCTTCAGCGTTCCTCTACACCAGAAGTTCGATAACATAGCACCGTTCGTTAATCTACACTAGTGCCGGCACACAACAGACTTGACATCTTTGGTATTTCACAACACAATTACACGGACCTTAACTGATGAAAGACAAAGCATCACTAATTAAACATTTAAACATAGTCTTGTAACTTGTTGGCATGCCAAACATATATGTAAAGTTTCCTAGGTGTAATTCAGTTTGGAAAATTCCTTCTTGGAATAGACGGAACGAGCAATCATCTGTGGTTCTTTAGTGTCAGAAATGAAGCTGCACTCAAAATTCTGCCTATTTTCTAGTATTCTAGCAAGCGACTAAACGGGGATTTCGAAATCAAGTGAGCAAAACGCTAATGTTTTGTATGGGTGAGTAATATACTGCCGTTTGCGAACTAAAAGGATGCTAAGCCATATGCGTTCCATATCACTTAGGGTCTTTTTAGTTAGTGGACGGCAGTATAGATGGTAAGAACTTCCAAAAACGTGTGTTCAACACCCAAACAGGTAGCAAAAAGACAGTGATCATCTAGAAGGGTTTTAAGATAGCAGTAGAATACATTAGGTTGGCTAAACGACCACATCAGGATTGCAGACGCACAGACGAAAGTGGATCACCTTTACCATCGTAAAGAAGCTAGTGTTAGCTATGTTGACAGTCAAATATGGCCTGGCACCTAGCTTACTTTCGGATATGCCTTGAGAAACACACACGTAGGCATGATAACTATATGAAGATGTAACTTTAATTCATATAAGTAAATGACGTCGAAGGTTGACATTTTGTCCGAGTTAGACCCGCCATTTCAAGGCTAGTCAAATAAACTATAGGTGTAATATATCCTGCTAAAGCAATCGGAGATACAGATGTGATGTTATATAGCCTTCCTATATGTGTGTGTGATTATTTAATGTCCAGCGATGCCTTATCTTTCGGTCTGAGTATGATATACAAAATTATTGCTAGAAGGCAGATGTGCTAACACATGATTGTACTATAGGGTAGGGACTGTGAGGGTAAGTGTTATTGATTGATTGAGCTGGTATTATTCCGTTGGGGACTATGCAGCTTTGGGCATTAAAGCGATGAGTGATTAGATTATTGTTTGACAAATACTATTGAATTAAAGATCTTGCATGAATCTGTCAACGGATGAAAGAGAAATAGCGGATAACTCAAGACCATTAATTTAATTTAGTAAGTTTTTGTTAATATATTATCTGTATACACACAAATGGCGAAACCCCACCTCTCCATGCCCCTTCCCCACCCACTTCACTGCCGTATGTTCTCTGTCATTACACATTTTTATGTTAAATTTTTTATAAAGTTTTTATGAAAGCATATTATGAATTTTAAATTACCGAAATCCACCGGAATTATAACAGCTCTTTTAACAATAAACCTATTTCAATGTTTGTACATTAAGTCTTAATAAGACAATAGACTTAACTCTGTTTAATACTAAGTGTTCATTTGGAAATTGACAGTGGAAAGGAATATAGGAAGCTGTGGCAAATGAGATGTATCTAGCGAGACAGACTAGCGGGAGATAAACGCGACACATTGGAGATATACAAGAACAAACATTACATAGTATTTTTATATTAGGATAAAAGGCGAAATGACTCACATGACTTGGAATATAACATTTTGATATTTAAAATGGTTAAAAACGGTGTAATAGTTATATAGAAAATCTCTAATCGAGCATTATCGGCTAAGGAAGGTTAAATCTTAAACAGATTTTATAGGCCGACTTTGTCCAACCCAAACCAACTTTCTTGACTGAGTGGACTCAAACCCTAATCTAGGTGTGTTGGCAGTGTGGTGGAATCCTAAGCAAGCATTATTAGCTGATTAGAGTCAAACTCTGATCCAGCTGTATTGGGCAAGCACAGTTCAATCGTAATCCGGCTTTATTGACCAAGTAGGGTAAAACGCTAAACATTTTGCCAAAACGCTTCAGCTAAAACCGAAAGAATGGATAAGGGCTGGCCCCAATCCATCTTCTTGGTTTCATCTATTAAGTGATATACAGAGCCAACAGACACACCAACAGTGTACAACAAGCAATATTTTGCAATAGCTGTTTATGTTTCCCGCACAGCTCATGAACCATACCAACACCTATGTAAAACCCCACTTTCAAAACCTTTTCAATTTTCTTTCTAATTGTCACACAGCCCATTTTGATAGTAATATTAGAGAATCACAATTCATACCCAAAGCGATTGTCAAAGAGTGCATAAAAGTTTAATTGAAGCATATTTTAAGCCACAATATGAAAAAAATTTATAAAGCGACAGCGCGTTGTGGCGCCCAACGTGGTAAAGACTAAATTGTTTTCTTGTATATCTCCAAATATAATTTATTATAAACATAGCTAGGTTAGGAGAGCTGTTGCTATGAGCGGGCATACTTCAGCGCTTGCGTGAGGGGTTTCTCCTCCTTCAGGGATTCCTTGACGACTACGTCGGAGCTTATAAAGGCGGGGCGGTCTGAAGAGTTCTCTGTGTCGTGGCTTTGGGAGTCCGGCGATGATCTGTAACAGAAACGCGTATGTTTGAAGGATGATTCAGGATGATTCAGGATACTGCAGTTTCCTAAAACGACCAAGAAGCACCTCTGGACAGATACTTTATTCGTCCTTGGGTTAAGTTCCTGCGATATACAGGGTGTCCGGTAATTAATGGATAACCTGGAAATGCTATGCTAATATAACTTGCACTTTTTAATAATTTTTGTTTTATTTTTATTTTTTAATATCATTTTTTTCATTTTTCTGAACGGCCTTCAGTAATACTATAAGACATTTCAAGGTTATCCATTAATTACCGGACACCCTGTATATAGGCTTTCCTGAAGATCTTCTGGATTAAGTAGCAGACTATGCAATATATAAGTAATTTTCTTGAGTAGGACTGCTATTCATGACTGAAAGTAGTGATGAGCACAATTGGATAACGATGTGCAAAAACAGACCCGAATCATATTGGAAGTGTTGCTGCGAGAGCTGCGTTTTTGATCATGCAGTGCAGTACACAACTTTATTTAAATGGCATATCACTAACTAAAAGTGCATCCTATTTTTATATATTAGCTGAAATTCTATCTAAAGCATGCAGAATAATAAAAGTAAAAGAGGTTATATCAATAGTTGTAAGGGAGCATAAGAGAACACAAATTAAACAAAGCACTTACAACCACATTGAATTTAAATCTTTATAATTTTAATGTAAGACACTACCAACCCTCGTTTATCCACCTTGACCAGTTTTAAGTCATGAATAGTAGTTCAAAACATGTACTTCAGTCTTATTTACTTAAAAATGAATATATAATGAAGTAAATCATCTGCCGGACGAAATTGATAACGTATTACGTTATCTGTACGCAAAGGAAAACGAGTATATGGCTGGAGAAGAGAAAGAGAAAGATACAAGAGAGAGAGGGATAGAGTTGGAGGGGGGAGAGGTGGTAGCAGTGAGAGCGATAAGAGAGGGAGAGAGGGGAAGTGGGAAAAAGAGAGTATGTATGTATGGACAAAGTAAGTTTATTTTCATTGCGTATACAAAAACCTACAGAGCTACAAGTTAGCAGAGGAAGTAGTGCGACCATATGAGAAAGAAATTTAAAAGCAGCACAACACATTGAAACACGGAACCCAAAAAAATATATTTGTGGAAAAATGCGACTTCACTATTGATAATATTGTATTAAAAAACTCTTAAGCTTGGTAATTATGAAATTAGTTTTACACTAAGAGAAATAAAAAGCATTCTTATGATCCATTTCTTTTGTTCTATTCCTTGTCATTAACGTGTATGACATTTTAGCTCTACAGCCGAGTTCTTATATTCTACGAGTCGTTTTACTTAACAGCTAATTTTGACACATATTCTATGAAAAATATGTCAAAATTGAACTTAGCTCCGTAGCTTAAACAACTCGTTCTTTGATATAGGAACCAGATCTCAGTCAACTTGAGCTTAGTAAGATCGCATATTTCCCAAGGCAGGCAACGTGAACAAAATATAACACATGCAGTTAGAAGCGACACAATAACATATTTCGTATGAACAGTACCCCAATTTAGCAGCGTTCGCGAGCCAGCACGCCCACTCATATCTGAGGATAAGAAACCACACGACGATTACATAAATGCACACACATATACATTCATATTAGCCTATTGAGTAGCAGTGGCACGCTGGCGGTCGGCCAGACACATTAAATTTTCCATCATGTCTGGCGTTCTAAGCATTGACAGGTTAAGAGAAAATCATTATAATTTTAAATTACTTGAATTATTAGAGTCAGTCGTAAAACGAGAGCCCGAGCTAGACGAGTATACGTTAGCGTGGTGATATGTTTATACAATTTTTTTTTAAGTTAATATATCCTGAATGAATGCAGTAACGACGAACGTGCTTATTTCGCCAAATTATAAGTTAATCAGTTTAATAACAAAATTTTGATTGCGATACACCGCGCAGTCTAAAAATATCTAGCGTGCAGTATTTAGATAAGCCCATTAAAAAGGTCACTGGGTCCATAATTTATAGTGCCGTGACCCTATGGTAAATAACAGGATAAATTACCTGAATCGAGGCGTTAGGAAACACTAATTCTAATACTGTTATACTCATAAGTATAAAAATATATTATATTTTTTATAATATCGCATAGTGTTGGGTATAACTTATTTCCTACACAATATTTGTATGACTGCATACTAATCTAATCTAATATTCAGTTAATGATAATGTCCCCTAGACCGAATTTTGGATACGACAACCAATCTTAACGGAGACGGACCATCTGCGCAGGAGATATTATATTGCACAAGTATGTGTGCAAACACAAGTGTAATCTTGAGTTTCGGATGTGAATGTGTATTTAGCAGTCGTTCCGAGAAATTGCAGCATGTCTGGATAGACTAGAAGTCGACTTCAAATTGTTGCCAGACTAATGTGATTAAAAAGTACGGTACCTGTACTTCCTAGTGTTGACGGGGGATAAGCAGGCGAGGTGCTTGAGTAGCGTGTGTCGCGCGGGCGCATCCACGCACAGCTTGGTGGGTGGCAGGTCCACACAGAACATGTTCCTGTTGTCGCCCAGGAATGTCGTCTGGTAGTTCTCCATCTTTAGCTGGAGTAGGAGCACGTCTTCGAGATCCGCCTCGCTGTAGAACAAACAATGTCATTTTTATTTATCAATCCCCTTTTTTGACACAAAAAACACAAAGAATATCCAGATTTAGACAAATATTTGTAGACCACAACTTTTCGTCGTAATGGCAATGGCAGACTTCTTATAAAAAAAAGTATCTTAAGAGTCCCATCCATTTCAAACTATCCTTCCTGCCTTCTATCCACAAAATCTGCAGCAGATTTGCCACTGAAAATTGGACCAGTTCGGCTGTTGAAATCCACACAACTTAGGACAAGGTTATTTGACTGTGATTTTCTCTAAGGCGTTGATACTTCCATTCGGGCTGCTCTAAGATTAAGTTAGACCTCCATCTCTCCCCAAGTGAGCCCGACATAACCACTCCGCTTTCCGTTTCCCGAAGAGTGGTATGAGTCAATGAATACCAACACGTTTACAAAAAAAATATTGAGCTAGACCTAAATCTGATAGTGTTACTTTAAGAGAGACATGTTACCTAGCTGAATAAAGAAACTGCGCGAAGTGTATATTGGAGACGCAGCCTTCTTTGTCTTCGCTGTCGGTGTAAAGATCTGTCTCCCTGTAGTACATGTAGAGGAAGTCGTTCAACTGCTTCGCGATCACAGCACACCGATCCTTATCGCACATCTTCGCAGGTGGACCCTGGGTACAGGTAAGAGATGCTGGTGGAACACAGAAGGTAGGCGGAGAGAGCTCTTTGTAGCACCTCCAGTGTTAAAGGGAGGAATTTATGACCCCAGCGCGGTACTGGGAAGTGTTACAACTAGTGTTTGCTTCCACTGATTTTGGTATATTGCTGTGCGCTGTTATACCACTAAGGTCAGGTTGTTTAGGTTTAAGAAACGAATTGTTTAAGCTATATGATAAATTTTGACATATTTTTCATAGAACATGTGTCAAAAATTAACTGTGCGCAGGTATAATGACTCCTTTTTTAATATATGCACCGGGCCTATGCTGGCAAATAATCATATACCTGGTAAGCCGTTACTGTATCCTATAGAAGCTAACAATTCTATAGATTCAACTTTAGAAGTGTAACTTTCAGGAGAATGGTGTAAGGTACTTGTTATAGTGTTTAACGGAATTGTGTGGTTTTATTGAAAGATCGTAATGTGCACAATATGGCGAAATAAACTACGAGTCATATGAATACATGCCACTATATGCACACGGTCTTTAAATATCACCGGTTATTCTGTAACACACATTATAACCTCTTCTCGAAATAACTGTTCAATCTTTAGAAGAACATTAGCAATAATTGTTATATGTGTGTGTTATATAGTATGCCTTTACTGCGCCATTTTGGAATGTAGCAAAAGTGGTTGACGTGTAGCAAAGTATGCAAGCAATTTGATGATCTTGTTGCTATTGTAAGTATTATGATCATGTTTATGTTAGAGATACTTGTGCATAATTGTGTTGTTGTTCAGTGGCGTAAGCGATCTGTGAGTATAATTCAGGGCTTGATGGTAGTTTTATCGATAGTTTTGAGTTATACTCAGAGATCAGTAAAAAGAGCTCTTGACTTTATAAAGTCGGTTTCTACCGGGCTGAATAGTTCTATTTGCCGATCAGAGATCATCGTATTAGATCAACGATGTATTAGGTACATTATATCGTATCGCATAGCCAGCAGCAAGTGTGGATATTATAAAAAAACCAAATTCCTCAAATCGAAGGAGGTGTGATTTTGAGACGATTTAAAAATATAGGCATTATATTATGAGGTCATACATATCATTTAAAAAAAGAAGCATGTTTGTCTGTGCAATGGATAAAAAAACGTGATATTGATAAACATAAACTGTGAATGAATAAAAACTCACGACTTCATCTCTTCTTAATATAAATATAGTTCGCAGTGTATATAGTTGTTCTTTAAGCTTTCGTACGAATATACATACATAAACGTCAAGCGGGTCCCTTGCCGGAGCAGGCAGTAGGCCAGAGAAACAGGAACAAATTAGTATCACACGCTAAATATACTTACAATCTACACAACCTACCATAAAGTCCGAAGCATATTGGTACTATATATTCAAAACTAATTGTTGATTTCTTTTATATGTTACTAATGGCACCCGTTACATTGCATGCTTAACCGATTATGATGACAACGGGGACATCGGACAGCTAATCAACGGCTTCCATTAAAAACCCACCAGATTGTTGATGACTGAGCGGTCGATATTTTGCTATTAGTGGCGCCACCTAGTTGAAACTGTGGACGATGTTTTGGTACTACTGGCGCCACCTAGTTTTACACCCGAAAGATTAGTCATTACTAGTGGCGCCGCCTAGTTGAAAGAGTTGATTATGCTTGGATACTAATAGCGCCACCTAGTTGTTAGATGGAACGATTACTTTAGTGCTAGCGGTACACACAGCGACGCATCAACCTAGACTGTTTGGACTTTGAACTATTAGAAGTTGAACGCTGCGAATCGTGAGAGAGAGTGCGTTATATTTTTGTTACGCTCTATCCTTACCATTACATCGACACCACTATGCACTGTCCCTTTCCGACAATTCTCTATTTTGTATGTAGCGTAGTTGTGCGTATATAGGGTATATAACTTCGTGTGTACCACCCAGAGTTTATTGCAAATAATATAATTTATTTAGATTTTGAAATCTAATATATTTTCGAGTGCAGTAACAATATACTTCGGTTTTATATTAATTGTTTCCTACTATACTACAGCCAAACTAGATGTAGATATTTTGTAGATAACAGTGAGTTTTAAAGTTTTGTTATATAACATTTACATAATACTAAATTTAATTATATGATAAGGTACCGGTGCCAGATGCCTACTATACATACAAAATAAAAACATAATTTAATAATCTGTCTTCGTTATCTAGTTTAACTGAAGCACAACCTACAATACGGTAACTACAACACAACACCAAATAAGTATCTACCACTGTTTTACTTTATTAAGTTTTTTGCTATTCTGGTTCTCGACAGTTTTGACCTTTTGGATTTCAAGTACAGATTAAAGTTTTCTAGAAAATTCAAAGTGTTTTGAAGCAAGAAAATACACAATATTAAGTTCTGGCTGCCTTAGGAGCTCTTGCAACCCGATTTACTACAGAACCAACCAGTTCTATCTGTGAGATTCTACTTGTTCTATTTTGCATTTAATCTAAAATACTTCCATTAAGCAGTTATATGCAAATCACGCCAATATTATCTGATATTTACCAACAATTCTAGCAACTTTCTACGTAACAAAGACCAAATGTTAGTACACACATGACAACACCAATCAGTAGCTATAAGTAGAGCATTCACACCGATTATTAGTTATATTTAGTGCCCAAAGGAGCGATAAAATAAATTGAGAATCTTTTTTTGACATCTAAAATAATTTTGTCCTCTAAATATTTTCAGATTTCATTTTTTTAAATGTCTGAAATAACAATAATTAAGTAATGTAAAAGCCATCGGTTGTAATTATAAATAAAATTCATTTTTACGTCGTACAAATCAAACATATACATCGCTCCTAGTGGCAGCTAAATAAAAATAAAATGCACAATATATTATTATATTATTACGACAAGCTATCTATCTCAAAAGAAGTAATCAAACCGTATTTAGCGCGATTATTTAGCGTCCGTAAAATCATATTGACAATTATTGTAACTGTGCTGCCATCTAGATATTTTTACATGCAATATACCAGTACGAATGTCATTAAAATTGTTTGCACGGCAGATGGCGCTAGAGTTACGTTATAGACAGGCCAGCAATGGAAAAATGCATCCAAATAATTTAAAAAGTTCACCGTGTCGCCGATCACTCAAATTATGTATCGCGTTGCATATAGGTTAAAGGATTTGCTTATTCGAATGAAATGATAAGTTAAAGCATGTATAACGGTAGACGTTGTGGTGTACCATACATGATACAACAAGCTGTTTCACACGTCTTGCTGTATAGAAGCGCGGCGCGTTACATTACGGTTTGGTTACAACTGATAAGAAGGGTAGAGCGAATAAGAATAAAATATTATAAAAAGCATGTGTCATGCACGCGTGTCACCTTTACATTGTAAGGCATGCGCAGCGTGTTGGCAGCGCGCTTCAGGAAGCGCAGCACCAGCGCCGCGTGCGCCACGGCCAGCTCGTTGGACGGGCACGACACGCGCTTCAGCACGTGCGTCAGGAACAGACCGAACGCGCGCCGCCCCTCGCCCATGCTGCGGACACCAGATCTTATATACAACGTGTCGCGAGCGCCACGGCCAGCTCGTTGGACGGGCACGACACGCGCTTCAGCACGTGCGTCAGGAACAGACCGAACGCGCGCCGCCCCTCGCCCATGCTGCGGACACCAGATCTTATATACAACGTGTCGCGAGCGCCACGGCCAGCTCGTTGGACGGGCACGACACGCGCTTCAGCACGTGCGTCAGGAACAGACCGAACGCGCGCCGCCCCTCGCCCATGCTGCGGACACCAGATCTTATATACAACGTGTCGCGAGCGCCACGGCCAGCTCGTTGGACGGGCACGACACGCGCTTCAGCACGTGCGTCAGGAACAGACCGAACGCGCGCCGCCCCTCGCCCATGCTGCGGACACCAGATCTTATATACAACGTGTCGCGAGCGCCACGGCCAGCTCGTTGGACGGGCACGACACGCGCTTCAGCACGTGCGTCAGGAACAGACCGAACGCGCGCCGCCCCTCGCCCATGCTGCGGACACCAGATCTTATATACAACGTGTCGCGAGCGCCACGGCCAGCTCGTTGGACGGGCACGACACGCGCTTCAGCACGTGCGTCAGGAACAGACCGAACGCGCGCCGCCCCTCGCCCATGCTGCGGACACCAGATCTTATATACAACGTGTCGCGAGCGCCACGGCCAGCTCGTTGGACGGGCACGACACGCGCTTCAGCACGTGCGTCAGGAACAGACCGAACGCGCGCCGCCCCTCGCCCATGCTGCGGACACCAGATCTTATATACAACGTGTCGCGAGCGCCACGGCCAGCTCGTTGGACGGGCACGACACGCGCTTCAGCACGTGCGTCAGGAACGGACCGAACGCGCGCCGCCCCTCGCCCATGCTGCGGACACCAGATCTTATATACAACGTGTCGCGAGCGCCACGGCCAGCTCGTTGGACGGGCACGACACGCGCTTCAGCACGTGCGTCAGGAACAGACCGAACGCGCGCCGCCCCTCGCCCATGCTGCGGACACCAGATCTTATATACAACGTGTCGCGAGCGCCACGGCCAGCTCGTTGGACGGGCACGACACGCGCTTCAGCACGTGCGTCAGGAACAGACCGAACGCGCGCCGCCCCTCGCCCATGCTGCGGACACCAGATCTTATATACAACGTGTCGCGAGCGCCACGGCCAGCTCGTTGGACGGGCACGACACGCGCTTCAGCACGTGCGTCAGGAACAGACCGAACGCGCGCCGCCCCTCGCCCATGCTGCGGACACCAGATCTTATATACAACGTGTCGCGAGCGCCACGGCCAGCTCGTTGGACGGGCACGACACGCGCTTCAGCACGTGCGTCAGGAACAGACCGAACGCGCGCCGCCCCTCGCCCATGCTGCGGACACCAGATCTTATATACAACGTGTCGCGAGCGCCACGGCCAGCTCGTTGGACGGGCACGACACGCGCTTCAGCACGTGCGTCAGGAACAGACCGAACGCGCGCCGCCCCTCGCCCATGCTGCGGACACCAGATCTTATATACAACGTGTCGCGAGCGCCACGGCCAGCTCGTTGGACGGGCACGACACGCGCTTCAGCACGTGCGTCAGGAACGGACCGAACGCGCGCCGCCCCTCGCCCATGCTGCGGACACCAGATCTTATATACAACGTGTCGCGAGCGCCACGGCCAGCTCGTTGGACGGGCACGACACGCGCTTCAGCACGTGCGTCAGGAACAGACCGAACGCGCGCCGCCCCTCGCCCATGCTGCGGACACCAGATCTTATATACAACGTGTCGCGAGCGCCACGGCCAGCTCGTTGGACGGGCACGACACGCGCTTCAGCACGTGCGTCAGGAACAGACCGAACGCGCGCCGCCCCTCGCCCATGCTGCGGACACCAGATCTTATATACAACGTGTCGCGAGCGCCACGGCCAGCTCGTTGGACGGGCACGACACGCGCTTCAGCACGTGCGTCAGGAACAGACCGAACGCGCGCCGCCCCTCGCCCATGCTGCGGACACCAGATCTTATATACAACGTGTCGCGAGCGCCACGGCCAGCTCGTTGGACGGGCACGACACGCGCTTCAGCACGTGCGTCAGGAACAGACCGAACGCGCGCCGCCCCTCGCCCATGCTGCGGACACCAGATCTTATATACAACGTGTCGCGAGCGCCACGGCCAGCTCGTTGGACGGGCACGACACGCGCTTCAGCACGTGCGTCAGGAACGGACCGAACGCGCGCCGCCCCTCGCCCATGCTGCGGACACCAGATCTTATATACAACGTGTCGCGAGCGCCACGGCCAGCTCGTTGGACGGGCACGACACGCGCTTCAGCACGTGCGTCAGGAACAGACCGAACGCGCGCCGCCCCTCGCCCATGCTGCGGACACCAGATCTTATATACAACGTGTCGCGAGCGCCACGGCCAGCTCGTTGGACGGGCACGACACGCGCTTCAGCACGTGCGTCAGGAACAGACCGAACGCGCGCCGCCCCTCGCCCATGCTGCGGACACCAGATCTTATATACAACGTGTCGCGAGCGCCACGGCCAGCTCGTTGGACGGGCACGACACGCGCTTCAGCACGTGCGTCAGGAACAGACCGAACGCGCGCCGCCCCTCGCCCATGCTGCGGACACCAGATCTTATATACAACGTGTCGCGAGCGCCACGGCCAGCTCGTTGGACGGGCACGACACGCGCTTCAGCACGTGCGTCAGGAACAGACCGAACGCGCGCCGCCCCTCGCCCATGCTGCGGACACCAGATCTTATATACAACGTGTCGCGAGCGCCACGGCCAGCTCGTTGGACGGGCACGACACGCGCTTCAGCACGTGCGTCAGGAACAGACCGAACGCGCGCCGCCCCTCGCCCATGCTGCGGACACCAGATCTTATATACAACGTGTCGCGAGCGCCACGGCCAGCTCGTTGGACGGGCACGACACGCGCTTCAGCACGTGCGTCAGGAACAGACCGAACGCGCGCCGCCCCTCGCCCATGCTGCGGACACCAGATCTTATATACAACGTGTCGCGAGCGCCACGGCCAGCTCGTTGGACGGGCACGACACGCGCTTCAGCACGTGCGTCAGGAACAGACCGAACGCGCGCCGCCCCTCGCCCATGCTGCGGACACCAGATCTTATATACAACGTGTCGCGAGCGCCACGGCCAGCTCGTTGGACGGGCACGACACGCGCTTCAGCACGTGCGTCAGGAACAGACCGAACGCGCGCCGCCCCTCGCCCATGCTGCGGACACCAGATCTTATATACAACGTGTCGCGAGCGCCACGGCCAGCTCGTTGGACGGGCACGACACGCGCTTCAGCACGTGCGTCAGGAACAGACCGAACGCGCGCCGCCCCTCGCCCATGCTGCGGACACCAGATCTTATATACAACGTGTCGCGAGCGCCACGGCCAGCTCGTTGGACGGGCACGACACGCGCTTCAGCACGTGCGTCAGGAACAGACCGAACGCGCGCCGCCCCTCGCCCATGCTGCGGACACCAGATCTTATATACAACGTGTCGCGAGCGCCACGGCCAGCTCGTTGGACGGGCACGACACGCGCTTCAGCACGTGCGTCAGGAACAGACCGAACGCGCGCCGCCCCTCGCCCATGCTGCGGACACCAGATCTTATATACAACGTGTCGCGAGCGCCACGGCCAGCTCGTTGGACGGGCACGACACGCGCTTCAGCACGTGCGTCAGGAACAGACCGAACGCGCGCCGCCCCTCGCCCATGCTGCGGACACCAGATCTTATATACAACGTGTCGCGAGCGCCACGGCCAGCTCGTTGGACGGGCACGACACGCGCTTCAGCACGTGCGTCAGGAACAGACCGGACGCGCGCCGCCCCTCGCCCATGCTGCGGACACCAGATCTTATATACAACGTGTCGCGAGCGCCACGGCCAGCTCGTTGGACGGGCACGACACGCGCTTCAGCACGTGCGTCAGGAACAGACCGAACGCGCGCCGCCCCTCGCCCATGCTGCGGACACCAGATCTTATATACAACGTGTCGCGAGCGCCACGGCCAGCTCGTTGGACGGGCACGACACGCGCTTCAGCACGTGCGTCAGGAACGGACCGAACGCGCGCCGCCCCTCGCCCATGCTGCGGACACCAGATCTTATATACAACGTGTCGCGAGCGCCACGGCCAGCTCGTTGGACGGGCACGACACGCGCTTCAGCACGTGCGTCAGGAACAGACCGGACGCGCGCCGCCCCTCGCCCATGCTGCGGACACCAGATCTTATATACAACGTGTCGCGAGCGCCACGGCCAGCTCGTTGGACGGGCACGACACGCGCTTCAGCACGTGCGTCAGGAACAGACCGAACGCGCGCCGCCCCTCGCCCATGCTGCGGACACCAGATCTTATATACAACGTGTCGCGAGCGCCACGGCCAGCTCGTTGGACGGGCACGACACGCGCTTCAGCACGTGCGTCAGGAACAGACCGAACGCGCGCCGCCCCTCGCCCATGTTGCGGACACCAGATCTTATATACAACGTGTCGCGAGCGCCACGGCCAGCTCGTTGGACGGGCACGACACGCGCTTCAGCACGTGCGTCAGGAACAGACCGAACGCGCGCCGCCCCTCGCCCATGCTGCGGACACCAGATCTTATATACAACGTGTCGCGAGCGCCACGGCCAGCTCGTTGGACGGGCACGACACGCGCTTCAGCACGTGCGTCAGGAACAGACCGAACGCGCGCCGCCCCTCGCCCATGCTGCGGACACCAGATCTTATATACAACGTGTCGCGAGCGCCACGGCCAGCTCGTTGGACGGGCACGACACGCGCTTCAGCACGTGCGTCAGGAACAGACCGAACGCGCGCCGCCCCTCGCCCATGCTGCGGACACCAGATCTTATATACAACGTGTCGCGAGCGCCACGGCCAGCTCGTTGGACGGGCACGACACGCGCTTCAGCACGTGCGTCAGGAACAGACCGAACGCGCGCCGCCCCTCGCCCATGCTGCGGACACCAGATCTTATATACAACGTGTCGCGAGCGCCACGGCCAGCTCGTTGGACGGGCACGACACGCGCTTCAGCACGTGCGTCAGGAACAGACCGAACGCGCGCCGCCCCTCGCCCATGCTGCGGACACCAGATCTTATATACAACGTGTCGCGAGCGCCACGGCCAGCTCGTTGGACGGGCACGACACGCGCTTCAGCACGTGCGTCAGGAACAGACCGAACGCGCGCCGCCCCTCGCCCATGCTGCGGACACCAGATCTTATATACAACGTGTCGCGAGCGCCACGGCCAGCTCGTTGGACGGGCACGACACGCGCTTCAGCACGTGCGTCAGGAACAGACCGAACGCGCGCCGCCCCTCGCCCATGCTGCGGACACCAGATCTTATATACAACGTGTCGCGAGCGCCACGGCCAGCTCGTTGGACGGGCACGACACGCGCTTCAGCACGTGCGTCAGGAACGGACCGAACGCGCGCCGCCCCTCGCCCATGCTGCGGACACCAGATCTTATATACAACGTGTCGCGAGCGCCACGGCCAGCTCGTTGGACGGGCACGACACGCGCTTCAGCACGTGCGTCAGGAACAGACCGAACGCGCGCCGCCCCTCGCCCATGCTGCGGACACCAGATCTTATATACAACGTGTCGCGAGCGCCACGGCCAGCTCGTTGGACGGGCACGACACGCGCTTCAGCACGTGCGTCAGGAACAGACCGAACGCGCGCCGCCCCTCGCCCATGCTGCGGACACCAGATCTTATATACAACGTGTCGCGAGCGCCACGGCCAGCTCGTTGGACGGGCACGACACGCGCTTCAGCACGTGCGTCAGGAACAGACCGAACGCGCGCCGCCCCTCGCCCATGCTGCGGACACCAGATCTTATATACAACGTGTCGCGAGCGCCACGGCCAGCTCGTTGGACGGGCACGACACGCGCTTCAGCACGTGCGTCAGGAACAGACCGAACGCGCGCCGCCCCTCGCCCATGCTGCGGACACCAGATCTTATATACAACGTGTCGCGAGCGCCACGGCCAGCTCGTTGGACGGGCACGACACGCGCTTCAGCACGTGCGTCAGGAACAGACCGGACGCGCGCCGCCCCTCGCCCATGCTGCGGACACCAGATCTTATATACAACGTGTCGCGAGCGCCACGGCCAGCTCGTTGGACGGGCACGACACGCGCTTCAGCACGTGCGTCAGGAACAGACCGAACGCGCGCCGCCCCTCGCCCATGCTGCGGACACCAGATCTTATATACAACGTGTCGCGAGCGCCACGGCCAGCTCGTTGGACGGGCACGACACGCGCTTCAGCACGTGCGTCAGGAACAGACCGAACGCGCGCCGCCCCTCGCCCATGCTGCGGACACCAGATCTTATATACAACGTGTCGCGAGCGCCACGGCCAGCTCGTTGGACGGGCACGACACGCGCTTCAGCACGTGCGTCAGGAACAGACCGAACGCGCGCCGCCCCTCGCCCATGCTGCGGACACCAGATCTTATATACAACGTGTCGCGAGCGCCACGGCCAGCTCGTTGGACGGGCACGACACGCGCTTCAGCACGTGCGTCAGGAACAGACCGAACGCGCGCCGCCCCTCGCCCATGCTGCGGACACCAGATCTTATATACAACGTGTCGCGAGCGCCACGGCCAGCTCGTTGGACGGGCACGACACGCGCTTCAGCACGTGCGTCAGGAACAGACCGAACGCGCGCCGCCCCTCGCCCATGCTGCGGACACCAGATCTTATATACAACGTGTCGCGAGCGCCACGGCCAGCTCGTTGGACGGGCACGACACGCGCTTCAGCACGTGCGTCAGGAACAGACCGAACGCGCGCCGCCCCTCGCCCATGCTGCGGACACCAGATCTTATATACAACGTGTCGCGAGCGCCACGGCCAGCTCGTTGGACGGGCACGACACGCGCTTCAGCACGTGCGTCAGGAACAGACCACACCAGATTTTATACAGCAGCTCCTACATACTCAAGCTAGTTATAACCGTGTATTACTTACGTGAGCTTCATTCCGTCGACGAGCTGTCGTTTGACTAGCTCTTTAGCGCGGCGGGTGTCGTGATGTTGTGGACTCGACTCACCGAGCCACACTGCCGGCGCTTGGCACGTTATGCTCACTGCCTCGTAGCGTTTCAATCTGTAACGAGCACTTACACTTTAAGTCAAAGTTTCTGGGAAATACAATAAGAAGTTTGAAGAATGATGTGTGTGTTACCTCTGCGGAGTGTCAGTAAGGCTGGTGGCGACGGTGGCGTGTTGGAAATGCGGTAATACGTGCGAGTGGATTAGCAGGTTGTAGTTGTGTTGCACGACTTGGTAAGGAATGTTGTTGTTTAGCGACGTCGAACACACTGGGATACCTGACACTGGATCTGTATACACAATTACATTATAAGTGAGTTGGTTTGTTATATAAAACGAGGCAATTATTTTAAATACATCAATAATTTTCACGAATAAATCTTGTATCGCAATAGCGGTGAGGGTGAGCGAGGTAGATAGTGCTAGGTACCTAGATACTGCGAGTACTTCTGCCACGAGTCCTGACTGGGGAAGATCCGCACGAAGCCCCCCCGGCGCGCGTACTGCGCCCGCACGGCGCGCACGAGGCGCAGCTCCTCGCCGGTGAGCGGTGAGGGTGAGCGAGGTAGATAGTGCTAGGTACCTAGATACTGCGAGTACTTCTGCCACGAGTCCTGACTGGGGAAGATCCGCACGAAGCCCCCCCGGCGCGCGTACTGCGCCCGCACGGCGCGCACGAGGCGCAGCTCCTCGCCGGTGAGCGGTGAGGGTGAGCGAGGTAGATAGTGCTAGGTACCTAGATACTGCGAGTACTTCTGCCACGAGTCCTGACTGGGGAAGATCCGCACGAAGCCCCCCCGGCGCGCGTACTGCGCCCGCACGGCGCGCACGAGGCGCAGCTCCTCGCCGGTGAGCGGTGAGGGTGAGCGAGGTAGATAGTGCTAGGTACCTAGATACTGCGAGTACTTCTGCCACGAGTCCTGACTGGGGAAGATCCGCACGAAGCCCCCCCGGCGCGCGTACTGCGCCCGCACGGCGCGCACGAGGCGCAGCTCCTCGCCGGTGAGCGGTGAGGGTGAGCGAGGTAGATAGTGCTAGGTACCTAGATACTGCGAGTACTTCTGCCACGAGTCCTGACTGGGGAAGATCCGCACGAAGCCCCCCCGGCGCGCGTACTGCGCCCGCACGGCGCGCACGAGGCGCAGCTCCTCGCCGGTGAGCGGTGAGGGTGAGCGAGGTAGATAGTGCTAGGTACCTAGATACTGCGAGTACTTCTGCCACGAGTCCTGACTGGGGAAGATCCGCACGAAGCCCCCCCGGCGCGCGTACTGCGCCCGCACGGCGCGCACGAGGCGCAGCTCCTCGCCGGTGAGCGGTGAGGGTGAGCGAGGTAGATAGTGCTAGGTACCTAGATACTGCGAGTACTTCTGCCACGAGTCCTGACTGGGGAAGATCCGCACGAAGCCCCCCCGGCGCGCGTACTGCGCCCGCACGGCGCGCACGAGGCGCAGCTCCTCGCCGGTGAGCGGTGAGGGTGAGCGAGGTAGATAGTGCTAGGTACCTAGATACTGCGAGTACTTCTGCCACGAGTCCTGACTGGGGAAGATCCGCACGAAGCCCCCCCGGCGCGCGTACTGCGCCCGCACGGCGCGCACGAGGCGCAGCTCCTCGCCGGTGAGCGGTGAGGGTGAGCGAGGTAGATAGTGCTAGGTACCTAGATACTGCGAGTACTTCTGCCACGAGTCCTGACTGGGGAAGATCCGCACGAAGCCCCCCCGGCGCGCGTACTGCGCCCGCACGGCGCGCACGAGGCGCAGCTCCTCGCCGGTGAGCGCGGGCAGCGCGCCGGCGCCCGTGCCCCCCTCAGTGGTCGCGCGCTTGCCACGCGCGCACACATTCTCCGCTGAGTGTACCCGACGACACTACACATCCAAAATACAACAACAGTTATATTTTAAAATCTGGAAATGAATGCTGTAGTTTCATACCGTGCAATGGTGTATCTTTAAAACCAAATTTAATAGGTATACAACAAATATAGGGCCGGGCCTAAGACTACCCTGCGGTACTTCACCTCTTATTTCCTAAATAAGCAATTTGCTGCGTGACGCTAAAGATTCTATTTGATATATTAAACTACATATAGTAGTGGTCTTATATATCCCCAGACTGTTTTAAGGCTGTATTAGGTTTATCTTGTACAATAAACTTTAATGGCACACTTTCAAACGCTTGGGCATAGTCTCATTATATAGGGTTTTTCAATAGGGACGCTCGATCTTTGACATTGCATAGCGGCCACCTTGGTAAAGTGATAGCTGTCAAATTTGGCATGAATACATATTTAGTCGTGACATTTCATCATAGAACGCTACATGCTTCAACAACGCGTAGAAATTGTTAAAATTTATAATCAGAATCAGTGCTCTATACGCCTAACGTTCCGTGCGTTGCGTCCAATTTGTGGCGTTCATGGACGTCCCGCAGAGTCCACAATTCATCGTTTAATAAAAAAAATTGAGATCCCCGGGTCGGTGATTGATGAAGCAGTTCTTGTACGTCAAAGAAACGCAAGATCGTTGGAAATATTGTTGCCGTTCGGGACAGTGTGCGAGAAAACCCCAGGCAGTCAAGTCTTTCTACGACGTCAACATGGCGGATTTTGCACCGAGACTTGGGTTTTCATCCTTATAAAGTTCAATTAACTAAAGAGCTAAAACCCAACGACCACAGGCAGCGTCGTGTATTCGCTGATTGGGCTTTTAACATCAGTTATGAGGCTCATTTCTTGTTAAGCGGCTTTGTTAACAAACAAAATTGCCGGATTTGGAGCGACGAAAATCCACAGGAGATTCATCAGGTGCCTCTACACGCCGGAAAACTCACTGTTTGGTGTGGATTTTGGTCCGGCGGTATTATCGGCCCTTATTTCTTCGAAGATGCGCAAAGAGCCGCGCTCACCGTTAATGGCGACCGATATCGGACGATGATAACTTTTTGTGGCCTAGGATAGATACATATGTATGGATCTCACAAACATGTGGTTCCAACAGAACGGCGCCACTTGCCATACAGCACGGGAAACATTAAATTTATTGATTGAGAAGTTAGAGGGCTTCGTCAACTCGCGTGGTTCCGACATCAACTAGCCACCGAGATCGTGTGACTTAACACCGCTCGATTACTTTCTGTGGGACTATGTGAAATCTCTAGTCTATGCAGACACAGTCAGTTGCTGCCCTAAACGCCAACATAACTCGCGTTCTTCGTGAAATTGAGCCCCATTTATGCGAAGATGTCGTCCAAAATTGGTCCACCAGAATACAACATCTACAGCGAAGTCGCGGCGGCCATTTGGCTGAAATTATTTTCCATACATAATGTCATCGAATATCCTTTAAAATATAATAAAAATTGTGGCAATATTACTTTTAAACAGGTTGTTTTATTTAATTTCAAAGTATGAGCGCTCTTAATCTTAGTCCTGTACATTTGTATACCAGTTATTTTTTATTTTTGATCTATAATTTTAAGAGGAGGGGTGTTTTCATGAATAATGTTATGTTTTTTGTTCACAGTGGTTTATCCAAACACCTTCAACTTTATCATTATAAAACACTTACATAATACACGCGACCACTATTATCTATAAGCATCGATCAAATATACTATAGATGCACGATCGTCGCTCGAAAAACGGCGCCATCCAAACTGTGCATAAATCAGTTGTATGCACAGTTTCGGTCGCAGTCACTTTACGACCGCGCTAGCAGTGTGACTCTTACGTGCGCTGCCCGTAAGCGAGAGCGAATCGACACCACTACTTTAGAACAAAGTCCATATGAAATGGCATGGAGTCGTTATGAGTTGTTTTAAATTATTAATATAATATTTGTATTAATTTATTTTAGCTTTCCACAAAATGAAATTCGAAGGGAGAAATGGAGACGTATTATAAGCTCGAGATAGAGATGACGAATTTTACCAACCAAATACTTGAATGATCTGAACAAATTACGCTAGAACGTAATTTGTTCAGTGCATTTTAATGAAGAAGATATATATGTAACTAAGAAAGGGTTTAAAAAACTAAAAAATATAGCCGTACCGAATATACAGGTAAAATATTTTGCCATTTAATTTTAAAATTATGTTAAATTTTATATACGATTGATTTATTAACTATTGTTTTCGTTATTTTTATAGCAAGAAGAGTCAATAGTGCAATCTGAAGTGAATGCAATAACACCCCATTTGACAGTAAACATAGGATCTACATCCACATCGCGGCAAGCTACATTAAATTTAAATTTAGATAGAAATAATGAATCACCTAAAACTTCAAATACTGTTCAGGTACTAAGTAATGTTATAAGTATTTTTTTTTTATTTTACTGCATTTTTCAATCATTTTTACAATTTAACCATACCAATGTTTTTTAATTGGGATAGACGAACACTGCCAAGTACAATCACAGAATCTTGGTCATAAGGTAACGTTAATAAAAGTTTTAATTGAAAAATATATTGACATACGTATACACTACGCGACAAAATTGGAAAATGCAAAAACAAAGATCGGTCTAAGCGGCAATTGTTAAAACAATATCAACTTATTGATATTGTTTAAAGGTACATAAAAATATTATTTTAGTAAATTTGTTCATTTTTTTTACCGAGTTCCTTCCTTAACGATAGAACAGTTAAAATTTATATTTTTAGCATCTACATCAACTAAAGTATCCTGGTAAAATATATCTAGTTTTGTTAGCTAATTTGACCATCTGCGAGTATATAGTTTTATTATTATTTATTGAAACTACATAGAAAACACATGTAATACAATGTACGAAGGTGAGCATAATTATTAGTACTGTAAATGATTGGCCTACTTTAATATAAATATATTATATGCTTGCTTTTTTTAAAGTTATATGTTGTCTTCCTTACAGTTGCCTACTATAATTTAACTATTAAAATTAAAGAATATAACAATAGCTTATTATCAAATTGTTGTCATTCAATAACGTAAATTTAGTTACACGTCCAATCAAAGATTAAAAAAATATATTAAAATGAATAACGACTCTATAATTCCTTCTTTCTATGTTCCGAGCGGTAAGAATATCATATGCCTATAGTCAAAATAATAACACCTGCATAATTGTTGCGATGAGTTTACACTTAATTGTAATTACTATAAGGTTCATTTCAGAATGTTTTGTTTACATAATATGATATTTTTACCGTAGTGAGAGAATGAAGAAAACATTTATGATACTTTGTCATAAGTATTACGACACTATCACTAAGTGTTAAGGTTTATATTAAGTTAAATTTATATTCACTTTAGGACTATTTTTAAATAGTCGAACGAGTAAACATATCTATAAGTACACATCAATTCGGAGACATTATTTGGGTACAATTTAGTACAAGAACGTGCATCTATGGTATATTTGATCGATGTCTATAAGGCTCATATAAACAAAAATATCAAAAATAATATAATGTTAGGAATCAAAAGTAAAACAGCTTAAAAAACGTAACAAAAACCTTTTCGAAGTAGACTCGTAGGTTATTGAGATGGGTGTAAAAACCCAAGATTCAAACTCTTCGTCTTCATGTGACCTTTTTTTGTGTTTTTTCATCAACTTTTTGTAATGTCCCACTGCTGGGCAAAAGCCTCTTTCTTGGACTTCCAAATCACTCTGTTGATGGATATCCCCTGACGTTATGACCCCTATATCTCGGAGGTATTTTGACCCACAAGGCCCATATTCAAACTCGACTGAGGGGTGACCCCAAGGTGTCTGCACACCAAGTTACAAGTCAATCGGTCCAGTGGTTCCGGAGCTATGCTTGTCACTAACAAACTGTCACTAACAGACACACACAAACCCACATAGTGTTTTCATTAACTTCTTCGAAGAAGAGTCATGAGGTTAATAAAGTTAGAGATAAATCACCCAACAACGATCACACAGCACGTCCGCTTCGTACGCCGCTCGATTGGAAGATTAAAGCCTCGTATCACACTAGTACCTTTGGCGACATGTTGCCGACGAATGGTCATGCGTGGATAAACAACGTTGCTAAACAAAGTTCCGCGTTGCCGTGAGTAGCAATGTTGTGCAACATGTCGCGCGTCAAATATTGCCTACTGAATACGTGGCTTCATGATGTCACTTGTTTACGACGGCTTTCATTACCAACAATAATTTCAAACCGAGATCAGTCTGATCTGATTTCCGATAAGCGAATGGCGCGCTCCCGCTGCGCACGTATTTTATAAACTGCAACCGGAGAAAGGTGTCGGTGGTGGGGCATGTTAGAACCACTCGTTCTCACGTGTTGTTCGTCACAAACAGATGAGTCAATCGTATGATCGCCCGATGAATAACGTGTTTTGTTACTATAGATTGACACGCATAATATTTACGCCGTTGTAATCATATTTAATTTTGTAACGTACCTGCTATTAAATGAAGTTAAATATAACTTCATTTAATAGCAGGTACGTTACAAAGTCAGTCTTTTTTGAGCTGGTAAGTAATAACTTTCGTAATTTAAGTAGTACTTTTAATCAGAGATGTTGCGAATATTCGCATCCGCATCCGCAATTGCGGAGCTTCCGCATCGATTTGGACATCTGCATCCGCATCCGCATCCGCAATAGTCAACGCGGATGTTAATGCGAATCCAGATATGGCGATAGTTACGGTAAGAAAGAAATCAATTGTTTAGTAGTACGTGTCTAATTTATGAACCTTTGCAAAACAGGTTTGAACCTGCGAAGGTGGTGATATTAGATACTTTTTATTAAATAAGATGAACGATTTTCTTCAACATCTGCATCCGCAATTGCGGAGCTTCCGCATCGTTTTGGACATCCGCATCCGTAGCCGCATCCACGGATGTGAGTTTTCAAATATCCGTATCCGCATCCACATCCGCGGATGTGAAAAATCTGCATCCGCAATATCCCTGCTTTTAATGTATGTTTCAGTTCTTATATACCTATTGACATTGTATCATTCATGATATGACAGACTAATCAATGTCAAATATAGTAATCAAACGTTATAAAAATCGACACACAATTTTGACCATAATAACATAATTCACTGGTATCAATTAAAAAACAATTATTTAAAATTAAGTAAGGCAATAATTAATAAAGGCTGGATAATATTTCTTGATTTGACATTTATGCAAATAATTATGTCGATTTTCTTTTTATTACTAGTGCTGGCAAACGAGCAATCGTCTCACCTGATAGTAATCGGTAACCGTCTTGGACATGGTTATGATTTCTTTGTGTTACAGATGCACTTCAAAGTAAACGAGATGGGTGTAAAAACCCAGGATTCAATCTCTTTGTCTCTCCATTGGACCAAATCACTCTGTTGGTGGATATCCCCTGACCTTATGACCTTGTGACCCCTATATCTCGAAGGTCTTTTGACCCACAGGGCCCATATTCAAACTCGACCGAGGGATGACCCCAAGGTGTCTGCATACCAAGTTACAAGTCAATCGGTCCAGTAGTTCCGGAGCTATACCTGTCACTAACAGACAGACACACAGAGCCACATAGTGTTTTCATTAACCTCTTCGAAGCAGAATCAGAGGTTAATAAACCTAAGCCGCATTCTACCGTAAATTACATAGGTGGCAAACAAGAACACGCATAAAACCTGATGGTGCCGTAGCCAGCGGCCAGTTACCGTAGGCAATGATGATGGAGAGGCCAGGTGGGAGGAGCGACTGGCCCAGCCCCGCTATGGGGTGAGGACAGTCGAGGCTGTCCGTCCGGTGCTAAGGCAATGGACGGACAGACGGCGCGGACCGCTCACCTACCAGCTTACTCAGGTGCTCTCTGGACACGGCTGTTTCGGAGAGTACCTGTGCAAGATAGCCGGTAGGGAGCCGACAACCAGGTGTCACCACTGCGAGGAGTGCGACCGGGACACGGCGCAGCACACGCTGGAGGAGTGTCCGGCGTGGGCCGAGGAGCGCTGTGCCCTGGTCGCCGTGATTGGCCCCGACCTCTCGTTGCCGACCGTCGTATCCATGATGGTCGGCGACGACAGGTGCTGGGGTGCAATGAGGTCCTTCTGCGAGGCTGTCATCTCGCAGAAGGAGGCGGCGGAGCGGGGGCGTGAGGAAGATCCTTACGCCCCGGACATCCGCCGCCGGAGGAGGGGGCGCAGGAGACGCGCTTATGTCGCTCTCCTGCCCCCCACCTAAGGGTTCTGGGTGGCAAGGCCTCAGGGGACCCTGCCACCCGTGAGTAAGAACCCATAGAGGGCGCGCGTGGTGTTCCCGCGCGCCTTCTAACGTCGAAAGGGGAGAGCTGCGAAATGCTCTCCCCCGGGGACGAGAGGAGGTCGGGTCCCTTTGACCCGGCCGGCACCCACACGGGGGGGCCTGCTATGGATGAATCTTTTTAGACTCCCAACAGGCCTCCCCCCCCACTGGGTGAGAGAGGGAACACCCCAGGTTTTTTTAGTGGGTATACCAGCAATAGGCTGGTGAGTCCCACACGCCCCGCCGGTGCCGTTCCCTAGCCGGCGGGTAGTGCATCAAGCATTTTTTCCTGGGTATCAAAAAAAAAAAAGGCAATGATGATGGAACGGGGGTAGAAGAAGGAACGGATTGACGGAGTGATTGAGGCCCCCGACGCTATGGTACTATGATTCACAGTACGCATACGCTACATTTCTCAAAGACAAAGGCTACAATCTTAGTTTCGTAAAAATGTATATAACTTTACTAAAATAAAATAAAATATTGCATTTAGAAAGGCTTGTTTGTGGAGTACAGTAACAAATGCCGGATGCTATTTTATACGAGATGGGTGTAAAATCCCAGGATTCAACCTCTTCGTTTTCATGTGACCAATTTTATTTTCTTCAGCTTTTTGTAATGTCCCTCTGCTGGGCAAAAGTCTCTCCCTTGGACTTCCAAATCACTCTGTTGGTGGATATCCCTGACCTTATGACCCATATATCTCAGGGATCTTTTAACCCACAGTGCCCATATTCAAACTCGACCGAGGGATGACCCAAGGTGTCTGCACACCAAGTTACAAGTCAATCGGTCCAGTGGTTCCGGAGCAATACCGTTCACTAACAGCCAACACACAGATCCACATAGTGTTTTCACTAACCTCTTCGAAGAAGACTCAGAGGTTAATAATCATCTTTTTAGAGGTAGTTGCAATAGATCCTTTTGCAATTTTATAAAGCTGGCTTCTTGCGCGGATACTAGTGAGGAACGGATTAAGCATTGCGAACTTAGAGCTAAATATTGTATTTATTTTTTATCATTTCACCTGACTTCTAATTTATAGACGACACATCTATATTCATATTATAAAGAGGAAAGATTTGATTTTTTGTTTATAAGGATTTAACTCGAAAACTACTTAACCGATTGAAATTAAACTACTATATACGGATTTTATCGAGTTGTTTATTTAACACTTTATTACATAATTTAGAAACTGTTACACTACTATACTACTACTAAACTTTACTCATTTTAAACTATTTAAATTCTTAAAACTATTTGTATTTAAGTTTACACTTTCCCCAACCTTTCTGTTACTTTTCAGCAGCCATGGTCACGGGGAGACTAAGATGGTAGTTGTCTCAATGTTCCAGTGTAGTAGTATAGTAGTGTAACAGTTTCTAAATTATGTAATAGAGTGTTAAATAAACAACGCGATAAAATCCGTATATAGTAGTTTAATTTCAATAAATAACATTCGCGTAAACAGAAGACAATATTATACTTAACCGATATTAAAACTTCAATCGACATTAGAAAACTCTATTATCACCGAGCAACATAGGACATATTTTATTTAATAAAATAGTAGGATTTTATGAAAGCGAAACCGCGGACAAAAGCTCGTTCTATTATAAATTCTTATATGAGGTTGTTAACCTATGAGTCTTCTTCGAAGAGGTTAATGAAAACACTATGTGGGTCTGTGTGTCTGTCTGTTAGTGACAGTTTGTGAGCGACAGGCATAGCTCCGGAACCACTGAACCGATTGACTTGTAACTTAGTGTACAGACACGTCATCCCTCGGTCGAGTTTGAATATGGGCCCTGTAGGGGTTCACAAGGTCATAAGGGGATATCTACCAACAGAGTGATTTGGAAGTTCAAGGAAGAGGCTTTTGCCCAGGACATAACAAAATTTGAAGAAAAAGAAATCACATGAAGACGACGAGGTTGAATCCTGGGTTTTTACTTTATACCCATAGTTTATCACGTTATCAGGAGAACAGAAAAGAACATAGGATACGTTTCATCCAGAAAAAAGTTCTATTACTAACCTTATCTATATTTACGCGAGCAAAGCCGCAGGAAAAATATAATATGTACTAACCGCTCCAATCCTCATCTTGAGCGAGTTGGTCCGCTCAGAGATGTCAGCCTTGCTCATAGGCACGGCCGGTAGACCGACCAGAGTCAACGTGTCTGCCAACAACGCGGACTTCACGCGCGCATCTAACGGACTGTCGCACGCTAAACTGCAAACAAACGATATGTATAGGCATACATTTCAACATAAACACCTTCATTTCACCAGCTATTTCATTTGTCGTTTCGGTTTCACAACATTCACTACTGAACATAAGCTTGCCCAAATATTTCTACAGGGATCGATGATGTTATATAGCGGTTCTCTTCGGGTCTTTAGCTGGTCTCGCTTCTTAAGAATTATTCTTTAATTTGTGTTGCCGGTATGTTGGATAATATGACAACTGCCAATGCTTACTCTGATGTTTCTTTCGGCTAAGTCGGGCGCTTAACGTCTGTCATGTGTCTTAAGTATTGTATTTGAAAACATAAAAGTTGAAAAGGTTCTATTTAATTTTCTTTATCACCCATAAATGTGTACCAAATCTTAATACTACCATTATATACATATATTTAATATATTATAAATTCTTATTTGGACTGATGACTAAAAAAATTATAAATGATGGTACTGTCACGAAGAGTTATATTCTAATATATTTATAATTAGATGTGCCTGCGGTTTTACCCGCGTTTATGATTACTGGACCGCTCTCGTGGGTCGTAGCGTGATGTTATATAGCCTATAGCCTTCCTCGATAAATGAGCTATCCAACACGAAAATAATTTTCAATTCGAACCAATAGTTCCTGAGAATAGCGCGTTCAAGCAAACAAACAAACAAACTCTTCAGTTTTATAATATTAGTATAGATTAATTATAAGTTGAATAATGAAGTTCTATTAGTTTAAGACGCCGTCCATCAATATACCATAGACATTAAAAAAATGCCGATCCCTTTGTGTTGTTTCTAACATTGCACGATAGATGACACTGGCGCTGCGAACCATAATTATAAAATATATCATGGTTTGGTAGGGTCGACGGTAGTCATAAGCTGATACTATCACACTCCTTATTAAAAACTCGTGAGGAAAAAAGCGTGGTATACCTTGGGGATAGATTGATTTCTAATAGCCAGGGTTTAAGCATGTCGTCGATGAGAATGTCATAACCAAACAGCTCTGAAACAAAATACGTCATTAGATGACTCTAACATTAAAACTCTGTGCTCACCTTCAATGCTGAAGCCATATACAACTCAGGCATGGTCCGGTTTCAGAACAAGGCCCGATATATGCTTTTTCGACAATACATGTCTTAAAATCCATCTTATTCCTGCTAGATTTTAACGTGTATGTTGAAGAGCTCACCAAAACTCACTAACGTCTGTATACAATTTATGACTATACTATGTATTAACAAATAATACGTACATTTAGTCACCAAAAATATATGTTTTGTTCTTTCTATTTTAAATTTTAAGTTCTCATTCATTATTAAAAATATTATGAAGTGTACCCATGTTACCTTAACTTAAGAATGCTATTGCATTGTTTTAATGCATGCCATGGACAAGAGGGGACTCTTCTAACACAGGTTTTTGAACTGAACAGAAGAGTTCCCAAACCTTATCTATATTACCTCGCAATAGTCTAAAATAAAAAAAATATTTTGTTTTTTTTGCAAGGTATGCTAGTGTTAGATTGCATGTACTTAATTAAATAATATATTGAATTTTTCTTCATAAAATATTATAGCTGGGCAAGCCGGGCTTTTAAGCTTATGTAAAGCCACTGACCCTGAACACATGCTTTTAAAAACGCCATTCAATTTATTTTTAGTTATGGCCAGTCAAATGCCTCTGGTTGACTTGAAATATTCTATCAGATAGACTTCTCTAACACGGAAACTTGCAATAGCGAAATTTTAGTGCCACAGAAACATTGTCTTGTACGGAGATCGAACTCGCACCACTGGACGTAGTCGCTCTCTCTATAGAGTCACAGAACAGATTGAAAATTAGTCATAAAATAAAAAAATCTTAGTAGACCTCACCATAAAAGAAAGATCAATAGTATTAAAGGATCAACTTACATTGGTTACAATTGGTAAGTACTCACCGAAGCAGTTAAAGAAATTGGGTACGAACACCCTGGCGGCGGCAGTGATGGTCTGTGCTGAAGATAGGATGGATTTGACGACCAGGTCCTCGATTGCCGCCATGAGAGCCGTGGTGTTACGACCTTGCTTGCGGAGGTGGCGTAGCAAGGCTGATAAAGTCCACTTGTGGCCTATGTTACCTGCGTTTGGGTCGTCGCACCTGATGATTGGAAGTGGTCATACATAAGTGCCGTTATACGAATTGCCATATTAAAAATATGGTTATACCGCGAAAATATTTCCATTTTTACTGATAGGAATTTAATTGTAGCACTTTCTTAAGAAATGTGCTCGGTAGATGTCGATAGACTCGTCCTGTATAACGTGGGGTCTAAAACATCTTATACCCGTCCGGAATATTACAACTCTATCCACTTGTAGACACAAATCTGTATAGAGTCAGCAACATGAGTAGCTGAAGAATCAAAAATATTTTAAAGAAATTTATCTATAAAACAACCTGTATTTTTGAACTATGATTAATTTAAAACTATTTTTTAACTATTACTCTTATAAAAACTAATATTTGTTACAATTGCGAAAGATAATGCAAATCAAAATCTCGAAAATGTGTATTGATTTATGTTGCAAGCTAATCACTAACTCGAACGTGCTTCGATTTATTCTGAAGAACAATCAAAATCTCGAATGTGTGTTTTGACTTATGTTGCTGACTAATAACAATCTTATAATGCCTTCTATACAACTTAAAGTTCCATATTGTAAACTCACTTGATATAATCCGTATGATATTTATTGATACTGTAGTTGCAGAGATGCATGCAAGGGTTCCACAGGTTCTTATTCGTCTTGTCGTACTTCACCGTGGCGAACCTGACCAGGCCCTCCTCGTACAGGTAAATGAGTAGCGGATCTATAGAGGTCAGGCACACGTAGAGGCGCAGGTCACACTTGTGACCTCCGATGAGGAGAGGCTTGTCGATGTACTTTGCTACCACCACGTTCTCGCCTTTGGGGATTTGTTCCGGCTGGAAGATGTATTAACATTATTGTTACAGCATTTAATTGTGTCCTACGTCATGATTAAACTCATCTCAAGTGATTTACTTGGCTGTTGCTAATTCAGTCAGCAAATCACAGCAGTTAACATGCATTTGACCGCCGGTTAATCTGGCTTAGATCACGCTTTCAAAAACAGGAAGATTTTAAAGTCTTAAACATCAATAAAATTTTATGATGGAACTATATTTTTATAGTTTTAAATCTATTTGGAGTCGATTTTTTAATAAACTTATCAAAAGACGTGACGAAGATTACACAGAACAATTAGTTCTGTGTAATCTTAACCGAATTCGACGAACACGAATCCGAAAATTCATTTAGTTATACAACAGAACAATAACAACTCCATCTATTGTATAACTTCAGAAATGAACAGAGGGTTAACGGACACCTTAAAATCAAAACAGTTGTGTAGCAATAGTTTTACACGATTTTCCTCTCATGCATGCTTCGGTTGCATGCTGTTTGGTAAAGGCTACAGGTCAGACTACAAGTCTTCAATGAATGGCAGAGAGGGCTTATATCAAGCAGCGTATAAAAATATTTCTGCAGAATGGGTAACATGACGAAGTGTTACACACGTTGAACACACGTACGAATGCTTTTTCCATTCTTGGTAAGTAGCCCATTGCGCCTAGTCTAGATCTAATAAATTTTAACGAGGTAAGCTACTCACAGTATTAACAATATAAATCCCTCGTCCCCTGCTGGAGGCAGCTGGCTTCACTATCCAGGGTCCCTTGGTCCTATAGTGCGTCGAGCATAGCTCCTTGAACTCCGCTGGCATGAGGAACGTTGTCGGTATGAAGTCGAACTGCTTCAGACCACGGAAGTACTGCATCTTCTCTATGTTCTTGAACAGTTTGTCTTTGCGCGTCAGCTCATATGATCTGGATGGAAGGAACAGTAAGGTGAATTTATGAGTTTGCTTCTTCTTTACGAAGCCGGAGGAGACCTTATAAGCATTGAAAAATATCAGTCCTGACTAACTCTCTCTCAGCTGGCCACGGGCCTCTCCCCAGTGCGAAAAGACTTCTCATATCATCCAGAGCATAATAGAGATCTCTCAGATAGGCAGGTTTCCTCACGACATTTACCTTCGCCGTTAAACCAAGCGATAATTAACTAATTAATACGCACATAAGTTCAGAAAGTTGAGAGATACGAGCCTCGTGATCGAACTTGAGACCTGATTTGTGGATGGCACAATTTTTTGTCTAGTGGTTGTATTGATAGTCATGATATCCTTTAAGACGTTGGTCCTAGTCGAGAACTATAAAAACTTGTACCGAAGGAGTTGCGAGAGAGGAGTTGCATTTGATATACGTGGACGTATCACCAGCATAATTATAAAATTTTGGTTGCTGTTGAATATTTTTATCAATTGCGGGTAAACCGTTCAACGTATTTGGGTGAAACTTGGCATGTAAACATATAAACTAAAGTATTAACATACATAATACTTTTTGTCGTTGCATGTGGTACTATGGCATTCCGTATTAGAACAGGTGTAGCAGGTAGGAACTTGTAATACAGTTGTCTTATAAAGGGTCCCACTATGCGAGGTCGTCATATAAGGTAGATGACAAAAAAGAGGTGCGTTTTTATGTTATAAAATTATATTATATTTATTATAGTGTCAGTCTGCTGATCGTAATCGTTTTAATTTTCTTTTTCTGTCAATACACTGTGAACGAATTTTCTCTTTATTTTGAATAATTCTATAAAGAGTTGACTTTGGTATCTTGAACTCCGCACACAGTTCGTCACGCGACTTTCCACGATCATAATCCGATAATAACTTTAATTTATCAGCGGCTGTTAAAGAATTACACTTTCGTTTCGACATCTTATGCACTTTTATGTACACTTTATTGTACGAACCCTTAGGTAATACTGACAAACAAAGCAAGATTAGACTGTTTGTTAACAAACATGTCATAACTTGTCTAAGCTTGATAAAATCGTATCACTTACACGGGCTATTCAGTTACAAAGTCCCAATTATAGAGGTATAGGTACATCGGGAAAATTGAAGAAATCAAGTCTCTGTTGAAAATTTCTAGTAAAAGAGGTATTTCAATACAAAAGTGTCAGGACGTCTTGTAATTATAAATAACAGAGTTTCTCATATATCCAGCGCCCACTTATCCAGGATTCACTGTACTATAAGAAATGGGTACAGGGTCTATACCACATATTGAGATAGAGCCGGCGCGTTAGACGTGAATTTCATTATTGTGGCTGATTGGCCACGATAGCTATGGAATCTCTGTTACAATAGACAAAACTTTTATGCATATTTCTATTAACACCAGTCGGCCAGATTTACCGCTGTTAATCTAAATCGCATAGACTGCATATCCTTTCCCAGTCTACTCGGCTTTCTGACTTTGATCTCCCCAAGGACGAGGTTCTCTTACGTCAAATCAAATAACTGTATGTTGCCTTTCTGGTTGATTATCCAGAGCTCTTTTAGCAGGAACTGTGTGCTAAGAATATATATATTTCAATTAAAATTATTCTGCTGTGATTAGTTACTTCTATTTATATAGGATGATGGAACAATTAACGTGGTCCAAGGAGATGTGATCGAAAGAGAGTATGTGTGACAAATCGTTAGTCTAGTCATAAATTCAAGATTTCGTGCTGCGTTTACAATAGCATCGATACGAACCATACTTGCCACTGAAGCATTTCAAAAATACACGCGATTTATTTAGCGATAGTCTGGCCTCGAGTTCTTCGGATCAAGAATCATCAAGAGCCAGCAATATGTCAGATCAATCGTAACAGGCGTCCTTAACGTGAGTAATTTAAATTAACGGGATCACGCTGTTTTTGGGTACGTCATCAACGTGTTTACGTACCTTTTTGATCACTTAACGTTTCGACTAGCTTGCATTGGCCGTGGTCACAGGCAGCTTTTGGCCAAATATTGTCCTCACAATTGAGCACCAGAACAATAAACTTATCATACAGACTCAGTAACGGGGATCTAGGAATAAGGTAACAGGTTCACAAGCTTACTTCAAGAAGTGATTGACTCTCTGCTTATAGTGCAAGGTCTTGAGGATGTCGATGGGGATAGGGAAGTCTGACCACATCAGGGTCCAGGTTTTGGACACTTCATCCACCCTCAGCAATCCGTGAGCGTTGAGCAGAGCCGTCACCAGTTTCTGCCCGCTATGGTAAACTACTGTCAATGTCTTTGAATTATGGGTACTATAAGCACTTTGATGTTTTAAGTAATGCGTCAACAGTGACCAATGTGCTATGGAACGTGTGCAAATGTGCATGTTTTTGGGAGACAGTGCACAGTGGATACTTGCGTAACGCTGATAAGCTATATTGGATAAATATTTTAATCTATAAAAAATCGTAACCAAATAATCATATCTTATGTCCCTGATGTAAGTAGGGTTTCGATAGAATCTTAATCGAATATCGGACCCTGAGTCACCTGGACGCAATGCTTTTTTCATTGTGTCTGTTTTCCGACTAGTTGACTGATTAATATGGCATTTTCCTGACAGGAGAAGGACCAGTAGGTGTTTACCATGCACTTGCAGTGCAATAACTCTTTTCTTGGAGAGTCGACAACTTGCAAGTTCTACGATAGCAAGCGAGTACAGTACTACAATAACCGCTTATAATCAGGCAGGCTGTATGCCTTGTTTGCCGACCTAATAATACAAAGCTATGTTGAATTATAATGTGTACTGTGTTTTTTATCACCAGCCAGTTTCAAGATTTCGAAAAAATACTGAGAAATTATCTAAACAACGGTCCATATCGAAGCAGCATATTTTTAAGATATGGTTTCTCCGCCCAAGATAAGAAAGTCAAGCCTTACCGAATGAGCATACGTCTATCATCATCGAATAGCCACAAGAATCAAAGATACTGACAGTATTTCACCCTTCTTAGAAATTCTTACCTTGACTAATGGTGGTTAGAATCCTTGGACGAAAACTTGAGAACACATTTGCTATACAGCAGCTTTGATACCTAGGATATGAGTGCAGAATAGGGTTTCTAGAAGGGTACCTTGGAAAATGGTTGACCCTCTGGTCTTCCTTCAAATTCTGGTAAACCTCGATTTCGATACCGGCGAAGGACCACAAGAGGTTCCAATCGTTGGAACCTTCTTCCACCTTCAGCAGCCCATGAGCTTTCAGCAGGGCAGTCAGCAAGCTCCTACAGTGAACTACTGTCAATATCGTTGAATTATCGACCTTATGCACTTACGACAAAGTTCTATTTTGATTGGAGACTGTTTATACACAGCCAAGACCATAACTAGCGGTTGAATCAAGGTGTACGAATTCGAATTGGTCTAAAGTACTGTTAAATCGCGAGAAGCACTTTTTTGATATTGAATGTATGAACTTTTGCTTACCTATACTACGTAAGCGAGTTGAATGCTATGGGCCCTTAAATGTATCAGCTAAATCATTATACATTACTTGTTTTTTACTTCCCCTTTTCTTTCGATTTTATTATATTTTCAACTAGGTTTTGCACGCGGTGTCGCTCGTTTCGCTTCGCTTTTTGGATTATGTAAGGAGCATCAATCTGTAGTTCGTACTTATTTTAACCCAATGTAGTAAAATTTAAGTTTATTGCGTTAATTATGTTATTGGAATTTGTACTCTATATGATATCTGATAGGTATACTATTTGCATTTTATCCGGTTGTGTCAGTTCTTTAAGTAAAGTTCATACATCCAATGATGTGGCATAGAACACAGAAGAACAGAAAGCTTGGATAAAATACAACAAGAAATTTAAGCTTTGACCGGAAATCTCTTGTTCGACCCACTTTATGCGGCAATGCATGTCTATACGTATGTCTGTTTTTGCGGTCAGATTAATCTAGCCAATTATATTTTGGTAGCTATAATATTTTGTGGAGGTGTGACGTACATTGAATCTATATACCACTTCCTTAGTCCTTTCCATCTAAGATATTAAACAATGCATTTCAAGAAGTATTTAATTGCCTTGAATGAAAGCTTGCTATGATCTTGGCCGTATACCCTAACAAACGTTGACACAAAACACCAAGAACGAAGCAGATACAGAATGAAATATCATATTCCTAAACTCTTCTAAATGAAGCTAGTCATGAAGATCCAAGAATACTGACAGTAATCCACTCTTTCCTCCCCTGATTCTTACCTTGGAAAATGGTTGACTCGCTGGTAAGGAGACAACGATCTGAGGACATCAGGTTTTGGATGGAGACCAGCCCATAGGAGGTTGAAGTCCTTGGCTTCGGTCACCGCTTCCTGAAGACCATGGGCTTGAAGCAACCGGTGCAAAAGTTTGGTTTCCGTGTTAACCAATTTGTAAGTAATTTTGAGGACTCGCGCTGGCATGTGGCTGCTTTCTAGAACCTGGTAGATGGAAAAACGTAGATTATATAGTACATGTTTGATATTTGACTGGTAAAGCATGGTCGGATGCTCCTTTAAACTGTTCTTGATCTTCTTCACGATGTTCATTTTTTTTTGTTAATCCTTCCCCTTTTTACTACCTAGGTGGTTATACCAAAGGCATCACTCGTCCTTCTTCCGGCTTCAGGAAAAAGGAACCAAGATGTGATGAAGAAAATAGAAATAGGATACGCAGGCTAAGTCCCTAAAATTTACTCTCATACTCACCAGGCTCAACGCAGTAACAATTTTACTACTTTTACAACTCTTTTCTATGGCAATAGCCCTGGTGAATGGTTTATTGATAACGGCACCAAATGATAAACAAATGTTTTAAAAATATATGACTGACTGGGTATCGAACCAAACTTCATCATTTGAAGTCGTTTAATCATAGCTGGTACAATATAACTATGCCTGCCATTTGGGCATAGAAGTCAGGCATGTGCTACTGAGCACGCAACACTTTTATAATACCAAACTGAATAGCTGCACAGTATACAGCAATCACCTTGATACCTATACCATAGAAACTATTACAAAAGTCGTTTCAACATGCTTTTCAATCGGTTTTAAGGTCGCCGGAAATCCGGAGCATGAACAATCGATCGTTCTAAATTTTGTAGTATTTCGCTAATGCACCGCTTCACTTGCCTTGGGCATGAATAACATAGTTTCAATTGGTATAATACCGTATAGTCAGGCTAGAAGACTAAGGACAAGCCGAACGAAACTAGTTGCTAAAGCTAGCTTAAGGAATACCATATCGTTATAAATAATAAAATAATATGAGCCCTGTGTTAAACTGTCCAATTATTGAACACGGGCCTTTTCTCAGTGTGGGAAGGGTTAGGCCAGTCTACCACGCTGGCCGGGTGGCAGTGGGGGTTGGCACACATTTCATATCTTCGAAAACATTAATAGAGAACTCTTAAACATGCAGAATCTTTTACTATGTTTTCCTTTACAGTTAAAGCAAGCGATAATTAACTAACCACATTAATTTATAAAGTCAGAGATGCGCGTCTTAAGATCAAATAAATAACAAAATGCCTTACATGCGTTACTCTTCACATCACTCATTCCAAATAACTCAAATCATCGTCACAAAAACATCACTTAATCGCACTCACAAATACACACGTGCAAACAAAAATATATATCCTCACATATCACAAGTATATACACACACATTCACAAATTCATATATGCATTCTTTACCCACACACTTCAATGAATAAAGACACCAAAATACGCACAGAATCATCAAATCAATGTCTCAAATAGGTTATCCAGATAGATTTAGAGCAAAGCTGAACCAACGTTTAGAATTTCACTGGTATATTATCTTCAAGATTTCCACTCTACAAAAGATCGCAGCAATTATTATTATATGTTTTTAGTCTACAGCATACAACTTCTTAAGAAGACAATGGTACCAATTCTGTTGTCACAAAATTCTCTTATCTTAGCTAATAATGTCTAAAATTTAGTTTAGTCCTGTCAAACGACATTTTGTATTCTGAAATCGCAAAAAGTGAAAGGACTAAACTAAATTTTAGAGATTTTTAGCTAAGATAAGAGAATTTTGTGACAACAGAATTGGCACCATTGTGTTGTTTTAAGGACTTGCTATACAGTCAGCTGCAAAATAGGACCTGTGGCATTTTGCCCTTGGAACTATTCATCAAATACGTAACTACGATGTTAGCCAATTTCAAGCCTTTGTTTTGGCCTGCTGGTCGAAAATTTGACAACGATTAATATATTTGTATTATGTAACAATTACAAACTACAATTAAAACATTAAAATAATCCTTATCCTAACTAATATTATAAATGCAAATGTGAGTTTGTTTTTTGTTGCCCTTTACGCCTGAACTACTTGACCAATCATCATGAAATTTTGCATACACGTTGTCAAGAGTACAGACAAGGATATATGGTTCTTTCATTCAGAATCAACTTTGACTAACCTAACCTACATTTACGCGAGCAAAGCCGCGGGCAAAATCTAGTAAACAATAATTCGATTCAGTTAACCATTCGAATAATTCGAATGCTTAATCGATTAAAATCGATATATAACATAGTTACTTGTGACATTTTCATAGTAAAATAAAGAAGTAGGTACGCTGATAGTATACCTTGACGCTTTCCACTTCTTTGACTAGGAGGTGTGAGGAGTCATCGCTCTCGCAGGCGGGTGACGCCGGCCGTGCCACCTGTGGACCCTTCCGTTTATGTTTACCCTTGGCCTTCTTGCCTTTCTTGTCGTCTTTTGGTTCTGATCCTAGGAATATAAAAATACTGTTACAGCTGATGTAGAGTAATGGAGATCTGTAAGTGCAAGTTATTTCTTCTTTTTTTCTTTCTACTGCTGGAATCTTAAATTATAAAACTGTAACACCTGTTCTTTTTATTCTTTCTAGTCCTAGGATCTTAGACAACGGATGATTGCTATTTATTCCATATTTCTCTTCGATTGTAACTTGTCTTGTGAGCCAAATAAACAATTAGGCCAGATATACTTTTCTTTTAGTTAATAGTAATAATAAGTTGGGTTGAGATTTGGTTGCAGTTGCTTGTATTAACAGTTGTTCACGTCGGTAATTTAATGGCTGAAGGCAGAGCAATGACTTCACGATCGCAAGTTACGATACTAAAGTATCATGTTAAATCATATCGCAAAAAATTAACCACATAAAACTAGCCACCACAGCAGATCAACGCAAAAATTTGTTAACTGGTCGATAAATGCATTTCAACGTATTCCAATAGGAATAATTCCTGTGTTGTGAGGGACTTTACAAACATTGAAACATCGAAAACAAAGAACATCCATGCTCATAACAACCATTTGTGGACCACACAAATTTTTGCCCCGTGTGGGATACGAACTCACAACACTCGGCGCAGTGCGCAAGCGCGAGGCGCCCACTTACGACATTCGTGCAGTCATTGTAGTCAGTATTGCGTTTGCATTTACGTTTACGTCATAAAGCATATTCTTAGAACGTCTCAGTAACAGCAAGGAGATACAAGATGTGCCCTGTATACCAGGTAGTTATATGAAGCTTGTATGGTAAATATAGAGGATTGATTACCGCAGCTCGTGAAGCCTTAACATTTTTAACCTTTACGCCCATGTTAGGTATATTTAAATTTAACTTATTTTCACGACATTGCTTACGATGTTAAAGATTTGAATTCACTTGTTGGCTTCTTTAGTCTGACTTTCGGAGGTTCCTATATACATATACTTTGTCATAATTATACACTGGACAGCACATAAATCGGGCCATCCAATAACTTGGAACTCTGATTTGATTTTCTCAAAAAGTATTAAACTTACGACTTTGAATGATATACTCACGGTAGATCTGCAAAAATGCATATCCATTTACACAAAACATATATATATTTTACACAAAATTAAAATGGTATAAGCCGGTAATTGACGCCATCTAACGGAAATCGATACAAGAACTGTAAAGTAGTTTATTTATATTGTAATAGATGGCGGTGCACTACTATAAAATACAAAGAAGTAGATTTCTTAATAACTCAATTCTCATAAATTTACTTTTACAATTTTTTTATCTCTATTTACAATAGTTTATTTAAAAAAAGAACACATTTCAGGGTAAAACAAGAAGCAAAGAATTACAAATGAATTTATAAATTTATAGTGGGTAGTTTATTTTATAGATACTTTTGATGACTCGCTATTCTGTTTGTATGCAAACATTATTCTGTCCCTGTGTTCGAGTGCCTTTTCGGTTGAGATTATAATTTCTTATAAATTTCACCTTTTTGCTAAAATGAGTATGCGTTGCAATATTTATAAAACAACGCCATCTAGTTCGTTGATATTCATTCTAATTCGAGTGTTCTCAGAATTTTGGACCTTAAGGTATCCATGCACTATTACAGGTGACTGTATCTACAGAAAGTGCATTTTATGCTGATTAAAATGATTATAAATTTATTCTAAAGTACCGTCAATTCGTTTTATAATCAAGCAACAAACACAATGCTAACGATTTGCTCTGTTTTGACTACAGTTCAAGATAAGCGTTCTTTTTTCTACAAAGAGGGTAGTCAGATATTTGTTATCATTTCTTTAGTTTTTGTCAATCGTTTACTCAGACGCGTGTGTTTTTGTTACTTTTTTGATCAATAATGGATAAGACACCTCAGGAAGCAGCTCAAGCTGTAGCACTTCTTCAAGCAGGCTTTGCGCAACTTGAGGTCGCTCAAAGACTTCATCAATCAGCAGATCTTCGGCGCAGCAAGTTTACAGACGATACCTAGAGACTGGAGCATTCGATCGCTGTAATTTACGCTATAATTTACTTACTACATTTTTATTTAAACAGTTAGATTAAACTACGGACTACAATCATGCCTTGTCTTGATTATTTATGTACATATAAGTGGATGCTCCTATTTACCATAGTTTATAGGCTACCATCAAATTTTATTAAATGCTTGAGTATGTTCAGTAGCAGTTCATGGAGAAATGGTTGCAGCACCTTACAATTATGATTTATAAACGAAATATTATTGTAAACTTGGCGATTAAAAAGAGTGGCCATGAGTTTCTTGCCCTACACCCTTTCTTTGCTGATCGTGGCAGTAAATGTAAATTCACAGATTTTTTTAATTGTAATTTTGACCTTCATAAGTGTTACCTTGTAACCTAACTTGAATAAATTTATTTTGCTGTCTAGGTACGGGCACACTTAGGGCTATATTAGCAGCAGACGATCGTTATATCCAACTTACTGTTCTGCAAAATCGCCGCCTCAACTCAGTTCAAATCCTACAAAGTCTGCCAGACGAACGCCAAGTGGTTATAAGTTCAGATACCGCCGGAAGAAGACTTGTTTAACGGAATCTGCCTACAAAGAGAGCTGCAACAGGCCCAGGATTAACGGTAGCCTACCGTCGAGCACGACTTGAATTTGCTCGAGAGCATAGCGACTGGAGGTTAGAACAATGGGGTAATGTACTCTTCACTGATGAAACCAGGGTTAGTTTAAATGGAAGTGATCGACGTCAGAGAGTATATCGTCGCTCTGGAGAACGTTATTCCTAGTGTTGCATCGAGGAAACTGTTGCTTATGGGGGAAGATCTGTAATGGTCTGTGGTGGCATCTCGTTAACCGTACATATAGCGTTAGTTTTCATCCAACCGACGAGCCGTACAGGTGGATTGCTACATTACTGAAATCCTCGCAGACCATGTGGTGCTTTACGCAAGATATATTGGGCAGGATATGCAGTTGATCCATAATAATGCAAGGCTCCATGTTGCTTATGTAGTGACCCAGTATCTACGGGGCGGCATTCGTACGATGGATTGGTCAGCTTGAAGCTCGGACTTGAATCCGATAGAATACTTTTGGGATGAGCTAAAACGTCGGGTTCGAGCCCGGGTGCAGGCTCCAACAAGGCTTCCAAAGCTGGGAATCGCAATTGAAGAGGAGTGAAGTGCAATTCCTTAAGATTTCATCGCCAGGCTCGTGAGGTCGATGAAAACAAGGATGTTGGCAGTTATCTGAGCAAGGGGAGCAATACTAAATATTGACGTAAAACTTTATTTTTATTTTCTTTGTTTCTGGTTTAATTTCTTTATCATTTAATGATTACTAATGATTAACACGACTGGAAAACGACTCTTCCTTGTAAAATCCTTAATAAACACGTAATAAATTAATAAATCCTTATGAGTTTCCATTGATTTTAATTATCATAAAACGCACTTTCTGTAGGTATAACTTTGATAGTTATAAGTTTTATACTTTTTGAGAAAATCGAATCAAGAGTTCCAAGATAGCGGATGGCCCGGTTTATTTGCTGTCCAGTGTATATTTTTGTCTGCCGACAAACAATTAGTATACGTGGTCTTCAAGGCACGAGCGTATTTTCTGACAAAAGATCAACTTTCTCGAGCCGTGAATCAACTTTACACCTGTGTCAAAAACATTATGAAAAGTAAATCTTACCTTTGGCGGGTGGCGGTTCTTCAGGCGGCTTGATATTTGCAGTCGTATTCTCTATATTAAGGTGTTTCTTCAGCGTGATCTTGTTCAGGTCCTTCAGCACGTCGTCTATGTCCCTCTTGTGTTCATTATGAGTCTCGTGGCCCTGCTCCTCCACCGACACCGTCTCGGGGATGTTCGAGTCGCTCACGTGCCTCACCACGTAAGCTTGACCACCAAACTTGTTACTATTCCCAAAGGTTTCCATAACATCATGCATGATAGTCTTCGGTCTCATGGAGAAACTATGTGGTTCAGCGACCAAACGCTTCGCCATATTCTTCGCCTTATTCAACAGTATAGCTGTTCCAGTGTTGTTACCTATAGTTTTCATTGTAGACTCCATTGAGGGTGTCCTTGATGCCAAGACACAGGATCTAAATACAAGTACGGTGCCTTTCGAGCCGAGGGGCCCACCCGAAATCCAATCGGAGATGGACCCCTCATGTTCTTTATCTCTAACTGAAGACTCGTCAACATTTTTTCTCATGCTGGCTTCGTTTTCTTCTGGTTGAAGGCCTGATGTAGACGGATTCGGTGTGTCTGATGATACATGTGGACTAGAAACAGAGACATACTGTTAAAAGAATATTCATACTTAATAAAAAATTGTTATAATTTGATGTGCTACTTGATTGTGAAGTGAAAATCGTGTTTCGGTCTATCGCAGACAACCAAAAAGAATAAATATGTTTTCATGCTGCTTTAAAACTTAGTTAGACAAGTGTTGTGTGAATAAAGCCTAGAATTATTGACAAGGACGAATACTAGTAGAGAGGAGTGAACAAGCATAAGGTCTATATTGCCACTTCTGAAAGTTGGTAATCGTGACTCGATCCAACATTGGCCATCAATCTTTGCGCAGAAAAGTTGGTTTAAAAACACATTGATAATTGTTATTTTAATAATAAGCCCGATTGTCTGCGTGTGTCAAAGTGTTATAAGGAAAAAGTGTTATTTGATTACATATCCCTTGAAAATATCTACTCAAACTTTATATAAAATCAATGATTTTATGCGAGGCCGTATTGGATTCGTCAATACGAGGTCTGTTGATAACGCATTACTTATTCAATAGGTACAAATATCAGTACAGAGTAATTTTGAATTCTAAAGTAGATTTACTTTTGGTTTAAAGCATTTGCATCATGTTTGCAGAAGATTTTCTACATGCACTGTACCCCTACATGACTTCAATATTACTTCCAATAATATAAACGTAAATGAATGACAGCCATTATTAATTTGTGAATTCCAATATTATGCTAAAGGCACTAAAGATAAAAGATTAAAAAGCCTTCTGAATGAAAATTATTGTAAAGTTTGAGCAGCTATTTTTTGAAGATATTATGAGCTTGGCTTAAAAGAGATTGTATTTATTATTGACTATTCTAAGCAATGTAGCCAACATTTATTACCTATTCATAGGCGAAAGCTTAAAAATAGAATGGCAATGACGAACGCCAAAGTTATACAAATTATGTTTTATTTTACCCCCAAGGTACGAACAATAAAAATAGAACAGATTGTCATATTTTTGTTTTATAAAGATTTGTAGTTATAATTCGGGTTGCAATTTGGTTGCAGTTTCTTGTATCATTGATTATGTAATGGTTGAAGACAGTCCCTCACGAGACTGTCTTCAATGACCAAGAAGACATTTTCTTGGTCATAAGTCGCGATACTCGTGTCGAGTCATATCGCTAGAAATTAACCACTGTTTTGCAGAGCAACACAATAATGTTAACCAATAATGTTTGATCTTTATTTAACACAGGCCTCCAAACACATGACAACTGTTGGTACTGGCTGTCAAACAGCAAATCAAATCGCTAGGTGTGATTTTGACTTAAAACACCATTGATTAGTGTTTCAAACACCAGGGGTTAGTCTCACAAATGCTGCGAATGCTTTACAACAATTATCCAACGAATATGGAACATCTAGACTGGTTAACCTATCACTCGATTTTTTGCCTCGTGAATGCAGTTTGCAGGATTCAACGAATCGCCATCAGCAATATTACCCTTATTTTCACTTAACCATCGTTGCAGGTACAATAAAAAAACGGATTTGCCATAGCTATCGCTTCCGTCATCTCTGATAATCAGTCTTTAAAATATGTGTAGAGCTTACTAAGTGTTTGAACAGATGATGCAACGGACTATTCAGGTCATGCTTATGGTACGTACTACTAAACAAAGACTGTTGAAGCATTTATTCATCGATACGAAGCGATTAAACATGCATGCAGCTAACATTCAGAAGGCTGTTCATTTTATATGTAGGTATTAAATACATCATATGTGTGGTTTTTATTGGTGTGCCTGACCAGATCCATGTTGGCACGTTTATTATCAACATCTTGTACAACACAGGGTGAGCAATTAAGAGACATTTAGGTAAAGTGACAGCTTTCATTCCGCTTTTAAATATTTGTGTTATGCTCGAAGAAGGGCAGTAAAGGTAGTGGGTAGGTAGTCTATGATCTCCAGGTGATGCCTTCATAGCACCACCAGAACTTTAAGGCTCCGGCCACACTGCGGGCGGTCAGTGGTCAGAGTTCCGAGTTCTGCGTTCCGCGTTCACTGTGATGTATGCGGTGTCTTTGAATCGTACACGCATAAAAGCAGTCAGATCGCGGCGGTCAAAGAGAAACTGTATAGAACTCGAGCGCAGAACGCAGACCGCCGGGGCAATGTGTTCGGCGCCTAACCGCTTGCCATCGAAGCGGGTCCTATGTTTACGGCAATTTACGGCTATTTATTTATTTTACAATTTACGGCGATAAAACAGAATTGTTATCTGAACTTGTGCCATCTTAAAACATTCTTCTGCATGCGTGACAACGATTTAACATATTACAGAGTGTATAGCGATGTCTGGTTCCTGTGCATGCTACAGCGATGATCGATCGATATTAGTTCATTTTACGACAACAAACTCTATAATAAATGAAAGTATTCAATTTACTCCTATAGAATTGCCCAGCTTTACGAGCTATAGAAAATCAAAGTCTTTGAGGTGCATCAGAGCACGAAGTCAGCGTAGAAGCGTTATTAAAGGCCAATGCACACCATATGTTACCGAGCGACGTGACAACATTTTCAAATTAGGAACCTATTAAGAAATGTTCTCATAAATCAGAAATAAGCTTATACCGATGGATTTGCTACAGTTTTCTAGGATAAATATTAGCCTATGTCACTCTCCAGCCTATTAAATTTCTCTACTCATAAAATTATATCACACCCTTACTTCCTAAAAGAATTTCAAACGCATTTTATAATATTAATAAGAATTCTATAAAAACCACTTTCGTATTCAGAAAATGAGCGATATAATTAAATTTTCAGTGCAACAATTCTAATGTTTTGTTGGTTGATTTTGTTATAGAAATATGTTTAAGATAGAATTTGGACTTTGTCAATTAAAATACGCGATTCTTTACCCTTTTTGTTTAGATTCCTCGAGGACTCTTTAGTGTAATAAATATAATAAGAAAATATGTCTTTACGTTACAAACAAATATATTCACGTATATCAATGAATAATATATATTTTATTAAAATCAACAGTCCAGACACACCCTATAAATATTTCTAGAAGTATCAAATAAAACTACGATATTATTTTGATTAACGGAATTTGACACGACCAAAGAGGTACCTACGTAAACATCTTGCATGATCTCAATATTTCTCCCTACCTCTTACATAAATCATACAACACGAACACACAGATAAAAGTTATTAAAACTGCAAGACACGGCGCTGCACCGCAGCGTATGGTGTGCATTACATCTAATATTGTATACCTACATAACAACCATGGGTATAAACGCCATGCGAACATATGGTCGCTCAATGACCGATTGTGCCACCATACATGGCGAAGGCTAGTTCGATACATAGTAAGTCAAACGTTATTGCGTAATATGTTTGTATGAAATACATCGTAATTAAGGTGTGGTCAAAGATATTTAAGGAATGTATAGGCTAATGTAAATCCTAGGTATCACTTCAGAATTCAAAGATGTCTTATATAGACCAAAAAAGATGCAGATGCTACCATGCAACTAGCTACCATGAAAATATTTGCAGAAAGAATATCTGATGTCAATTATATATAGGTAACACATATTGTCTTTATTGCTGTAATGTTCAGGATAGTAAAATATGTCCGTACAATGGTATGATAACTATTATGTTAGTATTTGTTCATAATCACATTTAAGAAAGGTTATTTTATGTGTTTTGCTGATTTAAATTACTATCGCTTACATATAACCACATATGGTATTATAGTGTCATATATTTGGACAATCCTCCTTATATAATATAACTGACATAGTCATGAATGTCAGCTGTTCGTTTCGAAGAATACTTAGATATACCTGCATATTAAATCATGAGGACCTTGATAGACCGTGAGAAATCATTATGACTTGCACATTTCACACATACACGGATTCACACCTGTATATCCTCTATATTCTATTAACATTTTTTATAAATACCACAAAGCATCTAATTTTTAGACAGTTCCTGACTCTTGTGTTCCTACTGAACTGGATTTTTTCGCCGTGACAATCGAATCTTTTTAATAGATTAATCAATTTGGGTTAATATTGCTAGTATTCTTGTTAAGCCCTCCAGCTATGCTCATTTACTTGTGTTAGATGCAGATTCAAGTCGGAAGTGCAACGGCTAAGATTTGTACCCTCGAATTCGAACTCATTGGGCTACCACCACAAACTTATATTACTGGATGAACAAGATAAAAGGAATTTCATTGTTGTAGTAAGCTATTTGTTTCCCATTACCTTTTTTATTAGAAAACGAATGGCTACCGTTATTTTGATAGTTATCCGTAAAAATTACGTTTTAGTACTCGTAAACCGTCAGGTCAACTACCAAAATGTGGCGCGTCGTTAATCTTCGTACGCGCAAACTACTTTCGATAGCACAATGCCTTACGTTTAATATTATAGAATTGCTTCGAGGGGACAGGCAGAGATGCATTTCACCCACATATTTATATTAAATTATTATGTTTGTTTTCGCTAGCTAGGTTTTCAGACCCCAATTAATAGGGGTGTCTACCGGGCTCATTACTAGACTCTGTGCTGCTACTTGGAATGTCTTATCAGGAAAACGAAACAAAGCTTTAGCCCGGCCATTGAACTAGAAGTGACAAGCGCAAACTAATGTTATGGGATAACCTATTCTACATTTAGCTACATAAGCCGATACACACTTAAGAGACTTCGACAGCCCATATTGTTCAAAAATTTAACTAATGTTAAATTAGCAGATAAATGTTAATTAATTGATAGTAAACTGAATCATAGGCTAAAAATAATATTGTGGATTTTCTATTCATAAAATCGTTATTAATATTATAAATGAAAATGTGAGTTTGTTTGTTTGTGACGCTTTCACACCTTAAGTACTCGACCGATCGTCATGAAATTTCGCATACACTTTGTCAGGATTACAGAAAGGGACATACGAACCCTTTTATCCAGAAAAAGCTCCTGCTCCCGAGGAATAGAAACTCATTGACATAAGCTACATTTAACAACTCTAGAAAAATTGTCACCTGGCACTTTTAAAATTTGTAAAATTTGTTTCAGCTACTTATATTGCTTTCAATATATACGACAATTAAATTAAACATATAAAATTTAGACATGATAAAACATTTCACTAAACTTTTGAGAATAAAAAGGCGTGATATAACATAAAATAAAAATGTCAATGTCAAAAGTTTCACACACCAACAATCACATGTCGTCCAAAATCGATACACTCAGCGACATTTGCGTGTTTCTCGCCCATATAGATAGTGAAAAGAAATTATAAAACAGTTGTTGAATGTCGGGCAGCTGTTACGGCTGGTTCGGTTCTCGTGTGAGTGGTCAGGTGTTCTCTGAACTTATCTAGGAATAAGTGTCAAGGTCGGGGAGGCAGGCTATCGATTGATTTATTAGTAAAAATGCTGCTTTATGTGTTTATAGGTAAACGGTGTGCCCAGTGAGGTCTGTAGCTGGTTTACGATGTTTCTAAATAATATATATATTTGTCGTTTTGTTTACTAGAGATAACAAAATTATATAAGCTCCATATTTATGACAAAATGTTATCGCTAGTAAGAAAATCTACAGATAGATAGCTTATTGTGAACCATTGTAAACAAGCTATAGGTCCTATTAGGTCTTTTGGGAACCAGTACACTATAACCAGTACATTAGTTTGGTTATGTACTTGACTAAAGGTAGGTAAATAATCTTGATGTGTCTTTTCATCTAAAAACTCAGTTTAAAAATAAAATGCTGCTAAAGATCAATGTAAATACAACAATAACGATTACTAAATCAATTAAACCGTTAGTTTAAGCAGTAGTTCATTTGTTTAATATGTGTTAGTGTTATAACCTTTAGTTAAGTACTAAACCAAATGGAGTATAGATGAGCTGAGAGGACAGGTGTTTTTGAAGTGAAATTTTTTTTAGGCGCGTTGAGCACTTTTTTAGTGAACAAAAATCATGGAACTCGCGTCATCGTCACCGAACGCTTTCCATAAGCTATGTATACTGTGTATATATATGTGTATTTTTGGGTGAACAAAAAGCGTGAAACTTGCGTTATCGTCACCGCACGCTAGTTACTTAGTTTTCACTTCTGTCGGCAGTCCCCAAAGACTGCACCGCATTTATTTTTTGCTCTTCAAAATAACCTCACTCCGTCTGATGGTAAGCGATCATGTGGTCCAAGAGTGGTCCAGTGGTCTCCACACCATCCTCATAGCAGCAGGGGCGATGTTGAGGTCCCTACTTTGACGGCCCAATGTTTTATATAGACACTAGCTGTCCCGACAGACGTTGTTCTGTAGACACGAAAAACCAAATCTAAACCATTCTCGAATCCACTTGAACACACAGAAAAAATTTCTTCAAAATCGGTCCAGCCGTTTAGGAAGAGTTTAATTACAAACACACACACAGAAAATTGATATATATAAAGATAGGTATTTAAAATAATACCTATCCATTCTCGTGGAAGGCGTGGTAGCATATAACACCAAATTTAATTCCTCGTATTAAAGAATCAGCCTATTTCTATCTACGGGACACGACTTGAAAACACGTGACAATAAAATTTTCTTCGTACTGACTATCGAAGTCAGCAACTCACGATTACTAGTAAATATAAATGTCAACTTATGTCACTGGACACGCAGTCGCCATAAACCTAAATATATAATACACGTAAAGGCTAATCTATTTTCATAATTATTATTTCATACAGCTTGGGTGGCCAACAAACATATCGCCTGATGGAAAGCGGTTATCGTAACTATGAAAGCTGGCAACACCAAAAGAATCATTTGAATCACTCGCATGTTGCCAACCTTCAAAAGTAGGAATCGCTGTGCTGCCGGCGCAAATGACAAATATTACTGGCTTGGCTCACAACAAAGATTATTGATCTGCGATCTTCTGTAATTCGATCGATTGCTTAAGTTTAAGCGAAGACCTAAAAAAGGGCGATTAATAATAAATTTGCTACCTAGGTTTGTGTTCCGAAAATTCGAAAATTGGTTGATGGATGGATGACTTTTTATATAACGTACCATTTCACAAAATGAGTGGTTTTTAAACAAAATATCTCGAAATTACCACGAGGTCGGGGTAGTAAAATATAAGACTTAGACACAACGAAGCGTGATCGGGCTTAGCTAGTTATTACATAGGTTTTGTATAGCCATTATTTCATATTAGCTGCAGACTAATAACCGTGTGTATATAAACCACACGTATGTGTTCTAATCACCACAGGGATCGCTAAATGTTTGTGCAGACGAAACTACGCCGGTTTACGATCTGTTTATTTTATGACGTAACCGTGACGCTCGACTATGGTCTACACGCTAGTTCGACTGGTGTCTAGTTCTTAGATAATACTTGGAATAATTATCGTTAATTAGTCTTTTCCCACGGCTTCGCTCGTTTGGACATATGATAGTACTTTTATCTGAATGAAAGATATCTCCTATGTCCTTTTTAGTTATTTGACAACGTGTATGCGAATTTTCAGGATGGTAGATCGAAGACTTATTAAGGCATGAAAGTGTAACAAATAAAAACAAACAATTTCATATTTGCATTTATAATATTAGTTGGTTTTTCGGTTTAAGAGTCGAGTTGTAAGTGCTACACAGCGTGCCAAGAGGTGATAGTAACGGGCGGACAAAGGCGCCATTTTGGTAGGGACCCCTATAATGCTAATAGTGCAATTTAAAATTAATAGCTACTATGAATTACCGCATTATAAGGATTTAGTAATGCAACTTTGTCATTATGAACTACGAGTATTTATAAGCCAATGAGTTACTAAATGTAGTTTCCTTAACCGGGTATTTGGGCTATGCGCGCTCATACCTATTTAAACAAGGGATCACTGCAGAAATTTTAGTCTAAAGCCGATGGTAGTGGTACAACCGGCCCTATTCCTATTATAACCAATGTTGGCCTAGGAACTGGGTTCTAGTGTTTTAGCTTTTCTTGTCAGAGCAATAGATGAAGGCCTGTTCAAACAGTACATAACGCAACTTTGTTCTTAACATCCTACCAAGTTTATGGCAAACTCAGCTTCAAATGTTGGACATTACTGTAACTCTGGTTATCTCTTATGGATCCTATAGACTTTACGACTTTGAGTAACTGTGTAATATTTACATTTTCGCGGTACAGTAGTTATGAGGGTAGTTATAATTTTGATGCTGAAAACATAGTTTTGGGTTCTGGTAAAAACGAGCAGCACTGGTCTTTCACTGATAAGAGCGCACTGCATTCACCTATCTTAGGTGAATGATGAAGGTCAATCTGCCTGCAAACCACTGTTACAAATAGGAGTGTGCAGTGTTGTTTGTTTTTGGCCATCTTTATATAAAATCAAATAGTATGTTGATTTTTAATTAGTTTCTCTTCTAGCAAGCCTAACTAGTAACGATATTTTTAAATATAAGTTTTTAAATATATTTATTAATATGCTTGTAAAGCTTTGTGTAAACAATAAGTTTTTTACTATTAAACATTTCTGATTACCGGATGAGTATTAGAAATAATCTTTAATTATTTTGTTTATTTTCTCAAAGGACCGGGCTCTGGCATTTCTTGGAGATACGTCTTATAGTGAGTTACATAAGTTTTAATAGGTAAGAATTACACAAATAGCTGCGATAGTGGCCACATAAACATTACCACAATAGATATAGCTTACATAAATCCAGTAGTATTCATCCAGGCCAGTTAGACGAGATTCACTTCTGAAATTCAAGGAATTCCTGGCCAAGATACCGGTCGCTTGCAATGGACTAAAATTAGCAGCCGCGTCTGCGAGGAAGGAAGTCTCGAAAGCAATTTCCGTGGATTGTAAAGACCTTTTGCACGTGCGCAAACGATTCGAAACTTTGTATACAGGGCGATGGATTAGATAAGGATATTTTTGGCAGTTTAGCCGTATCAGACTGGCAGATTACATTTGTAGAAATTCGTCTGAATAAAAACGTTTTGCAAATTGGTTTTGCTTGTCGCCAATGTTAAAATTATGAAAAAGAAGAGGTTTTATTGTGTATATGAAATCCTCTGCCTAAAGTTATTTAGGGTCAATAAGAAAATGAACTAGACTGTTCATTGAACAGGTTATTGTTATACGTCTTGACAATTACTCCCGATTTGGGAACTGAATACGACACTTCAAAATCTAGAAATCCTTCTGCCCACGGTCACTTCTTTTTATTAACTAAATAAACTAATTAGTAGTATTACGGCAGCTATCATAAAAAGTTTACGATTATTTATCGCCGCGTGTCGCCAAAATGCGGCCGTCGACCCCTCGACGGTACAAAGAAACTAATCTTAAATTCTAATCACCACACTGGATCTCCATTTGTGAAGTAGGATCTATAAAAAAAACTGTGTTGAATTGCAATCAGAACTATAAATACAAAAATATTAAATCGTATTGGTTGTTCTGAGACTATCTATACAAATAAATAAATTTGAAATGTCTGTTTGTAATGTCCAAAATAACAGCTTTTTACTAAATGCATATGAATGTTTAAAATTTTTGTCTGTCTTTCTGTTTGTGCCGTCTAATCTCTGAAACGGCTGGACCGATTTTGACAAGATATAGCTAATGAACTTAGTCCACGTTTATTTTAGAGAATTGTGTTCCATGAAATAAAATTAAAACATTTTTGTTAAATTCCACGCGGACAAAGTCGCGGTTAATAGTTAGCATATATATAAGCTAAGACTGCAGATGTCCACTTCGAAATCGTGCTTTATTCTCTTTGATAAGTTACGTTCTACATACATGGTCTTCGGTTTAAGGTACTTTTTAACCTGGCCTTTTTTCATTACATCTCGTATACTTCATCATACTTTTGTATATGCAATGAACATACACCAATACATACGCACGAGATTCAACACGATATTTTCATACGTATACAAGTCAAGATAGAAATTTTGTTTATAATCATTACCTAATCAACATTGTATAAAGTATGATGTACAGCATCATTGTATAAATTATGATTTATGACGACATGACTATCTGGGTTGTTGTACATTCGTCACAAAGTAAATTCGTCACATTTTGAAAATCCATACAATGAAAGTAAATTCGTTACATGTATTAAAAAATATGTGTAAATTCGTCACAGGTACATGAGGGTTATTGTAAATTTGTCACACATCCTCACTTTACATCATTTTTGCTTAAAGTAGCGATAGCAAGCAAATTTATTGATTTTAGCGCTCCGTCATCGCACTAATTGGAGAATTATGATTTTTACGTAGGTGTTAGGTTATAATATTTATCTGGGTAGTATTTAACTGCACAGCAAAAAAATACTAATTGCACAGCAAAATATGCTTACCAAAAATACTAACCGCACAGCGAAAAATATTTGAAGAGATCAAACTAAGTCGACGGAGCCCCGCGAAGCGGGGCTCCTATTTTTGGGTGGGTTTATGAAGGAACCTAACATAATCTAACCCTTCCGAGACGGAATACAGTGATTTGAGGCGTATAGGTGCTCGTTATGCTGTGAAATATTTGCTGTGCAATTAGTATTTTTGAGGGTCATTATATTTAATCCCTATTTATTTATATAGTTGTAGGCAAGTCAGCAACTCGAGAACTGTGATTTTTTATAGGTGTTAGGGTAAATTAAAAAAATATATGATTATTACTGTGATTTAATTGTCTTTCTATCGTTTATCTTATAATTGTAATGTTGTGGGCAAATTGTCCACTTGAAAACTATGATTTTTATGTAGATGTAAGATAAAACTAACTTACTGTGATTAAGAAAATATACAACATTTTTATTCTACTACTTGCTTAATATTTTTGCTATCGGTGCGGGTAGAAACCATGTGACGAATTAACAATAAACAAAATAAATTTATTGGAAATTTATTACATAAATTAGAATTGTGACGAACTTACACATACTTTTTTTCGTGACGAATTTACTTTGTGACGAATGTACAACAACCCGACTATCTCAAACACTTCGCGTCAGTAACTGTAATTAATGTTATTGTTGATTATAAATTCATAATAATACATAACCCCACACCCCAAGATATAACTCCAAAGGGTATACCTAAGGGCATAGGTATGTTATAGGTATATTTGCGCCAACTATATTTTAAGAGTTCATATACTAGACAGACTTCGTACTGCTGTTGAGATTTCTTTAAACTTCGTCACGACCGCACTTAAATGTGGCGTCTTATATCAAGTGAAAAACGAGACAGTGAGTAGATAATTATTCTACACAACTTATATATTTTTCATTTATAGATTTGAAAACCAACTTATAAAATATATTTACAGTGTATACTAACAAATTAGAGGGCAGAGCTTTGTTGCAATATTTTACAACACACATCGATCCATATAGCCCATAGAATTTATAAATATCTCAAACGTTCAGCAACCATGACAGATAGTATCCAAACAAAACCATAAAAAAAGATTTCACACTCAATTATATTTGTGAGCTAGCAACCCCGTGGAATTTGCCTAATTAATAAATTCGTATGCACAACATTCGTAGTCGTTTTGGTACCGCCAGAGCCATATCTGGCAACATTTATGGCCAAGTTGCCGAGTTGAAACCGACAAACAAATAAATTCAGCGACACGCGAACCGAGACCAAATATATTATATAGTTAATTCTAAAGTCTAATGTAATTTGTGTGGATTACTAGTGTGGAGAGGTACAAGTTATTACCGCAAGTTAGATACTGATATTAGCATATACGTACATATTATGCTAATATTGGTAGGAACGTTGACAGGCCTAATGATATATCTTACAAAATTATATTCAAATTATCGCTACTGGTAATAAGGCTAACCTCATATACATAATGCTTGTAGCACAAAGGTGTGGTCATATTTAAGGGCCACTGAATATAGCCCCTATAATCATTGGCCATAATATCTCTTGTAGATGTTTGTTGCAGCGCTTGTGGATTTTTACGGGTTGCCACACCGCCATTGATAGCTACGTAGCCCTATTGTAGCACAGCATTTCTTGCCGCAGCAAAGACATATAATATATCGTGAGTCTGTAGGCGGTGATAAGGCACAACAACACTATTCGTGATGCTTTGCCATTTCAAATGTTATGTTGTGGCGCCATTCAGGTCTGGTCATGGCGCGTTTTTTCATCCAACAGTGCGTATTTGTATATTATAGCCCAATATACAATGGAAAACCGCGATAAATAAGTCCGTGTAAATTATTTTTAATAAGATGTAACATTTTCTTTTTTATCCTCTCAGCCCTTTCTAGTCGATATTTAAACAACACTAAGAGCTGTCTCGGTGATCTCTGAGAAGCCGAAAATGACCGGATGCAATTTTTATGGTGATATAATTTCAATTATTTCGATGGTTAAATAATTCATAAATAAAATGCATGAAATTGTAATAAAAATTAAAATACGTTGTTTTGATCCAGGGATATTTTCCAGATTTTATTATGGTCTTTAAATGTGAAAAGAACTTTCTGTAACACACTGTATAGTTCTTGATAGGCCAAACATATTAGAAACAAAACGTAACAGAAGCTCTATTCTAGTTATTTATTTATTCAGTTAAATTAGGACAGCTACAGGCCAAGAAACATCATAAGATTTACAACAATAAAAGAACCAAAAAGAAAACTGATGATAGTTCTCCCAAAAATTTAAGCTTCTTAAAAAGTCAAAGTCATTGCCCATCCCTTAACAAACAGATACAATATGATAAATCTTCTAAGGTAAACAACCGAAAGATTGGTTATTAGTTTTGGCCGAAGAACTAAGACTTATCTAAGGGAAAAGATTTTCATGAAGCGTAAAACGTATTTAGTTTCATCGTGCGTCGCACAAACATCTATCGTTCCAGTGTCATTCTGTACGATGTATTTCATCTGAAAGAGCATTGGATGTAGCGTACCACACGAACTCTCGAAAAAGGCTCGCTTAAGCAGGCGTCGCGCGTCGTAACAACATCGATCGAATCTACACACTAGACATCCATGCATAGATAGATTCAAGTATAGTCCAATTAAGTACAAGTAATCCAAATTTATTGTTCTAGGACCTCTAGAACAATAAATTTGGATTTTGACTTCTTAATCATCATCAAGATTAAACATACAACTAACAACCAACCTTTATATTAAGTGAAAGTATTTCAAACATGACTATTGAACAGGTATTTTTAACAGATACCTAAGTGTTTTAGATAATACATAGGATTTTTCAACACATGCGGGCGAAGTTACACACATAGGCTAATATCCTAACTAATATTATATATAAAAGTGAGTTTGTTTGTTTGTTACACTTTCGCATATACACATAGTCAGGACTACAGAAAAGATCATAGGGTACCTTTCATCCAGGAAAAAGTACTTTTGCTAAGGGTAGAAAATTGACATAACCTATTGTTACGCGAGCGAAACCGTAGGTAAAATCTAGTATCATTTAAGATACAGATATATTACACCCAGTATTCCTTCCACGTATCTTTTTCCATTTACTAAGGACGACTGTTTCATCCGCATTCCTACTAAGAATTTCCTTTAGAAAGAATCCGATAACAGTTCCAGTCGGATAAAACGATAATTAAATGCATTTAATGCTATCGGTCACGTGTATCGAGAAACGCAATTACATACATTTAGTCTAATAGCGGTCTATTATCCAATCGATGAATGAAACCTTGGATATGGCGCCGTTCTATTATAAAATATTTAAAACACATGTAAAGGCGTCTGACACCTAGATCAAGAAATAAAAAGGTAGTATTTTAAATTAAAAGAATAGAATAGAAATAAAATTTTAGAAGACGTCTGTAAGATAGAATGCTGGTATTTGCTCAAACTGAAGCCTCTGGGATCTCCAGTCTATCAAAAATCTCTACTAACACTTTGAGTTGTTTTAATGCGATGAAAAGTACTTAAAAAGAACTGCTTCGTGCTATCAGTAGATCACCTGGATTCCACAGGAGACATAGCAATCATCGCATTTTTAAAATGTTGACGACTTAGAACTATTATTACCTTAAATGTTGCAAACGTTCAAGTGTTACGGTAACCGCTTACTATTAAGCTAAGCGTATGCTTGATACCACCTTTTAAAAAAATAAGGACGCAGCGGCTTCCCAATTCAAAATGAAATCGTCTGACGAGCGATAATCCAATTCCTATATTCCAGTAAGTAAAATATCCTGTAGAGGTGAGCTTCTAATTCTTTTAGGAGGCGTTATAACTCCGTTCTTGTAAGGTCGGAAAAGCGATCACGATGCCCATATTGTTACAAGCTGTCCTACACTACCAAACAAGTATCCATCATCAATGCCCGCCGGAAATGATTTTATCAGGCAGTCCGTATGCTAGTTTGCCGCACTGTATAAAAAAGCCCTTGGTTAGTCTCTTAAAAAGCTCGGTCGAAATATCTTAATATCCCGGTGGTTCGCACTAACATTGGCATGTTTGCTTCGGTTACAAGAGCCATACGTTTAATAAATAGCGTCTCACAAAGGCTTGACATTTTTAATTGTACGTTGGCGGAATTCTTGCGGGTGACCCTCGAGTTACTAGAAAAGTAATGTTAATCACATTATCGCATTGAATGTAATGATAGTGTATTATATATAGTGTAGTATATTATAATAGTGTAGGATTAAATATAAAGAAATTAAATAAAAAGTAAATCTTGAAACACTTCTGGGTAAAATTTCTTCATCTCTTCGTTAACAATCTGTTTACTACTAGACGATGAACACTACAAATTAATTATACAACAGAATTTTACCAGGCAAAGTCGAGAGAAGCAGCAAGCTGTAGAATATTATGCTAATAGCGTTGGTCGTAATGCGAAGGGCTACCCGTCTGGTCTCAAGAGTCTCGTAAAATAGTACTCAGCCTCAGAGCGGCTACGTGAAGGGACGATGAGTTTTCCTTTTTGAATTCGTAAAATGTCTCGTTCATCCAGGTTTAGGTATAAAGATACTATATAGTAAGCAGTATTTGTTATCACTAATATTACGGAAGCGAAAGTAGCTGACTGTTTGTTACGTTGATACGATTTGGATATTTGGTATGGAGGTAGTTTGAGGATTGCAGAAAGATAAGCTATTAAACAATCCCGAGCATTTTTGCCGGTAAGCTAGTCCCACTAATATTAGATATTTAGTAAGATGTTTAACGTGTATGGATGAAAATTGGCACAAAACTGATAGACTTGGACATAGGATTGTTAATCGCGGTTTGTGTCCCGTCCCGTATTTTTGTTAAGACACTAAGGTATAATAATTAAAAAAGCTTTATACATACAACCTGTCCTTTTACTGACAAGGGAAGCAAAAAACTGTATAAACATTAAAAACACAATATAGTGATAATTACTTTATAGACAATACGAACTCAGGGTTTGAAATTTAGAACCTAGTAGACAACAAAACGGCTTGTTATGAGGAACCAAAAATTATTAGGTCATAATATGCGGATGCAATATACCTTTGCTTATTTCTTCGCAAAATCACAGGGATTAGTCTACGTATGTAAAAACAGTGAGTCCTTCAACCCAACCAGCTCTATGCAAACTACTCTTAATCCAACGCAATGAGTAATGGCGTCTCAAAACTGAGACTATAAAGTTTAATGTTGAGTTTGCCGTCGCTTTATTGCATTAATTTTACATGCTAAGGTTGCAAGCTCAGCTAATATACATATTTGAATAATTATACTGATTGTACTGTGGTTGAAGTGGTCATCTTGCCACTGCTAGCGTATCAAGTCGATCCTTAAACGCAAAATATTCGTGTTATCCACAAATAATTGTTTTGTTTTCTGTGTCCGTTGTTTAATATCAATGAGCCTAGGAACGAAGTCTTGGCAATCTGGATTTTTTGATTTACCATCTGTTTGCAGTTGTGGACAAAATATTAAGTGTGCATTGATTTTGACACGTATGTAGCTAAAAGTGACGAATGGTCAACGCGTGACCGGTGACCACTTGTCACTTTTCATAATTTGTCATAATCGAGTTTTCGCGAAAATCGCTTTATCTGTCTTTTATATCAAAAATGTTGTGATTAGTAAAGCCTAGGTTTTTGAAAATGGAAAAATATTGACATGCAAAATTGCAAAGATGCAATGTTTAAGCTGTCATAATGAGATTATTATACAACAATAAAAATGTTAATATTTTATTTTCTGTGGTTACGGATTGTGATTGTGTAGGTACATTTTTTTTTAACAGCGATTTGTAACTGCTGTATAAAATACAGTATATACCAACATAACTTTGTATGACAAAGCAATACAAAACCTTGCAAAATACTTATCACCATATGCTGGCTGTACATTATTTCTGTATATTTTCAACCTACCTATACGATCTTTTTTAAGTACGGGACACCAAGAAAAACATTTTTTTTAATAAATCTATGTAAACCATACTCTTTCTGATTATTTTTATATTATCGTTGCGGATCAAACTAAACAACATATATTTCAAGATTCACCCCACCTCTCATCAAATTATTGATAGGCTACTCTACTAGATATTTTGAAGACTACCCTCATACGTCAAACAGAAACTAAAGGATACATATCTGAACTGATAACATAAAAACGTTTAACATAATACGGGACAAATTTACATAATACTGCACGGGGTAAAATCATTTATCAGGTATCGTAGCATGACAACACCAGGGCCCTACTATAACAAAAAAATGGTGTAAAAGTAGTATCAATAAAAAAAATGCTATCAACCGTGACAAGACACCCTTCATAGAGGGTGGTTTAGTCGTCAAGAGAGTTGCCCTAGCAACGTCGTGTGCTCTTATATCGATCGCGTATTTTATGGCCACATGTCAAGGGAGACGCCCTTTAAGTTAGGGTGCTAGCAGAGTGACGGAGGAAGCAATTGGACGTAGTCCCTGGAATTTCTAAGCTAGAGTCTAAATAGATTTATTAATCTATTGAGTAGCAGCGGCGCTCCGGCAGCCAGACACAATAGTTTTTCATTCCAACGATTGACACAATGTGATTCTTATTTACCTTAATCAAACGAGTTTGAACTTTAAACATGATTTTCATAGCATGTAATGTATGTTCCTGTACTGAAATGTTAAAGGCACTTTGTGCCCAAAACTTCTTAAAAAAAAGGTAGCTATCGCTCTTGTGAACAAATCTTGTTTCGCGGCAGACTTTACAAACATACAGATAATGGACACAAAGTTCACTCCGTTTCAGAGCAATACTTTGTGGATCATACAAGTAATTGTCACATGTGGGATTCAAACTCGTAACACACAACGCAGTTGCAGCGGCGTAGCGACCACTTAACCGCCACATCCGTGGAGACGAATGTAACAAGTAGAAAATAAATCTATCGATAAACCCGGCATTTCTAATTCATTTTAAAATCCGTGGTCGTCGGGAAACTAAACTATGTCAACGTCACGTAAGTTATCGCGAACACAGGCAATAAAAAATCAGCCAAGTACGAGTCGGACTAGCGCAACGCGGCTTCCGTCGAGCTAAACTTATACCAAGTTTTTAAATTAATTCATTAATTTAAAAAGTGATTGAGTAAATAATCCTACGAACTTTGACTTCAAGAAGATCTATCCTCCGTGATGGCTTTTCAAAAAAAAATATAAAAATGCTGGCTGGATATATTTATAATAAATCAATTGAAATGTCCATGAATTGTTCCTAGATTTTTATGTATATAAAATTCTTTAAGTTACGTGTAATCACTGATGCTATATCAATACCTAGTTGCTGAGATAAGCGACTGAGTGTAACAGACGAACAAATGGACAGATATTCAAATTGCACTATTATAAGGATAGTATGGTTTGATTATTTTATACGGAACCCTGAAAACGCAGCTGCCTATAAATGTAGTTTAACTTCAATAAATAGAACCAGTTAATTGCGCATTGTTTTTGTTAGATCGATAGCGATGAATAATTTATAGCAGGCGTCATGTCATTAAAGGCGTCACGCTATTCTTATATGCTATTTTTACTATAATAAGCTTGGTAAATAGGATAAACATATTCTTGTTGTTTTATATAAGGCATGGCATATAGCATATAAGCATACAACTCGTCTGGTAGTACCAAGCCAAGTCACCATATCAACCTGGTTTACCCCTCGGTAAACCAGGTTTCCCATTCTATCACTTTTTGGCAGTAGCCGCGCTGTCAACAGACCAGCTGGCCTGCAAAATAAACAACTACCTCAATGCCAAAGACCAAGGACCATCCATCCAGCTGCCGAGAAGACAGCGCTTTCCGAAATAGATAAATGGCAATTTTAGTTGCCCGCCTCGTTTGTGAAATGCTACGTAAACGCATGATACCTAAATAACGGAAAAGGGTTACGAATTTGGTAGTGGCAACACTGATATAGCCTCGTGAGATTTCAACTGTATTCTTTTTCTGAATCTTGTGTGTAAGACCAACCGGTAGTCGGCAATAGACTTTCTCGCTACTTTAGTATAATTGGTAAAACATGGGGGAACATGTCATAGTGTGTTGTTTTGTAAACTATTGTTGCCCATAAAATATTCATTATCTATTAATATGCACAAGAAACGAAGATTTTTAGGACAGATCAATTAGATCTATTTGTTTATTGGTACAGTTAATACATCGCCTAAGGACTTTGGGTACAGGCTAAGGGCCCAAACTAAAGGGGCCGAAATGTCTTCACGTCTACAAAAATCCGTGTTGGTATTGTTTAATTTCCTGAGAACATAATTATCAACTGCAATAGCTGGCTTTACACCCAGTGTAAGCACGTATGCCAACGTCACTTGACTGACGAGGCATTTAAATTTATAACAGCAAAATTAACTCTGACAGAATGAACTCAGAAGCACGTGGATAGGTTAACAATACTAACTATTATATATAAGTACCTACTAGCTGTCACCCGTGTCTTCGTCCGCGTGGAACAAAAACGTTTTAATTTTACCGCGGATCTGTAATTTTTACTAAAATAAAAGTATAGGTACTCCTTATAACATCAGCTATCTGCCAGTGTAAGACCCAGACCTTAGCCGGAAAAAAAAGACAGACGGAAAAACAATTAAAATAATGTTTTTTTGATAAAAGTACTGTAAATAATTTTATATATGCATTTAGTAAAAAGCTGTTATTTTGACATTACAAAAAAAAAACACTTCGTTTTATTAATTTGTATAGATTGGCAAACAATATGTGCAGTCGCAATTAACCGCGAGGAGTACGGCGTGATGACGTAGCGGTATGACATCAGCTTACGATGTAAATATGCGATGACCTCAAAATTGAAGAGGGAATGCTCCAGGGTAGAGTTGATAGTAGAGTCTTTCATCCAAAGTTTCAAGGAGAAAAACGCCTGCAAGGCTACTAGAACATACCGTAGAGAAAATTCACCAGATAAGTACTGATTCCTATGACAAGACCAAAGATTACCTTGTTGACTAAGTGATAAGAAATGCGCATACATTAACTACTAATCGTTAAATGTCGACAATTACATTCGAATTAGTTATCGAATGTATTAATGTTACTATACATACATATGTATATGTATAAGTACGTGCGCTCCTTTCTTTGCCATGCAATATAGGTGTCGTGCATAGCTGTATTCGAATATCATTCGATTGCAATTATGCATATTGCTAGTAACAATTGTACGGAATCCGGTATCTGTTAATCTGGTATAAAGCGACAGAATCCTAACTAATATTATTAATGCGAATGTGAGATTATTTGTTGGTTTTTTTAGGATACCTTTTATTCAGAAAAGTGTACTTTTACTAGCATAAACTACATTTACACGAGCAAAGCCACAGGCAAAATCATATATGACAAGATGTTATAAAACTATGCATAATTCCAGAACTATGCATAGTTTGAAGATACGTTTAACAAGCTTCGATATTTGTTTAATAATTCAGAAAAACACGCGAAAATCTTTCAAACTGAAATGAATGAAAATTAGCACACCGATAGACAATGTCTTAGACTAATCATAGGACCATCCCAATTTGTTTTCCCTAAAGATTTATGCGGGCGGGGCAGCAACTAGCTAACAATACAATTTCAGACCATTCTTGTCCCTAAGCCCAAGCAGCTGTCGCCGCGTCATCGCTCCGCTTACGAATGAATCACGTGCCTAATATGCCGTGACGATTTCGGCTGCAGCTCGCTCGGCCTGTGCCAGTGCATTATGGCGCGATTGAACGTGCATGCCTCCGACAGCGAATCGCGTTTATTTCTGCAAATAACCCGGTCATGTAGGTTATTCACGACGATAAAGCAGCCATGTTAAACGGTAACAACGTTGTTCGAAGTTATTTAAGTTAGACGGTGTTAAGTCTTTATAAATAACACAGTTTCTTTCACGCTTGTTATGTGGTAAACAACTTACGGTACGGGTATTTATATGGTAAAAGGAGGCTCGTGTTAGATGGCTAGATTAAATTTCTTAAAGGCCATGTTGCTTGACACAACATGCAACACGAGGTTTCTTTTTCTGGAGCCCTAACCACCACTAGCTTGGATTCTGTTCCCGATGCCGAGAGTCTACATACTTTTTATATTCTAAATGTATTTTTTTTAATTATATATTTAAAGATGTCAGAAATATTGAATTTTTTTCTAATATATATAATATAATATTAGCTATGTATATAAACTGTTCCACTTCTGGGCTCTTTTCAGTGTGAGAAGCTTAGACCATAAAACACAAAGACTTCATACATATTTGAGAATATAAGGAGAACTCTCAGACATGCAAATGACTACACGATGTTTTCCTCAGCGTTAAAGTGAACGAAATTTAACTATTTATTACCTACGCACATAACATCAAAAATATTGAAGAGTTTGCCTTGTAACGATCTGACGAACTATTAAACTGCGTGTCAGTTCAATAATCTCTCACTACACCTTCACTGCCTTAATTTATAAGCGACTAGTTATCCCCTTAGTTTCACCCGCGTTTAAGGTTACTGCGTCGCCCCCGTGGGTCGTAGCGTGGTGTTATATAGCCTATAGCCTACCTCGTTAAATGAGCTATCCAACACTAAAATATTTTTTCAATTCGGACCAGTAGTTCCTGAGATTAGCGCGTTCAACCAAATGAAATAAACTCTTCCGCTTTATAATATTAGTATAGAGTACCAAGTTTCTAGAGACTTGTAAAACCGGAGGTATAACTCGCGCTTTGCCGATCTCGTGAAAAAATTCGCTAGCATGCAAGAACAAGGGACAGAAGTCTGTACCTGCTGAACTGCTGTGCCTAAGGTCTCAAGTTCCATGTCTAGGTCTATAAACGTGTTATTGGAATTGACGTAAAAAAATGTTCAGTAACAGCACGGCGCGGTGGCGTCTGAAACTGTACCCGTCGTCGACGTCATGACGCTCGGCTCTACTACGGCGAAACTTGCGTGTAATACATATCTAATTCTTGCGTGTAATACATACCTTCTAGGAGATATAGGTTTGATGATATGTATATAAGTGAGCTTATCCCACCTTCCCCCTTCCTTTTGAGAACCACACGTGCCGGTCTTCGTAACCACCGATGGACAGTTAGCACAAACCCGTCTCGCACCAAAAGCTTCTGCAATTCCTTTTTATGCCATATCATACAACTTTGGAACAGTCTTCCGGCTCATGTGTTCCCTCCCTTCTATGACATTGGGTCCTTCAAACGTAGTGTGAAGAAGCATCTGGTCAGACCGGCTTGACACTGACGACGACTAGAAGACATCTATCTTCTCCTCGTCGACACTGTCTCTGGACTGTAATTGGGCTTTCCATCAGGTCCGTTACAATCACTTTGCCGAGAAACGATAAAAAAATTATATTTCTAATTTCGAATCCCGAAAAAGGCAAAACAAACGCATTATTTACACGTAAATAAATAAAAAAGCAGAGATATTTAATGTCACGGCCATATACGTTCAGAATAACACAAGGCCGTAAAAACAGAACCTATGCCAATATTTTAGATATTGCGCTCTCGTTTTCTGCGCGCAATAAAAACTTTTTATTCTCTATGGTGCGTGTCACGTGGCACAAGTGAAATTGAATTAGTTTCGCGCACTCTAACAGCTGATTTATGTTTCTTATAGCTGTAGGGTACCGCCATTTTGTAGCAGTATTTTAGCCTTTTACGAGAGTATTTGACTTAAACACATAAATAGTCTTATGCTTATATCCAAGGAAGGGTAGGCAAAGGTCTATTACTCCTTCATTTTGCCAAGTACCTACGTATTTAGGTCCCAAGTACAAGGAGCGGAGCTATTAGCCGCGTATCTTATGTTATCTTGTGTGGGGGCCCAGTCAGTACAGACCGGCGACACTTCGACCCAGTGGGATCTTTTGTGTCGACTTCCCCAATAACGACTGCCATAGATGTTCATGGCAGCCGGGATCGACGGCTTAACGTGCTCTCCGAGGCACGGAGCGGGCGATCATTTTCAATCAATACGCACGCACATAATTTCGAAAAGTCATATAACTGCCGAAAGTCAGAGGTGCGCGATGTGGGTTCGAACCCGAGACCCTCTGCATTGCAGTCTGTTGGTCTCCCCACTGAGGTATCGCTGCTCTATTAGCCGCGTAACTACTGGGCAGTTTCAGACTCCGTGCTGCTACCAAGAATTTTTTGACCGCAGCATCTAATAACACACCCAAACCAGCAATCGAATCCGGAGACGGCATGCACAGCATTCGCATTTATTACCGCTATAACCGCTAAGCCACCGAGGCAGTCTTTAGACTGCTTTACTACAAACTATCTGTCGTTTGAAACTATTTTATCGCATGTGCGAATCAAACTCACAACATACTACGCATCGTCAATGGCTACATGATAATTAAACCACTGCGCCCAGTAAACTAAATTTAGACGACATTATAACATTATTAGATAAGCAGGTGCAAAGTCGTTAGCTAAAAGTGACTGTGCCTTTCGCTTCAAGTAAATGTTAGGGACTAAGAGTAAACTTGTATTCCAAACTATAATAATTTTAACCTGTCTATTTGGAATGCCAGACATAATTGAAAATTTATTGTGTCTGGCTGTCGGTGTGCGGTTGCAACTCACTGCAACTTAATATGTTATGGTAATGCACAGTGGTATAAAAGTGACTGGCGATTTTGTGGTTCTTCTTTGTTCTAGCTTTGATATCCAAGTCGGCAATATGTTTATCCAGGTAATGCCGCGTATGAAGTGGTCTTTGATATAGGGATTTATCACTAGTGTTACAGAAGTTTTTAGGGTGCTGTACTAAAATGGTAAAGTGTGTAATTATAACTTATGTATAAAGAACCTTATGTAGGTAAAGATCATAGTAAATGGTCATCTAGACCGATTAGCGATAATGGCGGCCATCCCTATTAGAATCTGGCCATCTACGACATGTTATAGTGCACAAGAGTGTGCGCAAAACCAAGTGCACTCCCTATTCTCTAACTCTCAACTTTACGAGTGAAGAGATCAGGCGCAGATTCAACGGCTGTACGTTCTTTTGAAGTTATAGAGAGTACGGTGTATCTACAACACCGCCATTTTCTAAACTCCGAGCTGCTATTGAAATTTCTTAATATAAAAACCAAGTAACTTTAAATGGTTCAACACGGGATTCAAACCGAAAAACCTCATGTATGTACAGCAGTTACGTTCGCAACGCACGGCTGCGGATTTTAGAATTCAATCAAAGAAAATTGCGTGTTGAAGCAATGCCCAAAATAAAGTTAGCAACGAACGACTTCACTGCAATTAAAATCTTGAAAAGCAACTTCACTAAAATAACTATTTTGTTTTTAATATAGCAACCGATCGATGACGCATTTATTTAAATAAATATTACAACATTATACGAGAGTTCGTGATATTAACATAAACATATATAATAGCAATCCTGATGTTATCAATAGCAAAAACCGGTAAAATGCAAGTTGCGCCGAAATAATCGGTGATCTGCACTGTTAGTTTATATTAAGAAGATACACAAATAATTATAAACAACATGAAGACACACAATATTAATTTATACCAGTGGTGTCGATCACTAGCATCTATACTACACTTTATAAAGAAGAAAGATTTGATTTTTTGTCTGTTTGTTTGTAAGGGTTTAAGACAAAACAAAAGTGCGATTATAAAAATTCTCTCTATATTATAAAGCTGTATTATCTTCGAGTAACATAGGCTATATTATTATATTTAAAATAAGTACTGTTACTAACATAATCTAATATTTTTTTACGGAGCAAAGTCGCGGGAAAAAGCTAGTTAACTAATATGGGTATTGTACTGATCGAAAAGGACTCTATTACACTTTCTGTATTTTACAATTGTTTCTCCATTTAAACTTTCAACTAAGCCAAATCTCACACTATGCTTAGGCTGTCTGTCCATTGAAGCGAAGCGAGGCTGCGGAGCGAAGAAACGAAGAAACCAATAGGATTGCATACTGGAGCGGAGCGGAGCGGAGATTTTATGCAATCCTATAGGTTATTACTTCTCCTTTTATTCGCTCCGCAGCCTCGCTCCGCTTCAATGGACAGGCAGCCTTAAGAAGGAGCACAAAGTTTTGATCGCACGTATTATTACAGATTCTCTAGAAGATATAACGGAAATAATAACATAGGGTTTCGCTGAAACTAAAGCTGCCCGCTAGCTAGACAGTTATCCTAGATATTAGCCAAGCAACCTTGCATTGTGTTCAGGCTGCGGTGACGAGAGTACCCAGTCTCTTTAGATTACGTTGTGCTTTCTGAAGGAGGACAAAGTAATAAAGTCAATCCTTACAATGGTCTTACTAATATAAGAAAATTTGTGAAATGATTTAGATTTTGTTATTCGATCACATGTAAGCCTTTAAACCAGAGGTTTCCAGACTTTTTATGTCATAGAACAATTTCAAAATTTAGCTGGACCTCCTGCAGCTAGAAATTTAATCCGCCAAGTAAAATCGGTATATTCGGACCAAAATGATAAACTGGATTAAAATTAAAAAAATCGATCACGTCGCTATGGCCTGACTTATTTTTCTTTGGAGCCTTGCGGGTCCAGCTGGACCATTTTGGGAACTAAGGCTTTAAACGAATTTGGATGTAACTTAGCACATACATATCATTAGGCATTGGCCCATTTTTTAGAATATTTTGACTTGATATTGCGCGCGGCGTCGCTCGCGCGAATTACAGGTTAGGTTTTCAACAGTACTTTTTCTGGATGACAGGTATCCTATGTCGTATTCTGTATCCCCGACTAACGTGCATGCAAATTCATCATGATCATCATGATCGATCGCGTAGTTAAGGCGTGAAAGCGAAACAAACAAATAAACAGACAAACAAACTCACTTTAGCATTTATAATATTAGATCATTAGGATTCTAGTATACGTTCCTGAGGGCTTAACTCAAGCTAAGTGACAGAGAAAGCTAGTATATTTTACTAAGCAGTTGTAGTTTGCCGAGTCATGTAAACAGAATGATGGTACAAATTGGGACCCATTCCGAACGGACGTTGCACATGTCGTTATTTGCTGTAGCTTTCTTCTAATACCAACATGTAAAGGTTACGTTTCACTAATCACTAAGTAGGTTAAGACACTACTATACAACTTGACGTCAGTGTTAACTATTAAACTTAAAAATCATGAAAAAAAAAAACGGTGACGGACTGCGTTCGTAGCACAGTGATAGCGAATGTGACTGCGGTGCATGGAGTCTTAGCTTTGATTCCCGGGTTGGGCAAAATGTTATTGAGTATTTCTGTCAAGAAATAGTATGTTGTCACACTTGTATGAAGGGGTATCCAAAAAATTTAGTAGTATTACACCCACTTTTTAAGTCAAATATAAAAGGAGCCTATTGTCGTCTATTGAGCTCATTTTTAGACTATGTGCCGCTACTGAACATTAATTAAAAGAAAACCCTAATAACACTACTCGACCCAGGCATCCAATCCCTCACTATGTTACTACGTCTTACTTTCATAAGTATTACTTTGAGGCTAAATAAATAAATGATTTTTATTGGTCAAATTAATTAGGTCTATCATGGCGAATATAGAAAAGTTTTACCAACTGAATAATTGCTGTAACAATTTGCATTACATTTTGTAAAAATAGCAGCTTAAAGCGCGAGTTATACTGAAGTAGAAAGGAAAACGGAATGTTCGTTTATTATAAGGAAAGTTTCTTTATCGCTAACAGTACGCATCATTACACTTTTACATCCTCAAAGGGTCAAGCAGTTACGAGAGGGAGCGAGAAAATATATACCTACAAGACATTTTCTATTAAACGGAACAAGGTTTTAAATGGGCACACCGATAAAAAAATTTCAACAAAATATTTTATCTAACAATAGTCTAATTCTAATATGAGCAGCGCGAATAAAAATATAACCAGAAACGAATTCGCTAAAAGTAGTCTAACCCTAAAATGTGCAACGAACTAATTAATACGTATACTCACACGAAAACCTTTCCCATTGAGGCGGTGCGTGAGTCAGTGTCCTAATAATACGTGTATAGTAAATAAACAATGGTTGCGAGTGCGAACGCGGACGCGATTCGTAGGAGTGCACGTCAAGTCCGCCACGGTTGAGCGACGCGCGGTGACTGAGCCGAACTGACAAACTGCTAATACGGGTCGCTCGCTATCTGTTTCGCGGCGTGGTCTATCGCGGTATGGTTGTTGGAGGGTTGACTTGCTTGACTGTACATACAGTGTTGAGTGTTTCCTAAAGCGTCATAGGTTTGATTCCTCATGTGTCAGAAATATGTGTGAATCATTAATTTTCAGTCTGGATGGTTTACGTCCATTGTTTAAAAGTTTATATATAAGTCCTCTGACCAAACAGTACCAGTATATTTATGCAAAGAAAGTCATTCATTTTTTTATGCAGCCAATAAACTTTCTTTAAACATCACATATTCTGGCTAACTAGTCGCTTGGCAACTAGGTTTGATTCCCGCACTGAGTAAATATTCGTGTAGACCACACATACTCGTACTTTATTTCGTGTTTATCGGTAATAGTCTAGAAATGAATGATGTGACATAGCTTAAGCTGCCAACATAAAGTATGCAGCTGTGGGGCAATTTACGACATTATTTACAAAGCTATTTGTTTTCTGATTCCTATTTGCCTCGCAGTCTCTTACTTGTGCAATGCCGCGATGTTTACGATAGCTGTGTCGATATGATTTGAAAAATCAGTCCGTACAGATATTAAAAATAAAGTGTAATTTATGTTGCAATACAGGTATACAGATTTATCTCGTTGTCACAGACACCTTAATAATATTGGCTAGTAATATACAGTGTGTATAATAAACTCTGTCCGATCCATTAAGGTCTTATTTCTCTCATTAGCAAACATGCTAAGAAAATAATTGAAAAAATCTATATCATCGTAAAACGTCTTCATAATATTATTGAGTACAGTATTGATCAGAATTGTTACCCTTAAATTACTGAAATTTCACACAGTCTAGCAACACTCTACTAATCTTGACAAGGACGCGGAGCGTGGCATAATTTTGGTGACATTTTCTAAGGCTTAGGTAGGAAGGCGCGGCGTAGCGCGGCGCGGCCACGGTGAACCTTTATGAACTTTAGTGATACCTAGGTGTTATGATTAGTTGCCATTGGTAATCTATTAACATATTATTTTAAATAAATTAAATTTACTGGGGCAATTTTTTTATCGATTTTATAAATGGATGTCACTTACGTACTCATAATAAGCTACTGAATAACACCTTTGGATCGGACAAGGTTTATTATATACAATGTATATAATACGTATATATATATCATAAGATACACTGGATTTTTAATTATGTCATTGTAAGATATTGATATATGATATTGTAGGACTTGACAGATTAATATAATATTCTACAATGGGTCTTAATCGCGTGGGTAATTATTTAAAGGTATTACCTTATTAATTGCCCGACATTTCGACTGATTTGCAGCAATCGTGTTCACGGGTTGATTCTTATTTATTTAATTACTAACGTTGTCTAATATCAGATATATTAAATACTAGATTCTGCCCGCGGCTTCCCTTGTGTACAAATCTCGAAAGTCTAAATAGGTACATTTAAATGCAGTCTCTTATAAGTCAGTGACAAACATTAAAAATGCAACCGTCCGGGGGGTGAACCGCAGCTAAATATTGTACATAAACTTAAACACGTAGCTCGTGGGTGTCTGAGGTGCTAATTTTATTTACAGACTAGCTTTGCCTCGTTTGTTTTGTTGTGTGAGCATTTGCGCTGCTAGTGATCGTGAGATTTCGAGTCCGATTCCCGATTCTGAAGTGTTACGGAGATTTCGTGTCTAGGTAAGTACCTAATCTAAGTTTAATAGTTTCGGGAGACGAAATCGAGACTTCATATAACTGTTTAATATAAAGTTACTCTACTGGACTGAGGAGCGATGTATTTTACATTATTTTTAGAAAATAGTAACATGAGAAAAAGATTTCGTATATAAGAGTAACTTTTGTTGTAGTTTGTTTATTAATGGCAAGTTTGGTTTTAACGCATTGGTTAATGATGATAGTGTTAAATGTATTATTTGAGCCAAGATCAATACATACTAATATCAAGTAAGGAATTAGGACAATATTAATACCAGTACTATTCAAAAGCCTTTCCGCTGATAGACATGGGACAAAAGGACGATAACTTAGTTAGTTTTATTGCTCTACTATTAACCAAACAAGTTCTCATCACGTTTTCAATTAATCTAAAAGCCACATAAAAGACCAAAGCACAGCGCACATGCTAGTCTGTTATCTACACATTTTGATATTACTGGCACATCGCCAAAACTCTGAATGCACTAGCTTTTATGAATGTCTGCCACTACTACACCTTACTGCTGTAATAAAAATGCTAAACAGGAAATTCGTACAAGCAGCAGATCTACTCCGAATTTTCGATAACTAATCGAATCAACACGATTCGATATCGTTTTAGATCTATAATAGTTTATCGTAAGACGAGTCTTACGATTCGGTTTTTGATTGATACTTTTAGTAAATATTAATAACTAGCTGACCTGCGCAACTTAGTCTGCGTCACATAAGAGATGTTTCTCCGATTTTGCAACATTTTTCATAGATGCTTCGCTCCTATTGGTCCTAGCGTGATGTTATATCGCATTAGCTATATTCGATAAATGGGCTATCTAACACTAAAATATTTTTTCAATTCGAACAAGTAGTTCCTGAGATTAGCGCGTTCAACCAAACAAACTCTTCAGCTTTATAATATTAGTATAGATGTTAATTTTTAAATATTTCATGTCATTTACATTCTGTTTTAGCATGGGCTAAGACAGAATGTAAATGACATGACAAAGGAAAAACAATCCATTAAACAGGTCCAGGATAAAGTAGGTACTACTAAATGGATTGATTGATGACTGGTATGAATGTGTCAAGTTACATAACATCACATATTTCTCTAGTGCTGTAATTTACCTACTACATCATAAGAGGGACCCCTATCCTATTAACGCCCAGTTCCAGACTACGTGCTGATATTAAACATTTTAGAATAAAAGTATCCATCTCTTTGTTCGCCTTCATGTAAACTTATAATATCCACAGAATGTAAGCGAAAAAATCTGCCAACCGAAACTTTCCTAAATGTAAAAACAAGACCGTTTTATAAGATATAAATTCGTTTCGATCGACAACTAAATTAACGTTAACTTCAAAATTCGCCACACGAGTGCCGAAAACGTTCAAGGACTTGCTACGAACATTGTTTTCAATGAATTTGTATGATGAATAGATTGTATACACTTAGTTTCGAATTGTATTAAACAAGGTTTGATAGTTTATACATTAATCAGTTAAAAACAAGTGGGAGACATCACCGCTTCATCATTCATGTATTTGTGACGTAGAAGATAGATGTTTAATTAATTAAAGTAATTGTTTTAATTACTGGCGTGGGTGTGTTTACATCCATTAACGGACGAAATTTATAGTTAGTTTATACAGTTATTATTATTAGCATTTGCGCACGACTTCCACCGCGTGCTACAGTTCATTCACGATTTCATATACACTATGTACTTACAACATACATATACAACAAAATAATGTAATAGTAATATTTTTTGTAATTTTAATAACGACATAATTCCTCCTATCTTAATTACTTACTTTAATTTAAATCTGACATGTATTTTGCAAATTATTTAGTGACATATTTATTTAATTCTTATTTTTTATTGTAACCAATAATTATCATTGAAATTATTAGTACTAGACATACAATTATTATTTTTTGACCTGTAATTAGTATACCATCAATGTCTGTATTAAATATAATTTGTACACCACATGATGTGGTAGGATGTAGTGGTACTTTAAAATAATATTAAGATCTGTATATGACCTATATTCTACAAATAAAGTATTATGATTATGATTATGACAATATATCCAATTCAATTAAGCAGAATTAGATGAAATGTAGTAACTGTAACTTAGATTATAAGTAGAATTTCAAGTTACTAAGATGATTTCAAGTTACCAAGACCGCATCAAAATCCTTTGAGTGCTTTCCTGTGGTTGGAACACATAGCTGTCTCTATCATCCAAACTATGAATCCCTATGGATTCATAGTTTTAACAGGCAAACTACGGTAATTTTTAAAAATATCTCTTTTTTTAAAAACATAGCCCTGTTAGTTTTAATAATAGTTATAATAACAGTCTAGATATTGACACGTACAAATCATTCAAGATATATTCGTTCTCACATATAATTTTTTTTTTAGTATGTAACGTTTTCATTTTTTTTCGTAATAATAATAAAGTTATTTATATAAAGAATCTATAAGGCGGCGGACTTACTAGTAAACTAAACAGTTTTATCTCTTAATTAAAAAAAGTATTGCTACCTCAGCGAGTTTATTTAAAAAGCCCAGTTACTGAGCAGAAACAAGATCTAAAAATTACGTTCTCAAGTTGAACTTTTGCGATGAGAGAAAGTCAGTCAGTTTGCAACGACTCGTGTAATTTGGCCAAAACGTCAAGCATATTAAAGTAAACCAAAATGCATGATCTCCGTTATTCCCGTTACACATAATACATACACATGATTTGCGAAAGTTTAACTTATTAAGAGAAAGTACTCTTAACATACATAGATTCAGCCTTGTTTTCCAGAGAGGTAAGCAGAGATCGCGTATTGCTATGATTCTGACATAAATCTTCTTTCACTTTGATCACATGCTCATCGGTTTAGAGTATTCTTAACCTGGTCTTTTCTGATCCAGGACGTGTCTGATCTGGTCAGAGAATGTTTGCATTCCTCTATATCTAATTCTCTAAACACATTACCAGACAGCTTAACCATATCAAAACATAATGATAAAAACATTGTGTCTGTATGCCAGCGTATACTTCCACTCTGTTTTTGTCTGTTTAACGACAATAAAACGACTGCAGCCGATAACGAAATTCAATATTTTTTTTTGGAAATTTAACATGCAACTTAGGGGAGTATCGTCAATAAATCATTTGAGTGATCGGGGTCACAAAGTATGTCAATCTTTGCATTCAAATTATTTATTAATTTAAAAGAATATTTATCAGTTATCAGATTAGTTCAAAGAATATGATTATCATGTAAAACTGCAACACTCGACAACTGGGATCACACGACTAAGGCGTTATCATAATTAATTATTCAGATTCTGGATTATATTACCTTTTTACAGTGGGGAAACCAACAGACTGCAATGCAGAAGGTCTCGGCTTTGAACCCACGTCGCGCACCTCTGACTTTCGGAAGTTATATGACTTTTCGAAATTATGTGCGTATTGATTGACAGTTATCGCCTGCTCCGTGCCTCGGAGAGCACGTTAAGCCATCGGTCCCGGCTGCCATGAACATCTATGCCAGTCGTTATTGGGAAGTTAGTGCCATATAATATCCTGACACTGGTCTAGCCTTAGGGTATCGTTAGCCTTACGGTTGCGGAGGTCAGGTGGCAGTTGCTCCGTGTAAAAACTGATATCCAGTCAAATCCGGTTAGACCAGAAAAGCCGACCCCATGTGACTTGGGAATAATAAAGGCTAGGGAAAAGAAGATTTACAGAGATTATACCGAGGTTACCGGTCTTTTTACCGAGATTACTGATTTTAGATTGATTAGAGAAACAGACACGGCACAACGACGCCTCCTCTTATACAAGACGAAATCGCCTGAGGCAATATTTACATCGGCAGAAAATCGCTGTTTGAATATAATATTGTATTTCTTTAACGAGTCAGTATGAGAGTTCTCTAATGAATGTTATGTTTTCCCACAAGACTACAGTACGGGGTTCTTCAATTAGGGTGTTAAAAGGTTTTTATAAGGTCGGCAACGCGCCTCTGGTATTGCAGGCGTCGATAGGCTACGGTAACCATTTACAATCAGGTGGTATGCTTGTTTGCAAGATTAGACGAAAAAAAAAATTGCCCTACGCTGTTAGAAGGGGAACAATCGTCTTTATCCTTTGTGCTGGCAGCACAATAACTAATATTACTTTATTTTAAATTTTGCAAAAATTATCAATCGTACATTGCTAATATGGCGCTTAACAAATATAACGCGCTTAACTTATAAAAGTCGAAACCTAATCACAATTTTTTTTCAAACAATTTGATTAGATGCAGCTGGCCCAGAAGACTCACTACCCATACGCCACGCGTTGTGTGTTCTAGGTTGCTACGATATAAAAGCAGATATATGTCATTGTTCATCTATAATTTGTATTTCGAGTCAAGAGTCATCTTTACGTCCATATTCTATGTTTGTTTCTCATGCGCCACTAAAAATTATTACCTCACGCAATCTGGATATAACTCCTCTGTAATTGAGGAATGAGAAGTGGTCCTATTTACCATTTCTTTTGGTAACTCAGCGTTGACAGTCGAGCAACCCAATTATCTGTCAAAACTTTCCAACTTCTATTTACTTCACAACAAAAATGGATTCGTTCAAATGAAACTCCACAACAACATGAACAGCACGGAAGTAACCTAACTGAAGCAGTTAATCTTTTTTACAATGAGCGCTTAAGTTGTACGGGGCGAGTTTTTCGTGACGAGCAAGTACTTGACGCCATTATTCCGTGATGAGGCAAGAAACCCGTGAACTGGCTCACCAGTACCAGGCACCGGCCGCACGTAAGCGGCCATGCGCCGGGGGCTTCAGTACTTTATGAGTACCGTATGAACGACATCATGTATATTCGGTTAACTCGTAAAATTAAATTATCTTTTATGTCTTTATTACTGATTTGCTTGTTATAAAGAGGGGTGAAAGAATTTGCGTGTATTTTTGTTCCGAGTTAAATAACGTAGCAATGAAGATGTTTGAATAAAGAATATGCAGGCTTTGAAATGAATCGCCTGACCCTGTGTTGTCTGAGGGCTATGACTTGTCCTACTTAAACAAGGCCTTTTAACAGCAGAGCTGTTACGGTAAACAGCGTCTAGGCTATGCCTACGGCTGTGCCGAGATCTTTCAGCGTAGTTTGCCGTTTGTTACGGGGACAACCCCTTGCTTGTGTTTGCACATTAGGCATAAAATATAAACTACTAAAAGTAGTAATTTGTATGTTGTTGAAAAATAAAACATAAATAACTGTCTTACATCAAAGACATATGCCAACTTTTTGTAGCTAATAACAAGTAAAATAATCGATGGTTAGTAATAATTAATGGTTTCCTTTGTAACAGTTTATAAATGGGTTATTGCATGCTGCAACAACACAAATCAACTATGTGTGCACAAATGTAATATGTTTATAGATATTGAAGTACAGTTACATATAGCTTGTATTATAGCTTGCAGCGACTAAATATGTTTTCAAAAAGCACATACTTTATATAAAAACAGTGAAAATATAATGTGCAAAAAAGACAAAAGCTTGGCAGCCATAATATTTAATGTGAATATGTTTAAAAAAAGAACTATTATATCATAAGAAAAAGTGGTAAGTATGATAAATATAAAATCTAAATAGGTACACATAAATATTTAAATGTGATTTATTCAAGATTATACAGAAATATGTAAAACAAAAAACAATTTAAAATATAATTTTAATAATAGCCTTTAACATTATTGTAATAAGAGTGACAGGATTTTCTTTCTGCATAATATTAAAATTTAAGAATATACTTAAATAAGTTATAATCGGAATTCATTAAGTAAGCAAAATGGAGTATGGCCCATTTAGCAATATTTAACATTTCCTTAGATTCACACTAGTATCATGGAGAGGTAGGCAATGACTGAAGACTATCATTGAACTTTTAAAATTAAATTTGTTTATGGTATATTCTTAAATCCTGTGAGTGGTTCATATTTAGATGGAAAATATTAAAATATAAAATAAATACATGTGATATATTAGGAACCTGGTGTGTGGACGGTGGTAGTTGCATACTGTGTGTACTTTGGGTATATCATCTGGCGAGACAGATGAACATTTAGAACGGAGCTCACATTCATCCTCGAGATCCATGGTTCTTTGGATGCAGTGAAAAAAGTGTTTAAGAATTAATAGACAATAAGTATACAAGTTTACCTTTCTTATTCATCAAACAAAAGTTGTTTAAAAATGTTTTAAAACTTTTGCCAAGGAAGTTTTTCTATTTTAGGCCAACAAGTGTAGTTATAGTTAACTTGGTTAAACTTGGGCCAGTTAGTTTAAAATTTGGAACAAACCTTCTTACTTAGATGGTGCTTATTGACCTCACAAATTAGTTTCAGCACATATAATAACAGTACTTGTAAAGTATATTGAAAATATAACAATAATATATACTAATTATATTAAAATAAAATTTAGGAAATTTAAATTAATTACAACTATGAATTACTGGGCACTGTTTCAATTGCAAAAATAGCCAATAAGATACAATGCACAAGAAGGTCTCACAAGCGGATATTAAAGCTCTAAGCATACACACCGCATACCGAAAAACATTCACAAATCGATAACGTTATGCGGCAATATCCACAATAATTGTTTATACTTTATCGCGAATGTCAAGTTGCGATTTTGCAAACATAGGTTATGTACTCACGACTAACGCCAGATTATCTTCGTCTCGCCGGTGTTGTTTTTTGACAAAGATAAATATCTCAGCACTAAAAATTTCACATTTCTAATTTTTGGTATTATATTTTTTATGTTTTATAAAATAAATTACAAATAAGCCAACGAACTGCTAGAATTTTGCTATATTCATTTTCATGTTTCAAATTTTAGCATACGCACGCGCGTTGAACATTTCTTTTTAAGTTGCGTTCGTAAATTATAAGTAGGTATTAGAATGTGACTTTTAGAACTAAGCCAAAGCAATATTATTAGTTATTATGTATAATAATTATATTCAACGTAAATTTAATATACTGTAAGTATAATTAGCAAGTACGAACAAATATTTAATTGTTTATTACATATTTCATTTGCCATAAAGTTGCGTTCATAGGTAGAAAAGTGTAGGAGCCATGTCTGTGGGAAAAGCTATTATAGATATTATAATATGTACCTTCAGGTACAAAATAAGAACTAAATGTTTGATTAACTCTATTTTTATCCAATAGGTACCTTCTTAGGTTTACACACATTACCTACTTTAAATGAATTTTATCGTGGTATATTGAAAACAAAGATTTCAAACTAGTTATATAGTCTAAAGTTCCTATGTATATATATATCTGTGATTGACGACTCAATGGCGCAGAGGTTAGTGTAAACGACTGCCACGCCTGAGGTCGTGGGTTCGATTCCCGTGCAAGTCAAACATTTGTGTGCATGAACATGGATGTTTGTCTTGGTCTGGTGAATTTATGTATAATATATACGTATTTACAAAAAAAAGTATATATGTATATTTTTCCATTGTCTAGTACCCATAGTACAAGCTCTGCTTAGTTTGGGCTAGATAGTGTTGTGTGTATGTGATAGAATATTATTATATCTATATATTAATACGTGAAGCAAAAACTTTGTACCAACCCCTTTTTAAGAAGTTGCGCTGATGGAGTAATATGAAATTTGGCACAGTTATAGAGTATATCGAGGAGGGAATCCTAATAATTTTATAAAATATGCATTAAAAATACAGTAAATTAATGTAAAAACACTACACGCACAAATATGTATTTGACACAAGCAGTCGAATCGCGTTCGTAGTATTTCGGCATTGTTCGGTTCAATCTTCATAGAATGCTTCGTTACAACTATGGTTACATACTGAATGTGGAGTAGGTGACTAAATGAAAGGAGACGTTTCATTTTTGTATGGAACTCCGGCTACAACATGTACATGGTTAAAAATCCTAGGAAATTAACCCATAAACATATTTAAACTAAAAATATCCACATTAAAACAATATTGAAGATGGACAAAATAAAAATCGAAAATATTTGACGTTTATCTGAACAATCATGGCGGAATATTATGACCTTAAAGCTATAACATTTACATAACCTATACAGTACAAAAAAACTAGTCAGTGAATTGAATCGCTTCTATAAAGCGTGTTGCTACGTTTTACGACTCTCTAATAGGCACCATTGGAAAGTTCACATTGTCATTACATCACGACTAGTTTATAAAAAGTAAAAACGTATGAATACAAGGAACTGAAATAGGTACACTTAAATGAAACAACAATTTGGTTTTTTAATATTTATTATGTATCAATCCATCTCATCACTACCTTCTAGTATTAACACATCGTCAAGAAATGATGCTGGGGCTTCAATATTACTTTGGTATTGAGCCCAGCCAAGGTACCAGACTACTGTCATCACATGAGCACAACATCCAACAGTTCGCATTCCACATACGCAACTGCAATAATAGCCCTCTATACTGTTTGCCCAATGGGATGGTAGAGAACAAACCGTTAAACAAAGCCAAAGTCGTAGGGAATCGGTCAGAACGAGTAAAACAAAATAACAGCAGAAGTCACGAAAATCTAAGCGCACGCGCAAACGACAATACATGACTAAGAAATCATTGACAGAAACATAATTGTCAAGTGTTAACGTCAAAATGTCATCAAGAATATTTCGTTCCGAAATGCACAGGACCTGTAAGACTGGTGCAGTTCTATAAATATACTTTTATCATAAGGTTTGGGTTCTAACAATTACTTGTATTTATTTGTATTGTAGTCGCAATATGCTACAATGTAGGTATATATACCTAAGTATTTTTATTTTATATCTTTGTGATATTTATTTTATCTTCTATCAGTTCATCTTATACAATTTCTGAACGCATTATCTAATGCTACAATCCATTGTACCGCCATATTGAATATGGCAATAACAGAAAAAATATTTTCGTCTTGTACAATCTCAATTACAAGTAAATTCTTGGAATAGCATTTTTCTCTGATTTCTGGTAATAGTTCCTCTTTTTTGACGTACCGTACATTTTGTAGCCGAAAATGTAACATCTCCTTTGATTATAAGAGTATAGTTATAGACAATAAAACCCATATACCTATAGTACTTAGTATTCATATTTTCGAAAAAAGGGTCTGCCCTCTCGCCACTTATTAGCTGACCGTACGAATGAGACGGCGCACTTGGGGATGTACCACCCTTCCTACGTTCCTACGTAGAACCCGCGTAAGAGTGGTAACATTGTAACTGCGTTCCGCCCGGTAAGCAAGGGTTCGGATTCAGATGCATCCATGGCTAAGTTATTATTATCTCATCTTTAATCCCTTTTTTAGAGTCGACAACGCGCGACTGATACAATAGTATAACGAGTGGTCATAGGCAACAGTAACCGCATATCTTAGGCAGGCTGTAAGCTTGGCATGTTACTTGTGTAAATTCTCTTATTTATTACTCTCCGACATGCTTTAGCGTATATTAGGGTAACTAGAAAGGCCGTGCCCACCCAAGAATTGTCTTCTGCTAATCTCCTACAGTTAGGATATAACTCAACAATAACAATAAATATTGTTAACAATAAAAATAAATATTGTTAACAATAAAAATAAATATTGTTATTACATAATATTGTCTTCTGTTTACGCGAATGTTATTCATTAAAATTTAAACTACTATATACAGTAGTAGTGTAAGTTTTAAAATTATGTAATACAGTGATAAATAAATAACGCGATAAAATCCGTACATAGTAGTTTAATTTCAATATTGTTATTACGTTATAATTATACAGGGTGATTTTGAAATCGTGTAATTCCTTTTAACCACGCATTCTACTGGTGATATAGAATAACCCTGACCATATTTTTTCTTAATTAGAATAATGGTTTCGGCAGATTTAGAGTACAGATTTTTTTCATGAAATGATTTCAAATAGTCATATTTTAACCACCTGACACAATCTTAATATTTTACTAATTTAAAAATAATAACATAACAATAACTGATGTCGTAAATAATAAGGGGCAATAAAAAGGACCGCCCGTTATTATTTACGACATTAATTATTAATATGATTTTTTATTTTAATTAGTAAAAAATTAAAATTGCCTCGGTTGGTTAACATATGACTACCTGACACCATTTCACGAAAAAAAACGAAACAATAATTTTACAAAAAAATAATTCTAATTAAATAAAAATATGGTCAGGGTTATTCTATATCACCAGTAGAATGCGTGGTTAAAAGGAATTACACGATTTCAAAATCACCCTGTATATAATTTAAAAATTCACTTTATGTATTTACAATGGATTGACAATACATGAGCTCATGTTCAAGTTCCTATGATTAAAATCATAAACAAAATTGTATTACTATAACACAATTTTGGTTGGAAATGCTAGCCATTTGCCTGATTGTTCATATGAGAATTTTTGAATAGGTTTCAGTAAATTTAGACTATTATTAAAAATAAAATACTCGAGTTTTACCTAAATTTTATTATATAATTACTTAAAATACAGAACGGGGATATAAAGCTGCCACCTTAAGCATAATAGCTAAGGTTGGCCTTCTTCTTAGCTTGTACTTCCAGAATAGCATCCATGAAGTCTTCATGTGTGACGGCGGTGGCCGAACGCCTCAGAGCAATCATACCGGCTTCGACGCAAACTGCCTTGCACTGCGCGCCGTTGAAGTCGTCAGTAGAACGCGACAACTCTTCGAAATTCACGTCAGGGCATACATTCATTTTCCTGTTGGAAGAATAAGTGGTAGATTAGAGGTTAGAAAGCTTACATATTAATATTTACTTCTATATTTAGTTATTTACTGAATTACGAAATATATTGGATTTATAAGTTTTCTATAGATAATATAAAAGGTACATGTTTGATTTGGTCAGATGTGGCAAGATTAATGATGATAATGTGATTGTATATAAAACGTGTATATCATTGACACGAAATTAATTAGTTACTTGAAACTTGTTTTCAAAGGGTTTGGAATTCACTGTCTGCCAAACCCTTTGAAAACAAGCATGAAACAAAGTTTAGCCTAATCTCAAATGTGTTATAAATATATATGGCGTAGATGCCGCACGACCGGTATATTGTGTAGTAAGCAAAATGGATTTCAATGAGGGAGAGGTGTAATGCGGTTACAAATTATTTATGTTGCTGCGCAGAAGCCGCAACAACGCTACGACTCTATAGAAAACCTAAATTACAATATAACATAATAAAAATATTGTATGAACATATGAACCTTGAATGAATTTGCATAATCCTAGCTCTGGCTTCTTCATTAGGGTGAGGAAACTCAATCTTTCTGTCCAGACGTCCAGATCTAAGGAGGGCAGGATCCAAGATGTCCACTCTGTTTGTGGCTGCTATGACCTGGAAATGATGACAAAATTTTAGATTAACCAGCAGTCTCAATAACTATTTAGTTTCATGATGTCAAAATACAAACCATACTAATATTATAGCCTAGACGTTGCCTGACGTTTTTCTAGATGAAATACCTTTCATCCTGACAAAAGGAACCTATGTCTTTTTGTGTACCCCTGACAGATCGGTCAATTCGGCTTTCACGCCTTAACAACTCTAAGGCGTGATAGCGTAAAAAACAAACTCACATTCGCATTTATAATATTATACAGATAGACCATGTCCATTATATTAATCCAGGTATATGTTCCCATTTCATTATCGAGGGTGAAGTTGTGTGTAGACACTTATCTGTCTTCAGTCCTCACCTTAATATCAGCAGTAGAGCTGAACCCATCTAACTGATTGAGCAGCTCCAACATAGTTCTCTGCACCTCTCTGTCACCAGCCTTCTCAGAGTCGAAACGCTTGGTACCAATGGCGTCCAGCTCGTCAATGAAGATGATTGCGGGCGCCTTCTCCTTGGCGAGAGCGAACGCGTCACGAACCAGTTTGGCACCATCACCTGAAATTATACAAGTGTATTTTAGTCTACACTACCTATTTTATCTAGTGATGCGATGGTGAAAGTGGTCTCTATTTCGAAATATACATATAACGTGTTCTTTTTTTAAAGACAACTTCCGCTCTAGGAGTAATTCCTGTGTTGTGGAGGATTTTACAAACATTCAATCAATGGACACAAGAACAACAGACTTGGAACAACCATTTGTCGATCACACAAATGTTTGTCCCGTGTGGGATTCGAAGCCTCACCACTCTCGGCGCAATGTCAGCCGCGAGGTGACCACTTTAACGACTATGTCACCTGTGGAGTCATTCTATGGTAGCCCCAATATCTGATGCACTGCACCCAGTAAAAGACTGTTAAATATGTATAGTCAATAGCATTAGTAATTGCTGATATGTGTAGGTGTGATCGTCAGACACTAACTGCATCAAAAACTTGTCTTTATTTTGGCATAGTCTACCCTAGTACTATACCAGTAAAAAAACACATCAAAAATTTTTATCTTGTACTTACACACACCTATATGCTCAAAGCAAAGGTTTAGTACACCCACATTTCTCTAGTTATGAGTGTGTTTAAGTTCTATGTAGTAAGTGGTGTGTTTACTGCTGTTTACCACAGATAGGCACAGTTTTAGACTTCATGCTGCTACTGTGAGAATTTTGACAGGCAAACCTTTGTCCTGCCTGGGAATCGAAACTGAATGCATCACAGTTGCATACAATACTGTGTGCCTCTAAAGCAGTTCAATCTTGTACTTACCAATAAACATCTGCACAAGTTGAGGACCAGCTAGCTTCAAGAAGGTGGACTTGGTCTGTGCAGCACAAGCTCTGGCCAGCAATGTCTTGCCTGTACCAGGAGGACCATACAACAGAACACCTTTGGGAGGATGGATGCCAAGGTTCACAAACTTCTCCTTGTGTGTCATTGGGAGTACCACAGCTTCAATAAGTTCCTGTAACATGGGAAATATTAAGTAAGGAAAGGCAAAAAAATATAGTACATTTCTCCTTAACCCAGTGCCATAAGAATAAATATAGTTTTCAGTCAAAGAAACCAACAGCAAATCTTTTATCAATAGTTAAACCTTACAATAAAACATTTATGAAACACAAAAGTTCAAATTACCCAGGCCAGATACAATTTTTTTATTGTGTTTGTCTATAAAATGCAAATATTTTATCATACAAAGTTAATAAGGTTCCCATCTCATCTGTAACAATCTTGTTATAATAACAAATCATTTGGAAAATAATTGTCAGCCTAAGTATCTAGAAGCATGGTTATTATTTGATTATTTTCATTCAGATGATTGTAAAATTGTTTATTCATCCTCTAAATTGGCATGTACTTCATTTCATGCACTTATTAGATATCTGATTCATAGGATTACTGTACCGGTGTAAACCCAATTGTGAAAATTAACCCGTCACATCTTGGAATGCCAGACATAATTCAAAAACCTATTGTTTGGCCGTTATGTACTGCTGCAACTCAAAATCATAAGTAGTTATACTTATAAAATTCTTAATTCCTTAGTTTTATAAAGTGTTGAAGTATAAAATTAGACAATGTTAACACAAAGATAAGCAAAGAACATTACTCAGCAAAATGTGGACTTATCATAAAATGTTCATTTTAGAGTTATACAAAGCTATAAGAAACTAACCTGAATTTGTTTGTCTAGACCACCAATATCAGAGTACTGTTCAGTAGGCCTCTCATCCACCTCCATGGCCTTGACTCTAGCATCATACTCAGCTGGCAGTGTCTCCAGAATCAAGTAGGAATCTTTGTTCACACCAACAAGATCCCCAGGTTTTAACTTTTCAGCATCTACCAACCCAATGACTGGTAAAAAGTATGTCTGGCGAGTAGACGTTTTGATAACTGCACACTTGCCTTTACGTTGTGAGTCTAGGTCTACTACCGCTCCATCTTCCTCTTCTTCCTGAGGATCTACATCCAGAAGTTCTATCACGTTTGATACCAAGTACGGTAATGTTTTGTTAACCTTTATTTTCTCTGTGTTCTCCTTTATTTTGTCGTTCTGAGCCTGCAGCTCGTGGGAAATTCTCATGACTTCACTTTTCATGATTTTGATCTCATTGTCCAGAAGCCTCGTACGGCTGATGATTTCATCTGTCGGCATGCGGAGTACCTCTTCACTCAACGCCTCCTCACCATCCTCCCAGATAGATTTGTCTTCTAAAGTTGTTGCCATTTTGTAATCTATGCTATATGAAGCTCCAGCTATTTGCAATAATATACAACAAAATAGAAATTGAAAATATTGGAGTCACCAAAATGAATTGTCATTCCGGCTCACTTTTGTGTTGTCATATAAATAAAATAAAACGTTTCGATTCACCTGTGACATTGCAGAAATTAGTGATTTAGCTAATTAGAAGGTAAAACTAACGAAAGCACTATATATTTTTTGTTTTTATAATTTCATATTTACATAAGTAATGTATTTTTCCTATTCAACATATTTTACTCAGAGAGTATTTTTTGAGTATGGCACCAATTTATAGAGGTCATTCGGTTTTTGAATCTATACATTTCATATTTTGACATCTTCAGAATTTCGAAACCTATGCTTGAATCCTAAAATATTTCCACAAAGTTAATTTCAGAGCATAAATTGCTCATATAAATAATATTTAAACATGGCATTTTCAATGTTCTTCCGTGGGCCAGGTAAATACACTATTGTTTTGTTATTAATGTATTACATAATAGTTGTTAAGTGTAACCCAAGTGTTGCTTGAGTAGGTATGTTGTCACTATTATTCATTTCTGTTAAACAAATATATAACAGATTCTAAATTATTATCTATTCATACACCTATTATTTCTTTTGTATGTAAAATAAACAAATATGCAATTATAGGTTAGTATCATTTTGCATAATGTTGTAGTTTCGATAATTATTAACAAATTATAATCAGGACCAACATAAAATTCATATAATTGTTAAAAAGCTGGATAATATTAACTATACAGCTGTTATCGATTATTTTTATTCTAACTGTATTTAATATTCTTTAAAACATAAATCTGTTATGTCAAAGACCACCAAAGTATGCCAAATATATGTATATAGCCAAATATATAAAACTATAATACTAAACAAATATTGTAATAATGGAATAGTTTGTTTGATACATTCCTGCAAAATTAATATGGAGACAGTTTTAAGTCTCCACAGTGACACAGTTGAAATAAAACACTGGAAATGTTGATAGTAAAAACTCTGTATGTTTATAAGCAACTTGGTCATAAGGCTTAAAATAATAATTGTTATACTGGAATCATCTATTCTATAAACAAGTTATGTAGACAGATAACTGTAATAATTAATTGCTTTTAAAATTAGATTAGTCTAGACATGCCATAAGTGATTTTACTAGTTGTTTTTATAGATTTCACAATGAACTCAACAATTACAGCAATTGGAAAACTAGACATGATAAAAAAGCATGGCACCTGGGCCTAGGGTCCTTGTCAAGGAGATTCATGAAACATATGATATAAAACTAATGCATATATCGAAACATTGTCCTTTCAGTATCTCCATTTTACCTATTTAACAATTATTTTTATTTTGTTCTTATTGTTTATAATTAGGTTGTTGGGTGTTGGCTTTACTTAATTAACCCTTAGCCACTTACCATTAGTTTTGCTTCCGTAACAACTTACCACCGGTCAGGGAGACCGTTCGCTTTAAGTGGCTCAGTTATAATAAATCGTTAAAAACAAAGGGTTTATTTCAATAAAATAGACATTTCTAAAGTATAAACTATTTATTAAAAGGAAAAAACACGAAATAAAATCAACTCTTTGGAAAAAAAAAACATAACTTCTAGTCAGACTTAAAATTTTAACAAAAAGTTACGACTTACTTGGTAACTGAGATCGTAAATAGTAGAACTACTAAATAATTACTTTTTTACTTATTTTCTAAAGTTTAGTAATCAAATAACACAGAAAACCTATTTTTGGCTCATATTTGTCCTTTTTCTGTAAAATTGCAACCTACTTATTTATAGTTTTTCTCGGCAGTTACTGCACAGCTTATTTGAACATTCGAGGCATATTGGGGCTTTACATTCAAAACACAGGTACTGTGTCTTGCGTTTTTTCTTTGGGTCACAAGTGGAGCAAGTCTTACGTACTTCTAGCTTATCAGAGCTACCAACTGCAACTGCTGGAGTATCTGTTCCATTGATATTCAGGATCCGACGAAGAGCAATTCTGATATCCCGTTGAAGATGGATATTTTTTTCTCTTCGCTCCATATTAGGTATAGTGAGTTGTTCTGCGAGTTTCTTGATGAAGTGGAATCGAGTTTCTTTCTTTTGTGCGTTGGTTGATACGCTAACGATATAAGCATTGGAAATTGACACGTCAAGTAATCTATAGAAAATGGCTAACGGCCATCGGCGTGTACGGCGGGCTGTAGAATAGTTCGAGCACCTCTGATCTAGTAAATCTACACCAAATTTAGTGCTATTATAAAATAAAATAATCTCTGGCTTCTTAGTACATTCATCAATCGCTGGAGAGTGGTGCATACTTGAGAGCATAATTACTGCTTTATTTGGCTTTGGAACAAACGATGCTATTGTTACATCTTTTGTAAATCCAAACTCACATGTGTCAGGTTTTCGGTGACGATTGGGCAAGAACTCCGGGGGTATGTCACGCTGATTTTTTCTCAAGGTACCCACCAATGTAAGATGTTTCTCTTTTAGTAAATTCACGAGCTCTAGAGACGTAAACCAGTTATCAGTGGTTACATTTCTGTTAGACAGTCAGAAAAAAAATAAGGATAAAAAAAATCACGTAGCCACTTACCATCGGTATCACAGACCGCTGACGCTGTTTAGGCCCTTACCGTGAGCAAACGCGGGCACGTGCGACGTCGTTGGCGGCTCGCGCGACACTGAGACGAGCGGGGGGAAGGTACACGGACGCACGAAACTCAATGGTGCGCTGACGCCAAAATATAAACAAAATACACTTCGACGGAGTCTGAGAGACCGGTGGTAAGTGGTTGAGGGTTAATATGGCTGCAAGCCTCTTACAATAATGAAGGATGCAACTATCATACTAACTTTTTTCTATATTACTTACACTCAGACAAAGTAAATAGTTTAAACCAAAGAATGATATGTAAACAGTTTAAGCTGGCTTAAACTGTTGTCTGAAGCATAAACTGTCTTGACATGTTTTACTCTGTCTTTCTTACATAAGTTACGATGTTAGTAAGAAGTTTAAATTAAGATATGGAGACCTACCAGTAACAACCAGGGTTAAGCAAGGTTAAAAATTACAAACTTTTATTGCAATTATTGCTGCTTGTCTTTATTTGGCAAATGACTGTAGAATTGGCTTATTTCTATCTATCCACCCACCTCTTTTGTCACTTCCTCAGTAACTGGACAGTGAAACTGGGTCTGATGGGAGTAAGCTATTGTTTTTATATTATGCTTTATTTATTCATAGTGTCAAAACTTGAAACTCTCTACAATATGAAAAGTAATTGGGTTGTTCTGTATTCATCCTATGACATCTCATCCTATTTCTTAACTCATCCTAAACTAGAATTCCTAACTCGTCCGATTACAATATGTTAATAAAGTTTCCTTATTCAACCGAAATGTGTTCCTTACTCTACCTGTGGTAAATATTACAGAAAATAGTATGGATAGCAAAACAATCTTTAATATTTTATTAGAATATTGTATAACAAATAGTTATTTTCCTATTTGTATAAATAATATATTTGCTTCACATGTACACTCACTTGTAATAGTCATAAAACGTGGAAGTGGTACAGCGAGTGTTTCGTTCTCTCTTCCACTTATGGACCTTACCAGATTAAGCTCAGTGGTGTGCATTGTTGTTTTTTTTATAATAACTAGGCATTATGCACACGAGTGAAAGAGATAGCAATATAACATTTTTGCTTCTAACATCCTACCTTGTCTACACCCTCAAACCGGTTTTCATTGTTTTAACGATGATGCAATATGGTCAAATATCTAAACATGACACTTATATACTTATAGCTCACCTCTAACTGACGCGATAAGTGCTTCTCGTGTTATTCAAAATGCATCAAGACCATGACAGTGACTTACGTTATGTGCAATCGCAACGAGGTCGGCAAATGTTGTTATATAAGGGTTATCAAGTTCACACAAAAAGAAAATAAGGATGGTAGCATAATGTAGCGTTGCGTAAAAGCACCGGATTCCTTTGGCAACGTAAGAGTGCTAAATGATGTCGTTTTAATAGACAAACCACATAGATTTGTTCTCATAAATTGTTCGTACTGTTGTGTTTGTTCGGTGAATGAGTGTGCCGGAGGCCCAATCACGCTCCTTCTCCTTCCCACTTCCTTTCTTTTCCTAAAGGGTTGGCAACGCGCAAGTGATGCCTCTGGTGTTGCAAGCGTCAATACGCTACGGTGACGACTTACCATCATCATGCATGTTTGCCAACTAAGTAGTATAAAAAAAAAGTGATTTGAATACTTATAGGATGCTTATGGATTTGAGCTAGGAATACTTATATGAACCAAGAATTAAAAATTGAAATAATTGCTGTCGGTTGAGTAAGGAACATCATTTATGTTCCTTACTCAACCGACAGCAATTATTTTTGAGTTAGGGAAAAAAAACAGCGTGGCGAAATGGCAGGAGAGTGAGGACCGTCGAGGCTGTCCGTCCGGTGCTAAGGCAGTGGACGGACAGACGGCGCGGACCGCTCACCTACCGGCTTACTCAGGTGCTCTCCGGACACGGCTGTTTCAGAGAGTACCTGTGCAAGATAGCCGGTAGGGAGCCGACAACCAGGTGTCACCATTGTGAGGAGTGTGACCGGGACAGGGACACGGCGCAGCACACGCTGGAGAAGTGCCCGGCGTGAGCCACGTAGCGCTGTGCCCTGGTCGCCGTGACTGGCCCCGACCTCTCGTTGCCGACCGTCGTATCCAAGATGGTCGGCGACGACAGGTGCTGGGGTGCAATGAAGTCCTTCTGCGAGACTGTCATCTCACAGAAGGAGGCGGCGGAGCGAGGGTGTGAGGATGATCTTTACGCCCCGGATGTCCGCCGCCGAAGGAGGAGGCGCAGAAGACGCGCTTATGTCGCTCTCCTGCCCCTCACCTAGGGGCTTCGGGTGGCGGGGCCTCAGGGGACCTTGCCACCCGTAAATTAAAAGCCCCAAGGGTGCGCGCGCGATGTTCTCGTGCGCCTTCTAACGTCGAAAGGGGAGAGCGGTGAGGCTCTCCCCTGGAGACGAGAGGTGGTCGGGTTCATTTGACCCGGCCCGCACCCACAAGGGGGCCTGATATGGACGAATCTTTTGAGAGCTCCCGACTGGCCCCCTCCATTGGGTGAGAGAGGGAACACCCCAGGTTTTTTAGTGGGTATACCAGCACTTTATGCTGGGGGTCCCACACACCCCGCCGGTGCCGTCCCCTAGCCGGCGGACAGTGCATAAAGCATATTTCCTGGGAAACAAAAAAAAAAAGGAAATAAAACACCCTACTCTGTTTTTTTCGTCATAGTATGAATACGGAACAACCCGTCTAATCTCCAGCCAGATTCAATTTGTATTATGTTATAGGTTATAATCTATGATTATGTAATTGTTTCAGTATGCACAAACAAAGCATTCAGCCAACAGATAATGCGATTGGCAACACAGGCGTCGCTGGCACACCGCGCGCCCGCCACCACGTTACCCATCAGATTGCTCGCTGTACAAGAAGCTAAGAACACGCCTATCCTTAATTCTGTAAGCATTATTATTATAGTAAATATCTATAGAAGTAGTAATGACATTGAAATTGTTCAATTGTGGTGTAGACTTCACTCATTGTATATGATGACTAGATATTAAGCTTGGCTAGAGAGATTGATATCCTACAGTTGCCAGCTTTACGTCATTTTAGCGACACAAGAAAAATTCACAAGAAAAATGATACATTAAATATTCAAAAAAAAATAATAAAAGGAATTACACGATTTCAAAATCACCCTGTATAGTCTGATTAGTTTGCCCACCTAAAAAAGGTTACCTACATACCGTTACTACATGCGTAGTATAAGTCAGAATTAAAATGTAACTCAGGCTTACTAGAAATATTACAAGTAAAAGCTATCACATATATCAATAGGTACACATTCTCGTACTGAAACATAGCTCAATACTAGCACCAGCTTTCATCAGTCTACTTACCAATATTGAAACTGATATACATAAGTATACATACATTTTATTCACATTATAATTTAACCTATTTAATAGAAAAATGAAATTCGATATTATTGAGAGAATTATGCTGTTAAATTTTCATAATTATGAATGTTGACTTTTTCTTACCAGGTGCGTTCTTTCGCCACGACCCGCACGCTTCTTAGTGAGAAGAGCCACGACCACTCCAAGCTATGGGTGGTAGAGAAGGCAGTGTCAGCGCTCATGATTCCTCTCATCCCAATGGCGTTGCTCTTGCCCAACAAACTGTTCGATTCTGTTCTTGCCATTCTCATCAGCGCCCACGCTTTCTGGTAAGTGCAATTGAAATACAATTTTTTGTTCTTATTTTCCTGTAGATGGTATGGTTTGAAATAATTTAATCGCGTGTAGATCCTCCGGACTTCTAGCCTACTCCGTAATTATTTTGCAAAATATATGGACTAGGACGCTTTTGACATTTAATCTCTGTCCTCAGCATATACAATATTTTGGCACTGCATAATCCTGAATGTGTGATCAGAATAAGTAATTGTCTATGGTAGAAAACTTGTTTCAAAATTACGTAAACATTCTAATAAAAGTGAAGAAATTTACGCCGCTTTAAAACTTATATGCGCAATTTAGATCTTAAAACTTAAATATGACTAAACTTTTGTATAGCATGCTGTATCTTCTATTAAATACCTGATTTAAAAACCTCGACTGTTTTCTAAAGCAAATGTATGCCATATTGTTGCCAATAAGATTCTCTTTCCTTTCCCTATCCCAATCCCTATCCATTCCTCAGGGGTCTAGAAGCGATGGTGGTCGAATATATCAGAGTACTGCTCTTCGGGCCCTTCGTGCCTAAGGTAGCCTTGGGTGGCGTATACTTCTTGTCTGTCATGATCTTGGGCGGCCTGTTCTTCCTCGTGTTCAATGACATCGGGCTCTGCAGAGCATTCTGGAGAATCTGGCGGAATATGAAGAGAGACAGGAGGCATAGATGCAAGAAGAGTTGTAAAGGTTTGCTTCTATTGACCGTATATGTAAATAATTATTTATTTATTTTAAGTGTAGGATATAAATAAATAGAAAGTGTGTAAGTTTTAGGTAATTTTAAAAATTTACACATTCTCACGTAGTATTTGAGCTAGAGATGATTTCTTTCCTTTGTCTCTCTTTTTAGTCCTTTTTTACGTAGGTTTGTCAGGACGTGGTGGTTAAATAGTCTGTCTTCATCGACATTCTTTCATAGATACTCACGTTCTGATCTCCTAGACGTATATTACTTCGGCCCGGCTTTATAAGCTGGTCTGTTTCTGAGTTCGCCTTCAAAGTAGCCTTCTCCACTCCGTCGCTTTGAAATTTAAGTTATTGGCGTCTCTATTATGCTATTACATCCTGAATTATAGTTTAGAGGGCATTGCTGTCATCTAAGCTAAAAGTTATTATGGGGAACAACTTATCTATATGTTTAAATACTTTCATAGCCAATTTCCACATAACATAATAAAACTACTACCCTAATGGCAACTTAGCAAATGAATACACTTAATATATTTTTCATCATTATTTAATTTAGTTTATTTTGTACATCAGTTTTCATTACTGCATTACTTCTATCCATGTAGATACATTTATTTTTTATTTGTTTCCTTATTATATTATCATTACTAGCATTGTATGTTAGTAATAATAATATAATATAGAGGCCTGTGGCCGGTTTGCAATATGAATTTTGGACAGTTTTTAATTAGAATCCAAATTTATTGTAAGACACTAAGATTTTAATAATATATTGGCGAGATCTAATTGTTATAATGTATAGCCGCTTTTTCGACTTTATAGGTTGTGGTGAATAGACTCTGTCAAGTTTCCCAATTGCCGTCAAGCCCAGCTGTATCCCACTACGTGTTTACCTATACAAGTTGATTCATTACTGAATTGTACAGATTTCCAAGGTAAACATATATAGCGTGGATCCCTATACCATAATAATAATTTAAATATAAATAAGTGTGGACTACTAAGCTGAACCAGCAAATGCCAGCTATATTTAATTTGGTACTATATATAATAATATTGTGTGGACACCCTAGTAAACATATTTCATGGCCTTTCCATTTCCTTATTGATAGGGTCAATAAGGAGTATATTATTTATGTACAAGTCGGTTCTAGTTTGATAAGCCTGTAGCACTGGAGAGCAGAGATAGATTATCGTTTCAACTATCTACAAATATTATAGTTTTAAAACTTTGTTAGAGCGTTTGGCTGTTTGTTCACGTATACACCGTTAAAGGACAATGGGACATGGACTATCTGTATGCTGAGTATCATAACTTGATATACAGATAGACTTTGTTCAAGATGAAAACTATCCCATGGCTCTGGATAACCATATGGTTTAGTTTTTATTCTGGCATGCAGCACTTTGGGATTCACACAGGCGAAACCGCGGTTAGAAGAGAGAACCGAATGTTATAAAGCGCTGGTCTCTGAAACTACCAGATCTGGCATAATCTTTTTTGAGATCAATAGCAACGACCACCTACGATATTATTACGCATCACAATAATTAAACAAGCAAATCGAGCAATTTTTTCGAGTAGCTGTATGCCTTAACTTATTGATAAAGTAAACCTTTATAATATAAAAGCAAATAACCTTCTTTAGACTGCGTCTTTAATTATAGAGATTTCCTATACTGTATGAAATCTTTGTATTCAATTTCAAATAAACTTATTCATATATAATAAATGTGTAAAATCTACCAACTCGCACTGGACTAAGGCCTTGAACTGTTCTAATGAGAAGAGGACCGTGTCCAGCAGTTGGGCTGATATTATTAAATACATCTTTAAATATGTCGTTTTCGTATGTCGGTCACACTGAAAGATTTGCGTAAAAAAACGATTTCACTGAAATATTACGTTTATTGTTTTTTAAAGTATGTACTCTTCTTTACATTTTAAAAATTTTTTCATTCGATCGAACCATTTTTAAAACCACACGGATCTGAAGGCATGTTTTTTACGTGCTTATTGAACGCCATCACTGCCTCTGTGGAGTTGGCAAAAGTGAAACCTCTCATCAAATCTTTGATTTTAGAAAAAAATGGGAAATCGCAGTGTACTAGGTCTGGGATATGTGCAGGATGGGTGATGAGTTCTACTTTTTCGGTAGCTAAAATTACTTTGTTTTGTTGGCCGTGTGCGAAGAAGCGTTGTCATGGTGTAAGAGAATTGGTCGCCTTTTGCGAACTTTTCCCAACCCCCTGGGTAAACAAATGGTAGAGTACCACTTGGCATTAACACTCTTTTTATTCTCAATTGGAATTGTGTAGATGGGAACCGTAGCCGAGAAAAAACGCGATAATTTTTTTACCCACGTTTCTCGCCTGCCTCAATTTTGTTGGTCTGTTCTCACTTTTAAACACTCATTCACAAGATTGCTGTTTTTATCGGGTTCAAAATATCATCTTCTGTGATAATGTCATAAACAGCATTTGAATATCCGTGGTAGTACTTCAGTAACATCTGTGAGCACCATTCGATGCAAGCCCGCTTCTACTTTGCCGTCAGTTCATGAGGGATCCAGTGACAACAAAGTTTCCTAACTTTTAATTCCTCAGGTAAAATTTTCTGAGTTTGGCTCATACCAATCACCAATAGTCCTCGAATCGACTCATAGGTGATCTGTCGGTTTTCTTCAATTAGCCGCTTAACAGTAGCCACATTTTTTTCGTTGGTGCCAGTTAAAGGCTGGCCTGCACGAAATTCGCCATTTAAAGGAATTCGATCTCTCAAATTCAGCGAACCATCGCCTCACGGTGCTTAAATGAGATGCTTCCCTCCCAAAAGCATTTTGAAGACGAGCGGCATAATCTTGTGGAGAGAGAGCACTTTTAAAATCATAAAATATCATCACGCTAAAATCTTATCGAGGCAATTACATTTTCTTTGCGTACTTTGCGTACGTAAAATTATAGAAAATGATAGAACGCCATTTTCTTAAAATTATTAATAGGGTTGTAATGTTTAAAAAAATATAACATTCTAAATTCAAATATTACCAAGAAGACAGAAGTGCATAATTTTCAGTGCGGCCCATGTACTACTATTTTATAGCAGTAGTGTTATAATCTTACCTTATGAGGGAGCGAGACAAAGCTATAGACATAAATCAGTGTATAGTTAAACTATGCCAATGTATCGTCGCTCGCAAGGCCGTAGCACCCTTGTTCTTGAAAATACTTATTACTACGGCGGAATCTTAATCAGACAATATTGCTCTCATGGAAATATTGTCTGCATAAATGATTGTATTATTATTGTGCAATATAATTTTTGTGTTTTTGTATTGTAGGTCTATAGATAGACCTTAGGTATAATAAAATCCAATAAAACATACATCTTCCACGATAATTAATGTTGATAATGTTTTATGGTTTCAGGGGCCTTGAAGCGATCGCTGTGGACTACGTCCGTGCCTCTATATTTGGCCCCTTCATCCCAAAATTGGCCATCGGTTTGGTTTACCTTCTGTCTATCGCCACCCTTGGCGGTCTCTTCTACATCATCAGCCACGACAATGGCCTCTCGAACACGATCAGACAAATCTGGGCTATCAAATCAGACTCACAAAAATCTTAAGTATTGCGATTTAAAATTAACGTTAGAATTAAGCTATACTTAGTATTGCAGTATGGGATGTCTGTGTTGCCAATTAATTATTTCATTGACAGTTCCCGCTTTTATTCTGGCAACACTTTTAGTGCCGTTTCTGCGAGCTCTGTGCGCAAATAAATAAATTATTCTATTTGTTAAAATATTATACGGAATAAAATGAATAATTGAAAATATATGTGATGCGCAGAGAGGTAGGCAGAACTGAGCCGACAATATTCAAGTAGGAAGTACATAAAGCACAAGTTTTCAAAATTCTCTTTCGCTTTAATGATGTATTATTTATTTGAATTAAATGTAAATCATTTGTTCTATTGTTATATGATGTAATCATTGGTTCAGTTATTTGATATTTAGAATAAATGAAAGTTATATAAATTGTTGTTTTTATTCCACGTTCTGTGTACACACACCCAATTGACGCGACAAATAAGTGATATATCGCTAGGTTTATTGCCATGACCAAGCCAAGCCTACGAAGTCATAAGGTTATGGTTTTTGACTGATGATTGCGTCAATACTTACCTAAGAGCGTTTTTGCAACGTCGCAAAGTGTAATATTTTCAGGTTTTATGTATTTATTTTAAATTGTTTTTAATACTTTATATAGATTTAGGTAAAAGTGTAACATAAATCGGATACATGTAGGTATATATAATAAGTTTATCTGTAGTCCTTTTCCTATGTAAATATTGGGTCGAAAGTTTTCAATGCGTAATGTGCATAGTAAAAGGCTTAAAGATATAATTATATTCCATCTATGATACACTTTTACCTTACTCAATCAAATTATTGGGAAGAGAGGAACCCGCCACGCACCCTTGGCTTCCCCACCCCAACTATTGCTATAGAAAAAGGTTGACAATACCGAACTCCTCTGAATAGGGACAGCCACGGCGTGGGACCCAGGCGTACTCCAACTTGCAGTATTCGGTATTCCGCTTCGAACACAAAATATGTGTCAACACTTCATTCGTCTCAGCGCAAGGCATCTTCAGTACCGTTTGGCAACGAATGAGCGTGGGCAAAATTATTATTATTAAAATGTTTTCAATACACTTTATAGATTTAGTTACAGGTAAATGTGTATACTTCAAAATATGACACTTATTTACGATGTTGCCATTCGTAACAGGCGTGAACGCCCTTAAGACTAAGAACATCGGTTAAATCCAAATCTATTTGCAAAGGTTCAAGCAATACTTATTATTATTACCCCTCGTTTTTTCACCAAGAAACAAGGTAAATACATACTAGTTTGATACAAAACTTGTAGAATACTTGTCAAAACATAATCATTTGTTTTGTACATGTATTGAGACTGTTTCAAACATTCTTACGTTCACACTGTGTAGCCAACAAGTATATATACAAGTATAAAACACATTTGTGTGAACATGTCAAAACTTGTCTGATACATTGATAGCGTTCTCTCTCACCTACAAAATACAGTTATGGTTAAGACAAGTATTGTTTATTTCATTGCATTTTCTTCATAATAATAATTACAAACAAGTTTTAAACTTTATCCATGCTTGTTGTATAAAGTTTTCAACATACCGGACGGACAGGGTTTTCCCCTGGTGAAAACGAAAGAAGAAGAATGGAGTGGTCAAAGAAACAAACTTTAGAACTCATTGAGCGTTTGCATGTACAAAAATGCCTGTGGAATATGAAAAATGAAGTTTATAAAGATCGTCAGAAGAAAAAAGACGCATTGGCAGCCATTGCTTCGCAGATGGACATTCATGTTAATGATGTTGATAAAAAGATAAAGAACCTCAAGAACCAGTTTAATAGGGAAGTAAATAAAATGAAAACTAAGTCACGGTCAGGTGCCGATGATGTATATTTCAGCCCCTGGTATGCATTTAAACCATTAGGTTTTTTAAGAAATAATAATTTACCTAAACCAGCTAGGAGCACTAACAGTATTTTTGAGGTAAGTGCTTTTTAACTTTGAATACATATCAACATATTTTAAAATTTCGACGTGTGCAGGAGTCGAATCCACGACCTCTGTGGACAATTTATCATGCCCTTAGTAAACACGCGTAGATCTAAAGATAAAATAAAATATCGTTATTTGTTATTGTAATCTTTTATAAAGCATATTGATTCTGCCAAGACACCTTTCCTAAATCTGTTAAAAAATATGCAGCTAATTCATCCCTCACTTGTCGACTAGAAAAGCTTGCTCTTCTTGCAATTCGTTGAAGAGGGGTTAGATGTAATGAATTGAATCTCCAAGAGCCAGGATTGACAACACCACAATTACCATTTTCTTCATCAAAAGAACCTTATGGTGAATATGTCAGTTCGCCATTGACTCGCAGATAATTATGTAAATGAACACACGCCAAGATAATGCTTTCTGCCTTTTTATGACATAAGCAAAACTCTGAACACTGCTGATAGAATACCATACACATTTTCGACCGTTACCCACGCTCTGCTTAGGCGGTAATTATATATTATCTCTGATGAAACACATATGTGCACTAGGATATGGTTTCATTATCATAATATATTATCAAGTGCAAATGCATCATCAGATACTATTACGAAAGGCGAGTGTGCTGTCCTGCCAGACAATGGTCTTGGTTCTGGAATATTTAATCTCTGTTCTTTGAGAGCTTTATAAAGCGAACAGTTTTTGAAAACTCCTCCATCTGATATACTTCCTTGTACACCAACATTCACATATATGAAATTATAGTTTGCATCCACTAACGCCATTATTACTATGCTGTAAGTCTTTTTATAATTAAAATATTCTCTGCCACTTTGTTCTAAACAATAGCATCCTGAAAATAGTGGCCGAGGACTTACACGCACCATGGACGAGGCACTTCGTGCGGACTATGGTCAGATAACTTGTGGTCATAGGGCTGCGCGGGTGGGCTCTCTCATGGGCTCGCAGTTACTATAATTAGGTACCTAATACTAACATAGCTTTTTAAGAAAAAATGTTACTAATACCAAGGATCAATGTTATCTGAATAAATTTAATTATTATTATTATTATTATTTGTTCTGGCTTTATTATCTGGACATGTTTGCCATCTAAAGATCCAATACAATGAGGGAAGTTCCATTTCGTTTCAAATACTTTATTTAGTTTTAACCATTCTTGTGTAGTGTCTGGTATCTGAAAAAAGGTAGTGTTATAGTAGAAATAATAAAGCAAATTTAAATAAGAATAACAATTTTAAGGAACATAATGAGGACGAAGAGTCAATCTTTTTGAATTCACTTGCAATAGAAGATCATAATAGTGTATCGGGAGCATCGGATGTGTCGACCATCAGTGAGAGGAAGGGTTGGAAACGAATTAAGCCATCTGGTTATAGGCAAAAAGAAGTGCTATCTGTATTGAAGGTGGCTCATGACAATATCATTAAACGACCAGTCAAAGATGAATTTGATGTGTTCGGCGAATATGTTGTTTCTGAGCTACGAGGTGTTACCGGCAAAAGGAATATTTTGGAGTTAAAGAAACAAATACAAGATTTAATTTATTTCACTAAACTTAATGAAATTAAATTTGACTCTAATGTTTCTTCACGGCCGCCAGCGAGCCAGGAGCAACTGAGTGAGCCAAGAGTTTCGACTGGAGAAAAGCAAGACATGGAAGTTACGAGTATTAAACACACATCCTGCGGTCGACCTTAGCGACATTGAGGCAAACAGTTATCAAGTTGAAGTAAAATGTCTTCGTAATTAGGATAATATTCACTTCACGGATAATATAGTGGATAAACTTGTCACCTACTCTTTGCCACTACGCCAAGTATTGTTGGGTTGATTCCACGTAGTACAAAAAATTGAGATCCACAAATGGTGTTTTAAGTCTGGGTGTTATTTGTGTCCGTTGTGATAAAATATGGTAACACTGTTACATCAAATAAACCGTTCTTAGTTTGAACAATATCTAAAATTAAAATAAATGAATGTCTTTGTTGAAAAATTCCGTTAAATTAGGTTATGGGCCCAGGGTGTGCGATCAGTTAGATTTTCAATCAGTTTAACAAGTTAAACACCTTTCGGAGATCGCTGAGCTTAGGATTTTAAAATATTGCAATGAGAAAATAAGTAAATCCCAATAAAAACTAAAATAAAAATGGCTGCCAATTCGTTTCCAACGAACGTCCCAAAGTTGAAAGGACGTGAAAATTACAGTGATTTGCTGTGGAAAATATGCTTACTGTAGAGGGAATGTCAGATTGCATTAACCTTTTGAACGCCAGAGTATAAACGCATCGCCGCCGTACCCCCGACGCCAAGCCACTTTTTCTTTAAAATTACCTTCAAAAGTATAGGAATTCCAAAACTTTATCGATTAACAATGGTGTTTTTATTTTCGTCTTAAATTTTCTAATAAATCCTACTCATGACACTAATATTTTTTTAACCTTTCACTACTTCCCACTGTAGTAATAGTTACATGTCATTTTAACACAGACTTTATTAATGTAAACGCAGATATCAGGAGATAAAACAAAAATAAAATACAATATGGTACAACACTATCCTAGATCTGTTGTCTTGATATTGTGACAATGACATGGCCTACCAGCCAATTTTACGACATTCTCGCATCATCACTTCACTAAAAGTGATCGCGTTCGCTTATGATATTATATTATTTGTGACCAAGGCGTACAAGGGACTGATAATCGGTGTTGTGCTAGGTATGCGACTAGCGAATATCGAAATTAGACCGGCAGACATTTTATTTTTTATTGTGTAGCTAGTCGCATGGTTGCATAAGACTGAGTTGTTATAAAAATCTATCTGGTTTATCCTGATTCCAACTGATATACAAATAATGTATTCTGAATTAATGTCACACTTATATTAAAATTTTGTAAGGATATTACCATCATGCGTCACAACACTAGCCGTCATATATAGAAGACTATGGCGTGTGAGACACTCCCTTTTTATGCATTTATCATCTCGTTTTTTATCATTAAATTTCTCAATATTGGTGGTATAATTTAATTATTTTCATGCAATCAAATATAGATAGAATCTTACATTTTTAAAGTATATCAATAAAACACACAAAAGTAATGGTTTAATTGTTTATTTTTATGTTATGGTGTGACGTATATTTTGTCATACATATGTGACGTTGGCGTTGAGGGCAAGATTTCGTTTGTCATAAATATGTGACAATGGCGTCAAAAAGGTTAAACAGAATACCAAAGCAGCAACTGCGGATTCCATTCCGGACTCCTGGCACCCCTGGAAGAAACCCCCGGGGGTGCCACGGGAACTTGGATTCGGACCCATGGCACCCACAGTCCTCAGATCCATACAACAGTGTACCAGTGATATCGCCAGTTAGTTTAAAACAGCTAGTTACTAGTTCCCATGAACCCACCAATCGAATAGTGAAGAACGACAGTGAGAAAATAATAACAATAGTTTACTATTTATTTAACGCTATTTTTCTAATGCATGACCTAATTTAATTTCATGGTTCAGAAATTGCAATTGAATGTGCACTATTAAATTTAATCATCATATTGATGTCTGCTCATTTCTGTCTTTTAGGCACTACATTCAAATTGTTGATATTCTGCAATACGTTTAGTAAAGGCATCACATTAACCATATTCTTATTGATCAATTTATTTAATTTGGAGTAGTAATTTTCTAAAACATTATTTGTTTTATGATGCTCTCCAAAGACTACAAATCGCAGGTGAATGTATGCTGAACCGAAATCTTTCTATGTAATTGTGGATATATTTATTGAGGTTTACGAAATAAAACAATACAATATGTTCAAAACAACAATATATTATGTCTATCATAATAAAATGTACTTACATTTTGTAACAAAAATAAGTTATATTATCTGAATTGCATAATCACTCTGTACCATTATTATTTACTATGTTAATACTGTATAGAATTATAATAATTATTTGTGCTTTACCAACACACCATGCCATTAACCCTTAACAGAGGTATATAATGCCACAATCCGTTAGTTTTGTATAGGTCCCACGTTATAGAGGAGTAGTCTATTATTGCTATCAGAGCCAGTTTCAAAACCTATTGTTCTGCAGCTGGCAAACAGTTACCGACCTGGCATTGAACCAGGCCCCATATGATCGGCAATCGTCATACGTTTTCCCTAATATACCGACAAGGCATACCATACAAATCCATATTTTTGCAATTATTTACAACAATATTAACAAATATATTTTACAGATTTTCAATGTCGACAAACAGTAACTTTCATATGAATTACAATTGACATAAATACTTTTTAAATATTCATATATACATTATATAACTTCAAATATTTATATATGTACATAATAACCATTAAATTAAACTAGTAGTAACCTTTCAGGATGAGGTAAGACGGTAATTATGCATTATGCTAACAATGTTTACCTCGACAATTTAATATTTTGTATACAACTAAGATGGTAAACAACCATTCGACCCGATTGATAGTAACCGCACCAAGGATTGCAATACCAGTAATTAACTCTACAATTAAAATGTGTATTCAAAAGTTCGAGACCAACGTTACAAAGAATATATCTACCCTGAAGTTTAGTTTGGTTTCATGGGTTTCGGCCGTTCAAAACATTATGTATCAAATTTCGACTGTGTTTCATACTAGAAATAGCATGAAAAATCGGTCCGAAACTTTGGCATTTACATTTCATATTAGATTTACTAGTGTATTACGTCACTTGCGAGTTATGATTTTATTAGGAAGAAGTCGCTACATTTGCCATCTGGTCCAATAACAAATACCAATTTGATAAGATCCTGGTGTCAGTAAAACAGCCTTAATATATTATATGAATCTGATTTAATACAAAGACTCAAAGTCGTTTCCTGGTCGAGTAGGTACCTTCTATGGTTTGCAACTTGCTACGATCCTATGGGAAGAAAATGTCAATAAATAAAAAACATTCGAATAGGCACATGTCTTGAAATAGAAATTTACATTTATGTTATATATCTAATCTGACACGAATACAAGAGAGCCAATTTAGTTATTAAATTCAGAAGGTCTATTTTCAGATATCGATGACTTACTCCATGTGTCACAAAATATTATCAATTGAATATACATTTTAAATTCGAGAGATAGTAATATTATACATGTAACAGTAGCGTCTACTAAAGATGAAAGTAGTAACTAAAGATGAAAGTAGTAACTAAAGATGAAAGTAGTATTAATAATAAAATTCGTGGCAACGAAAAGCACCGAGATCAGCCAGCAACGTCAGTTTGACATTATAAGTGCATTGCATTTCCTATGTAACTGATATACATGCTTTGTAAGTAGGTATATAAAGTAACAAGCGGGTCTATCTAGAATCGTAATCTGAGGTCAGTGCCTTTTTTTATTTTTAATATTGAATGTACAACTTATGTTCATGCAAATAAATGATTATAGTTATATGATGGCAGTGAAGCCCCGGTTATGTTACCTCCAATCCGGCACTATCCATGCTGTATGGAAGTTTGGCGTATTAGAGAATAATCTGATGACATCACAATTAAACTAGACTACTGATAGTAGGCGGGGTCTCACGTCCTGGTGACGTGTCTGCGGTGGAAGATGTCGAGCGCCTCCCATTGTTTGGTGTGCAGGAGTATGTGTGGGCGTCGTGCGCGCATGTAGTGCACCGCCTCTTCGGGAGACCAGCGATTTTTCTATAGAGGGGAAATAAAGCTTTTATTTGATCTTAAATAATAAATATATTAACAGCAGTAAGTTTCTGAAAGGCTAATCAAAGTCTCAAAATCCTAATATTGTCTTATGTTTACGCTAATGTTATATATTTAAATAAAACACTTTATACGTATTTTATCGCGTTGTTTATTTGACTTTAAAACACTTTTATTACCTACATAATTTTGAAAACTCTAACACTATTTATTTAACTTTTTCAAAATTATGTAATACATGTGTTTCAAAGTGAAATAAACGACAGGTCGTGAGGCGTAAATACTCTTAATATATAAATAAAAAGGCGCCTTTGTAAATATTAAGGCTTGGTAAAGTATAAACATGGATTACCATCATAAGATAGCAGCCAACTAGCGTGGCACTTCTCGTGCGTCCCGCCTTACAGTGGACGTAGACGGAACCGCTGTTGACCTGGTTACTCTCAGCAGGTATACCTGACAACTTGTTGTCTGCTGGCAGGAACCTGGAAATATTCATTATACATACTGTTATGTCATTATTCCGGTACAGTCAAAAACGGTAGCTGAACGTTGAACAAATAAAATAATAATGATTGTAAGTGTGCGGGACAAGTAAATAGACAGTGAATTATAGTGAACTAATAGACTGCAGGGCCCATGTCCAAAAATGGATGGGTCATATGAACCACCAGGTGACGTATATAGGACGATATAAGAGCATAAAATAATAAGATTCAGCACTATGCCGCGGCCGTCACTTGTAAGCTGTCCAACTGAGTGCTGGTGAGAATTCAAAAGTGCAGGTAGAGTGAGTACATTTTGGTCATATATTCTTGTACGGCATTTTTACCATCGATAGATCCATGAAAAATAATAAGAAAGCGCGCAGTGCCGTAAAAAAATGGTGCGCCACAAAGTCGGTAATTTTATTAATTTTTTGACGATTTCCAGGGTATATTTGGTCATTTCATTCTGTACGGCATCAGTTTCATACTGTTTCAATACAGCTTCTAATTCATTATTCCGCAACGCCGCGCCGTACAAAAATCATGCGACAAGGGGAAAAATCGAGGGTTGCAACGCCCTCTCTTTCCGTGGTCCGGGGGGTGATTTCAAACAACATAAAATTAATTTATTTTGAAAGTATTTTATGCATAGATAATATGTTTTTACATGCTGTACATTTTCGTTGGTCCAAAGGTTTGTAGGAGGAAAAATCTCAAGGAAAAATCCATAGAACGAAATGTAAGAAAATCCATATAACGAAATGTAAGGTGAAATTCATGACGATATTTCTTTATACGGCATTTAGATAGTTTATTTGTACTTAATGCAATAATTTATAAAAAGTTAATGCCGTACAAATCTAAAAGTTCATATTGATAAAAAAGTAATAAACATATTAAATAAATATAATTTACATATATATCGCTTACGGAGCGACGTTCTGTTACGACGTTTAGCATTTGTAGGCATATATCTACACCTGCCTATACTGTACTGTGTGCTAAGTAGTCGTGGGTCATAACGTATTTTATTCGGATGTACTCGGCTTGGACCCGAGTAAGGTGTTCGTTTGCGCTCGCTCACACATAGTTCGATTAGTATGTGTGTGCTGTTCTTTCTATATTTGACAGTTGACAGGGCCTAATTTTTTTAGCAAATTTGGTATAAACGAAGTGTCGGATCGCGGTATCGGTACATGGCGGATACCATGTCTACCGGGAGGACCAACGCTCGCCGTCAGGGACTGCTTACAGGGGCTTAACAGTCCTGGCCAAGAGAAGATTCGTCCACCAAGCGCTGCCGGTACCAGCTCTGCAGTCTGCGTACGCCCTCGGCGTAGAGATCTGCATCGGATGCCAGACCACCCGTGTGTACGCGTTCTACAAGCCGCCGCGACAGCGACTCGTAGTGGCTGATGTCCACACGTTGATGGCCTCGCCACTACCCACGGTCATCGCCGGCGACTTCAACGCGAAGCACACGGCGTGGAACTCCAATACCATCTGCCCAGATGGCCGCCATCTCCTGGATGATGCAGATGGACACGGGTACGAGGTATTAGGGCCAGAGGTCCCGACGCACTGCTGCACGTACTGTGCAGCTCACACACCGGACGTCATAGATATAGCCGTCACTTGTGGCATCGACGCGGCTGTACATCTAGACGTCCTGGACGACCACCTCATCTCAGACCACCGGTGTGTCCGACTCTGGATGATATCCCGCAGGCGATCCAACTACTCCCTCGATCACGCCAAGATTGGCGGGTCTTCGCCGATTACATGGCTGAGCACTCGCCGATGTCGAAAGGCTTACGACGGATCTCAGCGCGGTACTACAATCCGCTCTTCGAGAGTCGAAGCTCGACGCCGCGACCGCAAGGAGGCCTTTCCAGCCTGCTGCCTTCATCCTGGCGATGATCGAGAGGAAAAGGAAACTGCGCCGGCAATGGCAGCGCTCCTAATGTCCGACCATGAAGTCCCAGCTGAACGCTCTGGCTGCGAAGATCTCGGCTGCGTTGGCAACGGCGGAGTCCTGGCAACGCACCATCGAGCAAGCTAGCGAAGACTAGTCAGGCATACACCGCCTGTGCCGCTAACTCTCCAGGAAGCCATCTCCGATTAGGAGATATTCGCCGACTCCCTGGAAGCGCAGTTCCAGCCCAATCCTGCTCTTAACATGCAGCATGTAGCAGAGGTCGAGAGGAAGCTAAAGTCTTACTTTGAAAAGCCGATAGCCCGAGACATATATAGACAGAGGAACCCATTGTCGACTCCTCAGGCCAAGTCCAGCGGATGATTCGCCGAACGCCCCGCTCCGGAAAGCCTCCGGACCTGTCCGGATAGCCAACGAAGCTCTGCGTCACCTACTTCCGCGAGCAATTGCGACGCTGACGCGCCTCTTCAATGGCATCCTCCGTACCGGACACTTTCCCTCCGCATGGCGACTAGGCAGAGCCATCATGCTTCCATAGAAAGAACCGGGGAAGAACATCCTGCTGCCGGGAAGCTATCGCCACATAACGCTCCTCTCGACGACATCGAAGCTGTTTGAGAAGCTGCTACTGCTGCACATGACGCCACACCTTCAGCCACGCGACGAACAGTTCGGCTTCCGCGCCGAACACTCCACGACTCACTAGCTCGCGAGGGTACTGCACGACATCTGCAAGACAGACGCTTCCAAGTGGCGGCTGAAAGCGCCCTGTCTACAGAGCGGCCCATCCGCGCCGGTGTGCCCCAGGGAAGTTGCCTCCCTCCCGTGTGCTACTCCTGATACACGGACGACATCCCCGTCACCGACGGCGTTAAGCTCGCGCTGTACGCTGACGACCCCGTCTACATCGCGACATCGATGAACGGTGTCCACGCGGTGACAAGGTGCAGCATACCCTAGACGCACTTCCCAGCTGGCTGAAGGACTGGAGACTGACGGTCATCGTGGCGAAGACTCAGGCGATCTCCATAGGCAGCATAGCCCTGAAGCTCATGGGAGAGAACATCCGAGTGGTCCGCGACGGTGAAATACCTCAGCGTGACCATCGACCGCACCCTCTCCATGAAGCCCCACGTCAACAAAGTAGTCGTCCAAACGCGCACCGCGTGCGCTCTCCTGCGACCTGTGCTATCGACCCGACTGCCACTCCGTGCAAAGCTCGGCGTGTACAAGGCGTACATCCGCAGCCGACTTACCTACGCTGCCCCGGCTTAGTTCGCTCTCACCTCTGAGACGAACCGCCGCCGGTTGCGTGCGCAGCAGTCGCTTACGCTCCGCACTATCGCCGACGCACCTCGCTTCGTGTGAAACAAGACAATCTCCAGGGACCTGTGCATTGAAAGCTTGGACGACTTCGTGAGACGCCTGAGCACAACCTGTTCGTGCGCGCCAATGGATCGCACGCCCGCCATCTGCGGGAGCTTGCGCCCTACCATCGGCGACCGCCGGACAGGACGGCCTTGCCGCGAGACCTCGTCTCCGTGGCAACTCTCACCGGACCTACGTGATGCCCCTCCCTGATGCTGGCTGACGGGCGCTCCCCGGAAAACCCTTCCTGAGGAGCTCGACCTCGCCAAGCGCAGGAAGGACCCATCGGACACGACCCGAGCGCTGCTGTCACGTTGGTCACCCGCGGGGACTCACCCTTGCGGGCTGGACCTCGCTAGCTGCGCTACCCACCGGCTCTGACGACCCTGACTGACCAACGAGCCCACACGGGCCCACCCCAGTGACCCGCCTGTTTTAGCAGACGGCGACGAACACCACCAAGATAGGCCTACGGCCTGGTCTGGTTACCCCGAGACCCCGTAGGATTCTATGAGAAGAACCACTGATGATGTATCGGTACAGTCAGCGGGCAGCAATAATAGGAAGACACCCCAAATAAAGAAGATCAACAAGGAAGAATCCTCCTGGCTTTTATTCTTCACCAACTCAGCACACAAATGCGCCTATACGACACAGTAAGCTGCCCACAATGTTCCCCCGACTACAGTAAATTTATTAATTTAGGTAATGTAACTTTTATTTCTTTAAATTTATAATATTTCTTTGATTCAAATTTGCATTTAGACAACTTAAACTTAATGCAAATTTGGGTCTATTGAAATTTTCCGTTGTATTTAACTGTTGTCGTCTTTAATGTTGTAAATGCTTTGTGTACCTATAATAGGCATATATATCTAATATTGTGTCTTTTTTGTTTGATGAAATGTTGTAAAAGCCACTTTGGCGAAATTTTGTTATTGATGTAACCTTATTTAGTTTCTCGAACTGCATCGATCTGTGTATTTAGATGACGATATTCGCTAAAAGGGTTTTACTACCTAGAAAATACCGCAGTATAAAACTTTTACTTTAAAAATAATGGTGTAAATAATACTTTAACTTGCCACAAATGCTGTAAAATATATAATTTCATAATTTTTAACAAAAAAGCGGCAAAACTATGTTAACCAAAACATAAAATAAAGAGAAAAGTAATACAGAGAATTTACATTTTTGGCTCTCCTGGAAAAAGTATTTTGGCTTTTACTACATTTCATTCTCGAAGGGTCGATATGTATGCTGTTGGTAAACCTAACAAATAAATGAAGAAATTAAAAAATCCTATTGCTCTGTATTTTCGAACTATGACTAAATCAAATATCTTTTAGTTAAAAGATATTTGAATTATAGTTAGATAGTTATTAATGCTTTAAAAACAATCATTTCTTATAATTTTGATAGATAGACGTAATCGAAATCTCGCAAGTGTGTATTGACTTATATTGCTGACTGTACAATGCTAATGTAACAGAAATACTCCCTTTCAGACAACAAACCGCCATTTTCCCATAGGAAGTTATTATAGACAATAAATGAAAATAATATATTAGCATATTGAATGCATTACAATGTGTATGTTGAAAACCATCAAGGTAAAGTAATTGTTTATTATGTATTATTTGTCGAGCTTATAACTCATAAATATTATAACTAATGATAATGAAATCGCTTTCGTATCCGCTTCAATAATAACGTGTAAGGATAGACTTAGAAAATCGTGCCTAGTTTCAGAATAAACCAAATCAGGCAATGTTGTTAAGCATAAAATATATTAAACTCAATCCATATTATTTTCTTTATAATCTTCAATTTCGCTTGAATGTAGTTAATATTATTTTTATAATTAAGATTTAAATTAAACTATTATATTATATTATAGTATAATAGTTTCAAAATTTTGTAATACAGTGATAAATAAACAACGCGATAAAATCCGTATATAGTAGTTTAATTTCAATGAATAACATTCGCGTAAACAGAAGACAATATTATTAAGATTTAAGTTATAGCTTATATAGTTTAATTATTATAAGGACTATGTAGGATTGTTATAAATTAAATAAAAAGATACAGTTACTGCCAAAATACTAATGAAGAACATTTTAGTTATGGAGAAGTCGACAAAGGATAATAAGAATGATTTCATAAGTATAATCAGTGCCAGCTGTGTATCTTTTGCACGTTGTTATTTCGTTCAGACCAGACACGAAAGCGATAGACCTGATAATTTATTTTATGATTTAGTACGGGTCATGGTCACGATTTTTTTATGATTAAGATCTTTTAAGTACTCTTATATCATTCTAGTATAACGCAACATAATATGCTGAATAAATATCTCACTATCATATTTGTATATGCCAAAAGCTATCAAGTACTATGCTCACATTTTGTCAGCTGTTTTTCAGGGCCTTAATAGAAAGCGCTATTGAAAATTTACTAACAGACGAACCGAACAACACTGGTCTAACTGAGAATCGAATCCGGGTCCACAAGATCGCACTCATACTTTTAAATAATAATAATACGCGCTAACCTATGCCACGGGACCAACAAGGCTACTTTTTATATAAAAAATTAAATCTATAAACAACTATGTGGACTTACCTACATGCATAATTATTTAAACGCAGAATAGAATCTAGAAAATTCTTAATCATATTAAATATTAATCCACCGATATTTTTATGTAGCTTATTTACGTCTGCAATAACAAAAGTAGGTACTATTCGCGCGTTGTTAATATAATGATTGGATTTACCATTCGAATATTAAAGTGCTACAAATGTATTCGAAAAATATACATATTAACATTCGAATCATATAGTAATCAGAACACTATTCACATTGTTCGAAAATTGGTTTGCATTTTTTTTTAAGTTAATTGTTTCGCATGTTATACTTGGCAAGTTTTTAGGGTCCCTTGAAGTCCCTTAGTATGGAACTATAATAAAATCCGTGGTGTAGAATGCATATAATGTAAATTCTAATAATAATGAGCCTTTGTACCAATAACGAACTGAAAAGCGGATGAGTTGTCTGTTTTCTAAGATGTGTCAAATCTGCCAGCCCATACCTACTGAGCTTATGGTAGAAGACTAAGTCTTTCCACATTGATAGGAGGCCCATGCCCAGCAGTGAAATAGGCTGATAAGTAAATAATGCAGCTCACCTGTTAATAAAAGTAACTCCCTCAAATAGTTTGTCTTGGTCGGGTGCTTCGAATATGTCTGTCGTCGCTAGCTGCAGGAATTCAACACCTTGTTCCCGCCATTTCTGTTGGATAAACAAGCAATCATACAGACAAAGAAATTGCATAACTTTGAGGGGTCAAGCAGTGGTGTTAGTACAACTGGACTTTTAAAAGAAAGGCGTTTTAATAGTGTTAAACACTTAAAGCACGTATTGGAATAAGTTTATTTAATAACAGTTATTTGTGTCATTGAGAAATAATATCTAAGAATGTTAGCGGCCATCGGAAGATGTTTCCCTTTTTTTAATTCATACTCATTTTCAATTTATGAATCGCTATTGTTTAAATAATATAGTATATACTAGTCAATAAGAGAGACGGTCGGCATCAGAATCAACAAAATGGCTGGGACCAACGGGTAAAAGAAAAAAGACAGACCGCGAAAACGGTGGGCAGATGATATCGTTGAAGCTGTTGATACCAACTGGATAATGTTTGCCCAGAATAGAGACAAATGGCATGGGATGGAGGAGGCTTTTACCCAAAAGGGATCCATATAGAAATTAGTGCAACTAATTAAAACATTAATTTCAATTGTAACTTTTTAAATATGGTTAAAAAAAGCTAAATATTATATTATACTGGTCAATATATAATTTAGTTATTGAAATTTCAGCAATTAAATCAATAAAAACTATTTATTTATTTTATTATTTTTACCGTTATCTTTAAACAAATGCGTGAATTTTTTTTCGTACTCTGCACTTCTTCTTCCCTATGCCAGATTGGTTCAATTATATTAGCAGTTAATATGAGACTAGTTTAAACATAAGTTATTGGTTTTTTTTGCTCTTCAGTGGTTTTGATAGGATTGAATGGTTAATCGTTGATGTTTTTCGGAGATATAATAGTTATTTTCTGACGTCAAATCCGATTAAATTACGACGACAATACATAGTCTGTTGCGTTAAAGTATAATCTTTTAATACGTCATTACGTTCCAAAAACGTGTCATCGCGAAACACATTCGTGATATGATAATACGTTCTCGCAAACGGGCGACATAATTCATGAGCATAGACAGATAATTTTCTTTTTTTATCAGGCAAGGATCACAAGATGAACTTTTGTTACTCTGATAAGAATACAAAAGAGGTTTTGTTTGATAATTGTTAGCTACCCATGCTGTAAGCATTTGACCTGAATGGCAAATAAATTATGTTTATTATTAGATAGTTAACATTGTAGCATCATGTTTATTTATCTGTTGAGGGATAGGCAGATGTGTGTCAGAGAAATGTTACGCCAGAAATATTACAGTGCACAATGAACACCCAATCTTAGTAAAACTATTTGTATAGAATAGATTACTGTATATTTTTGAAAGAGTAGAGATGTAAGGTAATAATCTTACATGAACATACCTCTGCATCATTGGAGAATATCTTTAGCTCATATGTCTCATTCATAGAGACAACACCCTTCATATTCTCTTCCTCCTTTAGCTAAAAAAAATACATGTTTTATTATAACATTTATTTACTATAAGCGGAAGCTAAATAAAATCAAGAACAAAAGATATTGGCATAATTTATATTGAAATTAGTTCAATCATACCAGTGTTGTTAGTATGCCAAACCCGATGTTAAGCGTGACTTTGTATTGAACCTCATACTCAATAGAGGTTCAACAAGGAGTATAATAAAATTTTCTTATATTGAAGAAACATAAAATATTGGATATCTGTGTGCCAAGTTTAATTAAAATTTATGTAGTAGTTTTCTCAAGCATTCTAAACAAACAGACAATAATTACAAATATTAATGATTTGGCCTCAGTATATTATGACAAGATAACCAACCCTCCATTCTAAACATTTGTTTGTTAAGTTTTCACACCTAACCAACTAGACTAATTTTGAAATTGGATAATCTTAAGCTACAGTAAAGCTCCTTTTAAATTAATGCAAAGAAATTTGTAGCTTAGAGCTAGGTAACAATGAAATATTTATCTTATATCTGTTAGGTATTGCAACCACAATAATGTAATACAAAATAATATATTTAAGGTTTACTTATATAGAAATAAAAAAATATTAAGAAAATTTACCATGAAAATTACATATCTTCTGTGAGGTACATCATGTACTCACCAATATCTTAATAGTATGTGATAATAGATATCATAGAGAACAAATAATTAGTAGAATTCTAATAGATAAGTGATGAATAAATATTGTTTAGTCTTAATGATGTCATACACCACCAATGTATAAATAACTATTTATAGAATGGCTTGATAACCAGGAATAACTGTATTTTTATTGGAGTCTCCATAGGTCATTCATATAAGTCCTAATGTTAGTATTACATGTTCCATACAAGAATTCTCTTACCAAATAACACAAACACTTTATTATATTTGCTATATTAGGTGTGTCAAGAATACTCATGTTTACTTCGCAAACACCACACTTCCACTTCCTACAACTTGATTATGATTAAGAAAACAACCTTTTTGAGCATCGATGGAGAAACGAACTACTTACCAAATAACCTACAAAATCGTACCTGTTTTGTCATAGATTGAAAAGGCAGTGCGCCCAGGATCACTGTGTCATCCATCCTGTCGTACCAGCGTCTGCTGGTGACCTTTTCCATGAGGACATTGTACAATAGAGTCGGATAGAACGTGACCCGGGCGAACATTGCGGTACCCTGTTAAGAATACAGTTATGTTAAGTTCAACGCTAGGTGCCGGCGCTTACAGTACCGCGCCGCGAAGCAGTGACGCTGCAAGGCATTACCATGGTGAAAGCTGGTTTCCGTGGTGGGGATTGAATTAATTTTTATTTCAGTATCCTCCTCCTTCTAAACAAAGTTGACACTTGACAGCTGAGACGATATACTGATGATATACTGACTGGTGACAATTTTGACAGTAGTTCAAGTGTTGCCAAAGAACTATCGACGCGTTTTATTTATAGCTGAAACTATTGATCATTTTAGATAAAAGAAAGGACAAAAGTATTTATTTTTAATTAATCGTTACATAGTTTGTATAAAAAATAGAAGTAGAACTATTGATTGAATAAGGTAAATTAAATTGGAATGTAAAATTATATATTATAAAACAAAAATGCCTGATAATATTATTGTGTAATAGATTCTATTTATCTTCATGACATTGCTAGTAACATTTTAATAGGGGCTAGAATAATAAATATTCAATTATCTGATGTATTTTCAACGGGTACGGATAATTCACATTAATATATAGACATAATTTACTATTCTAAGTAAAATGCTTTTATTGGTTTACAAAACAAGGTATTTTTTTATCTTTGTCGCTATTACGATCGTATGTGTCCAATTATAGAGTCAGCTGCAGCACATTAGGTACTTTAAAAGCTTATAGGACACAATGAGATGTTTAGGACTAAAGAAATGAAACTAATTATTTACCTCTTAAATGTCTCACAAGGTAGTTGGATATTTACTAGTGGTCGCCCAGAAATCAAAGTTCGACCGTTATTGATTTTCTTTTTCTGCACTTATTCTCCCTGTAATCTATAACTAAGCTAAATCTCGAACTCTTCCGTGCGTGCAATATGTTTAAAAAGAGTAAAAATATTTCATTTTTCCTATTCATAAATAGATACCACTTCCGTAAATGCGCCATCAAACGTGCGCTTACACGTTCGTTCATCATGCCATCCTACTGTCTATTATAGATTAATACCAAATAATACGACTCTGCCCAAATTATTTCATCTCTATAATAATACGGGAAGCAAAAACTTTGTACCCCTTTTTACGAAAATTGTGCGGACGGAGGAGTATGAAATTTGGCACAGTTAAAGTTTATATGGAGAAGCAGTGGCGAATCCTAATATTTTTATAAAATATGCATTAGAAATACAATTAATTAATGAAAAAACACTACACGCACACAACCATGCATTCGGCACGAGCAGTCGAATTACGTTCGTAGTATTTCGGCATAGATCGGCTGATGTCGCCACATATTTTGACTAAGGTGTAGAGTTGGTGAAGTTAGGCCTTGTAGAGTTCAGGCGTGTAGAGTTAGAAGCTTGGCTCTACATGAGATCTGTTAACTTTTTGACAGTGCGAGTCATATGGTCTCGTCTTAGCAACATTTTATATGAAAATGTTTTTGGTGGGATAGTTATATACAATAAAATCTTAATAACTTCAAATTTAAATTAATTATAGGTGAATTTCGACCACTTGGCGACTGCTAGTTATATTTAATTGGTGATTGAAATAAGAGTGGCCGTGAGTTTCCGCTGAGCTTTTGCCTGAACCTAGCACCTAACCTAAATGTAGCTTCAGTTACTTAGTTTACTGAGTTTACTTAAAACTTATGAATATCAAAATTGACCTTCATAAGTGTTACTTGGAGACCTAAACGATAAAAATATTTTTGGCTTTGACTTAACTTTGACTTTAAAATCTATACATGCATGGCATCTATGCATGGCAGAGGTATTTTCTAACATATTATATTAGGAAAATACCTGGTTCTTTGGAAGGCTTACTCGGAGACAGAGGTCCAACGTGAACGTGGAACACCTACAGTGGCACTAGCCGCAGCAGGTGTAGGACTATTGCTACGTATGAATTTTAATATATATGGGCTATAGGTATGGGTGTTTCATGGACAGGTATAGTGGTAACTATGGATGAAAACCGGCGTTTGCCCTTAATACTCTAATAGCATCAATGAGAAGGGCTGATGGTAACTCGCCCACTCACTAGATGGGCCCCCTGAATAGCCATCATAGGCATACAAGCCTTAAAGACAGCATAAGCCAACACCGGTCTGAACGGCTAGGGGTGGCAAGCGGTGCGGCGCCGGTTTCACCATCACGGGTCTCGTGACAACGGAGACCTGGAGCGGGTTTCTACGTCGTTATGCCCTTGAAAATGACACTTCCACCCCCAAAGCATATAGCTCTAGCGGCCTCTCTCTGACCGGCCGACCAAGGCAAGCCTGATTTGAGAGACCTACAGGCGCCCTCAAAGTTCCACCCCAGCCAACCAGTAACTGTAAGCCAGGGATGAGGTCCTAACCGACTCTCTGAGGCATACAGGACCGCAGTGTCGCCACTCACAGTCAGCTCTCCACAAGCTGCCCTGCGGTTTGTGCGCTTTTGTTTAACCTGGTAATACATTTTTTGTTTATATCACAAGGCAAAGGTGGTATTTTAAAAGCTAGTGTACTCTGCCCTCCGATATCGCGTTAGTCTTATGATGAGATAACGACTGTCCCAGAGGGGTATATTATTATACTCTTTATTCAAATGATTTCAATATATTTTTCATTTTTAAATATAAATAATTATTAATAATTAATAATTATGTATATAAAAGATACATTTGAAAATATAAAATATATTGTACCCCACCGGCATCGGGAACAGGGTCCAAGCTGCCGGTGGTTAGGATTCCAGAGGTAGGAACCTCCTCACAATGCGTGCCGTATCTAATAGGACTGCCTTCTGCATCAAAACCTGGATCCAAGCACCCATCGCGAGCCTCTTTAGATGGTGATCGAGGCTCTTGGCTATTAGACTATTGACAGATATGACTATAGGCACAATGATTGCCGAATCTACATCCCACATGTCGACAACCTCGCGAGCTAAATCGAGATATTTGTTTATCTTTTTCAGCTTTCGCGAGATTGCCGTCATACGGAATGGTGACAATCAATGTGCGGCGCTCTGATCGATCAATCACCACAATGTCAGGTTTGTTGGCCACAACGTGACATGACCATTTTCGAGAACTGATTCAGCTATATATCTGTAGTATGGCACTTCAACATCTACAAGTTTGTATTTCAGAGCAAGTAGCTGGTGAATAATCCTGGCTACTTGGTTATGTCTGTGCAAGTACTCGCCGTTAGCAAGACGAGAACAACCGGAAACTATATGCCTGAGGGACTTACCAGGTAGGTGGCACGCCCGACAAATGTCAACCGTACCATCCCTCAAGATATATCTCCGGTAGTTATTCGTCTTAATGACTCCGTCCGCAAAAGCAAAGACAAAACCTTCGGTTTCCCCAAAGAGGTCACCGAAACGTAGCCAGTTCACGGAGGCTAACAGGTCTACATCAGCTCCATATAGAGCCTTGTAGAACCTACAGTGAAGCTCCTTGCTCTGCCATCCCTGCGATCGTTAGTACTAAGTACTACAGGCTTGCGCCAGTTCTCTATAGCCAAACTGAGCGGGGTGAGTCCGATGTCCACAGCAACTATATCCCGATGCATACCCACGTCTGCCTGGAGAAAGTATTCTTTGAGGTTGCATACCTCGCGGTTATGAAGGGCCTTGGCATTCAGAAAGCGTCGGCCTCCACCTTTCCGCGGGATATGAAGTCTCATAACAGACGAATGTGGGTGATGCATATGGTAAGCCGTCAAGAGTGTACGGACCCGCCGGTCCAGGGCATCCAGTTCAGTCTGAGTCCACTTAAGTACGCCAATTATTATAATAATAATAATTATTATTATATATTGTCGTAGAGAACAGAAGGGGTAAAATGATAGGACACCTAATTCGACATGATAATTTTAGCACAAATATAATGGAAGGGAAGATAGAAGCAAGAATGAAGAGGGGAAGACCAAGAAGAAGGTACACGATCAATTGAAAGAAGTTGTGAACGTTGAAACTTATAAGGAACTAAAAGTGATGGCATTGGAAAGAGAAAGATGGAGATTGCTACACCGACAAGTGCCAAGCACTTAAGTTTTGGATGGATGGATGGATTGTCGCTAACTTCTCTGACTAGACAGTTAAAATTAAAATGTAGTGGTGTATTTTTTAGTTTTAAAATTAAAATTAAAATGTAGTGGTGTATTTTAGTAGTTGTTGAGTGTGTTAACTTGTAAACTCTTTCAAAACACACATAGTACCAAAGTTAATAGATCACCATCATGATATAAGCGCCATGAAATAATCATATTAGTTACACATACATAATTACCTGCTGGACTGGCTGTGTTGTCGGCACGAGCATAAATGATCTAAAGGTTGTAATTAATTATCAATCTAATCGACAATCTTTAGATTTGAGATATAAATTTGGTTGGTATGAAAACAAATCTTTAATCACGAGTATAAAAGTTGTGGTTCAGATTTATCTTAATTTGGACCTTTAGCAAATCTCGTGACTCCCTTTTTGGGATATTAGCAATACGCAGTATACTACTGGCTTAAAAACAAGGGTGTCGCAACCTTACATTCACAGTAGCAGTCAAGTCGAAAAAAAAGGCCCTTCAGGGTCTCAGTCACGAACATGTGGTCTTACATGGAGACAGTCGTGGAGAGAACTTGACGAACTCTTTTTAAGGATGGCTTCGCTTATCACAGCTTCCTGGATGTATGCAAGAGTTCGCACAGGGCGTTACACGGTGTACTATGTATGGAGTCATTTTTTTTACATAACATATATAATTATTAATTTAAATTTATTTTTTAAAGGTAGGCAATTGTGAGTTTTAGTCTTACATTTTAAATGTCTAATCCATCTGTTTTTCTAACACAGGGCTTATGTCTGAAAATTGGCTTCTATATGTAACTGTGCGCCTTTGGTACTTATTAAAAAAACATCCTTTGTTTAAGGTAGGTCAAGACTGCTTCTATGTTGCTAAGTATATAATTATATGTTATCTGTTGACATATTTACGTGAACTACCCTGCGTCGTTAGTTCTACCCTACCGACGGCCATGCTTGCGAGCACTCATTACCATAATTAGGTAAGTATATGATAAAAGTATTACAGCTAAAACGTTTATATAACTATTATGTAGCCTTTACAGCTGTTATATACTCGTACATATACTATAGTCTCTCAGCTCTTTAGTCTGCGGTAGTACCTATATTTGACTGCAGTAGCCCCGAAGTCTCGGGTTTAATTCCCGCCTCGAGCGAAGTGTTATAGAATCTCGGTAAGCGGCGATAGGCTTACCTCTATCACGTTTTACCTAAGTTAATAACTTGCGAAATGTGGGTGTAACGCAACTCTATTTACCTCTTTAGGGATATTTATTTATTTATTTTGGGAAAACAAACAGATACTTACATACAGATTTTAATTAAATGATTTACAAAAAAGATGGTGGTAAGAAGGTATGTAACTCATTACGTTATCCACATGTTAGGAAAGTATTTGTTTCGAACTCTATTGCATGCGAGCAGAAATAAATGAAAATATATGTACCTACCGTATTTGGCTTAATACGGTAGGTATATATTATTATATGACTAATCGAAATTACAAAAAAACAATGTCAGTAAAAGAATAATAAAATAATAATCGTAGGAAATAAAAATACTGAACTAAAAAAAAATCAAGTTAATCACATAAGTATTACATTTAATTAAATACAAAGCTAACATCAGAAATCTAAATAATTAAAAACTACATAGCAAATAAGGTATAATTATTTAAGTGTGAGACTAAGTATGTATGCTCCAGTTAAAGCAAATGCGTAGGTTAAGTTTGCTAACAATCATGCGGGGAAGGCGCGGGGCGAGACTGGTGAAGTATTAGCAAGCGATCAAACCGTTACATAATACTTCACCAGATTTAGATGGTTCCTAAGTCACTTTACGTCACTAACAACACGATACCTACATATATATTATACTGCACGAAAGATATTCTTCTTCTTCTTGTTCTCGTGTGATAGTGGCCAACCTGTTGTCAAGAGTTATTCAAGCCGCCCGTAGGCCTCTGACATCGCTTAACGACTGTTGTCAATTTGACAACAACCGGAACCGACTTTTTACTTGCCCTCAGACGCTCAGATGAAATACCACTAAACGGTCACCCACTATAGACTGACCCAACGTCGCTTAACCTCGCTAATCGTTTACCGATCAGTGAGTGCAACTGGCTATCAGCGCCTCAACGGAAGATATAAGGCTGCACGGATGACGTCGTGGTTTAAGTGCTCGCCTCGGCGCTGCCACTGCGTCGGGTTCGAATCCCACACGGGACAAAATTTGTGTGATCTACAAATAGTTGTTCCGAGTCTGGGTGTTCATTGTATCCGTTGTTTGAATATTTGTAAAGTCTCCCGCGACACAGAACTTATTTCTAGTGTAAGGAATGCCTTTTTTTAAAGAAAAGGTACTATTGTGTTTGCTCATAAAGGGCCAATTCCCGTAATAATAATAAAAAAATACGAGACTGCGGATCTAGTCAGTCCCATAAATATCACAAATGGTATTCTTTTAAATTAAAATAAACGCCAATGGTGAACATAAATTGCATTACAATTCACATTTAACGTTTATTAGACCTGATCGGCACTCTATTTCGAACATATATTTTTACGAGACTTTTTATGTTGTTTGACCATTCAAAGCAGGTACCGCGTAATGCGTAATTGTCCGAATATTATTTGAAAGCAAATGTGCGTATATCTATATCTATACTAATATTATAAACAAACAACAATACAGACCGTATTGTTTGTAATGAATAAACATAAAACCTTCAGGATCGATTTTAAAATTATTTCACCATTAGAAACATGGGCCGCAAGCAAGGTGCAAGAGGCAAGAAATATATAGAAAATTTCATTTTATTCAATTAAATACCCTTGCAATTTGAATTTGACATAACATTTATCTACATAACTTACATGTATAATTCTATATTTTATATCAGTTATATATTCTAAGTAGTTATATAGAGAGGTTTAGAAGCGCATCTGCATCTACACATTGGTGCCAATTCTGTTGTCACAAAATTACCTTAGCTTAGCTAAAAATCTCTAAAATTTAGTTTAGCCCTGTCAAACGACGTTTCGTATTCTAAAATCGCTAAAAGTGTGTTATAATGTGTAGATGCAGATACACTTTCCTGAAAATAATCCTGGCGGCGCCCATGATTAGATAGCTACTTTATCCAGACGTAAAATAGGCTACCTATATAAAATCACGCCAAAGGCCACGGGAGCATAAACATGGGTGAAACTTCGGGCGAGAGCAGCTAGTAGATTATATAATGTACTAGCTGACCCGGCAAACGTTGTTTTGCCATAAAAATGTTTTGACCAAAAGATTAAAAAAAAAAAAAAAGAAACAAGATTTTGACCGATTCTCAGACCTACTCAATATGCTCACAAAATTTAATGAGAATCGGTCAAGCCGTTTCGGAGGAGTACGGGAACGAACATTGTGACACGAGAATTTTATATATAAGATTTAGATTGTACCTGTAGGTATATACTTAATGTGACGTATTCAAATTACGCCGAAATTTACTATTATAACGGCTAATCCACATTAACAACAAAATTTTCAAATAGTATAATTATAATACGTGCCTCGTATAATTAACAGTTCTTGACCCTTTCTGTAACATGATATTGTGACTAATTTTAATTATGTGTTACAATTTATTCATATACCAATGGTAACTCTTTCGACCCCAATTAGATACAACATTTTTTATTAGTACCTTGTAATTTATGAATCGCTTTCATGGACGGAAAAATTAACTCTAGGTTATTTAAATGTATCAAAATTATTTAAAACCCGTGACCGAGCTTCCAGTATCTAGTTATTGTCCGAATTGGTAATTTTTAACTCCTTTGCCATCTAATATTTCACTATGTGGGGTTAATTTTTTCTACATATATCTACAATTTATTAATTTGCTGGCCACGCCGGGTTCCTTTCAAAAGTTGAAAGAGATATCATCGGGTTGATGTATAGCCGCCATTTGTAAACGCAGCAGGGTGCCAGCCGAGAAACTACATTCTGAATTCAAATTAAATTAAAACGCGGTAAAAACAACGTGTTTCCGTTCGGCGTGTTCGCTATTCAAATTCGAGATAGATTCGATCTGCGCTAATTTGTCTATGACTTGTACAGTTTTGGGAACGAAAGGGTCTCGCGGAGGCCAAGTTCGTGTATCGTGTTGAACATAGGCTTTTTTTTTGAGGATAGACTGGCTATTTAGGTTGTTATTGACCAATTACTGAAACCTTTCTTAAGTGTGCAGCTAATATTGTTTGTGTTGACATTGTGTCGTGAAATGGGTGAAAAATGGACCTACGACCTGATCACACGTCCATTGCCTTATAAGGTAAGGTAAATACTCATTTTACCATAAACATTTTTAAGGTATTTAATATGGCATAGACATAGACGCTGCTTATTTAATTAAGTACATTCAGCTCATAAAATATCTGTTTTGATATTTAGGTATTTACGAAGATGCATTTACCAGTTCCTGAAGATTCAATTTTCTTAAGTTCCATTGTGGACTTAAATTATTGAATGTAAGATTAAAAAGACACACAGATTAAAATATAAAAATAATGAATAGGTATTAAAATAATATTCTTATTTACATATATTTAGTAGCTCCGTTTTTTAATGTTTTGTTTAATTACCCACTTGATACAAATTTTATTATCTATCTGCTTGTACAAGATCTTCATTAGGTAGGTATACGTAACTTAATGCGTGTGAATATCTAGTTATGAATCTAGAATGTATAAATACAAAGCTAACACCGGTTTTTACTGCAGGTTCATATTTTTGATAGCTATCTCATAAAAGTAAATTCAGCTACGTATCACATAAAATCGAAATAGCAACATTTAATGGGTAAGTAGGAATTATATTCAAAAGTCGCATTTATAATGTAGCTACCTTCTAACGCTCACATTTTTGCATACGTAATAAAAACGCAAGGTGTAGGCGATTAATTCCTACCTTGTACAAAATAATATAAACGCACGAATACACATAGATAAAGTTACTTAATAGGGAAAGAATACAAATAGGCTAATTTGCTACTTACATAGCTTTGTTGACTTTCAAAGAAATGTTGGAAGGTTAACCGATTAAAATAATCAGTTGATAATTAAATTTAGGCAGTTAATGTTAGACATTTGTCTGTTGAACAAAAGGTATAATACCGATGCGTTTCTCTGAGCGTGAAAATAGTTTTGTTATGTAGATTACGCAGCTAGAACATTAATAAAACGCAACGTTCTGTCGCGATAAAATACCATTAAATGTTGTTTTCAATTACGCATTTTAAATAGTAGATATCTTTGCCATTTGCGTATAAAACCGGCCGTTAACTAATTACTTACACGCTAGAAGTTTTATTTCTAACCGTGTGGTATTATACTGAAATAGCCGTCTGCAAAAAGGTTGTACGAACGTCAACAAACGGCGGTATCTAATTACGTCGCGATATGATATAATTTACCTAAATATATTTTAACTATCGCCGAGTGACCCGAGCGGCCACAATCCCGCCGCGGAGCGCATTAAGCCGCGATACCCCGCCTCATCTGTCATCATTAATGCCACGGTATCCTAATAAGTTTGCTACAATAAATAAAATAAGAAATATCAAAGAGTTGCGCCCCGTTTAATGGTTGTAATTGTGGCCAAATGAAATATGGCCGCAGACGATACGGACTCTCTGTCGTGGGTGTCTACCCGCCTTAATATCGACGTTTACACGCTATAAATATTTTAAATGATTATCTTAATGCGGCATTTGAAGTCGTCATTTACATAAGCGCCGATGGAATGAGGTTGAGAGGAGCCCGGTGCAGTTAAAACATTCGCACCCCGTTCGCGAAATAGCCGCCAAAGTAAACGCGCTTTCATCACATACGTCTCATAAATAGTGGCGCAGTGCAACTCGCGTCGGGGCCGAACTAAATCTGACCGTATTATGCGCGTCCTGTCGAACATCAGACGCTTATTTGTGTCCGAAAAGCGCTCGAAAGACTTAAAGCCTTCCCGGTTGATGTATGGCGGCGACACGTGAATGCCGACCTTTATATTCAAATCGGCGGTATTCAAATGCGCTCGTTGTCTATGCGACTGTTGACAATTCGCGGGCACTTCGAAAAAGGAACGCGGGAAACGTCATATCACTGGCGATGTCGAGGTTTCGAAACTCGAATTTTGCTTTTTGGCGCGTCGATACGCATCTGGCTTCTGGGTAGCGTTCAGGAGTCATGTTCGGGCGTTTGCTTTTATTTCACTTCGATTGTGTCCAGAGGAGATATAGTTTGAGATCTGTAGATATTTTGACGTACGCCGCTGATAAAGTTAGTGTTTCGCGGCGGCCGTTGAGTTAACGAGCGTCTGAGTAATGAGCGATGCTATTGTGATTTGAACAATGGCTACGATCGCTATTGTTTATATAATTGAAAATGATATTCGATAGCGGTGCTGGTGTGCGTCTGTGTTTAGACGCGGCACCTGCGTACTATAAATTGTCAGATAAATGTATTTTCTACTTTCATTTGTGGTATTTTTACGCCGGTATCAGATAGGAGAAATATTTTTACGGTGTGTTGTGGTTATAATTAGGTGGGAGGGCGGCTTATTTGCAAATTTCTTGTTCCGAAAGTTGATGCAAATGTAGGTGGTAGTTGGTAGACGCGCGGACGTCGGATCTGCATACAATGAGATGGTGCATCGCTCCAGTTCACTCGTAATTTACTGCTGATCCCGCCGCTTAGATGTCTCCCTAAGATAGCACCGCGCCTAATTTAAAATATACTAAAATAAAATTTATCGAAGGGCTTTCTAGTGCTTGGTGTTTACTGAATTATTATTTAAATATTGGACTTCTTTGTTTGTTCTGATGACGTAAGCGTAAACGATTTGACTACCACCGCGTGTGATATTCCGTTTACATTCTAGGGTCAGTACAATTTTTATTAGATCTTTTTGTCAGGCAATTCTTAACAACAACAGGAATAAAGCAACCGTTTTTGGTGTACGATAATACATTACGTGGTTAATAGACTTCTGCACCAGTATTCGGCGATATCCCTACATACATTATCCTATGAATTACCTATTTCGCATTTACATAAAGTTTTGAGTAAATAGTGCCGTTATGCAATAGTGGCAATCGCTTTGCATTGCGATATAATGGACAAACAATTAAAATTTATACTATGTTTCTTAAGAACCATATTTGGTCAACATTACAATCATTACAATAGCGCATTGCTTTTGCTTTGTAAATATGACTGTATTCTTCAGGATGGCGAAAAGTTACCTGCTCCAGTGAATATTGTGCTGACCTGTATTCATTTAAAACATCGTAATTATGTACAATTTTAGAAATATAATAATAATAATAATGATTTATTTTCTCTTCCACAAAGGTAACTTAAAACTATCATTAAAATACTTAAATAAAAAAGAAATAATATAAAATATGTTGTCAGCATTAAAACAAGATTAAATATTTTTATATTTGCCAACAAAGGTCAGATGCCATTGTATTTCTGAGTTAAAGGTCTGAATCTTAATTGTATAATTAAAAACTTAATTTTACAAGGTTCTAATTGATATTGTTAATGGCAATAATAAAAATACGATTTTTCGAGTAACTCGGTAGCTCGTAACGAACTAATGACATTTAATCCAAGTTGCTGCACCTGCTATATTTAAAACTTCAAGACATTTAATTAAACTGCCAATAATTGACACTGTGAGATATAAACATTATCGCGTCGATAATTAACGTCGATATTCCAACATTTTATTTAGAAACAGCGTAAATAATAACACTGGGCGTGTGTTGTATAATTTTTAAATAAACAAAGAAAGTTTTTTGTCAGCTGTTCGTTCCCAATTATCTGTGGTCGAAACGCCTACCGTTGACAAATTGATGCGCATTTCAAAACGCGACCGCGCCCTTTTTAAATTTAAAAAATGGCTGACTTTAAGGCGATCTATTTCTTGTTTTAAGGGCGCTGTTGAACAGTTTATAACAAACCGTGCAGTTTATAGCACAATTAACGACATATTCAAAATGTTTGACATAACTTCGTGCTTTGTTTGCCCTTTATATGACAAATTGTTTTAAAATAACAAGGTGAACCTATTCCAACGTTTATTAAAAAAGTTAACGTAGTCGTATTGGAAGATAGAGCACATAACTACCTAAATCGGACAGGATGCCGTCAAGAGCTACGTGAGCGCTTATATGACTTACGTAGTAATCGATATATAATATGGAATTATTAGTTATATCAATTATTTTAGATAATCATGTCTTTATAACCAATCGAAATTTATAATGCAGTATATTTATTAATAGAATGGACGCCTAACAATAATTAAAAATATAAATTAGGCATATTAACAAGCCCACACCGCGGCCATACTCCAATATCCAAAGATACGTATAACTTAATTTACACAACGTATGATAAATTTAATTTTCGAACACACCTCTACTCTCTGGTTCTGTCCACGTTTGACAGATGACTTTACATCGGCGCACATACGCCGTTAATTTACATTGTGCGTAATTTAACGTTGCGCTCGCGCAGCTTGCGAGCGTTGCACCTGCGATCCTCAGCCGCCATTATTCTTCTTAATTGGTTAGTTGTCTTATAAAAATAATATTGTAACAGACTATTAATGTCTCATTACTGTAGTACAGAAGGTATTAATAAAATCTATGCGTCTGATATCGAATTGTATGGATTGTAGATTCGTGTGAAAAATTATTGTTTGCTCCTTGAATTGGCATGAAGGTATCTTGTCAATGCGTAATACATGTTCGAGATATGGCGAATGAATGCTATAGGGAGCTGGCATGTGTTTTGTTTATTACACGTTCCAGCGAGAGAAATGTTTTGGATCTTTGTAAAGGGATTGTTTGCATAGTAGTTTAATAGAATCTTTAGATCTGGATGCGAGCTAGTCTTGAATTGCATACATATTTACAACTGAGGTACTTCAGAATGGACTTAAAAGGGATTTTGCAAAGTCAGCAAGCAAATAAAAAAACAACGATAGGTGTACTCCCATGAGTATACCTATCTTTGGCTTTTTTATTTAACGGTAATCACTTTTCATATATAGTAAAACTAAAAAGTTGTCTCCGATTTCAATAACAGTAATCATACGACGTGTCAAGTGATAACTCATGTCCAATAGCTGGCTAATGATTGTCTTTTCAAAATTTATTTAGCCAATAGCAGTAGTTGATTTGCGTTTGACCGTCTGTTAACTAAATTAAAGTTACTCTGCCCTTTTAAAAATCAGGTACTCATTATTGTTTCTATCCGAAGTAAATAGGTATAAGTTTCAATAAACAAGGTATAACTGCTTTTATTCGAAGAGAGTTTTATTTACAAGCAAGTCATACCTATAATTTGAATAGCATTTAATTTCTTAGGTAAGTAATAATTCAAATTTATTGTAGAATACTTATTATTTATTAGGTACGGATTTTTATAACAGTCGATCAGCCTGTTATTATAACAAAGAAGCAATGTTAGCTGAAATAATAGCGTCAACTTAGACCACATTTAAAACAATTTTATATTTTATATAGTAATATATAGTAGTACCTAAGTCATGATTATTATGGACAACTTGCACCACGAATGAAGTCGTATGAAAAGGTACTATGCACATATGGATACATAATTGAGATGTAAAATAACATTGTACTACAATTAAAAAGCGATAACTTGTGAACAAGCGTAAATAAATATACTTACTATGTTATACTATGCGTGTGCTAACTAATATGTTCTTGAAGTAGAATAATTAATAAATGTAATATACTTTATAAAACTGTGTAGTGTTTGAATATCTATTGCCTTTGTTTTGATTTTAAATAACTACCTGACGTAAAAAACGAGACAAATGACTGAAGAGTTTGCAGCTGTAGTTTTAAATCAAAGCGCTCATTTCAATAGATACTAAGTTACTCCATTCACCTTTTCGGTACATTAGTAACGATATCTTAGAACGTCAGTTCACTGTCTGAGCCCCAAAAATACATGCAAATTGATTTAATTTATCTACATCCATTAAAAAACGTTAGATGTCCAAACAAAACTCTAGAGGATTCAATTCAAATGCTGCTATTGTTGTCTGCCAAAGATTCCTTTGCTTTATTTCGTTTTTTTTTTCATTTGATAAACGATTCGTTCGGTAATTCGTTTAGCGGACAACGATTAATTATGTTTTAAATCGGCGAGTCTATTATCGATTTTGACGGCGTGTCACTAGGGATGTTGTTTGTCAAAATCATTCGGATAATTCCCACGAGTTGATGTCACAATATTTATTGTTGGTTCATTGATTTGACTGAAGTGTTTCTTGGTGGGTCGGTAGCGTAATTACGGGACCTTTAATTATCTTTTGTTACGAGAGGTATTCTTCGAAGATTTTTCTTTTGAAAATACCTAAGCAGACATGTGTGTTCTCAATTAATTAAAGAAATTTCTTGATTGATAATTAAATAAACTCCTTAATCGTTTATTTGTTTTTATATGACTTATCTATTTATAATGTGCTGAATTTAGTTGCTTATTAGTGTTTGATCGTGGCAGTTGGTAGGTATGTATAATATGACCTATTCTGTTATATAAAAATAAATCTATTTTTATATATTGCGATTTTATTGTCAAGATATCGCAAATTAATTAAGTATTTTTTTTGCATATATAATATTTCTCAGTATAAAACACGATAATTTATTATCGCCTAAAAACATGAGTATATGTAATATAAAAAAACCCTTTTTGTCTATCGTATGATTAATGAACTCATGACAAATCAACAAATAATTATTGTATTTAAAAAATTGCAACACAGAACCCATCATTCAATACTACGCGTCCTTTACCTGCATTTTTTAAACTTTAGCTACCGGCGATTTGACGTATTCTTTGAAAACTAATTGACAGTTGAGCGTGGTACTTTGACAGTTTGACTAATGTTGCTCTATAGTCGATGCTCAAGTTTGACAGGTGAATTAAGACGTGGAATGGGAGTGTCGACATCGCTGTTATTAACGGGAATAGCTGCGGTGACGCAAAATGGATCGTGGTTGACTAAATTATTGGTTGGTTGAGTGGTATTTTAGGTGGCACGTCGGGGCTAACAATAGGATGTCACCTTTTTCGTGTGTTTCTTATTAATATTCTTATCCGTTAGCTTAGTGGATTGATTACTGGCCGTTGAAAGAAATCCGTAGTTTGAATACTGCATGTAACTTTAGGATTTAGAGTAAAATTTCTATGTCTGACAATTCTTACTGTTCGCCGAGGCGTGTGGTTTACTAATCCATATACCTGGATCGTGATCAGATTATGGATAATTTTACTACCAAAATCACTGATTGAAACTTAAAGAATTTATACCGTAACCATGGTAATGATAGAAGCAACAGCTTAGTAGTAGACTGTCGAACTGCTGCGTAGAGATCTCTAGTTTGGTCCAAGGCGCGCATTTCTGACTTTTCGAGGTTATGTGCGTATTAAATAGTTACTTATTGTTCACTTTAACGGTGAAGGATACACAACGTGAGGAAATCTGCATATCTGAGAGATCTTCATAATGGCTCGAAGATATGACTGTGAAGTCTGCCAACCCGAACTGAGTAGGTATAGTGAACTAAGGCCTAACCCATCTCATTGAGAAGAAGACTGTACCTAGCAGTGGGACATTTGAATACAGGGCTGAAATTACATATTTTATCATACTATAAATACTGCCAAAGAGACAAGAGTTAAGTTGAGCATTTTTATTTTCCTATTAAGCACGACACCTCGCTCTCTTTCCATGTTGAGATTCTTGTCTTAGTAGTACTGATATTATTATTGAGTTTTTTATTAGTACTACCACGGTGTAAGACGTATCTATCAAATGTCGTATTTCCATATTATCTGTTTATATCATCAGATGTTAAATGTAAGTATGTATATATTGGATTGGTCATCTCGCATACTTTTATGTGCAGTATGCGGGTACAATTATTAGCAGCCGTTGTCAAAAATATATTGCATTCATTAACTAGCAGCCCCTATAGTAAATTCCGTCATACTACTAAATTGTATCATATTCGACAAAGACTTTTAATATTATTTGGTTGGCTCCATAAATGAAAAGTTGTTGGATAAAAACTGTTTTCATTGCAAACCTGTTGTTTTAATTTTATATCTGTAATTTAAAATGAAATTGATACCACTGATTGACATTGATAACCAAAAGAAACTAATTTAGCACGAATTTTACACATTTTTTGGTGCGATCAATTCCCGAAAAAATTCTTTTTCTGTATTGTTTAACATGACAAAATATTGTCTAAAAGCATTCTATATTGGAATAATTTAATAAAATGAGTTAAATGGGGAATTTTTAAATTTAATAATAGTAGTTAGTATCGTGTACTTTAATATAAGAATTTGATAAGTATGAGGAAAAATTAGACACGAAATATTGAGTCACACGTACAAGTCGGGCGAGTCATATCCACATGAAGTCAAGTCCAAAACGAACAAACAATTCAGGGTTATGATGAGAGATACATTCCCAAGAATTGAGACGTACCATCGACAAAGAGGTATGCCGAGTGTTTTGAAATCTGGCAACATTATTTTACCTTTCAAATTGTGGCAGTTAACCCTTGTTATGCTGTACATAAGTTATAAAATCGAGTGCATTCAAATTGTTTGAACGCAAATGAGATTTGGCTATTGGTCGTCGATCGGTTTGTTCGATTAGACAGTAGATGGTTTATCAGCGTGAGTGTTCCGAGGTTGGAATGTCAACCGGTGTTTTGTCGTGTGGTTGTTTATGTATCAAATGTGGTATTGGTTAGATTAGGTTGATTCTCTGAGTGAATAGTTATGATGTTTATGAGGATGGCTTAGAAAAAGTTTATATCATTTATATAGTTATTGATCTTATTATAAAAACATTTTGGTCCTCGTAAAATGAGTATAAAATTGTACATTATATTGTATTATTTTTATGTTCGTGTATAGTATTATAAAGCTACAAAAATGTTCTACCGTCATGCTTATTATCGGTTTTATGTACAAGACTTATAAGTTGATTACTATAACATTATATTACCATCTTTACTACATTATTAATTTATTGCCTATTATTTAATGATGATTTAAATTAACCAAATTAAATCATTTCTGAATGCGTTCGTTAACATTAAACGTTAACCCAAGCTTGTATCAATACATAACTAAAAACTTCATTTTAATTGGCTCAACCATTGTAGAGACTAACACACGTGCAAACTGTCAAAAATCTGTACATGATTTTATGAATATATAATCATTTAGTATTTAATTTATCAATATACGCGAGAGATAAAGCCTACTTCGGTGAAAAACGAAAAGTTTGCGTGAGTTTGTTCGAATTTAGTTAGACTTAAGAAAATATTGCTGCAATATTTAATATTCGAATACATTATTCGAATATTAAATATTATTATGGTTTATGTAATATCAAACTAATAAATTTACAACCGCTGTAAAGGCAATATGTTAGTGTGTGGTGCATTTACATACCTTAAACACATCGTAATTATTTTAAGTTTAACCTATAGTTTAAAGTCTAAATACAAAATATCGGCAACAGCTGCCTCAAAGTGAGTTGTAAGACCTACTGATGAGAAAACTTAACTGCAAGCAACACAATTTTTAACCCAATGCTTAATTACGATCATTTTTTATACTTTACCAGCACACACACCTTGGAGAAATCATTTGGTACTAAAGACGGGTAATATACAAAAAGTCTAAGTCTATTAAGCTGAGTTATTGCCCACCTTAGTCTTACTTACGTCCAATCTCTTCTCGGCGTGGTTCTCGGTCGCTGACGTGCAAAGGGCCTTTGTTAAGGGCTTATTAATCGTCAGCGGGCCAACCCTGCGACGGGGCGGGGCCGCGGGCGCGGCAATCGCGTGCAATTTGCATCGCCCGGCCACCGCAACTTGACCGCACGCAAGCGCCTGCTAATAACGCGTTAATAGTACGTTAACACATGCAATCGCATCGCAAGGGTTGATTAATTAGTTTCTATAATGGACTGAGCTAGCTCCAAGCTGCATTTCTGTAGAATAATAGTTATAATAATGCTGAATTATCATGCGTTAATTCGCGCTCAAATTCCGCAGTATTAATGTCGGTATCTATTCTGTCACAAGAAGAATCGCATATGTCAATAATTACATTCTTATCTTTAATTTAAATTAACTTTTATATCAAGCGCTTAGTGGTTGGTAGACTTATTAGTCGGGTCACTAATAAAGACGTAGTACTTCACGTACTCTTGCGCTTAAAAGTATTGACCGTTTCTTTTAGCAGTAAGTTGATGCTTAATCATCTTATACAGTAGATATGATGAAATAGTCGCGTATGTACTTAGTTGCTAAGCTAGCATCTAGTCACTCTATTTGTATATGATGCGATCAGAGCCGTTGCTTTAGTATAATTATGTAACAAGTTTAAGCATATCTATACTAATATTATAAAGCTGAAGAGTTTGTTTGCTTGTTTGTTTGGTTGAACGCGCTAATCTCAGGAACTACTGGTCCGAATTGAAAAATTCTTTTAATGTTGGATAGCTCATTTATCAAGGAAGGCTATAACCTATATAACATCACGCTACGACCCAAGGGGGCAGCGCAGTAATCATAAACGCGGGTGAAACCGCGGGCACAACTAGTCTATACTAATATTATAAAGCTGACGAGTTTGTTTGTTTGTTTGATCGCGCTAATCTCAGAAACTACTGGTTAGAATTGAAAAATTCTTTTAGTGTTGGATAGCCTATTTATCGAGGAAGTCTGTAGGCTATATAACATAACGCTACGACCCATGGGGGCGGCGCAGTAATCCTAAACGCGGGTGAAACCGCGTGCACAGCTAGTTCAATTATATGTGGCGATCAATATTATACACAGCAAGAAGCAGAGATATGTATGTACGCAAAGTAAAGTCTTAAACATATCCCAATTGTGGTGATATGCTACTGGTAAATTAGTTTAACAAAATCTTCTCCAAAAACATTTGAAGCTTATTTGTACGAATGATAATACTGCACATCAGCATGTCTGATGATTGGGTTATGTTACATGATATTATTCCAACTTTTAATGACAATTTCAAATCTCTGACTGAAATTTCTGTATCAGGTCTAGTTAACAAAATATGACACATGGCTCTTTTTATAATAAAACAAAAAAGATTTAAAGATTATCTTATTATCTTTCATTTAGTTCTTAAGTTGAAAAAATCTTTCTTTTATTTGACTTCCTTGCTGAAGCTGAAGATAGAGAGCTGAGCTTATTATTATTATTTATATATTCTCCGCAAATGAAATAGAAATGATTCGGATTATTCACACAAACACGTCTTGACGATGCCATATCAAATTATATTTAGTAAAATTTAGTGGAAGCTCTCTAAACTCGTAAACAAGAGCTGTTACAAAAAAAAGAGGGTATAATATGTAGAAACAGCGACGTCGAATTAGTAAACATCACGTGATTAAAATCATTCATCAGACAAAAGTTGCAATTTTGTTGTGCAGGTGTGTTTTTAATTATCTTTGCACGTAAGTTCTATTCATATCTTTTGCGCTACTTGTCAGTTTAGATTGTCAACATATAGTCAGTTATTAAGGTTTAAATAGTTTGGACATCAAATGTTTGACGTCAATAACTTCTTCTTCTACGTCGTTTCACTTTTGACCGAGTGGTCGTGGTCATCTTTAAGTTTGTGTAGCATGCTTGACAATCCGTCGCCACTCTTCACGCACCTTTGCCTTTCTGGTGCACTCATACAAGGGACTATTGTTTAATGCTGCCTTAATTTGGTCGGTCCAGCGCATAGGCGATCTACCACGTGCTCGTTTGCCCTCGACGTTTCCTTGTACCACAAGACGCTCTATGGAGACATCTCCACGTCTTGATACGTGCGTACGTCAATAACTATGAATGTATTATTGATTTTAGTACTTATCTAGTGTAAAGTATGATTGATGTGGTCTACACGTATAAAATATCAGATTTTGCCGTTGGCATTGCTCGCGTAAACGTAGGTAATGTCAATTTTCTTTCCTTCGGGATCAATACTTTTTCTGGATGAAAGGTACCCCATGTCCTTTTCTGTAAATTTCATGATGATGGTTCGAGTAGTTAGGTACGGCGTGAAAGCGTAAGGAACAAACTCACATTCGCATTTACAATATTAGGATTTTATGATTTGTTCTGAAGCTATATGTTTGTGATAAGTTTGCTATAGAATTATGTTAAAAAAACGCGTCCTTAAATGTGCCGTAAGTTCCAAATTTTATATATTGATAATTTCTAAAAACGAATGAATTAAGTTCTTAATTAGAGAGCTGCATTATAATTTCCCAAGCTGCACTGTAAATTAAAACGAAAGGTGAACTATCTTTTATGTGACCTTCTTTAACAACTTAGCACATTGCCAGTTACCTGTAAATAAACCATTTCCCTCTGTTTAACGTTCACGTCAAAACTGCAAGGGCTAAACTAACCAGTATGTCTAGGACTAAATTAACCAGCTCCATGGCTAAATATAATAAATAGCTAGTGGTCTACTCGGCACATTTACGAATATTATTACATCTAGCACACCTCGATAACTGTGTGTTAGTTCTTAATGTAACGGCCTCAATGACGTAATTAATTCGATATTTCGACACATACGTTTCAGCTGTTGGCAGAGACGCCATGTTTGTTGACTGAGCGCTCGAAATTATCCAGATTTCGCGCGCGAATCTCCCGGCCACCATCTTTGTTTATGATCTGACAAAAACACATTTTACCGTCTCACAAATGATAGTTTTATGTAATTTTAAACTGTATCACGTTGAATTAGAGACTGTTAAGGTGTAACGTTATGTATTTTTCGATGGTTATTTAGTTTGAAGTGATGGTTTGTTTACTTCAGTGGCGTAAAGCGTTCGGATGCGTTCGCAGACGATGCACGCTTTTGTTCTGTTTGTTTTGGTATTAAATTTAGGATTACCGCAGTTATTGTTATATTAATGTGTTTATCCATCGAAAGTGTTGAGGTGGAAATATAGATTGATCGGTCGACCACTTTATCTGATGTATTCGACACACGAATTTTAAAAAACCATTAGTACCGTTGCGGCCATAATTCACGCAGATTCTGACAGCTTTATCGAACTTTTTAGAAGCTATTAAATTTTTTTCGCTTCAAAAGTTATCGGCGATCTGTTCTGTAACTTTTTCCGGCATATTTTGCTTACACAATGCCGTGTGGGTGTATTAGCTTGAACAGAATAAGTTGGTTTCTTAAAGACATTTTTAAAATGGTTTTGGAGCTACCTGCGTCTAAAGAAGCTGTAATTTATTGATTCTCCGTACCGTCTGACAAACTATGTGATTATTAAAAGTATTTTGAGGAGCTTAAACTATTCATCGGTGAGTTTTTTCGTTCCACCATTCAAGTTTGGACGGACTTGATGATATATGTGCCTACCTTTAAGTTATGCACTCTTCAATTAAAAGAGGTGGGTTAGTAGTGTTTATGGTTTCTGCCAGTAGCCTACAATTATGTTGAATTTAACCCGTTTTTGCATAAAAAGCCTAAGATTATTCGCTCCAGGCGATATTCGTCGATGTAAGGCAGGGAGTATATAAATTGTGTTATTATTTTATGTAAGTATACACAGTAAGCGCCTGACATTTTTAAGAGTATATGTACTCGTCACGAAGCGAATGTTAGCTTACAATATAATATCTTAATTTAAGAATATTATTTATTATATAAATGCTCATGTAGCAACTGTGTTTTATCCTTTTTAAACCCGGAGGTGGAGCGAGCAAATTTGGGGTCCTTGGTCACAGTAGATGTTTTACTATTTCTGTACCACATGTCACCAAATCTGGAGACGGACATAGACGACATTAAAAATACGATCACAGTTGCGGGTGCCAGCTGGATTTAGTAAAAACCATCCAACCGCAGATATTCAATACTACTACTATACCTACTAGTTATATAAGGTCATAAAAAATCCTGAGAAGTAAAATCTTAACTAGAGACGTATTCTGAGCGACTGTGTTCAAGACAGATGGCTGTTGCCTTAGACGTGATTTACTAAGATCTTGGTCAAGCATTCTTATTCGACTAAAATGAAATCATCCAGGAAGTTCACAATGTTATGCTCCTTAATTACCTCTGTCTTCTGATAACTAATACCTTGGTTTTCGACCAGGATCGTTGAGGAAACTACATATGTGCGGTCTGCAGGATCAAAGTGATTTTTGTATTTTGCGCTGGCAGCACAATAACTTATTTTGTTAAGGTTTGGCAACGTTATGGAAAGTCTCTTACAAACGTTAACAGATAACTGCTCACCATCAGTTGGAATTGTCATTTTGGTAGTAAAATAAAGAACGTCTCTTAATTCCTTAAATGTTGAGTGAAATTGGCATTTAAGTTTAAGTGTGCCGCTGTACATTCTTCGATTTTATAAAAGCAATTTATTAGGTTATATTATGTATATTCCAGGATCAATAACATGTTTAGTTACTGATCCTTGAACTTATAGACGTCAGTGTTCATAAAAGAGAGCTGGTCAACGTGTAAACGCTCTTTTTAGAATGTACAATATCAAGATCTACCTACTTATGCAAGCCGCTTGTTTTATCAGCCCCGTGTGTCTTAGACTGTCGTCGTAATGATCAGCCTCATCTTTGATTCGGTAATCAGGGTGGACAATATCGTTGGGCCTTTCTGTCAATAAGTTCTTAGCCGCACTACGGAAGGTAGTACGCATATCCTGTTACATATAACATAGTCCTTCAAACCTTTAAACATAGATAGCATGGGTTCTATTACAAACCTTATCATAAGCAGCATAAGCATGAATCAAAATATGTGTAGGCTGTATGAAATTTTCCGCTCGGTTTACGTCTGGTGGAATAATTGCTTGGTGTATTGTTTTTACCCGACTACGGTGAAGCCAAAAGGAAGGGTAATGATTTTGGCAGTCTGGGTATGTATGTTTGTATGTCACACCGTAGCACCTAAACTACTGAACCGATTTTAATGAATGAGGTGTCAATAGATTCGTAATGATGACCCGGGTGACATAGGCTATATAAATATTAAATTCGTTCTTTTTAGACCCCTTTTTTACGTAGTCGGGTTATAGTTTTTAAACTTTATTCTTGTTTAGTAACAGCTTTAAAGTCTCTCATTTGATCTCCGGGTAAAACAGTGTTTTAATTTCAGGCGTGTCAGTGGCACAAAACGGACTTTGGCAATATGCACGGTAGACGGTATTCGGCTCACTACTTAAGTATTACGTGTGATGTAAAACATAGCTACATTTACTTATTATAAGACGCGCTTCCATGGTGGTAGAGTGTGTAGCATCGACAACAGCATCCTTAGCATGATAGCCGGCTAGACTGTGTATACATCAATCGTTGTTAAGCAGTCTTCAATGGAATTGCGCAGCCATGATTGTCAATGATGTATCTGTGTTTGCTTGTTTGTATTATGTTATATTGTGTTACTAAGACTAGGTTAAGTAAATTGAATGGATTAATAGTCTAAAATAAATAAATTATTATTATTATTTGCATCATTGCTTACACTTTCGAAATTGTAAGCCGTGATGTAGGTATGTTTAATCAAACTGACACTCGTCTAACCATGTGCATCAGAACGGGAGATCAAAACACACATATCGGATAGTGACCTTTACATCATTCTGACCGCGAGTTATCGTATGAGATTTTATTTTTTATTGTGTTTTTTTATATAAAAAGGGGCAAAGAAAACGTGGCATTAATCCGTCGGCATGAAAGGAGGCCGGGCGGCCCCCCGTGGGGGTACGGCAGGTGCGTGCGCAGCGTAGGCGAGCGGGAAAAATGTTTCGACAAGCGCGAACCGTGGTTTATTTTTTTTTAACATTTTGTATTTAGATATCTACCATAATAATATAGGTACATGTATAATATATTTGTCATATTGGTTGGTTTCTAAATTCAGATATTTTCATGATTTTTTTATAGAACATTGCTTCGTAAATTTTATTTTCAATTGTAAATATATTTCAAGCAACAATTTTTAATCAAGTTAAATTAAAAAAATATTCTACTAGATTAGCTTTCCACTAAAAGTTACATTTTATAATTAATATAAATAAATATTACACGGATCTCTAAAACTGACGTAAAAAAATAAAAGGCAGGTATCGCCCGCAGCGCCCCTCGCGGCGTGCAGGCGGAACCAATCGTTCGGCCACGGTGCCCTCGGTGTCGCTATTATTTCATGTCTTCGAGCCCACTAGTGGACAGGATTTTGGGATTATTGTTCACACACAGATTATGTGTATCTTCAATTATTTTTGAGGATACATCAAAAGTTTTAGGAATTTTGGAGGTGTACATACACACAAAGAAAGTTATGGTCTTGGTAAAATCAATTATGAATTACTAGCTTAATCCTCGACGCGCTTTTTTTGGATTTTTGTCCTTTGCTTAAAGTGTACGTAGAATGACGAGTATCGGAACACAAACAAAAAGACAATTATTTTATAGACAGATGAAGATTCCTCATTAGTTCATTACTCAAAAACCGTAATCAAAACGCACTTGTCGATTGTATTCGTATGGCTTATTTTTATAGTTACACGTAAACAAGGCCGACATAATGTTCAAAAATTTACGCGTCGGGTAGAGTGTTACTGGGTTTTCTGTTACGAAATCTTCAGTAGCAACACTGAGTCTGGGAATGCGTCCAGTAGACGGAAAAGGTTCGCCCATTTCGCATGGAGCCTTCAATAGCTAGCGAAATATGGGTGATATACCCTGTTTCCCTATTCCTATATCCGATAAGAGAATAAGAACTTATGAAGGTGAAAGACTTGCAACATTAGGCGTATTATTAAACAGCCTTAACATGTCCTGGGGTGTCGTGGCGCAGAGGTACTGTATACGACTGATGTACCTGGTGTGCTGGTCTCGGGGTCGAATCTCCAGTTGATAAAAATTATTGGGTTTTTGTTAAGACATTCTTATTAGCAGCCCGGAGTTAGTGTCGCCCACCTCAATGCCTTGGCCGGCACGTAAAGCTGTTGATCCTTCGCCTCTCTTCTCGGTTTTGTCGGATAGTCGTTTTGATCGGTACATCCGAGTAATCAACAGAGAGAGAGCACTTGTGTTTGCGCACATACTTATGTATACATATACACATACTTCTACTCAGAAGGATGTTGTTAAGATTAGTCGCAGTGACCGACATTCGATCTGAACGACCTTATTATTACAAAATCTTTTTACAGGGTCGCATCTTATAGATGCTATCCTCAGTAAAAGTCATCGATTTGCCAGCGCATGGAGTTTTTTAGCATAGCTCTGCGCTTTAAGTTGGACTAGCTAATATACTTAACGCAGGATCAAAGTTCCAATAAAGAAAAACAATACCACTAAAAGGCTTCGATCGCACAATAGCATAAGCGCTAATGGCCATTGTCAGGTTTGGTTTATATCCTGGGTAAGATAGTTTGTTATCAGGCAAGCCTAGTTAATAGCGAGCTTATTGTCTATAGCCCCTATAGCTATATATATATATATATATATATATTCTACATCCTTATCTCAATCCTGACTAATATTAACAATTCGAATGTGACATTTTGTTACTTTCTTATGATTTCACGCCTTAACTACTCGACCGATCAGCATGAAATTTCGTATACACGTCAGGGATAGAGAAAAGGATATAGGGAATCTTTTATCTAGAAAAAGTGAAGATGCGGGCAAAAGCTAGTGAATTTTATAAAGTATGTTTGCATTTTTAATTGTAATTAATAAAATCAAACTCTGCAAGACCGATTTTAGAAATTCTCTCACCATTAGAAAGCTACTTTACCCAAAAGTAATATAGGCTATATAAAATCATGGCAGGAGCCACATGAACGGAGCAGTTATTGTTAACGTGGGTAAAACCGCAAGGGTCAGCCAGTTATCTAGAAGGATTATTTCTACACTCTATGTTAACAAGATCACTTGCAAAACAGTTAAAGCGCAGTTTTTTGAATGATTAATTATTATCTCTTTCTAGGGGTGTCAAATATTAGACGGTTGTGATCTTTTTATATAATTAGGTAACCATCGTTAGCAAAGGAATAGTAGGTAAACGAAAACTAACGAATATAGTTCATACAGTCAGTGTCAATTTACCAAGGGTACGGGTTAGTGGAGGGCTTAGTCCTAACGATGGTGCCATTGGGCGGCTTTAGGCATCTCAGCCCATAAGGAGTCGGCGCCAGTGTAACTCTTTCACGTACGTTGTTTTGTTATCTACAGCGCTACTTATTAGTTCAAATTTTAAACACGAGCGCAGATACAAAGTTTTCTGGGCACTAGATTTTAGACGTCCATTACTATGAATGTGACATCACAATTCTATAGTGTATCATTAAATAGCTGCCATTCTTGTTCCTTTCATTTTCTATGGATCGGTAACCTAGTATTAAGTTGTGGTAACCGTTTATAATTTGGCGGGCTGTAAGTTTGTATGCCACTTTTGTAACATAAAAAATGTTACAAATTTAAATTTATCTCCTCCGGATTTGTCTATTGCATGGCGTGATGAAAATCCACCAATACCTCAGACATAGATATCCTAACCACGATTATGAATGCGTATGTGAGATTGTTTGTCACGCTGTTAAGGTTAAGGCACATTAGTGACATTTCGCCGAACCGAACACCGTGACCGTGACAAAGTCGGGTGTCTGTACCCATAGTGTGGACGAGATTTGTTACGCGTACAAATGTTACGATCATATATCCGTTTCATACTCCCATACAAAATATTTAAATCAAAAAGTACGCCTTAACATTGTACGTACTGCCAGCCACAAATGTGGACGGTGTTTTGGTTTTGTTAAGGTCAAATGACACGGGTCACGGTCCGATCCATCCAAAGTCGGTCTTTTTCAAAGGACAGGTACTGATTCGGTGTGCGAGAGACGTCCACACTGCCATTTTTGTCACGCGTACAAGCCTGCATGTCATCGCGCTGGTAGCTACACGGGATTGATGGATCGGGCAAATGCATATCGTGACAAGAAAACACCCGCTCCTCCGTCCCCCGCACCACTCCGAGAAATATTTGCAACAACGTTTTTGAAGGTCTACCTTCAAAAACGTTGTTGCAAATATTTAAATTAAAAATACTTAAATTATTACTTATCGACACAACTATCTATAGTTGTGTCGATAAGTAATAATTTAAGTATTTATACGTAGTATTGAAACGATTCGTTCGTTCGAAATATGCTGTGGAATCAAGATTTTTTTTGAAATTTATCGAAGTTTATCGCAATAAGGAAATACTGTGGGATCCTAAGCATAAACAATACTTTAGAAAAATCCTATAAAATGATGCTTGGGCCGTCTATACTATCCGTTACAAGTCCGCGACGAAATGTCACTAATGTGGACCCACCTTTACGCTTTAACAATTCGACTGATCATGATAAAATGCCGCATAACCATAATCAAGATTACAGAAAAAGATATATGGTTTTATCTCAAAAATAGCGAACAATTGCACCCGGTAGGAGGCGCTTCAATCGGGTTCTAGGATATTTTTTCGGTCGGGCAAGACACAGTGTTGAGTTCACGAGGTACTTATTCAAATCTACAATTACATTAACTATCTTGGCGGCACAGGGGTACAGTCCGGGCACATAGACCTAAAGTAAAACAGTGACTTTCTAGTTTGCGACTGCACTGCAAGAGGTCTCGGGTTTCCAGATCAAGCAAAGTGTTATTAGGTTTGTCTGTCTAGATATTTATGGTAGCAGCACGAAGTCTGAAATAGGCTCGCCGCTAGCAGGTACGTAGGCGAACACATTCCAGTCAGTCCTTGAGTTCGGATACTAACATCTTTCCAAACATTCATACCTACTTAATCTCACGCTTTTATACCCAAAACGGCAGAGCGGTATGTCTCACGTAATACCGGGCGCATTTTCAGTCTCTATTCTGCTACAAAGCATTTCCAAACAGAAAATCTGGTAACAGTTGGCCCAAACTGAACATCGAACCTGATGATCACCTGTGAGCATAAACGTGGGAGAGCCACACTTCGGCACAAATGGGCTGGCTCGAAATAGCGCTGGTGTTGTGTTTCGTTGAGTGAGTGAAGGTACCGGATGCTCAACCCCATCCCCTTCTGGAAGGGAGGGAGGCAAATTTAGAAGGCCGCCAACGCACTTGCGACTCCAGTGTAGCAGGTGTCATCGCTTACCATCAGACAAACCGTCCGATCGTTTGCCTCCTACAAAATAAAAAAATAAAAACGCTCACTTAATCCACAAGAGAAACGAGAAACAGTCTGTGTATGTTCTAACGTGTTACATCTCAATTTATAATTCAAGATCCACACATCGGTTTTACTTTCATTCCCACCACGCATTAGATTTATATTATTTGTTACCACAACAGAATTCATTTTCACTCTTATTCATTTTATATAAAACGTTAATTTATTATAAAATATTCGCATTTCCCCATATAATATGATACTTTATGTGGCGTACAAGGTTTTTTTGTACTGGCAACACAAATAAAACTACATACAAGAACGCTATAAATGTGACTCACACGCAGCGGGTGCGCCTAATCGATGCCGCGGCGGTAGTGATGTGCTACTCACGGTATCGATAGAATCAACTATTATCACTATAACAATTATAAATTAATGATTTTAATATGATATCTTTAATTATATTGTCTTATGTTTATGCGAATGTTATACATTGAAATCAAACCACTTTATACGGCTTTAATCATGGTTTTTATATAAAAAACTACTTTTAGATAATTTGAATTCTATCATACTACTACTTTTAAACAATTAAATTATTATCTATTCAGATTTACACTTTGTCCAACATTTCGGTTGCTTTTTAGCTGTTATGGCTCCTCGATACTCCCTGCTTAAATATTTACTAACGCAATTAAGACCCGTTGTCTAATATTGTATAAAAATGTTAATTGTAACTTTTATTTGTTCAATTTTACTTCGATATCCACATATTTATTGTGATTGTAATAAATATTCAATAATGATGATTTGAAGCATTTTCCTGGTTGCTAAATATCACACAGTATACGAAATATTGGTACTTAAATGCAAAATGATTATGATGAAAGATTTAGTGTCTTGGTTTGAACTTTTGGCTTACAATCGACAGTTGTATAAATGTACAAATCACACCACAGTACCAGTGCCACAGCCATAGTGTTTACTGAACGGTTTGACACCGTCTAGTAAACACTATCATAAAATTAAAAATTATCGATACTCCAACCTATATTGATAATTCCATCATTAGCGGTACCTCTCGTATCGAACGCAAGAGAGATGATACACAATTTCTATGTTTTGTTTACGTCGTTCGAAGATACGCCCGAGATACAGCCCTATACACCTTGTAATGTTGCCAGCGAATAAATAATCACCCGGTGTTGTCAACAGGTGAATTTCTAAACGAGACGCTTTTAAAGCTGATAAAGTATGTAGGATGGTACTTACGGCTTGTAAAACAATTTCATAAAAATAAATGAGGTAGGGCAAACTTAAAACTTGGCGCCGTCCGTCTGACACAAGATTGCAGTAAAATAATCTTGTGTTGTGTACTAAACTTTGCAGAGTTTAGTTAAGCACCGCTGTGTTGTCAATAAAAGGAGCAGTTGTTTTGGCTACGTACTAACTCTTTTTATCAGGGTCAAGTGTAACGTTTGATGTTACAAGAATAGGTTATATATATGTAGATTTCAGCAAACACTATTTCACTTAACTTACTACATACGAGTACATACATAGACATGTGTATGTATATAAGTGGTGCAGCAGAGGTGTATTATGCATTTATTCTAGTTTCTCACTTATTAAGTTACTTGTTTAAATGTAATATCTTCGCAAAAGAACTTGGCTTGTGTTGTTTTCTGTCTTGTCGTCTTCTTGTAGGTTCTGCCTTCTATTATCCATTTTTGTAAAGTATCTAACATACTATTTATGGTCCGGTTTATAGTAACTATGTACTTCTATTGATAGCATAACGCCTACTTATCTTCTGCAAATTGGATGTACTTTGTAACCTTGGGTACTTTTTGATCACTTGATATTTGATACTCATTGACATGTCCGATCATACTTTATTATCTATTCCATATTTGCTTCTGATCATTTCTTCGACTACGACCTCATAATCAGACCAGTAGGTATATCAATTGATTTCAAAATTTGTTTATCTATATATATATTTTAACATAACAAATATTTTTGGTCGACATAGTCATAATGTGACTAAGCTCCGCAAATAAAGAGAAAAAAAACAATTATTTCTTAGCCAGTTTCCATCTGACCTACTACCATTAAAAACATAGGCATCAATCGCCATCTTATAATGTCCGCCATAACATAATTAGCTGTCAGTGTAGAGCGGGAAACGTTCGCGGTACTTTCATGTAATTGCAGCACTTTCTCTTCAAGTGTGGTCTAGACCAGAGCCAGTCCATCTAGGATATTATCGACGTTACGTCACCATGCATCATTATGCACGATTATAGAGAAATTGCGGCTCGTCATGACACGTGGATATGCAGTTATAATACTGTCATGGACTGAATAACGTTAATGACGTTTATAAAATAAATAAATAGATTTGCTGCAGAGCTTCATGCTAGAGAAAATATTTGTGTTATTTGTTCCAAAATGAATTTAAATGAACCATTCTAATCAATAATGTACCCAATGTGGATTAAGATGTGGATATATACAACGCGGTACTTTAAAATATGATTGTATGTATGTATGGACCCAATAAATAAGGTGATTCCTAAATAATTAAATTTACAGATTTCTTATTAAAAAGCTTTCAACATAAGATAATTATGGATGTGTTTCTTAGAATATCTAGATATTTTGTAAAATTTATTTAAGATGACATATATTTGCTCTGCCTTCTTATTCTAAATAATGTAAAGGTAACTCTGAACCTAATTAATCAAACATAATAATAAGTCGTAATCAAAATACACCGACGAATTTATCGAGAACAACAAAATCAAAATCGATATTTATGTGGACTCTATATTAGTCTTCCATTACCGTCGTATTATAAACACAACTATTTGTTACTCAGACATATAAAGCAATGTATATTGACCAAAGTGAAGTTTACGTGTGTAAGGTTATTGACCGAAACCTTGACCGTTCTTAGTGAAAGTTGCATTGATGCTAAACGAGATATAGAATCGCAATAAAATCGATTCAAACCCTAGACTTTCATAGTTTGAGAGGGAAATCGGAGTATCGAGTGTCGATTACTAATTAAATGTGTAGAACCGCAATAATTTTGACTCGACCGACCGTTAGAAAAACAGCTGGTGTATCTAGTTACCTATCTAAAATAGATTTAAAGATTCTTTATTGTCTTAATAATCGAGATGTTGGTTTAGAAATTATTGAAAAAAGAGGAAGATCACTGATATCGATTGTTAATAGATAGCGGTATTCGATGTTGTTTTTAGAGTGGGTACAGCAAAATCTTTCATCAAACAGGATGCCTCAAATGTTAATGTTCCTTTGAATAAATTCGTCTTGTGGATTGTGTGGTTAGTAGTCTGGAGAAGTGTACTGACCAACAGGTGAAGTATATATATTTTTTTATAACATGACAATTAGCACTAAGGAAGTAAATCAAGTTTTATTTTTTGTAGTCTTGTTTTTTATTGCCAGTTAATTGGTGACGATACAAATGAACCGGCACTCCCAGAAAGTATCACTTTCATATAGGAAACCGGTGTAAGATAAATAATATTGATACTCCCTTTCGATTGTTGCGTAAAAGTTTCTGAGGCTCACATAACTTCCTTTCTTTTCGTCTTATCTGTAATTCCTTTACAGTGAGATTGGTAAAGCGCGATACTCCTGATATTGCAGACGGTATCAATAATATTAAAATTTGTCTTAGGTATTGGTATTGTAAATGGGTATTTAGATGTAAGTATACAACTTTAAAATGTGGTTGTATAAATGTACTCCATAAAGAAGGTAAATCCTAAACAATGTAATTGTTTCAGAGATTCTTATTAAAATCTGGAGCGGTTGGCAGGTGACCCAAGACCGGTCTGTGTGGAAAACCTTGGGGTAGGCTGCAATAGGGCTATGTAGCCATCAACGACCGAAAACCGAAAGACGTCTTTCAGCTGAGATGATGATGATGATTGGCATCGATATTTATGAATTGCTAGCTGTTATCTGCAACATAGGTCTCCTTGTGCCGTAGTATATGCCCTAGGTCCAGGTCAGATCTATATCATCATGATCATTGGCCACAACATCTGTTGTAGATGTTTGTTGCAGCGCCTGTGGGTTTACAGGTTGCCACATCGTCGTTGATGGCTATGTAATCATATTGCAGCACGGCATTTCTTGCCGCAGCGAACACCTAAAAAGCATGAGTCTGTAGGAGGTGGTAAAGCACAAAGAAGTCTTTACTGCCTAGGTTCATCCAGCCAGTCTTAGTCATACCAAATTATAGAAATATCGGTTTAGTAATATAGAGTTGAAAACGAATCAGAAACCTATTTTATTTCGTATTTGTTATACTGATGGTAGTAAGTATAGATGATTATTTGATTGTAACAGCATACATGGATTAACAGGTTTTTTCCGGCAAGGTATGCGTTAAGTATGGTTTTAGTCGCTCTAATTCTCCAACATTTGATAATTTCAGTCGAAACCGTATTTGGTAACATGAAAATAAAAACATTGCTATAGTTTCATTTTTTTTTATATTTGCTACTTGTAGGTACTTAAAATTAAAAATAATCAACAACAATTACACAATAGTCAACAACGACGCCAACAACAGCAAACAACATCAACAATAATTGTATGCACTCAATAAATATCACAACAATAAGTCAACACTAATGGAATTACATCTCCACCAGATCTACGGAATTTGTATATTTACAACTGGCAACCCCCGCTTATAAAAATAAGCTTTAATTACCCTTACCCCAATTTTTTGTTACTTTTTAGTGCTTGCCTCCCTTGTGGTGGTATACGTGTTTGTAGACGGGAACGTGGACGGGATAGGGCTTGGGGATGGGAACCTCAACTTTCTTCTCGACTTCGACGGGGTAGGGCTTTTCTACTTCATAGGGGACGGGCTTCTCCACGGTGTATGGGACGGGTTTCTCCACCACATGAGGTACGACCTGGAAAAATAAAATAGAAAATGTTTAGGAAATTATTTTACATATTGGTGATCGGAGGCCTTGAAAAGACCCGCATATTGGCAATTTCTTTGTGATATTTTAAATGAGTTAGAAGACTGTCATAACGCATCTAAACTTATACAGCTTAATTCCTCTAATTTATAGAAGGAGGTTTACTATACAAAGAGCAGCAATGAAACAGTTTACAATAAAGCATATATTATTGCAGCTCTATGAAACAGACGGCACTTTTCAAGAAATTAATGGAGAACTCTCAGACTTATAATTTTTCTCATGGTATTTGCATTTACTTTTAAAGCATGCAATAATTTACTTATACGGTATGCACATAATCGAAGAATCAGAAAAGCATCCCGTGGTTTTAAACACGATATGACAAGCCAACGGTCTCTCAATTAGTCTATCGCTGTTTTCATTTAGTTAGATTGAGGTTAAATAAATTCCGAATATTATGCTTGGGGATATAAACCCCTTTAATTATAGTTCACACAACCCGGAATTACCATATTTGAATTAAGAGAATACGATCACAACTGTTATTATCAATGATGTCTTTTTTTTCAAGTGCACGCTCGAATGCGCTCGCGCACTCACTTTCTGTCATGGCCGACTGAATTACGTAACAAATTGGTGCAACGACATTCATACTAAGTATTATGTCATGTTATGAGATAATTGCAAAAAACGCATCGACAACACCGGTGATATAATATCTTTTGTGTTTTACTATTTTCTTTCGTGATGTTAAGTAATTGTATATTTTCTCTTAGCTGTTAGCTTTGTGGTTTGATAGGAATCTGTTGGCGGTGAAGAGAATGTCTTTGCAGTCTATTTAATTATATGTGTTCGGTATGTGCTGTGTGAAAGACAGGATTGATTTTGTTGTTTTTGTGAAAGTAGTTTAGGTGATAAAAATAATAACTAGGTTTCTCTTCTTGAATGTTATACATATATTATTGCAGGAAGAATTATTTTTATAGTTTGTTTCTCATTGACTTTTTTAATCCTGTTACAAATCTCGACACAGATAGTACAATATATAATTAACTGCTTTCAATATCAACTCTTTGATTACATACAGTTCTATCAAGATACAGTATTTTTTTGGTAATATTTGTTTAAGTACTTTATCTGAATAGTCGAAATACGGACTACGTTTTAAGTTAGTGAAGTTGCGTGCGCATGTATCATAAATACCAGTATCTACTTTTTGCGATCAATATTCTGATCGATATACTGCACTAACACGAGAAGAACTCAGACATGCCACTGAAGAAGCCGGTTGCGTAACAAAATGAAATAACATTTGAAGTCATTAACCTGAGGTATCGTCAATATATTATACAATCTGTCTTTCTAACGGGTTGATTAGGTAATAATTAAGTTAATAATAACATGTACCGGGTTTTGTGATGATTTTTTGCTACATTTATAAGAGATCACTAAACGAATCAAAAAGGGATGACAGGCATTTTCCGTCAAACTTAGCGTCTGATAATTGTACTCAAGATTTTTTTTTTATGGGTTGGGAGGCAAACTATTCGACGGATCGCCTGATGATAAGCGATTACCGCCGCCCATGGACACCCGCAACACTAGAGGAGTTACAAATGCGTTGCTGGCTTACTCATTATAATTCAAGAAATATATGGCTGAGAAATAAAACAGGTTATACAAGAATGAAGTTAGTGTCTTCTTGGAGGTTTCTTAAAAAAGGAATATTAGAGTTTATTTCCGATTTCTGTCATCCATGATATTCGGCAAAGACGAAATGTCAAAAAGACAGGTACTGAACCTGGCGCTAATAGTCAAAGCAGAGTATTCTGCAGGGTTAAAGAGTATGTTTGTAAGACTGATGCTTTCGACTTACCTTATAAACTGGCACATGGATCGGCTGCTCCACGGTGACGTGGACGGGGTAAGGCTGGGGTATGGGCACCTTCACGTACTGAGGCACGGACACCGCCACGGGATGAGGTACTGGCACGCCGATCTTCTTCACCACGGTCACGTGGTACGGCTTTGTGTGCTCCGTGTGCGAGTGTCCTTCTGGCTCCCATTCGTCGGAGGGACGGCCGCTGGCGAACGCGGCGAGGAGGAGGATGGCTGCTGTTCTCTGGAAGGTATAGTAGAGACATGAGAAGAACGTTAACATTAATTATCGTGTCTATGGCTCCTGATGATATACGGCTACCATAGCTTGTGCTTGCAAAACGAGGGTTGAGTATTATCACATTAAAAAGTGATTGATGCTGGTGCAAGTGTCATAGCATAGATCACTCGTCTCCTTGTTGGCAGAATAGATTAATCAAAAAAAAGGTTATTTGGTAGGTAGTGTCGAGATTCTTTCGGAGAATCAGGTACGACTTTTCTGCTTGCTTCAGATTGAGTGAAACGAACTTAAACGGAGCCTTGACCGGCATCATAATTGTCAATATGGAGTTTAAGGACTAGATATATCCTGCGGGTTGGACAGGCTTAATCCATATAGTAAAACTGTAAAGGGCTTGAAAATCTTTAACAGTATTATTAGTCACGTGTAAAGAGAGATGCTACGGAAATTGTTATCTTTATTTCATGTAAATGTAGTGACTAGATGTCGACAATCAGAAAACCGAAACGCAGTAAATTTTGTAATAAGATTTTTATCTGTTTAGAAATGAGATAACATTTGTAATTTAATGTCAGCTAATTGCGATATTAAGAAAGTTACGGCACTTATTACGTAGATCGGCGGTAATCATTAGGGAGATTGTACAATAAAAACTGAAAATATATATTTTGCTATGTTATCCGTCATATTAATTTCTACGGTAAACTGTCTGTTGTAATATTGGCTCATAGAAGTTGAGTTCAAAATAGTTTCTTTGAAAATCGAACACCTACGCACATATTTATAAGTAGGCCTCGAAATATTTGATAATAACTGGCGAGCGGCTTTAAAAAATCTTATTAACGTCACAGCAAGAAGCCTGTAAGAAATGTAGTGCACTCGTACGATCTTTTCTAAATTATGTTAATTAAAAATATGAGTAGCAGCTTGGGTAATATTAAAAAAAAATTACATAAAATCCTGGTGCTTGTAAATCTCTAAACTCTTACGTAATAGGATATAAACTTATTTCCACCCAGTCATCCAGATTATGGCCACTGAGCATGATCTGACACAAAAACTAATGGTGCTACTTATCTGGGAACCAAAGCCGTGATCTCACGAATGACAGTTGCGTAAGCCAACATTTACGTCACTGGACCATAGAAACAGTAAAATAATTCACTACACCGTTAATAACAAAGTTTTAACATATATCGAGTCTTATATCACACGCCATCACCGATATTATGTTGAAATTATGAATTCATTAACATCCGGAGCGTGAGATAGTAATTAACATAAAATACAAACATTAATAATACTTTTGATTAAAGCAACCATGTTTAAGTCCACTCCATAGACGCACTCATTTTTAGAGGCAAAGGAAACTTCATTTTGCCAAAAGGTCCGCCAAAATTTTCCATAAACAATTATAAATTTGTATCTGTCACTTTTAAATGAGATAATAAATAAAGAAACTTACAAAAGCGATCATGTTGGATAGTTTAGATGCAGTTGTCGACTTCTAGGTATTGACTGGTGCAATTCGTGATCCCCACAAGCATTTTATACTTGGTGAAATGACCAACGCGCCTTTCCATTCAGTGATAGGGTCTTCGCACTACTTGCTTATCCAACTTCACATCTACTATTACATAATTGTTTTATTTAAAGTACATTGCTGTTTTATTCTGCAAGTTATAAGTGGATGTAGTTGTTAACGAGTAATGTATCACATATTTATAAATTGAGTAGCATTGTATGTTATGAAATGGTACACTTCGATTGTACTATTTGGGTTTACCCGGAGAAGTTGATACCAAATTTTTGTTTTATTTTCATCTTATATGTTGTGTATTTTTTTTTGGTAATTTATTATAGTCAGTTGAAAGTATGACAGTTACATTGAAAGGCTTAGAGGTTGACATAAATTAGGTCTCCATTTTAATGTTTTTTAATGAGACGTCATCATATGAAGGTTTAATTAATTTTAAATACTGGGCGAATAATGAGGACTGGGTCATAAAGTGTGGTTTATGGTCGATATTTTCTTAAAAACAATTTCATAGATGGGATTCGTTTATGGGCTTTAAATTAGTATTTACTGTCGCGGAAGTCATTTCTGTATCAAGAAAATTAGATTTATAGCTGCACAGCTGGCGCAATGGTTGGTCAGCATGTATTGCCACTGAATGTGGTGGATTCATATCTGGAGCAAAAGAGTACTAACCATCTACACCTCCAAGTACCTTTGAAGGCTTAGTGCGACAGTATTGGTTGAAAGATATTGTCAGTCAGAATTGCAACCTATCTTTTCTTCCATCGAATCGAGCCATCGTTCCATCTGATGAAGATGAGCATGATGCGTGGCAGAATACACTTGCAGTGACGCTACTGTGTGCGCACTTAAACATAGCATAATAATGAAATATTTATTTATACAACCGGTCATGAAAACTACAGTTACTTACTACGTGTAGGTAACCAATACTATAGAAAATATTATTTATAGGTCCTCCCTGTCCTACATCATATAAAAGTTCTTAAGATATTACTTACCCTTTAATGTCATTATAGTAGCGGGGTAGTGGGTGTAAAGAAAGGCCATCTCTTCATGCCAGTTTTGGTTAAAGCAAGTAGAATAATTTTTGTTTATACTGAGTCTGTGTTCAATATTCAATGATCCTCTTGTTAAATTTTTAGAAGATCATCCATAACGTAACGTGTAGTGCGATGAAGGCATTGTTAAAAAAATCAAAGGTACACATATCTTTATCCGCAGTGAACAACCTTATAGTTTATGTTTAGATCTCGTCTGACTCCGAATTTCTATTGATTAGGTTAGTTCTAGCATCTCCACTGACTGCGGCACCACCAGATTTTCATTTCCAACATCCCGCTGATTCTACTGGTGTGGATGAGAATTTTCCTTGCTTTATTACAATCGTGTTTATCTTTATTTCTGAACCACTGGAGCAATGGTAATATTATGTAACGTAGCATAAATTGCAAGTTTAAGTTATGTCATGGTAAAGGTAGGCAGAATTGTATTACATACACATTTCGACAGCTCCATTTTTAGGTCACACGTAATGAACGGGCCTATATTTATCGCGCACATTGCTAAACGTCGTGTCACTACTGAAAATTTCTTAAAAGACTATCCTAGTAACACTTTGTCCGACCTGGTATTACTTTTGGCTGCTAACAGGGTTAAAGTAAGGGGATCAAAAAGTTAATTAATGCATGTTCACTAGAGATCACTTTACACAAAGAGCGTGAAATCTAAAGATTTTGAATCATTGATTACTACTTTTAAATATACATAGATACCTTTCTGTATCGTAATATGTCATCTGTTACACAATGCTTACATGTCATCTGAATTATAAATATATTCTAGTATTATTACGGATATTGTACACTATCGTCCTCTATTTCATGTGTGAGGTCAGTTTTCTTAGCATAGATCTCAGATCGCACAACAAAGTTGTTGTGCGATCTGAGTGACGTTAAAAGCACGTCCAGGATTTGCTTTGTCTCAAACATCTAGATGTTTTGTGGTTGCTATAGTCTACTCAGTTCTACCCCTCCCACTCGCCGCATGTACACCGTTATAGTTCACCCTACTTTTATTATTGCGACGCTAGTCGAAGCAACTTCAGGAGAAAGTAAAACTGGGGCAAGGTATTCCTGATATCCATTTTCGCCACAATGGAGCACAGGATCTTTCACACGTATGCCAAACATAGTTTAAAGTCATCTCAACTCGATGACTGTGATTTTTAGTCAACAACAAGCATATGTCACATAAAGATTTTTAGGAAACCCCAGATGGGTCTGGTACCCACACCAGAATGAAAGGTTTTAATACGAAATTCTAATTTTAAGTGCGAAGAGCCAATGGTCGCTTCGTAGTATGAAGCCTAGTTAGGAAAATACCTCCACAGAAGACCACAACTAAACAACATGATGGTGTTACCAGCTACGAGTAAGGTTTCCTGTACTCCTTAAGGAGTTGTTGGAGTTGCTTGTCGGCAGTAATCTTTGTCCCTTGCGAGACAGCATTATAATGTCTTTTATGGAAGATCATCAAAGTCAATTTAGCCCTTGATGTCACAAGCTTCCATAAGCTATAGTAACCGTGTTTCATCCTGCAGCCCATAATCTTATTAGATACATGTCTTTATGCCTATGACTCCGAAAGCATAGGCAGAAGTGTATTTCATCCCCATTTTGACAGCTATGGTTAAGGTTACACGTAATAAAGAACAACTCTGTAATCGTCACATTAAAAAAGTTGACAACGACAAGTTCATAGACACATTAACAAAATTGGTATTCGATAAGCATATTGTAGTCTGCAGAGTCCGTATTGCTACAGAGAATATCTTTACAAACAAACATATTTGCAACAATTTGCTTGACCCTGGCCTCGAACTTGAGACCCACAGCAGGCGTACACACTATCAAGGCGCATTATTAGCCGCCATAATATAAAAAAGCCAATTCACCTCCATCTGAAGAGACCATAAAATCTAAATGACGATTGGATACTCCGTCGTAAACGGCACAAAAACATTCAAACGAGGTTTTTATCCGTCGAATACGATCGTTTTGGGCTCCCAATGATTGTAAAGTAAATAATGGTTTATCATTAAGCAACTATCGTCAGTTTATTATATATGAGAATGTTATAACAGTAAGCACGTTGTTATGTAATGTGCTATAATGTTTCTATACGTAGCGAGTGAATGTTTGGAAGAATAATAATCATCGTAACTCTAGCAATAGTAGCTATATTAGAACCGCTACCGTTTATGCAAGTTTATTGTTGGATCTAATACCAAAATGGTAATACGGTACCAGGAACGACCCTTTAGTGACGAACCCTTAGCAGTAGTGAGTGCGATTGCTGTGTAATTCTCAGTAGACGCAAGGCATTGTGCTCGATAAATGTTAATAGGTATGCTGCCTAGTACGTGGAACCTAAAATCATAGCCGGCGAATGTGAAGTGGAATGAATGTGGGTGTAACACCTACATTCCTGCTAACCCCTTGGGGTGGAGGCTATATGTATATATGTATGTAAATAAGTATTGCCATTCAACGTGGCAATGCTGCCAGTCTTCTGGGCACGTTGCCAATTGACGACGATGCGGAGGAATATTATGACGCTTTTTGATTTTGCAGTTTTATTTTTGTGTTTAGTTTATATTTTTCTTGCAAATAATTTGTGTATATATTATGTTAATTATGGCATTGTTTAATAGTTTAAATAATTCAAAAATCAAATCAAAATCACTTTGATGTCAGACTTTCTATTAAGGTTTCTTAAGTAAGTGATTACTAGAATGTCAAGCCTATCTAAATAAAAAGACATTGAAATATATTTTTATTTCTAGTGGCCGAGATTTTCCTTACTAATGTGTTTGTTTATTTGTTACGCTTTCACGCCCTAATTACTGGATTATCATCATGAAATTTTGCATTCACGTTATTAGATGTACAGGAATTTGCATCCAGAAAAAGTACTGTTAGGTATAGAAATTTATAGGCACGGGCAAAACGTTTTAAAGTATACACTTGTAAAATAATAACTTTGTTAAAAATCATACAATACTATTGCTTGTCGCTTCACTCCGAAGACGAAAAATCTGCATCTGCATATTAAAATGCCTAAATTAGTACAATTTGTTATAAAATATTACAAACTAACCTAATGATATAATTAATACTGTTAAAATGTCTATGAGTTCTTCATAATGTTCGCGACGATATAAGAATTAAGCTAATATTATTTATGACGAGGCAAACGTTCCTACATATAGTCTAGGTCTGTAAAATCAGTATATATGCATATCTGAGAGGCGTATTACCAAATTTCGTTAGTTCAATTAGAGGGCAATTAGAGCTTACTGAGCCAGGCTTTTATTTTATTCTACCGGGCATATTGCTAAGCTTCTTACGAATCGAAATGGACAGAAATGAACAAAACCTCAATAAAATGTTGTTAGATTTGGAAATCTAGACTGTGACCTCACCATATGCCGGAACTATAAGCACAATGTATGTCATGCAGCAGGAGTAATGGTCGTATTTCACGAGTCACCAATCGAAGTCGAAGTCAAGCCGAAGTCGAACTCGTGAACTCTTTTCTTCTATGCTTGAACCTCATCGCTTATGACGCGACAATGAAACTAATGTCGTACCTTACTACTTATTAATACCATGAGGGTGCTTTTATGTACCTACATTTAATATGAAATTTTATGTTTTTATATGTAAATTAAACATTTTTTTTTTAGTTTGCGCGGATCTTGTTTTGTTTTCAGTGACAACCTCGCCATTGCTGCTGTGATGAGTGTTGTGGTCTCGATTCCCGTGCGAGACAACAATTATCAATATACATATGTTGTATGAATGTTTGTAAAGTCGAAACATGAATTAATTCTAGGGCGAGAGGTTTAAAAAATACAATAATAACAAATCTGCCATTACTTGTAGCCTGGTAAGAAACTTATTTGTAAATGATTTGGATTAATATTGCAATACATACTAATGAAACTATTAAATATCAACAATATTAACGTATAATTTATCTAACTTGCTTTAAAAGAAATGTTATTTCAAGTAATTTATATAAGATAAAAAATGTTTCTAAGGCTGTTTATAAAATAACTACAGCAATTAACTACATAGTTATCAGCTAGCTGTATCTAAATAATTATAAATACTGAAACTAATTTAACTGTGGAATGGATAAAGGGTAAAAGGGCCTTAAAGGTCATTCTACTTCGTTGGGTGATTCATGTTGATAAAATACTGCCTTTATAGGTACGACTCCTTTGTTGTTCTAGCATGTTTTAGCTGACCCGGCAAACGTTGTTTTGCCATAAAAATTCATTCGATAGGAACACCCTTATCACCTAGCGATATGAAATATACTTTACGACCTATTGTCATACCTACCAAATATACATATATAAAAATTTCATAAAAATCTGTCGAGTCGTTTCGGAGGAGTGCGTCCACAAACACCGTGTCACGAGATTTTTATATATGGACGTTGGACTGCCACGCGATCTGAAGGCGCGCATCTCTGACTGTTCGACGTTATGTGGGTATTAAATAGTTAATTATCGCCAGCTTAAAGGTGAAAGAAAAACATCGCGAGGAAACCTGCATGCCTGAGCGATCTCTATAATGTTCCCGAAGATAAGTTAAGTCTGCCAACGAGCACTAGGCTAGCTTGGAGGACTATGGCCTGACCCTTCCCACTCTGAGAAGAGGCCCGTGCCCAGTAGTGGGACAGTTACATGGCTAATATTATATGATAGAACTGACCACTGCTTAACCTGCTGCAGGGAATAATCTGGAATTAATACTCATCTAGCTCCATGGATGGATAACTTCGGTCTACAAATGATTAAGGCCAAACAAAGACATGAAAATATTATCTTTGCAGCTAAATTACTGCAGTCTAAGTGTGAGGACGCCCTAGTGACGCATCGTCGCGTGATGTGTTGTGTTAATCTAGCGTCGCTGACTGTAGACGTGTAGAGGTAATTGACATCACGTTAGCCTCCAACAGGGCTAGCACTAAGATTGTCGAGTGGCATGTGTCTGATGAGATTACCTTGTCAGATCATAACTACATATGCTTTAAGTCCAGGACGCTGGCTCCAGCTCCTACAGCACGTAGAAGGAATCCCAGAAATACGGACTGGAACTCCTTTAGGAGTGACCTCAGAATAGATTTGAAGGATTCTAAGGGTAAGCTCTATTCTATATTAGACATCGAGTTTACAGCAGACAAATTGGTCCAGACTGTGAATTCGGCCTGGACAAACAACTGCCTTGAGAGGGAACTTAGGCCTAAGAGGGTACCGTGGTGGACGCCAGAGTCGGTCAAACTGCGGCTAGAAGCCAGACGAGCGTTTAACAATGCTAGGATCAGCAGGGACTTACGCTCGTTGTTTGACCAACTATAACAAAGCTGTGCGGAAAGCCAAACAGAAGGCTTGGAGAGCACACTGTGAAAACATCAGTACGATTCCTGACGGAATGAGGCTCTCCAAAGATATCTCGACTGTCAGAGGACAACCATTAAGGATGGCAATGGGCAGCGAACAGGGTCTGGTAAGGAGACACTAGCAATAATGCTAAACACATACTTTCCAGACTGTAAGATAATAGAAAAGGAGCAGGAAGACCCGATCAGCCTGGTTAAACTAAGCTGTCGTACAACCAAAGCAGATTGGGACACTGCTAGGAAGGTAGTGGATGAAAGGAAGGTCGGCTGGACTCGAAATGATTTTCAACCATTCAAGTCACCTGGTACAGACATGGTTTATCCCATCATCCTACAACAGGGAGCTGCACTCTTGGTTCCGCATTTGTGCAGACTATACAAAGCCTGCATAGCTTTTGGATACATTCCAAAGATATGTAGGCGTGTTAAAGTCATCTACATACCGAAACCGGGCAAAGCGGACTACGAAGAAGCTAAGGCATACAGACCTATCAGTCTTGAGTCATTCTTCTTGGAAGCCCTGGAGAAGTTAGTATAGGATAGACATGTCAGAGAGGGAGCATTATGGAAATTCACCCTCCACAGGCTACAATGTGCCTACCAGTTGGGAAAATCCACTGAGATGGCATTACATTTTGTGGTATATAAGGCAGAACATGCATTAGATAACCGGAAAGTATGCATTGCTGCATTCCTGGTGCTATTGAGCTTTCGATCGGACCACCTTTGATGCCATCAGTGTGGCATCGGCAAATCACGGCATAGAGCCAACCATTTGCAAGTGGATCGATTGTATGCGCAGGGGTAGAATCATTAGGTCTGAGTTGTTAGGAGATGAAATGTATGCAACGACAACCAAGGGCTGCCCTCAGGGTGGAGTACGTAGTTAATTTACTCTTAGAACGACTCACGAAACTGGTGCAGTAGCAATCATTTATCGATCAAACCAGGGAAAACTATAACCTTCTTCGGTAAATAGGCTATACAACACTAAAATTTTTTTTTAAATTTCATATCGAACCAGTAGTTCCTAAGATTAGCGCGTTCAACCAACCAAACAAACAAACTCTTCGGCTTTATAATATTACTATAGATTTGTTCTTACAATGTTTGTCCATCGCGAGAGTAATAAGCATTTTTACGTCTTGAGCTGCAGCGCACCCCAAGGGCCAGCAAAATCGATTATCAATTATGTCTGGTATCCCAGTAATTGGCAGGTTACAAATTACTTTATTTTGCGCTGTTTTGGTGAGCTTCCAGAATATGTTAAGAAAGTGCTGTGAGCGGAGGTATAGGACCACTGGCCTTTATGGTATAGCAAGCATTAGTAGGCTTCAGTACTAGTTTTTTTATTCTAATTAAGTGGCAAACAGGCACACGTCTCGTGGTAAGCGGTTCCCGTTGCGTACGACCTTCTAAGACCAGAGACGTAAGATACTGATGCGCTGCCAATCTTTCAAAAAAGATTCGTAATACGCACAAGGGATAGAGATCACTCTAGAGAGATCACGCTGATCTAAGTGCTGACAACACACGGTTTCTTCTGGTAAGTTAGGTTGATAGGGTTCCAGACGGCAGTCACTACAAGAACGCCTTACATGGTCGTTTGACTGCGATCTTTCCTAGGGTAGCGGCAAATCCCTAGTTGGGCTACATCAGATTTGAGCATTTTTAAACATTTAAAAGAAGTCATTATCGACTGGTAATATTTTTCTTAACCCCTCTAGCTAGGCTATTTGTGTTAGGAGTGATTTACGTCTGTTATACAATGGGTGGAAACCGAACCCGCGAGTTTTGTCAGCGCAGGTCCATTAGAAGAAGTCCAGAAGCATTGGGCATCTACCGCTACTAAAATTTCTTAGTCTTATACAAGGTTATTCTTAGTATAGTAAAAACGTCTCAAGGGGAGTTTAGACTTGTTATTATGAACAACTTTCGTTCTGGGACATTGCCAAAATCGCGGGAAAAAAAACAACTGTTCCATACAAAATTGGACTTTGACTTCGACAAAATGAACGGAACAGCATATTTTTTTTTGCGATTTCGGCAATGTCTCAGAACAAAAGTTGTTCATAATAACAAGTATAATCACCCCCTGAGAGGTTTTCACTATACTAAGAATAACCTTGAATAGAGATTCAACTGTATTCTCTTTATAGAAAATAATAACAAAATCCAAAAATGCATCCTTAATTCAATCCAAAAAATGGCAATATCAAAAACTAATATAAAATATAAATAAATAGTATGTCCACTCATCGGATGCAACGCGATGCAAAATATGTAACTTAAATACTCAACATGGGTGTGTAACAGTGTGCGTTCTTCCGCCATTGTGTGATGTAACGACCGGTATAAAAACACTCGTCCGTTTGCGCGCGTGGTCCGACTGTAGAAAGTAGTTTGTATTTGTTTTTTTTTTTGCGCTGTGGAGGCACATGAAGTGAACGGATCCTGGATTTTGTTGATTGGAAGACTTAATTTGTAAACAAATTGACCGTAATTTAGTAGTGCTTGTTTTTTAATTTTAATCGCTATTAAAATGGGTTTATAATTATTTTAATTTGAAAACGGATTTTTTATTCTGTTTACTTGGTATACTGTATTTACACTGGATTACAGATATCGAGCTGACCTGATGAATATTAATATATATATTTATTTATTTGGAACAACTAACAGTTACACAATATATAATACAAATTTACATAACATTTACATTTAAGGAAATGTGCATTCACACTGTTATTCACAGATTACTTAATAGTGAACCATAAAATTAATTTAATTATATTTATTACATAATATTTCAAATTTAATTTCAAATATTAATTATTGTTTATACAATTTAAATTACTGATAGTAGCGATAGCTCAGTGGGGAGACCAACAGACTGCAATGCAGAGGGTCTCTGGTTAGAACCCACGTCGCGCACCTCTGACTTTCGAAAGTTATATGACATTTCGAAATTATGTGTGTATTGATTGACAATTATCGCCTGCTCCGTGCCTCGGAGAGCACGTTAAGCCGTCGGTCCGTCGGTCGTATTGTGTAGGAAGCCATCGCGAGGAAAGCTGCATGTCTGAGATTTCTACATAGTGTTCTCGAAAACATGTGAAGTCTGCCAACCCGCACTGGGCGAGCGTGGTGGACTATGGCCTAACACTTCACACACTGAGAAAAGGCCCGTACCAGTATACCGTTTATATACAGGTCTGATATTATTATTAGGATTAGGTGGTACAACTGATGGTAGTGGGTATGGTTACCCTAGTCTATGGACGCTTGCCACGACGAGGTATCATCGCATTGCCTGCAGGCACACAAGACTAGGTTATTTGGTCACGTTTCTCTGTCAAGTGAAAGTAATTCGCCAGTCTGTTTGTCTCTTCAAAGTTTAAGCAGACATTCCGCTGCGACCTAAAACTCTTGTTTTATTTCCTTATACACACACACACACACACACACCACACACACATATATATATATATATATATACAGCTTCGGTAGTGCATCGCGGTTTTCTGTCTGTTTGACATAATGTCCACTGGACCGAATTTCGGTAACGGCGGTGGCGGCCAATCTTAGTGGGACTGGCCGTTTGCGCAGAAGATATTATTCTTTCTATTCCCTAACTCTAATGATCTGATGGGACGGTACTGTGACATACTCTGGAACTGTGCCTGGCTCTATAGCCACAAACCGAACCTGGGCCTATGCCTGGGTTGGTCTTGGCCTAACGTACGACCTAGAATAGCTGGCGATATGTTTATGTCCAGTTCTGCCTATGTATATATATTACACCCATATTTTACTAATTATATTTTGTTTGGAAGTAGCCTTAGTACATAAATATTACATGTTGCCCACGGCTTCACTCGCGTAAATGTAGGTTATGTCAATTTTTTATCCCTCGAGAACAGTACTTTTTCTTTCTTTCTTTATTCTTTTCGTGTGATAAGTGGCCAACCTGTTGTCAAGAGTTGTTCAAGCCGCCCATAGGCCTCTGACATGGCTTCACGACTACTGTCAATTTGACAACAACCGAGACGGACTTTCTACATGCCCTCCGAAGCACGGAGACGCTTAGATGAAATGCCACTAAGCGGCCACCCATCTATAGACTGACCGCACCCAACGTTGCTTAACCTCGCTAATCGTTTACCGATCAGTGAGTGCAACTGGCCATGAGCAAAGAAGTACTTTTTCTGAATGAAAGGTATGTTCTTTTCTGTACCCCTGACAAAGTGTATGCGGAAATGCTTTATCATCGGTCGAGCAGTTAAGGCGTGGAAGCGCAACAAACGAACTAAATCACTTTCGCTTTTATAATATTAAGTTAGGATGTGAGGTGTAAACTTTGAGCCTCTTTTAAGCATATTGCGCACACGGAGGCGTTTAAGAATAGTCAGAGCTAAAATTTATATGGCGAAGGAGTGTAGAAAGCTGGAATTAAAAAAAATGCTCGTTTCGTACCTCTCCGTGGCCACTAACTGTAATAAATAGCTAGGCTCACTGAGCCGATGGGATGTAACATTAGGTCATTGGTTTTGCGACATATGTTTACTGTTCATTGAAATTAAACTATTATATAGGGATTTTATCGCGTTGTTTATTTAACACTGTACCTTTTACATAATTTTGAAAACTGTTACACTGCTACTACTATTGATGCTGATTGCTTATAAATCAGTAAAATTCAATAGTAGTAGTAGTGTAACAGTTTTCAAAATTATGTAATAGTTTAATGTTGTTTTCAAAATTATGTAATGTTTAATTTCAATGAATAACATTCGCGTAAACAGAAGACAATATTATGTTTACTGTTCTCTTTAGGGCCGACTGAGATCCCAGGTTCATTTTTCTGTGTTTGTAACTGTTAGGACAATAATTATAAATGCAACGTACTTACGAGTATACTTATTTTAATAAATTATTTACGTTTTCAAATAATGTCAAATCAAAAAATCTTTATTCATTTAGGTCACAAAGTGACTCTTGTGAACGTCAAGGTTACACTAACTAATCTATACATTTATTTGATGCCACATTCAGTAACAGTTGTGTCGCGAACTTTACAAACATTCAAACGGACAAAAATAACACTCAGACTCTGATCAACTATTTGTGGAACACAAATATTTTTGTCACGTGTGGGAATCGAACCCACAAGACTCGGCGCAGTGGCAATGGCTAGGCAACTACTTATTCCAGTACGCCATTGCAGGTAGATGTATAGCAGTAAAGTCGCGTGGAATGGCGCCCCGCCTCGCTCGGCGGCTCGACTGCCATCTTCCGGAGAGTGTCTTCCGCATACATTGTTTCACTTATCTTGCTCTTATTGCTTCTAAGTACTGCACTGAATGTTCACTCGTGTGCTGATTACCTCATTTTGTATGTGTACTAAATGTATTTCTTACTAGATTTTGCCCGCGGTTTCACTCGCTTAAAAGTAGGTTAGATTAGGATAGGTTATGTTCCGGGGCGGGATGGTGATTGCTAACGCGACCCCATCTCGCCCACCCCGTCGGCGGAGGGACTGCTCACCCCAGGTTTTTAGTGAGTATACCGACCCCCTTAAGGGGCGGAGAGTCTTACATAACTTCCCTTCTCCCCGGGGGGAAGAGGGGTATCCATAAAGAATGTTCCTGGATCAAAAAAAAAAAACGGTAATTTATTTTAACGACCTGGCACGCCACGATCGTGGCTGTAAGTCCCGTGTTTGAGGAGTGGCTGGAGAGGCGGCATGGCGCCATCACCTGACACGGCTGACACAGGTAATGATTGGCCACGGTTGTTTTGGCAAGTTCCTGTGTCGCATAGGCCAGCAAGAGACGCCCGGTTGTCACCAATGCGGCGACTATCGCGACGTTGTTGAGGACACGGCGCTGTGCACTTTGGTGGATTGCCTAGCCTGGGCATCGCAACACCGTGAGTTGATCGCGGCAGTCGGATTGGTTGCCCTCTCGCTCCCGGCCGTGGTTCAGGTTATGGTCTGGAGCGAGAGATCCTGAAACGCCGTCGCCTACTTCTGTGAGGAAGTAATTTCTATAAAAGAGGCGCCGGAGCGGGGGAGGAAGCGTTTAAACCGTTTCCCCAACCCCAGAAACGGACACCGGAGGGCGCGAGATGACCTCTAGCCACCACGAAGTTTTACCTGGGGCTGGTGGGCTTCGTGAGCCTGCCCGTCATCCGATCAGCACCTGGTCCGAGAGGTGGCGTCCAGGGGGGAATGGGCACACGACACAGAGGCACGCAAGGGGACAGTATGGTTTAAAATCAGAAGTGCCTAAAGGGTAAGTCTATTTGTGTAGTGGCCTGCCGTTACCTACGGCGGCGGGCCGAAACCTCGTCGGGGTCGCGATTGCATGTGAAAGTGATTCGCGCGGCCCCGCCGATTGCAGTTATGTCGAGGAATACCGTGATGGGTTTAGTCGGTATTACCGGGATGTCGCTCACCATCTTTCCCCGGTGAGTCCGACATAACCTCTCCGTCGCCCCGCGGAGAGGAACGCGTCAATGCATTCCACCACGTAAAAAACTTACTATCATTACTTTTATGTTTTGAATAAAATATAGCAATGTTACTCGGTGATGTGATGACATAGCTTTTTAATGGTGAAAGAATTTTAAACTCGGTTAATTAGATATTGAGGTAAATCCTTACAAAGAAAACAAAAAATCAAATCATTGTTGCTGTGTAATATTATTAGCTCTTGCTCGTGTATAATTTTTACTCTGTGATATAGTTTTCCAATGATAAAAGAATTTTTGAAATCGGTTGAATAGCTTTTGATTTAAATCCTTACAAACAAACAAAAAATCATAACTTTTCTCTTTATAATATTATTATAGTAGTAATATTGCAGTATTGTCACTTATAATTGACTGAAAATGAGCATTTCATTGATTGAATAATATGTATATTTATTATAAAAACCTTATTTATACCTTATTTATGTAATAAAGAAGAACATGTTAAAAAAATTATCTTATTAAAAATGCACGTTTATTTATATGGTAATTCAGAATGGAGCGCAAAAGAAGAAAAATGGCGGTGCCTATGATTGTTATCAGTTTAAATATTAATCTATGCGTCCTTTAAATCGAAATATTTCCTGCAGCGAGGTATTGTTTAATATTTTTAAATTAATTAATTATAATTATTTTAAATAGATTTTTACTGAGCAATTTGTCAACGCAAAGCCGAAAGTAGCTATTCCCTTTGTGTGATTCATTAATTCATATAGAGTCGTTCTGAATCTAGGTGTACTGTGTGTCCGTATATTAGAATATTCTATATTAGAACTTCGGAGCCAGCACCTAAAGATGTACGTTTACCTACTATTAGGTTTAAATAATAATAAAGTCTCTATAGATTGTTTTAGTTTATCATGTAAATAGGTATTATGTTTAATGTTTACCAATGTAATTACTTTTTTAGTCATATAAGTATCTATAAGTGAAAACTTGTAATTGGCTTTCCTATTCATATTATTATATTTATTACTTTAATAGTTAAAATTATTATTTAATGTAAAATAAAAACAAAATTGTATAGTCTTCTGCGACACAGGATGTTATTTAAAAATAAATTCGTTTTAATACAACGTATTGTTCTGAATTCTCATTTCTGGGTGCATATAGTAAAAGGTGTATTTAAAAATCTACATTTAATAAAAAAAATATGGTAAATAAGAAAAATTCTGCGCTTGCGTACGATATACTCCTGTCTATGAGCAGCGGTAGCTCAGTGGGGAGAGCAACAGACTGCAATGCAGAGGATCTTGGGTTCGAACCCACGTCGCGCACCTCTGACTTTCGGAAGTTATATGACTTTTCGAAATGATGTGCGTATTGATTGACAATTATCGCCTGCTCCGTGCCTCGGAGAGCACGTTAAGCCGTCGGTCCCGGCTGCTATGAACATCTATGGCAGTCGTTATTGGGGAAGTTGACACGAAAGATCCCACTGGGTCGACGTGTCGCCGGTCTGTACTAACTGGCCCCCACACAAGATAAGATAAGATACTCCTGTCTATTGTAATTGTGTCAAAAAATTGTTGCATACACGTTACTTTTGTGTAAGATGCGTCAGTAAACAGCAATGGCTTAGTGGAAAACCGTTGGACAGCCTCGCAGATGTCTCAACTAGACACGCATCTCTGACTTATCGAAGATATGTGCATCCTTACCAATATTATAAACGCAAAAGTTTGTACGGATGTATAGATGTTTGTTACTCTTTCACGCAAAAGCTACTAAACCGATTGCGATGAAACTTGGTATGTAGATAGCTGGAGACCTGGATTCACACATAAGCTACTTTTATCTCGATATTCCCACGGGAACGGGACTTACGCGGGTGAAACCGCGGGTAAAAACTAGTATTAAATATTTAATCATCGCTCGCTTTAACAGTGGAGGAAAACATCATGAGGAAACTTGCATGTCTGAGAGTTCTCCATAATGTTCTTAAAGATATGTGAAGTCTGCCAACCCACACTGGACCGGCGTGGAGGACAGTGGCCTAACTCTTCTCACTCTAAGAACAGGCCCGTGCCCAGCTGTGGAACAGTTTAATACAGAGCTGATATTATAAGATGCGTCATACATAGGTACACACGGCAACACATAAAGTTTGACACCCTATATAACTACGCTATATAGAAAATAGAGCATTGTTAATCAAGGGCAATAGAGGTGACGACGCGGGTCTAAGCTAGTTATATCATCGTCAGCAGTTGTGCCTCAATTTACTAAATTATCTAGAAGTCATGATTTTAATCATACTAATGAGACTGGTCAGAATGTACTTTCAGATATTGCGTGCCTAAGCTAGAATACTTTAGAAACAGAAACAGTTGGCTGATTTACTTAAGTACCCTCGTAGATGATAAAAGAATCGTCTCTATAGAGCGTAGTATACAGGATGATTTTGAAATCGTGTAATTCCTTTTAACCACGCATTCTACTGTTGATATAGAATAACCCTGACCATATTTTTATTTAATTAGAATTATTTTTTTTGAAAAATTATTGTTTCACTTTTTTTGTGAAATGGTGTCAGATAGTCATATGTTAACCAACCGAGGCAATTTTAATTTTTTACTTATTAAAATAAAAAAATATATTAATAATTAATGTCGTAAATAATAACGGGCGGTCCTTTTTATTGCCCCTTATTATTTACGACATCAGTTATTGTTATGTTATTATTTTTAAATTAGTAAAATATTAAGATTGTGCCAGGTGGTTAAAATATGACTATTTGAAATCATTTCATGAAAAAAATCTGTACTCTAATTTTGCCGAAACCATTATTCTAATTAAGAAAAAATATGGTCAGGGTTATTCTATATCACCAGTAGAATGCGTGGTTAAAAGGAATTACACGATTTCAAAATCACCCTGTATACATAAAATAGTAAAATCGAGTTTATTAAGTCTATCACATACACACATCGCTATCTAACCCAAACTAACCAGATCTTGTACACACGGCTACATATCAAGTTAGACACCCTATATACGCATAACTACACACACATAGTGATGTCGATATAATGGTAAGGATAGAGCGTCGCGTCCCGTTCAGCGTGAAGGAGACAAAATAACAAAAATATAACGCACTCTCTCGCACAATTCGCAGCGTTCAACTTCTAATAGTTCAAAGTCCAAACAGTTTAGGTTGATGTGTCGCTGTGTGTACTATGGGTACTAGATAATGGATAAACATACATATATACTTTTGTTTTGTAAATACATACATATTATACAAAGTGTAGGAGCCAGTTAGTTTTCCTACACTCGAAGATATATGTAAGTTGTTGGAGTACACAGAAAGAACCACTAGTTACGTTAAATAGTTATATTGTTAAAAGTTATAGTAAAAATGTTTACAAGTTAATAATAAGTGTGATCTTTCTCTCAGCAAGTGTATAGTTTTATAGTTATAAATGTACTCGAATGTTATTATGCATCACATCATTATATACCCCAGCAATATGAGGTAAATTGCAACGCTCTTGTGTGCCCATTTTAGTATTGCTGCGTCGACAGAATAAGTATGTACGGTAACGAAACCGTACATGTTGGCAAGCCCAAAAAAACCCAAAAAATACACATTGCCGGAAAAAGACACACCATTACAAATAAAAAAGTAATATAAAATATAAAGAATATAAAATAAAATAAATCAATCAAAATTGAACGCAATGTTGTCCGCAGTAAGAGGCCCCGGGGGAGAACTTGTTGGTAGCCGTTTCGACTGGGTTGTCACTGCTTTTCCCTCGTTTCTGTCCCTTCTCCGTATTTCTTGCAGTTCAATCTCTTCTGGTCTGTTAGTCGTTGCGGAAACATTTCTTTGTCTTGAGCAACGTATTGGCCCATATCTATGTATAAGCCACAACACTGTAGCTATGACAATTACTCCCACGATCGTATAGGAGATGGCATATTGGTGAATGTCATGCGAAGTAATATTGGATGGCAGCTGACGTTCTCGTTCTTTTATATTGGCTAACTGTTCCTCGATTCTATTTACTTCCGGGCTTTCGGAGAGCATCACATGTGTCACATTATGATGCGTGATATTCACGATGTTGTTCACGACAGAATCAAGTGAGGGCTCAGTCCATTTCAAGTCTGCCTTCATACTGCTACTGTACTGGTTATGTGAATATATAGTCAACTCCTTTGATTGTAGTAAACATCCCTGTGCCAAACTCACTATCCCAGTAGTCATAGTATGTGAAGCGACGTCATTCTCACATACAGTTCGTAAAGTGCAAGTACTACAACAAATTGCCAGCCAGGTGTTTGTTGAATGTAACGCGATCCATTCGTCTTTGCAAAGCGTCCTTCTTACGTCACACGGCGAGGTCGTTTGATGACTTAATAATTTTGCTTCGCAGGGCGCATTGCGATTATGTAAGTTATAAATAGGCATATTTTTGTTACATATCAGGTTGCCGGGTGAAAGTGGAATGCATGTCTTAATGTCATCTTCATTTATAGAAACGTAGGTGTTCTTTCTGAAATTCACTGCTATATACTGTGCGCCTAGTTCTGCTATGACCGTTCCATTGCTGGTTTGTATGGGTAATGGAATAACTCTGTGTAAAGTGAAGTCTTCGTCGGAAATCAGTGGAACATGTATTTCGAATAAAAAGTAGTTCGTTGTAACTCGTGCTTTCACATATAACAGCTTGTATATATCCTTAACATCTTCCCTGATATTTCGGACGGGTAAAGACGAGGTGCTTGGCAGCTTGCCCGCGATCACAGTCAGTTGTTCCGCTAAGTTTGCAGGCGTCAGCAAATGAACATCAATATGCCCTTTATAAACGTCTGTTAACGTTTTAAACAGCATCTCTTGTATCCTGTTTAAGTTGGTTGTCAGTAAATAAGTAGAAAGCGACAAAGAGTTAAAATAACTTGTGGCCATCATAATTTCTATGGCAGTCTCAACCTTGTGCAAATTGGTGTTAGTTTGTTCCATATACTCATTTATCATATTAAATTGTCGCTTGATGGTTTCTTCCTTTTTCTTTAGGGCACCATTTTGGAGTTCCACTATGGAAGTTTGATTTTTCATTAACTCCAGCAAATAGTTTTCGTTATTCTGGATGGCCTGAATATCGTCTTGATATTTACTTGCGAATCTCTGATCCAAGATACCGAAGAGGCCGTTTGCGGCGTACCCTACTCCATCAATTAGTCCACGTTTCTTACGTTCACTCAAATGTTTGTGTGGGGTAAGCAGTACATTGTTGTAGTACTGAAGAATTTCCATTTCGTGATTGAGCTGCTCTAATGTCGTCTTACAATACCTTGGATCCGTTTTTTGACATAGTTCATTCAGTTTGTTCAGATAAGCGTCGATGTGTTTGACTCCATTCCAGTAATCAGTTAGATTATAATACATAAGTAGTGTCCACTCATCATGAATAACTTGAACACTACCTTGTGTGTCATAATACACCGGCCGCTCACGTTCCAAGTTCGTAATATGAACGCTTGATGTTATGACCTGACTTTGTGACCCAGATATTAATGTTAACAAGGTTATTAACATTGTAATAAATGTATAAAAACATCTGCTTCCTCGTATTTTATTAATGACGGGCACGTTTTTTTTCAATTGGTCTTGCGAGTTTTCTTCGGTAGGCAATAGCGCAAGTTTGACGATGGGTCGTTTGATAATACCAGACTGTGTTTTCACGGTGGTTACTCGAACATAGCCATCAGAACCGGGGTGAAGTTCAAGTATGCGCCCCATTGCCCACTTTCCAGAAGGTAAGTTATTATCCTTGACCAAAACGATGTCGCCTTCCTGTAGGTTCCTTCTTGGACAATTCCATTTACTCCTGACCTGCAGCTGTGACAGGTAATCATTTGACCAGCTCTTCCAAAACTGTTGCAGCATATGTTCAGTTAGCTGCCAGCGTTGACGTAAGTCCACCTTATTGATGTCATTGTAGTTCGATAACGGGAGAGACATGGTAGGACTGCCAGTAAGAAAATGACCAGGAGTTAAATAGTTCTGGAATTCTTCGGGGTCTTCGGTAAGTGGACAGAGGGGTCGCGAGTTCATACATGCTTCTATCTTCGTTAGTAGCGTTGTGAATTCCTCATATGTAAGCCTCTGGTTGCCGAGCACGCGATGTAGATGGTGCTTCATGGATTTGACAGCTGCTTCCCACAGCCCACCTGCACTCGGCCACGCGGGAGCGTTGAAGTGCCATTCGACTTCCATTTTCCCAATTTCAGTAAAGAATTGTTGTGATAGTTCTGCTTGAAAGTGTTCAAACTCATTATGCAACAATTTTGAAGCACCGATAAAGTTAGTGCCGCAATCAGAGTACACGTGTTTGGGTGTACCGCGTCTGGCACACATTCTTTGAAAGGCAGCAATAAACATTTCAGTGCTCAAATCCGATACGAGTTCTATGTGCACAGCTTTTGTAGCCATACACACAAATATAGCAATGTACCCCTTTGTTGTTTTCACGCCTCGGCCTTTGTTTAGTTTCACGTCCACATGACCAGTGAAGTCAACGCCAGTATGGGTGAAAGGTCGCGATGGCGTAGCTCTCTGTTGAGGTAGATCGGCCATAAGTTGATGGGTGTTGGTCGGCCTATAGCGCTGACACCGTACGCAGTGCCGAAGTTCCGTTTTTACAGCTCTGTTGCCGCCAATAATCCAATACCGCTGACGTACCTGAGCCAATGTCAAACGTGCTCCGCCATGAAGAGTCGTCATATGTGCTTGGTCTATAATAAGTTTTGATAGACGACAGGTTCGAGAGAGAATTATGGGATGTCTCATCTCAAATGGTAAGTTAGAATTACTCAGCCGCCCGCCGACGCGTATGATACCATTTTTGTCCAAAAATGGGTTTAGTCTGTAGATAGAGCTCTTATTAGTTATAGCTTTGTTGGCCAAAAGTTGTTTATATTCATTTCCGTATTCTATTCGCTGCACATAAATTATTATTTGTTTAGTAGCTAACAACAGGTCATTTGCTGTTAGGTACTTGGTTTCAGGTTGCATCTTGGCGCGTGCCGTTGCGATAAAGCGTAGCACGTGAGCCGTTACTCGGATTACTTGCGTCAGTGAACTGTGTTTATATAAAAGATAATTAATAAAATGTTCATTGTTATTAGACGCTAGGGTTGCCTCTTCCAGTTTCACTTGTTCTATAGTTGGTGTAAATGAACACGATGCTTTCTCTACAAGATCTTCGATTTTCATAGTTTGCAGAAATTCAGGTCCATTCCACCACAGACGGAAATTTGCAAGTTTGCCCGGCAACATTCCTCTAGATGCACAGTCCGCCGGATTCTGTTCTGACTTAACGTAAAACCAGCTGTCAGAAGGTATAATATTTTTTATCTTGTGCACTCTATTGGCAACGTATTTGTCCCATCTCGATGCATCTCCTTGTAGCCATGCCAACACAACTTGAGAGTCGCACCAAGACCTGACTGTTAAATTATAGCCACTAAAAGTCTCCATGGTTTTCTCCATAAGTGTAGACAGTAATAGTGCACCACACAGTTCGAGTCTGGGTAGAGTAATTTTCTGCGACAGCGGAGCAACCCTAGTTTTCGCAACGAGTAATGATATTGTTTGTTTTTGTTGTTCATCGATAACTCATCATTCATCATTTCATTTATTTCGGGCTGCATAGGCCCATAGATAAATATCATAACCTAGATTTACATATTATAAAATTTTATAATACATACACACAACACCATCTAGCCCAAACTAAGCAGAGCTTGTATTATGGGTACTAGACAATGGATAAACATACAAAGATACTTATTTTTATTTTTTTATATATACATACATATTATACATAGAAATACCCAGACCAAGACAAACATTCATGTTCATGCACACAAATGTTTGACTTGTGCGGGAATTGAACCCGCGACCTCAGGCGTGGCAGTCGGTTACATTAACCACTACGCCATCGAGGCCGATTTGATGTTAGTAAATACACCTTAATACTATGTTAGTGTAACTTCACTTCGCACACTTAATACTAGTGCGCTCGGCTGGTACTTGTCCGCGGAAGCGACGGAATACCACGTCTTGCGGCCAAAAGCTTTCGTCCAACACCTTGTGCAGGTAACAGTCAGGTACACGCACGACGAACGCTTTAAAGTTGACGTTGCGGCGCGACTCCAGCAACTGCACTCTCGGCACGTACTTCAGCTTTTGGCACACGTACTTCGCGATGTCCTCCGCCTCAGTGGTGTAGTGCAGGCGCGAGATGTACACCGGCGTGTTCGGGGACGCGGCACGCACCTTCACGTTGGGATCCACAGGTGCTTTGCCACAACCGTTCTTAATGTTTCGCGAACGGCGCTTCCTCCGTTGCACCGTCAGGAAACCATCCTCGGTAGCCCGGTTCGTTGCTTTTGTAGGCAAGGGCTTAGCAGGGGCGCTCGCAGAGACCGTGGGGTCAGCTGTTCTTACAATTCGCGCAGCACAGCGGGGAAGAGCTGCGGGTGCAGGAGCGGGGCTGCGTGACGCGCTTGCGGCGCATAACGCAGGCTCAGCAGTCGGCGCCGGCGACAAAACCGCTGACGCATAACTCGTCGCCGATGTGTTGAGGCATGCACCTCGACGCGTGTTCACACTGTTTACACGCGTTGGTGACCCAGTTATTGGCACAGACTTGCGCAACGCCTCTAGTTCGATGCGCAAATCTGCAACAGTGACCTCCGATGCACTCAACTTCATCTGCACTTCTGCTAAACTTGCCTTTAAAGAAATGATGTCTTTTAAAAGGCTAGAGACGTCGACGTGATCGAAAGTGGCGGCAGGTAACTTGTGTAAGTCTCTCGCCACAAATGTCGGCACGTCATCTGGATCGGTCTCCTTAAGCAGCGTTATGACGTCCTGTAGATTCTTCCTTGTCGGCTGTATATTACGCAGGAATATGCTTTTTCACTGGCGTCGCTAAATCCAAGCAATTCTATTGATTGTTTTGATCCAATCCACCGGTAAAGTTTTATCTTTTTAACATCTGGAATTCCATTCTTCAGTTTGACCCAATCATTTCGAATGTTACTCGGTAGTTCTTCATCCCAGGCAAGTTTACTAGTCCACACACTTTGAAATAGTAGCTTAGCGAGTATAGTTATCGGAGATAGCCAACCTAACGGATCGTATAACTTCGAAATATCCGAAAGTAAACTTCGCTTTGTTATGCGACCTTTCAACTTTTCTTGCAGAGTCCAGTTAAACAGAAATGAGTCAGTGCAAGGGTTCCAGCCGAGTCCAAGAGTTTTTGTTGATTCATCACCTTTGAAATCAAATACTCCCTTGCTTGATTTTTGATCCTGAGTTAGGTTTTCAAGGAGTTCAGGATGGTTAGCTGACCACTTTCTCAAGTTCATACCCCCGCCGCTCAGTAAGTTGAGAAGCGAGTTTTGTAGTTCTTGTGCCCCCTCTAGCGTGTGATGTCCGCTAATTACGTCATCAACGTAAAACTCATTCAGGAGTGCGTTAGCAGCGGCGGGGTATTTGTAACCGTCATCAATGGCTAACTGCTTTAAAGTTCTCATTGCCAACCATGGTGCGCACTTAGTGCCGTAAGTAACTGTGCATAGCTGATATTCTTGTAATTTTTCAGCGGGATGGTCTCGCCATATAATCTTTTGCAATGGTTGTTGATCTTCCGCTATGCCGATGCACCGGTACATTTTCTCGATGTCGGCAGTAAATGCGTACTTGTAAGATCGCCACTTTAATATGAGAGCTTGAATATCTTTCTGCAAGTTTGGCCCTTTTTCTAATAAGCTGTTCAAGCTGTGCCCAGTAGTAGTTTTTTGCGAGGCGTTGAATACAACTCTCAGCTTGGTCGTAGTAGATTGTTCTCGCAAAACTCCATGATGCGGCAGATAACATTGCGAAACGTCAGCTGGCATTGTTAACGATGGGATCATATGTCCCAGTTCAATGTACTCCTTGATAAATTCGCGATACATCAATGCAAGTTTCCTGTTTCTTTCCAGTCGCTTTTCTAACTGTAAAAACTGTGAGATGGCGATTGATCTTGAATTGCCGAGTTTGCTTTGAAACTCGTCGCACAAAGGCATTCTAACAATATATTTGTTCGCTGCGTCTCTCTTCGTAGTGCTGACGTAGTATTTTTCACACTGATTATCCTTGGAACTATCCTTACAGACAGTTGCTATGTCTTCGGTCTCCCAAAACTTAGTCAGTTGAGTTAGGTCGATTAATGTTACGTGACAATTGAGAGCTTTCAGTTTGCCACATAATATCCAACCTAAGTGTGTTTGTTGTGCAATCGGACAGAGATGCTGACCCCTTAATACACCATCTTGTAAGATCTCTGAGTACACCTCAGCACCAAGCAGCAAATCTACGGGGCTCGAGATGTTGTAATCGGGATCGGCGAGTTTCAGATTTTCCAAGTGCGGCCAGTTTGTTTTTACGAATGTACGATTAGGTAGTTTGTTAGTTAGCTTTCTCATAATCATGGCTTGAGTGTCAAAGCTGTAGTCAGAATGAATAGATTTGCATGTGAGTTTCAGAAGTCCTTTGCAATCTCCAGACACCGCTCCTATGCCTGATATAGTAGCATTGAGCTTTTTCCTAGGCAGCCGTAATTATTGTGCAGCATTCTCGGTGATCAAATTAACTTGCGAACCTTGATCCAACAGAGCTCGGAATGTTATATAAGTACCATCCAGCGCTTTCACCTTCAGTTAGATTGTAGTCAGCAGGACCTCCATCTGATCAGTATATAGATGATGAGAACTGGGCTGCTGTTTTGAGATAGAATGTTGTTGTGTCGACATATTTCCATTAGCTCCAGATTTCTTTGTATGATGCAACAACGTATGATGTTTCATATTGCATTCTTTGCACAATTTTGTTGAACTACATTCTTTGTTGCCATGGCTAAATAAACAGTTTTTGCATAAACGCAATTTTGCGACAAGTGCATTTCTTTGTGTTGTATCCAAGTCTACGAACTTTGGACATTGCATCAACACGTGACTACCGTTGCAATGAGGGCAATGTCCGTAACCAGTGTAATATGTTCGTGAGTAATTTTTCTTGTATTCGTAGTTAGGTTTATTCACAGCTGACTGGTTGTTTTTATTGAATGGCTTTGAAAATGTTGGTTTCGATGAAGCAATGACATCTCTCTTGGGATTTTTCATGGACTCATACGCCATAAACTTGCTTTCCAGGAAATATATAAAGTCGTTTAAGTTTGGTAGTTCCCTTTGATCGTTGAGGTCCTTTATATATTCCCCATAAGTAGTGCTATCCAGCTTCGGCGACATAACATGCACAATCATGGGTCCCCAAGTTGAAGTATCTACCCCTATGTTCGTTAGGCCATTCAAACATTCAGTGATGACGTCATGCATCCTTTTGAGATTGTATGCATCGGGTTGATGTATGACGGGAAGATTGAGCATAGTGTTCATAAAGGATGTGAATAGCAGCAGGCGATTATCGTAACGGTGTGTTAGGATCTCCCAACATGAATCGTAGTTATCGGCACTTATTGTCAAGTGTTGCACTAGCCTCTCAGCTTCCCCTCTCAGTTTTGTCTTGAGATGCTGCATCTTCTGCGCCTTATTTATAGATGGGTTGTTGTGGATAGTTTCTAAGAAAAGATCCTTGAATGAAATCCACTGGGTGTACGCACCCGAGAATTCAGGAATCTCAATTTTCGGCGCAGAACGTTGGTAGTGTACCGTGGACCAGATTTTGCTGTTTAGTTCCCTTTTCATCTCATCGTATTTGCTTTCTATGTCTAAAAACATAGCGTAGTATCTATCGTCGGATCCCTTTAGTGAAGCTTCTAGTTCCCAATGCAATTTGTCAATTGTCTCCCACTTCGCCTTGAGCACTGACAGATGATCCTCTAATTCCCATTTTTCATTAGTTTGTTTAATGTCTATCTTTGACATTGCTCGGTCGATAGCCCTAAAGTTGCATTCTTGACGAGTTAACATGCGTTTTACGTAGTCTTCAAAACTTTCACCTAAACCAGATAAGTCAAATTTCACTTCATTTGCTTCCTGTTGTTGAAAACGAAACTGCAGGGATATAATATCGCTTTTCGTAGATTCGTACATGGCCTTAGTCTTGCCATAAATATCGTCACTAAAATATTTGACAGATTTATCTTCAAACTCCTCCAGTAATACCTGATGTCTTGTAGCAAAATCACTCCATTGATTTTCCAGAGATTCCAGGCGTTTCTTCAAGTAGTCCAGGTTCTTGCGTGACATGCTGTCCTTTTTGTAGTTGGTACAAAGGCTCTTGATGCTTTCAAAGCAAGTTGATTGTAGTTGAAGTATCTCCATAGCTGTTAGAGCTTGGTTCACGTTGAAACTTCTAAAGAACCCCTTCTCAATGTCTACTCAGGGCACTTGTACTTCTGCTACAATATGCGCGCCTTCTGGTCTTGCCTGGTGAGATTCGCTTGTGGAAAGCCAGCCAAGCCGATTCGCTGATGTAGCAAGAAACACTGTTACCCCAAAAAGTAAAAAGCTCGAAGGACCATTAAATGTAAGAGCCAGTTAGTTTTCCTACACTCGAAGATATATGTAAGTTGTTGGAGTACACAGAAAGAACCACTAGTTACGTTAAATAGTTATATTGTTAAAAGTTATAGTAAAAATGTTTACAAGTTAATAATAAGTGTGATCTTTCTCTCAGCAAGTGTATAGTTTTATAGTTATAAATGTACTCGAATGTTATTATGCATCACATCATTATATACCCCAGCAATATGAGGTAAATTGCAACGCTCTTGTGTGCCCATTTTAGTATTGCTGCGTCGACAGAATAAGTATGTACGGTAACGAAACCGTACACAAAGAAACACCTAAACCAAGACAAACATCTATGTTCATGCACACAAATGTTTGTTTCGTGCGTGAATCGAACTCGTGACCTCAGGCGTGGCAGTCAGTTATACTAACCATTATGCCATCGAGGCCGCCAAAGTACGATTTATCTGTCTATTTGACTGACACATCTGATTATCTCAGTAATTATTAAAGTATAATTTTACTGTTATATTAATAAACAATACTAGCTTTTGCCCGCGGCTTTGCTCGTGTTCATGTAGGTTATGTCAATAAGTTTCTATCTCTCGTGAACAGTACTTTTTTCTGGATGAGCCTATGTAATGGTACCTTATGGTCTTTTGCACCCCTGATGGTGAGTAGTTAAGGCGGTAAAGCGTAACAAATAAACGAACGATCAAACTCACATTCGCATTTATAATACCAGTTAGGTTTTAAGCTTATTTTGGAAGAGGCTTAACGATGAGAAGAATACATTTAAGTGGAATTACAAGTTCAAGTGCGCTATCCTATGAAAGTACTTGGTTCTGTTATAAGATATATAAAAAAGATTTGCTTGACACTTTCTATATTCCATATTTAGGTTGAAAAAAAGCATAAACTTTCCAGCCCTTTATCTCAAAAATAAATTAATAATCTTAGTTCAAGCGGTGGTCGAACCGAAAAATTATCAAAATAACTTTTAAACGCTTGCTTCTAATCCTTAGTGAGGAAATCCGACACGTTTGGATACATGGTTGCTAGAACAATGAGAGAATAAAGAGAACGATTTAGATATAGATAAAATATTTGGCTTAGCTGGGACGAATAACAAGAATTCTAGTAAAATGAAACCCTATCTTCTTCTTCTTCTTTTGGAGTCAATGCTCTTGTCCCCTTTTGCGATCAAATGATCGCATTTGATGAAACCCAATAAAATACTAGTAATATATAAAAGAAAATTATAATAATCCATATCTATGGTAGGTTTTTCTTTTTATATAACAACGATAATTCTCATTCCTGGAATAAATCCTGTGTCGCAGTTATCTACACAAACATTTAAACGATAGACACAAAGAGCACTCGGACTCGGAGCATATATTTGTGAATCACACAAACTTTTGTCCCTTATGGGGATCGAATGCATGAGACTAGGCTTAATGGCAATAGCGAGACCACCATTTAAACCATTATGCCTTCCGTGCAGTCAGATTTATCAGATTGTTTTATTTATATAGTAATACTAGATGTGGCCGTGGTTTCGCATTTATGATTACTGCGCCGCCCCCATGGGTCGTAGCGTGATGTTATATAGCCTATAGCTTTCCTCGATAAATGAGCTATCCAACACTAAAAGAATTTTTCAATTCGGATTAGTAGTTCCTGAGATTAGCGCGTTCAAGCAAACAAACAAACAAACTTTATTATATTAGTATAGATGATACATTAAGTTCCTGTACAATAACAAGTAATTCAATTCATCGCCATTTCTTGAACGTCGGCATTCAAAGATTACTACTAGAAAACGAGTCTTTCTTTCTAATTACAAGAAAAATATGCCTATGTGTAAAGAATTAGACAAGCTCTTTGAAACCAATCATTTAAAGTCACTAGGCTAGATGATGGTGGCTTCACTAATTGCCTGTCAACTGGCTACCTACCACAGACAACTAATTGCAAACAACAGCAAATGCCATTGTGACTGCAGTCCAATTTTGTCCCACGTCAATAGCATTGGATGAAGGCGTCAGACCCTTTGTATGATTTTGTAACTAATTGCAAAGCTAATTGTGTTGGTATTTCTTTTTAATAGGTACTTTTGTGACGAACTAGCTAACTAACTTTTTTATTAAGGTCCTCCATATGGAATTTTGATTATGACGCCCAATCTTAACCGAGACTGGCCATCGGCGCAGTATTTTTTTGCACAAGTGTGTGCAAAAAACAAGTGCACACTATTGTTGACTCTCATAATCCGATAGAATGGCAATTATACACGACCGAAGTGAGATAAGACGCAGCAACTACAGCTTTTCGTACTTTCCAAGGCATGGAGGTGTGCGCACTATCAGTTTTCTAACGCGTGGCTGTTATTGAGAATGTCGTGGCGAAAACTTCTATTAACTTTTAATTGGCTTGACCTAGAAGCCTAAACACGAGATGCGAGAAAAAGATGAGCAACTGCAGAGCCTCATACACTACAGTCGCATTTTCATTTCATTCAATATTGCTGCGCCGTTGAGACATTATAAATAACACGCATATGGTCTGGTTGATGATAAGCGGTTACCGTAGCGTATGATCACTTGCAAATCTATCATTATCGCTTTGTCGATTCTAAGGGAAAGGTATAAAAAGGAAAGGAAAGGAATCGTAGAGTCACCGAGATTCTTACTTTTCTGCCAAAAGTAAGAATTTTGATGATATGGCATAAGAGTAATAACATCGTTACTAAACAGTGTTTCTGTGTAATTTCTATAAGCTGTTACTGGAGTATTTGGATGTTTACAACATGATCTAAAAGGCAATCCCACATAGAAATAAACGTGCCAGTAATAAAAAAAACGGCACTCTGCTGATAGTACAATGCTTAGGTAGGACTGGCAATTGTACTAAAATTATATACCTGAGAAATACAACACAAGATTCCGTGATATTTTCATCTCGTTTATGTTTCTTTGGATATGTTATTTATAAGAAACGTAGAAAATCATGACATATAAATTATTCCTGAACATGAGTTAAGCTTAAGTAGTCAGCAAGCAATGAATTGCTATATTTGAGGTCAGCCAATTATGTATTCTTTTACTTTTATAATACAGGTAGTATTGTTTACTATTTAAATTTTCGCCTTCTTTTTTGCTATATCACCTTTTGACAATATAAGCTGTCTTAAGTTTTATATAATAATTGAAAATTTCAGCTCGTTCCACCCAATCAAAAAATGATTACATTTTCTTTTGACTTGCGAGTTGATATGATACCACTACGATTGAAGCTTGATGGTAAGTATTATAGTTAATGTCCACTATTCAAATATGTGACTTACTATTACAAGACTTATACATTTTTAGTGAAGAAAAAATTAAGCAGATGCACAACTATTTACTTAGCTTTGTATTAAGTATTATTTTTTTAGTTCCCAGATATCGCTAATCGTAACACACACGTGGCCCTTCTCAAACTATTATCTCCAAAAATTTAATCTATCTCTAATTCGGAAAGACATTTTCAAAAACATTTTTGTTTTTAAATTTTTTTATGTGTTCGTATTTTGGGGGTTAATTTTTAGTTTGTTGGACCACACAAGTGAGCTACCGATCCAAGATGGCGGTGTGGCTGTCAAAATAGAAGGAGAACGATTGATTTATTGTTGACCTCCTGTTTTGACGCAGTAGGTGGCGGGCATGTGTTCTAACACTTACAATGTTTTGTTTACTTTGCCATGGTTAGAAATGCTCTCTTTTATTTGCAAAATAGATTTATAAATTATTATTGTTAGTATTTTGAATCGAATGCAAATTTTGGACGCATCTGTCATTGAACAGCGGTTTTGTCGTTTCTCGTCTTTGTCATAAGTAGGTACCTACTTACTAGTGAGAATGTCGAGATTTTCTTCAAATGCATATTATTCTTTTTTAAACTAGGGCAAGCAGACAACCTACCATGATACGTTATTGCAAAATATCGTATATTGTACATACTACACTTACCTAAACCCTGGAGATAAAGATCTTGAGTGCTGCATGCACATGCCTGATGATCAACGATTGATGTCGGAAAGCTTATGAGGTCAGGTAAATATCTAGAGATCATCTTACGTCTACAAAGAATCAGCACATCACTCGTCACCAACAAGGCAACCCCATGCTATGTGCCATCCTCACACCTTAGATCCACAGTGGTTGCGTGTAACAAGCGGAGTCAGAAGAATTCACTCCAATGGACCTTTAGATTATAAAATGGTCTCACTGCTATAGTTCTTTCGTGATTGAACAGTATAAGGTTTTTCTCTGATGATTTTATAAAATCACCTCCGCCGGTATTGCAAGCGTCTATAGGTCACGGTAGCTCCTTACCACAATGCAGACCAATATACTTGATTCCTATGTAAGTGTTATATAAAAAATAACTAACTTCGATAGTGCGTGTCTGGATCTTCCATGACGTTATCATAAATCATCGCTTTGTCGCTAGTTTTATTTTCGCTTTATGTATGGCTAGCTATTCCTCGAGAACTTTTTTTTGGATGAAACATACCTTACATCCTTTTCTGTAACCCTGACAGCGTATATGCGAAATTACATGATGATCATCTTAAGGCTTGAAAGCGTAACAAACAAACAAACTCACATTTTCACTTAGAATATTAGTCAGGATACTCATATGACGCAGGACGTAGATACATAACCAACGACATTGCACTGAGACCTATCTGACTATTTTGGAATAAACGAATTTGAACTCTATTGCAATTACTTAACACAAAAATAATATTACATTAACAGTCATGCAATTAGAGTTCAAATTGCTCTACTTCCAAATTTCGAGTTAAGTCAGAGCGATAAGCTTTCAAATCTCTAAGGACCGCATGTGTTACCCTACAGTATTACCATTTTTGATGTATAAAGCGAAATAAAACATGCACTTTCACCGATATATCACGTTGTTCTACATAACGTCATTGCCCTTCTACAACCGTACTAATAATCATTAGTCTCTGCGTCGATAACATCGAACGTTACACATTAGATTAATTCTATTTCACACCGGAGCTGTCGCGTATAATTAGTATGCAGCAGATGGCTTTTCTACGTATGGCCACCATTTTATTTGTGTATTTTATAGGGCCATATTTAAAGTAGTGATCGTACACTCGTACACGGCGATGTTACTTCATTAACATTTACGAGATTTTGAATTGTTCTATCATATGGAATAGTTTTAATATTTCTAAAGCTGTATTGTTAGAGAATGGTTCCTTTTATCGCAATTCATGGCTAAAGAATAAACAATTCAACGTATTTTTTTACCACTACGGTATCCGTCCTGCTAACTGCCTCCGTGGCTCAGCGGTAGTGAATGAGATTACTGTGCATGAGGCCTGGGATTCGAATCCCGGGTCGAGCCAAGAAAAGTTAATGGGTTTTTCTGTTAAGAAATCTCAATAGCAAGCCGGAGTTAGGAAGTTGGTGATGTAAGACACCTCCGTGCCTCAGAAAGCACGTAAAGGAGTTGGTCCTGCGCCTGATCTCCCTCCGGTCGTGTCGGATTACCGTCCTATCGGATCATGAGAGTTAAGGAACAGAGAGTGCAATTGTGTTTGCGCACACACATGTGCACTATAATATCTGCTGCGCAGGTGGCCAGTCTCCGTAAAGATTGGCCACCGTGACCAAAATTCGGTCTGAAGACCATTATTATCCGTCCAGCCATAAAACTCTTTTACTGTGTTAAATGTTCAGCTATTCGTACGCTACGCATTCTGTCACCAACTATACTCCATTTTAAAATTAATGTTAATTTATGTGTTCGGTGGTATAAGTATGAATGAGGGCAACCGTCGCAAGGACACAGTTTCGATGCCCGGCACAATGTCATTGTGTTTTATCCCATATTTCTTTAACCATGTGTCTACTTTCCTATCACTTGCAACTTACCTACCTTACCATACTTAGCTGAAATATATTATGTGAGTGTCAAACACTTCTCCTCCATTCTTAGGTCTCATTAAATCATAGAACTAGATTATTACATTAATTTAAAAATGACGGACTAAAAGTTAGAAAGTGTAAAGTGAAAGTTCTCTTGCTGTAAATGAGGCGTAGGAAACACCGAAAACAGGATAACCATAACTTTTGATAGTTTTAAGACAGCAATGCAGTACCACCAGCTTGATGTAATATATTATAAACATACACAAACTCGTATACATCCTGAAAGGAGAAGGAAAAGATATATTATATCGGTGTTTAGCATTTAGTTACCATGTTTTAGGGAGCAAGCCTATATTGCCATTGACCCGACAGTTCTAAACTCCGCGCTGCTGCGGAGAAATACTTGCCAGGAAATCAAATAACACTGGGCATAGGCCTCCTTTCATTGTGATAAGGGCTAGACCACTATCCATTTCGTCGGCCCAGTAAGGGTTGGCAGACTTCATACATCTTCGACAACATTATGGAGAACTCTTAAACATGCAGGTTTCTTCACCATATTTTCTTCGCCGTTAAAGCAAGCATTAGTTAACAATTAAATACGCACATCTTCACATACATAATATATATTTCTTTTGTACGTGTATATGTCAATGAACTCTTCCTAAACGGCTAGACCGATTTTAATGATTTTTTTGTGTGTGTTTCAGGAAGTACTGGATGGTTTAGATACATAATTGGACACGGTAAGTAGTGCTGCGCTAACATTCGGGCAAGACAACATCTGTCGGATTCGCTAGTAACTTTAAAAAGTCAGTGGAGCGTGCCTTAGGTTCGAACTCAGAGATCTCGAGTTTGTTCGCGTGGAAGTCCAACGACTCCTACTATACTATCACTGCAATCATTTTATACTTTAATATGAGCGAATTTAAAAAGCCTGTTTACATAAATTGCAATAGTAAACGGATTGTTATTGCTCTGTCAGTTTTATCAGGCGCTATATATATGGCAGTAGCTATAGTGTAGGTGTTTCGTCGTCGCCGACCGGTTTCGGCGAATGACCGGGTGGGAAGTGCATTCGAGTTCGAGCTTGTAATCTAAAGTGTAGGTTTAATCATGCCTTGCATTAATAAAAAGAACATTTTTCTGTGTGCGTTATTTTATATTCTTTATGTAACGTATCAGTGATATTGCTATTGTAATGTAAGACGAGAAAATGAATCTGTTGGTTAGAATACCTAACTTTGTTTGTTTTCGGGTATTAATGTATATAATAAGTATTTTTATTGCCAGTTCTAACAAATGTATTGAGATTTTGTTTATTTAATCAACAAACAGTGTTGTTTACTAATCGATTTTAGGTGATGTAGAGATACGTTTTCTTGTGTAACTTGCAAGGTTTAGTTAAAAGTATAAGTTAGAGTCTAGCGGTGTGCAATGCCGATGAAAAAAGGAAATTAGAATATGCAAATCTTTTAATTTGATGATGGTTGTCAGGGTTATTACTCAAGCAACAAGCATTTATGCGGCTACAAAATATGACATTGGACGTCATGCATGACGTATAAGATAATCTGATTCCAATTGTATCTGGACTGCAATGCTAAGTTGGAGTTTGTGCTGATATTTAAATAGATGCAAATTTTTATATTCTTACAAAATAAATTGAAAAGCTCTTAAAAACAAAGATTATACAGATCTTAATATTTTTAGATATATATTTTAGAGACTATCTTTTTCTTAAATATCTTATGTACCGCACAGTGTCTTGAAGAAGATATTATACTCTCGCACATGCAATGACAATGCTTTTAATAGAGTAGAATAGTTCATCATAAAGGGTAAAATCTACACAACAAAACCTTGGTAGAGCATAGCATAGCGGTCTGCCTATTTAAGTAGTTTAATAGGGCAGTTGTATGTCTAAACATTTCACTAGATATTATTGCTAGCAAGTATGAGAATGCAGGCAACGAAAGGAAGCCTAGTGAGAGATTGTACCTACGGTTGTAATGCAGAGATCTGAAGTTTGATTGCAAGGCAGGTATCTCTGACTTTCTGATGTTATTTGAGTACAATGTAGTCAATGATTGCTTGCTTTAACTGTGAAAAAACAGGCTTGGGTATTCTGCATGCCTGAGAGGTCTACATAATATTCTCGAAGATATGTGAAGTCAGCGATTAACACACGACGAAACATTGGTAGAGCATAGCATAGCGGTCTTCCTAGAGAACCTTCCTTCCTTCCAAGAACACCTTAGTGAACTGTGGTCTAACCCTTTTCACCCTGAGAAGAGGCTGGTGCCCAGCAGTGGGTACACATTTAAACAGGCTTAAAATTATTTATATAAATCATTCAACGTGGCAATGCTGCTAATCTTCTGTGACGCGGAGGAATTCTAAGACGTCTATTAAATGGTTTCAGTTCTTTTCCTATTTTTGTATTTCTGTTATATAATATTTAAAGCATACATTAGTTTTAAAGAGTTGTTCAAATTCATATTATTAAATGTATCTTAAATTTGTATATCATTTATATGAATGTTTCTTTATAAATAGGCCATACTCACTAAACAAAAGCAAGGTCAATAATTAACGACCTTCAACCAAACACAAAAACATGATTTAGTGTGACGAAAGGCAAAGAGCCTCTCAAATACCTACGACTATCATCAATATGCAGTCACCGATCATTAATTGAGCCCGGTAAATAATCTCAATACCTACAACAATGTTCTCCAGCCTGAATTTCAGTGTGAGAATGAGAACTAGCACTCTTTATTCTCATAATCCGATGTAATGACAACCCGATAAAACCTTCTTAGAGGAAGTCAGGGTAAGGGTTTCGCTTTTAAATAAATAATAGTATAAAAACTAAAATCAATCATTATTAAAAAAAGTAGAATATAATTTAATAATAATTTTAATGTAAAAATGCGTGGTGTGGGGGTTATTAAAATATCTTAGAAAGCACCCCACGCTTTTTGCAAAGCAAACTATTATTTATTTTTATTTATTTAACTATTATTTATTCTTATATTTTATTAAAAAAAAAAAAATCTATATTATTGTATTGTCATCAGTCCTCGAAAAGTGTCCAAAGTTTCAAATCGATCCGTTGGTTTGAAAGGGGTGAAAATCACGTTCAAAGATTCCGTTACATATATATATATATACATATCAAGCTAATAAAAGCGTTTTAAAAAGACAACTCGCGCACTAGGATTAAATCCTGTGTCACATGGAACTTTAGGAACATACAAACAACGGACACAAAGAACACCTAGACACAGAACAATCATATGTGGATAACACTATTTTTTGTTTTTTCGAATATACATACTACTCGGCGTAGTAGTACCACTTAAATCATCCGTGCAGTCAGAGTAACGCTGTTACTGCATTTCGTTCAGTAAGTAAGACTTCCAGACGTTCACATACCCAATTTTCCCAACAATTTTTGCCCATTCATCTCGTTTTTAATAGATAGAGATAGAATATTAATCACATTAGCTGTGTGTTTCTTTAATAAATACCAACACTTTTTGAAGTTTGCTGTGTGTGAACACTTGCTATGGGAAACCAACCAGATATCCTAAAAACCAATTATGCTCCTACATCCTCCTTTTTGTAAGTCTGTTTTAGGCTCCAACTCGAGTGTTTCACGGCTAAGTAAGAAGTGTTATCACTACAGTAAACAGATAGATATATTCGGCACAACTTTTCAACGATTTAGTTGCAAGGAATAGATTACGTTCTGACCACTATCCATCGCGAAAATTTGCTTTCTTGATGAAGAAGGCTAGCTCACCTAATTGTGATAGGTATATGTGGCGCAATAGAAGATGTTCAACACATACTTGTCGAATGTGTTAAATATCAAAGGTTTAAACAACCTTTAACCGTTATAACTTAATTAAAAATAGTATATTATTGTAGAATGTAGTATATGTGCTGTTTAGGTAACGGTGGGGCTCACCTATCCTTGATGGACATATGCCCCTAAATAAATAAAGAGAAAAAGAAAAAATAATAATAACCGAGTCCATAATCTTACTATTGATTAACCATTCACTAATTACTGACCTATTCAGAGATATGTACTATATATAAGTTTTGTAATATAGGTTTTGTTTCCCCGATACTTGGATAACTTTTGTCAATCGTTATTTTCTAAATTATATGCATGTGTCGTTTACCTACTTAAGTTGTGCACTTAGATTAAGCATAATACTATGTTCTGTTTTGTAATGAAAATTTTAGTGTAATAACTGCTGGTAAACCAATAAATAAATAAATAAAATAAATTTGTGCATACGACAGATACTCCAAAGAAGACTGATTTTAGCTATGGTAGCTGCGAGACTATTAAAATTAAGAAACATCCTAAATCTAATAGAAAAGATGTTTGACATGTACTACCAGTTTGGGATCCAGAGGTTCATTTACCTATTCAAACCCAGTAATAAACAAAACACAGCAGGTTTTCGTGATACTTTGAACTCACTTTGCGTAAATTCATTGTAACACAAATAATATATATGACACTATAGATAATTCAAACTACCCGAATACTTTAAAATATATATACTTTAAGACATTCAGATGATCACCACCTTAGACTGATCCTCAGGCTGCTGAAAAGTAATTAAAATGCTAGGATATTATAAATTTTAAAAAGTTAATATAAAAAAAAATTGCTTACATTGTGGTTTTAATAAACAAATTTCAATAAAGCATATAAAGTAGTTCATTATTTCAATGTGTAATATTTGTGTATAAGTAAGATAATAATTTGTAAATCAGGTTTCACTTAACAAAATATTTAGTTATTCGTATTGTGTATAATAGCACAATTTCTCAGGTCTGAGCCAGGTTGCGACCGTGTCTTAATCTTTTCCTAACCTCACTGCACTGTATGTGTCCTCTGTTTTAATTAAGGTCGTATAGAATGTGGCTACCGGATTGAAAACAGCTCATGAACATTAGCCAACAATATCTATTATAAATTAACATAATACAATAAAGTGCAGTCTAAGAATTATTTCCAAGCCCACCGATAGCTACCAGGCGTGACTATTTTTTATTAGCCTCACAAATTGCTGGGCCCACGTTCCCGCCATTTTCACAACCATTTAGGATTTATTGTAAACATGCCTGTTTCCGCACAATGTTTTTACAGCTTAAAGCTCTCGATTAAATATTATATACAATGGTGGGTGTATCTACGCAACCGCGAAGGGCATTCGAGAATAATATATTAGGCTTGTGAATTAAAAACTATTCAAAGTACAGTAGATTTATCTTTGGTAATTGCAGCCTAGCGCCTTTGTGAAAAAGTAAACGAGGTTTGACGTCTGTCAGTATTGTTTTTTTCTGGTTCCATATTTGAATTTATAAATTAAAGCCACAGATAGCTTGAATATATTTTTATGTGTTTATCGAATTATTTTAAATCACAAGTTAATAAAGTAGGTATAATTTTTTTAAATAGGTTTGTGTATAGTCGCTGCCTTATTTGAGGTTAAGTAATGATGAGATTAACGATGGATCATGCTTATCTGTCAACAATCTACTCCTATTAATAGGTACAGTATCGGACAATTATTGGGGAAAGTAGACTACCAAATTACCTATTACTTTTCGTTAATTATTTTATTGTCCACGGGTCTCCGGTTACAGAATGGACGTAAAACTTACGTAAATAGACTCAAGGCTGATTATCGCTCTCAGTGCTCCTATTACCATAAATAAGTGCTGCCATCAATCAATCCTTTACGACCAGCCAATCGTTTTAGCCTTCTCATAAAAGCATGTAGGTCCACATTCACTGTGTTGCCTGCAAGCATTCCTCACATTCGATCACCTTTCAAAATCTTTTTTATTTATCACATCATCGCTAAGTTGCCAAATATACAAATCCTTGCAGATAAAATTTATAAGATATTTTGTTTAATATTTTTGCGCTCTATAAGGTGCAAATGTATTCTTTACCTACAGTACAGATGATGGATACTGATCGCAGATTAATAACCTTGTGTTGTTTTATTGCGGTAAGTAGAAATTCAGCCTTCTTATAGATGCACCGTATTGTCAGCAGGGGGCAATAACAAGATTATATGGACAAGGTCTTCTTTTTAGAGGCCACGCGCGATAAATATTATTTTGTTGCAATTGTCAACAGCATCAGCATAAACTAGCAGGCAATATGCTTGTTAGCCTTCTATTATAATCAACCATAAATATAAGAAATGTTCAAATTATCATTAAGTAGACTTCGCTCGCGTTGTTACATTTTGCCGATAAATTCCATCCCTCGAGAACAGTACTCTTACCTGGAGTACCCTATGTCCGTTTCAGTACCCCTGACAACGTGTAAGCGTAATTGCATGATGACAGGCCGAGCAGTGAAGGCGTGAATGTGTAACAAACAAACAAAGTCATGTAATATTAGTTACGATGTGCGTGTATATCGTTGAAGTTTTAAGTTCAACATTGTTGACGACTGCATTATAATATATCAACAACTTTTAACGAATCGTTTCTTCTCTCTTACCTGGTCTCGAGTTTATTCCCAAGTCACGCATAACTAGGTCTCTAAAGTCAGGTATGTGATTGTGTAATTCGCTGTAGCACACTGGCGAACAGATTTAATAAATTATTAATGATGTTCGGTATATTCTGACAGATTATATAGTAAACTAGCTGACCCGCGCAACTTCGCCTGCTTCACATAAGAGAATATGCCCCGTTTTTGCAACATTTTCCATTTAGGTATGCTCCGCTTCTATTGGTTATAGCGTGATGTTATGTGGTCTATAGCCTTCCCCGATAAATGTGCAACCCAACACTAAAAGAATTTTTCAATTCGATCTAGTAGTTCCTTAGATTAACGCGTTCAACCAAACAAAAAAACAAACAAACTCTTCAGCTTTATAATATTAGTATAGATTATTGCTTGCTTTAATGGTGCAGGAAAACATCGTGAGGCAATTGCATGTCTGGCAGTTCTACATTAAATTCTTAAAGATATTTGAAGTCTGCTAACCTGCACTTGGCTAGTGTGCTGGTCTATGGCGAAGCCACTCACACTGACACAAGAACCTGTGCCCAGCAGTGACACAGTTATAAAACAGGATTGATATTTTTTTATTATAACTTTAAGTAACTGCAGTCTTAAATATTTGTGGATACTGGACATCCCAGTAGCATCCTTGAGCTTCATTAGGTACTAATGGGTTATTCACGTAAGATTTCTTGTTTTTTAACAGATATTTACGGTATTGTACAAAATTATAAGTCTATATTATTGCCATAAATTGTAAATGGCTTTCTTAGCACAATTTAACTAAACATGCCAAAGACGTAACTACTTATTAACAATTCTAAAGCGAGGCATCAAGTGTGATAGAGAGTAAAGTTTATACCTATATAAGTTTGTACCTACATTATTCCCGAAAATTTAATTTTATATCCATTTCAAAGAGGTTAGTATTATTTTGGGTTGCCAATTATAATTTTATTTTCTTTTGAAAGAGGTTTCCAGTATTTCGGATTAGCAATTACATTGACGTCGGTAGTGTAGTGTAGGTATCATGTCCGATACCTTATCTATTAAAATATTTTACAATAAATACCATATTTTCAAACATATACAGTAGTTATAATGAAGGATGTACGGTATTTCGGCAAGAGCGTGACCCAGATCTGGGGACATAGCCAGCATTTAAACATTGGATTAGGTACATGCAAATGGTACAGTATGTAATTATTTTTATGACTATTTCCGCACTTGGTGAGTAATTCATCTGCCAAAAATTTGTTAAGCCTGATCATCGTCAGCAAATTCTAGTCCACTGCTGGACATTGGCCTCTCGAACTGGACGTCACTGAGTACTCGTCATCATCACTGAGACAGTAAGAGTTATACTCACATTTCGTCCGCTGTGGTTCCAGGTCCTAAATTATTGAGGTGATTTATTTGTTTATTGGGTACTGGTCCAGACTCTGTGTTGCTATTAAGAATTACTAGACAGGAACACCCAATAACATTTGCAAGACCCTGGAATCGAACACGAGACTTCATGTGCAGAAGTCACATACTGACGCTGTCCAACACCACTTGCATTAGGTATGTTATTTACAGTTATATTTTCAGTATTCCATGCTTTAAACCTCCTTTGCCTATAATTTATATCCTTTATTTTTATAAAAGTCATTTACAGCACTAGGAATACACCCTGTGTCACGATGCACTTTACTAAAATTTACACATCGGATTTAAAGTACATCTAGACTTTTTGTACGATGACACCAGCCGTGCAGTTTAAAATTGCCTTTGCCTATAATTATAACGTCACTGTGCCTTTCAAACGAAAGCTGGCATTATAATAATATTATTTAGTTTTCATTTAAACCCACGCGTCCTTCTAAACGTAGTTGCTTAACCGTTCATATACTTAACTCGACTTTATTTAAGTGTGGGTAGTACTCGGTCCTCCCCTTCGGGGATGAAGGCGTGAGATTATGTACAGTGCTTAATAATAACTCTACGTCCAATCTGGCAAAAAAATGTATTCTTTTATTTTGGCATAACATGATATTTACTGTCGATCTTGTCGAATGTAAGTAACTATCTGTTCCAAAACTTTTATAAAACGTTTCAAAACGTGGATGTCTCATATGTTTTTATGCCTCTAATAATCCAAAACTTTATATAAAACTATTGTAAGTATGATAGATGAATACAATATTTTGAGGATGTAGACATTATACTCGCTAAACACTAACTAAAACCACGGCAAAATGTGGGCGTATTAACTCTGCTTGTATTGGCGAATGTGTCTCTATTGTTTTAATTAATAACTTTTTGACATTATGGGAACTTTGTTTCACATATTAACATCAATTTGAGGGTCATTACATATGTTAAAGTAATAGTTGACATATAGTTTTATAAGGAGTCTCCTCAGATAATGCCTTACTGCACACCAGGCATCATAAGTAACAATATTTGTATCCAGTTAGGGTCGGCGCATAGGCATCTTCTCCAGTTGGCAATATAACACTCGATTTCCAAAAGGAAAAATCAACGACGTATCAATATCAAACTCATGTCAAGTTATTCGATTGGTTTTTGCGATTTCAGTCGCATTGATTTTCTGTTAACATGGTTTTGTGTTGATTTGTCTTTTGAAAACGAGTGTCGTATTTGTGCAGCATGTTTAGTTGTCACTGACACGCTTGGAATTTTGTTAAAGCTAGCGTCTTCAGTGCTACGGGCAGACATACAACCAACAGCAAAGAAAGGAACTCAAGGAATTGGAGCCACATATCGGAAACCGTAGAGTGGGCAGCCATATACCTAGTATACTATGGTCAGAGCATCTGGTTAACATGGCGGGAGGCCGTTAAATACCATCAACTTAGCATGGATCCCGGTGGAATTCTTATGGTCACTCCTAAAACTAACAAGTAAAAGTTATCCGAAAGATAAATCGCATGCTGTCTCACTCATGTTAGGTTTAAGAAGAGAGATGGCGAGACTTTTATCTTATAGATAAATGCTATCTGGAGGTACAAGCCCTTAGAGTCTTAAGTTTAGCTGAGGACGTAAAATTGCAGATACCTTAAATCCAATAGTGAACGGCCTGTGTTCGCAGCAGATTATAATAAGACTTTGATCTATAATACACGGAGTGAAGTGTAAGTGCATATTTATTTCACAGAATCAACAAGACAGGCTGAAGTGATTAATAATACAAGAAAGAATACGTACGCTGATACGTTCAATTATTATGACATCGACAAAATCGGTGATAGTACGAAACTTGCTCGGGAACTAACGCATCCTTATTGTAAGTCAGCTTAAGAGCAGTAACACTGCCTCTGTTCGCCTGGTTGCTAAAAATTCTGGAGACTCAAATGCCTATCTCCCATTCCATCTTAAATTTCTTTAGTCAAGTGTCAGCAACTTGCAAGTAATACCCTTGGGTATTTTGTCATAAAGCATGTCGTATGTCTGCTTATCACTTGGGTAGTATACCACTCTAATTTAGTTAGAGGCTGCCTAACTGTGTCGTCATGTGTGACTACCTATACCTAGCGTTTCAGGTATGTGTTGTAGCCACCGTACGAAGCCCGGTTACCATAGAGAGGATCGAGTCAAAGCAGTGGACAGTCTATTGGTGTGCGACGTCTCACTTTTTGCATTGATTGTCATTAAGTTGTACGTGTACTCTGGTCAGTTTAATTTATTTTTAACCTACCATTTTAACCAAACAATGGTGTCTGGACGCCGGCATCCGAACGCCGATGGACGAGTTGAAGAAAGTGTCTGCAGAGCGTTTATATTGTCTATGATACTGCCTAATAATTTTTAACTAATATTTCTTCATATTTATATAAGTATTAATGTGTTATGAATGCTTACTCAACACTGCTTCGTTTAAATAGTAGTTTAGACTTTTTGCGTGTAGGTACTGCTGTTTATAAAATCCTGGATTCTTGAGTCAGACAATGAGTTTTAGATGTTCTAGAACTATAAATCCTCAGTAACAGGACTAAGTAAGGAACTGTGTCTGGCAAAAAGTTACAGGTGCCTTATATTGTGTGAGACTGAAACATAGATAGTGAAATGTAGATGTCTTACACCTTTACCTACTGTTACGAGTATCATACAAGCCTATTGTTATAAGTATGTAAATTATTCAGGCAAGTATTGAACCTTGAACTGTGTACACGAATAAGGAGAAAACCTTCACAAAACAATGTTTATTAACAATTAAACATAAACTTTTAACAGCATTTAGTACTTTTAACGTGACACTAAGTAATATTTAACGTGTTCAACAAACGCCATAAAAAAGATTTTATTGTAGTTTTGACCGCCATAAAAGGCCGGAAGGCATGAAATATAAAAAAAATAAGCTACAGTAATCTATGGTTTAATCTTAGTGTAATATTTAAAAATATTAAGTCTGGTTTAATAAACTACTCCAAAAACTCTTATTTATCTAAACGACTGCTGTATAGGTAAATTAGGTGTTTTTAAGTAGAATTTAAATATTAGGTAGGAACGCATAATTATGTTTCCCTATCTAAAATTTAGATTATATTTGAATTTTATTTAGGTAGGTAGCCACGATACCTTGTGTTTGAGAATTTATTAAAGGCGTGCCAGGGGTATAAAATCTATGTACTGAACATATTTTTTTATTTCATGCTTCTATTGAAAAATGCCTGCTAGATAATCCTAGTAGGTAATATCTCGTCCGGAAATCGAACCGGAATCTAACAATCGGTTTTACCTACGTAAGACTAGTTGGCAACTAGGTACCTAGTCTATAAAATGAATGAACAAATAATATTTAAAATACAATAGGTATATATTCAAGATTATTTTATAATCTACCAAATTTTACAATTGATGTCCTATTTAAATTATTTAAAAGTTTACCACAATTTATGATAAACTCTACTCACCCCTTTTGCGTTTCAACAAAACTTTTCAATCCCTAACAACGTCCGTAAAGCTACCTAAACTTCAAAAGACCTTCTTATATCGAAAAATTAACATTAAAATCACCTTATATCTCAACAAAAACTACATAATTAAAAATGCTTCTCAAAAACAGGGACATTTAAATGATAATCAAGCTAATTAAACAACTCATTACAGGTTAAAAACGAACAAGAGTACGGCTGTTTTTCCTGCCGCCCCCATTTCCAAACGTTTTTCCTGTAGGAGGTACTGCGCCAATCGCCTCGAACGCCATATTGCCGGAGGGGCGGAGCCTCCGAACGAAAAGCCTTCGTCTCACTCTAAACTAAGCCCCTCTCGGTCGCACACGACGCTCTCTCATTGGCGGGAACACAATTAAGCGCGGGAATCAAAATTCTATTTTTGTAGTAAATATTTTTTCAGCGAGTACTCCACTCGAGTTGTGGCGACACCTGTCCGCGAAGGGTTCCCTTCAATCATAGCACTATCACATTTGGTCACGTTGCCGACTAACATAACATAAATTTCAACAGAATTTATGTTTAAATTAACACGTTTCGATGTCTGTTCTGATGGATTTATAACTTGTTTTGTTACAAATTGGTCGATAAATCTGTTATTATGTGGGCGGTTGCTACCCCTCTGTTGTCGATTTTCTTTCGATGAAAGTTTCATAGTTGTCTATGCCTGTCAAAAATAATGCACAGGTAATGTATTGATGTCCGTTTAAAAACGTAAATGATTTTAATACAAATAAGACAATAGTTTTATCTAGCTTTTAGAACGAATGCAGAATTAATTTTATTTATTTATTTCAATGTTGTATTAATATTATGACTGATATATTATGTACATAAAATAAATTATAAAATAGAAATGCTAGGTAGTTGCTGCAGCAAAATGTTTTAGCATGACTTATTATCTACAGGCCTAAATGAAAATTATTTCTGACTAACTGTTGCTCTCCAATTAATTCTCGTTCATTGAGCAGTCATTCGTCCTTTGGCTTGATTCTAGCTATATTTATGTCAAGATTTATTGAAATATGTGCAGCAGTTTAAGCGTGATTGAGTAACAAATATCTAAACGTACTTTATAATTATAATATTAGTTTCGTTGTTTGAGTTTCTAATCCTTCCTTTGATATTATAAATACAAATATTAGGTCTCATTTGCTGTGTGGATCAATGTGATTTTTTGCATAGTTGTAATTTATTGAGTTGAGAAAATTTTACTGACAAAAATTACCTATGTCACGGTAATTTTTGTCAGTAAAATTTTCGGTCCGTTAAAAACATTTACCAGAAAAGTTAAACGCATAAATATATTGGCTTTATTAGAAGAATTCGTCGAAATTCAGATAGACACTCACGGTCTCTTTTTTATTCTATCTCCGTCTGTTAATATTTAATTTAAAATTAAGCTGTAGTTAGGTATATATACCACAATAGGGTTCACCCGTTCCACGTGGGACAGTTCTTTAGTACTATGCAATTCAGTGATCCTTTCTCGTACGTAAGTACGTGCAGCTTTAGGAATGAACTGCCGTTGTACTTCCAGAGCGCTATGATATGTAAGTACTTGTTACCACACACCCTAAACCGACGAGCGTGTATGAGGAATGTGATGAAAGTGAATAAAGCCAGAGGAGTGTGTTAGGATCGTAGCAAATGGAAATCTGTAGTCTCTGCCTACCCCTCTGGAAAACAGGCGTGAATCTAAGTATGTATGTATTATTGCGCATATACCTATTATATAGTTCTCACGCTGCTACTATTAACTGCTTATAATGTAATATTAATAATGTGAACTTATAATAACGTGCTGTAATTATTTTAACTATCTATATACCTACCAGATACCATTATAAGCGGGACATTATTAACATTAAAAGCGGGAATGTGAGTAAGCTTGTTTGTTACGCTATTACGCCTTAACTGCTCTACCAACCATCATAAAATTACGCATACACGCTGTCAGGGGTACAGAAAAGGACACAGGGTACTTTTCATCCGGCAAAATCGCGAGCAAAGCCGCGGCTAAAAGCTAGTATGGATATAAATTAAACCCCGATGTTGTACAATAAAGCTTCTAGAAATACTCAGAACATTTTTTACTATTTCGATATCAAAATCTCAGTGAAATCATTCTATATCCATTGCCTTAGATGCTTTATACAAAATATTTTCTAACGTTTATGCGAATGTTATACAAAACTAAAGGAGTGAACTAAACAAAACTGTTGTTCATTATACATATAGTTATGTGCAATTTTTGAGTACATTATTTGTCGGCGATCTTTAATAAATGAAATAATATATTATACATTAAAATTAAACTACTTTTTACGGATTTTCAGGCTGTTTATTTTAAAAACGCTACCTTTACGCTATTTTTAAACTGTTACAGGAGGACTTCCTCTCAGTCAAATATTTAATTTATATAACTTTAAGAGTTTAAAATAGTGTTTTTTAAATTAACCGCTATAAATTTCAATGTTAAATACAGAGGTAAAATATATCCCTGATTAATGATTAATTGAGTGGCAGCGGTACACTGGCGGTTAGACGTAATAGGTTTTTAATTATGTCTGCCATTCTATGAACTGACAGGTTAATCTTAATGAATATTATAAATGCGAATGTGAGTTTGTTTGTTTGTAACGCTTTCACGCGAGAAGTTAGCTCGACCGATAATCATAACATTTCGCATACACGCTGTCAACGGAACAGAAAAGGACATAAGTACCTTAGATCGAAAAAATTATACTTTTACTAACCTAACCTAATCTACATACATTCGAGCGAAGGCAAAGCCTAGTAGGTTTTCTAATTATGTTTGGCATTCCATGACTTGACAGATTAATAGCGCAATTGATAAAGCGACATCACACCTTCGTTAGCAAGTTCAAATCCTGATGCTTCATTATTAACATCCTCCTTGTTTATTATTACGTAGTATAACTTAACTCTAGCATCGAATTCTGTATCTCATAGCCTAAAACCTGTATACCTATTCCAGAGATTCACCATGGCCTTGCAAAGGCAAACATTTACATAATAATATCAGTCCTGCCACTGCCGACACCGAGCGCGAGGGTGGGTTCGATCCCCACTCAGGACACAAAATTTTGTGATCAACAAATGGTTGTTACGAGTCTGGGTGTTATTGTGTCCATTGTTTATATGTTTGTAAAGTCCCACGCGACACAGGCATTATATTATACAGGAAAATATAGAAAAAGAATGACCATAGAATTGCAAAAAGAATCAATTAAAAAAAATTATATTGTCTTCTGTTTACGCGAATGTTATTCATTGAAATTAAACTACTACATATATACGGATTTTATCGCGTTGTTTATTTATCACTGTATTACAAAATTTTGAAAATATTACACTACTACTACTATTGATTTTATTTTACTAATTTATAAGCTAATAAAATTATTTAAACTATTAAATCTATTTATTTTTGGTTTACACTTTCCCCGACGTTTCGGTTGCTTATAAATTAGTAAAATAAAATCAATAGTAGTAGTAGTGTAATATTTTCAAAATTTTGTAATACAGTGATAAATAAACAACGCGATAAAATCCGTATATAGTAGTTTAATTTCAATGAATTTTAAAAAATATTCAAGAGATTCACCATTGACTTGTAAAGACAAACCTTTCAATAATAATATCAGCCCTGTTTTATAAGCTGTCCCGCTGCAGGCGAAGAGCCTCTTCTTACTATGAGAAGGGTTAGGTTATAGTCCACGCTAGCTCAGTAGTAATAGCTAGAACATTATATAGAACTCTCAGACATGCAGGTTTCCTCACGATGTTCTCCTTTACCGTTAAAGCGAGTGATCAGCGGTAGTGAGTGCGACTGCTGTGCATGAGGTCTCGGGTTCAAATCCCGGGTCAGGCCAACAGAAAGTTATTGGGTTTTGCTGTTAAGAAACCTCTATACGAGCCTGGAGTTAGAAAGTTGGCGCTGTTAATAACCCCGTGGCTTTACCGTACGTACGGTCCTGTTTCTGATCTTTCGCCGATCGTGTCGGATTATCCGTCCTATCGGATCATGAGTCATCGGTTAAGGAACAGAGAGTGCACTTGTGTTTGCGCACATATTTGTGCACTATAATATCTCCTGCGCAGATGTGCAGACTCTGTTAAGATTGGTCGACGTGACCGAAATTCGGTTTGGAGGACATTATTATTATTACTAGCGGTCGCTTAGTGATCGAAATTCGACCATAATTCATTTTAAGTTTGATAGTTATTAAGGTTTTATTTTCTAGAACTATATCTTTATAATCACATTTAGTTTAGATTTCGATCTATACAGGTTAATTTCAAAGATATTGTAGAACTATAATTTACCTATCTTTGTCAAACAAATTATTATATTGATATATGTAACCATAGTTACAAAGAATAGTATTTATTACATCTGCCGAACAATGCCGAAATACTACGAACACGATTCGACTGCGTGTGTCAAATGCATGGTTGTGTGCGTGTAGTGTTTTTTCATAAATTTAATGTATTTTCCATGCATATTTTATATAAATATTAGGATTCGCCCCTCCTTCTCCATATAAACTTTAACTGTGCCAAAATTCATACTCCTCCGTCAGCGCAATTTTCGTAAAAAGGGGTACAAAGTTTTTGCTTCACGGATTAATATATAGATTACTTCGAAAAGTCAAAGGTACATTGCCTTGAGATCGAACTCGAGATATTCGCATGACAATCCAACGGTTTCCCACTAGGGTATTGCTTCTTTATTCACCTTTACATATATACCACTTATCTATTATAAAGTACAATGTAAAAACAAGTGTTATCATCGTCCATTTAGCATTTATTGACACAAAGAGCATATGTGACACATGTCAATGTACGCAACACTTAACTGTAAGCCAGGCACGTGGGATGACGTCATATCCTACAGGCTGATGATAAAAAAAATTAAAAAACATGGCTGTTGACCTTTACCGTTTTATTTTTAAAATGCAAAATGGCGATAGGGTTGTCTTACGCGAGATCTTGATATACAGCTGGCGGTATTTGCCTACCCCTTCGGGGGTGGAAGGGCTTTTTTAAAGGTTGCTAATTGCCTAGGTTATTTATTACTAGTATTGTTGTTAACCGCTTGCGGTAGGTGCTATGTTTTTGTTAGGTGTGGCTACATGTCAGTTATGTAATGGGGGATCGAATCCACGACATCTTGATCGTATGTCCGATGCTTTAATTATTGGGTTACCATTGTTTCTTTATGTATATACATAGTCTAACATGTATAGTCTTTAAGGGGAACAGTAGGCGAAGGTTATCCACCCGGCAAATATACACCGTTTCAATAGTCAGAAGTTATTCCTTTCTTAAAAAAAGGCATATGCATTGTCCGACTCAGGCATCAAAGTTTGTGACCTCACACACGACCGCTCGGCTGCAAACATAAGCGTTTTATAATTAAATAAGTAAAAAATTAAGTCATATTTTAACAACGACATAATCATAAAAAGTTACATAATTAATAAATACTTAAATAATTTTATTGCCGTGCGAATATTTGTCACTCACAGGTGTGTAAGCTTTAGCGTTTAATATAATTATAGTTTTTACATCAATAATTAAAATAAGTAACTAAACTGTCACGCGAAATGAAATCAATTACGCACAAAAGATATAAAAATTGGAATTATGCATATAATATGTATACAGGTTACAGATGTGGCGTATAACGACGACGTAACCTTGTAAAAGCGTCATGCCATTTATATCTATTCTATATAAGGAAATGCTAATATTTAAAATTTATACTGTTTAAATTTTAACTAACATATTATAAACGTGAATGTGAGTATGTAACGATTTCACGTCTTGATTACTCATCCGATCATCACAAAATTTCGCATACATGTTGTAAGGGATTCAGATAAGGATACAGGATACCTTTCATTTAAAAAAACGTATTGTCCCGAGCAAGCGAATCTGCGAGTAAAATCTAGTACTATATATTAAAGTTCAAGTTGTTTGTTTTATAGTTTGAATGCACTAATCTCTGGTAGTACCAGTCGGGTTTAAAAATATTTTTGTATATAGCCCAATGACTGAGGAAGGTTAAAGGCTATGTAACTTGACTCTACGAGCTGAAAGGTGAAGCAATATTTATAAATGTGTGTAAAAGTGCAGATGGTAGCATATATGCATTTCATGTTATCGTACCTACTAGGTACAAATTAAGTTCCTACTAGTACTTAATTTTATTCTACTAATCTATCTCTAAGTGGAAGTTGCCATCGTTGCCAATTATTTAGTGATGGTATAAATAAGCTAGCTTGTCAAAAGAAGTACCACCGTTTTACAAGAAATTATCATAAGAGTTGTATCACTACTATTGCGGTTCGTCCAGTAAGACTTCTAGAGGCACATATTACAACATAACTACATTACTCTCCTGTTCCTCTCCTTTCCTTTCATAATTAATACTTTTGACCTAGTGTCCGCAACAGATAACTGATATATCTGGTGTTACCAGTGTCCATAAATACGGTAACCACATACCTACCATCAGACAGACAATGAATTGTTTGGTTAGTATATAGTATAAAAACCATTTAAATTAGTGCTAAAATATGACGTCATTGGTCGTTGAAGAAAACGATTATTTGCAAAAGCCGTCGCGATAAAGTTATGTCAAATGGAAAAATATTAATACACATTGAAAGGGTACAGAATCGTTTATATTTTCGTATGATACTTAAATTATTTCGGCATGAAATATTTATAGGTATTTTTATATTCCTCGCCACACACACTTTTATATTATTTTATTATAACTTTATGTTAATACATTTTACATTGTTAATTTTGTAAGATATTTGTTAAAGGTAAGCCTTGTATTGCACGTGCGTTGTAAGAACTGAATTTCTTTTTTTATAATTATAATTGAATATAAATTGTAATCCTTACTAATATTATTAATGCAAATATGTGTTTGTTTGTTACGCTTTCACGCCCTAACTACTCGACCGATCATCGTAAAATTTCGTATACATGTTGTCAGGGATACAGAAAAGGAAATAGAGTATTTTTATCCATATTGTTCCCGAACGAAATCACGGACAAAAAGTAGTAATTTATAAATGTAAAATATTTTGTCTTTTTTAAAAGCTTCTATCGCACTAAGAGTAGTTCTTATATCACGTATCACGGGTATCTTTACATACATCGATGTAAAAAAAACAATTTACCCAGACTCGACATGATATGAATTGAGGATACCGCCAAAGAAATAAATCATAGATGCGCTCTACTATATTCAAATATGGTCACCTTTCTGGATCGTTAAGTTGTCATCCGACACGCAATGACAACATGACATCTAAATATACTACTATCACGCTCATTCATATTGAAAATTATACACTATCACTCCTTGTCAAGTAAATGTAACGTGTGAGCTCACTCATCTTAGTGCGGACACTTTTTTGAGCGATGTATGAACGGTGAAGCTACGGGTTGTCCCGTATTCATCCTATGACATCTCATCCTATTTCTTTACTCATCCTAAGCTAGAATGCTCGAACTGATCCGATAACATTATTTTAATAAACTTTCTTTATTCAACCGAAATACGTGGCAAATATTACTGAAAAAGTATGTATAGCAAAAAAAACTTTGGCATCGAAATAGTAGGTTAGGTACAGTACTTTAAAAATATATAGCCTATACTTTAACCCGGCGAGTCCGACATAATCCCTCCGCCCGCTACCGCGGAGGGATATGCGTCAATAGATTCCCCAAGTAAAAAAAAAAAATAAAAAGAAAAAAAATTGCCTATAGCCTTATGTACACGGTGATAATAAAGCATTCGAATGGTAAAAAATATTAAAATAGTTTGAGCAAATCTTTCCTATTTATAATATTAGTATAGAAAAATACTTCTATCGTAATAGGTAATATATTACGAAAAAAGAATTTTTTGTTCAAACCGTCAACCCAAACCTTCGAGCTTTTGGGTAATTTCGTAATCGGTTGAGTTAGGAATGCGTCAAAGCATTCCCCCACATAAAAAGAAAAACAAAAAAAATATGGAATACTTATAGATGAATAAAGAATTGAAAATGAAATAATTGCTGTCGGTTGAGTAAAGAACGTAAATAGGTTGAGTTAGGGAAAAAATTCAGTGTAGGATGAAACGTCATCGGATGACGCCGGAACAACCCGAAGGTACATCAAAGACTTAAATCTTTGGCTATCGCATGTTATTGTCCCTTATGAGCATTGAACCTATAACACGTAGGTACACTGCATAGACTTGTCCTAATTAATCTGGATGCTCTATCAATCTATTGCATAGAGCTATTACATAGAGCTTTTTCACGCCAGCTGTTCGTTCTGTTAGTGGGGTGAGCAGAATGACAAGTTGACGTTATCAACGTATAAATAAATATAATGGAGACCCTCTGGTCCCGTGGCCTAATATTGCGCTTATGTTTACATGCGATAGTACGGTCTTGGGTTCATTTCCCGGGTTGGGTTTTCTAGCAATAATCTCGGTTACAGTGCGGCGTCTGGAAATCTTCCATTTATTAGATAATAATAATAATATTAATATTCTATCATATACACACAACACCATCTAGCCCAAACTAAGCAGAGTTTGTACTATAGGTACTAGACAATGGGTAAACATACATATATACTTCTTTGTAAAAACATACTTACATATGATACATAGACATACCCGGACCACGACAAACATATTCATGCACACAAATGTTTGACTTGTGCGGGAATCGAACCCGCGACCTCAGCCGTGGCAGTCGGTTACACTAACCACTACGCCATCGAGGCCGACTATTACACCGATACTCTTATAACGATTTAAAAATATTGTGATATACCCACATATCACAATATTCATCATTCAAAAGTCATAATTATGTCTCTCTACCTACCCCTTCTTGAATATTAAATATGTCCTATTCGATTTTTCTTATACACCATACATACGACTTATTTATTTTCAAAAAGTCTAATATATTTATCATGCGTATGCCTTGACTTGCCAAGAGGTAAAAAAAATTAACATCTATGAAAATTCCAATGAGATACGATGCTTAGTAATATGATTATGTTATAATTGTATCCTGAATTAAATATATCCTATTTTATTTTTCTTATACATCATACGAATTAATAATTTTCAAAGGGTCAAAAAAATTATCATCCGTTTGCCTTGATCCAACAGGACAAACAAGTATCATCTAAGAATTCCAATGATAGAAAAAGCTCAGCAGCGTCGCTAGGTTACAGTTGTATCCTGACGATAGAAATTATTACGTCGGACCTTAAAATAACTAACCAATTGTGGTTGCGATGGATTTCTGTAAGGCAAAATTAGCAGAAATCTGGATACACGCCGTGGGATAAATATTTCTAAGTCCTAATAGGATAGGTCGATGAACTTTGATTCCAACATAATTATGGTCTTCCCAGGGTTATTTAGTGGTAGGTTGATTGGCTACAATTATGTAGATTATACTTCTCACTGAACTAATCTAAATGTAATGTCAATGTCAAACCGGTAGGCTTACCATGAAATATAAATGCAGAGGTTTAGGGACGATTGTTTTTTTTTATCATTTTATCATTCAATAGGAATAATTTCTGTGTCGCGGAGGGGGGGGGGAGGGGGGGCTTAGTGGACGATTCGCCCGAATTTAACACGCACGAATCGGGCGAATCGACACTTTAAAAAAAATATTTTTTTTTGTAGGCGACTCGCACCAATTGTATTGTACTGATCTTTTTTATCGTTGCATTTTTATACATACACTAGCTTTTGCTCGGGGCTTCGTTCGAGTAAAAGTCGGTCAGGTTAGTTTATGTTAGTAAAAGGACTTTTTTAATCAAATAAAACCTATGTTACTCGGCAACTATAGAGCTTTCTAATGGTGAAAGAATTTTGAAAATCGGTTTAATATTTTATGTGTTAAATCCTTACAAAAAACATAGAAAATCAAATATTTCCACTTTATAATATTACTATGGGACTTAACTCAAAAACTAGACTCGATTTAAAAAATTATTTGTCTTTGCAATGCTATATTATCACCTAGTAACATAGAGTATATTTTATTTTAATAAAGTACTGTTGCTAACACAACCTAACCTAAAGCGAAGTAAAGCCGCGGGCAAAAGCTAGTCGATTATATAATAGTCTTACGTGGGTTAAATACAGAGCATTTAATTCGACGTAGTGGCAAGATGACTACTATAATCATTCGCCATTAGCAATAATTGCAAGCATGATTTCTACTTTGCATTTATTGGCTGAGAATCTTATTATATCTGTGACCAACCCAGGAATCAAAACCGCGATCTTGCAAACGGAACTATATTACAGCAAAGTAAAGTTGTAATTACAAAAATATGTATAATCATAGTAGGTAAAAATAAAATATACTACCTACCTAATGAAATTGTGTCCCGTGACACAACAAATAAAAAAACATTTAGATTTGGAACAATATATATTATACATAATTTATGTGTATTGCACATTTTTTGTTCCTTGGACTTCGAACGAACACACTTAATCCAGTGATGATTCTGAAGTGCTGTTCCAAGTCTGGATGTTATATGTGTCTGGTGTTTGCATGTTTGTAAAGTTTTACAGACACAGGAATAATACTTCATGCGTTAGTTGCCTTTTTTAAAGAAAGAAAGAAACCAAGATTCTTTGTGCACAGTAATATGTTTTTATTTGTTTTTAAAAGACACAACTCTTGCATTAGGAGTAATACCTGTGTCACGGGTGACTTTACAAATATTCAAACAACGGAGAATACCCAACAATTGTATATAGCTAATGAGTTGCTAATGGAAATAAAAGAGAAAAGTGACAACTAAGCTGTCCAACTCTAGTAGAGAATTCGAGAGTTCACGCTCGTTCTAACTAGGAAGTAACTCAGCATAATTTTAATAAATTTAGGCTAATTGCCATAATTAGTCAGAGTTTAAATTTAATTCTCTGCAACTGAAATAAATGTCCGTTACATTTATATTTATTATACAAAAAACATATACAAATAAAATTAATTAACGCATGTAGGTCAACTAAGTAACGCTTAGAACGTCAGAACTATAATTATTTCATAGTTTTTGCGTTCAGAAACTTACTATCCACATTTACAGTAGATAATATAAATTCAAAGACTTCTTACAAGAAATGCATGACATGGTTACTTCTCTACAGCTCAATCATTTAATCTTTGTAATTATTTTGCAAGACTACCCAAAGGAAAGGATCAGATTTTTTGAAGAATTAACTGGTACAATACTTATGGCGTTTTATCAGCATAAATTGCTTACATTAACCTATTGAGCCGCAACGGCACACCAGTGGTCTGATACTGATTGATTTGTTATTATGTTTGGTATATTGAAATTAAACAATTTTATACGGATTTTATCCGTTGTTAATACTGTTATTACATAATTACATAATAAATAAAACACTGTTATTACATAATTTTGAAACATTAAACAACTATTGTTAAACACTTTTACTAGTTACTGTTTACTTCTATTTAAGAATAATATTGAGATTGTAACCACCATCTTAGTCTCCCCGTAAACATGGCTGCTGAAAAGCAACCGAAACGTCGGGTAAAGTGTAAAATTAAATCTAAATGGTTTTTATAATTTAAATAGCTTAAATAGAAGTAAACAGTAACTAGTAAAAGTGTTTAAGAATAGTAGTTTAAAGTTTCAAAATTATATATTAATAGTGTTTTATAAAAATAAACAATGCGATAAAATCCGTATAAAGTTGTTTAATTTCAATGTATAACATTCGCGTAAAAGTAAGACAATATTATGTTTGGTATTCTAAGACTTAAAAAAATAATACGGCAATAAATACGCGTAATGTAAATACAGCTAACGAAATAATATATGTCTCTACCTACTTACTCTTAAAAGCTATAACAGTAGGCGTGATGTTATGTTCCATTACATAATTGAATGTTATTGCAATTCAATTGTTATACAAATCTTATTTTATTTTATGTTATATTCCAAAATATAACATTAATATTCCATTATTATATTATGTTACTTCTTTGTTAATTTTATAGCTTTATGAATGCGAAGCCATTTTATGACTCTATGGATAATAGGACAACCCATAGAGTAAGTTTCATATTACTCGTAATTTTTAAAATAAAGTTTCTTTTGTATTTCACTGCATGATTTCCTCTTTTTAAGTACCTATTTGTGTGGTCTGTGCTCATTCAATTAAATCCTAAATTAATGCTACGGAAGACAGTTACAACATTGATACATGTGAACTATTTCAACCTTTTTCTTTGCGAAATGTATTCAAACAGTAATGGTTGGTATTAATAACCGGCCAGTTTACCGCATATAAATTATAACGTGAATTTAAAACATTTCTAATGCGCTAAATGGAAAATACGAACGAAAAAATTACGTAAATCTTGCAAAAACCTTGCATTTTAACTAGAAACTCATTGCATGCCGACACGCAATGATGCCATTAAAAAAAACCTATTTATGGTTTTGTGAAGCGCACGATTATAAGTGTTTCGGACGTTCGGAGACGCCATTCGTCAGTCGAAACGTCCACATTAAGCCATATTGTCAACATAATTGTTTCATTCTCGTTATTAATCTCGCTTAAAATTTAATTCAAGCGCGAAATACCTGAGCGACGGAGCCGAACGCGGTGGTAAGTTTGCGCGCCAAACAAAACGTCACACTGACATATTAACTCGCGAAAACTTTAATGGCTGCAGAGTTTCACAGATAATTTCACTTATTCCCCTATCACCTGTAAACTAAATCACAGCCTTCGTTTCTTATTTCGTTGTAATAAAACGCAATTTACATAGCTGTATGTACATTTTCGTTTAAGGCTAATACCAGTTTCTTGCAGTCGTTTACGCGCGCGGTGACGTTTGATTGACAGGTGAAAGGGCGCGAAATTAGCCGAGCGGTCGTCGACCGAATGATTCCCTAAGACGCTGGCATTGTTCGTTCATTACATTCACGGTTCATTGATACACAGATTAATAATATTTTATAGTAACAAAAATAAAATAAATAGGACACTCTGTGTGCGTGTGTTTTAACGTTTGCGTAAGCGATTCGGATTTTAGGGAAATGTTTGAATTATAATAAGTGCATTAGGCGTTCAGTGAACATATGTTGTAAAGTGGTTATGATAAGATAGAGCCGTATGTCATTGTAATAGCTACCGTTTGGCATCCGCCAACAAACCGAGGATGTGGGGATTAGTCGGCAAACAATGTGATGATGTTATTAAAACGAAAAGTCTTTTAGATAAAGACGTGAAACAAGAGGCTGGGAGATTTGAGATAGCGGGCTTATGCGTCGTCCGGCGGAGACATTATCTCGAGAGATAGAACTGCGCGCGCGCCGACACTGCGCACGAGCACACATCACACAATTTGGTATAACTTAAAAATTTGTAACGAGAAAATAATTTTAAATAGGTATACCTATAGCCTTTTATTATACAGACAAACTATATTAATAATTCAAGCCCTCGTTTTACGAAAATGTACGTTAAACAATTTATATTGAATATGAGAAAATGTTGTATAAACTTTGTCTTATAGTTGCCCTCAGTTAAAATAACTTAGTTCAACAGTGTTAGTGTTGTAAACCTAATAAGCTTACTCGTTGTTTTGAACTTCATCACATAGTTTACTTCTTTCTATATTTATGAATAGATTTTACACGTCGCTTAGCTCCCTTGGTTTTAAAGATTTATACCACAGGAACCGTGCATTTTGCTGAGACAACAAGTAGCCCATGTCACTCTTCGGCCTGTCAAAAACATCATGTCGAACTGTCGTTCAATTGCTGCGTTAAATAAGGACAAACTAACAAACATATTTTTGCATTTATATTATTAGTTAGAATTTTATTATTGTTATTAGTAAAGTACTAATTACTTTAAGGTGTATTTTGTGTATTCTAGGTACGTAACTCAGTTCATAAATAGTTTAAATGTCAACCAGTTATAAATATAACGTCGTCTATTTTTACTAAGTAATTATATATTACTTTCCAATAAGTTCTGTTTTACAAACACATTTTCAGACCATTTGTCTGTTGATGCGTTTGACATAGCTAAGTTTCGTGTAAGAAATATTTACTATCTAAAGTAAGGACGATAAATATTAGATAGATATAAGAGACTAAAATCTTCTTCTTGATTAATTACAAAAGCAGACAGAACTTGGTGCATATAGGTACAAATTTTTGAAATTTACTTTATGTTTATGTAATGCTATTAAATTTGTTATAATAAAGAGCAACCAGACGACTTTTAATCACGGCCAGTACAATCTAGTCAATACGTCAACCGTTCTAATGTAGTATATATACCTAGGTATTAACATACCTTTTGTATTATCGCATGTAACGCGAAAGTACAAAAGTTATTAATAATATTAAAAGTATTATTGTCTTGCATCTACGTGATTTCATCATTATAATTCGTCTAACTTCTAAATAATATGGCAGTTGAATACCAAAGACCTTAGCAACTTAAGTTTAAAATGCAAATAGTAAAATAAGGCGATGCGAAAACCGCCATAACTATTTAACATAAATACTGAATCTTCTTCTGTCTAGCCTTTATTATTCCCAAGTCACTTGGGATCGGCTTTTCTTGTCTAACCGGATTTGACTGGATATCAGTTTTTACACGGAGCGGCTGCCACCTGACATCCGCAACCCGAAGGCTAACGATACCCTAAGGCTAGACCAGCGTGCTCTCCGAGGCACGGAGCAGGCGATAATTGTCAATCAATACGCACATAATTTCGAAAAGTCATATAACTTGTGAAAGTCACAGGTGCGCGACATAGGTTCGAACCCGAGACCCTCTGCATTGCAGTCTGTTGGTCTCCTCACTGAGCTCAATACTGAATCTGAAGCCTATGTCAACTGCTACCAAAACGACACAGCATTTTATTAACTACTAGCTTTTACCCGTTGCTTCGCTCGCCTAGTTTTAGAACAATAGGAAGATTCTATCTTTTTCCTTCCTATTAATATAATATTATATATATGCAAAAAATAATGTCGATCTATTATTCTGTTAAAGAAGGACAAAAGAACAAACACGCATTTAAATTAAATAGATACGAAGGATAACCAAACAAGGACAGCAATACTGGCTTATGACGTAGTAATAACACTAACATTTCAGCCATTGAAAAATGTTGATGTTGTTTGAAAAAAGATATGGCACATGGTTTGCCTACCACCTCAACTCTAAGTAGTTCTTATCTAATATTTACTTAATAAATAAAACCGTAGCTATAATAATAAAAGCTATTTTGTAGATCCTGTAGTACTTTGTACTTTGCCCTTATGTTTACAAAGTATCTTGAGGTCTAGGTTCTGATTACCCGGTTAGTGATATTAGGAATTTCTATTAGAATTTTTTTTTAATGTCAGTATTGAGTATTTATCAGCGTATTGCATTTTATGTCAAATGTTAAATGTAGTTGGCGAAATGTGAACGCAATACATCTCTGCCTATCCCTTCAAAGATATATAGCGTGAGATTACCTTATTTAATATTATATGTAAATGCGAATGTGAGTTTATTTGTTTGTAATACTGTCATGCCTTCACTACTCGACTGATCATCATTAACTTTTGCATACACTTTGTCAAAAGTACAAAAGAAGACATAGAAGGTATGCGATGTCTTTTTTTCTGTGACTTTTTCTGTATGAAAATTATTTTATATAGAAAAAGTACTGTACTCTAGGGATAGAATAGAATAGAAATGATTGACAAAATGTAGATTAACGCGAGCGTAGCCGCGAGCAAAATGTAGTATGTAATAATCTATACTATAATTATAAGGCTGAAGAGTTTGTTTGTTTGGTTGAACGCGCTAATCTCAGGAACTACCGGTTAAAATTATTTTAGTGGTGGATAGCTCATTTATCCAGAAAGGCTATAAGCTATATAACATCACGTTGCGACCAATAGGAGAGGCGCAGCAATGAAAAATTTTGCAAAAACGGGCAACGTTCTCTTACGACGAAATGGCGCGGGTCAGCTAGTTTCAAATATAAAGGGCTTTACAATTAGTAGTTTGTTTTATATCTAAATTTAACCACCTTTCCATACTGAAATAATAGCGATATTATTTTCCTACCGATCGCGGCTCTAAGCTCCGTGTTCCTACCGAGAAATACATACAAAAAGCCTTAATTAAAATGACCATATCCGTTTTTTATACCAGGAGAAAGAAGGCAATAGATCAGTGTGCATATACAATTAAATTATTATGGAGCTGAATAATAAATATGTACATTTGACAGTTCTTTCCCGCCATAATGAAAACGTTACCTGTCAAACGTGTCTCTGGTTTTGCCGTGTCTATGATATAGCTATGAAAAATGTGTATAGCATAATATTCACATAAAATATCTTCACACTTTAATTATAGAGGGGTCGGTTGTTTTTGTCGTGCTAGTTTACCAGTTCATGCATGGTTGGTGTCTTCGTTGGCTAACTGCATACCCCAGTTTAGTTAATGAAGCGTTATAGGCGATATCGTAAATAAACCTTATGTAATTATGGTGAAATTGATAAAGATTTATATAGAGATCGCAAAAAATAAACGATTATTTAAAATTACATAGATTTTCATTAATCAAATATCGATTAGAATCAAGTTAGTTGTAATATGATATTTTCCAGCAGTATTTAACATATTCTTATTCATGATTTCTTAATAGATGTTCTCTAGTTAATTTATGGACACAACAGGCAATGTGTAACAAAATAAAGAATTTAATTAAAACTCTATATCTTTTAACACGTTTCCTGTCAAGATTTGAAATCGTTTGTGCGCAAATTCGATTTGCAGTTGACCGGTTTATAGCATGTAAGTATGCTGTTTCGATTATCTATTGAGGTATGTGTGAGCGCATATACAATTGAAGATTAGGGGACTCCAGGATTGCTCGATGGATTTTGCAGAAGTAACTGAACTAAGCTACGGGTCTTTCTATTAAGTCAATATACAGCGGATATGTTTTGTTATGTATGCCTGCATAACTCTTCGGAGATGCAATCGTAATATGCTAATAAATATTTACCAAAAAGTTCAATATTGCAAGTATAATAAGTTGAATCAAGACAAAAATAAAATGTTTATTATTACTTTCAATCTTCTTCTTTAGGTTAGCGTGTGCTAGATTGCCAAACATATCGTCGAGTCTCTATTCTACACATGCTATAGAAAATCACAGGCATCTTTTCAGGATACCAATGGCCTTGTCTTGTATTCTAGCGGTATATAGGATATCCATAGCTCAATCAAAAAGTCCTGAGCTATCAAGACGAGATCCAGTAGCTCCCGTGATTTGCACTGGCAGCACAATCCTGTAGAACAGAAGTTATTTATTTTTTGCGGGTTTTGCATAACGCGGCTAATCACTGCTTTGCATGCTATGATAATATAATTACCGCTTTTTGCCATCAGATAAGTCCTTGTTATTTTTCAACTAAATATATAATAATGCTTAAATTATATTAATGATTCTATAGTTGTCATCTCATAATTCTGTATTATCTCGCCCATGAACAAATAATTGAGCAATCCACAAATGGGTTCTTCGAGTCTGGATGTTTAATATTCATAAATATTCGCCGAATAGCGGAATGATATTATTATAGTTAAGTATTTAAGAAAACAAATCTTTATTCTTAAATAACAACAAGAATAACAGTGAAATCTTGCAGGCAAAACTAATTACAAATAACTAATCAAAGCTTACGTATTTCCTGTAAGTACTGAGTATTAAATCAGCAAAACAATCAGCAATAAGTCGGAGTAACGACTGCATTGTTGCAAATGAAGACGTGCTGCATAACAGACGCCATCTTGAATGCAAAACAAAATGAACGCGACGTTTGTTTGCCGCCAAAATTAATGGTGATTGTGTTTAGGTTATCTGTGATCTGGGTTAAGTTTTAAACAGACGAAATGACTTTGTTATTCCGATGGCGTGTTCAGAGCGCTATTACATGCAGCGAGTTATGCATTTCCGATTCTTGCAAGGGACTAAATTTATGTAATATTATAATGTCAGCTCCGTTTATAAGCTGACCTACTGTTAGGCACGAGACTCTTATCAGTATAAGGAGGGTAGACTGTAATCTACCACGCTAGCTCAGAGAACCGAAAACTCTATCGAGAACTCTGAGACAAGTAGGTTTCCACAAAATGTTTTGTTTAAAATGTACAGTGAGCAATAAATAATTCTTTAACAAATACGCACATAGCTTTGAATAGTCAGAGGTGCATGCCGTGGAACCAAATAATCTCACTAATTTATTGAAATTAAACTATTATATACGGATTTTATCGCGTTGTTTATTTGACACTTTATTACATAATTTAGAAACTGTTACACTACATACTACTACTATTAAACTTTACTAATTTTTAATAATTAAATTATTAAAATTATTTATATTTAAGTTTACACTTTCTCCGACGTTTCGGTTGCTTTTCAGCAGCCATGGTCACATGAAGACAACTTGGTAGTTGTCTCAATGTTCCAGTGTAGTTATTTCAAAGTACCCGGATATCATTTAATCATTGGTGTTTCTATTTACGCAGAATGAGCTCAAAGTATCATGAAGGCTAGCTGTTGTTTGCTTCTTTTTGGGTTTGACTACTTGAACTACTGGATGCCAAGCTGGTGGTAAATTCCAACCATCTTCTCTATTAAAATTAGGATGTTTTTTGATTTCAATAGCCTCGCGAAGCATCGTTGGTAGGAATCGGTGTTCTTTAGCGAGAATCTGTGGTTTGTCAAATCTCAGGTAGTGGTTGGTCCCCTGTTGCACATGTTCAAACACAGCAGACTTCAACGAGCATTGGTTTATATCAGCTATGTGTTCTTTAATGCGGATGCCTATGCTTCTCTTGGTTTGACCAATGTATGAGAGTCCGCAGTCACATTCGCGTAAACAGAAGACAATATTACTTATATTTACTAACTGTCGCTGCTTTTTATGTCATTCACTCATAGTCGTTTTAAGTCTGGGTATTTTATGTGTAACTTGCTTCAAAGTTTTTATGTCTTACACCTGCAAAATAGGAGGTTTATTTTTATTTTTATTGATATAGTTCCCACAATTAAAGACTCCATGCTTCTATCTCAAATTTCTCTGCTACCTAGATGTTCCGCGTATTTCAATCTATTACGTGACAAACGTTAGGTAACCTCGATTGTTTGCCATTATCATTGCATAGGTTTTGCCGGCATATGGCATTCTAATTCGACACTACGTTCCTGCTACTCCTCTTATCAAGTTCCAGAGTTTCTGCTATCCTCTCTCTCTCCTTCTAATTTATAGAGAACTAGATTGTGTCTGCGGCTTTACTCGCGTAAATATAGTTTAGATTAGATTACAGTACTTTTTCTATATGAAAGGTACCATATGTCAGGGTTACCAGATAAAATAATCGTAAGACCGGAGAAAGGGCCTAATTTCCATTGAAAATACTGAGATTTTTTAGTTTGAGAATTTTCTCTCAAAACAATATTTAATCTAGTTTCTATCGCACCCATTATCACAGAACTCACTTAAAATAAAATAAATTTATTAAAGAGATCTTTAAAATGTAAGCTGTATTTTATTGAAAATTCTAAAAATCCTAAGATTTCATGAGATTTGCAAAATCCAGTCGCAATCCTGAGAAGAGTCCAAAAATCCTGAAATCTCAGGACAAATCCTGAGATATGGTAACCCTAGATATGACCATTTCTGCTTCCCTGGCAACATGTACGCGAACTGTCACGATGATCGGTCGAGTAGTTAAGGCGTGAGAGCGTAACAAACAAACAAACTCTCATTCGCATTTATAATATTGGTTAGGATTAGGATTTCATAGCATTGATCGACCGATTCGAACACGAAAATCTTATCAAATCCAAAATCTGCAGATTGCAATTTACGAAGATTTCATATTACGATATATCTACATGAAAATGTGCGCCTACTGCATGAAAAGAGAATATTCCTTTACAAAGTAAGAACTTTGTAGCAGAATATTCGATGCTTGACGGCCATTTATACATAATGGTCAACAAAATGCGCCATATGTGTGTACATAAGGCGCTTTTATAGCTCATAAAGTTTATGTCAGGTGGCACTTGTAGCAGTAACATCTAGTGTAATGCTTATTAAAAACTATTAATGTAGTAAACAAACACATTGTCCGTTTGATAGTAAGCAATTAATGCAGCTCACAAAAGCAAAATGTTATCGCCATGCTGCCCGCGTAAATTGTCAGTAGTCCTTGTGTTGACAGTATAAAACCTCTTTATGTAAGTTAGCAGCGATTTAAAAAGAATGGCGCTGAAGTATCAGGTGTCTTTTTATAGGTCACCTGTTTTCTTGAAGCTGGTTAATGTAAATATGACTTTATTTTATTACAAAATATTAAAGTTTATGTTTAAAAAATTACTTACTAGAAAGTTTAATTAAATAGGAAATTATTTAAGTAATGATTATAACATCTGTATAATAGTCTGAAAGCAGTATCTAAATCATTTTATAATAGATTTGTTTGTTTAACAAATGAGGCAAGTAGGCAAATATTGCCTGTAATAACCCTTTTGTTGGAGATAAAACCCAGAACCGCACCATCGGTAGTTGCCCAATCATTAAGCTACTAGACAAACGAAATAACTAGTATAAGGTCTGAAGTTTTCTATTTAGAAACCGTATATAAAATTACAGATGTCGGATAAAAAAAATCTTGATGCGAAAATGGCTGTTCGCTTTGAAGTGAAATTTATCATTGCCCAGTTATTGTTAAGTATATAATTAATTGGCTTATTAAACACTTATTATTCATTAACTGTAGTTCTATTTTACTGAGTATTTAATTGCTGTAATTACCACACTTGCCTTAGCCATTTTTCTACTTGTGAATTTGCTTTTTATACATCTGTGGAAGCAAACAGAAATTGCATGCCTAACGGCAGGCGGTTACGACAAGCCTATAAGACGTTTGCAATGCCAGAGGCATCAATCGTGCGTCGCTAACTCTTCAAATAAGAACTCATTCATGGTGCAACTCATGATGCACGAGGCAAAGATTTATGGTCCTCAGTGCCTCCTACAGATCTTGGTAAGCCTACTCACATATGTAAGTTCAACACAAGGTTGCTTGGTGGCTATCTTCTATGGGGTTGAAGTAGTGCGAGTGTAGTGGAAGTTGGGCGCGATAGCAAATGTTAGTAACGATACGACTGAAGCTTTTCTTTCATAGCACATATGGGCACAACGTAATCTGCAGTCAGACATGTAAAAATCGAATAACTCTATGTTATGTTCTGTAGGTGACTATTAAGATCAATTGTTGGTAAAGGAACAGTGATCAGGAGTTGGGGAATGTAACTTACCTAACTTAAATATTGTATATACGTGTGGAAAAGTGACGTATACTCCTTCGCTGGGCGGCGGAGAAGATATCGGGTATCTAAGTAGTTGTACCTTGACAAGAACTCGAATCTGAAGGGGGCTAAGATAGTAGTGCTATTCTTTTCGCCGGCTTAACTTAACTTAACCTGATTGCTGGTATGCAATTTTTTATACATAAATGGCAGCGAATAATCATTCGGCGGCTCGCCTGATAGTAAGTTTTCATTATAGACACAACTTGAGAGTGATATTTTGGTATTCCATAATATCTATCACTTTTAAGTTGTCAACCATAAGGAAAAGGATTTACAGATAGGTTAAGGAATGAGACAGGTATTAGGTATGTAAGCCTTCAACGCTTATTCATAGGTCGAATGCAGTAGCGCCGGTACTACTCTAACGCCGGTTTCAGCATTAAAGTCTTTCTTTGCAAGCGCATCAGCCCATTTGAAACGTCACCAAACTTATATTGTCGGCGGGCGTAATACAGTCGCAAATTAACCCAGCACGCAAATTTAGTAATAATTGATTACATCGGCATTTGGCTTGGCGGTACTGTCAGGGTCTGGCTTGCATGAGGTTTCCGGTTCAATTCCTGGGATCCGGGTTAGCCGATTCGTTTTTACCGTTAGCAAATCATTCTCAATGGCGCGGTATAGGTGCATCGTAGCTATAATATTTATATTTGTACAAAATTAACTGAAAATATGTTATGTACCTCGGAATAAACAGCTATAAATGCCGATTGTAATTAGTTTAGCTGTAAGAACAGTTTAATGTGATCGTAAACCTAGAATGTGCTGTTACAAAGTAATTTTAATTCTAATTTTATATGACAATTAAATTAATAATAGTTTGTTTGGTGACATAAGCCTGCGTTTATGGATTATATGTACTATAGGATGATTGTGGGGTCCAGTTTTCGGATCATGTTGCCCTCCCGTAAGGAAATACTCTATAGCAATGTGAAGTCTGGAAATACTCGGCACGTGCGTCGCTTATAACGTGAGACTTAAGAACAGTTGGCCATTGTGAGCGTAGTACGTTACTGATTTCTATTCGGGGATGTTCATGGCTATGTATGATATTTGTATTATATGAATTTGAGCTAGTAGTGTTTTCGTACGCTACAGCTGAGCATATTGCTAGTAGTTGTAAAATAATTTCGCAATTTTTCATTTATAATTGTTATTGTTTAAAACTATTTTAATTGTATACTTAACTATATATGTATGTTTGCAGTACATGTATAAATGTTTTTGTAGACCCTTACTTTATTAATAGTAGAATAAAAATGTAATATTAGAAACAGCCTAAAACACAGGTTTCTGACCTAGTTCAGGTAATACAATGTAAAAACAGACTTCATAAACAAGTCTCTTGTGTCCAATATTTATTGTAAATGTTTTTCCTTTAGATTAAATATAATTTTAATGTGAATTTAATACAATAAGTAGCCTGTAATGTGTTTTGTAAAGACTTTTATTTATTGAATAAAAATTAATATTATTATGTTTCTCTTGTCACAGGTATTTCCTAAAATATTATAATAAAGTATATCTGGCCCTTTTGGAGGCTTACACGGAGACATGGGTCCAACGTGAAGAGGCCCTTCGAGAGTTTTAATCAAAGGTGTGATGGAACAACTACAGCGGCACTAGCCGCAGCAGGCGAAGGACTATTGCTACGTATAGATTCTAATACATATATTAGCTATTGGATGGGTATGGGTGTTTGGTGGACCGGTATATTGGTAACTATGGATGAAAAACGGCGTCTGCCCTGAATACTCTAATAGCATCAATGCAATGGGCAGACGGTGACTCGCTAACTCACTAGATGAATTTCCCCCTGAATAGTCACCATAGGCATACAAGCCAGCAGCAGAGGGCAACACCGGTGCGAGCGGCTCACGGTGTCGAGCGGTGCGGCGCGGGCGCCGGTTTCACCATCACGGGTCGAACGGAGACCCGCGGGTTTCCCAGTAGTTATGGCCTTGAAAATGACACTTCCACCCCCAAGCATATAGGCACCAAGGCAAGCCAGAATTGAAAGTCCTACAGGCGCTCTTGAAGTTTCACCTTAGCCAACCAGTAACGGCAAACTGGGGACGAGGCCCTAATTGACTCTCTGAGACATTCAGGTCCGCAGTGTCGCCATTCACATTATTATAATTATAATATAGGTCTGATCTATACCAAAGATTTAAATTAATGCGTTCTACTACCTTTAAACATGGTTAGCTTTTTGAATAGCTAAGTTTTCATTCGACACACAATAATTATTAGACATACATGACATCTGAATTACAAATATAGTATTATCACGCTCAGTTATATTGAAATTGTATTCTATCGTTCTTTATTATGTAAAGATAATGTGTAAGGTCAGCCTTCTTAGCGTGGAAACTTTTGCGTGGTTCGTGTGTATCTAAGTACGCGGGGGCACACCTACAGAAGTTATGTTATTTTTAAATTTTACAATAAATGTTTCAGGTTATAACTATTGAGTTATCATATTAGAGGTCATCTTTAGTACGTAGTAACTATATATAACTATATATAATAACTAGTAATATAATATTTTTATCACCCGATTTAGAGTGCATGCTCTCTAACTCACTCAATCTCAGCTAGGCGATTACTAGAATGACACGTTTTAGTGCAATAATAATTAAGCAGTAGCGTAATAAATATAAGGGGAAACCTTTAAAAAAAGTTGCACATGGCGTTGCAATAATCGCCTAAGGTAGTTGGAGAGTATGGACTTTAACAACTTGAAATGTCTCATCTAGTACGTAGTACATATTATTAACTCTTCTCCCTAGCCTTTATTATTCCCAAGTCACTTCAGGTCGGCTTATCTGGTCTAACCGGATTTGACTGGATATCAGTTTTACACGGAGCGGCTGCCACCTGACCTCCGTAACCCGAAGGCTAACGATACCCTAAGGCTAGACCAGTATCAGATATTATAGGGCACTGACTTCCCAATAACGACTGCTGTAGATGTTCATTGTACCCAGGAACTATGGCTTAACGTGCTCTCCGAGGCACGGAGCAGGCGATAATTGTCAATCAATACGCACATAATTTCGAAAAGTCATATAACTTCCAAAAGTCAGAGGTGCGCGATTTGGGTTGGAACCCGAGACCGTCTGCATTGCAGTATGTTGGTCTCCCCACTGAGCTATCGCTGCTCTCAGTATATATTATTAACTCAATAGTTATAATTTCCTAAAAGTTAAAGTTTTCATGTTGCTCAAGTTAAAATATCCTTGAGCATGATATCTAAGAAGATATTTAAGCTAATATTTAAAAAGATGTCTGTAAGATTTATAGTATTATTCACTGGAGCATATTAACTAGTAATAATCATACCCATCGCAAAATCAAGCCAGCTTTAAACACGCCACAAACAAAAATAATTTCAATAACAAAAGAAAATAAGATAAAAATGGTAATACAGTCAAAAAGGTGTAAGTTACGACCGCCATATATTTAAAAACAAGATTGAATAGATAAAAACCAACAGAATTAAATGTGAATTCATTATTTCGAATGTAACATTTCGTCAAATTGACGCGAGCGAAATGGTTAAATTCGCAAGATACGCCATTTTTGAATTTCAAATTTGACATTGGAATGCGTTTGGAAGCTTTTATTGAAAGAAACGGTGTCCGGAATCGGTCCAATTTGTGGATTTGCTTTTTTAGAGTCCCGTAGCCTATGGATGCCAACTAAACCTTGTTAAGACTATGTCAGCGTCATTTGTGTGTCTGCTAATTTTAAATAGCTACCTTTTATGATTTTACCTTAAGCGGGCTTTCATTTTTACAGAATATGTAATATTATGTGGTTTATCTAAACAAATAATTATAAAACAACTAGCGGATCGACAGACGTTGTCCTGTACAGGGGAGTAAAAAAAAACAAATCTAAACCATCCTCGAATACACTTGAAAGCACACAAAAAAAATCATTCAAATCGGTCCAGCCGTTTAGGAGGAGTTGACTGTCAACACACGTACAGAAGAATTATGTATATAAAGATAAGTAATCTAAGATCAAATCGAGAGATCTATATGATAGAGTCTATTAAAGGTAAGTTTCAATGTTTGTGTTTATATAGTATCATAAAAACATGAATACTTACAAACCTAAACCTAAATGTAAACTCCACAGTAATTTAACCAATAATAAAACCATTCATTCCAAGTATGAGTCGGATTTGCGTCATTGAGGTAGATAGTACGGAACTCTCTCTTCTCGAGCCACATTTGTTCAGATTTATTATTCGATTTTTTTAGAGTATCTTAAGGATGCAAAGGTTTAGCCGTCTCGCCTCTTTGAAGACTGTTCAATTCACAAAGGAGGTACCATTTTCGTAATCCACTAGTAGTTGTTTCGGAGCTGAGTCTGCTGTGTCTATAATAAAGTCACCAGGATTATGGATGCTGATAACACGGGAATAACGTTTGTATACTTGTGGAACTTGGGGAAAACTTAAAGTGAGATCTGGCAGTTATATATATCCTCGACACAGGGATTTTGTAAGTGCCTTATTTACTATCCGTACCTATAATTACAAGTGTAAAGATAACATATTATTTGGTTATCGCGTTAGTCCCAGACGCGAATGCCGGTATACGGCAATTTTCTTGCTTTCTGTGACATGGGACAAAAACAAAGCGATTAAAATGTCAATGAAAACTACCTCTGTCTACTCAGATATATGGACGCTATCTATATAAATAAATATTGACTTTTCTTAATTTTGTTCCCAAACAGAATTCAAAAATTCATCGTACCAATTTGCATAAGCTAAACCTAAATGACTTCTTATTATCACTATTTACTCAACGAACAAAAGGCAGTTAGTCCGTTTCGATTAGTTTGCGACGTCAGAAAGAGCAATTTGCATATTAATTTACGCGCCAATATTTCAACAAGATGGCGCACTTCAAAATGGTGGACGTTTTACTTAATTAACATGCCGTTGTTATTACATTATTGTTGTTTTAACTAACGTTGATTGGTTGCTTTGTTTCCGATTCGTTTAACGTTGCATTGACGTCTTAGTTTAGAAAGCTAAACTTTAAAATAATGTTCGGCTTGAAACTTTCTATATGTCAGTATTTCTTTTTTTCGTGTCTATGGATTGATGTTGCCACACGCAAATAATTGTTTATGCGAAGTGCGGCTTTTACTCCATTGTTTCCTATTATAAAGATGTAGGTATTTAGACAGTGATGTATATTAGTCGTAAGTAGTTATTGTATCCGTGTTAACCACTGCATAAATACGCGTCTGCGTATCTGCTTTTAGTGGTCGTCTCGTCACTGCCACTGGGCCAAGTGTTGATGGTACGATTTCTACACGGCACAATAATTTGTCTGATCCACAAACAATTGTTTTAAATCTAAATTTTCTTTGTGTACGTTGTTTGAAAGTTTTTAAAGTCTCCTATGACGCATGAATTATTCCCAGTGTTCTCGCACTGGGAATGATTGTTGGTAGCATAAGGACGAATGTTATTTTTGCCATTGTAATTGCGTCAGCGGGTTCATTTTAAGCAATAAGAAAATTAATTAATGTATATATTCTAGTCAGGTCCTTTTTCTGTTTGGTTATTCCGTATTAGGTATAGAAAACATAATCTATGATAACGATAACGTAAAACTAAAAAGTGTTATTATTCCATTGCAAATAAATAAATTAAACATTTCTATGTATAAATATTTGTAAAGCGTGCCTCATTCCAGGCTGGTCAGGTCACCTAGCCCACGAAGGAACTTAGAGGTTTTTCAGATTTAACCATCAGAATATTGGTAGGGTATTAAAATATCCTCATTATTTTGAAATTAAACACTTTATACGGATTTTGTCGCGTTGTTTATTTTACTTTATAACACTTATTACATAATTTTCAAAATTTTAACACTACTATTATTGAACTTTACTACTATCTAAGCTATATATTTTTAATTAAAACTATTTATATTTGAGTTTACACTTTGCCCCGACGTTTCGGTTGCTTTACAGCAGCCATGTTCACGGAGAGTTCAAAATTATGTAATAACAGTGTTATAAAGTAAAATAAACAACGCGACAAAATCCGTATAATGTGTTTAATTTCAATGTATAACATTCGTGTAAACATAAGCCAATATTATATTCTCATTATTGTTTGTCAGGAAAAAAAGCTATAAATCAACAAAAATAATTACAACTTTATTTTTCTGAATTTATCATTATTTATACCTGTTTTCATTATTTTGTTTCGCAAAAGATTGTGCTAGGGATCTCGAATATTCTGTTAACGTTGCCTCACAGATTTATACAATCATAATTTGAATTATATTTATTCCTACATGCCTGCAATATGTATATATATGCAATATGCAATATATATGTTAAAAAAAATCATATTTAAATATGTAATACTCTACTCTACCACATAGGTACACATAACACCATCTAGCCCAAACTAAGCAGAGATTGTACTATGGGACTTTTTTGTAAATAATAAAAGTGTTTTTCTATATAAGTGGTGTTTCTATGTATAATATGTACATCATACATATTATACATAGAAACACCCAGACCAAGACAAACATCCATGTTCATACACACAAATATTTGACTTGTGCGGGAATCGAACCCGCGACCTCAGGCGTTGCAGTCGGTTACACTAACCACTACACCGTCGAGGCCGACATATGAAAATAAATAATGTATATTAATTTACTTCCTGAATTAAGTTGTTGTTATTATTATATGCAAATTAATCCAGAAATAAGCAGCGCATCGCCATTTTAATCATTCATATTTTATTATATTTACTGAGCAAAATCCTTATACAGAAAGGAATAATTAAAAGTTTATACTTATTATATACATTGGTATTAAACTACATTGTATAGATTTTATCACGGCTCATTTTAATTACAAACTTTGTACTAAAATTAAATTATTTATAGCTATATAACTTATTACTTATTACATTATAAGTCACTTCAGTGACCATGATTAAAATGTTATATAAATTATACGTACCTATTTCAAATTTCATAATAAAAATAATCGCGCTGAAAATGTAATTTCTATGTGTATCATTCGCGTAAATGTAAGATATATGTATACCTAATATACTTTTACATAAAATCTTCTGATTCAGTTAAAACGATATTTTAGTTTTATACACTTACATACATACCTACATAAGGTTTATGCCTAACTTTTAAATATACATGCTGGTATGTTCAAAGTCGTAGACAGGCAGAGATACTTATATAAATATAAAACTTATTTCGCGAGCTAAGAGCAGCGATAGCTCAGTGGGGAGACCAACAGACTGCAATGCAGAGGGTCTCGGGTTCGAACCCACGTCGCGCACCTCTGACTTTCGGAAGTTATATGACTTTTCGAAATTATGTGCGTATTGATTGACAATTATCGCCTGCTCCGTGCCTCGGAGAGCACGTTAAGCCGTCGGTCCCGACTGCCATGAACATCTATGGCAGTCGTTATTGGGGAAGTCGACACAAAAGATCCCACTGGGTCGAAGTGTCGCCGGTCTGTACTGACTGGCCACCCACACAAGATAAGATAAGATAAGATATTTCGCGAGCTACATCCAGGTAACAATGATAAGCGTTTTGTACTCTACCGGGCACATTCGACTTGGTGTTTAAACATACATATGTCAGCCCTGTTCATAAGCTATACCAACCACTACACCATGGGCTACTTCTCAGTATAGGAAGGGTTAGGCCCAGTGCAAGTAGGCTGTGTTAACATTTCTCTGAGAACTTACTGAGGAACTCTCAGATATATGTATTCTCGTGGTGTTATCTTAATATATAATATGTTAATAATCAATACGCGCATAATTTCGAAAAATTAGAGGTGCGTCTATTCTATCTGATGTCTTTTTCGGAGCAGTTAACGGACTTCTTCCAGGCTATTTACTATTAAAAATTGCCCTACAGAAAATCCCTTTAACACTTTGACAGTCCAGACAAACAAAGGAAACTTATGCCGAAACAAAGAAATTTCTAGTTACGTTATTATCAATTTCGTGCTAAACTGCGTTAAAGCAACTTTAAGTTCCGTTAACGCAATCGAAGTAACAATAAACAGATATCTATTTAAAAACAAATTCAAGGAAACACTAGTTAATTTAATAGGTATAGACTAAATCTAAATAACTATGAAAAAACGAGAACATTTGTAAAAACAATCAATACATTGGTTTTTAAAAGAAACACTTCGTTTTGTGTTAGCGTCTTGAAATATTATCTGTAATGGGTAAACTAAATATAGTTTAAAAAGAGAATAACATGGTTTAAAAAAAATACATTCTATTGGCTATGAACATAATTGCCTTCCAATTTAATTTGAATGTGTTGAAAAAATTATATAAGAAGACGCGTTGCGTTTTTGACCATGTAAAAATACGCGATGTATATAAATGTATTTGAATATCGTCCGATTACAATTATTCACGAATTATTTGACCGATTTTTATTAATATTGCGTAGAAAGCTGTCTATTCAGACTACTTGAATGAAATGACGATATTTCGGAGTAACAGCGTGGGTCAACGCCAGGCCTTTAAACTTATTGCTGCTACGGTGATATTTCGAATGAATATTTTTTTTGGTCGATATAGCAAGAGGAGTTGATATATGGATCGGCAGCAGGGTTTGCGGTATTTCGCGTTTATGCCTTCGTGCTCGTTCGGAAACAACAACAAGCGCTTGTTAATAACATCAAAGCAATAAACACGTGATAAAGAAAATGAATCTTGTACGAAATCATAACATAAGATTGCATATCGTTAAATAGTGAGGCAATAGAAGTCGACTTCTATTGCCTCTAAAGACTTGAGTCTTTAGTCGTCTATTGCTGCTACTGAAAATTATTAGAACTTATTAGAACTTTGTCCCACCTGAAAACATAACTGGGACCATTAGTAATCGTAACCACAAACTTCTACCATGGGACTGCTGAGGTAGTCAGGTTAAATGTTACACTTTTATTTTGCGAACAATTTTAGCGCTTACGTAGATATTAAGGTCAATACTAATGCCGTGTAGCGAATACGAGGCTTAAGTCTAATAAAACAAAAAAATGTTTATTTAACTCGGATATCAAACCTGGTAACCAGCTTATGCTAGTAACGTACGCGTTCATGCTTATGGCCTTGGATCAACAAGGATAAAAGAAATAAGCTTATATTTACATCCTGTGTTTAGTTGAAAGATACCACAGATAGCCTGTATCTAAATAAAATGAACACATGTTTTCCTAATCTTAAGGACCGTAATAATTACTTTCATACATAATTATAGCTTAGCTTTGATCTTTAATAATAATAATACTTTGACACTTGAGTTTTGACGCGGCACCGCCCGCTGGCCCATATGTCAGAAGATTTTCAAACGAAATCGAAAAAAACCGATCCGCATATGACGCCTTAAATCCGAAATTCCCTCCAAAACCGATCTCACGCTGCGCACGCAAAAAAAAATATAACTCGGACTCTCTGCCTGCTTCTTTCTTCAAATACCGTTTTTTTTCTAACCATTGTCATTGGTGAACGTTTGGTATTGCCAGTTCGATTTAAACTGATGTTGTTTGTATTGTAAATCTGCGAAATATTCATAATGATCTTGATGTTGTTAAGAATAGAATTAAGTACTTACTTATTCATTATTTTTATTATATTGTTATGAAAGGGTATTGACGTTAGTTCTGTTAAATTACCTCTGTAATTATATATGTGACGAAAGTGGTTTGTAACAAGGATTTGGATGAATAATTTCAAAGAATGATTAGACAAGCTGCTGAAAAATTACTGCAACAATTTTATGCAATAACACACGAATTATGTACCTATAACAACATCGGAACGATATTAAGTAAGTAAAAGGAAGCAACGTAAATAAAGAATTGCAAAATCGGGAACTAGTATTCGCACACATTATTGCAGTTTTGCTCCGTGCGTTAATCAATTTAACATTTGCAGCTACTACTTGGGAAATTAATCCAAGGGACCAACGAGATATTAAATAGAACCATTTAAAATATACCTAGTGCTATCCGTACACGATATATACATAATATATGTCTTATAATATCAGTCTTGTTTATAAGCCATTTCTGCTATGAGACACGGCCAATTTCCTAGTATGAAGAGAGTTTATTTATTTATTTGCATAATTATCCAGTTAGGTTAGTCTTCCAGCAGGCCCGATGCAATCCAGAATTAATATTCGAGATGAAGAATTTATGGAGAACTCTCTTGACATGCTAGTTGCCTCACGGTGTTTTCGTTAATTGAATTTAACTATAATTAACTATTTAATACGCACGTGACTTGGAAAAAGAGAGTTGCGTACCGTAGTATCCAATAATTCAGTACGTTATCACTGGTTGTAACAATTTTATTAAACGCATAGTTTCTCGACTACAACCGCTGAAACGGTAGGCAAAGCACATTTCACCAGATAAGTACGTAAAAGGCAGCATGCTGCTATCTACTGGCACAGTTTCAGAATTGGTGTAGCTACTAAGAATTTCTAAGCAGAAAAAGTCGGAACTCGAACCAACTTCATGAACAGCAGACGTATTCATAAACATTGATCCGCCGAGACAGTCTTTTAACCTATTTATTTATATATATTATATTCATTGATGCCAGGGTTTTCCAGCAAGTCTGATATTTAACTAAATCTGGTGAAACCAAATCCCTGATCTTAATACATTTAAAAATAATAAGGTATAAATAGTTTATTTACCTCCTTAATGCAATACAATATATGTTAAACACGTATTGTATTCAAAGGAGGACGAAAATATATTCCAAATTTATAGCAAACAACAAAATTTTGCGTTAAGACATCAAAATATAAAATTGTTTACAACAAATCAGAAAATTATGTTTTGTTTTGATATGTTGTGATTTAATAAGATTGATGAATACACGCAACGTATTTTAAACATACTCTTTAATTTATTATATACAATCGAGTCAAACGTGCACAAAATATAGCTTAACGCTTCTAAACTTCGAACGGGTTAGGCAGAGAAGATTAGCAATTTCAAAAAAATCTGCTCTTGAATGTTAGTGCACCCATGGCATAGTAGTTAAGGTGGTCTTATCGCTACAGCCACTATGCCGCCGTGTCTAATGCGTTCGAATCCTATACTGGATAACAATTTGTGTGATACACAAATGGTTGTCCCGTGTCTGAGTGCACTTTGTGCCCGTTGTTTGGATGTTTGTAAAGTCTCCCGCGACCTAGGCTTTAATCCTAGTGTAGTTTTAATTTTAAATTAATTTCTAGAAGCTATGTTTATGCTTAGGTGACTCGTTATTGCCGTTTATTATATTTCGCGCTGGCAATTTCCTAACAAATAGTCCATTGGCATGCTACGGGACCAATGCGAAAGTAAAATATATTAGCTTATTCCGTATACTTAACACGAGATCATGTTGTTAAATCAACCATCTGTGAATTGTACCCTGTGGGTATATTATACTGTATACAAAAGCTAATAATAAGATCCTCGAAATGGTCTTCACACCTGTGAGCTGGCAACCCAGGCTCTTTATTAACAAGATTTTGAATATTGTCTATTGTCACTAACACTTTCTATGTTCGAAATTCGAAAATCTCTTTTTTTTTCCATTCAATTTGGACATTTCGCTTGAGTTATCGCCGGCCAGTTCTGTTAAAAGGTTTTTTTTTCTATAAACGTCAGTGTGCGGGTCGCTTTTGACGTGGGTGAGCGCGCTTATAATTGCTCTCAGGGTGGTGCCGTATGATGATTTTAATTTTCTGGATATGTCCCGTTTTGAATGAAAAATAATGCGAATTTAAGGATGTATCGGAATTATCGTTTATAGAAAGTTATTTAGTTTCGTAGCTAATATTATATTAGCAATATGTTAAAATATATGTAATAATATTTTATACAAGCGATAGAATAGGTAAGCAACGAATTTAAAGTGTTTTTATGGGTTTAAATGTTTATTATGTATAACATCTGAAGTAGTGCAGTTGTTTTTTTGGCGTTTATGCTTCATGAGGTCCTGCGATTTGATTGACGATTGCGTTTCAGCAACATGGTATTGCATTTGCTTGCTAGGTAATTGCAAATAGTAGTAGTGTCTGACAACACAGAATCTGGTACCTAACATTTTTCCATCTGGGAATCGGTAGGATAGATATTTTCGACCTTATTGTAAAGAGCACCGTATGTACAAATTACGAGTCTCGACCCATAGTGCAGGTAGGTACTTTGTTGCGCAGTTACGCGTTTTCTGATAAAAGACCTTAATACTACAACTCCCCAATTTTGAAATCAAACTTGTACTTTTCGGTCGACAATTATGCATTCGCCCTAATTGGCACCACCACTAAACAGTCAATGAATTTAACAGTACTTAAACACATAAAATAAGTCCCCACCAAACTATAATCAGGGTAACATGGTTCAACAAAAAAGTTTTTAATCCTGCGTTATCCAAGTTGTCTCTGGCAACATGGCGTCCCTATCGGCAGGTAGTTTGGCCCAGGGATTCGGTAATATATGGATAATTATAAGACGGCTTAACATGGAATTTTGTCAAAGTTTATCGTCATTTTGATTGAGGTTACGACTCTAATATCGCCGGAGATATTATGTCGGTAGCTTTATTATAAGATGGGCTACGAAATGGTCGCTGGCTTTCTAAGCCTCTTTTTATTTATTTGAGAAAGGACAAATGAGATTTTGTAAACGAGATGTCCGATGTTTTGATTGATGACAATGGTTTTAACGATTAGTCCACTTACACTATTTTGTGATGATTTAGTTTTAAGTACATAGTAGAAGTTAGGAATATGGTGCTAAACGCTCTCAGTGAGAAAAAGGTGCTTCCTATTCCCTCCAAGTTTTATTTAATTCGATATAATAAAGGTTTCATAAAACAATTTTAAAGATTTTGATGTTTATGTAAATTAAGGATATTGATTATTATATTATTGTAATTTGTCTATTAATATAGCATGTCGTTAATGCAAAATATTGCGCCACAATTTAATAATTTCCAACAACAATGTATTTACCATTTAAACGATTTCAAATTTAACCTTTATATTTAAGAGTTGGTAACCTTAGATCAATTTGGTAGATAATAATAAACAAAGATATCTAGATAAAATTGGCCTGTATTATAATCAGCATCCATTTTATAATATTACATTGAGAAAAACGTTATTCATCTTTCAATTATACATTGTTATTTTAAATATATTATTATGCTCTTATTTTTAAGCAGAAATGACCACTTTATCATGTCAATAGATTGCATACTAATTATATAAATAATTTAATCAGAACCAATAAATATTAATAACAGATTAGCGTTAATAAAATCATTGCGTACACCAAATTAAAAAGCAATATACATTAATATAGTCAGTATGAAATTTATTAGATTTTTCTACTCGCCAAAAAGCGAAAAGGCAATGAATTGGTTTTCAACGGTAATTTCAAAATGACCGAATAGCAAAAGAAGCGCTGGGGATCGCAATTTTCAGATAATTGTTTAGTATCAAAATTGCGATCTGTATAATGTAAGTGTAACACAACTTTGCTTATACGACTAACTTACTAAACCTACTAACCTGTATATTTTGACGTTCACAAGTATTACTTTGTGATTTAAGTGAATAAATGATTCTTAACTTTGACTTGAATGCACAGGCTTAAAGTTGTGGTATGGATAGACTCATACTTGTATCCTGTAGTTACGAGGAGGTGTATTACACCAACATTTTGCCAGCTATGTTTTTAGGTCAACGAAATAGAGAGCGAGCCCTTTGCCGATTATTGAATACAGTTTCAGACTCTATATATATATGCACCTATGGAGATTTTTTTACTAAAAAATATATTAACTTTTTCGAACCCGGAATTGAAATCAAGGAAACATGTGCGGAATCTTTAGCTAATACTATAATAATAATAATAATAAGATTTATTTTCTTAACTTGGCACAGAAATACAATAACAGCGTCACAAACACGATATTTAGTATTTACGATAAACTCTGGTACCCAGAATAAGATTCAACTTGTGTTTAGGGTACCAGCGTTCTCGCGCACACTTTAAACACATTGGGTGAGTAGTACTCGTAAGACGAACACAGTGTTAATTAAGAAAATACTAAAAAAGAATAGACAAACAATAATATAAAATATAAAATTTAAAGCTACTACTTAGTTTCTAACATTTTATTTTACTACTGTAACCTCTTGTGTGTGTGTGTGTGTATGTGTGTGGGTGTGCGTGCGCGCGCGTGTGTGTACGAGCGGGCGTGCGTGCGTGTGTGTGCGTGCGTGTGTGTGCGTGCGTGTGTGTGTGTGTGTGTGTGTGTGTGCGCGTGTGTGTGTGAGTGCGTGCATGCGTGCATGTGCGTGTGCGTGTGCGAGCGTGCGTAATTTATAAGTTCAGTCTTATGATCCACATCGTAATAAATCCTCTGTCTTTCTATAATCCAGTGCCAACAACCATTTAAACACGGTGGCTTTACAATTATTGCGACACATAAGCGCAATGGCACAGACCTTATTAATCTTATTGTACAGATTATTAGATAAGTAAGTATAATTACGCTGTGCAAGATTAGTTCTACATTTTTGTTGCGCTGGACATACATTAAAGTATCTGCGTTTGTTGTTTGTTTTTGAGTCATGCGGTAATGCAGTCGGATGCTTACGGAGGATGGTACTGAGAACAAAGTATAAATGTATGTACCACGCAGTTTATATCCACTAATAGCAGACAATATAATACAACTTAAACCTCGCTAAACCTAGTATAGCCTAATAAAATAAAACGATACATCAATCAATACGTCACTACTTAACATCCTATATCCAAAATGCCTAAGCACATCACTCACAAAAAACTGTAATTTAGCCGAACGATAATAGTTCCACCCACCCATCGTCATGGCCGCAGACCAATAGCGACACGATTTGTCTATCCACATTATTTAAATCGCATCGTTAACGTGAAACGATCGTAAAATTCGTATACAACCACTTTTGATTGGACATTCCGTTTAATGGCCAATATTTTATAGTATTTTTATAGTTAATAGCCCATCTTCGATACAGATGAACAGTAATATACTTAAAACTGCTTAATAAGTAATATTGAAGCCAGTTATCTATACCATTACACCTGTATTCATTAATAAAGTATTTATAATTATTTTTTACACTATTTAAATATCGATTGGAGAGCTGTTACGAACGCCCTTAAATGGGTGTTCGATTTTTACGACGGCAACATTTTAAATGACAATTGAGAGCCGTAAAAAATTTAAATGCGCTCTATTATTGAACGTTCTTAGTTTATGGTAGACAAAGATAATGAAATTCTATAACTATTTCAAAATAAGAACGGCTTGTCGGGTTTATTTTTCTTTTCTGAATGGGTGGTAAACAGGCCATTAAATTGAAATAAAATGTTTAATATCTATTGAATTCTTATTATAATTTCTTTTAAGTATTAAATATGGAGATTCAATGTTAACACACGTATAAACATTAACAAATAAGTACAAGGCCTTTGGTCCATAGGAGCATGCATATGAAACAGCTTGACTTGAAGATCCTGAATTTAATTACTTGATGGGTACATTTTTATTCTGTTTTTCTTTCAGGTAACGTCTCAGAATTTGGACTAGCAAAACTTTGTGTCTATTATGCGGTGCGTATGTTCAGGTATTTATGTAAATTCTCTAACAATAATGTGTGATATCGAATTGAATTTGTATCATGATTCTAACCCACGAATTCGAACAGACGCAAAGTCTCGGAATCTAGCTCGGGTCTTTCGAGTTAGTAGTGGAGGCCATGATATTTGTAAATTAAAATTTGATTACCTAGTAATATAATATAATCTTAAAATATTAGGAGGACTCAGTCCTACCGATAGTGCCATTGAGTAGGGTCGGACAACCCCAGTCCCTGTGGATTCTTGGCCTTTAGCAGTGTAACGACCTTGCCAGTTATCTTCTAACATCCATACATGGACTGATGGCTGTATACTCCCTCCCATGAGGGAAGTCAGAGGTGTTTTATGCATTAAACGAGATCAAGTCTCTTCTCTTTTCTATTGCTGCATATCACGCATTATGGACATTGCATGCGATTAGATAGTTCGCTAGTTCTTCTATCAAGAAGATAGAAGAAACTAATAACCCTGCTCGACACGGATATCAAAGACGGAACCTAGCAATCAGTCTTAAACATACGCCACAAAACCAAACGCGGCCGTCTCATTTATTTAATACATACATCACATCCGCCGTACAGCAACATTCACGTCTAAATACGTACTCTAGTGTCAATTTCCACGACTGCACTCTGTCAGCCAAATACAGGCTCTTGCCTAGTTTGGTAAACAGTCAAAGTACCTATTAATGATACATACTGTATAATTAGTGTCTAATAATCATGTACCCACAGTGAATGTATTCTCTTTTGTATCAAATAAACATTATTACCTTTATTTTTTAAATAAAATGTGTATTAAAACAATATGACTATATGGATATGTCCCCGAAGAGCCAGACAGAGTACATTACATCCACAATTTGCTAGCGAAAGATTTGGGTCTCACGTACTAAGGAGCCAGCTTATTCAGGTTTACTGACTACATATCCAGAATGCATGCTGATAAAACCTAAAAACACAATGCCCGGCTCGGGCACCGAACCCGAGACCACATGCACAGCAGTCGCATACATTCCCGCTGCGCTAGTAAGGCATAATTTTTTTAATATCTTTAATATATGCTCACGATATTAGTTGAACCAATATGACCCCATATGATTATAAATTAAAGTGATGTGAGATTATAATCTGTATTATCTACTTATTTAAACTTTGAAAAACTGGTTTATGGCTGAACATATCGCTGGTTAATCTTTAGGGATCAGCAGGTTAAGTTCTAAAGATTTCGTTAAGATGACGATTAAGGAAATTTTACCAAAGAACACCTGGACATGGACCTGACTTCAAATACCTAAGTAACTCCATCTATAGTATCAGCCCTATTTATAAAGAGTCCAACCGCTGACCATGGGCCTCTTGTTTGTATGAGAAATGTTACTCTATTCACGTATATTTAAGAATATTTTTAAGAACTCTAAGACATGTAGATTTGTTCAAGTCATGCTTTTATACATCTAAATTTAAAATACGAATTACTCCTTCATTTTGATACTATTTTCACAAAAATATTGTTATTTGCCCTTACGTGTAAAATCTATACACATATATTATAAAGCTAAAGAGTTTGTTTGTTTGTTTGGTTGAACGCAATAATCTTAGGAACTAATGGTTCGATTTGGAAAATTCTTTTTGTGTTGGATAGCCTATTTACCGAGGAAAGAAAGCTACATAACATCACGCTACGACCCACGGGGGCGGCGCAGTAATCATAAACGCGGGTGAAATCGCGGGCACATCTATAATGTATAAAATCATTCATTCATCAACTACCCTATTTATATGTTAAAAAAGATAGCACAACAATTTTATACTAGCGTATCAGTAGGATATTGAGTTTTAAAACCAATATAAGCTGTCATAGTAACAAAATGTCGGACTACAAAAGATTTATGACGCGTTGGTTGAGAGGCGAGAGCACGCGCCGTGGACAGCCACCACGGGCTATCCATCACTATCACTCGACGCGCGCGCGCTATCAGATGCCACAGACATTATTAAAAGAAAATTATAGATACGTCAATGGAATGGTAGTGCAGTGGTAAAGAACTTGACTGCTGTGTGTGAGTTCTCGGGTTAAATGCCCAGGACAGGCAGTCTTATTTTTTATTTTGTTTAAAAAAAAAACTCCCGCACTAGGCATAATTCTAGTGTCACGAGAGACTTTACAAATATTCAAACGACGGACACAAAGAATACCCAGACTCGGAACAACCATTTGTGGATCACACAAAGTTTTGTCCCGTGAGGGATTCGAACTCACAACACTCAGAGCATTGGTAGTGGCCAGGCGACCACCTAAACCTCTACGTCATCTGTGCAGTTATTGGGTTTGACTGTCAAAATATTCTTAGTAACAATCTGGAATTTTTGTTACTAAACTGTTTGTTAACCTCTGAGTCTTCTTCGAAGAGGTTAATGAAAACGCTATGTGGGTCTGTGTGTTTGTCTGTTAGTGACAGTTTGTTAGTGACAGGCATAGCTTCAGAACCACTAGATCGATTGACTTGTAACATGGTGTACAGATAGCTTGAGGTCATCCCTCGGTCGAATTTGAATCTGGGCCCTGTGGGTCAAAAGACCCCCGAGATATAGGGGTCACAAGGTCATAAGGTCAGGGGATATCCACCAACAGTGATTTGGAAGTCCAATGGAGAAGCTTTTGCCCAGCAGCGGGACATTACAAAAAGCTGATGAATATAAAAAAGGTCACATGAAGAAGAAGAGGTTGAATCCTGGGTTTTACACCCATCTCGTTTTTATTGTTATTAACCTTCTCAACCATTTACTGCGGTTTTCAAAGTTTGATAGTATAGATCCCATGTTAAAAAATGGAAACGGGGTGCATAGTTTGCATATGGTGCATACCTGCATAAATGTTATCGCAGGAAATTGATTTCCACACGTGTCAAGTCCTGATCAAAGGCTGGTTCCTATTAAAATTCTTATATTAGGTGATATATGCTTGGTGACTGTCTAAGAAAAAACCGTGATTGTATGAATGGCACAATGGTTTACCAGCTCACTTTGCCGGTGTGCCCGCTGCGTCGAATGTCCGTTGTCATCCCCGCAGGAGACCAACATTTGTGTGGGGCTCAAATTGTTGTTCAAAGGTTGGGTGTACTATGTGTAAATTCACTAAATTCATTGGAATTAAACAATTTATACGGACTTTATCGCGTAGTTAATTTTTTTATAAAACACTTTTATAACATAATTTTGAAACTTCAAACTACTATTGTTAAAGAGTTTTACTAGTACACTTTTAGCTAGAGTTCATGATACTTTGAGCTCATTCCGCGTAAATATAAACACTAATGATTATATTAGGATCGGGTATTACTAAAAACTACACTTCAGAACATTGAGACAGCTACCATTTTAGTCGCCCCGTGAACATGGCTGCTGAAAAGCAACCGACACGTCGGGGAAAGTGTAAAATTTAATTTAAATAGCTTAAGTAGAAATAAACAGTAACTAGTAAAAGTGTTTAATAATGGTAGTTTAAAGGTTTAAAATTATGTTATAATGTGTTTTATAAAAAATAAACAACGCGATAAAATCCGTATAAAGTTGTTTAATTTCAGTGTATAACGTAATGTTCTATCACATACATATAACACCATCTAGCCCAAACTAAGCAGAGCTTGTACTATGGGTACTAGACAGTGGATAAACATACATATATACTTTTTTTTTTGTAAACACATACATATTGTACATAGAAACACCCACACCAAGACAAACATCCATGTTCATGCACACAAATGTTTGACTTGTGCAAGAATCAAACCCGCGACCTCAGGCGTAGCAGTCAGTTACACTAACCACTACGCCATAGAGGCCGTCATTCGCGTAAACATAAGACAATATTATTAATTTAATTTACTTACTTAAACTTTACTTGACCTAAATAAATAAATGGTTTTGACTTTACTGTACTTAACCGTGTCCGAATATTCGTTATAAATAACTCCGCGACAGAGGAGCCTAGTCCAAAAATTGTCTTTTAAAAATCAGCAAGAAATGCTCATGTAGGTGTAAATGTTATGTCAACCAAATTGCCTACCTTTATAGCAGTATATACGTCTGCAACTATTGACCTTTCGATACAAACCAGCATGAGAATGTTTCATAATAAATTAAAATTCCACAAACGCTTTTACATGACAATAAATAAATCAACATGAAGGCATGTCGACCTGTCACACTGAAATAAACAATAAAAATTCTAAAGTTTATAAGACTGAAAAAGAAATTAGGAATTCTAAATTACATATAGCTAGTATCGACCCGTTTAAAAAATCCAGTAATAATAAGAAGGCCTATCATTTGTGGCCCTATGTTTTAAAGAAGCTGGAAAACCCTTGTTTTGTTTTCTTGATGAGTACTATAAACTTTCGAAAAATACTAACGTGATTTGCAGCGCACTGGCACAGGCAGTGAATGCTTGCAGTGTAGTCTTGAGTTCGATTCGAGGTGCTATTAAGTATTGCTGTCAAGAAATTCTGAGTTCAGCACAGAGTCTGGAATCACGCTCGGTAGACGCCCACAGGCGTTGGGCTTTTTACATGATATCTAAAACATTGTTACTGAAATATGTGGAATTGTGTATGTAAATATTAATGTCAGCCATTATAAGATGCAATAGATTCTCGCCTGCCAATATTACGTCAGCTGATATGCATAGAGGAGGTTTTATGAAGAAGAACATTTATGTTTTAATTCTAATCTCATTTATTCTAGCACTAAAGATTTTTAGCTGCATTTTTTTTTATTTATCTCAACCACACTCCCGCCGTTGTAACATTTGTGTAGCCAGGTTCGGCAGTGGTAACCATGGAAAACACTGTCTTTGGAAACTGGAATCCCAGTTAAAGTTAAATTACTTGTTAATAAAATTAAAATTGTTGTGGCTTTGAAAGGCACAACGATTTTGATCACAAATACATAGCAGAAGTCGAAAATCAAATGAAAATTATGTTTATTCATTTAGATCACAAAGTAACACTTATGAATATCAAAGTTATTAATGTGAAGTAACATTTAAATTTACCTATTATCATGAAAAAACACAAAAGTATTGTAACTGCTTTTACATGGTAGATAATTTACGTTTACTCTTACAAATTATATGTAGGTATATAAATATATATAAAATAAATAATCCAAGTGAAATAACGTTATCTAACATATACTGTAGTTATATAACCGTAATTTTAACTAAAAATAACTTCTAAGTAATTAAGAAAACAATTTCGAAATAAAAAAATACTATAAATTAAACTTACGACATACTTATAACGCTAATTTGAACAACTATTGCAAATGTTTAAATATAATTAGCCAATTATTACTAATTAAAACTTTAAGATGGCGGGCATTAAGTTAATAGGTCAGTAAGTTGCGAGCCGTACTCACATCCTGCGTGGGCGCATGCCGCCGGCAACATCCATGTTGTTCATATTACAAACGCGCAAGTCATTCTGTTCGTTTCCACGTTTTCACAGCTAAACAGATTTTGATGAATTTATATTAGATATGCAAGCAAAACCGCACGTAATTACTACTTTCTACATAAATTAATTAATATTGCTTACATTTATGACTAATGTAATAATTGCTTTTATTTTATTTACAACTAGCTAAGCCCGCGGTTTTGCCTACGTTTATGGTTACTGCGCCGACTCCGTGGGTCGTAGCGTGATGTTATATAGCCTATAGCCTTTCTTGATAAATAGACTATCCAACACTAAAAGAATGTTTAAATTCGAACCAGTAGTTCCTGAGATTAGCGCGTTCAACCAAACAAACAAACAAACTTCAGCTTTATAATATTAGTATAGATTAGATTGTAAAGTAAATGTTTAAAAAATAATGTGTCATTTGTAGTATAATTTTATAATGCTTTATTGTGTTTCGTATTTAATATTGTATTGTGCAAAGTTAGATTTTATATATTAATTTTTATATGTGTTAACATACAATAACACAAAAGCAATAATAATAATGTAAGCTTGTATTGTTTGTATAAATAAATAGATACCAACAACTCTGGAATGAACTGCCTGCTTCGGTGTTTCCCGAGCGCTATGATATGTCCTTCTTCAAACGAGATTTAAAGAGAGTTCTTCTTTAACGGTAGGCAGCGGCTTTGCTGTGTCCTGACATTGCTGAAGTCCATGAGCAGCGGTTACCATTTTCCATCAGTTGGGCCACTTGCTCGTCTGCCAACAAAGGCAATAAAGTAAAATAAAAAAACGCCTGCTTAGCCTCTGTCTATCCCCCTACGAAAATATGTCTCGGAGGATCTCTTTTTAAGTTGCTTGTTAATTTTATCACACTCCATCTGATGGTAAGCCGTCATGTGGTCTAAGAGCAGTAGCCTCCACACCGTCCTCCTAACAGCTGAGGCGATGTTGAGGTCTCTACTTTAACGGCCTGAGAAGATGCTTTTTCACGTCCCGATTAAAGGATCCAGGATTGAAGGAAAAGAGAAACACGTGCCTTGGCCGAGAATTCCTTGCTTTGATCGTTCGGCAAGGTATGAGCACCCAAACTTGTTGGTGCGCGCTCTAATTGACTCTACCGTGTAAGGATGGCATCTGAGCCCAGCACGCGTTGTTCTGGATAGGAAAGAGGAGGGCGGCATAAGGTGGTCAACCACCTACAGAGGCCCTACCCGTATTTTACTAGCTATGGCTTCGGGCCCACCAGGGTCCGACAATATAGGGAGTGAGTTCATAACCGCTTCATGGGCTTCCAGACTCCGTGCTATTACCAAGATTGTCAGACAACCCAATAACATTTTGCCCTTCTCAGAAACCGAGACCCCAAGCACAGCAGTCGCATACAATACCACTGCGCTACAGAGTCAGTAGCCACATCAGTAGCGTAAAACACCATAAATTTGTAAATAATGTCTATTTAACAGCTTCCGATGTCATAAAAGAATATCGGTTACAATGTTTGTACTACAGTAAAAAACTTGTTCGTATGTATATGTGTTTATTGATACGAAACTGCTGAACACTGTTGTATAGATATCAGATAATAGCAGCACTTGAGACTTTTATTTATTGTGATATTGAGTGAATTGTTTTTAATTATTACTGGCAACTTTATTTAATCCGTTGACTGCCATGTAGTTGACAGATTTTTATTTATAAAAATAATATCAGCCCTGTATTAAACTGTCCCACTGCTGGGCACGGGCCTCTTCTCAGTGTGAGAAGGGTTAGGCCATAGTCCACCACGATGGCCTAGTGCGGTTTGGCAGACTTCACGTATCTTCGAGAACATTATGGTGAACTCTCAGACAAGCAGGTTTCCTCATGATGTTTTCCTTCACCGTTAAAGCAAGCGATTTTTCTTTTTTGTGGTCATTTAAGACAGCACGACGTTTAATGTGTTATAAAAATGTTTGTCAGTAACTGACTGTATTGTCTGACTGCACGGATGACGTAGTGGGTTTAAGAGGTCGCGTCGCTATACCGAGTGTAGTCGGTTCGATAATGGTACGACAGTTTCCAGATTGTAAGATCCCCAAATAGTTGCTTTTTTTTGTGTCTGGTCTGTGAACGTTTCTAAAGCCCCACTGGATTTAAACCTAGCGAGTTGATAGAGAGTTGCCTTTTTAAAAGAAAATTATTATTATTATCAATATTAAAAAAGTAGAGCATCGGTGGTTTAGCAGCTTTAAAAGCAACTGCTGTAGATGAGGTTATGGGTTAAATTTTTGTTTCAGGTAGTGTTATTTGGCATGTTTATTAAAAATTCTCAATGCCAGCATGTCTGTCTAAAAAGTTTGTTTGTTAGTTTGTTACGCTTTCACTCCTTAAATACTCGGCCGATCATCATGAAATATTGCATACACGTTGTCAGGGGAACAGAAAAGTACACAGAGTACCTTTCATCCTTAATATTCCTCTTGCAAGATAACTTGAATTTTAGGAAACTCTACGAAAGAATCACACGGTTGAGGCGAGCGGATTGCAGTCCATATAACATAAAAATATTATATACCCGTTAAAATAAAGGAATACATAAAAAGAAATAGGTATGGCATACAGGCATAATGGCTATCGATTAAGCCAGCAGCAGTCTGGCTAGAGACAATTGCTATATAAAAGATAGCAGCCAAAAAAAATGGTCTTGTGTTTTTGTGGAGAGTATGGTTTTGAAAAAATTATGGAGGTTATGTGCTGTCGCATGGATACTAAGGCTATAAGAACTGTTATAGTAGTAGAGCAGTAACTTATTTACTTTTTAATTAGCCATTATGGCAAGCATACATATATATATATATCCTCCTTGAAGAAGTATGCAAATACCGTGACTTATCGAAGCTGGCGATTAAAAGGCTTTGCGTTAATCGTGTAAAGTTTAATAATGAGACAAAGGTTACTGCTCTACTGTAGTCAGAAAAGTACTTCTCTAACGATCTTAGAAACCCTCCTACTCATCACAGGAGTTGAGAGCAACACAAGGTTTTTTAGCTGCGATCTTCTGTAAAATGGAGCTACTTCCACACTTAGACTGTTCAAGTTACAGTAAAAGCCTAGACTCGCTGGCCTTCTTCGCTTGTGATATAAATTGTATTTCTCTTCATATAAGCATCATCACTCTTAACAGCCTGACTTTACCCATTGCTGGACATAGCTCTCCTTTAGCTTGTAGGCCACGCTCTTTCGCCCTTATTCGGGTTCTGCTCACGAGCGCAATAATGTCCTTTGCGTATCTAACTTCCGATTTCGTCATGAGACGTCATCATTTGTCGTCGTTGTATGTTACTATAACTAGTAGCATTGATACCCATGATATTGTAAGCTCCCATAGATTAATCACCAATGTGGGTAGCTGCACTGACGAAATTCGCCGACGAGCTGGCATAGCTAAAAGTGCAATTACCAACCTAAAGAAGATATGGAGGAACCGAGGTATACATCGCAAAACTAAAATTCATCTGGTTTGAGCTCCCGTGTTCTCCATTTTTTTGTATGATGCTGAAACATGGTGCATCAGAAGTCGCGACAGCAATAAGATTGAGATGAGAGATTTGAGATGTGGTGTTGGCTGAGACTACTCCAGATGCCATGGACCACCATGAGGACAAACATCACAAAGCGGCTTTCAACCATCTGCGAAGAGCGAGCCCTCAGTTTCTTTGGACATGTCATGCAGTCACCTAAGCATTGTCTAGAGAAACTCTTAATATTGGGTCAAGTTAACGGAAAACGCGCCAAAGGTAGAACACCAAAAAGATGGTCGAACGTTATAAAAAACGCAGTACGCGGCACCTTGCAGCAAGCAGTCCACGCAGCTCTCAACCGCTCTCATTAGAGGGACATCATCTGTGGTCGCGATCCTCAGAATTGAGGGCACGAGGAAGAAGAAGAACCGCATACAATCCACAGTAAGCTCGTTTACCATTATTGTGGCACAAAACAGTTATCAACACAATCTGTACCAAACATCCTAAAAATAAACAGGTATTCCACAAGACGTAGTCTTCTCCCTAGCCTTATTACTCCCAAGTCATTTGGGGTCGGCTTTTCTGATCTAACCGGATTTGACTGGATATCAGATTTTACACGGAGCGGCTGCCATCTGACCTCCGCAACCCGAAGGCTAATGATACACTAAGGCTAGATCAGTGTCAGGATATTATAGAGCACTGACTTCCCAGTAACGACTGCCATAGATGTTCATGGCAGCCGGGACCGACGGCTAAACGTGCTCTCCGAGGCACGAAGCAGGCGATAATTGTCAATCAATACGCACATAATTTCGAAAAGCCATATAACTTCCGGAAGTCAGAGGTGCGTGACGTGGGTTCGAACCCGAGACCTTCTGCATTGCAGTCTGTTGGTCTCCCCACTGAGTTATAATCCGCCGCGGGGTATAAACCTAACGCTAAAATAGTATATTTAATACAATAATAAACATATCAGCTACATATAACATTTATACGAAATGGAAAATCATGAATCTGTCGCTCCGGTAGGTATATTGTGCCTTAAGCTTTTGAGCTAAGCCACTTGTAAAAAAAGATTTGCTTATATCAAAGTTTTACTAAAATATTATCCAAAGAAAGTACACCAATGGAACAAAGACAACTTGAAAATCAACGTCAATGACTAACGATATTTTTTCATTTTTATCCTAATATAGTAAAAGTAAGCCTTTAATATAGTAATTTAGCATCACGCCTATTCATATTCTGTAGGATAGGCAAATATGTAGTTAAGTATGGCAAAATCGTAACCAGCAATAGTTTGATTAGTACACTACATATACTGAACTAATGAAACTGTTACAATTTTTATCCATTCTTAACTCCGAAATGCTACTAATTTAAATTATATACGCAACAACACTTTGTCTGACCCGAGAATTGAATATGTAGTCTCGTTGCACATGCGGGTAGAAATATAGCGATAATGAATCATCGGGACAGTGTAACATTGGAAACATTCGACATTTACATTGTTGCAATGTTACCCTATGTATTGACGAGTATTTTATATGCAATATTCGTTTTATGTATTGTAAATGCATCGCAATTATTATGCCATAACGATTATGCGATTTAAAAAGAGTGGTTGCAAACTCTTGCTTAATAGTATCAAAACTAAATACGATTTCAATAATCTTATGAACTTACCTATTAAAGTATGGTGTTCATAAGTGTTACGTTAGGATAAAAATGAAAAAATATCGTTAGTCATTGACGTTGATTTTCAAGTTGTCTTTGTTCCATTGGTGTACTTTCTTTGGATAATATTTTAGTAAAACTTTGATATAAGCAAATCTTTTTTTACAAGTGGCTTAGCTCAAAAGCTAAAAGCACAATATACCGGGGCGACAGATTCATGATTTTCCATTTTGGTATATATGTTATATGTAGCTGATATGTTTATTATTGTATTAAAAATACTATTTTAGCGTTAGGTTTATACCCCGCGGCGGATTATAACTCAGTGGGGAGGCCAACAGACTGCAATGCAGAAGGTCTCGGGTTCGAACCCACGTCACGCACCTCCGACTTCCGGAAGTTATATGGCTTTTCGAAATTATGTGCGTATTGATTGACAATTATCGCCTGCTCCGTGTCTCGGAGAGCACGTTAAGCCGCCGGTCCCGGCTGCCATGAACATCTATGGCAGTCGTTATTGGAAAGTCAGTGACACCGGTCTAGCCTTAGAGTATCGTTAGCCTTCGGGTTGCAGAGGTCAGGTGGCAGCCGCTCCGTGTAAAAACTGATATCCAGTCAAATCCGGTTAGACCAGAAAAGCCAACCCCAATTGACTTGGGAATAATAAAGGCTAGAGAGAAGAAGAAGAAGGACAATCCTGAAACTGTGGAAACTAAGAACACCCAGGACCCAGGCCCATATCTGGTGCATTTCGTTTATTTGTATTTGTGGATCACACATTTTATTTCTCTCGCACGCATTGACAGGTCCTTGACTACCTCCGTGACTACTCAAACCAAAGTGCCATATGTGCAGTATGACTAAAACATTCATAATTATGTTTGACGACATATCAATAATTTACCTCTCTGCCAACCTCTCCAGCTATCACAAGCGTGGCACCATGCTATTTTATAAAGACAATTACACCTAAATATGCTGAACAAAGCCACCTAATAACTTAACACCGCCATAAGTGAAAAGGCGTTAAATATTAAATAAATTCGACACTTAACCATCAAACGAGCCCGCCATTGAGCGCAGGCCATAGACAAAAAACAAAATGGCTGACTCATTGCAATCAATCACTATGGTTCGAGAGATTATTATATTAATTTTGTAGAGCCATTATTTGAGTAGACACAATGATGTGTCAGATATTCGAGGGTTTAAGATGACATATCAATTATTCGTCTATTTGTTAAAATGCGCGTGCATTCTTATTGTTGACTTTGAGAGAGTAAAGTTCTCAGAAGTTTACTTAACGCGCCTCTTACTTTCCGGTGTTATGGGAGTGTTAAATAGGTAATTGCTGTAACTTTGATTGTGAAGGAAACATTATTAGGATTTATAAAGCCTAATACAACTACTAGCTATCCAGCGTAAGATTATTATGATTGCCTAATGACAACGTTTTGCAAGTTGTATACAATTTCTATTTCGGAATCATAGTTGCTTAGTATCTCTGATATAGTGTCTAGTTGCATTTTGCTCTATATCTGAGATGAGATATACTTACCTAAGTTAATTGACATCAACTCATGGTGTACTAAAGCCACACAAATAACTATTACGCGGGTGCCAAGCGTAGATATATCAGCAGTTTATTTTAATAATTTTCACCTTTTATTCACGATGGTATTACCGATTTTGAGATTGAAACTTTAAGTTTTTTGCCGATTACGGTAATTAAACCTTTGAGCACACTATTAGCCACACATATACGCTAATAATCTATGAAAACTATTTATTGCCTATAATTAATATGCATATAAAGGTTTTGGAAACGAATTCCCTCTAATTTATAAAACTCGATTTACCTACTTAATTAAGAAAAAGCCTTATTGATCAATCATAACTATTTTAAATTATTAATAATGTAATAAATAATAAAATAACAATTAATTATAATACTCGCTAATCGACTCACGATATATGTAAACAAAATTCTCGTTTTTAGGGTTCCTTGTGTCTTAATAACGCACCTTTTTCTCGTCTATAGGGGCAAACAAGAAGTCCCTCGGATGGTAGGTACTAACTACCAATCATGGACTTCGGCAATGTCTAAAAAAGAAAAGTAACGTACGTAAGTGTAAGATTTTTATAATTACTAGCTGACTCGACAGTATTGGTCCTGCACAAAAATATATTTCGCATTATTACAGTAAATATTAAAATACGACAATCAGTTTTTTTTATATAAAAATACCATTTAAATTTTCGCAAATTTTTTTGACAAAGCAAATTATGATGTTGGAACTTGTATCAGTATACTGGCTTCCCCTTCCTCGAAGGGGGCCAGGAACCTGTGTACAAAATACTCGTCAAGAAGAGGGAATATCCCTTAAGCATATTTAACAAAATTAAAATTAATTATGGTTTGATGTAAGTTAAAATAGTATTACGCAGCACAAAATTGTTATATGTTTTTACGAGGTCGTAATCGTCAAAATTGACGATGTCTCTACAAATAAAGGGGAAAATAAATAAAAAAATCCTTGTCCAGACAATTACAAACACAACAAAAAGAAAACAGCCAAATCGGTCAAACTGTTCTTATGTGATGCTCCGTCAATTGATTTTTATTTAAATAGATAGATAATTTGCCGATAGTCATTACTGTCAATAGCCTAATAGCAAAGAGGTTCGCGTTAGGTGCAGGGATCAAGGGTTTGATGTAGAAGGCAGTTAGAGACGGTTAAAGATTATATAGGTGATACGTGATATTAGAGACGGCACATATTGTGAGAAGGGTTCTGTCTCTGACGTCCTAACCAATGGCAGATTGGACCTTATTCCTAAGTTTTATGGATGGAAATGTTTAAAAATTTGCAAATTATATTGGCGTTAAAGAGAGTCAAATTAAGTAAATTATAATTTATTTCAGAAATGAGATCAGTTAGCTACTATGTGGTTCAGTTGACAATATATGTAATCAACAATTAAAGGTTTAAGATTAGGATCATTGACATCTCCAATAGTCGACTTATGTCACTTTCTTTGGATGCTATATATGATATGTGTGTTCTTCTGGTAAAATGTACTTTTTGTCGTTAGTCTAGTGAAGTATCGTAGCTAATTCATTTTGTCCATAGGTTAAAGCAACTGATAACCATCTGGCGACCTCTGTGCATGTTGGCTACCTTACGGTACATTCAGTTTGTAATTAATCGTATATGTCTGTAGTCAATTAATAATTGTATAAAATTCTATGATTTATTCATATAAATAGCTTGAAAACTATCCACTATAAAGGTCTATACACGACGCTTATTTGTAATGCAAGCGGAGTGTTATCTTGGTCTTATTTTATTTAAAAAAAGGACATGACATTTGCTCCAAGAAACTTGGCTCATGTAAATAAGTCTTAAGAGAAAGATATTATCTTGTAAATTAAGTAATTTGAAAGTTAATAAATTGGAGTACAGCTAGCAGAGTTAGCAGTAGCAAGCAAGATAGCATACACACAAATAACAGAAAAACCAACAAATCCCATTTTAATATAAATAAACCTATCTATATATAGTATACGGAACCCGTTACATCGAGGTACATACCCACACTTGACCGGTTTTTAATACCGGTTGTCGACCTCACTGTCTGACCGGACTTATATCTGTGCTTATACCGTATTATAAGCGTGTATAATGATACTTATGATATGCTAAATTATTCACTAAGTCGCCGCAGTTTCCCTCGACATTCCTTACACGCCACGGTGACATCGCGATACTCAATTTTAAGCCTCGATGCCTTACGTAAAGACGAAATTAAAATTACTATGTGTATGTAAATTATAAAGACAGCCTTGGTAGCGCAGCGGTATGAATGCGTCTGCTATGTATGCAGTCTCGAGTAAGATTGTTGGATTAGGTCAAATTGTTATTGGCTTTGCAGCTTAACGTTTTGAACTCTGTACCTACGGTAAAGATGTTCTGTTCTTCATTTTGTTCATTGAAATTAAACTACTATATACGGATTTTATCGCGTTGTTTATTTATCACTGTATTACAAAATTTTTAAAATATTACACTGCTACTACTATTGATTTTATTTTACTAATTTATAAGCTAATAAAATTATTTAAACTATTAAATCTATTTATTTTTGGTTTACACTTTCCCCGACGTTCACGGGGAGACTAAGATGGTAGTTGTCTCAATGTTCCAGTGTAGTTATTTCAAAGTACTCGAACATAATTTAATCATGGGTGTTTCTATTTACACAGAATGAGCTCAAAGTATCATGAAGTCTAGCTGTGGTTTGTTTCTTCTTGGGTTTGACTATTTGAAATACTGGATCCCAAGCTGGTGGTACATTTTATTAGCTTATAAATTAGTAAAATAAAATCAATAGTAGTAGTAGTGTAATATTTTCATAATTTTGTAATACAGTGATAAATAAACAACGCGATAAAATCCGTATATAGTAGTTTAATTTCAATGAATAACATTCGCGTAAACAGAAGACTTCATTTTGTTCTTAAGAAAGACAACTTCCGCACCAGGAATTAATTCTGTGTCTTAGGGTTTTTTATTCCCAGATTGAATATGGAGAAACTGTATTTTACCTTCTAAAAAATGTAACACCATTATGTAACCCATGTTCGCAAATAAATAAATTGATTGATTGATTTATTGATCGAAACAACTATTTTTTCTACATTACACAAATTTATGTCCCGTAGAGATCGGGGCAATGGCGATGGGGAGACCACCATTTAAGACATTATTTTAGCGGAATCAGGGTGCAAAACACATCTACCTACATTATCTATCTAGCTACCTTATATGTGTGTATTTCTTTTTAATAAGAGCCTTGTAGCGTCATCTTGCACTGATCTATATCTAATAACCATGATGTATACACATAGTTAGAACCATAGTTTCAACTAAAATTGTTTAGAAGTTTATAAGTTTTATACTGTATGCACTATGTTTTACTTGTTAAACTTATTAAATAAATAAATAAACTATCGGGGATTGTGTGAGATTAATAATATGTTTATATGACCTTCTTGTTTACAGAGCATGAAACATACTGCTACTAGAGAGTCCCCACTTGTCATCTATACTAATATTATAAAGCTGAAGAGTTTGTTTGTTTGCTTAAACGCGCTAATCTCAGGAACTACTGGTTCGAATTGAAAAATTCTTTCAGTGTTGGATAGCCCATTTATCGAGGAAGGCTATAGGCTGTATAATATCTCTTATATGAAGCAGACGAAGTTGCGCGGGTCAGCTAGTACTCTATACAATCCAAGGGTATCAGTGACAACAACACAGATGATTAGAAGTGCCCATGTTTGGCTCTTGCCGTCACTCTGTAGGAAACTACCGAAAGCAGTACGCCAAAGGTATGTAGAAAAACAACGTTGCGCAAAGTACCAGAAGGCATTGTATTAGGAAATTTCATATGTATGAAATATTAGGTAAAATAACAGGCCACTACTCGCTCAACAAACTTTTTAACATTTGTATTATCGACAGCCCTTTATATAGAGGCTGTATGAGGACCAAAGAAATACCGGTTTATGTCTTCTTACAGTGCAGAAACGTTAGCAATCCACAGGCAAAGCTGAGCTGGGCAACAACCCAGGATCTATTAAGGAAGTACTGAGCAACAGCTGTCACCTACTATATTTCTGAACAGAGCGCAGGTAGTATGAGCCCTCACGTCGCGCGTCGGTCACTTACGTACAATGGCCCAATTGCGAAGCTAAGTGCGGCAAACACATGTCCAACTTTACCATAGAGGCTTTTGAACGGACAATATTTTACTGCAATACGTAGCTTTAATGATTTCTAAACTAAATGTAAATTTACTTTACTAACTTATAGGTAAACTTAGAAGTTTGTGGCCTAAATCAATAAATGATTATTGATCTTGATTTTGAGCTGTAGCATTTCGAAAACGTTTGACTGCATATGCAATTCCAAACATTACTCTTTTAATAACTAGATGCAAAAAAAATATGTATGTGTGTACTGAGGGCCCACTTTTATTTGATGTGTCTAACTGTCTATTGTCAGCCAGTACATTGCAGACACATAATGCAGTAAAATATATATTCCTGTTTAAACACCTAAGACACCAAAAACAATTCTTCGTGGATCTTATTTCTTTTTATTTCGCATGGAAATTGAATCGAATTTTACTTGTGTGGCTGTTGCGTCACAATCAACTTTTGATTATAACGAATGAGTGCGAAATACACATTTTTAAATCAAACGTTACCTGTAAATTCAGCAAGCATGACGTATAATTTATGTTATATTTAGTTTAGTTACGTAACAACATGGCGCTCGATGGTAGAAAAAGCGCGAGGCGGCGTCAGTCGGCCCGCCGCACTGAGTCGGAGGCGGGGCGACTCGTCGACTCTGCTATCACGCCATATGGTACTGAGACACGAGTACTCTTAGATTAGGCCATCTTATTCATTTAAATCTTTACTAATTAATATTATAAACGCAAATTGTGATTTTGTTACGCTTTTATGCCTTAATTACTCGACCGATCATCGTGAAATTTCGCATACAAGTTGTCGGGAAAAATAAAAGGACATATTATACAGAAAAAAGCGAGCGACACTGCTGGTAAAAGCTAGTCTATAATATTGCTGTATATACCTTTTTATTCCGTGAATTTTCTTGTCTGTTACTAATCTAACCTACATTTATGCGAGCGAAGCCGCAAGTAAAACTAGTTAGAAATATATGTAAGTCACAATATCGAACGAAGACGCCTTCTATAGAGCTGTTTTCAAATGATTAATATTGATCACGTTAGGTATATTCATACATAGTTAGTATTAGGTTTCATTTTACAAAGGTACCCAAGATACAGGCTAGCCTAGTTTGGAGCCATGATGTCTGGCTGTTGTTGGATCTTTTGGAAACAAACAGTTTTTATTATTTATTCATACTATAGACTCGCGCCAGTATTGCCTGGAAGCCTGGAGCCTGGAATACATTGCTTCAATCACTTGCATTATATTATCCATGCACGCTCTTCGGTTTAGGGTAAAAATGGTTTAGGTCCAGAAATTGGTAGGCACATAACACATTTTCATTTCGCCAATGATACGCCACTTTGCCCGTTTCCTAACTCTGTGCTGTTACTATAAAATTCTAAAAGACAAATTCAATGACACGTTGCCCCACCATGGAATCGACATCGGATCGTCACAATCGAGCGCCAGCAGAATCAAACTTATGCCACGAAAACAGCGGAGTAAACAATTTTTGTTTTGTAAATTTACTTATAATACCTATGGCAATTTTTCCTTTAACCTATCTAGTTATACATAGTTAGCAACACGTTATATATAAAAAAACAAGATTTAAAACCATGGTATTACGTAAACAACACATGTGTTTTCTCAAGTGATCATAAGAAATGTGGGTCCGCCATCGGCGTTGATATTCGCAGTCCATAAATGTTGTTCTTTCAAAATATTTTGGGACATGCGCAGTCGTAGAACACCGCAAAAAATTAACCAAAAATGTTTTCAAGTTCAAGAGAAAAGATACAGACTAATGTTGGACAGATAGAGTAGATTGTGGTTCTCAAAGTTTTGTAGAAAGAATGTCATATTACCCTTAACCGTATGACGACCCTGATAGGTTAGGTATAGGGCGTCTTATGTAATCTAATTACACAATATATAGGTATATAGACTCACGTCTGTTTCCGAAGACGTAAGCAGAGACTACGGATCTTCATCTGCCACGATCTTGGCATACCTCTCTTGCTTCATTCGCTTTCATTATATCCTTCATGTACGCTTGAAGGTTTAGGGTACTGTTAACTTCAAAATATCTTTGTAGTGATTATAACTTAAGTATAAAATTTTCTCTCTTGCTTTAGAAAGAGATTCTCGATAAAGAAATAATCAACACAATGAACACCCAGAATACTTGCTATTAATAATATAAAAAATAAATCACATACATTTGCAATCAAACCAACAATTTTTGGTTTAGCTTAATTGTGAGGCTTGCTAATTTAATTTGCTGATCCCATGTTATATCCCTAAAGGGCAGAAGTGTAAGCACTCCTATTTTTCTAGATATGTTTGGGTGTGATGTAATATGGGACGCGCCCTTTTTCTGTTTATATAAATGTAAATACTATTTATTCCATGGAAGAGAAACTCAGTAACACTTTACCGGGAAACCAAACCTGGTGCCTCACGACCGGCCTTAAATATAAGAGGAAACTTGTGCCATAGTGCTAATAAGGTAATCTATTACCATTATGTTTTGGAAGTATTGTGATATCTGTCAACTGCGTTTAATAGTATTTCTACGCCACGCAAGAAGCTAGAATGCTATATATGGCATTGGTAATATGAGTTACTACGGCCTTATACAAGGAAGAGGTTGCTAAACAATGGAACAGAGAATAAATAAGAGGCTTGGTGGTCCGTATGTGAGATGCCTAGTTAAATTTTTCGTCAGGTAAAATGTTGTTAAGCAATACAAAGGTCGTCTAAGAATATGCTCGGCAGACGGCAATAGCCCTGCGTTTATAACGAGAGATCTAAGCATTGCTGCGATATCGTCTTAAATATAGGGATAAAGATATAAATACATAGAAACTGATAGTCGTTTTAATAAAACGCGTCTAAACAGACGTATTTAACATGTGATTGAGGCGTACTATATAATACTAATACTCAGGAATATAATTAGTTAAAGATTTATTTTATAACTCTGTAAATCCAATGAGCCAAAGACTATACGGAGGTATATTACTTACAGCTATGTTTTAATTCCTACGTTACAGGAGGCCTGCTGCCGGTAGACGGCAGTTCGCGACTCACCGGCTTTTGAGATACTTGTGACTGAATAACACAATGACACTTTAACTGACCCGACAATCAACCACAAACCGCATGAGCCGCAGTCAATCAAGGCATGGAATTCTCTGCCAAGGCACGTGTTACCTTCTTCCTTCAATCCTGGGTCCTTTAGGTACCGACGAAAAACCTCCTTAGGCAGTCAAAGTAGGGACCTCAATCGCCTCAGGTGCTATGAGGATAGTGTGGAGGCCACTGCTCTTAGACCACATGATCGCTTACCCAGGCGGAGAGTAGTAACAGCAAAAAAAAAATGCGGGCCAGTCTTTAGGTACTACAGACGATGACGCGAGTTTCACACTTTTTGTTCACCCAAAAAGTACACATATATACACAGTATACATATAGCTCATGGAAAGCGTTTGGTGACGATGACGCGAGTTCCATGATTTTTCACCCAAAAAGTGCTCAATGCGCCTGAAGAAGATTTAATTTCAAAAAGAAAAATATATCGCGTTCAGCCACCTCTACTACTAGGCAGGTTATAAGATAGGTCCTTTTCTGTACCCCTGACAACGTATTGGCGTAATTTTATGATGATCGATCGCGTAGTTAAGGCATGAAAGCGTAATAAACAAACACACTCACATTTGCATATACATACATCATTATAGTTAAGATACCACGGCCAATGTAAGAAGGTAAAGCTTACCAAAGGCAACTATTTAAATAAATTAATAGGAATTTGCTTAGGACGATATCGGCTCAGGTTGCGCTACATTCGACCAAATAAAACTAGTCTTGATCCAAGATCGATACGCAAATAAATGTGCTAAAAGTAAAAACATATGTGACAGGAATGTTGTAGATTTGTATCTACACACATAATTTAGGACACAGAACCAATCTATTTAATTAATTAAGTTAATTGTTTAGATCGATTAGCTAAAACAGCCATTGAGAAACGATGCAATATAGAAAACAACTAAATGTCACTAATATTCTATTTCTTTATTTGTAACACTTCACACGTTTGCTACTCAACGGATGGTCAAGAAATTTCGAGAAAAGAAGAAGTACATTAAAAGTACAGAGGGTAGTTTTCTTCCAGGAAAAAACGTGCAAAACCGCAGGTTAACCTAGCCTATAATATTAGAGTATTCACCTTTTTGTTTCGTGAATTATCAATCTTATCTGGTAATGTATCCAGCAGAAGATGTAGTCCGGTCCATAGGTGATATGTGAGTTCTTCTCACCTCTTTCTACCCCTTGAGGGGATAAAAGCATGAGACTGTGCATATATACGTCCATGCATGCATTGACGGACTCATAAACTGCATCAACATTTTCGCCTATTAATCCCACGTGAGCTTCTAAAACCTCTGTTACATAGCGTTGTGCTGTCAAACCACCTCTTCTACCGTTTTGACGAACCATGTCGATGAACACAAGTTCCGTTCGCCGGATCATCGAAATGCCACCCCTCACCATACATGAACCGCCTCCAAAAGGAACACGCTCCTCAATGCAACTTTGAGCAAATCTCTCCCCACGGCGACGATAGACTCTTCTGCGACCGTCTGCACCATTTAAACATGTCCTACACTCATCGGTGAACAATATGGAGGCCCATTGCTATTCAGTCCAATTAAAATGTTCACGCGCAAATTTTAAACGAGCTTGTCTGTAACCTGCAGACAGCTTTGGACCGTTTGCTGGTCTAAAAGGGGTGATTGCCGCTTCCTTAAGCCACCTGAATCTTATTGTTCGTGCTCTCACGTTGACTCCACGCACTTCAATCAGCTCTGTTTTGATGTTTACTGACGTGAGGAAACGATTTCGTAGGGAAGTTGAAAAATAAATCTGTTGTCAAGACGGGTGGTTGCTCGAGTTCTGCCGGTACCGGGTCTCCTTTTGTAAGAATCTGTCTCTACAAACCTTCGGTATACTCTAGAATCCGTAGACTAGCTTAAATTTTAATTTCTAGCAATCGTTCGTTGATCCAAGTCTTCCCGCACCAATGCCATAATTTGAGCGGCTTGTTCGGACGAAGTATCCATATTTATGGTTATGAAACTTTTGTTAAGCTTAAAAGACTAATAATCAATACTATTGGCAACAATAATTTAAATCGCAAATGAAAAAAAAAAACAATAGGAATTAATTTCATACTTTACTCTAATAACACACGAATTTGACACTATGCATAAATTTTATTTTCCCGGCTAAGTATAATTTTATGTTTTACTGTAGTTCTATTTTTAAATTATGTTTTTTTTATTGATGGACAGTCTCGACATTTTCATTTAATTTAATCTAAAAAGTTTGCATACATATCAAAAATATTAATTCGAAAGTAATCCTGAACTTTGATGCAGTTTATGAGTCCGTTAGTGTACTTATATCTATATATTGTTAAAGAAACAGACAGCTAGATTACACCCACATTTATGGTTTCTATGTATGTATATACAAAAAAAAAGTATTTATGTATCTTTATTTATTGTCTAGTACCCATAGTACAAGCTCTGCTTAGTTTGGACTAGATGGTGTTGTGTGTATGTGATAGAATATTATTATTGTTATTATTATTATTATTTCGCTAACTAAGAACTTAGGGTCCGCGTAATACAGAGTGAGACTAAAACAGTCTACTAAATAAATTTACAAACGCCGTTCTTCTATTAAGAATTTTTTACAGACACATTAAATAACCTTTTCCTAACTCTAGAATAGGATCCGAGCCTCGAAAAGAGCTATGGAACTAGCGTAGCGGAACAAATAAAATATTACTTTCATGTCGCTACTTTGACCTGTCAATCATCACATCACAAAAGATAACAAATGGTAACAAAAAATAACAGTGGTAATACCCAAAGGTAAAGATAGCCTACCTGCGAACGATGTCGATGCGTATCAGGAACATATTTTTTCGTGGGTAAAGTCCAATTAATTTAGTTACTGTCGGAATCAATTAGGTACTTTTACCGAAAGCGACTCATTAAAAAGGTGATACAATACGTAAAGATGTTCCGTTCTGGGTAACTATTGAAGCCGTTTGCTAACAAAATATTTATAAAAATTAGCATATGTTACTCTACGATTCATAAACTATTACTATGTTAAAAATATGAATATAATATTGGTGCCAATTCTGTTGTCACAAAATTCTCTTATCTTAGCTAAAAATCTCTAAAATTTAGTTTAGTCCTGTCAAACGACATTTCGTATTCTGAATACGCTAAAAGTGACAGGACTAAACTAAATTTTAGAGATTTTTAGCTAAGATAAGAGAATTTTGTGACAACAGAATTGGCACCATTGTCTTACATTTACACGAAAGTTTGTGAAATTATTTAAAATAACTACACTTCAAGACAATGAGATGATCACCATCTTAGTATCTCCGAGACCATAGCTGCTGAATAGCAACCCAAATCTATCAGAAAGTGTAAATTTAAAGAGTTTAAAATATGTAAGGGCAGTGTTTTTAAAAAATCCCAATAATATTTGCATACAGTAGTTTAATTTCACATGAATATATTGTTTTATTACTGTATGAAAGGAGGGCGAACCAGAACTTTCGCATTTATAATATCAACTAGATTTTACCTACGATTTCACTCTCATAAATGTAGTCATATCAATTTTCTACCCATCAGGAACAGTACTTTATTCTGGACTAGCTGACTCACGCAACTTCGTCTGCTTCATATAAGATAAGAGAATTTACCTCGTTTTTGCAACATTTTTCATTACTGCTACGCTCCAATTGGTCGTAGCATGATGTTATATAGCTTATAGCCTTCCTCGATATATGGGCTATCCAACACTAAAAGATTTTTCAATTCGAACCAGTAGTTTCTGAGATTAGCGCGTTCAAGCAAACAAACAAACAAACTCTTCAGCTTTATAATATTAGTATAGATTAGTATAGATGAAAGGTACCCTATGTATTTTTGTGTACTCCTGACTATGTTTGTGTGTAATTTCATGATGATCGGTCGAGTAGTTAAGTCGTAGAAACGTAAAAAACAAAAAACTCACATCAGTATTTATAATATTAGTTAGGATAAGAATAAAATATAGATACAAATAAGTTTGTATATTTTATGTAATATTGGTTTGTAGAAAAGTATAATATACAGCCTTGGCCAAAAGTATTGAGCACCCCATGTATTTTTCACGTGCGTAATATTTGCAGTAGAAAACAATACATTATATTTAAATATAGATTAGGTGGCATCTAAAAAGATATTTAAAACAATAGTGTACCCAGTTAGGGCTAATAAAACATCCGATACAAAGCATCTTATCCGTTTAGTAATTTCCAATCTTTAATTCAATTTACTATTTTGCGTCGTTGTGTACACATACCGTCATCTAGCGCACTTCTTGTATTATTTTGTGTTCAGTTTTATAAATTTCGATACACAATACCTAAAACATCCGAACTATCTCTTGAAATATGTGTGAAAATACAACCTTAACCAGAACTGTTAAGTGGTCGCGCCAAGCGGTGCAATTTATCATTGAGCGATTCGCCGCTACCGGTACGCACAGCGATATGTCCAGAACTGGACGAAAAGGTATTACCAGTGACCGTGAAGATCGAAAATTTGTGAGAGAGTCTTAGAAAAACAGGACAAAAATGTCTTCTGAGTTCGCTGCTGAGTTCTCAGTGGCGAGTAACAACACAATTTCTGCTAAAACGACTTGTCGAATATTTCAGGAAGCTGGTCTCAAAGGGTGTAAAACCAGGAAGAAGCCATTGATCTCAGACAATAATAAAAAGGCTTGCTATGCATGGGCCTTAAAGTACCAACATTACACTAAAAAAGACTGGTCAAATATTGTGTAGTCAGACGAATCAAACTTTGAAATAAGTTAGATAATATGAATGTTCAAATGGATAAATAAGTATTGTTGAAATTTAAAAAGCTATACTGTTGTCTTTTCATGATTAGTTAATCTCTATTTATTTTGTTTTTGTTTGGTCTTTGGAACTCCTGGTGCTACCTTCGTGCGTCGCTGTGGAGGAGAAGAATTTATGCCGGAGTGTGTGGTCCCGACTGTAGAACACGGCGCAGGCACCGAGACATGCAGTCCCAGGTCATCTGACCTGGGACTGCATGTCTGATACAGGAGTCTGAAATGTTTATGTATGAGGGCCGAAGGGATTCTACAAAATACATGAATGTGTTTGGAATCAGCTTTATTGCCTTCGTTTTTACACTTTTTGGTGATATTAATATGGATGGAGTTAAATTCCAGAAGATAACGCACCATGCCATAAATCAGCCCGCATAATGTCATAGTTTCGTGAAAATTCCATTGAGCTCCTGGAATAGCCTGCACAGTCGCCGGACCTTAATCCTATAGAACATTTATGGGGAATCCTAAAGCGTAAGGTCCGGCGTCACACAATAACAACAAAAGAAGAACTAAAAATACGCCTCCGCCAAGAATGGAATACCATAACTAAAGAACAATGTAAAAATCTTGTAGGCTCTATGCCAAGATGAATAGCTACTGTGTTAGCGGCTAAGGGTAAAGAACAATGTAAAATCTTGTAGGCTCTATGCCAAGATGAATAGCTACTGTGTTAGCGGCTAAGGGTGGCCGACGAAATATTGATTTTATATCAAAGTAAAGATCATTTAAAATATACACAAGTTGTTTCATTTCATTCTATACAAAACTTTTTACAAAATGCATTTTTTATAGGGGTGCTCCATACTTTTAGCCAAGGCTGTATCTCAAAAATGTTGAGAATCGCTTTATTTACATGGATTTACAAGTGGAAACCTCTTGAAGTTGGAGAGTTCTTAGAATGTTTTGGTAAACCGTTAGTAAAGGCACTACACTGCCAACCGCACAATATGTCCCCGAGTCAAGATATTATTCAGTAAAAATCATAAAGTGTGGGTATTCAGTATTTGTTGTTCGAAATTTGGTTCACTGGTGTGTTTTAGACATGTACCTAGTTCTTGTAATCTGTTTTTAAAATAATACGCGTCAAAGTTATGTTATATTTTGTGTGACTTACACAAATGGTGTGTTTTGTAATTGATCTCGTTTTTACGGATTCCATAGTGGGTTTTTCTGTTTGCAACTTTTCTCGCGCGACAGTTATTTCGGTGATTCGCTATTCTGCAGCATCCATGTTTACCCAATGTCTTGAAGTGTAAGTAGAATCGCATTTATTTTTTTAAGTAAGGTGAAGTTTAGATTTTAGTTTAAGTGTCATAATAATCCGCCATTTAATTTTTTTTAAGAAGTTATAAACAATATTGTATCAATCATTGTCAGCAATAACTGCTTTCAACTAAAATACATTAAACATAGGCACCAGAAAATTCCTTAACATAGCGTTCTAGCAGCCATATTTAAAAGAAATAATGTGCACGGTAATCTATAACACTGGGAAACAAAAAGATATATATTTTCTGCAGATTTAATTTTGTTACTGGTTTTAATAAACACCTTCATCAGTCATACTCCACATGTATTTACTTTGTATGGATTGACTCTGGTTCTTGAGATATTCAACATAAAGAACGGTTTCATCAGGTAATTAGAACAATAAAAGAAAGATAGCAATGCCGATGGGACAGCCATATGATGGCAGACTATTGCTTGAGTTTAATGAGGGCTTCTCCTGAACATAAACACAATAGAAAAGCTTACAGATAAAGTTTTCTAATAGTATTTTTATGATTTTTTGTTAATAGCATATATATTAAGGATTCTTTTCGTTATTATATAGCCGCTTCTAAAATATATATTTAATATGTAATTGTATTTTTATTTCGACCTTTTTCAACCAAATAGTTATAAAGTCTTATCTCATAAACTAGAGTCAATTTAACAAATATAATATTTTTCTCGTATTCAGCATACTGAACTTTTACAATATTGACTTCAACTTACCATGCCGTAAAATGACAGCGTAATCCATAGACATTATGTTTTGATGACGTTATTGCATTGAATAAAGAGGATTAAAGTGTTACAAACACGATAATAATGACATACAGTTATTTTAAGGCCATGGCTATTAATTTTTAAATTGTTTTCTCTCTGTGCTATTGTTTTCATGCGGGTCTGTTATTTGAGCCGCCGTAGGTAAAAGGTACGTTACATTTGGGCCACCATTTTCAAGGTAAAACGGTTATTTCTTTGTTGAATATTTATTTCTGAGGTTTATGAATATATGTATTTTTTGTATTTTGAATTGTTTGTGTACAATTTGCGCTAAATTGTGCACCTGCAAAACAGAGAGCAGGTTATGAAAAAAATTACGAGGATTATTTATAATTTTTTGTTTTTATATCTTTACTATAATTAATTAAATCTAGTAACTGCAAATGAAACTTTATAGCTATGACGATCATAATATTTTCTTAATGACTTAAATTAATATCTTCTCCAAAGACTAATTAGACGCAGGCCAATAGACAACGATCAAAATTAAAAAGAATGATGCGAACTTAAAATTAATACATTATTATAATAGTTGAACATTATTATTAATATAAAAATGTTTTAACGACGTAAATAATCGTCAATTTACGAGTTTAAAAGAGCTACAAACATTTTACGAGCCATAAAAACGTTCGTATAAAATTAATGGCTAGATTTTATCGATTGACAATTAAAAGTATAATAATATATATCGTAAAACATGTAATTGTTAAAATCGTCTGATTTTTATTATAAAATAACACAAAAGAATAAGATTTTTATTACTACACCGACCAATGGCAGTTCTAGCTAACAATTTTTATTGCTTTATAAGAATATTTGGTAAAAATATTTAATTTTGTTGGTCCGTTTTATGATATCTTTTTTAAATAAAACATCTATTTTTGTGGACCTAGCCGGAAACCAGTTAATATTAAATTAAACTACTTTGCAGGAAAAGTATTAAAACCTATGTCACATATTATATAACAGTCAATAGTAACAGCAAATGGTATGCAGTTGGTTAGCTGCTTCATTAAAATCATTTTGTTGTGGAAATCCTACGAACAATATGGAATCAGGCTTCGTATTATTGCTGGGATGTATTCACAGTCGCTCATACTCAGAAACAATTATTAATATCTCTCAAAATAGTTAGTTTTATTAAATCCTTGGGCATATTACGCGAGATTTTACACTTATTTATTCATTAGAACTATATTTACAACATAAATTAACAAAGGGTACCAACACAAACACACACACACACACACACAAATCAGAAGATCTACTTGTTTAAAAATGGATTTCTATAACATTTAGACCAACATTTCTTTCTTTTACCTAGGACGCTGTACCAGCGTACTGCTTAAATTCCCTCACCAATTGCCTCATCAACTTGCTTATCAGTATATCCACCCATCCATTTTCATCCAATTTCCATTTTTCTCGATCCGATGCAAAATCCTTCAATTCTGTATATTGCTGCTTTTTCTTTCAGTTGATCTGTATGCTTTCTTTTGCTTCTATTGCCTCTATTTTTCCTTCCATAAATAATTGTAATAATTATGGACATATATATAATTTAATAAAGTAAAATTTGTTAACATCAACTTATGTACAGTATATGATATTGTACAACGGGCTAACTTATCACTAAAATTAATCTTTTGCACGATTCTCGAATTATTGTGCCGAGTCTATTCTTCGTGCCCCTTGTTTGAATATTTTTAAAGTCCCTCGCGGCATAGTACCTATATAGTTTATAATTATATAAAATAATGTAGATTACTCATTTTTTATTTATTTATTTATTTCCCTTATCAAAATGACCACACTCCGCCTGATGATAAGCAGTCGTGTGTTCTAAGAGCAGTGGCCTCCACATCGTCCTCATAGCAGCCGATGCAATGTTTAGGTCTCTACTTTGACGGCCTGAGACTATTTAGGTACAAAAATATTATTTTATATATATAAATTTTATATATATAAGTATGGGGATAACTTATACATATAAAATAAAATAATACAATGTAAAATAAAACAAAACAGACTGCAATGCAGTGGATCTCGGGTCCGAAGCCATGCCGCGCACCTCTGACTTTCGGAAGTTATATGACTTTTCGAAATTATGTGCGTATTGATTGACAACTATCACCTGCTCCGTGCCTCGGAGAGCACGTTAAGCCGTCAGTCGCGGCTGCCATGAACATCCTATGGCTGTCGTTATTGGGAAGTCAAGTGCCCTACAATATCCTAACGCTGGTCTAGCCTTACGGTATCGTTAGCCTTCGGGTTGCATAGGTCAGGTGGCAGCCGTTCCGTCTAAAAACTGCTATCCAGTCAAATCCGGTTAGACCAGAAAAGCCGACCCCAAGTGACTTGGGAATAATAAAGGCTAGGGAAAAGATATATATAAGTATGGCAATCTGCAAGTCATTTAGTTTATAATTAATATGCAAATAAATTCTTATAAAATAATTAAATTACTATTCCTATATGATAAAAATATAATTAAAAATAGTAGAACGTTCGTTTCTATTGAGTAGGTATTTAAGCTATCTTCTATTGCGTCACTTAAAATTACCACGATTAAACTATCAATCATCACACTCAGCTAACTATAATGTTAATATTTAAAATAATTGTATTTCCACACACATAATAAACAACATAATATAAGTAGAAAACGAAAAATTAAAATAAAATACTGTGTTTTAATATGTTTTATGTGTTATCATGTGAATCGTATCGTGTGAAATAAAATAAGCCCACTTATATAAGTGAAGAAATAAAAATAAATGGTCTACTTACTCAACGTAAATGTTTTGAAAATGCTGTCGGAAAATATTTGGCTGTCGCTTGAAGTGATATAGTGGTGGTTATGCATAACGCATGTAGCTACAAGTACATGCGCAAGATACTCGCGCGGGTTACATGCGCAAGCTATTCATACAGGGTACTTGCGTGGCTGGTCGATCGCTTTTATCCGCGCGAGTGCCTCAACTTGCGTATGTTAGCCACGTCAGATACTACAGCCTTTTTCATCTTCTATTTTAAAGTGCGTTAGAATATGTGGATGGCTTGAAATAAAAAATGAGCACCGATACTCGGTCAGGCTGTGTGCTATCTGGAGAGGGAGGAGAGTTGGTTAAGTCATTGTTTCAGCAATAATTTAAAGGAATTAAGAAATATATTGAAGGGGAAGGTAATGCGAATTGTGGTACCTCGTTAATACAATAGCGTACATAGTAATTGCGCTTACTGCCGACCGTGATCTGATTCTAGGTTGAGGAAAATGTTAGGTGTTTCTGTCATGTCGGCCTCGATGGCATAGTGGTTAGTGTAACCGATAGCCACGCCTGAAGTCGCGGGGTCGATTCCCGCACAAGTCAAACATTTGTGTGCATGAACATGGATGTTTGTCTTGGTCTGGGTGTTTCTATGTATAATGTGTATGTATTTACAAAGAAAAAGTATGTATGTATGTTTATCCCTTGTCTAGTACCCATAGTACAAGCTCTGCTTAGTTTGAGCTAGATGGTGTTGTGTGTATGTGATAGAATATTATATTATTATTTATTACTAGCTGTCCCGGCAAACGTTGTTTTGCCATAAAAAAATGTTTAGACCAAAAGATTTAAAAAAGTTTTAGGGTTGGACAACCCTTATCACTAAGGGGTATGAAAAATAGATGTTGGCCGATTCTCAGACCTACTCAATATGCTCGCAAAATTTCATGAGAATCGGTCAAGCCGTTTCGGAGGAGTACGGGAACGAACATTGTGACACGAGAATTTTATATATAAGATTATGCAATTCTTCCTAGTAGCAGTAGACAGCAAAGGTCAGCTACTACCTACAATGTGTAAAAATTACTTTGGGTGGGTGTCATGCATCGCTGCCTAAACTTTCAGTAAGATAACCTATTACTGTTAACTTCAAATATAGAAATTATGAAGATATGGTTCAAGTAATCGCTTCACATTCTGGTTTCCTCTTCTTCTCCCTAGCCTTTATTATCCAAGTCACTTGGGGTTGGCTTTTCTAGTCTAACCGGATTTGATATCAGTTTTTACACGGAGCAGCTGCCACCTAACCTCCGCAACCCGAAGGCTAACGATACCGTAAGGCTAGACCAGCGTCAGGATATTATAGGGCACTGACTTCCCAATAACGACTGCCATAGATGTTCATGGCAGCCGGGACCGACGGCTTAATGTGCTCTCCGAGGCACGGAGCAGGCGATAATTGTCAATCAATACGCACATAATTTCGAAAAGTCATATATCTTCCGAAAGTCAGAGGTGCGCGGCATGGGTTTGAACCCGAGGCCCTGCAGTATGTTGGTTTCCCCACTGAGCTATCGCCGCTAGTGTTCTGGTTTACTCACCGGCGATAATAAAATGTGTTTTAGAAATAGTTGTTATGAGTCTATCATCCTGTCCTGAAATACCAATAATAGTGTATCAGTATGTATCAAAATCAAACTAATTTTTACCGATTTCAAAAAGGAGGAGGTTTCAATTCGAATTATTATTAGTTATCATTCATTGCACATATCACTCTGAGATAATTAATCCTTCAAATACCTAATAAAACAACACCTACATTATTATTATTATTTATTATTTTAGGTTCGTAATATTCCCACTATAAGAAAACCCACCACACTATTTTTCTCTCTTTCTAAAACAATAAGGATAAAAACGTATCAATTTTATCTTATATATTATATATATATATTATTAGATGTGCCCGCGGTTTCACCCGCGTTTATGATTACAGCGCCGCCCCCGTGGATCAAGGCGGGATTTATATAGCATATAGCCTTCCTTGATAAATGAGCTATCCAACACAAAAAAAAATTTTCAATTCCGACCAGTAATTCTTGTGATTAGCGCGTTCAAGCAAACAAACAAACTAACTCTTTAGCTTTATAATATTAGTATAGATAATATAATTACAACGTAAAAAAAATTAATAGAAAATTCACAAAATATGTCATCATTGATTTACCATAATATTCTTCGTCACAAAGTAAACTATTACATGATTTATCTATTGTACTGAACAATATTGTTGCCTCTGATGTCATATTTAACAATAGTTTATCCACATGTCGTAAGTCATACGTTATTACTACAACTTTAATTGTTTGTTCAAGGCATTAAATAAAATTATCACCTTTTTATTATCGAGCTGTCATTTATTGTCTATGGGTGATGTATGGACTGTCATGGGTGCAAAACGATAATATTATTTCAGCGTATATACATACTTTTTAGTGGTGTGTTGCCAGATTTATGTGTTGTGGGTGGCAAACTCGTTGTTGCCAATTATTTGGTGATAATACTAAGCTGACTGTACGGATGGTGCAGCGGTTTAAATATTCACCTCGCTTCTACCACTGCGGCAAGAGTTGTGGGTTTGATCCACATACAGGACAAACGAGATGGGTGTAAAAACCCAGGATTCAACCTCTTCATCTTCATGTGACCATTTTTTTTCTTCCATCAGCTTTTTTAAAGTCCTACTGCTGGACAAAAGCCTCTTGGACTTCCAAATCACTCTGTTGGTGGATATCCCCTGACCTTATGACCTTGTGACCCCTACATGAGAGTAGGAACACTGTTACTATTAAATAATTTAACTTGTCAAATTTTGGAATACCAGACATAATTTAGAAACCTTTTATGTCTGGCCGCCGGTGTGCCATTATTATTAGGTACATTTTACCAATTATATATACTTGAAGGATACCTTCAGACCGAAGTTCAGTTACATAGACTATAATGTATAAGTGTGTGCGCAAACACAAGTGCTCACTCTATTCACCCAGTGATCGCTCAGTACTGTCATATAATACGACCAGACGCAGGAGATTTTACCTGATAGTGAAGGTACGGGGATGAAACACCACTTATAACTTTAAGTTAACCTGATCGTGGTTTGAATTCGGATTGTCATGATCCATTGCTATATACCCTAGCCTAAAAGTATATAAATGTCTTGTTAGTCAAGGGAAAGGCAGATGTACATATATACAAAACATATAATACTTACACTTACTCAGCTTTTCTATCCTTTAAGTCCCACTGCAGCAGTCCGCGATGTATCAAGATAGCCAACTTATGTGTCAAACAACGATCGATATTTCTACATCTGCATAATAACCTATAGCTCTATATCCATTCAGATACAACGTCTCTACAGAAAAAGACTAACACAAAATCAAATTCGACACTTCACAATCAGTAAACGTTCTCACACTTGCACCACAGACCAAACAACACTACTTATACAACTTTGATTACATTTTATAATCAATTCCGGAATAAATTATATTAATATGTGTCCACCATTTACCGACGGACTAAATTGCTGTCATCAAACGGTTGCCATAAAGAAAAATCTTTTATTTACAACTAAAACGAATCAATGAGGTTAAACGTTATGTTTTTTAATTAAAACCGAACTGAATCTGTGTCATTAATAACTGTTGTGAGTTCGTTTCATGTGGAATTGGAAAAAAAGACAATAATGATCCAAACTTAGGCCTTTCCGCGCACATATTTGTCAGTTTTGATTTTTAATATGGCGGCTTAGTGTGGAAACGACTTGGTTTATTAATTATTTCTAGTAAGTAAGTATTTATATTATTAATACAATAGTAACTGTTGGTTACATTTACTGGTCATGCTGAATCAATAGAGGTAATCTATACTAATATAATAAAGCTGTAGAGTTTGTTTGGTTGAACGCGCTAATCTCAGGAACTACTGGTTCGAATTGAAAGAATATTTTAGTGTTGGATAGCCCTTTTATCGAGGAAGGCTTTAGGCTATGTAACATCACGCTACGACCAATAGAAGCGGAGCAGCAATGAAAAATGTTGCGTAAACGGAAAAAATTCTGTTATATGAGGCAGACGAAGTTGCGTGGGTCAGCTCGTATTATATTTTTTTTTTCATAAAGAAGTAAGATCCCGCACTAGCAATTATTCCTGTGTCGCAGGACTTTACAAACATTTAAACGATGGACACAAAGAACTTACTCGGGGTAACTATTTATGAATCACACAATTTTTTGTCACATTTACGAATCGACGCAAAACACACGCAGTGGCAAGGCTACAACTTCACCTGCTACGTCATCAACGCATGTATATTATTACGCATTAATATACTATATAAAAACCTCAGCGAATTTGTAGATCGTTTCTTGATTTTACATAATACATATATTTGCAAAATACTTTGCGAATAATTAGGTCAACAGCAGACGTTCAGGTAACTCACATCGCACGCGCATACCGCGAGAGAATTTAAGATGTAGCCATCATTAGTCATTTCTGTCTTCGTGTAGTTATATTTTAAACATTTACTTTAATTTAAGTACCTATTTATACTATCATAAATTTCTTTATAGGTGAACTAACATTTCTATATATTCTTCTATATCTATTTTATACTATTATATAATTAAAACGAGGATGTGTTTGTACGTTTCGGATGTATTTGTAAAGTAATGGAAATCGTCTATTTAGACAAGGTTCTAAATAACATCAATGTTTTAAATTATAGATATGCACTCATCGTACTTAGGTCGCACGAAGAGCAGCGATAGCTCAGTGGGGAACCAACAGACTGCAATGCAGAGGGTCTCAGGTTCAAACCCACGTCGCGCACCTCTGACTTTCGGAAGTTATATGACTTTTCGAAATTATGTGCGTATTGATTGACAATTATCGCCTGCTCCGTGCCTCGGAGAGCACGTTAAGCCGTCGGTCCCGGCTGCCATGAACATCTGTGACAGTCGTTATTGGGGAAGTCGACATAAAAGATCCCACTGGGTCGAAGTGTCGCCGGTCTGTACTGACTGGCCACACAAGATAAGATAGGTCGCACGGAAAGGCATCCAAACTAAACAGAGTCAGCTCACATATAACATATACAATTATACATGATAGGAATCAATGGTGTAAAATTGTTAATATCTATGTGAGTGATAGCTATAATGCTATGATGGTATTGTGTGCCATATGACAACTTAAGGTCCAGAATGGTGACCATATCTAAACTTAGTAGGAAGCATCTCTGGTTTAAATCTTTGTGCAGAACAATCGTTGCTAGAATTTTATGAGTCTGTCTGTTAGATAAGGTATAATGTAAAAATTACAGAACGACTCCAAGCAGTTTTTAGAATTTGGCAGCTAGAAATTCAGTATAAAATTTATGTCGCTTTTTATTTGATTCTGTTCAGAAGAATCTTAGATATAAAGCATAGAATAAAGCATGTAGGGCCAGGAATACGAGGTTGGTTAACATATCTCTCTATCTCCCTCAATTAGCCTCTAACTGCGAATTCGATCGCATTTTATAAAAGCGAATTCGATCGTAAGTAGTCTATGTCCTTTCTTAGTAATTAAGCTAGCTCTATACCAAATTTATCAAAATCGGTTAAGCATCAAAAATTAACAAAGACCCTTGCATTGAAATCATACTACTAGGTATTAATAAATAAAGTTATTAATACGTAGTAGAACAATTTATTAAAAAGAATATCGGATATTTTCAAAAATTTCCATTGGTCGAAAATGGAGCCTTTTAAAATAAATCGTCATAAAATTCTCGTGTATGAAGAATGTGATGAAAGCGAATTAAGTCAGAGAAGTGTGTCAGAGTTGTAGCAAATGGAAATCCGTAGTCTCTGCCTACCCCTCTGGGAAACAGGCGTAAATCTATGTATGTATGTAAAATTCGTAAATGGTAGTTTAATTTATTTGCATTCATTCGCGTAAACGTAAGCCATGTTATGTTTACCTTTGCATTTTTTAGTCACACACTTTATCAGTAATTTAGTCTTAGGGTTTCTTTGCTATAAAAATTATCTAGGCCACGATCACCTACAGATAAATATCTTCTGGAGGTTTTTTATATCCCTTGAGTCGTTATCTTCGACACACGATCACCGTGAGATGTAGATAGCTTATACAAAGTACGTGGCAACATTGTACCTAATAGTCTGACCGTCAGATGTTTTCCAGCTATTAGAATACTTCTAGCTTGTTAAACAGTTAGATAGCATCTATGTAGTAGACAATTTTATGTTTGATAATATCTAATTTGACCTTATTAATTTTTCTTTTTATCATATTAACTCATGCGTCATGACTGTATATGCAGTGAAAATGTTTTTAAAGGTTTAATTCACTCACAATTTGGTAGTTATGTTTATGTTCCACGTATCAAGCGCTCCACCTGAGCGTAAGCTGTTATTGTACTGTGTATGGATGTGCGTGAGATCGCTTATATCATGTGCCACACAATGCCGACCGTAAAGGAAATGTATTAAAGTTAGGATAAAAGGCAGGGAATATGGGAGATAGGTATGTGCCTTCTAAGGTCTTGTAGACCGAATTTTAGTTACCGCGTTCAATCTTCTTGGAGACTGGCCATCTACGCAAGAGATATTATAGTGTACCAGTATTTAGCAAATACAAGTACTCTCTCTGTTCCCAAATTCTCAGAACATTCGATCGGACACGGCCGGAGAGCATCAAGCGCAGGGCCAACGGCTTTACATACTTTCTGAGGCATTCATTCTTTGTCGGGGCCGACTCGATATTGGAACCTGAGACCTCATGCACAGTAGTTGCTATATACTATTGCTGCGCCACCGAGGCAGTCATAGTCAATCATAAACACTTACTTACCAAACGAAACACTGACTATTATTTACGCGGAATTGTTTATCATTCATACTTCTTTGTGCGAGTTGTCACAAATTTAAGGTTTACAAACAATTAATTATATATTGATAAAATGTTATAATAACATAATAATGGAACAGTTGCAAGGGGAAGACCTAGGCGAACGTTTCCTGATCACATCGGAGACGTTCTGGATAAAGGCCAGGTTAAGAGCACCTTAAACCGGCGAGCGTGTATGAGGAATGTTATGAAAGTGAATGAAGCCAGAGAAGTGTGTCAGGATCGTAGCAAATGGAAATCCGTAGTCTCTGCCTATCCCTCTGGGAAACAGGCGTGAATTTATGTATGTATGTTATAATAACAAAGTACGGACACATGAAATAGTAGGAATACATCGTAGTAACTATTATGAACCACTTGCTTATATAATACAAAAAGCATTAATTTTAATATTTTCATAATTAAAGTAATTTTAATAAACATATTAATGAATATGTTTTAAAGGATTTAACTTGTGCTATATTAGTTACGATATATTGCTAATAAGCAATGACGGAATCAAAATGTGGGTCTGTTTTATCACTAAAGCTATTGATAACATTACATATTATTGCATACATTCTTTTTTACTTTCCTTTAATGTCCCTCGTAAGGTGACAAGGTTTAATCCACCGATAAGCATACCATCCGCCTCCACGACTCACAGACAAAACACGTATATTGTGCGAGCGAGTCGTAACTTTAATAAACTCTGTTAGATATTTGACTTTGATGTCTTTACTACCAATCCTATCCAGGCAAGAAGATGGTAAAGCCTTGACTACTTTACGGATAACTAATAGTCAGTACTCAGCAAAATTCAATTGTTTTATCTATAGCTAAATTTTATATAAACTTCACATAATTATATTGTTTAAAGTGATTAGATGTGTAAAATGTGCATGTTTTCCACATACTATTGTAAAGGTTCTAATTTATTTTCGCTCAATTCTTAATAGTAGAATAAAAAAAAGCACTGGCAACACTATCGATACGTTATAAAAACAACGAAACTTGGCATTTTGGGGGATTCTTATTTTGAGCTCAGTTCGATAACAACCTAGATGTTATATTACAAGCAAACTGTAAGTAAGGTAGATTACCAAAGTTCTGTATTTGTACAAATTGAAAGTTAAATAAAGATATTGTAAAAAGCAGAAATATCCTGACGCAGTTTTATTATACCTGAACCTGTTTTCTTACACTATTATATTTTTTTAACTATGTTAACTAGAAGTCAAGACTTGTAATTGGCTGTCAAATTACTACATCTATTGCCATATTGTTATATTTGCTATACCTAAGTCTTCCACAATAAATAAATAAATAAATTTAGTACCTACTTTTGAATACATTTAAAAAGCCTTGAAGCGACAGGAGTAATATTTGTTGACTACGGAAGCCTACTCCACCCTTATTTGTCCTTAACACATGTGGTAACATATGGTCGCCTATTGGCATGGGGTATCGTTAGGAGCTCATGGCTTACTAGTGTGGTGTTAATTTCCTTTCTAGTTTCTGTTCCCGGCTTAGCTTGCGTGAATTTCAAGGGCAAAGATACCGAAAAATGTGGTCTGTGTTAGGCCCGGTATCCACCAAAGCAGAGACGAGAGGAGATGTGTTTTGAATAAACCAATCAGATTTCGTTATCTCCTCATCTCCTCTCCACTTAGTTTCGGTGGAAATGGATCAAGTGGAGAAGAGAGGAGATATCTCAACTTTCTCTAGAATTTTGTGTCGCGAGTAAGCAAGCGACGCGCCGCGTTCCCCGCTGCCTTCTCTCTGCGCCTCGCACACCCTAAAGTTTCATTCGATTGACTGGGTTCGAGCTCTCACAGCTCACATCACTGCTACACACAGCTCACATCTCCTTTCCGCTACGCATCTCCTCTCCGCTTTGGTGGAAATAAACTGCTAGCTTCGCAGCTCTTCTCCTCTCCTCTCTTCTCTGTTTTGGTGGATACAGGGCCTTAATTCAGTGTATGGTCTATCGGTGTGTTCAAGTTTCATCAAATTCCGTTCAATGGTTTAAGATTTATTGCGTTACAAACTTTCATACATATGTAATCTTACGCCTATCTCCAAAGAGGTAGTAGATAATAATAATAATATTGTACACATACACACAACACCATCTAGCCCAAACTAAGCAGAGCTTGTACTATAGGTACTAGACAATGGATAAACATACATATATACTTTATTTTTGTAAGTACATATGTACATATTATGCCTACATAGACCAAGACAACACCCAGACCAAGACAAACATCCATGTCTATGCACACAAATGTTTGACTTGTGCGGGAATTGAACCCGCGACTTCAGGCGTGGCAGTCGGTTACAGTAACCACTACGCCATCGAGGCCGGCACCGGCAGATGTGTATTATAATATCCTCCAGACCGAATTTCGGTCACGTCGGCCAGTCTTCACGGAAACTGGCCAACTATGCAGGAGATATTATAGTGCACAAGTGTGTGCGAAAACACAAGTGCACTCTCTGTTCCCTAACTCACATGATCCGATGGGCCGGTAATCCGATACGACCGGAGAGAGATCAGGCGCAGGACCAACGGCTTTAAGTGCTTTCCTAAGCACACCTTATGGGTGTCTTACACCGCCAACTTCCTAACTCCGGGTTGTTATTGAGATTTCTTAACTGAAAAACCTAATAACTGTTTGTTGGCCCGACCCGGGAATCGAACCCGAGACCTCATGCACAGCAGTCGCATTCACTACCGCTGCGCCACGGATTTGATACCTATCCGATAGCGTTACAAACAACTTCATGAACTTTCATATATACTTAGTTTTACGTTCATATACCTGAACAGGTAAGTCGCAGAAGGGTATTATATCCACATTACGCTATTTATTTATTTGATCTTAATCAGAACGGCGACAGGCCACTTGCATTAGTTACGGTTTTAGATCCCCGTTTTACTGGGTACAGTGTCAGACTCAGTGTTGCAACTGCAAACTTGTAAAGATAAAGCTCAATACCATAAATATAATAATTATTTTAATGTTTTAGTTTTATTACCTATGAAAGAGCGTAGTCACCTGTAACAGACAGTATTTGCTCACTAGGTGACTTCGATTACTACACAAAAATATAAATCTGTTTAATTACAATATAACGAAATTATTATTATGTTTCTCTTATCGCAGATATTTTTCTAACATATTAGAAAAACCTCTGGCATTTTGGGAGGCTTACACGGAGACATGGGTCCAATGGAAGAGGCCCTTCGAGAGTTTTAATCTAAAGTGGGTTGGAACACCTCCAGCGGCACTAACCGCAGCAGGCGTAGGACTATTGCTACGTTATTATTATTATTAAAATAGCATATAGCCCTATCCGTGATTTGAATTGGATTCGCGTTGCATAATTGATCCCTACTGGGCACAGTTTTAATCATGTCTTCTAGATTGATTTAAGGTTTCGGCGCCAAATCTTAAAGGAGAAAGACTATCCACGCAAAATATATTATAGCGCAAAAGTATGTGCGCAAACACAAGTGCACGCTCAAATCTCTAACTTACCGATGGGACGGTAATCCAACATGAGAGAGAATAGGCGTAGGACTAACCGGCATTACGTGCTTTTCGAGACACGGAGATGTATAACACCGCTAACTACTTAACTATCGGACTACCGTTATTAAATAAATAAATATTCCTTAAATATTAAACTAAATATAAATATTAAATATTCGTTAAATATTCCTTATAAGAAAACCCGAAAATATTTCGATCACTTAAACCGGAATCCAGAATTCCAGAGTCCCTTCTACTACTGAGGTTTTTTACAGAAAACCCCAATAACACATTACTCCAGAATCGAACTCGAAACCTTACACAGCATACGCATTTAGTACCACTGCGCTAATGAGCGCAGTCTCATTCTTCTTTTACGCATAGAAAACTTCTGTCTAAAAAAGTCTTATCTAACAAGTTAAGCGCCGTCGGACTTACGCCGTACTGCCATCTCTTCAATATTATTGCACACTTAAAAATTAGATAATGCTACACCCGACGTCACGATTTGGATCGTGACGTCTCCCTCTCGTGCATACAATAATAAAGCTTTAAAAAATAATGGCAAGGCTGGTGTTGTTTAGACGTTTGATGCTTTGCTCGCGTTTCAGGCCACTTAAAAATTACTAGTACTGTTTTAGCATTCTATATATATCCGAGTTTTAATGTTCACAAGATAACACTATTCTAAAACATCTTTGCTAAATTAATAATATTCTACAATATTCTACCACATACACACAATTTGCATTACATATTAATATGTTCTACGAATATAATAAATATGAAAGTTAGTAAAGAAGTTTGTGACTTCATCACGCATATACATAAAGGTATTTGGATAAACTTGGCACACCCCATAGATCATGTTCTAAATTATATTTCTTATTTCAGTCTGCGTTGACGGAGGATTCATGCAGGCGTAGCCACGGGCAGAATGTAGTTAGATTATTCTACGCAGATTTAGCCTAATGGACGATAAAATAATGACTAAGAAAGTAGGTATATACTTAAGACAAATGTAAATAGAAAGTCAGCAGGTAGTAATTTTGGTAAAAACACTTTTAATAACATATTATACGACTAAAATGTAAGAAATACTATTTAAATGTAAGAAATACTACTATAAATCTGAAATATTTTCTTAAAATGCGTTGCAATTATTACCCATAGATCATTTCTATTGTTTAAAATCTAATTAAAAATGACGTTATTGTTGTAAATAATTGTCTTTTTATACCGTTTCAACACGAAACTTTTATTACAAATAATATTCTGAAACATTGATCAACGAAAACTACGTAAATGTAATAAAAAAAAGTTAAAAGAATCCATTTAACATTCAACGGCGCGTTTCTCAACGTAATTAGTTCCGCTACTCGATGATAGATGGCGCTACCAGTAACTCCGTCAAGGTCCGGTGAAACTAAAATAAATGTACGTCTTAATTTCAAACAATATCATTTTTTAAGGAATAATATGCGAAATTAAATAATAATTCGTAATATTTAAGAGGACTAAGCGATTTATTGCACTATTTTACATACGAATTATCGTTATGACTTTATTTGTATTAAGGTTTCCACATGATAATTTAAAATGTATAAAATACTTGTAAAATCTTAATTGTTATAATTTATAACCAACAACTGCTAAATAAGCAATAAATATCTGATATTTACGACTGGTTATTGCTATAATTAGTAAAACGCTGTGATTTTGTTATCAGTTTATATAACATTGAACGCAAGAATTTTTGAAGGAAACTATCAATTACTTATATTATTCTTACCATTGTGCATGAAAAGCTTGTGAAAAGAGTTATCTGTTATACAATTTACTGAAGAACAATTATATACCTAGTTTGTTTATGCGAGAATTATTATCTTATCTTATACTTTTATATAAGTATAATTACATATTATCACGGCTATATACGTCGAAGAGGAAGGCAGTGGCGTATTACAACCTGAGTTTAGATATTATGCGATCACTTCAATCACTACGTCATCTGTGCATTCAGATGGTTACATCTCTTCTATGAAAGCTCTAATTGCAGTACTAGATTCGCTTCTACGATAGAGTACTGTGTTAATGCAACGCGAATTTTCTAGAGAAAGTTTTCAGCAATATGCTTGCTGCCATTACTTTGGCACTTTAACATATTTACCGCATTGTTAGTGCAGTAAAATTATCACCTATTTATGTTGATCTGTGTGTGACGAGTGTCTCAGGTGTGCGTTTTCTCACCATACCCTGTCCAGTATTGGTCAAAGATTTAAAACATAGATGCGCCCTGCTACGTTTAATATGGTTAGGTGAGTTGTCATCTGATACACAATGCCAACCTAATCTGAATTTAAATATAGTTATATCACGGTATTTTATTTGAAAATTGTACACTACCACTCTCTATCTAATGTATGCACTCACTGTTGTTTAATGTGGACATTTTTTCGTGCAATGTAAGTACCGTGAGGGTGTTAATACCACGAATCTAAAATAAAGATGTATTTTTTAGATTAGTGGTATTGATGGTCATTATAACAATCGGTATACGGACTCTATGATGCAGTAGTGCATGCGTCTGCTGTGCGAAACGACGCGGGTTCGAATTCTCGGATATTTTTATTGTATTTCCCTGTCAAGAATTTTTCTTGGTCTCATTCCAGCTCTCTTATCAATAGTCCACCTAAATTTTAAATAGATCGTGTTAGTACTAAAATTCTGCCTATCACAGTCACCATAAAGATTTGCGTTCGACTGAAGGGCAGAAAAGTCTTTCGTATTCTCTTCTGGTGGCATTGGCTTGGCTGTTCTTTTAGCATTGCTTCTGTTTCTAAATAGGGATGCATCATAGCCACATCTATAAGAAGCTGTTATAGATAAACATTATATCGAACGGTAGCACTTCTGCTACCAAGAACAACTTATTAGATAAGGGTTAGATAAAGACTAAGGATAAGCGTGCTCGTATGTGTATGTATGTTTAGCAGATTTGTAATTTTAATTGCTTTGTTGTTAGTGAATGCGTTTGTTGATAATTGAACTGACAGGTACCTTGCATAGCGTAAAAATAAGGTATCAGATTTTCCTGTCAAGAAGTTAAGTTTCTATCTTCTCTCTTCGGAAAGCATGTAGTGCTGATTTCTTTTCCGATCGTGGCGAGTAGTCCGTCTACAATCAGAGTTAGGGAATAGCAAGTGCACTTGTGCATACACACACTTGTGTGCTGTAATATCGCCGGCGTAGATGGCTAGTCCCTATTAAGGTTGGCTGCCGTGACCCACATTATTACATCCATTTTTCGTTTAATTGTTTTTGGTCCTACGGTGGTGAGCTTATTGACTTTTACCGGGAACAGTTCCATATTCCTTTCCGCTTCAGAAAAATCTTGACAGGTAAATCCAATAACACTTTTCTGGGAAATCGAACCTGAGTCGTCTCGCACAGCAGTCACTTACTTCACCGCTGCAAGACCGAGGCAGTCCACATACCGATTGTAATAATTTATATTAGATACTTAGTGACATGTAAATTTATCTCAAGTGGCATTTTATAACGCTTTAGCCTTGTATGGATGGCTAATCAGATCACTTAAGAAAAATCATTTAAAAACGCATCAGTTACTACCCATATACATGATTAATAGTTTTTATTTCTAGCAATTTGCATGCCAAATTAGTGTTTTCCGATACATATCTAATTATTTTGTATAATTTAGATGAATAAAATTAATAGATGCATCTTTTTACAAAGTTTAAAATATATGAGACTTAATTTGGCCATCATTCTTGTTATAATATTTGGTATAGTAATTTATTTATTATGCTTTTGAAGTTGGTTGGTATGTAGGAAAGTCTATATTTTTGCAGAGGGATATTGAATTTTACTAAACTATGAAACTGAGAGAAGAAAATACAGGAAACCATTGTTATAGTTGTAACACTATTACTGGGTTTCACTTGGTAAGGCCCAGTTCGTAAATTTAAAATGAAACGCGACGATTTAGCTACGGCCAGTTAAATTCTGACCCATTTTTTATAGAATTTGTGTTAATTGTTGTCCGTAGGTAAAACGACTCGTTTCTTCAGTATAGGAACCAGGCCTAATGCTTTAATTTCTTTTCGTATCGGTAACTTGAAAATTATATCCTTCTTTTGCAAATTAGCATAGGCTTAGCTGAGTCTTCACGAACTCTCTCTCCGATCGTGTTGAATTGTCCTCCTGTAAGATTATGGGAGTAAGGGAATATAGTGTTAATTTGTGTTTGCGCCCACACTTGTGCACTATAATATCTCTGGCGTAGGTGGTCATTATCCGTAAAGATTGTCTACCGTAGCAGAAATACGGCCTGAAGGTCCTTATTTAGTATAAAAGAGCACTGGCCACAGAAAACTTGAGGTCTAATCATTTGTAGTATCGTATGTGATACATTAGCTATAGATGTTGTAATTACAGGAACTCAGTTTCCTAAATACAAGGTGGGCGGATGATGTGTGAAAAGTGATAATTATAATTTAAAGGATAATAAATTTTTGTCAGAGATTAGTTATCGTTGTAAAGTTAGTAATATAGCCAGAAACAGATATTTAATTATAATATGGCTTCATTATATCATTCCTTGCTAGTAGAGATACCCTATTTGTCATAGTAATTAAGCGGAATTGGACTTGAGATCGAGAGCTCGCGGGTTCGAATCCCACCTGTACTACTCACGTGAACCCACTCCTAATACAAGCATTCTTGCTTAGCTAGAGGGTTTAACAAAAATACTAGTAGGTAATTTGAAACCCAAACGGCTGGTAATTTTTTTTCAGTTATAACTACAAAAATGACACCTATATTGTTCAACCGACGATGTATATTGCATTCTTGTATATATCGCCGTCCGTTACTTGACTGAGAAGAGAATGATGTTTGCGATCTAAGCTTTTCGTGCTATTGATACCGCACATGCTGTGCCCACCTTGTTACAAAGGGTTAGTTACTAAGGAAATTACTAGTATTTTAGTTAACCTCTCGAAATATGTTAAATACTTGTGTTATAACAAGGAATGCGACTAAGATCACCTTGGTAATGCAATGTGTGGTGACTAGATTCGGGATCGCAAATACATACCCCTTATGAATTATATCTGTACTAATTTAATAAAGCTGAAGAGTTTGGTTGAACGCGCTAATCAGAGGTTCAACTACAGGATCGAATTAAAAAAATATTTTAGTGTTGAAGAGTCCATTTGTCGAGGATGGCTATAGGCTATATAACATCACGCTACGACTAATAGGAGCGGAGCATCAATGAAAAGATGCAAAGACGAGAAAAAATTCGCTTATGTGAACCAGACGAAGTATCGCGAAAGCTTAAAAATGTCTTACTGTACCGAATCTCAAATAACTTGGATTATTCCAGAATCTTTGAGAAAGCGTTCTTTTCTCTGCAGGTAACTAGTAACTTTTATCCCTTAGTCTGGCACCACAACAACTCGTTGAAAGATAGGGCAGTTTACTACACGGTTCTAACTAAAAAGATCACTATATCAGCTATAGATTTTGTATTAAGTGCTAAATACAGTTTAACTGATGAAATACTGACGTATGGCTTAAAGGACGAATACCGTAAGGAAAATATTTAAGTTTATATTCATTAGTAATTATGGTAATTATGAAAACGTTTTTACAAAGAACAGGTGATAATGTTTTAACTAATATGTAAGCCTGATAATATCAATGCCACATCACATTTGCCCGAAAATATCCACTCAAATAATCAAACAAACAACCCGAATATGACGTAAAAATTTAATTAGGTACATTATATACACACAACTTAAGTATTTTTACAAGTTTTATCGTACTTTATCTTGATGTTATAAATTTATTTACAAATATCCGACGCTAAAAACTGCACGAAACGTTGGGATGAGTGTAAATAAATTTGTAAAATCGCATAAGGCGATAATGTTCCATAAATACCGTTTAATTTCAATGCGTAAAATTTGTGTAAGCGTAAGAAAATTATATAGGGAAAAGGATACAACGTAACGGGTAAGCTGGTTTTTTATATACATGGAAGGATACTTAGAGAAAACAGATTAGGTATAGTTTGCTAATCTTTATTTACTTCTTGCTGTATTAGTTAAACAGGGATAGCAAAGGACAATGACCTTTAGACTGTCACGCGGTAGTCTCAAGTCCCTACGGTACACACCTTAAACTTTTCGAAGTTATATGTTTATTAAATAGTTAATTATTGTTTTATCGGTGAAGAAAAACATGATAAGAAGACCTATATACATAGATTCACGCCTGTTTCCCAGAGGGGTAGGCAGAGACTACGGATTTCCATTTGCTATAATCCTGACTGATTTGAAGACCTGTACCTATATCTGAGAGATGTCCGTTATTTGCATGAAAGTGTGTTCAGTATACCAGCCTGCACTGGGCTAGCATGTAGGACCAGGGATTAATCTATCTCATATTGAGAAGAGATCCGTGCCCAAGATTTTATAATTAGTACTATTTTAAGTCCCGTGGCGCAGCGATAGTGAATGCGACTGCTGTGCATGAGATCTCGGGTTCGAATCCCGGGTCGGGCCAAGAAAATTTATGGTGTTTTTCTGTTAAGAAATCTCAATAGCAGCCTGCAGTTAGGAAGTTTGTGGTGAAAGACAACCCCGTGCTTAGGAAAGTACGTAAAGCCGTTGGTCCTGCGCGTGATCCCTCGCCGGTCGTATCGGCTTACCGTCCCATCGGATCATGAGAGTTAAGGAACAGAGTGCAATTATGTTTGCGCACACACTTATGCAATATAATGTCGCCTGCGCAGATGGCCAGTCTGCCTTAAGACTGGCCACCGTGACAGAAATTCAGTCTGGAGGACATTATTATTATTATTAAGTACTATAATATTATTTAAGCAAGGCTGTGGTTGGCAAAGACGACAATTGAAAAAATATTTGACATAATACCACCTTTGATTAGGAGTTAGGACCGCATTTTGCAGCTACATGTATAGGTATAAAAAATAAGTATTTAATGCAAGATAGATGTACCAATATGCAAGTGAAAATACCTAATCTCTACCTACCTCACCGGCAAATTGCCGTGAGTGTGTAGGTATGTGGAAAATACGTATTTAGATAGTTACGTATTGAGCGCAAGCATATTTTAAACTTTAATAAACCATTTTTACTGCTTACATATATACATTTGCCGCCATGAAATTCACTTTGCCGATTAAAAAGTCATATTCAAAGTGCTACGATTTTCTCACTCCCTTAAAAGTATCGCGAAAATGCACATTAACAGTCTTTGCCCACGAAAATAACTTGTCATTGAACATGACACCTTGTAACTTAGAAAATAAGACTTAAATTTCATTGGTATTTCTTACTGCCTATTACTCTGTCGGTGCTTCGAAGGCGTGGCGTGGTGATACAGCCGACATGCAACGACACACAACCGCATGCAATAATTACAGGTCCGTGAAAATATATTGACTTTTCTATTCATTTCTAACGAGTAATGCTAAAAAATCGTATTTCAAGACGATAAAAAACGTAATATTTAAAAACTTTTTTATTTTATTTTGGCGTTGTTATTCTACTTTTAAAATAAAATTTGAATTTGTTTCATGTAATCGTAGATGAAGTTATGCTGTTAAATTTCGCGTTCTAAACATAAAATATACTTTTATTAAATTGAATGCAATGTTTCAATTGAGTAAACGTTGGTTTTGTTAATTAAGTGAAGAACGTGTTCTTTTAAACGCAAAATGTAACGTCTTTTACGATACATGAATAATTATCTAGATTGTAGTCATTTAAAATTGCATAGACTAATTTATGCCAAAACTTGGGCAGAGACTACCGATTTCTACTTTTTACGACTCTGATAAGTTTTACAAAAACAAAAAATAATTTAATATTTTTTTGCTACACTGATTCAAGATTTTAAAACAGTTATATGTCTTCAATTTCTTAAAGCGTATAACTGTTTTTCAATTGTAAATAGGTATATAAGTCTTAAGTACATTAAAACCAATTGAAACGGACTTAAAAATAAACCTACTTATTTGATTTAATCGATTTAAGTAAAAACGCCTATTCGATTTACTCAACAAAAGGGACAGACCGATGCAATTTTAACTGTAATTGATGTTTTAGGATATCAAATAAAACGCTTTAGTTCGAGTAAGTTTTTATTGTGAAAAAGGTATTTCGAATCAGCAATGGTTTTTAATTCCGTTTGATTTTTGTAAATTTGTAAGAAATAAATACTATTGTGACACTGAAAATCGAATTATTTCTTGATTCGATTTTCAGTGTCACAAAAGTATAGTTTGATATCATTAATATATTTTTTTTTCATATTTCCTTTTTAAATGCGCCAGTTTTCAATTCGCGTGAAGTTTTGGAATAATGTTAACGACCTCCTTACTCGCAAAAAATTGATAATGTATTCTTTTTTTAAAGTAGAAATGTTTGACTGTTCTCTTTTTAAAATGATAGCCATGTCTTCTGTGATGTAGGGATTAGAGTTAATATCAGTGTCCCGGAGGATATTACGAATGTTGGAACAACAAACATCCAGACTCGCCACTGCAAGCGTGCAAAGTGTTGTCAGAATGTCACGGGACAAACATTTGTGTGATACTAATTGTTTCGAGGCTGGGTATTCTTTATGTTTCTTGTTTAAATATATAAAGTTCAAATCATGAAATATTTTTAATGTGCGAATTACCTTTACAACATTTTATGTCCGTTTTTTAATTAAAACGAACTGTAGAAGAATAAATAGTTTTGAGTTTTTGTGGTGTAAAGAAGATATGCTACCGCGGGATGTAATGTCCTCTAGGCTGAATTTCGATCTGGACTGCGGTAAATTTTAGCGCCGCTATCGAAATTCATATATGCATAATACAAAACACAACGTAACATTGAATCAAAGTAGGCAAGCCTGTATCTTGGGAAAGTGTGTTTGTGCATACACATGTGTGCGCAAACACTAGTGCCCCATTCCCTCACTCTCACAGACCGGCGAATGATCAGGCGCAGGATCAACGATTTTACGTGCTTACACGGAGATATCTGGCACCGTTGCATGCCTAACGCTTGTAATTCAAAATTTATTAGTAGAAGTACTTTATAACTTTTCCAGGAAATTGACGTAAAAGTATTAATATTTATACCACGCAATACCCCATAAAAATGCATTTCATCCTTTTCTCCCATCTGTACATCTTTTTCTCCCGTCTTCATATTCTTTTCCCCTGGAGTCGGCAAAACGTTAGTACCACTAATATCGCAACCGTCGGCTACAGTAACCGTTTACCAACTTTATTTTTAAAGGTATATTCCTGTGGCGCCTTGAACTTTAATAATATTCAAACAATGAAAATATAGAACACCCAGTCTCGGAACAATATTAATTGTGGTGAACACACATTTTTGTCCCGTGTGGTAATCGAACTTACAACACTATAGGGATACGACATCCGCATATTTGCCACTCTTATTGTATTTTACATAATAAAAGGTATACCTATACAATTTTTTTTAAAGAAGGTCTCCGTTCGTCTTCCTCTTAAAAACTTAAACCTTTAATCCAAATACAGAAGATTGGCTCGTAAAGCATCACCACCTTTCAGAAGATGGTAACCAAATAACCTTCTGTATGCCTGCTGTTAGTAGACCTTCCAGACTCCTTTATACGGTAAGCACCGCAGTGACCCAAGTACCAGTTCTCATAATAAAAACTGTTCAATATAGAGTTCCAAGTCTAATCACAGTATCATAAATATTACATATGGTATTCTTATTTAATTAAATAAACGCCAAATATGATCATAATTTCATTTCAATTCACATTTGTCGGTAATCAGGCTATATAAGTAGGTACATACTTATATATGTGATATCGTAATAAAACATTTTTAATTTTAATGAATTAATATTGTAACTCTATTTTGAACAGTTTTTAAGAGGATTGGTCCTCTGGTTCCAGCGAACAATAGATGTTTTTCTGAGTCTGGCATTTTAGTGTTGAGGAAGCATTGTGTTGGTAGTAAGCGACAAGTTATAAGTTCCTTTGTAATGGCATACCTAAATGATTGGCAATGTGCGGATAACAAAAATAACATAAAAATACCTACCCGTGGTTTGGTACCGTCATCCGGACTGTATGCCTGATTGCTTCTAAAATACATAATGTCCTCCAGACCGAATTTCGGTCTTGGCGGCTAATTTTAACGGAGACTAGCCATCTGCGCAGGAGATATTATAGTGCACAAGTATGTGCGCAAACACAAGTGCACTCTCTGTTCCCTAACTCTCATGATCCGATGGGAAGGATAATCCGACACGACGGGAGAGAGATCAGGGGCAGGACCAACGGCTTAACGGGCTTTCCGAGGCACGGGGATGTCTGACAGCACCAACTTCTTAACTCCGGGCTCGCATTGAGATTTACTTACAGAAAAATCCAATAACTTTTATATTGGCCCGATCCGGGAGTCGAACCCAAGACCTCATGCACAGCAGTCGCATTCACTACAGTTGTGCCACGGAGGCAGTAAACTACATACATACATAGTCTCACGACTCTTTCCCCAAAGGGGTCGGTGTGTACAAATTACATTCACATATCGCCAATGGTTAATAATGGTTTTAGGTCCTAATTAATAGAATGCGGACCTATCGCCGGACACATTTCCAGACTCTGTGCCGCTTCTAAGCATTTTCTGACAGAAAATATTAGTAGTTAACGGTTTACCCGACCGGGCTATCGAACTTCGAACTTCGAACGTTTTTACAACCGCTGCGTCAGCACGTCTGCGGTCTTCATCGTACTTATTAATTTGATAGAGTCAAAAAATGATATGTCAAAAGGTGATATATAGATAATATTGTCTTATGTTTACGCGAATGTTATACATTAAAATTAAACACTTTATACGGATTTTGTCGCGTTGTTTATTTTACTTTAAACACTTTTATTACATAACTTTGAAAACTCTAACAGCTGATGTAAACCGTAACACGAAACGTCGGGGCAAAGTGTAAACTTAAATATATATAGTTTTAATTAAATTAAATAGCTAAAAATATAGTGGTTAAGTTCAATAATAGTAGGGTTAGAGTTTAAAAAATTTGTAATAAAAGTGTTTTAAAGTAAAATAAACAACGCGACATAATCCGTATAAAGTGTTTAATTTCAGTATGATAGTCCGAAAACTATTGGTTCCATACTCTACATATTATATTTTGCTTGGAATCATAAGAAATACTTTTGATGCCTTAGTTAAACATGAAAGAAATAGTTCAAATATGTTTATTACTTCTAACACAAGCTTCCAGCTAAGCTAGAGAGGGAAACGACAATACTAGAAGGTATCTCTTGCAATCAAAATTGCTTGTGATAAGTCATTTAAAATAATTTCTCGAAAAGTTATTAGATGCATATTTATTTTTATTATTATACCAATTGTAAATACAGGTATATGGGATGTTGAGTTCTTACATAGATAATTCGGCAACATTACTTATCATTATAGCATTTTAAGAGGCAATACTTACAAATACTCGATCTATTTCAAATACTATATTTTATTAAATGATCTATCTTGACAGTCTATGAGTCCTATATATTAGTAACGAGTAGATAGCATGCCTACTAGGATCCAGGAAATGAGAACCTAACTCAAGAATCGAACTTGCGGTAACTAAAGTATAACTGCAAACTCATACCCACTGGACCACCGACACAATCAACGCGGTTTCAATTTATTTATAAATTGACTAGTATCTAGATCAATAAAAAGTAGCCTATGTCTATTTCCAGGCTTAAAACTACATCTGTATCAATTTTCATCTACATCGGTTGAGTGGTTTAGCCGTGAATAGGTAACAGACAGACAGACAGATTCGAATTTATAATATTATTAAGAATAACATTATTTCATTTCAGTATTGTCTATGCGATTATTAAATACTTCACTAAATTTGTAGAGATTCAAATATGAAACTATATCTATTATTTGATTTGATTTGATTTATTGATAGGAAACTCAACAGCTTATTTACAAAGTACATGATATGGTAACAATGTGACATGAGGTTCTAAAGCCTATTACAGAGTTTCACAGCATGCATTATACAAACTAGAAAGTGGCTACAAAACTAAATATAACAATTAACTAAAAAGATAAAGAAACACCTAATAATCTGGTAAACTGGTAAACTGCTATTATTTATTTACTTACTTACTTATTTATTTATTGGTGAGTATCTTCACAAGTAATTTGCGATAGGATACCTTAGACAAATGGAATATATCCAGGCTTTCAAATTGGTCTATATAAAATTATATACCTAAATGAAGTCGCTGCTCTACCCACTTGGTAATTAAGTACATAAGTACTTATTTAAATTATTGTGTATTATATTTATATGCATACATAGTCTTACGTCTATATATATGTATATCCGAAGAGGTAGGCAATGAGTGCTACACACATATTTTGCCACCTACCCGTTTTAGGTACCACGAAATAAGAAGCGAGCTTATAGTCTTCTGCCGGGTACAGTTCCATGATACCTGCTGCTACTGAAATTAATATCACAGAAAAATTCTATAACATTTTGCCTAGTCCGGCAATCGAACTGGAGACCAGAGAGGCTTATGCACAGCAGTTACTATCGCTGTGCTACCGAGGGAGTCTATCCAATATATTTAAAAGTAATCGTGTTAACCTCTATATAAATATAGAATATAGGACTTCGTATTTACAAATTATTGATTTATACCTATTTATTTTTTTAAATAAATTCTACCTTTCTGCTTTCCTTTTCCAAATAAACTACAAAACGCCCGATACCACACATCTTTGTATGTTTCAAAACGGGTACCTACAAAGATTTCCTTTCATGTATTAATATATAAACTACCTTATGTGTAGGTTATCTAATTATATTAAAAACATCCTGCAGAAATAGCAGGTTCAGAATACCTTAAATCTGCAAGCGTGTATAAAAAACAGGAAAATGATTGAAGCAAGAGCAATATGCCAGGATCATAGACAACGAAAATCTGTACTCTCTGCCTTCCTCTTAAGGAAACAGGCGCGAATCCATCTGTAAAATTATTATATAGTAGACTGTTATTGGGTATTTTAAAATACGCAACCCACTGAAAGTGTCCTCATAGCAATATTCATCAGAATTGATTCAGTGGTTTTGATTGATTCGGTGTAAATGTTACATATAGTTTTATTTTCTAATTTATTATATTAACTAGCTGTGTCCGTTTTATCCGTTACAGCGCCGCCCTTGTGAGTAGTAGCGTAATGTTATATAGCTTATAACCTTATTTAATAACCAGGCTATCTAACTAAAAGATTTTATCTTAAATCTTAAATTTTTTTATCCGGATTGGATTAGTGGTTCTTGAGTTTAGCGTGTTCATACAAACAAAATCTTCAGCTCTATAATATTTTATATTTAATTATTATTAATATAGGTTATCGTTAATCTCTTATATATTAATGATTTCATTAACATATAATTAGGTGTGTATATTAATCCAAATCCCCATTCACCAGCGTTTATTAAAAATAGTTTCGATTAGGTACACTAAAATCTGTTAAATTTAAGAGCCAATAATTTGTAAGAGTATTGAAAATATTATATAAAAGTAAAGCGTCTAAAATAAACTAGTTTTATTTAATTTATAACGTAAATATTTAATACATTAACAGATATAAAAGTTGAAAAGATTTGTTCAATTCTGTTCCATTAAACATCAAACAAGTGTAGATACCTACTCTAATCTATTATTAAAGTGGAGAAATAAATTACTTTATTTAATCGCTGTTACATTTTTTAATGTCCAAACAGCGAGTGGTGCCGTAGGCGTTACCTAGTTAAGTAATAAAATAATGATAAAGGTTGTTCCTGGTTAAAAAGTTATGACGAAAGTAAAGGTTAGTCTTGTTCAAGCAAGCGTGGCCCTATCTAAGAATTTGTTCAGCTCATATGATTTATAAATCTTTTGTTTTCATTTTAATATTACTTAATGAACAATATAAATATTAAACAGTTCAAAAAGGAAGTTGTTAAAACTACATTTTATTGTTTTATTATCTGTGAATTGATTTATTAGCTCTTCTTAAGATACGATAAGATACCAATACGGTATCTTTTAAAAAGTTGCCAAATACAAAGATTGAATCTAAACGATGAATGGTCGCGGGTGAATGTCGCCATCGCAAAGTTTTCACATTAAACACTTTTACCTACGGGCGTCCTACGAGAGAGGCGACAGCGCATGCGTGCACAATCAACCAACTACACACTTGTTATCATTAGAAAGGATTCTGTTAAGTATTCCGCAGATACAAGTAAAATATGTTTGGATAAAATTCAAGTGAAAATAAATAAAAATCCATAGTCATCCCATCGGCGCTCCGAGCATACACAGGCGATCATGAGCCGGCGTGCAAGCGGCGAGCTCACGACGCGTTCCGTGCGATAGGAACTCGGCAATTTTGATTAGCTACAGAAAATCCGAAGAGAGGAAAACTCTCATGTAATTGCGACAGAAAAACGGGCACGACCGTGTGTGTGGCGGCGCGCGCGCGAAGTGGCGCGGCGTGGCGGAGCGCGGAGTGGCGGCGTGGCGGAGTGCCGCACGCACACACGCGCGCGCCGGGAGGCACCGCCGCGCCGCCGCCGCCGCCGATTGGCGCGCCCCGGGTGGGCAGTGCGCCACGCCCCGGCGTCGGCCCTGCTCGCTCGTGCCGCGCCAGTGTCCGCCAGACTGCCGAGCGCGCCGGGCCTCCCGCTTCCCCGCGCCTCGCTCGGCCACGCCGCGACCCGTGATCGAACCATACAAAACCTCTAGTTAACATCCGTCGCGAGTGCATTATGACACTAGTGAGCTAGCGGGCCGCTGTGACGGTGTCAAATAATTGATGTGTATGTGTTCACGTGCTTGTGTGTTGTGTTAGGTTGGGCCCGTGACGACAAACCTTCGTGGTGGCCAGCGGAGCCTTGCACCCGGGCTCGGGCCGAGCTTTCATGGCTCAGCCTAGGGTATGTACACAGTTCATCAGTACACAAACAACATCACACACTCACATATCGTGTTCGATAGCTCTCGTTGTAATACAGCCGATAGTCATAAGCGATAAACGCCAAATCCTAAGATAATGAAGTTAAGAAAGTTGATAAAGCTAGTAATAACAGTGATAAGTGTTAAAAACATGATAGAACCGGGTAATTTGTTCGTAGACGAGATACGGACGAGGAACAAGAAGTAAGAGATAAAGAGACTGAGTCAAATCAGAATTGAGACATGTGACAAAGATGGTTAGAGGTTTGTAACGACACATTAGTCGTGTTTCAACAGCAGGGAAGTTGTTATAACAAGTAAAACGCGTTCGGAATACATAATGCGCGCTCTGAGCGCGTCTAACACCCACCGACGCATTACCAGTGATAATGAAAACGAAATGAATGCATTACGAACGTGAAACACTTTGTTATAATGTAATCACGACCGAATCTCGCGTTCGATACTTTTTGCTGTGATATGAATGAGGTCCTTGATGCAGCGCAAGCCGCGGTGACCGATGACGTCCCCCTAAGACATGGCCGCGCTCATGAGAATAAATCCAATTGATGAATAAATGAATACGTCTCCATATTTTGGACACCTGACGGAATAGTAACTTTGCTTAGTGAATCGGGACAATAAATGGGACAGAATGGCGTACAGCAGGGAGCCTATTGTTGAATGCTCTCTTACGGGCGATGGGGATGGGACACGGTGAAATCTGTGGAGTTACAAGCGGCTTTAAACGCGCAGTTTGACACAAAAGAGTATCTCAGAAACCGACAATAAAATTCAATTGACAATGAAAAGAAAACTTTTTTTGGTGCGCGCCTCAAAGATACCCCTAACGGAATTCGTGGGGACAACTTTCTAAAGATTTAGGGTTGTATTGTTTTTGGTGTAGGAAACATAAAAGTTTTAATCCTTCTTTGTTTAGAAACAGTATTATTAAATAGAAGAAATAAATAACTTTAAAACCATTAATGTGTCAAATAAAACTTTTTTATACGCCTTAAAATATTATAAATCGCTGAGTTGATAGCCATTCAATGTTATCGGATATCTGGGTGGATGCAGAGGTAAAAATACAGTCTCATTTAAATAGAAAAGCAATTTCATCAAACTTGCAATCATTCGATATGTTTTAGACTGATAGGTTTTGAATACACAGATATGCGTTAATAATAATAATATCAGTATCTATAAACAATAAGGAAACAACGTGAACGTTATTGTATATCAGATATTTGACTGATATCAATAACAAATTAATTCTTTAACCAATAAAATACATTAAATGTCTTATTTGAAAACTATATCAATTAATTAAAAAAATCTAATATCGCAAAATAGGTAGCAAATATATTAATTTCGGTATTATGTAGAATATGGAAATCTATGTCATGTTACCTAGTTTGTGAGTTTACCGTCGGGCGCGTGAGATACGTGCACTAAGAGAATAAAGTCAAGTGGCAAATTGTTTAATATTACTTCTTAGCTCAATACCAATAATAGTTCTACCTGAACTTTTAAATAAAGAGTATTATAAAAATCTTTATAGACACTTAACACATACTATAAATCTTTATTACCGGGTTATTACTAAGAATAAACAAAAACTGGGTCTTCAAATGACACTAATTAAAAGGAAATAATTGAGTTTAAAGTACTACGAACCGCTATAAGTAGTACATTTCAGTGAATTAAAAACAATGCAAAAATAAAAGATAATCTATTGTTTTATTTGGGGAACAAATATTAATATTCAGCTATGGATGGCACGGATGCATTTTGTCAAGTGTAAATTCGATCATATATATGTCGAAAGTAATATACACCTTCTTATACAACAATAAAGATTTGTAAATGATATACATAGTTATATTTAATAATAAATAGCTTATAATAACAGTCACAAGTGCGTAAACTATTTAAATATTGCGCTTATAGTCATATTATTTTACATTGACGATATACTCGTAAAAATCAGGCGCGTCAAAATACACACCTATTTTCGGATTAAGGTAAATTTAATTGGTTACATTTTAAACGTACTCGGCGCCATATTGGTCCGTGTATAATTTATATAATTATTATATCATATAATAGCATAACGTTTAGCATTAGCCCAGATATACCGGTATGCGATTACCATTAATTTTGAGGTCGAGATATTCTACTATCTGGTTCGTTTAAACAAAATTGTAATAAAAATTACATGTGTACAAAGATATTATATTTAAGTATGTAGATACACATTATACGCAACTTGAGATAAATGTATTCGAAATAACGCATAACTGTAGTTTTACAATTATTTTATAAATTAGTAACGCCACCTACGAAATACCTACATAACTTCTTAATAATACAACGAGTATTGAAATGATAAAGAAAGAATATAAAACAGAAGCGATCAATAATATTTGCGAGTTTAATAACAAATATAAACGCACATTTACATAAATTGCAATATGTGAGCATTTATTATGAAATATATCTGTTCATTAAAGAACAATCAAAAATAATATTGTTTAAAAATCACCGAAATAGAATTTGTTAAAGTTAATTCATATTACATCACTTATGTTAAACATGAAAATATCTTACAAAGGTCTTATTTAATAAAGCACAGATTATGCGAAGTTGCCGAGAATGTATAGATTTCTCATTAAAACGAAACGCATACATTAATTGCACAACATCGGATGATAAATAAATATAATGCAAATTTACATAAATTTTAATTTAAATAGCTGTAGTAGCAAACACGATAAATTATTAAAACACGAGTAGGAAAAATAGCATCTTACCGATCTCTATAGATTTCATATTCTTTTTTGTTTGACTTCAAATCTCTTAAAATTTCGCAATTAAAAAAGTAAAAACGTATGAAATTGATAAAGGTATCATTAACATGTTATCAAATAGATTATCTTAAAACATTGTGTACGTTAAAACAATTTTGTATATTTATTTTAAATTTATTCATTTTAGTTTTTTGTTCACACAGCTAGATATGAACAGCGACGGTTGAGATAACCGAGATTTAAAATCTTCACTGCCATTATAATACTTTGTTAGCTTTTTAATTTACGGTAATTGTCTATTCATTGTATTTACTAAATCGTACATTGACACTCAATTATGAAAAATATTATACATGTAATGTAATATACTGTTTATTGTACAACAATTATTGTAACAAAGCAAATGTATAAAGATAACGTAGGAAAAATATGTTGCTTTAATATAAAAAGCAGTTTCTACAGGCAATCCAAGGATTGATACAACAGTTATGTTAAAAATTAAAGCAAACGTCTCCTCTGTTACCTTTCTTTGTCGTCTTGGTTCTATTTCACATTAAACAACAGAATAAAATTAAATTACAGAAACAAAAATGTGACTAAAATTAATTACACTAAGAATAAGAGGCTGCACACATAACATTAAGCATTTAATTACAATAAGAGTTTAAATTATAATAACACCTGAAATAAACCTGTAACAATTAATCTTAGTGGTCAGAAATATAAATATGCAATAACGGTTTATTATAAAATTGTTTTCTTTATTCATTTAAGTAACTATATACATTTATTGACGTAGAAGTTAAATGAAGTTACAGTTGCCAGCTTTAAGCAAAACGGTCTAAGAAAAATCCTGGCAAGGAACTTCAGCCGTTTAGATTAGGTCACGCTAAAACATGATCATGGTCATTCCCGATCAATACATGTAACAAAATTAATTCGTCGGTCAAACCTAAATGATATTTACAGAAGACTTGTCGGACTATTGTGGCTACTATCGTAAATTTTATGATATATCGATAACGATATCAATTTGTCTCCTAATAGTTACTCATAATCACTGATAGTGCTGGTTTTCGGCAGTGGCCCACTAAATAACTAGATAACACATGTACTGGATACGCTGTGTTGACTTGTTCCAGCCGTAATACTTGTATCTACTTTATATCTATACGATATGATCAAAAATCGTGAAATATAACACCTAATTTATCTAGTGACGACGGCAGAATTATTCTTGGTGAACTGATGTTCCGCCATCGTCTATACGCCATATTGGCAGAGCAGTAAAATTCAAATCTGTTAAACATAATACTTATTTAGATATCTAGCATCTCACGAAATGACATGTCTCTAAAACATCTTCATAGACGTAAGAGACTCTCGACGATATCTTAGGAGAATATTAAAACGTAAAATAAAGGTTTTGTAAACCTTTATATATTAGTTTGAAAGCTTTCTGAACTACCTAGTCTTGGAACGAGACACTACCCGTCGCATGATAGATTCGAACATGAATAATATGACAATTATATTTAAGGCCCACAAAAGTAAATTCTCATGTAAACTTACAACCAAATTGATTTTATATCAATCTTTTATGTTTATAAATAAAACATACGCAAAAGAAAAAGCGCATTCTAATTTCTTGCGAGCTGAAAGATATACCTACTCAAACGGCCATTTTAAACGCAGTAAAAGTGGTAAAATAAAAAATATTTTATGTTATCTCCTGACCAATCTGCCAACGCACGCAGGGATGTTAAAAAAGTTACGGCCCATAAAAATTTTGGCAAATATCATTAAAGATTCGCAATTAAACTTGAAAATATTTATTTATTTCGTTGCACCATAGCCAACACTTTGTATATTTACATATATAGATTATAAGCAAACAATTGATATATCTGCTAATAAAAATATAAAACCTAAGCCGTTATAATACATTAAGGAATTTGTTTAAATAGTTATCATTTCCAATACATATATAATACACGGTTCTTATAAAATATTTTGAAAATATGAATGTGGGATAAAACTTTTACAACAAAATTCATAAACATTATTTATATTTATGAATTTTATTGAAAAATATCTTGTAAATTGTCGTAAAACGTGTTACTGTATGCACATTTAAGACAGCTGATTGTTGCAACTTTTACTGTATGTAAATATACGAGAAAAGTTATAGCTTATGGAGCCCTTTATATGATGAAGGGAGTCAGCTGTACGTTTTATCATAAGTTAGTAGTTAGTATATTTTGTTAATACTACTACGTGAAATTAAAACATTACTAAAACATTACCTATACACTTGTTCACCACATCTGTTTGATAATATTCTTAAAATCATATGATTACTGTCAGCCATTTTATTATAACCTTTTTTCTAAGACTTTGGCGCCAATCTGCGGGCATAACGACCGTTCCTAAAACATTAAAACTTATTATTGGCACTTATTTCAACACTAAAGATAACTCCAGTATTGTATAGGCTATTCTGTTCACATTACGCGATAAAAAAACGCTCGATTTTATGTTTAAAGTGTTGAAAAATGTCCCGCCATCGCTATAGGAATAAGATAACGTGGCAACATTACTGTTTTCTTTTTTTTCGACTTTTTTAACGCTGGAAACGTTGCGAAACCCGCGGCAAAGTTACGACGTTATATGGAAGTGGAATAGATAATAAAACATAATTGAGTGTTGCCACTTACGATTATTTTTATCGGCTTAAATGGTACTATTATTTTTTCATTAATAATGTATACTGATTAACTAGTTTTGTGTGTCGAAAATCATTTTTTCATTGCGGCTTACCGTCGCTGTTCTCCATTTTTATTTTTATAACTGAAGTGCAAAATATTCAGCCATATAACAGCTTAGGCCGATTCTTTTCCGAAAGGATTATAACAGCAGAATATTGTATGGTCGTGACAGTAAGATTTATATTGACTTCTTAGAAATCTATAATGAGTATTTAATCTTAAGAATCTGTTACCTATGTCACTTTGGCAGAACAAGTAATGTTTAAATGCAGGAATAGTTACCTTTAATCGAAATAAAAATCATGCGCAACATCTGTAAGCAGAAAATGTAAATAATTTGCCATTTATTGTGGAAAACTTGAGCTAGTAGATTAACCGCAGCTTCTCAAACGGAGTTTGTTTTATTTGGCCTTCCTTCAGACCTTTACGACCACCAAGCATTCAACTAAAGAAGGCACAACAACAATTAAACAGATCCCATTTGTACTCAAAAATTTCATTGAGATAGAGAGAAAACAAAAGCAAAACCTTATTTAAAATATGTATTCCGTTCTATTTTCAACCGACGCGTTTCGTAACTTCATACAGGTTTAATGCTAACACCAAATTTGAATTTATAACTATTTATTGTTAGCAAATTGTATTTTAATATGAACATTTGCGCGGCAAGCACCCGTAGCGAGTTTTCATTCCCAGATAAAAAAACGCAATTACAAAATACGGTTTCTGTAAAAAAAGAACACGAGAATTACCATTTTAAATTTAAATATAAAACGGTCAAGAGCCTCAGTTTGACCATATAAATAATCTTTGATGTATTATATAACTCTGTGTACGACAATATGATATATTATTATAATAAAATAAAATATAAAAAACCGGAGCGACTGGTTCGGAGACATTACGATTTTAATGGCGATTAGAAATATAGTTATTTTTCCAAAGCCGGATCGTAATGTTGTGCTTAGATACGTCACTGTCTTTTTTCTTTGTGGGCGTAGATTAGTATTCGAATATATTGGGTTTGTCTTAATGGAAATGATCGGGGACATCACAGATTAAGTTAATGCGACGTTATGTACGTTTTTATGCCGGCTCCGTGCTTTATTTCTTGTTTTAGTGTTTAATTTAAAATGTCTGATAGTACTGTGATTGTTTTGAAGGCGGACTGTCTCATTATTGATATAGGTAATGTGTAGAGAGTAGTTGAAAATATATCATTTGATTGTTGATGTAAACGTCGTGGTATTTTATAAGAGATTTATTTTTTAATGTCTGCCAAACTGCGCTTGGGATTCGTAGTGGTCTACCGCACTGATTTGGCATAGTTTATATTGATATACAGGGTCGGTGTTAGTGCATTTATTATTATATCCACGTATGCAGACTATATTAATGGCTTGCAACGAAGACAGCTAATGCAAAACATAATAAAAATTAACGATATAATTTAGTAAAGTTTTAGCAGTGACTAGAAGGGTTATTTATAATGTTCTATTCGCAGACTATCGGAGTCAGACGTAAACTCTTAACATAATTCCGACATCAAAATCAATTCGAATCAGTCTGATGGTCGACGCGCTTTATAAACGCACCCACTAATTTGTTATTTAAATTTTGCTGTTCGATTCCATTTTTGAATTGGGATTCGCGGCGGGCCGAGCGCGGCCGACTGCGCTCTAGATGCTCGGCCTCGGCCGCTCGGCGCGCATACCGAGCAGAGCCGAGCACCCGAGGGCAGGTACCCGCTCCTCATTGTTTTATTCGCTGCGCGTTCCATTTTCAATTTGAATATCGCTGTTCATTTTCGAATTGGCTCTTTGTAGACGCGCGTTAATTGCGCACTTTAGATTCAACGGTAATTCGCGCGATCGCTAATTTGAGGGTTTATTGTGGACCGAACGACTGACATCCTTTTTACGCGCACACCCCGTGAATTTCTGATTGATACGCGGCCATCCTAGTCAAAATACTATACACCATCAAACGGCGAGTCGTAAATCAGCGCGATCCGTCTGGCGACAGTTATTTGGACGCTCATATCGAAATATGTTTCCTACTCGCATATTCATGTCACGCTATTTCTTTCGCTGATCAAACACTACTAGTTTATCGCGCGATCGACAAATCCTACTGCGGTGACTCCCGAAACGATATAATTCCTCTAACACGCCGACGGGATCTAGATACAGATTAAATAATATTAATTGAAGTAACGTGACTCGGCGGTTCCGTGCGAAGGGCTGGAACAATGCGCGTCGAGTGCTGGCCGCTAGCGCGCCCGCTCTACGTACGAATCGAACGTTCCATTTTTAAAAACTTGTTGTTCGAATTTTTTCCGAATCCTTTTTTGATATCTCGTTCAGCTTCGTCTTTTTTGGGCGGCGATAACGAGGTTTGAAATTGGAATCACGACGGTCCGTTACTAGGCTATTTAGCGCGCGCTTTTCTTCGTTGACACTTTTTAGAAATATGGCCGCCGCGAGATGAATAGTCGGCCGTTACTGGTAATTAGTGAGGCTTATCTTTTAGATTAGTGTTGCTCGGGACCGCGTATTGTATCTATTGATTTATTTCGTTTTAAAGTCTGTGGGTTGTTTTCGTCGGCGGCGTGGTAGGTCACATCGGCCGGGGCGATGACCAAATTATTGCCAAGAACGAGTCCCGCTGGTGCTGCCACCGACGCGCGCCCAATTCATATGATCCCGCACCGTCTGTAAATCTTGATAAAACATTTTAGACGAAATTAAAAAATCTTTCTGTTCAACTATTTGTCGGCGTTAACGACGATGACACGTCGGCGTTAGACTATCGCAAGGAGATTAAAATAAAAAACAGTTTTTCACTTACAAATGTTATCTGACGAAACAATTTTATTTATAAGACAGACGTAACACACTTAACATAAATCTGAAGGCGGGATCGTACAGATTATACAAAACTAAAATACCTAAAGCGAACGCGTCCGAACTGTGATCGTACAAAAGACAAGAAATATCACTCGGTTCAGAAATGCGTCACTCACAGAATTCGAAGTTTAAATAGTCAATCACGAGTGTCGGTGTGGCTAATCTCGCATTCAGCGCCACAATAGAGGTAACGAACGGACAAACGGACAGACGCGTTAATAAGACGCGCGTGGGCGGCTTTATGTCAACCTTATTTATGATCATATACATTTTTTCGGACTTTTTGCTGGACAGAGTCCCTGCAGTGACAGTGGGCACACAAAATTAGTATTTCGAGAATTCGTAGAACGCAAACGAGCCGCAGCAAGCTCACTCGGTTTTATTATTAACATGAAAATCCTTTAAGTAGTTAAGTATGTACTTATTTTAATACATTTAATAAAAGCAAAAAGATACTGCGGCCGTCGCGTCGAAAGGAAATCGTTATCTTAACGAGCGCGTATTTACGTGAAATCTGACTGGGAGAGAGTCTCGAACTGTTCCACGGAGTGCACCAGACGATAAGAGGCCACAGCTATCGGTCCTGGGTTCATGTGCCAGCTATTGACCTCACTGTTTACATTACCAGACGTAAGATATACATATTACGCAGAAATTACGATAACCACACGATCTTAGTTTCAATTTGTTAATTTAATCGTAAAGTCCGTGAGGTTAATGGTCGCCGAAAATTAATTTTAATTCAATAAAAACTTTAATTGCACGTCTCAGATAAAATTTGTTATGCCGAGTTAGCTGATACGGATTTATGGAGCTCCGCGGACATTATTACGGTTGTTATTTAAAGATATCAAATTAAAAATGGAATGGGAAATAAAACTTTCATCCGCGGCCTTAAAACAAGTGTTAACGTTGCCCCCGCGGTACTTTCCGAACGATAAATCTGCTCGCGAATCGACAGAATTCGTGTGCCCGGCATCGCTCACACTTCTATTATTAAAAAAGCAAACGTAAGAATAACATACTGGCCATAGATCGTTTCTGAGCGTTTGTGTGGTAAGCGCAGTACACCTCAACATTTGGATTTAGAACGGGCCCTACGGGCTTTGAATTCAAATATAGAATAGTGAAGTGTTGCCAGTAATTAAGGTAGGTGCGCAGTAGTTGGGCTAGAGGCGCGATGCGCGATTGGTTTATTGACACGTGTTAGCGTTGTCGCGTCGGTGTCGTGCCGCCGTGTCCCCATGCGGATGGGCAAATGGAATAATGGACGTCTGGGCCCGCATCCGGCGCTCGAGTCGGATACAACTCTTGCAACGCTCTGGATACAATTTTTCAATTAAATCGACCAGACAGAAGATCCCTAATAGGTGTCGTTAAGAAGTCGTGTGCCCGATTTTCGAACTGTCCCCGTAACGAGGCCGTTTTATTAGTATTTATGGTCGTGAAACAAACGCATGGAGCATTCTTTGGTCTCTTACGGCGTGTGTATCATGAATGAAGCGGAATTTATGACTAGCGCCCGCTATAATGTTGTGTCGTTGTTAAATTGAAGTGGTCGCCGTCGCGGCTTTAATTCACCGTCGGCTAGCACGTCTCAATTCGGCCGGTTAATATTTTAATATATAAAGATTTTTCTAAGTTTTACGGTCGTAATACGTACGGGCCGAACGGGACGCAGTAAAATTCGATACGAGCATCTCAGCCAGTCTAACGACTCTTGATTTACCACTATCAATTTAAAAAATACATAAAAACACACCTGAATGATTGCTACCTACTTCGCTTTAATGTATCATCTTTATTGTGCCAAATTTATATCTTTAACAAGTATTGTCCAAGAATTAAACTATGTTTTTTCTTGATATGGCAATTTCGATTATTATTATTAGGTATTGTATAGTATTCATATGCATTATTCACTGTTACGAATCGTTTCTGGTGGCCCCTCAGCCGTGTGAATAGCTTGCCAGATGACAGAGCAATGAGACGGCGCTACGAAATAACAGTCCGTTAGAGAGAGACGGTCGATGTTAAGGGTGGCGTTCATCATGTCCCACCCCGTGTCGGGCACAAGTGACGGTTCTGTCTTCCCCAACCGCCTGCGTTCGAAAACCTCGACTAATTTTATCTACTTTTTATATATAAAAGTGTATGCGAGAAGTAACGCAAGACGCTCGGCTCACCACAACGTTTGAACATATCACTCATGTACGTTGCCGCAAAGGAGTTAATTTTTTACTTCTCGGAATCAACCTACGCTAATCTTGTAACCGCAAGTCGTAAAAAACGATAACCCCACGGGCGTTTCAAGCAAAATTTAAATAACTGAAGCGATTAATAACAGCGGGCTTAATTAGCCCAACAGGGTTCTGAACTCATCAACGTTTGACGGCATAACTTATGCGCCGAGAGCCACGACAATACGCGACCGCCGAAAATTTTAATCATATTTTGATAGTATTAAAGGAACAAATCGAAACAGTATGCCGCGCAAAAACCGGCCCTGAACTTATTACAGTGTAAGATTCCCAGCGAGAGAAAAACCACAAGAATGTCATTTAAAAAAATTAAAACGCTAAGATGTTTATTTTTTCTTTATGGCAACCCAAATGGACTAAAGGTTATCTCGATGGAAAAAAGGCGGGACAGAGCGATTCCATTTTTAAAACGTATCATTTAATTTTGGAACCGGCTCTCAGCCGTCAAAAGGTAGTCATTACGCGTTTTGTGGCGGACGAGTCTCACCCCGCGCCTCGCCTTCGTATTACACAACTATTTATGAAATATGAGCTTTATTGACAAACATGTTGTTGACCACAGTCTGCTTCGAGCGCAGCAATGGCCTTAGAAGCTTATGATTGATTGTTACACTCTCGCTGTCTTACACAGCAGTATTCTAACATGTAAAGTTAAGGTCACAGTAGCCAGAACATCGACGTTACTCAGTCCAAGCATTTTAAATGCTGCTAAGAAATTACTTTTGATTAAAAAAAAAACAATTTCCTTGCACTGAAGATAATCCCTATATTAAGCAAAGTTTACAAACATTAAAACGGACACACATAACACCCAAATTCGAAATATGAACAACACATGACGCTATAAATGTCGCGTAGTAAGCCGCTCATTTTATAGCGCCGCTGTTGCAGTAAATAATTTTTCAATTGATAAGACAATTAGTTCAAAGACCGACCTGATCAGCTGTGCATGACTTGACACGTCAAAACAGTCCTGGTAACCTACAAGCAAGCCCTGGAGGCCCTAAACCCTCGTTATTGTCATCATCAATCAAGTCACACGGTCACACGGTGACGTCACTCGTGGGCGTCTGACATTACACATGGCGACCATTCAGCTGCTTACTAAAAACAAATCATTTTCAATCTTAAAACCAGCGACATAGAATTTAAAAAGTGTCACATATTTTGAGGTCACATGCCATCACGTAGGGGATGGGGATAATTAAAATTCTGCCCTGATCATATTCACACCTCGGAGCAATTATAAGAAGTGCAATTAATAAATGGAATAACATTGGAATGTTGGCAAAAAAGTAGGGATGTCCGTCCCGTTTAGAGTTGACGGTTTTTGAAATACGGTTTGATGTGCTAGTGTTATGTGCGTATCCTGTGGATTTCTAGTTAAAATATGTAGAGTCTGGACTGTTTACCTGTATATAATGTGTGGATAGCGCAGTGTTTTAAGCGGTCATCTCACCATAAATAATGTGCACAGTGTTGTGGTCACCTGGTTTTGGGGATAAAAGTTGTAAAAGCCACGGATTGATTTTGAGATAGGCTAAGTTGTTCTATATTTTAGTTGTTTTTATGGTCAGCAAGCCATCGTTATATATTTTAACCGTTTATGACTCGCTCTCTTAGATAGAGAAAATAAGATTTGAAATTAGAACCTATGACTTCTAATTTCCAATCTTAGATCATAGATTGGTAGTGCTATTCTGAATATGCCACTAAAAACCACTTAAAAAAATACAGATATGGTAGGCAATTCTTACTTTGAGATATACTGCAGAAGTTTTTCTATGTTGAATTCATACTTAGACAAAGGCAAACAAATAAATGCATTCCCTTGCATCGATGCAATGGGAGACAATGTTTAATTTTTCCGGTTTGTAGAGCCATCATAGAGAGGAACATGTTAGACCCGAAATTTAAGTGACAGTGTAACGGAACGCATTCATAAAAAGTAATTTAGCTGTATATGTAAGTGTTAGACGTAATTAATCAAATTTAAAATTTATTTTGGCATTATTAATTGAGTGTAGAATTGTCACCGGTTTAATATATTAGGTGACAGGTTATTAATTGAGAATATTAATTTTACTATCTTGTCTTCGGTGTAAATTTTGTTTACGTTTAGGAACGGCCGTAGTTGTTAAATTTGCGGTGAGGATAAATATAATCAGTTTCACCGGCAAGGATGTGTAGGGATCTCGGTACAACTTCAGATGTAATGAGAACGTTGTGTGAAGGGCTATGCTTGTGGTCTGCACCACTGCTTACCATCAGGCGGAGTGTAGTCTGACTAACAACAATAAAAGAGACTTTTTTAGAAGTATAGAGTCTGTCTTTTTTAGAAGTATAGAGACTGTCGATAAAGAAAGTGTAAGTACCGGTCAGAACCACAACCACTATAAAAAAAAATAGTACAGCACTTTGTAACTTGACTGCTATTATCGTTGATTGCCCAAATCGTACTGTTCTAGGTATGAAAATTGCCGTTGTACCTACCCTCTTTTCGATAGCTCCGATATGTTTAACGATTTAAAAGATTAACGAGAATAAACTATCCAAATTAAAAGCTCTTTTCGGCATTTATTTACCAAAATAATAGATACTTGTATTATCTAAGCCATAACTATTTTTGACAGACTATAACTATCCAACTTATAATTGAAACGCACAATTCCTGTAACCCTAAAATTTCAAGATGGCCGACTAGTTTTACGGTTTTGTTTCATGGCGAAGGAAAGTTTTGACGATTAAATAAACGCTAATTTTACCCCCTATCAACCCCGTAGGCGCAGTCGTTATCGCAAGATCAGTGCGTGTTGTCGAATTGTTATGAATGGAACGCACCTCTACCGTAGCCATCTTGGAAAATTAAACACAAAATGGCGCAATTTCCTCGCACCATTTTGTGGTTTGTAAATCTAACTGTCATATGAAAATGTTGGGTTAGGTTATCTAACTTTTTTAGTACTTACTAATAAGATCGTAAATGATTGCTTCTCAATAGCTTCTTGACTTCTTCATTCTGGTTACGTGAGTTTGCTTTTAAAATTACAATTGATGATGAGATCCCGAGTTCGATTCCCGGATAATGTATTATTGAGCTTTTCAGTGGGTATTAAAATAGAGTTCGGAGCCGAGGAAATAGGAGACTAGCAAGTTTTACACGGGGCTCTAACGTAACTGTTAATCTGAGGTGATCTTACATCTTTACCTAACGTACTAACATGGTGCTATATTATATTAGGAAATATTGTACAAATCAGCCACCATGACTTAATAAAATCCAAAAACCTATGCGCCTTTTATTGGCTAAGTACTAAAGTGTAAACATTATATTTATTGTTTGTCAAAAATAAACTTAAACTTTCACGACGCGTTTATCAAGCACACAAGTCCGAAACGAGCTTTGACGTACACAAAATAATTTTAGGCGTTCACAAACATCCATTGTTTCAAACATGCTCCAATAAAAATACCTAAGTTGGCCGCCATTTTCATAACGCGCCAACACAAACATAACCTCACATTTCGAACATAACCTCTATTTTTTCATTCTCAAAGTCTAAAATCACTTGACTTTGTATTTTATTACGATTTGTGTATTAAACGACATTTTTTATAATCCCTATTACATCGTAATAGAGTTCAAAATGTATGTTATACTTATATACGATTCAGTTTATAAGTAATTATGATTTAGAGCGACTTTTACGACAGCGATTATTGTTGAGCGGTTGTAAATAGTTAGTGCTGCGATTTCGTACGGTTATATACGTCTGGTTAAGCTTGGTTGCTTAATTGTGACCATTTAAATTGAGTTGATTGTCAATTCAGCGAAAACGTGGCGCGATTCTGCTTAGCGCGGCGCTTACGACCTTTAGGCATTCCTAAATTGAGCCTTAAATACTCCTTTAGTACTATCTTGTTTCTACTCTGTGTCTGCTTTAAAGTTGTGTTGGTTTACGTCCTAAGATCAATAGCCATGTTAATGCTATGAATTACTTATTTCAGTTTACCATTTTTTTAAATTTATGCTTGCAAATTGATTCCTGTCTCAACGAACCTTCTTATACGTGAGTTCTAAACACAGCTGGTAAAATATTATTGCAATAAAACAACCCATTGAATCTTGATATCTCTTGGGAGACATATGGATCATTTATTCCAAGTTTTTAAAACCCAAGCCCTCTGTTTTACTACTGAGCTTACATATTAGGAATGTAGGTCACAATGATAACGGAGAAACCTTTTCATTGAACTTAAAATAAATTCACGGCGGGAAAATTCGAAAATAAATTTACTGTTATTATATCAAGTTTATTCATACAAGCTCTAAAAAGAAGTCAGTATTGTAGGGCAGTACTGTATCTTACATAAGTAATTAGATCTATATTTAAATCAACATACGAAACTCTAAAAAAGTTTTATTGCAAATAAATAGTCGATAAATATTTCAAATTTGACATTATAATTGACAGATGTCAGAAATATATGTAACTCGCGTACAGATTAAAAATCGATTAAGGTAATAATCATAGATAATGTTAATAATTATTGTGTTATAAAAATACGATTGGTGTTTCATAACAATTTTTATCGTAAATTCTTTCATTAATAATCCTATGACGTTTTTGGCTACTGGCTTTTAAAATAATATGTCATATCTGATAAAGAAGGTGTAGCGCCATAATTATACTTACTGTGTTGTTTTCAAATGACATAATTTATAAAATGGCGGGCAATCTTATCTGATTCAAACGTATTGTCAGATTTTAAGGTATAGATGTAGTTATTGATATTTTCTTGTGATTACTATCATTTATTTCGAGGAAATATGATTACGACAATTATAACTTGACATGACAGATATCCTGAAATATGTAGACATGTTTTGCCTCTACATATCAACAAACTTACTTATACTACTACTGATTTAAATATTATTGGAGATTTAAACATACTTATTTGATTAATACATGAATTTAAAACAATGCTATATGATGATCGATAGACTACCACAATTGTAACTTAGGGGCACTAAAAAAGCCTTCGCCAGTTTCTTGCCAGGATGAAAAATATCGATAACAATAACTTCTTGCTTTACTTGAAACGGATAACACCATAGACTATTCAAATTTGGAATTTATACAAAATTAAACTGTTCGATTACATATTTTTTGTTTTTGACTAATATGACGGACATCTTAAAATGGAAAAGTATTAACATGCAATGTATTTCTTGATTCTAAGAAAATTAATTTATTCCATGGTTGCTGACGTCTGATCATTACGATGCGAGAACCTTGAAGACACTTGAATACTTTAAACAATTATTAACAATGTGATCATCTGCTTGTAAGAGATAAATCAGAAATAATCTGATTGCAGGAAAAACAAGAAATAATACTATCATCAATTGTAATTGTCCAACTTTTGAATTAGTTGTTGCTTCAGTAGTATAATTGATAATAGCTGTTTACGTAACTACTTATACATAAATTGATGGAGGCGATTAGTGATGCGCATAAATGCATTCGAGATATTCGAATACAGTATACCTACGATTCAATACCGGGTTCGATAGTCAATGATAAAGCCGCAACATTCGGACACATCTTTAGTGTACTCAACACATTTAAAAATAATCTATTAATAATGATTACTAGCAGTCGCCCAGTGGTCGAAATTCGACCATAATTGATATAAATTTTAAGTTTGATCGTTATTCAGGTTTTATTGTCTGTAACTTATACCTTTACAATCACATTTCATTTAGATTTCGCCAAGGCAAGGGTATATACAATACAGGTTAATTTACCTATCTTTTTGAAACAAATTATTATTTACTTAACTATACTCTTATTATATGCCTGAGCTTGGTACATTGTTTTCTTTTTAATTTTTACATATAAAGGAGGTATATAACCATAGTTACGAACAATTGTACGACATCTGCCGAACAATGCCGAAATACTACGAACGTGATTCGACTGCGTATGTCAAATGCATGGTTGTGTGCGTGTAGTGTTTTTTCATTTATTTATGTAATGTATTTCTAATGCATATTGTTTAAAAATATTAGGATTCGCCACTCCTTCTTCATAAAAACTTCAACTGTGCCAAATTTCATACGCCTCGGTCCGCGCAATTTTCGTAAAAAGGGGTACAAAGTTTTTGCTTAATGTATTAATATATAGATTGTGCACATCACTGGTCTTCATCGTGGTTACCTCATTCTCTTGTATGCATTGTGATGCCCACTGTTGAACATATTTTCTCTGCATGTCCATAGCATTTTTTGTTAGTATCTTACAACGCACCTCTAAAAAGAAGACGGTTGTCCATTTACTACCATAAGTATATAGTTTTAAATTCGGCTAACCAGACCCAGCGGTCAATTCCAGTATTATCCTTCTATTTTTAAACTGCTTTATACAAAAATCGTGATAGTTATATCTAGAGAAATTAATAGTAAAGTAAAAAATATTTATATAACGTGTAATACTGCAAAATATTCCGTTTTACAAAAGTATACGGTCTCGCCGTTATAATTATCTGAACCCTATTTTATATTAATCAATTCACCCGTAATGCTAAAAAAATACCCATAAGTGTATACAGTTTTGTCATAATCACAGGGGAATTATACCCGAGCCGCACAGTGTGTAATTTACCTAATATACGACCTAACCTAGGGTGCTACCTAGATTGCTAGTGTGTAATCTAGACCTTATATTACGCACCATAATGCTACAGATTCATTTTTAATGGCATAATTTTGCCATCTTTAATAATTCCGTCGACGAATTGCGATCAAACGATCGTTTTGTACAATTCCCCTATTGTACTTTTGATAGTTTGTCTGTAATTTGTGGTGATAGTTCATTGGATATTATTTTTTATTAGGTATTTAATTCAGTTAGGGGAATGTATTCGTCATGAATTTACCTATAACAGTACATACTTCGACTTTCTTTGGTTTGAATTATGTTAGGTTTGAGGCTAAAAATACGTGATAAAATGTTACTGACCATAATTATTAAATTGTCACTAGTCTATGTATATATGAAGATGTATTTAAGTGTTAATATATAAAAATATGTGGTGCAGCTAAATCTATAATGCCGACGCACCTTATACAGGCATAAAAGAGAAAATAATAAGTGAATTTGATTTTATATTAATATTAGCTCTCTCGCGGTTTCGACCACGTTTATAATTACTGATCCGGTTCCTTGGCTTGTAGCGTGATGTTTCATAACCTATGTTTCTTCTAAATAAAGTACCTCTCTAATGATACAAGGATTATTAAAATCAGTCCAGTAGTTTTGAGTTTATTCATTACAAACAAAAAAACAAAATATAGGTTATTATTATTATTATTAAACCTTTTTTTATAACATTAGTATAGATGGAATGTACAAATTTATCTAGAACATTTATTGATATTTGGAATCGTTAGTTACAGAATATGATATTGCGGAACTTACATTAATATCCGAATTTCCTTCACACATTTTTCAGTAAGGCCGAATTTTCTAGTCAACAGAAATGCCAAAAGACATTGAAAAATTTGCGCAACGCTATGAATTTCAAAGGTCATTATGCTGAGATAAACGGGTCAGGTATCTGACAAATGCTAATAAGCAGAGAATACATGGCTTACTCTAAATACAGGCAATACATATGCGATGCATTGTACCCGTATGTATGACTAGAGAAAATTTCAACTATTCTCACACGCTGCAGCAAAAAACTATGGCCCTATTTGTAATAGTTATCTAGTGTTACATAATTTAATTACTGCTTTTTAGTGTAGTAACTTAATTAAGAAGCTGGTTATGAGAAATGGGGTACATGTTTCACAGATAACATGTGTTGATGACAGTTTTGTTAGTGTTGATTTAAAATGTGGTACACTGATGTTGTTTGGTGGGTAAAATTGGCATGTCGGGTAAAGTATGATTGGGTTTCTGTTTCTAGATCAGAAATCTTAGCGTACATCCATTGGTCCCTACTGGCAACTGGTTAATGTAAGAATTTATTTAGGTTTGCTGTTAGCGCAGGAGGTCTTTTCCATTTGCTGGCAGCATTCTTACTCCAAATATCTTAGATCAGCTATCTCCTACCGACATTCTAAAATTGATCAATTGTCCCCTACGTTTGGTAGGTATCAATTTTAGAATTTCTTTAGAAGATGCCATGCAGTCAAAAAAGAAGACATGTGTTCTTTCGGCTAGCAGCGCAATTACTTAAATTATCATACACTAATTGTGTCCTACTGAGAGTTTGGTAGGGGACAATTGATCATGGCTAGAATTTCTTTGGGCGATGCTGTTATATCGTCAAAGGAGATATTTGCCTTTTTGCTGTTAACGTACTTACTCCTTCTTTATTGGACCGGCATTGCTATAAATGAATACCTAATGGTAACTATTTACCAGGGTCTATATTCCGTTTAATATGTAGTAAATCAATGTGTACTTCTCTAAACTACTCTATTTAACTTTAAACAACAACTAGTTAGTATCTTATAAAATTAGAATTTTAGCACACTAACGATTATATTATGCCAAAGAGAACGGCTAACATGGCGGATAGAAAACTAAATCCCCGTATCTTTAATTAAGATATTTAGCTTAAATTGGACTCTAGGTTAGCGTTTGTATTTATTATCTTATAATAGATATTGATAATTGAATTTAGTATGCAGATCAAGTGGTTTGGATTCATGAGTAGGGCATTCTATTATGGCGATTGTCTGTAACTAAGTTTTCAGTAACAGTTTAATCGAAATAGCAGAAATTTTATGAACAATAACATATTTTAGTTTGTCTTTGCCCTATCAATGCAGAAATAATAATTAATAAATGTGTATGAAGTTAAATGAAGAAAATTAACCTTTTTCTGTTTTTTCTTTTAATATTTGTGTTTATTATTTTACATAATAATATATTAGAAAGTACAAAGGTAAATCTTAAAACTTACGGTACTTATGTAGAACCTTCCATGTACATGTTTATAAATATAAAAAGTAAATGATCTCTCACATTACTGTTTACAGATAACATGAGTGAATCTATATATTTGGAAGACCTTGGAAACGTTCTTGAAATATGTAGACCATGGTTTTTTATTACACTGGGGAACAGTCATTTTGCGGCATGATAAGCTGCAGTCAATTTTGTGTAAGTTCAGAATGCTGAATACGAGAAAAATATCAGATTTGATAAATTGACTCTAGTTTATGAGATAAGACTTTATAACTATATGACTGAAAGAATGTCGAAATAAAAATAAAATTACATATTAAATATATATTTTAGAAGCGGCTATATAACAACAAGAAAACTTAATACATATGCTATTAACAAAAAAGACATAAAAATATATTAAAAAAACTTTATCTGTAAGCTTGTTTATGTTTAGGACAATCCATTTTTAAACTCGAGCAATAGTCTGCCATCATAATATGGCTGTCCCATCGGCCTTGGTATCTTTCTTTTATTGTACTAATGTCCTGCTGGAACTATTTCTTTTTTTGAATAGGTATCTCAAGAATCAGAGTCAATCAATACAAAGTAAATACATTTCGGGTATGACTGATGAAGGTGTTTATTAAAACCAGTAACAAAATTAATGCCGCAGAAAATACACTGGACCGCAAAGAAAAAGGGTTGATTAGAAAATCTTCAATATCTTCAAAAGTACCTGACCTAGCTTTATGAAATAAAGATTAAATTAAAAAATATTCTAATGTGCTTAAATGAAAAAAAAAATCAAGCTTTTTATTTTCAATAAATATAAAATACATAAAAATGCCTAGTTTTGCCAGTATTGTCGTAAATTTAGATTGGTTACAGATGTGCCGTTTTAACGCATTTTAGTACTTTGTGTTGCCTCCATGAGCACGCAATACTGCTGTTATGCGAATTGGCAATTTCTACTGGGTTTTTGAGGCAATGCTGCATTTGCTGAATGTGGCAGTAAATGTAAATTCACAGGAAAAAAATTACGTGTAACTTTGACATGTATAAGTGTTACCTTGTAACCTATTTTAAATAAATTTATTTTGATTTGAATATTCTGCTATTCCTCTATGAGAGCTTCTTTTATTTGACGTAACGTGATTGGCGGTGGATTCCGCTGACGTAGTAAATGTCATCCCAGTTTGTCCCATGCATGCTCAATGGGTTTAAGTCGGGACTGCGTGCTGGCCACTCCATGTGTGTGATACCAACTTCTTGAAAATAGGCAAACACTATCTGAGCTGTATACGGGCAGGCATTGTCTTGCATAAAAACGGCATTCTTGCCCATGTCCACTAAAATTGGACCAACGTAGTCATTCAGAATTTCAGTGACATATCTTTCTGTAGTTAAAGTTCCATTTTCTGTCACCACTAGCTCAGTGCAGCTTTCGGAAGAAATCCCAGCCCACACGTGAACAGAGCTTCTGCCGTATGGTACTTTTTCTTCTATAAAGGCTTGGTTATAGTGCTCTCCCGGTCTTCTGTACACCATTTTTCTCCCGTCGTACTTGTATAAACAGAATTTAGACTCGTCTGAAAACTTAACTCTTAACCAGTCATTCAGAGTCCAATTCTCGTGTTCTATACCATAAGTCAACCTTGAGTTTCTGTGGTGTCTTTCTAGTTTCGGGCCATTTGCAGGTCTTAATAGTTTTAAATTTGCTTCAGCCAGACGCCGCCTTACTGTATCCGTACTCAGATTGTTTCCTCCAGCTCGTAAATGATGATTCTTTACTTCAACAGCCGTAAGAAAGCGATTTCTCAAAATTGTTGACACCATATAGTAATCCTCCCGCGCCGTCGTACACCTTGTTCGGCCTGTTCCTGGTCTTCGAAGATTGGATCCAGTTTCATGGAAACGCTGGAGTACTCGCTAAACTGTCTCACTGTATTTCGCTGACTATGATCATATGATCATTCACATTTTCAAGCATTGTCAGGATCCTGGTACATTCTTCAAGGATTAACGACATGATGACTTCAGAATAATAAAATTTATAAGACTGGGACACCATATTTAAAACTATTTTATTGCTAAACTAAAACAAACGCGAAACAATTGATTTGAATTTCTTGGTAGGTACTCAATTCCAAAACGACCATTATTTTACATTTTCAGTTTTTTATACAATTATCAAAAATAAATAAAAAAGGTATTATATATTATTTTATGTGCCATTAAATATTCTTTAATTTAGTCTTTATTTCATAAAGCTAGGTCAGGTACTTTTGAAGATATTGAAGATTTTCTAAACGACCGTTTGTCTTTGCGGTCCAGTGTATATTTTTTTTTGTTCCTTAGTGTTATAAGCGGTTCCCTGCCTGGGCATAGACACTATTGTGTTGATTAGTGTACAAATAGCTTAGCAGTTTAGTTAGCGACTGCTGTGCTTGAGATATCGATTCTGGTTCGATACCCAGGGCGGAAAAGTGTTATTGAGCTTTCCTGTCAATAAATTCATAGCTGCAATATGGACTTAAACTAAACTATAACTCAATTTTAAAATCTATAAATAGTACCGCAGCTGTTCCTAGTACTAGTTCTTGAACTAAAGTACAGTCAGCACAATAAACTATAGCCCGATAGCGGTACGATCACGCTCGGTCCACAAAAAACAATTACAATGAACTTAACATCGGTTACGTACTAATAAAATGACGTATTGAATGCGCAGTAAACTTATACGTACGGTCAGCAAAACAATCGCATTTTATCATTATCGATATTAATCGGATTGTGTTCTGGATTGAGGGATTGAGCTCTTGTTGGGTTGAGAATTTCTCCGTTATTTATGGTGACCATAATTCCTTTGTGACTTACTCCTGTTATCAGAGATTGTTGTGTTGGCTACCTGTTGCTGTTATGGCCTTTTGTTGATTGCAAATAAATTAGCACATAATCTGCAACAGTTTCAATAGCCCTCTAGGAAGAAACATTATTTTTTTGGATGCTGGAATAGGATAACCAAGATGAACCTTCCAAAACCACTAAATAAACAAGTTGTCCAGTTGCTTTACATATGGTTACCATATTTAAAGAAAGTCTAAGATTTTCAAGTCATTGGCTAGTCATTCTTGACTTAACCACTTTGGTTATTTATAAGTCTACTCAATCCATTAACTGTTATAGATATTATTGACAGCCCAGATCAATAGTGCTGTTCTAAATCTCATAGCAGAAAAACTAAAACACTTTTCTCACCCTGGAAAACAGGTTCAAGGCACTCAGCCATCAGTTGCACAATCCTTATCATTTCTGTCACGGTATGAACACTAATAAATATTGTCCCTGTCTTAATTATGCATAATAATGCCTATTATTAAAGAAATTGCAAATAATTATTATTGAAGGCTTGCAAAGATTTTGTGGACTGTACATTTCAGTATTGTTTACTTTTGCTAAGTGTTGAGAGAAGGCAGTAACAAGATCTAGTACACAAACGAACACACAGCATGTATATAGCCATACATATATACTTACGCATGTGTGCCAGAGGTGTATGCAGAAACCGTGCCTTTTACTTCACCTCCCTATGCCATATTTTTAATACAAACTCGTCGAATTTTAGCCTGACTTGTCTCCTATTTCTTATTTGAATAAAAAGCATTCGATTTATATTTTGTACCAGCTCTTATACAGTCTCACAATTTTCTTTATAGTTTGATTTAAGATATTTTAGCCTGGCTTTTTCAAACGTCTGATTTGGTTAGCAGATTGTATCGTTGGGTCTGTGGCCTAAGATGGTGCTCTTGTTTTAAATACAATTATGAGGACCGGGTCAGGCAAAGGCTTATTGGCTTTTACAAATCTTTATTATGATATTCCTAATAAGCATTTGTAAAAGCCTTTTGTATTCCTTTCCCTTCGTTTCTTAGACACTATATATAAATTGAGCTTATTCAAACAAAGCATACCAATATTTTTACTCTATACGCATTAAAATGATCTATTAATTACAAATGTCAATAGGCTAGTTAACGGATTTCAGGTCGGATATTTCCTTGTCAGATTCGTAGTTCAAAAACAAAGACAATTATAAATACAAAAATAATAGCACATTTGCTATTTGTTGCTATCAACACACCAATAATGATAATTAATGATCACGATTGTAAAAACTATAATAATTTATCATCTCCCAGGTGGAGATTTACATGGACTACAGCAATTTGTCTTTCTTATTGTCTTATTGACAACTGAAACTATTTTCTTAATATCTCAATCTTTAAAATTAAAACGTTTGTTAGATGGCCAGTAAAAAACGAATACCATCCACTTTGAGGTGCGTTAATGATCGGATGTCTATCGATCGGGACAAAACGCATAGTCACCCTATTTGATGGCGTGAACACAAGATGGCCGATATTGATACAGTGCATAAAGTTTTAATGCATCTTTGTTAAATTATACTATTCGGGGTATTTGCAAATGTGCTTTTAGAAGTGAAGAGAGATAAACTAGGTGTCGTTGACGAATTTACCTGTGTGGTATAATAATTTACACGATAACTATAGGTTATTTAATTCTCTATCATAATACTTAATTATAAACCCACCATAAAATACATTCAGTGAAATGCCCTGATTTATATTTAATATGTGATTAAATATAAATCAGTCTTAGAGTCTTATAGCATGATCAGCCTTATAAATAACCCCTGATGTATTATGTATAGGTATATTATAAGCTAATTTTGCAAAAATACTTAATGGAAAATGAGGATATAGCCAACTATCGACCATAATTCCACTCATTTTACGAATTAATACTATACACAACTAAGCAATCGAACTTCACAATCCATAGTTGCACATGTACTAAGGCAACGAAAACAGCCAAAAAAAGTTATGATTAATAAGTACAAAAATGTAATTCTTGTAAATCTGACTCAATTACAACGCACAGTTTTATATCACATGACAAATTAATCATGGCTGCCGCGACAAACTAATTAGTCTATAAAACGAAACCTCTATATTATTCTCAAAAATCTGAAGAACAAAGCCCTGTTTACTAACAACCGAGACATTGCTGTATATAATTATTATATAATTAGTTATAACAGTGTAAATGTAAAAATTATAATTATTATAAAAAATATAACAAACTATGGACACACTCATATATGTCTTAAGCGTAACGTAATTATGTTTTGTTATCGTCATAAAGTGTATTAACATTTATATTGGCCATATAAACCGTTTAATAATTTAATTTTTATGTAAAAAATTATAATTTGATGGATTATGTATTTAATTACCTTTTTTTTTAAACTTTTATTTACTATTTTAATGTCTTATTGAGCTATTAAATTATTAGCTATGCATATAACGCTTGGCAGCTTAAGTTGTAAATGTTGCCATTACAAAAAATAATGGTGGAGTTCTTATATACATGGGTAGTTCCGGTTTTACCTAAAATAAAATTCGATATATGTCTTGATTAAAATTTTGATTGTAATATATGCATGGCACAATAAAGATCTAGACATATAATAATGATCGTAAAGGTTTTTTGTCTATAAGTCTGTGCACGCTGATCTCCGAAACAGCGCAGCTAATTTAGATGCGATTTTCTTTAGTGTATTGCACTAAGTTTGATCTTATATTAATTCTAGTCAGCTGGCAAAAAATATATAAATTTAAGAGTACGTTACAATATGTAGTTGTTAGGTTACATATATTTGCGCAAATTGGAAGCAAATATTATACCTTAATGGTAAAACAAGACAAGAAAAGCTTCTTGAGAACTGGTAACCAGAAAACTGGTTAACATCCAACCTATTGCTATAGTTTATCCAATCGTCTGGATATCCAAACACTCATCAGTCATCAGTATCATCATGTCATCGACAGTTACACATGTGAAACAACTACTAACAACCTGACTACACCTAATATTTCTATCACAATTATTATATATAAATTTTATAACTTAATTATATAATTTTATTATATTTATATAACACTACACTTATATATCAAATGGGTAGTAAAGTTTTACTACAATTTATTTATACATCGCTGTTAGAACCCATTATAATGTCATCCACAGAGTTCAATGATCGTTTAAATATTTTATATAATTAAAACGTCTCAATGTTTTATAATTTCTTGTTTTTAATACTATTGTTATCTTAATGATGTCTGTATATTGACATAATTGTATAATTATACAACATATAAGTTTTGTTCCTTTATATGTCAAGGATAAATGTTGAGATTGATAGGCGCATAAAAAATTGCAAGAGAGATTTTGCAATAGTTTTAAATGATATAGTAGCTTTTTCTTGAAGGTTGCAGATAGAAAAAGAGAAGCTGACAGTTTATAAACGAGGTTATATGCTTCTACTTATTAATATATAATTAAAAATCGTGTTTACTTAAAGACGAAGGTTTGTAAGAATTTGTAGCACTGACGTTACTGAAATAAATGAAGACAGCAATTTTAATTCATTTCACACCTATATTTTTATATCATGACAATGTAATGCATATAAGCTAAGCTAGATAGGAACATAAAATTGGCTCTACCCATTGTGCTAACAGTCCTGTTTAAAAACGCCACTGGTATCTTCTCTGTATGAGAAGAGTAACGATTTAGTCCAGTTTAGTCTCATAGGAAGTAAACACAAAGACATAAATTTGATAACAATTTAACATCAATGTGTAGGTTTAAATTAAATCTATTAAAATCGGATACAAAGTAAAATAATGTTCTACATAATATATGTAAAATTCTCCAAATCTTACATAATCTGTCATTAAATAATAGTACACAATACAGCCAGAAGATGGCCTGTCATTTTTTAACGCACTAATCTCCTTTAAAAGCACTGGCACGCATTTTAAAAGGCCTGTGGTGTTTAATTGAGGTTCACCATTGATGTTGATAGTCATCACGATGACTTAAACATATTTCATGAATATTCAAAGTCCTTTTTTCTTTTTCGTTTTTTAAGTTTTAATTGTTGAGAATGTCTGTAGGAAGTGTTTGGCTTTTAACTGATTTTGAATTAGATAAAGTTAAGCTTAAAGAAGTGCTCGTTATTCTGATGCGTTGTTCATGTATCGTTTTGGGTGATGGCATTGTGTTACAATGGGGCAATGCTTACATACAACAACACACACATTTACGAATTATTTATAGTACTTTATATGCAGTTTTTGTGTTAATTAACTTGTTAATATTAATGTCATGTTTATTGTCTTTCTTAGGTACTTCATGAATATGTAACTGTTTCTAGTATGCAGCTAGCAGTTTCTTGTTTATCTCTATTTACTTCTATGTACTTTCTATACGGAAGAAACTACCTCATACACATTTTTTGGATTGGCTGCACTGATGGCGTAGGGGCTTAAATGGTCGCCTCGCCAATGCCGCCGCGCCGAGAGATGTGGGTTCGATTCCCGATGGACAAAAATTTGTGTGAATCACAATTTTTTGTGCTGAGTCTGGATGGTTTTTGTGTGCGTTGTATTGTAAAAATTGGAATTATTCCTAGAAAGGGAGTTGTCTTAATAAAACCTTTTACTTCATCTGCTTCACCCTATCTTTCTTTCATATAATTTGTTTCTATTGTTTCACCATATCCTACTGACTTTCTTCTTCTCTGTTTGTATTGCAGTACGACGAGAGCCTCCACGGAGGAGGCTACATGGAAGGGGGCGCGATGTACCACGAGCACAGACTGAGCCACCCGCACCTGCCGCCGGTGCACTACCCGCCGCCCGCTGCGCCTGCGCACGCGCTGCCCGGCGAGCCACTCGTCCACAAGAGAGACAAAGACGCCATATACGGGTGAGTCCCGGTGGTAACGTAAACTTTTCGCATGATCATAAGTTAGTTCGGGTAGGTAAACAGTTACCTTATATACTTACATACAAGGCATAAGATACCTTTATTGATCAAAGAATCCTGATGTACTATCGACTTAAGCGACGGTCGACCATTCCTAAGGTTAAAATCGCGTAGCAGGCCAACACTTGTTTGAGTTTTTTTACAAGGGATTTTTTTAAGGGTCACTTAAAGTCAACATGTGTAAGCGAAATTTTTTCTGCAATGCTCTACCATCGCTCAAGTCGAGACGATAGTACAAGAAAATGTTGTCACATCATCAGAATCTGCCATTTTTATTGACTAATAGTTTTTGCCCGTGTCTTCAGTTGCATTAATCTTGATTATATAAACAAAATTATATCCCTCGCAAACAGTAGCTATTCTTAATAAAATACATGTCCTTTTCTGTACTACTAAAATTTCAAAATTTCATGAAGTTCGGTCAAATAGTTAGAGCGTGAAAGTGTATCAAATAAATAAACTCATATTATATAGTAAGGATAGTTAGGATGTTAATATCATCTGTTAAGATGAACAAGGCCATAGTTATGACAATAATAAAGATTTAATAAAAACGTTAATATTTAAATAATTAAGGAGTTTGCGGTTTAATTTCTCAAATAAATAACGCGATAAAATCCGTAGTAAATTTAAAGTCTAATAGTTTTATAAAAATAACTAAACGTCTTTTGAACATCTCAGTATCTATTATGTAGAAACTATATAAAACCTTTGATATAATTCTAATGTCCTAAACACTCAAGAATACCGTCTTAATATCTCTATTTAACCCATTGAAGTACAGAATCACGCTCACCCTGTTCCAAACTGGAACTACCATCATGTCACAAAGAGATTGAAGATACGGGAGGCGCCACATTTGACACTAAGCTCACCATCTTGCTTATATCTGATTTAAAGTTTAGAGAATAGAGGTTACGGTGCCACTGCACGCGGGTTGGGGTAAGCAGATTTCGTTTTAAGGAGTGTTAAGCAAGGCTTGTCTTACGAAAAGCAATCTATTTTATTAGTAACAATTTTTTTATTCTCTTTAAAAAAACAACTCTCGCACTAGAAATAGTTCATACAAACATTCATACAAAGGACACAAAGAGAGAATTCACACTCTGAACAACTATTTGTGGACCACAATTTGTCTCGTGTGGATATCGAACCCGCAACTCGGCGACCAATTGACCGCTATTCAAGCAGACAAATTCTAGTTACAAATTTCTAGTACTCTTATTAACCTCTCCAGCTAAGCTATTTGTTTGAAGTAGACTCATATCAGCATATTCTATATAATATTAGCACGCTTTCAATATGCTTAAGTGAGCTCATGCACTACATGCAAGTAGAATTGAAGAGTGTAGTAGAAATAGGAAGAGTTTCATATATTTAAAAAATACTATACCTATGTAAAAAATCTTGAAGACTTGCTTAGACCTTAGAGAGGTCACATTTGTTATTATGAGTTTGTAAGTAAGATTTACCCTTTTCCATGGCTTAAGCTGTTTCTAAGGTTCCTTAAAATCAATTGAACAGTTCAGCTATAAAGACGTACTAAAAATAAGGCAGCTGCTTCTTTCTAATTTTGAAAACGTTTTGATATTAACGTTTTCTTATTTGTTTTCAAAAAAGGAATAAGTAATGCTAAGATGGCGCATAAATTCTTTTGACAGTTACAGCTCTACATATTAATGTTCATTTCTTAATCATATAACGCAAAATCGCTGCTATAATTTAATGAAAACGAAAACAATTAACCTTTTTAATAGACCAAACACAAGCCAGTGGTTTTGAATAAAAACCGTATTACGTATGGTTAACCACAAAACTGCAATATTTCCTTTTTAATAAAACGATTTCTTAGTACCAACTTGCGCAGACGCAAAGGTCAGTTTGCATTTTAGTTTTTTGTGCGCAAAGCGTGCGTTGTAAAACTTATTACAACTACACAATTATTTATATATGCGTATTAGTTAAGTTCCTTTAGGCTATGGAGTACCTATTCACGTAAATTGGTACAATGTTTAATGAAGTTCAGTGAAGTTAGTGCATGTGCAACTACCTATTGTGAGGTACAAGGTTCTATTTGCAGGCTGGGTTTTCAATAGCAGTAAATTGACCTGTGTTTAGTAGACGTCAATATGACTATACAGCCTGTACTGTACACAGATTCAGAGAGAAAGATAAAAATATTATTTGCGAGGTAGTTAATATCTGTCATCTGCCTAATTAATTAGAGATAATAGGTATAATATTTTTTTATACGCTACGAAGGCAGGGCATCAGATTATAAATACCTAATATGTCAATGTATATGTACGGAATCCTCTTTGGTTATTTATTTTCATTGCTGGCAACTTTTTGAGCCCTACCTGCTTATGGTTGGAGCGGAAACAACGTCACAGTCGACTGGCTATATACGAAATACATTTTTTATTTAAATACAAATACCTGACCGTAACTTAACCTATTCATTTGTAATTAAACTTTTTACATTTATTTAGTATTAATATTTTTATTAAATCGATGTTATGATTAAATATAAAAAAATATGTTTATTGTGTGTATAATATCGCTAGAATATCTACATAAGTTATAACATCAGTGCAAACTAGTAGGTATATATACCTATGATATATATCATCACACTTACAAACTCCTAGAGAATTAGGTAGAGGTTTATGCATATCTAGCAGCATAGTTTAAGTTTGCATTATTGTCGTATAGACACAGTACGCGTAAAATCAATTAAAAACTGCAATATTCAATAAAAATACTAAATAAGTAATTGAAACCAAGACCTAAAAGCTTACTAACAAGCATAACTTTGAATTAGTGTGTAAATGTCGACGCGTCTTATTTCCCGCTGTCACTATAACCGAAGCTTAAACGGTAGCGTGCCATGAAGCACCATAAGCCTGATGGTATCAGCCTCACGTAGATATCTGCATCAGATCTGATCTGCGAAGAGGTCGCCCACAATTGGACCATTACTTTACTTTTATAACCTCATATACAAACGTTTTTATAGTCTTATTTATGATTAAATAGTCATAGTTTAAAAAAAGAGATTGAGATGCAGAAGCATTATGTTTAAGGCCTTGTTAAGCGAGTTAGCAAGGTTCGATAAGTTCGATTTTAGGGCCGGACTAAATTGTTTTGTATCCAAAAATAACTTTATGAGCCTTAAAAATCTTATACTACAAGTATTCTAGATACATAATAATTCAAATACATCTTAATTATTATAATAATCGGCTACAACAAATAAAACCACAAAATTAAAATGCCGAATCAAATGTCAAACTCAAATTTAATTAGCATTGCATTTTTAGTTTATAAATTTATAATGCAATTCCAAATTTAAATTTAAAAGAAAAGAGTGCAAAAATTTCGAAACTACTTTATGACATGAATAAATAGTTTTAAATAAATATTAATGGGAATAAATGAATTATTCTGCAGGCACCCACTGTTCCCCCTGCTGGCGCTGATCTTCGAAAAGTGCGAGCTAGCGACGTGTACCCCCCGGGACCCTGGCGTGGCGGGGGGCGACGTCTGCTCGTCAGAGTCCTTCAACGAGGACATTGCAGTCTTCAGCAAACAGGTAACGTATTGACAAAGACTATTGCGAGAGAACTTTAACCTGTCCTGGTAAATTAGAAAGTCAAAAACCTATTGTGTATGGCCGCCGGTGTGCCGCTGTGACTCAATAGGTTAAAAAGCTAATCGTAGAAAATGAAATAGTAGGTTTGTATAGAAAAATACGATACATAATTATAACATCATGTCTTACATTTATCAGATTGTATTTAAAGCAAAGAGATAAATTATCAGAGCAGAGTTTAATTATAAGTCATTTTAGAACAAAAGGAACAATAGCTTTGTTAACGATGGACTAGATTTGAAAATGGAAATCAATAAATATTTCAAAACCATTCACTCTTAAATTCTATTCAAAAGGACCGAAGGAATTACGCTGCAAAGGATGAATACCTTCGAAATACACACCTGCCGCCAATACTCAGACAAAAAACTATCTCGTTGGTCCGGTAAGCGCAGGCGCATATGCAACGGCTGATCTGAGAGTTCGGTTCCTGGTTCAGCAAAAAATATTATTTATATGTTAGATTATTGTCAAAAAAAATGTGTTTCAGCTAGGATAAGTATCTACTATTAATCTTTGGTGTACATATGTATATATGTAATTGGTATCAGGAATAGGAATTTATTAATGTAAAATATATAAGTGTAACGCACTTCTGCTTAATCCTTTAAAAGGTATAGGCTTGGTGTTGTTATAATTTTAACTGCCCGAAAAACATTTAGAACAATATTCTTTTATAATCAAACCATGTCTTATCGAACGTCCTTGAAGTATGAAAATTAAAAAGTATAACCAACACGCATCGAATCGATTTCAATAATTCGAAAATTAATTTACAAGTACGAACAAACTCGATTTATCGGAATCGATAACAAAGCGAGACGCGAGTGCGTAAACAATCGGTAATCGGTGCCCGTATTACCGTATTTACCATTACTAATTACTAGTTTATAGTTATTTAAAGCATTATGTCGGAGAAATTGCCGCTACTGATTTACTAGCCGCCATTTTGAATTGGGTTTTACATATAATAAACAATTTAAGACACGGTATTGTGGAATTCCAGTTTAAACTTGGAACAACTAGACTTAGAGAGCACCTCGATACAGCAGAAGATCTGAGCCAATAACATTGTGCTGTGTTTTTCACTGGTAGCATAACGACTTTTTATGCACGAGAGAGACTTTCAACATACCCCTAGGCTACTGATATAGGTTATCAGCGGCTGGACGTGTCTCCGTTGTATATAAATATAGCTACCATCATGTGGATGTGATACTTTCTTCATTACTTTACATTTCAGCCCGATACATTCGTGATTTTGCGTTATATAATGACCAATAACATCGCTGTCATAACATTTAAATTTCGTAGAAGCTTTTACAATTGTTGCAAAAAGTCTATAAAACTTGAAACAAGCTTGCAATAACAATAAATGAAATAATTTTAATGATAACTTTCAACACAGCCGTAAATGTTTATAGCAAAATGTTATTCTAAAACCAGAATTAAATAAAACTGCATTTAATATATGAATCTTGTAAATAAACCGACGTAAATTGAATAAAATTAGATGGTACGGATGGCAATTCATTTTTATTACCTGGAAGTTGCATTACATTATATGCAGGGACATTATATTTTATTATAGGAATTACAAATACATGCTTAACCAGGTTGACTATTACGGTACTACAGCATAGTATCACACCTTTAATTTCTACAAGATGGTAAATACAGACTTTTTCTTCTATTTCTGATACCAGATTCTATGTTGCTACTGATATTTTTTGACAGAGGAGATAAATAACAGTCCAAAGCCAAGTTTAGTGAACCAAGTAAATCTTTATATTTATCGAAAAAGAATTTAATATAATGATATCAGCAAGTATAGGAGCAGGATAAATAAAATAATCAAATTTAAAAAGTGAAATTTAAATTGCATGTTGTTACAAAGTCACATCCGGTGGAACCGAGAATGTGAAGACATCAAAGCTACTTTTTTAAATTGCATATCGGCGGCAACATGTCAACGCTTATTGTGCCTATTGTTAAAAAAACTGAAAAACCCACAAAGATATGTCGGTATCATAATTTTGTTATAAATTATACGGTGTTTGATTGTCGGTTTGTCCAGATTACCAGTTTTACCAAACCCCGAATTGTTATAAAATGACTCCATTTTGTAATTTTTTTTACTTTTTCGTTCGAATAATACGTATTAGTGTTCCGATATGCCTCGTCATGTTATTATAGGCTGTATAATGAAATATCATTTTTATAAATGTAGCAACACTTTCTTTGATAATGTTGCCATTTTACAACAAGTGTCCTTCCAGGAAGTTTGTTCGAAAAAAAAAGCAAGCGTTGTTTTTCCATAGACAAGGGCTTATGGTTAAAGGAACCTTTTTTTGTTTCTACAGATGGAGTCGTAAATCAGGCTTGTCTTTGAATGTTAGTTTATCAGTTATCTTTCTTAGATTCTTTGTTAGTTTTGTGGTAAGTGTCTATTTTGAGAAATACATTTGATCACCATGTTGCTTTATGTTAATCCAGCCTTACGATTTTATCATAAGCACTTAATACCAAGATGCTATAAGATTAAACGTGGTAATTATGTTTAAGAAACTCCATTTTAAGTCATAACAGGCCGTACTTCAAAATATTGTATCACCATTATGTGACTGCCGCATTGAGACTGTGGTGTAAGTGTAAACTCTACAAACATAAACATTAGCTATGGCACGAGATTTGATTTTGTTTATAGTTCTTTTCTCAGAATTTTTTCACTAGAGCTCATTAAGTACCAAGTCAATTAAGGTAATGCTGGCGGTATATTTCTGCAGGTTATCAGGGATTTCACCAAAATATCTTCAAATCAAATGGATAATTATTTATACATTTATATCACAAAGTAACTACTTATGAACATTTATGTATAGCGGTTAGTGTATAATAATAACATATAAACAAACAAAGACAGTGCCACTTTCGCATCTACAACATTAGTTCTATAAATGATTCTGCATGTCATCTTCAAGCAAAACAAAACATATTCTATATAGCATCTATCTCTCTTTTATATCGTAAAATGACATATTTAGATTATTTATCAGTCAAAGACTTATTGTATTATAATTATTGAAATTAAATTGTATTTATAAGTGGAAATGGCGGCGACCCGTGGGACCTTGCTGAGATAAATACGATAGTGCAGTCACTCTGTGTCGTAGAACTGACCGCTTGTTTATGTTATTGTTGACATAGGTTCCTCTGTTATATACTGTCAGCTTTGTTATATACAATTAAAGATTCGAGAGGGCCATTGGAAAATAACACCACATTTTGTGAGGTCCCAAATACTTGAGAGCTATAAAGTAGATCCAATTTCAGTGATGTTATTGATTATTTTATTGATCACCCGTCACAAGATATAAGAAAAAATTGTTTAAGTATCTAAGTTCGAAGTTTTGCTTCTTAAAGTATGAGATGAATTATGAAATAAACTTAGTAGAAAACCGTGCTTTGCTTAATATATTTAATTTAATGGAATTTATGAACGCTACTGATAATGCAATCGTATGTACATTTTAACCAATTAGGTTGCCTTAAAAATTATTATGCTATTTTTATAAATTATAATTTTCACTTCATAACGTGTGAAGGAATTAGATGTCGTAATACATTTAGCCACAACATGTAATCCATATGTCTATTGCAATATCTTAAGAATAACTCTTGTCAGTTGAGTTCATTTTATGGCTAAACCACCAAACGATTTTGACCAAACCCCAGTTACTAATCGAAGTCACGGATAACAACTACACGATATCATATTGTGTAAGTTACAAAATAACTATCATTACCGTAGCGATAGTAAACATAGAAAAAATACACATTATCATGTTCAGATTAATGCCATAAAATGACACATTTATCAAATGTTTGGACTGGTAACACGTACGAAATCTAATCGTACGCTTTAATTACTATAATAAAACGTTTATCGGTAGCCGTGGCACGTGAAATCGCAATAGATAGAGATAAAAACTCACCCACCATCTCTTTCTAACGTGTACAGTGACGTTCATAATTCATACGACGAAATAAATCATAAACTGTAAACTGTTTATTTTCAACGTACTTAATATGTTGTAAATTTATTTAAGTGGCGTGCGGTGCGATTGTGGCCATATGATTGATATAGTGCGTTCGCTGGTGGACGATAGGTTTAGTTGTGATACTGTCATCTCGTCATCGATACGCCGTCAATACCGCACTGATGCATTGACGGAGTAGGCTTGATACTCGAGTACTCAACGATGAGTTTAGCTCTTTTTGTCATCATTAATCTTTGACTGACAGTTGGTAAATTTTTTGTCGGACGCTCCGTTTGTTTATTGCTGAATAAAGATATTTTCCAATGTCCGTGGAGTGTGACGGCTGTATCGGGTCGAGAGCACCCATAACAGTAGATTAATGAAGCAATAGAGACAAACATTAAGTGCGCTGCCATTTCCGTAGCTCTCTAAGATGATGTCACTTTGGTACTTCAGCTTGATTATTTTTGTTTGTATTACTGTTTCTAGAAGTGTTTTCTATTTCCCGTTATAGTATTTCTAATTATGGATCCAAGTTGAAAGATTTACGAGGGCAAAATATTAATTTTATTGGCTTTTTCTATTATGATATTTTATTCCATATTATTTCTATCTCCTTTATATGTTAAAGTACCTAAATCTGGTGACTTTTTCTGATAGTATTTATTTTATTTAAATAGTCTTTTTTTAAGTCATCAAATAAAATGTTAAAACAAATAACGGCACAACAAAATAATTGGATAAATCAAGATATTTTAATCGAAACGGAAAGCATAACAAGATGTAATTAACACTTAATTGCGGGAATTTTAATTGACAATCGCCAAGAGACGCTCTATCTATGTGAGAATCGATTCCGAAATTATTTTTTATTCCCGCACTAATGATAGGGAGGGAAAAATGGTATGCCAATATATTAACTTTTTTGTTATAGTTGTACATTGTTATGTAATAATACCACGCATCATTGGTTTGACAGTCAGTTTCTAGTTATGATTAGTTCATTAGGTGTTGAATTAGATACAGCTGTTTTGTAGCGAACTGACGTGAACCGGTGTCGTAACTTATAGACGCTTGCAATATCAAGGGTATTTACGTATTCAACAAAAAGTATGCAATCTAGTTGTGTTCTACTTTATTTTTGGAAGTTTCATTTCATTTACAGGAATAATTCAAGATTATTTGGCAATGATCTTCTGCCCGGACAATGCTTTTAGCAAACGCCTAGTAATGCCTTTTATTTTTATGTCAAAAAGTTGCTAACCAAAATTTGATTGCATTCGATCGATGTTTGTTAGTTTTGGTATTTTAAGAAGCCTATGTCTTTTCCAAAGACCAAGCTATCTCCAACCGAAATTCCATCAATATGAATTTACCAGTTTAGCCGTAAATATGTAACAAACAAAGTTATTTTCGCATTTATAATAGTATATATGGCGTATAGTTACGTCTTATCGAAGAAATAATCTTTAAATAAACTTAAAAACCTTTGCTGTTCATGTTTCTTTCCAATGAGTAACTTTGGGACCTACCACGCTCCATTTTTTATACCACCGAGATGTTTTATGTTATTAGTTTCGTTAATAGCGCGTTGTTAATTATTTTTTTAAAATTTATTGCTTATGCTTGAGTTTTCAAACTTTAAGTAAAACACCTGAGTCGTCATTCGTATTGACGAGAAGTAATTGACATAGATGATCAGACCAGGGGCCGAAGCATGATGTACTCTTTGAGGCACCAATATTTTTCTTCTTCATTTCTTCCATCTTTCTGCCTTCGAAGAGTTAAACAGCAGCATTTAAATATTCATTGTCCTATTGGTCTTGTGATATAGATATTATGCGCTCTAGTATACAATCACATAAAGTACTATTGGAGGTTTTTTTAAACGCTCTGTTTGACGATACTCCAAGTAGGTATACCATATAGGCCCTTCAATGGAACTTACAGCATAGTTGCGAAATATGGGCAGAATACCTCTGTCTTCTCCCTTTGAAGATATATGCGTGACCCTATATATGTTTAAGTCTCAGTTATGAAATGGAAAAGTCAGTTTTTGTCAATTAACTAGTTCTTTATCAAGTGTTTCGATATCTTCATTGTTCTGCGACGGTATATGAGTAGCGTGTCTCAATGTCGTTACAGCTATATCGGGCTTATTACAACGGTTTTTAGTTCAGTTCACACAAATCGCATCGAGTTCATATTAGTTAGAGCTGATTTAATTGTTTATTTTCATTAGTGTTACGGTTCAAGTGCAGTCAGTTTCTCAGACTATCATTAGGTATATTTACTGGTGTTGACTTATTGTTTTAAACATTACTAGTGGAATTCTGCAGTTTTGACTGCGTTAAATAATGTTTGTGTTAATTTCCTTTTAGTTTGATAAGATATTGGTTTGCAATAGGTGCTGAAGGCACCATTTGTTTATGTTTGTTCATGCTTTTAAGGAGTCTGTGCTAGTCAAGAACATTGGGTTGTCTGAATGCATAGAATATCTTTAAGACTGCGCTAATAATTAGGATCTAAAAACCATAGATGGGGAAATGTGGATGTGACACACTTCTGCCTTTCCTCTCAGATATATAGGCGTGATACTATGTATGTACTTACCTATGATTTTATGTCGGCCTACTGGTGAGCCGACCATGTGAACCATCAACCAAGCAAAAAACAACCTGCGCTGTCCGCGCAGTTTTAAAATATCATTTATATTAGCTATATTTAAAACACTTTCCTATTAACATCACATATGATGATATATAGCAACAAAGTCAATGGCTCATCAATTTTATTAAGTCATACTGATGTATTGGCTATTAACTGTATTACAATCAGCTATTTGGCAGAGTTATCCCCGTCGATCACTTTCAACCGGCGTTTTCCAAGTATTTCTGCCATTACAGCTACTTTACTGAATATTAATAGACCAGTAATCGATCTTATAAATGTCGGATTAAACGATAAAAGAGTATACAGTTGTGCTAACGTCTATACTGTTTATAATTACTAGGCGAGTAGCGCCGCGGCAAAAACTTAGTAATGGGATCACGCACGCACGATGCCAGATCATTCTACCCGTGGATATGAGTGTTAGACAGATTTATGCGTCAGGGATTTTTTTACGGATAGACTTTTCCATTGCATTTGTTGATCGGAAGATTAGCCTAGAAAACTGAAGAGAAATACTAGATTGATTGAAAGATAAAACATTGCAACATCGGCATTTCGGAGTAAAACAATTTGCGGAATATAATATGATAGAGGTGTTCGAGTATCACAATGGCGGAATATGAATGTAATGTTGCTCTAATAAAAAGGATTTAATACGGATTTTTGAACATATAAGATCAATTGTAAAGCAACCAACCCATGAACCGAGAATGTCAAGCTGCCACAGATACTGCTTGTTCGAAGCATTGTGCTGCGCAGCGTCAAAAGACGCTACATTGTATATTTGTTTACATCTGTCTGCGTTCCGTTTAACGCTATAATTGACAATTGTCATGGGATTTGGACGCGCAATTTAACCTCTTTGTCGTTCTGATCCAATTCAACGTTTCGCGCCGAAATAAAATAAATAATGGAAATGGCGGCTCGGGCTGGTCGCGCAGCTGCGCCCGCGCAGCGCGCCACGCAGTATTCATTAGCCGCGCGCGCTAGAGTGGAACCGCGATACGATACGTTTTTTGTTATCTCGCTCGCACGCAGCACTTGCATTTTTTTTTCGACAACGCATCGGCGATTTCGTTTTATCGTCCCCATCGAGTGGTTTTTGCCGTTTGGCATTCCTTACGCATCTTGTTTTGGGTTCGTTTGTTGATAAAAATTGTTGGGTTTTAGATGCTCTCCATCTCAGTTTCGTGGGAAACCTTCAGAGCAAGATATCTGAGTTAAAACGTACCTGCACTGGCTTCAAACAAGAAAACATCAAAGGCAAATTGTCGATTACGTTTGTGTTTTTGCGTAATCACTAGCGTGAGCGTAAAGGATATCACCTATTTAATACGCATTACCCGCGATGACCGTCGCGTAACATAGATGTGACCATTTAATTACACAGTGGAACCACGTCACGTTCGTGTAAAACACAGAAACATTATGTAATGAATGTTTCTTTAACTCAATCCGCGGATATGCGCGAACCTACTTTTAAAATGTCGATAATAAAATTTACTGCTGCACCGCCGCTACAAGGTTACGGCATGTATTTTCTCTTTTATTATAGTGGCATCTCTGTGAAAGTGGTCATTAATATTATAAATGTTATTCACGAAAAAACTAAATTATAAATGCTATTAGATGCGTTTCGCGCTGCATTAATAATTATCGAGGCTAATGAATTCTTGTCATGATAACTGGCTGTTACAATATTTATTAGATACGTAACTGCCGCTTGGCACTGCTAGATACCTGTTACTGCATTGTTTGCTTCGGTAGTTCAAGTTGACATTGTTTATGTTACCGAAAGTGTCCCATAAAACCTTTAGTGCAATTCAAGTCGAACAAGCTATCTACTACAGCCCAAAGCGCATTTATACGGTCTATAAATTCAGTATTTATGGAATGTTTTTTAATTAAGTGCTCATAAGAGGGTCGCTTTTTCAATCTAGATAAAAGCGTTTTTTGCAAAAAATTCTTGTATAGTTAAAGGTCAGATAGTTATTCTGATCACGTACGTCGATAATCTATACAATTAAATAAGTCAGATCACAAGCAGAAATGAATAAAACTATGTTATTAAGAGAATTTTCTCTAACCTTTGCTTAGTGATTGAGGCCCGGTTGCACCATGCGATAGCGTGCGCCACTCAATTAGTGGCTGACACGCCGCGTCGACCGACTCGCGTCGAGTTTTTGTCCGTTTAAAGCGGCATTAATATGCCGATGAACTAAACATTATGCTCTTTCATCACTTACTATGATGTCACCTAGAAAACAAAAATAATTAAATTAAATATGACGGCGTGAAAAAGTCAGCGCTTGGAAAAGATTTTCGAAAATAGAACACGAATCGCTACCGTAGAAAGAACGCATCCGAAATTTAAATTTGTCCAGGGGCTCCGAATTTGAATACGCCAATCATATCGCGCGTTGACGTGATTGGACAAGCGGTTTTGGTTAATCTTAGGGGTGTTTTATTTTTATCTAAATAATGCTCAACATTTTAGGTAATTTATAGCGCGCAATCACTCTATATATAGTAATGGTATGCTCGTTATAGACAGAATTCTTTCGCACACATCTTACAGCTGTTTTTTATAGTGAAAAATACAGAGTGTAAAACATTAGTGACGAGAGAAATCCAACACTTTTCCTCAGGTTGTTGATCGACTAAGAAATGTGTTGGCAATATCTCCTATGACGTTGGATAGGAGGTTGAGGTTCTACCCAGTCTACAGGTTATAATAACCGCTTACCAAGTGGGTTATTTGCTTGTTCGCCTTTAGTAATTACTGAGCATAAAGGACTGCTTAAAGAAGAATATGGGGTAAAAGAAATCAAATTCGTCAACAAAAATACAAGTGATGGTAGAAACGTTTAAGAAATCTCCATTAGGTCTTCAAAATTTGGACAATTCTCTCCAAATTTTGCTTTTAATACTGTACCCAGACAAATCGGTATCCACATAAATGAATTAAACGACACAACGTGGAATGATTAGCGAACCATTTTGGGTAGAAAGCGGTTGTGTTAAAACCGGTGGTCGGCAGTCGCTAGTGGCGCGCCGTTTTTGCGCTTGTGCAGGTACCGCGATAAAAATGGACGCCAAATGAGTATTAATTCTCGCGGCTTAATAATGACATAAATACACTTAGTGCGTGTTTATGGGTAGAGGGTGTTCGGGATAGATGAGTGATTTACTTGAGTGAAACAAATCATAGTGATATTAAATTGAGGGCACATTTTCGTAGCAAAATTAGCAATATTGTAAATTTCGCATACTAAATTACTAGTGGGCACAATTTGAGAAAATATGTTACCATTTTCTATAGCTAGAGGATAGTTACATATGTGATATACAAATGTTTGAGAAACAAAATTTTTATTTTGTTAGATTAATTTTGTGTTTATACACTCAAAATTAATGTGGTGTATTTAAAAGATTGCTTCCTGCAAGCGTTGTTGCACAAGAATTTTTGAAATTTCTACCTATGTGGTAAATAATTAAATTAAATTAAAAATAATAAACAAAGTCTCAAAGAAAAATTACCTGTGCCTTATTTTTGTAAGATTTATCAAGTTGACAAATGTTTATAAACATAAAGTTGGAAGAAAAATTACAAATAAAGTTACGACAGCATCCTATACATGAAATGGTGAGCAATTACAAGAGTGAGGCGCATTCTTCGCGACACGTCGGACGATTCCGACGTCCGCCGACAGCGCGCGAACGTAGCTGAACGTTTTGATTCCATTTTTAAATTTCGTTTTACAGTTAAAATACTGGTTTTTCGTTCCATATTTGTTTAAATGTGGAGTGTCGTTACCTTTCAAGTGTTTTGGTAACATCGCACCTTTATGTTTCCGTAGGGGTAAGCAGAAGGCTATCAGATACGGATTTCATCAGCTATGATTAGCTCTAATTTGATAATGAGGCTTTTGTCGTATAGGGTACAGTTTTTGATTATCGTTACTAGATTTAATAACATAGATTATTGTATACGTAAAGTTATAGGCAGAGGCCCATCACGCTTACATTTGCGCTGCATTATGCTCCTACGTAGTATGTAGTCATGTCGAGCCTATAGAACACTTACAAACTATGTATTACTAGTATATCTTCCGACCAAGATATCGAACTGGAGTCTAACTCCCTAGTGTATTCTTGTGTCGCAAAAGAAGGTACTTCTTTATTTTGCCTATTTCAGGCTGGAGTGATTTTCCTGTGACTCTAACTGCACCGGGTAGTTAATGACTTAGTAGTATATAATAGGACAGCAAACAGGCTTCTGACCTACAAGATATTGTCACAAACTCATATTAAAACATAGCTAAAACGCTGCCAACGCCCATCGATCGTTTTAACGTACAAACTAAAAAAAACACTCATTATGTGTTTGACAGCTCAGGCAAGAGACCCCTGTCAGAAACACCAGCATACCTTGACCTCCCGCCCATCTTCAGAGTTCGAAAAACTGTACAACGTTTTCGTGCACAGAGCGGTTTGAGGGCGCAAGTTATGTTGGATGAAAACATCCAGTGTAACTAGGTCTCTCGCTGCGAAGGAGATGTTCGTGTTCAGGGGTTAATGTTTATTTTTGGTGTATATAAGGGTAGGTAAGGGTCGGGTAGCGACCAGTCAGAAGCAGCTGACGGGGATTAGAGGGAGTTTTTACCTACGAGGGAGAATTGTCTGTACCTATGTTTAATATCGTGAATGAATAGCGTTCATAGATATTCATAGCTATGTTTGTATTGTTTGTGTATCTATGTAATAATTTGTATTACAGTTGAGTAAACAATCTAACTGATTTCATATCAACCGTCAGAATTTATGAGCCGCTTGATTGTTTCTGACGTGTGGTCAGGATGATTGTGGTGGTCAATGATCATTGCCATATACTTGATATTAAAAATCATCAAGATATATTTATGGTCTGTTTCAAAGCGATCAAGTGATTGTTATTCGAAATATAAATTGTATGCTGTCTTTCTCTTATCCAGGTCAATAAGAGCGAAGGCATGATATTTATCTTGTAGATGACTGCTACTTAGATTTTGTGAAACAGGCCCATATTAAAAAACAAATTGAGTTACATATTACAAACTCTATTATTCTCAATAAATTGCAAAAAAATATGACAGGAACTACTTCCGTAGCGTGTACCATAGACACACAGCATAGACAAAGCCACCCCCGCCTTTTTTATTGAAATTAATGTACCAGTGATGATTAGTAGGTTTCACCCCTCAAAAATAACAAAACTAACTTTGTATTTATACTGTCTTATGGGTATTGAGGAAATGCGGGAAAAATGGACTAGGAAATTGGTTTTATTGTATATAAGTAGAATTTTTCAAACTAAATTGCGTATAAGAAAAATTATAGAGTAATATATTTTGACATATTGAGCAATCCAAAAGGAATTGACACAACTGGTTACCACGCTTACGCGAATCCCAGATGTGGAGAGCCAAAATCCTTTACTGTTGGAGCTTCTGCTGACTTCTCATCCGGATGGCTACCACGTATCTGTTGGCGCCCCACTTGGTTCCTCAGATCACTGCCTTGTACGGAGTACAGTGCCTCTCACGTGCTCGCCGCAAACACGTGCTGCACGCAGCCACCGTGTGTGGCACTACAAGTCAGCAGATTGGGATGGGATTCTTTGCGTCCTACCCTTGGAGACAAGTATGCTTCTCGCCAGATGATTCCAACGCCGTTGCTGATTCTGTTGCTGATGTGGTGCTACAGGATATGGAGCTTTTCATTCCGTCCTCTGTCCATTTTCCAAAAATTCATCTCGTAGGAAGCAGGAAGCTTACCAATCCTGGGCTGATGCGGTGACGGCATTTGATGTAAATACCAGCGCATTAAAAAAGGAGTATAACTTTACCTCAAGGTCCTTCAAAAGAGACATTGCAAGGGCGAAGTCGAAGCACATCGGTAGAATTGGCGAAAGGCTTGAGCGTCTTCCTTCGGGAATTCGTGTATTCTGGTCTCTTGCCAAAGCTATCGAAGGAAATTTCTGCAAGCCATCCTTTTCACCTCTTTACATGGAAAATGATTAGTTGGCCCACGACGCAAAAGAGAAAGCCGATCTTCTGGGCAAACTCTTTGCTTCCAACTCGACTTTGGATGACAGGGGACAAGAACCACCTACCAACACTCAGTGCTCTTAGCACTTCTATCCCTTGATATTCATAAGTTGAGTGGGCCTGATGGAATCCCCATATTGTGTTAAAGATGTGCGCTCCAGAATTGGCGCCGGTCTTAACGCGACTATTACGGCTGTCTTACTCATCTAGCGTAGTTCCGAGATCTTGGAAGGCAGCATTGGTCCACCCGATCCCAAAAAAAGGCGACCGCTCAAACCCGTCCAACTACAAACCAATAGCCATAATCCCCCTTTTCTCGAAGATAATGGAATCCATCATCAACCGTCAGCTCTTACGGTACCTCTTAGGGTCTGCAGCCAGGCGGCCAGTTTGGACATAGCGAAAGCCTTCGATCGTGTTTGGCACAAAGCGCTTCTTTCGAAGCTCCCTTCCTATGGGCTTCCCGAGAGATTATGCGAATGGGTTATTAGCCATTTAGCAGACAGAAGCATTAAGGTCGTAATTGACGGTGAATGCTCTGACTCCATGTCTGTAAATGCTGATGTCCCGCAAGGCTGTGTGCTATCGTCTACTCTGTTCCTCTTCCATATCAATAACATCTTGCAAATTAGCAGCATTCGTTGTTATGCGGACGACAGCACGAGCGATGCTCTTTATACCGGCCGCGCTAACATCTCTCGGGAAAACGTCCTTGACAGTAGAAACAAACTTGTGTCTGTAATTGAGACCTCTATGAAGAATGTCTCGGATTGAGGCAGACTTAAATTGGTCCGATTTAACCCCACAAAGACACAAGTCTGCGAGTTCACCGCAAGAAATCTGCCGTTGGTCGTATCGCCGCGTTTTGAGAACATAACTGCTTCAGCCGATATTGGAATTTTTGCTCTTGACATAAAGAGCGAAGTCCAGTTGCGCGGCTATTTAGAGGGTAAGGCTAAATTAGCTTCAAAAAAGCTTGGCGTGCTCAACAGATCGAGACAGTATTTCACGACGGCTCACTGCCTACTTTATAAGGCGCAGGTTCGGCCTCACATGGAATACTGTTCTCATATTTGGGCAGGGGCAACCAAGTACCAGCTTCTCCCTCTGGACTGCATTCAACGGAGAGCGACTCGAATCGTCAACTGCCAGGTTTCAAATCAGCTATACCCCTTGGCGCTGCGTAGAGATTTTAATGCAGTCTTGGTTCTAGAACTTAGAACTTAGAAGACTGGAAGTATTTATTTGGCTTTGGTAACACAAAAGCTCTTATATATGTACGTCTTATCTTATCTTATCTTGTGTGGGGGCCAGTCAGTACAGACCAGTGACACTTCGACCCAGTGGGATCTTTTGTGTCAACTTCCCCAATAACGACTGCCATAGATGTTCATGGCAGCCGGGACCGACGGCTTAACGTGCTCTCTGAGGCACGGAGCAGGCAATAATTGTCAATCAATACGCACATAATTTCGAAAAGTCATATAACTTCCGAAAGTCAGAGGTGCGCGACGTGAGTTCGAACCTGAGACCCTCTGCATTGCAGTCTGTTTGGTCTCCTCACTGAGCTATCGCAGCTCTATATATGTACGTATTATTATAATCGTTTATAGATTGTAGTCACTGTTTACCATCCAGCTTATTTCTTTGATACATAGTGATATATTTAAATAGAGTACCCTAGAGTTCAACGACGGTATTCCTATATTATAGTGGCAAGTATAAGCCGTAGTTGGACTGCACAGATGCCGCAGTGGTTCAGTTGTCGCTTTGCCTCTGCCAATACGTTGAATGTTGTAGGTTCGAGCTCTACACTGGGTGCTCTTTGTATTCGTTGTTTAAATGTTGGTAAAGTAATACGAATGTCTTTATGAAGAAGAATCATTAAAATATGTCTATGTAACCCTCAGGGAAACAAGCAAACAAAGCAAATACAAACCAACGATATCCTTTATACAAGACATAATTAATTATGAAAATGTATGTTTATTTGTCATTAATGTACATGAAACAGAAGGTCTGTTTCTCATTCATTACGTCCTTTATAGAATCCAGACTTCTGTTAAAGGATGTAAAGTATTTTTTACAATAATGTATGCAATAATTTTAACTTATAAATAGCATGGACAGATCACATGCTTGTACCCTCACGGGTTATCCTATTACGGGGCAAGCAAGCTTACTAATACGCACATATTTATGATGGGGGTTTGAAAAAATGAATTTTAATCCGCTCTATGAATCATAATGTCTTATTACAAACAATTTTAATCTCTTATGTGAACGGGCGAGCAGATATTGTAACAAATATAAACAAATACTTAAAATGGACTCTATAACAATATGTTAAGATTTAAATTTGTGTGCATGCCATCTCGTACGAAGATTAATTTGGATGCATCTGTTTCGTATAAAAAATACATTTAACAAAATGTGCAAAAAACGTATTCATTTTTTTGAAGATGTCTTTGTGTTCCCGAATGGGCGAGAAAAGATTTATATTTGGTAAAAATTGATGTCTGTAGCCTACTGGGAAGAGTGATGGACTACTAGAACAGCTGTCCGAAGTTCGATACCAAGCCACGATTTGTGACTCATCGAGGTTAGGCGCGTGAATTATATAACAGTAAAGGAAAATATTTTTAGGAAAACACATAGCTATGAGTTATTTATAAAGTTTACGAAGATGTTTAGACCACAGTACCAAAACGACCACGCTGAACAAGTGTCCAGCGTGGTCGTAGTTTAAATTAGTACAGTATTTTTCATTCAGAGAAGAGGCTCGTGCCCAGCACTGTAGCGAATTAAAACTAAACACGGTCTATATAATTACTGATAAACAATGTTTTAAATGTAGATTGCTTCGTTCTGAATTAATAAACTACAGATGTCTATGAACAAAAGCCTCCCCCATGGACCCGTATCAAATAATCATAATTAAGCAATTTCGTTCCTTTAACAACACAGAATAGCGTATATTTTAGCAATTACCTATGCTTAATAATGCTAAACGAGTGTAATTTTGTTACTTATCGACTCTGCGAATGGTTTTTATATTGTTAATGAAACAAATAAGCGTAGAGCTCGCCCGCGTAAGCGTTTACCTAGGTAAGAAGTCTAGGGATGCTTCTACGACTAAGCAAAGGTACAGGTACTAGCATGCCGTCTCGCAAAGAAAAAGTAACTGGGCTTTATTTTCCGGACAGTTAGAGCACTGCAGGATCTGTGAGTCTCGGCCTCGTATGCTGGTGGAACAGCGATGTATTTTGAAGCAAACAAGCAATAGTTTACCTAGATAAAAAGGCTAGAGATGCTTGCTATACTAGGCAAAGGTATTACTAGCATACCGACTCGGCAGAGAAGAAGTAGCTGAGCTGTACTTTTTACTAGACGGTTAGAGCACTACAGTATCCTTCCTCAAACTTAGGATGTCACTCAAACTGGAGAAAACTGACTAGGATCTCTTAACTAGGTATGTTCCTGCTAGTAGGGTTTCTCTTTAAAGAGTTGCTATGCTGTTCTCAGGGTAACAAAGCTCATGGCCTGTATGCTGGAAGCACAGCGACGTATTGTAAGCCAAACAAGCAAGCGTCTACCTAGTTGCATAGACTCGGGATGCTTACAATACTAGGCAAAAGTATCACTAGCATGCCGGCTCAGCACAGAAGATTTTACTAGACTGTTGTGGCACAGCGCGATTCTCTCTTAAAACTGAGATGTCGTTCAAACTAGAGCAATCTGACTAGGAAAGTATGTCCTTCTGACAGCAGATCGCAACCTAAAAACCTGGTATTGTGTTACAGTAGGTAGGGCTCCTCCTTGAAGGGTGGCTATGCTATGCTCAGGGTAACATAGGAGTGGTCTTGGCCTTGTATGTTGCCAACAAGGCGATATATTTCTTGCAAGATGGGCAACACGCGACAACCCTGGTGTTGAAATAAACCATGACACGATAGTAGAAAAAGACTTTCTAAAAATAACTCTGTTTATACATACTATGATTATTACTAACAGCAAAGGTTATAAAATTAAATGAATAAGTAGACAATAGACAGTAATAAACGTAGCTGTTATTATAGGAACCATTACAAAGTTTCCCCTGTCTCGCCATCGCCATATTTTAAACTTTGAATATTTCAGGAATAGCGATCAAGTACCGTTTACGTTCCCTATAATTTCTTAACTAATTTAATATGTACTGAATTTTCCTCACTACAAATGACATGGTTGAAACTCGTAATTATTTTTAATCAATTCAGTTCTAATAGTAGTGTGCGTTCTTTGGCAGGAAAATGCGTTTTAGTCCGCCATATTGTTGTCTATGAGTCAACCATTTTCTTGATGTGTTTTGTTTTGTTGTAACTTATGAACGAGTGTCTTTTGCTCGTGAACAGTACTTTTTAGATAAAATATACTCGGTGATAATATAGATTTAAAAATAAAATAAATATTTAGAATCGGTTGAGTAGTTTTTGAGTTAAATCGTTACAAACAAACAAAAAATTTAATCGTTCCTCTATTAGTATAGATTGTACCGTTTTTTAGATAGGTATTGAAGTTATAGTAAAGTGTGTTACACCTCTGTTTTGTTACCTATGTTTAGGTTACAAGTGCACAATAAGGAGTGAGCTTATTGCCGTTTATCCGTCGTTCACAGTTACTTACAAGTGAACAATCTTGGTCCGAAAAACCAAATAAACTGCAGTCTGACAAGGAAGACGCGTCCGTTTTCTTATTTTTCTTTCCAATGAAAGTGAGAATGACAAATTTGATGCAAAATGAAGGGTGTGTTTCTTTACATTTTGAAATTGCGAGCTCAATGAAGTGTCGATATGAAGAATTTAAATTATTATGTTATAATTTCTAAAAATGAAAATATATATACATTTGAAATTATTTGCGAAACGGATTTTCGCAAATAATTTCAAATGTATATATATTTTGAATCATATCTATTAATATATGATTATACCCGCATATTATTGTTCCCTTTATCGCGAAGGCGCATAAATCACTCAATAAAGTACACTTAACCCTAAACTACTATCCGTGGATCACGCAGTTTTACGAAGTCGTGACACACTGCACCGTCCATGTCGTCATTACTTACCGAAAACTTTGTAAGATCATATAACAACATGAAAAGCACATCTAACCTCGCCCCGCTGCGACACACCATACAAAGAAAACAAAGGGGTAAACGTCACGCGGCGCGAAACCAACATTATTTGTAGCAGATCAATCAAGATTATATCCAGTAATGCGTCTAACCCTTCAGTGCTTCGGGTCTCGGGGGCCCGTGATTGTTTCATCAATGTGTCGATGATTAAGGGTTAATACAATGCTCGGAATTAGTTTCTTGGTTTGTAATTTGTACTGAATAGGAATTGGGTTTGAATTACTTTACTACAAAGTTTGCAAGAATTAAGATATACAGGTTGTCCGGCCATCAGTTCTACTATAAGACATTTCAAGGTTATCCATTAATTACTGGACACCCTGTATGTAAAGTTTGCTCATCTCGTTAGTATACTGATGGAAGTGTAAGTTGTTGTCAAATAGCCAATAATTATGACCGCAGTTCGATTTTCAGAACGTGTCAGTAAATCATTCACTCATTCATCAGTCTCAAGAATTGCACTAACTTTCTATATGACTTCTATTTGATGGACTTTAATTCAATGTGTCACTATAACTATCTAACTGTCAACTAATCTCTGCTTAACAATTCAGGAAAATGCAACCTTGATGTTATTTTATTTATATTCCATAGGAAGCAAATATAGAATAGACATATTGCATCAGGATCAAGTTGTAGTATAAAATATTTTATAGCATTTAAATACGTACTATTACTAAGAATCTTGTTGAAGCCAGTAAATTTTATTACCAACATTAAATACAAGAAGTTATAATAATAAAATAAAATCGACAAAGTATTTTATTTACAGGAAATATATTTATAACGCACGTTAAGCTTAGTAAATCTTAGAATTGACAATTACGATGTCTGAATTTGAACCGAACTATAAATATATTTAAGTAACATGTTTAAATACAAGAAAATCTCGATTTTCTTCATCGTTAACAGGAGTCATTATGATTTTAATATGTATGTATTACAACTAATGACAACTTTTAATGGACTAGAAAATCTGCGTGCTTTAGAGTCCGCTATAACCTTCTGGGATACCATATTGACCAACGTTCCAACTGGTTACGAAACAAGGTACCGATACCAATATAATCTTCTCAACTAAACACTGTCATAAACATCAAACATATGCCCCAAGCGCATGAAGATTTCTAATAACAATACTTTGAAAGATAATTCCACGGCATTACCCCTCGAAAAAGTTAAACTTCAAAAATTACATTAACAAAGGGCAAAACACACAACGCGGACCCGCAGATAAGTTATTAAACACTGCACCATTACACTTTAATTTTTACCCCGCAGGGATTTGAGGGGTTGATTAAAAAAGGCGAACTAAGGGTGCGTATTATGTATTCATAGTGGTGGCGTACTAAACGCGTTTATTTATTTTCTTGTATTATTTGTATTTATTTTTTTGTATTGCACATACTATCGCAGCCGTAGGGTTAATACAAAGAGTATTGTTTAAAAATATTGCTGTTTATTTTGATGTTGAGTGCTCTTGAGTTTCCAAAAACACGGCCGCTGTGTGTTTGTTTGTGTGTCATGGTTAATAAATTCAAAGCTTTTTCGTATTGTTGTTGTAAGTGGTGGTTAGTCATCCGAGATTCAAGTGGTTCTCTGTACAATTTGCGGTTTATCGAACAACTTTACATTGAATTGTATCAATTAAACGGCAAAAAAACAAATAACACTCACCTAGCATTTATTGTATTGTCTAATACACAAATATAAATATCTTAATTATTAATTTGTATTACCTTTTTTACACAAACCGGTGTAAATTTTTATTATAATATGGTAAATGTTTATATGAAACTTGTAAACAAATAACAAGATATAACAAAAAATAACAACGATTAACTAAAATTTACGACTAGTGTAATAGTCGGAAGGAGTGGAGACACCATTTAACCGACTGCCCCGAAGTGGGTAATTATGTACCACCTTTATTACTCCTACTAATTCCCGTTTCAACCCTCTGATCGCGTTAATGGTCGAAAAACTGACCTTCCGGGTCGAAACGACCCTCCGGAGACCAGTTAAGTAACTAACCATATTGTACGGTACGTTTGCACAAGAACATTGGATTCGCACATTGTATACAACATTTCCCAACTAAAGCAGCAAAAAAAAAATTAACGACCAATAATACTAAAGTAATTCAGCAACGGTATGTAGGAAACAAAAATATTGTCGCCGCTTACACAGTGTGTCAAATTATTTTATTGGGTACAAAAAAATAAATTGCATAAATTACAGCAATAAAATTTCACAGTGTTTAGTATAATGTCTCAATTGGTTCAAAACAAAACGTAACTTATTTTATTAAGGAAAGAAATAAATAATCATTTGGGTCGGTCAAAAATTATACGTTACTGACAACTGTCAAAACCGGAACACGCCCTCTGACGGACTCCGCGTGAATTAATAAATCAAGCTCGAAGATCCGTAGTGACAAAACTCACATCAGAAATTACAGGTCACAAATCGTCACACACCACGGCCATAAATCAACTTGGATTCTTTGTGCGATAAAAAAAAGAAACTAAGCAAATACCCCGGCTCAGCCGCCTTCTACCTGCCCCGTATCTTTTGAATACTTTTCTTGTATTAAAATAAAATTTTTGAACGCACGGATTTTGGGACAAAAAACGCAAGAAAAACGCTCCAGTGTCTTTCTTTCTCCGTCTAGCAGGTCGCCCTGTCTTTATCTTACAGGGATGACGCTCTGCAGGCAGCTCCGAGCGTCATTTAGAAATTTTTAGAGCAACAGTTTTATTTGTTAGCGTCGTGCGAAATACGCTCCATGTGACCTTTCCAAAAGTTGGACTTTAAGGCCACTGGCACACAAAGTTTTTGACAACACAAAAACAAACCGTAAAACATTTATAAATTCCAGTTAGTTATGAATAATTTTAGATGATTTACATATATTTTATGGTAAGAAACACTACGCAAACAAAAGGTCGGGCTCGCGTCTAAGTTCTTTTAATTCCAACACGGAGCCCGAACAAAAGTTAAACAACCAAACCTCATTTTATAGAGCTACGTTTATGGCCACAATATTCAGTAGGAGCCATTTTGTTAACAATATTTATGGCGTTTTTTGTGCTCGCCAAGGAGAAATGACTGATATTTGACGTTTACAAGTATACCATAAAGACATTTGTTCATTACGTCCGTTTATGGGCGGCAGTAAAGCGGACCAAATAAATATATTCGCACGTCGTTGTGTCAAAACAGGTGATTAAATGCGGAGCGGTCGCGGTCGCCAAAACAATCGCGGCGTGACGTCGGCGCGAGGCGCGGCGACACCGCGCGGCAGCGGCCGCGGCAGACGCGCGCGCTCCTATAAATAAAAATATCGTAACAGGAACACGTATTAATACACTATAATTTTAAATTTCGAACTACTTCAGTAGCGAGGTCGGCCGAACGACCGTTTTTTAAGTCGAAAAATTTTACAAAAAAATAAAAATTCACCTGCTCACCGCCGCATACGAGAGGGTTATTAAATAGGAGGCGACTAAACTAAATTACAAAACTCGACCTCTGAACATTATAGAATAATTTAACATTAAAGCCCGCGTACGGTACGCGCGATTCTATGTCCTACGTTTAACTTTGACAAGCGTCAAAATGGCTCGAAACCGCTTGATTTATTAAAAAGCCCATCGAGATCGATCGCCGGGCATCTTAGGTAGCGTCTCGGTGCTTTATTTTATCTTATAAATAGATTTTTTATTACAAATTACAGGGTACCACGTTTGGTAGCGATTTCGGTGCCGCAGTTATGCCGTTACTTACCGTACTAAGTGCCGTGATCCGTCAATTCATTATGCGCTTTAATTTGTGTCAAATAGGGTTTAATATTCATTGAGAGGTGTGCACATCTCGATTGGGACTTTACGAATTTAATGATGAGTTCCGTAGTTTTTTCAAAAGCCCAGGTAGCGGGCAATCGGGGCTTAAAATCAGTGTTACTCGGACACAATGTTCGATTCCAGTTTTCCGTGGAAAAAATCATTAATCGATTAAGTTGAGTGTTGTTCTCAGGTGGTTACATGCACATGAGATCTGGTCCTTTTCACGACAAAAGCACTGCACGAAGGCATTTATTCAATTACTCAAACAAAGGCATTTCAACTGAAAGTGCACAAAGGGGGCAACAATGAGCCTCAGGTAAACGTTATGAATAGAGAAAACGACGATTGTCGTATCACAAAGATTTTTGGGACGAGTCAAAAGTTATTTTGTTCACGGCCTGTTTACTTTTACAGGACAAACAGATATAAAACGTTTTTGTCCTACATTTTTTGCGAGTTAAATCGATAGAATACAGTTCGATGCATCGATTAAAATAAAAAAAATGGCTGCAATAACTCGATTCGAAAGGGAATTTTTGCTTCGTATCGACACCTAACAATTCGTGAGGTTTTTTGTCGCGATGTCAGATGTAATGGAGGCATTAAACGCGGCGATGCGAACGGATCGAAGTTTGTTATGCATTCAATAATATACACACGCTGAGATTTTAATGTGTGAGGTGGGCAGATCGTTTATTGGCTGACTCAAAGTGGATCGTGACTGAGAGTCAAACATTCCATCTGTAGTGTAGTGGAACAGACAGGGACATAATGTGATAATGCATTTAGATCAAGTTATAGACTACTCTTTTATACAAAAGTATTTGCGAGTGATGTAATCGACATACCTTGTGATACGACACCCACTCTTTGCATCAAATTTTATTTATATCTCGCTCTCTCTTTACTTCTATATAGAGAACATAATTCTGTGATTAAAGTAAATCAATGAATAGCCAGCTAAATTGCTCATAACTGAGTCAACTCTTCGCGTGCTCATTTGCACAGTAATTTATTCCATCATCACTGAACTGAAAGGTAATCAAGAACACCTCTTACGGCTCTTGTGAAACTTTCACAAGCCATACCCAACACTATTGCCAAACTCTAAAAACATTGCCCATAAAATCTCATACGAGTAATACCGAAAATTGTTGTTTCCCGAGACTTCGGTATCAGCCGATCGCCTTATTAGCATTTAATTTGTGTCTAAAGGGGATCCAGCGTTCACGGGTCGGTGCCCCCCTAAATGGGAGACTTCCTTGCCGGAGGGCGGGGGAGGGGCTATCTACGTTTCGTGTGTTTCATTACAATCGCCATTGGTCGAGAGTTTTGGTGGACTATCATTATTGTGATATGATCGGAGTGTCATTATGTAGATGGACGATATATGTGGCTCTACCTGGTTTGGTCGCGGATAAATTATGTTTTGGTGACTTGTGATCACTGAACATGAACCTCATTTTTATCTTGTTATGTATTTTCATACAAACATTCAGAAAAATGTCGTACTTGTTTTTAAACTGTCTAATCAGACATATGTAGTTTAAAAACAACAGCCCTGTGTCACATTATAATGTTGCTATTACAAAGATGGAAAAATTAAAGTAATACTTAACCACATTTAATAAGTTAATAAGTCCGGATTGGTTATATTCACACTATTGTCAAATTGATAAATTTGTGTATTGTTATTTAAAAGTAGAACTTTCAAATTAGTTAACTTTTGGTTGAATTAATATGATGCCGCCGTATTTAAAAGCTCTTGATCAGAATTGTTTAACTAGTAATATCATTACTATTAGTAAAATCTTTTAGCTACCCACGAAGACAAGAAAATAATGTTATTCAATACAATACATAACGTCAAAAATCTTTTCTAGTGTATTAACTGAACTAAGGACTCTTGTCTTCATGAAAATCTTACATCTTTTAATTCACATGGTAAATAACACACAATGATATTAAAAAAGAAATAAATATTCACGGTGTCTGCGTCAGATAATCCTCGCGCCGGAAGATCTTATAACAGTAAAATAGTTTACCATCTTGTATACCCATTTAAAACGAAGGTGTGAGGATTTCTAACCCATGAATCATGTATTATGCCGGATCAGTGACCCAGCTATTAAGAGCCGATACCCACGCGTTTTTGTGACGACCAGGAGGTCATAGAAACACACTGTGGTCAATAATGTATGTGGCAACACTGAATATCTGTCATTGAGATGAAACTTAATACTTATCGAGAAATTCCGCCAGATATGTTAGTCACAATAATATATACCATATTTTATCTCTATAAAAATCTAAAGAACGGTTTTGTTGCAAAATATCACGTATTATTTATTTCTTTTTTGTTTAAAGTTCAATGCGTTGTGTACACTGTGCGTCACAGTACTTTGTAGTTGAACAAGAGGCAAATAACAATTTGTTGCGTCCAATAATGACACAACACGGAATGATAGCCATTAAGCCGTGGGCGGGATCGAACCCGCTACCACAGCGGTCGCTGGTCATTACAGAGCTCTATGATTTGTGGTTATGTACGTTACAAATGGGACGGCATTAGACGAATTAGGATTTATTTTCTTTTTTGTATCTAAAATACTATATAACTATACTAAGAACAGAAATTATAGAGCTCGATATCTTTTATATAAAATAAAGAGATTAAAAAGCATTTGAAAATGAAATCAATATAAATACATCATTCAGAATAAACACTACGTTCGGAAACACGAAACGTGTCATTAAATTAAAAACGTATCATTACAAAAATCGTAAAGCCGTTGCGCGTTCTACAATTAAAAAACAAAAGATTAGATTACGAAAAAGGTAAAAAAAGGATAGAGTAAAAAGAGGATGATAATTAAAAACTAATCAAAACGAGGACCGTATCAATCATCTATGGTAGCGTAAATATAATATATAATTTTTATATGACATTTAAGTCTTCGAGTTTAATCGATTCCATACATGTTAATAGGTGACCGTTAAGGATATCAAACCTTGTAAAATCAACTTTATATCTTTATCGCAGGGTTTATTTTCCTTCAGCAAATGCTTCGATATATAAATGCTTCTTTTAAATTTTTGCAAAACGTTTTATTCGGCTAGTTTGTATCAGTTATGGTGTAAATAAATTTTACACTTTTTCGATCAATTCGCTAGTTATAAAGGTCAATTCGTATGGCTTTTATTCAAATATTATCGTAATTGTACTTCTTTCTTTGAAATATGTTTATGTAGAGTAAAGCCGTTTCTTGATTAACAGAGCTTAGCTTAAACTAGTTCAAATATCAGTCTCGGATCGCGCCTTAGTAAAATAGTTACCACATAGTCAATGTGCTGATTCAAGTGTGTTGCATTTAAATACAGTAGGTTACATGACAACTTCTGTGATCCGCAGATAGTTGTATCGAGTTTAGGTGCTCTTTGTTTCTATTTTGGTAAGCTTGGATTATCTTTAGTGGGTAATTTGCATCTTTATATACACGAAAAAGTACAAAATGCGAACTCATTTATAAATATTTTTTCTTTCATAATAAATAAAATTTCATAAACATGTATAATTTATATAAATAAACCGACAATGTTTATTACACGCTGTTTGCATATAATTCTCAACATTTTTAATCCACCATTGTCATGTCAATTTCACATTGAGCCACTCGCACATTTCTTTTATAATCTGTATCACGTTAGCACTGCGTTTCTGAAATAATTAAAAGAATAACGTTCTACATTATGAATATTCATAAACTTTGTTTTACTTGTGTCAATATTTGTATGAGCTTTGTTATAAAAGCAGGTGTATTAATTTTGTATGGATAATTTAAAGATGGCAATACCAATTGTTGTAAATTCATATCGATTAAATTTGACACTAATGACAGCCCGCCAAAAGTATGCACACTGTTTTTAAGCATTTCATTTTTGGCGAAATATAATTAATTGAGATTTTACAAATTCGATTAGTCCAATTTTAAATGGAAACGTGGAGATGTTTTATTGAGAGATTAAAACCAAATTAATGGTCTCAGATAATTGGCCATCAACTTTAACCAATTAGTGGGTAGTAAAAATTATTTGCATAATCTACGTGTCGTTTTACGATAACTCATGCATAATATTTTATGTTGACATAAAGTATATTGTTTTAGTTGAAGAGAATTATATTGATTACGAAACCATGTTATAGTTACTGCTTTTAGGTTTAAAAGCTAATTGTTTCTATAATGATATTGGGCACAATAACTTTATAATAGTATGTAATACATTCTAACTAATATTATAAATGCGAATGTGTGTTTATTTGTTACGCTACTACTAAACCAATCATCATGAAATTTTTCATACATGTTTTCAGGGGTACAATAAGGACATAGGATATCCTTTCATACAGAAAAAAGTACTGTTTCCGAGGGATAGACATTTATTTACAAAATCTATATTAGTGCGAGCGAGGCTACAGATAAAATCTAGTACAAATACTATAAAAGATTTTATACCTTTACGATCTACATATGAGGCGTCATCTTATTCTTAAGTGATTTGGTTATTCTCATAATGGTAACTGACAAGTATGGTGTGGTACAATTAACTTCTGTACTTAAAATACTCAGCTACTACGAACACTGGTTGCAACTAACAGAACAATACCAAGATTGATGTAAAATGAAATTTTAATTTGATATTATTATAGTTTTGAAAATGTTATGTCATGTTGTTTTAATTAGAACACAATAATGATAATTAGTTAGTATATATACGCTTAGCTGGGCGATGGAAAAAATCCGGGCCGAGTTGTGCATGATAGTATCACATTTCCGGCCAAGTTCAGTTTTAAATGTCGAAAAAAGTGCTTCTTAAGTGTGTTCACAGATTATCACGAAGACGGGTCACTTGATTTACCTACAAACTGTATTTTACTCAGATTAATTACCATTGATATACATTTGTGTGTTGTGTAACGTCATAAAAGTTTTAGGGAGTGCTCATTTTTAATTTGTTCAAATGTCAGGTCAATAATCTGATGCTTCACGTTTTGCCCGTATCAGTCAATGGACTCCGACAGTCAGATGATTGATTGTGAAAAAATATGTGTCGATCTTCTGTTATCGAAGTATATGGGATTAAAATATTTGAGTGTCGTCGTGTAAATCAATATCTAGTTATGTTGACATTAATTACTAATTTATTAAAGAAACAAAAAGTATGGCCAATGAGAATAGGTATTATAAATTGGGTGAAATATTGTGATTAGATTAGGTCTATTGTGACAAATCGAAGGGCTATAAGATTAAGTTAGATTTAGATTTGTGGCAAATTTATTTATTAAAATATGTTTCTAAAAGAAATTTAATTGACATATGTTTTTACAATTTGTATTTTCATATTGAACTGAACTCAATATAAATTGATATCAGTGAATTGTCGAGTCTGCATTTTAATCTTTGATGCGTGTGCGCGGGCGCAGCCAACCGAGCGAGCATTTTATTAGCCACGTACAAGCATTACGACCCGACTGCGCCTGCCATTAATCCTCTATATACACTACCAGACAGCGTTACTTTGCATTCATAATTGTTGTGAAAAATATATATTATTATGTACTTATGTTATTTTCTTTATCCACAGATACGCCAAGAGAAACCTTACTACATAGCGGACCCTGAGGTCGACTCATTAGTAAGTATTGTCCACTTTATTACAACACAACACAAATAAAACCTTGGGATAAATTTAATACACCATAAAATAGGAAACGTTTTAACATAATTTACGATTTGATTAGCTAAAGAGCTGTCTAAAATTAACCGCAGGTAAACGAGAAATATTTCTCGGAACAAGAAAAATAGGGAAATAAGAATTAAATGTAAAAAAAAAAGATATTATATTGTCACTCATAAAAAGGTGAATCGCACCGTGCGCCTCCCGCGGCTAGCTTGGACAAAAAGTGAAATAATAAAATGACGATGGCGGCCACCCACGGCCGCGGTTCGACACGGGTACTTAACCGATTTTTAACAAATAAAATCTAAGGCATTACGAATCGCACCGGTCGGAGGCGACGTTCATGTTATTTAACTTTGTTAGTGAAAATCCGTCTGTCCCCGTTACGCACGGATCATCTTTAGCATTAGATTGATTTGTTTATCTATCGCACAGTGAGTCATAAATCTGACAAATTAAAACTTGGAAACAGTAGCAGATAATATGGCCGCGGTCATAAACTAAGCTGTCAGTTTTACCTGCGCTTCTGCTGATAAGCGTCATTCATCGCCGTGAAGTTTTTAACCGGCTTGGAGATAAGTTGGTTAAACAGTATGCGACATCCGGGCGTCGAGCAAACTTTGCTTGGGGAATAGGTGAATTATCGTGTAGTGTTTTTGTCCCATATGACATGTGGTGCCACTGGGTGACGCATGTGTTTGTCTAGTTGAACAGTTTATTTTTGAAGACAGTTGTTTTTGGTGTTATCGTTAGTTAGTTTGGTAGTCTGGTAATGCGTTTAGATATGAAGAAAGAATCATATTGATATTTTTGACGTTTTAGCTGTAATGTTGGCAGTCTTTGATAAAGCATTGCACTGTTTAAAAAAGGAACAGAATTGATAGTTTGTTTGTCAGATTAGTAGAAGCTAGTGTCTTTATATCGATTTGAAAGAACTAATTTATTGTATAATGTATGTAATAGTGTCAAATGATCCAAAATTGGTATTTATATGTTAGGTTGGTAGTGTCTGATACTGCTTTTAGAAAGCGAACAAAATGGTGGTTTTGATATTATCGTTTCAAAGTTGGCAGTGTCTTGTTTCATTTCGTTTTGAAAAAGGAACTGAATTGGTATTTGCCGCCAGATTAACTTGAATGTAAAAAGTTTTGTGTAGGTTAATAACCTGTCAGTTGAGCTTTATTGAAAATTAGACACGAATTTTTGACTGAAATTGCTTTTTTATCAGTCCTAGTCCGTGTATTACCGTTGGAATTCTTAAGAAACCAACGCAAAAACGCAATTACAGCCTGTTAAGAAGCCTCGAGTCACTAATTAGGTTAAATAAATATTAATAACATAGCCATCTTGTATTTTCCACAAGTCTGCGGTTAAGCACTGTGTCCAACGAACAAAACATGGATTCTTAACAAAATAATTTCAATACGTATTGACTTTTGAATCATTGAAAAGGTTCATTCACTCTTTAACTGTTATAATTAAACGATGTTTTTGTTGTTGTATCTTGAGTACGGCCATATGACAGCTTTTGAGTTCATTCCAAAGGTTTTGAAAGGTACTGCTTTTCAATAAAGCATGTGAAATTATGCCAGTCTGTCTGTATATCATTTTGTAAATTAATAATCATATTATATCAGCGTTAATATATAATTTTATTTTGATAATTATTTTTTTGTACCAAATAAAATTAAAAGCAAATCATTAGGTGGTTGTAGCATGAAGTGTTATTAGAACTTTCTTAGCAGCAGTATATAGTCCACTGAGCACATTTGCAGACTCAGTATATCCACTAAAAATATTTTTATAGAAGAAGCCCAATTACACTGACTCGGAAATCAAACCCCAGTCATCATGATTGGACGAAAACATAAACAAAAACTTATGCTACAAGTCCAACGAGGACAAAAAGACAAATAGAAACATATCAATAAAATAAATTTCTGCATTTTCTATAATAGCATCTTTCAAAATACCTTCGTTGTGTCAAGAAACGCCGCGGCTCACACATGTTTACGTACTTACCTCTTTTAAAGGCCACCAAGCACCAAGACATTGCCTCAGGACTTAACCACCTGACACTTCATATTGTTAGTGCCTTATTGTAAGCCGTAATGGCGGTTGCAGTCTGACGGTTAAGTCATGTCGCCAATTTTAACCATTTATACTTTAGTGTAGGGCAAGGTTAATGAAGTTGTGGGTAATATAACGCCGGTTATAACGTTATATAGGCTCTAAAGCTTGTTATAAGGGATATATAGTATTTTTATAGCCGTGAAACGACAATGTGGTGTAATAAAAGTTTAGAAAACAAATAAAACCTTGTGTATTGCGTATAAAAATATATATATAATAAAATATAAGTTTACTCTATGAGCTAATTTTGAAATTGGAAGGCGAGGAACAATAATAACAGACTTTGAAAAGTCAATAAGTATATGGGTAAGGTTTTGAAATCAGAACTAGATACAAAGACTAACTTACGATAAGTTTTAAACAGTATCTGTTCTAAGAGCTTATTTGAAAATGGAAGTCGAATTACCGAAAACAACTGGCTGTGTAAGATCTCGAAAATGTTCGAATTTCGAATCACAAAAAGTTAAACATTTAAAAAAAGAACCCGTGGGTCGTATGTCTGTTAGAAGTAGTGATGTGGACACAATGTATCGAAACAAAGTATAGTAAACTAAAACTGTAGTCAGCTAAAAAACCAACAGCCGTCCTCTGTTTTATTGACCCATTTGGTTTGAGAGGCGATTGGTTACGGCGAGTGGAGGTTGTATGCCCACGTCACATCTGTGTTTGGTCTGTCACAGCCTTTTGAGGCTCTAAGCTTCCTCAAACATGGTTGAACTGCAGTAGCGAAGGTAAATACAACCGAATAGTTTTGTGTTTTACGAGTCATTAGTAAGCGATATAGCGTTAACATGTTATGGTAAGATGTTATACAAACCTAGAATTTTTTATTAATAGGAAATATAGCCTTAGTTTTTCTAATATTGTTCATTAATAAAGTAAGTAATTATTAAGGTCGCTTGTTTAATTTCTTTATCTTGCCTGTTATTATTGATCAACCAATTGTAATGTATTCAAATATCTAAATAGGTAATTATCGAGTTATCGCATCTCACTCGATTACCTTATGCACTGGTAATTAAAGTTCGATAGTGCTGTGCAATTATTCCATTAAAATAATCGATAGCACGTATACGAATTTACATTACAGTGTCGAAGGGCAATTTATCTGCCTTCTAGAGAATCTTTTAAATCAATTTGTGTATGTCTTCTACTAGCTCAGGGATTACACCAGAACACTCGTTCGCTCCCCTGTCTAAACAAAACCCGTCTCGGTGGCAAGAGTGGAACAAGTCAACACACATTTTTATCTGTTCGTGTCGCCTGTGTCAACTGGCTCGTCTAAATAAACAGACGAGGGTGGCGCTTCTCCTATAGATTTAATTGATATTGCAGCTACACGAGCGCACCAGATGTTTAGTACTTGAGGGTTATAATGTGGCTCTTTTTTATTCGATTTACTGAACGTTCTTTATGAAGAAATTTTGAAGAAACATGCTTTTACCGCCGATTTGATAGCGATAACGTAACTTGTATTCCCATTTTTATACTTATAACTGTAATTGTAACATCAATCTGATAATGTTACTGTTCAGCAATTTTATGTTAATCACTCGCATTACATATATCAAAAGAAATCTCCTGTTATAATCTTAATCTTTTTACAATCTACTAAGTGTTGTATTGCCGGAAATGCAAGAATTACAATACATTATAACATATTTTACCAACCGAAAAACTAAAATTTGACTTATTACATCGGGCTGATATTTGAAAACGTTCGAAATTTAAATTCGAGACGGTGTAAAATCATCAATCAAAGGCGAAATAAGCCAAGATCGTTGTTAGAATTCAGTACGCGTCCTCGAGTGGCAATCAGAAACAAATCAAGACGCTATTAAAACGGCATTAACCGTTTTTTAGAGAGGTATCGATTTAAAAATCGCCGATTAGATCTTCAAACAGAATCAAACAATAGTCGATAGCATCAATGCGTATGACGTACGAAGGTATTTGATGCGCGTGAGCATACTGCTTATACACATAACGTGCTGTTCTTGTTTGCTTATGGTAATTCAACAGACATTTAGTATTCGAACTCGTAAAATTAGAAACTAATAAATAATCATCGATATATATACTAATGATTAGTGTTATAAATTATTCGATTATTCGATATACATAATTTATGGTCTAGTTTTAGATTAAATTGGACATACATTTCTTGATGAACATTATTTGACACGTTAAAATTAAAGTTAATGTAACAACTAAATATTAAAAATACTTGACAGCTGACAATTTAAATTCATCCATATAAATTTAGCGTTATAATATCGATATACTGAGGTCTGGCCTCATCACTAAGCGCTGCGGGGACTCGTTGTATATTGTCCATCCATTGTTGCTCAGTTGGCTTTGTGGACCTCGATGGTCTTATACACGTATACGTATGTGTCTATTATATATCTGGCTTATGAGCTGGTTAGACGTAAAGTAAGGTCATAGATGGGCTATGGATTCATGTTATAAAATATTGAATTTTAATAACAATGCAATAGTGTTGGTAACCTGAAACTGTGCTGATTTTACAAAGAATATTTGATTTGTCGGACGGCGTAAAGCTAAGATCTAATCCACCAAGTAATATATTTTGATATCTACATGGGCTAAAAAGTATACTGCCATGATCATCAGAACTACTGTTTTGACACAGTTACTTTATTTTGATAAATCGCATATGAAGCAACGATTCACCTAAAAAACGGTGATACTGTTTAAAAAAACAAATAAAAGAAAATTATGGCCTGGGTTAGTCCGGAAAATTGTTCCGATTTGGTATTCTAAACAAAATTAATTAGGATAAATGAATAGTATCGCATGCTTTACAAGCGTTCGTGACACGTTTTATTAAAGACACACACCCTAACAAACACAACTGAATCCATTTTGTAAGTAGTAGGACAATATTAACGTTATATTTCTCTTTACAGATGGTGCAAGCGATACAAGTTCTCCGGTTTCATCTATTAGAATTAGAAAAAGTAAGTATATCTTGTATTGGAATACATTTGGAATCTAAACTTGGACCGGTTTGAAAAAAAATAACACCTTTCGATTATCTTTGGGCACGATTTTGAATCGAGATATCGTATCGATCTCAAGTCTCAACACGCAACGACTGCACGCACTGACCGTCGTTCTATGTTTAAATTAATCAAATTCAAATTTCGAATACTTCAAAATGTATATGTGTGTATTTAATTACGAATTCACGCATGAAATAACACTGACAGGAATATTAGTCTTCAGCAATTCTATGTTTATTTATGAAGAATTAGTTTAGCCATTATAGCATGCAATTTTAAATAGTTATGTTAATCGGTAATGTCTAATTTATACGCGCCATAGGTATTTTTAATACAGCAATGAAATTATTTTTTATGTGAACCATCGTTTGAAAATAAGACTAAATAATGTCAACAGCCAGGATTCTTTGTAAAATATAAAGTCATACGTTTTAAATTTGGAATTAGCACAAGTTTGGTGTACGATGCGCGTCGGGCGAGGCGCGAGGTGTCGGCGCGGAGTGAATGGGATCGCCGTTCGCATTTCGAATGTTGTTTGTTTTTCCCTTATCTCCCATTTGGGCGCGTTCCGTTCGGACCGGTTCGGCTTCTTGCGTGTGTCGCATCGCCAATTCTCGCCATTATACTCTCCAACTGTAACGGTAACACGGCGGGACGCGGGCTTTTTGCTATTCGCAATCAGATCGAACAATTTGCGCTCAGTCACATTAATTAGGAGCATAAAATTCAAATCTCCGGTATGTTTTTACGACGAGCGGTGTCGCCCGGCGAGGAATTAATTTAGCTTGTCAATATTATGGTCACGTTTCAACGAAACTAGTTTGACTAACGTCTATATCAAGACGAACGATCTCGAGAAACGAGATACTCGGAGCGGTCGCTCTCACAACGGATTCCATAAAATATCGGGCGCCTTTCGTCTAACTCGCGTTGTTCAGGGGGCTCGGTGAACGAAATCGGTACGGACTAATACGGGACGGTGTAACGAGATAACGTGTAATGCGATATCGCTGTACGGAACTGGCTGGCCGGAGGGCGAGATAAAGGCCGTTTGGGAAAAAAATATAAAATATAAAAGAAAATAATGCCCTGTTCGAAATTCAAAATAGCGAGGGCCTCGCCACAGATTGAAGAAAATCGTTCAATTCAACGAGTCGGATGATCGATTTTTAAATTCGCATCCGCGATTCGATGCTTTTTTTATTCGAATAGCCGATGTTGTTCTCACACGGTTGGTTGGTTAACAAAGTTCTTCTATCCACTTATAACCAGACATTTATATATAAAGGATAGGTAAAGGAGTATAACACTCTTGCTTTGACAACTGATCGATCTGAGAATCGACTCCCGATAGCAGTACTAAACAACTTCTACCAACATACCATTAAGGCTGCTTGGCAACTTAAAACGTTAATTTATACGTTTGACATGGTAAAGGTGAAGAGTGCGCAACATCGAATACTAGTTATCACTGCTGACCCCAATGCTACTCGCATAGAAAGCGAGCTTTGTCACCGAACCAATGAAAGCTGAGAATTTAAACTTGAAACTCAGTGATCCATTGGATTTAGTGGGGCTTACTTAACTACTATTGAACGTACCTGGTTCGATTTTAGGTCAGGCAAATCTTGTGGCTGATTGTGAGGTTTTTGTATTCGATTCCTATGTGGACAAATTGGATTTTTCTTTTAGAAAATTCTCAGTAGTAGCTCAAAGTAGGTACGGCAGTGTCCGGTGGACGGTAGGGGTTGTCTCTATTACGTGGGTTATGAAATATGGCTTAGAAAATATGAGTGTAATATAAGCTTGCCTACCCCTTCAGGAGGTTAAGGTGAGGGTATAATCAGTAGTAGCAGTAGCTTCAGTCATATAGAGCGAAGAAGTATTTATATCTATAACTTTAGTGATAAAACAAAATGGCCGATACTGCTATAGGCAGATGAGTATTACAGCTTTTATTTATCGATTAGTTACTACAGTCCCTTCCCAATAACATATGATAGCACCAGGGTTCTCCTTATACATATGTCTTATGCGTTTCCCTATCAAGAATATTTTAGCAGCAGTACGAGATCCGACACTCAGTAAATGGCAGAAACTCATCACCGTTAAATAAGACTTCAACATAACTGACGAAATATTAGTGCAGTACATGTCATTCTAACTTCACAGAACACTGTTCTTTATACATAAAAGTATTATAAATCTCAACAATTATAGTAAAATGGCGTAAAAAACAGTGCACTTAACGAGATCCTATTGTAATCGAGTTGTCTCGATGGTCCTTTTTTATTTTTAATTATTATAAGAGCTTAAAAAAAATCTAACATCACCTGTGAACGGTGTGTAGTGAAGCGGAAACGGATCGAGCTAACGGCATTCTTTTTTTAAAAAATGTTATTCGACAAAAACCATAGACGAGATAGAGTCCGACGCGTATGGGATATGAGCACTGGAAAAAATGGCTGCGACTTTTTAGATCACAGAAGCTTATAGGTAAATAGTATGTGGATTTAATTTATTTCCGTTGACATTAATTTTACATTGCCTCGATATATTTCAGAAGGATTAGACTGACGTGCTTTACACTCATATTTTTTGTCAGCTTTGTTTAGGTGCAACGGGCGATCTTTTTCTTTCAAGAAGTACCTACAATTCTAGGCTGTGTACCGATAATGAGGATTATCTTACAAAGCAACATATATATATATATATATATATATATATATATATATATATATATATATAGGTAATTATATCTAAAAGATTAGATAGAGTTAAACTCTGCTTAATGATTCGGGAATGAACAAAGGCGCAATGCGATGCTATAACAAACTTATTATATATTATATTCAAATTTCGAATATAACACGTTCCAAATTCAAAAAGGAGCAACCGACACGCCCTAACCCTAATCGACCTTATTCGATATCCGAAAAATTAAAAAAAGAGATCTTCTCTAATAATCTGACATTACGAAGCTACATCACATAACGTAATTAGGGCACAGTCAGACGGCGGCGCGACTAAAAAACGCTCATACTGACGACCAATCGCTGAGCCGATCGACCGAAAAGGACTTCGAAGCGATGTCGCCGCCGGCCATATTTAAAATATTAAAAACATAAATCAAAAACGCTATACCATATTTTCAATGTAAATATAATTTCGGTGGGTTCGTTATAGCGGTCGAGAATTTTAAAAGCACTCTTTTTTGTCTATTCCAATATCATTATATCTCATTACTCGCTATAGATATTCTTAATAAAAATTCTCAATTGTATTGAAAACATCTTTCTTATAACTCATATATGTACATACACTGGCCCGCTGATAGCACAAATGTGCTCTTACGCATCTCGATCATAAAGACACAGGTTTGATATTTGGATCGGGTGAAGAGCTTTTAGTGTTATCAGGAAATTCTTCCGGCAGATTCGCTCTCAACTATGTAGGACTTAAAACAAAGCTGTTGAAATGTGAGTTTTATACACCTATTTCAAACCTTCATATAGGCATAATGCTTTACCATCAAAAACTTACTCTATGACCAAACTAACCACAACCGTCAAGCACGAATCGTACTAATTAAATCACCAATTAAAAGTGTGAAATATCTATCAAGGAATAAACATAACAAAGTCGTGTATCGTATAGTAATTCAGTCACAGTTATAAAAGGTGGGTCGGGTCGTAAAGTCCGAGGTTCGAGCCCCGCGTAAACCAACAAATCTGACCCATCGTAAATCAGTTAGCCGCGGCACAGATAACATTTTATTATCCACAGACGAAATATGAAATGTATCTGGATTTGTTAACTTTTTTATTGACTCTTTTTAAGGTGCTCTAGGGATAAGAGGGTTTTGTGGGCTGCTTAAAACGCGATCACGGTTTGTGTTTAACATAACGCTTACGTATATTATTGAGAGAAAAATATAGAGCATTTATGTTTATGTGAAGATTTTTTTATCTTTTGGAAATAATTCTTATATCGCTGACTTTACAAACATTGAAATAATGGACACAAATATTCGGAACATATTTAAGGATCTTTTCTAAGGGTCGACTCATAGCACTCGACGCGATGACCACTCAAAATCTATAATAATATTCTATAATATAATATTCTATCACATACACACAACACCATCTAGCCCAAACTAAGCAGAGCATGTACTATGGATACTAGACAATGGATAAACATACATATACAGTTTATTTTTTGTAAATACATGCATATTATACGTAGAAACACCCAGACCAAGACAAACATCAATGTTAATGCACACAAATGTTTGACTTGTGCGTGAATCTAACCCGCGACCTCAGGCGTGGCAAACGGTTACACTAACTACTACGCCATCGAGGCCGATCTATTGAGCCATTTATGCGTTTGCTAATACATGTCGAGGTCCATGTGAATAGGGCCTATTGCCGTCTACTGGGTATTGTGTCAAGGTTCATGCTACCACTGCGAGGTGCTTGACAGAAAAATAATAATTAACAGTTTTACCTAACCAAGCCTAACCCGGCAATTGAAGCTGAGGCCACACGTTCGTAAGTCGCCCATACGTTTATGCTTACGTCACAAGACCACCGAGGTAGTCAATATATAATGTAAGATGTCAGAAATATAATCTGTTAAGATTTTCCCGCGTAAAATTCTTGTTTTATATTTCCGTTTATAAAATGCAACAAAAATATTCTAATTTCTTTAGTGACTTCATCGTTAAAATATAGTATATTTTAATGTCAATTATTGAGGAAAACGCAGTCAAAACTCGGCATAATATACACAAGTAATTATATTAAAAAAAAATACTGTCATAAACAGAGAATAAAAATAAAAACGACATTATTAAAAATAAATTCGATAATGTGACGCTTGGAGAGCTACGGCCTTGCGCATTCAGCCTGTCAAAAGCACAGATTAAATAAAAAATTCTCAATTTATTACTGCCGACACCCACACGCTGTTAGCGTGAGGAAGCGTTGCATTAAAGGTGTGTGGTATACGGGATGTTTTTGACCGATATAGCAAATGGAAGCGGTTAACTTACCAGGGTTGAAAGTTTTATTAATTAAGACTATATATAATTAATTTAATTGGTTTGCCTTTATAGTCTGACAATTGTAGGTCGTAGATTTGATTGCCAGATATGGTGACTTTTCTGTCAGAAATTTGACAGTAGCTATATGATATGAAAATAAAGGGGTTTAGTACGTCATTAACCGTGCAAAAAACCGTCCAATAAATAATACCAAGATTGTCCCTAATAACTTTAAGTTTGATTCCTTGTTGGACAAGTATTTGCTCCATCACCAGCGCAAGAAAACATGTTCTGTGTTTGTGCTGTCATTGCAGCGCCTCTTTAAAAATATCCTTAATCCAAGCTGAGATAAACTGTAGGTTGGAAGAACTGATGTGGCTACTTCATAATATTTAAGTGGAATCCCAAAATTGGCCAAAGATTTCGCTTAATTCGCTGCATCATCGTCACTCTACACATAGTTCGAAATGACGATGTGGTACACCTCCATTATTGCAGTGTGTATTTATTAGCAATACCCATGTCTTACAAAATTGTCTTTAAAAGTAATACACAACATATTTTCTCGTCTCAAAGTCGTAACTCCTCCCAGTTCGATCTGACTTGCCCACTTATGTGGCCGTGGCCCAGTTCCCACTCCAGCCCACACGTCTGGCAGTCGCCCGGACATTTCAACATTTTATTTGACACCTGCGTAATGCCAACCTGAGTTTCGACGCTAAATAATGTTGGGCAAGGGGATTACGAGCCGCAGTGGTGATTTTCATGTCCTCGATATTAAATAAATCTTCGATACATCGCCAGATTTATTTTTGAATATATAAAAATGTCGTCTCCTTTCGGATTTTGAGGGTACGGTTGGGGCAGTAAACAACTGCGGAAGACTGCAGTAAAGATGGCCAATATGGTCGATTACAATATAGTCGATTTCGAATCAAAAGACAAGAAAATTTCGTGCGTGTATGCTTTGTTCTTTTGTATGTGATTTTAAGAACCATGCACAGTCAGATTCAATATCAGTATGAGACAAAAATTCAAAACACTGATAATTGTTCGGTGTCTATCTGTTCTTTCTGTGTCTCGTTTAAATGTTTGTAATACATCTGGCTAAACTAGAATTACCAACTGAGGCGAAGTAGTCTTTTTTAAAAGAAAATAAATTCCTGCATTTATTTATTTAAAATTCTATTCTAACATTCCAATTTCGAACTTTACTTTTCGTTTTCCGAATGTCACCGGCTGTTATGTATCGCATTTCGTTCTAAATTTAAAAAGTATCCGTTAAGTCGCACCATATCTTAATCCTGGCTTCCAAATTTAAATTTTCTGGAAAGAGTTCGAGCGGATCGTTAGTGATGTTTAGCTTACGTCACGTCACACATAATAAAAACGGATTTTAGTAGACATCACTGTCTTATAGTTGATCCTTTTGATATTTCTACAATTTGAAGATTATTCTTTCATGTCTGTTGATAAAATAGCTTCAACTCTAATATGGACCCGAATAAAACTCGACACAGGTCTTAATTCTTGTACAAAACTAAAACTTTCGTAGTCCACTGGCAATTGTCACAAAGACTATCCTTTTCTTTAAATGTACACGTTTGTTTCGTAGCAGATATATTGAGTGCAGAAAATTAAATCTAGGTCCTTTTAATCTGAAACTATAGGTATGCCAGCGTAAAGGTCACACCGCTACCAATCAAAAAGAGAATATACTACTGGAAAAGTAAACAAAGAACAAAATCTCAAGTATTTTAATTAAGAACAAAATTGCCCAAAAATGTTAGATACATTAAAGATACGATGTTATAACGCAATCTAAATATGCCGTCACTGACAGGTCTTGGAATGCAGTACAGCTCATTATAAGCGGGGGTCAGCGTTGTATCGCATTGACGTATCTCTCAACGTAAGGGACGGCAGATGGCAGTCTCAATAGACGAGATTTCATATCGAATTCGTATTTTAAATAGTCCGTTTGAAAGATCGTGGCTGTAGTTAGAATTTGATGGGAAAGTTATGCTGATTAAGGACAGATCAAAGCTGTCAAAAGATACATTTTAAATGTAGTAATAGATAATAGAATCACGTTTCTCTATATTTAAAAACGTGTAATACTTGCCTTTCGCCAGTCTGTAGGTCTTAAAGGGAGCGAGATAATTATTGTGAAAGTGATTTATTTACAAATATAGTCATAAAATTTTTTGAAGGAACCTTCTTTTCTGGAACCATACCTAAGACAGTGCAAGCCATCATACTTATATCACTGGACATACAACAAACCAAACATGTATTTATTTGCTTAATATTTCTATAAAAATATAATATATTAGTCTCTAATACTTTAATTTTAACAGATCTTTTTTATCTATAGCATATAAGAGTATTCAATTTTTTTATACACCTACCGCATTATGGCTCTATCCTTGAATCGCGGAGGTCTTTACAAACATAAAATTAACGGACACACTATCCATATATAATTGAACATAACCCTATCATGCAATATTCCCTAGTAAGGGATTAAATTGAAATTAAACCTTATAATGCATTTATTCCTCGACCACATTTTCTTACAAACATACTCTCAAAGATAGAACAAGGCTATGTTATTTCTCAAAAACACCGAACTGATATTAATTCTACCTTAAGTTTATTGGCTAAATAAAAGTCAAGCCACATGTTGACACGGCTGTAAGACAGCCAGTGCCAATAAAATGGCCGTAAATATTAATATCAGTGGGATTGTAAAATTCAAATTATTAAACAAACTAATTTTGAACTTGTATACGATACCACAATATCCATTGGGAATTGTAGAACACCTTTATAGTATACGATTTTACTGTTTTATACAGGTGTCGCATATCATGTTACATATAACGGGCCAATTTTGTTCTCTTCATATGCTTTACGGTAATGTAATGTCTGCTAAATTGTCCTTTACGAGAAAAGGACACTTCATAAGTCAGAAAAAGCATGTATTTTTTATATAGTACAATCGGGGGAATGTCTCTTGGGTTACTAGTTTTAAATGTTTTGGTTTAGACAATCATAATCAGGTTGTGGCTGTATATTGCTAAACTTGTGTTTGTTAAGCCAGCTTATATAAAAAAGTTACCGTTTTAAAATTAAATGTAATTCAGATGCAAAGTTAACCATTTTTATCTAATAGATTTCATTTCATCAATTCTCAAGTAATTTTAGAAAAATGCTTCGATTAGAAAATTACTATCCCAAGTCATAATTAACTGTCAACGGCGCACCATTTCCGCTTCCGCCGTACCGTTCTATTTTCAAATCCGCTATCCCTTAGCACGACTAACAAAAAAGGTGTGAATTTGGTTTATGGTTAAACATGGCGGCGATGTTATTGACAGATAAAATTATATAGTTTTGAGTGCCTGTCAAAATTGTGTCAAGCTAATATAGTGTTGCCAACTAACCTAGTGTAACCGGTCCATGTTTGTGTTTCTGTGTTTATTAATTTCCCTTAGGAATTTAGGTTGCTTGCGGACTGCACTACAGTTTAATAATATCATCAAATACATAGTTCGGTGTAGTAATTCATTACTCTTTTTTAAACAAATAAAATCTCATAGAATTTCGGTTAATAAAATAAATTAAATATTTCAACATTAACCAGTTATAATACATTAATTATCCATGTAATTGTTCATTGAACCTTACGACAATAACATATGTCATTAGTATTTACGTCAGCGGGATATAACACATGTCTTTGACATCCATACCTTTCCACATTTGAATTTCAAACTACCCTACACCTGCCGATTTATTGCTCACCGTGTAAACTGTATCTAAAAATTTCGTTACCAACTTTATAGCCTTATGTTAATAACCTAAGTTAATTATACCATGAAAATTTATAAGTCCGACTCAAAATTAATTTTAGCCCTACGGGGGGGTACCTTCGAGGGCGAAATGGTTAAAAAAGCCGTATTTTTTAACGTATTTACGATTCATTTTTTGAATTTTAAAACGACAGTTGGTACGTGTTCAAATTCAAATGTGTTCCTTTTGTTTCGTGTTCTTTTTTGGCTTTTGTATGGTGATATAAGTTGAAAGGTTATGTTTAGACGAGTGGAACAACTGTTAGGTAACACAGCTTTTGAAATATTATTTGCGGTTGTTTACATTAAAGTCTGAGCTCATTCTTAGAACACGAAGAGCTTTTATGTTTACAACAAAATATATTATTGGTAATATATTTTTTGGTATACGTTGCTGCCTGTTTTTTTCCGATCGTTATATCCTTCTATTTGTAAACATAAAAATCATTCAAAGTATGGAAATTTATTAAAAAAATTCTTCCACTAAGTATCATAACTTTACCAGACGGACGAAAAATTCACCCGATTCAAGTACTTTAAACCTAATACTTTAGCATCGCGGTCATGACAATCCTCAAGAATCTAGGTACAGCTGCTGCAACGTCTAACGTGCGCCTTCGTTCTTCGCCAGGTACATGAGCTGTGCGACAACTTCTGCCACCGCTACATCAGCTGCCTGAAGGGCAAGATGCCGATAGACCTGGTCATCGACGAGCGGGAATCAGCCCGTCCCCCTGACACCAACGGCGAGCCTCGCTCTGCCCCCGACAGCAGCCACGACGGCGCGTCCACCCCCGATGTCGTGAGTACCCCCTACACCAAGTCCCATCTGATTCAGAGGCGTGATCCCCAGCTTGCACCCAATTCTACCACGAGCTACCTCGTGCACCCCTGCTCTTAGTTTGGCCATTGCAAAAACGAAGTATAAAAAGGGGGTGCTCGCAAATAGTTGTTAAATTCCCGCCTCCCGAGTTTGTAATGTCGCGTGCTCGCGTACTGTGACTGTGCTGAGAACACAAGTTCTGTCCTTGAGGCCGCTAGGCCACGCCAGTCCCAGTACGTCAGCACGCCGCACCGCTTACCGCCCGCTCCCAGGCCCTCACGCTCTCCCGTGACGGTCCAGGAACTGGCGTTAGTTTAAGTTCCTTTAGAACAAATCTTCGTTTTTGCAATTGGCCAACCTCTTAACACTGTACGATCCAATTAAAGTTAAATAAAACAAAAAGAAAATAAGATAAAAATTTCAAAATTTATTTTTCATATCAACGTTACAGTGAAGGGGTGAAAAAGGGTGCGATCGACACATAATAATATACTATGATCTAAACGCCGATTTGTATATTTAAAAGATGGCGGATGAGTCCGCGACCACGTGGTACGTACGTATATGTACGTTTGTTTCTGTTTTAGAGTTACGCTGATTGGACGTGCGCGCCTATGTCCAAATTACTATTATTTTGCACTGGAATTTATGTATACGATTGAAAAACATACGTATAACGTTGATTGTAATATGTGTATACTAATAATACTTTTAAGTAAATAATACATTCACTATATGAGTTCGAGAGCCATGTTTGAAGGGCAGTCACGACAAATGCCATACAGATGTTAGCAGCGCATTCGGAGCTTAGATTTTAAACGTAATTAGATGTATTAAAAAACCTATTGGAAAACGAAGTATACGTAAAAATACAACTTTAACTTGCCTAAGTGAGATAATAAGGATTAATTAAGAATTTTAAATTATTATAATTGATTTAACGGTGGTAGTTGCTAGTGTGTTATTGTTTTTGGCTAGTAAATACAAAAATACGTAAATAGTTAATATTTTACGTTTACTATGGGATAGCACGATTAACTACAATTTAGTTAGTGAAAAAAAATGGTAAAAATATACGTACACAGTATACGCTAGGTTAAAGTTACATCCGTGTAAGTTGCTTCTGTAACATTCACGTATTAAACATGTGTTTAATCACGAGGTACAGAGAAATACGAGCAATTAACATAATCGGATAATATATGTATGTGCGTTTATGAATATAGAACTAGATGCTTATACAGAATAAATTAAAATTAATCGTGGCGTTTATTGTTTTGCTGATATTACAAAATAAAAGTTAAATGTGTACAATTTTCCCCATTCTCCTCTCGATTTTAATATTAAAATTAAAAAGTAATAATTAAGTTTCGCTGTATTTTTATACAACGCGTGAGATGTTCGGCGTTTCTTAACTTAAGACTTTTGTAACTTTTATCATTTGGGTAACTTTGACGAAAATTGTAAAGTCATACAATAAAATGTTATTTACATTTCTCTAAAGTGACTATCGCTGAGTTATTGAGTCAATTGATTGATTGATATAACAGCGAAATAAGTGACCATCTTAGAAAAACAATTATATTATAATTTTTGTGAAAGTAACCTGATGATGAAAGTTACCTAAGTCGAATGTAGTTGGGACATATTTTGGTTTTCCTCAGTTTCATGAGCATCTTGTCTGTTCAATTTGTTTAATATTTTAAGGGGTATTTTTTGGGCGTTGAGACTGAATTGTTTTGTTTGTGTTATATAATTATTATTTTCCACAATTGTTAACATTGGAAGCCATACTTAACTAATGTAAGAGCGCGGCTTCGTCCGCATGTTAACTTGGGGACGATTAATTCTATCTAAAACAATTATTAGTTATTTTTGTCTGTATATGAGTTCTTTTTAACATTAAATTTTTTCTGTAGTTGTTTGTCTAAGTTAGGTTTTTAGAATACGATGCGATAGATTTCCGATATTATGGAAAACTATATTTTTTCTCAAAAATCTAACTCGTAAATGTATTATAATGCTATTTGGTGTACGTCCATCTTGTATGTCAATGTGATTATAATTTTATAGTTTTATTTTCTGAACGGATTAAACAATAAAATGTTCTGTTTGAAATTATATGGCAGTTTGTTTTCAAAGTTACACGACGATGAAAGTCACCAACTCTGGCTATGATAGCCGATTAGTCTCATAATTTAAGAAGCAATCGTAGGTATTTTCTTACAAAAATATTCTAAAGTCACACACATTAATTTTGTTGTAGTTTATTTTGTTCATAACTTTTTACTCACATTCGTATTTACATTTTGGTATTCTTTTTACTAAAGTTGTTTAAAAAAAAAGACGGTTTTACTTCAACCGTTTATATTACTTCTTTGTAGTGCTTTTTCTTGTCTATGAATATTCATATAAACAAAATAAACCATGGCAAAATTCATAAACGATAGGCGATGATTAAAACTAAATAATAATAGGTACTTCAAGTTAACAGTATTTTGTTTTCAATCTATTAAAACAAACAATAAAACACAAAAATACATATACACATATGACACAACACAGTATACACATAAAGGCAGAAATACCTTCACAATGAGTAAAAGAGAAAATTGTATTAAAAGAAACCTCTTTTAATAATATTTCGCGCGCAATATCGCAGTTTTATCATGTGCTCGTACTTCTTTAAGCAGTTGGCTCCCCTGGCGCGCGGGAAAAGCCGGAAAATTGTTTCTTTACGACACCCGTTGCTCTAATCTTTCTATAGGGGAAAGTGCGCCGTTAAAATATACCAAACCATTGGCAATCTGATGTTTTTATTATATTTTTTTCTGTATTTTCTTGTCTGGCTTTGACGGCTGACAGACAGGGCGTAGGGTTCTGTTAATTGAGAGATAATTTGGTGATTTTTATTTGGAGGGAATTGTACTTTGATGTTGGTAGTATGATATGGGACGGTTTTAATGTTTTAAAATTGGAATTGTTTTGGATGGTATTTTACCTTCTGTATCAGTAGGAGAATTCCCAAAACTAGCACTGTATGATGTGCCTGGTAATGCAATAAGCTTAGCGTCACCATTTTATTACGTGAAAGCTAAAACAAAGATGGCATCAGGTGTGGTAGATTTCTGCTCACCCTTTTGGGATAAATAGACGAGCGTCTCGTGTGTCTGTATTTACAACATGCGATAGTACACCCGATTAGTTCATATTTCAGTACCTACTTATAAAAATCTAGACAATAACCTATTGTACCAGGAACTTTGTAGGATAAGTTTTACTATTAAAACACATAATTATATTTACTTCAGATATTACTGTTAATGTTCTAAATGATTACAAGAATGGCGCACTAATTAAAATAGTCATTTTGCTGCTGCGACAAGTAGCTATCGATGTGGGTTCGATCTCCCGTAGAGTACATCTTTCGCACTGGAAGGACCTCAACAAGAGACGGCTGTATCATCATCTTTGCTTAGAGATACGGGGCTTGTTCCTCCTTCGCGGCATTTAACACCTGGCAGTGTTCATTTAGAACAGTAACAGTCTATAGAAGGCGGAAACGACTTATTATAAGGATTCATCATGGATCTATCGCAACCATCACCATGCATCTATTGTTATATTTTCTTATAAAATCTCCAAATACAACCTCCGCTGAATAGCGTGTCTAAGGTTTTAGAATGAGTCAAGTTCGATATGTATTTTTACCAGAAAATGAAATGGAATCCATCTTGTTTCCACTTTATTGTTTAATTTTAATTACATATCGTGGATGAACTCACCAAGGCATGCTAAAATCATGTGGAAATAAATTAAATATTAAGATTATTAAGAAGGAAAGTAGAGACTGTAGACTAATATAAAGATACCGATACAGCCTCCACCGAATGTAAAGATTCATCACAATTACGTACATCAAAATTAGCCACATCTTGCATTCATAGCTGTTATCGAGTTATAACAATAATTCGCCATGGTACGATACACCATGAATTATTTATGGGACACAGTAGAAATAGAAATAGGGGAATGTAGGGGACAAAGGGATTTCGCGGGGACTATGGGGATATATTGGACGATTCGTCACGGAATGTTGGGAATGCTGGTACTGGGTTTGATATCCGGTACGAATTATTTAGACAACGTGTCAAAGATTTTGACAATTGTAAGGATTCGGTGGTCTTTTGGATAAGGCATTGGACTTTTGATCGCGAGGTTGTAGGTTTGTAGCCCACTTATTGCACTTTCGAAGTGAACTGACTACTTAACATAGGCATTTAGTTCAGTTGGAGGGCTTAGCAAAAATAGTAGGGATTGGTGAGTGACACAAGTACAAAAAATTTGGCTCAAATAATATTAATGAAGTTTTGTTTTTTAAATTATATTTAGGTAAATATAATTTAAATTTAATTTACATACATACAGATATTCACGGCTTTTTCTCGGAGAAATAAGCAGAGGCACTAATGAACGTACATAGACTCACAAGTTAGGCAGAAATGTCTTATAAGTCCTTATTAGATTTTATACTACTTTAAAATACAGCGCGCCGCTACTAAGAAATTTCTAATAGAAAATCCATTATTTCTTTGTCAGGCCTGTAATTCGAACCCAAGACTTCACAATCAGCTACAGAATTTCAAGGTAAAACATATGCATAACATAATAAGTAGTTGCTTGTTAAGCTGGAAATTTCCTAACAATAATTTAAAAGCTTCATGTCTAGTGACACGAAAGAAGGTAATTTACCCGGATATGTATCCACAATACTGAATAAACACCAATAAAGTAAAATATATATTAATAATTAATAGCAGCGCGTGTATTGTGATGCGCGTCGCGGCTGCGCGGGCGCATTCTCATTAGTCGAATCACTTTACAATGTTGTATGAAACATCGGGAGAACTTTGCATATTGAGTATTCCCGGATCTTAGATTTAGTAGAAATGCAAAATGTTTCTAATTCACACTTTAATAATAATGATATTTAAATGCAAAGGTAACACTGACGGAGTTTTCTTCGTTTGTTACGTGTTTATAGCTAAATCATAGAAGCGATTTTCCTGTTTAATGCAATATCTATACACCGAATTTGATGCTTGTTTGAATTCTAGAGGATAATATAATCGAATCAAGTAGCTAGGACTGATATAGTGAGATTTCTATACCTGAACGATAGCAAATGAGTGTACTGTGTTAATCCAGTACTTGGATAGTGACATGATTATATAAGATGGTTTATTTGGTCCAAGAAAATTAACACGAAATGATTCTTTAAGATTAGAACCGCCTTCTGCAAACTGTTTATGGGTGTTATTATGAAAAAATGTATAGTAGCAGGACAAAGTTTGGCAATTTTGACGTCAATAGACTAGCTCTTTAATAACTCTGGAGTTGAATATAGCTTAGCTAGCTAGATAAACGTGGGCGTAATAGACATGTCCAACCCTTCGGTGAATTAAGTCGGTGTTATGTATGGATAGGTTGATAAATATACCTACAATAATAGTGCCACTTTGTTTGGTTTTTCCATGAATCTTAAAGGATACAATATCTTTATAAAATCTAATGATGAAGATGTAAAATAGATATTTCATACATACCACTAAAGTGGTAAGCATGCAGCCTATCTGATGGTAAGCGGTTACTGTAAAACCAGAGGTATTACCCACGCATTGCATTCAAGGAGTCACTGCTGACTACGCAAAGGATAAAGACCACTGTACCCTCAGTTGACACTATAGCACCTCTTTGAGATTTGGAAGCTTTACAACGACAAGGTTAACTTGTGGTTTGTGTAGTGTAGAGGTACTCCTCATGCGAGTTGGTTGATACAAAGATTGCGTTGTACTTCGCCGTTCATAAAATAGATGTTGACTCATCAAGTTCCAATATCGTCACGCCACTAGCAGATCCTGGCACGAAAATGGGAATCAAAAATTACATTTAGGTAAACGAAACGGTCCAGCTGACGAGGCTAACCAATTAGCCGCCAAATGCATTTCTCAGCGAAACTAACCTATAACTTGGATTTTAAGACTTGGCTGTCAATTTTGGCGCCAAAACAGCAAAAAGACGCCGCCTGCCGGTCGTAAACCGTCGCTTTCAAATCTGGAGCGCGGTTTTATTGGCCGAAACCTGACCAATAGCGTCGCGCGAGCAAATTTTACTGCCCCCTATTGGCCGACTGGCGTTTTCTTATTTACGACTGTCCTAAGGATCGCTCGCAAAATTTCTATTAATAAATTAGTCGTAAAGTGTTTGAAATTTATTATCATTGCGCTTCAGCGTAATTATTTCCTTTATAAGAATAACATTATTCCTTGTGTGTGGAGGAAAAGAGGTCGTACGTTTATTTTTTTCGTGTCTGCAAAACTTTTGTTTGTTTGTCCGGGTTAAATTGAAATTGCGTTTGAGCTGATGGAATTTTCAACTTTACTGATCCCTGAGAAGTTAGGTATACAAAGAATTTTAAAATTAGTCTGAGAAACACAAATAATACTATTGCACAAACTGACCTTTAAGATGAGTAACACACACTCAATGAAGTATCTTATACAAAGGTCGCAACCAGATGTTTAATCTTAGGATTAACTGTGCTACTCATCACAAAGTTGGAGATTTTATGATTCTATTTTATCCTAGAAGACTGATTTTTCCTTTCGCTATAGTAATCCAATACATCTAAGAATCCTACAGTTACAGGCATTTGTCACGAATAGAGGATAAGATAAGTATTTAAAAGCCCGTTGAAAGCAAGTTGCATTCCATAACACCTCCTTTTCAATACATTTACGTAAATGCATTGATCAGTCAAAAAAGCTTGCAACGGCCTATAAAGCTTTATCTGAAATTGATTCTATCTATACCGATACTCTCAATAATATATGTATTATAATCTTAATGTAATCTGTCTAACTTAAACCAGTCTGTGTTTTACAATCAGTAATTTTTCCACCTCTATTTCTCCAAATTATTGTAATTGGAATATACAAGGAAGATCACTTTGGCGATATACCGCAATAATAAGATTTCACGCTGAGCTCGGATGGTGTGGACAGCAGGGTGCCAACGTCTTCATTTGTTGGTGAAAAATTGATTATAGACTATGCTAATGGAACTTTTGTCAAGTGGTTATTTAGATAGTGTTATTTAGTTTAGGATGAAGACATTTGAGTATAATGTTAAGATATTTTGCAGCTGTATCGATTTTGCAGCTGTATCGATTTTCCATATAGAACTAGTAGTTTTGAAAGTTGTTTCAATTAAGCTCAATGCTTCTGTAAGTTGGTAGTAATATTGTAAAGCTAAAATGCAAATACCTACTTTTTAATTAGCATTTCATAACTATTGACCAGTAACTGCATTTTTATGCTACTAGCTTTATATATTGCACTCTCTTCTGATTTCATTAGCTCGTCCATCTAAGTTAGTTACTTGACCTAATAGTTCACATCAGTAGTTGAAAGGATAGGTTTCAATTTCAGCTTACTGCCTTAACTATTATAACACATTTTATTATTATAATCCTACAAATATTAATAAAGAACATTTATTTTTAATGCAACCTTAGGCGAAATATGTACAATTACTTTAATTTTACACGTTTACTTGTCAGGTACCAATATTTTGATTTATAGGAAGGTATGCTATATTAACCATCATCCAGTGTCAGCGATAACCTTTATATTTTTAAATTTACTACGGTCATCATATGGTCATCAATCTACATATCTGAGATATTTACAAGTTTAAAGTCATTTTACATACATTACTTATGTATTTATTTCATACATATATTTTTTCATGCATAATATTAAAAACGACATTTTTACTCACATAAATTCCCCACACTTGCAGTTGCATCCAGTTCTTATCAATTCTTCCAAAAAGGTTGTATGATGTCACCTCACCCACGGGTTCTCTTTAGGTCGAAGGCTTTATAGCGTTTTTACAATACACATTATATTTTATCGCTTCCCGTAAGATATACTTGAAAAACAAAAAATGAATGGCCAGATGTTATGATATTTCGTACTTTATTTACATGGCGTAGGTTGCAACGAGGCGGTTACAGGATCGTTACGTTTTTGGTCGTGCGTATGGTATAATACAAAAGTCTAACTGTTAAAGATCGTTACTCAATGTAAAGACAATTTCAACAGAAATATTGATAAATGGACTAGCTAAACACACATTGTTCCTTTAGTCTAAGGGGTGTAAACACAAGCTAGTTTAGCCGTAGATTATGGCTTGAGACAAGCCTGAGAAGATTATACAAAAATAATTTTGATTGAAAAAGCGATCAAGGTTTCTGTAAAAATTCTTAGTAACACCACGGATTCCGATGCAGTACAAGTAGACGGCAATAGTATTAGAAATATTACGGCAGGTAAAATGTGGATGCCATTCATCTCGGTACATTCTTCGAAAAATCAAATCAATGAAAACGACTTTCCTCTTGGTTAAAATTTTATCTTTGTTTGTCTTAAAGCGTCAACAATTAAGACGCAGCAACTTCGTTAGTAAAGCCCGATGTGCTAGTTTGATATCTGCAGCCCTTCACCTTTAGAAAGAGAGGACAGTCTGTAGATTGTGTTGTTGCAGTGAGGCTAGACTTTAGTTTAAAGACAGTCATTGTGCCAGTTTGGATCTCAGAATGGAAAGGTGGTTTATACATGGTAAAGGCTTATTGTGTTCTTTAATACCCATAGCTTTACTGTTTATAAAGATCGTTGTGACAAATATCTAAATATAATATTTTAATATAAATATCTTCTTTGGATTAATTTGCTATTTACGTGACAAGCCTTCAGAGCCATTCTTGTTCGAATTATTCTATTCACGCTCAATTACTTGCTTAATTGCCCACAGATTTCAAGTTCTATATAACATTTCCACTTGCAACCGCAATCAATAACTAAACACAACACCGGAAATTGTACCTAAATATTCCGTTCAACACAAAAACGCCCCACCCAGAATCGAAGCTTGTCCATCGCGGCGTGACAACGTGGGGTAAGCAGGCACCCCGTAGAGCTATTTGTTGGGCAACCGCTTAGATTTCCGCCCCCACCCTTACCTTAGGGGACGTGATAGATTTCTAAGAATGGGAAAGACAGGACATACATGTATAAGAAAATAAACGTCTTGAAAACGTTTTATTGAAATCAAAACAACTTGTTGTAGTAAACATTGTAAAAAACAAAACCAATATTAGCATTTTTGTACGTGACCAAAATTTGTATGATTCTAAAACGAAACAACAGACACAAATAATAACTCTTTGTGTCTGTTGTTTCAATGTTTATAAAGTCACCGATGGTAGTATAGAAGTCATAAAAAATTTAAGAGGCATCTTTTATACCTAAAAGTAAAAGAAAAAATATGCCAATATAATTGTTATCTTAAGTATGCTATCAATTTATTCAAATATCAAAGGAAACAAAAAAAATGTTGTTTGTTTATGAGGTTGCCGTGCAAAATACTATTAATTATGAAGTAATATTTTATACAGATGATAATTGCCAATATAATTAAACAAATTTCAAATTGGCTTCGTAGATTGCCCAGATGTTAAGATTGAATACAGTTTTAATACAGACAAACGGATTGGCAATCAAATAGGTGTAAATATCAATTACGCATCGTGAGAACAAAACTATCGCCAAAACCACCAAACTTATTATCTTTGATGAACTTTTTTATAAAAAATATTATTTATAACTTTATAAATTAATATCAATATGACACAGCTACGTGTTATTAATTGACTCTCTAAGTGTGTGAGAACTACGCCATTGCAGGAATGTAGAAATCAATTTTATATCGGACTCTATTATAGTACCGTTGCTTGCCTTCATTCTCATAGAAATAAATGTATACAAATCAATACATCTCCGTCTGGTTGTCTGTTACATACTACTAATCTTGGAGAGCTTGATTTCCAAAAAATAATATAATGATCATCGTCTGAAAATTTGCATAGGTCAACAGAGGTTAAATCAAAGTAAGAATATGGCGATAGCGAATCTCTAGATTGTCACTATAATCTTAATGAGGTCACGGTGTCAACAGTAAAGGTATTTATTTTAGAATATTCAAATACTGTGCATAAATATAATGATAAAATGGTATCTGTATACTAGATCATTGTTAGTAAAAGGTTTTAATATTGTGCCTGTATTTGACGAGTGATAAGAACAAATGAGATAAGAACGAAGGATGAAGGATGAAGGAACGATGGAGAAGGAAGCAGAAAATATCAAAGTAGTGCTAGAGAAACAGGAGTGTATATCAAGAATGAAAACAGAATAGTTTCATCAGAAAGTGGAATCATCCTGAGAGAATCCGCGTACATTCGCTAGTATGTAACAAAAAAGCCCCAGAGCCATAAAAGCCGACACAGTAACACCAGAAGTGGAAATAGCATTCGTGTAATCAAAAATTTCGAAATTTAAAAGTTCAATTATAGAACGCCGATCGGCTTCCGAACACATCCGAGCACATTTCCTAATTAGCGATTGGACACGCGCTCGGCGGCCACTCTTCGGGCCCGTTCGGCATCGAATCGGGCAATTTGAATTTGGAACGGTTGCATACAATGTGATATAGGAAAAAAAAACTGTTATAAACGTGGACAACTGGATTAGTTTTCATTAAAAATATATCGTTAAGCTTAATTGTGAACGATCGAGGTGTGATTAAATACCGGCCGGATTAGGCAGAAGAGCGATTACGAATTAATTTGAATCCCTTTATAGTTCAAAGCACCTAAGGCCGTATGATGTGATTGTCTCTTGCAATCAACATTCAAATTAACAACTCGTTTCTAAGTTTGGATGTCGATAAGAGGCCACAATTAATTACATATTGATGATACTGAAAGCAAGAAGGCGATAGGAAGAGATATGCCTAACAATAAGTACTAGACTTATGCAGTTCAATGAAGTAAACTTGCCATTTTGACTTCACCGTAGAACCACTCTGAAACCTTACAATCTCCGCTGATCACTATCCAGATATAATTAAGCATTATGATATTCATGAATGTCTTTATTTTGAAACTTCTGTAGTGGATGGGATCAAAACGTTGTCGATGCACCTAACAAAACTATCTAAGAAAACATAAAGACGTCTATATGATTTCTCTATTTATGTATTAAACTATATGAAAACAACATAGTCTTACAAATCCTATTATGTCATAATCAAAGTACAAGTCAAACCACCTGCACTATCATATCCTTCTACAATCTTAACCTAACGCCTATGAAAGCAACAAAAAGGTATCATTACAAGTCTCTATCAATGATAATGAGCAAAAAAAAACAATGTCAATCAAGATGTCGTCCAGAAAGGAATTCTAAATCAAACGCTGTTCTGCACTTAAATGGTCACAACACTAAATAAAGTGATGTCGTCATATCAATTAAAATAATTATACCCCTTAATAAGTGTCAATTCTTAACGAATGCGCGTACGTACGATTTTTATTCACACGTTTCTTAGTGCGGTATTGAATTTATTCAAACCCCATTTTAAAATCTACCTTATATCTGTCCACACAAAGTATAATATTGAACAGAACTTTAAAATTTTACGACTATTTTTATTGACGGTTAGTCTCGACACTCATATGTAGCGATTTCAAATGAAGAACATCACACAACTGGGTGGTGTCAATCAAAATTGAACCCTACAATGTAATCTGTTAAGTCTTATTCATTTTTATGTTGCCATCACGTTCGGATACACACAGGCAGTTAATACGAAGCAAGTCGAAGATGAACGAAGTGGAAGCCATCAAATTTTAATTGTCCGTTAAAATAATAATCAATGAGGCGACTACCGCTACGGCTTCGCAAATAGAACTAATAACGCGATCGTTTCCGATTTTGAATTTCTAGGGTGTACTCCATTGCTACTTTGTAGTAGAAATTTTACGATATTTCTTAGAAAACAAGAGATAGGTAAGATTTCAATCGATAGCCATCCAGATATCCTGCAGCATTATGTAAACGAAGCTCTATTACCTTTTGCGGGAGGTAATGCTACGAACACTATTGGTAAACAACTTTACGCACACAAACAAAGACTAGTATTGCTACAGAATTAAACACCAACATGTAAAAAGAACATTTAGAAACAAATATGGTTATAATATTGTCTCAGAAAGGAAATACTTGACATACCATCCTGCTAAATTAAACTGAGTCTCCAGTTCTAAGCCAGGTAATACTTATCCATAGTCTTAAAATTCTTGAGATTGTCGATAAATCAAACGATTGTGACTTGTAGGATTGAGGAAACTGACAAACAAAGAGACATATTAATCTCCTGATAGTTGTTGATAATATTATAGAAATATAATATTACTAATATAGAGATAAAAATCACCAGTAAGAAATCATTAGTCCGGATTCTTCGGATAATAAAATGTTTATAAGCAAATCTAGTAAAATTAGTAATCAAAACTCAAAATAGAATGGATGACTCTCTCCACCCAAAATGTTACATTTATACGTATATGTGATATAAATTTTAAATATAACATGTCGTAATGTCATAATCGAAAGTAATACCACTTAATAACCTTACGTGAGTACTTCAATCCATTTCTTTCGTCCAACTCCATGCGATCCAGTTCTAATTGAGAATTGTTCGTAGCAGTAATAACATTTTATGATTGATGTGTGTAGCTGCGGCATTGGTAGCATTAAGCCGCGAAAACGACGGCATAACGTGTGTTTTCGGCTTTTTAATTGCACTTAAAATACTATTGATGAGTAATTAACTCCTCATAAACTTCAAATTACGGGTTTATCAAAAGCATTTTGTTTTATAGCAGTTTAAATCGCGGTATTTGGTGTAAAATATGTTGTAGAGTTAAACTCAAATACCTTGGCACTTGATGATACGCCAATTGCATGTGAATTACTTTAAACGACATGCATTTTTGGCAGAATCCGGTAAACACCTCAGTTTAAATCAGAAAATCTTTTTCTGGCACCAGAAGAGGTCGTTAACGCACTGCTAGAATATCTTAAATCAAAATTATACTTTCGTTCTGAAACTAGTTTTAGTGATTGATATCAGAACTCATCTGAGAAACAACTAATAAATAAAAATATAAAGCTGTTTTTCTATACTTCGAAAAGACAGATCTTTTTAAGATTTATTTTGTTCTAACTCGAAAACCAAACATTTAATGAAAGATTTTTCGCAATATAATTACATTTTACGTTTATACACGTCACAGACGTGACTGGACGTCATCTACCGTATTTTTTACGTTTCTCTTGACGCAGTACATGTAGCGTTTTGTAGCCAGAGTTCTGTTTATTTCAGTTTCGTTATAAGCTGCCAGTTTCGTCTCAGGAATGTCCCCGCACGTGCCCGTGCTATGATAATAATAAAATGTTGGCGCATTATTTATTTATAGGACGTCTCGCGGCTGTCGCTCGTCCGTCTGTCTTGCTGTACGTTCTGTTATTATATATAAAGTGTTGGCTCACAAAACAGAGGCAAGTCTCTTTGTCTGTGATGCGGAGATTTTATTAAGTACTTGTTTGTGTGAATCATTTAAATGCTGATTCAGATTTTTTTTATCAACTACGTTGTGGTTTAGATTTGGAATCTCAGCGTCGGAGCTGAGGGCATCTTCCCGATTATTAAATGACGTCACGCTAGTAATTACCCACACACGCCACTCGAGATTGTTAAAACCACACAAATCTCTCGTTGCATACTGCTCTGTACCATAATATCATACCGGTATTGTTTTGCTCGACGGAGATGGTCGCTATTTGCGGACGTCTTCTCTCTCCCCGCGTACTTCAGGCCTCCCCTCTCGTCTCTGCTCCCTTGCCCCGCAGCCGTCGGTCCCGCTCCCCCCTCGCTACGGTACCGTCTGAACATGAGCTATATTTTATCCCCGGCTTGGGCCGCAACGTAAACTGTCAGAATCATTCCGATGAATCTGTAGGACGTTCAACTTTTAGTTTTGAAATTTTAAGAGGTTAAAATCGTCTGGATGGATGGTTTGTTTTCTTTGTTTTTGGAAATGTTTTGATTTTAAGTGCATGCACACTTATAGACTAGAAACGATGAGTAGGATATAAAGATTAACCATAATAGAAAGTATATTGCAATGTCTATTTGTCTTTAGAATTCTTTATATAGCGATGATAAGTAAAAATGTCCATCTACATATTTTGGCAAGAGTTATACACTTACATAATGCAATCAAGAATTTGTTATGCAGACTCACAGAAGTATCTGGCTAGTAATGTTACCGCATACCTAGCCGACTGTGTTTACTTTTGTCGTTCTAGTTGTAGCAAATTTATCATAACCCGTCTCTAACCTTTTGCCAAATTTTAAGTGCATATGATCGTTGATAGTCTAAAAGGTGTCTATTAAAATCATTTTCATAGTCTTTTTTATTGAGTCGCCAACCGGCCATTAATACATTACGACAAACGAGCTGTAACCTTACATTAAATTTAAATACAATAGAAGAAACAATAAGTTAATTTAATCAAACAAATGATCTAGAAGACACGAGGGAATGTGCCGTGAAAATGTCATTAACCATACTAATAATTAGATATAAATCATCAGAATCAGTGCGACGATGCATTGATAAAACGCCTGTATATATCTCAAACGTGGTTGAAATATGGCCGCCACGTCGCGCCCGACAGCCACTTGGCTCGTTCGGAAACTCGTGGTAATACGCACATGATTGATTTTCAAAATTGCTGCTGAGGGATCATTCTATCCTTATAACGCACCGAAAGTAAATGACCATTTTTATTTTCGTAAAACAAAATGCTTTTACAAATCTCATTTTTGCAATAAGAACGTTCACCGTTCCAAATTTAAATCATGTCCGTTAAATAAGGTACGTTGAGGATTTCATTAGCGCGTTTCAGATTCTTTATTTCGCCTCGTTATCTAAGTATGAAGTGTCTTGTTAAAGTCATAAGTGACGTCCGTTGTACAAACACTATAAATTATTACTCAAATCACATCTGATGCGCATTTCCCTGTCGCCCACAAAAAGCTCATGTATCTCTCTCGATCTTCACGGAACGACAAATGTGTAACAAATAAATTATGAAATCAACGGCCCCGGTTTTTATACCTCATGTGTTATGATGTATCCCTTTCGCGCTTGTTGAATTGACGTATGTTTTGTCCCACTCGCTTGCAGGTTGTCACCGCCCGTACCGCAGTATATCATCGACCGTCTTCTAATGATGACGTGTCTATTTATCTGTTGGGATTTAGAACATTTCACGCAAATTGCATTTTGAAGTATGACAGTTCAACGCACTTTTTATTGTTGTGTTTAATTATTAATTATCGTCAACAGTATATCACGAAGTGAGAAAATAACAAAATTAAAGCTTCATAACTCTTTTAAAATGTCGTCCGGCGTTGGTAACGGGCGATAAAAAGATGAAATATCAGTAAAGGAAGTAATATGTTTGGATTATTATAAAACTTATGTGTGGCTAATGCTATCAATCTGGGAGGTTACACAAGGAGCAGTATTTAAAGAATGCATGCTATATATTTGAGTGAAGATTTGAGCCGTCAACTTTAAATGAGACTGTTGCTAATTGAATATGATCGTGGTGGTCCCGACGAGATCTTTAAATATTGTTTCCTCTCTGTCAGACGGAAGAACTAAACAAGAGTAATGTTGACAACCATAAGTTATCTGTCCAAGAGTAAAACAACGGAGCTAATCACGGAAATGATTTATTTATAATACAAAGATATTAATAACAGAAGACGTTGTCAACACTGGAGCAACCTGTTCGCTGAACACCTGTTGGATTACGAGCTTTAGTTTTCAAGACATCGTCTTAATACAAAAATTTACTAACTGGTGCCAAAATTCCAAAAAAATAATTCCAAGAGTAGAATCTCCCAATTAATTAGCATCGCGGTTATAATTAGCGCTTGTGTGCGCAGGAGTTGGTAGGTGTAGCTTGACGGTTGACAGATGGGTACACGCCGTTGGCGAACACAGACGGGACTGAACACTTTGAACCGAGAATGTACGGGAAACTCGGCGCTAATTAGAACTGAAATTTATATTCGAGGATCTATCATGTGTTGCCAAATGGTGGCTTGTTAGGAAGACAGTTTTTTGGAAGAAAGTAACTGATCTTGATGATGATTAAAAATAATAGTATCAGCATTAGGCTTTAATGTGCCTTTATTTGTGTTTATTACAATGAAAATAAATTTGAGGGTATTCGATATATTTTATCGTAGTATTATGTATCAATTGAAGCTTTTTAATAACACTTAATTGAACACGACGTAATGACTCCTACTTTCATAACAGATATATCTCTAGAACAGATAAACACGTTGTAAAAAACAGTATATTTTCCTACAGAAAACTTATCTTTAACAAACCAGTATCCATCAAACGTAACAGTATTGTCCGAGCCATTACCGAAGCGCCGTTAAACATATATTTTGCATACATTTCGTTCATTTATCAGCTCTCGACGGATGGCCAAGATGAAGCTATAAAAATAATGGTGATACGAATTCTCGCCAAACATATAAAAAAGTCAACAATTAACCGACACATGTGAGTGCAATAAAATGTGATCTCCTTTTGAAAAACTATTAAAAACGAAGATTCACTTCACGATGCGATATAGCGATATCGTTATCGGCAAGCTTACAGCTGCTGTCATAACAATCATGGTTTAGGTGATTTATGTCTTATTTTAAGAGCAGCAGAGTCCTATTTATACCTCTTGTATTTCATTGGCAGCAAATAGTAAGTTTGTATCTTAATTATATGCTAGTCTCGTCCACGAAGCTGCGATTTAAACCTGTTTAGTGTCCATTGTTTGTCTGCATGTCCCCAAATAAGTCTGTAACACGATTAGTGAGAATCTTCGAACCGACTTTTTCTATGAGTGTAATTATGTTTTTGCAATACATGTAGAAGGCGGGGTCTATTTTTTATGTATATTATTTGCTTTGTATACGTCTTATAATTTATGTACATATAAATAATTATCGATTAACTTGTTGATAAAAAATTGTTTTGAATGAATGTTCAATTTTAATGTTAAGTTAAAATTTTAATTAAGCTACTTTAAGCAGACATCTAAAAGCAATTATAAGAGAGATAAAAGATACGATGCTAATTATACCAAAAAAAAGGCATTCCATTCACTCTATCGTGGGCAGTCATGCAGATATGCAAGAAAACTAACAGTTTGACACTTTCATTAGTCAAATATTCAAGAAACGACATGAGAATCGAAGCAGTGCGGTTCAAAGTAAAATTTATCCATTATGTATTTAGTATAAGGCGATGTGCGAGCACGCACCGCGAGTGGCTTAGGGTTGACAAGCTATCCATAATATGCCAAGAAAAGAAAGTTATATATGATTTTAGAATAAAAAGAAAGTAATTAGGAAAGTGCCAACTTCCAACTCTTATAAAACACAGTGATTACATAGTAAAAATTCATAAGTAAATTAATAATCAATGACACGATTTTGTGCATTTCAAAATTTTTGTTAACTTTTTCTAGCCATCGATCTTGACAACAATATCCGCAAAATCTAGACCAATCCAGTCTTGCCAGCCCTGGCCATGGCATGCTGCGCACGATTCGATCGAAATCTCGCGCGGCACAGACGCGGCGCGCATGCGCAAAGTATCTGCTTAACTAACCTGCACGTGGTACATAAACTTAATCCGTACGGAACTGCCCGGACCCGTGTGAATTTTTAGGGTACAAGCTTGGAAAATTTGCGAGACAGGGTTATCAGCAAAAATAAATTTAGTTTAAATAAATGTTTTATTTCAAAAGTAAGTCTTTTAGTATAGTCTTTAAGTATAATTCTATTCATTTTGCTCAATAATCTTGAATGAAGATTAATTATTAACATCGATACTAGTATAAGAAAATATGGCAAATATCACGATTATATAGATAGAATTCAAAGCTTTTTAATGACAACGGAATGTGACAACATATTATTATATAATAATATTGCTGGTTGTATACATAAAATATATTATAATTATAAAAGTAAAACCTGATAATCTACTTAATGTGAAATAGTTTCAAGTCTCACTCTTGTCGGTATTAAATTAAAGGTGATATATCTTACGTTATTATCTACGCCACAAAACAGTGATATGATCGCAGGTACATCAGTTTTATGACAAAGATTAGCATTTACTATGCTTATCTTGTGACCTGGCTCATTTTCTATGAGTTTGATAACAACAGTAGCTTCAAACGCTTCTGTTTGATGTTTAAAATCTTCTTAATTTGGCGGAATATAATTTTTTATCCTAACTAATATTATAAATGCGAATGTGAGTTCGTTTGTTACGCTTTCACGTCTTAACTACTCGGCCGATCATCATGAAATTTCGCATATACGTTTTCAAGAACAGAAAAGGACATAGGGTACCTTACATCCAGAAAAAGTACTGTTGCTTCTATTCTGTATAACCTAACCTTACCTACATTTACGCGAGCGAAGAATACCTTTCACCCTTAGCTTTTTAGGAGTGTTTGTATATTTGTTCTTAGTCATTAAGTATACAAATAATTAATAAATGTATTGGTCAGTTCTATCACTAGCTAACCGCAGGTTAAGCTGTTGCATGACGTCAAAACACAATACCCATAATCCACTTCAAAATCTCAAGTAGCAAGACCACCGGAGCTCGTCACGCCTACCCAATCACAACCCGAGTGATTCGATGGATGATGATATCTGTGCGCGTGATCATTTTCTTAATATACCCACTGGCAGATGGAATGTGATAACTCCATGCCAATATAAATATATTCAGCTATTGACAGCGACAAGATAGCTTTATAGTTACATGACGACTTTCAGCTGTTGAATGCTAACTTTTAGTAAAATATTCTTGATTTTTAAGTGGCATACACAAGGCTTACTGCCAATGTTGGACCGATCACCGGTCAATAAATTCGTTTGGAGGTCGTAGAACCGATTAATTCATCCGTATTAGAATACTGAAAAGGCAACCTTTGCAATATTATAACAGCCCTTTCCTAAGCTCATAACCAAGGAGAATAATATCGAATGGAGCCAATAACGTTAGCCATTATCTACGCAACGTTACCTCGAGTTTTAAGGCGCCAAGCCCCGAGCGCGTAATTCAAAATGCAAATATTGTGCACTTATAATGTATTTTGTATTCAAGAGGCAACGATGCAGCAGGCCGGCCACGTCTCTCGCCAGTTTACTGGAGAATCATGTAAAAATCGGCCATTTTTATTCTGTTCGCGCGCACCTGATTGGCGGTTCCCATGAGGTTAATTTTCGCGGATTTCTTAAAAAGCGATATTTGTCTATGGCCGTACGATATGTGTGGTGTGATGAGAATATCAGCCTAATCGATTGCGTTCAATATTTAAGCCGTATAAATAGTTTTGATGTAAATTGGTCAAAGTCTAGAGCTTATGTTGTGCTTACCATTCTGTTTTCGTTCTTAAGCAGACTGAATCTTAAACATACTACTGGCATTTATTTACATAAGGTAGGCCAACTAAAGCGTAGATATCACTATTCTATCTCCTAGCAACTAGTAAACCTAAAGAGAATCCAAAATTGTAACTAAAATCAGCTACCACGTGACGATTTACTCATCTATTTTTCTCCAAACGATAATTGAACAGGCCAACGATGCGCGAAACCAAACATCTTTGCCTAAAAAAAGTAAACTACCTCGTTAGCGGCTTATACGTCATTTGACTACAGTGTGTTTACCAGACAGTGGCTCCGTGCTTCTATAAAAAGGTGCTTTGCTCTCCTCCCGCTACCCTTCCTCCGGTTGGTCGTCTAATTTTAACCGGGAGACGAACCTACACACGTGTGCATACTTAGCTCTCGGTAACTTGAATAAAGTTTCCTTTAAGAGTTTCTTTTTTGGTTATTTCAGTTTACGAGATAGTTTTGAAGATACTAATTGGAGTTTTAATTAATACAGATGGTAGATGTTATTTGATCAAATAGAACTGAGAGCTTTTAACATAGATACGAAGAAAAATGGTATACCGGAATTTATTTGAAACCACACTTCTACAGTTCATGATAATAATGTAATAACTTTAAACCTTTGACAGCAACGACAACAAACGCTAACAAATGGTCAAAAATTTAACTTCTAGCAGGAATGTTATAATTTTATAACAGACATTGCATATCAGTCTCCAAAATATAGAACTTTGATCGATTAATGTAAACGAATGCCACCAGACCACCAAAACACCAAAGTGCCGTTATCCAAAAGATAAAATTTCACCAAAAAAGGTGAATCGATAAAAACAATCGATGAATTCATTCGGACACCGAATCGAAGGTCAGCAAAGATATAAAATTAAAAAGTATAAGCGTCCAGAGCGAGTTTATTAAATTTCAAATATTTACCGGTTGATATTACAATTTTAAATTTTCGTTTTGCGATGACATAGTTGTTTCGGGTCATCTTTGAGAGTCAATTAAGGGTCAGCTTACAGGTGACGGGATAGCAACCAGAATTAATGTTAATCGATTTCTTTGAGTTTTACTCACGATTACTCCAAGTCTGCCTTCTCTCCTTGCTTATTCTAATATATTCACAGATTCATGTATGACTGCTATACTGTAGATTTTGAATTTCAGAGTAGTTCAGTAGCATTTAAAATGTTGAAAGGGTATATATCTGCTATATGTATCCTCGTGATCCACGACAAGTTAATCTCGCGATTTCACTCTTACAAACTTATTGAAATCGTAAGGTAATATGAACTCAAGCGTCGATGAATAGAAGCGCCGGTAAAATTCAAAAATGGCGGTAACATATTTATTTGTTTGGATCTTAAGAACATATCCATCGCTATTTTATTGTTAGTAATAGTTCTGTATCCATGGCAGTCAGTGTCATGTAAGAAATATATTTTATTATTTTAATCTGGCAATGAAACCTAGGCAGCTGCTTCATCTCCACTGTACTTAAAAAGATACGGTTGAATTAGTTTTATAGTATCTGTAGCAACAGATTGGCAAAGTCCCTACGTACATCATCTGTTACCTTGTCTCATTCATCATTTGTGTGGAGTAATTACAATCATTCTTACCTATATATTTATTTAAAACAATATATATGATCGTGTCTTATTAAAATATGGGTATTTACAATCCTATTATTTCTAAACGGTTCATACTATGTATATAGGTACAGGGTGTCCCAGAATATGTGAATCAAATTGTAACGGGAGATTCCTTAGGTAAGGACCTTTCAAATGTGCTAAATAAAAAACAAAACGTTACAATTTGATTCACATATTCTGGGACACCTGTATAATTTCATCTTTAGCACGTTAAGGATATTGTATGCAATGTATTGTAATAATCAACCCTTTTTCGTCATCTATTGCAGTTCTATATACTTATTTGAAGTGCAGTTGTTGTTGTTGCAGTTCCATGTACTTTCGAAATTTATTGCCTCTTTTTATAACATGACAAAAATCTAGAAACATTAATAACTTCTGTTTGTTGTAGCATATCTTAGGAAATGCTCTAAGCTAGCAGTAGACTGCCGAAAGCTTAAATTCAGTCTTGTCTCTGTTTCAATTTGTTTTATAATTCTATCTGTTTTAAAGATCAAAATATTATCACTAGAACTTTATTCTCTATATATTTCTTGAATCTGTTTCTCTTCAAGAATTGAATTAAATTGTATTATTGTTCCTTAATATATGTCTATCATCGACTGTACCGGACCTGTGCTACCACTTTTGTTTTCAGGTTGACGCAACGTTCAGTTACTTTCTATTCCAATATAACTGCGACTCAGCACGAATTTATATTATAATTGTTCCAATGATGGCCCAAGGAACGGTTTACCTGGGTGACATTATTACAGTACTTAGTGAGAACACTGCGATGGCTTTGGAAAGCGGTTTTATCTTGCGTATTTGTATTAAACGATATTAATAAGTCACTGATAGGTTATAGCAGGGATGGTACAGTGGTTTAGGTAGTCATTTCATCTTTATTAAAACACGCTATGTCTACGCATGTCTCGTCTATAAATATGCGATCCATCTATAGATTTCCCAAGACTCCCAAGGCTTATTCACTCTGTGTTAGTAAACATGAAGTAAATAAGCCCAGTAAAAGTGATTCCTTGCTCTTAAAAAGAATTAGATATACTAAAATTTCTAATATAATTTAATTTAATTCCTCATTCTCAATTCGTTACTGTGATTTGATTCAGTTAATCGAATGATTAACTGAATCAAATCAATACTCATCCACATATTATTTTTAAACTCTTATCTCAGAATACACTTAAATATCATCTTGAAATCTCCAACTTTTATAATTTCAATTACTTTTATTCCTAATGGATTTCGACTCACGCAACGAAAACAATCTTTGGAGCCATCTCGAGACAAAATTGTGTTGCATTCTCGCAGTCAAAACATTCAATATCAAACTATAATTTCACACAAAAGTAAAACTTAAAATAAACAGCAAAAGGTTTAATTTGAAATGCTTATCTTAGTTTATTAAGTCATTTCGTAATATAGAAAGAGAAGCATCTGTATAAAGATAAAAGATTTTCAAAATACGACGAGTGAAATTCGAATGCTTGATAGTTTTTGCCGCTCGCCGAATAATATCGCGCTTTTAATTATTTCGGGTGCTAATTAGTCTGTAGGATACCGCGGTAGGATGGGAAAACCGTTCACGATATTTTTAAATAGAAATATATAATAATAATAATAAGTTTATTACTCCATAAGAATAACACTGTTATACATAGATATCGATGAGATGACGACAATGTGATTAAAGTAAGGTCCAGTGTATCTTTCTTCATAATATTCTAAAAGGAGTTCTCTGCAATAGACTTGCGTTTACCTTTTTGAGGATATACAGGTGTTATATACAGGAGAATGTGTATAAATAGGACTGTTGTCATAAACTTGAAGTAATAAGATAACCGAACGCATAAACATTAATTAAATGTTATATCGCTTTACATTTAACTTTTACGAAATATGTAGATAATATAATAATTGCTTAGCTATGATACTTTTACTTCTTTCAATCTGATCACATGAATGTTCATGCGATCAGAGTGAAAGAAGTAAAGTATTCTACACCTTTAAATTCATGTGAATTTAAAGGTGTTGAATAATAAGAATAATATCTCCGTAAGACCGAATTAAAAGATAAGTGCATTTTCTAGTAAGCGTTTAGTCTAGTTCATATTAAACAATTACTAGAAAATTGTACGTACTATGAACGTATACGGAACCTAAAATTACCGTAACACAATCCGCTTGGCTATTATTTTTTAACATTGTAACGTCAACATCGAGTTAGGTGACATTTTATGGCGTGTTCGGACCATTAAATGAATGTAAAAAGTCCATTTTTAACATTTAGACGACGCCTTAGCATTCCTTAGTTATAGATGTCTGGGTGAATTAAATAATTGTAGCTTCTTGAAACTTTTTAGTAAACATTTTATTGCTTTAAGTAATTTTGGTTGTATACAATGTTGGATGGTAACGCCATACAACATGTCTCACGTTTGTAATCCTTAAAGAGTTACACAGGTCTACCACACTATTTATTAATCACGTCGTCAGCTATATTTAGTGGGGGAGTAAGCCTATTATCGTCCATCAGGCCAGACTCTATATTGTTATTGAGAATCGCTTGACAATATTACTTAGCTTGACCTACGAATTGCAGCTGGTACCAAATCGATGACAGTTGAGCAATTGTTCGCACTTATGATTCAATGCCAATGAAATTTAATTTTCAATACCATAAATCTACGATATAACATTGTCCGTCTCTTTATTGGAACATTTCTCGAAAACAACTGTACGAATTGTTCTGCCATTATTAATTTATTTTCACTTATTGTACTAAATTATAAAACGTAAATTATGAGCGAAGTCTGGCACAAGAGTTAGTATAAAAACAACAAAGTTTCGTATCAAAATTGATAACATTTTATTAAGAGTACCTACCAGGCACGGAGCGACCGAGGAGGTTTAATGAACAGATCGGTTACGGAGTCGAGTTACACTCGTTAGCGGGTGACGTTAGCTCCTGCCCGGTTATTGTCTCCTGGTACTTCTCGAGACTGATGTTTTGTTTTAGTTGGTTATTGTAACCTGAATTTGGTGGTATTTAGTTGCCTGCCTGTTGCGATACTCGAGATCATAATCAACAAGTTTTGAAGATGCTGTTTATTATAACAGCTCAAATGTTCAGAATGTAATACTTTAACAAAATTAAGTCACATGTGGGAGAACCAACAAACAGATATTGATAGGACGAGACACTCTAAACAAAAACAAACAACACCCCTCACTCTAAACAGTCCCCTGTCTGAAGCGATGACTGAATAGACTCCGCTCCTGACGCGGTGTTGACGAACCGTCAATTTGTCAGCCCACCAACATCCAGTCAGTCGACGAGCTCTCCCAACCACCCGAAGAATGGGCACCGATGACGGCGAACGAGATATATTAGAGCCCCGACGTCCGACGATTAGGCCCCATGCCAACCCGAACACGCCCGATGATTCACGAACGGGTTGAACGAACGCACCCGAACGCGATTGTGTCAATTGTTTTTCTTAAACGGACGAACATTAATTTGAACATGCGGGTTTGAATTTCGAATGTCGCACATTCTATTTAACGGTAACTGTTTTGGTGATAGTCGATTGTGCTGCTATAGATTAGTACATCGTCTAAGTGGGACAATTTGATTAATTGGGTTTAAACCAGTAACTAGTTGGCAGCGATCTTTCGCGATATTATCCACGGATAATGAACGTTGAAAGGTGATACCGCGATGTGATCTTGGTGATGACGTCTTGTATGGTCGTTGTCGGGTTTATTGCCATATACTTTTCTAAAAAAGTTAAATATATTCGTGCGAGCTCTTATTCTTGTAATTCACATGTAAACATAGGGTTTCGGAGAGATGCTACAATGTTTACCTTTTTGTAAAAAATATAATAGATAGGTACGTGAAGCTGAAAAGGATGCAAAGCCTACAAACCGTGTCTGAGATATTTTTATAAGTAATTCTTAATAAATAACAAGCCCGTAAGAACGCATCGTATCTAGAATTAGATGTAAATTGCGAAATATTGTATCTGGCAACATTCGGCCAGCGTTGACATCGGGTGTGTCAATTATTTGGCAGAGGCACCACGCATTCTGGGGCATGACGACCAAGACCACTCTTTTGTCACTAATATGACGAGCAAGGGAATCTTAGCCCTATCTCCATCTTCCTAGAATTGAATTTCTAATGAGAGAACAACCGACATGGTGTAGCAGTTAATACAATTAATGTTATCTTAAATTAATGGCGCGGTTGTAGTACTTTTGACATGAGGATTTGCTCATAACACTCTTTTAAATTGTCTATAGCTATCAACAAGCATTCATTAAAAAGCGTAGGCCGAGCACACAAAAAAATATATACAAGTCGATTGATCATTAACGTTCGGGAAAAATCGATACCTATTACGATTAAAATACAAAACGGACAACACTAATAATGAATTCGTATAACCATTTATCATAAGTACGTTAATGAGATCTGTGTTCGCGGATTGATCATTACAAGAGATTTTGATCCACGGTTGTGAGACAATGGCCGCTGGGCGTTCGCTTGATTTACGCGCCATCGTTACGAGCGTCGTAATGAGCTGCGCCCGCGCCGGTTAGCGTACATCTCTTCGATTATAAATAGTGATGCGCTGATACATATACGGATATAACTCGGATAGTATATATACCAGAATAGAGCTTATAACATTTTGAGTAAAATAAATACAGTTATTACTAATACAACAAAATTGTGCACTAACTTATATACTATAAAAATTGGATATGTTATACGGTATACGCTAATATAATATAGATTGTAAATTGGTTGTAGGCTAATTAAGTTTGACAATGTACCGTGCTTTTATTTGTTTCTTAGATATTAAATTATTCATATTATTACATTTGGCGTTTATTTGATAGTTTATAAGTTCTTGCCTCTCTAATTACATTTTGTTTTAACATAAGATTATTCTACAATATATAAGAATTATTCTACAAGTTCACAACATCTTTAATTTTATGATTAACAGACAAATCAACGTTTACTTGATCTAAAACGGGATCGTGCTTTTCACAGTAACTTTGAATAATATCCGAATGTGGATATTATACGAAGTTGCATCACTATTTAACGCCGACGTTTAAATGAACAACACAAAAATTATTATTGACATAGAAGTATATCTTATGGACATTTTTATTTTTAGTTTTTATTTTAAGAAGTTAATATTTTGTTACAGGTAAGTTCGATTTTATGTTTAGTTGTAGCTGAACGCTGTTGGTAAGATCTGAATGAGGTATAGTATTTGCATGGTCAGAAAGAAGGCTTTAATATTTAACGTAAATGAAAGATAATGGATCTTTTAGTGTTAATTGTTTGAATGTTAGTGAAGTGCCCCGTGACACAGTAATTATGCCTAATGCTGGTGATGTCTTTCTGAGAATATACCTAAAGAAAGATAATAAAAAAAAGAACATAAAATAAAATTATTAGATATTAACTATGGTAAATTATCAATCTGGAATCAAAAACAAAAGTAATAAATTATGGTTATGTGAGTAGAGAGAACATAATTAAAATTCTGTCATTTTAAGTATAGATGGCTATATAACGATATAGTATAATGATGTAGGTACTTAAAATAAGTTTTTAAACTGCCTCGTTTGTCGACTGGTGTAGGTATTTACTCACTACTAATTAACTTTTGAGTTCTATTCTTCTGGTTAATCAAAATGGTGAAAATGTAGAAACAGCATAAAGTCCAACGGTATTAACGAATCATTTACTATTACGTTATAGTTAACGGTAAATTTAATATATTTTTGTCTAACCGTTATAAATATTAGTGCGTAATGTATTATGAATAAACTATATAATACAAACGTCTTAAAATAGAGAGCTTCTTTATATAGGACTGGCTGAGCCAATATGTAGAACTTAAAGAAATCGGAAAATTATTAGTTTTATCTCGACATTCTTTAACAAGCTGTAACTTTAACATATTTATTGCATCACCAATATATATAACGCCATAAAACATGGCACTAGCCTCAATAATTGACAGAAATAAAAAATAGATTACACGTATAACGCAAATCAAATTAAAGTCAGAAATAACAATAAATTGCTCACGGCAGATATAAAAACGGTTAGAGCCGTGTCAAAACAACGGCTTATTGTAAATTACGCAGATGTATACATCCTTGGATATAATATAACTAGCTGAATGAGGGCAGTTGACTTACTCAATATTGTCAAAACGAATTTCCTGTTTATAATTATGTTTCGTTAAAAATACAATCTTTGTTTATAACTTCTTATAAATTTACTACAACTATACAAATTCTTGCTAAATATATTGAAAATAAGAGCAACAGCGTTGCATCTTAAAGTTATGGGAACATTTTCATAATATAAATCAAGAAACGGGCGAAGTCACGGCATAACATAGCACTACACAAATGGAGTCCCACTGGGATCTATTCCTGGCCCCCTTCCTTGAATCTCAAAAATATTTTTTCCTCCGTCTAAGTGTCGTATTTATAGAAATAGAATGTTCGTAGTTTGATTTAGTTTTAACTTTAGTATAAATATGTTAGATTTTTAGTTTGAAACGCGGATGTTTAGTGGATTTGAATGATGCTACTAACAGATTACGCTAATACCAAATCTGTTTTTAACAGATATTTAGTCAGTGAACATGGATCGGTGTTAAAATCTTGTACAGATTTATGCGACAGTTAAGATTTTTTGGGATTAGAATTAGTCAGTGGAGGTATTTATACAAAATGTTTTGTCTATAGTCCCTAGAAGTGTTTTTTATTCCGTGTGATTGCGAAAGTTATAGAAAATTTATAATTCAAATTGATTTTATTATGTTGAGTTGGCTGTCAAAACTATTCATTATAAGTAATTTACGAATGTATTCAGTATAACAAATACATACATATTGCTATTTAAACCAATGTAAATATGTTTCACTGAAATACAATTAACAAATAAAGGACCAAAATGATTTCCCAATAACATTATTATAATTTTTCAATAACTGCAAATAAGGCTTTTCGATATAATGAATGAAATAACGTAATACACCATATAAAAGCTTTTAATTCAACACTAAAAATCATAAATAAGATTTACGGTTCTGCATCCATTCGCAATAAAAACAGTCCCATTACCACGGCGCATTATTATAACGAAAATTCATTAAGGTACCGACCATTAATTTCATTCCGCATCCGATGCAATGCCATTACTCTCATTCCTTACCAAAACAAACAAATCCTACAATTATTCTAACTCACCAATATCATCTTTGCTATCGATCTAATCTATTTTAACCTTTATTGCTTTAGAAACAAGGTTTTCGTCAGACGTATCTTCATTCCCATCGGCAAATTCCTCTAGTGTTATATCGGCAGCAGCATCTTAAACAATTTTTTTAAATATAGCTCTTATATCTCAACAAATAAGGTTCACGATACCTGTTTTGGGAGCTCGTAGAATTTGATCCCTAAGTTCTGTCCCGAAATTCTCAAGATATTGAAAGATTAGCAGTGGGTTGCGCTCTGGATGTCCCCATAAATAATACATCGGCTAGGGGATGCCGTGATGGATCGTGTCTGTCTATCCACTTTCTATTAGTCGGGAATTCTTAAAGGGTGGTAGGGTAGTTGTTATTATTAACGGCGACCAATGTTAGCTTAGCAAGTGATACGGCGCACTCATTAATTCGGCAGACGATTCCGGGGGGCATTACAGTTGTCATGTAAACAGATTTGCTATAAATCTTTTGAAACCTTTTGTTAGTCTACTATTGGGTATTTCTCCTCGCCAGAAGGGTTACGAAGTTACTCCTGTGTGTTTGTTTAATGATTTTTAGCGTTATTTATGATGTGAATGTTACCGGTTATTTCATGGGATATTTGCTGACATGTAGTTATTAGTACATGAACGTTTAAATAGGGATACAATAGCTATTCATATAGTAAAAGTGGAACATAATATCGCCCCTAGATCTACCTTCAGTGAGTCATTAACATGCGGTATCAGAATTTGTGATACATAATAAATCTCACTTTAGACGAAATACAGAAACTGGGTATCATAAAGCAGTTTCATGCAAAGAAGATTATAGATATAATCTCGGCGAGAGGTGATTTCAGGTAATGATAGCTCGTCATCATCAAAATTTTGACGCTTTCTATAACGGTGATACATTTGATGTAGTATTACTTAACCAAATGGCTCTATAGTTGTTAAAGATAAACTAACTATATAAAAGCCTGCTATATAATTTCTTCTTCTTTTCATATGAGTGGAACCTAGTGTAAAATTTTAATTCACCGTCAATCTCTGGACTTGTTTTACAGACCTGACTCTCAGTTAGACCATTTTGACGTCACTGAATGTCCATATATTTATAGGTTACTCCTCCAAGTATCCTGAAATATTTTTGTCAGTAAAATTTTATAACTCTTGTCAAGTTGCGGCAGTTGCTAAAATACTCGTACATATACCACTATGGTAACGAGAATGTAGAGCCTACTCTCATTATTAGATAATAATAAAGATACTATGACTAGTCCCCCAAACATTATTCGGTTTAAAGTAGTCAAATTTTTCACACGACACTTGAAATTAAATTAAATCAGTACAGTTGTAAATCAATTGGTATTCCAAATATTTGTCGAACGGCATAGTTAAGTCCCCGGTATCCCAGCGTAACATGGGAACCACTATCTAAGATAGCTTATCTGTCGATAATTCAGAATTTAGGTGACCGATAAGAACTTTTCGTAAGAAAAATATCCCTAAAGCAAAAAAAGGTAAATAAGTATAATATTTTAATTAATACTATCATGACAAGAACATATATGCACTTATATTAAGCTTATTGATTTTTCAAAATAATATTTTTCTAATTTTACTAATATAATAACAAATAGTCAAAAGTCCCTCACGGCAAGACGCCGTCCAATTGTAAACTTGTCCAAAAGTGACAAAACTCCAATCACCTGTTTATTTTGATGCGCATCATTTTATTATTCATTCGTTGTCCCTTCGATAAAACTTGTCGGTAAGTTATCGCTCGTATCGATATTTTGTCAATAAGTTTTATAAGACACGATTGCTCTTCAAATACGCGAAGGAACGTCGGAATTTTTATTTGATTATTACTTTTCGATGTGAAATTTGATGGCTTTCTATGTGATGTATTTCATAATTTCTTAACATACCTTAGAATATTCTAAATCAAAGATAAATATTAATGGCCTCATTAGTCTGAAAAAGTTTATTTAAATTATAGGTATATCACGTCTGTTTATCCTACATAGTAAGTCAATGTTTGTTTCTTTACCGAACACAGTTCTATACGCCGTGCTGCTGCTGAGGATTACCTGATACAAAAGCTTAATAATAACCGCATTCAACCCTTGGGAATCGAACGCCGGATCTCATGATTGTCATTTGCTCAGTTCTCTCACTTACGCGACTATTATGATAGACACCTAGTCAAAACTGTCTATATCTAAATTTAGATTATTGATCGCCTGATATGTTTTGGATAGTCGTCAATTGCGGTAGTCTCTAGATCATCTCAACGAGTAAAACATCACATTAATTATTTTCAGGAGCTACTAGGAATATAGTTTGTAAAACTTACTTAATGACTCAGATACCTACAATTATGGCTCCTTGAAGAACAGAGGTGCTCGACTCACCTTTTTATAATAAAGTGCATCATAGATTAATTTAATCGCTGATCACTTACCAATCACAATGGATGCAATTAAAAACGATAATTAATATTATCATCATAGAATCAAATTAGAGACTATTGACGGCAAACGGAAGCTAAGAAACCAACAAAGAAAATCGCTACAGATAATTCCATCACAGTCAAAGTAGAACTTGTGAATAATATTCAAAGTAACTTGCACATTTGCGAGACTGTCGCGCAAGTTAGTGGATGTCCCTCGGCGCCACCCGCGTCCCGCTTATCATAATGCATCGTGAGACATTTTCCGACTCCACTTACAAGATTCGTAGAATTTTGACAAGTTTGAGTGTGGTACAGCTGTTAAAAGATATTCAAATATCGAACATATGATGCACAAAATAGAAGATAGATATGATAGTTAAATAGTGAATTATCTTTGAATTAAAATTTAATTACATTTAACTAATAGTTAAAAGTAATGAAATTTTATAGTTAGTGGTTGCTTAAATGGTTACCGTCATAATATTATGTTGTGAGTTAAATTACACACAAAAGAAAAATATAGGTCTCGACTATCAATACAAATTACGCAATTTCGTGTCTGAGATTAATAAAATATTATTATTTATTCAATAGGTAGAACCTGTACTCTTAGAATATAGATCTGTTTAACAAATAATATTATACTGGTACTTAGCACAATTAGTAGAACCATATTATCACTTTACAAAAGTTTGCATATTGTCTAAAAGCCTACTCGAGCAAAGATTTAACATATTGCTTACGTCACATTAATAAAAAGCGTTATTAACTTCCTCTCTTACCTTAGACCACACAAAACTGGAATCAATATCAACTTTTTATTATCGAAAGTATTTATATTATTTTACGGTGTCCCCTTTCACTTTTTTCAGAAACTTTAGGCGCTTTAATACACTTAGAGGGGCCAACTTTCGCCATGTTTGTTTCAATCATCTTTTTTCAGTTCCCTCACGTTTTCAGAAGTTTTTCTCAACTTTGTCTTTTTATTATCAAAGTACACTATGCTTTTAGACACATTTTGTTTTTCGTTGCGAATGTGGTGTGTTTTACTTACAATTCATGCAAAAAGCGAAGTTTTGGTTTTAAGTAAGCGTGCAGGAATTCGTCTCGGATTGCCTGTGTTTTGGTATTGTAACGCTGTTTAAATTTTATTTAGCAGAGTAAAATGGAATCCTTATTCCTAAAATAAATTGATTCCAGAAGTGCATCATTTTCAAACCAAGCTAGGGTAATGATGTCTGCAGTGAGACAGTTCCTATTTGTTCCTTGCATTAATGGCACTAAGATGCCTGCGTTACAGTGTTGTCATGTGCTTGTAACATATATGTACTTTTTTGATAAATTACTTACATTGTATACGTTTTTATTATTTCAGTGAACCAATTCGAAACTGATGTGACACCCTGAGATTTCATTCTCAGAACATCGTCATTAAAGAAATTTGTTCAAATCTTAACTTTTCTTAGTAAACCTGATTAACAGGAATACGTTGAAGATTACAATATTTGCTGTCACCTGCTTACTCTGGTTGACTCACTTCACGGCGTCTTTCTGAAAGTCATTATCGTGTATTTCTTCGCAAATAAACTTGTTTGCGGTTTCGAATGTTTATCAGTTTGTCGACTGAAATATATCGTGTCGTGACGTATTTCGTGTGACGATAGTTCAATTTCTTGGAACAGGATTAGGTTTTCACTGGTTATACGAAAGGTGCGTGACATTTACAGTGAGTATAATAAATGCGAGACAACATTGTATTAAACCAATATTATAAATGCGATAGTTTTAGTGTTTGTTGTTATTAAGATACTATAAAGGTTTTGAAATTCTTAAGATTTTACCCTGGAAATAGATTAAGTTCTTTATTTTCATCCTGAAGGATATACGAGTATAAAACTATAATATATTTAACATTGCTCAGTAAAAATATATAAAATACCTTTAGACTGTATGAATTGTGCTATCCAATATATGTAAACTAGATGTCTCCGCGGTTTCACCCGCGTTTATCATTACTGCGCTGCCTCCGTGGATCATAGCATGATGTTATATAGCCTTCTTCGATAAATAGGCTATCCAACACTAAAAGAATTTTCAATTCGAACCAGTAGTTTCTGAGATTAGCGCGTTCAACCAAACACACAAATTCTTCAGCTTTATAATATTAGTGTAGGTATGTGGTCTTCATATAAAGATTGTGTAGCTTTTTAACGGCTTGATCGATAGAGATTATATTCAAACCATATATGTATCTGTTGTCCTGCACGAAAAGTATGATTTATTGCTAGGCTAGAATCGAATAGATATTGTCAAGTTACTAACAAGAAGCTACTTTAAAATATGATCGGATTCTTTCGAAGTAACTAGTACTTTATATCATAGCTAAACCATCTGTTTTTTATATTCGAAATGAAAAATTCATTACAAAACCAAATAATCCATATGCTGACTATAAATGCATTGTGTTGCTTACAATATGTACGTTGTGAAAAGAGCGGGGGAGGGCCGGGGTAAGACAAAGGGGCTCAAATCTATCGTGGTGTAGAGTTACACGCGAAAACATGCACAAACATACCCATGATATTGAATAACACAGACGATGTGTGAATAGTAATGGACGTTCCAAAATATGAAGTCTTACATGATATAGGGTGCAGTTAATCTTTTGTTGATTTCGTAGAGACACAAATACAGACATGAAAAGACAAATTTGAAAAGCACACGACGATCTGTAAAGTTATAACTACGATTTTAAAACAGACGAGCTCTATTAAAGATAGTAGAATTTTGTTACTATATAAAGCTTAATTCATTATCAGCCTCTATGCTGCTACACAAGACACACAATACAACATCAAATACCTAAAATAATATAGCACCTATATACTAAATAATAGTAATGGCGTGGTATTACTAAGTGTTTAATATAAAATTTGAAGTTCAGTGATTAGGTTAAAACTTTATTCTCACATAACTATTAAGAAAATCGCAAGTTCTATCACTTTGACAATAGTAGTAGTTATTAACGTATCTACAAATATTAAGAAAGTTTTAAAACTAGTAAGTATTGTCATTAAATCGTAAAATGGAGAGATGCAACATAAATTTAAAGGCTAAAAGTAATACCAATATATTTAATATGAAAATTTGCAAGACGCAAATAATATGTAACATGAAAATAAGTATGTACAAAATTTACATTAAAAAAAAATTATGTGTTATTTATTTAGCCATCGTTTCTTACATCGTTGTACACATATGAACGTAGTTATGAATGTTGAATTCCCCTCGAGCTTTGAGCTAAGCTCACAATGATTTGAAAGTTTCCCTTCTTTAAAGTATAATTCAAGAAAATACATTCAACTGGAGCGCAGAGGGTATATTATTTATATTTTAATTTACTTTCTACCGTAAAAGTCACGTATTTGGAATTCAATTTACATTTATATCATGACTAGCTGACCCGCGCAACTTCGTCTGCTTCATATAAGATAAGAGAATTTACCTCGTTTGTGCAACATTTTTCGTTACTGCTCCGCTCCAATTGGTCGTGGTGTGATGTTATATAGCCTATAGCCTTCCTCGATAAATGGGCTATCCAACACTCAAATAATTTTTCAATTTGAAACTGTAGTTCCTGAGATTAGCGCGTTCAAACAAACAAACATACTCTTCAGCTTTTTAATATTAGTATAGATAAATAAGTTAACTATGACAGTTGTACATTATGTTATATTATTCCTGTGAACGGCTCAGTAAACTTGAATGCTGATAGTACATTTGGATAACCGATATCTTAACGTGCTATTAGAACATGCAAAAGCTAGAATGCCAAAAACGAGTGATGAATGATGTTTTCTGTCTATCTTTAAACTTATCTAAAATGTTTTTTATGCTTTGGGAAACCATGAATAAAGTTTATTTGCTAACTAGCAGTCTTACATAAAAACTATACTATTTGTAGGACCCTCGTTGTTCAGAAGCTCTATTCAAACAAACATGCACTATTATCAACCCAAAAAGATTGTATCTCCTGAGGCGCTACATATTAACAAGCAGACAACCGCAGAACATTTATTGGAAGTGTAAAACAAACCAACCGACGCCCCACATCAAACGCTATTCTGACAGGCGACAGCAGTAATCTCAGCTCCATTGTCGAACCCGCTACCCTCGGGCCAGCCAACTACTGAATCAACCCACAATACCACTCCAGTTCCCGTGTTTTCCTTTGTAATCATCCCCTAGCGCTCACCCCTAATGATTTTTCTCGTATTTGTTTTTGTACTGTAATTGCTATTTGGTTTTCCTGTAAATTGCCCTGCGGTTGTAAATATGCACTAATAAAGACGGCTTAGCCGTTTGTGTTAACAATATGCTTTGTTGTTTTAGAGATGCTGTGTAGGTTTTCTAGGAAATTACGTAGGTATTACGTCATCGAAATAAATCTTACTGTACATCGTACGTAATCGTTATGCACATATTGACTGACTTTAATTCTAATTATAAACGTAATTACTCGTTGTTATTTTACGATTATTTGACAGTACTTAGTCTTTACAACTTGTTATTATTGAACGCTTAATCAGTTTAATAATTACAAGTCTACTCATACGATAGCAGTGGAATAAGTGAATAAAACAAGTTACATTCATATAACTAACAAAACCAATAAGCCATCCACAAATCCTATTAAAACCAAACGACTGTTTTAAAATCAAAGGAAAATTTCAATATCTTTTGTTGAATGGACCAAGCCTCGCTCCCTGCGGAACTCCGACACGTGTTGCGAGGCTTAGCCGCACTAACAATTAAGCATTAAAGCCCGGTTAATTAAACTCAGTCACTATTGTCGCCAGAACCCTTTGAGCTCACAATAAGAGAGTTCCGTGAAAAAAATCTATATAAAACTTCGTGGTTTTCATTGATCGACACTGTTGAATGCTTTAATATAGACATTTGGTTGTGAATGCGATAGTGGGCGTATTCAATTGGGATTTCGGTTAGTATTATTGCTTATTGAATATGTTTGATTACGATGTATTGTGAGTGGACTTAATATTGTAATATAACAGCATATATCGGCGATTTTATTAGCATCTAACGTAAGTAAACTCTGTTTTTACATATAATGTTAGAAAACACTTAAAACGGTAATTAATGATAGACTATCTATTTACTTACGGGCGCTATAATGTTCTTTCGACTCAATTAACGTATCATGCATGAGAAAAGTGCACTTCTACACGCTTTTATGCACCATATAAACGAGCATAAAGATTACCTACCTAATTTCAACTTAATAAATAAAATACAGAAAAGGTGTCGTAGACACAGACGCATTAATCACGACATCCTGGACAAATTAAGGATTAAATACATATAAAAGTGACAATTTAAATAGAGACAATTGTTATAACAATTAGTGTTAAACCGGATATAAGCGTAGGAAGGCGCATACGCATATGAGTGTACTACGATGACTGAATAATTTATGGCTGCACCGTTCCGTTACATTGAATATCTAATGTTCTGTGCCTAGGAATATTTGCTTTAAACTTTAATATTAATGCGTGTGTCGTGGCTAGTCTATCGAACGCTCAGTCTGCTATGCGTCTGATCACGACAGGTCTGCACTATATTTCTTTTCTGTATTTATTTATTATTTAGCTTTCTTATACATGATGTAATATGGTTATTGTATGTCAGGTTGATTTGATGTTTGGTTAGTTTGTTTGGAAATTAATTATATTGATAATATTAATTTGATATCTGTTCTAAAAGTATAGTTTTAAAATATATGCTGTAACTTTGCGCAACAGCGCAATAGGTACGACTAGAACATTTATGTAATTTACCTGTGTTGTTTAGATCATAATACCAATGTGTTAATTATAGAATAATTGTCTAAAGGGTAACTTACTTACTTATAGAAGGTATTGATACTTCATTATGTTTAAATATAATAATATATCGCCAATTAAAACGCGATTACAAATATTATTTTTACACTTCAAACTTTAGAGAAACAGAAGGGTGTAGGTGAAAGCTTTTACAAGTATTAAAACAGAACAGATATTTAAAACAATTGTCTATGAATCACACAATATGTATAAACAAATATTTTACGGACCGATAGTGTGCACACCATATAATACCACTGTGTCACTGTGCTATCTATGTAATCAATAAATACTATCCAAAAACTAGTTCGATCACACAATAGTATGGCCTGAGTCAACAACATATTTTCTTTCACACGTTTCTCACCAGTTGTAGGGGACTGCGCGCGCGCCGGCTCGGGTTTCAAACCTAAACAATGTACCATAACCCTCTTTCTACATTATTACAACACAATCGCTCTTGATTAGCTATTGACCCATTTTCAAATGTATATTTTCAATACAATTTTAGTAACGAAGCCATTTTGTTTGGTAAGGGTTAATTCAATGAGGCTTGAGTTTGATCACTTTTGTGGCATATACATGACACGCTTGGTATGTTTTCATATCTCGAGATACTATTGGAAAGAAATGAATAGATACTTAACAGTGTATATATACCTACTTAATATCACGCCTGTTATCTTTGAAAATCTATTAGAGATGTACGAGCCTCAGAATTAAATAGCTATGCTTTTCCACTTTTGTTCTGGGTGAGCTTATGCCTGAAGGTTGTCTAATCAGCACAATACAAAATCCTTATTGCTGTTAAAATTTTCGTTTCTGAAGTAGAATCAAATAACTTAAGATCAGTAGTTTCGTAGTTATTTAGTTACTTTAATATCACAGAATCAATCAGGCATTTATTGTTGATAATATCTAGAAATCAGCTTATCGCTATTATGTCAACAAATAACACTTTTTGAAACTTAATCGTATTTTCAGTGTAAATGCTACTACAGTCAAACCTTACTGTTACAATACAAGAACTAGATGCTGCAAAACCTCTAACAAGACCTAAATTTCCACAAGAGAAATCAATTTCTAACGTTCTTCAGTCAATTAATCACAAAAATAGATAAACAAACTCTGTTAATGATATCACAGCGCAATAAATCTATGTACCAGGGCGGCAGAGACGCAAGGAGTGAGATTGCACAGAGATATCGCGGTAAAGGACACATTGATTGAACGAAGCGGACAACGTAGATAAGGGCCGAGCTACACTATTTGCATACTAAATGAGTCGATATTAATTTTGTCCCGACTGGTCTAGGCCTGCTTTGTTAGTAGGAGGCGCCTATTAAAAAGTTAATGGATGGTGAGGTACATTTTATACATATATAGACTCTGGTATGTGTGGATTGGTAGTTTTAATTTAGACGTTTTGAGGTGAAAAATGTTGGTGGTATCTATTACACACAACAAGAAAGATTAATACATTTTGAAAACGAGTGGTCACATTAAATTAATATATAAAGTATTCTTATAGCAAATATTGAAAACATATTCAAATAATTAGTGATGTAGACAGTACTTTTTATAATGCTTATATTTATATTATGCAACTATTTTTTAAATAATTGGAGTAAACGTTTAATCAGTAGAAATAAACGTTTATGTTAGTTTTAGTGTACTTATAGCAGGAAGAACAAATTAAAAAAATAAGACATATTAGATACTAAAAATAAATGATTCTCTATAAATGTACTTGCTGAATCTAGTCAGGTAAAAAGCACGAACAATTAAAGTTTTTTTTTTATTAACCTTTCTAAACATTAAGTTATAATAAATGGATCGATTAATATTAATAATCGTTTTAAACTTAACACACACACACTAACTTTCCAATTGTTAAAGTTCACGTTTTTAATAAAAAACAACGTATAAATTGTAATTTACATAAAATAATGACTTTCTATACGCACCTTTTTTTCTATGAACAACGCAAACCTAGCAGGCATTTTCACGCCTGAAGCACAGACTATTAATTAAAAATGCATAGCTCCTATAATCTATAATCGTTAACTTGACTCCTTTTATTTTCTGCAGGCCTTGTACTTGCAGTGTTTATTTTGCATAGAATCATTTATATATACCATTTATTGGCCTTAATTAAGACTTGTATATTTAATGGAGCTTTTATGTCTAAGTCTATGGCATTTACGTCGAAATGCTACCGATTTATATTATGTACATTAAATGTTACTGAGTAACATTTAATTTTCTAAAGAAATAAGTTCGTTTTATCCGAAAGTTAGGTGTGATCATATATTTTATTTTATATCTCAAGTTTTACATGACATAAATATAGCTTCAGGCTTTTATATCTACAAAGTGTAGGGCAGTTGTTACCACACTGGCTAGCTTGGGTCGTGATTGGCTATCCTTACCTTCCCGGGCAGTAACATTGGTTGACGCGTTTTTTCGACATTTTAGCTACTGACGTCACAGTCAATTTATTCTACTAATATTATAAATGTAACAGTTTGTGAAAATTTGATTTTTGTTACCCAATCACGTGTGAACTATTTTAGATGACGGATTTAGATGATCTCAGCACATGGATAGGCAATATTCTGAATTGGCACATATTCCTTGCTCTCCAAAGTTATGGAGCGGTTAATTAATCGCCTTCTGCTGCGATACCTTGAGGATCATCAGCTGATTAGTGACCGCCATGGTCGTTCGGCTGGTGATCTTCTAGCGTACCTCACACATCTCTGGCCGTTAGCCTCGATATCGCTAAGGCATTTGACAGGGTCTGACATAGGGATCTTCTATCGAAGCTACCATCTTATGGAATCCCCGAGGGACTCTGCAAATGGATTACCAGCTTTCTGAATGGTCGCAACATTACAGTCATCGTTGATGGCTGTAGCTCCGAAACCAAAACCATTAACGCTGGTGTTCTTAAGGCTCGGTGCTCTCCCCAACGTTGTTTATCCTGCATATCAATGACTTGTTGTCAATCCAGAAGATACATTGCGGATGACAGCACGGGTGACGCACGTTATACCAGCTATTACAATGCCCCTCGGAGCATGATACAGGAAAGACGAACACAACTTATGTCTGAATTCGAGTACTTTCTTAGGCGGGCCTCTGAATGGTGCGAACAGAACTTAGTTCGATTCAACCCCTCGAAGACACAAGTGTGCGCGTTTACTGCCAAGAAGAACCCTTTTATCATGGCGCCACAGTTCCAAGGAGTTACTCTCCGTATCTCCGAAAGTATTAGGATCCTCGGCGTGGAAATCTCGAATAAAGTCCAATTTGGGTGTCACTTGGAGGACAAAGCTAAATTAGCGAGCAAAAAGGTGGGTGTACTGTACAGGGCGAGGTGGTACTTCACACCAGGTCAACGTCTTGTGCTTTACAAAGCACAGGTCCGACCGCACGTGGAGTACTGCTCACATCTCTGGGCAGGGGCCCCTAAATACCAGCTCGACCCACTTGACTCCCTACAAAGACGGGCAGTTCGAATCGTCGATGATCCCAATCTCACGGATAGATTGGAGTCGTTGGAGTAACGTAGAGACTTTAGGTCTCTCTGCGTGTTCTACCGACTCTTTCATGGGGAGTGCTCTGAAGACCTGTTCAATTTGGTACTAACGGCCCCTTTCTATCACCGTACCACTCGACAACGAAGCAGGGTTCATCCATATCACCTGGAAGCGTTCAAATCCAAGACGGTCCGCTTTCAGCGATCATTTCTCCCACGTACGTGCAAGCTCTGGAATGAACTGTCTGTTTCGTTGTTTCCCGAGCGCTATGATATGTCCTTCTTCAAACAAGGTTTAAAGAGAGTTCTTCTTTCACGATATTTCAGCGACTTTGCTGTGTCCTGACATTGCTGAAGTCCAAGAGCAGCGGTTACTACTTTCCATCACGTGGGCCACTTGCTCGTCTACCACTAAAGGCAATAAAAGAATATAATAGATACTTATTTATGCGACCAAAGCGGCGGGCTGAAAGTGTATTGTAAAATAGTAATGATAAAAAACAAAACTATAAAAACATGTCTATAATTTATAACATACAATCAACTAGAGTTCACTAATCCAAAAAATTATAAAACTAATTAACACATAATTAAAATTAGCAACAATTTTTATATGCTAAATACTTGTCAGATATAAATTATAATACCGATGATAATAAAATGCTAATATACCGAGACCTCATATGACTTGACAAATATAGACACATACATACATAGTCCCACGTCTATAACCCCTGAAGGGGTAGGCTGAGGAGTACAAAACCCACATTAAGCCAGCTATGGTTTTCTCTGTATTAAACTCTCCCACTACTGGGCACAGGCCTCTTCTCAGTGTGAGAAAGATTAGGCCATAGTCCACCACACTGGCCCAGTGTGGGTTGGCAGACTCCACATATCTTTGAGAACATTATTAAGAACTTTTAGACATGCAGGTTTCCTCACGATGTTTTCCTTCACCGTTAAAGCAAGCGATAATTAACTATTTAATACGCACTTCGAAAAGTCAGAGATGTGCGCCTTGGGATCGAACTCGAGCCCTCTGCGTGGCAGTCCAATAGTTTCCCATTAGGCTATCGCTGCTGGTATAGCTATGGTCTAGGTCCCACGTAATAGAAGACTAGTCTAAGGCCGTATCCGAGCACAGTTCGATACAGCGTGCTGCTGCGAAATTCTTGACAGAATAAAATAATAACATAACTGGATTAAGGTATCCAACCTGAATCCTCTTATACACCAGCAGTCGAATTCACATCTGAATCAGGCCGTTAATAGATTTTGTGTACACAACGAGATAACAAACAACTAAACAAGTCTGCCTGATGGTAAGCGATTACCATAGCATTTACATGCGTAGGCATGTCAGAAATGTCAGAGTCTGCAGAATACGGGTGGTACTCTTGTTATGGTAGCATAACAAAAGTACCACCCGTAAGCTGCACACTCTTTAAAGTGTTATAGTAATGCCACTGAAGGAGGCTAATTATCATCTAAGCCTGGTTTCTCTGCTGACAGTCCACCGTCTTCATAAGGAGCCCCTTAGTAGGAACACTAAACAAGGTTGCTTAGCTGCAAACTTCTGCAATATCGAATCTGACAGATCGGTTTAGTTATGCTATTCTATTAGATCTCACTAACAAACTCACTTATAAATCCGTGGTGAAAACTTCCCGCAACTATATTAACATAGAAGTGATATTCAAGTTCGAAGTGATAACTTAAGGTCCGATGATCCTGCCGATTAAAAATAGACCCTACATAATAGGAATAATAAAGCGATGTGATTAAAAGTCGTACGTCATTGTAAAAGCAAAGGATACTCAACTACTTACATATAAAAATATATGATAATTGTTTGTCACACGTCACGTATGAAGTTATGGTGTCAAGTTCCCATGGAGTCACTGACCTGTGGGACTGTTTTCCTAATAAATAATGTTGTTTATATTGTTAACTATCTTGTGCTCATGGCTTGGCTTGCTGTTTGAGAAAATATTTGTGTCTATTAGGTTCAAGTATTATTATAGGATTACTAGCTTCAAATGACATTATTAGGTTGTCAAAGTATTAATGATCTTTGAGAATTGTGGAATTCATTTATTCAAGTCATAAAGTAATACTTATGAAGGTCACAAAGCAACACATATGAAGGTCATAAAGTAACACATGTGAAGGTCACAAAGTAACACTTATAAACGTCGAAGTAACGCTTATTAATACGAGTTTGCATATATCTTTTACCAAGTTCAAGCAAGCAAGAAAAATTGTCAAAAAAACGGTCACTACTTTCAATCGCTATGATTACAATATTACTTATATGTTTACCATGCATAGTACCTATATTACAATAAAATCAGATCCTATATAGCTAAAATATTCCATACAAAAAGCAATGACGTCGAACTTGAGACCTCATCATCAACTATTACGCAAATGCAAATACAAGATACTATACACATTGTCTACAGACAGACAAACAAATTACATCCAATGGAAAGTCTTCGAGGCGCCATCATTATAATTCCGGTCACGATTTACCATATACCGGAGACATAAGTAGCATTGATTAAAACGCTATAAAAACTGCCCTTGACGAACGGATAGACGGACAGACAGACACGTTTAATTACATAATTTACTATCAACGCGTTCCGCCGCTTTTGGTTTAAGAATAGCAAACGGTAGTGGAATACCAATGGTCTTTATTTGAGCTGCCTATCTCGTGGTTCGTAGATAGGCGTGAGTGCGTCAGGTCTAGGATTTTGGTCGGTGATCATTTACACAACCATACCTTTAAACTTTTTAATTGATGCAATAATACCCTTGTCTTACCTGACGTTTTTCTTTAGGAAAGAAATTACTGTCATATTGGGTTACAGATTACTAGTATTCTCATTAACTGCCCCAGTTAAGTTATTATGATAGTGTTAGAGATGGGTTCACGTCGGTACTGCAATGGGTGGAATTCAAAAGGGTACTCCCTTTCTTCTCCTAAAATAGTTTGGCCGTAAATCATATTATCCATAACACGTTTGCTATAATCTTCAGTAACCATAATGTTAAAATTTCGAAATTTTGTTTTACATAATTATCTTTACTTCTAAAACTATTCTGTCATAATATCGAGGACTATAATAATTGAATCTCCTAATTTTGCATGAAATAAACTCACATGTCCTAAGTATTATATTATATGTATATTGTGTATTATTCCGAATGTTCATTTATAATAAAATTTATAGTCTTAAAACATTTGCTAAAAATTAGGTTGTAGTGACAGAAACGAATCGCTGTGAATCCACTCCACGCGGTCTTGTCTGCCCTACCCCTAGAGTGTAATTTAGAATCGCGTAGGCGCGTAGCGGCGAGGTGGACCGAGGGCTGAGGAGCAGGAGGCTGGAAGCGAGCCGCCGCGGCTGAGGCCGAAGCCGAAGCTGCGGTGGTGAGCGAAAGCCGCCTGCGACGATTAGCACACGTGGGACTGCCGGAGACCCGCAGCGCCGGAGCCGTGACAAAAGCCAAGCTTTGTAGTAAAAATTAATTTTAAAAACATTATTAGGATAAATAAACATTAAATAATTTGAATTTAGGACTTATAACTTTTATTCAAAATGGTTTGATATCTTTTGTATATTATTGATTGTAATATTTATGATAAACGAATTTAGGGCATATTGTATTTAGGGATTTTTATTTTATAGCATGTGATATTATGTGACATAAAGTTCGAGCAAGTTATCATTCGGACAAATGATGATTAGGACGAAAAAACCATGTCTCTTTAGATTATGCATAAAGTCCTATATACATATATAACAAACCAAATGATACTCCACCTACAAGCCAATTTTCATTAAAATTCGTTTAGATTTGTGTACGAGATTTAGTAACAAATATCTAAACATTCTATTACAATACTAAAAGACAAGTTCTTGCCCGCGGCTTCGCTCGTATGAAACCCATTGTCCATCCCATTCCAAGATAAAATGTATCAAGTAGGATATTATAGTCTATTTATGTGCTAAATTTCACCAATTCCGTTCAACGGTTTACGCATAAGGAAACAAATGTCCTAAAATCTTAATAAACATACTTACATTTAAAATATTAGAAGATTAGGATAACATAAGTAAAGATTATATTCTTAAAGCAAGGTGTCAATCAACTACCAAATATTCAAAATGGCGGCTTTAACATGTGTCTAACACATTACCAAAATTTTTTCTCCCCACATCTGTAGTGCGTCGCAAAAAAACTTTCACTTCCAGGAATCGAAGTCACGACCTACGGAATGCTGAGTCAGACTGACTATAGTTTTTTGTGCATGACGAATTAGATATGTTAATATACCGTATTTAAATAAAATCTTAAACTTTACCAGCTGTAGGTGTTTACAGCCATAAGTCTTTGTATGTATCATCATGACATGTGATACGCACTGATATGTTTAATATTTTTTATTTTATTTCTTTGGGGTAACAAACAATTGTAAAATAAAGCTTATTACTACTACATAGATTTATGGAAATTTAAGTAATTACACAACCAGCACCATTGTCCACAAAATAATGCAAAGTAAAAGTAACTAGGTGCAAGAATACCTTAGCAAACATTATAATACTTTTTATTTTTATGAAATTTTCATCACATTTTGAGTTTAATTAAAAGAAGATTTTGCGAGTTTGATATCAAACTAAAATTATACATGAATAATAACTAATTTGTTTAAAATACATTTCTTATTTACTTATATTTCTTCTTTATGCAGGTGACAAAGCAAATATATCGGTTTCAGAAAAATTATCGTTATAACTATTCATTAATCGCCGTAAAGAAGCTCTTTTACCAGCTTTGGTTCATAAACTCAACATCATATTATATATTGTCTCATACCTATTTCCTGGGCAGGTAAGTAGAGACTACAGAGTTATACTTGCTATCAATATCCTACGCACAATATCGATATTATAATAAGTTTCGAGCATTGACTATAGTCTTAATAACCCAGATGCTACCTGCATCTCCGTAAATTTTGTAAGAATCTTTCGCCCTCTCTTAGTATTCCATCATAATAGATTCAATAGTAGTAGTAGAGTAATATTTTCAAAATTTTGTAATACAGTGATAAATAAACAACGCGATAAAATCCGTATATAGTAGTTTAATTTCAATGAATAACATTCGCGTAAACAGAAGACAATATTATATTGAATCGATTTTTGATTGAAAAAAGGCAGATCTATTTTCGTGTTTATAATATTAGTAAGTATTGTAATTTTATTTCACAATAAAATAATTAAAAAAATACACGTCCTATTGCAATGCTCTTCCTTTTTCGCCGATAAAAATGTTATATAATTTTTCTGTTTAAAAAATAATTTAGATTCATCCATTTCATAGTTTCATTTGCTAATTTTACATGATTATTATCATTCTCGTATAACTCTCCAGAGAGAGTTGCCTCACTAGAGTTTGTCAGAGGGTATGCAGAAGGGTAGGTTTGTCGTTTCCCACGTCATCCGACACCGGCACGTGTCATATGCAGGCGTCACCATAATGTTTGCAGCATTGCAAATAACAGCGGATCGCTTGGTAAATAATTACCCATAGAGTGCAGTAGTGTGAAATTGGAGTTAATAATTATGATCACAGCCTGACCCCTTGGTCCAGTAGAGAGATTTGTACTCAAATTAGAGGATTATTCAGCCAAAAATATTTGCCTCATGCAAATTGAAACCTGCCTTCGTAATCTAATAGTCCCGATTGCTTGCAAGTGTGGTATTTTCGAGTGGTGATCAGAGTATCACTTCTTTTATAACCTCAATGTTAACGTCAAAAAGATAACAATAACTCTTAGATGCGGAACGGCTTATTAGTGTATCCCACAATATTTTACCCACATGTGGTTTAAACTCACAACACTGCAGCAATAGTAAAAGCATTGCATGATTATTGCAGACTATTTCTACATATAGATCGTTCTATAGACTTATGGGATGTCTTTGTGCTGTTACAAACTAGAAAACAATACCAGACGACGTGTTTACTTCTTCCAATCTGTTATTATTAGGCACGAAAAAAATCTTTGAAGCCATCAAACCAATGACTACCATGCACTTTTTGCAAGTCAGTGATTGGAAGTCATCTGCATGACTGACGCAGTAGAGTTCAAGAGTGAAAACTGAGGCGTACCATAAGGCTTTACTGAGTATCATCAGGTTGACTCAACAGTCAGAATTTTTAAAAGATTATTTTTGAACTTTGATTTACATTCAACCAAAAAACCATTAGAATAGTTGAAACAACTTCTAAAATCTCCTAATTTAACACATGTCCGTTGATAGAGACGGAGTGCAAATCTTAACGGTGTCCCTCTCCCTCCCTCCCCCTGCCCTCTCTGGAGGGTGGCTGTATCCGACTTTTCCATTACCATTAATCTGTCTAAATGAAACTTTAGTATTGTGTCATCTTGACTCGCCATATGTCTTCATATACTTCTTTGTTTTTTCTTTTCTCTAGGGAGTCTATAGGACGGAGCTAAATTTGTTCAGTTGGTAGCATTGATTGCGGTTGACAATGATTCTGAATATGAACATTCTTGGGTTGATTGTCTAGTTGTCAGTAGTTGTGATTGTATTTCAAATATCGATATATTTATTCCGAAGTCAACATTTCCGGTAATATTAGAATTTTATTCTCCTAAAAATTAACAGTAACAGCAGAACTGTGTTAGAAGGTGAGATCTAAACATACCTGGTGGACCTTGGGCGTGATAATTTGACTGTTTACGTAAGTTTGATAGCTTATTCGGTTATCCGTGTTTCTCGCTGGTAAGCCAGAGTCATATAACATTTCTTCTTATTGAAATAACCTTTCAAAGTAATCAACCTCCTACTTATATGTTTTTAACGTATTCGATTTCTTTAACTCGATTCAATACTAATCCGAATCGAATAATTATTTGAAAACAATACAACATATCGGATTACGTACTTTGAACGAATTTCATTGACATGTCCACCCTCACCTGGCTGCGCGCGCGCCGTTTCGAGTTCTGTTCCAAATTCAAACTGGAACTTTTGTTCCAACCCTTCCATTGTTCTTTTTACGAATTGTTTTCGATTTAATTCATCGCGGGCGTGCGTTTGACGGGTTGATTCAGGGGTCCCTGTAGGGCTGGCGCAAAGAATTGCAATTTTTGTAAACGATATTAAAACCGACGGTATTTGTCTAAACAAAAGACTTCGTTGAAGTCCTGAAAATTCAGCAAAGGCAGGACAGTTAATTTTCGACACACATGTATGAAAAATATGTCAAATGTAACTTTCCGTTGGTAAAACGACTAGTTTCTAAATATACGAACCGGGCCTAAGTTAATTGGCTACGATCCATTGTAGGCTGAAGAACCTTTTCGAGATTTTCGTGGAGTTCTCTCTGTCCAACTTCTGTTTAAATAATCCTTATTATATTTGCTTACTTATCTTTATGTCTGCAATTATTCTATAGTTTTAATGAAACATATCACCAATAGTGGTATCCGAGGTCTATATTCAGATACATTGTTATTGAATATTGCTGTCAAGTAATTCAGTCACAGGTCGAGGTCTGGATTAATGCTTGATTTAGTGCAATAGGGGTGTAGGGTTATTACATAAGAGTTAAATATAGCAGGCTGTATGTAATGCACACAAATTGTCAACAACGTTGCATCCTTTCTTATAATATATAGTATATGTGGTCTTTGCTTGCATCAGATTTTCCCTTACCTTGAGGGTTCTGTGGCATAACCTATGCTTACACTTACAGCCTTATTTGCCGGGTACCATTCCACCTCGGATATTATTCGAATTTTCCATTAGAAAGCTCTTAGATACAGCACCTATACCATACCTAGAACTCGGCAATAAGCTGGTAGTCTATCAAAACTATACATAGTAGTGTAATTTGAAGGTGTGATACTCGCCTGCCTACCCCTTTTACACACAGACCTGGTGTTTTAAATTATTGACACCGCACCCTTACCATAATAAACAAAACATTATAAACGACTATAACAATATTTACGCGCAGCCCTGATCCATTGTACCGTTTTGTTTTCTTAACCAAAGTTAACCCTGCTACGGCGGTGCGCGCGTGTGTTTATTGATTTGTTTGTTTAAAAATAATTGGTGCTTCACCGATCGACCGAGCGTTTGAGTATTATTTTTGTAGTTGTTGACAAATAGCTGTAATAGGGTTTGTAATTAGATTTTGATAGGATAGTGTTAAGGGTTGAGATTGTGTGGATATCGGCAGAGGAAACAGTACAGGAACATCTAACGTGAATTACATATATAGTACAGAACATATACAGGGATCAAGCCCGTGTCTTAAAGGGTTAGAAGAATAAGTCCAAGGATTTCTACTTGTTACTATCCTGAGGTACATATCTTGCATCTTTCACTATTAGTACATGCATAACTATATTGTATACAGAAAGAATGGATGGCTTTTGTTAAGGTAAAATATACTTCGCCAATTTACATACAAACTATTGCTTTTACATAAAATTGTCATTATGATCAACGCAATAAAAATCGTATAAAAGTCTACACTACAGGTTGTTTACGACACAGATATAATAAATCAAACTGCCGATCCAAGACTCAAACTAGAATCCCTGCGATCAGCTATCAAACTTTTGCCTTACATCATAAACCAACAAAGCAGTACTTCCTACATAATTAGAGCTCTAATTATGATTTAACATGCACCACTCTAATTTACACATCAATCAATCATCAAATTATCGATTATAAAATCGAATAGAAAAGTGTAACTTATTCGAGTCGTTACAAAATTCGCTAACGATTTAAAATTGCCCCTTCGCGGCCACGTCCGTGAATAAACATAATTATAACAATAACACGAAGTAATGATCCACAACTTTACCACATGGTGCGAAACAGACATGCTTCCTGTTAACTGTAGAAAAAACAACTAAACTAGAGGTGTTGTGCGTCTAATTAGTGAAGTTATTATTATTCGATTTTTAGTCGATGTTTTCAAAATATCGCTAGTAAAACGTTTGGTGATTTAAGTTCTTGTCTGATTCTTTCAGCATTTTGGCAGCATTGGCATGATTAATAACACTCACACCCTACGGTGACATATTAAGATTATGTCACAGTCATCCAGAGCTTTCATCTTATCATCAGTTGGCCTGCGTACTTCTATGCCACTTTAGAAATGTAAAATAAGAAGTAATAGAAAATACTATTCATATTATTACCGAACTCTCTTAATAATGAACTAGTTATTATAATAATGTTGGAGCTTAAAGAGCCAAGTCCTACTAGCACTCTTTCTTGCTCATTCTTGTCTTTTAGCCTTATTCTTCCCAATTATACAACCGTCTATCTATATTAGCCAGACTTAAAATTGTCAACATTATTATGTTTTGTTTTACTAGATACCACTTGAGAATACCACTGCCAAGACTGAAGAGTCACTTCAAAAATGACACATAGCTTAGATTTTGTAAAATCAGCATTGATTATTATTATGTTGAGACCATCTTATACTTATACAGCTATGGCATTATTATAGGAATAGCATGTCCAGTATATGGATTAAAGAATGTTTCTTAACTTTTGAACTGAGTACCATTGGGTTAACTAAGTAAACTGTATTGAAATTAAACTACTATATACGGATTTTATCGCGTTGTTTATTTAGCACTGTATTACAAAATTTTGAAAATATTTCACTACTACTACTATTGATTTTATTTTACTAATTTATTAGCTAATAAAATTATTTAAACTATCAACGTCGTACGTCGGGGAAAGTGTAAACCAAAAATAAATAGATTTGATAGTTTAAATAATTTTATTAGCTTATAAATTAGTAAAATAAAATCAATAGTAGTAGTAGTGTAATATTTTCAAAATTTTGTAATACAGTGCTAAATAAACAACGCGATAAAATCCGTATATAGTAGTTTAATTTCAATGAATAACATTCGCGTAAACAGAAGACAATATTAAGTATCTAAACTGTAACTACTAACTATACTAAGCTTGAAAATCAGTTAATAAACATATGAATTAACGTTTTCAATCAACACACAATTTCTCTTATTTAATGAATAGTTGTAATTGCCATACACCTACATTACAATATAGCTAGTATCAAATAATTGCTTACATCATTTCATTATGAAGTTAATTCGAATGTCAAACGTTATTCGATTGTGAATAGGCGATTAGTCTAATCGGATAATGGCTGACTATACGTAATTTGAAATTGGAACGAGTTTTGATATCAAAAGCTGCCAAATGGCGTTCAATTACAATGTAAAGAATTCGGTTAAAGGGTTCTTAGATTGGATTCCAATTTCAAACAGGTGTTTTAATAGTTTTCTTGGCATTTCCAGTTATAGGCCATTTAGACTTTCAAATGATTATATACGTTCGAGAATTAACTTCAAATTCAAATTTTGAATAGTATTCGCACGTGAGAATTAAGTTGCTGGCCAGTAGCAAAACACAACCGTTAAAGATTCGATCTTTGAATCGAACAGTTCCCTTTCGATATTCAAAATAATTAGAATATAAGGGTGATAATTCATTTTCGCAGCAGATTTTATTTTCATTTTAAGTTAATGTAATTAAATTACCATATATTTTTATCTATATAATAAATTGCGACTTTTAAGTGCTACGAAGATATATGTACGTAAGATTACTATAATGCTAGATAGATGAATGCACTTATTATAACAATTAATATACAGGTGCTTCTACAATTTGGCATAATGCAAATCGCACAATATTTCTGTTATAAAGTACTAGTCATATATCTCTATTATAGTCATTGTCTACGATAATATCTTACCAGTTGCCGCCTGTGGCTACAACTGTATGACGTAGCTAAAAAGGTGTTAAGAAAGACACGTACCGTCCTCACTAATGCAGTGTCATCGATTTTTTTTACAGCTTTAGACGCATAAATAGCTTACATTCTTCAACTATACCTGTTTAAATGACCATGTCGATGCTCCATTTTGATGATGACGTCGATAAATAGATCCTTGCATTTATTGATTTTATTTGTTTGTATTTCAAGTTGTCTGTAAGAGTATATTAGTATTTGTATACTGCCAATTTTTTATACTAACAAATGTTATATTTGTAGGCTTTGGTCAATGTTTTCCATATTATGATCTATTATTGTGTTGGTGGACAATTAAAATCCCGTATATCGGCATAGACGGCATCGGACAAATGAAACAGTTCCCGGTACAAGCACTTACTTAAATGAGACGTTTTAATTGATTGAAGTGTCTAAGTTCATCACTGATATACAATCCATATGTAACTACACCATTGCTGAATTTCAAAAGCAACAACGCACGTAACCTCTATAACATAACTTTAAACAAAATTTACATCAATCACCGAACAGAAACTAAAATAAAAAATTCTGTATCAATTAAAATAAACGTCCGAGTTTGATCGCGTAAATGAAACGTGCGTATTATCCCAGACATCTGCTCTGGTTGCGCGTACGTTCGCGCTAATGATTATTGAATGCTGCCGTTCTATTTTTGAACTAGGAATTCTAACGTTCGTTTTGTGGAACGCTGTGTCTAAATACGAGGCCGATTTTGGCGGGAAACGTGTGTTGGGATATCGTTATGGATAAACAAAAGTAGGTATTGGGAGATAAATTAATGATTATAGGTGGACCTGTACACGGAAAATCTTGGCATATGGATATTCAAATCGAAGTTGTTTTGGAGAAAGGCTGGGTTAACTCAATGTACGAGATTGAATAATGCGATGAGAATGTATGCAGCATGAAGAGGTAGGCGATCAACGTATTAGGTGGCAATCTATTGTTTCTCGTTGTTTCTACCTGTCTATACTGGTGACACCACCTTTCTCCTTAAGAATCTAATGCGTACATCGACAGGTATAGGAGGTGCTAGGCTATCATAGCATTCAATCGTTGCCGAACATGAAAACAATTAATCACTGTACTGCTGAAGCAAAACCTCCTCAAGCTTAGACCAACCCATATGGATAACCGTATAGGCTATACCAACAAGATGATCAGATAAAACATCATCAGATTAAACTACCCATCAAGCTATCAGCATAAGCTTGAGAAAACCTTTACAATGATTCTAATAAGTCCAGTCTCCATACAAAACCAATTACCGACGCCATTAAGTCCACTCCAACAATACATCAGATCGTGCTAACGATCGTCAGTGTTGCCAGTGTAGAAATACTCCAAGTAATTAAACATACGTTTTTTCGGTAATTACCGGTATGAGGCGAATAACCGCTATCAATCACATGTATAGTAATGATCTTAGATTGTATACCTTTAATCTTATCGATTTGGAGCAGAAATTTTGAATACATAAATTAATTGATTCTACTGAATGAATTCTACCTACGTGGGAGTCTGAATAAAAGTCTATGAGCGATTAATATGTAGATGCAAAACAAAAATAAAGGTAAAAAGCAAAATACATTAGCTACATCTATACTAATATTATAAAGAGATTTGATTTTTGTTTGTTTGTTTGTAAGGATTTAACTCGAAAACTAATCAAACGATTTTAAAAATTCTTTCACCATTAGAAAGCTTTATTATCACCGAGTAACATAGACTCTATGTATTTTATTTATAAAAAGCAGGACTATCGCATAACTTAACCTAACCTAATCTACTTTTACGTTAACTAAGTCACGAGTAAAAGCTGGTCATTTTAGATGCATAATGCTACATGGATTCACACCTACAACTATGCTAATAGGTCCCACGTAAGTCTATTGTCTGCTATTGAGATTTTCCTAATAGAGAAACCCAATAACACTGTACCCGACGCGAGAATTGCAACTGCGAACGCAAGATCAGCTGCAAATATAACCGCATACTTATGTCACGGGTCCAACGAGGTAGTCATACACAGCTGGCGAAAGAGGTGACAATCATGCAACCATTCTGAACACAGAACTAGACCATGAATTGCTCCTAAGAATCGTCTAACAGCAAAACTGATATCCTTTGCCGGACTTGATGATTAAGTCAGGTACTTTTCTACCAGTACTTGGTCTTAGAGTAACAGCTAGTCCAGGACACCATGGATATCATTGAATACCAGGTTACAACATCTGTGTTCAGAAAGCGGATTTAATATTCTTCTATTATGGTCTACATAACTAAGCTTCGACTTTATTGAAAGGATGGCATGATGTGGTATTCTGGATATCTCACCTCTAACGAAGCATTCACAGTATATATACTGAGTATTTGAGATATGACAATCCACCAATAAACGTATACAATATTAAATTGTTATAATATTACAGTAGAATCGCAAGAATTCAGAATACTTGTAACAGAATATCATAACCAAATATCTAACTTATAAATAAACCTATAATAAACTAAGATTTCCTTATTTCATAACCTGGCCATTACCGGCTGGAGGTAGCGGCAGGTGCCCACCGCGCATGCGCTAATGGCCGAGTGGCGTGTGCGCCGGCTCATTACCACCCGACCGCTTCCGAAGTGTTACGACAATAGCCGAGCGCGCTTTCGTTTTGATGTTAGGTGACGCTAATTGGGGGTTGACTGATTGTCCAAATTTGATCACTTTGGGAGGTGACGTTGGTGAAACGGTCATTAAAAAGTTTACTTAGGAATTTTTTTCTTAGATCGTGCTGAAAAATAGTGAAGCTGAGAGAAAAATGAAGTATTTGCATTTAAGCATCTAATATAATTATAATTTCGGATAAGTTTTATGGCACTTTATAAGCTGAAATAACAAGAGATTGTAGTTCATATCTAATTTACTATAATCAAGCCGCCTATATACTTGAACTTATATTGCTATTAAAGCACAAGATTTTGATAACTTTTTCATCTATCTCAAAGCATAGCGGCGCCATCTTCTTCAAATTACAATGAAAAGGAATCTATAAATGAGATGACAAGGACACGTTGTTTTTATACTTTGAGATGAATTTTAAATATAATATAAATGAATTTTACCTTAAAGCCTACATAAATCCCAAGGATAAAAGAAAATCATATGTAATAGAGGACATGGTCTATCTGTGTGCTAAATTTCATCCAAAACCGTACCAAAATGCGTGATTGATACTAAACTACTACATTTTTACAGCCTTTCACATTTATAATATCAATGGGCAGTAGGATTGATAAGAAATAATGATAGACATTTTATACTTGACGATTTGGTATGGAAACTTTATTGATTAATGTCCAAAAAAATCAAAAATCAAAAACCCCAAAGCTTTTCATTGCTTTACATTTTCTTTTACCTAGAGGGGGTCAATAAGGATACCTTGCGGCATCATTAAACATAAGTTTTCTCTAAGTTTTATAAAGACTTTTTTCTATATAAAATAAATATGTTGTTTTTTAGCTTTGTCGTTTAGTCTCGGTCGAGCGATCAAATCGTCCGTCTCGGGCCATTGGACCTCGAAAAGCTTTCAAAGGACGAAATTATGTTTAATTGAATAATTGAAATAAAAACATCGAAGCGGTTATCTTGTTAAAGTTCGTCTGCGGTTGAGTATTGTCTTCAATTCTTAAGGGGAGAAGCAAAAAAGTTAAAATATTTCAGATAAAAACACCACCTTCGTTCGTCTGCTCAGCAAATTCTTTAAAGCTTTCTTCTGAAAAGAATTTGCCATCGTTTTCAATAACTTTAGATATTTTAAGAGAAATTTATTAGTTACGTTTCTCTGAGTCATAATATCGTGATATTCCTTTGTTTACGAATTAGGTGGCATACAGCTCGCCTGATTATAAGTGGATACTTTGGGTAGTTGTGTGATTACTACCTATGGTAGCATGCAATATCAACGGTTTCTTTAATTCTTTTTCAACCCTGAGAATAAAAGAGAATACGAGAGGTAGGTATGTAAGACTATGGAGCTCTTACTCCCAGGGCGCAATGCAGTAGCAGTGTTACTTTTACGCCGGTATCTGTAAGTGGTCGGTACTGCCCTCACTGAACCTGCTCATTTGTTCTGTCACCAAACAATTGGTACTGACTTTTGGTTTAAGTATCAGTTTTCCAGATAATTGTCTGATCCTTTTTAAGACTTGAGTTGAGGCAACAACATCAGGTAAATTATGCAAATGGGTGACTGGCATCTCTGAGCATCCCTAATGCCGTGCTTCGACGAATTGAGTGTCTTTCTGACTTTTAAGTCAAGATTCCGTTTTGTTTATAGTCTTAATCAATGGCTATTTAATCACCAAGTGCTGATGAAATATTTTTTGTCTACAGAGACCACCGTCTTCATCGTTGTCGTACGGCGGTGCCGTAAACGATGATGTGCGCTCGCCTGGCTCCGGTGGCACCCCCGGCCCCCTCAGCCAGCCCCCACCGCAGACCCTCGACGCGACAGATCCAGGTAAACCTCTTCTACATCCTTATATCCTGGTACTGGTACTAGGCGCTAAAATGATACGCATGTTTACGATCAAATACGTATTGTATGACATTACTATTTACAATCCCTTTGGCCTTTCACTGTTTACTAAAGTAGAACGCAGACCGATAACAATGTAAATGGATTTGTGTCGATCAACAAATATATACTTTATTGTAGTGCAGCTGTATGCATTTCCAGACAATAAATTTTATAAAAAGAAAAGTGTGTTAGTTAAAAAATTCTCAACACACTTACTGTACTACATCATATGCGAAATGATCTTTGTAGATAGGTAGCTTTTGCTCGCGGCTTCGTTCGCTTGGGAACAGTACTTTTTCTGAATGAAAGGTACCCTATAACCTTTTCTGTACCCCTAGCAATGTGTATGCAAAGCTTCATGATAAGCGGTCGAGTAGTTCAGGCGTAAAATCAAATAAACTCATATTCGCATTTATAAGTTAGACGGTTTGGATATCCGAACCATGGGTATATGCCCACGATTATTGGAACGAGTGATAGGTCATATTAACACTTATTTCGTTGCTGACAAATCAATACCTAAATTCAAGTGTATCAGTATCAAATGCCTGTTTAAAATCAATGACACAAGACGTCTCAATTGCAATACCAACAGAGGAAATTCCTTAATGTATAATTAAGTATTAAAGGATGAAGTAAAACATTAACGTCCGTTGTAGATACAATTTGAACACCTTAAATATTCAGGTTATTAAATACATTTAGCTAAAGAGCTCATTATTAACGTATAAATTATATATTTTTTGCACCTAAATGTTGGACTAGTTAAGTTGCTCACTATAAGCATGTGGCGTACTAAAGGATTGAATATAACAATGATTTATATTATAGCTTTTATAAAGACGGTCTTGATTTTGGAGCTTCAGATTTTCGTTTCAAAATATCTCAGTCTAACACTGAAACTGTGCCAAATAAAGATGATAGACCGTAGCAAATTGGCACTTAATACAGTTATTATGAGCAAGAAAAGTCACATTGCGATAATTTTATTCATCTTTACGAACGCCTAACAGAAATTAATAGCGAGCTAGATATTACAAGAAATCTCTACAGTACTGTCTATATACCGGTAGTTTTTATGAAGGATTATGTTTAGAAATTTCCTCTAGTCACAAGAAAACTAATCATTAAATTATGAAAGGTCCATTAAGATATTTAATTACACTATAGTGAGTACTCGATTAAGAATTGAAATTCATCAAAGAAGTATTAAAATAATTTCAACCGTGTGATTAGACGGTATCTCATCATAATATGTAAATTTTAACGATCACAACATGATTTTCTTGTTGCTCGACAAAAAGTAGCCTTTACGACGTATCGCGTCGCTTCAGTGCGCCGCACATACCTAATGATGTTTGCTATTGCAACTGCGTAACTACTCGTATCCGTTTTAGTAATCGATTCTCATCGGAATATACGATTATACTCATCGATTAAGGTATATCAAATTTCTTACCACACGTACGTTCCGTACTGAAGTATATATAAGGAAGCCCACAATAAATGTCAAGGGTCTGTTTATGCTACTCCTACGCGACGCGAACAATTAATATGTCCACACTTCGGATCTAGATCTGACGTGACACGTCAACACCCTTTGAGAGCCAATTGAAAACTGACAGGCCCACATCGTCACATCACTATCGCGCGTCAAAACTTCTTCTGCTTCGAATTTGTAAAAAGAAGTCGGCGCGGGCGCTGCCTCCGCGTTTGTCAACGTTCGGATATCCGTCGCGAGTGCGAGAATCACTCGTCACTCACCCGGGACATGTTACCTTACGTATCTCGATCGATTGTCATGTATTCATTCGTAAATGACTGATGGGTGTCCGTAGAGCGGGACGTTACGACGTTACAACACTAGCGTCGACCTCACAATAGGTATTGAAATGAGACAGGATTGTGATGCAGTATCGGTGATGCATCTCGGTTTATCGCTTTCATGTTCCTATGCGTCTTGTAATTTGTGTGGGATTACATTGTGCTATTCATATTACCCATTTAAATATTCAGATGTGACGTTGGTATTTTTGAACGCGAAAAAAAATACCGCGGTGTCTCGAATAAGGTGCGACTACAAAAGACGCAATCACTAGCGCAGCGTTTGACAGCTGTCAAAAATGGCCGACGCGTTGGCGCGAAAAACTAACAAAGCGTCAGCGACCGTGTTTTTTTCACATTTCCACGTAGTTTTTGTGGAAAATTATGCTTTCGACACACGTATGTGTAATTGTTTGGTTTGTTGCACGGCGCGCCGGCAAAATGCTCGCCAAATTGAATTTTGTGGAGCCGCGGTGTTCGTTCTGATCTGTAACTAGGAACCACTGTTTTTTTTTTACTTTTCTCCTATATCCATCGAGAATAACTAATTGCGCAATATATCAGCGCGCTGCGAATTATAAATCGTTCGGTGTCACCGAGCGATGTCTCCTACAAGTGGAAAAAAATAATATGATTCAGTTGCGCCTATCTAAGGTTAAGAAGTTAACAGTTATTGTCCTTTTAACATATTGATGATATAATAAATCACTTGATATTGGGTCACAGTAAGAAAAAGCTGCGATTGTGGTTACATAAATTGAATTTATTCTTAGATATTGCATTTGTATTTTTATCACTGGCTATTTTGCGAATCAGTAAACAGAACTCCGGTTTAAAATATGAAAATAATAAAGGAACACCAAGCTCGTTGAAAAACAATAACTGCTCTAATTAAACCAAAAATTCAGTCCCTCTTGCCATAAAGGGCTAACTCACTACCGTGAATTATTCAAAATTCAAAATTTGCCTATAATTCAATCAGTCCATGTCCCCAGTCTCGTGGGAGGGGGGGAACGGGACGATTATTTCAGAATTTAATATTAATTAACTCACGCTCTCGCCGTTCGTAATTGCGTTTTTCAATTATCAAGTGACAATTATGCGATGAAAATTTCGGATCAGACGGGATGATTCTGCTAATTGTCAATCGCTGACACTCGTGGTGGTTTTTTTGTTCCGCCATGTTGGCTGACGCGTGCGTAATATAGCCACGCTTTTGTTTTTAAATTTGAATTTTCATTAGTGATCTGTCTGCCATTTATAAATAAGTACACAGCTATCGTCTATTATTTTTTGTTTTGCTATTACATTAATAAATACTTTTAATTGTTAATTTGTTGTAATAGTTAAGAAATGCACATGTGAGACTACTCTGTATTTCAAATCTGTTGCTTTGCTTGAAGGTGAGATTTAAAAATCAAACTACATAGATTTTTTAAACGTTTATAATCATCATCATCATCTCAGCCGAAAGACGTCTACTGCTGGACATAGGCTTACCCCTAGGATTTCCACACATTCCGGTCTTGGGCCAGCGGCATCCACCCGCTACGTTCATCTTATTGATAGTATAAATGTATAAGATCTATGCAATTACTATGGGAGCAGATAATAATTTCATAATTAATATTATAAAAACGCAAATTCGTTGTCATTACGATTATCAAAACGAACTATGTCAATTCCCCTAAACATTCTAACGTTACATTAAGCATCTTCATATAAACCCAGCCCCTAATACATTCACGGTGTTGCGCACTAAATTAGAAAGCAGTTCTTAACCAAAGGAGGCGTCACTCCAATATGACGATTATTGTATTACGGGGTAGAAACACGAAACGAAATTACAGGGAGTTGTACTGTTCCATTTTCGTCACTTTATGGAGTTTGAGCATTCGGATCACGGCTCAGATGACCGCACAGTCGTCAAGACGAAGTGTGCTTTGAATTTTAGTAGGATTTGAGAGCCCAAAGTGAGCCTATCCGGGTGCAAAGCTAGTCATGTCGCGTGTATTCGCCTACATGTGTTCTGTGCGTGCTGATAACTGTTTAAGCAATGTCGTATGCTAATGTCACGATGTTTTTGATGGTATTTTTTTAGATTTTTGACGTAAGATTGAATTGGTGTTGTTGATTATGAATTGTAATGAGTTTTTGTTCTAAGAAAATGTCCGTGAATTATTTGTGTTAAATATTTATTAGATAGTTTCGTGATTTTGTTACTTAAATTTGGAGATGGTTATCTTATATGACATAATCGGGCTATTTTGATCGGCTCGGTTTAGTGATGTAACGTGTGCGGTATTATCACTTGTGAGGTCTTGGATTCAATTGTTAGTTGAAAAAAAATATTGAAGTCTTATTTCTCAGTAGAAATACTTATATATACATAATATGAGTAGCTAAATTAACATGAATATGATATATATAGCTATGTAGACAAAGCAATGATGTTTCTTTAAACTGGTATTTTTCTACATTACTAGGGCTTATCCAAAGCCCAACATGGTAGTACTACATTATGGCAAACATTAAACTTTTTACGATGTTTTGTTTTACTGTTAAGGCGAGTGATCATTTGATAAATTTCCTTAGATCCAAATTTGAATATGACATTTTTGACTTTGTCCTTAGAACCCCACATGAGTTTATCTTCGTACTACGTAACGTAACTTCCGAATCATTTCAACTATCTTTACTAAGATTACAAATTGATCACGGAGCAACCTCGTTATCCAATACTGTCATTCCATGAGAACTGCAAGTCAGCTCCAAGTAAGCCAATAAACAGTCCAGAGGGAACTACCTTATCTATATTTCAGGCACAAAATTGAAAATTACCGGAACCCTCGGCTGACTAACATAACTCAAACCTATCGAAACCAATAAAATATTAACTGGCAACGTTTATCCCGCCATTTTTCACCGGCCATTCGACTTTCGTATCACGTCTTACCCGCACTTACATTCAATGCTAAATGTAATCATAAAATTGTTGTTAATAATTCATGTTGGAACGAGACGGCTCTATAGGTAAGAGGGAGAGTTGGATATAGGTGTGGGAGCAGGATTATTAAATTCTGTGAATGCTCACTTTGTATCTAATATCCGAATGTGTTTAATATTAGATTAGTGAAGGGTCCGTGTTAGCCCGACTTCCCCCTGGGGCGTGGTACCTCGTGATAGATTCGCGTAACGTTTTCCCCGAATTATGATTGGTTGATGGTTGAACCTCATTTGGAAATGGAAAATTCGCCCTTTGAACTTGTAGGTGCTAGGGATAATTAGGATGATTTGGTAACGCAAGACACGGAAGAATCATATAAGTTGGCATTAATGTATTAAAATTATTGGAAATATTTGATTTAGTGCCGCTTAAGGGCACCACGTTAGCTTGTACTATGTTTCAGGGGTGGATAAGATTTCCAGAATTCAATATGGAGGCACTGTGAACCATAAAACATGTCATGCACTAAAATAAAACGAATACGAAACGAATAACGATAACGAAAGAATATTTGCAATACACTAGGTATATTGCAAATATTCTCACTCCCTCTTTTCTTCTACTCTCATCAAATTTATCGGTTTACCTTAAGCCGAAGAACTTAACTTGATCTTTCTCACAAATCTGTCTTATTGACTCATGAAACTCTTGCAAAGGCCCTTCCTCCTTTACTCCTGCCCCTCGATTCTTACTCGCTATGTCATAATTTTGTTCTTTTCTCATTCCTATAGTATCTTAGCCCCCGCAAATTTATGGAAAAACAGGGTTCGATAGTAGGCAACGTTGCTAAATAAACTTTAGTAAAACACTGCATCTCTTCTCCAAAAACTAAAGATCGTTTTATTAAACAACGTTTTGTTATTTCGGTTACACATATCAGTAAGCATTTCTCCCGGTTACCGAATTTTTGGTAACGTGATCTTTTTATGGCTTCCTCGTTTCCCGTGTAACGAAGATCTGCGGTTTGGACCTTAAGGGTCAGGTGTCTTACGAATGAGCATCGCATTGAGATCAGTGGTATCAAAAATGTTTTGGAATTTCCTCTGTCCAAATATTAGAGTATTTAATTACTACAATTCTAATAAATATATTGAGTAGTATCTACCTACTGCAATATGTTTATTAGTATAGTTATTTTGTTTTATTTTCTGCTGACAACGCAGCGTCTTCCTAGAGAGTCTGGCAACCTTTCGCCACAGAAAGATTAGGCTAGGCTGCAATCTTCTGTAGATCCACCGGGGTTTCAAGTTTGAATGAAATGCTATATTTAAGCGTAGACCCGTTTTTTACAAAAAAACAAGCAAATCCATATCTATTTTAGGCAATATTTCTTGAAGACTTGCAATTGACATTGTTAATATACATAATGGTAAATAAGGTTTATATGGATAGGTCGAAGCTCAAACTTCACAGCTCAAACTTTAACACTGAGAACAAATGCCGCGAATTTTATTAGAAAAGACATCCGCGTGTTTATCGTATGGTTCTCGCAATACTTACAAACATATAGTGACAAAATTACAATAGATTCATATTGCGTATGATTGCATTGTATACCCTTTGAAATAAGCCCTTGTAATGAACAGATTACAAATAGGGTGTCACTTTTGGTGATCATTGGCAGACATTTTGGATTTGTGACAGTTACAATATGACCATTTTTAGTTCAGTAATATGGCCGACTATTTAAATAGATTCTATGGATATATTTTACTAGATACCTGATACCTGCAAATTCGTCCACGTTTTTTTGCAGAATTAAATCATTGGTTAGCATTCCAACTATGTCCGTACCAAATTTGCCAGTACCGGCCACCGAGTACATCTTACAAACACTTTATAATTTGTGTACGTAGATACTACTAGCTTCTTTTTCTTTATTTTGTTTATGTTAAAATGTTTATTATGTGGTTGTTCACTGGCAATCCAGCGATCTCACACTTTGTCCTAATACGATTGAGAGGATTTATGATATCTAACTTAAGAGTAAACTCAATAAACCATTATTTTATATGCCGAAAGCTGTGAATTGCAATATGTAACATTATAACAAATTTCAATTATCTATCTGTAATCATGCCAACTTTGGAACATTTGCAAATTGAAGACTTAACTGATTGCTTATCAGGCAGCGTAAACATAATTAAAAGAAAGAAATATATAAATAAAAAGAACAAAATATAAGTCGACATTAAACAGAAGGTTCCTGGTCCCGTTACTCAACTAGATCAGCAATACACTTTTATGCTTACATATGCTCATGTCAATTGTATAATACAACAAGAGGAACAATATAAGCACACAAGCATAAAATTCAAGTATTAATAAAAAGCATACATTTATTCTATTCAATAAAAAAATAAGGTCAGAAATTAACAATAATCCAAATACGACAAAAGTGATGCGTGTACGCATCTCTCTAATTGTTGATTTGCCTTCTGTCTTCTTTGCTCGCGTTATATTTGTATCTGTTGTCACTGTTTCTCACGCAGCTGTCACGCGTGACGAATGATTTTGTCATTGTGACAACATGGACGTCACTTCTCACCCTTTTGAAGCAAGTCGTGATGATAATGTTTAATTTTAGGGACCGGGTGTTGCTTTTTAATATTTCCTTATATATTTGTTCGTTTTGTATATTATCTATTTTATTTTTGTTGACATTTTACACCCTTATAACTGTATATATAGACTTATTTATGTATATTCCCATACCCATGGGTGAATTAAAAAATATATCATTAAGGTAGCTATACTAATTCATACCTTATAGTGCGAACCAATTAACTTGTGCTTACTGAGAAATCACCAACAGAAAATTCGAATAACATTTTGCCTGACTCAGAAATCAAAACATGGGAAATTTATGTCACGGGTCCAGCGAAGCAATCATTTAAATGGAAGATGTATGACATGATATGGTACTTTCCCAGTCAGCCCAACTGAGGGTATGCTCTATGATTGAACGCAGTTCTTTTCTATGACTAGGTCCTTTATCCTAATTTCTAGATAAAAACAAAAATCAGTCATGTTTTGTGTTCTTACAACGAATAACGGTAAAAACAGCAGGTTATATTTCTTCCTGGCGCTGGTAATGCAACAGAGAAACGAACCTCATCTAACGGTCTATAGTTTCGTAAATGTTTAGTAATTTGAGTCACTGAACCAACAAGACAGTCGGTATTACACAATTACTTATAATGATGATAAATTATTTTTTGTCTGTTTGTCTGTGTATCCCTAAAACATATAGAGGCTACCGGCTCTACCTCCTATTTGTCAGTTTACTGTTATGTCAGTATTGTCAAATTTATTCAAAATCAACAATGTATGCACGTTTGTCCTCTAGCATCTCGTAAACTGAGTGCACTCTCATTACACACATGCTACTGTTCACATTCCCCATATAATAGACATTCCAAGACCATCCACTATAAGAAGATCCTTCCCAAAGTACTACAAGGAAATAGCTCTATATATTTACGTATGAGATGTTAAATTAGACGGGTCATGTATAACTGGACGTAGCATTAACATTTTTGAATAATGAAATATTTATTTAAGTAGGCTATTTGTGTGTTTGTCTGTTCGTCTAAAGGGCACGAAATGGTAGCAATGTGTCATTTGGTATTTCTTTGTAAAAATAATGGTGTAGTTTTGAAATTTTAAGTAAGTTTTTAGCTTTTATGGTAATTCTGGATGTTCTTACTTAGTTTATCTTAGCTATTTTGATTGTAACATTATTAATTTAAAATTTATGGACATGTATTATTTGTTTATTGGAAATAAATAAAAAAGAACTGGTAAAAATATTTTATGATTTGATTTAGAAGAATGTGGTTGTATCAAAGATAGTTTGCTAGAAAATTAATAGTTTTAACACAGACAAAATGTAGATATTATAAGTTTATATTAAACATCATAATAATATTTGAATATCTTGCCGTACCTTGAAGGATTGCTGACATCAAAATAAACCTCAAGAATATTTATATAATGTTCTGATTTGCCTGAAATCAACCGAGTGTAAAAAGGTATTATAATATGTTCTAATTACAGTATCTATAATGAAAATTTAATTAGTATACAAAGACTGCTTATTATGCAGACAGGCCTACCTTTGATCCACCTTTTAGCGACATATAAACACTGAAATAAGCTAAATTATAAAGTGACGGCATTGCTACAAAATCTTAATACGACAAACCAGGTTAAAAAAAGAATCTTATACTTGTAACACATAAGTGAATTCTAAAAAGGTATCATTATAATTATAATGCGAAATTCCTTTAATGCCTCAGTCTGCACTACGTCGTCTAGAAATCTAATTTTCGCAAACATTGTAAGCATCTAGCTGGCTCTCCTAGTGTTTCTAGTGCTGTTACTGCATTCCCGACTCCATTATACTGCGGTAATGCTACAATGTCAGCTACAGGATAAAGTAGGATTGCGTCAGATTCTCTCATTGTTTAGTATATTAACAACGTTTATTTTTCTTTAAATTTTGGTGGTACTTCATTAACATAGTTATAAATAGCTCACCTTATATTAAGAGGTTCTATTGTAACCACTTACTGTTGGCCTGCGCTTTAAATATCAGAAATATCACTTTCCTTTCCCCTAAGGAGTTAATACCTTCCTAGAAAAAGTAAGAAATAGGAAAGAGATGCAACTGCATTCAGCTAATGGGTTGTGAGGTCCATCAACTGACTGCAACTGCTTTCTTAAGAATTTCTAATCATCACAGAAAAAGATAATGAGATGTCATTGGACTTTGTATCACCAAAAACATAAAGGGTTTGTAAGCATAATCAAAAACAACTAAAATAAATAATATTGTTTTACCTGCTTTATAAGCTGTAATGATCTGAAAGTCGATGAGGCGTTAAAGAAATAAATCATTAAACGAAATAAGTGTTTTGCATATAATGATTAATAACCAACCGTGTATATAAATGCTAATATACTAATTACCGATTTCGATTTTACTTACAATTATCAACACGCCATCGCAACTGAAAAAGTTTAAAATGAATATTTAACTTATTGAAATCTACAGACACGAAATCACAGACGTCATAAAAATTGTGCAAAGATTTAGGTAAGGCATTCGACACGGTTGCACACATGACAAAAGAGTTTCTAAAGTTGAAATAACAAAGTAGAGTAAAGTAAATCTATCGTTCAGGGTGGTAACAGACGAAAATTGTTTCAACTCGTTCATAAATATGTAAGTGAACAGTGTTCTAGCTCCGGATGGACGGGCATGTCGAATCGACGCAAATCGACTTATATTTGACCATTTAAAATATGCCTGGTTTTACTTATGTGCATAATTTTAACGCTTTTTAAACAAGTATCATTCACATTGGCGACTTTTGTTATTTTTACATCATTTGTCGAAGATTCTTCATTGTTATCCGGTGAGAATTAATCTGTTTTCATTGTCCAGTTCTTCTTGAGTTTTAAGTTGATCACATTGTCTTTTCGTTTGTAGGTTATGCGAGTGGTTTGTGAATAATTCATTTTGTTTGTTCTTCGATGTAGAAAGAACTGAGTGAGTCAGTGTTCTGTTCTATGCAGTCGAATATTGTTAACAGTTATCAATAGATACACGATATTTTGTAAATCATTCTTATTTTAATCTTGTGTGTCTTTCTATTTTACAAAGATACTTAGAACAATAAATCTTATATAATCTCTAGTCCTTTCAGAAATAGCAAATTAGTCTATTTGTTGGTGACGTCAATGGATGACGACAAAATGACGTTAGAGCAAGTTGTTGTTGTTAAACCATTTTTACTTCAAAATAGTACATATTTGTTCTAATTATTATTATTCTCATTTGAGAGTATTAGAATGTTTTCTAACCTTTTTTTGCATGGGACTAAAGCGAGATGGTTATATTTATGGTTTAATTTACGTATCTGTGTGGTGTGCATATTTTAGTTTCAAAAGTAAAGTCGCTTTACCATAAACTATCTCCATGAAAAAATACATGTAACTGCTTGCGCAAATTAAACACAAACCAACAAACGCACCTATGCAATGTTTTTTCATTATTACTAATAATAGCTAAACTATAGTTATATACTGTTCCCTACAGAACCAGCACTTCATGACACCAAAAGACAGACAGACAAACAAATAATTTATTCATGTGTAACTTAGAACACGCCCAAAGTTAACTCTTATAACAATACATGAATTAACATGCCCATATAGAGGGGACGCGGAAATGTTTTGATTAAAAATTTACACCAGTGAAAGTAGGGTATAGGTTCGAACCCCGGACTGACAGATGTCAATCTGCTGGTGTGAGGGATGGGCTTTTTTGTGAAGGGTAGTGGGTACAGTTCTAGGACCATGTACTGTGTTTATTGCATTGTTTGAGGGTGTCTAAAATAACTCATTTGTTCGCGTATATTGTGTCAAAATTCATTGTGAAAATAGCGATATTTCAACGTTGATATTTTTCTTTGTATATAATAATAAATACATAGTTGTGTATTAAGCTATTATGTAGGATATACATATAGTATTGTTAAGATCAACGTTCGGGATTCGAATTCAACGTCTTACTATCGGCAACAAACATAAGTCTAACTAAACGATATTACATAAATTTAAATTAAAAACAAATACTGTCTCGATCTGGTAGCGGTACTGAAAGCGACTGCTATACAAGAGGTCTCGAGTACGATTCCCGGATCCGTTAAAGTATTGCTCGGTTTTTCTGTTAAAAGATCCTTAATGGCAGCACGGATTCTAGATCTGTGCTCCATTGAGAGCAATTAAAAAACAAATATTGCTAGCTAAAATCTGGGTATAAGGCACAGCAAGGTTTACAACTTAGGGAATATTAAGCAATACTTAAATTAAAAATATAATTTGACACATTGATCTTAATTTTAAATTCATCATTCACATCACTAGTTTCTTATAACAACACTATTTTAGAGATACCGTACGTCAAATATACATATAAAAAGCCCTTCTCAAGGTATATTTTCCTCCGAAATTATAGTGTATGATTTGGTACGCGATCCCTCAGGGAGGGCCTTGAGAGGCATTCCGCGGCCGGCCCTCCGGCCCTCCCAACTCCAAACCTCTTATTAGCAATAGGCTCCAGTACTCGGGTATATATTCGTATAAAAATGGACATATTGCTGTTAAATAGATTCCTATTTGTTGCAGAATCGTTTCTAGTTGGATTTTAAATAATTATATGTACCTACCTATTTAAAAGAATATCAGAACTGCGTATTAGGATTCCATCTGTGTTATTCCAACTTGATCCAATTATAATATTAACAAGAGAAATGGTATTAGAAACCATTTTGGGATGTTTATATATTATTTTGTATTAGCTGTTGAACGCGACGTTATTTAATAATTTTCAGAGTGCGTTTTGTTATGTACGTGTCAAAAAAACGACTTGTGTGTTTCTCCGTGAGGTTAGTTATATCCATACATAATGTTATCAAGAACCGTTCAGCAGTGAATATGAAATAATGATTCACACACTTAATAAATATACAGCTTAGGTGTGTGAAACTTGTAAGTTCTTGTCCATTTTCTCAAAATTTGCAAAGGACCTGTAATATAGGAAGATAGTGCGTTAATATAAGAAAACACAATTTTATTAACTCTGCTACGTTTACATACCCAAAGGATAAATACTGCTACATATTAAGATAGAAATAAGTATATAGAGCTACAAACATAAATACCTAATTCTTCTATATATCGCTGGACAAACAGCCGGATAAATTAGAACCACCTGAATGCCAAAATGGCGTATTTTTACCTCCAAACAACAAAAGTTGTGCTGACTGACCGAATAACAAAAAAACTACATATTTATTTTTGCGTAATTCGCGGTCATTTTGTGAAAAATATATATAGAGTAAATAGTTCCTCCGCTATTGTACTCGCTCGACCGACAGCGTTCGGCCCTTTCATTAGCCAGCTTGTAATTTATTTGAAAATATATTTACGAATTTTCTTGTTTGCCGCTCTATGTTATATATGTTACAGTAATTTCGGCGGCAACATCTTTGCATGTTATGTCGCCCTGGTAGCTTGGGGTAGCCTTTTCCTTACATAAAATAAAAAGGTTTTCTTTTAAATAAAATGGCCGACTGGCCTTGTTGGTCTTTAGTTAGTAGATCTTGAGTGGGTTTGATTGTTTGAAAGAGTTATTATGTTTTGTATTAGGTAACAGGTACTTAGGGTGACTAATTATTAATAGTAGTTTGACATTCATAAAGTTCTGTTGCTGGTACTAATTAATTTCCTAATAGATATCCCGTTTCGCTTGTTTTTGCAGAGTTAGTGTTTATGGTAATAGTCTCAATACCATAGACATTACTTTATGGTATGAGGCCAAATAGTTCTAAGATACAATACTGTTTATGTACAATGTTTTCTTAATAATAATGTGCTTATATTTTGTTTGTTTGCAGGTAAGCGAGTTAACTTCAGATAGTGGTAAGTTTATATTTAGGAATAAGTAAAGATTTAATCTTCTTTAGAAGATGGTATTAAATAAGTTGAACGAATGAGGTATGAAGCAGGGGTTCAAAAGATTTCCTTTTTTACTGCAGCGAAAGTGGTGGGTTCGATAGACAAGAAATATATTTGTACAATAATCACCATAAATATTAGTTCCGAATCTCGATGTCATTTGTGTCCGTTGTTTTAATGTTCTTAAACCCAAATTATGTCTAAGGAAGGAGTTCTTTCCAAAAAGGTTTTTAATAAAACCAACTTAATATTATCAGAGAAAAGTTAAAACTCCGATTTAAAACGATTATTCTAATTTATCCGTCTTAAATCCAACCATCACTTGTAAGTTTAATACTTGATTCTCATCACGTGCCCGACTGCCGGGCCCCTCGGCGGCCTAGCGACATTTTATTTAATCAAGAACACTTTTTAACATTCTCTGTACGTACTCACAATATTTTCTAAACGTGGACATGGAAAAAAATAATAAAAATAAGCGGCGACAGTTCATGCTTTTCATTAAAATGTAACGAAGGGACGGACGCCGTGCAATGTTCAAATTATACGAAATATAATGTGCTAGCTGTTACCTGCGACTGCGCTTCAATATTCCTTGAAGGAAGACTTCGCGTACTTCTTCTTTTAAGCTGTATTTCATCAGAATCAGTTCAGGAATTTACATGTGAAACGTTAAACAGACTTTTAATTTTATAATACTATTTAATCACGTAAATTATGTTCTTTTCATATTTTACTTTTCTCAATTATTACGAGTGGATTTAGTATAAAACCTATTTTTAAAGAACAAAAGCTCTAGCCAGTGGTCTCAAAGTACCTACCCGGTATAAAACTTTGCAAAGATTCGTATTAAATAAATAACGCATGTTTTAATGGCAAAGGAAGACATTTTGAGGTAGCTTGCTTGTTTAAGAGTTTTCTGGAATGTTCTTGAAGATGTGTGAAATTCGCTAATCTGAATTTGGATATCATTCGTTCGCCTAACCTAATCTTCAACACTCCTTTTGAAAGACGCCCGTGTACAGTACTAATAACATTAATTTATAAACAGTATAATATGATTAAGTATGTAGGTGTTATAATTTACTTTTTCGTTATAAAATGACGTATAAAAAATATCTTTTAATGTCATAAAAACTAATACCGTCTTCTAAAATAGCATCAAAACGTATTTATTAGAAAAATTAAATGAAATCATTATTTATAATGTCCATCTTGATCGTCATAAAAATATGTTAATTAAAATGGATTTTTCCCGAATTATCCCGCGTTTCAGGGCCGCATTCTAACCCGGTTTATGGCGTCGTAAAATAATATCTTCTTTTTCACTCGTGTGTCCTGTGTTCGCGAGCATAAATTTAAGATTTTGTCAGATTTTTATTAAGTAGGTCTTGTGAATTTGTCGTAAACGTCCGATAGTATTTTACTGCCGTAGGATTATTACATTTTTAAGTGAAAAAAAGAGGCAAGAAAACACCCTGTCGCGACTTCGGACATTTTTAATTTCATTTTTTTTGTGACCTTTTTTGTCGTTAAACTCGGGTCTTAAAATCTTCGGGGTCAATTAGACCTATTTCAACAAAGGCCATAAGATTTTTTCATTTTCAATTTTTATTGGCCCATAAAATTTTTAATTGTGATAAATAATTTTTGAACTGTTTAATGTCTTTACCTTTGATGAGGATGGAGGGACATCGTAAAATGTTGCAGGAAATAACTAGCACAGGAGAAATTAACTGGATTAGAATTATCTAGTAATGTTTAGGTTTAAATATCAATATAATTTAGTTATTGAAAATAAATATCTTAAGTTATCAATCAATCTTATGAATCTACTGCAAGGTGTGTACGTATCCGACATGCGCTACAACGCCCATTCGTTTGACAACTGCATCCATTTATAATTTCCACTTTCATAGATTTTAAGACTGATTTGTGGATCCCATAACTTTAAATGACCATGCAATAGCTATTCCAGGTCTTGTTAAAGGTTGAAGATATGCTAACAAAATTGAAGACAGAATTGTGGTCATTAAACTCTCAGGCAAAGCTAGCTGCCGAAATATGGATATACTATACTGTGCTTAAACAGTTAAGAACATACAAGTATTACGCTTACTTTGTCCCAAGAAGGTTAGACAGTCGTGCTATATGTTATGTTCGTAAAGCCTTTTTATAGAAAATCAACGTATATTTGTAAAAAGTTTAAAATAATATTAAAAATGCATTTGGCTGCATTTCCTCTTATATTCTTGCTTTCCCTTTGCGTCGGGTCCTTAATGACCCGAAGCATTAGTTATCTCTAAATATATATAGGAATACCTACCTAGAGGGTGAAAAATAAGAGAAAAAGTCAGAGATTGAAGGGTGAAAGTGCCCGGGTGGTAGTGATAACGAGGATTCAAATAGGGAACTCTTATCTCCCGCTTTTTATACAGCCAGAAAGATAGCCAGAAATGTAATTAAGAACTTTTTTGTTTTGTAAAAAAAGAAATTAGTTTTGGAACGGGCTTCGAGTTTGAGATAATGTACTTGTGATGTTCTTAATTAGAAGATTGTGCATCTTCGGCGAATGTAGAAATCCTTTTTGTATTTTTTGTGTTGCGTTAATTGTTTATCTGTTTGGTGAAGTATTGATAAGTGTCGGACAATAGACAAGTTAAGGATTTTAATTAGGTTTTTGTTGATTTATTTATATATTTTATTCGTCAATCGCGATCTTTCGTTTTTGGGTATTAAATGTTTAAATAAATATTTAAATTGCCGACACATTGTTTTTATAAATTAACCTCATTAAATTTAAGTTGTTTTTTATATGGTCAGCGGATAATACCTATACCGTGAGGATAGTTTAGTATGTTCAATATTACTAACGTCATAGTAAATATTATATTGAGAAACTATACTTTGTAACTTACATGAAATTCTTGAATGATTTATCGATGTAAACTCGTATTCGCATCCTTTTTTTTAAAGAGAATGTTTAGTGTAAAGCACATTGAATAGTCGTACATTTATAACAAATTATAAAAAAATATTGATGCGCTTTCGAACTCCCTTCACCCGTGTTAGTGGCAGATGACCGTTCAAACTCCTGCGCTATCTGTGTAATCAAATGCATCCATTGTAGAAGAACCCTGATACGGAATAAACAAAATAATTCTAAATTGCCGAATTTAAACCGATCACCCGCAAAGGCATTCGGTATTCAAAAATATTATTCTTATTTCGAAAACATAAGTTGCGTTCTATATTTGAATTCGTCGCGGGGACGCTCCCCCTCGCCGCGCAGGAAAAAACCGTCAAGGCAAATATTTCTTCGTGTTTTGGGTTCTGTGTTATAAATTTAGGTATTTTTTAATGAATATATCATCAACGATGTACATATATTTATATACATATATATGAATTAATGTTTAGGTAATTAAAAATAACCTAACCTAACGTATCTATTGTCTATTACTATATTTTAAGTCATCGAACTGCTATTAAGACCCATCTAATAACAGTTTGTCCAACCCTGGAGTCAAACATGAGACCCTACAGTGGACAAAATATGTTCTTCCCACTAAAGCTACAGAGCCACTTAATGAACGGTTATATTATATTAAATGTTAAAGAAGTATATTTTCATGCGAATACAAACTATCTAACCATTTGCACCACGGAATTCTAAAAGCACAAATATTGATCGGACACACGCTCCTGTCTGGGTACCCAAACACCGCGTCGTGATAAATTACCTTCGGGAAATTAAAACTGTCTTTAAAACAATACCTGCCTTTTTTCTTCGCCCCCTCTTTCGTATCTCCATCCTTTTCTAACACGTGTTTTCTTATATCATCTATCTCGTTCGTATTCGAAGAGGGGTCAGACTTGACATTTCTTTTTTTTTTTTGGATAATTTTACTTACTTTTTTTGTAATGTCGATGGATGTAGAAATTAATGCGTTTTGTTACGCCGTGTGAATTGTGCCTACATTTTTATAATTAAAAACTTTTTTCGCTGTTAAATTAATTATTGTAACTGTTCAGAATTTAATATTAACATAAATGTTAGCTGTTATAGATAATGATCTACTCATAACCTCTGATACAGTATATTATTTATTCACTGTTTAAACGATGCTATCAAGATTACGTAATTAATATTTATCACGGTTGTAATCCCGGGAAGGTGCATTACACCTACATTGTATGTTGCACATTATGGCCATAACCGCCCTTTAGTCCTAAATATACAGATGAAAGATTTTCTGACCTGGGAATCGAACATATGACGTCAAAATTGATATAAGCATATGTGCATGCACTAAAGCTACTAGACCTACGACAAAATCTAATAATATGTCTCGAGCACTGAACCCGCAATAATACCACTTTAACCAGTACACCACGCTTGCAATCATACGTGCCATGTCCGTAAAGATTTCTTCTGATCACAATACAATGTCGGTCCAAACTAAAACCGAACACGATATACCGTGGGACGCGATCACCATACAATTGTCACATCACCACTGTTTGCAAATCAAGACCATTGTAGATTAGCCCTCTCAAATCGTCACCTAAATTCAAAGTGATTCGAATTTCGAATGTTCTTTCACGTTGGTGGTCTCAGCTTCTTCATGTTTATGTTGCCCTGGTACTTTTTATAGTTATTAGGTGATGATAGTTCAAATTGATTTGTGATGATGGGTGGGTGATATTTTATACTTACAACTCTCAATTTTATGTATATTGTGTAGATTAAAGACTTCGATTAAAATTAAACTAATTTATACAGTATTGATTTCGTTGATCAATTTAAGATCCCTATTACTACATACATATTTAAATTTAAAGCTGTATATCTCTATAAGGGAAAGCAGATTTGTACATACTCTTATCGCGCGAGCTTTTTAAAGTTCCACTAAATTGACACGCCAGCGATGTCTTATACATCAACAAGAAAAACAGCACATTTACATATATGGCGAAATTTTAGACATATACAATGTAATTTGAAAACAATAATTTGTATTAAACTCTGTGTATAATACGCTTAGGACTATTATGTAAAAGCAATTTCGGAAAAAGTAAATAATCCCTTAAGTAAATGATGCCTTTAATAAAATAACAGAAATTAAAACTAAACCATTAAACCAGTATTCCACTTCAAAATACATTTAATTTATCGCTAGCTACAGAAGAGCAAACTTTCAGATAGGAACTTTGTTTGCTTTTAAAGTAAGCGGCTTTTCTTCCGCGCAGCTTAAAATTCACAAGCTGTTGACGTCGGGACGACTTAGCGGCGATGCGTGAAACAGGTACAGATGGGGAACTTCGTGCAGAAGATGTGCAACTGGCAAATAAAACAATACTTGTTGTTGTATATATCTAGTAGTTAGTTTCATAAGAGGCTGTTTCGTGGAGCATTCATATGTCTTACAGGCAGGAACAAAAAAGAAGACCCAGTATAGAAAAATCGTTTCAAAAATGTTTATAGATTTATACAGTTTAAATTCAGCATTAACATAAAGTTCTATTATTATAAAAGCCATGTATCATTATATTATGTATATAATATATCACATTTTACTTACGTATATGCGTATAATATTAATTGCTTTAATATTTCTGTTAATCAGCACCAAGCTCGTTTATACTTTCATGTTTGTCACAGACATACCGACTTTTACGCACAGGTATTTTGAAATTGTAGTGTTGATTACTGCGCTGGCTAAGTGTAGGCATAAGCTAACATCTAGCCAGCGTAATATAAGTGTATTTATACAGACATAACTATGAAATATTATGGCAACCTTTAAGTGAAGTAAAAGACAATAAAAACTGAACTTTCGATGTAAGCATAACAAAATAGATTGCAATAAATTCGATAAAAGTAGTCCTGTTTCAAACTGTATTTATTACAACTTGAAATTGTACTACTTTTTATCATTTTTATTTCATAGTTATGAAATAAACGTAAATGTTAAGACTATTATTTAACACAATAACGATAAGATCTTCAACATAACTGTCCATTTACTAAGTTTTTATTAATTATCAGAAGTGAAAGATAATTTACATTTTAATACACACGACTAGGAAATTCAAAGATCCGTATCGGCAGTTCCAACTGTCGTTTCAACTTGATAGCTCAATATAAAAATAAGTCTAATTATAAAAAATAAGCTAAAAACTATCGGTCTACATTTAAGCACTATTAAATAAAATAAAGTACTTGATAATGTTACATCAAAACCACGCTACGCTACATTATTAAAACAAAAACGTCGTATAAGAAACGTAGTAGAAAGTATGCGTGATAGCAATCCATTTGATGGCGACGTCAGATTTTTTGTTAATGCTATAGTTTCGATCGTGAAACTTAGTTTATGAGCTGTGGATTACGTTCCTAGGAAAAAGTATTCACGTTAAAATATATAGGAAGAGAGTGTTATGATTTTAAATTTAATCATTATTCTTTTTTATTTAAGTTGCATATCATACAATACGCGGGAACTACTTTCCTGGTTTTATCATAAATGCGTTTTTTGTGTTATATTTATTATAAATATCGTAATTTTATTCTTGGGATTGAGTTGGTGGTACTTTAGAACTCGTCTGAATTGCTTTGATCAGGTTTTGCATAAAAGAGGATAAGCCTTTTGATGTTTACCAGACACTGCCCCCAGCATCGTTCTGCTGCTGATAGAAAAGTTATAAATATTTTTGGGCATCACTCACAAGCACGTTTCGCTACTGGGTCATAATACTGGTATTTTCTTCACAATCATTCTAACGGCAGGTTTGGAAAACACAATCACGCGACTGCCTTTCCTTTTGCCATTGTCGTTAACAAATTGCTCCACCATTTCCACTTATCTAGATCTTTGAAAATATCTTTATTTTCTTAAACAATGGATGTCCACAAAGGTAACTCCGGTAGCCGGCCACAAAAAAAATGTCTTCCCATTTCCACCTAGCGATTGTTTACCAGAGTAACATGAGCGCACAGGTGGTAGTCGAACTACATTTGCATACGTAATGGACGAAACAAAGGCGCTGCTTCGGCCAACCGTGCGCGCTTCTGCTATCCTGGTTAGCATTGTAATAAATGCTAATGAACATTAGGAATGTTAAAACAAATAACTCGAAAAAATAACCTCCTTGAGGTTACGTGTGCCTGGTGCTGTAGTAGACGCAATTAATAATTATTATTACTTTTTTAAAGGGACTGCTTCGTTAATTCAATAGTAGCCTCGAGGCATATGATAGACCGACAGAAAACGACTCCCGGTTTAGGTAATACGTTACTGATTAAGGTGATTCTGGGTAGCAGCATGTAGACTAAGGTATTGTCAGCAGTTGGATTTCAAGCTGGTAGCAAGCGTCGATAATTGCCTTTGGTGTTGCAAGCTGCAAGCGTTGTATAGGCTACGCTGACTACACATTAATAGCCTTATAGTCTAACTGCTTACCTTTAGAAGGGTCGTCAACAGAAGTGGTAAAAATAAGATTTATTCATGTAAAAGTCAGTCCATTTGCAAATGAATGACTCGCATATAATATTTAACATCGCGAAGGATGCACGTATATACTTTATGTAAAATGAGCGATTTACAGATTCGTGTTAGTTTGCAATAATAGCAACGTTTACATTGGGGTTTTGTAATATCTGACGGTGGGCAGACGCAGCGGAGGGAGGGCTCCGACGATTTCAATATTGTGAATTCCAACGATGTTCGTACAGCGCGTGTAATGAATTTCACGAATTGTCTTGCGGGTTTTCGGTTTCAACCCTCGAGTTTTGTCCCTCGAATATTTACTTACAGTCTATTGGATGAGCTTACATTATGTAAAAGACGGTTCCCGTCGAACTTTTAATAACGATCGACGAATTCTTTCGACGGTTTTTTTCGTGAGCGGAACACATCGGGAGCGAGGTGCGCGTCGCCGGTTGGCACCGTAGTTATACCAAAATATATGATAATAAGGCCGATGTTATTTAAGTCCGGCCATTCGTATGATAAAATTGAACCAGTGATATTTGCCCGCAAACAATTTCTATGGAGATTTCGGTCTTGTTTCTGGGGTTAAATCTGCGCATGGGGATGATATACGGACGGTTCGCTACCAATGGGGGTTCCTTTTCGCGAAAAATATCGTACAAACGGAAAGAAATACGCGTCCGGATCATAATACGGTCAAATATTGTCGTTTGTGTGCGGATATCCGGGTATATTATACGTTTTTTTCGTGTCAGCATTTGTTATGTGAGTAAACGCATAGTCAACCGAATTTACGTTGTAACGTCCCTTTTATATAACAAAAAAGTGAATGTATGAGCCGACATGATTGTCTATAAACTTAGTAATTGAGACAAGCAAATTATTTGATATGGTCTAAGCAGGATAATTTACCAAATGTTTTATCTATATTTCAAATAAACTATACTTTTATGAAAAAGATTTTCTTTAAGATTATTTCAATATTGTACTTGTGATTTTTTATATACAATCTCACAACTGTGGAAGGAATTGCAATTTTTTTTTAAAGTGTTAATGATTGATAGTTTTAAGTTGAATTGATCTGAACAAAACAGAGTCATTTAAAAAAAGGCTATTTTAAAAGTATTATAAACCAATGTGCATTAAGAATGAGATTATGACTGAAGCAAAATATAATAGGCTCATTGCTAGTGGGATTTTTTAGCCTTTGCTTCGTGCGTAATAAACTTAAGTTATGGTAAGCAGTCTTAACTTAAGTATCTATGGTTTTCGTATTCTGTGTAAATGATACATTGACATGGCGCTATCATAATAATATAATGTAGTTAGCGTAATGCCTTCAGTCTTTTAATTTACCGTCTGATAAGTTTTTTAATTTGTTAATTATAATTTACTTCATAATAATAATATGTTTTAATTTTTATTCAATGACATAATTAAATAATTAACTTTATATATACAAATTATTTACAAGAAAATATAAATCGAAGTGAAAAATAAAAAATAATAAAATAATAATATATAGTAGCAATGAAGATCTTAATAGATTTTATTGTCTCCAATTAGATTTATTGCAAATCGTGATACATAATTATGTATGTGTATTGAGCGTCTAATTTATCCTATCCTTTTCTATCCTATAGGTAGTTTTTTTTAATGCAGGTTGGTATTCCCTGCTTACTCTATGAGCTTACTACGTTGTACGACTGTAAACATACTACTAGGTGGTTAAAAACTGAAACCATATGGAATAAATTAATATTTCTTTCTGTTTCTTTTACTTTGGAACGCGTATTAACTGCCATCCGATGTTAATTACCAGGGTAGCATAGACGGCCGGATATTAAAGATTGTCAGTAAGAATTAAAAGAAAGATGAAATTCAAAAATAGAAGTTAATTTTTAAAGTTCGTTTGGCTTGGTTTACGTCTGTGCGGTATCGCCCGAGGCGTGGACCATTCTAATTAAAATCGCTACGTTTTCTGTGGTCGTATTCATTTTCCTTTAAACCTTTTTGTTGCTTCTGCTTCCCTGGTAAGGTTGCGTTATTGTTGTGGTAACTAATTTACATCTTAATGAGATGTTCGTTTTGTTTTTGACGATAGTTCGTTTTATAATTTTATATGTTGTATGTATCTTTGCGTTATTAGTTTTCTGAACGGATTATTAAAGACTTATTTTTATCAAAGTGAGCGTGTATAATATATAATTATCTTCTCGTATAGTTCAAAGTGTAGTAACACGCCTGTAAAACTACATCTTGGACAGAGGTGAAATTATGTTTAGCTCCCTTGATCTTTGAATAATAGTATGCTGCTACAAATATTCTACCAAAAAAATCACACATCCTTTATTTGACAGAGAATTGAATCCAAAAACTTACAAGACCAACCTTTTTACGGCCTTTAAACCAATGAGCCAGCAATAAATCAACAAAGAAACTCAAAATTATAATCACAATTTTAGTTCATAGATGGCACTGAACATACATACTTTTTCTCACAAACCATGTTGAACTCGTAAACAATGAAAACATATCATAAAACAATTTAGCCCGTAATCCCAGCTATAATTTATAACCGGTAATATCGGGGCGAATCTGTGTTAAATCATAAAAACGAACACTTCACTGATGTATTAGGTAACACAGGCAGCCCGTTTTAATAACTATTATTAAAACTCTTGACGAAATTCCCTCCAATAATAAAATTGAAGAACGCGAGCTTCCGATACGCGCCTTTATGGATTTTAACACTCCTATGATTTTATGACGCCCTGGTAATGTGTCGAGATGTTTACTCCTGGTAATTTGTTAACTAGCTAACAACGCTTACTGTGTTTCTACAAGTTAGAGATGATATTATATTTTCTAACATATTATCTTTGTATTTTTAAACACTGCTCCCGATATTAATAGATCAATAAACATTCTGCGGTCTATTTCATGGCGTGATATATACTCTTATGGGAGATAAAATGTATCATTCGCTAACATTTTAGTGGCGCACCAATCGTAAAGAGTGCATCACTTGGACTCGCGCGCCACCAGGCGAACATGTGTCGTAAAGAGACCTCTTCGGCTAACAATTTCCTGATGGTCTGTAAATAGTAAGTTTATTGTCTTTTTATGAGGTACTCGGACCGTAAAAAGGAAATAAAAGAGCACCGCCGATGGTGATAATAAAAAAAATAATTTTCGACTCATCTTCGTGATTATCTCTTTCGGTTTTACGAGTAAGTAACGGGCGGGAGCGAGACGGGGATGGTTTTTACAGCGTGTCGTACCGATGTGACCCTTTCGACTCGATGGGGGTAAAGGTCGTAAAATGGGAGCATAAGGATAATGTTTTGGGTTTCCTATACTGCGCTTCATTCATGATTTCGCTTTAGTACCATCGGTAGACATGTAAATCCGATTGCTTTCACGTCGATACTCGTATTGAGATACGTTCCCTCCCTATTATTTGGTGTATTACATTCGTAATAGGAAGAAAAATCTTGCTTCGCCCGCCTTTTACGCGAGGACAAAAAAAGTCAAGTTTCGAATTCGGAACGCCATTGTAGCCCGCAAACTTTTAAATGTGAACCGTAACGAGACCCAGATTATAACAAAACCGCCAAAATCAGTACACGCAAATTCAAATTTGGAACAGCGTGCTAACGGCTGGTTTAATTGCGGATAGGGATGGGACAGTGCAATTCGCCGCGAGTATCCGCACTCGGCCTAAGTTCCGACACTCCATTTGTTCGGCTCGAGTGAGCCTAACGCCCGGCAACGGGACGCATCCTAATTCTTAAAGGGCCCATCAGCAGACCTTTATGCGTTAATAAAGTTGCGATATAAAAAGAATGGAGGCGTCCGAGGGTGAAAGACGTAAAGGGTACGAGTTAAGTGCGCGTTTAAGGGAATGTCGGGGGCGTGCGAATTTGTCAAGCCATAGACTGCGACGATTCAATTGTGCGATGATTAAATAAAGACAAGAGTTCTCTTGTTGGTCTATTGTCGTCAAGATATCCCTTTTGTCCGACACATCTTCAGGAAATTTTATTTGTCTAACGAATATTCCCGGTCATTTTATTGTTTGAAATTAATTTGAGGTTGAGTGATTGTGTTACGCAACATAAAGTGCGGATAATCATAGAAAATGGCCGATTTGCTACCCACATTGCATAATTACAAACCCTAACGATCTGTTTTATTGCTTAACTACGGTCCCTTGGTTTAATCCGTGGGAATGTTAGACACCCTATCATAATCTAGCTTCTGTAAGCTTCCTGGCGTGCTAGCTAAATAATAGCAAATAAACATTCAATTGGTTAGCATACAAAGTAGGCATACAATGTTAGATATAATGATATAGAATATTTCTATATGAAGTTATTGAGCTAGATACTTATTATAGAGGTATTATTGTGGTGACAAAAATATATACAAGTATGATATTTTATCAGTTTGAGCTACAGCGGCCCGCCGGCGGCCAAATTAATGATTTTGATATCTTGCATTCCGGCAATTGACAGATTTAGGACATTTTACTTAAATAGTAACACTAATAGTTAGTATTACCAGTAGTACCTACGTCGCTCTAGGGTGCGAATCTTCCTATAACGACAGACTTAAAAAATTAACTGATGAAATGTAGGTGTAAAACTTTTTGCCTATCCTTTCCTAGATACAGGTGTAGTACCATGTATATATATAAATCAGGGACAGACAACTAAGATACAGACTTCATACAAATATAAACACTGGCAAAATAAAGATCCAATAAAAACAATAGCTCATTCTATCCTTCAAAGACATGACGAACTTCTCAAAGCTCTTTCCGCGGTATTAATTCCACTTTCATGTTCCAATTTTAAATTTAAACGTTAATTCGAGTTCCATATTCAACTGTTATCCATTCTAGAAACAAAAATAAAATACAAAGACACACTAATCGCCATTGCACGTTGGTCGGTCCTAAACTGAGATGAAGACGCCGTAAAGAGGTTGGAGTGTTTTATTGGTCGTCCAGGGTTTATTTAACGCGCTATACAGATTTTATACACCGCCTGACGGCCGTCATGGGCTCTTACCGTGTATCTGATGGGGGAGGCATAGGGTTGCGGATTTTGTAACATCAAGAAAGAATAGACAGGATATTTTCTTAGTGCAATAACTACAGAAAATTGTGTAGCATGAAAAGCTTTCAATTTTAGTCAATTACATTATAAATGGAAAGGTTTGTAAAAGTGTTTATTGCTTAATCACTCGTAATACGTTTAAAACCGGTAGTCTCACGACCATATCCCCAAAGATGTAGGCACAGATGGTTACACGATTCCGTCAACTATAGCTTTAAGTATCGCGTAATATGAGGCGACCCAATTTCTACAGTTGCAAACTTGAAGCTACTAAGCATTGCTTGAAAGTAACACCCAATAGGTATTGGGTAAAATAGTTTTTACCAAACCTTAAACAGAACTTGGATGCGGGTGGCCTAAGACCAGTCTGTGTGGAAAACCTCGGTGGAGGCCTATGTCCACAAGTGGATGTCTTTCGGCTAAGGTGATGATGATAAAACAGAACATAAGGTATCATGTGGAGCAAGTACATCCACTACCGCTGCTTCACCAAGACATGCTTCAAGAGTAGACCAAAATAATTGTTTATTTTCTCTTTACTAAAAGGCGTTGACGTCAACCCTAACTGCCATGTGTACTCGAGTATGTTGGATGGTGTATCCTACCGTCTTGCCAGACGAACTGTAATTATACTCGAGGTAACATCACTACGTTTATCTGTTGTTCGAGCCCTTTGCTGAATGTGAATTGTGTTATTGTGATACAAGGGGAGGGTTTTACTTATGTTTCCTTGTGTCAAAATTTGTTTCGGTTTTCGGCAGGTGAGTTTATGTTTTGGGTGATGTTTTGGTTATTAGTACTAGTGTAAAGCATACACAAGTAAAGATTACAGTTAGTATTAAATTCCTAGGAATGCGTGGTTTTTTTTGACAAGTATTTTTTATATCAAGTTAGGTTAGAGATGCTTTCCCGGCCGGATGCTACAGTTTGAGCCCATTGCCAGTTTTAACACCGTGCTGCAATTGAGAATTTCTTGATGGCAATACTCAATAATATTTCTCCCAGGAGTATTGGATTTGAGAACTCAGTCGCATTTACTACCACTGAAACTTAGACTTAAATTTTTACTATATCTGTTCACATAACATCCTATACGAATCAAGATATTATATTTTTATGTTTAAATATCAATCAGACAATCATACCGCATAAAATGTAATAAAACGCCAACAGACAAGAATACAAATCTTCATCAACGATACAAATATAATCACCGACAACGGTTACAAATACAAATGACTACAAAGTACCTCATGACCTTCAAGCCGATGTCAATCACCCAAAAAACTGCGAATAGTGTAAAAATGTCTTCAAAAACCGCATTTCGCAACTCAACGACACTTACGCATTGTAATCGCGGCTAAATCGAATAATCGAGCACTCGAGCAAACCGAGTTAAGTTATTTAGAATCGAGTCCCCCCGGCACTACTCGGTAATCGAATTCGAGACCGCCACTTGGTGACACTTGAGCGAAGTGTTACTTTGTTAGCCGATTTTTGCGGCCCCGCTGGCCCCCGGGGGCAAAACGAGATTATGCAAAAGTACCCCATACGATTCTCTCGCAGACAGCTTTATGGTGTCTGCGGGTATTTTCAGTTTATATTCAACTTTTTAATACGAAACATGGAGTTGATAATGCGAAATTATTTATGCTTATAAATAATAACATTTCGGAGTCTTTCGACGTGTTATTTCTTAAGAGACTGCCTTGTTAGTCTGTCTTGGGATCCCGAGTTCAATGCCCAAGTCAGGCTAGCTGTTGTAGATTATTTTAAAGAATTGGACAATATTAATATAAGGTCTCGTTTCTCGAAGGATGTGTAAAGCCGCTGATGTCGGCTGTCAACTCATATGACATAGTAGACATTTAATTAACTTATTATATCCTGATGCCTAGTCAAGTTAAGCCAGAAGCCAGCAGGTGGCTTAACGAACACTAACATTCATTTACCTATTAATGCTATGAAGAGAATAATGCCATTAAGACGCAGTAAAGCCATTTAAATTCAAAGCGAACAGAAAAATCAATTACGCAACATAAAACAATCGAAGTGTAAATTAATGCAAACAACTTGCAATCTCGATCATTAAAAATACATCGTACGCCATTAATATTCACGACATAATTCACAATACGCAATACTATTAAAAAAAACAACACATAATCCCATGTGTCACAAACAATAGCGAATAATCGATTCGGTACAACACTAGCAGCACGTCACAATCTGACTCGATTCATTCGTATTCCGATGACGAGACACAATTCTATTTGAATATTTTGACGTGACCGACGAATACTAATATAGGCGACAGTTTAGCAAATTGTATCTTATAGCACATGTTTTATGTTTTATTTATGATACACACGATTGTAAATTTAATTTGTGTCGCGATGCTAACGATCCGTAGTCTGGATTTCGTGCATTCTCACTTTTGGAATAGTGTAGTGACGTTGGTATTTGTATTGAATTTATGTAGTTTATTAATACTACATGCTTGGCGTGTTATATGTGATACAATCTGATACAAGACAATACGTAAAACAAGTAAAATACTGCAGAAGGCATATTCGTTACTATATTCAAGAGATCGACTGGTATTTAACGCTGCAGCTTTACAAAAATCTTAATCAAATAAACTGCCTATGAGTAGGTTTATTAAAGCTTTTATTAAAGCTCCTTGACTGGCGTTGTGTTGGTAGTACGATCAGTAGTCTATATTCTTTACTCTCGTAGCACACAGAATACGCCTCTGCATTCGATAACGTGCGAATGAAGCATCTAGTGACAGAACATCTATACGTTATGATAAGTTTTACTATGAGATAGGCATTATAGAAATTAAAAAAAAAACCGCTTTAATTCTTAGAAAGCACATACATTTTTAAATAGAAAAACCAAAAGGAGAACCTTGTTTGCGAAAAGACAAATACTTAGCATGGTAGATAGCATTTGTTGTCAAAGAAGAACGAATACAAAAGTGAGTCCTGTTATATATGACAATATGTGTACAAGACACAACTCATTTAAGTTCATACAATCCTGGATCCATTCACATGTCGCATTATGTACGATGTATTCTATTCCAACTTTCTCTGTGTGCGTCAGTTGAAATTAATTAACAGTCAAGTAGAAACGTGGGACACGAGTTTTGGCATCGTCTCCTCAACGAAAAACTCTTAGTATCGGAAATAGAAACGGATGAGTAATGACGGTATATACCTAATGAACGTCGTGTGAAACTGTCACTTGTTTTAATTAATGTTGTTGGTGTTTCCACGCAGCCTTTTGACTGAGAGACTCTTATTATGTTCAGTAATAGAATAGACATGGATAGACATTTGTATTTCATTATTTCTGCTGTCGCTAGATCAACGTAAAAATGCTTTGACGTCTGCATTTTTGAAAAGATATGTTTTTATAAATGATATTTGTGGACATGCCGGCTAAACTTGTCAGTTGACAGCTCTCCATGGGTCTGAAACAAAACCATCAGGGTAATGCGTGAGAAAGACCAACAAACCGATTTTGTCGCATGAATGTTTAATTCTTATAAACATTCGAGTGCTTAGTACTTTGAGATCTTTCGAGATCTTACCGGATACGGAGATAAAACACTCCACGTCAAGATTAGATTTTTCTAAATAAATATCAAACTCGAGTGTTATTTACTGAGCGAGCTTGGCAGCACAAGAGGTCCCCTGTTCTCGACTCAATGGTGTTTGTTTAAAACCACTTAAAAACTCAATGGGCCTCGACAAATACGTAACTGCAGTAATCTGTTGTAACAATACTCGACATTGTAAATAATGCACAAGTTTATGTCGGCGTATCGGAAACGTCCCGTGGGCGTCACGTTTTTATCTATTACATACGTTATAGAGTGTTTTTTCTTATAAGAAAAACAGTATAAGCTGGTGTGACATGTGTGGCGCCTCGGGCACGTTATCACATTGTGAAATGTGTACCAAAAGAGCGGTGCGCACCATGCCGAGTGACGTACAACGAGGACACATTCGATACATAAACCGCCGAGTATCTCAGTGAATATCATCTGTGCCTTCACAAACACTGACCGTAGATTAGATAACGCCGGATGTTGCTTCTGAGATCAGACACGTCGCAACCAAGCCTATAGACAACATTTACACAGCGCTACCTGATAATACAGCGGGATCTTTCCATCCCACTATCTAATCCGAATATTTTAAAATCGGATACCGAATTTCATATTTCATATCCGAACGTTCCCCATCACTAGTAACGAGCGACATATGGTCTAAACTATGATGTTATAATGACATTAAAATAACATAAAAAGGTGCGAACGCATCGATTCCGTATTTATTATTATTTGGAAATAATCGATAACGCTCCGATAATGTGCTAAATTCGAATTATCACCGACCAGGCGGGCATAACGTAATTGCTGGTCACACGCGAAGTGTCTATCAAAATTATTTTCGTATAGGGTATTTTTTTCTTATGCACCCCTGGCAACAGGCTTAGGGTGTCGTGGGATCCTCTCGCACCTACGTACGGACACGCAAACCCCGTCAATACGGATAATTGTTTCATTATTCTTCTATTAACTCCATTCGAGCGGCAATTTATCTTTTGTGGATTACGTGAGGGATAAAACTGCAAGGTTTTTAACACACTGTTTAGCGCAATGGTCGGTCGGAAACTAATTTTGGTGGCAACAAAATGTGGAGACTGGTCGTAAAACGCGAAAGCAGTAAAGTCTCGAAGCGCGGTCTAAAAGGCTGCGGGGCGTGGTTGCGACGCCCAGCGTTTTAGCCGCGCGGACATGCGATGCTTAGCGTCTTTATTAACAGTGCACCTACTTGCTAGTATTGCGCTCCTGGTACTTGTATTATTTATACTGTAAGCCAGCGATATCTCTACGATTATTCTAAAGGGAGTTTTCGTAATAGTTGAATTTAAATTATTCATACTGATTCTAAATATTTACATCTGTTGGTTTAGCTACTGCATTTCACGAAATAACTTGTTTTGCTTATAAGATATGAAATATGTATGTATTACATTAGTCTGCTACCTAGACGCATATGAATTTCCTGCAATTCTGATAACGCGCTTCTTAACTCTTTTTGTTCATTTTCTTTGCCTCATCATATGCTACACGCATATTCGACGATTCTACTTCACTGTTTTTGTCAGAGAACGATAGCTGGCAACTTTCTTCGACAGTTGTTTTTCATAGTTGATTCTTCGTAAATCTTTTCTCATGCTTTGACCAATTTACCAGGTACAATTGTAACAATATATTTTTTCGGGAAAACGCCTAGGAGAGAACATCGCTGCCTTGGACTTCCCCTCCGTATTGAAGTATGAAGGATTATAAAATATACACAAGAAAATTGCAATTATGTGATTTTGACGCGACTCCCGTTAATATCTGAAATACTTTTGGGGCTGGCCACCCTAGAAGCGAAGTTAGGTAACTCTGATTAATTAGTTATTTTGGCGAACAGGGGCCGGCCGGGGGTGGTGTTAAAAGCAATTATATTGATGCACGCAAACCCACCACTATGGCAAACATTTACAAGGGATTATTTTATTGCGGGTGGAGATTCTTTAAGAGTAAATAGCTTAAAGCTAGATATTACTTAATAGACAGTGCGGTGTATCAGGTTAAAGAGTCACTTTACAATTACCAATGCCTAGATTGTGATCCGCGGACAGTTCTTTTGAGACTAAAAGGTCAGTCCCACAACTAACAAGTAAAAGTTATCCGAAAGATAAATCGCATGCTGTCTCACTCTTGTTAGGTCAAAGAAGAGAGACGGCGAGACTTTAATCTTATAGATAAATGCTATTTGGAGGTGGTAGGACGAGCCCTAAGTCTCGTATGTGCTCATAAATAGTATTTTTGTAACGCATGGTTACGCGTAGTGGTTTAAGTGATGTCACTGGGCGTGTTGTGGATTCGATTCCGAGAAGGGACAAAATATTGTAAGATACAAATAGACGGGATAAATAAAAAAAATTGTCGCTACTGCCGCTACAGTAAGGATTTTAGGTCACTAAACCATTGGGTTAAAATTGATAAATTAACGCTCTTATCGTGCTATTGAAATTGCAACTAATTTGTAGTTTAGGCGATGGGATATACTTATGTATTAACATTGTTCAATCTTTTGCAGTATTTTCTGCATACTTTACTCAAAATGGCCCACAGAATAACGGAAATTAAACTCAATAAACACAGCACTCGTTCACAATCGGCTAAACGTGGCATGCTTCTTCCAGAGCGTGACACGAAACAGAAATACCAGGGCATAATGAGAGCGTAGCAGATATATTAATTGGACAGCAGATCAAAGAGCAACAAATGAGTTCTTCGTCAGCTATGGTCGCCTGGTAATTGTGGAGACAGCTCGTTTGATGGCTATGCCTGCTCTGTTAACCGAAATAGATGCCGATCGATTTGTTTCGACGATAAAATTACTATTAGATTTACTACGACACTGTGCTTTACGTAACGTGAGAATACGTCATTTTGTATCTTACGTCGGTTTATACCGACAAACCGCTTAATTCTGGTGGCTATATTATTCTTGCTCTTTATTTCTAACGTGGCATAATTGTAAACGCATGTAAATAAGGACTAACTTGCCACTAGCCCACGAAACAAATAGCACTACTCTAAAATAAATGATACACCTCTCTGCCTATCCCTGCGAGGATAACATAAGCATTAGACTGAGTATCTAAGTACCTAGTGTACTTAGTGTGTTGACAACACAACTCATTTTCGCAACAGGAATATCACTTCGTATTCTCTGATTAAGCCACCAGACTAATTTTCGGTGATATTTGGGATGTTTAAGAATGTGAGCTAACAACCTTTAGTATCACTATTTTAAAGTGCGCCTAGAAAATGTTTTCGCAGTACACAATATACACTAATATATGAGTGCAAAGCTGTAAGGTGTAAGAAATCAGCATGATGAAAACATTAATTGTACATTCATTTGAAGTACTACTAGGATGTGTAGATGATTCATAATGGTGCGTATGAAATCGCGGACATATGTATTAGACGTAGATGTAGTATTACAAATGAAAAGCCTAGCTATATCATTATTATCTTTGATCTAAGTCCCAATCCAGCTGAGCATCCACATATCATAAAATAACGTTGATACAGAGATACTGTGATTGCCTAATTACCGCGGGGAACCTACGATTGTTTGCTGAGCGTTACCAGGAGATTAGCCGCGAGGCAGAGTTGTAAAGATAGCGCCTGGCTTCACGACGACTACTTGTATTCGTTTCGTAAATGTTTGATATAGAAGAATTTAGATAACAGAGGATTTTAGAACGTCTACCGGTTTAAAAGTAATGTCTTCTTCAGACTTCGTTTGCTTTTGGGTTGATAAAAATGTAAGTTTATTATATATTTTAGTTCGTTTTTGATAAAGGAACAATAGCGATTTGTTTGCCTCTTAATAGTTGCGCTTTATAGAGAACTAGATTTTGCCCACGGTTTTCCATTTCTATCCTTAGGGAACAGTACTCTTTTTGGATAAAATATATACCCATATATCCTTTTTTACAACGATCACAAGCCCTGACAACATGTATGCGTAATTCCATGATGATCGGTCGAGTAGTTAAGGTAGTACTATATTTATTCTATGGTTAAGGCATGAAAGCGTAACAAACAAACAAACTCGCATTTGTAATATTAGTTAGGAGGTTATCTTAGCAATACATACAGACAGCCGAAGGCTGCATCTAAATTATTTATGAGAGTATTTGTATTCGAACTGAGCCTATTAAATAATTATTTCAGTTTGCAGTATAACAATAATATTAGTCTACTTTGCCCGAAGCAGGGTAAACTTTTTCTCTACTTATTGTAAAAAGTCGATTACACCTCAACAATAGTAGGTAACCATAAATAGAAAGGGCTAATGTATCGTTCTGAACAAAGCAGTAACGGAACTTCTCGGAAAGCCAGCACAGTCGTCCTTTGATATAGCTGTAACAACAAATACAACTCTGTTAGATGCTTCCGCCCTGGTACTTGCGCTTGTAACAATGGTGTTACGAAAAATAAAACTTGTTTGATCTCTTGGTATTTTTATTATTATTCTGTAGAATTTAATATTCAATTTAACTGTTATTAATTTAAATGCTATGTCGGCATATCATTGTCGTAAACATTTATTAATTAACCATCCTACTAATGAATTCATAGAAATTAATTTATGTTGCATAATAACTTCTACTCTCGTTGTAATGTCCATCATGCTTTTCTAGTACTTTTTAAAATTTTGATATATTATGATACGCTATGCTTTCCTAGTGCATTCAGTCATTCTGTTGTTCTAGTTAAAACCTATCTATCCGATTTAAATGTCAGTACAATTATAAACTTATCTAGAATATTCTTTCACAGCGCATTGAATTTGATGCCGCAATTTTATAGAATTGTTTACATATTTAAAATTAATATTTACAAAAGATAAATAGATAATAATAAATACAGATATTTTGTTTATATCTTGAATTAACTAACCTAGATTTGATTATAAAACTCTCTTATTTTCTTCTAAGCAGATGTGTTTACATATTATCTAAAAATGGGTACAGAACTAACGGCAAGAATTTTCTAAAATAAATCAATTCTTTACAATTATTTCATTAGTTAAAGAAAATTGCTCATTTCAGTAACCTATTGTTAGCTTAAAACTAATCCGTTTCCGTCAAACGATGCCAGGAGAGCAAGAAAAGCAGGCGGTGTTTCACATAAAATTAAATAATAATGAACTAATCTCACAGAGCGGCAGCGGCGGTGAACAATACCGCGTTAATTCGTGCCCTTTGTCCGTTCAATAGAAAATTTCATGTTCCACCGAGTTCAATGGCGGCATTCTCTTCATTACCACAGTTTTAAATGTAAATCACATCGCCCTTTATTGAGCACTGCTAAATGTCAATGCAGGACTAAACTATTTACCTACAGAATTTTCTTCGTTGTATTATACATTACTTAGAGAAAAGGAATGTATTGTGTGCTGGGATTGCTTGGTCATTATGGAACTGGTGCCATCCAGACACATCGATAAATAACATTTAAGCGTAGAATAACAGGATTTGAAGTTATTACGCTATTAATAATCATATGCCACCAACTTGGTTTTAATCTCTCCAAAATGTGATCAATATAATAAATTAATACAAAAAAGCAATATGTATTTATTTTTAATATTACCTGCAATTTGGGTTTCCAATTATAAGATTGTTACCTTCTACAGCTAAACTAAATGCTTCTACTAGGAATGGTCGAACCCAGATAGGAGATATCAAAGTCAATACATTAAGAAAATAAATCAAAATCATTGTCATTCTTTTTATTTTACTTTATCTGTTTATTTTACGTTTTAAGTTCAAATTTTCTAATTCGCCTGTCACACGGAAACGCGCGCGACGTATGACTGACTATACAAAAAAGAACAATAATTGAAATTCTATTTACTGTGTAGTTACTAGGAATCAGAAAATTCGGCTTTCGCTTTGATTTCCGAACGTTTAGCAGGTTACAGCGATGCTCGGAACCAAATGTTTGTTTGTCCGACTGTAAAACTGTTACGAATCGTAAATGATCGTGTGTGGCCAGCCCTTACGACGAAATCTGAACAGATGGACCGAGATCAAAAGACTGTGTGGTGATAAAAAACGTTGATGTGAATTAAAAGTAACAACTTAGTGTGGGGACTGACGGTTTCGAGTATTTTCTTTGTCGTTACACACCATATATTCTCCCTTAATGTAACACGTGAGGGAAGGGAAATAACATTCCCATTTTCCAGGTATTTTCCGCACTCCATATTGGTAGGATTTGTTGGAGCCCGCTGCCGTACAATCATTAGCCTCGCAATCCTCTCGCATGTATGGGCCCCTAGTACCGCTGGGGAACTATTGGCGAATTTTCCCGGGATTTTCTTCTTATTTTTATCCGCTATTTTGGTTGTTTTTCTTAGGGAACTTAGGTAAATAACATGTATTTTTGTCGTATACAAGTAAGTAAACGCGTAACATCAAAGTTCTAAAGGAAAAGACTCGAGATTATGAACTGATCATTAAACATCAAAAAGATGCTCAATTATAGAAATAAAAGAGCGTTTGAATGGCTCCGACAATATCCTACGTAATCAATGTAAGATAATAATAACTGGGCAATTATAACTCCCAACTAATTCTCGATTATGGGCGTCTGAGGGGAGGTGTGAGGGAAGAGCGGGGGCGGTGCACCGGGACCTCGCAGGCGTTATTAACCGGGATTACCGGATCCCGGCGCGATCCCCGGATACGGGGATTTGCTCACGGATCGCGTAACAGTGGAAATGATAAAAGATACGTGTGGATACGGGGATTTTTGTTTGTTTATTGGCGTTTTGAAACATAGAGGTGAAAGTTGTAAACGAAAACTAGGTACATGATAACAAACGCATACTTTATAGTCTGTGGATCATGTTATAGGCCACACCTCCTCTAGCTAAACAGAAAAAAAACGCATTGACAAGTGGTAATTTAAATTCTAAATTTAAAATATTGCATTAACGAGTGACATTTGAAATAACCTCGCAGTCAGACCCCCTCGTCCACTTATGCCGTCCTAGTAAAATTAACAAAAGTACCAAGGGATCTATCTAGGGACATGACAAGACCAAAAAATATGAACAGCCGCAGCACGTGTACTAGGCTGGCATGAGTGTTAGGGAGTGTAGGCCGGGCGAATCCCATGCGGTATCAGGGCTACAAGCGATCGCACTTAACCGCGTCACTCGTATCATATCGCGTTGCAGCGCTATCAGTCAGCGTCGCCTGCTGCATTAGCCGCGTCGCCGCATCAATAAATTATACAGGACACCTCTACGCGGCACTGTCGCCCTGGTCACTCGTTCTCGCTTACGTATGTCGACGAACATTTAAATGCGTGTCTGTCTGTCTATATATAGTTATGAACCTAAGTGAATTAATTAACTTGGGGTTGGCAGAATCTCAACAATTTGACAAACCGACGCACATTTATTTATAACCAGCTTTTGTCGACCATTTAGCTCGAGTAAAATTTTGATGGATTAAAATATAGTCTAAGCTTTGTATTATTAGTCAAAGATCTTTCAGAATAAGTTTTGTAGTTCCATAGATCATTAAACAAAAATGTACCTCATTTTAACATTATTATTGATGAGTAGCTTAATTAATGCGAAACAAAGAGGAGACTGTCAATTTAAACATAAAATGAATTGCCATCTACTTGATAAAGAGTACATTTGCCTACATGATATTTCAAACATCAATAAAGACAGACTTAAATAGACAATTGTACCAGTTTTGACGACACCACGATGAGCTGGCCCACCTATAAACTACCAGCCTCTTCCAGGAAGTAAGAGTACCGGATGATCAAATACGTTTCTAGTTACATTCAGCATATGTACTTGCTGATAGCATAGCTCTATTAGTATCTTAAGATGACGCATAGCATCATTTTAGATGCGAAATATAAAAGCAAAATCAATCCCTGACGTAGGAATAGCTTAGTTGGTAAAGCGACCACACAGTATCAAGTACTACTTCATGAATTATATTAACCCTCGTTTATATACATTGTAAAATAGCATGACAAATACAAACAAAATTATAAAATACTTAATATTTACCTTAGTATGGTCCTTTCTTCTTGCCTCACCATACTTATTATATATAAGCGATCATAAGCTACAGTAACTCCATACCATCCGTAACGCAGTAGTTGTTGCTGTTTTAAAAAAACATTTAGTACCTACATCAACGTGTCATTGGATACATATACTAGGTTTGAACGGCATGAAAAGATAGATATTATTACATTTTCCCAGTTGCATTGGACAGTCAGGAGCAGCACATGCGCATAGTCAGAGTTAATTTTATACACCGAACAAGTGACAAATAACCAACGGTTTCTCTAAGAGTAGGTAAAAGGTTACCATAGTCTATAAAATATAGATACTTGCAACACTTGCGACGTCAAACTAACAAAAAAGATCACTTCCAGTACACGGGATATAAGCCACAAACTATGAAGAATTTTTCAACAGAAAACATAATAAACAGCATATTCATCGAATAACCATAACACAAACTTATTCTAGGTATACCTATCTATAGCTATTCACAGTCTCAGTCAGACTACTAACGTTCTCTGCGCTCCGCAACTCTCAAATCTTCTGGCAGATAAAAGCATAACGTACAATCGACTGCCACACCATCTTCTATCACCAAAACTTACTTAAAATCTCGCCAGCTTTCTACAGAGCGACATTCCTTTAAATCTAATGTCAAAGTTACAGGTCAGGTATATAAATAGCGAGTGTACGTCAGTCCGCTGTTATAGTACATAAGCCGCTTATTAAGAACGACTCCCACTCGGCGGCGAGGCACGCAACCGGTTACGATGGGCTTACATGTTAAGAGAATGAGTTTTCGGTTTTTCTGTATTAGTAAGGTTGTTTACAAGAACTAGCTTAGAGTAGGCAAGACGACAGTGAAATTGTTCTCACGTATCTGTAAAATGTATATTAATTGGAGGTACTATGCTCTGAGCGTAAGATCAATGGTCTATCTACTGCCTATACAGAAGCTTTAGGCGCTATAATCCGTAAGTTAACTATTTGCCACACATATACGTATACACTTTATAGCCTGGTATTAAAACTATAAAAATGGTGGTACTATGCTCGGAGCGTAAGAAATTAATATCATTGGTCTACCTACCAACTATACAAAGCAGTCTTTAGGAGCTAGACTCCTTTAGCTAACTGTTTTTATATATGTATACATATATCTCTCTTCAAAAAGAAGACGCTAAAATTAGTCGACCACAATTATATATTTATTTTATTAACGCAGACACTAAAAAACAATACCTATAATTACACACCATAAATTATATGTATATCTTACACAAGTGCTTAACTGCCGAATCTTACTATATTATGTGACAGTTTGTTTGGATGTCTGTTACTTAATCACGTGTAAATCTTTGGATTTCAGAAAACTTGGTTCACTGATAGGCCATGACCTGGATTAACGTAACGTATGACGTAGAATACTTTTCATCGCGGTATATGATCCCGTAGTATTCATGCAGGCGGAGCAATGGGCAGAAGCTAGCAGTCTCTATCTTTAAGCAGAGCTGATGTGAATAATTGCAGCACTGAATATAAATGAGGCAGGGATGAAAAGTCTTAGTTAAAAAATAGTTTTCAATGTGCTTGTTTATGATAAACCTATATTATTCAGGTACATGCGTGAACAATATAAACATGGTACAGTTGAATGAAATCTGTCATATTATGTGAGAAATAACACGTAATACAGCTATCGCTATAAGCCGCAGCGATAACGTATCAGAACTAAACAAATGCAATAAATTATAAATGACAGACTGTTTACACTCCTTACACTTTGTTCTGTGTCAAGTGTGTCTCGATACAATTTGAAAACATGAATCATATTACCAAAACTTATGAATTTGCATGGCACAAATCGATGAAATCAAATAAAATCGATAGAAGCCTGATTTGTATAATATAATGTTTTAATTAATTTATTTATTTATTTATGTATATATTATGTTAATTATTTAATTATGTCATTAAAATAAACGTACCTGACTATCCTGTATAAAAATGTTTTAATTGTGCAGCAGAAATTTGTTTAATATTTGATAAATTTTGTAAAATAAAGTGAACCAGGAAACTTGTGACAAAATATTAATTTCTTAATCTCTAAAATAGAGAATATTGCATATTGCTCCTCCTAAAAACAACAACAATAGAAAATGACCTCTGATATTACAAAAAGATTCCCAGCGCTATGAACTACCTTTCCTTAAATGATATTTTAATAAAAGTATTATCACAACAGCTGCTTGGCTCTTCTTTCTTTTCGTGTGGTTAGTGGCCAACCTGTTGTCAAGAGTTGATCAAGCCTGTAGGCCTCTGACATGGCTTAACGACTGCTGGCAATTTAGCAACAACCGGGACCGACATTTAACGTTCCCTCCGAAGCACGGACACGCTCAGATGAAATACCACTAAGCGGTCACCCATCTATAGACTGACCGCACCCAACGTTGCTTAACCTCGCTAATCGTTTACCGATCAGTGGGTGCAACTGGCTATGAGCTGCTTGGCTGCATAACTCTGACATTATCAAAGGCCACGATTAAAACTCACAAGTAACTCTGCAACACAAGCCAATAAAAAAATAAGAAGCAAATTGTCGAGTATTCCCCGCTAAGGTGTCATGTGAGCCTACACTAAACGAGTAAGTGGAATTGTACGTACGTTTCCAAGTAGGGCCGCGTCAAGACGGGCCGGTCGCACCGAGACGCGAAGCGTAATCGACGGTTAACACTACTCACTGTTAACGGCAATAACACTTTTTTAAGAACGCCTTGAATGGTTAATGTAACCGCAGTTAAACTTAGGTTAATATGGTGCATTTGAAATTAGATCTGTTCAGACTCATATAGACAGAATCCACTCTTTTTCTTGTTTAGAAACGACTGCCTATATCGCGGGAAACTTTACGTATAATTCAACAAATTATAAAAAGACCAGATCCAGAACAACTGTTTTGAGATCACGGAATATATTGTGTTGATAATAGGTATCGTTCCTATAATACTGACACTGGCAGTGATAAGACAAACACTTAAATCATTACATCATTCTTGCAGTAACTTTTCGATGTATCTTAGTTTCCATGTAATATGGCTGCTTATTGCTAGTCTTTAAAAATATTACAATTATAACCAGATGATTTCCTGTTAATATAAAAGCTAAATAATAGCCTAAATGTTGTTAGTATTTCCGTTAATCAGCATTTAACACGCTAAAAGTAACTCTTAGTTAGTTAACTACAGCATTGTCGATTCACCCGAGGCGGAATGTAAACAGTATAGCGGCCAGCCGCGCTCCACAGAAAAACTGCTTTTTTAATTAGCTAGCGTCTTCAAGACGTACCGGATCAGCTGGGTTTCTCCAACCTGACCTGATACTCTTTAATACGTAGATAAACTATCTTAGGAAGAATGCTCTAAAGTCGCCGATAACCCAAAATACTAAGAGGCTCTTGTAAATCTGTACTGATATTATAAATGGGAACGTGTGTATTTTGTTGTTTGAGACTTCAATGGAAAGAATTTCATATTTTGTATAGGTATTATATATTGGGTCAGAATGTGATATAGGGTTTTTTATATTCTGAAAAAAATTTGGTTCCTATAGTATACTTCTTATACTTGGAGCCGCGGAACCAAAACCGTGAATAAAAGCTAGTTATAATGAGAGACAGGGAATACTTAGCAGTAGATAAAAGTACGCTGATTAGAGATACAAATCCAGAAAATTCCATTTTTCTTCAATATATATGACACTTTAGATAGAAAGTCAATATCTTTAGAACTAGAAATAGTACTTCGTTTTAAACATAATATGTTAGTAATTCTAGTAGATATTTTTTAGAGACACCTACCACTAGGTTTAGTACCTGCAGCAAAAATTCTAGCGGACACAAAGGACAACCAGACTGGGACCTACTATTTGTGATTACACAAATTGCCGTCCTTGTAGGATCGAACCCAACGCTGGAGCCTTTTAACGACTTGAACCATTGAACCATACATGCAACCAATAATAGCAACAGCTCGCATTCTAAGTCTAAGAACGTGATAGGCTGGTGATGAATCAAAATATATAATACACATCTAACTCCCCTTATCACTGTACAAAACCTTAAACTCCTTAAAATGACAGATGAGCTGTCAAATTGTCCAAATTTGTCACCCGTCAAACGTCAAACTGACATTGATAAGATATGGGAGCTCCTTGTGATAACACTATCAGAATGATTTCGGGGACAGATAAAGATTAACTTAAACAAGAGATAAGTTGGAAATAAAATAGTTGGGCAATATGATCTAGTTGTTATAGACATATAAAACTGCAAATAATCACCTTAACTCCCTTAAGGGGTGAGGAATAAAACATACACAATCTATAAGCTGTATTTTAGGTCCAACATATAGATTTTCCCTGTATTGCAAACATTCAAACAATGGACACAAAGAACATCCATAGGAAATAACGAGATGACTGTCTCTCTGAGAGCGTGTTAAGATGTCGGTTTTAATTCTTAAGAAAATCTATGATAATTTATACGAGCACCAAGTACCGCCATCAAATGTTTTGAATTTGACCTAATATTAGAAATACATAGTTTCTACATTTGAAGTAGGTGATAGTAATTCTTCTAGGTATAATTAAATACATCTACCGCACCAGGATTAGTAACTGTAGCAACAATAATTCATACAACGGGCACAAAGAACATCCATACTCGGAATAACCATTTGTGGAGCACAGGAATTTTTGCTTCGTATGGAATTCGAACCCACAACACTAGGTGCAGTGGCAGTGGCGAAGCGACAAATTAAATCACTAAGCCATCCGTGAAGTCAAAAAATTGAAGCAAACCAATTGCCATTAACCCATTTTCGTACTTTATTAAGAATCTCTTGATAAATAAACCCAATAACGATATTGCTCTAGCTGGAAATCAAACCCGATACCCGTAGTGATTTGAGTAGTCGCCTCGCCACTGCCGGTGCTCCGAGTGTAGGTTTGATCGCCACACAGGACAAAAATTCTGTGATCCACAAGCACTTATTTCAAGCCTGGGTGTTTTGCCTTTGTGTCTTTGTGTCCATGTTTGAATGTTATTAAATTCCTTCGAGACACGAAAATTATCATGCTAGTGACTTATATAAAAGAACTCATTACACTGATTTACACTTAGTAACACGGAGTCTATACTAGCGGAAGGCATTAAAAATCGTCAGAACCTTAGATATGGATGACGAAATGTGGTTACGATACAGCTCTGCCTACTGTTTAGATGCATATCCATAGCGTGATGTTATGGTAAGAATAATAATCTACTCAACATTCTAAACATCTCCCTTCTGTATTCTATATATAGATTCTAATAATCTCACTTAATTAACTCCATGACGCGTAATGTATTTTAAAAACATTTTTTTTCTTTTCAGATGCCATGGGTGAGTGCCTGCAGCTTCAGGAAAGTGTCATAAATCATTTAAGGCTTAAAAAGACTCTAACACAAATTCCAATCTTCATAAAATTCGAAAAATAATTACCGTTCGCGGCCATTCTTTTTTTATTTTCACGAACAATAAGTCAATCGCGCTAACACTAGGAGTCCACGCGGGATTCGCCTCGCGTCGTAAAATTTGATTAGATCATTAAAGCTGGTTAATTTATAGGCGTTCGAAGTTCGTACAACTCTCATTTGTAATAAACATACAAAAATCGACCATAAAACTGTACAATTACGTCACATTTCACGTCGCTACCTCGAATGGCATTTACGACATTCTATAATGTAAGTTCGCGGCGTGTAATCTAAAATAGCCTTTCGGGTAATTAATTGTACGGTGCAAAACTGTTTACAGTAAAATTGGAATGCCAATTTTTTGTTTAGAGCGGCAAGTCACGTTGGTGACGTCATAAGTTATGCATGATCCAATCAATGAATGATCTTTGCCATTTGAATGTAGCCAGGTATAAAAAATAATAATGATGCTTATACATTCTTGTATTTAAGTAGATAATATCTCCGAGTATCAGGTATTATTACATTCCTTGGAAATCACATTGAAGGCTTCCTTTAAATCTATAGCGATTATAAATTCCTTTAGTTATAATGCTTAGAATCTTAGACACAAGGTAGGCAACGTAAATTTCTTAGTACTTACTTTTTGCTGATCATGTGAATAATCCAGCAGAATGAAAAATTTTCTGTCCGCCTGAAATTGTGCCTGGTAGACAACTCACTCTCTATTAGATGCTCCTTAAACAGTCAGTGAAAAATGATGGCGCTTCTTCTCTGTTTCTCCTTTAAAGAATGTGTGGGAATGTTGCCACAATTTAACTTATATTTCATTCCGTCAGATGAACTGAGAGTTAAGTTTACATACCAAAAAATAACAACACTAAAAAAACATTTTAAAAACTTTATATAAAAATATGACTCAACGCAAAACGAATCAGATTCCAATTTTAAATTTACAAAAAATAAATAAAATGACGTATTCGTTTCGATGCTCGTTTAAAATGAGAACGTATATCGCGCTCCGTTTTTCCGTGAATCCTCGTAATTCCAATACGGAAACAGTGTATTCATTTAGTGCAGAATTCCGTTGATGCATAAAATAAATTAAATACAAACAATATCAATCCGACACGGCAACACACTCGTATTGCTATTTATCATAAAATACGAACGCTGCACCGAAATTGGATATCGTTATCTCTTTCGCACCTACTAAGAGGAAAAGTGAGGTATGACTTTTTGTATTTTTTTTGCTTTGTTCCAAAAGCGGTTGTCTGTCTGTATGTTGATTTGTTCACGCCGGTATCGGCGCACATTATTAATTAATGGTGGAATATGCTTTGTTTCTTTCTGGTTGATTGGTATTTTAATATTTTAAGACCTTTGGTTCCGTATGCGTTGATGTCTTGGTAATTTAGGTGGTAAATCGCCACAGGCTAGACATGTAAAGAGTTCGTAAAAAGATGAACGTACGGATGGCTGTGCTGAAACTGGGTATTATTATATTTGGTAACGCCTTCTGCTACTCAGGCAGTGTGGAATTATGCATAATGGACGAATTAGGTCTAGCAATCAATATTAAACCCGTCCTACTTACCAGTTAAGTACCTAATAGTTTTAAAAATAATATTATGCATATTTTCTGATTATTGTAATAAGCGGCCAGTTTGATAATAAGCAGTCTCGGGACTTAACTCCACCAGAAACATCGTTTGTGCGTTGTCAACCGTGCAGAAAGAAAAAATCTGTAAAACACGGCGATTTTCTTTTCTAAGGAGTTCTAAAGGCAATAACTCACTGATAGCAGCACGGAGTTATTTAGCTTTGATCTTTTGTAAAAGTATATGTTATTCTAGTAAAGATTACTCCTGCACTAGGCATCATACCTGTGTCGCGGGGAACTTCACAAGCATTCAAACAACGGACACAAATAATTCCCGATACTCGGAACAACTATTTGCAGTCCACACATTTTTGTGACGTGGCCTTACACACTACAATTTATTATCACGTGACAAAAAATTGTGTTAACCACAAATATCGAATCCATAACGCTTAACGCCATGGTGTAACGAGGCAATACGCCATCCGAGCAGTCAGTACTGTCTGTCAATAACTTTATTCTCCATCTGTTTCTAGCAGCCTAGGATAGTAGCGTAGTTGTTCCACTTCATAAAACAGAACTATTAAAAGACAAAAATAATTCAAAACATTTCAACATCCAAACTCACCGATCATCGTTTTTATCAGCTACACGAACGCGCTGGCCCCTAAAATTGATTAATGGTTCCGCAGCACATAACGCTGAGAGCTATAGCATTGATTCCTATCTATTGTTAATACTACTTGTTAATTACAAATGCGATAGATGGCGCTGATACATAGCATTGTTTTAGTAGCCCGACGGCGGTACGGAGTCAGTGGATGGTTGTAATTTGTAATGTTTTTTTGTAGGTGTGGTAGATAGAAAGAGAGAACGAGTAATTTAGCCTAATAAAGTTACCTTCTGTGTCGCTTGATGCTCATATTCAGGATTCAAGAGAGTCATAGGGAGCTCCTCAATATCATAACTAAAAGTGTCTGTTGACCTACTTTTTGTGATTGCTAATCAGCTGTGCGATTCTGTAAAATCTCACTATCAAACTCACTTGTGAATCCGCAGTAAAAAAAATAAGTTTCGTACTCCATGGTGATTGACGGTAGGCATACAGTAAATTTTTTTACAGGCTACACGACAAAAGTTAGATCCACTAAGCTCTCCAAATTGTCCATATAAGAAATTGTCTATTTACTCCAAAAATGATCGACTTATTAAAAGTAGTATTGTAATACATAATTATAGCTTAGGGGCGTTGTGCTTTTGGCAATACGAACATTGGTATTCATGTTTTGCGGCTGTCAGCTTAGCGACTGCTTTTTGGAGCGTCATGATCACGAGTATCATACCACTAATTTAGTAAACGTTATATCTGTACCGATATATGTACATATATAGATTACCTCAACGAGTAATTAAAGTGGGGTCATAAACGCACACTTACTGATGTAGATATCTTAATTCAGCTCTAAACACCAGGAATAACATACGGCGTAACCAAAAACCTTCCTAGCAATATTATATTCAATGCGCCTAGATTTTAATCGGAAATAAATTGGACAAGTTGTGCTGAATTTATGAGCTTCCTTCGAAACTCAAATGGCAAACATGAAGGTCGATGCCTCGTTGTGGCCTGATATCAATTTGTCAATCAATTGACCAAAGAGAGTCAATAGCTGTTATAGATAGATGTTCATAGAAACTATTCTTACTTATCTATTCATCGAGATTTGTTTCAAATAACTTGTCTAAGCCTTACGATATAACGCTGCGGCGTCGACAAGCCTAAAGCTTATCATAACAAGGTTCTGTCAATCTGAATTGCAAAACAGCTACCCACATTCCCACCATAAACTTGTAAACATAACCTATAAACCGAAATCCCGCCAAAACCGTTTGACAAGTGCACAAACGAGCCAATGGCGCGTACACATTCAAATTTCGAACGCAACATTCAAGATGGCGACCTTCGCGAGCCGTATATCAATCGTGATTTACGCAGCGCAGCCACGGCCGGTCGACGACCGCCCGAATTTCGTTCAGAAATGCACTCAACGAGTAATTTATTTGTTACCATCTATTATTTTGTAGACTCACAAGGTCCTAAACACAGCTGACATTAATATATCATTTTACGTGACGTCGACACTGAGTTCCGTCCTTTTCTCGCTTGAGAAGTTTGTGTTGGAGTGAAAGGGACAGCGGTAGGGGCAGAGTAGTTTGCGTTTTCACTTTTTATAGTAGCAATATATTTGATCAGCTGATCGTTGTGACGTTTACTGCCCGAGTGTCAGTGTTGTGTTTTTCATAATTTATATTATAGTAGGTATTTTTTAGTTTGCCTTGTTGTAGGTCGGGAATTATTTATAATATTGAATATTCATCTAAATATTTTGGTATCGACTTCTGTGTTGAGCCGTGCTATAAATTTAATGGGCGGTCAGTTTTTGGTGTATTTTCTCGTATATTTATTGTTTATTTTGTTATTAAATCATTCGGTTGGTATATTTTAAATTTATCGATTGTAGCGTTTTGTCGGTCGCGGATAATGGTCTTTTGGTAAACTTTGGCAATATGGCGTTTAGTTTTATGTTAATTAGTTATTTATACACAATAATTGTGTTGAAATTTTATAGTATCGATAGCGTAGATAATATTAAAATATGGACATCGATACTTCCACTTGGATTAAAATGCGGGTATTTTGTTCGCTTTCTACTACTTTTGCTTTTACTTTCTTCAGAATCAGCACATCCTGGTACACCAGGTATATTCCTAAATATGTTTATGGATAATTCCTGATTCGTTCAAGATTTCATAGACATTGAATTATGTAGTACATATATTTGGATGATAGAATTCGCTACAATTAGTACATGGACCTAGCAGTCAAATATTGATCTATAAGTAATAGTCACAACATCATCAGAACTGAGGCCACAACGTGACGAGATGCCGAACTGTAAAATATTTCCTTCACCAATCTTACGACACTCATGAAACGCAGACTAAAATCTTAGCCCTTACCGTGTGTTATTAATAACACTTTTATACATAACATGTTATATATAACACTACATAAAGGTGCGAGTACACTGCGTCGGAAAGCGCACGTGGTCCCAGTAAATATTTTTGGAAGCGATCGATTTCCGAAATCCATTCGGTACCCTCGGCGCCGCGCCGCCGCGTTCGTGCTGCGATGTGTTATTGTGGATACGCGGTTTTGTACTTAGAAATAACTATTGGCATTGAACAGTTAAAGAATGTATATTTTAGTATGCCTGTACCGATTTTAACTTATTTTTTTATATAAACTGACACCGATCAAAACATTTAATTAATTTTTTTTTTATTATCGGCATTCATATGAAATCTGTTTTATTTAAAAATACGACCTGTGTATAAGACACCGCATTTTAATCATATACCATAACATCATATTATAAAGGTCAAGAGCTTGAATGTTTAAAGGCAACGAACTAATCTTGGAAACAGTCAAGACGACATGGAACATAAAATGTCTATGATATCTATTTTTTAAGCAAGCGTGTAAGCTAAATATTATCACACTAAGGTTGACGCAAGCAAAGAACAGCTGGTATAAATAAACAATACATCATTCAAAATACATAAAAATCTCTACTCTTGCATAAACCTACATACGGTCAATGAAAACCAATGATACTCAGCCATTCGAGTCTGTGCGTCAACATCAATAATAACTGATTACACTGTAAAGAGCTAATTGCACGTTATAGTAATTTGTACTCGCAGTAATCAACGCTAAATATCTATTGTTCTATGCTCGAAGGAATCACTTTTAAGTATGCTATATGCTAAATGACCAATTGAAATGAAATTATCGGCTATGGAAAATTTTAGTGGCGTTGTAAAAGACGCTAGATTACCTCAAGGGTCAATGCTAGGTCCATAGCAGATTACATAAAATGCATATGCACTAATCGTCGTATTTTCAAACAGACAAAGATTCGCTATTTGATAATTATGTTTACATGAGGCTTAAATAATTGGCATATAATATTACTATTTACGTAAAACATTTAATTTTAATTATATATAACAATATTGGTATAGTCGATTTACGATACCTACGAATATATGCGATGTTAGATGCTGCTGCTACTAGATTTGTTACCAGAGAAAAAAAACTCCAAATCCTCGTGATCTTTTCCTAGGAGCCTTGTTATCCCCAGTAGTATTGAGGTCAACTGTCAAGTCAAATCAAATTGACTGACTATGAGGTTTTTCCACGAGGCGACAGGCATCGAACCTTCATATACTAAATAGATATCTATATTCTAACGCTGGACCATTGAACTTGTCGTTTTAAAGTTCTTACTAATATTATAAATACAAATGTGAGTTTGTTTGCTGTTACTCTTTCACGGCTTAACTACTCGACCGATCATCACATAATTTCGCTAACACGTTGTCGGGGGTAAAGAAAAGGACAAACCTTTTATCCGAAAAAAGTACTGCTCCCGAGGGACAGAAATGATTGACAAAACCTACATTAAGGCATGCGAAGCCGTTGGCGAATTCTAGTGGTTCATATATATGACACATCTAAAGGCAATGCACTAGGTCAAATGAAAAAACATTTTGATTTTCTAAAAAGTATTCAATACATAATCTTCAGCAGTCGTATCCACACAAATCGCGAGACATTACCGCGTATCGCACCGCCTGGCATCATTAATCTACATGACAGTTCAAAATTTAGTTACAGAGGGATACCCCTCCCGCTTCCCCTCTGAACAACCGCCCCTCTCGCGGCTACCTCGCCCCCGTGGCTACCCTCGTACTCGACGCAAGTTTTTGAGGGATGCCTAACTGTCTACATGCGTAGACGAGGTTTCAGAGCTACTTGATGAATATCGAAGGTTTGGCTTTAAACATTCGTACATGGTACACCCAACGGTATTTCGCGGTCAGGTTTAGATATTAGTTTTTAGGGCAAAATGCTGCTGAATCCTATACTTAGTTATTTTTATTTTACCTAAGACTATGTCGTCTCCTTTCGGTTAATCCCTGGGCTTGCAAATATCCTTAGCGCTATTTTCACATTACCATGTTTGTAATGTAGATAACAGCGCAATTATCCGTGGACAAGCTATTTTATTTTGTCATCTAACTAACAACACTTAAAGTAATTGGCATTACCGATACAATCCATTAAAGTATTTTCTATTTCTGTAGTTATGTTTGGTTAATATCAGAAACTTCAATATGTAAGTCGACTCGTTAAGTCCCATATATTACTCAACCGTCATTATCTTGATGTAAAGCATGAATATCCACTTTATAAGTAACCAAAACAAATCAAACATTGAAAAATAAGTCATAACCTTATTACCCAATTTACATTATTTTCCCTTTTAGATACACTATCTCCGAAAGTCGATGTTAAGCCACTCATAAACTCTTATAAAAATAGTAACAGGTTGCCATAACCGTCATTTACATAATGCCTGTATAAGAAATAAGGCTTCTACGTACCCCTTGCTTTCGTGATACCTCGCTATAACTTAACAGGAACCGAACCAATAACAATAAACTATCAGTAAGATCATTAAACTCTGAATCGAAATTACTAGGTTCGCATGAACACACAGAGTTTCACTTGAAACTAATTAGCGTAGTCTATACAGCGCTTTTCACTCGTGTTCTGTTAGTGGCAGGCGCCGTGGGGCGTCTTCGCTTCCGTGTGCGATACATTGTGGAAACTCCCCGCCTGTCCTGCTAGCCTGGTAAATTGGGATCGATATTGAGGCGCGCCCGTTTACTTCTGCATAGCGTGATGGTATGGAAACGGCTAATAAGGGAAGTATTTGATGTCTGTTTCCGAAGAAAACTATTAATAATGTAAACTAGCCTTGCAGACCTTGTAGACCTCTTATGCCCTTCTGTGACCCGCTTATAAGAACCCAATACTAGTATGTGCGGCAAATGCCACGGCCGTCGCTGTGCATCGCTTATAAGCACCAAAACAAACCATAAACTCGGGTTAACGGTAACAACGTTCAGTAACGCAATGCAGAATTGATTTGCCTATCAAATTTTCCATTCATTTCCCCATATAATACTTATAAAGCTATATAACGACACACAGCAGCAATACTTCAAGCTTATAGCGAAGCAAAAAGGTAATGGTTCTTTAATTGTGTAATTGTTATGTTGGCGTTATTAGCTGTCAAGAGTTGACTGGAGTCTCAATAATGCCAGCATGGATAGAAATTGGCATAATAATGTCAATTGAAGTTATGTAGGGTTAGTGCAGCGACCACACAGCCTGGGTGGTCGCTGGGTTAGTGCTTATACAACTTACCCTGTTCTCAACAAATCTTCATTTTTAAGTCCCCGATGATCCTAAGAATACTAAAAAAACACAAACCTAGCTAATCAGACCCAACGTCACATACACCACGGCCAAAGTCTCGAGCCGCGTGTAATTTTTCTCCAAGTCGTCATGAATAATCAAATTTTTCTATACATACCGTTTATTCGAACCGACCGAAAAGAGGAAAGCCGTAAAATACAAATGTAAATATACCAAATCAAACCTTAATATGTGTATCGTAAAGTTCGTATTTAAGTGTCCGGGACGTAGGGTTGTGAAATTTATGAAAATGACGACCCGCCTGTCCGACCCTCGTGACTGGCACAATTTTGTATCGGAGTGTATTTTTACTTTTTTTTATTACATTCTGGTGGTATTACTCGATTTTTAATATCGTGTTATGGGTGATACTTGAATTTGGAACAGTTATGTGACGTAATATCAAGGTTTCATTTACGTTTAGTGTGTTTGTCGTAGTCTGTGTTTGATGAACTGTGTAAATAGCGACACATATATTCCTTAATGGAATGTCTAGGGTTAGAAATATATCACGCTACATTTTACTTATTTTTTAAATCATAGTAGAAACTTCTTGGTAGACGCCAGCCTTATGCTCTTTACCGACCTTAGCTACTACAGACTGTTAGCTGCGCACAGTTAAAAATCTTATTCGTCGCAGCTATGTGCATGGCAATATAATAGACGATTTTCCCATAATTAGTAAAATTGTATTGTATACGATCTCCGTGTCCTAAGGAAGAGACTACATTTTGTCAGCTAAGTTCTTGGGTTAAGGCATCTTCAGTTTCAGAGAGGAAAACAAAATAATTTAGATCTCTCTTTTCTTAAAAGCATAACAAAAGAAGGAATATCTCTAAAGAAACATTATGAAAGAAGTAAAATTTTTAAAACTTTCTGAAAATAATACTAAAGTATTAGTCGTTAAAAGTGCCAACCCTAATACTACAGTCAGCTAAATTTTTGCTAGCTCATCGCATCGCATTACACGTGTACGCGCTGACTGTACCCGCCCAGTGCACTACTCGTCACTATCAGAGTGCCATTAGTGATACACCCTCTTTAGTTTTTTTGTTTTATATTCATTTGTGAGGGTAATAGTAGATTTAGGAGGTCGTTCACGCCTATGGTCCAAATTTGACACACCTGTTATTGTTTTTATAGTTCACTTTTTCAAATAGAATTTTATTGGTGCATATAAATATCAAATAATTAGATTTATGGTCCTTTTGAGGAGATAGCTTGATTCCTACTGTTGTAAGATTTCTATTTACATCCACTACTGACTTTTCTATACTATATTATTGTAAGGCTTCTACCGCAGGAACATTGACAGACTCCGTCTAGCCAAAAAAATCCTGCAACAAAAATGCAGTAACATTTTACCCGTCTCGAGATTTGAATACAAGACTTCGGAATTGACCACACATACGCAAACTTATATCACATAACCAATAAGTAATGTGTTTATTAACTGTTAAATCTTGATGATAGATCTCTTCAGAAAACCGCAAACGTTCTTTTTTATATTTTCAAAGATGTGTTGAGTCAAACATATCGCACTTAGTCAGAGCGATGGGCTTTTACATATAACTTAGCCACAACTTTTATCTAACTAAGGCAATACAACAACTACTATGTACCGATGAACCTATTGCCGTTTAATGGGCAAACTATAAAATATTGTGATGCTACTGAAAATAGCCGTCCAAAAAAAAACAATACCACTTATTCTGACCGGGAAATCAAACCTTACCAACAACAAGCTAAACCTAAATCCAAAAACCAATCCAACAAGACAGTTTAAAATACGTACCATCATTCACATCATACACAAATCATCATTAAATCAAAACAATTAATGGCAGAGTGCACCACACATCCCGATGACCTACCTCCGTCACAAGACTCCATGATGGATGGCCTAGCAGTGTCAAGGCCAAGTTTGGCAGCTGTCAACAGCATTCAGCCTGAAAAACGCTGTCACTTATAATGGATAGGCCCAGCAGTTCGTTGAACCGTCGGTGGCACATCGGTCGATATTTTTTATGAGCTTTTCATGTTATGTTTTTACATGTGGTTTCTTATTTCTTGTAAAATGTCGTGTTCAGAACGAATCGATAGTGCTTGTTAAGTAGAGCTGTTATTTGTTCAGCTGTGTTTTGATAGCATCGAGGCAATTTATGTTTCAAGACGTAAGCTTGCTTAAGGCAACTTTTAAAAAGCTTTGCTGGCTTAGAGATTATTCTTTGAGATTTTCTTAAGAGTATACATTTTTGTTGATTTCTATGTAAGATTTGGATAACTTTTGGATGTGTTAACATAAAAAAAAAATTACGCCTACAATACAACCAGTTTCGTCAATAGAGCGACAGAATTGGGTCATTACCCGCGTCTTAAACAAAAGGCAATATTAACACCCCGTTTCCAAACAAATATCTAAGGTCTCACAAACAGTATTAAGATGCGGTTTCCATTTGCTTCCATACACCCATATTACAATGATATATTTACATTGATAGTAAGACTTACTCTTGAAGAAGAAATCAATATAAAGTGCAGTAGAGAGAAAACATGACGTAATAGGTGACTAAGACAGTATTCTATATCATCCCTTGGTCATCTTAAGATTTAGGAGTTAAGAACGAAGTCTTTCTGACACAAAAACAGTGTTCGAAAACTGGTACGAGCAAACAAACATCAGGAATAGGTACGCTATCGATCTGCCAGTCGTCTGTACCTACGGATGAGTTATAAGTCAGATCCACGGACCATCCCCCCAGCAAGGCAACGACCCTTAACATTCCCGAATGATTTACTACCCTCTTATTTTAGCAATAAGGTACATTTTCAAATGATAATTCTAAGCTTTCTTACGACGTTGCTAAGTCTGCAGTATTGACGTATCAAGTTTAGTAAGACAGTAAAGACGTCTAAATGCAAGCCATAATGGCACTTATTGTTTTAAGAATAAGAGTTGGGCGGTTGGGCGGCCCGCCCAAGTTTGGGCGGGTGCAATTAGATTTTTTGCGAAAAATTATTTTTTTGTTGTTTTATTTTTGGAATATTAGCTGTTTTAGTGTTTGCGAATGTAAATTTCATCAACAGTTTTTAGTTGAGGAAGTACTTGAATTGCTTTTGTCTTGGAGATACAAAGAAATTGACTTCCTTGTGCAGCTTATAATGCCTCACAGAGTGTAACAAATGCGCACTAAAATTTTATCGCGTAGACTGCCAAGCAGATCACTTACTAAAACTAAAAAATCATCTGAAATCACTTCAGAAATCGAATAGTAGATCATTAATTTCTTAGAAAAAAGCATTTAAAATTCAACCAATCCATGTACTCTAATTCCCCAAGTTCTTTCACATAGACATACGTATACACTGTATAGGTAAGGGGCAATTGATCGAGCTCGAAGGCAGTTACATTGAGAGCTATCGATGCACCATTAAGGAAATTGCTTTATGTGAGAACGTTGTAGCTTTGTGAGGCAGTCGGCAACAGCATCAATGTACGTATATCAACGTAAATTTTACATTCTATGCTTGTAGGTTAGGAGTAAACATACTTTTTTGACTGTGACTTTTGTATGACATTCGTAAACTGAATTATATTGAGGCAGATGTTTTTTGCAGAAGTTGACAATAGGTATTTACATAGGCTCATGTGTGTTTGTTAGAGAGTAGGGTAAGCAGAGGTTACTAGGTTTTCCATTACCCCCGTCCGATTTTCTACCAATTATTTATTTTCATCGTAATCTTCGTGAATTATTGTTGTTGGTTGGTTATAATATAAAGATAGCCAAGAGAATAGAACTATCAATGAGAGTCAGCAGTTTTTATATACGTAAATAATCTCTAAAGTTACGATAACATGTTACTTCTTTTTGACATCAAGGTATTACTAAAGTTTAATTGATACGATATTTTTGTTTACAAATACAATGTATTATATCTTTGTTTTACATCAAACTTTCTTAAATACGTTTTACATTTTACTGTAAACCTTTACACCGTTTGTTTAAAACGGTCAAGCAATCCAAATAAAATAAATCCATATCACCAAAGACAATAAAAAATAAAAAGACCCGTTTCCATATCCCCTGACAGCCAGCACTGTTTACCAGGCTCGTATAAAACACAAGGAGGTAGGGAACAGAAAAAACAAGTGATTTATCGTGTGAAGCGACATCTTCTACGTCTTTGTAGCCCTGGTAACCTGCAGGTGTTAGTGAACCCTATAGAGTGCCAGCAGGTATTTAGGTAGGATTTTACCAATTGCGATGAAGTATATTTTTCTGTTTACGAATTTTTCATTATTAGCGCGGAATTTGGTACTGTGCCTGATAGATAACAACATGCCTTATGACGCGGGACCTAAAATAGATGTGAGTTTATGTATGTACGATGAAGTAACAATAAAGATATTTCTTAGAATAAAAGGGTAAATAGTCTCATCAGAAAGAGCAGAAGAAAACCTTTCTTGTGAATCCTAGTTAGAGACTACTAGACAATTGCCAGAAATTATTGAGATAGCAATGCCATTAAATAACAAACGTATTTTAGTGCAAAATGACGGCACTGAAATAATGTCTGTCAGACGGCAAGCTTTTCTAGGATTACCTAGATGTCTGATTCTATACTTTATACTTACATATGTCCATCATAATACTGTCGCTAGTGATACTCCTGTCATTCCAGGAATCTGTAATAAAAGTGCAAGCGCCGATACAGTACAAATTCCATTTTTAAAACCCAGAACGAATAAAATAATTTTAGGAATTTTTTTAGACTGACGGATTCAAAAAGTGTGCCTCGTCGATGACAATTTAGCGCTCGTATATCTGACCTAGAGATGGTTAGTTGAGACGTTTGTAGCTCTAATAAAACTGCTTTACCAGTTGAAAATATAAAGGCGGATTTGTATATGTATACATGGTAATAATACAGAAGAATTTTTTAGCGATCAAACTTTACGGTGTTTCGTATCAAAGTAACATACATTTTACACAGTCTCTTGCACCCGCAACCGATTATTAAAAACCAATTAAAATAAAATATAAGACAGAAACAATGGCGGTGGTTTCGCGCCAAAACATGGCAATTAACATTCATAATTCTCGTTTTTTATCGAATTAAAACAATTGGTGCTTCGAAAAACTGTTTTGATTTCTATCACTCGGGGGTACAGCGGTTCTCAATGTGTGGTTGTGTCAAAAAGAATCTTACTTACATAAGTCATGAAATCACACATGTCAGATTGTGTTTTAATCACGATTTTTATGTGTATAGTAGAAATTAAATTTAATACGTAGTTGTATTATTATTTTTATAAAATACAATGTTAATCTATCGTATGTATAGACTGTCACTATATTTAAGGTCAAGATCGATCAATTTGTGTTCAGAAATAATTTGTCTTTATAAAGTTATATAGTCTATGTGCCATTAAGAAAATTTATAGCTAAAATAAGATGCCTTCTTACGTCACTTACCATTAGTGATTTAGGTCAAATTCTATGCTTCGAACACAAAGTTTGAGAACCACAGGAATCTGCGCGCATTTTAATAACAGTGATTGTCCAAATCAAATGGTCGAATCTTCAAAGGGGCATAATTTATTCTGGGCTACAATTAATTTAACCCGGTAACAACTATTCATTAAAGATTTTCTAACTATACACCATTTTTGGACGAATTCTTATACAAAATTGTTGTTTTCATTGTTGGGATTGTAATTGTAGTGTTGGATTGGTTAATTTGAGTGCATTTTGAATAAGAATGGATACCTGTCTTTATGTAGTTTTGTGTTGTAAATACCCAGCTTTGTTGGCCCGTTAGAGTTATTTAAATTATTCTCTGCATTGAAAATAATGAGGGCATACAGATGGCGATCCTTCTTTTTTAAGTCATATCTCATAGCTGTAGGGTGTAAAAATGTATATGATCTATGGATAGTATTCTGTTCTTTATAGATACAGGGATTACAATGAGCACTTGCAACTGCTATTTCTATACATTTGTTAGTTTTTGGGTCTTATGAAGAGAATTCGTCTTGGTGATGCAGTGGTAGTCTATGATTCGATTCCCGGAATAAGCAAAGGGTTTTTGGAGTTTCTTTTAAAATATATTAGTAGCAGCACAGCGTTTACGTGTAACGTATAACTGTAGCTGGCGACAGCGGGTGTCATTATTCTTTGCCTACCCCTTTGGGAATATAGGACTGAGACTACACATGTAAAAAGAAAATCCCATCCATTTTCTATACGACATTTTCAAGGACTCCGGTAATAACATTTACCTCGTGACTCAGAGAACACAAAGTTTTAGTCCAAGCTGCCATGAACACATACGCGGCACCAGCACCTTCAAAATTCTCTAAGTGCCATTGTCTGACACTAGTCTACTTAAACACAAAAAACAAAAGCCAAGCAATCTTCCTTAACAGTTAACCTCCCCACGCAAACTTAAACTCAAAAACATAAAGTAGAATTACACCGTCGTAGAAAAAAGCGAAAATTACCCCATCGCACAAGTTAATGCTATAAACAAATACTAAAAATCTTGTAACCGAAATAAGGCGACACTCTAAATAAGAATTAAAGTAAAATTGCTGAGGTGTGGGACCCTCGATGCCAGCATTAGCGGGGTGCCCGCTACGATATTCATAATGCGAAAAATTGTAATAACCTGCTGAATATCAAGGCCCTCCTCCTTGTAAATATATGGGGGCCAACGCAGGGGATTTGTTAAGGAAATTGTCTAAATATGCCCGTTACAACGCGACTCATGTGTGACGTAAAAAACACCGGATACTAAATGTAGGAAAGCGTAAATTTTACGACTTATAGTGAAACTTAAACTAGAGTTTTATAGTGTGAAATTGTTTTAAATGTGTCTATGGAAGTAACTTTGACAGTTGTATAATAAGTAATTCATGTTTTTCCCTTCCTTTTGTATGTTTTATGACACATTAGGAATAATTCTAATATCGCAGGGGACATGACAAAATTCAGGCAACAGAGACATAGAACAACCAGACTCGTAACAACGCTTTTCTGGATCACACAATTTTTTATCTCGTGTGAGGTTCGAACAACACTTGGAACAGTAGCAGCACCTGAGTAGATAAACGGGTAGCAGTGACGAGGTGACCACTTAAGCCGATATCCGTGTAGTCTTTTAAGGTAGTAGATCCTCGCTGGTTTCAGCATGACTGGGCCGGATCGACCGGGGTACTACCCTCTCACAGAATACCGGCGTGAAGTAACGGTACCCGTACTGTTGCGTTTCGTATCGGTGAGTGAGAGAGCCGGAGGCTCAGTTACCCCGATCCTTTTCCTATCCTTTCCTTTGTCCTTTCCCTCCTTCATACCTTTTTAAAGGGCTGGCAACGCACTTGTAACTCCTTTGGGGTTGCGGGTGTCCATGGGCGGTGGTAATCGCTTACCATCAGGCGATGCGTCTGCTCGTTTGCCACTTTATGCATAAAAAAAAAAAAACCTTTATTGATAATTCTATAGTGTTGTATACCATATTTTGACCATGTGCTAAGATGAAACTATTGTTAGAGTTTGTAAGGTCTCTGCATATCCCTTTGTTTTGTTTTTAACTGTTGACTAAACGAGTGATTCTCCATAACATCTATCGTAGAAGTTCATGACAGCCGACGGTTCTACGTGTTCACCGAGGCACGAGGTAGATGTTTACGTGCGGATTCCGCGCTGCTATTGAGAATAGCCTGACAGACAAACTTTACTTGAGAAACAACATTTTACTTGAGTTGGTAATCGAAGCCGAGGCTCACGATTGGAATCTATTGGCAATCTATTTCCTAATTTATAGACTATCTACATGTCGTAGAGATTTTAAGCAATGATCTAATCTTATTAATGTTTTTAGTGCTGATGATAAAATCTTGACACAAAAGTACTTCTCGATACGATAAACGACCCTGGAACCTCATATTCAACGTGTTAAAATTTACCACTGGACTATCGAGGTATATCAATTGCATATAAAATACCAGGATAGCAATAGAGGAAAGGATGTTCGAGTTTAGAACAGAGAGGTCAAGGGATTTTATTTGTTCGAAAGTGTAGGTGTGTGCGTCGGCCGCGTCACCGCGCCGCTATCAATCATGCATGCACCATTGCGCCGCGCGGGCTTTTGTTCGAATTACGAATTTCGAAAAAGGAACATAAAGCGCGGGAGAAAATTATGTTGGCTGCGTTCTTTTTAAAAATGGCGCCCTCCCGCTGTGATGCACTCGTACACACAACATATTATTTTTCAATTAAAAAATATCAAATGTACATCGTTTGCCATTTATTTAAAATGTTAGCTGTTGATTACACGTTCGATGTTCCACAATGGCCGTCCCGCCACATTACGGTACACAATAATATACAGTGTGACACCGTTAAAAAAGTAGCGAAATTGCTAATGGTGTATGATATTGCCTCCCCTTATTTTTGGGGTAAGAAAAGACTAGGGGCGGCAACACCTTCGTTCTCCCAGGAGGTGTTTTTTTGAGTCGAAGTCGAGTATTTTCTTTTTTGTATGTTTTTTTGCGTAATGACGCTGGGGTCCTGGGAGAGTTGGACGAATCCATTAGATAAGCGGGGAAGAGCTTAATGTAGCTTTTTTCTTATAGAATCGAAATTGCTTGAAAAACATTGTCACATGTGTTAGGAGACATTAACTAAAATTGTAATGATAATTTTACCCGACGGACCGCCTACTCTACAATCGTAGTTCTGAGCTCGAAATCTAAATCAAGCAGTGTTATTGAAATTTCGTTTAGGCACTTCTGCGCTATGATATGGGGAACTATGATAGGCTGGCTTTTAATAATAAATGACAGAGGCATAGCTGGATATGATTATCTTTTCTCTATGGGTTCCGCGATACATAGGACCCATTTTATATTATAAAACATTATTTTCAAATTAAGAATTGTTAGTACTTAGAAGTATAATTAAGATGCCGTCGGGTGTATTCCTTTTATGAATATTAAAACTACGCCATTCTTTTTAATTTAGCGGGAATTGATAATATTATCTCTATTAAAAAAATTATGTTTAAAAAGCGAGTTGGTCAAGCCATGATTTGATTACCATAGATATTTAATTTGAATTTCGACTGCTGTTTTTATTAATTTAAATACATGATTATGACATTCTATTGTAACGTGTCATTTGGAATTAAAAAGCACATATATTTAAAAGTTATAGAATAATTTGGCGGCCATTTAAATTTATTTATTCGATAATGAAGAAACCAATATGTCGCGAATGGATAGGCAGATATAGACTTAGGAAAAGAGATGCTAACAAGGTACATTTCACCATTTTTTATACAGCTGAGACAGGAACGCCTAACACACTAGTATATTTTTTCGACGTTGTATAGCATACCCAAGAATTTTCTTCTCTGTCAAAATACCTACTAACAGCACAAAGCTTTTTATAGAGTGCTTTGGAATCTATCGACCGCAGCAACGAAACACAAAGCTATAATAGCTTCTGTTGGGTAGCCGTAGGTACTTCTTATTCGAGCTGTCCCACATTTAAAAATGTAATTTCCATGTACCCTAGCTAGCTTATTTAAATAACGAATATAATAATATCAGCCCTGTATTAAACTGTCCCAGTCTGATGAGCACGGGCCTCTTCTCAATGTGAGAAGCGTTAGGCCATAGTCCACCACGCTGGCCCAGTGCGGGTTAGCAGACTTCACATATTTTTAAGAACATTATGTAGAACTCTTAGATATGCAGCTTTCCTCACAATGTTTTCCCTTCACCGTTAGAGCGAGCGATACTTAACTATTTAATACGCACATAACTTCGAAAAGTCAGAGATGCGCGCCCTGGGATTGAACTCGAGACCTCTGCGTAGCAGTCCAACGGCCTCTCACCAGGCTATCGCTGCTTATTCGAATAACGAATAAAGAGTATGAATTGGTACTAGTTAGTAGTCATCTTTATTCTTTTATTAATAAATCATAAATATACTGGTTCTTCATGTCTCTGGTGGCGTGGTTCCGAGTTCAATTCCTGGATCAAGTAAATTGTTTGTAATTTTTTATTTGACTATATTAGAAGCACGGCGTCTTAAAATGTGCCGATAAACTCGCTTCTTATAACTTGGTGCCTAAAGATATTGCCAGATGGTCATAATGTACCACTGCTTACCCTTTTAACGAGATACATGCGTAAGTCAACGTATATATGTGTGAAAAAAATCCCATGAACTTTGTTTTTATAATAGATATATAATAATTTACGTTACAATTACGTGTTGTTTTACTAGAACGGAGGTTGTAGTCAATTTTTTATGACTAACGGCATTTAACAATTAAAAAGCATTTAATGACACAAGTCTAACTAAAGTCTCAGATTTGTTTTTTTTTTTAATTTATGAATTGACACAAATTTCTTGTTTGAATATGTATGTATGGTAATTTAATTTATCATACAATTTGTACGTTGTAATTGTTGTATCGAGTGCCGTCGGGTAATTTTGTTATGACGTAGCATCATAGTGTGGGCCAGAAGGCGTATCCAGAGGTGTATGATGTACTTTATACCAGCTGTTTTAGGTCCTACGTGGTAGGGATTGACTATATTACGGTTTAGGAGACTCAGTACCTAACTATACACTGTTTTACGGAAGTTTATAATATAAAATTGCCTTTTTGGTCATGTAATACCATTTTGTGCTCATTTGGTTCTTGGATAGGAAAAAGGTTAAGTTCTTCTGTTGGAAAATTCTCTGTACCAGCGCTGACTCTGGTAACATGCACGATAGACGGCAATAGCCTCTATATGAGATTTTAAAACATAGCTGGCAAAATGTTGGTATGGTACTTGTCCTAATTACCCCATAAGGAGCATATACAGGGTGTCCGGTAATTAATGGATAACCTTGAAATGTCTTATAGTAGAACTGACGGCCGTTCAGAAATAAAACATGAAAAAAATTCTATCCTAACTACTACCTGAGGTATGATTTTTTTTTTAATTGCCATATTTATCTTTCTTGTATACTACGACCATAAATGAATGAATTCTATCGGGTTTTTGCTGTTTTATTATTAAACACTAATTATGCTCATAGATAGAGAGTCAAAAGTATGACTAGCTATTGTACTGTTTCTTTTTGTACAATATCCAATTATCTTGGATAATAACGATGCTAACTAATTTATAAATGTGAATGTGAGTTTGATTGTAACGATTTCACGCCTAAACTACTCGACCGATTATCATGAAATTTCGCACACACGTTGTCAGAGGTACAGAAAACGTCCTATCATACCGATATAAAGGTACTGTTTCTGAAATGTAGAAATTATAATATCTAGATTAACGCGAGCAAAGCCGTTGGCAAAATCTAGTGTTCAATAATCCGGAATATAAAATTATCCAGAATAAAAACTACCATATTCAGAACTAAGCACCTAACAAAAAAAATCTTAATGTATTTTTTATTTTCAGGCAAATGGTGTCCGTCCCGTCGCGAATGGTCGTCACCCCCCGACGTAGCGCGGCGGGTTTACTCCTCCGTGTTCCTGGGCAGTCCGGGTGAGTACCCAGGTATGGCAACACTGGTAGGGATCTAAGTCTGGTGGCAACACCAGCCAAGTCCCTCGCCGGTATTTTTTATTTTGTACCTTTTAAGAGTAGAATACTGGCTAGATTATAGATTGCAATACTTGGAAGTAGTAGTGGAAGGTTAAAGAAGAGTAAGGAAGAGAAATGCAGTGCATAATAAGATATAATAATTATAATAACAGCCCTGTATTAAACTGTCCAACTGCTGAGCACGAAACTCTTCTCATTTTTAGCGTCATTTAGTTGGATTACAATTTGCATTATATCTTCAGTTTAGTTGCTGAATGCATGTTGATGAAACGGCGTCAACGTCTATGTGATGTCTTTTAATCACTTAAGTCTCAGAGCAACAGTTATGAAAGTCAAAGTTTATTGATTAGTCAATGTCAGTCACTTAAGTTACATTTCTGTTACGTTTCGCCCAAAACTAGCGAAACAGGTGAAAAGTTGAGCACATGAGAAGACATCCGTAAAACAATTTACGACTCTTATGTTTATAAGAGTCGTAAATATATCTATTTAAATATTATTATAGTATATATCAAGAGTCAGTCCACAGATTTTGCTTAGATTATAAGTTAATATTTTTTAACCCGTACAATATTTTTTGTGGGACGCGGGACAAAAACATTTTACCACCAGTCTTGGTGCTAAAATGTTTTTGTTATAAAACCTCTCAAAACAGTTGACCAATATTATCAGTTTCTAAAAAGTTATGCAAAAATACAGCCTTGTCATATTTTTATAATAGTTTAAACACTTTAAAGTATGTTATTAAGACTGAATACGTAGTAAAATAACGGAACAAAGAAAATTACAATTATATTTAAAAAAACCTTGTGTACGCCATCAAAAGTTTATCTATATTTTATATCTAGATTTTAGCGCTTACATGGCATATAAAACTGCTTTAAATGTTAACAACGTATAATAAACACTTTATAGGCTAATAATTCATAATTTTGTCGTATTATTTATATTTTGTTGCCAATGTAAAATAAAATTGTGTTAGTTTTGTTTCTATGTTAATTTTGTTAATATAAATATTTTAGATGGCTATACGCTATACATATAATAATTAAAATGCCATCTTTATATTGAGGGTGTGCCCCTGAAACGGTCTCGGTGGCGCAGCGGGAGTGAACGCGACTGCTGTGCACAAGGTCTCAGGTTCGAAATATCTCTAGTACTTACACTGCATATAAAAATATACCATTGTAGATAGGCTTGTAAAAAAAAGAAAAGTACAGAATTAAGCTTATAGGTCGATTTTACCCGATAAAACTCAACTAAGAAGTATTATCGTTATACTACACACATTTATTCAAACACCAATTCTATAATTTGAAATATAGAAACATACCGATGACAGTTTAAATCGATTCTCCGTAATGAGCCGACGAAAAATCTAATGACATTTACATCTGTGCCATCACTATTTAAATATATCGTAATGTCGACTCTAAGGTACAACGAATAGTGTATTTGAGTATCGAAACTCGTGTCCGATTGTATCAAGTACCGGGATGAATATCGAATGTTTGCGGCGCTCACGCACGCCTGACAGCCCATCGATCATGCTGTGTTATCGTGCGTACCATCTCGATGTCATCTCGATGCAAGGTCGTCTCCAATATCGCAAAGGATATTTAAGATAAAAAATCTCCTTGAATAACCAACCACCTTGCATGTGCACTGCCGTGCGCATAATTTGAAATCCTAATTTAAAAATTTGACAGATCACTTACAAATGTCATAAAAAGTTTGTAGTTAAAAAATATAAGAAACACAGTCACATTTATCAATATTTATAATTAAATGTAAATGTATTTTATTGCTTTCATTTACACATAAATTTATATTCTAAATAAATTTACAAGAAATTTCTATGTTAGTTCCACTGGAACATTCCAATTTCATCTTCGATACATCAACGCCATCTATTACATAGTAGCTTGAACTAATCATATACATATCATAATCAAAATTAAACTCTATCATGATCATGTAAAGTTACATTTACCGTAACAATATAGTGCACATGCATCGTTATAATATCCGAGTAGTGTGATAACCATCTCGCTCGCTCGTGTACAATGTTGTACATCTATCTCTTTCTTGTTTTACACGTCAGCGTCATTGCCCGTTTCCATTACACTATATCAATTACCGTATTTCGCGCGCTCGGCCGTCATTCACTTTAAAATACAAAAGAATTTTCGTTCAAGGGAAATATTCAGAAAATGAACGAGGAATAAACGGCTCACCGAGGATCGTACTCAATTTATTCCTGAGTTACTCTTTACGATTTTTATCTAACAAACGCTGTCGAAGACGGATTAACAGTGGCAACGATTCGAACAAAAAGTCCGCCAGAAAGAGAAATATCAAGTGTATCGATTCCGTCTTTAGCAAGAAAGGATTCGGCACGCGAGCGAGACGGCGCGAGCCCGTCTTTACGACGTGCGAAAGAGATAAAACAATTCCTTATGTCGCTATTCTTAAGTCATTCGCGCGTTCCGAATGGCACTTTACCGCGAGACATTAAGGTCGCAATTTCATTGTTATGATTGGGTATCGACGATTGTAGACCGTCGTAAAAGAAGGTTATAACTTCATTTGGGTGTGTTGCCGATTAGAGTTCTGTACAGTAAAAAATAAGGCTGTTATTTGTTTGTGTTGTGGGCGGTGGTTGGGTGGGTGGTTCAGCGCGTCGGTTGCCATGACGACGGGCGCGTTGGAATGCCTCGCCAGGGTTGCCCGCTCCAACGGTGTTTTTACCTAAATTAGAAACAAAAACAATGCTCTGATAATGACGCATGGACGTAGCGCGATACCGTCAACTGTGGGTTTTATTTCAGGCAATGGCCTCTCCGCCATTGTCGTCTAAGATGACTTCAGTGTACAAATTAGCTATATGATAACACTATGTAGGTATATAAATGCAGTAAATCTTCTGCAGGAGCGTAGTGTCAAAGGTTTCCTTTGACAAAAAACATCTTATCAGATTTTCGTCCATTTTAATTTGTTTTTAGAAAGCCTCAATTTTTTGTGCGTCGGGTATTGATTTGTCTCCAACGCGGGTCCACGAGGCCATTAGTCATATGCCCCGTGGCCCGTAATTACACGGCGGGCCGGCCTAAACATGAACCAACTAATTTTTAATATTCTCATTTAGGATGCACGCCGAGGAGTGAAGCGAGATGGGTGCGCGGCGATACGCGCGCGCGAGCGGGCGAGCACTAAATTGCTCAATTTGTGCCTCGGCTCATAAGATGCCTTCAGTGTTCCTTTTTCAAAAAATCCAATGAGATCGATCGCTCGCCATGTCCGCAAATTACAGCGGGAATCGGTGTTCGTTAGCAACTCCCTCAGGGAAGAAAGTCGTAACCGCCATGTTTCAAAGACGCTAATCTCACTCTTGGCTATATAACTCCACGTGTTATATTACCATGCGTGCTTTAATCTCAATCTACGTTTGGTGGAGCTCAAAGCCCGCCGCTCGAGTGCGCAGAAATGCATTTTAGTATTACTAGTGGTCTTGGGGCTCTCATTTCGCTTGTACCTTTTAAAGCGTTGTCTGCGATCGCTCTCGGAGGTCATGCTCGCGCGAAAATTGCACCAGTACCTTCATTTACGTCCAGCACAATGACCAGGCGGTTATGTACTATATTATGTTCAAAATAGCGCTATTAACTGTGGTATATCTATTCGCGAAGCAACATGGCGATCGTAAGAGATATTGGAGATGAGATAAGCGCGCGAATTTCACTCTAAAACCAGTTTTTCTTCGAGTTAAATTACTCTCGGCTCTTGAGCAATTTAAATAACAGCCTGTGATTCGTTGTGGCGTCTAAACGAGCGTTAAAACGCTACATAGTAATGAGTATCGATGGAGAGGCGATACGACTCGATTCTATTCAACTACTGCTTTATTTAATGTTATTGTGTTTTTAATACTTACTGCCTACAAGTCTTATTCGTTCTATAGCATAAGTTTCTTCCTGCTAGACATTTCAATACGCATGTCTAGTATTTGGGTTATTCGTGATCGTATAAAGATAATAGACTTGTCCCTTTTACGTAGGATTTAAAGATATTTACTAAAGATTGGATGTAGGTACCTATTACACTCCCGTCTAATCCTTATAACAACGTAATTATGTTATTTGGCAAGAAATGTTCAATAGGCAAACATAGTCTTCTAAGAGTATCTGACAACTCGTCCCTTGAAGTAAAACCCCGACGGCAGTTATGAATATCTGACTCCTTGATATGAGGAATCGAGAGAGTCTCTGAACCTGACGAATCGTCAAGCAAATCCGCTGTTTACCTAATTTTGTTGGTTCTAACTGTAGTATTTACACTTTTACAAGATGAATTTATCTTGTGGGTATATTCACTGTTTAGAAATATACGTGAAGTGTGACAAATTCTTCATCAAAGTAAATTTTTCGTAACAACGCATTTAAAACGCCCAAAACGGGCACGACCAATGCGAAATTATACAAATTTTAATTCCTATACACAACACAACACAATTGCCGGACCACCACTTCCAAAAGAGGTTGTCAATCATTTTTCGTCTACCAATTTTCGTCCCTAAACAGATTCTAGATCATTCAAATGACCGTCCCTTGCGGGGTCGACTATGCACCTCTTATAGCATTCTGACCACTTATTATCCAAAATTCAAACTCTTCAAGCTATTAGATCTTCAAGTTAGATGATTTTTACTAAACTATTCAAGTCTCTCTGATCGTAAAATAAATGGCTGCCACACGACAAGTTAACTCAATAAAATGAAGGTATACGGAAGTAAGTGAAAGAACATAGTGTGCTCGTAAAACTGTCGTAAAACTGGCAATATTAATAATGAGTATAGACATCGATATTTACTTCTATAGTATTGAATAATTGTATTGTAGTATCACATCTTCTCATGCCCGATAGGTTAGCGGAGGTGTCAAAGTCAAAGTCAAAGTCAAAGCGTTTATTGCGTACTAAGTGTATACATAAAGATCTTAAATATACGTACAGTGCTTACAACTCAGCGCCTTCTACAAGCATTGCAATTTTCTAATAATAATAAATGTATTTTTACTAGTAGTTACAATTTTTTAAATTATGAGTACATCTAAATTATATTATTAAATTTTTACATGTCTATTTTATTATCATATAATATATTCTGTATTAAGTAAATAAACTAAGTCTTACGACGTTATTTCGTCAGCTGTATTTTGATGGATCTATAGGTTGGAAATCCTAATGCAGATTAGGCAAAAGTTTTCTTTCGATGGAATCTAAAATATTATTGTTAGCAACTTTATTCTGTTTTTATTTATGTGAAACTTAACCTAAACATATCTGAAGGAATAGGGGTGTGATACACCTTTGTTTTCAGGCCTCTGATTTACAAACGTGACGTTATTGTATAGCATTTTATTGTCCAAATCCAATCTGTTACCAAAAATTTTCTACTACAAAATCAAACTACATTATCTGAGAATATATTCGAACACATACGCAAACGTCACTTACGCCAATAGCCCCACAAATCAGTCTGAAAAATTATACAAAGTCAGTGTAATAGTTGTAGCGATTAATCGCAACAGTTTGTGCGTTTATCTTAATTTTGTTGCGACTTGTCGTGTGTCGTACGTCGGTGTCGGTGGTCCTGTGCGTGAGAATGCAATTTGTAAGTGCGAGCGCGCGCTCTGCGACCTGCGACCTCTGGCTCGCCAACGCGATTATATGCTAATACACCATAAACTTTACTTTATCGAACGAGAATTTTCCCTCAGAGAACATATTTACTGTCATGTTCGTGAGCAATAATTGACTACGCTGATGGCGCAACGGTTTTCTTGAAGCAGTGCAGTGGGTCCAGTCGCGTTTGAAACTTAAGTCCTGGGTTCGGTCATTTTATTCAATGTTTCTGTTGGCAAGTTTTGATAGGAGCCTTAGCACTGATTACAATAACGTCCATCTTTGATACAGTATAATGGTTAAAGATGTTTTGCAATTGTCAACGCATTGTGTAGGTACCTACCTATGTACGCCACATGAGACGATAATTTGAGGGATTGACAATTTATAGTTCAGTGTCTGTATTTTCTCGTTATAATACTTTGCACGACTAAGATATTATATATAACACATAGTTAACTGGCTGATTAAGAAGCGTGGTCACAAGCTTGTAGAAAATGTTTCCGTAGATTCTACAGCTCTCCTTTTCTGATACTTGGCATGTAACTTTCCAGTAACCTTGAGTTAAATGTACGATTTTGTATAAAATGTATAGCAACTGTTAGATACAAGTTCGAGTAGGAAGCGTCAATAGGTAGCTGTACTCTGAAAAGCGCGATACAGAACAGTGAAGCACACCCACGTCTTCATTAAAAGCGATGGCTTATCGTTAAAATCGATCTCGTTACAAACAATGAAACGCGTCGAAACAAAAACTGGCCGCGCGGTGAACGAATACGAGAAACGTAATCGGCCCGAGCGTCCCACCAAATAAAATAAAACCTCAATCAAAAATCTAAAGGCACTCTGTATCATAACCGGAGCGGAGCGTCGACCCGGCCGCCATATGAAAACACGGTCCGTGTGGGTTACACGGCCGCGACCAAAAAAAAACAAAAGTATAATAATGTAACGCACTAAGTATCCGTCTTAAAAATACGCCTCGATCTGTGTTGCGCGCGTCGCGGCATTAACGCGGCGGGGGTGAGGCACGCGATAGCGGACCTTGTGGCCCCGGGCGGAGAGGGGAGAGTCGGCTGAAGCCGCGCGCAGGGCCGGAGGGTGGCGGAGCGGGCGGCGGCGGTGATGGATGGCCCAATCAGGCGGCGTGGCGGTGCGGCCGCGCTAATCGAGCAGTGCGCCCCGAGAGCCGGACGCACACACGCGTGCGCCGCACACCACGCACCGCATACCCACGAGATGAGGCCACGCCGATTACACGTAAAAGCGCATCCAACTGCCGAACACATAATACACCTCAAACACCGCCGGTATACGTTACCGTCCGGCGGAAAATCGATGAAAAACAGCCGAGACGACAAAACCGGGGGCGGCGTGCAAACAAAACGGGCCTTCACTCGATGAATAACGCCGTATTTACGTCTATATCCGGGCGGCCGGATCGATAGCCACCAACTGTTGTAAACAACCGTACGATAGCCGGGAAAAAAAACTGCGAGTGCGCGCACCCCCGGCCGTGGGGCTATTAGCGGCCACGTGACTAATTTCGGGAGCTGTCATGAACAGCGCCCGAACACGTGGATGCCGCCCTCAGCTCGCTCGCCTCCACTAGAGCATTCACACGACAGCCGACAGCCAGCCTTCGCTCTACTCCGTTCAGTTTCCACGATCACCTGCTAGTCGTTCTACAGAAAAAACACGGCGATAGATCACGGGGAACAATTAATTATGTCCCATCGCCCGAAAGAGAGGATCTTTATAAATCAACGGACATCGCATTTTATCCTTAAGAGACTTTTCTCCGACTAATCCCGACAGAATTGAAACGAATCTAATGAAACGGGGATACGTTCAGAAAAAAACAACGCCACATCGAGATGCCCTACAATCATTTTAACTTTTTTCCGACGTTCGCTCTCGGAGCTTATGTTTTTTTTTATTATTTTTAATTCTGTCTCTGGACTCGTGTTTTTTATACTTTTTTGTTGCCTTTTCATAAATATTTTAAAATCGGATTCAGTCGGGGACAAGCGAGGCGAATGGATTAGGATTTAGATATTTTCGGGCCGCGTAATTTATGCCCTTCTTTGTTGAGATATGAATAATGAGATATATTGTGTGTGTGCGCTATCGACTCGCGGCCCGATACGCGAGGCAGGGCAGGCAGGCCTGCACGTAATAGTTTCCGCTTTATATCGACTATCTTGATTTAATTATGTTTGTTTTCCTTCGAGCTAGGACGATTGATGCGCACTCATTAGCTCGCATTGTTGTCCGACTACAATAGAGTTTATTTTAGTCAAAGATTTTATTGTCCGCTTTTGATTCCGTAAGCGCTGTCCAGATGTTCGAATAGTTAAAATAATTCTCAGGGCATTTCACGATTTTTATTGTAATCCAATTTTAAAGCGATCCCATTTAAATTCCTATACAAATGATCCGGACCATAAAGTACCGGCAGGTATTTCAAATATGCGGCCCGTTTAAAAAGCCCTTAACGAAATTATTAAAGTAGGTAACAAAAAAGGGTCAAGTCGATGATTTACCGACGTCAATTCTGACAGCTCGTAGTTTTGTTTGTCCAAAATTATAGTAATTTGATAAAAATACCCATCTACTTAAAATAAACGTTCCGTCGAAAAAGTTTATGATGGAAAACAGGCGTTTTATAATAGATACACTATGCGTGGAATGCTGCTCATGGTGGAATGATTGAGGGCATTTTTTTAATCTCCAGTAGCCATTTTTATCTCGACTAGACAGTTAACTGATCTTTAATTCCACCGAGACAGTACACAGATAATTTGATTGTTTTTATTGCACTGTTTGTCGTGTGAGTGACGCCGAGCGCAATATTTTGCTTATTATATGATGTTATATCGCCAATAAAGGGCACGGGACACGCGCGACAACCGACGTGAGGACCACAGACTCTCACCGATATCTTTTTTGTCGTTTAACAATATTTTTGCATCGAAATAAAGTCAACTTTTTATTCATAAGCGGCCTTTTCGACCGTTCAAAAATAATAATGAGGTAGATATAAAAATCGCGAATTTATACGAGGTCTCCAACCCTCGCGGGGCGCGGCGGACTTTAATATGATTTCTTATAGCGAGAACTCCTTATTAAATAAACTTTGAAAACGAAAATTATGTCCACCGTACGCGGACCGCCCGATCACAATAAAAACTCGGATTTGACAAGATTAAAATTGTAATTCAAGTTATTTCTGACGTGCGTCTTATTGCTTTTTGCTACGGTCATGTTTATTATATTTTTTTTTTGTAAACTTCGAAACGCGTAACTTCGATCGAGACATAATCCGTATAAAGACTCTCGGATAAATAATAATATGAGTATTATTTAAGGTTCATGCCAAACTTGCAGTAAGAATACGACCGTTGCGAAAGCTGATGCATAATAAAACTAAAGAGTTTAATTGCTTACTATACTCATCTCTGAGTAATTCGAGTATACGGCTTTAAAAAATAAATAATAAAATATTGACACTGGCATAAAGCGCACTCCGCCGTCCACTGTGACACTTTGAATTAAAAAGAAAAAGTGTCATGGTCGCCTTCGCGCTTTCCCGCCTCGCTGTCAATATCCATTCTGTCCTCGACGCTCACAACTCGGATAAAAATACTAAAGGGTTTTTAAGTAAATAATTGTATAATACCTATGTGAATAATGTAATCCTCTCATGGGAATACCATGTTTATCCATTTGATATCGCTGTCATTTTTAAATATTAACAATATTTATAATTCAAATGTATGCGGTAGATAAATTCTCCATGAATATTAAAGCCTTTTTTGATACGTGTCTTGACTAGTTGTTATTTTCCCACAATTCGGCGGGACGCCGGCGGCTGGCAACACTGTGCCGCCATTACTGGAGATTACGGCTAATGTAATGTGTCGGTGATTTGAAATAATCACGCAGATTACCTGAACGTGGATGTTGTGTAACTATTTAATCAATATCCAACATGGGCCACGTATTTATGGAGTTACCACTTTAGTCCCTGTTAATTGTTACATATATTATGTGTGTAACCATTTCATATCTATGCAGTTATCGATAATTAACGATATTCAAGATAAACCTAGAAAATAGACGAGTTTTTGCGTTTGCCTTAAATTGAGAAACAATCTGTTTATTATTTATATTAAACAATATCGAACTTGTTTGTTATTAGACAGCGACATGAGTAGTACTTCGAATAAAAATCACTAAAACAATAAAAAAATCTTTTAAGCAAATAATGTAGTTTACGAAAGCATATTTTCTCATTTAAAAAACTATATAGACGAACTTTATCATTTCTGTGTCTTCTACTATACTCAATGGTAGCAAATAAGCTAACGACTCGCCTGATGGTAAACGATTAACAAAGCATAAGATTTCTTGCAATTTTCTGAAAGAAAGACTTTAAGAATTGGATACAAGAAACGATAGTTGACGATAGAGCAACCAAAACTCTTACTCGCTAGGCAAAACGTAGTAAAGGTGATTACTCATACACCAATTACGATCGATTTCCTAAAAGTGGGTGGTATTTCACCAAGCTGACTCATTCATACCATTAATTAGAAAGCGTGGACTCTTCTACGAATATTACAAAGTCTAATATAATATTTCATACGTGGTATCCCTATTGTACACTATAAAATATTTTTCCAATCATACTTCCACACCTTCAAACTATCTATCATGTTTACTACTCCAAACGTTAATCTAAATGCGACCGCAACCGCAAAACACAACTAGTTACAAGTAAGTATAAAAAAGTGTGTGTAAATAAAACTGACAAATGCACGATAAAAATGGCTAACGAGACTCGGCGTAATGTGGCGGTTTGTGACCACAGCCACGTTTAACCTAACATGACTTGTATTCTTCAGTTGGGACTCCAATTGCACCATGAGATGGGAAAGCAAGAGGGGAGGCTATGCAATACACCAATAAGTATATATAACTTAAAAACTTTCATGAGATAGTAGGAAGACTTAGGTGAACGGTCAGATGGAGGCACTTTGGGAGAGACCAAAAATAGATTAATGTGCATGAAAAATATAATGCAAGTGAATGAAGCAAAAGAGATAAATTATGTTAGGATACTAGCAAGGGAAAAATTGTTATCTCTGCTTACCTCTTAAATAGAGCAAATGGCTGGAAAATATCCACAGGTAATCGCAGCCAAAGAACCCTGTGTTGTTTGAATGTAGTGAGTAGGATTTTTAGGATCCTTAAGAAAGGGCTGTACCTCTTTCTTGCCCTGGCTGCACCGCCTTTCCATTTTAAGGGCTCCTTTTCTGATAAAAATACCCGCCACACTTTACCTTCCTTAGGTGTCTCCGTAAATGGAAGAAGTTTGGAACTGTGATTGGTAAAGAGTGATGGCGTCGACACCTAAAGACCCGAGTACGATCATATCATCACTTGCATCATCGTGTAAACTTTCCAATCTAAAATATAATATAAATAGATATTTACCTACATAGTACCTTGCCGAACTTAATAAAGAAGTGCAAAGCGGTTAACCAAAAATTATAATTATGTCATTCTAATTACTGGGTGAAAATGTTAGCGTACAAAATAATAACAAAGTAATACAATATATTAAATTACGAAATATTAATAGCAGTTCTTGAAATTACACAGCCTCAGGCTTAGCGTTTCTAGCTGCAGTTAGCCTATTCTAAACATAATTATTTTAGTATCGATTTATTGACACGTACCGCTACTCCCCGATAGATGTCACTGCCGTTAAACTATTACCCTGCCAGGAAATTATTGCTTATTACTTGGTAACATTAAGTAATTTCAAAGACAAGCTATCTCGTTACAGATTATATTTGCCTGGTACTTCAAAATAATTAAGTGATGTTGCTATACAACCTTTTTAATTAGATAATTTTAGTTATGCCCAGCCCACTTTAAAACAATTTATCTATTTAAAAGATACTGTCTGAACTATATAATAAGAATTCTCATTTGTATACAAGGCAATTAAGGCGAGTCACATAGTGCAATTAAAATGGACGGTTCATCAAAACCTTGGTGGTCTTCAAAGATTAGGTCACTTTAATTTAAAAACATAAAAACCATTGGTCAACCCTAAGAGCGAAGTAAATAGAGTAGTGGGCAGGTATGTTATGTACCTAAGCTTCATGACTCACAGATGCAAAAACTGCCTAAGCCGCGCATCTCGACCACGGAAACAATCACCTGGCGTTCACCCGGAGAGCATAACAATATAGTGGTTATAATGCATTCTATATTCCGGGTCCGTAATTGAACATCGTATGCAAACGCGGCGCGCGCCCGCCATCTCCTCAATATGAATACGCGCCTAGTACTTTTGTGAGCGCGGCAGGTGGACTTGCCTGTTTATGTTATTGTTTACATATTGTTATCGTTTATATGCCTCCGGTACGAACCAAATTTGTTATTGTAATTGACACTTGTTTTAATCTAAGTAGACATAGCTTGTATTTTGGTGTAGATAAACACACAGAGCAATGAAAAATGGATATTTATGATCACAAAACAGATTTAATGAAGACATGGGCAATCAAGCTGAAAATAAAATAAAATTTATGCCAAGTCCTTTCATCACCGTCCATTTCTGTCCATATGATGCAAGAGTTTCTAGAAATTTGTACAATAAACAGGAATAATTCCCACGAGAACTGTCTGACAAACATTACCTAGTGTCAACCGAGACCTAACATGGTAATGGATAGCCGCTTTCTGTTACAAAATTAACTTTCTAACCTAAAAACAGGTAACTAAGTTTCCGCGAAGATCGTTTCTAGAGAGCGTTAAATAAATAACGTTTTAAGTGCTTTGAGATTATCTCTAGATGTGAGTGCGAACATTGTCAGTTTGTGACGATTTCAAAGAAGTTTGTAGATCATTAGAGGGGACGCGTAAATCACAGCGATTCAGCATAAATTTACATTTTAAAGACGTCGCGACAACGTGCGGGCAGCGTTTAGCACTCTATAAAATTAGAACAAAAGCAGGCGCGCCCGATCAGCCGAGCATCGCCTTATAAATGACATCCACACGGCTAAACCGATGGAATTAAATAAATTAAATTCGCAGCGCGTATGCTCGACTATTTGTCGATACTAAACGGTTAGATGTATGGCATATTTTGATGACACATTTATCGACTTTTTATTCAAGTTTTCATGATCATTGCGCTTATAAATCGCATTAGATATTCTAATCCCACTCAAGATTTCGCTCTAATAATGTTTTACATGTACATTTAAGTGTTTTAAATATCATAACGCTTCTGTTCTTAATTTGTCACATTACTATAAGAATTGATAATGCAATTAAAATTTTAAGAGCTCATTTAGCTGTTAAACAATTTTTATGGTTTTGAAAACATAATTTGCACTTAAAATTCTAATTTAGTTTTTGTATGTAACGGAAAATGCTTGTATTGTGTAATAATTATGTAAGCTTAGCATATTTTACTAATTTCGTTTTCGTATTAAAACTGGTTATAATAAAACAATTTTTAAATTTGGAATGTTTATTTTTGCTTGTCAACACGAGCTTGCCGTAAGAACCTCTGTTCAAAATTTAATATTGGTTTCAAATTAATTCTAGACAATTTTGCATTGTGTTTTGACGCTACCCGCACTGTAAAATTGTGTCTCCTACATACATATATTGGTTCGGAGTTCAAGTTCATACTTAGTAAAACTAGATATAAAACATATATAAACATATTTAAAACTACCTTAATTTCTTGTTAACAGTTTAAACACAGTACGAGAAAACAGCAATAAACAAAATTTGCACTAATCTCATAAGTGTCCTTAAAATTTGTGTTACCAAATCGAAAATACAAACCTAGTGAAGTAGGAACCGTTCTGAAACCGTGGACGTAGTCGTAATTAAAAATAAATGGCCGCGCCGTCACTGTTTACATTTTTGAACGCACCTTTGCAGGGTTGCCAGGGAAAGATATTTATAAGATGAAAATTTTATATGTTTTGGGTGGTAAATAAAGGATAAGTGGATTAACGTTAAATATTCGTTTTAGCTGTAGTTTTTTTTATTATAAATAATCTATCAACTGAATATAATATACTATAGTGTCTACTTATATTACACCATTAGTAACAGATATATAAAATATCATCACACCTACACACAAATAATTAAACAGATATGTATCTCAGATTTCGTAAAAACCCACTCCATTCTTAGCATTTGTTATTTGCCTAAAATTATCTTTTTAATAATAAACTTAATCTTAATCTTCTTTATTTAATATTATACAAACGAAATAATGCACCAAAAATGTTACCCATATTTTATATCACATTTCAATTAAATAAAAGAACTATTGCATTTATCTCTTACTACATAGACGCACTTAATTAAATGTCAACAGAAAAAATAACGACACGAAATATAATACCATACTTATTAGAAGCCATATTTCTTCGCGATAATTGACGTGTCAAGAAAATAACAAAACATATGCATGCACGTATCAAAATGTATATACACATAAGCTTTGCGATGGACGCAATCGTAAAAAATAGTCGCATAAAATAAGTTACAAAGCTTATTAGCCGGCGGCGTACAACGCAAACAATAAATAATAAACAGTCTTAATTAAGTCGCCCAGTAAGCAGCGACTCAGAGCACCAATTACTATTTGGTCAACATCAACGGCCTTATTACAGCAGAATATACGTTTATTTACGTGCCAAAGACGCGACCAAAAACGGCGGCATCAATCGCGCGTTAATCCGCAGATTACTCGCGAAAACTGCAGCTCTGCTTATTTTAGACGTGTATAAATGCGTGCTGGCGGCCGTTTATGATGCGAGGACGACCGACAGTAATATTAGTGGTGTAGGTGATTTATTTAGCGCGAACGTCGCGCGGCTACGGGACAGTAAAGCGCGCGGTTTACGACGCGCGTCCCGGCGGTGCGTCGCTCAATTAGACGGTTGCGAATAGATTACAATTTGATGCGTTATGTTTGGTTGGCATTTGGCATATCATTGCGAGTCACTATGCAACGTTTGTCAAGATACATAAGTGTTCTTACACTAATCTCTTGGAGTCTACGGCTAAAACTGTACGTAGTTCGCTTAGAATAACTAGGAAAACATGCACTTGTGAAGAATACGTAAAGATTTTCGGACATTTTCTAGCTTAGGACTTATGACCTTGCTATATTTATTAATATGAAATATGTGATCAACTATTAACAGTTTATATATCAATGAATGTAATATTATTATATATTATATAACACATAAAACTCATTTTGAATAGTAAATTACGTTAATTTGAATAGTGGTCAAACTTACAACTTACAATGCTAAACTTTGATACAAACTAAAAAATACCAACGAATAAAATTCCGTTAAGATGTCCAAAAACCTGTTCAAGCTCGTTGAAATCTATTTAAATTATTTATTTAAATTAAAAACACAATCACGGTTGCGTTATTAGAAAGATCGATGGGATCTCTGTTAGTTAATTTGTATTCAGACGACGGATCTGACCAAAGCGTTCTATAATGTCTATCACGTAGATATTCAAATAACAATTAACTGTGGGTATTTACAATTCGTATCGGATTTGAGGAGTAGGCAACATTTAGGATGGCCACACTAAATCGAGGTTAAACAACAGTATTTTTAGGATAATTTGCAAATTCTTGCAGTGTCTGTTTAGCTATCATGAATCTTGTGAATTTGAATGCAGTTCTTTTAGAAATTTGATGATTTTAGATTCTATACGATGCGCTGCATTCTAAAGGTATTTCGGACCAAACCGTGTGATTTCTATTGTAATCTGGAGCACGTCTAACCGTTAACTGATGGAAGCTGTCTGCTACGACATTCTAGGTGTCGTTAGAGCGATCTTTACCTTTCAGCTGGCTATTTAAATTGCGTAAGCCTAGCGCTTAGCTAGGACTGTTGCATTATCAGTAGCGTCTACAAGTACCCCTGACTTGCGGGCATTAGGGCTCGCAACACGTGTTACCTAAATATTTCATAGTTTGTAGAGTAGCAGTATATTTGCATTCCTGGTTGAAGGTATTATTATTTTATGTAGTAGACTGAATCTGTTTCAATCAGCCTATGCTGCTGTCTTATAAACTAACTTTGGTAATGGAATCTTACCACATCTTACAGTAGATAATAGGGTAACACATTAAATCTCAGAAGCATTTTTCTGATTATCAGTCTCAAAAAGTCATAATCAGCAGTCGAAACTATTTCCTCGCCGAATTGGATTTCTTTAATTACATTTATTTTCTTGAAACTTCTCATTAGCAGTATCGTTTATAATATTAATGACCAACAGGCAAAAAGTATTTTTGATGTTTATAAAGATTGAGTCTAAAGTTATTTTATTTTCGCGGAGCATGCGATGGTATCGGATGCGCGGGCGCACCGTGTATCGAGTGATCGGCGCCGGCCGATGACACTGCCAGAGTTTTTGATAAATCCTACACTTTTTTGTCCTTTTCATGTACCTACTTTTTTATTATTTTGAGTATTGGTTTACGTGTTATTAATATACCAAGATACTTTGTTAAGGACTAAATAAATAAGCTCGTGTGATTTTGTGAATGAATTTAATGTTTCCTATATCATATACTATTAAAAATGAAGACCAGTTTTGATTTATTTTACTTAGAGAACTTCCCTCCGATTTATAATATTTGGTACCAAGAACCTATGTATTTCACTGTAGTGGTCCTAAGTAAAACTATGGACATAAAAAAGGCATCTGCCTGGACTATGTGTCTATAGATTACATATATTTTTATCCCTCGCAGTTGTCGTACCCACATTATTCGGCGTCCTGACTGTGTTCTATTTAAGTAGACGTCGCAATTTTGAACAATTCACTTTCATTTATCAGAGAGTCTTCTGAAACAATAGCCCGTTGCGAAACAGGTGTCTTTCAGGTGTAGAACCAATAATTTTCCGCAAGATGGCGCATTTATATCACCGGTCACACATTCATACAAAACAAACATTAACCAAACTACACGTTAACCGCAAGACAGACATACATATCCCACCGACTCAGGTTAACCATTGTCAACCAAAAAAAACCTTCTTATTAATCACCAGCAGTGCGGTGTAGCGTTACCGAGTACCAGGCGTTCATGACGGCGCGGTGTTCATAAATACGGTGTATGAACGGCCTCACACAGCGCTCCTTCGATAAATGCTGTCCTAGTACTTGGGACCGGTCGTGTAGGCGAGCTTCGCTTTTTGTTGGTTTTAACTTTATATTAATATTAAGAAAAGTTACATTTATATTTCTAACATTACGCTTGTATATCGCCAAAGAGGTAGACAGATAGATGTATATCATTTCTCATGTTAAAGTCATCGAATTAATATTTCATAAGCACAGCACAATGTCGTTGTTCCTTGCTGTTCAAGCTAAGTGCTAAGTTTTCCATGCATCAGTAGGTTTTCCCTTGCACTGACAGAATAACGTCTTATTTTTGCTTTGTTTGATATATCTGGTATTGCAAGCGTTCATAGGCTTCTATATCACTTACCACCAGAAGAGCTTGCCCGGCTTAGTAGTCTAAAAATATGCTAAAGTACCACCGTTCTCGATAAGACTGTGCCCTGTACCCAAAAAGCATAACTACACCAACGTTATACGCAAAAACTGCTGGCGAAATGTTAATGTAAAACACCCTATTTTCTTGGCGATTGAGTCTACTTAAATTTCATTTAAAGCTGTGATAAAAACAACATTAAAATAAATACAAAAGCCAAATACATCATCCAAACAGATTTGCCCGAGACCTTTGCCCAACATAAAACAGATAGATGCCCAATAAAAACATAATAAAAACACAATAAAAAGAAAATTTCACCTTAACTCCACCAACCCTGAAATCGCCAATCAACGGATACCTACTGAGAGCAGTTAAACCCCCCGCGGCCACGTCAGTTTTTATTGTCAGTCCGGCTGTACGAAACAGATTTACGCCGTCTTGATTTGATTGGAAATTGCTTTAGTTAATGTCCTGTGTAAATAAAGACGTTTTAAATGTAATAAAATTATTTGTTTAATGTACATGAGTATCGATAAAATTTGTTTGATTAACATAATCGATTTGTGAGATATTATTTGTGAGATAGTCTGTTTGTCTATTGCACGACGATGTAATTTACACTTGAAATTGTTCTTTGTAAATTAGTATTAATTTATTATAATCGAATTTTTATTATGCTCTTAAATTAATACTCAAAGAATATGTGTAAATACATAAATAGATTCATGACTTATAGTTTTCAGAAAGAGATTACAGAATTCCACTAGTTAGGTTCTTGAAATACAGCTTATGCTTGATGGCCTCTTTAAGCCATGATTGCTGATTCGTAAGTCGCAAGCTCGATTTTCGTATAGAACGAATTGTTACTCGGTTTTTCGGTAATGTGATTCTCAGTAATATCACCGAACTATAACCGTAAAGTGACTACAGCACAGATATGTTATACTAAATGAAATACAGAATCAGATTGATATCTTTATTTCCGTATATACTTTGGCCTGGCACTCTTCATGGAAACTGCCCACATTGATACACAAGATTCCATAAATATTTCTTTCAAAACAGTATCTGATATATGCATTTCTCGAGTTCCCACCACTCAGTTTAGTGATGGCGACGGTATAAAGAATCCTGCTTGCGTTCCAAACTCGATGCGAACTCAAGATTACCTGCGTTTATTAACTATATTTTTGTTTTCTTGTTAAAAAAACGTCATCCATTGCAGGATGAGCAAGCAATTAGCCATCTTGTGAAGTATTCTTACGTGTTTTTAGATAAACATCGTTTCAGATATGTACATTTTTCTTGTAATTTGCAAATGTCAGTTTATTTTAACATCGCGGCGTCGAGTCACCTCAGATGTTTTCTGTTTTGTGTATCATCTGGAGATTTCTTCGAAGAGTCAATGTTATCTGCTTTTATAGCGCGGTTTGATGCTCCATTAAGACGTATTGTTCTGTTATTTTTGTAGTCTTTATTTTTATCAACTTTGAGAATTGTTAATATTTATTTATTCTATTAAAAATATTTATTCCCTAGTTTATCTGTGAAGCGATTTAATTTGAAATATTTATAAATAAATCAGTCATAAGTCATAATAAATAAACAATAAAATAAAATTAAATAATTTCTTAAATTATAAATGAAAAGGTAACGCCGTCTGTTTGTTACGTTTTTACGTGTAAACATTGTACCGATTTAGTTGACACTTTACATTATCACGATCACATATAAATAAATGTGTAAGTAAATACGTGGACGCAATTCCACGTAGTGCGTTTTAAGAATAGATAATCCATGTGCGTCGTCATTTCCCGATGACTTTTAAAATACTTTAAACAACATCTGTTTCGAATGTACCACCGTATATTACCATATTAATAAAGTTGCAACTCAGAATCGCATTAAGTCACGTCAAATGCGATCAGCCCTTGCGTTTAACCCTGTTTAAGCATGCACTGGTTTGACTTAAAAAGCCAATGCATATTTTGTCGTCAAATGTTGCAACTTGTCGCGCACTTGATTAAAACTCACGCTACCGGAAAATTTCGTGTTTATGCCTTTGTTATGGTGATTGTATTGAGAACATACATTGATAGAGATTTTTTATATCCTAGATTGGGTTGTTTTTATGTTTTAAATGTGACTTTAAAGCTACATCGATGGCACAGTTTAAAGTTAGTACTGTAACAAGTATGTGGAACTAATAATTAGTGCGATCTGCAGATAATTGCTACGCTTAGATGAAGGCAGACTTTACGAACATTAAAATAATAGTCACCAAGAATCTGCTGTTAACATTTTGGTAAAATCCTTTGTTGTATAGCGGTTATACAGCTACTACAGTTAGAACCTACATTAGCATCGCTACCATATTGGGAAGGCACGCAAGACTCGATGCAGTAGTAAATGCAAGGTGATTATTTAACAGTCGATTTAAATAATTACTTCAACAATTCTAATCCGTTATCTGTGCAGTAAAAAACACGTCGTGAGTTTAACAAATAAAGACTTTTGATTGACGTTTAATAAGATATAATCTTACAAAAGTACATTTTCATATCAAAACGAGCGTCGGAAGTAACATAAATATGTCGCCAAGAATCTCAAAAGGAGAATCTTTTAAGTAGAATTTTAAGACGTTACAGAACGGTCCGGTCTGAGGATAAGCAATAAAATACGACACCTATCTCGCCCGTATCGGCTTTAATGAAAACCGCCCGACTATCTGCGCACAAAATCCGGGTCTCTCTTAGTTAATATATGCGATTTTTATCAGCACCCACCCGCACCAAAACGACTCTACACAGGGTTAAAAATATGCAAAAATTGCCGCCCCCGGTTGAATATTAAGCAATGTAATTTTGTATAATATTCTGCAATTAAAATTCAAATTGAAATCAATGCGCGAATGAACGGGCTGGCGCGACTGAGGGGCGAAGAGGCCCCGTCGTACCAACGCCATAACGGCTGATGTTTACTATTTTAATCCTTTAATTCGTGCGGTTATAACTTAGGGTAGGCCGTGAGGCCGTGATTATAAGTTAAGCGGCGTCAGGTATCTAATAAACTAGTTCACACTTTTTAAGTTGTTTCTATTTGATAATCTCTATTTTTGTTGCCTATTCTGTTGAGTGACATACACTCGTGCTTGTTTAATGTCGATTTGGGTTTAATTCTCCAATTGTAAAAGTGGTTTTAAGATTTTCTGTATGGAAATTCAGGAAGTTTAGGAAATTCCTAGTAAAGGTTACAATCGTCTTGCGTCGGTGGTTACAGCTGCCATGGTCTATGAAATAATATAAAGAAAATTCAACTAGGCCAGCCCAAAATAATGATAGATATTGCCATTTAACGTTATATTATACTTAACATTGTAAATACATTTAGTTAAATCAATAATAGAAAAGCAGCTAAGAAACATTCACGCCATACTAGATTAGGTAGCTATAACAAAAACAAAAAGTACAAGGCTGTTGATTTATAGTCACTAATATAAATAAGTTATTTGCTCGATCATATGACAATAAAGCAGAAACAAATGACACGGATTTTACAACTAGACAACCAATGCTACAATAAACGTTAGATGTGAATTGTAAATTCAAACGTTTAGTGTGTACAAAATATTCGTGAGTCGTCTCCGAAGTTACGGCAGAGTTAATGGTCCATAAAGGCACCCCATAACTTGGCTATCTGGAGGATAATTCCAAGTGTTATTCCCTCTTAATTGGCCGTTCCGGGCGGAATCGTCAATTTGAGATATTAAACTAATTTTCAATGCTGCGTAATCGCGGAGACGTGATCCGAGCCATTGTAAGGGTTAACATTTGCGTCGTAAAAACACTTTTTTGCGTTCTCCATATCGTTGAGTGCTTTTATGTTTAATATTTTGACATTTTAAAGCTTTTAACTTTTTTATGTAAGTTGTAAATGCGATGCTTGCATCGGATATTCGATTATGATAATAAAAACAGTTTTTATATAATTGTAACAGCTCGGCTTTGGCAATGCAATATCAGAAAATGAGAGGGATGAGACCATAATTCACCACACTGACTAAGTGAGAGTTGGCTGACTTCACAGGAAATAAATCTTCGACATGTCATGCTCGCGATGTTTGCCTTCACCGTTAAAACCACTGATAATCTTTAATACGGGCTCTATAAAGTAAGAAGTTCGCCCTGTACTCGAATTCAAAGCTAAAATTTGGCAGTCCAAAGGCTATTTCTGTTACCTTTACTTAGTTATCAATTTCGTAAATATATTTTATTTTAAGTAGCTTCTGCACTTGAGTAACTTTCAGTAAGAGAAAGTATCAATAATTGTGTTTTTAACACTTCACGGAGTATGACCATAAAAATGTAATATCAACTTTATTACAGTGCTTAATAAAAAGTTTATGATATGCCAATAATGAGAGCTTAACTCGAAACGTGCAATTCCATGTCTCCGACTTACAATGAAAATGAATACCTCATAAATCTACCATAACGACTGTGTCTCATTGAGGGCTTAGTAGAGGTGTAGCATGACAGTTCCGTTTAAGTTTCTTATAATTGATGATGAATCTACTATCACAAATTGGACGCAGTTTTAAACTTAAGTAGCGGTCGCCTAGAGCTCGAAATTCTACCAAAGTTTGCCTGCAAGATATTGCTGATATATGTCATTAAATATTGATATATGTAACCATAGTTATGCGCTTCGACTGCGTGTGTCAAATGCATAGTTATGTGCGTGTAGTGTTTTTAATTAATTTGAAAAATATTAGGATTCGCCCCTCCTTCCCCATATAAACTTTAACTGTGCCAAATTTCATACTCCTCCGTCTGTGCAACTTTGGTAAAAAGGGGTACAAAGAATTTGCTTCACGTATTAATATAAAGATATCGCTATTAAGAATTTTGATGATGAAAATCTATATCGCGATGCCGTGGGCAAGGAGTCTGCGTACTTACTTTAACCTACTCATACTATCCTAATAGGTGCCCTAGCACTTACATTCAACAGAAGATCGCAGTACAACGACTATGTGTGATCTTCTTGTTGTAATAAGTGTTTTCAGACTACTACACACACACACTAACACACTAAAACGGACACTGGTTTTCTGCTTTCAGCATGTCTCTATGCTGTGAGCAGAAAACCAGTGCCCTTTTAGGTTCTTGCGCTAGCCAGGTAGACTCTTTTTTAAAGGGCCGGCAATGAAAATCCTAGTGTTACATAGGTTTCTGTTATATGGTTTACCAATAATTGTATCCGAAACTGAATGAGGAAGTTAAATGTCACCTTGAAATAATACAAAATCATATCTGCAAACATTATGTGACATATCACGCTCGTGTAAAGTCAAATACACCACTTAACGACTCATCATTATAATTTTATTCTCCCCTCATTAAACGTTCGAAAATGAACGTTTTAATAAAATCCCTGAGTCAATGGCTCGCGTCGGTGTAACGAAGCTGACGGCACACAATAAGACAGTCACATCACTCAGCTGACTGTGCCTGTAATTAAGCATACGTTGCATTTTGAAACGCGAGCGCGGTGGTTTCAGCAGCTCTGTATACGATTTTTGTTTAAGGGCTGTCAAATTTTGGATGTCATTAATATTTTTTTTAAATTACGCTTTGGTAACTGTGCTTACAGTCTTACCGTAGCCTAGGATTGCCTACAATACCAAGGGTATTACTCTGTGCTCCTAGATGAAAGATAGTTGAAGGGAAGTTCTATGTTTTAGTCAGAGAATGTGCTTTGCACAGTAGTCTTGCTATTACGGAGTTTGCAACTTGAAGCAATAGAAAGGAGTAGGCTTACCTTTTTGGAATGACCTATACCTGGTAGTATGTGGGTGTAATACACAATCTGTTTACCCTTTGAATATATTATACAAGTTTAACTATAAAATTAAACATATAATATTTAACATTACATTTATAATATCGTCCATAGTACTTACATGGATAAAGTAGTCGCTAAATCAAACAAAGTTGTAACAATGAATTATATTACTACATGAAACATTACTACTATATGTTCATAAGTTAACAATGGCATTATGTATGTTTAGGTCAATTAATCACATTCTGTTGGTTTTAATCAAACATTGTAATAAATAAACTACTAAGTCACATACCAATGTTACACCAATCACTTAACCACTGTTCCTGTTTTCGCAGCCAACACTTTCCATATTAGAGACGGATCCATAAAGGAATTTAACTCTGATGGTTCACACAATCAACGCATTAGCTACGTCAACGAAAATCTCCAATCAATCTTATTAAGTAAAATTCCATTTCTAATATTGCATTCCCACAGCTATTGCGTCACCGGCCAATCCTAGATGCAATTGTACCAACTTTGTCATACCATACTAACAAGCAAAAATCAACTCTACAGCTCTACGATAAGGGTAATAGTGATGGTAAATATTAGAACGGGTGCCAATTTTAATTAGCCCCCGGCCCTCCCTCACTGCCTGCCCCGTGGAGCTCAGATAAGGGTGTTTGCAAATAGGAGGGACTGCAAAGAAGCCAATCCATCAAATCGCTGAACGTATTACGACACCGCGGTTGTCGCCCTATGGTGACGGGAAAGTAATATATCGATAGTTTTTCATCAACAAACTTGTACGCCTTTCCTTAGATTTCAGATTTTCTACACGATTTTAATTGGGACAATAATTTATGCGCCGTTTTACAAGAATTTCTGTCATATGAATGTTGAGCTTGATTTATTTGACATTTTACTGCATTAATCATTTCGAAATGTAAAATATTATGTTGCTAATTTTATAGCAATACCTAGGTAGATCTAAATATATTGCGACCAAGGACAAGAATGCACGACATATGACGTCTCCTTAGTAGATGACTAGAAAAAGGTGTGGTAAGTGTGGTAAGGGTTTGATTGAGTTTACCGAATATTAGACTAAATGTCTAACTCATAATAAGCTACTACGAATATATAAATATGTAGATTATATAATATATAATTATATATATATATATATATATATATATATATATATATATATATATATATATAGTTTATTTTAAATCTGTTTGTGTTTTTATTATTTATTATTAAAAACAACCTATAATTATAAATATGAGTGAGTAATAGCTGCATTGATTTCTCTTATTTAAAATTTGGTTTAATAAAGCACCTCTGCAATAAATGCCTCTATATTCCATTCAATACTGTAAATCTCTCTCTCAATAAAACTTATGTATTACAGTAGCTTTTTACATACATTTTGTTAGTAAAAATATGATTTATCGATATTGTTTACATTGACATCACTAGACAGCGCGTGCTTCCATTTGATTGGCGTAACTCGATAGTCCCTGCACTCATTTGCGCCCTGCACTAATGTCGGGTAACGCGATAAATCTCCTCGGAGTGTCACCGACAGAACTCGAGGTCCACAGCTTTGTCTCTAATGGTCTACTGAAACGAAGTAGTGACTGACGTTGGTCTTTATTATTTGTATAAAATATTTAAAATTCGTAAATATTATGATTCTATTAATATCATTATAATTATTTTACTAATAAAAGACCTGGATTTCTATCTACTACTTGAAAAACTAATGAAATTACAAATATATCTAGTCTGCCTGTTTTTTGTATTGTTGTATTGTTAAACATTGATCCGGGGATGGTATCTAGCGCAAATTTTATTATAACATACGACCACAATACGTTTTTTTTTTAAACTTATTGTTGTGTTACTTGTGCTGTAGCAGTTCTCCTCCTCCTAAGCTAAACGATTGTCCTAAGAATTTCTTCATGTTAATAGTAAAAAAGTAAATAATGTTTCCTTTACCTATAGGAGTCAGATTCTAAACCATAATGGATTTAAAATCTATAGATAATTGTATGACGTAAAAATCAAAGAGCCATAGACAATAAAACTGACAGGTACTGACAACAAATCTTCGATTTCATTCAAAATCCTAATCCAAAGAACGCATCGTGAAATTTTATTTACCGACCCGATCGGTATTTAACGAATCAATTGTTATTTACTGATATGAATCGATACTAACAATATAAATTAACCGTGAACAAATGACTGCACGTAAAGGTAAGCTTAATATTTATTTAAAACGAAATTTTATGCTCATCTGGGAATCGGAGAGAGAAAAAGTAAAGTGATAGCTTTACCCACGCGAGTAACGAGTTACGTGGTAGAAACCCGTTATTTAATACGCGTAGGCGACTAAGAGGTGACCTGGCGCTATTTATATGAAGATTATTATCAAAATAATGACACAAAACCTTGCATCCGTAGGTAAAGCTTTCTATAAAACGTGGCTAAAAGATGTGGCCGTAGTTAAGCGCCGTTAAATACGCCTAGCATTATTTGAGTAGGCGTTATCACAAATATCGAGATAGCTTTTAAATTGTCTTACCCATGCACATACGTGTCTAAATTTTGTCGTATCTTTTATTAATTTAATAGATTAATTATACCTTAATTTAGTTTACACCATATCAGAATCACACTTATTCATCAAATACTACTTTAACTATAATGTTATGTATGCCTTTCAGTCTAAAAACAGGCCTGAGAAATTCATACCCAAAATCGTAAATAGAAAAACAAAGTTAGTAAAACCACACGGGGCGCGTGCCCTAGCACGAGGGTCGCGGATTCGGTGTCGGGTTGCGGCAATCGGCTTACAAACGCCATGGGAGCAAACACCACACCATGTCGGATTAACACTAATGAGCAGTTTCGCTTGTTACGTGCTATATGGTGAGAGTGTATGGGAGAATTGCCATCTATCGTTTCAAATACCTACTATTAAAGTGCGAGGGAATAGAGGAGTTCGTTTATCAATTAATGAAAAATATAATTTAATCGTCATCACGTATTTAAGTAACTAATAAACGGACTATATGATGAAGATATCAATTACAATCACTTAATAATAAAATCTATAGTAGTAAAAATACTCGAAGAAACTTTATCCACAAAATCTGTTTTATTAACCACAAAATGACCATCAACAAATTTAAGAATCATCATATAAAAATTAGACCGCGATAACGTTTGGTATGGAAGTAAAAATCACATAAATTTTACCATGAAGTGTTAACTATCAGATTATTATAAAAACTACGATTATATTTTTACGATATTACCTAAAATTTGTTATATTACATTTTATGTTACTATTCCAAATACAAGGATGACATAAAATATTAGAAGCCATTCGTTTTTATTGATTAGATTCGTCTCGATGTCTTGATTACGACGGAGCACGCATTGGAATACTCACATTATTTAGCTGCAGACGGGTTGGATGTCATTTCGTTTCTGCATTGTATATAGAGACAAATACAAACATTTGTATTTTGTACATAAATATGGGTTAAGCGAAAAGAATGGTGGCTGTAATTCATTCTTTGCAAATTGGTATCTCGGATAAGATGTTGTTATAGGGGCAATGGAATAAGTGCACAGTTCAGATTAGTTTTATATTTATGTAACAGTACGTCATATGTAGATAGATTTCTATTTCAGTTTTCTTTCTTACTCTAGTCTAGTAGTTTAAAGTTTAATGATGCACCATAAAAAAATATTGCTCGAAATTGGAACGGTTTTCTTCTCCTACCAGAACTGTTTATGACTGCAGTCTACGCTTTATGATGGGTTCTTGTTTGTTTATCATCATAGAAATAGAGCACCTGTCTTATTAGGATGTGATAAGAATATCACATTTTTTTAGCACTTTAAGCTAATATCTGTATCGCCCCAAGTCAATTTTAACCTAACTTCTTTGGAGCATTATTAAGAAAAATAGACAAAAGGATATTAAAACATGCAACGTTATAGAAAAAAAGGTATTAACGTCGAAAATTAAAGTGTGCTGTGTCATTAAAAGGCAAACACGTCAATTTTAATTGAATAAAATGTACGCAAGGCACAGTTGCACTCTTGACTTTTCGCACGACTATCTGTTTATGTTTGTGCTCCACTATTTGGGGGTGTATTAGAGACATTAGGGGTAGTGCACATGTGTGCGTCGAGTAAGATGAATTAGGGGATTACAATACTGCATCATGCAACTGCACTCTGATTTTGCACGGTGATACACGTACAGGATGAATAAAAATATTAAAGTTTTTCTTAAATCTATTTCATGTTCAATGGCTTTGTAACCTACTAACATATAAAAGGTTAAATGCAATTCTGTCATATAGAGACCTACGCAATACGTTTATTGATTATATTTTACACATGCATGATAAAATTAAACTAAATCGTATTCAAAACTCGCATAAAATATCGTAACATACCTTAACTTTTAAAAAGTAATTTCGGAAAAATAAATCTCTGTACACGTATAAAACAATTACACAGACAATAATCCCGTTGTTTTTGTCAAAATGGTAACGTTTTATTGTGTCTTCTACACCCTATATCGCGATGGGGTGGCCGCGCAACGTCGAGGGGCGGCGGGTAATGGCCTAAGAGTAATTTTATTACTTTGCCCCTATTACCATCACAATGTGCATGCCACCGGTCGAATGAGATACGCGCACTCGATACAGTCGCGCGTCGCACAACGACACGCGTTTTTATCGATAATACGACAACGCCATGGCACAGCACTATTCCCTAAACGTGATAACACAGAGCTGTTGTCACCGCCGTTTAAAAAAACTGTACTCTTTGTACACGGAAGTGTTTTCTGAATAAAAACGGCAAATTCAGGCATTTTATTATTAACAGCAAACAAGGAGAGAAAATAAGACGCTCGCCCCGTTACGTACTGATTCGATTTGTTCCTGTTGCGATGAATATTTGATACGGCTCAGTGCACGCTAATTTGTTTATCCTGTTTCCCGTTCCTGTTCTCCTGGTACCTGTAGTACAGAATCCAAAATTATCCACATATATTATTCAAAGGAAAAAAGTATCAGAATGCCAGTTCAGTTTTCGGGCACACTGAGAAAATGCTAACACCAACCCTTACATTTCCAATGGTTGTTTTATATTTATAGGCTTTATGTTTATGTTTAAAGTATACATAGTTTTGATTAAACATAAAATAAATGAAATAAAAGCTCCTTTTTAATATGTCTCCCTAAGAAAACAGATTTGATAGCCATGGGTTCTGTAAACTCGAACTTATTTCGTGTAAGATGTAATATGTCGCCAGTAAACCTTTACTTTCCACGATTAGCGACTAACTAAATAACCCTAAAACTACCTATTCACTATGTAGAAAACGCTATCACAGTCGAAATCATGACGTAAATACATATAAGAAACAGTAAGAATTAATTAAGCGTAGGTACCAGGGCGATAGGAATCGGCGGTGGTGTCTCAGGTGATTAAATAAATACAAGTTGGCATTTCTAATTAATATGCCAGACGCATTTTGATAAGACGCTCTCGTGTTCGTACGGGACATCTCCTGCGTTCGCTAACTGCCTGGTACCCGATTAACACGTTGTTGTTATAATTATGCGAAATTTGTCTTCGCTACGTGTCTTAGCTTATCTGTGAAAGATGTTTCAAGAAGCTTTTTTTTTGTCTCATTATAACGGCGCCAAATCTTCACCGGTTCTGTTTTGTGAGAGTATAATTATTACGCACTGAGTTAATCATTAATTAATCTATAATTAATTATGCGTGATAGTAGTAGGTAGCAAATCATTCTAGCTAATTAATTAGAGTATCTAAGAGATTTTCCAAATGTAATCACTTCTGATCTTCCACAGGTGACGCAAGTAATGCGAGTATCGGCTCCGGCGAAGGAACGGGGGAAGAAGATGACGACACTAACGGCAAGAAGAATCAGAAGAAAAGAGGTATCTTCCCGAAGGTCGCCACAAACATACTGCGGGCGTGGCTGTTTCAGCATTTAACGGTCAGTACATAACTTTTTTATCATCCAACAGCGATTCTAACGTGACTACTCATATGTCATACTCATAGTCAGTCAGCAATATTTAGCGGTACATTGGATGACCCCGTCTATAGCATATGTTAAATAGGTGTTATAGACCTAATATATTGAATGATGACCTCTAACTTTATTAATATTGAGGATATATTATTGGAAACAGCTAACATGTATCAACGATAAGTGGACCTCTCGTTGTAGAATATGAATAGTAAAAATAAATGAAGATAATATTGTCTTATGTTTACGCGAATGTTATACATTGAAATTAAACACTTTATACGGATTTTATCGCGTTGTTTATTTTACTTTAAACACTGTTATTACATAATTTTGAAAACTACCATCTTAGTCTCCCCGTGAACATGGCTGCTGTAAAGCAACCGAAACGTCGGGGCAAAGTGTAAACTTAAATATAAATAGTTTTAATTAGAAAATATATAGCTTAAATAGTAGTAAAATTCAATAATAGTAGTGTTAGAGTTTTCAAAATTATGTAATAACAGTGTTTAAAGTAAAATAAACAACGCGATAAAATCCGTATAAAGTGTTTAATTTCAAAATAAATGAAGACTTAAAATTTATAATTATTTATTAGTTATTTTAGACTTACGTTGTGGCAATAATTTGACTGCGAGCGTCATATATAATTTTTCCCTTCAAAAATTCCAATACCACAGGATAAACTTCTTACCACACCGGGAAATAAAGTCCGCAACTACCGTATCGTCACTTAAGTCACTGGACCACTATAAAAGCGTCAACAAAATGATTCTCATGCAAAACTAATAAAGCTTTCGGAATTCCCTTTGCAAAACGGATATGTAGCTATCTAGGTTTCAATGTGCTAATAATGCTAACATGTCAGTATTTTCCGGGCACAGATCCAAGCGACGACAGAAAATTTCCCAAGCGGGAAAACCTTAACGCTTTGTTATTTAAAGCAAATATCAGCAATTCAATGTCGTGCGTGTGATCTAAATACCACATTAAGGCAATAGATTCCTACTAACTCGTTAATAACTTTCAAGTCTTTGAGGTTAATAAGTCATTAAGGTAAAATTACCAGTTTCTTCTTTAGATTAGAATTAGCCAATCGATACTAGAATGTTCATATCACAATATATCAATTGTAATAAATTATTTTACGTTTAGTTTCGTATTATTTAATTAATATACGTACGCTTTACGCCATCCATGTACCATCTCAGGCAGTTAAATTTCAATTTGTTTATGCTCGTTTAATAAATCCAAGATTTGAAAAACCGCATCGTAAAATGGTTTTCACTGCGTGTAAACTCTCGCCTAACAGTAACTACCAAAACCTTTGTCGCTCAATGAAAAATTTATTGGTGCTGGAAATTTTTAATTGAAAAGCGTCGCGTCCGCAGCCTGGATTGTGGTCCCGTCACGCTCAATGCGCCATTGTGATGCGTTTTTAAAAGTTACCCAACAATGCCTCTATGTATGTGTGTATGTGTTTTATGGCGGTTTTCTGCGTAAATCGCAATTTCCCGCGACCGGAATTATGTTTTTTTTTTACTGCGACGCATTTTTGTTTTTAAAAGCGTTTCAATTTTGGTGTAACGTTAAAGTTGGAGTTTTAGGTTTCAGGTTTAAAATCTTTAGTTGAAGTACCTTCTAGTCTTGCTTGATTTACAACACAGATCACAGCAAAAATAATCTAAGTATAGTGAAGCAAACTTGTACTTGCTAAATAGGATGTTACTTAGCAGATAAATCATAAATATGTTTAAAGAAACTCTTAAATTATGGGAACTATAAAAGACTATTTATTTTAAAGTGTTTGAGTACGATTATACTTCAAATTAAGTCTATCGACGTGACTGACAACTGCAGCCCCTTTTATTAAAGTTGATTGATGGGCGTTTTTTACAAAAAGTGAAAACATTTGCATAAGACTACTGGGACATCGAGGTGGCGAGACAATCGTAAGTGCACGACTCAGTGTTGCGTAGTAATTTCTAGAATGGATACAGAGGGGTAGACGTTGAGGGAAGGGAGGGGGTGAGAGGGTGCAATTTCATTACCGGTCCGGATCCGCGGCCATAAATCACCAGGGCCGAAGAAGGCGCTCGGTGCGCTCAGCGCTGTTCAGGTGACGCTCGCAAAGTCGCCTGAGCCCCGGTATTTCTGTTTCATTCGAAGCGAGCCGACTCGAATCCCACTTTCTTTATGACTATGAATTCCGCGAATTTTCGGTACGCTCCCGTTGAGTTACACGAGCAAGTTTTAATTACAATCTTCGGTGAGCCTTTCACAATTAGCCCGCTCGCTAAAATATCTGCATCTCCCATGTTCTCGAAAAGAAAAACCTTTCGCTAGCTCTGATATAGCTCAAACTTTAAAAAGTATCCGTCGACAATCGAATTAGGGAGCTTTTAGCGCGTTACGTTTGGCGCGTTTTTGCGCATCGCTTGTCCGCGCCCATTACCGCTCTCCAAATTACTTATAATTGCTTCGCTTAGCGCTAAGTGCTTTCATTATGGGCTCCGAGTAAAACAGTTCCGGTGTAGGTTGGGACGCGCCGCCAGACGCGACGATGAATATTTTTATAGCCGCGAATTAAACACATGACGTCGATGAAACGCGGTCGGTCATAGACAATACTTGAAATCGTCGCAAAAAGAGCGTTCAAACCCATATATCGGGCGTGAAACTGCATAGCTGTCACTTTGACGTTTGTAATATTCATTCGATTACGCGCCGCGGGAAATGGAACGCCGCGCGGTGACAACCGCCACCTGCGCCGCGCGCTGATTGGTCCGCGCCGCAGCCCGCGCGCGAAACAAATGAATGCTTGTCCCACGTTCGAAATTCGAATCCTTGACCACAAAGGTCGAGTGTTCGAACAGTTCGAATATGGAGCGATTGATATGCGATTACACAGTTACAGTGGATCGAATCGAATGAAGCGTTTGAATTAATTCCGTAGCCTCGAGGCCGACCAAAAAGGGAAGTGAAATGATCTGGCGGTAACGCGAGTCGTGAGTATTGTATGCGAATTTAAATTCAGTGCAGTGCATGCGATATTGGTAACAATCCGAATGTCCGTGACTGCAAGCGGTTTGAATTTTAAAATTGCCCGCGGTACGTGTAATAACGGTCGTGTTTGAATTTCATAGATTTTGTAACGATAGCGAGTTCTTTGTTGCTACAGATTTGCTTTGTAAAAAACAATAATTGTTGATCGCCGATAAAGATTTACTTCCTCAGTTTTGGACTGTGTTAATTATAGCCGGCTTATATTTTGTTGGTTATTATTAAAATTAAATTGGCTTTTCATACCGCTGACGTATTATAGTAATCGTTTATTGTTGCCTTAGACGAATGCAACACTAAGGATAGCTGCTCCGCACAACAGAAGTCATTGTGCTGCTAGGATAAAAGACAAACTACTCTTAGCCCACTGACAGTGTAATATCCTCTGATAAAGCTCCGAAAACCCACCACAAGAATACAATACAAAGTTATTTGACTCTTATCTTTTAGTACTCTCTACTCTAGTATGGCCACTCTTTTCTTTCAAATTTCAAAGCGATTCATTACTTTCTTAAACTGTTTACTGATCTCAAGGTATTCAGGTGAAAGACCCAGTGAATCTTTAGAAGCACTGGAAGCCCACAGCAGGCGTACAAAACAATGATTACCGACAGTCAAAATCCATAATCCTTACACGCTAACTTTCGACTTAGCATCATCGTCAAAGCCGAACACGGACGCTACAAATCTCATATAATTCCGCACCTGGAACGTAACCGAAAATTTTCCCGAAAGAAAATAATATTGAATAACACCCGTCTTAGTCTAAATCCTACCCGGGTGCCTTAAGCCCTTTCGGGGGGCTAAAAATAATTATAAGTCGGTAATAATCCCGCGACAGGGCGCCTGCCGCGCGACATAACTCTATATTGTTTTTGGTTGCGCCCACTTGCTTGTGTTTATGATCTGCCGGTAATTTATTACGTCTTTCGTGCCCGGTAATGACATCGTTTTGATTGTTAACATTATTTTTAATGGTGATGTTTATTTTGTTTTTAATTATAGTATAATTCCATTTACCTTAAGGAAGAGTGAAAATTAAATTTTGTTGGGTGATGATGAAGTCCTGCTGTTACAGCGCCGAATATTTCTGTTTAGGGTAACTTTGTCCGACATTTCTATTTTTATTGGCCTTTTAAACAACAGTAATGTAAAAATTGATAACAAATATGGCGTAGTTAATATGCCACTAGCTATGCGCTGCAATTTGGAGATTCGATCCCCATTACCTTGTGGTTGTGACTATTATAAATATTCTTTGTGATTGGTTATTCAAAAGGTATAAATTTTCTTATGCTTCAAAAATTTTATTTTTATTATCTTTTCATTATGTATACGAAACCTACACGTGCCATTATCACCATTTTGCATAAAAAATCACGTCATAAACCAAGTTTATAATACATATAACATACCAGGCGATAATAAAATGCAGGATGTTATCCGCAGTATATAGAATTACCAAAGTGTCAAGTTACCTTTGCGAACCACCGCGGCGGAATGAACCTAGATCACTCCATGAGATAAACGCCTATCACTACAGCGCACTTCGTTGGAGTTTTCCTGATAGACGTTAGAACTTATTAATATAATTATTCATAGAATATATATAGAATAACCAGCCTCGCTAGTGGCGTATGTTTGCCATCCAAACAGGTTATAGAGGAATTTCCTCCCACGGACGTTTAGATTGTAAAATGACCTACCGCAGTTTTCTTAAGAAACTACAGCATAGTGGTCTGCAATGATGCTATGACATGATTTATTTAGAGTCTGCAACTTGCGACTGATACCCATAACACGTCTGTAGACTATGGTTACTCCTTACTATACAGGATGTGCGCTTTTTAACTACCGTAAAAGCAAAAATAAATTTAAGGTTTTGGTAATTAGATTTTCGGTTCACACAACATATTATTTGATATTTTCACGAAATTAGTAGTAGCACCAAGGTTATAACCCCAAGCCCAGTTATAAATACGACGGAAAATATCGTGAATGTTTGACCACTGCCTATCCGTTAAGTTAATTTACTTTTTTAATTAAATTACTTTTCTAAGTATATGCTAGTAATTGACGTAATTGTTAAAAAGAAAGAGTAGTTTTCAAATACAAGTCAGTTTCTCCATGGTCACAAAGCAGGAATGATGGTGTCCATGGAAATATTACTCAATTCTCTCTGCTTTTTTCTTCGCAACCCCCTTATTTAGAGGCAAGGGCGACTCATAAGTTTTACTTTTTGGACGCAAGGGCAAATTGCGAGCAAATCCGGGCAACGAGAATTTATTAATATTGGAGCGGGCGGTGGACACCGAATTAAGTTATAAAAATGTTTATTTTCTTTGGAACAGAGAAATTTATTTGTTCTGATTGTTCATGTATAAAAACTTGGGATTTAGAGAAATGCAGTTGTTTGTATTCATCTAATTTGCGATAGTAGATAAAGTTTGTGATGTTATTATGTTAGTCTGTGGTTTAGTACGATCGTTTAATAAGAGTTGGTATAAACTGAGGTCCCCTGGCATACAGTCTGACGAAATATCGTAGTCAAATAACCATGTCTTGTCTTTCTGGGGTAATTAAAGGTTCCAATCATAAGGATATAGGTACGGGTACGCTTTGCTATCAGCAGAGAAAGTCTTGTAAGTATTTTTCTCGGCGCTGGCAATGCGACATCTTTTTTACTTGCGCCAATAATATCCTTCCTATCAAGACATAAAAGACTAGCTGACCCGCGCAACTTCGTCTGCTTCATGTAAGATAAGAGAATTTTCCTCGTTTGTGCAACATTTTTCATTGCTGCTCCGCTCCTATTGGCCGTAGCGTGAGGTTATATAGTCTATAGCCTCCTCGATAAATGGGCTATCCAAAACTAAAATAAATTTTCAATTCAAACCAGTAGTTCCTGAGATTAGCGCGTTCAAACAAACAAACTCTTTACTCTTCTTTTATAATGTTAGTATAGATAAATAGTTTATATGGTAATTAAATAGTTCACAAAGATAATAAAAGTGAGTCGAAATGTTTTGATATATTTATGGAAATTCTATATAATGATAATCATTATTCTACTCGATGAGATGCCCATATATACCGAACTTGAAACAAAAATCGTTGTCGTACCGCGATTCTCTATTTTAATTTGCACAATTGTCCCTTTTAAAATACATTTCATTCTACCGACCCTTCTTGCTTCCACCGTGAAGATACAAACATTTTTAATTTGCACACGATTGTCACGGCTGTCCACCTAAATCCATCCTAACATCCCCCGCTAGACAGAAATCATTTCCGCCCATCCACGAACCAGATTTCCGAAAACTACCCACTTTTTAAGTCACCGACGTTAAATGTCCCTCCCGGAAATAGAGTGAGCAAGGGAGACAGCTGCATACACCTACAATGTATGCTGAAATAGGAAAAACGTATTTGTGTAGCTGCGTCTTTGGATTCCGTTGCGAAATTTGAATCTTACGAAATGGAATTTGCAATTGATGGAGTTTGAGAAAATGGTCAAGAATATTTGGGTCTTAGTAAATCTTGATAGATTTATAATATGGAGACTAGATTACTTCCTTGTTATGACGTCCTTTTTATACCATGCAGGTGGCAAAAGTTTTAAGAGTCCGTCTTATGATAAGCAATTGGTGTTTGTGTATATACACTAGAAAACCAGGCAACCAGGGCTATCACTTTCAAGTTAAACTTAACTTCAATAAATTAGTAGCTTCGCTCAAAATGATTATTCGACATCCAAGTACAGAAATAACAATTTGAGAATTATAGTACAGAATATGTACACTTCAATAAAAATTAGGGGTACAATCTAAATGACATTTTAAAATCTTTAAACAGAAATAAGAGTTATGTTTATCTGGTAGACGTAAATAGACTGCCTCATATTAAGACCTAAACCTAACCGGCGAAATGTCAGCATAATACACAACTGCCTAGCTTTTCATAGAGCATAATTATTTATGTTTATCTCTACATGCGCACACATTCGTAGAGCCAAACTTATTTTTATCACTTTGACACTTCATAATGTCCGAAACTTATCACGACGGCGACTACACAGACTTGTTTGCTTACCCCCTTATGGCAAGGGCTTGAATAATCCAAAGCCTGTCAAGTATCCTAAGCAAACTGTGGTATAACTCGGATAATCTATTCCGGGAACGAAGCAGTTACCCTCGCAAACAATAACCCTTTTGCGATATCGCGTTACTAAAAGTATTAATTATTATGGAATATTGTGTATCTCTAATGGATTTAGTATTTGATTAAGAATAATCGGTGAAAGTTCGTTTTATTTTAGGTATAGCTTAGTAAGAAGATTATTGAGTTTCTAAGATAGAAAAATACGGAAATTGTTACAATGACAAGTGCATAGCACTTGAATTTTGGATAAATGGCAGACAGAAGTCTTGGGTTCAAATCTGTTACACACGTTTCTAAATATATTTTAATAATGCTAGGAATGCGAGTGTAGCTCTCTTTTGGAAAGTTTTACGAATAAATCGCTAAATCATTTTTGATGAAAACTTGTATGGAGATAGATTGAATTCCTAAGCAGGATGTCAGCTATTTCAAAAAGTAAGTGTATTGGCAGTTAACAGTTAATCGAAAATAAAATATCGCACAGTAACCTCACTTAGACTGAGCATAGCTATCTGTGGATTATACAATATTTTTGTGCCCTCCGGCTATTGATCCTGGAACCCTTACAATTTCTACCATTTAGAAAGAGACGACGTAACTTAATGCTACTGTGACATCTATAATAAAAAACACTTATGATCGATAGTATCGCTCTTATTAATAGTGAATTTTGGAAGCTATAGTTTTAGGTACCGATTAATACGGAGCGAGACTGTTGCCGACTGCCAGGAACAGTTCTAAATAACCGATGGATCGCGATAGTGGGATTTAAGTCTTTCTAACAAAATCTGGTCTAAACACGTCTCTACTTATCTCTTCGAAAATGTAGGCGTGATTTTATGGAAGTTACTAATGCTTATTAACTAATAAGAGCATAAGCCCCAAAAACTTAAGTAATCAAACAACTAGAATAACTTATCGTCCGATCAAAACAAGAACAGTCGTAATGAAGGCAGGGTTGACCGAAATTGGCCAGTTCATATCTAGCCGGTGTATCGGTGGGATGCGGGCGGAGTAGGCAGTGCGGGGTACAAGCGCACCCCGGGGATGGGGGTCGTTAAGATAACGGGCTATCTGCTGGACACGGAATCTCAGGTTACTGGAGAACGGCGGTACTGCTTATTTAGAGTAATTTTCTTTAGCATTATAAATATACTGGCAATTTGTAAAGGAGTTGATAATATATACACTAGTACAGCACGGGGCGCAGTATTTTGAGTGATCGCCTTTCCATTGTCAGTGCGTCGAGTGTTGTGGGTTCGAGTCCGATACTAAACAAAAATGTGCTCGGGTCTGGGTGTACTTTGCTTTCGGTGTTTCAATGTTAATAAAGTTCGCCGTGATACAGGTATTATTCATAGTGTGGGAAATGCCTTTTAAAAACAATAAATATTAATAAGAGTAGATGCTCTGGCTTCACGAATAGTATGAAAATTATATATTAAAAATCAAAGACGCGTATTTTTGTTGCAACATGGAACCTAAAATACAGCTGCTTAAATATTAGTTGTTATACATTTCTGCCTTACCTTTTCCAGTATATACAGGCCTAAACCTAAGCATATTTTTTAAAGTACAATCCTCTCGATTTCCTCCTTGCGTCGCTTCTATGAAGCTCACTTACCTCCCTATGCGATCAACCCGCAGACTGCTCACGTAGGGTCCATTACATTGTGACTTACGATACCGGACCTTTGCGGACCTCTAATAATATGTAGACGTGCTCATACTCCGGTCATCTCGAGGACACGTCACACGTGGTCATCAGAACACATCACCCTAATGTGCAGGGATAAGATTTTTGATTTTGTTAAAGACTAGATTTTGATCGCGGCTCAACTCGTTTTAATGAAGATTTTGTCAATGAAATTTTATCCCTCGGGAACAGTACCTACTCTTTCTGGATGAAATGATGTCCTTTTCTGTTCTACTGACAATGTGTAGGTATGTGAAATTTCATGATGATCAGTCGAGTAGTTAAGGCGTAAATGCGTAACTAACAAAAACTAAAATACACATTTATAATATTCTATTAAAAATTATATTGTTCAGATATGCTTGAGGCGAGTGAAAGAGAAAGAGATAGATTTCTAGCCGCAGTTTGCTCAGCGATAAAGAGGGCAATCTTGTGAAATAACTAATTATGCAGCGATTTTGAGCTGGTAGGATCGGGCAAAAGGTGTTACTAGGTATTTTCGGTATCAATACGGAATTGATTGGTTAACTATGTGGTGCGTATATCGTTGTTAACCGACTCTACTTAACTCTACAGAAACAGAGATGATAAACGCGTGTCTTCCAAAAAAGCAACCGGTACATCATAGAAAGTGTAAATTTTAAAGCAATAAAAATAAGCTTCAATAAAATTTATATCATATCATTGTGATATCAAAGTAGAAGTTAGGTACTTATTATAGAATGATTTACAAATTTAGTATACTTTATCAACATCTTGTGATTGAGAGCAAAGTGCCATTTTTTGGGCCCCTTTATTAATCAAAACTATTTACTACATATCAATCGCATCTCTGACTTTTCAAAGTTACGTGCGTATTAAATAGTTAATTATCGCTCGCTTAAATGGTGAAGGTAAACATCATTGGAAACCTGCATGTCTGAGAGTTCTCTATAATGTTTTTGATGATCTGTGAAGTCTGCCAACCCGCACTGGGCCAGCGTGATGGACTATGGATAGGGCCGACATTATTATACTACATATCAATACCAAGCCCAATCCTAGCACCACCAAGACATAAACCTACACCATAAGTTACAAACACAATATCATTCCGATCCTCCATCTCACTTTGATTAATGTATTCCAACGTCACAGTTATATTGCGCGAAAAACCCCTTATATTCTTAGAGCCCCTATATCAGAAGGTGTTATACCAAATCTAGGGTATATTAAAAAGGGGTGGAAGGTACCTATTTATGTGACAGCGGCGCACCTGCGCTGTCCCGAAACCTCCCATGTAGATATGACTCCCGGGTTACGGGAGATATACCAAAAGATATATTGTTTTCTCCTTTATATCTTTTTAATGTGTCTTAATATCATATACGTTTCTGAGTATTTCTTTTTGGCGTATTATTACATTTTAAGGCTGTTAAAATTGTGCGTGAGTTTTGTTTAATAAGTAGCGTAAAATAGTCTAAAGATTAATTATTTCTTTTTATGTTAGGTTGAGCTGTAGATGTTTGGATTGCTTTAGGAATCTGTCTAACTTTCGACTAGCTGGCAATACGAAAAGAAAATAGCCGGTCTGATTTTATACTTTATAACCCTGTTTAAATATATAAGTGTATAAAATGCCGTTTAAGAGATCTTCGACTGTTTTTTAAATATTCTGTCTAGAAGCTTATAACACGAAAATATTTATATCATACCGGACTGCCCGCGGCTTCGTGTAACAAACAAACAAACTCACATTCGTATTTATAATATTAGCTAGAATTACATTTTTCTGTATTGAATACAACAGTTGTACAATAGAGAAAAATGTAAAAATTTAACTACTTTTACAACTTTTATCACACCTTATAGTTTGTTTACACTTTTATTAACCATAAATGTAAATAGCTTTATTGAAATTAAACTACATTTACGAATGATATTGATAGTAAATTGCCATAAACATAAGAAATACTACATAGTAATCGAATAAATACTAGTAGTTCGAACAACAGTTAATTATTGTCTATGTATTTTGTTAGATAACAATGGCAAAAAATATGTACCTATCATTCATAGACATTAAAAAATCTAATTGCCAACGGTTCATAGAATTCCATAGATAATGATTTGAAAAATAAACGCTTCCGTTTAACATAGCTACGTCAAGTGATGATGACATCGATGACGTTGATGTGTATATCAGTTGTATCTAGAGTGATACCTCTTGAATATTTATGACCACCTGGTAAAAACTCATTATAATGAGGGACCTAATTAAATTGCTTGCAAAAAGGATGGGCTTTTTCACACCATAAATACATGAACACATGGCTATTTCTTTGAGATGAACTGTTTAATGTGAATCCTAATTATTGGTATACCTGTCTTCTCTATCAGAGTTTCACATTATTTGAATGGAGCTTCTATCAAATGTATATCTCTAGTAAGGGAGACTAAAGATATGCTATTGCAAACCTTAGTGTAAATGTATGTCACCTATCGCGATAATTTTTATAACAGCGCCATCTGTTGCAATTTTTTGAAGCGTTATATTCTAGTAAATTTTCCATGACATAGAAGACATATCTAAGGAAAATTATCTACATATATGTTCATCTAAAAGTCAAAACTCCTTTCAGCTGATCGAGCGACAGCAAATCAACCTTTTAAACTGTCACAATTATAGTAGAATCGCATGCGCAGCCATTGTTTTTACACGAACCATACAAAGAGAAAAACGATTACAAAACGGATGTATGATAAATCGATAGATAGTATACAAACCGTTAAAAGTAATAACTACTTTATTATTTATAGTTATAATCACCTTAGCTACTATTTCATTTTCAATTAGCCTCAGGCTAAGGATATATTCGATATACATTAGCGAAATAATTCCTATCGATATAGTCACGAGTAACCAACAGCTGCATCGCTAAAATGCCACTGCGTGAAAAGAAACGTGTTATATTTGCGTGTATAGGAACGTTAATTGCATTTTTTATGTTTAATTGATTGTAAAATATTACTTAACTTATTTTGTAACAAATATAGTTTTTATGTTATTGCTATCACAATGGCGTGTTAACTTAATACTGATTAAATTATTAATAATTTATTATTTTAACTGCCTTATAAATAAATGATTTAGGGATCAATTCCTGAGTCGAGCAATACATATGTATAGACTAAAAGATCAGTAACAACATGGAGTTTTAAAATGTGTGTTATAAATTTGAGTAAATTTGTACTTGAATATTTTAGTAACTTTTAGTATACTTACAATCTTTTAAATATTGACTATGCTAATTGTCAATTTATGACCTAAATAAACAAATGATTTTGGCAGTGACAATGTCTAGCATTCGTCAATTTATAAACTACATTAATATTTGATCAACCTATCAATTGAAAATAGAACACAAACATTTCACACGTCATCAATTTTTAATATGGCCGCAACCGAACACGAATTTCGAATAACTTATTTATTTTTTTAAAAACGTACACCATATTTTTCGTTAGCTTACAATCGAAAAGTGACCATTTTAAAAATGCATCGGCCCGGTCGGGCCGTCCTACGGGAGCTTAATAGACGGGCGGTCAAAGTGTTTTTACTTATGAATCTTTGATAAACCGTCAACCCTGCAACCCCTTGAAGTTATGTTGTCCCGTGGTCGCGTGGGGTCGTGCCATGGTGCCGACTTTTATGGAAATTACCCTTTAGTTTTTTTACTGACTTAACGTTTTGCAACAACGTGTATATTGCGTGTTGTCTAAGAAATAACCCTTTTGAACGCAGAGGTATGGTTTTTTGTTCAGACTTGTTTGTTTTCTGGCTTTTGATTCTGCAGAGTAACCGGCGTGGTCGAGGGTTTGACAAGGAACGACATAAGTAATGGTGCTAAATGGGTATGAGAAAACATTTCTGTAGACTCTGGAACTGTATCCAGCAGTCGGCAATAGGCTCATAACCTATTACGTGGCAATAGTTGGCAAAAAGTAGATCTAGTAAACCACTGCCTACTCTTTCAGGAATTTAGCTGTAAGAGTATGTATGAATGATCAAAGTTTCCACGAAAATAACGCTTTATCAGCAGCTACAATTTTCATAGACTTTTTTAATCCACTTATTTTCCAAACAACTTTTTATTTTGCTAGTTTGTTCAACGGAACCATATGATTAACCAACACACACTGAGCGTCTAAGTTGTGCAGTAAATTCGAGTCAAACTGAATGGGTTACACGCGGGAAAATTTTTCCCCGAAGCCGAAGAAAACTTACCATTTCCACCGTAAAAGTCGGTAAAACTTGGTGCAAGTAATCTAAAGTTAGGTACCAGGGCGGCAGAGGCCATTTAGATGCACATCTTAACTCGCCCATATATCTAGATTGTGAACGAACTCCGCTCCGGGGCCCCGGCCAACTCTCCAAGTGTTTCCTTAGCTTTTTTCTCTCAGGTTTTAGAAGAGTAAAATTGCAAGTGTGGACGTCTAGTTGTAATCCGTTGGGAGTTGAATCTAAATGATTGCGCCGAGCCCGGCAATTTTCGATAGTATCGATTTAATTAAAGAAAGATGTGTTAGGATTAGTCCTGGGGCCGTTTAATCCGAAATAACTGCAGCTGAGCGAGATCACGACTCGAATTGAGCTGTATAATTGTAATTCGTATTTGTTAACACTATTTCTAAACTATTGGAATGTTTTGTTGGCTTAAATGTAAGCGCTATGAACAATTGTTGGCAGGCACCAACAATTGTTCATAGCGCTTATTTAATTCCTGGATCGGTATCTACTAGATTTTTTTAAAAGACGCACGGTTTCCAAGTTTTCTGCTTAAAAGACAATAATAGGCTAGAATCCAAGCATAGCACTACATTGATATTATGTGTACTATATAGACCTAGAATACGTTGATCTGTTGGTATCCTAATACGTAAACTTCAACATTACAGATCTGATTGTTATTAGCAAGGAGCAAGAATAAAGTTATTAGAAAGGATACGTATCAAACCTTCGAGAAAAGTGTAATTAATGTCAAAGATTATAATCTTTGACATTAATTACACTTTATAATTATTTATAATTATAGATAACTAACATATTGCGGATAATAAGCCATTCAACTCTTCTCCAATACAGGTTTTCTCAATTATGTAGCATCCTTATACCTAAAACCTTACACAGTAGAAATCTTTAAGTAGGATTTTGTTGGATTAGATTTAGTTTGATACTATCATCGTCAAAATTTTATACCAGACAAAATATCCAGAATACACCTAACGCGATATTTCTTCGAATTTCTTTATCTTCTACTACTTCGTTCTTCGGTATCATTGTAGGATATGAGACGATCAAAATGTCACTTGATTAGTTCCACGATACAAATAATCGTCCCGAAACTTCAGTATTAACGTTTTATGGTAAGTCTACTGTTACCAAAACAAAAAGCAATAAAGCACGCGTCAGAAACTCTTATTTCACATAGGTACGTCCGCACCCACAGGGTGGGTGTATTTATTTAATTTTAATAAACAAGCATTTGCACAGTGGAGCCGGCGAGCGGTGTGTGACGCCGATAATATGGACATTTGCATCCCGCGCTTGAATTATCTCCTGACCTCAGGGATGAACTGCCGCGACAGGGGATTTCATACTTTCATACCTACTCTTGTTTATAATTAAATTATTAGAGAATACGAGAATAATTACATTTAGTACACATGTACTCGTATGTGTATTGGTATTTATGCTTTTTACATTATGATTTACGCCTTTACGTATTACCTACGTATCGAAATATATAAAATATATGGTATTTATACAAGTATTGTAGATTATATATCTACGTAATAACAATTATAAGGTGACAAATAAAAAAAAGGATGTCGAAGTATAGCTGCATAATGTGTGCAATAATTACTTTTTGTGAAATACGCAATTAAAGTTTGAAGGTATGACGGGAAATAAATGCTAAAATGAAATAAATCTACTTCTAAGATATTTAATTTTGCGTAATGAGTAACACTTTACTTAAATAAAATTACTGGTTAAATTTATTATTATTCATTATCTATATCGTATGTATTTATAGCAAAACAATATCAAAGATAGACCTCTATATTTATTTAAATCCTATTGTGGCTAAAGTTATCAAAACTTTTTGGAACCTCAATCGTAAACTAATTAATTTTAACTTGTGACAGCGTTTATCTCATCATAATAATTGTCAATCATGATATCAAATACGATAATTTGTCAATCGTTGAAAATTTACAATATAATATTCTTTTCTTACCATTTTCTGGCAAATCTATACAGCATGTAGCAGAAAGGTGTAGCCATAGTAAATGGGCAGAAGACCCGCAACACGATGTAAATCCCAAAAATAACTAAATTAAATAGCTCAACAACAAATCTCAAAATTGAAAGAAATGAGGAATTTTATTACATCTTATTTTGCATTTCGATATAAAGAACTACTTCAGAAAGTATATAAACATAGTCTTAGATGACAAATTTGATAGAAACCAACTTTGAAAAAGTAAAGTTGTTAATAAATTATAAGTATTGAGCATCATGTAAAACGGTATATTAAACATATCATACAATACTTTCTTTGCCTAAAATACTCGTTACCATGCTTAAATATGATATTTTCATTACCTGTTATGTATTCCAGGATAATATTTTGACAGAACATTATTTATTTATAATTTTATCGTATTTTAAACGTTGTCAACCCTGCAAAATTTTCAGCTATCATCCCCTACCTGGTGGTGTTTGACGCCGTGTTTTAGCAACGTTATTTATAAGCGGCTTAATGAGCACCGCGTATATTTTAAGTAAAACTGCTGATTAAAAAGCACACAATACCTTTTAAATTGAAAATGAAATGTTTGCTAAGCTTTCGGACGCTTTAAATCTATGAACAGCTAATATTTTCACTACACAGCTTGTGTATCCCCGAAAAGTTAGGCAGGAGTGTATTATATTTTGTTAAACAGGTTTAGTGCCTACTTGATAGATGGCGAAACTATTGTCATTTACTAAGATCAGTTCCATAATTCATGATTTTATTTTGTAATATGCCAATAGCAAAATGGGCCATATATAAATATATGCCATGGTTAAAATGGTAGAAGTAACGTTGTCACAATCGATATCAAGCAAGTAAACTCTGCTGGCCTGTAGTATCGAACTCAGCACTTACCAATCGATAAACTCGTTACAGTTATATAAAGATATGTTAAAAAGTAACAACATTAAACAATCATAAAAATAATCAGGTCTCAGTGCAATTTTGCCCACTCTACCAAAGTTTGCTGAACAATTTCAAAAGCAGTCATTACAAGCATACACAATTGTATTCAAAATTAAACGTATCAAAGATAAAGCAGAACAATAAATCATTACACCCTAGAAACACCATCCACCATCAAAACCATGGGGTTTTTATCTCGCTATCTCTTTCGGGGTCAGGCAGCAAGTCGTGCCTGCATAATTCCGAGTACCAGGGGGGAAGATAGGCCCGGGAGCTTAGCTAATCAGAGCCGTCGGGCGATTAACTCGACGCTGGCCGCTAGATAATGCCTCTCGCGCGATTAGCCACGCTGACCGCCGCCTCTAAGTTCTGGCCTCCTGGTACCGCGCCCTTGAGATTTGCCGATAATACTAGGATTTCGTTTGGCCCATTGAATAATAATTATTACTTTGTGTTTATGGAAATTAGTTTGGGGTTATGATTTCCGAGTGATTGCATTTGTTTTGTAATTGATATTGATACTTTAGATTAATTATTTGTAATTAAACAAACAATCATGTTATTTATTTATTTCCTTATTATTTATTAAGACAATAATGGCATATGCTAAAAACCTCCAAAGTTCCAACCTGCGCCGCTGGCAAAAACATAATTTTTCATATTGTTTTTGACTTACAGCCATTTTTATATTTATACACAATATAATTAGAGCTTTTTTTGGATTCTACTTACCAATGACGGACCTTTTCTCAGAATGAGAAGTTGTTTTTAGACCATTAACTAAACAAGAAACCCGCCAATGGCACGAATATCAAATTGCTTTAAGTAGTCAATACCAAAAGTTGTATTCAATCGTCTCCACATGGGACAAATACATAATTATGTACCTATGAAATACAGATAATTAAGAATTTAATGACCGCCTGCTCCTGACTATAATTATCCTTAATGGAAGTATTTTTAAAGTAAAGCAGTCTGTAAAAAACATATAATATTTTCAAGAAAATTATATACGTGGTGTATATAATTTTCTCGAAAATAACGAAATTAATATCTTTATCTTTGCTTGATTGCTTGTTTAACACTTAAATTAAATAATGCGCCACGATATCTTCTTTGGCGAATCAGACTATTGATCTAAAGTTGTTGATTAATACTCAATAAACTTCAAACAAGGACTTTGCCTGTTAAAACCAATCAGGCTAGGCATTTCACATTACGAATAAAGCTGATTGTATGCGGTATATATCAAGTTTATGACGATTGTAAAGGTCGTCGGTCGCAGGCACTCGCTTCAATTCCTTTGCTAGTTAACATATGAACGAATCGTGGTCGATAATGAGGTCTTCGTCGATTGCAGTCGCTTTTCCAGACGAATGAAAGGTTGAAATCATTGTGGATTTATTTTTAACTAGTTTTTGTCTAAACCTTTGTACGTAAACTACAGATTACCTTTATTTATGTGGATCAAAATACTTTGTTTTTCAAACTCTACTGAACAGTATCAGATTAAAACTTAAATTAGTTTTTAGGTTAAACTGTAACAATTTGTAAAACAAGAAGCATCACCAAATATCAACAAGAGAGGTTTTCTAAAGTCTAACTTTACGATAGTAAGAAGTATTGAGTTTCTTAAATAAAATTACTTTAGAGTTTTAGAAATATTATAATAATTATGTTTAACAAAAACTATGATCGAATATTAGCTTAAATAAGACTGCATGCAATTAGGCTGAGGTTACGTGTGAACTTTAATGAAAAGGATTTACTGCAGCACTGCGAGGTCTATAATATTGGTATTATAGATCTCGAAGTGACAGTCTAGTGAAAATTGTTATACTGCTACTTAGAGGTCTCGAGTTCGAGCTAAAAAGCGAGTACTGAGTATTGGGACAATTTCTAACTAAGACTGATGTCATTATTATTATGAAGCTATATACTTATCAGCTAACTGAAAAATACTGTCGTAATAAATTGTGGGTGTCTTATGTAGCACTGAACAGAAAATATTTTTTAAAATAATGTACTACTAAGTAGTTGTCAATCAATACACTATGTTATTTAATTTTATAATTTTTTTGTTTCAGGTGAGTCAAAATGTATAAATTTGCTACGTCGGGGTAAGTCTTTATATCCATTGGCAAAAATAAGCAAAATATCGGTGCATAGTTTCTTAAACACAACCCGAATACAATTTATCGAATTCAGTTTTATATAGCTTGATGACAAATTTCTCTCTTTATCACTACAAAATTAGATAGGGATAATTCTATTACAGGCACGTGACGTGACTAAAGTCTTTCGTAAGTGGCAGTTATTACCAGTGGTTCTTGCGTATCTGCCACTAAATCCAGTAAAAATAACCTAAGTATTATCCCTCATAACAATAGTCAAACTACTGCCAGCTATGTACATATGCTGACATTATTTGCTATCTACACTTGGCCTTATCCGACAAATTCAGACTCCCACGATTAGCAAGTGATAAAAGGGGCTGCTTGCATTCTAGTCTTCCAAGTTAAGGGAACATTATAAAAATTGGTAAGCTGCTCATATTTTAAATGAATCCTACGACGATGTATCCTTCCCGTTCAGCGCGAGCGCTAAATTTGTCGTGACACCGCCGAGCTACCAATTTTGCTAATGGCAGTTTAAAACTTCACTTATTCTGTGAAAATTTGTCTAGTGAATGTTCTTTTTTTAATTTTAGTGAGTGACTTTGTGTAAATCATAAATGTTTTGACGAAGCCAGGGATTCAACCCGTTGGTATTTTGCTGTAAAGTTTGTAAAATAGGAAGCAGCGTCATCCAAAAATGTAAATAATAACCCAGTATTTTAAATGTGAATGTTTGAGATGTTTGGATGTTTTGATATTTCTTACCCAATCACGTGTCAACTGATTAACCGATTTGGATGAATATAGGCACCTGCAGGTCCTGGATTAAAACATACAATACCACATTTTATGCCGATATGTGTAACCATAGGATTTATGCACGCAAAACCGCAGATAGAAGATTGTAATAGATAAATCAAAATTAAACCTCCTACGTTCATTGATGTTGCTTAGTTATCCCTGAAGAGTGAGGCAGAAATGTATAAAACCTGCATTTCACCAGCTATGCTTTAAGGCTCTACGTAATACTCTTATTACGTAAGCCTATTGCCGACTGCCGGTTGCATTTTCAGGCGCTGAGTTTTCCTGTCAGAATATTCCAATTTTATTTTTCCCGATTCGAGGTTCGAACCGGACTCCTCATGCTCAGCAGTCGCCCTCAACATTGCTGCGCAAAGACTGCCTTGTTTATGTTTTTGGTAGTATGACTGCATACCAACTACCAAAAACATTAACAAAACACACGAAAAGAAGGAAGCTCTATATACAATTTTACACCGCCCCCCGACATATAACTTTCCATACTCGCATTAGCGACATATATTATAAATGCATTACCCCCTCGCCCCCTCATATTTCAGACCAACCTTAAAACTCAGGCGTCTGCACTTCAGACTAGGCAGAGCGTGAGTTACGCCTAAGTGACTCACTTAGCACGTTAAAAATGTAGATTTTTTGGTTATACCGTTTTGCTATTGGGTGTTAGCATAAGACTCTTGCATTCCCACATTAAAATTGAGAAAATGTGTGACTATGTGTGAATGTTCGAAAGTTTATTACTTAATCGCAAAAACGATTGAACGGATTTGGATGATATTTTGCAAATAGATAGACCAAGTTTGAATATAACATATATATATATATATACACTTCTGCCCCGATGTTCGTTCCTGTGGGATTCATACGAGTAAATCAACGAGCAGAAGTTAATAAGGCCTTACTTTGTCTGAGACAAAGAAAAAGCAATTAACGGAATATGCATTTTTTTAAACAATATAGCGTCAGTATACGATGAATTAAGCAAAGGTATATTATGCTTTTAATTATTACCAAATATTTCAATTAGATTTATTTTCTTTTATGTTTGAAGCAATCACTGGGAACCGGACTCGACATCGCGACAAAATCCGTATAAAATGTTCAATTTCAATTACTTTTTCTGTTAGGCAATTCCTAGCAAAATGGAGTTTAGAAATGTGCCCGGTAAATGACAATATACTTATTCCCTTGTGAGATTTAAAATACATACATATAGCCAGGGTAATATCAGTGAAATAAAATTGCTTCTGCCAACCTCGTTTGGAGTATAGTCATGAGTTTATGTATTTATTACAATTACACAATTTATTATATAATAGAATATACTTCACATTATAAATCAGATTTAATGTTCAACAGTAAAACATTTCTAACATCCAGTCTAAATCATAATAATTAACTAATCAAAAAGGTTTCATCATAAATCACCGCACAATCACAAAAACATACTAAACTAAAAGTCCATGAATGCAATCACAGTAATTGGTCATTAAGACCCAACCCCTTCACCGCCGGACTAACGCACAACGAAACACCTGGGTACAATGGACCCGTCTCAACGTACTCTAGCCAATTATTTAAAGTGTTAAGTTTAAGAGAAGAAGTGAACCAGCGGTGCATTATGAAAATGGCTTCAGGTGCCACCCCCTTGGGGGAGGTGAGCGGGTGAGTCTAAGTAATTGTTTCACGGAGTCTAGCGGACTCCAATAGCTTATTTCAGTTTGATCGCGTGGAAGTATTTTTTTGTAACTATGTTTTTAAAATGCCAGTCCTTTTCCAGGCTTCGCTTGATTTTAGAAGCAGATTATTTTCTGATTTGAATTTGGAAGTGTGAAAATTATCGTCAAAATCATTGCACGGGCAATTCAAACATTCTAATAGTGCGGTTACGGTAAACCTTCCTCTGTACTGAATATCCATATGTAACATTAGTCGAAAAGTTTCCAAAACTTAAGTAAACGCTGATCTGTTAGCTAGCGATTTGTTTTAGTGCCTTTTTATGCCAATAGGGCAGCAAACAAGCAAACGGCCTGATGATTAGCGACTATGGTGAGTCTTTAACTTCTTACAACACGCGTGGAAGACGCAGCCCAAAAGAAGTTTTGTGTTTAATAAAATAGACTGGATATCTTATCATCATCTTCTTAGATTATCATCGAACCAGTTGTCTACAGTGGCGCCAATACTGACTACACAAATTAATTGGTCGTAATAATAAAATAACGATGTGATTTATTGACGAATGTATTTTATGGACTCAAAGGGATACTAAATCAAACTGTCAATCAATCAATAACGTGTACTAGTTAGAAGGCTCTAGTTATCATGATGAGGAATTCTAAAGCATATAATAAATTTAGGAATGTCAAGGATTTTTCCATGAAGGTGACCTAGCTTATGGCTAGCTTTATGGTAAGCTGTTACCATAACCAATGATTGCTGGTAATACCAGGGGTATAAGTTACGTGTTACCAAGGCAAAATAAGTTAATGATGATATAAAAAGAATTAAACAGATATAATGAGAATGAGAGAGGTATGTCACTTATCTTATCTTCTGTCCAGTCAGTACAGACCGGCGACACTTCGACCGAGTGGGATCTTTTGTGTCAACTTCTCCAATAACGAGTGCTATAGATATTTATCGCAGCCAGGACCGACGGCTTAACGTGCTTTCTGAGGCACGGAGGAGGCGATAATTGTCAATCAATACGCACATAATTTCGAAAAGTCATATAACTTCCGAAAGTCTGAGGTGCGCGACGTAGGTTCGAACCCGAGACCCTCTGCATTGCAGTCTGTTGGTCTCCCCACTGAGCTATCGCTGCTCTTTAAGGTATGTGACTTACTGGGCAATACGCAGTAATGGTGTATCTTTAACGCCGGTATCCTGTAAGAGAGTGTTACTTGTACGGAGGAGTCGGCTTGTTTACACTATCACTACATAATTGACAACTACAGACACTGCCAACTGCTCCAATTTTGAGCAGAGATTGTTAAAGATTATCTACCAGAAATAGCTCAGCTAGAAATTAAAGTAAGTAGTAATATTTATATTATATAATCGGTATTCTCACGCGACGAGTTCAACTGAAATTCTCGTCTATGGATTTTATTTGAAATAGGAATTATTCGTGTGTTGCCTTCTCAATATCCTTATACGCAGTAATCATTGATCAGTGGGACAATACAAAGTCGTATAAAATAATACGAAATTGAAATATAAATGCGGAGACAGAGTCTTGTAGCGAACAAGTGAGTTGTTTCATTGAGCATCTTGCGCGAGACTTGGTTTAGTTGCTTTGTACAGAGTGCTCACAAATCATTTAAATTGTTTTCTATTTTAATTGATGATTTAGTTTTTGGAATATAAGAGGCTATAAAATAGCAACCTTTTTACAATACTATCTTGCACTGATCTGTAGAGCAAATACTCATTAGTTTGATGTAGCAATACTTTATTTATTAGCAAAGGCTTTGATGTTTAAAAACGCACGAATCAATAACTTTTATAAAATACTAACTTGCATTTATTTGTGCAAACACTAAAACAATAGGTGCTTCATCTAAAAATTATTCAAGTATCTGTGAGTTTTGCATCAGAAGTTTGTGTTTATATTACGCTGGGGCCACCGGCGGTGTGAGTTAGTTCCTACGTCACTACAGGTGTGTGATAAATTATACACGAATATACGCAATACTCCATTGATGTTTATTTACTTATGCTGCAACGACCAACTTAGTTTGAGGCGGTAGACTAATTATGGCTTACCTCACGTCCCTACATATGAGAGACATCGAGACCAGTTTAAAAATTAACATAGATGCATTAGAATCCTTTAATAGCGATTCAAACCTAATCTCTATAATCAGGCAACTTTAAATAAAACGAACTGCAATATAATGCAAATTTTCCATATTTAATATTCCCTAAACGATAAACCAGTGCTATGTCAAATAACGTCAGCAAATAAGCACTTCAGAAGCAAAATAACCACATTTAACACAGTCGAAGCATTCAAATATCCACGTGAAATAATACACAAGAAGTAAAATTGAACAATTGCATGCAGCAAACGCATCGCACTGTGTAGTTGCATTTGCAAGTGGCGCGATAGTATCGTCGATTGAGTCATCACTATGCAACGCCCTCTTTCGGTTTTCGTCGCTTCTCGGCAACTTGTGCCGTGTGAACCCGCCTTTACGGAATTAAGTGGTTTAGACGATTGATGATAACACGCATCGCAGTTTACGCGAATTTTTACTTTATTTCCGCTGTTTAAGGCTCCGATTTGTGTAGCGAGGTTAAGCTCTATGGGGTGTAATGGTTTCCGCATTATAAGTGATTGTAATTATGGTTTCTGGTGATGATTTTGATTCTTATGTATGAGGATGGTTTTAATGTAGGTATATGTTCTTTTAATTGTACTGGAAGCGTCTGGGGATTAAAAGTTTATTCCGGCATTTTATACCGAATTTATGCAGCTGATAGATTGTTTGCCAATTCTAGCTTTCGTTACTGCAGCTGACATTAATTACAAATGTTTGCGGTTCGTAAATTCGCGCAGAATGATGATATTAGTGAAATAAAGATAATTGTTTTGAATTCTGATAATGTATCAATATTAGTAATAACCCTAAGACACAAGGCTTATTAAAGATACAGTTTTTTTTAAAATGAAGTTATATTCTTCTAACTAATGGTATCTCCATCTTGTTTATCATGTAACTTTTGATATTCATAATATCATAAAACTATCAGTCATGCAAAGTAACATAATCCTCTTTATGACTTAACCGAATGAATAATCTTTTAGTCATAGGAAGCACTGTAGCAGGCAGCCACTTAAAATCATTACATTCATACAAAAGAAAAGTGTCATTAGAATCCAACGCAAAAATTGTTGATAACTCAATATTCTTCTATAATTATGGTAAATCGGATTTCTTCATGATACCTACGTAAAAACCATGTGAACATGTCAATTAATGTGACAGTAATAAGTCGAGGTTTCCCAAGCCTGCATTGTGTAGGTGCGAGCTGGAAAAACTTCTTCGAGAATCCAACGATTGACACTTACAATATAATGGAATTGTATAATGAGGTTCGAAAAGCATAACAGGGTGGTCTGTCAGTGCTCTTGGCTTTGCTGATGAGTATAAGCAGCAAATACAACCAGGTTAGTCTCTGGCTAATTTGCCACCAGAGTAAATACACATAGATACAAAAAATTGGTCTACTCCACAGAAGATCGTAGCCGAATGACCTTGTCTTGTGTCCAGATGTAAGAAGTCTTTATGGTACTTAAGGAGGTGTTATGATGTTCGTGTATATAAGACGTAAATAGACAGACAGAGTTTAGTGCTATCTTGTTACGTTCTTGTAAGAAAGATTCCCTTTCGGAGCACAAGTTCCTGCTTGGACTGTAGACTGTAATAAATACCTACCTGAAATGTGAAGAGTCACTACCATCAAATTACATGTATCATTAGTCCCGTGGTTCAGCTTCTACTGCCCCTTACAATCTAACGTGACGTTCTAAATTTAATTTTCTAGTTAGGCAAAGAGTTATTTGTTTTTCCTTTTAGGAAATACAGACATTGGAGAAGTCTAACTGAAATAATAACTTGTATAGCTTTTTAAAAAAATAACTGAAATAATATCTTGCCTTTCTATTTTTATAAATTTCTATTATTTTCTTATAAGAACAAGGTCGGCTAAGTTCTTAAAACAGTTATGTACCTACTCTTAACCCTATCAAAGCTAACGCCCACGAAGTCTGGACCAATCAAGCGCAAGGTTTACCAGTGCCACCGACCAATCAGAATCCAGGCTGTATTCTAGAAAAATCTGTACTGTTTCTCTTAGTCTACCAACCGATATAATAGCTTTATATCATCATCGTGTCATAGTATTAATGTTAGTGATGCGCGTAACTGCAATCGAATACATTTTTACTCAAAGGGATGCATACTTTGCATAGTCAAGGATGCAGCCTCCAACCTTAGTGTTGTCGATATATTCGAGTAAATAACTAGTTAATTGATATATGTATATGGTATCAAATCTATATAGTATTGATGGCTGAAACATAGGAGGTGTATAAGCCTCACATTTCAGCTTTGCTTAGATTCTGTTGTTATATAGAACCATAGAAGATAAAGCAAGCTTATGAGGCTATAATTTTTTTGTATTTGCTGAAAACATTGCGATTTATAATCAGATGTTTTTAATTTCTATTAAGACTGCTGTGATTCGCGGTACCATTCGTTATAAATGACGTCCATCGTTACTCTACGTTCAAAGCAAAAGGAACTCCAACTACTGACATTAGCTGGATCAAATAGTAAACTCACTAGCTTTCTAATATTAATATAGAAATTTTCAGAATTAGCAAATGCCTCTCAAAAGTCCTTGGTATCTGGTCTATCTATCAATTTATAATAACAAACCATATATATATATACCAAAAATACAAGTATTGCAATTTAAATATGATGCCAGTGCCAATTTACCCCATATTCAGTTTTTACGCTTGTATTGCCAGTTTTCCAACATCCTATACATTAAAAACAAACACCTGCAAACTAGTGGAAAGCCTTAACTTCACACCGCATTGTAGAACCATCAAAATAGACGTTAAAACTAAAGCGGGGTGCACACATGAAGACGTTGGGCCGCACAATGGCGAGTGCGGACAATACGGCCCGATAACTGCGCCACTCCGTCACGCCGTTGACAGGGTTATCGGTAGACAAAGGCCGCACCATGAGCGGCGGAGGGTTGTATTGTCAAGCGGTACAGTTTTGAATTCGAAGTGTTGCGGTTGATAAAATTTTAATGTCCATGGTTTTATACAAATTAAACCTCAATAGGAAATGTCTGTGGTAATTTAATTTTGAATTATAAATATTTTATTTTCTTTCATGTCTATGTATGTAATTGTAGAATAGTTGGGATTGGAAATTAGCGGTCAATACTAGGTTATCTTACAAAGAGAACTCATATTATGGACCCACTCTTAGAGCTTGTGCAATGTTAATAAAAAGAGCGTGTATACATAAGAATTTTCAACTAGAATAATAAATGTGTTAATATTTAAAATAAAAATATGTTAATATTTACGGATAAATATTAATATTAGCAATCGTACGATCATCGTTATAAATCTAAACCTAACTCTATTGCCCTACTGAAAACTAGGATATTTGTTGTAATTATACTTTTATTTAGGTTTGACCTTGTTCTAAACCTAAAACTTAAATTGAAATTAAACACTTTATACGGATTTTTTCGCGTTGTTTACTTTACCTTAAACACTGTTATTACATAATTTTAAAATCTCTAACACTACTATTATTGAACTTTATTACTATTTAAGCTTTATATTTTCTAATTAAAACTATTTATATTTAGGTTTACACTTTGCCCCGACGATTCGGTTGCTTTACAGCAGCCATGTTCACGGGGAGACTAAGATGGTAGTATGGTACTCTTAGTCTCAATTACGGCCACCCAAAAAAAAATTTTCAGGCGGACATAACCTCAAAAATATAACTAGATTGATACATTTTGTTAACTTCGCCATATCTTATAACTTGCGGCACACTTGCGCCAACACGGTTTATTGTTAATGTGCTCATGAATTCCGCCGGTGTGTTCGCCTCTTTATGTTTTGTGAGCTGATTGGGTTTATCGCGTGTCGCCCGCCTAATATCGATTTCCTTCTGTTGTGTCTCCATTCAAATAAGCCACTTATCTCACCGTGAGGGTATTCTACTTAGTGTATTGTGTAACACTGTTGGAAGTTTCCTGGTGATTAGTAGAATTGTGTAGTTTTCAGAAAAGTTAGCGTTATTACCTGGATCCTGCTCAAACTAGAGCTGGTCGGCTGATTAAGTACCTGCTAAGGAAGGTCACAACCAAACAAGCCTCTTAAAGAGATGCTGTGTTGTCTGAACGGGACCAATAATCTATACCTGTCAGCAGAATGACTTCATATTGAAGATAAATCGTTAAAAAGAAGTAGGTACGCTTATAAGTTTGTTATAATACAACATTGCACGTGACTACCTTAGTAATCTAATAGCAATATCTATTGAAATTAAGCCCTTGTCTTTTCAAGCTATCTTCACAAAAAAATTCATCCAATAATGTGTGAAGTCGAGTACTACAATCCAACAACATCAAATCTTTCACTTGGTAGGATGTTTCATAAATCATAATGCACTAACAAATATCAATCAAACAAAATAAATTAATATAACTGTGGCCCTAAAAACACACCAGCAAAACTAAAAACGGTTATAAAAACAAAATCATTTTTCGAACGAACGAAAGAGTTTAAAGTGGTCGCGCACGGTTTTATTCGCCGCGAGATATCGCCCGACGCGTAAACATCAAATTTTATTGACATTCGCACCGTGTGTGACAATTTTTTTTTGCATTTCATTGTACTCTGATATTTTTGGATAACCTCTTTATTTTGGCCGGCATTGTTTTTTAACGCATGAGTCTGTATAATTGCTATTGAATGTTGTTACTGTATGCAATTCGGTAAGCTTTCCTTAATATGGAATAAATGCGTCGAAATGCTTATTTATATTATAATGTTCTACTCGCAGACACACGCGTGTTTTCCAATGGGTAGGGCAATAGTTTGGCGAAGATTACATATTAATTGTATTTCCTTTGGTTTATGCGTTTCCATCACTCTAAAATTCTTTACGTAGATTCGTCGAATCTTAAAGAAGTGTGTTTAGAATACTCTTAATTTGAAATTTATCATGCAGTTTTTGATTTGGTCCCTAAGATACAAGAAGGTTGCTTTAAGGTTGTTTGTAGACTCTTGCTTATCAAGAGTCTACGTCTGCCCATCTTGCCTGAAAAGGCGCAAATTTTTGAAATACTTGTACTAAACTATAAAGAAGTCTTTAGTTTTACGACAATTATGCTTAGACTATGAAATCTTTACAGAAGCCTTTTCAGATAACCACCGTACAGATCTTATGAGTTAGAGTATGCAAACATGAACGATAAAGTATCACTTAAGTTGCAAAAATGAATACAACTATTTCAATGTATGATATAAATGATCTACTATATTATCTTGCGATATGTGACTGAGCCTTTGAAATCACATCCCATTTTTTACCTAACTGGCTCTTTATCAAAATTGACAGCTACAATAGACCGTCAAGTTTCCTGTCAGATCACAGGCAGAGCTACCAGGCGAACAGAAATCGACAAGAAGTACCCGTAGCTCTTTGATTGCGTTCCAACGTTCTAAAGTCAAAGGATGGATGTAACAAAGCGTGGCTCGAGGCGGTCGCATGTTAAGAACGCGCCTAATCAAACGGTCCAAGTTCTGTTTTCACTTTGTTGTTAGTTACTTTGATGTTTCACGTTGATATGATGCCTTGGTACCTCGAAACTGTTCTTGCGTCAAAGTAAAACGTTTTGTTTGTTTGAAAACGTTTTATTTTAGCAAATTTCTTGTTAAATAGAGATTATTTTTTAAACAGAGTTAGTATTATGATGTCTTTATTCTTGACATGATAGGTAGAGGCGTATTATATTTCGTCAGTTAGATTTAGTTTTATCTAAAAAGGCATGTGTAATGCCGCCTGACTCAGCTGATGGCATTATATTGTACTATTATTTTCATACCAGCTTATTATACGGCAAACTAACATACAGCCCAGTAGATGGAACATAAAAGTTATCAGATCCTATAGAATGTGTAACTCTAGATGTATCGCACATGCAATACCTACCCTTCAATGTAATAGACGATACAGTGCATTAGCAAGGATCAAGATTAGTGTCCTAGTGAGCCCCTTGCAGAAAGCACACATTGAGGAGCTTTGTAAACTCTAACGGAACAAATACAAAAATATTAATTTCATATTCGCCAGATAATTTATTTTTGTAATTGGACTGCCACAGTGGCACATTGGTAGAGAATCTGCCAACATGAAGTTGAATGCTGGATAGAGTAAAGTGTTATTGGATATTTCTGTCCAGAAAGTCGCAAGTAGCAGCACGAAGTCTGTAACTGTACCTGATTGACGATAATTGGTTCGCACCATGTTACGTGGAACTTAAAACTAAAGCTGCCAAAATACTGGTATAATAACCCTACCTACCCCGTCCGGGTTAAAGGCGTGAGTGTAATATTTTCCCTTAAGTAAATCCATTTCCAATCATAAGTACCAACATAAAAGCATTTCACAATACCAACATACTAATATTTTACTGAACGCATCAATACTCTTCCGAGGTTTTATCTCAATTGGTTACTTCACGCATTTTAAGTGTTTACCAAATAAATATCGCCATTAAGATACTGTAACTTAAAATATAACCTCGTTTAGTTTTAAAGAAAGTTTTAATTTTGATAAACTTTAATCTCGAAGAATCATTATAAATACGAAACAGCTTAGCATACCACTTGCACCACAAAATCAACGAAACACACATACAGCCATATTCTGTTATTTATAGTAATGTCTCTCATATAAGGCCTCAAATCTTCTTTCTAGACTAAGTACTGAAAATTGCCTGATAGTAAAATCCAAAATAATCAGTATGTTTTTACCAGGAGTATCGACAGCTTATTGGAGATGCAAACGTCTTGTAAAAGGCTTCATGGAGATGAAAACGTCTCAATTATAGAAATCCCACACGACATTAGCAATTCTATAGAAATAGTTGTAACACTTCTTTAATACATCAAATCAAACAATGTCATGTCAATCATAACACCCACTTTCATAACCATATAGAAATAAACGGTGAAAATTTTGTCACATCGAGCTATGAAATTAAACTCCTATCAACCGTCAGATGGCGTTAGTATCTTGATGGCATGACGTCACAAAATTTCATATTTTACCCCACACATCCACATTTAACGACTAACTCCGGCGTTATTTAAAAATCGAAGCGCTACGTGCAACAATGGCTGCGCCAGTCTTATTTTTCCTATTTCCCAACGTCCCTGAACCTCCCAACGGAATAGTGCGAATTTAGCTAGTTTAACTGACTAGCTATTTTGAGCTTTAAACACACCTTTTTTTGGGCAGCGACAATCGATTGACAGGACTGTCCTTCACTGTTTTTTCGTCCAGACTTTCATTACTCATGTCCACGTCTACGCCTGCAATTAGGACGTCTTTTTCGACTTTGTCCTTGTTTCTTGTCAAGTCTAACACTAATTCTTTGCCTGTCGCTCAAGTTTCAAAAAGGCATTCATAAATAAAGTAATGCTCTGTTTTAAATCATGACTGTGATGTGTGAAATCGTTGTCAATAGAGCATCAAGATTTTTGAAATGCACTGTCTATGATTTTACAGTTTCTGAACAGAGCGTTTTACGTCAAACCGGTTGAATGACTTTTACTTTTGACATCGAGGTCTGTCATTGTGCTGGTTTTCCTGTGTGGATGTCAGAAAAGTTTCTTTTGTATAGTGGAAGGAGAACAGACTTCAAATACACGTATCATATTGTGAAACTTTTAGAAACGATATATCTGTTCATACAATTGCTCAATATACTTGACTGCAACTAACAATGTTGCTTCGCTAGTACAATGACTCATGCACTATCGATAATCCCTATATTATATATTCTGCAAAAACATTTAAACAAATGATACGAAAAGCATAGACAGAGTTAGGACAATGTTTGTGTATAACCTGATGTATACAGAGGACGAAGTGGTACACTCTTAAACAACTACGCCGAACAACGGTGTAGTCAATGTCTTAGAAAAGTTAGATACACGGTTCAGAATCCATTACATTATAACCTAATAATTACCCATCATAACGTCCTTCTAAATCAAAGATCACAATACAGAGATAGCTGATTGAAACCGTATAACCACAATCCATTAAAACAGCTCACAAAAGAGCTCCAAACAAAGGCAGGCACACTATAACAACACCGCATTAAAGCCACAGTATCACGTGACACATTTAACGTTTACAACAAAGATCGGAGCTCTCACACTAAAAGCCGGCACCATTAGAACAAAATGGTCTATCAAAATTATAATATCAATTACCAATGCATTAACAATTCATATCACAAGTCAGACGTAGCAGAAACAGGAATCTCGTGCACGTAATGTTATTATTGTGCGAGGGAGATAGGTAGCGGTGAACGGTGGGTGTGCGAAGGGAATGGGAGACAAGGCAGCCGACGTCGGAGAGCTGTCAAAATGTCAAATTTCAGAACGTAGCCGGGCGCAACTTCAAACGTGCCCCTACCGTTGGCATGCAGTGCGCGCTAGCTCTAATATAGTTATACCACCCTGGTACCGGTGGCGTGTTAATATTCATGCATCTCGTCCCGACTCTTCCTAGGAACAGAGAGCCATTTTCGTGAAAGCCTCGCTCCCGTTTCATCTATGAATATGAATGAATGATTTTCTGTTCGCTTCTTGGATTAAACTTTTTGGCCAAACGTCTCAATTTGATTATTCATTTCACTTTACATTTGTTTATCTTAGTGAATTTCTAGCTAACTCTTTACGTGGCGTATGACTAACTTAAATTCACTATGAAAATATGCATTTCAAAAAGATGAGCTGTCAGTCAGACATGTTGAATGTGTGGTCCATTTTTGTTTCATATCCGAAATTGCTAACAACGTTCTTCGGACAAAGTAACCAACTAAAGCGAAATTGAAATTTCCAATTCCCCGTCTATTTCCTGGTAAAACAGGCGGTTTTGTATTCCATCTCTCAAAAACCAACGGCCGTCGGCCGATGCCCGGCTGTCTCACTCATGACGCGACGATATTGGGGAGCCCGCCGAAAATGAGAAGCAAAAGGAAACATACACTTTTTGACGTTTCAATATGCACTCATCTGCGAAGGCGAACGAAACTGGTAATTAACATTACACCGCAAAGAAACAACGCGAAATACGTTCAAATAACAAAGTGAATCGTACAAAACTTGAGTTTAACTTAATTAAATTTTAGAAAACATCGATGACATTAAAAGCCTCCGTCTTTACAAAAAAAAAAGCTTAGTGGGACTCCCGAACGGAATATAACAAGCTCGCACTTGACTCGCGGTATTTATAAACGTCAATCACATCTGTCAAAAGTGACAGTAGTCAAATCCCGGCGCGGTAATAACGTCGTAGGACGTTGGGTACGTTCGAAATTTGAAAAACACACGTTCGGGTGTTCCCGCGCGTGCTGGATTCGCCGATTAGTGTTATTTTTGAGAATGGAATCGAAGATCGTGTCGCCTTTGGGTGTGCCCGCCCACAAGATGGCCGCGCTAATCACCCGACGCGTTCGCGGGAAACACAACTGAATGATATACAATTTTATTGATGCGATATGTTATTACCGACTCTAACCTATAATTATCCTCAAGCTTTACGCGTGGGAAGGGATTAGAAAAAATATGTTTGGAGTCATTTTTGACTCGTGCTCTGTAATTGTGTTCGACCATTCACGTGAGCGACTTTGTAAGAGATTGTTTTCTAATTTCTGCCTTTGTAATAACATGGTTCGTCTGTTGATAGATATAGCTATTGTTATATTAAATTAAATGCGATGGCTATCTCACAGAACAGTTACCTTGGGTACATTATATGTATTTTAGATTTAAGTAAGTACCCACAATATTGATAGTTTAAGAGCGCCTAGTCGAAGTGCTGAGCTTTCAGCAGAAAGATTATTGGTGTGACTTGGTCTAATTAAGCAGACACTGTTTTTTTTTATCAATAAGTATTGTCTCTAGTATTGCAAGTGTTCAAAGATTATTGTAATCGCTTTTCATCAATCTAGTAATATATTTACTGCCAGTATTTGTTTAAAATAACTAGTTTTCAAGTCTCATAAGTAATAATATTCGTTCATTTAAAGATACATTTCTTCTTTTACCAATATCCAGAGTTAACCCTGCAAAACCCGTCTTGGTTCGAATCGACTACTTCTATTAATTAAATAATTACGACAGAACACAAGTCCGATGGTCTTCGGTCATTATTTATTCGAGAGCCGGTTCGATGCGACGGCCGCCGGTCCGGTCGATCCGGGGAGCGATCCGGCTGATTTATCGGACGTCAGCCAAGCTCACCGCCCGACATGTTCCGGGTAGACTCTCGACCATCTTAGAATAGGAGATTATTACTGTCCGACTTGTCGAATTTGTGTTGATTTGATTTTATAAGTAATTGTATTTTAATGTCAACCTCTTTATATACTTCCATTTAAAGAACCTCTTAGTTAATTGCGTTGTTTTCTCTTGGAAAGAAAATCAATAGATGGAACCATCAAACATCCAAATAACGGACATAAACAACACCCAAATTCTAAAAACTGTTTGTAGATCACATGCACTTTTGTTCCGTGAAGCAATCGAATTCTTATCATATAAACCATTGCGCTCTTTTAGAAATTATAGTTATAATCTTATCTAGAGGTATGTAGCTTGTATACTACCCACGGTCACCAAAGACATACATATGTTTATTTAATTCTTTATGTTGGAAGTAGAATGAATCAAGTAATTACTTGGAGGACCCAAGTAATTACTAGTCATTTACAAAAAACAAAACTTACGTATCTATCAATTGTGTTTATAAACTGTTCCACTGCTGAACAAGGGCGTCATCTCTGTATACGATGGGTTGGGACATTGTCCATTAAACTGGCCTACTACTAGTTGGCAAACTTCACACATCTTGAGAACATTTTAGAGCACCCTCAGTCATGCAGGTCTTTCACGATGTTTACTTCACCATTAAAGCTGGCGATAGTTTCCTATATAAGTGTACGCTGTGGTATCAATCTCGAATCTTCTGCCAGTCGCTGCTCTATTCCATAATATAACTTCCTAACTAATATTATAAATGCGAAAGTGAGATTGTTTATTTGTTTGTTACGCTTTCATGCCTTAATTACTTGACCGATCATCATGAACTTTCGCATACACTTTGTCAGGGGATCAGAATCCGAAAAACGACTGTTACTTCTATCTAACCTATATTTACGCAAGCGAAGCCGCAGATAAAATCTAGTAATTTGTATATTATAAAAATCTCGTGTTTCGGTGTTTGTGGTTGCAACCCTCCGAAACAGCTCGATCGATTTTTAAGTTTTTTTATGTGTATTTGGTAGGTATGAAAATAGGTCGTTAAGTATATTTCATAGCGCTAAAAACAATTTATATGGCAGAACAACGTTTACCAGATCAGCTAGCAACTAAATATTAAACAAGTTATTCCTCTAGCTTGTTATAGTAACAGAAAAGAAAAATATCAAACAAGTTATTCTCCTAGCTTGTTATAGTAGGTAACAGAAAAATACCAAACAAGTAATTATCATCATCCACCCAATTACAACATTTGACTTCAAACCCCTGACCCTCGATGCCATTAGCAGTCTCGAGGTCCAATTTGGCGACATACTTGGGTCGCGTGCGAGGGCGGGCGCTCCGCCCCGGCCCTCGGGCTCTGCTGACGACACAGCATTGGCGTGGCTGGACCATTTGTCGGAGGTGTCTCGTTCCTTGTAGCTTCACGCCCGGTAGGTTGGCTTCACCAAAATTGTTCGCCTCAACCTCAGCCGTGAAAGGTCTTGTAGCGTATTTGCATTTACTAAAACACGGTTAGACGTTAACTACGATTCATCTGGCATTGCAATTTAAATGTGTAGAAAAAGCAACTGTTTCGTTGTTAAATAGAGAAAGAATTATTGGTTATAACTTAGACAGTATTATATTTCTTCAAGCCTTCATGCACCTTAAAGGGTTAGTTAAATGTGTATCATAGCAATATTTTGATAGCTATATTTTGTTAGGTCTCAATTAATAGGCAGCGAGCCTATTGCCGCCTTCTGAAGAATTGGAATCCCTATTAAAAAAATCCTGATTGGAAACCCAATTAAACATTGCCCAACACGCGGATTCAATACTTTCCTCAAATAGTCTAAGAAATAAACTGACATAATTTCAAATACAATCAGTATTCACGTAAGCCCGTAAATCACCCTAAGATTTAATATCATTCAAAATTTACTTAAGATCTTGGTTGTGTTCAAAGTAAAGTAGGGCGAATAGTTCTAAACAGGACCAAATAAATTCGATTACACTTTTGAGTATCTTATTGTTTACTAATAATGCAAATTACTTTTCTGTCTACCAAAGACACTAGACCATAAATGAGTCAATGTTTACGGAGATAAAGTAGTACTTTGGCTAAGTTAAGTCTGGAACGTAAGGCCAGTCTAACATCATTAACTTTTGTATAAATAACTTACTTATAGTTTTTAATTAGTATCCGTGGCTAAGTTCAGATAACTAATTAAACTTGAATATATTATTTCCTCTATTAAACTTAAGATACATTTTACATTTAGAAATATCCGTTATTATTATATAAAAACTGAACTCCGTACATACATCCAGGCTGTGCCCAGCCTAAACCTTGACCTGAAATTTTGCAGTGGTTCCGTTTAAGATTTACAAGGAATGATGATTTGGCATTCTTTCGGGATGGTGAATTAATAGGATATTTGCTTTAAAATTGCCTTGTTACTATATTATACAATCTTCATAGTCACTTTTAAACTATTAGTCTTTTCCTAAGTTAAACTAGAAATAACTTTAAAACTAAAGTCCATACGGATAGAGTCGCGGACAAAAGCTAGTTATTATTATTATATTAGCAAACAGCAGTTGCTGGTAGGTACTAGGGCATCAGTAACGGCAGGAGTTGTGCGCACAAGAGCTACGTGCCGGGCAAACACGGGGCGTTGTCGGCGTGCAAATATTTGCGGCGCCGCGGGGTGCGCCCCCGCCTCTTCGAGATAGTGCCGTGTTATACCTGTTGTATCTTATGTAATCCTGGTAGGCATCATGTTGTGCACGCCATGCTCTCCTTGTACACTTGAGATCAAGCATTTCTTATTCGAAAGGTAAATAGAGGGTACAATCTAGTCTATTTTGATGACAGTCTCAGCAGTAGCGATCGAGAACGAGGGTTTGAAACAATAATAATTCAGTAGAATTTCCTACTAACATAGGCATTTAGCATAGCTGGAAGTATAAACAAGATACTAGCAATAAGAAAATCTAAGAGATCATTAACATACAGCTGATAAAATAGTCAAGCTAACTGTTGACATTATCGTGTTGTAGTAGATTCTGCAACGGATCGTAATTTCAGCGATCCAATATGTTCTAGCTTGTATGTTCCAAAACATAACACTTGATATGAATGCAAAAGCTGCCTTCTTAACAAGAGATTTGGCAAAACTTTTTTATAACCACATCTCGATTTCTCGCCATCGATTCCTTTAATCCGTCGTTAGGTTTTAACTAGCACTATTACTCAATTTTACATTGTCTAGTTCACATCCAACCAAGTCAATCTTTACCCAATCCAAACAAAACAGAATCCATATTTTAAGCCCGAAATCATATCGTTAAAACAACAAATGATGTTCAAACAGTGCGACAATGCGCGTGAAGTATGCGCTGACGCGCATCACACGTCATCCGGGATCGTAAAATAAAGCTGCATCCACACTATAACTCATACAGGCGGGCGACATGAAGGCGGTGCGGCCGCGCTATGATTTACGCAGCATCGATATCTGTTAGATATGAAATTTGTCAAGCCGCGTGCTCGATACCAGGCTGTTTATGCGTGCCAGTGTTCTGTGAATATGTGAAATGCGTGTAATATGGAGCTGGCTTTATTTCATTTGAGGTATGAAGCTATCTATGGACATGTTAACAGAAAATATAAAATCATTTATATAGATTGCACGGTGCAGTGGTTTAATGCACCTCGCGTCCGATCTGTTGAGTGTTGCTGACTGAATACTTACAGGATTGGCTGTGTGAGCCACTGAAATTTATAGAGGGTGTTTTTTCTTGTAATGTCTGTTCTGTTGTTGTAAAGTATATTTTGATAAATAGCCTGTTATTATTATGTATTTTTTGTTATATTATTTTTACTACGATTTTTTTAGATAATATGCAGCAATAATTATGTAACCTGTTGAAAAGTTCAACAAAACAAATATGGAAAACACATACTTAAATACAAAAATATTTATTATGTTTAACTAACTGCCACTTACGTTACTTACGAATACTGTAGTAAAAGAATTTTAGAATCGGTTTATTATTTAATGAGATTACTTTCATAAAAACAATCCAAACAAAAGCTTTTTTTCATTAGTATCTATTATAGGTAGAATTAATACATTTATCCAAAGTCCAACAATAAAACATTTACCTAAAATAAATGACTTAGTAGTTAGTAGGTAATGTTGATGCATCTAAAACCAAATTCGATAGATCAATCTTAAACGAAGCTCTCCAAATATCACTTTGCATATCCAATCGGCACTACAAAATCCATTGGTTAAAGTCCAACTACATTCAATTCTGTAGAAGCACCAGAAGCCAATCACGAACTATAAATGTTTCTTAATCCAACGAATATCCCCATCAAACTTACAAGTGACAAAGAAATGTGGCCATTATTTACATCTTCTGTCCTCCAATAAAAATTCATTCGGCCCATAATCTACCGATCAACTCGCTCACAAATTATTCTCAGTATCTATATGAGCACATGTAATCGATACTATTCCCATACACATACATACACATTCACACCACAGCCCTATAATACATGTTTTATCTCATACAACGCCATCAACTGTGTAAATGCAACGACCGGTATATTTTCGATGCGAATCATTCGATTCTGAATCGAACGGACTCGATTATTATTTATTCGCTCGCGGCGCTAATCAATGCGCGACACGCGTTTAATTTATGCAACCGATTCGTTATGGGCCTGAATCGTTTTAGTTACATATTTTATTTAGTTGATTTAATTTTTAAATAGCGGCTCAATCATTGTTTTAGACTCGCTATAATTAAAATAGCTACTTTGGTTTATTTTGTTTGGTTGAAAAATTAGATTTGACTGTAAGTAATTAAATAAAATCTGGGAATGGTAAATTAACGTCAATCTCGGGGTTTTGTCGGTGTACAATCTAAGCGTGGTATCGGTTCTGACGGAGGCACAATGGCCCGGTTTGAGCGCCACTTTTTGCCAACCCTACTGTTATTTATTGCCGCGAGTCGCATGCAAAACAGACTGAATTGACGCACACTAGGGTTGGCAAACAACACAGCTTTTAGGATAAATAAATTAACTGTTCGTCCGCTGGTTTGATTGGAAATTTATCCTATTTGTTTTCGTTGGTATATAACGCCAGTATTTCAATATCGAAGATTTCCTTTCAAATAACAATCAGTATTATTATTAACACTTCATCATTATTTTTCGGTATTAAAACAAAGTCTGGTTTTTCATACATCAGCACGGTTTCATTTTGTTTCGTGTGTTTATGTTCTATTTTTAAAGTATGTAAAGAAATGTTTATGAAAGCTGGCAGCCCTGTAGCAGATCGTCGTCGAAGCACCTCATGAATATTACTTCTTTTTACATTTACCTCACATTTATTGGCAACCGTTTGAGCTTACCGCCTGCGCCGGCACATGCACTATTATTTCCTACAGATGCCATCATGCGCAATCCTCGAAACATTCAAATATATACCTTAACCTTCAGTAATAAAGTACATATTATACAACAAGATGGAATAGTAAGATGCTTTACATAGTCTTTTTTCTTAATTTTTAATGATACGGCCTCTTTTGATGTCCCGATTGATATGCAAAACTCTTTATTGTTTTACTTTTAAAGTAAGGATGTGTCCAAACTTAGCATTGATTGCAAAAAGATTTCAGTTTTTATTCGTTTTAAATGATTCCTTACGCAATGCAAGCCAGTTATTAACAATTTAGATGCAACATACTGATACTTGCTTCTGAATAGAATTGCCATAATAGCAAATGCCACTTAGGGAACAGTCCTCTAACTTGTCTAAGCTGACAATAGTATTGTTGCCCAATAGTGGGACAATCTGCTACCCCACGGTATTGTCTCGATTCACAAGTACTAGGATAACATAACCCGTAGGAGTTAGCGCGTATCTACACACGTCACAATGTCCCAATTCCATCACAGGCGACAGGTACCAGGGCGACACGGCACGTTAGGAGCTAGAACGCACCTATCTCATTTCCTAGCCCAGTTGCGGCTTCCGAACGGCCGTCAGCGCGGGCGCTTCCGGCTCCGCAGATTAGTATCGATGCCATTTACCGTCTCACTAGAGCATTGTTGCCATTGCACGATTCACGGGAATAATGGTGGCGTTGGAAATTCAATTTTCGATTTTCGGCGAAATGTTTTGAAGCTAGTTTAGTTTTTAGTCCATTTTTGTTCATTTTAAATGGTTGATATATAATATACATATAGGTATAACTTATACAACGTTCGAAATAAAAAGGAAGACAGAAGAAGTTATTAAATCTTCTATTAAAAAAGAATAATAAAGCACCTATTTGAAAGTTATTTCTGTTTAATTATAAAGCAATTCTAGCAGATGTTATTAAATGTTTATACATTTATTTTTGCAATATGTCGGATGTTCTTTCCGGTCAAGCAACAATACTTAACATCGATAAAACGACGAAGATTTTTACATCCACTAATAAAATGTATTTGGACTAAATTCTCGTAAACTCTCGGGTTCATTGCTCATAACACCTTATACGGCAGCTATCAGAGAGCCATAAAACATAAGAACGTTGCCAATAAAAAACCTCTTCGATTGTTGCCAAAAACTATTTTGGACTAACCGTCGACCGCTGCCTGTCCATTAAACATCTGCATAATTTAGTCGTGATCCTGTCGCGGTGACTCCGAATAGGGCATCTGAATACTTTATGCACAATCGAAAGAGCTCTCGCTAAAAATGTTGAACGCGACTCGTACAAAAATTGACAGGTGTCTCTCAATTAACACTGGCCGTTTAGTTTTCATTCGAGGATTACTCGACTATTTTAGTTTTAACATCTTTTTAGTCGAATTTGTTTTTCTATTTTCGAAATTAGTCGCTGAATGAACGATTGACAGATGACATTTTTATTCAATCATTCCTTGTTAAACCTAAAATCCACAATAAAATCATGACTTTTGTATTGTAACACTGAAACTGCTGCATGATATTTTTGGTTGCAAAACGACGAAGAAAATATTTTACACTTAAAACAACGATGTATCGCCGGGCTTCGTGTTCGCACATAAACAAAACATAAAATAAATAAACAAGGAGACACGTCGAGCAGAAAACAGAAGGACTGCGAGGGTTGTGATAGTGCCATCCATCACACGGTCACATCTCTTCGATAGGGTTAGGGCACCTCCGCACCTTTATGCGTCCCTGGCGGGACATAAAGGCTCTGAACTAGGGGTCTATAGTTTTTTGGCGTCTATTTGTGGTCGCCTCCTGCCCTCTAACGACTTTTGCTTGTAAACTACGCTTAAAATAGCTTCGGTGTTGTGTATTAAAAATGTTAGGGACAAGGCCTTTATAATGTAATTGTAAATTGGTTATAACAGATGTAATAGGAGATTTGCAGTTTATAAGATGTTGTATAGTTTTACAGCGAAATGCATTGGTTAATCAAGAGATTCGAGGATTTGGCTTTCGGACCGTGATCTCATCAAGAAATTCTTAATGGTAGCATAGTTTAGGGCATTGTGCTCGATATAAGGATGTTTAAGATTGCTCAAAATTACGTGGGATCCCACCAACTACCACGTACTTTTAAATGTTTCTATAGGTGAAACCGCTCGTTAAAATTATGATGATTGACAATTGCTTGTCTTTGTTTGTGTCTTTATAATATCTTTTAAGAGAATTGACGTGAGATTTTGTAACATAACTACTGTAAAAATATATTGTCAAAGTTGATTCGTGAGCTACTTTACATAGTCTAAACGTGGCCTCAAAAATCTCGCTCTTTTTGACGCGCGGAAGCGAACCGTGCATAATTTAAAGCTCAATCCGAGAGTGTCACGTCGTTCTGCCGAAAAATTTAATCCATCACATGTTTCACATTCAGTCTTTGCGTGGAACATTCTGTGTCGGTAACTAAGGAAAGTGGAGCGGGCTTGCTAGTTTAAAAATCGGAATACCCAAGCTTTTTGTCGAAAAAAGGCTGTGAGCTTTTACGGGTTATAAGCTTAAATTTTTGGTTGCACGTCGTGACGTCCATAATTTAATTAGTGTCTTGTTAATTGGTCACTGTAAGTACTGGTATCGATCACGAGGTGCCGAGTTTATTTTTCGAGTGAGAATTAGAGCCATTCAATCGCAAGTCTTAGTAAACTCGTCTCAGGAGCATGTACGATGAGTTAATAGATATTTCAATTTTAAAATTTTCTGTCTTAATACGATGTCCAATAATTCTAACGACATTCGTCTGGTATCACATATAATTCTGGACTTGGAACCTGTTAGTTGATTGTAGGCACTTCTCTTATTAAGTTGATTAACAAGCGTGATAATGACTGCTACATAAATCTCTGCTTTTATCCTTAGGCGTGAAATTATGTTAATTTAACAAACAATACAAATATCCATTGCTCTTGAAACTAACACCGTTGTGCCCTAAAATAACAAAATTAATCAACCAATACCAAATATATTACCCGTCGGAAGCCACAAACACCTTTACAACAGAATAACTTTGCCAATAAACAATATACTGAACTTTTTACACCTCCATCAGGGTTCAGAGCTTCCAAAAAGCCCCTTCAAGATAACCCGGTACTCCACGCTCCTCCGAGACGTTCGCTATGATTTTTATTTTACGACATTTCCGGAAATCACCGGGGCCCGTGAATATATTATTATTGTTATGGTAACACCGAACTCTGAGAAAATTGTAAAATACGCCATACACTTTTCCCCCGCAAAGAATTATGTCTACAGGCGCATATCATTAGGGAATTTCGGTTTTTTTGTGAACGTTTCGGCCTGAATGTTTCAGCGACGTTCGTGTTTTGATAGAAGAATTTTTGTTATTCTTCGCTCGTCGTATATCTTTGGAAACGGTGTGTGAAACTTCGGTAAATAATCTATCTGACGTGACAGAATCACTGAGGCTGTTACCAAAACAAAAACAACGAGATATTCGTTTGGCAAGGTCTTCCATCATTGCACTGCATGAGCTGGTATGATTACAATAGCCTCCTTTCTCATGCAGTGGATGTAAGTAAAAGCAAAATAGAGATAGTAAAAGCAGAATAGGCTTTATTAATTCTTCAGCAGGTAAATAACAATATGCTCCTATTTGCAAATGCTAGTAGTTGTTCAGATGTTATTATGTGCAGAGTTAACTGTTTTAGTAATTGGAGCTAACCCCAAAGTATCTTTGACAAAGTACTAGTGCGTGTACTTAAAATAAAGATATTTGCTAATAATTCGATGTCACACTATAAATTTCACAGCAATCATTATACTAGAATAGAAAATCTTTGGAAATAGTTAATCCAATTCTAAAATAGGAAAGTCCCATGTTACATATACAAATATACTACCGATTATTCGCCTAAAATGATTACATACTCACCCAATTATACCTAACCCTATTCGCTCTAAAAAGGCTACAGAAAATCAAGACATAATTCAACTTATATTCAGCAAAAGTCGTTTTTTTCGTCGCATTTTTCGCGTTCGGTCCCACGGCGGTTATTTACATATTCTCATTCGCTCACCCCATAGATTTAGGTGGCAACAAATGGATTGTTTCTCCTCCGCATAGCGAAACAAAATTTATAGTTGCCAGCGGATTTTTCGCTTCTAGCCCTTTTTTCGACGCGCAGGGTTGACGATTAGAGAAACCGTATATTAGAAATGTATTTTATTATTGGGATGTTAGCTGGGATTTTTATTTTGTAGACGTTCACTGTAGTAGATTTGAATCTTCTAAGATATATTTCTAATAATTATATTTTATTTTTTATTGCAGCCCATGTTACACTAATATGTTAATATATCATGTTACACATAATACACTCTTACTTGTTACCTATTTTATCTTTTTACCTATACTTCCTTTTTGACACGATGCGGTCATTAAGTTAAATAATAAAAACTACAATTATTTTACCCTCTACAATAAATATTATTTAATATTGTTAATTAATTAAAAATTAAACCATCAAAATAAATAAAACAATACAACATTCCTAGCTAAACCATGACCCTACCAGTTTTTCTGTCGATTTTCGATTTATCGCCAACTTACGGGGAGCATAATCGCGATTTTAATGGCCGCGCTTGATTTACAGCGGCCGACAGCGGACGAGAAGAACGGGATTGCTTTTGCGAAATTTGATATCTCTATACTTTTATGATGCCCTGGTGCACAAGAGTTCGGAAAATAATATATTTTGGAAATATTGCACGGCTTTATTTAGGAGATTGATTATGTAACGATTATGTATTATTTTGTATTGTTAGGGTTACTGCTTAACGAAAGTGTAAATAGGCACTTTTTAGTACCCAACAGATATTTTTGGATAAGCTACACAAGATAAGTTTTAAGCAGAATAATAACGATAAACAATGGCATGGCAACTATCTTCGCGATAAACAGAAGTTGTTTTTCCCCTCATTTTGCCACCTACGATCAAGTCCCACGTAATATGGTCAGCCTATCGCAGCTTACCTGATAAAGCTTTAGACTTTGGACTGCTACTGAGAGTTATCTTCCAGAAATACCCAATTACATTTTTACTTAGTCTTGGATATCAATGATATATCTATATAAGATATCAAACTCTGAACTTTATGGTCAACTTTCGTGCTTGGACTTACGGTAATGACACATTAATCACTCGTATGGTACGCAGATCTATGCAAGACATAGACGCTTATTTTTCTATTGTATCTGAAAATCAATTTAATTAAAGGTCATATAAAAGACATATTTATTCACAAGTTAGTATACTTATCCATGTCCACTGAGTAACAGGCAACTATGATCATCCTATTTACATTTGCAACCTAGACTGGATTCTTTTGACAGTCTATTTGAAAACATCAAAACTGTGAATCGAATGACAGGGTTAGGCATCCCTATCAAATCTGGAGGAACGAAATTGGGACAATACAACCACCGTATAGATGATAACTAAAAACGTTGTGTCATGTTTCTTCGGTGAGTTGGACTACTGGAATTCCTTAAAGAAGCTCTTTATTGTTGACAGAAGACTAAGTTTATCCCTTGCATTGGCAGAACCAAAACTTTTCCTTGTAGAATCAATAAAGTATGAGTTGTAAATTGGCTAGCATCAATTAGCTACTATCGTTTCCATAATTGTTAAATTCGCTTGCTTATAAAAAACTTGTCGAACCACAAACATGGCTATAAATTCACCACAAAATGAATCAATGAAAAACGATTATTTATTTCTTAATCTTTTATTTGGGAATCAATTACTCCACAATGTCGAAATATTACAAAAAGTAGTCCATCTTCTGTCTCTGCCAAGTCCCGTTAACTGGGAGCTCTGCTTGCCATATATCGGTTTTTGTGCCTGTCTTAATAGTGCCCATAAATTTGTGAAATCCATTTTTTGCTGCATTTGAAACCAAAAACTGTATCGGTGGTTAAAAATTGTGATGACGACATTACTATAGTCCATTTGATATTACAGCTTTGTATATTTATAAAAAGACTCATGCTATATCCTAGAAGGGGTAGGCAGAGGTGTATCTCACCTACTTTCCGCTAGCTATGTTTAGGTCCTACATAATAAGCCACAAGTCTATTTCCAAATTTCATTCTACTAATAATTTGCTAATAGAAAATCTAACAAATTTTCATCCAATGCGGTAATCAAATTCATCACCTTATTCCGCATAAATATACACAATCTTATACCATAGGACTCACGAAGCCAAACGAATAGATATTCTTTAATAATCGTGCATTTAACTGAAACGTTTTACCTATGGCGTACACGCATACCAACAATAACTCAAAAACTACTTACAGATATAATTGCGAGCGGGCCGCACTCACGACTCTCATCTAGAAACAATCATTGAACCACTTTCATTGCAAGAAATAAACGTATCGGGAATACGTCCACGGAAACAACTACCTTTTCATTTTTCCTATAATTAGTAAACTTTATGACTGCGATTTTCAAGAAGTTTGCAATACACCTCATCAAAATCTTGCCCGGAGTCATCCTTTGGGTACCGAAAGAGTACTAGGAAAAGTAGGATAGGCTCTTTTGATAGGCTAACAGCTGAGGCTTTACAAGTATTCTCTAGCAACAAATTAATAAAGAGCAAAAAATTTTAAAATAGAGAGCTTGTGTTAGTTCTCCCAAAGTGTGATTACTTTTACGTTATTAGATCATCATATAAACAGCTTGTAAAAAGATTGTAATGAAAGCAGAAATTGTTTAAGCCATGAGATGGATTACTTTGTAAAGAAGTCACTAAGATTTTGCACAAATATCTTCCGAAACTTGCCTACCCGAGAATAGAACTTTCACAGTCACCAACAGTTCCACATGCTCACACTTAAACCACTGACCGAAAGAGTCAGAAATAGCACTAATAATTTGTAAACTTGTAATATCGATTAATCGGCAGCCATCTTGGATAAACAGACTTACAGACAAACAAACAAAGCCACTAACACAAACCTAACATCCTGTGCATGCATATGCATTAGTAATGCATTAGTGCAATTCGACAATGGCCAAATATACGTGGTTGAAATAATAAACGGATCTTCGGAGATGCGCAGGAGCACACCCACCGCGCGTTTGTCTTTGTAAAGTGTGTGATGCACTGAGGTATGAGTTATGGCAGACTATTTCTTTATCAATTACATTTTACAAAAACAATAAGTTAATCATCTTGGAAATATTGCAGCTAAATAAGTTGTTTTAATAATTTTCTTAGTATTTTATTTTACTAGTGTTGGTCCAGTGGTCGAAATTCAAATAAAATCATTACTAAAAAAAAATACGAAAAACGTCTATGATTTAACATTTTCCAAAGTATTTATTTTCTACTTTTTTACACTTGTTTATTGTATATCGTAGAAAATACACTAATGTATACATGAATACTAAAAACCGTTTGACAAACAGAGGTGAAAAAGGTACTGAACTGTTTTGTCTTTGCCTATTTATATATAGATAATGTAGGAGTATTTTATAAGTCCCTATACCTGTTTTCTGCCTATGCATATCCATTCGTACTTATAAGGCTACGATGAAAATATAACTAGTAAAATTTGCCTTTCTTCGCTCGTTGTACCACCATAATAAGCAGCGCGTACGCAGTCCGACAGTTAGTTTACTTTAACATGATGCATTCTTATAACACTTTGGAAAAATTGAAACGTAAATATTCTCTCGTAAACTTTACCATTTTGAAGTGATGCAAATATTATTACGATTAAAGTCATTTGATACAGATATATGTTATAAATTACTTGGAACTTGAAACTATATTTTCTATTTTAATATTTTCTGAAATATGTTATGACGTCTTTAAGAATCAACCAGGGATTCAAACCAGCTATATTATGTTAATAATTTAGACGTATAACTCACCTGCGGTACCAGGACGGGATAAAATGTAAGGAGGTCTCGCGGGGCGCGAAGCTCTCTAGTTGCACGCTACACGCCAAAAACCAATAACATTAGAGCAGTACGTGTTGCGTGCCTCTGTCGCCCTGGTAGCTTTGTATGAGTATCTGTTGGGGATACCAGGAGCGAATGAATAAACAATGTCATTTGCTCCCTTTAACGATAAAGAACGGTTTTTTCGGTGAATAGGATAAATAGAATACGAAGGTATTTGAATATTTACTGATGTGATGTTTTAAGATTATTTGACAGTAAAACAACTCCGGGCTAATGAGTACCGCATTAAAAACTTATATTATGCCATGTTCCCTTTTTTGCCTTCTGCCTTCAAGGCTACGTTAGGAAGTACCCAAAACATCGGGATGTTAACTCAAGCCTAAACCACAGAGGTATATAGAGATTAGTGATTTTTATACTGAAGAACCTCTCAGGCCTGTTCATGGCAAATTAGTAACTGCCACTTGTGGTGTTTGGCAAAATCAGGGATGCAGCAAAACCGTTTAAAGAAGGATAAGTCACAGCGCTCGGGCAACACCGTGTTAGATGGTTAATTCTAGACCGTGTACATGGAAGAAATGTTCGCTGAAAGCGTATCGTGCTGGATTAGAAACTTTTTTAAGTAGCAGGGACAAATTCAGCTGCGGCTTCAAGTAAAGAATGAAATGTGGCGAGAATAAAAAGCTCATATCAACCATCACCACATATTTAATGCATGCTCGTCGGTTAATGGCTCTGTTACTTCCAAAAGACCAATTCTCTTTTTCCCAAAGAAAACAATGTTTTTTTTTAAATGCTCTAAACAGCACTAATCGAACGATTTTCTCTAAAAAAGAACGGCAATCAAGGGATAACAAACACCACTCGATTTAAAACCAAATTAAAACACATTTCAGTATCTAATTCGCAAAAAAGCAATCGAAAACAAACTGAGAATCGGTTCAAAATCTAATTTTATTACCAAACAATCGAATGGGGAAGAACTCGATTTAATTACACTCACTTTGGTCTCTCTTTAGATTTGTCTTGTGTAATGGGGACCTTTACAAATTGTATTTGTATCTGTTCTGACCTGGTATTTGTTCTTTTGTTATAGCACCCGTACCCCTCGGAAGACCAGAAGAAACAATTAGCACAGGACACAGGGTTAACAATACTACAAGTTAATAATTGGTAAGTGATTACTGATTACTTTTACTAGAATTTGAAAGAGTATTTTGTTATTGCTAAGCAACCCTAAAAAAATAGCCGAAGACGCCGTCAGCTTACTAGCAGTAGTTCGATAAGGAAAGCTGAATATGGGGCTCAGTGACATAAATTTTGGACGCGATCAAAGTATTTTCAGATTTTGTATTTAAAACTAAAGCAGCACCTAGTTATCGACTATTTTGTAAATGCTTTCTTCCGCCTCTCTCTTTTCTTGCAAAACCAGTTAGGTTCCATGAAATGTTGGTACTTTTTCGAAGATATACAGGCAAGATAATTATGTACGTAGTTTTCCTCTATAAAATGAACAGTCCTTTACGGGATGAACGCGAAGGTAAGGACTATTTGTTGGACATTTTATTAACGTTCGACAAAACACAAGGTATTTGCAAGCTCCCTCCCACGCTTAAGTAATAATAATTGAAATGTGCGTCTGTTTGTATGTCTGCAAAATAATAAGACAGGTTTACAATACCAGTTATTTTTATGAATAAATTCTTCTTTGAACTTGGACATAGAAACGTTATCTATTTGAGAAATAAAAAGCTCGATGTGGTCTCTCATTTTCACTTCATAGTCTTATTTCACAAAATTCAAAATGATATTTTAACCCATATCTTTTCATCTGCACCAAGTAATATTTTTATAGATACTGCAATCAAAAATGCACGCAACACCAGAGCATTTGACTAGTATAAGAATTTATGCGTCTCGAAGCACATTACTAAGCCAATTTAATACTAGCCCCAGATCTCATAAAATGGTGTATTTAAGATCTTTGAGGCTTAAAATAATCAGACACCACGTCCATTTACGTTGAGCTGCAGACAACACCGGCTCGGAATACTTTTGTTTTAGTTTTCTGGAGGTAGAAGGTCTAAAATAACTGGTCGGATGGTGCGTTGGTGGCGAAATTTCAATGAGAACAAATGTTTTTGGTTTATTGTTTTGTTTTTAGAGATGCTGATATTATTCTTGGTATTAAATAAATAGAAAGCCATCTTTACAAACAGTATATGGATAAAGCTATTTATAAAATTATAAAATTAAATATAAAACTACAGGAAATGTACCTGTAGTTATGTAACTAACTGTGATCACTCGCCTGTCCGTCTTGAAATTCGATTCCCGTCTTTGATAATTTTTGAAAAGCACACATCCAACTCTCTGACCACAACCGGTACTGTTACTGAGTAATTACCTAAGAGCAAAACTCAACAACACTGACTAGACAACTAAAATTGACAATCTGATGTCTTATGTGACGTTTATACCACTACACCAACAACGCAGCCATTTTAATAACTTCAAATTATAATTATTTACGTAGTTATTATATTGCCTGTCCGTATGTTTGTGATGCATTAACCTCAAAAACCTCTAAGCTTGAAGCCATGACTATTCACTTCTAAATTATAAAGCATCAACGCTGTAATAAATGTTTTCTACTTCATATTATATCTGAAGAGACGTAAAAGCTTTGGTAATACTGTTAGCGATAATTTCTTTCTGTTTAGGTTTGTGATGATGTCTAATAACTTAGATTTAGTTATTTAAGTTCAATATTTGGAAACAAGAAATGTTTTAAGTTTGAATATAGTTTATTGAGAATCTTAAAAAAATATGCTTTAATGGTGCAACGCATTAAAAATATCTTAAATCTTTCTAGTGCAGCGATTCTTCTACGAGTCCAATACGCTTAGTTTTAAGATTCAAGTAATCATAGAATCAAACTCAGTGTAATCCACTGCTTGAAATTACGAGTCTGGCAGTATTGTTTGTATCTCTGTTTCGCAAAGGCCTCAGCGTCTCAAGGAAAAATCTTGGTGCGGATATCATAATAATTAAAAAAGTTAGATTTATGTATCAAAACATAATTAGGTTCAAGCACATGTAGTCCACTTGCATCCAAAAAACTATCTGCACTCTTTTATTTTATTATTTGTAAGAAAAAGTTGAATCGCTAAACGCTCTCACTAAGACAACATGGCCGTCACAAAAATTCTGACAATAAATAACAAAACGTTGATTAGAATTCAAATGGCACGACGCACTATTGTAATGAGACGGACAACGCCTGCGGGCACAATTGTATTGAAAATCATATTGCAATATCGCCTCCGAGCTATGAGAACTAAAACGGATAAGGCATTTTAATGATTTCCATGTAAGGCCTGAAGTGTTCCTATTGAATTATTTAAAAAGTAGGTACAGCTGCGTCATATCTTGTACCAGAATGTTGTATTTTAGGATTGTAACGTAAACAAAATTAGATTAAGTTGCCGAAAATTAATTACCTTTTTGTTGGCATGGTGAGCCTGTGCTTATGTTCTCTGATGCAGTTTAGATCTGGATTTTTGTGAGGAAATTTTTATACGAAGAACGGGGTCTGGAAATGTGCGTGATTGACGGCAATAGGATCGCTACGTATTACATGGGATCTAAAAAAATTGAGGACGAAAGTTAGGTGTGTAATAGGCATCCGCTTTCCAGATGTAGGCAAACTTTACTCCTTTAGACTTGGAAGTTTTTAAGAGACAGGGATTGAAATTTGTATGGTTAACTCACTATGCGAAATATCGTGAATTTTTGCCCAACAAGAAACAAAACATCGTAAATACCATGTGTAGTATTGAGTTTCTTTATTACAGTCTAAATATATCAGATATGAAATATTAATAAAACTTGTGCATTCCCACGGTAATTACATGTAATTAAATACATTCTAGCACTCCTTTTAACATTTTTCCAAATAATGATACCTCCTCCGCTATGCAATTAACATCTAACCTCCTAGTACACACGGCCACGTTGAGTGACGAGGTCAGGGGTCGACGCTGAAGCGCCTTTGTCTATCATTGTAGCTCTCTCCCGTTATACCCGCCTGGTACCGCTATACAATTAAACCGTGTAATTATGGGTATATTACATTGTCATTTGTGTTATGTTAACTCCTATTGACGAATGATATCCTGATAGCTTCGGGTAAATAAAGATCTGAATTTCTTTAGGATCATATTTTTTTATAAGGCACAGACGGTTTCTCTCCGTACATGTCATTACAATAAGTTTAGTGTTTGAGTAGTGAGAACGTAACAAAGAGACAGCTACTTTTAGATTTATCTGCTAAACGCGGTTTGTCCGCAGCCTCACCCTCGTGAAACCTACAGAAATACTAACCGGGATAAAAACCAATGTCCTACCCCAGGATATAATCTATTTGCTTGCTAAATTTAAATAAGATCCGTTCAGCTGTTTAGTCATGAGAAGGTAACAAACAAACAGCGTTACATTCATACACATAAATGAAATAATTTTTAAAGGAAACACTTCAGAACGTTGGGACAACTACCACCTTAGTCTCCCCGTGAACATGGCTGCTGTAAAGAAACCGAAACGTCGGGGCAAAGTGTAAACTTAAATATAAATAGTTTTAATTAGAAAATATATAGCTTAAATAGTAGTAAAATTCAATAATAGTAGTGTTAGTTTCCAAAATTATGTAATAACAGTGTTTAAAGTAAAATAAACAACGCGATAAAATCCGTATAAAGTGTTTAATTTCAATGTATAACATTCGCGTAAACATAAGACAATATTATTTAAAGGAAAATATAAAAAGGAATATAAGTTATATCAGATTTATCGCGCTTTGTATATATCCGTATAAACAATGCTACGAGCGCAATTTAATAAATAGTACTGGTACTTAATTGAATTGAATGTTTAGTAAATAGACATGCTCATATAAGAACAAAGACTACAAGTTAAGTATAACATTTAACCAAATAACTTATACGAAGAAGCGCATTATGAATTCACAGCTATATAGACGACACAGTACAAGACGCAAAAACACATCTGTAATCCAGCCGGCTCAGGGGACATTGTGCCGAGTTCAGCACGGAACAAATATTAAGATGTGATAAGAAATTCAGCACGTTGGAAGGCTAACCGTGGCGTGGCATCAGGAATAATACATGAACAAAGATGCCTGGAGTTATTTTATATATGCATGCTGTTCCCACGAGGACTGGCAGAAATACTGCCTCGAAAATGATGTTCAGAATAATAAGCTATATCATGGATGTTTCTTGGAAAAACTAGGGCATGGCGCTGAAAGTTATGCATCAATTGAGATACATAATAAATATTTAAGATTTTATATTTTTTGTAGCTGGCTTGATGGCGTAAACTTATAGGAAAACCACCACAAGGGGCAAATTTTGGTTGGACTATTTTGTCAGAAAATATTTAACATTTACGTTTGAAATTTTCTCGGTGAGAAATATAGCTTATTCCTTGATTAACGTAAATTGATTTAGGTTGAATATTTTCAAATTTCTAGCAGGCTGGTTTAAAGGAAAAAATGCGCTTTATAGACCCTTTTAAGCGTACTGTAAACTGAGAACCATGCATTAAAATGCGATGGCTAATTTAATAACAAATAAAACACAAAATATTTTATAATGATATATTTTACTAGTTCCTGCCCGTGGCTTCGCTTGTATGGATCGCACGGGAACGCATATCAGGCTGAAAGTATCCTATATTATATAGCAATCAGTCCAGTACGTAGTTTATCCGTGTGCCAAGTTTCATTTGAATTCATACAACTGTTTTCTGTTGATAGAGTGACAAATGTCCCAACATTTTATAATATAGGTAGGATTCATAAGATAGCTATATGTGGAACATAGTCTCTGCCAACATCTCCGGGAAACATATTTGCGTATGAGTATATAGTGTAAATATAGTACTGAAGGCATCTTATCTCAATGTACTCGAATAAAGCAAGCAGTATGTCTGGATAACACTGCTATGTGTCTGCTAATGAATACCTAGAATGTTAATTTCTTATCCAGCGCAACACGTAAAACTTCACGATAAGATCTACTAACTTTTATCACTTAATGAGACTAACAAACAAAATTTATTCTGATACTATATTGAAAGTAACGACTAGAACCACCAGGGGGACATAACATCGATGCAAATGTCCCATAATTACATTAGCTTAGCATTACAAGCTTGTATTCAGCTTCATCAAATTGAAACGGTGTGCTTTGGGAGTTGGGACGCCGAATTAATGCGCGTTGCCCCTAATTGCGATTGTATGAAGATGCAAATTCGTAAGAAAGGAATTGTCACCGCTCGCTATTGTTGCGCTCCTAGTACTTGTAATTGATAAGGCGTACGCATTATTTGAATTTTAAATTTCTCACCCGTATCTCCCCCGAGATGAATGGGATTCGCTTTCTGTTTTCCATTTCATTATCGGATTTGCGCTTTTTTAAAACGTTTAGGTTGGTTTGTGTTAGCTGTTTAACATAATATGTTAAAATACTGAAGAGGTTTTTCCATCCAGTAAATTAGAAAATACGACAGATGTTTTGGACTGTATGTATGTATGTACTTTATCTACTAGCAACTCGGAAAAACGTGTTCTACATTTAAAAAGTAGAATTATAACAATGCTGCCATATACACAAAACTACTGAAGCAATATCTCCGAAATTTTGCGAAAATATAGCCCGTAGTAGTATATAACAAAATATACTATACTTTAGATTGCCATTGAATATGATTGTCGTAATAATACAAGTTAAACAAGCGCCTAATTTTATGAAAAAAGATCGATGGTGGTCCAAACAGTGATGAAACGTTTACTCCGTGAATTGTTTTAACTGCAAATAGATCATTTGTAAGTGGATCTGTGCCATAAATCGAAAGCACACTATCTAATATAATATTTACACTGCATCGCTCTCAGGAGGTCTTGTGGTGCGACCACGATTTTGTAAAATGTAAGACAGAGGGATATAGGTATATGGGCGATTTTCCGACGCGCAGTGACACTCAAAACTTTCGAAATAGATGTTGCTTATTTTAGAATTAATTTATAATCAACGTCAATTAAAACCATTGAACATTTTGCAGGCTTAGGTTGGCAGTTAACCAATTATATATTATAATATCACGCAGACTAAACAGTAAATTGTCTATGCATTATATAGTACTAAATTAAAACTTGCAGAGCTAAGCTAGGCCCTGCACTTCTTTTAGCGCTAAACCAAAAACATAAAAATTCTCCAAGACATTTTGCTAAACAGAAGACAAATTCTTCTTTTCATTGTCATCATTTTATAAGCACGATAAAATGTTATCCTACTAAGCACAGTAGCGTGGACCCTATAGTGAGCAATAAAGGCTCGTCCACACCTGTTCACACAACGGCAGACCCCTTTCCTAATGGGTTTACTGCCTAAACGCTTCTCCGTTGGTAGTGCTTTGGTGGCACGTGGGCGTTTTTTGTTTCATAGGGTTAAGAGCAATAAACGATTTACAACTAGTTTATTTATTTTTTATGATCGGAATTATGCGCAGGCGCAAAGGCGGTGGTTTTTTGCTAACGAGAGCAGAGCTGGTTCGTTTGATAGCAGAACAGACCACCTACTTACGCTAAAAATATATATAAGGTTCTTTCGCCGTGATCTGCTGTAGAATAGATGATGTCTTCTAAACAGGCTGCTTCAGCCAGGAAAATAGGAATCACTCTGCTGAACCCTTTAGCTCTTTTCCGACATCTATTTCATATTTAACGGTTACACTAAAGTTATCACTGACTTACTGATCCCAGAAGAAAATAATTGCTGTACTGCGATCACAGAAAACTGGTTGACTACTATTCTTCTTATAGACAACACAAGTACCCTCTTTAAAAGTTTTGATTCCTCTTTAAGCCACCTGGTTATTTGACTGCGATATTTTGAAAATAGGAGATCTTCTATAAGTTTCTAAGGTGGCTTTTATAATTTTATAGCATTCAGAGAAGATTATGCTGATTTCTATCACAATTTCTTTTAAAATAATCCGTCCTATACTACGTCATACAAAGAGCCTAGCAGCTAGTTGGCGAATATTCAAGCCCCTCAATCAAGCGCCCATACATCTAGCCATCTCATCGTCTAGAGTGTGCCATACACACCATACAATCGTCGCGTCGTTTGTATGACGATACATGGAGACCATCGTACGCGACGTGACAACAAAAGGCGAGTCGCCACTCCAAATTGGACACTGTGTCGGAACAATGGGTTAGCTCCGTTAAAGGTAGGGCTGTGCTGAAGTATAACGTGAAAATTTATGAACAAATATGTAAATTTTATAGCACACTACTTACGCCATGGTTTTGTTTGTACTGTTCTTCAAATAACCTATAGTTACCCTAAAGTTACCTAACCTAGAGTTTTAGCTGTCTAACCACCAATTTTAAACGTCAAATGTAAAAAAATAAACGATTTGACTAAGGCTTGTCTGAATGCATTTACGTTACCTTTTTTGATACGTCGCGTGATTTATAACAGCTAAGATATAAATACCATGTCTTTAATTCCTTGTTTATTAAATTTCTTATATTTCCTTTGGCGCAGAAGAACTTTTTGTTCGAAACTGTAATGTAAGCTATCCATTTTATATTCATAAATCGCTACAAAATTCCTTAACCTCATCATTGATTACGCTCCTACTATTAAAGCGACCAACCGAAAAATAACATATCCAGGGATAAACAATACACGATATTAAACATCGTTCACGTGCCATCCCTAGGCGTTAGTCCAGGAGACATTGCGACGTTATAACACTGTAGATTAGGCAGCTTCACAGGATTAGTTTGATTAGTAGTCAATAGATGGCGGTATAGCCAATTGTCGCGATAATTATTACTAAGCGTCGCATGTACGACGCTAAGCTTTGTCTGGTCTAAACCTATTTATAGATAGGTTTTCCTTGGAAAGGGATGGACTGTTTGTGTGATTGTAATTATAATTGTAGTAAGAATTTATAATAGATGTCTGTCTGAGCTGTGTCTATTAAAAGCAGGTTAACTTTAATGTTGGTTAAAGATTATCTTTTACTAATATAAAAACATAATAAATATTTTTTGTTTTGAGTTTGAGTAACATAAATGTTTAGTAACAATGTTTATAAAACTATGTTAGTACGATTTTAATGACAAGAATATAATACAGGGTTCTCACTGATGATGTGGACGCTCTGCATATTTTTTGTGATACGAAAGATCATGACTGATCCCGATATTACTATATTACTAGGCAGAGAGATGTTTCTTTTTAAATAGTAGCTTAATAAGCTTGTATTATGTTCCCGTGGTCTGCGTTCGGTAGCGTTGAGTTATTTTAAAAGTTTTGACTGTAGGTGTTTAATGATCTTTACCCTTTCTACTGGCATCTGCGACTTCTTTGTTATCTTAAAAAGGAGTAAGTGTCTGTCTACTCAGGGGCTACAAGCTCTTACTCCAAGACACGGATACTTCTCTCAAATACCACTACACATAAGGTTCATACGACCAAGCTACCAAAACTTGATAACCATCCACTGAACAGTTAGTTCGCACTGGAGCTACAAGACCCTTCCCTGAGGCCCAACAAATGAAAGCCAAACAGCGGTATAACATAAGCCTACGACATAATCTTGAAGCCGTCATACAATTGACGTATCCCCGCGACAGGAGAACGCATTCCCGTAGAAAATAACAATTTGCCACCGTCTTGTATTGCCTCACGTCTCATTGATAGCGGGTAGAAAAGCGAATCGAGAAGCGATTTATATTAATTTTCTTGCATCCTTGCCAATTTGCATTAAGCAAACATAATGCTAAAGGTATTTTCTATCTTTTAACTTTAGAGTAATGCAGAGATAAAGTAGGTGCTTTGATGAAGTTGCATATTTGGAATCTCTTATTAAGTTCTTATATACGTAGCATATAGATACAAATTATTATAATAACCGTTAAGTGATACCAATATATATATATACAGGGTGATTTTGAAATCGTGTAATTCCTTTTAACCACGCATTCTACTGGTGATATAGAATAACCCTGACCATATTTTTATTTAATTAGAATTTTTTTTTTTGAAAAATTATTTTTCCATTTTTTTCGTGAAATGGTGTCAGATAGTCATATGTTAACCAACCGAGGCAATTTTATTTTTTTTCTAATTAAAATAAAAAAAACATATTAATAATTAATGTCGTAAATAATAACGGGCGGTCCTTTTTATTGCCCCTTATTATTTACGACATCAGTTATTGTTATGTTATTATTTTTAAATTAGTAAAATATTAAGATTGTGTCAGGTGGTTAAAATATGACTATTTGAAATCATTTCATGAAAAAAATCTGTACTCTAATTTTGCCGAAACCATTATTCTAATTAAGAAAAAATATTGTCAGGGTTATTCTATATCACCAGTAGAATGCGTGGTTAAAAGGAATTACACGATTTCAAAATCACCCTGTATATATACATATCGCATTGTGTTAAGTTTATCAAAGATTTTTTAGTTTATCAACTTAATACGAGAGCAGTGTGTCGTCTAGTTGACACAAATAGATCAAAATATTGCAATATATTTTTTTTACTTCTACTGGCGTATTTTGGACTTGAAAATATATGCATCGTTCTTAATTCTGACACTACGATTACCTGTATCGCTCTCGTTATAACATCCTACAAATAAAATTGACAACAAACTTTACCGCTTTGAAATTACATACTTATATTATAAACCCGCTACACGCCATCAGTTGAGCCAAAGCTTGAAAACATCAAGCCGCTCACATCTCTCATAACGTTACAATGAAGTGCACGTTAACTGAGCTCGCGTCTTTATTGCTGAGTGGCTGGTACAGGGTTGCTTGTTTGAACCAGAGGGATGTATTTTGTAAGGTACCAGTGCCGTTATACGACAAAACTTATTTTTGGAAATAATTGTAACCAAAAAGCTTAATATTTTGTGATTGGTAGAGAATAGAGTTCCTCCAAACTGTAGGAACTCCATTCTCTACGTAACTAGTTTAGGGGATAAGTTTCGCAAGATATGGTCATCCAGCTGGTAAAAAAAATTATAAGAAAATCGAATGACCTTCAGAGAACGATTGCCTCAGTGGTACTATAGCACAACTTTGTTTGTTATGTTCCGGATAAAATTGGAACATTCAAACAACAGTCAAAAACAAAATTCGGAACAACAAATTGTGGACCACACAATTTTTCCTCATGTGGGGTACCCACAATACTCAGCACAATTGACGAGGCGTCCGCTTAAACCATTACTCCATTTGTGCAGTCATACAGTGCAGCCTATTTTTAAGTGGGACGTGACAAAGATTAGGTAGGCATCACCTCTGCCTAGACCTTCAAGGAAATGCAGGCGTGATTCAATATATATATATCAACAAAAGAACAGAAAAACAGCACACAACATTAACCCACCATCTGGGTCAATGCAATAACAACGAACATAAGTAAATATAAGTAAATAATTGTAAGCGGTAACTTCCTCTAACATGTGTTTACTACAACGTTGTCAAATTAGTGCTGGGACCCTTCATAAGTACATCACTATTTACGGCAACAACAGGTCCCGAACACTAAGTGGATGGGCCCTCGACCCTTACTAGTGTTGTTCTTAGTTTCCCGGGATCGTAAGCGAGATAGTGAATATTTAGTGGGACATTTAAATATTACATTGAACTACAAATTATCATATTCACACATGCTGCTTGGCAGAAGAGATAGACAGAGAAGGATATTTACTAGCATCAATTGTTTTACGCATAGGGTAAAACGCTTTCTACGGGGCGTAATATCAAACTACTTTGCTGTTAATAATTTTAAATTAAATAACATGATATGTAATTTATCAATCGAGTTTCCTGATTTAGTCTATAAGTCCAATGCAATAATTGATACACAGAAATATAAGACATGGGTTTTTAAGAATCAAATATTAGCATACATTTACTTAAACATTGGTATTCACTGTTAAACACATTATAATTCACCTATAAACTCAAAAAATACAGCAGTATCAACATTAAAAAATTAACGATTTGTGAAGCTTCGCTCAAATTCCACTCCCGTTATCCCGGCGTATCACAGTATGGCACAGCACTATCTACCCTCCGTCAGTGCGGCACGCAATAAAGCCGGCGTTATTCCGGCAATTACGCGTTTCTCTCACCTGTGACGCGAAATGAAAATACCAGGGCACCAAGCCCGGAGTCGCGTCCATGGTACAAACTCTTTGACATTTCTGCTCTCCTGGTAGTTTAGAAAAGCTAAGATTTTTTAGTTATTACTTTGTAAAGTACTACTCAAAATTAATAGCGTACTAGGTTTTGCCCGCGGCTTCGCTCCTGTTATGTAGATATTGTCAATAAACTGTCCTTTGGGAACAGTATTTTTTTCTACCGTACCTGTTGACAACGTGTTTGTGAAATCTAATGATCGGTCGAGTAGTTAAGGCGTGAAAGCCTACAAAACAAACTCACAATATTAGTAAAGTTAACTGCACTGCAGAGAAGATGGCAGTAGTGACTGGTGATGGTGATGGATAGGTAGTGACCTATCCTGCCGTCTTCCATCTACGAATATAAAGATTAAGGAACGAAAAGATTTGTGAACCACTAGAATATAATTGTGCCAAGTATGTGTGTGTCGTTTTAATATTTGTGAAGTCCTTGTATTTAATCTAGTAAATAAAAATTATTCCCTTGGATTTTTGTTTTTCTAAAAGAAACATTAAGATATCACATTTGATATCACTACTATATTTTAGACGTCCTTAGAATACGTAGTACATGTCATCACGAACACACAATAACACATAATTGCAATAAAATAATTACAAACAAACATTTTATTGCCAACATTACACATTTAAATAATTCCACCATTACGAAGTGTTAGCGTATTTTCTACGCATACCAATTATTAATTATTAAGATCCCATTACAGATAAAGCTATAACATGATAGATAATAACCATGTAACAACGCATGCAATAAAACGGCGAAGCCATCTTACCCGCACAAGACACGCCGTAAAGATTTTAAACAAAGATTCTCCTTATCTACGAATTCAGGCATCTCATCCCTTTTATGAGGTCTTTCGTACTCAAAACTGTAAAATAAAGCCGCGGTGCTTACACCCGACCTTGATAGCGCTCTCTAGGGCTTTGCCCGCCCTTACATCCCTTCAAAGTGGTACAAACTCTCAAATTGTCCATCAGGAATCACTGACGGACCGCGCCAACGGTTTACAACCCCGAAAGACCGCATAAAACAGCTTGAAAACGACACTTACCTTTAATACCCCTGGATTTTCTTTTCTTTAGCTTTTTTGGACATTTACGTGTTACTTTTTTAAGAGATTTTCTTGTTATAATTTTCGTGAATGGAGAAAATTAGTGTTGGGAATTGTTTTACCGCTCGTAAAGTTATGATGGCCTGGTGTTTGTGGACGGCTTAGTATTATCTTTTGGGAGCGTTTTTGTTTGACGAAATAATAAATTTATAAGCCCATTAATTAAATTATGCTTTATTTGGTTATGCAACCCTAGTTAATATTTTTTACGAGGATAATTCTTTATCGTGTTCTTAACCTATTTTATTTTTAACGTGGGTAGATTTTTATTCAATACAATAAATATTAAAGACTAAGAAAGAAGATTTATTAGATATTTTATAGAGTGTCTATTTCCTCTTTATTCGCAAAATTGATATCAGTTTGTGATATTGCAGCTAGTACAATTTAAAAGTAGACTACCGTCTTATCCGCACTTTGACATCCCCAAAAGATATTATTTCAGTTAAAACTTGGTTAAATATGTTTTACCAATACAGATAACCGAAACAAACACCGCAAAATCTCTTCAAAAATCTCAATTCCCAAACAATCGGCAACCGAAAAGTGCCAATACGGTGCCATTGCAAACCCATCGCATTACGATCCTTCCTCCCTACAATCTGCATAAGTAAAGCACTATTTTGTTCTTCGCACCGTTTAGTGCACTTATGGGTGAGGCAGAATGACTTGCTACACCGTGTTGGCGAAACATACGGATGGGAATTGTAGGCGATACTGTTGAATGTGTTTAAGGTGAAATTTGACTTTGATATGATTAAGTAGCACAAGCATACAGCTTAGCTGGTGATTGGCTGTTATTGTACCCTATAAGCGCTTATAATACCGCAAATAATATGTCACCGTGACGTTTCCACTTTGGAAGTACAGACACCCTGCAGAAGATCACAGTCTTATCTTATGTTCTATTCCTGAGATCACTAGGAGGCTAATAGATGCTTAAGGAACTGTAAATTTTCTAATTGAAATACTGCTGTTTATAGGCGAAGTAATGAGATTTGTTCAAGTTTGTGAAATCTCTTACAATGTGGGATGGAAGTCGCATGAGCGATATCCCATCCATGAAGTAGAGAATCCGCATTTTCTATCATAGGGCTTAGATTTCTACCTCCACTATGGTATTAGTTATTACAAGCAAGCGGTATGTCATTAATGTATTACACCCAGTTTCACTCAATATTAAACTTTCAAATTGTTAATCTTATTGCAACCTCCATGCTGTGTTTAAATACAGCAATTTTCAAGATTGTAATAACCAGTTTTGGTATTAGAACGATAAATAAATGTTTATAATATTATTGTTAAGGAAGGATTATGCAAATATAGTTATAATTTATGTTACCTAACTCATGTCGACAACATCCTCGTAACTATAATGTGATTATATTATAAAATATATGATAACCATCTAGTAAGAATTGATTTTTCCTGATTGCTGTCACGGTGAGAAATATTAGCATGCAAATATAAAATTTATTATAAAAAATATGACTTCATGGCTTTTAAGACCGGTTAGGCCATAATCTATTGTGCTGGTCAAGTATTTGCTGATTTTACATATTATCTTCAGTACTTAGAGTTTCCTCACAATATTTTCCTTTATTGTTAAGACGAATGATAGTGTCTAACTAATTACACAAATAACTCTGAATAGACGAAGCTGCGTGTCTTAGTTCTGCTCTCAAGATTATTGACTTGACAGTCCAACGGCATCTAATAAAGTAGGTACAGATAGCCTTACTTGATTTTCATTATATATGCAACACCAAAATGTTTAATGCATGATAGCCAAGGCATAAGTACCATCTTTTCCTATACCCGCAGCAGATATAATCCCTCTTAAACGCAAAGAACGTCCATACCAGAAACAACGGCTTATTGATTAATCGCACTGTTTTCGATCCCGCATAGGGATTGCATCCACAACAGTTGTCGCAACGATAACAATCACTTAAATCACTGCATCTCCGTAACCTGACCTTGAAAACGCGTCGTGCACGTCCATAATACAGACCCGTATGTTTCCACCCACCGCGAGAGCTCGTTCAATGATAAAACAGCCATTCCGCTCTCGTAATCGCAATCTGAATTTTTAGTGTCGATGCGTATCGCGGCTGCGGGGGCAATACTCACCCGTGTGTCGCTAGAGGGGCCCTAGTTGATTCTGACGACTTTTACGACTGCTGTTACTGCTTATAGCCTTGTTCTTGTAAAACATACAGTTTGTTAAGAATATACGCAAAATTTGCCGCGTGGAAAGGGGCCTTTTTGAAGTGAAAGGGAAAGACTTTTGAAAGATAGTTTAAAGTATACTGTCGTTTGAAAATGTTCATTGATGATATTTAGTCTTTGAATACAGCAGCAAATTTATGTGGATTTGGCTCGGCTGGATATTAGATGGGTGACCAATGCTAATCTTGGGTAGATTAAATAGTAGTAGTATCAGTAATTTATAAACTACTTCAAAAGTACTATCTTAAAGTTAGCACTTAAATAATTACTCTAATGTAAAACACCGATTAAAATGATTACAACTAGTCAATAAAAATGTATGATACTTTAATGGATAAAATAAATCCTTTATTTAATTCTGGCATTCAAGAAATCGAAGCGGTCTCCTCACAATCTGTGAGTAAACACAAGCTTATGGCATTGGACATACGATGCAGACCACACAGAATATAAGTATAATTTTATGAAAATTAAATGTCAATGCACATTTTTAACTAATATCTCCTAAAGTAACAATACAACAACAACATTAATTCAACAACAGCGCTTAAAACCACTAACAACACAATAAAACAACATACAATTAACCTAACAACAATTAGGAGGAACAGTAATTGTTTCATAGCATTACATTTACCCTATCGAGTGAGGTGCAGTCGTCAAAATAATTCATTTTAATTTTCTTTATGGTGGAGTAAACCTTTATTTTATGGTGCCAGCCGAGATAAGTCGACCCCTAGGAGATCTTTGCGAGGTTACGAGCGACCCCGTACCAAGGGATGGAGTTGCTATGGCAAAAATGTTTTTAGAATTAGCCAAGAACATTTTTTGTTCGAATACGAGATTTAGTGTAAATAGTTGCTCTGAAAAAATACCTACATATGTTCTTGGTGTCATGCGTAGTTACACATTCAATTTATTTATTAAAGGATTTTTAAGAGGAATATCTGAAAATATTTTAATATAGATATAATATAACTACAAAAGTTTTAATTTTATATATGATATGCAAGTATTAAATAGATTCATTTATGTTACAAGCGCATAGTTTATCATTTATCGCTCAATGTTTATATAACTATCTTTCAGTGCCAATGCGCCGACTACTGTTCTATCCCCGCATGGCAGAAACATAATTATCACGGGATAAAGAAATTATTTATAAAGCAGAATATATTATATTATCGTAAAATTTCACTCTGAAACCTAAGATACAAAATCGGGCTAAAGTTACCCGAAATCTTAGTACAGGGTTCTCCATATACAGACCTCACTGCGTCTTACGATGCCTTTCGCAATTTTTTCGTCTTGTAATATTAATTATAATTAAAAAAGTGCTTTTGTTTAAATAAATAATGGCGTTTACGTTTTCTTTGTAATGTTAATTAAATTTTTCCTTCTTCTTTGTTTAAGGTAAGTGGCTTTTGGTGTTGTAAGACGGAATTAATAGCGCGATGGTGAGTTTTTTGTATTGACATTTGAAATTTGGACCGGTGAACATTTAATTCGGGTAATGTATTATAATTTCCGTTCTTTTGTGGTAAAGATAACATTTTTAGAAAGTATATTTCAATTAATTTAAGCTATTTTAAAAGAGTGATCCTCGTAAGTGCCGGATTCGATTACTAGGGTGCCAGGTACACGCAACGAAGCAATGTTTTTAGCAGGGTATATACCCGATACTAGAAGTCGTACGTTTCAGAATCGATTGCTTGGACTGCAAAATGGCATCGAGGTATTCTATAAGTCAGTTCTCAATAATAGCACAGAACCTGAAAAACTGAATGATATAAGACTTTAATTTTCTATTAGTTTAATATCACTGTCGGTAAATTGGCATGATAGGCCTTCGCCTTACTTTCGATAGTTATACGCCAAGGATTTAACTAGATTTATACTTAGTAAATACTTATCATAACCACTTTATATCCTCGAAGAATAAGGCTGATGTGTATCAAATCCACATTTCGCCAGCCATTATTAAAAAAATAGGAGACAAACTAGGGAAGAGTTTATTGACCTTTACGGGACGTAACTCTAGACCATACCTATACATTTGCAACAAAGAATTTCCTTCAAAAATAAAACTTAATAATAGTCCTTTACCTGAATCGAACCCGAAACTTCACGATCAATAATACATTTAGGCAAACTTATGCTACAAGTCCACCGCATCAATCAAATACTTGAAAAGAGAAATGAAATAGTTGTGTTTTCTTTTCGGATTAAAATCGGCGAAATGTACTGTTTATAACATTAGTAGGCATTATACAACCCCTGATTGTATCTAATGCTCTGAAAACAGTACAGCTTCGGCATTCTGTGACAATACTGCGAGGGGACGGGAGGACGCGGGAGGATGATTAATTGTCTCGCGGGGGGCACGATAGAGACTCCTTCCTACTACAGCTGATGGTATTTTTGTCATTAGCAGTTTCCATTTGCAAGAGATTTATATGTTTGATTTTTAAAATATTAAGTAGTAAGTTTTATAAAGAAGGTTATATAAAGGTTTACTATGCATATGCTATAGAATGTATAATTATACGTTCTGGGCACTTAGTTATCTCTCGGTGACGCTCATTCCCAGAGGGCTAGATAATAATAATAGATGACGCTAGGCATAACAGATTTCACCTAGGACCTGCTTGCACCAAAAATTACCTGACAGAACGATAACACTTTAGCTGATCCAGCTACATGAAAATCTTATGATTCAAATGTACTCGGTGCGCAGTAGCGAGATTGTTTAGTATATATATGTAGGTGTGAATGTGTCCCTACATTTAGATAAATAGTTATTAATTTTAAAGTTAATAGATAATATAAAAGTTATTTCCCGTGTTAGGTATGATATTTAAGTACTGCAGATCAAGTTGAAAACATAAAACAACACTAAGACTCGCAGCAACTACGTACCTAGGGATTTCATTAGCTTTCTTCTGTACAAAGATTAAGCCTGTAACACTTAATCCATAGTGATGAGGTTTCTAAACACTGAGTTGTATATTCAATCAAACAAAACATGGTCTCAAAGTAGTTTTAACCGTAGATAAAAAAGTACTTTCAAAAGTACCCCAAAATAGCTCCATTATTCAAATCCCAAACCGAATCGAACAAAACATTTACAACATTATTCCAAATTCAAATAAACATTCAAAATTGGAAGCTACGACGAGCGGTTCCGGAAACTCGCCGAGAACGCCCGAGCGCCCTCGAAAGCTTCCGAAAATTGGCGCTAGGGGGCGACACAGGAAGATGTAATGATGTTTGTCAAATGGAAAATGAGATAGGGAAATGTAGAGAGTAGCTGAATTCGCGACCTTTTTGCTGACGCCAGCGCCCTCAGCTCCCAGCGAGCAAGTGCTTTATTACCGTACCCATAAAACCGGTTTTAAATAAGTGTAAGATTAGGTACAATTATTTTTGTAAAAAATGATTATTTTAATTTGATTGTTGTTTTACGTTTCATTGGCCCAGTTGCTAAGTTAACTTAAACTTACGTGACGAGGATTTGGTTACCGGGTCGAGATTGCATGGGTTTTCCTTAATCATTCACTGATTATCTCTTTAACGCCTAGCCCAAACCTTTACGGACCTAAGAAGATGTAATTCTGCACAGAGGTTTCCTTTACGATGTAGACAAAGAACAAAAGCTTTTCAGAATATCTATGCGATAGAAGAAAATTTTCGTTCAAAGTTGATTAATAAGTATTTCCAGGATATATCGAAATTCCTCCAGGTTAGAACGAAAATTATTTCGCTACTAAAGTCTATGCGGACAAAGTAACGAGAGTCAGTAATAATGACTCAATGAACTAATAAAACTAATATGATCGACAAAAATGCAAGTCTTTGTTCCAAGTCGAGCTTTAAGCAGAAATGATATACATTTGCGTTTAAAATAGTGATTAAAGTGTCCATTTGTGTAGAATTAATTAAACAGTCTAATAAACGTTGGCCTTTCGCTGGAATGTTGACATTTAATTAAAACGAGACTCCGCTTCACTTTTACACACAAACTAAACGGCGGCCATTACGCGTATGATAAAAATGTAAATATGCGTAATTTAAAAGATATATAAGTAAACTAAATAGTTTCTTATTCGATCTTATTTTAACTTCGACAAAAGCCTTCTGCTTAAAAGCCACAGGAAAAGTAATAGTAATTGATTTAAGAGCAATATTCCAAAATTGAATTCCATTCTGTATTTGAACTAAAGACAATAATTTCTGAACAATATCTATAGCCAGAGTTTAACGGTCCCTCGTATTTCTAAATAAGCGTTCTAAATCCGAAAAAAAACATAAACCGAAAAACTCATTCGATATTTTGAATTTGGAGCGCGTGTTCGAAAATACGAGCGTTAGCAGAAAACGGTAAATTCTTCAAGCGAAGAAAAAAATACGTTCGAAATTCAAACATTCGGGGATTCTAGCTGAATGGGTGCGTTCATAAATCTCTTCGTCTCAGCAAGTGATGTTGGAAATACGAAACAGCGCTATCGGCCCCCGTTGGACAGAGCGTGTGGTGTGCAGATAAAATAAATGGAAGAACCGTGAAAAATGATGACGCGCCCGCGTGGAAAGACGCCCCGAAAGGGGTCGCTTTACACTGGGTCATGGTTCGCGCCATTTTATTTTTTGACGGCTTTACAATATTTGTACTGGTTATTTTTATTTTCAGTTAACGTTTTAGACAGTTCACGCTCCATAGTCTATGGTTATTATTTATCTATCTATGGTCGATTGCGTTTTAAGAGGACTGAGTTACGTAATCACATGTTTTAGGTGTAATTGATAGCGTTCATTTAAAATGGCTGACATGATTATTGGGCTATTAAAATACAATATTATGTAAACAAATAGTTATTTTTATCTACTGTTTTACTATTTTTTCATGTGTAAACGCTAGCTTAAATTAAATCGAGGTCATGTCACTCCGTGTGTATCCTTTGATGTGCGAATGTTTTATTTCAAAGTCTTTTTTATTATTATTAGATTTATGTTTTTAACCATATGAAATGGCGTAGCGCCGATATTTCTGAGAAAACGTACTGGTTTGTTATTTTAATGTATGTTTTAATTACGTAAACGTTTTTAATAAGGTGCTGTGGTAAAGAAAAAGTAATTCAACTCTTTATTTCGCGAATTTGCGGTCATTACTGTCATATCAAATGATTTTGTTGACTTTTGTCTAAGATCTATGTTCACATGATTTTGTTGTTTATGGTGAGCGTAAAAAGTTTTGTTAGATTCAGAATTTAGATATAACGAGTTCGAGGAAATAAACTGTTGTTATTTTTATCCGGGTTACGTCATATTTTCAGAAAACGTAATGTCACCGATTTATTCTTTCAGAATAAGGCAGAGGTTCATCACACCTATATTTTGCAAAATACTTTTTTGTCACATGTAAGGCGCCTTCTTTAATGTCGTTTATCGGTTTACGATACGAAAATTCGATAAAACAATTTTAATAAAATTAAATATGGTATTTGTAGTGTGGATCATAGCGACGCTTGCCAATAAGGCAATACTAGCCTATATTTTGAAAACACATAGGAACTGCAAGCCTGAGTATTAATTCATAGTTATCTACTACTCAAAACAACCACTAAATACCCATTGGAACATGGACCACCCCATAATCCGTAGGCGATAATCATTATACTGAACCATAGGATTAGTGGGTGCAATAAGATGTAGGACACAGGTGGGTGTTTCTGTCCATCCCTTAACCGGCCAAGCTCTAACCATGATCCTTCCATTAAAACTATGCTTACCAGGTTTAGTGAACAGGTGAATATGCAGACACTCTGCTATACTGTGAAATTCATCAATTTTATGTAAAGGCTTAAAGCTATTTAGTCGCTTATTTTAAAAAACATTTTGAAGTGCTGCTTATTAAAATTTTGTGAGGAGAGAATCATATCGTCTAAATATACCATACAATATAAAACCGTTTATCATATAATAAATAAACACGGTAATATAACAGGCGTAAAACACTTCGCATTCAGTCCGCCACCAATTTAACAGAATCCTTAATCATGACTATATAACCCAGAGAAATCAAACATTTGTATTCAAATTCACACTTGACGGTATCCTTGCACCTAGTCTCATCAGAATGAACTTTGTTCCACCGTGTTAAGGATGTATGTCCCGCATAAATAACGATGTTCCGTTTAGACACTCAACAAGTGAACATAGGTTGGTTTATGACGTCGTAAAAGTCGTCACTGACATCTCACTAATACGTCATAAAACTGGGAATCGGCGGGTCTTCGGCTGTGACATCCCTTGACGAGATGTTCTGGCCCTTTAGATGTTAGTTTATGGGGTTCGTACACTTTATACGGGTTAATAACCGTAAAAATTATGTTTACTCTTTTTCTTTATGGAAAACCTGTTGGATTGATGGCGTATGTGGATGATGTGATGCTTGAGTTTATCTTTTCGGGCTTAGGATGTGCCTTCTCGGATACAAAACGACTTTATTGAGAGATTTGGTTTCATTTTTATTCTTCTAGAGGTCTTATAGCTTACTATTTAAGGTAGGCATCAAAATTCTGCAAACAACAGGTCGTTATTGCTTACTAATGTTAGTATAATGAGGTTAGGTTGCCGGGTAGCCCAATGTGTTACTGGACTATTGACTTTTCTCACTCTGAAACCATGCGCTGTTTAAGATACCGAATATATAAGAATTGTGATGAAAACATTAATTCATCATTTATCTAAGGGCGAAGATAAAGGTGTAGAATACACATTCCTCTATTTAAGTCCTAGATAAATAAAAAACGAGGCTATTGAACTCTATTAAGTAAGTACCTTTTCAGATACCGTGTTATTATTACACAAAAACCGACTAAATAACACTCCTCGCGATCAGCTGCAAACAAAGCGCAAACTTATGCCGCGTACTCACCGAGGCAGACCTTGTAACTTTGATTTCGATATATGTACATACCTATTTATATCTACAGGCCTAAATAACTTTGATACTTCCCGATGAAGAACATACATAACCAAAGAAGTAACATCACCAGGAGAACATAACCGCGAAGCGTTCTAGAACTCCCATGAGGCACATTAAGCGCAAGACGAGCACGGTCATTAGGCGGCGATATTACCTATTAGCCGACACCCGGCGAGCATAACTTACAAGAGGCACCGTTGCACGGTTGCTAACCATTTGTCTTTTAACGGGACTAGGTAATTACTGAGTGCAATGCCGTGTTGGGTAGCTTGCGTTTGGTAGTCGCTGTCAATAAATATGGGAGACTATCGATCGCCTAGGTCAGGGTGTCAATATCATTTAAATGTTTATTGCGAACAATCCCTATCTGAGTATAGGACGGCCTTAATTATTACCATGAAGCTTGTCCTCTTGGTCTAGTGGTGTCTAATCCTGAACTTTATGCAACTAACGAGCTTGGGGTGGGATGGGCACTGTTATCGGATCTTTTTGTGTCAGTAGCTGCACGTAGTCTATGCAATGCGTACGACATAAAAAGAACCTAAATATAACTGCAGAAATGCAGGTGTCACATACTATTCTCTTTTTTAAGTTTAAGGAGACACTCGTTTGACAAACATCGAGAACTCAGACACAACGTACACCTAGACTCAACTTCTTAAACGACAGTGCAGTTAATTCTGTCTATTTCTTTATACAACGGCGCGTTGTCAGGTTTACGATATAAAAATCTTTATTTTAATATCTTGTCACAATCTCAAAATTACTTGGCAAACATGACAAGAAACAAACTACACACATTAATTCAATTAATTCTAAAAACGTGATAATTTAAAACAGGAAACAAGTCATTCGCACGTACACGTCCTTTACTACAGAACTATTGTATTTAGATATACGATAGAAGTAAAAAAAAACTTGCAAATAAACGTCTTACACATCACTTCGATGCTATAAATCATTCTAAAATTATGACCAAAAGCGACTCCGGCGCCTGCGCTGCGACGCGATGCGCGTGCGTCACCGAAAAACAGACGTATACTTTAAAACTTGACACTTTAATATCCCTAAATTTAATAGCCTATACTATTACAAAAGGATCATTGTTTTCACAGACCGACTGATTTATTACCATTGCTATAGAAAAAAAAGATTTCTTTTCTCTATGCCTTTTTTATCTGTCAAGTTGACGTTTCGTTTGACAGAATCAACTTGTGAAAATATTTATTAACTACCGCTTTTTAGTGATATATATCTTTTATTTCTTTTGATATCCGATAGTTTATAGTATACGTATCTTTTAAACTATTTTCTCGATATTTAAAGTCAATTTATATCATTTTGATTGTAAATTTTCGTGAGGCATTTCTTTGAAATTGTAGTAAGACTATTATTATATATATTTTTATCTTATAATAAACACTTTTAATTGAGTGCTTGTATGACGTTACATACTTTTTATCTTGATTAATGAGTTCTTTTCAAGACTATCTCTCACTGGTACAGTGGCATAAGTTGGAGGGATTACAGGTAACTATCGATAATTGTGGTATTCTTTATGAAAGTAATACGGGTTATGTGGCGATAGACAACAAAACACACGCTCGTTATTCCGTGGGACCTCATTATTGCAGGACAAATAATATAGGCAATATGCCTATTAGTATTATGCTATATAAGGTTTAATATCATTACTAATATTCATATTTATTACGACCATTCACAAACCAAACTATTTTAATCTATATTTTTGAATCTAGAATGCGGCGGACATGAATACGTTTAGTTTACTGTTCTAAACTCAAGAGACAAATACTCAAATCTAATTTACATAGGATCTAGATGCTAGTGCTGTACCGATCGTAATCTTTGCCTTGCACGGTATCGGTACCGGGACCAATACCAGTTTGGATCTAGGGACAATGTGTTGTCGCAATTTGCAAGGGATCGGACTTGACCATGTAGGGACGAACAGTGTGCATTGCTTCTGTTAACCGTTTACATTAGAGGATAGTTTGAATTTTTAATGGCAGACATTTTAAGAGTAGGGTAATGTTCGTAGATATTTTAGGAGAGGATTTAGAAGAATTCTTGGTTAAGCTTAAGATTTCGCTCAAACAAGAACAGCTCGTCCTAGATTACTCTAACTTAACAACCAAAGAATGAAGTGCGGCCAATATACGAATGATCACTGCCAAGCATTATTTTGTTGTATTCTTGTGATGAGTATCTAGGCTTTTTAAGGAAGCGCTATACTATTAGCAGGTATACTGTATTCTACATCGCTTGAGTTAGCAGCTGAGTCTGTATCTAGTCTGATCTAGCCCTTTCCCATCGGCAATATGTGACAAATACCCTCATCATTGCATTCATCAGGCGAGAACTAACTTGTTTGCCATCTTGGTTATATAGTAGATACTGAAAGTTTCCTTACCTGAAAGGTTCAGCAGCGTAAATGATCGTAACGAGCAATTCTCAGGCAACTGTCAGCACGGCAGTAGCAAGTTAGTCAACAATTATCAGCAAGCAGATCACTTCATTCATTCAGTTATATCACCTTAAAAATCTTTCCCTTTTATGCTGCAAGCGCAAAGACCAAATCAGCAAAGGTCGTAATCCAAAAACACGGCGTTTTATTTCCAATTACCCGAATTATTTCAAGGGATGTGAACATTTGCCGATTCGAGCGTTCTTCTGATCATTACCACGTCAGGGCGAGACTTACAGAGCCGCAGTCACCACGCCCTGATCACAAGGATTACACAAATTACACGAATTACAAACATCAGTGCGATTACACGCAATACGCGCCATATTATTTAATTACAAAAATGGTGCTTACAGAAACTTCCTTGCTTATTTTGTATTTATTTTTCTTAAATTAAGTGTTTTATTTTTACAAAACAGTTCAGGTTTTATATCAAGACATTTACAAAAAGTCTTAAGTGCACAAATGAGCTATGTAAATGGATGAACGGATTCTAAATTTGAACGAAACTAATTTTTTTCCTAATCTTTGCAATAGAATTGATTGAAAAAAGCCGGTACTTGGTTGACCCTGGCGTGTAAGTCCACGCTTCTATTTGCAACTGAGTATGATACCTCGGGTTCAATACTCGGATTTAACAAAGTATTATTACATTTTCCTGTTAGGTAAATCTACAAATATAAGCGATAGTTTGTGGACGTGTACAAATGTCATAGCAATACTTATGTGACGGGATAATTACAAAAAAACATGACAATGTACAACAGTAAACTTTACAACAAGCTTAACTTTAAGTTATCAATACTTATCAGCTAAAACACGCGAACTGTTTTTAATACCAGAGTTTAAAACTTATCGCGTGTTTTAAAAAATGATAAATACCTATTAATATATAATATATTTTTTACTATTTGCAATTTCTCTTCATTAATATAGGTATTGAAGATAGTAAGCCTTTTTATACGAAGATCTAATATATCGTATAGATCTATCAAGATTACTAAAAAGTTATTTAATTTAATTATAAATGATAAATTTTATACTATTTTTAAAGCCTATTTAGAGCTGGCAAACTATAATTTAATTTTATCGATCCCATTAATATAATGGGTGTGCAAATATGTCAACATTATTAGGAGTTTGTAAATTCATATTAAACATGTGAAATATATCTCGATATATTTGGATGTTTGTTACTCAATTACTCATGTATACCATTCAACTGATTTAGATAAAACTTACCACATAGATTAACCTTATCATAGTTTAACGCATACGATATAAATTTGAATCCCGATATGTGATCACAAGGTATTCACGAGGGCGAAGCTAACGTAGTTTGTAAATAAATAAATGCAATATGATGTAAATCAATAATGCACACTAGTAATTATAAATACGAATAATGACAAGTGGAAGTCTCTCTGTAAAGTTCCAAATCCAAAACATTTATAAAATCATACTTCGAAAAACTTTCATAGCAAAAAAAGTCAGATGCTTTCATATGACTTTTTCTAAATTAACATCCAAAACCAATCCGTGTCATATTGCCTCAATTTTCAATTATTTATACCAAACAAATACGTACATTGTTAGTCTATAACGAAGTGGGCAACCTCGAGATTATTGTCAAGATAACATACACCGAATATCGCCGATTGATACTCCGAGATGAGGTCCCTTGGGACCTTATAGAGAGAAAAAAAATAACCGAAAACCACCCTTAGGTATACATATTTAATGGTGCGGGGCGTGGCTACAATATCTCGAGTACTAGGCGAACAGAAATTGAGAAGCGTTATCGTATCGAAATCCGCCGTATCTGGGCCGGTGGTCTCCGAGGAAATCATTGGGAAGGCATCCGGAAAATTTACCGCGCATTCCGGCTCATGTGGCGGAACACACCTGCTTCTTGGTTATGCGGACCTAGTATGTGATATATATTGTTGATATTGCTTTTTGCGGGGGGACGTACCTATTACACAGGGATCTATTTTACTTACTCTATTTTATATTTGCGGGGTATTTACTGACCGCACACTGTTATTTTCCTGCCTTCTTTATCGTTTCTAAAAAAAATTTAGTAGCATACCATTTTATAATATGAATAGAATAACCTATAAGGTATAACAACATATTTTAAGATAAAACACACAACGAAGTTTTAAATCCAATCTAATCAAGAAAATCAAAGTAAACGCCTTTGGAAATACAAGAAATAACGTATGAATATCACATTTAAAATTAACGTTGTTTGATCGTCACACGAAACACAAATTTTTGATGTAATTTTGTATAGAGCAACAATCACTCGTTATCAAACTGTCCCGAAGATACCTCGTGTAGAAGTAAAACAGGTGTCGACAGAATACTGCAAGTTGGAGTGCACCTCGATCCCACGACGCGGTTGTCTATGTATAGAGGAGTTTAATATTGTCAACCTTTTTTATTGCAATAGTTCGGATGGGCAGACCGAGGAGGGTGCGTAGTGGATTCCTTTCTTTACAATTATTTCATAATAATCGGTAATATATGCCGCCAAGTAAAGCTCAAAATAATTCTAATTCAAAAACGTTCGATCACGCATACGAGTCTGAGTAATTTTAAATATTAAGATTATTCCCAATATATAAGTATTAAAAAAAGGTAACGTTAACTCGTCCGTTGTCATCAGTCAACATAATTATATAGATGCTTTTGGATAATATAACATCTGACGAAATTACACTACCAACACGATAAAAACATCTTAAGTTTAATATCCCAAAAGAACGTAGGCAGTTTTCACTCAAGAAACTCAAACTAAACTTGTTTATGTTAATCACAAACTATCCGCATACTTTTTCATTGTGTTCTCTAGAATTTTTGATTTTCTCATTATTCGTCTCAAAGGCTATTACCGAAGCCATCGATTGATATTGAAATTATTCATGAGGAAGGGTTCTGTTCGTCTGGACGCCGCCGGTGAAGGCTAATGGCTCCCTGCTTAATTATTCAAAATGTCGACACTATAATAGGAGGAACATTTATAAATATTCAAAATGCTATCGGTCGGTACACAAATTATTGTAATACAAATTACTTTTATATAAACTGTTTTGGGATAGCTTTTTGATGTGTGGTTGCTTTAGGCGTAAATGTTGGTAGGGCTGTGCACCTGCCAACCTGTAGTATTATTGAGAACGTATCTGATGGTTTTATACTCAAGTTGTTAGTTTTCAGAACTATGTATGTGTAATTTTAACGACGTTGTAGTCACCTTGCAATGTCACGTTAAAATATTACCTTCGCCAATATAAAATTAAATTATTACATAATATTTATATCCTATCTTGATGAGCACTTGTTGCACCATACATATTAGTTATATGGCCTAATGTCAGCATCGTCATGGCCATGCCATGGTGAGAGGTTCTAGATGCGATAATCGGGTCGGTAGTACCAGTTCCTTCTATTACCATCTACCAGGTATAATTCCAAACTCCATAATGCTAGTAAGAAGTTATTGATAGAATTTGACAATAATACTTTGAACAAAACGCAACACAGTACAGTCGTCGCAGTGCTATACCTATCTTAAAGAAATCATATCAGAAATTTTGAATGGAGCTTATCGACTTTTCCATTACATTTTTCACTATGTAGGCAATGTTTATTCTAGGTCGAAAACATATTTATACATGTGTGGCTCTTAAAACAAGTATTAAATCAGGTGAAGTCTATTTGAACCAAAACATGGACAAAAGACTATCGTAGCGAACAAACCAATGAATCACAACCACTTGTCTTGACACACAAATATAATTAATATGCGTCATAATATGGCCTATTATAAAAATTACAATAAAACGCCATTGTGGTATGAAGCCATGTTAAATTGTGCGTAATTATGTACGTTTACTATGCGGTAGCGTAGTGGTTTGAGAGGTGATTTCGCTGTTGTGGATGTTGCGGTTTCGATTCCTTTAAGGGACAAAAGTTGTTGATATGCACATTCTCCTTTTTTATTCTATTTGGTAAGCCTTCAACTCAGATTATCTCTAGTGAAGGAGTTGCCTTTTATAATTTTAATTTAATAAATGCACCTTGTTTAGATTGTGGTCTCCTGACATTTTTTTTCTACTTCATTTTCATAGCTTTTGCTCTCTCTCGTCGACGATTTACATTTAGGTACTACGCTTTGCTTTTCCTCAAAAATCTCTGTTTGGTTTGTCTAATTTATATTTACTGATTTTATTTCATCGTCAATTTTCATTCATTCATCGTCCAAGTGTAAGCAAATCTTAAAATTCTTACTAAAATATTCAGCTCTGCTGCTTAATATTTTAGTCCTTATTCTATCTTTCGAAGCCATACTACACATACTTCTGAAAACTCCAATTCCCTCTTCATTTATTCTTCTTTCATACTACGTATTCTTTTTAAACAAAGCTCTGGCCTGCCCTTGTGCACTTTAAAACAATTTGGGACCAATCAGGATAGGGTCGTTGGCGTTTTGAGTGGACGTCGCCGCAAATTGGTCGAAGCGCGTTTGGCCCGACCACAACAGTTATTACCGCGGTTGTTCCAAGCCAAATGTCAAGTGTAACTGTGTTTTTACGTATCCTAGTTTGCGGTACACTGATTACCCCCGACAATGTGTTCTAATTGCCATGTTCCTGGTAGTTATTATTTAATTTCTTTTCGGCTGCGGTTTCCTTGCGGTCACGGTGATATAATTCGAGCAATCAACACGAATGCGCACGTTATTTTGCCTGAGGATAAATCATTCGCTTGTAAATATTAAATGTCATAGTGGTTAATAAAAATTGTGTCTTGTTAAATTTGAATACATTCTAAAATAAATATGGGTATTTAAAAATGTTATGTTTGTGATGCTTGCGTGATTCAAAATTCTTTGTAATTTTTTAGAAGCTGTGTGGTATCTGCTGGTCAAAGGGACTATCATATTCATAGCATTACATAATTGACATTACTTTCGTAGACAGTGCTACATAGGTTCGCTATTAAGTGGCATTAAAAACTAGCTGGCAAATCTAAGTGTGTTACGCTACTCTCTCTAGAATATAAAGGTGTAGCTTCTATGTTATATTCTATAACCTTTTATCAAGACTTATATGTATAGTAATGTCATACTTTTGTTAATAAATATTCTACTTCGTAAAGACTAGATAAAAAACATTATTGACTTTCGAATACTTTAGATGTACGATATCATATCTTTTACCCTTTTTAGAAACCTAGTAAAGTTAAAAAAGATCAAAGATAGCTTTTAAAGAAAGCACCTAACTTTTACCTTATACATCTTTGCGTGAGTAGTAACGGTAACAATTATAATTCTATGAAGTAAAAACTATGGATAACATACAAATGGATGATAATGGAAAAGATGATTATCATTTTGTTGTTTCTACACTGTTGTTTAAAAGGTCAGTTAGGCGACATTACGTTACAAAATAGTGTATTGTTTACAAGAAACGGTAAAACAGAGACCACACACAAGTTTTATTATTCATTACCACTCCGTTAAGGCAGGCTGCTTAATGAACCCGCCATCATTATAAATCGATAAAGCGACATCTATTAAATGTACTCAGGAACCTGATGTACAGAGATACATACAGAAAGGTGTTCGGGAACATTTGCAGTGACAGCTCCGCATCCCGGTACCCCTTTTAGTGCAGGTGTAAAATATAATATTTATGGGGTAAAGAAAGGGTTCCAATGCTTGTTAGCGATAATGAGGTGCGCGCGCAGCTATAAATTCGTTCGGCCGCCTGCCGCCCGGGGGCGCGCCTCATTTGCATCTTTATGTATTTCTGTGTCCAGGCGAGATTATAAACTGTATTTTTTTGCTCCGTTGATATTGTTAGTTCGTCTACTTGATAAGAGATGGCGGTGGTGTGCGGGTGAAACGCCTAGTCACGGTGACGGCCCGTCGTCCGCGGCGCGCGCCTCGTTAGCCTGACACGGCGCCTGTCACGATTTTGACAGTTTTTGACTGAGACATCGATAGTGCGGTTCGTTACAAGCGAGGCGGGGCGCGAGCCGTGCTCTTATCGCTTACACTGTTGGTTTATGTTCTTTTAGCTTCATTGTTATACGATGTTACGTTTCTTTTTGTGATAATTTGATAACGTCCGCTTTGAAAGCTTTAGTAGTAAGTATTCAATCTTATTGTACCATCTACGTGACATGAATTGGATCATTTGATGCTAAATAAACGTGTAGCATTAGACAAATAACCCCAGGGGAAGCTCTATTAATGGCGGAGAGAGAATGTGAGTGGACGTTCCTTGTCCGTCACTTAAACTGTCAAACACATCAAATTCTGTCTCCCTCGACATCAAGGTAGACGGCAATCATCTTATCTTACTTATATTTATTACTCAAGGGATCTCTAAAACGAAAACATAACAATATATCATTTCTAAATAAAATATATACCCGACAAACAAACTCGGCGGTACCAGGATATAATGACATCGAGAAAGTCGCAATTTCGAATTCATAAGGAAGCGAGCAGGTGTCGCGATACATCCCGTATTCATGGGCCGATATATCATAGCCACGGCGCGCGTTAAAAAAAAGCGAGCAGAGACAAGGAAAGCGCGCCAAATGCCCCCCAGTTTTCCCGCCTTGACGTGCAATTATAAAGATAATAACGTTTTCACCTCCGCGCGCCATTTTTATTTGTTCACATTTTTGATTTATAACAGTTTGTTGAGCTCCGACGCGTGATATCGGAGTTTCACGGGACGTGCTAACTTGAAACGTGTACCATTACTTTTTTGCCTCCGTTTTAGAAAATTTGTGTGTGACAGTTTTTGAATTGTTTAAGAATACGACTAAGCCAATTATTGTCGCCATAGAAAATAATTCTTCTTTTATGAGATGTCCTAAGGGTAAGAAGTCTATATCAATCTCTGTCTGGCAATAGAAAATAAATAACTATTGTCACCTGACGCACCCGCATAAATTTTCTATAAGATAGACTTTCGTAGCTAGCGAATTTAGCATACATTTCTAAACGCCGATATTATAGGCATAATACTTAAAATATTATAGTCTAAAGTTAATGTATGAACTATATCGGAGGTGCCATTTGTTTTTACCTGCCGGTGTTTAGCCCGAAATTGTCGGAACAAATTAAATCTTTTTCCTTCGATTGTGAATGAGGCCGCTACGTTTCGACGACCCATCTTCGAAAAAAGTCCATCCGTTCCCACGATGAGGCAAAACAAACGAGTCTAATCTGCGCGGTACGGCCGACGCGTAAACTATTTTGATTAGAATGGCATTCCCGCCAAAAATAACCTCAAAAACTGCCGCCATGACATTTCTCAAGTTGTCAAGATGCCCGAGCTTTTTGTGCGTTGAACGCGTTCGTCGTGAAATCTTAATTCGAGTCTTTTTAGATTCACGTCTCGATTGATTTAATAACACACTATTCATAATTATTCGTTCATTCTTAAACGGCTTCGTTACTGGGACATTGGAACCAATACGAAATTCGGCTCAGAATCAGCCCAGCGTCCGTACTGCTGTTGAAAATTTCCTGACAGAAAATCGTAATAACAGATTCCTCAATACGAGAGCTGAATTTGGCCCACATGATCATCAGCAGAATATTTACTCTTACACCACTGCACCCACGTAGACTGCCAACATAGAATGAAAAATAAGAGTATACATTGATGTTTTAGAATTGCTTTTTTCCTCAGCACTCGACTGAGAGTATCCGCGTCAGACTTAATCATTAATCACTTGCCCGCGGCCCGCGCCGTGGGTACGTAACGTAACACCGCCTGCAAGATAACATTATCGTAAATATAGTTTTACAAAACGGCTGTACCTACCGCGCAAAACAAAAAAGTCCACGTTTCCCACAGCGTGACATCCGAGCCGAGAGGAATTCGCGCCCGCAATCTGTGAGCATTATCAGAATTTACACCAAGTAATAACATATAACCTAATCCACGGGTCAGTGCGCGCCTTTTTTCGAAAAACGAACGTCTCTGTGACATTTGAAGCGGGAAAAACAAAGCATCGATCAAACTCGCTCACTCTCACATAAATCAGTCGGACGGGAAAGGGACAGGTGAACGGACGCGCGGCCAGTTGATTTTATAAATGGGCGGAGCACGGAGCGGGACGTCCACATCGGAGGAACAAAAGAGTGAAAAGGAAATAATGGCTCGGTGCAAGGTGCAAGATGAGAGAGTGGGATGGATTGGTAGACATTTTTTTTAAATGGGAAACGCTAAGGCGGTTGGAAAATCTAGAAGAAAAAGGCGCGGCGCGTTCGTTTCATAGAGGTCTAATTAGTAGAAGTAGTTGTACCGTTTATTATTTATGTAACGTCGCAATTAGGGCACCGGCATTATGTTAATTCGCTGCCAACTATTAAATTTAATTTATAAACGTTATTGTGATATAATAAATGGGAACACGACATATTAACAAATTATATATTAACGTTAAGATTTGGTTTAAGAAATGTAGCCATCTTAAACGAATTAATATTGTTAAATGGTGTGTTAGTTAACTGTCAGAGCTTTTATGGAACGAGAACGAAGTTCATTCGGTGTTGCGGGTTTGATTCTCGCATAGGATTTAAATTGATGAGATGTACAGCACTTTTTAGAGTTTAGGTATATTTGATGATTGTTCAGACTATGTATGCCAAGATTATAAACATATATGGATTTTATGGAACACATACTTAAATATAAATGTATGCATATATTTAATGATTAGGGATTTCATTATGCAAAAATGGTTCGCTTTAACTCTTAAGACATTATTTGTTTAAGAAAAACATTGTATTCAAAATAATATTTACTGTATAAAATATGAAAGCGTAGATACGCTTAAAAAAGGTTTTCATAAAACTTAAATTAAATAATATACCATTCAATTAATAGTTAGATTTTAATATGTTCGAAAAAAATTGTTATAATATAGGTATAAAAATATAGAAATAATTAAAAAAGAAGAAACTGCCATAGAGGATAATTACAAAACTTAAGCTATCTTAAAATAAATAGTCGAATTATGAAACTACAATAAAAGTTCTCTTTGCGAAAAAACATACATTTTACTTACCTTCGAATAATTTAAAAAAGGAATTACCATAGAGCGTTATTACAAAACGCAGGCTATAGGCTACAATGCGTTTAACAAGTCGGCCATATTCCCGTGCAGTGATTTGAACGAAATGATGATAGCACTCAACGCCGCGTTTATTCTCAAGCCCACAAGCACAGTATAAAACACGTATAATTTAGAAATTACACAAATAAGCAACAACAATGGACGGTCACATACATAATACGAATTGAATCTGCTTGAAACGGAACAAATTGGTTAATTAAAGAGCAATTTACGTATCATGGGGCTGTGGGCCGAGTGACGAGACATCACGACGGAACACATGGAACACGCAACGGAACATACATTGTTTCGAGATTATTTTGAATCATTGATCTTTACGTGGCGTGTCTTACTTGTTTTAAAATAAGTATAAAATGCCTTATTGGTCCAATCACGTAAGCTCTCGCCTTAAGTGTACTATCGACTAAGTGGATTCGATCGATCTGTTCCTCAGTTTTTCAAGCAGATAATTCTTAGATGCAGCATAAAAAATTGGTTAGGTAATGGACGACTTTCCTACGTAATTCCCAACAAAGCTGGCAAAATAATACCCTTTGAGGATGATTAACAACCTTATAAGTAAAAAAGCTTTAGGTATGAGTAACCAATAGTAGTATCACAGCCGGTTGAGCAAAATAAAGTTTTAAATGCGACACTCAGACACTGTAACTTTGAATATATCAATGCAAACGATTTGTTTATGCTATAATTTTAATCGAATCGCTACAATCTAATAGACCACCAATCAGATTATATATCGCAAATCGTATCAAATTACGTAGTTATTTCACAACAAGCATAAATAATAGGCAATTTAAAAAAAATCGCTTCCGCAACTGGTAACCATCACGTGCGAATCGCAATCGCGCCGTAATCACGCCATAATTGTCGTATCAACTTCAAATTGCTATCAAATTACTATTTTGCCTCGATGTCAGCACTTATTTTATAAATTATCAGCAACAAATTATGAATTATCAACTTCGAAACGCATCAAGAATCGCATGTGCGTCTATAATTTCAAAATTGCTAGTTAATTTTTTTGAATTTCGAACTTTGAGGTTAGTCACCCCGGGTTCGTGGAATGACGGTTACGGGGAAATGGCGGCCGTTCTTGGAACGATTCTTGGTGTTTGAATTAAGAATCTGAGAAGTGTCAGATGATTGGACTCGTTAATGTGCATAGACAAAATAGAATGCTGTTTTTAAAACACGCTTTAGGCTTAGGGCATTCGCCTATCACTCCTGACATTAAATCTGAAATATATAAGCAATAAAAAGTGTCAAAAATATGTATACCTATGTTATGCATGCATTATCTCACGGCTATTAAGCGAATGAATAGGTGGAAATAAGAGATTTCCACACGGATTTATGTATCTACGAGTATGTCTTTCCTTTCTTTAGTGTCTAGTTTCCTTCACTGTATATACTATGCTCCTAACATGTCGTTGCTTAATATTTTATTTTATTGGTTTCAGGTAAGTAAAGCAGTTCACAACACACAATCATAGTGTATTTCCTACCTGATCGAGATTAGCAATCATCAATCAAGAAAACCTTACGTCACAACATACAGAAAACGTACCTCAAAAATGCAGGGGTAAGGTTTTATTAGGTACTCCGACTTCTAAGTATTTAGATTGTAGCGATTCATTCCACAATTCGTCTACTGATTGAAATTAAAGAAGAATAATATCAAATTCAATACCCATGTAGACTAGACAAAATTTATATAAAAATTGGTTCACCTACAAAATATGAAATTCTGAGGTAACGCACATAAAAAAATACAGTCGAATTGAGAACCTCCTCCTCTTATTGAAGTCGATTTAAAAATTAAATATAAAATAATAGTGTCTATTATTTTATATATATACTTTGCATTAGTACTATACTTTTCATTAACTATACAAAATAACAATTTACTAAAAATTCATATATCTGCATAAACTGTTTTAGGATATCGAAAATATTTGCATATTAACACTACATAATATACATTAAAAATTTTAACATAACGAGAGATTATTTTTTAAGCTCTATATTTCCTATTATTGAATAACTTTCTGTTAATCTAATCTTTTTTTATAATCCATTGTGGGCTTATTAACGGCATCGAAGTAGGCCCCGATCCGAGTAGATAACATCTCGATAGATGAAGGCGCATTTGTCTTGACTTGCTCGCATACGCCTCGAGTTTGCCTCATCTCATTCAAGTTTGCCTCGTCCTAAGTAATTGTAAATGTATTTGAGGATACAAAGATTTTTCTTACATGAAAACCATTTCATGTAAGGAAAATCCTTGTATAAAAGTACTGCTTACAATAACTATATTGTAAGCAGTTTTAAATTAAGTAACCCGCCGAGTCTTCAGTCGAATAATGTAAATAAGGAAAACGCAATGTCAGCGTTTTTTTGTGAGGAAATAGTGCTATATGCTTAGCTCCTATTAAGTGGGACCTAAACATAGTGTGCGATATGTGGTATATATAGTTATTTATAGATATACTGGTATGCTTTATTTAACGAGTTGCAGCAGCACACTGGCAGCCTAACAATATATTTTTTTATTATATCTGTTATTCTAAGACTTGACAGATTAAAACAATCTAATTTAAGCCTCAAGATATTGTCTATTGGTAAAATAGTTAATTTTACCTAGCTATTAAATATACAGAACTTAAATTTCAAAAATAAAATCCCTAAAAACATAAGTAATATATTAAATTTTCATTATAACTTATCTTAATTATGCACATAAAAAATGCATATTTCAAGTTTCGCATGAAGAAACCTTTAGGAAGAATAAAATGATTGGCTGCACCGGACTCCCGCTGACAAGACATTATGGTCGTTTTAAAAAAGAAATATACTTATTAATTGTCAGTTATCCCGCGCTTTTAATGACAGCACACTATAAAATGGCTGCCGAAGGCATAGACAGTTGCAGTTTTTTTAATTTAACCTAAATGGTTTTTAAATTAAAATACTTGGCTGGTGTTCTATTTTTAAACATAGCAAAATATTATGCCAGTGCCAATATTGTCGGACAGTAAGGTAAAGGTGACTCAGACATTTCGCCGTGTATGCCTAAGACCTGTGTGAAAAAGGTCACCTTTTGCTCTCGATTACATATCATATCAGTGATCGATGCCTATTACAATCGACTGTTCACAGATGCCGCGTCGCTGCTCGGATTTCCTTGCCTAAGAAAAAGCAGGAACACTGCGTGATCAGCTACTTTTAATCAGTGATTCGGAAATCATATTCGATAATTGAGAATAGGATCACGGTTATGCCGTCGATGGAATAACGCAATCGTGTCTCATTTTGGATGTCCTATTTCCTGCTTCTCTCCTGTTTCTCCCAATATTCATCTCGCTGGAAATATACATATACATTTAAATGTAACATAAAACATTTTTATGAGAGACCAACGCTTCAATGACATTATAAATTGATAACCGTTAAGGGGATACATTCGTAAAATGACATTTGATTCCTTTTGATTCGAATTTACGCGGTCGGCCGAGGGGTCAACTTTTTACTCGTTTTTTTCTTCGTCTTCACGGCGTTTTTTATCCCGCCCGGTTCTTTAAAGCTTAAATTTCTGATGTGAATCTCTGAGACGATGCATACCAAACATATTTGATGTTATTTTATTTTTTCACTTTTTACCGTCGACCGACGATATAAATTTGATTGTGGTATATACGGGTGCCGGTTTAAGGAACCTTTTTAAGTGAATAACAACAAGACAGTGCGAGTGAGAATTACAAGGTGCGCGCGTCTTTACACCGACGGAGATGGTCGTGGAATTCGTGTGGTAATGCGAAGTTACGTGGCCGTGTATCAGATGTTGGGAGGCTGATCTACGTTTGACGTAATCCGCGCTTGTATTGTCGCGTGTTGTGCGGTCAGCAGGGGCAACATCGCGCACGCGTCACGTCGCGTCCACCAGCCGGCCGCGCACAATACTACCCCCCTGCCTGCGTTATTGTCCAACAATGCGTGAAATGCTCTGACAAACGATGACAGCCGCCCGGCCAGCCTGGTACCGCCGACCTCCTGCGATTTATGATATCCTATTACGAGATTTAATGACACTAAACGTCAGCCCACTCTGTTTACGTCGTCCGTCACACGACTCGTCCGGATACGCTTCCGATGCTCCGAATAAACTAAATGCAAAGAGAACAAGAGCGGAGCCGTGAACGGAATACGCTTACAGCGAGAAAGGAGACTGAAAAATTACCATATCCCGTTGTGTAAACAGTTGCCGACAATCTTCCCGTTGTCAGCCGACAGTGCGCGTCCGAACTCGGAGCGCCAAATATTTGCGCGGGCGTCATAAATTCAACGGCGCCCCGCGCGTCCTACCAGGATAACATACATAATGCGAAGCTCCACGGATCGGTAAACATATTGTAATGGAAAACGCCGTCATTGTTTACACTTTATGATGTCCTCGTGTTGGAAACTGATGCGATGCAGATTCGCCGCCCGCCCGCCGCGCAAACAAAGAATAACTCCCCAATATGAGATAAGTACAGGAACGGTATCGAGGCGAGAACTTTATCCTGGCCGTAGATCGCTCCAAACTAATATTAAATCGGCGGGTATAAGTGCGCAGCTGCTCGGCATAACCGAGACTAGTTCCGTCTAAATTATCATCGTCTTATTAAAACGTAAGGCCACCCTGCGTCGCGCGGGTCCGCGCGTAACTCCGGCCTAATCCCAACCTGCTGCTAAAATATTCGAAATCCGTCAAAACCGTAAATCGTAGAGCCTTTTGTATGTGGGTTGGGGTCGGTATTTACGAGGCGGCGGAGAGCTGCAGATAGCCCGAATTAAACTTGAATTTAAAACCATTTTATATTAGCTAAGCTAGCTTAGATCGCGCTGGTGCCGCGCGTGTGAGATAAGAGAATTGGCCTGTCAGACGCCGGATGATATATTTGACCAACATTTCCATACCGCCCCCACTCGCTCCCTTTCCCCTATTTTCATTTTGTACGTGTCTGCTCCGTCGCGTATCTATAATGTATCCTTTCTGTTTAGGAGTTACATTGAATAAAAAAACTGCTAAGGTGAGAAGGGACGTTTATAATTTAATAAACAACATTCTGATCTGTCAAGTGTAGGTGACGCTGGATGTTTAGTTTCGCTTTGATCGTTATACTTTTATTGCTCAGCTGTTATTCGTGCTGGCGTTTCGATATTCGCGTTTGAATAATTAAAAATTTGGCAAGAGATATTCAGTATATGAGCGTCTGCAGCCGAGTCGTGGGCGACCATCTGTTTTTACTGCACTGCGCTTGAATACCGCCAGTAATAATTGTTATTCAGCTCATCGCAAATGAGGATATTATTTTACACTTCAATAATAACGGGCTCCTTCCCCGTTTTATTGCGTACTACATCAGTTAACAGACAAATTATATGCTTGTAGGGTTATTACTTTGTCGAAATTTGTATCTTTTCATTGAGTTTTCAGCTTCATTCGGCTCGATGGCACAGCGGCATTAAATAAGAATTTTGTGTAAAAGGGTTTGATTCACATAACTAATTTGAGAACATTAACTAACAACTGTATAAAATATAAATTATACTGTCCTCCTCGTGTTCTCATAAATCCTCCGTTCGATTCCCGGATTGGTCAGTTATCGTAGATTTTTTTATAGGCATTTTTAGTTGCTGCATTGTCTCTTAAAATATATCTGTTACACATCCTAATAAAATTACTGGCGAAATGAGTATTTTGTACGTAATTCTGACTAAACCTTTGCGGGTATATCAGCGTAATTATATTAGTTGAAAAAATACATCACTGGTTCTCTTTCGCGACAATCTCAATTTCTAAATCAAATAAATATGGCCACATGTCTGAACAAAAGCCTCAGACCGTTTTTCTTTCCTTATCTGTGAATCATTGAGCCTTGTTTGAATAAATTTCAAATTAACATTAAGATTACATTTCCTTATCAAAGTTGTCGTGATCATCACGTTAAACTGTCAAAGGAGTGAGCAGAGACACTAGTCTTATGGGAATATAAAATGTAAGACTTTACATTAACATAGTCTGCCTCGGTGATGCAGCGGTGGATATTACGACTGCTATGTGGTCTCAGGTTCGATAACTAGATCGGGCAAATTGTTAGCTCTTTCTTCTTTCTTTCTTTCATTCACAGTAGCAGCACGAAGTCTGGAACTGTGTCCGATGACAATAGATACGAGACTTATTACGTGGAGCCTAAGATCATAGCTTAAGAAATGTGTGTGTAATGCTTCTCTCATTATAATTATAAAAGCATTACATCTATATATCTATAGTCAAAAGATAATTATCTTTTTTAGTCACACTCTTGTATACAGAAGTGTGACTATGTATGTGGTTGTGTTCCAAAAGGGGTAGGCAGAGTACTTGCTACTACTATTATCTTATCAGCCTTATATTGTGATCACGTTTTTATTCACAAACTGATGATCATTTTAACACCAGTGGCTACGTTACCCAGTACACGATTAAAAACAATTGTTAGCCTCCAGCTGTAACTACAACCGATGCGAACCGACCGAAATTTCGAAAAATAAAGATCTATAATACTTTTAAATATTTATCACACAAATAATTGTCCCATTTGGGATTCGAACCTAAAACAGTCGCCACGCAACCGTTAGCTCGCTACGCCATCCGCGCAAATAAACAATTAACTTATAAGTCGCATAACAATACAGAATCTTCTTAAAATCGATCAACTGGCTTAAATTTATTCCCATTGAAGTTTTCCCGGGGAAAATCCTTTTTACATTGGAACGCCTTATCCGTATAGCGATAAATCAGACAAGTCCATTGTCGTGGATTCGATGCCGGGGTAATGTACATGGTATTACTGCGCCATCTCGTTATGGGGTAGGCAGAAAGGATGAATATGTGATATGATATTTAGGTTAAAACTGGGATATGATAGCTTTTCAAAGATAATGAGCTATTAGATTATATTTGCTGGTATTATTGTTTAGTATTCTAGCTAGGCTTAATACTTGTGTTAGGAATTTGGATTAGAAATTACGGATTAGCAATATTGTAAAACCCATCGAGATAAGCATAATGCTTTTTTCAGGAGAATGGTCATGTTGGTAGTATAAATCGAACCTCGTCTTTTGAATACGAAGTTTGACGTCCAATACCCAATAGTTTACCATCTACCGGCTATTTATATAGTTTCTTTATTTAGTCTTTTTTGTTGATTAATCAAATTAAACATAATGATAGAGTAAAAAACATTGATGAAGATGAGGGACCGCTTACAACAAGTTGGTAAAGAGACATTAGGCTTAAAGAGATCCTCGATGTAACTTGGGGGTTCCACTTATATTAGAACAGCATGGCAAGGAACGTAAATAAATTTTCGAGCAAATAATCTTATCCTTCGGTATTTCTGTAATAGTAATTCTACGAAGGCAGTAGAAAGGCAGTTATTTATGAAGGCTCGAAAATATACAAGTGATACTTCTGCAAAATTTCAAAAAGCTATGGTACTCACAACCTATCAAGTGGGTGTTAGGTTACCACTATATTGTCACAAAGTAGTCATATCCTGTGAATATTTCTATATTTCTTCGATAAATGTTGCCTTTACAATCCATACTGCTTCTGAAGATTTCGGTTTTCGGGCATTGAACTCGGGACCTCTCGTAGAGTTTGCACTTATGTCAGTTGACCAACTTAACAATAACAATACGTTAGTACATATTATCCTGCAAAATGCTCTCAATGAAAGTTTCACCCCTACTAGCTACTATAAATTAAGGCGAGTGGCAAAAAACTACTCTTAAATCACTAGCAACAGAGTGCAAATTTAAAATTACACATTCCAGCATCAAATAGTATATTATCTGGCAGCATTAAGCTAGGTTCATATAAGCGAGAGAGCTCTTACGACGCCAGAGCTTTCTAACAAAGCGCCTGGCTACCAGCCAATAAAATTGACATGTCCCCCCCGGCCGCTAGATGCCCCACCATAGCACCAAGAAAAAACACCAAATATTACATTCGAACAAGCTAACGTACGTCTAATAAATCCACTACATATATATTACTGAATTGGCACATGAAACAAACGATTACCGCCTTTGAGACTCACCAATAAGTTTCAGAAACGAAAAGCGTCAAATACATCTGTCACCCTCTAACGTAAAGGAATCAGTCAAGTGGGAGGGAGTGAAATATCGTATTGGCATCGCCGGGATGTCCACGGCAGTTTTCGGTTTTAGCAAACAAAGGAATTAGAGCGGTGGCGCGCAACTCTACGCGAATTTATGGACGGTCGCACTGACCAAATTTTCTTTTTTTCTTCTCCCCACCAAATTTGGTTGTATTTTGGCCCCGGAAAGACGGGAAAACGTTCTAATGTTATTCCGTAGTTATGGGCACAAGGAAGCTTTGAGTCACATTATGTAATAAAGCCTTAGAATTATGCACGCTTGTGGCAACTCTGACGTTACATGCGGATGTTTACCATCTACCCTCCCCGAAATATCCAATGAATGCTAATTCATTAAATTACGTTAGGAATTGTGGTAGAACGTCAGCATTCGTACGGTATTTTATTATAACGCGAGATTAATGTCAGTAAGCCTGACAAAATGACATTCCAAATGATTCTCCAATGTTTATCGCGTATATGTACACCTACATCACGCAACTATTGACGTGGAATTGCAAAAAACATCGCGTTTCACCTTGTAAAAGTAACTGCTTAATCGGCTAAGTAAAATTAATGTCGAAGTTAATATTTGAACAGCTATATTCGATCGTTAAAAAGGTCAACGCTGCCATTGTTATAAAATAGTCCTGTTAAAATCCACGGGAAAATTGTCGATGGCATTTGTCAAACGTCACATGCATTTCGTATTAATTCAGATACACGTACGATCAATTGGATTCAAAATATTCACCCGTCCGAGGGTAGGTAGATAGAACAATTTATTTTAATGTATTTTCTCAAGATCTGATCGGGTGGAGTCTATTAAAACTTCTTACAAACTTGACGCACCTTTAAATTCAAACGGTAAGCCATCTGATAAAGTCGAAAAAAAAAACGAAAAAGTTAGAGGCAGAGTGACTTTATCTATGCCCCGTTAATACTCCAATTAAATTACAAAAAAATAAAAGTGACGTTTCGTTTCTTCCACTGACGTTATCTGTATTTCACATTTTTATTTTTCTGTTGAGTTTATTGAATTTCTTCTCTCTTGTATTTAAACATTGAATAATGGTTGTTTAACGGTATTTCACTTATTATCATGGCTTGTGCCATCCATTCCGCGTGTATAAGCAGTCACTGGCCATTGATCTTGATGCCCACGCATGTTTCATTATTTTGTCGACAGACTATCACTTTTTTACATGAATTGACATTTCTATATAACCTTATTTCTAGAAGTAACTAGTCTTATTTGTTAAACATCGTGTCTATAATTACTTTGTTTTTAACATGTTGTTTTTGTACAATAAAACACTTCGTATTATTTTTTTGCTATCATTTGAGTAAATTTAACGCTGAACCGCTCATGCAATATAGTTGGTCAAAAAAATGAATCTATGTCCTTATACATAACATAAATTCTGTTTTTAATAGCAATCATAGCGAAACTATATTTCCGAAGTCGTGTAAACAAAGAAAATTCGAATATTATCGTTGAAATAACGAGCATTGGACGTGTAATTAACATTTTTCTAATCGTACCACCATCAATCAAAAGGTATGACAGACTGACATGTCGCGATACAAATCCGTTCGGATACGTTTAGAAACACATGATTGTGTTTTGACAGCCCGTCAGAAGTATTGTGCGGAATTGTCTTCAAGAGGTGAGGAAATTAACCGATGAGATCATTGCTTGTGTCTATGATTACCTACTGTCTGATTGCAATTCTGTGAATTCTAAAGTTCGATTTTAATATCGGAAATGGTTGTATAAAAATCAAATAAGCTTTTTATAAATTCAGTTCAGTACTCCGTTTCTCAGAAAAGACATCCTCTTTTACTTCTAAATCTTTTCCGACTTTGAGTGATCATATTAAACAAAATTTACAGCTATTTAAATGACCGCTAAGGTTTTTTTTATTGAATGATAATTTGTTTTAAAATATGAAATATACAAAATGTTAAATTAGGTTTATCGGCAGTTTAATATCAAATACGCCAAGTACAAATAAGTATACGTTGTTAGCACCTATTTAGATAGACTGACTAACTAGTCTAATAGATTTCGCCCCATGAGCTAATAAACTAGAAAAGTTTAACCACCGCATCAGTCCTCAGGCCATAAAATATTCTCCTAAAATCATGGCATCATATTTCAATAGCGTTACACGTCGTCTTCCAACACCAGATTAGTTCCGCGTCTACAACAGATAATACTATCATTGCACCGTTACGGTATCATTACAATAATAAGCTTTAATGTTAGTTATTACTCTACTAAAAACAGTATTATAGTAAAGCGTAGCCATGTCATCTATAATAGCTCGTCGGATGCGTGTCGTTGCGTGACTGGGAGGTCATTCATGTAATTTTATACAAGCAAGCTCATGTCCAATAGCGACAAGCTTGCTGCAATTACACTCCGTGCTTTAGACAATGTTATACACGACAATTAGGTAAATATATCTGATGGGGACACTATAATTTGTTCTAAGATTACTATCAAAGTTTTAGTAGATGACTTTCTGTTATTTACTCGTTGGTTTATGTGGGATTTCTCTTTCGTTTCTTTTGTACGGATAGTTGATGTGACTGCCTACTACTTTTAAACTTTTTAGATTATTAAGAAAAGCGTCATGCTATAGGTGTGTTTTTGGACATATTCGATAACGGTTTGCAGATCATCAAATGAAAATGTAAACATTCGATAAACTATTTTTCTTCTAAAACTTTCTTGTCCTTAATCTTGTTGGCCTATTGGTAATTGGCCTAATGTTACGTTCATGTGTATCGTTAATTAAATCACTGTCTTGTAAGTCAATAATTTAGTTTTTACGTTTATATTTGACAAGTTTAAGCTTGGATTAACAAAAGTGGAGCTGGTGCTGCACCGGTCCTTCCATATGAATAAAAATTCAATCAAATGAACCCATAACGACCAGAAGCGCCCAACTAACTGTCCCGTAAAAAATCTCATTTGTTTTGGGAGTTAAAATTTTAAACGAGCTTAAGTCTGTACACAATTATGGGCACTTTGAATACGGGAAAAATAAACAGGGGTAGTACCCTCTCTGGTCGTCCCTTATCAAGTAATGACGCGAATTTAAGAATTGGAAATCTACACCTGAGGTCTGGTGATATGTTTGTTTTATTGTGGGAACCAGATGGGTTTAAAAGAGAATTTTTGAATATATTGTTGGTGTTACTAGGATAAGTAATTAGGCAGCGAAATAGACTTTCAGAGTGCAGAAAATTGAAGGCTTTTGATTTTAATATACCATTCGGTCACTATGGAAGGTTTACTGACATATTTATAAATTAGGCTCAGTAAAAACACCAAAAGAAAAATAGGTTACATTGTAAACCCTCTAAAACTTTTTACTCGTAAAACCTATCAGGCAATTTTCTTAGATCAAAATCAAAACACGTATATCGAAGGGAAATTCCATTAAAACAAAAGAACGTATTACACAACAAGACAGAACAAAGATTTGGTGGTATTAAGAGACGAAAACAATGGCGGGCCAGCGAAAAACGGGGCGAACAAAGGAGCGTGGAGCGTTCCCAACCCGAAATTTACGTTTAAAAACAACGTAAAATACCTAAAGCGGGATCCGTATCTATCCTATTTAGATATTAATCTAAACGAAAAAGCAAAAGCAATTCAAAATAGGCAACAAGCTAACAGAAGGGACGGGGCGGGCGCAGTAATTGGCCATTTATCAAACTGCGAAAGGGGTTAGGGAATGCTCCTGCTCGGATCTGCCGCCCTGGTACACGGCCGGGAGCGGCGATACTAACTGCTTAAATGACAAACAAACATACAGATTTTGTTTGTTGGAAAAACATATTAAAATTGTGTTTGCTTTACGAATATGTTTTGTTAAATTCTTTAAAGTTAGCCATTAGATTTGTTGACAGAGATTAATGGAAAATGTTAAACTTATTTTTTACCGAAAATTTGGTGGATTTCTTAGCAATTTATGTTCAGAATTCAGAATGTTCTTTTTTTGCAAAGGTACTATTATTACGACAATTAACTTGGCAATCGAAATAGCTGGAATTATTCTGAAAAAGAAATATCACCATACCTTCTGTGGCTTTGAAAATCAAATTTATCAATCACAATTACTACGTAGCGTCAGGAGCAAAGAAGAGTCAAAATAGCTCGATGACTGGCCTACTTATTATTTTAACATAAGGCAGTAGAGAAGGCTATAGCCTATAACTCATTTTAGAATTCCGATACTAAAATAGTTTATTAGCCTATTTTAGAATCTAGACAAGAAATATATTACGCTTTTCCTACCCGAGCACACGCGTACAATAAAAACACAAAAGCCATTTTTCAGCGCCACCCGCTGACTCAGTCTTAGTCGACAAAACAGAAACGCCAAGAAAGGTCCTTAATACTATCATAATTCGGTCCACAACACAAAATTAATCTAAAACAACCGATACTAACGCAATTTTCGCAAAGTAATCCCGACCTAAACACACAGGTAGCTACTAGAAGGGTACGGCCGTGTTGCTTGATTAAGGCCCGTTTTAAATTCAACATTTTCGGGTTCATAATGAAAGTTTCTTATCAGTAACTCCGCTGTGAGTTATGGCAGCTTGTATACAATCCCCCCGGCGAAGTATTACTTCTGATATCCACCTCTAGAGCGTAATTATGTTATGTTTTTATAATTACAATTAGGTGTAAGCAATTTTATGTGGATATAGGATTATGATATTACTTGCTTTTGACTTTTATGTGGATTTATAGAGAGGTTCAATTCGATGTTTATATGGTAATATATTTAATATCTTCGATTATTTCTTGTATAATATTATTAGACCGTGATTCATGTATTATATTACATGTTGACTATTCTCAAAGGCAAGGTAGAGTCGCTAAAAAATCAGACAGATCAGCATAGTAACTCTTTGCCCTACGCGAGCATCATCAAACTGCAAGCAATTATACTTCATTAGAGTAAGGGGTAGACAATTTACTGATGTTTATTTTATAATTGAACCCACCATTCAAAATGCTAATGCCTCATAACATTCATAGTGTGGTACAGTAGATACGGACCCCTTAATCTGCTGCTAACACCGTTTAAATAAATGCAAAATCCTATTGGCAGCAGGTGCAATAATACGGAGGCGTTAGGGCGTCCATCACTCGACTCCGACTGTCAAAGTGGGCCCTCGAACGAGCGGAACTCACCCGTGTGTAACGCGCCCATTGTCTCTGGGCCACATCGGAAAAGTTTACTTGTAATCTATGGTCCGCAATTTGGAGCTTTTCAAAATAAGAATATTTATTTTTATTTTATTGCAATGTTGGTATAGTTAGTGAGGCGGACGTTTCTTTTTGATTTCAGAATAAGACAGTTATTGAAGTTTTCTTCTCTGATTTTCTGTACAGTATCTAAAATGGACCTAAATACATCTGAAATGTAAGTGTAGTCTATTCTCCGCCTAATCCGCCCACATAATAGTATAATTATTCGACATAACGTCATTAGTGACGTAATACTAAAAATGTCGTAACTATCGAGTTTATAATATGATTGTTAATGTTTAATTTTTCTTGTTAAAAGTGTAGTTTGACAGATAATTTATGATTCTAACATAATAAATAAAATAAAACACGAAATTTTGTAACGACAGCCGTCGTATTTCAGACGAGCGTATTAAAAATTAGTGTGCCATGTCACACAAATTACTATCTAGTAAGATACGTAGTAACAAACACATTAATTTAAATATAAATATAATCGTAAGTGTATTAAGTAGACCTTAAAACGAAAATGTACCAATTAAAATGGGCTCTTATTATGTTCTGCGTCGTTCGTGCTTGTAGGACAAGTAATAAACGAAAAATTACTCCGTCCAAAATGATAATTAACGTCGTTTGGACGCATCAAAATGAGCATTTTGATGTTTTAATAAAGTACACTCGGACCGGTACAACGAGCAGAGCAATAAAAACTTGAATAACCATTACATCTTAGTTAATGGACACCCTATGTTTTCTAAGAACACGATAAGACACAAATAGAACACAAAATTGCGACGAAATGTCATTAATGTCAGAATCAGATTCATTTTTTTTTAAACACGTGTCCGCTCTAGGGATTAGCCACGTGACTAGCTGTTTTATAAATATTGAAACATTGGCCATATATACACTTCGAAATTAACAAAAACTGTTTCTATTTTGGTTATATCTAATGAAAAAGTGTAGATTTTACACTTGCATCCTTCTGTGTATTATTCGCGAGGTACTCAAACCACTGCGCCCTCGCAGTAAATAACAACAAAACCGCACCTAGAACGTTTACATGCGTTTCTTTCTAAACAATTATGTTAATATGTACGTGGCGTCCGTCGAGCAATAATTCACAATTAAAAGCCCGCGCGTGAAACGGAGCGTAATGGGCGCGTTCGGATTGTCAGTGAGCGCGGAACGTCATAATCTGGCGCGCTCATATTGTGCACAAATCCCGGCGCCGGCGCTCGGACCGCTCAACTTCGCTTATAAATTCAGACGCGTCTGTTTCCAACGCAGTCATACGTAGGTATTAGACGGGACTCAAATTAATACAACGGGCCGTAGAAACACCTGCGTCTCGTTGTTTCTTTCCTACAAAATTAACTCGCAGCTCGCAACAATGGAACCCGGGGCCGGGCTCGACCAAGTTTTGCGTTGTTATTTTTTTTACGGTCTCTCTCTTTCATGCGGTGGCTATATTTCAAACTGTCATACTTAATCTTTTTATCAAAGTTAGTTAAATGCCATAAGGAGTGCACCCGTCTGCCGTGAGCTCCTCATCTGCCTCTAATTGCGTTTGGAGTTTGTTCGCAAAACTTTTATTATGAAATTAAAATAGTTTTGATGCTGTAGTTGCGTTATATATAGAAGATAAACATGATTAAATACTTGGCGATTTAGATCGCACGGTGCTGTATCAGAAGAAGTTTTAATTTTGATAAAGAAACTTGGACGTGGCCGATTATTTTGGCTTTAACTGCACATTAGATTGGATAACAGTTTTGAAGCCAACGACGTTTATTATTATAAACGTCGTTGTCTTCAAAACTGTCTTCATCATCAGTAAATAGAAAACTTTTGTGTATTTTGCCCTGTACTTCTTTAAACCACAGGAATAGGATTAAAATATAGAGTAATTTTGTGTGTATGATTTACTTTCCAATTCTCCTAACTTTCTTCTTATTATTGTATACACAGTTTCACGTTATCTGGAACTTTCTGGATACTTTACGGTATTTTTATTTTGCGTTGCTGGTCCTAGTGACATAGAGGTTCTACAGTAATACAAGTATGCGTAGAAGAGGGAGTGTTATGATACAGCAAATATTTTTATGGGTTTTTCGGTTAGCACACCATCAGTAGCACCACGTGTTTTGGAATAATGCCTGAAAAATCGATAGTATTGTCCCCAGCTTATATATAGCACTACATAAAGATAAATATAGCAAAATTTGTAGCTGATTTGCTAATTCTCCATGGTGTGTTACAGGAATGTACTTATCTTGGGTATTAAATCTTTCTGCTTGCAGACACAGCACAATAGTTCTATTAAAATCTCAAGCTTACGAATATTGTATTATTAGGTAAATTTTGTTGTATCATCATTTTTGTTCTCTAAAGCTTTTATGAGACCCACAAACAATTGGGTGATACATTCCAACGTCCAAAGTTGTCTTCTCTAACATCAACAACATAGCTTACACTCTATGTAACAACTAAAACATTAGACACACAAAATACCAACAAAATCTTTACTAATTAAAACCCACCAGTTGTTTATTCAACGTTTCGCAGTTCGCAATACCAGGCGAGCAGCGGGGCCTAGGAGGCGAATAATTTATATTTAATTTAAACAAGACGACATTGGTATTCGGTATACGAGTGCGTAATTAAAATTCCCGCGGCGGTGGCGCGCCCGCACCCCCCGTCTCCCTCACGTCCCCCACCCCCTCGCGACAGTTTTCGCGCCAATTTCAACGCGCCCGGAAATTAATTGTGACAGGAAGACGCGGCGGTCACATCCGGCCGCGTTCCGTTATACGCATTGAATTATCGGCCACTGTGTCCCATACAATAAAAATATTTGATCGAGTTATAATAATATGGAAATCAGAATATGGTAAGCGTGTTCGATATTGTCGCTTCTTCTTTTTGTGGGGTTGGTAGCTCAGTTAGTATTGGAGTTTGAGAGGCACTTAGCAGTCAAAATATTTAGAAGAGTCGAGTCGAAACTCGATATCTCACATACATCTAAAATTTCTTGAAAGCGGGTGTGACCATCACACTAATTCTTCTTACTGACTGATCCTGAGAATGTTATGAGATTCAACAACCCAGCGCCACACCTGATAGCACAGAGAAGAATAACATTTTGTCAGCTATGTTTAGGTGACACGTATTGGAGACGACGCTCAAACATACTGCCGTCTTCTTAGATGCCAATTTCAGAATACCTGCCGCTACTAAGAAATTTCTGACCAAAAAATCTAATAACATTTCGCCCGAGGCATCTAACCCAAAACGAATTAATTATCTGTCATTTCCAATGTATTATTGACCAGACAGATCGCACAAAAATATCCAAACCCGAGTCCATCGTCCCCATTCTAAACGAATGTCAAAGTATTTCCGTAATTAACACATATAAATCACAACACAATCATTTGTGCTGATGCGCCACAAGAAGACTTGTGGGCGGATCCAAAAACTAGATATTCGAAAACATCGAATTCCGTATTCCCATGATATATCGCTAACGATTATTTAGAATACCGTGCGATGTTCCGAACCGGTCGCAAGTCGATGTAATCGTCCACTGACTGATTATTTCCATCGTTATAAGACCTTATAAACTCGGTGACAATTAATAAGTGTCAAGTTTACATTTAATTAAATATAAATCGATAAAAATCGTCATAATCCATAGTAATGTCGCTGCATTTGCATAAGACATGCGAATGTTTGGTAATTTTAGGTTCTTTTTTCAAAATGTCCGCAGTCTTGCGACATAGTTTTGCGACATCTTTTGATTGTTGGATTTGAATCATTTTAAATTAATTTATTTTTGAAGTTCATTTGCGTAATGTGACTGTATGCGCTATTACTAGATGTAAGGTCTCGCATCGGGCAGGGTTATTTTATTCTGTTAGGCATTTCTCAGTACCAGCACGCCATCTCGTACTTATCTAATAGGTAAAAGGTTTCTCTATAAATGGCGATATTTGGCTACCATTTGACTATATTGCGGACACGTAAAAAAGTAGGTTATTGGAAATCTCCTTTCAAACAGAACAGTTTGTCTGAGAAAATTCTTCCATGAATGTTAGAAAGTTTTTAAGGTTTAATGGGGACGTTATCACCGCGCCTTCGTCTTGCGTCTTGCGTCTACTGGGCACTTTTCTAAATGCCATGTTACCGAATATTTCCTGTCAGAACCCTAAAATCTTTGTCACACCCAGGTATCGAAGCCGGGATCTCACGACACGCATACATAACCGCTAACTTTCACCTCGGGAAACTCAATCTATCAAGACAAATGACACATCGTTTAAAACTGATTGATTTCAAACTTCGAAATAAAACTACAACATCTATCAAACTATCTATAAAATGTTGGCAAATAGTACTAAATAGTAAATACTAGCCTTTTATAGATAAAAAGGGCATTAATTAATAGCTCGTATTATAAACTAGTTGTAAATGAAGGTTTTTAATTAAAGTATAACGATTATGGCAATTTTCTTTTATAGCAAAGTCCTACAATTACGCTTTGTAGAACTATTCAAAGACGCAATCCATTAATTATTGAAATATTATCAGAGTATTAATTCCCTTTTGTCAGGCAAAGGTCTTGGCAATTCATATTTGTTATTTATTTTAATTCATACATAGGCTTACACGCCTTTATAATCCGGCAGGGCAGTCAGACCTCTACCCTTTTAGAATTTTATACATACATAGATAGATTCATGCCTGTTTCCCAGAGGGGTAGGCAGAGACTACGGATTTCCATTTGCTACGATCCTGACACACTTCTCTGGCTTCATTCACTTTCATCACTTAGAATTGTATATATATATGTATATCTGTATTATTCTCACCGGCCATGCTTTTGGATTGATTGTACAAATCATGTAGTGGTTTTATTCGTTACCTCGCTATTGCCTCTACGTCAAATAAAACACGCAGCTTCTAATCCCATATGAAACGAGAAATGGTGTGATCCACAAATTATTGGTTCGAGTCTGAATGATTTTCTAACATTCAATCGAATGTAAAAAATCTTTATATATATAAACCTTCTGCGCGTGTTTGTAATTAAACTCCTCCTAAACGTCTGGACCGATATTGATGACATTTTTTATGTGTGTTCAAGTGGATTCGAGAATGGTTTAGATTTGCTTTTTTATTTACATTTTTCGTTTTTGACAGCTAGTATATAAATATAAATGAAAGAATCTAAGTGTGGAAGTTGTATTTTAAACAGATAGGTAGGAGCGAATTTAATGCCATATATCGGCCACAACCCAACAGTCCGCTGCTACTGGAACTGCTACTAATTTTAATGGAATACCAGACGTAAATGAAAACCTATTTCGTCTGGCCGCCGAGGTGCCGCTGCCAATCAATAGGTTAATGGAGTTGAAAATTTAGACTCTAAATGTAATGCTAGCGAAAACTTCCCGATCCAATAACACTATTCTATCCGAGGATCGAACCTGGCACCTCACAAGTGGGAACTTATGCTAGCCATGGAGGTAGACAATTATGCTACGCATTCGCGTAAACGTTCCCAATACTTCTGAAACGAGTGTTAATACTCCAAACACAATGAGAAAACGACGTTGAACCGTATCATAAGGAATAGATTCCTTGAGTCGATATCACATGCGACTATAAATAAAAGAAAGGTTAAAATTTTAAGGGTCTGCAAGCGATTACAGGCCCTTAGTGTGGGTAAAGAATGACTCCAAGATGATAGGATACCAATACAATTGTAAGGCGCGTGAAATTCGTTACCGATAAAAAATAGATTTCTTCTTTTTTTAATGCACGACTTACTTGCACGGTAGCACACTCGTTTGAAGCATATTTCGTAAATGTCGAGTGTGGCTTCGAATCCATGAGGCAACAATTAATGTGGTCGGTACATAGTTGTTCCTAATATAGATGGTACTGCGCTCAATGTAAAGAGCTCGGCACAAATTACACTTAGTTACATTCTAAAGACACCAATATTGTATACAATTCAAATACTCAACATACTTATATTTCATGCCAATATATCCCCAAGAGATAAGGTCATTACATGATTACAATTTTTGCCAGCAATATTTTTAACAAGATTTTTTTAATGCCAGTATTGTTTTTAGAATCCAGTGAACGACAATAGGCTTGTCCCTATTACATGTGTCTTATATATGTGTATGTATGTATAAAAACCATATAATATTAATATTCTATCACATACACACAATGGTGTTGTGTGTATGTGTAGCCCCTTAGTTCCCAAAGTGGTCCAGGTGGACCCCCAGGGTTTCACGGGAGACTGGACGGGGTTCTACGTTGGTGTGACAAAAAATGGGGGTTCACAATTCGTAAGCGGGTGTCCATGAAAATGTACTTGATAGTGAAGAACTAAAATGTTACCTTAACTTCACTTATCAATATAGACAGTAATGTCGGATATTTCGAGGAATAACATTCGCTGAAGACAAGTGAATTTCTAAAAAAGAAAAGCTCGGCCCGTAGTTCTGAAAGTGGTCTATTGGTCTATGAGAAAAAATCTGGGAATCTCTGATCTAGCCCAAACTAAGCAAAGCTTGTACTGTGAGTACTGGACAATGGATAAACATACATATATACTTATTTTAGTAAATACGTACATATTATACATAGAAACAATCAGACCAAGACAAACGTCCATGTTCATGCACATAAATGGTTGACTTGTGCAGGAATCGAACCCGCGACCTCTACACTGACCACTACGCCATCGAGGCCGACAATAGCTCTCGAAATATGGGTGGAATAGACCTCTATTCCTTTTCAGGGTTATCGTTTATACTCCAGGTAATGAAGGCAAGCTATTGCCATGCACCAGGCACGTTTACAGGCACCGTACGACTACTGAGCATTTCTTTTGAAAACTCAATATCTCTTTGAATCAATCTAACCTGGGACGTCATGATGACATGTCACATATGTATATGACTGCTGTGCTCATGCACATTCACAACCATCGTGTCACCGAGACTAATCGCTCGTATTATGTAACCTTAAACAGTTGAAGCCTGAGATTAGCACCTGACTGCCAATGACCAAGACTTGTAATACCAATCATAAAGCCTTATATAAAAGCACTAGATGTGCCTGCGGTTTCACTCGCGATTATCATTACTGCGCCGCCCCCGCGAGTCGTAGCGTGATGTTATGTAGCCTATAACCTTCCTCGATAAATAGGCTATCCAACACTAAAAGAATTTTCAAATCGAACCATTAGTTCCTGAGATTAGCGCGTTCAACCAAACAAACAAACTCTTCAGCTTTATTATATTACTATAGATTATACAGTAATGAATGGTATAAAACTGTTAATTGCCCCTTGATTAATGTATCGATGTGTATTATCGGCGCATGTGTTGTGTATGCCAATGCTATGTCGTTAGCACAGGCCTGTTATTCCATCAATGCGCTTCTAATTGCAATAGATGTGCTTCTACTGATATATTAAGTACTGGTGGACATGCAGAGAATGTTGTGGCGAATCATTTGAGTATATTTATGATGTACTAGTTTCTGCACGAGGCTTTACTCGTGAATGCCGAAGGTATATATACCTGGGGGTGTTCTATGTGTTCTGTACACCAAGTTTTCTCTAAATCTGGTCAACTGTTCAAGAAGTCAAATTAATATCAAATTATCATCATTCATTAAAGTCACAAAGTAACGCTTATGACCTACAAGCTTAAAGTACTACACTCAGTAAAGCAAGAGCGTAGAACGGGCAAGAAATTCATTAATCATTCATTCACTTTTTAACGGTAATTTTACAATGCTGATAATTTTACACATTATATAATATAATATATAACTTCCAATGATTCATTTCCACACATATTTAATACACGCAGTAAAACTAATAAGAAATCCTAATCCTACTGTCCCTCCGCTGTACATCCAATCACCCAGGGACTAACACTCAATTTTAAAAGGATTAGACTATAGGCCACTCTCCTGGCCTACTGCGAGCTGACAAACTTCATATCACATCTTCGAGTACATTACAAAGAACAGTCAGACATGTAGATTTCTCAACGATATATTCTTTATCATTAAGCACTGTGTTTCACCATCTTAAGAGCGATTCGACTAAAGTAGTAAAACCTTGGCCCAATACCAGCACCTTATAAATAACTGTTTAACTTAAAACAAATGTCCAGTAACTTATGGCTGCTATGGTAGCACTTCTCCATCGCCACAACCATTAATACCAACATAATGTATCAAACAAAACACCTACTTTTAAAACATCAAACACGATACCCTCTGAGAGGCTTTCGATCAAATTATTTATCTAGACATTCAACGTAATTTATAACCGCCTACAAACATAGGGTTGCCAATCGATATGACAATGAACTTTATTTTTATTCTACGTACATAGAAGCCTCTTTATCCCAAAAAGGGTAGGCACCGGTGTTTTACATCACTATTTCAACAACTGTGTTTTAACATCAAGTTGTTTAATCAAGGTACATTTTCAAACTGCAGACTAAGAATTATTAACAAAAATTCTAATTATAATTTGCCTGATTAGAAAATCGAAACAAGGACCTCACGAATGGCCGTAGGCATAAGCACAACTTTAAGGCAGTGAATTTATGTTTTTAACATGGCAATTTAAATGTAATACCTAATTATTTTTTAATTGGCAACCTTTAAGATTGATGAATCGGTCTGAGAGCTTATGAATAAATTTTAAGACACTGAAATGAGAGAATATGGTATGCATTAGCATTTAAATATGGAACGACTGCCCTATTGGTCGAAATTAGTAAAAATTATTATGCCAAGTTCTCGAATTATGTTCAATTTTGTTGACAACGCTATAAATGAGAACTTGCGCTGTACCCTTGATCATGCAAAGATAATGTTTCGCTTTACTGTACTCGAAAAATCATTCGAATACTAACTAGATATGCATCTTAAATATTAGTAGGATAACCAACATTATCTATTATACTATTGATATGAGTCATCATGTTATAGCAGCGAAAGCCTAGTAAGAAGCTAATTGAACTACCATGGAAAGGTTTCAATTCCAAGTTATGCATCTGACTTACCGAAGTTATGTGCGTATTAAATACTTAGAATCGCTCGCTTTACGGTGGAGAAAAGCATACTGATGATATCTACATGACTGAGAGTTCTATAATGTTCTCAAGAATGTGTTAAGTCTGCCTACTTCCTCATACTAAGAAAAGGCCCGTAAGCAATGGGACAATTTATAAACAAAGCTAATATCATATATAACCAACATTACTATACAAAAATAAAGGTTTACAAGAAAACTAAAAACTCAGTCAAAGTGCAACCATTTGCGCTGTGTCGTTAGCTTGATTAAAGAGTGATGCACGGACCGAGCCGTAGGACAATCAAGGGCCTTATCTGTCGTTAAAAAAGGCAAAAAGCCGGCCCATTGTTAGCGTACGATTGCGACGGCACGATTAAGCAATGGCACGGCTAATTCGACTGGAGCGGCACGCAAACGGACCATCACAAGCCTTTGTAACGAATGTGTGGAATAAAGATGTTTAGGAATTAGTTTTAGAGGACTAATTGTGTGCTGTTGCTTTTAAAAGGATTCTAGTTGTGACTTGTATCATTCTTGACATTGAAAGTAGCCTAGATAGCGTATGAGTATTCCAGCTCTCCTAAATTTTGGTCATGTCCAGCGATATTAGCGTTATTACGTTTTAGACCCGGCTTCTATGTATATTCAGAAACGGGTCGTTTTAGCTCTGGCCAGTTATATTTTGTCATATTTTAGTAAAATATGTGTCAAAATTAAACTATCTGTTAGTAAAACGACTCGTTGCTGAATATAGGAACCGTGCCATAAAGAAGACAAAGTATCTGTCTTATGTGTAATAATAAAAAAGGAAGCTTTTGCTTTTAACTACCTACATACGTACAGACTGGATGTCAGAGTTTCTATAGGATCTTAGAATGGCATTTATGATCTCAATATTGGCAGTTTAGGCTGACTTACTGATAATTTAAAGCAATTGCTTTGTCCTGTAATCGAATCAACAATCAGTCATGCAAAGGATCAATGAGGTTACAAGAATCAGATATTATCCACCTACCGTCAAAATTAAGACATTGTTATGTGACGTCATCAGGCCCGTCAGGCGGCCGCTTGGAATTCTGACGCGTCCGTCATTAATTTGACAAATGAGCTCGCGAGCCAACGTGCGACGCGCCAACGCGCCTTCAATTTATTTGAATTTTTGTTTTTGCGATTATTCGCCTAATATGCGTTTACGTTTTTCTAATCAAGCGTCAAAAGAAATCGCCTATTTGGTTGTTTGACGGGTTGGGTTTAATGGCTCAAACCCACATTTATATTTCTGTATTAGCGCTGTTTTAGTCGGATCACCAGGTTCGGCTAATTGTACTACTTAAGGCTAGTGCGTTTTGACAAGAAGTGATGCATTTGAAATATGTTTGTCTCAGTTTGTAGTGGCCTAAGTGTAAGTTCGCACGCAACTACTCATGTATGGCTTCAAAAATCGATTGCATCTTCAAGTAAACTGTTACTGGGTATTGCCTGAAAATCTCAATAGAACGGCGTTTATGCCTGTGCAGTAGACTTACGGCACTAGTCTTAGTCTGAGTTCCTGTGTCCCGAGAGATAAAATAATGGACACAAAGAACTCCCAGACTTGGAAGGACTATTTATAAATCACACAATTGCTAGCCTTGTGTAGATCGAAACCAATACACTTTGACTATCAGCCATACATCACGCAGTTAATATCTGGCGAAATATCGAATTAGTACACCTCTTTGGATATACATATACCTGCGTTCAAATATAACACGTTTCCAATAAATTTAATCTGTATTATTTTGGCGCTTCGTCATTTTGTTCTGACACAAACGTAAACAGAATTACAAAGCTTTTTGTTATATTTATTGTGATTTCCTTGTTTTAAAATTGTATTTTATTTATCTACGTGCCACAAACCATATGTGATGTTCGACGTTGTTTATTTTCAATCAATTTGTCCGAGTTTCATGTAGGCCAAGCGAAAATATAATTTGTTTATTGATCTTATTTTAATAATATCTATATTTTGCGATCGTATTGTTGTAATATTATTCAATTTGTGAGGTAAGGTCATATAAAAGATTTGGAGTAAACGCACAGTGAAATGTTATTCTAAGCTCGTGGTTCCTAATGTCTTCTTCCATTGATCCGAAATACTGGTGTTGTGTAAGAAGACGCTGCGGCGTCAGCTAGATGGTCAGTATATTTGGCTCTTATGCTGGCTTCGTAGTAACTGCAGATTCGGAAAACCGACCAGTAGCAGTAGCAGGTACCAGTAACTTCTTTGTAATGAGGAGTTATGTACCAAGAAAATTAAGAAAATTCAATGGTAAAAAGAAACCAAAGTTCTTGTTAATCTTTTCAGTTAATCTAAATATTTCTTTTAAATATGCTAAAATAAATATTTAGAGTAGGTTAGGTTTACTTTGGTAATGCAAAGGGTGAGAATCTCTCGATCTCAATTCCGTTATCTCAAGCATAAGAAATATTATAAATGCGAATGTAAGTTTAGTTTATTACACTTTCAAGCTTTAATTGCGCGACCGATCGTCATGAAATTTTGCATACACTTTGTCTGGTAGACAGAAAAGGACATAGGTTATGTCGGGCTCACCGGGGAAAAGGTACCCCGGTAATACCGACTAAACCTACCACGGTGTTCCTCGGCATAACCATAGACGGCGTGGCCGCGCGAATCGCTTTCACATGCAATCGCGACCCTAAAACCTAACCTACATTTAAGTGAGCGAAACCGCTGGCAAAATCTACTAACTAACAAAAATCATTGTTGGGTACTAATTTAAAAATTAATTACCAGGATCTGTAATTAAAGCCCAAGTACTAGGGAAGCAGACAAGACAGGGAGTATTCAGCGTAGGCCGCATGTACCACACGCAATCCATCACTGCACCAAATTAGTTCGCGCGCCGGCCACAGCAGCCGCACGACGCTGCTGTCGCGCTCATTAGCGGTCGCCTGCGACCCATGCACTCCTGGTATTTAATTGTTATCATCATTAAAATATTGACGATATTTTATTAGTGACGTCATTATGTGGTGTCATTATAAAGCCTGGAAAACATATTAATTTGATAGTTTTAGATCTCTTTCCTATCCAAAATATATTCATGCCTGAAGTTTCTAAAGGCTATTTATTTCCACCTGTCATAACCATAGTGCCGCTCATCTTCATAGAACCTTCTCAGAAGAACATCTTCTCAACCTTAGACTAGTTGAATAAGTTAAAATGATCATAGTTCTTTTCATAACTTGTTATTTATTTCTTCTTTCCCTCGTATATTAATAACTTTTTTCTTTCTCGTGTTTTCTCTGGCATGTTTATAACAAATCTTCTCGTGTTCTTCATTTTTACATTTTATCATCACAAAAACGTAAACGTCCTCTCCTACCATCTTTATTTCTTCTACAGCTACTTCGTGAGAAAGGTTTGTAATTTCTTAAGCAACTTAATCATACTAAGTTACATCCAGGTCACACCCTACCTGTTCCAAATTCAAATTGAGCGCCAGATGTTGACCATAAATAACTTTGTTCGCACCTCAACCCTTCGAGTTGGTAATACAAAATAAATTCGAAGCACACGTCACCAATCAACACAATATGGCGCCGGGTCCGCCTATTATCGCAATTGCATGTTATCCGCGACCCTGTCTTAGAATATGGCTACTAAAGCTGAGAGTGGATAAGCGGAGCGAATCGCTAACGCTAACTTAGCAAACAAGATTTTGTTAGGTTTAAAACAATTGTGTACAGGTCATACAAAATTAAATAATGTCAGCAGCTGGATAAAGAAGGAAATATCTTCTTGTATGCAGACTGACGCTTTTAAAATAAATATTCAAAATGTACCTAGTTATTATTATATTCAAAGACTTATTTACGTCTACCAGGCAGCTTCTGACTACTCTCTTGGTTAAATATGAACGTATTCTTGACTAGTGAGTTTAACATGCAAATACAGCTGAAAGAAAGTCTTAATGAGTTGGTCTAGATATGTCACAGGTTCCAGAATTTTAGTATGTCCCTATAGTGCCTTGACTTGCCATCCATCATATTCGTTATATCTTGATCGTTTTGCTACATAGTCAATATGACATCTGTGTATTTATGTTTAGTCAAAAACAAATCAAAGCATATCAAAATATTTACACGAAAGGCACCAAGTGCGATAAACTCCGGTCATACTCATCGTTGTCACTTTCCAGCCGCTCACGCCCGACCGTTTTGTCACCATCTGCGACACTGAGATATTTACTGCCGATTTATGCTGCCTTGGTGTCTAATTAGTCGGCTGTTAATTTGTACATTCAGTATTAAATTTGATATCGCACTTATTAAATGTTAATTTATTAATATTTAGATGGTATTGTCCTGCAAAACTTAATTAATATTGTGCTGCCTTCTAGTAAGCTTGGTTACCTTTCTTCTTTGTTGTTGGATCGTTTTTCTGTCTATTTATTTCCACTCTTAGACAGTTTTTATATTTGTATAGCTCAAGTTCTCATCATGATGTAATAAAAATCACCGATTTGAATTTGTGATGGCACCTTAACTTCAGACAGATATTATTATCCATGTCTATTAATATGTAAGATACAAGCTGTAAATAATTATATTAATCACCGAATTTAAGAATTGTTTACAAATGAAACACAGGAATAACAACACTGTGCGCGCCAATTAACGTTTGTTTACGCCAAATCATAAAACCAAAGTCTGCAGAAACACAAAATGAAATCGATGACGCGACACACCCGGGTCCCCCTCGCAATCGCAGAATAAAAACAAATCCGTATACCCCAACAATTAACGGAGTACCATGTGTTACTCATTCTAGTGATGAGGACCTCTGGGGGGTCGGGAGGTCGAACTGGCGATATATTGCGCTAGTAATTACAGCCAGCGGCTACCAGGCCGCCATAGGATTAAGGAGCTGTACGCCTTAAAATGAAGCATTTTTCGCTAACGTAATTTATTAGTGGCGAGTATGGCGATATTTGCTTCTCCATTTTATGTTGCTCTGGTAAATTAATACTAGTGCGATTTATTGTGTCGACTTTTATTTTCTGCGTTCAGTATTGTTATCGAAATGTAAGGTATGGATAAATTATTGACATCAGATTACTTGAAAAGTTGGCTTAGCTTGTACTGAATAGATACACTGACAACATAGTACGCCCCATATGAACCAATCTTAAAAAACTAATTCTGATTAATAGTATTTAGTCCTTTAAATAGGCTGTGCAGGTTGTTTTGATGAAGCATCAATTTCCTGCGGCCCATTATATTTGCTGTCAGAATTATTTTAGTTTACGTAATAAAAATAAAATGCACAATATATACACATGAATGTGTAAACGCAATTTGCACACTCTTCATTTAGCCATTGTTAACTATATCAATCCTATATAGAATAATGTTAATATTTGGCCAGTTATTTTTAGTCTACAAATAATAATTCGCGAATGAAAATTTGTAAACAGATGTACTGCATGAGTAACCAGCTTAATCTACCTACTCTTCAGCTGTAAATAGGTGTTGAGTCTATATTATTGTATGGACATCATTTCAAAAACCCAATCAAATTGCATGATTGTAATACGTACAAATAACAGTTTTCTCCTCAATCACAATAAAACTAATTCACGTCTAACAACCAGGAATTCAGCTCGCATAAGAGTCCATTACGTAAACAACATAGCCAATATTCTTAACAACGTCTCTGCGCTCTGATCCCCTGGTTATAATATTTACTGGTCACACCTATAATTGCCTGATTTAGGGCAGTTTGTATGCGCTGACGACGCTCGTGGATTTCATGAAAAATATTTATTGTCCGCCCGGACTCCGTGGATTAGACGTATTTGTACGTGACGAATTTTCTTGGTCCTTTTGTTTTTCGACAAACGATCAGTTTTTGTATGTTGCTTTTTAGAAATATTATGTTCCGTCATAACGCCGCGCTGTTGTTGAAATAATCGCATATTTGATGAGTTGATTAGGTGCACAATAACAATCGCACTGGTTTGAGTTTTGTATTATACATAGGTTTTGTAAACTGTGTTATGTTTAATCGTTAGTAAATACTAGGTAAGCAATGTAATACAAAATTACATAGCTGAAAAGTTTTCCATAATAATTGGCTACATATAACTTACTATCAGTTTACTATCAGTCATGAGCTGCAATCAGTTGGGCTGAATTAGAGTTTTCAAAAGAAATTAATTAGAAGCCGAAGAATTTGGGAGTCAAAAAGACAGATTGGCAATAACGAAAGTATTTAATGCTTTAATGGACATAATTATAATTTAATAATTATTTATTTATTTCTCTCTTCATAAAGATTCACAACAATATACATAAAACACACAAACAGAATACAAATATTTACAGAATTATGAGCCTTTGTGAGAGACTGGAGTCCATACTAGGGAAACCCTGTGTTACGGATCACTAAGCCCTCACTCAGAACTATATATATATCTTAAATCATGGACTGCAATAGACCGATTGATTAAAACATTACATTTATTTATTACTAACAACTTTTAATAAGGTTTTATTACTAAGAAAAACGAAGTTTGGAGATCTAAATTAAAACTTAGCAAGCGATACCCAAAGCCGCAAAGAAAATAAACTTGACCTATGTACGTACCATCAATCACCAGGATCACCATAGTCGCGCCGGATATCTCAAACATCAAAACGCGATCCGTCCGTCGGACGGTATCCGCACTGGATTTGTCGGATTCCGTCAGCATTTGTTGCCGAATCCCCGTATTATTCACCCTTTTGAGCCTCTGTGTCGTCTCAAAATATTTCGTTAAGCTTGCAAGAAGCCGTACCGCAATCCGGCAGGAACTAAACCAAGTAGGCATTATATTTTAAACTATACAAGGCCAGTACCGTTCCTAGAGTCCATATCTTTAAAGAAAATACCTTCGTCTATAATGTTGCCAGCGAAATGTGGAACAGTATAGCAGCAGACATGACACATCTTCTGAAGATTATTTTAATACAATCCTGCTCCACGTTTTTTTGAGAAATATATAAGGAAGAAATCTATGAAAGTGTAAAAGCTTATAATATGTCCACCGAAGGCTAGCTAACAAAAACATTACGGGGATTATAAAAACTCAGCAATATGCATAATAAATAATAATACTGGGCGCTCATACCTATCGCGCAAGTATATTTTGAACCAATTACTTGCGCAATATGTTATCCGTCTGCTGAATAAGTAATCTCCTCGCGAGTGGGACCCGATGCGCCTGGTGCATTTCCAAATTAACTGTCACCATGAATTTTGTACGAGAGCGCGGATATTCTTCCGATTGCTTTGTGATTCGATTAGTTTTTGCGATTATCGTACGTAATTACCGTTTTCGGCGCACGCTGCGGCTTTGTGAAAATGAAAAATTATTTTCAGCTGTTGAAAACTAATATTGTTATTGCGCAAAAGGCTGCCCAAGTATTTTAATAAACATTAAAATGATAATAAATTAACCCTAAAACGTAGTACATGGGAAATTGACGTTGAACATACAGTGTGAGAGGGTTAGGCCCCGAACTATCCCTTGCAAGGGTCTCAGTAATTACTTGGAGCGAAACATGCCTGTGCGTCCGATGCGACTAATGTGTTGTTAATATCAAGATTAGTTCATTAACTCTTCATCCGCCGGGTCCGGGGTCCATAACACCCCGGGGTCCGCAGGGACCCCTCCCCGGCGCAAAAACGGCAAATTTTACGACTCTTAAGAGGGTATCTGTTAAATCGCGCTTTGTATTAATTTTGACGGCGGCTGTTGCCGTTATTTTGATGTTTTAGCTGCAATTAACTGTGAGGTTTGCAGATTACAACGGTTTAAGGTTTATTTCTCTCGTTGCGATGCAATTTTGTCTAAAATTATGCAAGATAGTAGGTTAAATTCTCAGGATAAAGATTGAGATCTGTCTAACCCTTACTTGACCTTTGTATTTCGTACCATTATAACAAACCAAATGACAGAATATAAAAATACAAAAAATGCTATTATTAAATTTTATCATACATTGTTTCCGTATCATAGAGAGCAATAAATCATTAAAGTCATACAATAATATAGTAACAATAGCCGCACATACAATCAAACATACAAAATTTGCATTTGTATAAAAATAATGTGTTTATTTTATTTGTGACAACAGGCGACCGATACCAGGGTCGCATAAATCATAAGTAGATGCACAGAAGGGTTGTGAGTATATTGTTTGATGCACATTGCACATGCGCGTGATATATCTGTTTTGAATGCAAATGAGACTAATTGTAATAAGATTTGGTACATTACCGCGTCATCTGATACTTGTAGGGGACGACGTGTTGTGTTTTTATTTTATTACATGTTACTTTAGGATAATTGCTTTTGAAAGTCTTAGGCGACAGTTGTGACGCGTTTTGATAATATTTATTGTGTAGTCAATCTTATTAATTGTTGTTACTTTGTTGTTGCCTTGGACTGAGGTAGTAAGAAAATGCTTTTAGCGATAACGTCGATCTTTATTTACATTACTATTAGGTAAATTAAGATAATATGTGAATAAAAAATATTACCTATATCCGTCTTAGCGTATTTATTCGAGTGTTGACTCATAGATGCCCATTTAAACATTGGTTCTGTCACTCATAAAAAGTTATGATAATCAACCAGTTTATATTTGATACTTAAGAATTATACATTTAGGCATGTTGCCGCATAGCCCTAAAATTTGGTATAAGTGTGAGTATACACTGGGACAAACGAAAGTTAATTCGTTAAGCAAAACAAAAGATTGATCGAGTGAAAAAAGCCGCAAATCAGTCAAAAGTGAATTTCGGCTGATGAACATCTAACAGTAGCAGCACTGAAGCTACAGTTTTACTGAGAAAACGGCAATAGGGTCGCTTTTTATAACGAAAGACGTGAACATGATAAAATGTGACTATGATACACTTCTGACTAATCTTTTGCCGTGATTCACGTCTTAGACATCATAGAATGTCTGTGGTTTATAAAACTGTAGGCTACAATTATATTAACTATCACAACAGCAACTCGGCATAAATAAAACTCTACGAACACAAACATATTATAATTAGTAGGAACACGTTCACCAAAGAGATTGCCATTACGTAACGATAATAGAGGCGACCCACTCGATCTCATGATGTCCTGGTCCCACTTATTATTGCTATTGCTAGATTTCCCGGCTTTTCCCTAAATAGGGAAAGTTAAAAAGGTGATTTGATCCGGCAGGCACGTTCCACGCCCCCGGGGCAAAAGTAGGGATGGAGAGTACCTACACCGTATAAAATTTAATTTCGACTTCCAAGTTTTTGGATTTTAATTACCTGAAAGCAAATTAAATAATGAGTACGCGCGGCTGACTTGAATTCCTTTACTTTCGGTGAGAAATTTTGCGAAAACGCTCCAAATAAGGGAATGGCGTAATTTATAATTCATCCTTAGGTGATTCGGAAATAATATGAAGTGAAATTACATTTGCCAGCTCGAGAAATTTATTTGACAACGGAAGAAACGTTTTAACATAGTGAAATTAGATCTAGTAAATGAAATATAATGTAAGAAATCACTGTAAAAACATTGACTACGTGCATTGCTGTTTCTTAACAGATAGGCAAAGACTACTAAGATCTTGAGTTATATCACCAAACTTGGTGTTAGTTTACCAACAAACAACAATTTAAATATTGTTTAAACCAGGCAAGTATTGTTCTAAAATAGCTAATTTGCAATATTGAAACAAAATCCTACAAAAGCGCTTCTGATTTCTTCTATAAAAATCTTCGTCACAAGCTATAAAAATCGCTAGTTCCATCTTAAGCCACCGGCGTCGAATACGACCCTGGACCGAATTAAGCGTTAATTAGGGGAAAACGGTATTTATGACCCCCTGGTAATACCTCACTCTCTGCCACCTGCTGTTCGCCTGTTTGTGTTGCCTAAACACGGGGAAAACTTCTTGGTTATTCCGTTTACGGACCTTTATCGAGGAAAAAAAACATTTGCTTTGTGATCACGCCTTGAAAATTTTAGGTATGGTAAATTATTGTGAAAAATAATTGGCTGGTTAGCATTGCCTTGGCAGAGACTGGGATATTCTCTTTTTGATTGTCATACATTATTTCATCATATTGGTTATAGAAGAACGCGTAATATAATTTCAATATAACACCTGACTTTAAAGCAAACTTATGTAAAACGTATAAATATTAAAATAAAAGTATGGTTTATCTTAATTACAACCATTATACGTAGATGTAAATCGGACACACATATTTGAGTCATGTTTTCGATTCCTACCAACTAATAAACATAGAGGAACAGTTTGAAACATTTAAATTACAAACACGAACTGAAATTTCCACAAAACTTTTATCGGGCACCCCCCCTCCTAGTCCAGGGTAAATCCCAAAATCGTAATCCCGTGGTACTAGGGCGACATAGCTTATCGCCGGTGGCCGGAGCCGACGCCAAATGAAGGCATTAGTTTTCATAAAGCCGCCCGAGATAGCCCCCGGTCAGTCGCCCTTCTACTGAGGGATGCTCTCCTAGTACACTTGATATATTATCCAATGATATTTGAAACCTTTTTGATAAGCGAATCCTAAAGTTATTTTACGGGCCTTGATAAGTATCATTTCACACTTTTTTATGTGTTTTTTTACTGCTTCGTTTGTCCAGCATGTGAACACTTGAGTAACGGGCGATCGTAAGATTCTGGGCTAGATGTCTGGGTGAAGCATATTGTTAGTCCTTGGGTATTTCAACCTATGAAGGCACATCGAGTCATAATATCATTGGTAGCGTATATTCAGTAACTATGTAACACCGTTTATGGAATGCGGACCCGGCAGCCTTAATATAATTTTACTACTAACTTAACTATTAGGTCAAATCAGAGACAGAAGATTTGTCTGCTAAGCTTTGCAGTAAAAACGGGACGGATATATTTTTGAAAACAATAACCATGTTGTGTGTGGTCTTTGACAGTCAAGGAATACATGATTACATCATCAATATACATAAGGAGTGAGATAAGAAGAATAACAAACAGGATCTTAGGAGCATGTTTACTGCTGACATCGCAATATATGCGCGTTGATTCAACCCTACTTTTGTACCAAAACACTGCGTCGGCCGAACTCGACATAATTCATTATCACTAGCTTGTTTTTGTACGAAGTTTTGCGGAAACGCAGAACTAAGATCAAGCCCCCAGATATATTCTTAGATAATATAATTGAATAGGGCTATATGTTGCTCGATATGTAGATATATGTTACTTAATCCTGACATTCTATTTGTTTGTTGGTCCTTTGGGAACTTTTATATAGGACAGCCGAGTATTGTCAATAAGTAGGAAGGTATTTGGTTGGTACATATGGAGTTCAGGTTATTAAGACATATATTTACCTACTGAGGTAGCTTTCTATTAACTAGTAGCACAAATATTATCAAAAGAATGAATATTGAGAAATAAATTATCTTAACGTATTCTCAACATACAATACAATTTTACTGCAGTTGTTAATTACATTTAAATTAAATCAAATATGTTTTTGTAATATTGTTTATGTATTATCCTTATCACTAGATTCCAAATTTGAATATTGCATACAATAGAGTTCAATTTGATTTCTGATTATAATAAGCAAAAGAAACTACGTTATAAAATTCGTATAAAATAGTTTGATTTTTTATGTTTAACATACGTGTAAACATAACATGCTTTAAGATGTTATACTTTATTATATAGATTCTAAGATAAATATAAATACCTTCATCAGACACTACACCAAAATCATAGACTATACCTATAACCGAATATATCAATAAGTCCCAGAAGATTTTTCTCAAACATCGATTTGCCATCTTATAAAATCTTATTGTACCTATATTCTATTTTTTGTAACATATGTTTGGACATCATCAAAGTTTGTACCTTGAAGTACTAATAATTGTTTTATTTGTTTCAGGTTTATCAATGCGAGACGTAGGATAGTGCAGCCGATGATAGACCAGTCAAATAGAGCAGGTAACATTTTTCTTATACATCCATAATATCTAAGTTATAATTAATATTAAAAGTCAAATTTTCTTACCAAGAATTTCGAATCACTGTGAAGTACCTGTATTCTTATTGATTCATCGTCTATCGAGCAAAAAACGAATAGCTCTTACAATGTTTTGCCGTTTAAAAACCGTGCTCGATTTACTACAATGCCTTTTTGAACTATAAAGGCCAAATAAAAGACAAAATTCAACATCTATCACCGCACGTATCATCTATTCACAAAACACGAAGCGAAACTAAAAAACTGCATTCAAACGTTCTCTATTCAAAATTCAAGATCGCATTACACGCCACTAACGCGTCTTGACCGCGTCACGTATTGGCTGGCCATTTCAAATTCTCCAGCGCGCCCCAAACGACTTTGAAGTCTAAAATCGAGTTTGCTGACCACAAAGTGCCACAAAGTACCGAGTGGTTCATACAGTATGCAGGCCGTCGCATGCGACGAGTAACGTCCCATGAGGATGTTCTAGCTTTTAGCGCTGACCGCCCGCCGAGTTATGGCCACCTAGTACTCCAGCTGCGTTTAGAAAGTACATTAGATAGAATTACTTGGGAAATAGAGTATATTGTTTTAGAATACCGATACATTTTTAAATACACTGTGTTTTAGGAAGTTATTAAAGTATTTTAAATTGATTAAATTATAAATTATGAGAAGCTGTCAAAGAACTGTACGACATGATAATATGAGTGAATAATTTGTTTCCTAATCATGAATAAAACCGATTTCGAATATAATTGAAAATTAAAACAACAATACTAAACTAAAAGGCACACAGATACCAAACCATTAAAGAATCCTAACAAAACATAAAAACTAGATGTGCCCTCGGTTTCACCCGCGTTTATGATTACTGCGCCGCCCCCATGGATCGTACCGTGATGTTATATAACCTATAGCCTTCCTCGATAAATGAGCCATCCAACACTAAAATAATTTTTCAATTCGGGCCATTAGTTCCTGAGATTAGCGCGTTCAACCAAACAAACTCTTCAGCTTTATAATATTAGTATAGATAATCATACATTTAACATGCACAAAACCGCGCTTAGCTTAAAATCTCATCTCGTATCAAAACCGAAAAAAAAATTCGTCGACAAAATACCTTTTTTTTAGCCATCCCGCCGACAATATGGAATAGAATTACAAACGACCAATTCTATTTTTACTTTGTAATTGTAGCACAGTCCATAAAACGTCCGGGTCCCCCGTACGTAGCCAACAAAAATTCCGTCCGGGGGAAAAAAGGACGTCGCAGAAAAAGGGCTTACTCCTGCGAACGCAAGAAGGGTAAAAAAGAATAATGTCCGAATTCGTTGACCCGTCCCGAACGATCCATCACTCGCCCCTCCGCCGACTATCGTCGATGTATGCTACCCTGGTGCCTTTATCTAGATGTGTGGATGTTGCCCCCTTTCCTATTCCAAGATTAGAAACGGGTATTTTCTTCATTTCTTGTTAATTTCGTTTATGAGAAGGAACATATATCACTGGTTTTAATCGACGAGGAGCTTTTTTATTGATTTAATTTCTTGAGACGTTTGATAAGATTGCTTACAGGTTGTGTGCTTTCTTTTACCGGGTGACTTGTTTGTCAGCAGTCATTATAGTAATTGCCGTGTTCTCTCTTTTATGAATAAATTTGATTTAGAATTTTAGACAAATAAAATTGTATTAAAGAGAACGTTTGAGCTCCTTGAATACTGTAACGTATTTTGATAAATATTTGACTCAGTTAAACTAAAAATGCTTGATTACTTTTCGCCAATTAAGTATATTTGACCCAATATTGATGCCGTTAAATATAAAATTATAATATTTCTCTTAGGTTTTGTGACACGGCCAAACGAAAATAGATATTCCATTAGTCGATTTGAATTCCTAGCTCACTTATTTGACACTAGACTTAACCTGTGACTCCGTCTCACTACTACATCAATTACGTGAATACATTCACACTATAACCATATATTTGAAACTTCAGAATGAAATTAGAATTAGCATTGAAACGTGACTTAGATTTTAAGTTACACTTAGAGCTATTAAACTATGGAGCTCCATTAAGAATACTTTAGTAGTTTTACATAATGCTGTAACAAATAAACAGAGAGACATACAACAATTCTAAAGACGAATCGCTCGGACGTCTTTTAACAGTTGACCATCACAAATAGGTTTAAAAAAATATCCTTAATATGCAGACTCGTTATAATGTTTTATTAATAATATTAATAGGTTACTTTCTATAATTGGTACAATATGTCAATGTATACAAGCTTGGACTTATTGAGTTGTTGATAAAATCAGCTGAAACACGCGAACTTTTTTACCGGTGTTTATAAATATCAATTATTTTTTCACAGCTGATGATTCTTTTATTCTCTCAATTAATATCTTCATAAAGATCTCTCAATTAAAATAACCACGAAGTCCTTGCCGTGCGTAAAACTATTAACTTGTTAAGATATATCATAAAGATTGTTAAAAATAAGTTACCAACTAATTATAAATTACGATCTTCATATAAAAGCTTTGAAGCCGGCCATTGTAATAAAAGTATATATGTGCTTTTATGGAACATACGGTTTATTGCTAACATTATTATTATCGGCTGTTCCGTTTTCAGTCAGAGCTATTTTTAATTTCATGCATAGTATTTTATCATCACTAAACCGCATTTACGTTTAACTAGATTTTGTCTGCGGCTTCTTCTATCCTCCGAGAACAGTACTATTTTTCTAGCTAAAAGTTACCTATGTCCTTTTCTGTACTTCTGACAATGTAAATGCGAAATTTAATGATAATCAGTCGAGTAGTTATGGCGTGAACAAGCAAACTCACTTTCGCATTTGTAATATTAGTTAAGATTAGGATTAAAATGGCTATTTTATTCATCCATAAAATAATCCTGTATGCGATGCCTAAACATAATCAGACCAATATTTTGTCTAACTCACCAACGCGACATAAATAAACAAAACACTCCTAATCTCCAACAAAACTGCCACAATATAAACAAATAATATCGAATACAAAGCTCAGTACAAAAGTTTTATCGCATTAAAGTTAGTACTGTCAGCACTCAAATATCGCGCCACCACCAGGACAACATAAAACAAGTCAGTTCTAAATCTCGCGAGCCAAACGGGCGGATGTGGCCCCGGCCAAGTTTGCCGACGACGGAAAATGGAAAAACCGGAGGGGTGGAAGGATAGATGGAAAATTGTTTTGGCAATGGACTAAAGAAAATGGCCACCGCATTTCCTGCGGTCAAGCCAAAAGGCGCTTTTCCAATCACTATATTATTTGTCGTGGCCGCCTGCCGTTTATGTATTCCTAGTGCGTGCTGCGTTTCGTGTAACGTTTGCCAACCTTGCCTTTTGCACACCGATACAGTCGATTGCGTTTTCGCTCCGATGTTTATTACTAATTATTACTTTGCGGAATCAGACCCTGGAGCTGAAAATGTACGTGTTCAAAACATGTGAATATAAGGCAAGTTCAATGGAATGTACATACTATTTAAAGCAGCGATATAAACAGACTATGCTCACAGGCAACTCCGCCTTATACTGACGCCAGTTACTCTGAAAAGTAAGGTTTACTTACCTTTGAGAACAAACGCTCCAAGCTACGTGAAGCAAGATGGTAGAAAATCAGAAAATAAAATAACAGTCAATTTCACCACGAGTGAATTTGCTCAAGCGTTTGATGATCCGATCATCGTTTAATGGGTGACGAGAACGAGAATCTCCTATAGTGTGAACAAAACATCAGCGCTCCGCTTTCAAAACAATATGTTTTTGTTTTTTCGCTGTAAGCGGATTAAACATACTTTTGGGCAAATAAATGTTTCGAGGGAATATTTTCATTTGTAGATGCCACAAGAATTATATAGATATTAAATAAAAATGATTTATTGTCTTAATATCAAAAAATATATGGAAGGCCCTAGATCATACACTAGGATTCCTTCATTTATGGGATCTAGTCTCTTTCGAATGATGCAGTTACATATTATGACATTTCAACAAATAGGTATACAAATACAATTGGCTATACAGCGTAAAAATGAGATATTGTATGTTAAATGGATACGGTAGCCAGTAGAAAACATAGACTTTGATAGATCAATATCTTTTACCTCTTCAAAACTTAACTCTTCCACTTAATTCTTCTCCCTAGCCTTTATTATTCCCAAGTCACTTGAGGTCGGCTCTTTCTAGTCTAACCGGATTTGACTGGATATCAGTTTTTATACGGAGCGGCTGCCACCTGACCTCCGCAACCCGAAGGCTAACGATACCCTAAGGCTTGACCAGTGTCAGGATATTAGAGGGTACTGACTTTCCCAATAACGACTGCCATAGATGTTCATGGCAGCCGTGACCGACGGCTTAACGTGCTCTCCCAGGCACGGAGTAGGCGATAATTGTCAATCAATACGCACATCATTTCGAAAAGTCATATAACTGCCGAAAGTCAGAGGTGCGCGACGTGGATTCGAACCCGAAACCCTCTGCGTTGCAGTCTGTTAGTCTCCCCACTGAGCTATCGCTGCTATATTAACATTAAATATTATTTAAACAAGATATATAAATGAATTGAAATCAGAATTTGCGATGTAAATCATCAGAACTAATTGTGGCCGTAATACTACAATGGAGGTAAGCTCCATACGTACACCTAGCAGACGCAATACAACACGTCTCGTGTATAATACAAATGCGTTACCACTGTCTATCTGTGGTTCGACATGTACGGCACAGTCATGTATGTCGCTCCGCTAATGAATTTATTATAAGAGCATAAATTGCCCTCTGATGCGTCCCATTACCGGGCCAGACTGTATATTACAATTCGTTCGGCTACGAGCACCGATCGTTTATTGGGCATTCCACGAGGATTTAATCCGTTCTCGTCACTGACGCATTTATTAAAAGCGAAATTAATATTCATATTTTTTGTCGGAAACTAGCCGGACATGGCTTTGTTAGTTTACTGAAATAAAATTTCTGGAATTATTCAGCTGTCATCAATTGCTGCAAATACAACAAGCAAGTAAAATGGTACATGGTTTGAATGACGTCGCCGAGATTACTTTCTACTAAATCATATTCTCATGGTAGTTTGGGACTGCGCCCTAGTTTGGGGGCTCCGTTATTGCTTCCTGCGGGTCTAGTAGGAGACACGCGTCACTGGACCAACTCAATCACAGCGACTTTTGCATTGTTTGCGAAAAAACAATAAAAATCTTTACCCAAAAATAATGGTTCTTCCGTACGTAATTTTGTCGCAGAATACATAAACTGACCAAAAAACTCTTATGACTGTGAATTATTGAAACTGCAAAAGAGTCATTATTTTAATAAATCGCTTTTATAGATTTACGTATTCAAAGGAGGAATCAATTTTATTGGTTTTGGAGGATTAAGTATTAAATACATCTTTATATATATAAATCTTCTGTGCGTGTGTTTGTAATTAAACTACTCCTAAGCGGCTGGTTCGATTTTGATGATTTTTGTGTGTGTTCAAGTGGATTCGAGAATGATTTAGATTTGGTTTAGGTATTATTAATTCTTTTTTCGTGTATCCTGAACGACGTCTTTCTGGTCCGCTAGTATTATATAAAAAATAAAACTATATTTTAGACCTACGTGACAATTACATAATCACCGCCAAATTATTATTTAAAGGGATTTCTTTTAATAATATTTACAATCAAGAATAAAGACGTTATATTAAATTATTGAAGCATTGATACGACTATATAGAATTGTAATTTATCAACCTTAACTACAGTTAATTTTCTAAAAATTGAATAAATAAATCAATATTACCACAACGAAACCCTGCTCAAAATTGATCCTCACACAAACTAGCACAGCGAATACAAAAGCAATTGTAAAAGTCAAGAAATCCGTTCAATTTTACCACAAAACTGTTATGGCTTCCGCGTGCCATATATCCATGGGATTATCAATCGTGATGTAATGGTGTTCGTCCATTATAGACGCCGATTTCCGACATCTCATGGGGTCTTTATGGGGGCACGCACCATTGCGCCTCGAGAGCACGACACATACACCATCAACTAATGTTCGATACATACCTACTATAGTTTTTACGGCTGCAACTTTTTTGGGGAAATCTTGCGGTGCAAAACTTTAGAAGAAATGGTAGTTCAATCTACTTGGAAAGAAAATTTGAGTTATGCGATTTTTGTACATACTTTAACTGTGTTTCTTTGATGTATGTATAGTGTTATATTTATCTACTTATCAATTTAAAAATAATGAAACTTGTAGAATATAATATTGAGATTCCTTTATAAGGATAATATAGGAATCTCAGTATTTCAATCTAATCTTTAACGATTGCAATAGAAAAATATGAGCAGTACCTATTTCAATTGCCTATTTCAATGTTGTGTTTCGAAAACCATCATATTGACATACATTTTTCCCTTACACGTAACATCCTCATAGCGTTAAGTACTGTGATACTTAGAATGCATATTTGCTTGTAATAGAATATTCAATCGATGTAAACAAACAATCGAGTCACGATACTTTAGATGCCACATACCTGTATTTGGTATTCAGAAAAAGACAAATACCTCACCAGAAATAAATCCTGTATCACGGGGAACTTTACTCGAAGCACTAATTCATTGATCACACAATTTTTTTGTCCTGTGGCCGTGGCAAATAGGCCACTTGACCCACTACACCATCCGTAACTTAGTAAACTCACTAACCCATATATTTTGACGTTCATAAGTGTTACTTTGTGACCTAAATGAATAAATACTTTTTGACTTTGACTTTGACTTGACGTATAATCGTCCATTTTTGATCATAATACTAGATAATTCTTAAGATTTATCTATACCCAACCACATACCTCCCCAAACACCGGTGTTCCCAGCCGACCTGATTAACCGTTCAGTGTTTTACCCATCAGTATTCCCGCACGCCGGCCCCAGCGGTGCGTATAGCCCCGAAGCAACCATGGGCTACATGATGGATGGCCAGCAGATGATGCACAGGCCGCCCACGGACCCTGCCTTCCACCAGGGGTATGCGCACTACCCGGCTGAATACTACGGCCATCATCTCTAATGTAACCTGCAAATTTGTACATGTGAGTATTACTTGTATTTTCTTTGTGAGACTACTTCTTTATCAACTCCGCAATAAGCTAACAGCAAGCAATCTCAAAGGTGCCTGCATGAAAATTAATGCGGACCTTCTTTTTTTCTATGAGACACTTGCAGCGAAGTTTTTTTTTTAACAAAGCTGATATACTACATATGTTATGTGTTGAATTGCTGGCTATCAAGAACATATTATCTGTCATACAGTGTGACTTGAGGCGACTATCAGACATTTTATAAACAATTATTAATAAGGGCATAATAATTCATTGATTTCATAGGCAATTATATCAAAATATTTTCAACGTAGTTTCTTGGATTGCGTAGGCTACATAGTTGTCGGTCTGGGGATAAATAGATATAATATAGTCGAATGTGGTATATATGCCAATTGGACATACGCTTAGGAGTAACAAGTACAGTAAAATATGTAATTTATTTCTGTATCGAATTCCATGCACAATTGCATTCACAACCTCACTGGTTGTGTGATATAACAGTTGTCATTAGCATAACCGTTAAGGAAACTTTTCATTTGTCGTTTTGATCATAGTTATATATTATCTTGTGCAACCTCATATACCGTTGTAAAAATAAATTCAGCCATTTAGATAATTTACATATAAATTAAACATATCTTGAATAAGTTTACATATTAAAAACGTGTAGTAAACCAATTTTTACGCGGCTCGAGTCCAAATCGATTCGTGGGACTCCGAATCCATGAAAATATTTTATCAAAAATTATAATTACGCTGTTATGACTATCGAATAAAATTCATAATTAATGTTTAAATTATCCAATTGTAAATTATGTGAATGAATAGAATGGCATGTGAATATATCGAGATTTTTATTTTCAGATATGAATAACGTTGACAGAGCTCGGGCGAGAGCGAAGCGCCGCGAGGCGGCTCCGCGAAGCAACGCGAGGCAGCCCATGCCAGCCTCATGTGATACCCTGGCACGTGATATACACAACAGGAGAACGATGCTACATGTACATAAATACTAAAATAAAGTAAAAAAACGCGACATTTTTGTAATATTTGAAACAGTATACGATCTCCTAAAATTAAGTTTTGAAGTCAACTTTAATGTTTAAAAATGTAAATGTTAAACCAGTGACACGGACACTTTCAACAAGACGGTGCAATCACCTTATAAATAAACGAAACGGTTTTATCAGTTGGAACAATAGGAGCAAAGTTGATGAAATGTAACAATAACGTGGTTTGATAGTTATCGTATAAATAATATTTATAGCTAATTGTGTATTGTTATTACGTAAATATAAATAAATAATTGAATAGTTGTGTAAGTTGTAACTATCACAGTACTTGGGTCGCTGTCGACAGAAAGGTAATAGATATGGGACAGAATTGTATTAATAGGTTTTAGGTTATTCGAAGCAACATTTTTGTTATACGAGGTTGTGGGCGCGAAGCAGGCCGAGGCACCGAGCGGCACGGGCAGGCAGCCGCCTCGGCTACACACTTCTACAATTATTAAATGTAAAACTGTAAATTGCGTTTACGTGTTGCGTCTGTTACCTATCAACTAACTTATTAAATATAAATTAAAATATCAAGCTCAAATTGTACATTTATAAACGAATGTCAATTTCTTGAAAATTAATTAATTGTCCGCGTTTAATTTACAGAAAAACATTTTGAATACATATCTTTGAATTATATATTTATTGTAATGATATTGTATATCGAATATCGTTTCTCACCTTGCCTTGGTGTTCGATGATGTAGCACAATTTGTAACCGATGTATACGAATCACAAAATGATATTTTACAATGTTAAAAAAATGAGATTTTTAGGGTCTATTTTTTGTCTTTGTGGATGATACCTGATATTGATTGCCTTCTATGTATGTTACCAAGGAACCAGGCCCATAAACTAGAAGATAAAATTATTTTTAAAAGTGTAAGAGCCGTGTTCGGCTTATTGGAACCAGTCAGTGTTGTTTGTTTTTTAATCTGTAGACCTTTCACACATATAATATTTATAATTGTGTGATTTTCACGACTGATGAGAATCTGTGAGCTTCTCCTAGTATATAAAGTTCCGTGGTTTTTAATAAAAATACTTTTTTGCGTAAATGAAAGCGAATTATATAAATTACTAATTAGATTCGCCACGGAACAACTTTACTGTGAGTGTTAAAAAGTTTGTTTACACTTGACTTTTTATAATTTTCCATTTACAGGAAGTGATAAAATTACCATATTAAGGACTTGGAGTTCAATTATTTAATCTTGTGTAGACAAATATAAGGGTGCTATCACCTTAAAAAGTATACGATCATCACATATCTCAATGTGAACAATGTTCTAATTATGAACACCGCCCATATTTTTATACAATTATTTAATTAACCATTTAAAATTAAACGCATTAAAAAATTTTTAGAAGATGCAAATCAAAAATAAAATTGAATGTTTAAAAAAATATAGTGTCAAATTAAAATCCTAAAGTTTAACACTCGCAGTATAGTAGCTTTGAACTTTAAAGAATCACGTGTAACACTTTATAGTAATGCAATGCATTACAGCCTTATGTCATGTATACGAACGGGAGAATTAAATGTCATAATTGGTCCTAGCTATGGTACTTCGATAGCAGAAGATAAGTTATCTGAGAACAAGCTTTATTCTAGGCTAATTAAGACCACCATTTTATTTTTAAATTGCCGCACGATTATTGAAACGATGATTCTGAACGAACTTTAAATATAATAATGTTTGAACGATGTTTTTAAACGGACTTGAAATAAAAAGAGTCTTTATTCGAGAAAAAGATAAACATCATTTTTGATGTTTCAAAGTTCGAACATTTTTACGGTTCTCGAATTGATTTTCAAGATAATCGTGTGACAAATTAAATGACTCATTTAAAAAAAAGTTTGTTAACTTTTGTAAATAATAATCATCAATTAATATACATACGTCATTTTTACTTTGTATAAATACAGTTTTTCCCCAATGAAGTCACAGTATTAAATAAGTAAATTGGAAGATTTTTTTCTCTCTCGCAACACCAGACTTTGTTGATAATACACAGTTATTATTGTTATTTGCATTGCGTGTAATATATTTTTATTAAGAGAAAAATCTTAAATAGTAGTTAGTAGGCATTAATGTATTAATTGAAGAATTTTATTTTGATTTTTCTCTTTATTATATATGTATCTGTACATTATATATAATGATTTGAAAGTCATCAAGTTATTGTAAATATAGCTACTAAAATGGTGAACAAAGAGTGTCAGTCAGCGGATACATTTTCAATTTTTGAAAAAAGTTTAATTATATATTTGTATTGTATAATTTCGGCGAGGTACATATTATAAATATAAAAAAATATACGATAATAGTGAACTGGTTTATATAAATAATAGTAACAGCGATCGCTGACGGACATCAGGAGGAATCTGACGAATGTGTCGGCATTATGAATGCTACGAATTGTGTAAAAAATATTAAAACCTAAAAAAATATTTTGTTTCATTTTCACATACATCTCTTTCACACGCGCACACACGCGCACACACACACACGCACGCACACACACACACACAAGTATTTGTCTAGTCTAATTTACACGTTTCCTGTGATTGATTTATTTTGCACCTTTTTGCATTTATAAGAGTCAACTATAGAATATACTATAGTTGAAAGAATAGAAAATATAATGAATACTGTATTAATATATGTAGAAATATAATGTACAGGATTAATTGAAAAATATATACCGTACTTTACAACTTTTGTCCTATCAGTTTCCTTAACTCATTATTTTATACAAAAATATAAATATTGAAATTAGTTGCTCTAATCAAACGACTAAGATTTAAGACTACATGCAGTCGAAAAGAAAGCTGTGGCTGCTGGGTAACCAATCACTATCCCGATGAGGGGAATCGTGGAGGAAGAGACACATGCAATTTTGAGCAGTTCAAAATATGTATATTACTTGAAAAATAAATTAAGTTTTGTAAAAAGTGGTAAAACAAAGTTGTAAAGTATAAATAAGATACAGGTAAATGTTTTAAAGTAGGTACATATCTCAATGACCTCTAAGTAAAATATACTTGAAAATTTACTATTATCTATATATTAATACGTGAAGCAAAAGCTTTGTACCCTTTTTTACTAAAATTGCCCGGACGGAGGAGTATGAAATTTGGCACTTTTAATATTTATATGGAGAAGAAGTGGCGAATCCTAATAATTTTATAAAATATGCATTAGTAATACATTAAATTAATGAAAATACACTACACGCACACAACCATACATTTGACACAAGCGTTTGTAGTATTTCGGTATTGTTCGGTTGATGTCGTACAATTCTTCGTAACTATAGTTACATATGTAGAAATGTGGAGTAGGTGACTTAATGAAATGTGATTATAAGGGTATAGTTATAGACAATACAATAACGACCAAACTTAAAATTTAAATCAATTATGGTCGAATTTCGATCACTTGGCGACGGCTAGTAAGAACAATTAGGCCTTAACACACAATACACCACATCAAAAAAATCAGACTTAAAATATTACTAAGGTCTAGTAGACGGTTGTCAAAGTGCGTCTGTTGGTTTGTGCTTATACTCACTAATGGAACAATGGATCGAAGGGATAATCTGCTTACATAAAGTTTATGGGTAGGAGAGTAACATAGACAGTACTGACAGTGTTTATCCATAAAAACTATACGGTTCATATGCAATGGACGCAAGTTTAGTTAACAATAAATGAAAATTGGATTAAAATAATCGACTAGCTTTTACCAACGGCTTCGTTCACATGGTTAAAACTCTCACTCACTAGAACCATACGACCATAAGCCATCTCTATGTGAAAAAACACTTTGTTCTGCATTGCTACGTGATGTGAACCAACAAACACATAAAAACATCAAACACACTCTTGCACAAGAAAATAAGTAACACCTACAAAAATCATTAAGATCCGAGTACAGGCATTTACAATGTACACATACATAGTCTGACGCTGGGTAAGCATAGGTGAATTTCACATTTCACCTGCAATAAAATTTAAGGTCGCTTATAGGAGACCTATTGCCGTTTACCAGGACCTACTTAACATATTGTTTTTATTTTTTTATACATCTTAATTGGCAAACAAGCTTACGTAAATAATGGTAAATGGTCATCGTAGCCTATGGACGCCTGCAACACCACAGGCATCACTTGCGCGGTGCCGACTCTTTAGGAAAGGAAGTGGGAAGGAGAAGGAGCGGGAAGGGGGAAAGAAGGTGATTGGGCCTCCGGCACTCTCACTCTCCGAACGAAACACAACAGTAGGAATACTGCTATTTCATGTTGATATTCTGTGAGAGGGTAGTTCCTCCCTTCCCCGGTCGAGCCGGCCCATTCATGCTGAACTCAGCGAGGCTCTACTACATGCAAAATGCATATCTTGACAAAAATCCTTACCCGCCAAATGAACCCTAGACCGCTACACCACCGCGGCAAGCTTTCCTAATAAAAATCCCCAAAACACACGACCCTATAAACTTTCTTAAATACCTCTTAAATTTAATAAATTGATAATTTACTCATTCAAGTAAATAAAACCTTTACACAATAACTTTAAAATATGCTGCTTAGTTACCATGTTAGTCTATTGACATAAGTTTGCGTTTATGTTACCGGTCAATCGGACAGTCCCGGTTTCAATTCCCGGATCGAGCAGAGTATCATTGGGTTTTCAGTTAGAAAATTGTCAGTATAAAAGTGACTTAAAGTACGTTTGACTACACGTATTTTGCAGTGGTTCAGTCGCAGTCTCAATGATCCCAGTGTTGTGGGTTCAATTATCACAAGAGATACAGATTCATGGTATCCTAAAGTAGTTATTTCGAGTCTAGTAATTATTAGTGTTCATTTTTTATACCCTAGAAAGTCTTCTGCGCATATTCTCCCTAGCCTTTATTATTCCCAAGTCACTTGGGATCGGCTTTTCTAGTCTAACCGGATTTGACTGGATATTAGTTTTTACACGAAGCGGCTGCCACCTGACCTCCGCAACCCGAAGGCTAACGATACCCTAAGACTAGACCAGTATCAGGATTATTATAGGGCACTGACTTCCCAATAACGACTGCCATAGATGTTCATGGCAGCCGGGACCGACGGCCTAACGTGCGTTCCGAGACACGGAGCAGGCGATAATTGTCAATCAATACGCACATAATTTCGAAAAGTAATATAACTTCCAAAAGTCAGAGGTGCGTGACGTGGGTTCGAACCCGAGACCCTCTGCATTGCAGTCTGTTGGTCTCCCCACTAATCTATCGCTTAAGTCTTCTGCGTATAATGGTTTTCAAATCCCGTACTAGGAATAATTCCTCTATTGTGGAAGATTTTACAAACATTTAAACAACGGACACCATAAACCACCCGCAACACATCTAATTGAGACCAGAATTTTTTTTGTTCCGTGGGAATTAAACCCACAACAATTAGCGCGGTAATAGTGACAAGGCAACTATAAAAACCACTTCACTATTCGTTCACTACACATTCGATCCTCGCGCTGTAGATAAGGCATACCCAACGCAAATTATAAAGAACTAGCTTCGGCCCGCGGCTTTGCTCGCATTAAAGGGGCAAAGATTATGTTAGAAGCAGTACTTAAAAAAAATACCTTGTTTCTCGGTGATAATATAGCTTCTTAATAATGAAATAAATTTTAAAGTCGGTTGAGTAGTTTTGAGTTAAATCCTTACATACAAACAATAAATCAAATCGTTCCTCTTTATAATATTAACTCTCTAAAGAAAACCCATTGAGATAGGTCAATGAGAAAACTGCTATGCGTCACAAATAGACTGAAATGTCAATAAATTTAGTTGAAAGTACTTGTTGACAGCTAAAACTTAACGTGTTTGCGTAAACAGTTACCGAACTGTTCCATAGATTTCATGGCATATAAGTTTTCGTTATTTACGTCGGAAAAGTTCACTACAGTCACTTTGCTGAATATCTCAGGTTGTAAGACTATCTATCTATAAAAGATAAAATACAGAAAAAAAAAAGAAATGATACTTACTAACGCACTCAGAGACATTTAATAAATACTTCATTGAGAATAGAGATTTCCATAGTAAACCGTTACTTAGCTGCCTCGGTGGCGCATAAAGTATGAATTAGTTTTGAGATATAATAGCGCACAAGTATTATACTTACATATACAGGTTGTCCCAAAAGTCGACGACCGGAAATAGATCAGGCACAGCACCAACGGCTTTACGTACTTGCCAAGGCACGGGGACACATACCAACATAACGTAAACACCGCCAACTGCCCATCTCCGGGCTGATTGAGAATTTCTTGACAGAAAATCCTAATAACGTTTGTTTGCCCGACGTGCGACGTAGCGATTCGAAACTAAGACCTCGTGCACAGCAGTGGCACATTACCACTGCGCCACCGAGGCAATAAGAAAGGTCAGAAAAGAGGCACTGAAGTAAATTAAACTAATAATTATAGAAGTACTGGGACAACAGGAATCTCAAGGCGGTTGCTACGTAACGGAGCGCTACGCGTCGTAGAGCTTCGTAGCAAGCGCCGTAGCGGGCGTGGCGGTTCGAAAATGGCGGCCGACAGTGAGTAATGGCACGCTGGGACGAGTCCAGTGACGCGTGCTCCAGGGTTGACACCGACCAAATAAATAAATTATCATTATTTTTATTCATTAACTACTTAATTCTGCCCGCGAGTTTCATTGCGTACCTAGCGCCTCGCTCCGACTTCACTCCGGTTGAACATAATATGTATATTATAAAAAAATATATATTTTCTAAAAGTCAGCTCCCGCTCTAATAATAATTTATGTGTCGCGGGTGACTTGACAATCATTCAAACAACGGACACAAAGTTCAACCAGGCACGGAACAACTATATGCAGATCACCACGCCATCCGTCTATGTCTATTTGTAGTAATATATCTTACAAATAATGAAACAATTTTTAATAGATCCCTGAATTTCCTCTTCATACATACAAACTTACGACATTTGCGCTCTTTATAATATTAATGTAGATAATATACATTCTTAACAAGAATTAACACGAACACGTTTAGGTATTTGACGTATAGAGCAAAGTACGGCCGTGGTCACAAGCTGACTGGTTTGGTGATGTCATGGCTCCATTTGTGCATCATCGTCTACAATTTTGTTTATACATATGTTGTCACACTACACTTACTGTATATCGTTATTATAGCCACGTCTTTTACGAGATCGCACTATGCACCAATTAATAGAACCATTATATGTGAGAAAGGAGATGTTTCACTTTTGTATAGGATTCCGGCTATAACTTGTACATCCTTAGGAAACCTGGGAAATGTAACCCTAAATACATTTAGTTAAGCAATTCTTTATTAATTTCTAGTATTTTCGTTGCGCAAAATAAAATATAAAATGTTTGACGTTTGTCGTGCGGACTATCTATGACAAGTTGGTAGATGACATTTATACATAACCTAGAATGCTAGAATTGTCAGAAGTAAAAGAACTCTTGCTGGAATAATATTCACCAAAGAATTGATAATTCTTGTAGAAATGACAGGAAAACGTATAAATTCAGGAAAGTGTAATAAGAAACACCAATTCAGCATTGGAATATTTATTATCAGTCAATATGACATTGACAGTTAATGTCAAACGTAAACAAAATGTTTCGTTCCGGAGTGCACCCTGCAAAATCAGTATTATATTATATGTGTATGATAGTTGAAATGATATGATACTCTAAAACATATTTATTGTTGACATATATATTTATATATTATTTACATTATTATATAGTACTTTCGTACAGTTTTTCAGTTCAGTTTCGATATGATTTTTAAACGTATACAAAATTATATGACCGAGAACCACCGCCATATTGAATATAATGGCAATAATATAAAACAATTTTTTTTCGAGCGCAAACGTAGTTCGACTTATATTCAGGAAATAACATTTTCCACGATTTCTCGTATTTTTGCTACTTTTTGGCTGATAGTACATTTCATAGCCGAAAATGAAACATCTCCTTTCTGTCTGTCAGTAACAGCATAGAGTCGGAAATTGCGCCTCATATATGTCATTAGGTTTACCCCCTATTACATGTGAGTAAACGCACAAAATCTGTGGATATACCTACATTAATACGCACAGTTGTGCTTTTAAATTGTATCATAATTTATTTTTGATGATGAAAGTTAGATAATAAATAAGGAATCAATTAACTGCCAGAGGTACAAAAATATCGCGATAAAACTTTACAAACATTAAAACAACGGACTTAATGTATGTTGTTTGAACATCTAGCTCGGGCTCATCGGTGCCACTTACCAAATCACTCAATGCATTGACAGTGGTGAAATACGCATAAGGTATGAGGGCATGGATCCTGTTGGCAAGAAGCTATCCTTCCTACAAGCAAATAATGTAAACACAGCCTTAAAATTCTCTCAGGACCTTAACAGTGAAGGGAGTACGAGACGTGCCTTCTCTTGTACCAATTTATAATCTTCTTCTTATATGGTGCTTACCAGACTCGCATCCGTCTCAATATTTTGGTGTTGAGAATATTTTGAAGCTACTAGAGCTTACCGATTATAGGTCATAATGAGGTCTCATCTAGAGTTTGTGCTGCTATTGTCAATTATGAAAACCTGGTCGACGCTAGAATTATGTTCAATAAAAGCGCAATCGTTTACGCTCAATATTATTACTAATTTGGCAAACAAACAGAATTAATTCTTAGATATATTTTATCTAAAGCACAATACACAACCTAGAAAAATACAACAACAGTTTGCTTCTTCTGTTTCTATCAATTTTTTTTCTTTTAGTTCTTTTTACGAACCATCGGAGCAAAGCATCGACGTTTATTTTGCATACATTTAGCTAATGGGCTGGAGAGCGAACTAAGCTGATTTTTATTTTGAAAATGCTTTGCGACTACATAGAGATTATAAAACGAAACCTATCATAGTAAGAAGATAAGGTTAGGTCCACCAAATTGTGAACAAAATGATTTTCTAATAGCCATTAGCTTATTGAATACGTTTATTAACTTTATTAACTTAAATTTATAGTTCCAGTGCGATACATTTTCGGTCGACCATAGATTCCCAATTGATTTAACAACCTTTTACATAACTACTTCTAATAATTGCAATTAAACAATACCACCGATCATCTCTCAGTTTCAATGTGGCAACCCTACGTTTTTTCCTAGAACGGGGCGCACAGTAAGCAACGCACCGATTGTATCGTTCGCGGATGCTCAGAGCGGCCCATTTGTCAACCTTAGCTCCCCCCACCCCCTCAGGCCGGGACCTGCTCCCCGCTCCAGCGACAAAAGAAAAGCTACAGATGAACACTGAAACTATATCAATTTATGTTATCCTGGTATGTGAGGGTTTGAACCCGAATGGTATTGGGTTTGATTTTGGCTTTAGTTATTCGAAATTAGTCAATATTTTCGAATAACTAAAGGCAATATTGGGACGTTTCACTACGAATAGTTTTCACTAGTTTTCTCACGGCTTCGTTCGCATCAATCTCACGGGAACACATGGATGAAAAGTATCTTATGTGTCGATCCAAAGCATGAACTGCCGGTAAATTTTCAATCAATTCTGTTCAACGGTTTACGCGTAGTTTAGTCAAACATTTATAAATTTACTTATATAGGATTAATTTTATTATGTTACTTATAGTAGATCGCTCTAATATTCTTGTTAACCCCCCTCTAAGCTAAAATGGTATGGTCCAGTATGTTTACGTCGAAAGTGCAATATACGTATATACGAACTAAAATACTAGCTGTTTTTGTCTTCTAATGAGATCAGCACAAAGTATCGATTTACTCACATGTTTATCTCCATTGACTCGTTCCTTCCTACACATATAAAAATATATACTTACCAAAATGTAGGTGTAAAAATTTACACCTACATTTTGCTGAGTATATATTTTTGCCCTGCATAATAAGGGATAAGACCACAATTATTTTCAAACTCTTTTTATGTTTTGCTCGACTGGGAAATCAAACCATAAGCATTAACTCAAATTCCGGACGCAGACAGTATAGACATATCTGCCCCTTTATAGAGTACTTTATATATGTGTATTCTTTGGTTTAGCTTTAGAAATACAAATAATTTACTAGCGATCTTTGTTTAAACACAGACATGACCTGAACTTACATTAATCATTATTTTCACTTACAAAACTTGAAAATGTGCTCCGTAAACAACAATGGTCTCTCATTCTAATTATTGTTCATAAAATAATCATCAACTGGTAGAACACGAATCCTTCAATGAAATGTCGTTATAGGTACTTACATCATTTAGGCAATGAGTTTATTGAACTCCACTGTTGGGCATAAAGCCTCTTCCAACCTGTGCCACAATTTCCAATTTTCTTGCCTTCTAAACTACTGCCGTCTACTGACTAAAATGGCGTTAACTGATATAGAAAGCATATGACTTACCGTCTTTTTAGTTAGCGGACAGCAGACTACCCATCATCTTTAGTTCTTTAGTCCATTTAGTCTATCGTAATACTAGAACGTGTTAATGAGCAGTAATTAATATGACTGCTGTGCATGAAGTCTCAAGTTTGATCCCCTGATCGGATTAAGTGTCAATGGGTTATCCTGACAAGAAATTCTCTGTAATATCACGGGGTCTCGAACTGTTCCTGGTAATGGTATAATAATGTCATCCAGAATCCGGAGTCTTGCCATCTGCGCTGGTAATTTTATAGCGATCAAGGGTATGCGCAAACACAAGTGCACTCTTTGTATGAGAATTACATAATCAGATAGGACGGCAATTTGACATGACTGAAGAAAGATAAGGCGCAGGAAAAACGGCTTTACATGCTATCTGAGGCACTGGGATGTGTTAGATCCCAACAACAATTATTGGCTGCTATTCAGAATTTCTTGGCAGAAAAACCCAATAACATTTGCTGGCTCAACCCGAAATTCGAACCCAGGACCTCATGCACAGTAATCACACCATTAACTACCGCTGCACCACCGAGTGAGTTAATGTGCTAAATATGACAATCATTTACTTTAACGTCTAAACGTAAATACTGACTATCCTATCTAATATTATAAATGCGAATGTGAGTTTGTTTCTTTGTTCCGCTTTCACGCTTTAACTACATAACAGATCATCATGCAATTTTGCATACACGTTGTCAGGGGAACAGAAAAGGATACTCATTCTCCGCAAAGAACTGGATTAATAAAAACACTGAAAGAAAAGACTATCGCCTTGCTGTCAGAAGAGTACCTTTAGTAGTGTTGAATGCACTAATGGCGTACCGAGCAAGCGCTCGTCTTGCTACTGCTATCGCCGCACCGCACTATGGGCCAGATCTAACTAAAAAAATCTGTAATTTTTATGTTAATTGAAATAAATGAGATATACAATCCAATTATTAAACATGTTTTGTCAAATGTTAAATTAAAAATATTTAAAAATAAAACAAAAATAGAATGTATTTTTTTAATATTAAACCATAGTTTGTTTAGCTTATTCAATTATAATTTTACAGTTTTATGATATTACTACTATTTAATATATTTTTTTATTATATATAAATCTAAAATTTAATTAAATAACAAATATAATATAATAATTAATTCCAGAAACATATATTTTTTAATTAATGTAATACCTACTTCTACTTAAATATCTAAGAGGTTCTTGGCTTCGGCTAACAATTCCTTGGAAATAGTCACTGATGGTTTTCTGATACTTGATAGATAAGGATCTGATGTAAATAGGAGACCATGAAATACGTCTTGATTCGTTGCTGATCTAGAACATTTTCTTGCGTGATACAATCTGAATTTTTTGTAATCTTTATTCGAGATTCTTGGGCATCTTCAGATAAATTACCAATAGGCAGAACAGCATAATGTCTAATTATACTTTTCCCATGTATTAAGATTTTATGTGCTGAAGAAGGCATATTATACCACATATACTTTGTTACGTACAGTTGTGCGGTTGTGCGAGTATATTCACCAATTTTTTCTGGATTCACAGCAATACCGGATGCCAAAGTCTGGAGAATAACATAGAACCTTTTAATAAGTTCCTCGTCAACTCCTGTAATTTCTGATGCGCAAGAATAGTTCACAAAAAAACGCTGAGCTGTATTACCGTAATTGCTGTTTCCACTTCCTTGTCGAGGTTTATCAACGTGCAATCCCATTCGGCTTCTAAATAAACTTTGTACAAGCTGTTTCTTGTTTTCTTTGTTTTTTTTATCTTCCGGAGTTCTCGCAGCCCATTTTTTAAATGAAAGGTTATATGAAATATGTAAAATTAACTCCATGCACCTGATCCACGCATGCAAGGTAGACAAACCGTATTCGTATGCGTTTATATTATCTGGCTTCGATTCAATCTTCTCCAAATTATTCATTTCGCTTGATTAAGCCCCACACACTGTACAGTGTGTACACACAGCTCCAGAACTTGTGTCAGTTAAAACTTGTGTAACTTTTCCATCCACCATAGTTAGGAATAGCTCGTGCCTTATTTCAATGACCTGTTCATCCTTGTGTATCTTTGAAGTTCGCAAATTTTCAATTTGACCCCTAATATCACCAACCACTGATTGGGTTTTCTCGAGGGTTTCTTTAGCAAATTCCATCAGGATTGGTCGGCAATAACGAATAGAAGAACAAGCCGGGTTTTCCAAATAACTTCATTCGTTTCTGCGTCAGTCAGCTTTATCGGTACCAAAGACGCTATAAATAAATTTGCATCTGAGACTAAGTCACTCTCATCTGTTAAAACTTGTTTATACTCACTTTGTCCCGATGAACCATCACATCCCCACTTGGTAAACAGTATAAGAGACATTCTTGTTGGGACGTACACATTTTCAATCTTCAAGATGCGAGCAGTAGTGTGATCCAGTAAATCTTGTAGATTTACTTTAGCATATGTATCGGTAATTTCAATGCTGGATGGTGGAGGATAACACAGTTTTTTAGCATTCGTCAATATATTGTATGATGGCAATATATCGAAGTTTTTGTTAATCAGACTTGCTCGAAGTAATCCGTATTGTGATTTCGAAAGATCTAAATCTGCAAAAATACTTAAAGCTTCATCTGCCTTAAAATATATTGCATTGCGACTTTCATGCAACAATTTTTCCTTCATGATCCTTTTTTCATTTCTATCACCATTCCTTATCATGAAACAACAGTAGCTTCTTCGAATTCTCCTTCAGACCGCAATCCTTGAACGTATGCATTATGTATAATGCATACGTTCAAGGATTATATATGGACTCGAGTAGTCCATATTCTTTTACTAATTCCATATTCTTCCTTTTTTTAGATTTATCTGATAGATCTTCATAAGACTTTAGTGGTCGTCCACGTTCTCCAGATGTTGTAGGTGTATCCATCGGTGTTTCTTCGAATTTGACCCTTAATTCACCGTCCAACCACGTTGTATTTTTACTATAAAAACGTTCTTTAGTTCGGTTAGATTTGGCCCACCGATCTTTAAAAGCTGTTATAAGTGCTTTTTGAATACGTCTTAGAACCAACTTACTTTTTCAGACGACAAATGGTGTTGTTCTTCCAAGTGTTTTTGAATATCTTCTGATTTCGTTCCATGGTCAATGAAAATTCGCATAATACTCGTAGAGGCAAAACAAATTCACTCATTTTGTTGTATACGTACACTTCTAACTTTTCTTTAATGAGGATGGTGAAACAAAAATAGAAAGTGCGATTTTTTTTTGTCATTATCACGTTCTTAACCATTATCAATGAAGTTGGTTAGTAGTACTGATATAATGTACAATATTAAGTTTAACCACCATTTCCTCCCTACATGAGAAACTTGTAATTCACACAGTGATAATAAAAGATTAACCACATCTGTCTTGAAGATAAAAAAAAAGATATAACTCCCACCTTACCTAAAATTTTAGTAAATAGATAATATTATAGGAATTAGAGGTCAAAAATAATCTAATTGTTCAAAAATCTCGTCAATCACAACTAAAAATATTTTTTTAAATATTTTGTATTTTCCCCCCATCTGGGATTTTTCGATTAATTTCAAGGGGGGCAGATTGGGGCAGAATTTTTTTTTTGCCCTGACTTTTGTGTAAGTTGCTCTATGTAACACTACCAAAATTACGTCATGGGTAGACACTGCTAACTGTCAAAAGTCTATTTGAAGTTTCTAATAAGGTTAAAATATTAGGCCCCGAAAAAAAATTCTTTACCTTTCCAGTTTTCACAAAAAGCTTCATTTAAATTATTTTAAATTAGAGTACTTCCTAACGATTCTAACCATATATCACACATATACATTTGCTGTGGAATTAATGAAAATATGACCATGCGAACTGGAAGAATTGTGTTTTACATAATTCTCATAATTTTAAGCGTCAACTTGCAAGACTACTACATAATACTACATAATATACATTGGACATTTAGTTAGACGTGTGCATTAACGAAATATTCAATATCGAACATTATAAAAACCTATTTTTGAGACGGTACGCACAGTTCTGGCCCATAGTGCGCCGTGCCGAGTGTTATGGGTTCAAATACCACACGGAAAAATTCATCAGGATGTGTGGTATTCACAAATAATTGTTCTAAGTCTAAATATACTGCGTGTCCTTTAATTTTGTCTTTGTAAACACCGTCGCGTTTTTAGACGTCCGCGATTTACACACATACTTTATATAATATTAGACAACGAGTCTTCGCGTTGGTCATTATTTGAAGGTAATAAATACCTATTTATTTTCCGTCGTTTTTAACGACTTGCATTGATCGTGATCACGAGTTGACTGGTGTGAGCTCAGCGGTGCCTTCATAAGTACGGGCAACTACCAGCAACTACCCTCACTTAATTATTTTATTTATATTTGCACTGTCGACCCCACAAGCCTAATTACACGAACTGAGTCACTGCTTTAATGTTTACATTTGCTGATGACTAAAATCCAAGATGTAGACAAACGGCCGAAAAGATTCGAATCTTGAACTTTACCAAGGCACCGTTGAGCTCACGCCAGCCAACCCGTGACCAGGATCGATGCAAGTCAATCGAAACGTTCCTTTAAATATCACATATATTTAAATTAAGATACGCCGTCTAGTTCCGCGATACTAATGAAAGAAATGTCTGTAAAAAAAATTAATACAGCTGTGGAACTCTTTCACTCACATGGCACAAAATTATTTTCTATAGAAGTAATTCCCTAAGATTTATAAAACGTTGGCGGTACCCTACCTACTACTACAAATATAAATGCCTTTTTAAATCACATAAAGAAACAGAGATTTCATAATCAAGAAGAGCTAGCCAATATTTATCTACAAACTTAACATCAGATACCTGCTCTAAATTCAGATGACAATACTATGTAATTTACAAGCAATTACAAAGTGAGTTTCATTACAGTCCTGCGTAGGTACCAGGCCGTCATGACTGGTGCGAAGGCATCGAGCAATTTCCACTCACAGCTAATTTAAGACGGGACCGCGGCCGACATGTTTATTGGTTAATTAAAGTTTTACTCAGAAACAAACAGTACTAGGGGCGCACGGAGGGATAGCAAAAAAGAGATTGCTTGCAATGGTGATAAGTTCTAATAGTGTGAGAAGATTTTAATTAGGTTTCTAGATTGAGGTAAAGGACAAAGTGTTTCTGAATGTTTAAGTGCTTTTGTTGTTTTAAAAATACTGTTACATTACATTTTCTTTTTTGAGATATATCTATAATGTATTCATTTAGATTTAATAAATAAAAATCCTCGGCCAATCGTCATGTTTTAGGTAGGTTTTAAGTTTATTTCAAATGTTTCATTGGAAGCAGACAATTTTAGTATTTTTGGTGTTATATGGTCTTCTTGTATGGCAATTTTCAGTAGTTGCACTGAGTATGGAACATACTTGCCAAACGGCAATATACTAATTTTTTTAATGTGAGACCTACATGTAGCTGGCGAAATTTGAGCGCGTTATACAGCACTGCCTCTCTCTCATCTTGCCAGAGATACAAACGTGAGAGGGAGATACATATAGACAAACATGTTTGAAAAATCGCGGTAATTATCATATAAGTAAAATATCAGCCTTGTATAAATACTACCCACTGGTGAGCATGGGCCTTTTCTTACTGTAAAAAGGGTTAGGTCACCATTCTGATCCAGTGCAGGTAGACATATAGCTTCACATATCTTCGAGAATATAATGAAGAACAATCAGATATGCAGGTTTCCCTCATCGTTAAAGCAAGCGATAATTGACTATTTAATACGCACATAACTTCAAAAAGTTAGAGGTGCGTGCCTTGGAATTGACCTCGAGACCTGAGCGTGGCAGTCCAATGGTTTCCCACTATCGCTGGTAATACCCACCCGTATAAAGATAGTAGTTTGATTTAAATACAGGTGTTTCGAAGTTCTATACGACATGCGCGTGACACAAATATTTACCTACTAGTTGGCACGAATAGTTCGTACGAATACGTGATCCAATACTGATGCCAAACAGGTGGTGTAACTAATATTCCCGCGATTAATATATCGCGTAATCCCTCACGTGCATGAGTACGAGCGATAATTGAAACTAAGGTTGCGCATTCGAAAGATATTCGAATACAATTGTACACAACGCTATACCTACTTATATAATCATCGACGCAATGTATGCACGTTATGTATTTACTTATGTATTGTTTTGTTTTTGTATCAAATATATTGCACTTCGCTAATCAGGACACTCGATTTTCTGTCATCAGACATAGTGGCTTAATCGTCTTTTAAAGACGTAAAACCTATGTTAGGATCACAGTAAGTGAAAATCTAAAGTTTTATTTCCCTGAGAGTGCATTGGGAGAAGTTAGATGAACAGTGAACATCAATCGAATCGGCGATGAGATAGAAATGTTCTAAATGTTAATCCTTATCTTTCGCAAGTGCAAAGCGATTTTTGCGTGACTGAGTTATAAATATCCAAGCATCTTCGCTAACTTGCATAGTTATATTAATAGTAGAATTCAGGTACTTATTAAAAAATTCCCTTTGTGTGATTAGTAAACTAATCTTATGTCAGAGATTTTCAAGTCACCCACAGACCTGACTTGGCCTACAACAAACACAAAACAACGTAAATCCATATCAACTTAATTTGCAAACGGTACAATATCAAAAACACCTGAACAGGCTACGGTTGGCAAAACAATAATCCAAGTTCACAATTTATCCGCGATCCCGATTATTCCACTCGCGCTTACGCCTCGCGCGAGTTACTAGCGCGAGTAGCGACTCTCTAGTTGTCCCTAACGTTAACTGTCTATAAGCATAGCTGCGCCTCGCACAATTAACGTAAAGAACAACTCTTAACGAAATGGCATCTACTAGGGTACCATAAACAAATTGATTTTGTTAATCTAAGCATAGTAAGGTAATTGCTCTTTAGTAAATTGCTGTTTTTGGTATTGGGTGCCAAGATTTGTTGTTTATCTGTAGAATTAACGGATAATAGTAGGCCGAGGAAAAAATAAAGAACGTCGGTATAACGATTATGATAAACAGCGTTTAGTTCTCGGAGTATATATATATATATATATATATATATCTCGCTGCTCTCGGATTAAAAACAAGCAATCTTTTGATTTCGGCTGATTTTTTGACCAGCAGCAGACCAGTCTTTGCCTAGCATTGACTGCATCGATGCGCAATTGTTTAAGTGATCGCCTCGTCATAGCCTCTACGCCGAGTATTGTAGGTTTAAATTCCACATGAGACAAACATTTTTTCAACACAAATATTTTTCCAAAATTGCCTGTTTTTTGTCGAGTACAAAGAACAGCAACAATTGTTTCCGTGATACACTTGAGGACACGTAAAACGTGGGTCCCGGTTGTTGCCAAATTGACAGCAGCCGTTAAGCCATTTCAGAGGCCTACGGGTGTCTTGAACGACTTATAAAAACAGGTTAGCCACTAACCACGCGAAAAGAAAGAAGAAAAGACAATAATTGTCATTAACAAAAGGAAAAGACGCAAACTAATTGTTTACTAAAAGACCAAAGATATTTCATTTATTTCACTTTTATATACAGTCAGAGTGCTAATTCTCGTAATAAATCTGATTTAAAGATCTAGTAACGATCTAGTTTAATAAACGGCAAATGTGAACTAAAATGCAATATATGTTCATTTCTAATGTATTCAAATTCAGGAGAACTCTATTTGAGATTGTTTACGTCACTGAGACTAAATCGGAACTATATTTTAATCAGTTTTTATTAGGAAAATTGGCTCTCTGACTGTATATAAAAGTGAATCAATTGAAATATCTTTTTGTTAGAGATTACTTGCAATGTGCGTTATGTGGAGAACTGATTATTATTAGTAAGAATCCCAGTTATAGAGAAATGTTAAATTTTAATTTAACATATGGTGCCGTTACGTATTTTTGTTATTCCTTGCAACTAAGCTATAATGTTCTTATTAGGGAATGAGTTTACGTAAGTAGAGCAAAAGAGATTCGAAAGGCTTATCGAACTTCAAAGTCAAAGTCAAAAATGTTTATTTCAATAAAAATGTGCAAGAAATTCTTGGACACGTCAATTAAATATACATAAGATATATACTACTCAAAACAAAATAAGGGCCACTAGTTTATTTACATTTAAGTGCACTTTAGTAAACTGAAAGTAACTGATAAGTAGCATTATATTGATATTACGAACTCTTTGGTGTTTGATCTCTTTTATGCTGGTGTTCGTGTTCCTAATTTGAAAAGTATTGTCCATCATTTTATGAAAAAAATAATTGGATTATTCTTAAGTTTTTCTTCGATTGACTTTTTAACTTGTTTCGGTTATTTTAGGAAAAAAGATTTACTTTTTCAATTTTAATCAATTTTAATTGATGCATTTATCATCTCGCGTCAATCTTGCCACCAGTACGAAGGCACATAGATACAGTTACAGCAACCAGAGCCACAACTATGATTCAAGAAGGACGTTCTCAGCGTTAGGTACGTGAGTTTGCAGTTGGGTTTTTCTCGGAGAGCTGTCCAAAATGTATGGAATCGCTTCCAAGAGACCGGCAGTGTTGCCGTTTTACAGACGAGAGCAAAGTAAATTTTTTTAATGATGATCGGCGTGTTAGATTGTGGAGACAACGCGGCGAGCGGTTTTCGGAGTCCTGCATCCACGAAGTTGACCGTTTCGGTGGTCCCAACGTAATGGTTTCGGATGGGATTAGTTTACACGGTAAAACCGAGCTCACCATTTTAAATGCGGTTACATCGAGGACGTCATCAGGCCTCAACTGATCCCATTTGCACAGCGAGTGGGGCCTGGATTCATCCTGATGTAAGACAATGCCCGTGCACACACAGCTCGATCGACCCAAACTGTCCTAGAAGGGTCTCATATTGAGGTATTACCATGGCCAGCTAACAGTCCGGATTTAAATCCAATCGAGCAATTGTGGGACCAATTGAAACGAAGCGTTAGAGAGTGAGCAAGGGGTCTACAACCAACAGTAGCTGATTGACGCTTTAAAACGTGCCTGGGAGGAGATTCCAGATGAAAACGTGAGGTGTTTGATCCAGAGTATGCATACGAGGCTTCAGGAGTGTATTGCTAAGAGAGGAGGACATACTCGTTACTAAAAAGAAGAAACAAAAGTGACAAGAACAGTATTTTGTCTTTTTCCGGTGATTTCTTTTGTTCATGTTTTTCATTCAAAATGGCCAATTTAATTATGAACTTAAAAAAACAATTCATGATCATTATTTTAAACAATTGTTAGCCTATATTATAACCAATAACATTATTTTGTAGTTATATAAGTTAAACAATTTAATGTCTTTATTGTTTTCATGGTACAGCAAAAAATCTTAGTGACCCTTATTTTGTTTTGAGTAGTATATTAATAAAAAATAGAATAATAAAAGACTTAAGCTTCAGTTTCATAAGGCTTATCTTTATCTTTACTAAGGTAATGCTTCATCAGAGGTGCTTGGTGCACAACACAAGAAGCTAAGTGTGTAAGATATTTGAGTGGGCTACATGTTCAGTTAAGCATATAGGTTACTTGCACGGATGGTTTGCGTCGTTTACATGACGCATACAACCTGCGGCAAGTCACCAAAAGAGAATTGATCACATAATCCACTGGTCCTATTTGTCTTTTTACAGGTGTCCTCCTTATTTATGACCAAAGTAGGTACTGCGGAATTAGGCAAGCTTACTGTGCCTCGATAGGCGTGCTGTATTGGCCGCTGGTAAGAGGTGCGGTACTTGGCACTGAGTTGGACTTTCAGATACTTGCCAGTTCAGCGGATGGTCATACTTAGTGTGACTTGAGCCTAACTAAGGTATATGAGTAGACTTTTGGATCTATTTTGAGGAGAGATGTTGCTTTACTTCTCGGTACCATACCGGAGACTAACTCACTATAAAGAGAACCGAATCCTAGGTTTTCAGGGCACATCCTGACTATAATTGATTCTTAAAGATGTTTTCAGTCAATAAATGGTATAGCAGCCCTGTCTCTTATAAACTTTCTGTTTTTATATTACGGGACAATATGGATCTGTCACAAGAAAGTAAGAATTTATTTAATTTGATATTTTTTTGTATTTGAAAAGGAAACGTGTGGTCACGGGGGACTTCATCACAAATATTTAAGCAACAAACACAAAGAACACTCAGAATTGGAAAACTAACTATTTTGTGTCGGACAATTTTTGTCCTGTTTGGGCATGTATACTGAAGCAATTACGCCTTTTATGCAGTGGTGCCGTAGATCAACCATAAATAATCTTAATGAGAAATCATTACTGAATTCAAAGACAGCATCCGCAATCATGTATAAATGCTGTAAGACGCAGGGATACATAAATATCGATTTACATGTAGAACATAAGTCCTCTCACGCAGGCACCAAACCCGCAACACTTGGCGCCTTCCACCGACGTGACGACTTAAGCCCTACCCATGTAGGAACAGCCAAGTAGAAACGACACAATCTAATGTAGAACTAACTAAACCGTACCTATAAATCGCATTTTAAAACCTCCTCGCTTATTCTGCTTGCCTAGTATTCGTCGCGAACTATTTCACGTTTAATGGACCAAATAACTGGCGTGATGGTCCACTATGTCCACTGGTGGGCTCTGTCCGGCGCTTTCAACATTTTTGCCGGATATTCCCGTTTTTAGCTAGAGTTATTGTTATTGTTTCAACCTATGCTTTATTAAGGATATGTCACCCTGGTACCATGCGCAATATATGGCTTAGAAAATAAGTAGAATAAGTAACGTGACTTACTTTTGATTAAAAGAGTACTTTCTTTGTTCTTTTCTGCACTCTTTGCCGGCACGTTGTGATGGCAATGATCTCCCACGTACGCGCAGGCTCTAGAATGAACCACCTGCACCTGTTGTAGTGATTCCCGAGCACTACAGCCTTCTTTAAAGTAGATTTAGAACATTATTATTACGCTAAGGAGCGATAGCCTAGTGAGAGACCTATAGATTGCAGCAGGCACCTCTAACTTTTGAATGATTGGAAAAAGAGTTCCGTGACAAAAAACCAGCGACAGCCTAGGAGACCGTTGGACTGCCATGCAGAGATCTCGAGTAAGATTTCAAGGTACGCACCTCCGACTTTTCGAAGTTATAGGCTATTATTTAATCATCGCTTGCTTTACCAGCGAAGGAAAACATCATGAGGAAATCTGCATGTCTGACAGTTCTTCATAATGTTCCCGAAGATATGTGAAGCTTGCCAAAATACACTGGGCCACCGTAGTTGGACTACGGCCTAACCTTCTCACACTGAGAAGAGGCCCGTGCCCAGCAATGGTACATTTTATTTACAAGGCTGGTATTATATAAACAGTGGCTTGGCTATGTGATATACGGCCGCACTTAGACTTAAACAATGCTAATTGTCTAAGTCCATGTACGGCTGTTGACATTTAACAGCCGTACATAGACTTGGACTTAAAAATATCTCCTATTTGACGGCACAGGTAATGTTAGCGAACAATTGGTTGCGTCGACACTATAGCCGCGCTGTGTTACAGAATCGAACCTTCGCGTTGCATGATATGATATGTTCACGCGATCATGCATAATGTTTACCTTTGCTATGTGTGTTATATGAGTCAGCTTGTGACCACGGCCGGTGTAACCTGGTCGAAACGTCAAGCTTAAAAAAGGTAAACATTTTGCATAACCCATACGAGACAAATAATTATTTCTGTGATCTACAAGTTATTAGCTCGCATGTCTGCATCAACTGTCTGTTGGTTAATCCTCTGCAACAAGGCTATTGGTGCAGGAGAGCCTTTCAAAATGAAATGTTATTATTGGCGTTAGCCTTATTAAATTCACAATACGACCATTTAACATGACCACATTTATTAGTTCCATGGCATATAGGCTCTATGTCCACTGTTAGCGTTCTATTGCATGTACTAAAACCAACACATTCACCAACAAAACGCGACACATTTACTCGTAACAAACTGCCTAAAATTAAGCAACAATTTTAAAACGCATCATCTATTACGAGGCGCGTTCTAAATCGCGTGCCCGCGCGGCGTCGCGGCACGGTATAGGTTAGGGTCGCCACATCGAATCCATCACGCGGCGCGCAATGAAAAACGTTCGGTTGCGCGACACGCCGCGACAACTAACGGCCGTGTCGCTTTGTTGCTCGTGCGTCGCGGACTGTCATTGTAGCGTCAGACAAAAAAACTTGAGTAAGATGTAGTACACGCACATTTTATTTTGTTATATAATAAGGATATAAATAAATACTGGCTCTATCGGTGGCGCAGCAGTAAAACGCCATTGCTATCTGTGTATTAGGTTTCCGTGTTAGGGTTAAGAGTTTTTGGGCTTTTTCTGGCAAGAAATTCTCAGTAGCAACATGGAGTCTGGAACTGTGGCCGGCAATGCCACCCTCTAGTACGTGGCACCAAAAACCATAATTGACAACGTGTAGAAGCAATTTATCTCTACTCTCTGATGTGATAAAGGTGTCAAACCATGTATGTATATATGTATATATAAAAGGGATCTGAAACCTAAGTCCAACTGCAAAGACCGATCAGCAACGTTTACCAATGTTACCACCATCATACTTGAGAGATTTACAAGTAAAATCCTGCTTTGCATAATAAACAAGTTTGAAAGTACGACTGGCAATACCAATAGCTACAACTAAAATCTAAAACGATATATGGAGACGCAATGTCTTCAAACATTCTGACATCAATTCCGTGCCAGCATACGCAAGACAAAACAACGCGTTACAAAATGCATGGCTTTAACTCTATCAATATCAGAAACAGTACAACAGACTATTAAAGATTTTCAATTTCCAATTTTTCAGTTTATAATTTATTTATTGCATTCCTTATTACAAATATATTTACAAATGGTAGGCTTAAAAATAGGTAACAATTATAGACCTTGTCGGGCACAGCACTATTAGGAGGGAGGAGGAGCTGTTTAAATATGCAAGTTATAAAAAAAAAATTGTTTTGATACTATTTTAATAGCTTCTGTGTTTAGTTTAGTTATATTAGTATTACTAGAAAAAATCGGATAGGATACTCTACATAGAATAACAAAGTAAAGGTGGAATAACATAAAGACGATGAAAATGTTGAAGCAATGTCAGAAGTTCTACTTTAAAAGCAAATCACGACTCAATGAAGAAAATGGCTTGAGGAAAAGTCAATCAATGGCAATATATTCGTTATTTCTTAAGGTCTTTGGTTCACATTGGATTTTAAAGTAGCCTTAATAATTGTCAAAAATGACCTCGGCTGTAGATGTTACTTTTGACATTGATAAAGGCATACAATTTTAGTTATAGGCCTGGTTTCTTGATATGGGTATCAAGAAATAAGTCGTTTTAGCTACGGACAGTAAAATTTTAACATATTTTTTATAGAATAATTAATTTGTGAATAGGAACATATATAGGAACCGGGCCTTAGAACAAATTTTTATAAAGTAATACTTTTCAATCGTACAAAATAAAATATAACAATTTCAGCGACACAAAATAATTTTAAGTCGCTCCGTCTTTTCAAATATTCAATAAAACTCACATCACAAAATACACCCAGACTCAGTATAATATACATATGTTGCCTAAATAATGATCCCATATAGTGACTGCTTACTTGCTATGTCCTCCGTACTATCGCAAAGGGCAACTGGCCCTCTGCTGACATTACAGCACCTATTTGAGAAACCTGACTACTCAACTCACCCTAGAATACTTTGTAATAACTGCACTTCAAGACATTGAGACGTCCATCAGTCCAGTCTCCCCGTGACCACTGCTGCCAAAAAGCAAGTTAAACGTCGGGGAAGGTGTATATTTATTAATAACTAGCTATCTCTCACAAACAGTGTTTTTTCTGGATCACAGGTACCTATATCTTTTTCTGTACTCGTTAAAAAAGTATTAAAGCTTATAAAAGCGTTACTGACAAACAAATAAACTAAAAAACAACTCACATTCGCATTTATAATATTATATAGTTAGGATTTTATAGTAATGGTTTTTAATTTCAAGATAGCACCTCTATTAACCGTCTATTGGTTAGGGATTACTATAACTTCTGGACCCTAATGCATTACTGACATGTAAATCATTACGTACTCTGCTAACGGTACAAGTCAGTACAACCAACAATGATCGCTTTCCGCACTAGCGACGACTGAAAAATTTGTCCAACGAGCGTCGACGCGGCGCGCGCATATATCTCGTGCACTCGACCTACAAACGATGTTGACTGTACCATCTCATGTCGTAATACGTCAATTGGATGTGACTGTAGTTTTTTACCGCCTGAAGATCTCATGTCAGTACTCCAACGTTTGACCGAAGGACTCATACTTAAGCATTTTAAATTATACTAGATTTTTCCTGTAGCAAATATAAGTTAGTATAAGTATTTTTTCGGATGAAAGGTATCCTATGTCCTTTTCTATTACCATGACAACGTGTATGCGAAATTGCATCATGATCGGTCGAGTAGTTAAGGCGTGAAAGTGTAACAAACAAACTAACTCACATTCGCATTTATAATATTAGTAAGGAAGTAACGATAAGGATAGTTAGGATTAGAAGGTAAAGATAGTTGAAGACTGCACGATATAGTGGTTCAGTGGACGCCTCGCCACTGACACTGCACCAAGTGTTGTAGTTTCGAATCCCACATAGGCAAAAAATGTGTGATAAAATCTATAAATGGTTGCTCCGAGTTTCTTTGTGTCCATTGTTTGAATGTTTGTAAAGTCCTTTGCGACACAGGAATTACTCCTAGAAGGAAGTTTCTTTCTAAAACTAAAGACGAATGCCTGATGAATTCTGTAACTTACTAAAGTCTTGACTGCCATCCTGATATGCACCGTGGACATTTCAAAGCTATGTTCATAGTAAGTTTTAATAAACACTCGCTTTAACCGCAGAGGAAGCAATCGTGAGGAAACCTGTATGTCTGTAAGTTCTCTATTATTATAAAGTTATTAAAGATCTAGGTCCTTTACCATTTCTTAAAGCACGCCCCTTAAATATAATAGTTTAAGATATTGTGTGAGGGTCCTGTATGCTAAGTCGTACTAAAATAGAAGAATTTTTTAGAAGATTTCTAGCTATTTGGGTCACTAATTACTAGTGCTTATTTATAATTACTAGCATATTAATAGCCTACTGCCATCGATAACCTAGTGGGAAACCGTTAGACTGCCTCGCAAAGGTCTCGAGTTCGATCTCAAGGCGCGATCTCTGAATTTTCGAAGTTATGTGCGTATTAAATAGTTAATTATCGCTTGCTTTAACGGTGAAGGAAAACATCGGGAGGAAACCTGCATGTCTAAGAATTCTCAATGATGTTCTCGAAGATATGTGAAGTCTACCAACCCGCACTGGGCCAGCGTGGTGGACTATGGCCTAAACCTTCTCACAGTGAGAAGAGGCCAGTGTCCAGCAGTGGGACGGTTTAATCTTCTTCTTCTTTTCGTGTGGTTAGTGGCAACCTGTTGTCAAGAGTTGTTCAAGCCGCTTGATCAATCGACAGACGATTACGACGATTAGATTTTGTCAGTCAGACTGACAAAATCTAATCGTCGTAATCGTCTGTCGCATCTTCTTTCAGCAACTAATAATAAGGCAGCACGTATCGCTTGTACTTTGCCAACATAAAATAACACATGAAGAACACTCAGCATTAAAATAAATATTATTTAGTGAAATAAACAATTTTGGTACTTTTGTAGCATACCTATCGACATCGAACCTACAATAATCGATGTACTGATTTAATTAGGGATTAAATAATCAATTAAAGTGAAAGTGTAACAAACAAACAAACTCACATTCGCATTTATAATATTAGTGAGGAAGTAAGGATAATGATAGTTAGGATTAGAAGGTAAAGATAGTTGTAGACTGCACGATATAGTGCTTCAGTGGACGCTTCGCCACTGACACTGCGCCAAATTTTGTGGTTTCGAATCCTACACGGGCAAAAAAATGTGTGATAAAATCTATAAATAGTTGTTTCGAGTTTCTTTGTGTCCATTATTTGAATGTTTGTAAAGTCCTTTGCGACACATGAATTATTCCTAGAAGAAGGTGTCATTCTAAAACAAAATACCATGACTAATGTCTTGACTGCCAACCTGATATGCACCATGGACAACACCACCTTTACCATTTCTTAAAGCAAAGACATTGTATGCGCTAGAATGAGAAAGCATGTTACAACATGCATCTGTAGCTTTGTAGCTCGTCCATGTAGTTACAAAACTACTAATTGTGGGAAGACCCCTTTATGCCAACTCGCACTTGGCTCGCGAATTTTTTTTGAATAGTTATTTGCGTCATTAATTATGAAGACAAAAATTGCATTATTAATAACTAGTATTCTTATTAACCCCTCCAGCTAAGGTAATGTGCTTATGTTAGAGAAACCACTGGTTCATGACGTTAGCCCAATGGATGAATCGTGTAGATTCGAATCCAAGACCTCTCAATCGCAAATCCAATTTCTTATTCGTTCAGCTACCGCTGCTTTATCCTTCTAACTATGAGACCCATACCTAACAATACGACAATAACATAAATGAATGTAATAATATGTCATTATTACTCCCGTCACAGCAAAGCAAAAAAAATATTATGAATAAAATTATATATGGTCCGCCAGACTGAAATACGATCTTGGTGGCCAATCATAACGGAGACTGGCGCAAACATAAGAACTCTCCATTTCTTAACTCTCATAGTCCGATGGGAAGATAATCCGAAATCACCGAAAACATCAGACGCAGGCTTGCATGCTTTATGTATTTTTCGAAGCACAGCTGTATAAGTTTAGGTTAGGCCTTTAAGAGACTAGCCCAGGAAATGTAATCTTTCTCTCTCAGATTTTTTATAGTCATTATTTTTATCTTGTAATATGTGTTTTACTCTTAGAACAAATAATTAAATTTGTGTCATTTTTTGTAATTTTTAGGTTAACTTAATTAAAATTGTTTGCTTTTTTTTTTTTCATTTTACTGTTAATTGTATGCAATTTTATGCACTGGACCTAGAAGATAATGAGAATACCTATGTTAAACTGTTTTTAATCTTGTTTTTATGTACATGCTGTGTTTATCTGTAATTAGTTGTGCAATTAGACTATAAAATTTGATCAATGTAATATAAAAATTTAATATTGTAACAACTGTTGATAAACCAAATAAATAAAATAAAATAAATAAAATAAAAATAAAATAAAAAGTATATAGGTAACACTATTAACTGTTTACGTCGTTGTAGTCGGTTTTTCACACCACTGAATCTCAGAGAGCACGTAAAATGCGAGCGTGCACGTTTCATACTTCAGACCATTAGGTCCTGTGCCTGATCTCCCTCCGGTTGTGTCGGATTGCAGTCCGAGTTGAGTTGTTTGAGATTATACCTGCAGCTACTTTTTATTATCACACTGCTCGCCATCGGCAGGGATTTCATCCACATACCTTACAACCTAATTGGTGCCACATCAAGCGGTTCCAAAGGAATTTTCGCCCGCGGACTCAGAATGTGGAATTGACTCCCTGCCAAAGTTTTGCCACATGACTGCAGTATGGGGTTCTTCAAAATGGGTGTTAAAAAGTTTTTACAGAGTCGGCAACGCGCAAGTGATGCCTCTAGTGTTGCAGGCCTCAAAAGGCTACGGTGACCACTTACTATCAGATGGACCGTATAATCGTTTGCCACTTAAGTTGTATAGAAAAAAGTCCCACCAGATTACAAGATTTAAAGAATAGAGAGTGCAGAATGATACGGGTATATGCCGACACACTAGTGCTCTATGATTATATATTTTCAGAGCTGGAGCCAGTCTTCCTTAAAATTAACTGGCGTGACTGAAATTTGGTCTGAAGAACTTATGACAATAATTGCATGCAAAAACTCAATTTGGACTAAATGCTGACCTATCCACTAAGCATTATTTTAATGTGCGATTTTTAAATCGCATTGTTGGATGGTGCCGTGCATTTACTCTTATATAGGTACGACCACAGCAAGTTCACAAGTTCTTGAATACTTCCGAGATTCGATGACGGCGTCGTGCAAATTGTTATCAAGTTTTCCTGCTAGAATTTTCTCATTTTCAAATTGGGAGTTATGGATGAATGAATGGAATTGACATCTATACTTTGGGCTCACATGTGTGCACACACACGTATATGTAAAATAGTTATATAAGTACAATACAAATAAATAAAACAACAATATTAATTACTCATTTTTACTTTGATGATAATAGACAAATATTTTGATTGTTTGACAACAAAATATAATATATTACAACATATAGTCATTTCCATAACAAATTATTCAACAACAACCAACCAAACAATAATTAACAAAACAGCAAATTTTAAAACACCTCGTTATAATGTGAAATTTAGAATACATTATAAATACTTACAAAGATAATATAACAACACTTTGAACAACAACTACCGCAACAACAACTAAAATAACAACTAAATTTAAAATACGTTACAAAACTGCGTAACATCGCTAATATGGTATCCTAGCTGTCATAACAAATCTTTCAACAACAACTAGCCAAACAACAGCCGTAAGAACAACAAAAATTCAAAATGGCGCATTACATCGGTCTGTATTTCTTCATTCCCGACGGGATTCACAAACAGCGCGGTACTCTTTCACAAGGATTATTCAATTAAGTAGCATTCATTACACAGCACATCAGCAATGTTAAAAAGGTACATAAAAGGATTGCAATTTCTTTATTACCCCATTCCGATTCTGGTGACGGCATTGTCAATAATAAGAAACACAAGATATATGCCACTTCGCGACGATTCCCTAACGAATTCAACACTTCAGCATAACTACTATCCAACCACTATCTCAAATTTCAGCTTTAAGAACAGCTTATAAAGATTCAAATTCAAATATCATAGTTAGCAAAAAATATAAGCAGCTTAGTGGAAATTTAAAAATTAGACAGCACAGTAGAATTTGTAGCTTATTATCTCTATAATAAGATTTAAAATTCTTTACATTTTGATTTGAGTTGTAATGTTTTCAATCCAGCCAATATTCCATTGTTTACATCGATCATCCGTCTTTCTCGCACTTACAGTTAATCGTATACGTTGTCTCGTTTGTTCGGATACGTGACCGGACATTCAGATGTTCGCTTGCGCCCAGATAATGGCTGGTAGGTTTGACAATAACATTAGTTCGGATACGAGCCGCTTTGATTGGATTATTGAAAGATATCGACATTCTAGTGATTTATGATCCACTGGTACATCAGACGTATGGGCTTTTGTTAAGTACATGTGATATAATATGTAATTTTATGAGCAATAAAATCATAATATTATTTATTATTTTATGTGCAAGCTGGACATCCATATTTTCATGTATTTGGCTGCACGAATAGCGCAGGGATTTAAGTAGTAATTGATTATTCAATCACTAATTAAATCAGTACATCGATTATTGTAAGTTCGATGTTGATAGGTATGCTACAAAAGTACAAAAAATGTTTATCCCACTAAAAAATATTTATTTTAATACTGAGTATTTTTATGTGTTATTTTAATGTTGGCAAAGTACCTACAAGCGATACGTCCTGCCTTTTAATTATTAGTTGCTGAAAGAAGATGCCACAGATGATTACGACGATTAGATTTTGTCAGTCAGACTGACAAAATCTAACCGTAAGGGTTTTGTTTAAATTTTGTCAGATGGACTGACAAAATCAAACAGTGAGGGCAGAGTTTTTAAATTTTTTGTATAGAATCCTAAAAAATATGATGGTAGTGGTTAAATTTTCACTGAGCACATTTCAACTGTTTTCACATAAAAAGCCAAAAACACTTCGTCCCAACTGGTATCCAAATCGAGGGTCTTACGATGATCAACTTAAACAGATCTCAGTTACAAAAGAATCCCACGCAATTACCAAGCAGTGCATCGATTACATTCCAATAATATCTCTGACGTAGGTTTAATAAACCTGCGTCAACACATTGTTAAAAATAACTAACAAGCACTACACAACTCAAGATAACAATGGATAACGATCGCAGTTTATAGAAATACTACCTACATCAAGAAATACTACAGCCGAGAGACTTTCAATCTAACTTATAACAGATATTTAAGATAGAAGAAACAACATTTTGTAAAGTGGGCATAATATATAAGAATAGCACCAAAGTCAGACCGAATAAAAAACACACTAGCATACCAACATGTCCGCCGCCGAAAAACAAATAATAATAATTTATGTTTTAATTTATTTATTTGCCAGAACGGTACAAAGATGTAACAAAAGAAATTTCTAATTCAGTCTAATACACTGATATCCCTGAATCGAATCTACGTAATTTTAATTCAGCAGATGTTTTTATAATATTACGTATAATTGTAAGTATGTGTATCATATTATATCAGTTTAAAAGTGGATAACACCAGCCTATCTTAATAGAAACTAACCATCGCGCAGTGCATAATTGTGTCCGTAGACAAAAGTGCACCCTCTAAAAGTCCTACGGGATGACAATCCGCCAAGATCTGGAGCAGCGCCACCGTATTCACGTGCTTTCCGAAGCACGGGAATATGTAATACCACCAACTTCAATACTCCGGGCTGAGTTATTTAGTATTTTTGACCGAAAAGACAGAAAGAACTCTCTTTTTGTTGGCTCGGCCGCGGCGTTGAGGAGACTAGGATCTCATGCAGAGCAGCCGCGTTACCGCTATATCACCGAGGGACTACGGGATATCTATAGGATATTTCGTGAATCTGTTGGTGCCATACTTTACTTCGGGGCACTGGATAAATATCCCAATCGGGAGAGACCTATCATACAGCAGATCGCAGTCAGTCACATTAGCTACGGACAGTTAAATTGGGACATATTTACGTTCGTAGAATATGTGAAAAAATTTAATACCCGTAGGTAAAACAATGCGTTTCTTGCTATAAAAACCGAGCCTAAGTCAGGAACGGACATGAGATACTCTTTATCGCTAGAATTATATGATATTTGATTTAGTACCTAGTGTCAATTATATGCAAGGAATGCGCAGTCGTAATACCAGTTAACTTGCCTTAATAATAAAGTTGTGCATTGTGGTGTATTATTATGTGTTATTGTGAATAGTCAAATGAAATAACTTGATAAATATGAATATTTTAGGTTAGGTTAGATTAAATTGCCGTTTACGTCCTACATTGTTATATATTATTTATTAAATAATTTATATTTCGAGAGAAGACTATATGTATTATTAAATAATAACATGTATTAAATATATATAAATAATAAATATCAATAACTTTTTTACAATTTGTTTTTAAATTTATATCGCTTAGTGTATGGCCATATTTTTTGTTTAATTTCGCCATAAATACATGACGATTTATTATTTTTGTTACCTAATTTAAGACAAACCATAGTGGCCTAAATACAAGCAACTATACATAAAAGAAACATACAATTCGAATTGGCCAGTCAAAAAATATTAATGTAATAGTGTGTAGATATGAAAACGAAAATACTCTGATAAACGTTATCGATTTTCTTTATACAATGCGACAACTTCATATTCAAACCTCTAGTATATTGACTGTTACTTGTTACAAATAAATACATATTAAAGGTTTGTTATAACTGTATGCTTGCGGGGAGACGATTATAAACTAATGCGTTAGCAGATTCGGTATATACCTACACTTATTTTGACTTTTAGTGCCTACACTTATGCATGGAAGTGAAAGTTGGGTATGGCAAAAGAAGCATGAGAGCAGAATAAATGCTGTAGAAATGAGAGCGCTGAGAAATATATGTGGTGTGACTCTGAAAGATAGAATAAGGAATAGTGTGATTAGAGAGAGATGCGGCATAAACGTGGATATAGTGACGAGAATAGAAAAGGGTATGTTAAGTTTGGGCATGTAGAAAGAATGGACGAGAACAGACTGACTAAGAAAGTTTATAAGGCTAGTGTGAATGGAACAGTCGCAAGGGGAAGACCTAGGCGAACGTTTCTTGATCACATCGGAGACGTTCTGGATAAAGGCCAGGTTAAGAGCACCTTAAACCGGCCAGCGTGTATGAGGAATGTTATGAAAGTGAATGAAGGCAAAAATGGAAATCCATAGTCTCTGCCTACCCCTCTGGGAAACAGGCGTGAATTTATGTATGTATGTATTTTTCTTAATTTCACCATGCACACTGTTATTAACTATGAATTGTATACGCAAAACACACTTTTTTGTAAAAGTACTGTATTATGCCATCGGGAATATCTCTTTCCCTGTTGTATACATTTACCGTAACATTTAATACCTGTTTACTAGGTCTTGTGAATAAATTGAATGTCTCGTGAATCTTATACTTACTTATCAATTAGTACTAAAACGGAATGCGTAACCGTAACCGATTTCCTTACTATTCCGTAAAAAGTTTTACTTCAATAATATTAATTAAGTTTCTCATATCACAGCTCTTAAACCACTATGACCTTCACGCGATCAAAATCAGTGCTGATATTTTTGTTTGCCATGAAAATTGAAACTATGTACTTACTTCGTTGTATCTGAGAGCCAATTCTCGTAACAAAAGCCTGTTCAAAATAAAATTCCGATCTAGTAAATCGATCTAATAAACAACAAATTTGAACTAAAAAGCAATTTATAAGTTCAGAATTGATGTTTATTTTAATTTAATTTAAATAAATACCATTTCTAATATTTATGACACGGAGGCCACAGTGTTATAAACATCGGAACTAAATTTTAAACGGATTTTAATTCGGAAATCGGCTTTCTGAATTATATACGCGTAACTTACAATGATTCGACAGTTGTATTCGCATCCGAATGTAAATAAAATAGTGTTTAAACAAACAAACATACAATCTCTTCAGCTTTATCATATTAGTATAGATTTATTCAGACACGCAACAAGATTTCTTGTCTTTTAAAACCTATAAATGGAAAACTCGTGACGTGAACGTCCTAGATTGATCAATCGATGGTTGGTATAAATCACATGTGGACAACTATGGCCATTCATTATCTTTATTTTAAAAATATATTATTCTAGATTATTCGCGCGGCTTCGCTCATATATTAGGTTCGTAGATTAGGTTGTTAAGAAACCTGCATGTCTGAGAATTCTGCATAATGTTCTCGAAGATATGTGAAGTCTGCCAACACGCATTGGGCCAGCGTGGTGGACTATAGCCTAACCCTTCTCACGTGGAGAACAGGCCCGTGCCCAGCAGTGGGACAGTTTAATATAGGGAAGGTATTATTATTATATTATAGGTTATATTAATAACGGTACTTACTCTTTAATAAAATAATGCATAAGTTACTCGGTGATAATAGCTTTCTAACGGTGAAAGAATTTTCAAAATCAATAGAGTAGTTTTTGAGTTAAATCCTTACAAACAAACAAATAAAATAAATTATAAATATAATAAATTTTTCCTGATCAATATTAGTATAGACTAGATTTTCCCATTTCTTCCCACTTTTTCGCTCGCGTAAATGTTGGCTAGGATAGGGTGATAGGGTAGGATTTTTTTCTTGTAGAATGGCACCCTATATCCTTTTCTGTTACCCTGACAAAGTGGATATAAAATTTTATGATGATTGGTTAATTAGTTAAGGCGTGAAAGTGTTACATATAAACAAATTCACATATGCATTTATAATACTAGTTAGGATTAGAAGGTATCTGATTACCTGATAAAGAGTATGCAAAATTTCATAATTGGTCGAGTAGTTAAGGAGTCAAAGTGTAACCAACAAATAAACGCACATTTATAATATTATTTAGGATTGCCAGCTATCTTCTGTAATAGGACATCAGTAATCTTCTGAATTGTGGTATTGCCCTAATCAGGTTCAAGATTTCAGAAGTGATTTAGCTGTGTCTTCTCTTAAGAGGCTGACGGTAGGTGTACCAGAACGATGAGTAAGTAGTGACTGCGTTCGGTGCGAGGAGAGTCGCGCGTCGAGCTTAAGTACGTTTCCTTCATTTCGGAATTCTCTCTCACAATCATTGTAGCAATTTTCCGGGGCATCCGTCGTGAGAGGCCGCGGGGGCGATAGTCGGAGAGCTGTACTCTGAATCTGTTGCGGTATCATCATCATATCGGTGGCGCGAGTTTATATAATATAAGTTTTATATACCTACATATTAAGGTAGATCCGTTCCCTTTCCGATCGTAACCCCTTCGAAAATAAGCAGAGGTGAATTATGTCTACTATACACCGGATATGTTTTAAGTGCCACGTTCGTTCAATTCAGTATTGTTTACATTATGTATTCGAAAAATAGCTACTTAGTATTTTTATACAACATACGAACCAAAGCTAATTATATAGCCTGGTTACAGCTAGAAAAAAAGCCTTCTGTAAAATTATATACCTACATTAAATTTTGACAGTAAAATTGCAAGTGCCTCACACAATAAATGATTTTGATATTTAAGCGGCATTTAACTATTATTTAAATACAAACTATCATACGTTGTCGCTAGTTTCTTTAATAGGCGTACCTACTTAGACAGTTAGCTCTATGGATAGGTAGTAGTTTAATTGGTTGACTCGGCAATACCTATACTTGGCCAGTAAGCCGAGTATATTAGGTTCAAACATAGCCCGAGACTAAAGAATTTAGTTATCCGCACATATGTACTTGATGCGTTACTGAATATTATTTATAACATTCGTAATGACAAATGTTTGTTAACGTTTCAGCGACTCAAAGATTATATAATATAATATAATATAATAGGACTCAAATGATACATTTTAATAAAGAATGAATCAAAGCGGCCAATACCTCCTAGACTATAAGGGGGGTGTTCTTCGCTCGAGGGTGGCATCAAGGGGCGGGGGGGTTGCAGTGACGTCGCTTGAGCGTGTGAAAATTACATTCCGAGAGCGCCTGGCATATCTATCACTTGCAAATTTAACTTTAGTTTCTGAACGCTCCTAGTGTGCGGATTCCTTCTGTGTATTAATGTTATGTACTTAGTACCTATGTATGTTGTGTGGGTTCAACCCCACGAGTATAAGAAGGGTTGCTAGGTTTCATTTTTACGTTACGCTGGCAAAAGTTCGCTGGTTTCGAAGTTTAAAAAACGGAAATGTCACTTTTGACAGTTATTTCAAAATGGTCGTGATGTGTGAATATAATTTTTGAGACATCGGAATAAACTACTAATTTCGTTCGAATTAGAAAACTCTGCCCTACATAAAATCGCATCCAAATATCTTATGTTATCTTCCTGTGGTGTGTAAGGTTTTCAGGATCCGTGACGAGAATGGGGTCAGTATTATGTTTAACCCTTAGGGTAATAGTACAGTGACCCCTTTAGAAGGTTCGACAACGCGCTAATACCTATGATATCTTATAAACAATTATAGCATTTTAATAAAAAAAATGTTATTGCATTCCGTTTTCCATGCCCTTATTTTGTGTGCATACAAATTTATACTGTTTTTAATTCATTAGAAATGTACCATATTTAAAGAATCATAATTATCTGTACACCTCTAAAGCGTGGCCGTAATGCATTACACCCATATTCCATTTCACCTGTGTCTTACGCGATATGAGGTGAACCGTCGTCCAGCGGCAATTGTTTGATATTTCATGAGAATGTTCTAACAGAAAATACCTATAACACATTGTCCAATCCGGAAACACAACCCAGTATCTCAGGACCCTACACAAACATAAGTGCAACCTTTTTCCACGGGACTAGTAACTTTGTCAATAGTCTACTTGCATCTGATTAAGTCAATTCGTGATCATTCGACTAGAATTAGGGCACTTTACATTATACCACATCCTTTATCTTCATTATTCCGTGGTCCATTTATATTTGACTAAATCACGTGGACTCGCCATCAGGAACACATTACCGCTCACCTGCGCAGTCGGGTAACATAGCCTCTGTACTTAAAATTCAATTAATTATTCATACTTACAAGTGCGATGTGGGCGAGGTGGAAGTATTCGTTTTGAATAATTGTTGGACGCCTATTCTATAATAGGCGGTTTGATTTGTAAGATATATAGACAGCGTAACCAACCTGGTTGTTAAATGGTTGGTTGCAACCAACTATGTGTGTGTTTGTGCTTGCTCCGCCAATAATTGCACTAATAGTAATTGCAAGTTAATCAATTTATCTGTTTTTCGGACTAGAGATAGAAATATGTTGTAAGCTACATGCAAATGTGTGGATTACGTAGCACGCAATTGGTGGCCTCGACGTTGTTGCCGTGGAAACTGTCGTGGGTTTGAATCCCACACGCAAATAATTGTTATGCGTCTGGATGTACTTTGTGTCTGTTAACTCTATGTTTGTAAAATCCTTCGTAAAATAGATTTTTATTTTACAAATATATTCGTGTTCATGCTCTCGCATGAACACTGAAATGGAAACGTTGCCTTTTTAAAATAAGTAAATACTATAGGTATATTACTTACTTATTTTAAAAAGGCAACGAAGGTAGGTAGATAGTTAGGTTTTCTTTGAAATTAAACTACTCTACGTGAAAAGTTGAGAGGAAATACAACAGGTTTCATATCCTTTACTGCCTAAAAATATACCAGGCTTGTCTTTTTAGGACCTGGGCATGCCATTAGCTAGACTGTGTTAATATTCTAAATTAAAATAAACGCGTTTGTCCCCCACCACTATCAACAAACCGTTGCGCTACGCTAAAACCGATATGATCTGTTTAAAGAATCGATATTACAACTACGTACTACTAATATTACTATGATCTATGTGTCCATCCGTCATACGAACGTCATCAACGTAGCCCAGAAATTATGAGTACTTCGCTACTAACGTAAGAATACGGCCCGAGATCGTATTTGGTTGGCATCGGGTGTGCAGCAAGTGCTTCCAAAGATAATTATTTAAAAACATCGCCATTTTTAAATAGAAGCTCCTGCCTCCTGAACTCAGTCGGGTATTTCTAGAGTTATACAAAACATGGAACACAGACAACAAATATAAAGAAATAAAGAAAAATGAAATTAACGATATCATTGAAATTAAACTCATTTATACGGATTTTATCGCGTTGCTTAACACCAATGATTAAATTGTGTTCGGGTACTTTGAAATAACTACACTGGAATATTGAGACTAGCTACCATCTTAGCCTCCCCATGACCATGGCTGCGGAAAAGCAACCGACGTCGGGGAAAGTGTAAACCTAAATATAAATAATTTTAATAATTTTATTAGCTTAAAAATTAGTAAAATTCCATAGTAGTAGTAGTGTAACAGTTTCAAAATTACGTAATACAGTGTTAAATAAACAACGCGATAAAATCAGTAAAAATGAATTTAATTTCAATGAATAGCATTCGCGTAAACAGAAGACAATATTATGTACGATATCATGATAAAAACAGCATTAAATTGCCCAACATTTCTCATCTTGTTCACCCCCAAGACTGCCGTTGCTACGCCGCCTAATTTTTTGTTACCCAGCGTCGATCATCATCGTCAGTTGCAATAGATACGCGATCCTTTACGTAATCCTGAGCTGAGTCCAAGAAAATCTTGTTCATCAACATCAAGTCATGAGGTCTCAGTGACGGTTACAGTGCAGAGCTACAACTAAGTGGCTTTAAAACTTTATTATTTTACTGCTATATGTGTACTTTCAACTACAGTTCGACCAATTTAAAACTCTTGAACGCAAAGAAAATTCCTTGACTCTATTCGGTTGTAACGTGTACGTTGATACAATATCAACGTACAGCTCAAAACACAGTAAAAATATTTGCTTACAGGTTCCTTATTAACGTAAGCCCTCAAGTAAGAAAGGATATTTTTAATATCTTTGCCTACGTGACCGATTTGGAAGCTTCAAATTTGTAAAAGAAAATTTACTATAGTCATATTAAGTTGAAACATTACACTATAAAAATATCATAAAAAAAGAAAGCACAACGTAAAGCACCATCGAAATAAAAAAAAACAACCATTGATGTATAAAAAGGTATCTACTACAGTAAAATTAGCTATATAATATTATAGCAGTAGGTACTTTTTTCTAGATGAAAGTTACCTCATGTCCTTTTCTGTACGCCTGACAACGTGTATGTGAAATTTCATGGCGATCGGTCGAGTAGTTTAAGCCTGAAAACATAATCAACAAACTCGCATTCGCATTTATAAATGTAAGTTAGGATTATGATACGATTCTATTTATTTAGTTATATAAAACCACATGCAAGCATATTTATTAAACAGTTGTTCCATTCGATTATAGACAGCACGGTACTTCCATTCCAAAGCTTATATGGATGAAGCCGCAGGCGTAATCAAGTTAATAAAATATCAGAGAGCTAGTTTATACATAGCACGAGAGACATCCAGTAGCCACTATAGCCTGTTTCAAATACGAAGTCCCTTTTGACACATAATAGCACGTAAGTTTGCACATTTCGTATAAATTGCTATAATAAACAATGATTACTTATGATACAAAAGACTATTTAAAAAATAATAAGAGAATATACAATTCCTGAGATAACTATTTCACAAACATAATTAAGTAATTATTTCTATTGATATTAGTCGTAAATAATTTAAACATCAAAATAAAATAACATTTTACTACAATACCATGGTTACGCCCTAGGGTATTTTTTTTACTTTCAGTCGTAGTGACGCGATAGTATAAATCGGATAAAATCGAACTAATTCGAGGTAAAAACAAGTGTCCGAGAAATACTTTTGTAAATTTGTATATAAGCCCATATAACTTTTTTACAAGTAAACACTTTGTAACTTTGATGTGATTATTCTTTCGATATGTCAAACTTGGTTCTACTCCTTTTTTGTTTTTCTTTTCCTATAATTTCTGTTTCGATTCTAAACACACGATTATAGTTTGTTTGGAAAGTTAATCGGTAATCGATTTCCTGATGTCGATTCGATTGAAACTGTCTCTTCACTGTTGCTGTTCAACGATCATCTGTCAAATGGGACTTCGTGTTTGAAACGGACTATAGTCATAGGTAATTGTTTAAAGCATCGATTCGTCGAAAGTCAATGTTTACCCCTCGGGGTACAAGGAACAAAGTATTTTTACTCGCAGAACAGGTGTCGGCGTCAAACAGTTGCGTTTTATGTAACACCAGTTAGTTTTACAGCCTCGTAAAAATAGTTTCAGCCAAGCCATTACTGTTGCGTATATGTAGAAAGAAGGTGTAGTTAGTACTGTGTCAGATATCAATGTTGCCTTTTAGTTCAAGAAGAGGTATGGCTTTACTGGCTAGGTATATACCTCCAGCCTAAATTACACGACAGCTATGTATGCCACGAGCTAGTTGTATTTTCATGTTTTGTCGGGCTTCCAGAGCTTCTTCTTTAGTCGTAGGACATACATGGACGACGTAGGCCATTGAATAGTTTAATTGGCAAAGCGAATACACTGTTTGTCGAGGCTGCAGATTCAAGCCTTGCTTGAGGGATAGTCTTTTCCTATATTCTATAGTGTAGGTACTTTCCAAATAGAGTTGCTTCAATTTGAGCGACATCCTAAGTTAAAGCGAAGTTACCAATATGATTTTCCTCCCTCTTTGGTTGATAATCTCTTCTTTATTTTTTTATTTTGACTCTGTGCTTTTTAAAAGCACTGCCTGGTGAAAATGTTGAAGAAACACTTGATTCGCTAACCAAACTTAGGACCTCGTGATGAACAGTTGTGCAAATAGTGACATTTATAAATTTGGACCGATAAAGCTGTAATATTGTTATTTAACATATAAACGGTCTATCTATAATTTCTATCTCTAAAAATAAATATATAAGAATCATTATCTTAAGTTTTGAAATATTATTTTAATTCGACTTTATGTATTTGTCTCGAATTTTGAATTGTATGCGTTAAGTTTAAGCTTGTGGGGGAAGCCCTGAACCGGAGATGTAGGTATTAGGTATCCACATTTTAGCATTAATGTTTTATGTTTTGTAAGCCTCACGTAAAAAGGGACGAGATTTAGTCATATACCGGATTTAATTCCAGAACTGGAGCAACTGCTGAGAAATGGCAGGGCCCATGTACAAACACAGGACTTCGGTAGGTAACTAATATCTTCGCTCAAACTTAGTCCAGATAGGTACGTGGTGATCTTAATTTTTAGAAGTTTTATCAGTGATACTTCGAGTCAAAGTTTTATCAAGAAAGTTTTAAATTAAAGCATCACGATCCTTACTCAAATCAGGTTGTTGCTCAAACTAGACAGTGTAAAAAGAAAATTGCAGCAAATAACTTTTGTTCTATATTCTTGACAGACGCATTGTTGGCAGGTATAGACCTGCTGATAATAGACTAACTTCCACGAGCAGGGTCTATACCCTGCTAGTGACAGGCAGTGCGTTATTCTTTCCCACGTGCTGGCAGCAAAGTGACCCGATTTATAAAGGGTTGTTGAGGAGCAGGTATTAGAGTACAAGATACTTTAGGTGCGTCCGTAGACTAGCCGTCCACCATCAGCCGGGCTGTATGCCTCATTGCCATTAAATAATCATGTTTCTCTTTTCCTAAATGTAGGGAAATAGAAACATGATAAAGAATTTTGAGTACATCATATGTAATCATAATGATGATTGATGTAAACAAAATTATTCTTCAATCTCAAACGATGTAGTGACTAAAACATCTGAAAGATGTTTTACGAGATTTATGGGCAAGCGTAATTAGTCTCCGCTCAAAATTGCTGACTCCAACCAGCACTGTGCGTCCACTCTACAACAAACTGCAACTAATATTGTAATACAGAAAGCAGTTTCCAAAAAATAAAAGCAAAGTTTTGGCTTTCAGTATATAGTATATTTTTACAATTTCGCTGCGGTATCAGGATTACATCGTCATAAATACGTGCTGGGTCTAGCACGTATAATAATAATAATATTCTATCCCATACACAAAACACCATCTACCCCAAACTAAGCAGAGCATGTACTATGGGTACTAGACAATGGATAAACATAGATACATATATACTTTTTTTTCGTAAATACATACATATTATACATAGAAACACTCAGACCAAGACAAACATCCATGTTCATGCACACAAATGTTTGACTTGTGCGGGAATCGAACCCGCGACCTCAGGCGTGGCAGTCGGTTACACTAACCACTACGCCATCGAGGCCGACAATTTGTGACGATGTCAGAAGAACAAATAATGGCAAAAAGTTTGACGTTAACAGCAAAAGAACTCCTTTGCATGGCGTTGAATTTATTTTTTATTAAAAATGTATACAGCCTGTATCTCTATACGTTTTTAATAACTTGACATCAAGTGGCATATTTGCTTGCCTTTCATCTAATATAAAAATAATCTTTGTACGGAATTGGATATATTGATCACGTATATCGTACTTTATAATATTAATCCAATACAATCGAAGAGAGATTAGGCGCAGAACCAACGGCCTTATGTGTTTTCCGAGCCAAAACAAAACGGAATTTCTTAGAGAAAAATCCAATATATCCTTTTTAGTTAGTACCATCATCTAAGTCCAAAAACTCGTCGTGCCTCACTAAAATGTTAAGTTCAGAATATATAATAGTTTATTAAATCATTGTAGCACTAGTTTCCCTTCAGAACACCATAGTAATTTTACTTATGACGGACAACATAAATAAAAAAGAAGAAGCAAAAAAAATTTTGTGATGTCCATCTCGGACCTCACTAAATTTACTGTTATGAAAACATATTGCTTGCCTTCTTCTGAAGACACACCACTGTCAGAAGAGGATAAATTATCGTTGTACCTTGGACTGGCTGAATAACTACTTTATTCTTTCAAAAAAGAAGCCAGGCAACCTAAACATACAACGCAAGAAAAAGAAAAAATTTGAAGTAATAAAGGCTAGAACCGACTATGGTAAAAAAAATATATTATATAAAGTTGTAAAACTTTAAAATGATTTACCTGATGATATTACCAAAATTTAAAGCTTGTTTAAATTTAAAAAGAGTTTGGAAGATTCCATTAGAAAAAAATACTAACACCAATAAAATCGTCTTCATTTCTTTAATGTATTAATGTATAGTGTATTGTGATCGCAGAGATACTTAATGAATTTATTATATGTTATTAAATTGTCTCATTATATAAGTGAAATGTATTGTTTTTTTTATTTTTAAGAAAATAATTGTCTTTATACAACAAGTTCCTGTTTGACTTCTTTCTTGAAATGCAAGCGATTGATTGATTTGACAGAATTACAAGTGCCTTAAGCTATAGTAAACGCTTATTAAGTAGTGAGCCATATTAATCGTCGTTATCTTCATTTATTATTTTATTTTAGTATTTTAAGCTAAGTAATTTTTAATTATAATGGGCTAAATTATCTGAAGCTTTAATATGACAATTACTTACTGTGCAATAATGCAAATATGTAATAAAAGCCAATCAGAATTCTGTATACAATGAGTTCATCAAAAACAGATTGTCGAAAAGTTTAGTAATACCTTTCAGATCGAATTACGGTCACGGCGTCCAAACTTAACGGTGACTAACAATCTGCGCAGGCTATAGTGTTTACAAGTGTGTACGCAAACACAACTACACTATCTTTAATCTGATGGAAAGGCAACCCGACACGACCAGAGAGATCAGATGCAGGACCAACAGGTAAACGTGCTTGTCGAGTCACAGGAAAGAAACACAGCGTTCCTACCGAAATTTTTTAAGAGAAACTCGATAACTATTTTCACCTGCTTGATTCAGAATTTTACAATTATGATTTGATCCTAGTTTAGCCCGGGACCTTATAAGACGGAGCGTATAGATACCTACTTATAACTAAATAAACTACAGGGTGATTTTGAAATCGTGTAATTCCTTTTAACCACGCATTCTACTGGTGATATAGAATAACCCTGACCATATTTTTTCTTAATTAGAATAATGGTTTCGGCAAAATTAGAGTACAGATTTTTTTCATGAAATCATTTCATATAGTCATATTTTAACCACCTGACACAATCTTAATATTTTTTTAATTTAAAAATAATAACATAACAATAACTGATGTCGTAAATAATAAGGGGCAATAAAAAGGACCGCCCGTTATTATTTACGACATTAATTATTAATATGATTTTTTATTTTAATTAGTAAAAAATTAAAATTGCCTCGGTTGGTTAACATATGACTATCTGACACCATTTCACGGAAAAAACGGAATAATAATATTTAAAAAAAAAAATCTAATTAAATAAAAATATGGTCAGGGTTATTCTATATCACCAGGAGAATGCGTGGTTAAAAGGAATTACACGATTTCAAAATCACCCTGTATACTAAAAGAATAAAACATAAGTTTTACTGTAAAAGTTCTTGGTTCATTCTTGAACTGATCTAATCTAATAATCTCTTTCATACTAAGAAGAGACCCCAGCAAATGGAGTTTGTAAACAAGACTGATATAACATTATTATTTAACCAATTCCATGGAGTACTAAATACGATATAGATCATATATAAAACTTTCTTACGCCGAAGCTACCTCCATACTACAAACCATGACATACAAATAACCTAGTGTGATTAATAATTGCTGGCAGCACTTAAACCGGCGGTCGACCTGATGGTAAGCTGTAAACGCCGGTCATAGACATGACTATGTTTTCTTGCATTCACAGAAGCATTTCCAAGGAATCAAATCCAAGCCGCTATCTACGAGAAAACGTGTAGGTCCCAAACAAGCATACGGTCTGCCTGATGATAAGCAGTAACTTAGTCTATGTGCAGGAGACAAGGCATAGGTACTAGGAGAAGACAGAGAAGGAAGAGACCAACATGTTGATTGGAACTCCAGAGCTTACCTATAATGCCTATAATTTCTTCGGTGAGTAAAATTCCGGTAATCCTTAAGAGAGCGATACACTGCAACCAGAGTTTGCAATGGCAGAAGTAATTCTTGCTGACTACTGCGTATGTTATATTGTAAAAGAATACAAAACATAACCCACTGGGATACCACGATTGATATCTCTTACTCATTTGTCACATCAGGCGATTATTAAAATAACTAATCATACAGTTAAACAACCGACTGGGCGCTTTAACATTTAAAGAACCAATCAAATACTTACTATTCCTACTTACTGACCAACAATAAAAACTTACCTAACTATTTTCTATCTATCGATGATATCTACTTTTTGACTAAACAAATGCATTTATTTACAAGTAATATATATACAAAACTATTAAATAAAATATATTGATCTTACATTAATAAAATTAATACCAAACTGCATCATTCGACAATAACAACGAATCATGTAAAACTCGTCCAAACGAAACAAGTAGCGACATCTAGTATGCGATAGCGACACTAGTCAATAAAATGTCACCAAAGTAAGAACCATAAAACAAGTTACATGCTGTACTCTGAAATTAGTTGTTTTTATTTTGTAATATTTTAATGTTGTTTATAAGTTTAATAAAATGATTCACATTACAAATTACTTGCTCTACATACGTATTATATAAGTTGTGTTAAAATTCAATTTATTAACTAAAGAAGATACAAATAGATTATTACTTTATTTCAATTAAAAATGGAATATTTTAAATATATCTTTGTAATTAAAATGGTAGCCCCTGGACAATGCCGCAGGTAGTGATCGCAAGGAAAATTTCGTCGACTTCGTAACAAGCCCGAAGGCTGATTCGGACATAAATTGGCAGATGTTAGTTTTAATTGCTCACGTTACAGATTTATTTCAGTAGATGTAATTCTTAAAATAACATTATGTAAGCAGGGTTGCATTAGACCCACATTTGCCAACTATGTTTTTAGGTACACGTAATAGAGACCTTGCCGACTAGCAGTTACAATTCTAGACTCTGTGCTGCTACTAAGAATAATGTACTATACTAATAATAATTTTAGAGTAGTAGACCCTCGCTAATTTCAGCATGAATGGGCCGGCTAGACCGGGGAAGGTCCTACTGTTGTTGTTTGTGTGTGTGTGTGTGTTGTGTTACGTTCGGTGAGTGAGAGTGCCGGAGGCCAATCACCCTATTTCCCTCTTCTCGCTCCTTCTACTTCCCACTTCCTTTCCTAAAGGGTCGGCAGCGCAAGTGATGCCTCTGGTGTTGCAGGCGTCCATAGGCTACGGTGACCACTTACCATCAGGGCCGTATGCATGTCTGGCACCTTAGTTGTGTAAAAAGAATAATAATACTAGGTGCAATTTTTTATCTTCGTTAATATTATTGTCTTTGCTACCAGGAGACCATAAACACTGAGTAATAATTTTTATTTATTATTAATTTTTAAAATTTACACGCAAAGCGTCTCAAGTTATACATGTGCTGACTTCCTTCAATATACAATTATAACTAAATTGCGCCTGCCACATTAGGATAAAAATGCATATCCTATATGCTAATTTAGGACATGTGCTGTCTGTGTACTAAGTGTCATTAAAATCCATACAACAGGTTACGCATGACTGAGTATCACACATCCAAACACCTTCACAAACTTTTACACATATTCTATCCCATACACGCAACACCATCTAGCCCAAACTAAGCAGAGCTTGTACTATGGTTACTAGACAATGGATAAACATACATACATACATTTTTTTGTAAATACATACATATTATACATAGAAACACCCAGACCAAGACAAACATCCATGTTCATGCACACAAATGTTTGACTTGCGGTTACACTAACCACTACGCGATCGATGTTTTTATTCTTAAATTTTGAAACCTGTTTTATGATTTTTTAATACTTGTGCCAAGTTCTGATTGTCGTGTTTAAGGCCAAGGTGAAGCATATCTGTCATTTCTATTGAAGATAAAGCTTAAGATTTCGCTAAGTAGATTAAGCGACATCTTAGTCTTAATCTGCCAATAGTCTAATCTATTCTATATAATATACTAAAGAAGAAAGATAACATTTTTTGTTTGTTTGTAAAGATTTAACACAAAAACAAATCAACCGATTTTCGAAATTACAATTAGGAAGCTATATTATCACCTAGTAACATAGGCTTTATTTTATTTAAAACAAAACGTACTGTTACTATACCCAGGAAAAATGAGCATAAGATAATGGTATATTGCAGATCACTTAAAATTCCAAATGCTGTCCTGTTATAAAGGAACAAAGATCATGCTGTTCCTCTTCTGAGGGCACAGCGACTCTTCAAACATGGAAAGCCTTTTTAAGGATGAACATGCACGTTTATATTTTATTTACTAGCCAACCCTCGTAACTTCTTCCGCATCACATCAGAGAAGTTTCTCCATTTCTGCAACATATTTCATTGATGCTTCGCTCTTATTGGTCGTAGCGTGATGTTATAGGCTATAGCCTTCCTCGATAAATGAGCTACCCAACATCAAAAGATTTTTCCAATTCGAACTTGTAGTTCCTGAGATTAGCGCGTTCGACCAAACAAACTCTTCAGGTTTATAATATTATAATAGATTTGGTTCACCATCAATTACTTAAACTTAATACAGATTTATAAAAAAGAGTAGAACAATTACTTATACGAGTAGGTAAACACCACATGAGCTGTTTGTTAAATGTTGACTTTCAATGCAGTTGCAATAGTTTAAGCGAAGTCATAAGCTTTATCTGTCACTAGCTGAACCGCGCAACTTCGTCTGCTTCATATAAGATAAGAGAATTTACCCCGCTTTGCAACATTTTCCATTGCTGCTCTGCTCCAATTGATCGTAGCGTGATGTTATATAGCCTATAGCCTTCCTGGATAAATGTGCTCTCCAACACTAAAATAATTTTTCAATGCAGTGTGTTTTCATTCAGTAGTTCAGTGGGGAGACCAACAGACTGCAATGCAGAGGGTCTCGGGTTCGAACCCACGTCGCGCACCTCTGACTTTCGGAAGTTATATGACTTTTCGAAATGATGTGCGTATTGATTGACAATTATCACCTGCTTCGTGCCTCGGAGAGCACATTAAGCCGTCGGTCCCGGCTGCCATTAACATATATGGCAGTCGTTATTGGGGAGTCAGTGCCCTATAATATCCTGACACTGGTCTAGCCTTAGGGTATCGTTAGCCTTCGGGTTGCGGAGGTCAGGTGGCAGCCGCTTCGTGTAAAAACTGATATCCAGTCAAATCCGGTTAGACCAAAAAAGCCGATCCCAAGTGACTTGGAAATAATAAAGGCTAGGAAGAAGAGAAGAGTTCCTGAGATTAGCGCGTTCATATAAACAAACAATCTCTTTAGCCTTATAATATTAGTATAGATGACTCTAACATGACTCTGCGGTTGCGGTTCTGCGGCGTGATGGTAAAATTTGCTTAGTGGCGCCTCGCCACCGCGGCTACATCGAATGTTTTGGGTTTGAAACCCATACGGGATAAAAAATAGTGAGAGCCTCAAATATTTGTTCCGAGTGGAGATGGTCTTCTTGTCCGATTCATGTAAAGTGGTTGTACCAAGTTTGAATGTTCTTTGTGTCCGTTGTTTGAATGTTTGTAAAGTATCCCATGGCACGGGAATTATTCCTAATGCATAGTAGTAGTAGTGCTAAACTTGTGCAGCGAAATTCTTAAAAGGAATCCTAATAACATTGTCCGATATGTATCGAACCAGGGACCTAACGATCGCTGCCAACATAAGCACAAATGCCAAGGTTCCAACGAGTCCATCTCAAACATTACCAATACTCTTTACCATACTCAACAACAAAACTCACTATCATCTTGAAAAAAAAACCGCATCTTTTTTCCGTCGGCTGCATCAAAGCGGGTGCGCACGCGCAGGGCACATTGTACGCTAATGCGCGCATTGACGAAGAGCGCCGACGAGCGACGGACGGAGCCGATTGTGCGCCATACTATATACCATTGTTCCTTTCTATTTAATAATAAATATGGATATTTTTACGTTTGTATAGAACGTTTATATAACACTAGGTGATAATCGCGATAGTTCTCGCGTGATTTTTCACCCTGTCCTTAACTAGGCTTCGAGCTATATACATCGAAAAGCCAGCCACAGTCGAGCGCCAGCCTGCTATACTGCCTTATGTAAGGGGTGTCACTGACAAGATTGGCTACATCTTGAAGCGAGCTTCAATCAACACATACTTCAATCCGCCAACGAAGATAAGTCAATTTTTACCATCCGTCAAATGCCAATTACCTTTACAAGATGCAGGGGTCTATAAAATAGATTGTGACTGCGGACTCTCATACATTGGTCAAACCAAGAGAAGCATAGGCACCCGCATAAAAGAACACATAGCTGACGTAAAACACAAACGCTCGTTGAAGTCTGCTGTGTGTGAACATGTACAACAGGGGACCAACCACTACCTGAGATTTGACAAACCACAGATTCTCGCTAAAGAACACCGATTCCTACCAAGGATGCTTCGTGAGGCTATTGAAATCAAAAAACATCCCAATTTCAATAGAGAAGATGGTTGGAATGTACCACCAGCTTGGGATCCAGTACTTCAAATAGTCAAACCCAAGAAGAAACAAACCACAGCTAGACTTCATGATACTTTGAGCTCATTCTGCGTAAATAGAAACACCCATGATTAAGTTATGTTCGGGTACTTTGAAATAACTACGACGATTTAATAGTTTAAATAATTTTATTAGCTAGTGTAATATTTTCAAAATTTTGTAATACAGTGATAAATAAACAACGCGATAAAATCCGTATATATTAGTTTAATTTCAATCACAGATAAACATAAGTATTTGACCAATTCTCTTCAGCCTATTAATATAGTCCACTTTCTGAACAGACATTCTCTGGACTGGACTCTCTCAAAGCACATACACTCTCTTGAGTTCAATCTCTCAAAGCGCACTATTAAACCTGATCTTTGGTATTCCAAGAGTTTTTTATCTAAATATTTATAGTAATTTTCTGTAATAAGGATGGAGTTACTTTATTATTTATAATATAACTAACATATGATCGCGGCTATGTATCCTTCGAAGGATCGGCTGAGGTGTATAACACTGACACGATGGTAGCTTAACGTAATACAATCAACATAGTGCCTCTTTGATTCCATGACATAAGATTGTATTCATGTTTAAGAGTGACTCGCATTCGATTCTAAGGCAGAGCTAAATGTTATTGAGATTTTCTGTGAAAAAAGGAGAATGCCAAGATTCGGTTGAAAGTGCTAGAATTTAAAAGCCTCCGGCATAATATGATAATACGATTTTTGTGATATAAAAGAAAACTGTAGAACTTCACCGACGTAAACTTATTTTAAATAGTGATTTAGTTTATTTTTGTCGGATCTGGCCGAGCCTAATAGGAAATCTTGGCATTCTCCTTTTCAGTAGCAACAAGATTCTGAAACTGTCTCCAGTATACAGTAATAGGGACACAAACCCATAAAACGTACCCCTTTTATATGAGGCTTAAAACCATAGATAAGTTGTGAAATGTGGATGCAATACCTACATCTCTACCGACCTCTTTAGATTAAAGGAAGAAATGGAATATATGTTGTATATAAGAATTTATTTTGCCTGTAAGTAACTAAAGACTAATATTATCTTACGTTTACCCAATTGATATTAAAATTAAACTACTTCATGAATTTAACCAGAGTTTATTTTTTTAAATACTGTCATGTTCACGGAGAGCCGCCTGAAAAGCAACCGAAACGCCGGGGACAACTGTTTAATTTGATTCGTTAATTATTTAAAACTAGTGTATTTGCAATCCGTATAAATTAGTTCAATTTCGATTTAAGACTAAATTAACCGCCTAATATACAACTCTTTTTAAAAATTACTGGGTTAACAAAAGCTTAATTATACGGCACAATTCCTGTACCGCGGGAAATATTTTGCTTCAATGACTTGAAGCAAAAATTTCTTTATGATTGCCAATGTTAATAATGTGTTTATTATACTCAGGTGTTTCTAAAACCAGTCAAGCATCGTTGAATTCAATTATTTTAATAAGTATCAACTCGCACCAAACATTCAAACAACCTAATAATTATTTTCATTTAAATTGTTTCTATTGCTCGCAGCAAACTGATTACATGAAGGCCCCCAGCCATCTTATAATTACCGGCTGCCATTTCTGTGTTGTCAATGAAAAAAATAAACCGTTTATTTAATTTTTATGTAAATTGAACGTGGAGCTTCTGTGAACATGAAATGAAGTTGTTTTGTCGTTCATATTGTTAAAGTTATGCCTTTAGAAAGCTTCAGGCATATGATAAACATGTTAAAATAATAAGCAACAATTATTTAGGTGTGTAGATAAATATACTGTTTAAAAAGTATCCTTAGAGAAAAGTACAGCCTATATTATAGATTAATTATCGCTGTCATTTCTTTGTGTTGCCATTATGAAAATAGCCTGCTTATTAAATATTAAATTTGTGTTATTTGAACGTGGAACAACTGAAGTAGGTACGAAATCAAGTTGTTAAAATTTAAAGCTTAATAAAACTGTTTCTGTTATCAAATGTGATATTTATTTAATAATAATATTCTATCACATACACACAACATCTAGCCCAAACTAAGCAGAGCTTGTATTATGGGTACTAGACAATAGATAAACATACATTATATATTTTTTTTTAAATACATACATATTATACATAGACACGCCTAGACCAAGACAAACATCCATGACCATGCACACAAATGTGGGGACACGTGAATCGAACCCGCGACCTCAGGCGTGGCAGTTGGTTACACTAACCACTACGCCATCGAGGCTGCCTAATTTATTATACTAATAGGATTTTAAGACTAGATCCCCAACATACAAAAAATCCTAGAGATAAGTTCAGGGCAATGTTCACATGCAACTATTTATTTTTAGCAAAAAAGATTCATTTCATTTTATTTATATTGATCATATCTATATCTATTCTTGTGCCTTAAAATCCAAGTTATTAACAATTACAATAATTAGCTACAATTATTTCTGTTACTCCATAAAAATATAAGAACTATAATGTAATCCTTTTAATACTAAAGTCTATCACATAGCTGAGTAAACAGGATTCATTATCATACTAGTTGTCTCTCGCAGGATCAGTTACGTTTATGATTACTGTTCCGCTCCTACGATTCCTAGCGTGATGTTATATAGCCTATAACCTGCTTCAAAAAATAAGCTATAAAATTTTAAAATAAAAAATTGTAATCCGACTGGTAATTCCAAAGTTTAGCGAGTTCAAACCAAAAAAAAATTACACCTCCTAAAGTGTATTACATCCATATTACGTTAGTTATGGTTTTAGTTTCGGGATGATCGTACGCCGTCTATCGAGCAAAATTCCAGACTTCATGCTGATTATGAGCATTTCTTAACTGAAGCATCGACCGAACTTCCCTATAACACCCTGTCCGCCGTTGGTATCGGACCGACCTTATGCGCTTCGCAATTACTATCGCTCCGACACCAAAGCAGAGTATAAGACATTTCCCAAAATAGGAATACTAAATGACGATATATTGACCAAAAATAAAATAATCAAAACGATCCATCATGGGTCACCGAAAAAATAACGTATTCTTATAAAATTTTCAAATATTTATTATTATTTAAATAATTTACATACATACATATAATTTATACTTACACGAATATATTTTTAAAGCACAAGTGAATATGTAGCCATTTTTATTGAGCCTATGTAAAAAGGGGTTAGTTTATCAATAAAACAACATATATATTTTGCCAGACCCGGACATAGAATCTGTAACCTGACGCTCAGGTGGCGCAGCGGAATTGAAGTGCTACTGCTATAAAATGAAATGTGGATGTTATACATTTCTGGCTATCTCTTCAGAAATATAGGCTTAAGACTAGTTTGACATCGAGAAAGGGTAACGGTCTGTCCATCTCAATTTCGTAAGTAAAGCGTATGTTCGGATGTATAGAGTTCAACTGCGAATAGTTCTACTTCGTGCTACTGTCCACCTCCATTTAGTAAGTAAAGCGTATGTTCGGATGTATAGAGTTCAACTGCGAATTGTTCTACTTCGTGCTACTGTCCACCTCCATTTAGTAAGTAAAGCGTATGTTCGGATGTATAGAGTTCAACTGCGAATTGTTCTACTTCATGCTACTTGTCCTTTAAGACTAGTATGTATGTATTTTCTACCGTATCCACCAATTTATAGATGCTTTGGGATCAAACAGTCATTCGATTCACATAAACTTAGCTAAATAATTGCCTAAAACATCACTTAGTATCAGGGTAATTAATCAATAGATTTCGTTAGCAGATAGAGCGCTTTTTAGGTAAATACATAGTAATTTAGGTAAGTGTGTGTTTATTACACAGCCTAATGTATTACCGATATCTGGACACAAGATACGACGCTTTAGTGGATAGGAGAAGCACTATTATTTCTTTCATTTTTAAAAACGACAGCTTCCGCACAAGGGAAGAAATTTCTGTGTCGCAGGGGACTTACGGGGATCGAACCCACAACACTCGGCGCAGTAGCAATGGCGAGACCACAACTTAGACCATCACGCCATCCGTGTATTCATAAACGTATTCGTGCAACAGTAGTCCAACGGATAGCATTAGACTTGCAACCCAGAGGTCGTGAATTTGAATCCTATTTATTAAACTATTTACACTTCTTCTTTCTTCTTTTTGTGTGGTTAGTGAATTGTTCATTTCAGGCTCCGAAGGCCCCTGACATGGCTTAACGACTGCTGTCAATTTGGCAACAACCGAGGCCGACTTTTTATGTGCCCTCCGAAGCACGGAGATGCTCAAATGAAATACCACTAAAGTCACCCATCACAGCACCCAACGTTGCTTAACCTCGCTAATCGTTTACCGGTCATTGAGTGCAACTGGCACGACACGAACCATAATTATAACTGAAACACATTAGCGACTGCACGTAAGCTGTCACCATTATCACTACTTGAAGTGTTTTGCCTTCGAATCCCACACAGGACAAACATTTGTTTGATCCACAAATCTATACTTAATATTATAAAGCTGAAGAGTTTGTTTGTTTGCTTGAACGGGCTAATCTCAGGAACAACTGATTCAAATTGAAAAATTATGTTAGTGTTGGATAGCCTATTTATCGAGGAAGGCTATAGGCTATATAACATCACGCTACGACCCACGGGGACGGCACAGTAATGATAAACGCGGGTGAAACCGCGGGCACATCTAGTAGTTAATATTTGTAAAGTCTCCTACCATACAGAAAATATTCCTTGAGCACTGTATTTAAAGAAAGTAATTAGTAATTTGCAACCTGAATTGCTAAATAATAATCTTGAAAATGCCACAAATGGGACCGCTGCAATTTATAGCCAAGGCCAAAAAAAGTCAAAAGGTCTCGAGTTCAATCGATAGATGCACAACATTATTTTTAGCCCGGTCGCTTACAATACCATGGGTATCATTTGCAAATTGCCGGTCCTTGCCTTTAAACAAGTTTGACTGATAACGGTGTCTGTACAACTTCTCTTAAAGAAACCTGGAGACCATACTTACCACAAGATTCTGTTCCATTGTATCTTTCTTTTTATTGACTTTTTTTAGCTAGTATGCTTGTTAGGAGAAGATTTACATCAATAATGATGTGTAGGATTCGAACCCGCGACTTCTCGATTGCAAGCCCAATGCCTTATCCATTAGGCTACCGCTTAAATGTCTTTCCCATGATTGTTTTCTGTCACCTAAGATGTCCGGCTAGGGTCTTCTGTAAACTGTATTTACTTCTGCAGCTAGGAATATCTGTTATACTCTTATATATATTTTAGTAGTTACAACTCGTCAACGTGTATGAACATTTTTTCATACACTTTAAGGCGTGAAAGCGTAGCAAAGAAACCAACAAAAATCTCACATTCGCATTTCTAATATTAGTTAGGATTATTATTATTAACGTACTCTTTTATTATTGTAATTGATATATTGTAGTTATAATTAAAGTAAAATAAATAACAAGGTATCAATTTGACTGCGAGCTTAGACAAATTCAAATTTAAATGCAAATAATTTATTTGCAAACTAAATGTATACGTTACGTCTTAATCTATACTAATATTATAAAGCTGGAGAATTTGTTTGTTTGTTTGGTTGAACGCGTTAATCTCAGCAACTACTAGATCGAATTGAAAAACTCTTTTAGTGTTGGTTAGCCTATTTATCGAGGAAGACTATAGACTATATAATATCATGCTACGACCCACGGGGGCGGCGCAGTAACGATAAACGCGGGTGAAACCGCGAGCACATCTAGTTATTTTATAATAGCTGCTTAAAACTTAGCGGGCTTTTACAGCCATGGCAAATTAGAGGGCTCTGCAAAATATTGTTTATTTATGACTAAAGTATAAAACAGAAAGCATTCTAAACGAATCCATATAAATTTATAAAGCAGTTTGTATTTTTGTAGACCGCTGTATTACCTTAATTTGATTCGTCTGCTTAGGTTCTTTTACCTAGGCATCTATCTATGTTTTTATAAGTATATATATATTTATCCATGTATTATAGGATTTTCCTTAGATTTAGATAATTCTAGTGTCTTGACCTGTCAATTATTGGAATGTCAGACATTATTAAAAACCTATTGCATCTGAGCACTTGTACCTTATATATTATGCTGTGTCCAGTAGCTACCCAACAATAGGATTAACAGATAGGTTCTAAATTATGTTTAAGCCCTATTATGAAACATAGCTTATATTTTAAGATGAACAAGCTGCAACTTTACAATCTACCTCAAATCCTGTTCAATAGTTTGGGTAATACAGACAGATAAAAATAAAAAGCTATTGTTTTGGATTCAGACTATTTTAAACAGATTATCCCAATTAGGTTTCTATAAATATCTCAAGTAATACCGCCTTGTTATAGTTTTATATCAATATGGATATATTAAAAGTAACCTTTTACATAATTAATTTAATCAGTCTACAACTTTCCAATATTGAGCCTCACTTTCAAAAATATCTCGAGGCAAAACAATATCCGTTCGCCCATTAACGCTACATCTCAAAAATCAAAAACAAAGAAAAGTGCAGTTTTAATTACTAAAAACAGACGGGGTCGATGACTTATGGAACAAAAGGCTTTAGACCCCGTCGAACCCTTACGCCCGATAGGCTATGTAACTCATTATATCCGTTTTAATTTTATATTTTTGAAGCGTTCATTATAACCTTCATTCACGATCAGGCATTAAGACAGCGAACCCGTGTTTGCTTTAAAAAATTGTTTCTTTATGGTCACCACCGACGTTTCCAGATTTAAATAAAAGTTTCGGGTAATTATGATTACCAGGATGGTGTTATGGTTTCTATGAACATTCCGCCTAAGTTTACGCGCCACGTGTCATGGTTCTAGTCCCTACTTGATACAAATAATTGTATTGTCCAAAGAAGGTTGTTTTGGATCTGGGTCCTTACCACAAATAATTACTAGGAGTTTTACGTTACCAAGTTTCTTTTGTCCATTGTTTAAATATTTTAAAGTTGTGAGGTGAATGTGATTACTCGAAGTATCTTTTTAGAGTAAGGATCTTTAAAATAATGAAGAAAATACATTTTTATTCGAGCTACTAATGTAACACAACATGACAAGCAATCATAATATGATGAATGCGTACGCGTTTCCGCAAAATGGTAATTGTATAATCCATACTTATTATCTATACTTATATTATTGTAAATACGAAAGTATGTTTCTTGTTTCGTCCTTCTTTTACACAGCAATGGAGCGACGGGATGCCGAAATTTTTACATACACATATTATATAAAGATAGTTAAAGACTGTCGGAAGCCAAAAATTGATATAGGCTACTATTATATCCTGGAAAATGCATGGTTTCTGTGAGGTTGTTTTCCAAAATCACGCAAGCAATACCAAGGATATAATAAATATGGTATCTTAGGCAGCATAGGTCACATTTTTTGAAAAAAGAATTAAAGATTCTTTACAAAACAACATTAGAACTAAACAGTGTAAAATAATTTAGGTGTAGTTGAGCATGCATTACTATTTATAATTCAACATATCTATAAATATATATTTTAACTGTAGGTGTTTACTTGTATTACAAATGTATTTATTATCTAATATTAATCTACCGGAGTGTTTTCTAATATATAAGATCTTAGTGCTTTTTTAAATAATTATATTTGTTAATGTTACCGTTTTCAAAGACTTGTGTAATTTGTTGTAGAGTTTGACATCCTCGTACATTATATTTTAATACCGTGTTGGGTTCTAGGATTAGGAAGGTTAATGTTATCAGCATCCCTGAGAAATTTTGTTTGTATTTAGCTGTTTTTAATAAACGTCAGTTCAGACTTAATTTCACCGTGTATAATTTTATGTTTTAGTAAAAATTATAACCAGCTCATCATTTGCTGCGTTGTATTGTCACCGTAACACATATGTACATACAATTTATACCATCTACGATAAAAACGATTCAACACACATTATCTTCATTCAATTTACTAAGTTCGTAACTGTTTACGAACTTATCTCATGAGGCCTTTACAGTGAATACTTAATTAATTTTGCAATTGGAATAATGGCCTTTGTTATTAGACTCTCCTAGCTACCTACTGTAAAGAAAAATAGCAAAAAAGGACACCTAGTATCATTAAAACAATTTGTTTTTATTGTTAATTAAAGACATTTCATCCTCAAAGAAGTATCTTAAAATTGACCTTTATCGTCTAATTTAACGACAAAAATATCACATAATTACGACCAATTTCAAAATAGTCAATTAACTTAAAAATGCCACCCTCTTGGACATCCCTACTGTCGTCCAAACCTCTATATACCATAAATAAATTTTCACACGTAGTAACCCAAATCACTGCCTTAGTTCCTCCGTCCTTTTCTTACACTTGACGATGTTAATTCTATCCCTTTCTTGCTGTAATAAAACATAATTGGTTTTAAATGTATAGCATTGGCGATGGCGATGGTAGGAGAGAATAATTTACGTACGGGCGAGCACCTCTATTAGGGCTTTAAAAAATCATCCCATGCATATTTATAACAGCTTTTGAGGCAGTAGATGCGTTTTAGTGTTGTAACAATGTGTTATGTTAATGTTTTTATGTATGTAACATAAAAACAACATGGCTGAATTGTTTTATGTTTTATTTTGGGATATGTTATCGATAGGTTTGCATAATGAGTAATAAGTGAGTTATTAAAAAAAGTTAACGAGATGGCAATCGTCGGTAGATAAAATATGAATAAATTTGGTTGAGCAATCTAAGAGAGCCGTTTACTGTGGATTCAAAGCAAAAGCTTATTTATAAATTTAATACAAAATAACTCCTCCTCTGGCTTGAACGCATGCGGAAATCCTCCTGGGCATGCTGTAGATCAAGTCGTCCAATAATTCTTGTGGTATCCTGTTCCATTCTTGAATGGCGGCTTCCTTGATCTTTGACAGAGTTCTTAAAGGTGGCTGACGACTCCGAACAGCTCGCTTGAGCGTCCTATGCGTGCTTGATTAGGTTTAAGTTCGAAGAGCCGGTAGGCCAGTCTTACCGCGTGAGTTCGTACTCCCGGAGAGCAGCGTTCACTCGTTGAGCTTGATGTGCCGGCGCATTTTCGTCGACCAACACGAAATGGTTACCATAATTTATCCTGAATCCTGATGCCACCAATAACAGCTGTCTTGTACAAATAGCTGTCATAGAGCATTGGTATGGGATCAAAGGCGTACGAGCTCCAATTATTATTCCGCCCCAAAAATATACCGATTTACCACCTTGCTGAACGGTTCCAGTGGCAGTTTTGCCTTTCGGAAATGCCAGGCCGTCTCCAAACTCGGACACGTTGGTTATCAGGGTGCGTACTAATCCGAGTTTCATCAAAGAAAAGACAAATACGCCAAACATCTTCTTCTTCGTCTTCATCGTTTTGACGCTGCCTGACCCTCTGCAATCTGTGTCGCTATCGTTCCCGTGTATTCAAAGGTTTGGTCCTTAGTTTGGTAGCGTTAATTATCGGATCACGGGCGGCAAGATCTAATCTGATGTAGCGCTTCTGAACATCACTAAGGACAGCCACTGCGAGATCGATCAGCCAGTTCACTATGGCTCCAGTACCTCTGCAGGGTAGTAACAACGCAGGTTTGAGAAACGGAGACTCTGGCTGCGATTTGCCTTAAAGAATATCCTTCACGCAATAACACTATTCTTGCTCGCAAGACTTCAGACAGTCCACCTAGCATTTTTCAAATGAACAATTTTAGAGAAATTGATTAAAACAGCATTCAGGCAGAAACAAGAATGAGGGTCATTTATCATTCACCTCATTTTATATAAAAAAACAAAAGAAGATTTTTTATATTTTGACACGAGAAAAATATCTCAACTTTTCCCAAGTGAACGCGGACTTTTTACGCGTGTGTATATCATACGTAAGCATAATATAGAAAATGAAAAACACAAATTTTGCAATAACTGGCCACAAATGCGAAAATGGCCATACCCTTATCCGCAACTAACCATCAAAATATAATAATTTTACACTCCGAAATATGTCCTTATATTTAAAACACTTTAAAATAATAACCTGTACCTAACATTCAAGATGCAATCGTCAATTTGTAAATTTTAAAATGCTCTTAAATAATGTTATCTGTAATCAAATTCTTTTAACACGACATGCATTTGATCAATAGTGAGGGATTTCTGTTAAAAATACATATATCCTTATTCTACATAGATACCCTAGACACCCGCTGTATCTAATGAACATCAACAATCCATGAACATTACACAATCTTTCTGATACGCCATAGGTATAAAATGCACAGGTTTGACAATCAAAGCGTGATATGTAAATCAGTATTATTTTTTTTTTGGAATATAAAGCGACTATTAGGCTGTAGGTGCAATGCCTGTGCCATCGCCTCAAGATATGTACCTACAGATAATATACAGGTATGGTTTTGAATACATCGAATTGTTATTTCGGCGCGAATACCACCAAGTTAAATGGTTATAAAAGTAAGTATTAAATAATAATTTTATACTTACTTTTTTAACCAGTCCGTCCATTATTGGAGGTCTGCTCCTGTGAGAAGTAGCAGATTTGTATTCCATCCATATCTTTAAAAAGGAAAAACATGCTCTGAATTTGATCGTATTTTCCCTTCTTTTAAATTCGACTGCATGAATAGCTTAAGTGGTCGTGTCGCTAATGCATTACGCAGTGTTCGAATCCCACACGTGACAAAATATTTTTGGTGCATAAATGATTGTTCGCGCATTACTTGTGCTCGTTTTTTTAAATGTTTGTAAACGCTCCCATAATACAGAAATCATTCCTAGTGTGAATTGCATTTTAAAGAAAAGAAAGAAATTATATTCGGCGTCTGTATTTCTTTGACATTGCTTGCGAAATGCCAAGAGCTCACAGCCACTTCAATCAGTGGCGGCTACCGCTTACTCTATGGTAGGCCGCTAGCTCATGTGCTGCTGCACACAATAAAATAGTGTATTTTCTTTTCCATGGTAATTCGTCTGTACTTTCTCCAGCAATGATGTATTCTCTGTAATGTGGAAACTATATAGAATATCGCAGCCCATTTACTTTGTGGTGCCTTGTGTTCCGGGCAGAGCTCATGAGATATTTAATAGTTAATTTAGAAAACTCAGCGCGGATAACAACGTAACCAATAATCTTTTTCCAATGCCTCACCAGCACGATAATAACACTTGCAGAACTGGTAGGCTCCTCTGATATTGCAAGCGCCTCATGGCTATAGTGACTGCTTATGTTGTGTGTGTTTACAGGTTATGTCTTATAAGCTCAAACCTGAGCTTGAATCATACATAATATATTTATATAGGTAAGTTCAATAAAGTTATTATACATACATTTTTACATCAAGTTATTATACATTAACGTTCATAAGAGTTACTCAGGAACTGCTTAAAATAAATGCATTTTGACTTTGACTTTGCCACCTTAATAATAAGTTTAAAAATATCCCATAGAAACTTAAACCCGCTGCCTTGCGCCTGTTTTACGTTTTAAAAGTAGCCTATGACACTTTCCGGCTCCTAAACTAACTCTATACAAAATATCATATTGATCGTTGCTCTGTTGCTACTCGCAAGTAGTATAAAGCAACAATCACACTTCCGCATTTATAATATTAAATCACGAGAGACAGTAAAACCAATTTCTAACCTAAAACATCAAAACGTAACAAAATATCAGAACATCTATAATTGCCACACATGTAGGTACACACAACTCAACATCACGAGTGTACAGACCTCCAACCTCACTCAATCAGCAATGCGCCGATCAAAATGCAAATGCCGCCACATTTTAATCTTTTTGCGGGCTCAGGTAGGCCACCATAAACTGCCAACAAATTATACATTTGCTTTTATTTTTAATTGCAACGGACGAGCCACCGTCTTCGCCAGCGGCCGCCATCACCCTTCTATTTTTGAATTATGGCGCGCAGACACGTGATTGGTCGGCGGTCGCGTTAACGTTCGGTACTCGACATTTTATAAGCGATGCGTTCGTACGGGGTGGAGATACAATCTAAAATGAAATACCTAATTGCGTTCAAAGAAGTCTGCCATAGTGTTGTAAAAATGCTCGAGTCGGCGCTTAAACGCTTGAGTCGACGCTCATGCAGATTGCTAACGCTCAAGTCGGGACTCGACTGAAGCGCTCGACGCTCGAGCAGTGGCTTGAGCGTTATAGTGAAAAAGCATTTTTCGAGCACCGGACTCAGCGCTCGGCTCAAGCTTGAGCGCGTGTTTAGAATACATAACTAGGGAAACTGTAAAAGTATAATTCAAATTAGAGAATTTCAGTTTTATTTTTATTGATATTTACCTATATTATAATAGTAGAAAAATACTTATTTATTATTAGTACACAATATGCCATATGATCTACGCCATAAGGCCCAAATTAAATTACAAGTGTAATTTACAAGTATGGTTTAGCTGAACTTGCTGTACAATTCCTGCCTAATGATCTTTCTTAGTCACTAAGTTAAATTAAATACTTTCCTAAAATTATTACACACCTTTGCTACACTATAATTTTTTTAACCATGAGGAAAGACACATACTGGCCTGTATATTTTCGTTACTAAGTCTGTTCCTTCTTTTAGTTATGATAAGGCCAGCTTTTGAAAATGCCACTTCGCTTGGCACACTCGTGCTTGGAACAGATAAAATTTCGAACGCCAGTTTAGTTAAGTTGGGCAATGTAGTTTGCTTATTTTTCCACCACAACATAACATCTGTGTTCTCAGGTTCAATGGATAAATTTAAATAACTATCAATCTCATCTATAGAGCTTCTATCGGATTGTTGTTTATATATTGAAGAAAAGAATGATTTTCTGGTCTGAATTTCAGGTTCTTGATTTTCTATCCTATCTTCACGAGAAGGTGACGCATAATATTCACTTTGATACATTTGTTTTAATTTTCTTAATGGTTCCGTATTACTTTTATTCATGAAATAATTATTATTCAGACGCGGATCTAATATGGTAGCTATTTCTGCAAGATCAGTTTTTATCAGTGAATGTATTCATTTAATTTCGTAATCATAGCGTTTACGGAATTTCTATATAAATTTACATTTTGAAATTGTTGCATGTGATCCAACAACGAGTCAATGATGGGAATAACATAATATATACTAGGATATTCATGTATAGATAACATTTCCGTGGCTTCATAGAATAGCTGTAAAAAATCAATCGATACTTTTACATGGCGTATTCATTGAATTCTATTTTTCCAGAACAAATGAAGTCCAAAACAGTTTTCATTGAGAAAGCTCTTTCTAACATTAGAAACGTAGAATTCCAACGTGTTGGAACATCTTTTATGAGATCTAATTTCTTGACATTTAGTGAAACACAGCATTCTTCGTATGTTTGCTTTCTTTTAGGCGATAAAGTTATAAATTTCAGTAGCTTGGATACTGCAGATATGGTCGAGTCAGCTTCATCTAGACCTTTCTTAACCACCAAATTTAATGTATGGGCCAAGCATCTTACATGTAATATATCCTTATATTCTTCATGAAACAGTTTTAGAAGCCGGATACATTTTGTGTTTGTTGTATCGTTGTCAGTAGTAATGGAGATTATTTTGTCCTTCAGCGAATAATCAGAAAATATTTGCGTAATCTTCAACAAGACTTGCTCACTTTTATGGGGATATGGTATAAGATCAAATTCAACCACTATAGAAATCAGCAGCTCCTCATTGTTTACAAAATGTGCAGTTACTACTATGTAAGGCTTATTTGTAAGTGACGTCAAGAAATCAAAAGTCAGAGAAACTTTATATTTTAAGGACTTGATCAAATTAGTAACATCTTTTTTTTTCTCTTGTACAAGCTTTGAATTCCTTTGGTTAATTTGTAACGACTTGGCAGGGTATAATTTCCATTTAAAACATATAAAAGCTTTTGAAAATGTTCCTCTTCAACGATATGAAATGAATGATTACCATGAATAACAAAATTTTTCAAAAAATTGTCATATTCCGAGTTTCTTAGAGAAGTTTTATATTTTTCTATGCAACTGTTGTTTCTCGGCGTGGAGTGGATGTACTGGCATTACTGGCAATGCTGGCATCTGGATCCGTAGATTGTGTGTGGGTCGTATGCCGTGTTGTATGTTTTTTTAGTATAGATGTTGATGTTTTCTGTGACAAACCTTTATTGTAGATTTTACACGTAACACGACCCGCCATTATTTGAAAATGATCCCATTTCCAACTCTTCCGAGTGTTATTGTTATCACGTGGAGATAAATCTGTTGACTCCTCCGCACTTAATTCCATCATATTATCTTGTTCGTGTTCACTGCTACTACTAACAATATCGCAATCGTTTTCCATGTTATAAATGCGAAACAACAAGGAAAATAATAGAAAATACACAATATATATAATTTTTTCCGCTTGTTCACTCACAGGACTTGCTTATACGACCAAAGTCAAAAGATCAGTAATAATCACCGTACCTACCGCCCGCCACAATTCCTAACATTTTTATTTATCACAATTTTTTCATCTACCCGCATTTAAAAATTACAACGCTTGAACGCTTGAGCGCATAACTCGAGCATGAAAGTCTGAACTCTCAACGCTCACAAGCCTTAAACGCTCAAGCGTTTAACGCTCGAGTCAAAAACGCTCCAAAGCGTCGACTCAGCGCTTAACGCTCGACGCTCAGCGCTCATTTTTACAACACTAGTCTGCCAACGTATTTTTATGCTATTCCGCCGGTCATCATTAACGATTTTGTTGATAACGTACAATTTACATTTATGTTCAAAATCTTAAAAATTCGCTGTACAGTGTTTTATACAATTATCATCGTTCCTTACGGCTATATCTCGCCGAAAGCTGATGTAAGTGGAAACGCAGATGTCTTTAATAATCTTTTAAGAGAACTAAGAATTATAACTCAATATAACACAATGTGATAGAATGTGGTAGTCAGTGTCAATTGCCTGAATACACAGCAGGTAGGTACCTAAATATATAGATAGGGCCCGTGACTTGGTTTACATTATGGCTCTGAGCCGTGTGACGTCCTTAAAAGTTGTGATGCATCTAGATTATCTTCAATATTTGATAATATACTTATTAAGATTATTTTATACGATAGATGACGCAAAATATCTTCCGAAATACAAAACAGAGACAAATTTCAAACTCTGATTTAGGAGCATGAATCGCTTAGTCAATAGAAGGACAACACCCGTTTGTTGAGGTTGCAGGTACCAGGCCTGCTTCATGGATTGTTTCACGTTTATTATTTACTGAAACAAATATGTTTGTAGTGTCCGTAACACACACAATAGATTATCAATTATGTCTGGGTACTCCAAGAACTAACAGGTCAAATCATACATATCATGCATCATACTAGTATATGTACACGGATGTACGCAATATGACTGTACGGGTGGCGCGTTGTGGATTAAGAATTCACCTTGCTACTGCCAATGCGCCGAGTATGTGTTCGATCCCCACAGTATAAAAAGTTGTGTGATCCACAAATGATTGTTCCGAGTCTAGCTGTTCTTTGTGTCCGTTGTTTGAATGATTGTAAAGTTTCCGAGACACAGGAAATATTTCTTTGTGCGGGCGTTACGTGTTTACAACTAAAACTAAATATAATAACTTTAAATTTTCGCGTTGCTTGCTATATATAAAACGCGATCATGCATAATCGCGTTAATACCCGTTACGTATTATACAACATGTCACAGATATTTAACGCGCATCCTCAAACACTCCAATTAGATTATTAAATCGTAATAATAATATAATCATTAAAATGTTACTTTTATGTACTTAAATATTTTAATTTTATAGTATGGGTATATTACAATAAATCTAACATTGTTGCCTTTATTGCATCAAAAAAGCTTATTGCCTTGAATTATGATACATTTTCGTTTATTTTAGCTATTTAATAAATGGGTGACTATAATTTAATTCGTTTTAATTATTTTAGGGATACAAAATTCATATTATAGAAATTGCTGGAATTGATTCAGTAGCTGATTTTGAACAAACTACTTTCAGGATGTGGGTTTATTATGTTACATGTTGTATATACTACCTCCCTACCTCAGTATAAATGACCTTACGTTGATATCCTTACGTTGGATATCGGCTGCACAATTGCAATACATACCTATTTACTCGGTTTCTAAAAAGCTAAGCAACGAGGTAGGTATACCTAAAACTCATGTTAAGTAATTTAATTGGCTGTTGATAAATCAGTTTCGTCAGTCAATCACAGCACTTGGCGTACGTTTGAACATCTGTTGACTAATTTTTGTATTATTTTGTACACGTATAAGTTTTTATATAACCCAATGACAGTACCGTCATATTGAACCGCTAAACGCTAGCCTTACCTCTTTAGAACAATCATGCCTTGAACGACACTGGTACTGTTATCACTTGTTTATATCTTCTATCAATTATTTTTAAAGTAGAACGTAAGGCACCAAATTACATGGTGTTCATTCTTTACACACGCTTATCCTGGACTGGTTCAGGTAAACTCGATACTTTTCCTGTCTGTATTGGGCACTGCTGGGTGGGTCGCTGATGCAGTTTCACTTCCATTGACCCACCCACTATACTAAGCAGCGATGCCTCGGGAGAGCCCGACATAGCCCTCTCACTTCCCGTTGTGGCGAGAGGGTAAGCATAAGAAACATTCCTAATTAAAATAAAAAATAAAAATTTATGTATACTCGATACTTTACAAAAATACAAACAACGGATAGAGAACACTGAGTGTTCTCGGAACAACTACTATTAATTGACTCCACAATTTTTAGTACCTTACGCGAATCCAATTAACAGCTTTGGGCGCAGTAGCGAAGGACTACGTTACCCTTGCAGTCAAATAAAATTGCACGGAAACGATTCGGAAAACCGTTAGTGTAAAGGTACGTCATTCAGGGCAATAAGCCATAATTATGTGACACGCAGGGCCAGCCCGGCTCTACTGTAGGGCGAACGGAGCTGGCCAGGCCTTCGACGCTTCAGTGGTCGGCAGAACTAATAGCTATTCAGGTCCAAGATATTTTGTCTAACATGAAAACCGATGTTGGTAAAGGAACAAAGAAGATTGTTAAGTCTCAATCCACTCCAAGCAAGCGCATCATTGCTAACTTGGTAAAAATAGGGACAGGACGCTTCAAAAAACTTGCCTCGTGTGAATTGTACGTCACCAAAGTAATGGTCTTTAGTGAGGTCATAGTAAATCTGGTAAATGATTTATATATTATAATGATAGGTCATCGTCATAAAACTTGCCACGGCCCGGCACTTTTACATTTATACCTAAAACCGAATACAGAACCTATGCGTTTGTATTTTCATATACCTATTACAAGCAGTTTCAGTAGATTCGTGAAACCGTATGTGTAAACAGTACGGATGGCGCATTAAGCCTCGCCCTTTTGCAGCTAGTATTGTGGGTTTTATTTCTATACAGTACAAAGTCAAAGTCAAAGTCAAAATCACTTATTCATTTAGGTCACAAAGTAACACTTACGAACGTCAAAATATATAGGTTAGTGAGTTTACTAAGTGACTGAAGCTACATTTAGGTTAGTTGCTAGGTCCAGGCAAAGGATTGAGCCTATGAGAAGAAACCTGCAAGAAACTCATAGCCACTCTTTTAAATCGCCTTTTAAATATAATTTCAATATTTTCTGATATGAGTTATAACTCATATCAGAAAGGTGTTGCAGTTATTATGCCATATATTACTGACTATATAACTCTAAAGCTTATAACAATAATTTTAAATAAATAATAAAATTACTGAATAATGTAAAGGAGATGAAATAATAAAGATTTAGTAGAATTATTTAATATTAATCTGTAATAGACAGTAGGATGGCATGAGGGCGCATACACTTACACTTTTGACAATGCAAAGGCAGTCCGTGACTAAATGCGATTGTGCATTCATATGTTTAATGTTATTTTCAATAATAATTGAAATGGGAAGCACGATACTTGAAAACATCACAAATAATCATGAGGTACCTCTACATTACTAAACTGACTTATAAGTACAAAACTTTAATCCTGTATAGTACAAGCAACTAGTTCCATGAGTTTTTGTCATTCAAGTAGTCGTTATCTGAATATTACCCTTCCGACTTAGCTGTGTTTATACGGCACTTTTAAATTGAAGTAAAAGTAAATTCATTATATTAATGGGTAATTTATTAAAAAAACGTATACCATGTCCCGCAAATGTATTGTGAACTTTATGTAATCGATGATACGGACCTACTAACTTATGCCTATTTCTGGTGTTTAAATTATGTATATCACTATTCTTATTATATAAGTGAATATTATGTTTATTAAAACATAATGTTTGCAAATATATATTGCGACGCAACAGTAAGTATGCCTATTTCTTTAAATCGCTCTTTCAGGGAAATTCGTGGACCTAAACTATAAATGCTACGTAGGTACTGCACGTTTTTAGAAAATAAAAATCGTTTCAATGTCAGCTGCCTTGCCCCACAGTAATATACCGTAAGACATGACACTGTGAAAATAACTAAAATATACTAGTCTCGCAGTATCTACATCAGTAAGCTGTCTTACTTTCCGAATTGCGTATGTGGCTGAGCTAAGTTGCCCTGCAAGACACGATATTTGAGTGCCCCACTGAACGTTATGATCTAAAGTTAAACCCAAAAAAACTGTAGATTGAACTAAAGTAGTAATTTCATTATTTAAATTTATATTTTCATTAGGACTCTTTACATTTGGCAATGTTAACTTGATACATTTAGTTTTTTTAGAGTTTAGTAGTAAATTATTCGTCGTAAACCAGTCCAGGACTTGCGCGAGTGGATCGTTAACAGCACTTAAATTTGGTGCTTTTCGGTCTTACTCGGTTACTTTAAAAATAAGGGATGTGTCATCCGCGAATAAAACAATGTCACACAAATCCTGTACAAAGAACGGCAAATCATTTACGTACACTAAAAACAGAAAGGGTCCCAAAATTGAGCCCTGTGGCACGCCCATTATAAATGGTAATCCAGAAGATCAACTTCCGTTAATATCAACGTGTTGTAGTCTATCGCTTAGGTAGGAATCAACTAGGTCAAGTGCAGTATCTCGGATGCCATAATGCCTGAGTTTTCACAGCAGCGTATGATGGTCAACGCAGTCAAAGGCTTTAGAGAGATCACAGAATACGCCAATAACATCTTGCTTATCTTCCCAGGCACTGAATATATGTTTTAAAATCGTACCACCCGCATCTATCCTAGAACGACCCTTCCTGAAACCATATTGATTTGTATGAAATAAATTGTTTACACTAAAGTGGATCTCTGATTGCTGTAATATAATCTTCTAAAATATTTTACTGATTGCAGGTAATATTGAAAATGGCCTAAAATTACCAGGGCCGCTTTTGCATCAATTTTTAAATAAAGGTATTATTTTACTGCATTCCATTAAGTTAGGAAAAATGCCCACATCAATGCATCCTTTGAATATTGCGGCTAGGTGTGGCGCTATATTAACAATAATATTTTCAACTAATTTTACAGAGATACCTCAGAAGCCGGCAGATTTTTTTGAATTAAGCGGCTCAAATACTTTTCTTATATCATACGGATGTACACGTTCAAAACTAAATAAAATCTTACACACTTCCACGTTGTCCCTAACCAGGTATTCTGCTCGAGCTGGACAAGACCATACTACTAGTTGTGTTTAAAGGTATTTTTGCGAAGTAGTTATTAAATGTGTCGGCTACTTCCAAATTATTTGAAATTGTTATTATTTATATTAAGTTCAAAGGTATTATCAAGCACCTTGCTGCGTCCTGTTTCATTGTTAATAATATTCCAAGTAGTTTTGATTTTATTACTAGAATTTCGTATTTTAGTTTTCAGATAAAGGGGGTAGTGGCACAAGTCATTTTAAACAATTTTGAATAATTTTTAACATATTGAATAAAATTTGGATCAAAATTGAATCGTTGCATACCATATAATTCATATAACTTAGCTCTACTTCTGTATATCCCAGATGTTGCCCAATCACAAAACTTAATCTTATTATTCTTAGTAAAGGTCTTATATTTAAAAATATTTTTATATTCTAAAGTAATTATGTTAAGCAAAGACTCATATAGATCGTCTGGATTATACGGAGAAAGGTCCTTATTGAGAACCTCGAAACTTAGTTTACAGGTCATTGATCTACATGTGATCTTATTCTCTTTAAGCATTGTATTTACAGAAAAATCAACCCTTTGCCCACAGTGGTCAGATGTCAATTTACTTAATATGGCCCTATTTAGAAATTGACATTCGCAAAATACATTATCTAAGCAGGTAGCAGAATGTGAAGTGATCCTGGTTGGTTCCAAAAATAGATATTTTAAATTAAATGACCCAAATAAACTAATTAGTCACAAAAATGTGGGTCAACAAATGTATCATAAACTTCAAAAAAAAATCTAGTACTTATACGTAGTCAAAGTCAACCTATACTAATATTATAAAGCTGAAGAGTTTGTTCGTTTGTTTGGTTGAACGCGCTAATCTCAGAAATTACTGGTTCGTATTGAAAATTATTTCAGTGCTGGATAGCCCATTTATCGTGGAAGGCTCTGGGCTCTATATATATCATCACGCTAAGACCAATAGGAGCAGAGCATAAATGTAAAATGTTGCAATAACGGGGCAAATTATCTTATGTGAAGCAGACGAAGTTGCGCGTATATTATATACTAGCTTTTGCTCGCGGCTTCACTCGCGCAAAATATAGCGTATGTTGTTAGTCAGTGATAAAATAGCTTTCTAATGGTGAAATAATTTTTAAAATCGGTCGTGTTGTTTTTCAGTTAAACCCTTACAAACAAACAAAATATCAAATCTTTCCTCTTTATAATATTAGTATAAATACACATATACATACGTTATACAAATGGTTGCAAAGGCCGTTGCGACCGACGCGTCGGTGAGATTATCACTAGTGGAGGAACAGTCTATCAAACAAAAACTGTCTGAACCAGTAATCATACCCGGACGACACGATCGGCGGTTGCACAAACGCTCATACTTTGATTATGTCACTGGACCAAGGAAGCAGTCGTGTCGTTGTTAGGTCTCTAAAAGAGGTAAATTTGCCTATAAACCGTTTAAGTAATAAAATTGCGAAGATATGTAAATTTATTTACATTTCTACACACAAGTATTACCATAGCAGCAATAAATGACACTGTATAATGTTTCTGTGGTGTGTTAGGGTTCCCCACGAACGAAAAGAAATTTAAGAACCCAATCGCAGCACCACCCGCCGTGTCCAAATGCAAATCTGAACCATCCAGGAACCCACTAATGCGAGCGTTGTATTTTTAAAACATGTAAATACAATAAGGGAAACTACTAGTAAGATTGTATCAACATCCATGTTACTCACAAGTTGCGGAATATCCAAAAATTATTTGTCATTCTCAATTAAATGCACGCTGTCTCGGAAAAACTCTTGGTTACATTCTTACTTGCTAAAATTATAAATGCGAATGAGAGTTTGTTTGTTATGTTTTCACACCTTCACTACGCGACCGATCAACGTAAAATTTTGCATACACGTTGTCGAGGGTACAGAATATGACATAGGGTATGTACCTTTCATCCAGAAAAAAGTACCTACTGTTAAATTAGGTTTATAACATTATGTTATAAACCTAATTTAACTTAACCTATATTTACGCGAGCGAAGCCGCGGGTAAAATCTAGTATTTTTATAACCAGCTCATATATACTTAGGTACCTATTTACCTACCTACCCACTATGTTAGATATTCAAATATATAATTTAATATTATATGAAATATACTCAAGGTTTACAATATAAATTAAGTTTAAGCTATTATATAAAAACCTTGAGTTATTATTTTTTAATTCGAGCTTAGAACTTCCTCAATCATTTAAATATTTGTGTTTCAAGTTTCCAATATTCATTGCAAACAATTATGGTCGTTCAGAAACGAAATAATTAAAAACGAAATTAAAATCATTGAATGTATCATAAATCGTCACTAATAACTTATAAACATAATGTTAGAATTTGTTGATAGATAATTTAACATAGAGGTATTGTTATTCTATATTGCATCGTTACCAACTTCACTTTTTATATTATGTATTTATTTGACGTTACTGAACTTTTATTGGACGGATTGCCGAACGAATCAAGGGTACGTCAAAATAAAGAATGACATAACCACTGTGCATTGTGCAAGGCGGAGTGTTTATAAATTTTAAATAATATTCATTTTGTATGTGACAGTGTTATAATTACGTTCAGTCAATTACACAGTGATAATGTCGTATACTCTAATCCGTCATTTACGCCGCACGGCGGTATTATCGCAACAAATCCGGCCTGAATCCGTTATGACTAACCTGACTCCCGAAGATATCGTCTTTCGTCCTCCCCTAGCTCAATGGGGTAAAGTTATCAGAGAAGCTGAAAAGATAGTTGGTTATCCAACCTCTTTTATGAATTTGCGATGGCTGTTAAGTGATGAATTTGCTAATTTAGCCATGCATTTGCGTACAGTCGTAAGTATTAAAAATGTAGTTTTAGTTAAATAATATAATTAAATTACTTTCCTTAAACAATTTTGGCTTCATAGCCTTTTCATAAAGTCTTAAAACTAATGGTATTATCAAAAAAATATGTTTTAATTATGAGAAATTAATTATTATGTAATATTTTGTAATTGCAGTTTGCCATGTGACTGCAAGGTTATTTCCTATTGTAGCATAACATGAGGAAGATTGGTCATATTAAAAAAACTTAAGGTCAACATGTTAGATTCTCATTTGAAGACTGAGGTCACTTGCAAATTGTTAATAGTTTGAAAATATTGAGAAATTATAATAAGCTAACATAAATAAAATTATTGCATTTATAAAATTTTAGACCTTATTGAACCTTGATACCTTACCTCTTGTAATATATTGAATGCCATATAGCAAAAACACTAGCAAGCACTCACAATATTTAGTGATGGGCACAGCATTGAATATGTTAACAAGGATAATGTTTAGTGTGTGGAGGACTATTACTTTTTGGAGAATGGAATACATAGAAGACCTACAATCAGTATGACTATCTGTAAATCATATTTTTGTGACTATTTTCATGTGTATTAACTAGAGTCTTGATGTTAACATGTAATAGACAATTTGTTTTTATTGTTACCAGGTTGGAATGAACCACCCCATCGTAAAAACAGCAAAAATGCTTCTATACAATGAACACAACAACCTGCAACCGTGGGGACTTGTTATATTATTACTGTCAAAAGCGGTCAACCCATCAACTTCATTGCTAACAAGTGCAGTTACACAGAATCAGAGAATACTTGCTGAGCTAACTGAGATGATCAGAACAGGCCACTATGTACACAGAGGATTGCTAAACATTCCTCCAAGTGAACGTAATAAAAATTCAGACACTGCAATATTTGCAAACAAAATTGCAATTTTAATAGGAGACTATTTACTCGTCACTGCCAATGGAATGCTAGCACGATTGAAGAATCAAGACCTGTCATATTTAATATCAACAGCATTGAGGGATGTAAGTGAAGGAGAATTCTTCGGACAACGGGATGCACAAAACATGCCATTACCTGGCAAGCCAGCAGACAAACAAATAGACATGTATGACATTTGTAGTGATACATTACCATTAGAAGTGAAAGATGTATTAGGTTTACCGATAAGAGAATGGACTTTACGTTCCTTATACAATGGTGGTACGTTATTTGGACGAGGTTGTCAAGGAGCGCTGTTACTAGGTGACCATGACTTGGAGAAGCAAGAAAATGCTTATCAATTCGGTTGTCACTTATGCTTAGCATGGCAAGCTGCATCAGAAGTACAAAAAATTACATCTGAAAAGGACTCATTTTCTGTAGTAAGTGCACCTGTATTATTTGCTTTAAAAGAAAGCCCGCATTTGTATAAACAGATAGAAGGCAGAAATATAACTGAAGTAGATTTTGAAGAGTTAAAAGGTAAGGTATTAAAAACAAATGCCATTGAAGAAACAAAATCGTTATACCTGGAACATGCTAACAAGGCTAAGAGTTATGTTGAATTATTTGGTGATTGCGAATCAATAGATACTATCAAACGATTAATATACACATTGTAGTAATAATTTAAATCATATCTATAATTTGTGCAATAAAACTTGTAATATTATTCACTGTAATTCAACCGAAAAGTGTTTAAATGTTAAGGAGATCTCCCATTTTCCTACATTTTTGGGCCTACTTGTTATAGTCATAAAATTGGTGGCATGTGTTAGAGAAATACACTAATTATACTTCTGCTTTATTTCATTAAAATTGGCAATTGCAATAATGAGATTTTTTATTCAAATGTGTAACTAGGTTACTTAATGGATAAGATTACAAGTCGCGGTACATTAAAAATAAAAATAATTATTCTTAAGAAAAGAAATTAAACAGGAACCAAATACAACACTTTTTGTTTAATACAATTACTCTGTGTAAAAAACTTAAAATATTGAAATTAAACTACTATATACGGCTTTTATTGCGTTGTTTATTAATCACTGTATTACATAATTTTGAAACTATTACACTACTACTACTATTGAATTTTGCTTTTCAGCAGCCATGATCACGGGGAGAGTCTCCCTGTGACTAATTGAATTTTACTAACTTTTAAACTTCAGTTCGGGTACTTTGAAATAACTACACTGGAACATTGAGACAACTATCATCTTAGTCTCCCCATGACCATGGCTGCTGAAAAGGAACCGAAACGTCGGGCAAAGTGTAAACCTAAATATAAATAGATTTAATAGTTTAAATAATTTTATTAGCTTATAAATTAGTAAAATTCAATAGTAGTAGTGTAATAGTTTCAAAATTATGTAATACACTGATTAATAAACAACGCGATAAAAGCCGTATATAGTAGTTTAATTTCAATTAATAACATTCGCGTAAACAGAAGACAATATTAAACATAAAATAATTAATATTTTCGAAAAATGCAAAAACGTCAGCTACCCTTGTTAAGTCATTTTTAGATTATAATAGTAGAAATCAGTCATATTTTACAGCTTAAACGAAACATAAATAGTTATATTACAATTTCTCCGTCCCAAATATTTAAGTTATAGGTTCACAATAAAGATAAGTACATATTTATCAAAAATCACTTCAAATCCTTCATATAATTTTACTATGGCGGCCGCGCGCCAATTAGGATTTCGAGCTGTCATTCATACAACCACTCCTTAAGGTCGGCGCAGTCTTAATACAAAAAAAAATGCAAATAACTTATCAGAACACCAGCGGCGCAAGCACAACCGAAAGAATGTAGGTAGGTACTTTTAAATTTGATTTTTTGACGTTAGACGTCATTGTCAAACTTAAAGTTTGAAGATTAAAAATCTGACACTGTGTCTTTTTAGTTGGATATAATTAATGCAGTGTAATTAATTAACATAAAATATTACTTTACAGTCGTAAATTGAATATTGTTCTTCGTGATTTTGTGTATTGATAAAATAACAAACATTTTACTGTAAATATATTGATTGTAACACATGTGTTTAACTACAAATTAAGTCGTAATTAATTAACATAAAATATTTATTATTTCCCATTAACCATTGTAAATTGAATGTCTTTTTTATGATTTTGTTTAGTGTTGAAATGATGCTGTTTTTGCAGTAAAAATTTGGCTGTAACATGTGGGCCCAGAAATGGGCATGTTCGTTTAATTAACTTTTATATTTTAGCAATGTTAATTTTAAGTATGATATACTTAAAACAATTTCAATGTAAATAATAAGTTATGGTTACATTAAATTTGTGAGCTGTTTGTAAACCAAGTGTCTATATTAATAGTTGCAATGCAGATACTATTGATTGACTTTGTGGTTTAAATTATGAATAATATTACAAGTCTAACTTAATAAATTTTAAGGGACAGAGGATGTCATTTTTTTTGTTTACGTAAAATTTACTACAGTTGAAAATGTTTAATGTTAGAAGCACAGAAAGCCATGACCATTTATTTTTATATAACTGGGCAACAAAGACAGTGCTACTGAGCTATAAAGTCACAAGTCAGTAATGTTGCTGAGTTACTGGTTCCTAAATCTTGTTTCAAATTGTTATAGCAAATCTAATAACATTACTTCCATACAAAGTGAAATAGGACAATAGCTACTGCTTCCAAACTTCGAAATTTTCATTAAATATTAATTTATATTTCGTTATTTAATGGTTTAATTTATTTGTATGTCATACTTTTATATTTTAAATATTCTACTGTTGATTCATATCAACTACTCTATTACCATTTGTTCCTAAATAATTAAGTGATAATAAAAGACATGCGCATTTAATGTTTAGCGTAATGAAGGTCAAAAGAGTTAAAACAAAGGCTCGCAGTAGTGTGCCTGTGGCACAAAAGGTCAGGCCCGATATTATTTTTATGAATTTTAATAGTGAGAATTCATATAACCCTGTACTACAGTGGCGCCCTCACATATCGATCAATAGGGAGCTTATAATCACATTTGCCATTATTGGCGCATCTAGGATTAATCATCGATGGCACTCTAGTAATTTGCGTCGCGACCTATTATTCTAGGCTCGGCACTAGACAATGTTGGGGCAGGCACTAGATAATCTTGAAATGGCCACAGTCCAAAAGAGCCCAGTCAGCTCATAAATAGGTAGTCATTTACAACAAATAACACGCTGTCTTGGCCCGGGGAATAAGTACAACTTTAATATGAAATAGGTACCTTATTTATTACTTACATGGTACACTAATTCAGAAAGAAAAATGTATGTCGCAACTATAAGAAGCGCGCTTTATATTTGAAATATTAAATTTAAAGGCAACTACTGATCGGTAGTTCCTTAAATTGGTAAATGTGTTTGTAGATAATGATGCATAGAAAAGCTGTAAACAATTTTACTAAAGAAGTAAAGGAAATTAAGTAATCTAACAGCATATCAGCTAAGTACCTGTATCTAATTATATGGACAATATTGACCTAAAGCTAACTGGCAGAGAACACGTATGACGACTGGGTCAAAGATGCGACAATTTCAAAAACTGCATCGCGTTTTTTCGCTTTCTCGCTTTCTTCTACAAATTATGGTAAGAGATACCATACCGCGATACGGCATTGGCGGAGAACATACACAGCGTTAAAGAGCTCGGTCCATTTATGCATAATATGGAGCGTTAAACACATTGCAATTGCCACGTACATTTTTTAAGTATAAAATAATAGCTACGCTTTGGATTTTACTTTAAACGCAGCATAAATTGCAGTGTCTTACACTCATTCAAGTTTCCAAAAACTAATCGAATACGAGACGTTTTTAGTGTATGTCCGACAGTTGTAGTAATTTACAGATTAAGAATGATAATGAAAGGACAATGACCTTACCTTACTGTTTTAGGACAAAATCTTGTAACACCAATTATATATAGACAATAAAACATTTTGCATCGATCCATAATTTTTTTGGCCTCCTCTTGTCTACGATAATGCAAGATGGTGCAAGAAATTTATGTAATTCGAAATATATCTAAATTATTGACCACAAATCTCAAATTGATGATAATATGGTATTTATTTAGTTTCTTGCGTCGTCTTGCATTACGCAACTTACATGTCTAGCCTAGTTTAGCTATTAAGTCACAACTTTAATGTGTTTTCGAGCATTTATATTTGTAAAGAATGTTGTTGATTCGTGTTTAGTTAATTGTAGAAAGATTTTACTAAGTAAATGTTACCAATAGTATACCAGAATGTTATGTTTGTGTAAAATAAAAGGGATTTGAACTCTTTTAAATATCGTATTATTCTTGATTTATATTAGAGCAATATTAGATAGACTGTTAGACTAGCACGCAGAGGTATAGGGTTCGGTAGCAAAACCTCTGACTTTTCAAAGTTACGTGCGTATAAATTAGTTAATTATCGCTTGCTTATTTTCCTTCACCGTTTAACGGTAAAATATCTTGACGAAAGTTGCATGTTTGAGAGTTCCCCATAATGTGCTTGATAATATGTGAAGTCTGCCAATCCACACAAGGCCAGCGAGGTGGACTATGGCCTTATCCTTCTCACGCTGAGAAGAGGTCTGTGCCCAGCAGTGGTAAAGATTCTATACAAAACTGATATGATTATTATTCTAGGAACGAATTTGTTCAGTTACATTTTTAGACTTCCACAGCTAAAATTCAATAACTTTTGGCTACTTTTAGAGGTAGTTAGCGAACAAATTGGTCTCCAATTATATATAATCGCAAAAACGTAAAAATGCTTTATGGCTTCTTAAGGGATGAAACGCGGTAAACTAACATGCTCTGTATTAGGTACGCCTTACTTTCTAAAAACAATACTTATTTACGTTCGTCTAAATCAAAAAATCTTTATTAGCACCATGTTTTGAAATGTATGTTGCCTCTTCAGCGGGTCTGTATGCGACTGCTGTGTACGAGATTGGGCATTGGGTCATTGGGTTTTCTTTAACGGCAATCTTAGTTGCAGTACGGAATCTGGCACTGCGCCCGGTAATTGACACACTGGTATTACGTGGTACCTACCTGACAACATAGTTGACCAAATGTGGGTGTAATACACCTTTACCTATGCCCTTGGATAATAGGCGGATGTATGGTATATTTAAGGATCGTTTCCCGGTGACCAAAAGAAATGTATGTGAGATTAAATATAGAAACCTCCGTATAACCTTCGTCAATGTGTACAGGTACTCGGAAACATAACCATGTTCATGTATAGGGAAAATACGCGAACACACGTTTCCAAGTATAAACGGGATAACCCGAACCGAGTATTACAAAATGACTGCCTAGCTTTAAATCAAATAATTACCTATATTGATTTAATTGTTAATCAGATAGTCGGTATCGTAGAAAATACAGACTGTGAAAGTACATCTATTTTCCATAATAGAGTTGTGTAGTGAGGAGAGGTGCTGTAAGCAAAATGGCCAGTACCCTTTGCTCTAATATCGCTGCAGTTTCATTTTTGCATAGTCGACAACGCAATGTCTATACTAGCCAAACCTTATTAAATTAACATAAATAATATAGTAAGTAAGCCATACTGAAAAATCTATATTTTCGTCACACTTTTCAATAAATAATCATACGAAGACAACACACGAATTTTTAAAATTATAATTGACATTCGCGCGTTTATTTCACGCCACGCCGCCATATTTCCGACATTGCGAGGTCATTCTGCAAATATATGCGAAAATGTTTAATTCAATTCTGCAATATCGCGCGGTGCGATCGGCAAGCTCGCATTTGACATGTGAATGACGTGCGCTAATGTTCATATTAAATTAATTTCTATATTATATTGAATCTGAATTTAACACCAGATAATTTCAGCCACGGTAGCGTCTGGCACGCCAATTATTTTTGTATTTATGGATATAAAGTTTTTATGATTTTATCAAAATTAATATATTTTATTTAACATATAACTACGCCTGTATCCGTGGTGAGTTAAACAGATCTGCAGTGCATGAACATTTCATCAGCTTATTGGTCTACCTTGAGTTTAGTTAAGTGACGTCTCCAAAGTTGCGATATTTTTTATCCAACAATAAAACAGAACTGCGTTCAGTACTATTGTAAACTCAATTAAAGTTTACACTATATGGATAAGATAATCATTTTATTTGGATCAATAGGAAATATATCAGAAACTCTTTGTGTATTATAGCGCTGTTGCTACGTGTTACATAAACATAACTGTCAAAATAAGAAAGAGGGAACGTAAGAGTGATATGCCGCGGCGTAACCCGAGATAGGGTCAAGGGCAAACTCGGTTAACTAGCTTTATACAATAACGTCTAAATTGCCCATATTAACATCCCTGTGCAAATTACGCAGCAAATATTAGCGGTCATACACATAATTATTATGGACTAGATTTCTCTCGTGGCTTATCTCGCCCAATCATTAAAACATAGTCTATTTACTTATTTACTTATAGTTTTTAATTTAATTAGCTTTAGAATTTTTAAATTCGATTCTGTTGTCCTAAAGATTGTCGTCCAAATATAAACTTTCAACTTTAACTTTTTAAGTATTGGTGTAAATAACGCATCAAGATTTTAAAGGAATAGCGTACACCTGCATAATTTAATAATTTAGAGGTCGTTCCTGTAATGCCCACCACTACCTACAAAAATTTCCTAACGCAATCCTAGCTGAAGTGTACGAGAAAAAATCTTTTAATATTAATCCACTAGACGAGATAGAGAGCAGCCAAATCGCCGGTCAAATCAGAAGAAACCCACCACCACGTACAATTAGGTGACTCATGGGCTTTTTAATTTGGCCGTGTAAATCTAAAATAAAGGCTACAAAATACAAAAATGTAGATCAAACGAATACCTTTATTCATTTCTCCATATACTGTATCGTTTCATCATGTATTGTTAACGCCATTTTCTGCAGCGCATTCCTCGCGTCTTCCACGGGGAATTTCTCGCTGTGCTTCATTATTGCTGCCAGTTCATCATCAAGGAAAATTTTAAGATACTCCATACACCTCGTTCCTCGAACAGCATAGTACAACTGTTTAAATTCCACCGGCTGTTTCTCCAGTTTCGACTCCAATATATATCCATAAACTTGAGGATATTCCCAAGTAGCGAAGATGACTGGCGCTCCAACTAAGGAGTATGAGAATGGATGAACAAAGAAATCCTTTACGTCTAAGTAAATTTGCCAGAGAATTGCCAAGTGTCCACCAAGGATATAAGCGTTTTTCTCCATTTCTGCTCCTTGATGTGAAAGCTTCATGGCAGCCTGGCAGCCTTTGCCAAGCATACTGCCAGAAGTCAGCATCGTTCGCAAGACAAATTCATCTTTACCGCGACCCAGGAACTCGTTGGAGCCCAGTTTATTTAAGTTATCTTCGTTTTCCCAGTCATACGAGGGTAGATCGTCACGACCTGGATAAGATCACATCATACAATTTTACAGAAAAGTAATTTTTATTTGCATAATACCAGGTAGGTATTATTACGTACTTTAGACAGATAATCTTTATATATTATCATTCCTATATTTTATTCTTGTAGGTACTGCAGGGTAGGTGTAGAAATTTAAGTGGTCACCTGCGCTTAGTATTATTGGCTAGAATCCCACATGGAGCAAAAAGTTATTATATGTATAAGTTGCTGTTAGTGCTTTTTTAATCACACGCAGCCTCCGACTGTGTTTAACAACTTATAAATGTCGGAACATTTCAAGCAGGGACTCACAGGCCGTCTTATGTTTACTATCATTAGCCTTTATGTTCTCCAAGAGGCACAACGTGCAACGTGGGAAACGTCACATCATAATCATTCAGAACACCCAGTATTAAAGGATTAAGGTCCTCCACGATATTTGCGGAGGACGTTAAAATTATCTTTTACAAACTTATACACAATGTGAGGAAATCATAACATGATTATAAATACATCTTATTCCACTTACCCATGCACACATATACCCACGGAGACACACACAAACACACATACGTATCTACACCCTCATGTATCTACACAATACAGAAACACGAACACCTAAAAAAAACTGAATCTTTACTAACCTTAGTTATTAATAGGGCAATAATAAATAATATATACAGATTATAATGAAGCATTAATTTATAGCAAAATCAACTTACATTTAGGCTGCGTCGGCAAAGGATTGTTGTTAGCGTCACGCCCTCCAAAGAAGTCCCCTTCCACAAGGTCTCTGAGTCCCGTGGAGATGAGCTCCGTGACCTCATTGTTGCGCAGACCTCCCAGGTGTTGAAGGCACGTTGCCAAGAGGTAGTCTCCTGAATACGGAAAGAGGTTTCATACACTGCTTGTAGCGCTAGCGGTAATAAATGCGACTACTGTGCTGAGGTCTCAGGTATAATATCTGAGTCGGGCTAAGTATCTTTGATGTTCTGTTAAAAAATTCTCAATAGTAAAACGGAGTCTAACAATGTGTCTGATAGATGTACGTTTCATTTTTCCTGTTTATATTTGTAAAAACAACTCCCCTTGCTTCTCCCTAGCCTTTATTATTTTCAAGTTACTTGGGGTCGGCTTTTCTAGTCTAACCGGATTTGACTGGATATCAGTTTTTACACGGAGTGGCTGCCACCTGACCTCCGCAACCCGAAGGCTAACGATACCCTAAGGCTAAACCAGTGTCAGGATATTATAGGGCACTGACTTCTTAATAACGACTGCCATAGATGTTTATGGCAGCCGGGACCGACGCGGCGACGGCTTAGCCTTTTGACCGCCACAGTCATGTATACATGACAAAGCAAAATGTGTCCAGCACGCCACGGTCACGACTACATGACAAATTAAAGGATGAAATCGTAGCTTTCGAAAAGTCATATAACTTCCGAAAGTCAGAGATGCGCGACGTGGGTTCGAACCCTATGCATTGCACAACTCCCCTAATAGGTATAAATTCTGTGTCGCAGGTGACTTTACAAACATTTAACAACGGAGTGGAAACCACTATTTGTGAATCACAAATTTATTTGGAATTAAACTCACAACACAGTGGCAATAGCGAAGAGACCATTTAAACCACTACGCTATCCGTATAACTGTACTAAAAAAAAATTCATTGGGTTTTCTGTTAAGAATTCTTAACAGCAGCCCGGAGTTAGGAAGTTGGCGGTATTAGACACCCCCTACTTCGGAAAGCACGTAACGCTGTTGGTCCTGCGCCTGATCTCTCCGATCGTGTCGAATCGGAGAGAACAGAGTGTGCACTAGTGTTTAAGCACACACTTGCGCACTGTAATATCTTCTGCGCAGATGACCAGTGTCCGTTAACATTGGCCGCCGTGACTGCAATTCGATCTGGAGGACATTATTATTAGTTATATGTTTTTCTCACCTGTCAACAAAACAATCTTATTCCCATACAACAAATCATTGAGCTTCTTCTCCGAATGCTCATTTTTCTTCTGAAGGTTTACCATAGTCTTATGTATCATATGGCCTGTTCGCTTCATCTCCACTATCTCTGCCAGGCCTCTCTGAGCATGCAAGACTCCTGAGTCGTAATGATCCCTCGTATAATCGCCAGAATTGAAGCCAGCTGCCTTGGAGACCAATAGAATGGTCAAACCAACTGATTGGAGGTGGCTTTTAGAACCCATTAGAAGGTTTTTGGCTGATTTAAGAAGCGGATGGTTGGTGCCAATCTGGAGGAATCAAACGTGATTTTTATTAAAAATGAAACTGTCTACTGATTTTTCTACAAGACCATTGGCTCTATGTTTTATGCAAGTGCTTAGGCGAACTTTACAAAAATTCAAACAAGGAGACAGAGAACACACTCAAGACTCGGAACACCTCTTTGTGGATTTGTGAATCATATACATTTCTGCCCCGTATAGTAATTGAACCCGGAACACTCAACGCACTGGCAAAGACAAGGTGACCATCCAAACCATAGCGCGATTGGTCAAACTTAGTTTGCAGCAGTGACTATTAGATTACAGATTCGATTCCCAGTTTGAGTACTGTTATTGAGACTTTCACTCTACTTGCCCTTTGTAAAAAATTGGTAAATACATTTTTCGCGGTACAGAACCATTGCCCGATACGGAACAGCGACTAGCTTTAACCCGCATTTTTCTATCATAATTCATAACCTAAAAGCAAAAAGCGTATTATTCATTATGACTAACACTTAATGTTGTTTAAGCTATTAGCAGCACTTATATACACTAATAACTCTAATAGATGTCTTTATGTGGCATTGACTAATAGTTAGCATGGTACGAAGTGCATCCGATGTGCACGCGACTGAATGCAACCTTGTTGCTTCTAAGCAGCTATCGGTACTAAATAATATTGATTTAGTGAAACTTTATACTATGACAGCGCCGTTGTTATAGTGCAAGAGTAGAGTAGATTACTTTTTATAGTGCAAGAGTGACGCATCGTGACGCACTATGCTTAGTTTTTTGTGTCATAAAAGAAACATCAGCACTGTTGTAAACTATCCCACTATCGCACGAGCCTCACCTCAGTGTGGAAAGGGTTAGGCCATAGTCAACCACGCTGGCCCAGTGCGGGTTGGCAGACTACACACACCTTCGAGAACATTACCGAGAACTCTAACACATACAGGTATCCTCGTCTGCCGTCACCGTTAAAGCAAGCAATAATTAACTATTTAATACACACATAACTTCAAAAATTAGAGGTGCGTGCCTTGGGATCGAACTCAAGACCTCTGCGCGGCAGTCCAACGGTCACCTACTAGGCAAACGCTGCATTTTTGTCACTGGATTCATTCCAAAAACTCAAACATGAAGTCAAAGAGTGCCCAAATTCGTAACAATTATTTGTGGATTATAAAATTTTGCCCTGTATGGGGATCGAATCTACAACGTTACAGTCGTCGCACTAATAGTGGCGGGGCAGCCATTTTAATCACTCGCGATCCGTCTAACTTAAGTATACGCTTACATTTACTGCTGATCGCGAGGTTGCAAATTTGTTCTCGTTTCTGGTAGTGCTGTTGAGATTTTAAGTCTGTTACGAATTCTCAATACGCGTCACAGAATCCAGTAGGTATACCATGAAAATGTCTTTCTAAAACTTCGAGAAACTTCGAGCCGAACGAAAATAACTTACAGTGAAATTTCTTTGATATCTTTTATATAAAAACTTTGTTGCCTAAATTCAGGATACATTTCAGAATAAATATGTATCACAGTACGAACAGTCCGAAAATTCAGCATTTACGTTTCATGGTAGGTCTACAGCCCTTTGCCCTATAGATAAATAATATTGTATGTTACTAACATTATAAATGTAAATGTTTGTGTTTTTAGATGTTTATTACTCACACACAGACCGATCATGACCTGACACATATGATATCATTACTATCGTGTCTAGAACATGGCGCGTATTAGTCCGTAGTCCTTGGTGACATCCATTTGACTATAACCTGTCATGAGACGCAGGACTATGACTCACCAATTTCCTCAAATGCACAGCAGTGCTAGCAATCTCGTCGTTAAAGAGCCACCGGAGGTTGAGGAATGAGGTCGGGTAGCCCACGATCTGTTCTGCCTCTGTGATCACGTTGCGCCAGTCAAGGTCTTCCTTGCGACCCACGCTGGCAATGTCTGACGCGTGACGGACTGAACTAAACAGGGTAACAATATTGGCATTATCCTAACTAATATTATAAATGCGAATTTGAGTTTGTGTTTTTTTTTGTTTGTTCCTCCTTACGCCTTAACTACTCGACCGATCATCATGAAATTTCGAATACACATTATCAGTAAAACAGAAAAGAACATAGAATACCTTTCATCCAGAAAAAAGTACTAGCAAGTGCAAGCGAAGTAGCGGGCAAAAATTAGTACCCTATTTCTTTTACCTTTTATACCTAATACAAAGCGATTGCATCTATAAAGCTGTGTGTCGAATGCCTCGTTGGCGAAGCTGTATTAAAAGCCTCTGCCTCGGGTTTGATTCCTGGATCGAGTAAAGTGTTATATAGTTCCCCTGGCAAGATATAGTAGCAGCATGAACACGAACTGTGCCCGATAACTGTAAATGATTTATCTCCTATTACATAGGATCTAAAAGCATACCTTGCGAAATGTGAATGTTATACCATAATTTTATTGTAATATACTATTTATTACATATAGAAATATCTACACCTCAAAGAAAGTGAAAAGAGGGAGACTGCATTGTTTATTTTGCGAATATGTTATTGTGAAGATAATTCAGGCGGCTACACGTATTTGCAGTCCAAAAGTGAAAAGATAACACTCTTTTAAGCCCGCTACTCACAGACGATACAGAGCGGTACCGATGGTGGGATTATTGTATTGTTCGTATTAGTAAGAAACATTACACACACAAACAGGACCGATGGTTTGTGTGATGCTTCATCGTTTTTTAGACATTAAGGATAGAGACGGCGTAAATTTAGTAATGGACCATATTACTAAATTAATGCCCGTCACTCCCGTCTGGAACATTTAACAATAACAAACTGATTATCCATGGAACTATTAAAGTAAATCTGTAACAAATAAAAAAAGACAATTTAGGTAGTTTCCAAACCTTCGCATCCAACAAGAATCTTTCGAACATCTCCGATCTCGCCACCATTTCCTATTGACCGCGAATATGGCATTAGGCAACATGAAATTTCGTCGCATTACCACACAACCCAAACATTTAACACGAACGACTTGCGAATTTAAAACATGCACAGATTTTAAGCTAAACATTTTGTATTATATTTTGATAAAATTTAATTATATAAGAATTAAATTATTTGCAAATTCAGACAATTAATGAAAGGTCTTTAGATTGAACATGACACTTAACCATTATTTATAAGAAAAAGTGATAAAGATATATTGATCCAAGTAGGTTACACTTATTTGGAAAAAAAATTAAGATGATTACAGCATTTTGTACAAATAATTTGGGATACAAATTTCTAATAATTTTTAACCCTTCTAACTAAGCTCCATTCATATTTGAGAATGTATTTAGGTACGTCGATATTGTAATAGGTTTACATCAAACTTGACTTCTCTATCGTAACTTCAATATGGGGCTTTGTGAACTTTATGTTGGCTTTAGTCCATAAATCCCCATTGCTAAGTTGATGATTGGTCAATGGGGATTTGTGGACAAAAAGTTCACAGATCTCCATTGATGGGGATACTCAATGGAGATATGTGGAATAACCCAATACTTTAACCATTACGCTACCGCCATTTGTATCCCAGTCCACCACGTTATACCATTTTGAACGCAATCCTATCATTAAAAAAGTTAGCTGAGTTCGCCCTACTGTCCCAAAATATATTTTCGCTATGTAAGAAGCGAATACTACTTAAACCTGGAATAATGTTTAACACACGTAATGATGTAGTATAGCGGACACATAAAAAACGTATTATTTTTAAGAAGACGTCTACCGCTCTGTAATAAATTCCTGTATTGCTGGACTGAACAAATATTCAAATAACTGACACAACAGATCCCGTAATGGGTTAAGTGGTCGCCTTGCCACTACACCGACAGTAATAGTTCGGTCCCTACACGGTCCCCAACATTCAATTGTTTCGAGTCTAGATTGTAGTTGTGTCTGTTGTTAGAAAAGTCCCCTGTGCCACAGTAATTATTCTTAACGCAGGAGTTATCTTTTTTAATATCATACAATTTTTATTCATTGCAGTGAGCAATAGTTCCCTAGTTAATACTTACACATAACTATGAAAAGTCAGACTTGCGCGTCGTAATATCAAACTCGAGACCTACAGATAGCGGTGCAAGAATCCTCACTTAGCTACAGTTTCTTGCAATATAACTATATTTCACGACAATATTCCTCGTCGCACATGACACGCAAATATGTTAGGTTACGACGACCCTGCTCTCTCCGCCACAAGCAGCCGGAGTAATGGGGCACCCTGCAGTGAGCCTGATTAAAATTATAAGAGCATTATCTTTGCATCTCCTAGACTAAAGGTTAATGGGATTATGAGACACTTCGGTAATACTATAAAACTTTGTATAGACCTTGTCTGGCGCTATTTATGACGTGAAACTAGTTTTTACTTCCAGAGGCACATACCACTGTGATGTTGAGTGACAGTACAAATGAGTTGGCTCGATGGAAGAAGATAGCTGGTCTTCTGTAAGACAGTTGTACTGTCTTTGTCAATACTGCGTTTCACTTGGTAAGTAAAACGGAGGCTTCTATGCTGTCATTATTACAATTGTTTTTTTTATAATTAGTATTTGATTTAAACAACAGGAACCCTTTCAGCTAAACTAATATTCTTGTATCAGCGAGTAATAATTGTATCGAGATCGTTTGTTCCAATCCTTCCCCAATGGGTGTACCATTGGGATGGGATTGGAACCAACGATCTCTCAATTGTAATTCCGGTACGTTATCTCCCGTCACTCAAAAAGAGGAATTAGTTTATTACAATTGCCGTCGATTGCTGCCAAGTAATGCCTGATTTGCATACATACATATTCTTATTAGTATTACACCCACATTTCGCCAACTAAGATTTTCAGGTCACGCGTAATAGAGGCGAGGCTATTGCCATTAATCCAACACAGGTCCAGACTCCGTCCTGGTACTGTCAATTTGTTGAAAGAAAAACTCCATAACTTCTATTTTGACCCGGAAATCGAAACCAAGACTGCACAGAAATTGCATACACTACCGCTGCGAAGCAGTCTCTAAAAATATATTTACTTTATTTCTCCCCCGCATTTTAAAATGTCAAGTCGACGATTAGCTGATCACTGCGGCGTGTATCCGAACGTAGCGGTCGTTTCCCGCGCACGCACCCACCATTATCGCAGTCGCACGTCATTTCCGCTGACATTTTGAAAACTTTACTTTTTAAATCGATGCACAAGAAATTTAACGGTCTCTGATTTTTATGCATTATTATTTTCTTCATTTTTTGTTTTGTATGGTCATAGTAGAGGTGTTTAACTGTATTTTATATAAAACTTTAACAAAATAGATAACGTCTTCAACTGGACAAGTAATAAAATGAGAACATCATTAATGTAGTCGAAGTCAACCAAATACGCATTATCAAAGATAACTAAAAACTAATGGTCAGATCTTGATAACATTTAAATGGCAGCACAAGGGAAGCAACAGCTTTCAAATAAATCATCGAATCATCAACATCGGTTCACCTAGAAAAAAGTGCCGAGGTAATACACATAAAAAATCGAAAAATCGAATCGAATTGAGAACCTCCTCCTGTTTTTGAAGTCGGTTAAAAATACATAATTATATAAATGATTGCTTCAGTGGCGCAGCTGTAGTGTATGCGCGTGAGATCTGTGCATGAGATCCCGGCCTTGATTTCTGGGTTGGGCAATTGTTCCCCTGTCAAGAAGTTCTGTGAAGCAGCATGAAGTTTACAACTATAAACGGTTATAACCTTGCCTCGCCTATAACGTGTGACCTAAATGCGTACCTAATCTAACGAAATATGGCTGTAATAAGCGTCTGCTTACCCCCTGTTTCTTTTCTTTTTCAAGTCAGCTGCTACTCCGTGAATAATTCTTGAATGGCGGAAGACTTTACGGACATTCAAACGAAGAACGTCCAGATTTAGAACAACCACGTGGTTCACACAAATGTTTGTCCTTTGTGGGATTAGAACCTACAACACCCGACGTACTGATAGTGCCAAGGTGCGAGCAAACTTATTACTTATCGGTCAAAATACTTAAGTTACATATGGGTAGATTCTTAAGTAATTATTTAAATGTATTTTTGTATATTTTAGTAAAACGGCAACTCCCGCACTAGGAATAATACCTCGCTTGTGACTTCACGAACATTAAAATAACGGACAAAAAACATAGAAAGAAGAAAGAAAGAAACAGTTAGGTACAAAAATTAACTTCAGTTAAATGAAACCAAAACAAAAAATATTACAAAATACATATAGAGTATGCCTCCAACAGCAGTGTCAAATTCATCCAATCTCGAAACAATTCTGTATGGATCACACGTTTGTCCTGTGTGGATATCCGTGCAGTCGAAATGTCATAAAACATATTTAATCACAACGCTAGGAGAGCGAACAGTGGGCGGTTCTATCGCCATTTGTTATAATATCACCAACAATTGTAACAAAAAACCTGCAACCAAGTGTGCAAAGGACTGATGGCTAAAGATTCTGTATAAATTATATACAATGATTTTTTCATTATCTCCAGAAATAGGCACAAGAGAAACCTATTTTCATATATCATAATATCAATGTTTTACTTTTTGTTGGAAGTACTAATTTCTGTTCGTATTAAATAGTTAATTATCGCTTGCTTTAACGGTGAAGGAAAGCATCGTGAGGAAACCTGCATGTCTAAGAGTTCTCAATAATGTTCACAAAGATATGTGAAGTCTGCCAAACCGCACTGGGCTAGCGTGGTGGACTATGGCCTAAGACCTCTCACACTGAGAAGAGACCCGTTTCCAGCAGTGGGACAGTTTAATACTGGGCTGATATTATTATATACTAATTTCTGGTACCTATTAAACAGGAGTCGGATTTGAATATATTTTTTGCACTTAGTAACAAAATTCATGAGGAAGATTATAGGCTACACAATATCACGATACGCGCCATGGGTGCAGACCAGAAATAAGCGGACACTGGCATAAGCTGGGATTAATAATCGCTAGGAAGAAGAAGACTAATCTACATACAGTCTACACACTAATAATACATAAACGAAAAACATAATATAGGTATATAAACAAAAACCATAACAAAAATATGCAGTCAATCAGTTTTCTGTTTTTGTATTATTAGTATGTAACTAATAATACACCACCTGGCACCTGAGGTCTCGGGTTCGATTCTCGGATCGGCCAAGGTGTTTTGGGGTTTTCCACTCAATATATTCTCAGTAGCAACATGGAGTTTGTAATTGTGCTCGGCAAAAGGCAACTTTGCTTTGCTGGCTTGCCTCCTACTACATGGAACTAAAACAAATATCTGGCTATAGGTGTAACTCTTTATACTCTTACGGAATATGGGACAAAGAGAGAGAACGGCATGTTTTGACAGAAAAATCTGATAACGTGACCTGAAAATTTGACTCGAAAATCGATCTTCAAACCTTATGTAGCAATCTGTCTCCGTGGCTCAGCGGTAGTGAATGCGACTGCTGTGCATGACGAGGTCTCGGGTTCGAATCCTGGGTCAGACCAACAAAAAGTTATTGGTTTTTCTGTTAAGTGATTACAATAACAGCCCGGAGTTAGGAAATTGGCTGTGTTGGACACCTCCGTACCTCAGAAAGCACGTAATGCCGTTGGTCCTGCGCCTGATCTCTCTACGGTCATGTCGGATTACCGTCCCGTCGGATCTTGAGGGTTAGGGAACAGAGAGTACACTTGAGTTTGTGCACACGCTTGTGCACTATAATATCTCCTGCACAGTTGGCCAGTCTCCGTTAAGATTGGCCGCCGTGACCGAAATTCGGTCTGGAGGACATTATCATTATTATTTTACAGCAATCGCAATCAGTACCGCTTCACTGCCGCTACCGAGGGTTATTAACAAGATTTTACACACAGATTCGCTCACATTATATGCATTTTGTAAAAAAATTGCTATCTCTCGGGAACAGTACATTTTGTCTGGATGAAAGTATTCTAAGTATTTTTCTATAACCCTGACAATGATCCGTCAAATAGTTAAGACGTAAAAGCGTAACGAACGAACAAACTCACATTCGCATTTTATAATATTGAGTTGGCATTTTATAAGATACTCTAAAACATACATAATACCTAATCAATAATCATCGGAGGTCTCGAACGACTACCTCATTAAGATATTTCTATACGTGTTGTCTGGTATTAGCTATGAATAAAATGGTTGTGACATTTAATACTAGATATGGGTAATTGGGTATACGCGTTGTAAATTAACCTATGAACTAAACACAGTAAAGTCTTCTATTAAGATGTACTTAAAGAAATCTAGGGTGAGACTATCCTCTTATAGAAATCTGTCGTGAGACTGTCCTCTTATAGAAATCTGACATGAGGCTACCTTCTTATAGAAATCTGGGGTGAGACTTACCCTCTGATGGTATTCTGGGGACAGACTATCCTCTTACAGAAACATGACAAAAACTATCTCCTTACAGGAAACTAGCAAAAGACTATCCTCTTAAAGGAAACTAGCAAAAAACTATCCTCTTATAGAAAACTGGGATGAAACTAACCACTTATAGGAAACTATCACAAGGCTATATTCTTGCAGAAAGCTATAATACTACCCTCATCAGCAATGGATTTTAATTTTTTTACACAAGAAAATCTAATAACGCTTTACCTAATACCGACATCGAACTCGGCACCTCATGTATTACATACAGCAGTCGGAATTTGACTCAGAGTTACAATACTGCTGCTCCACCTAAGTTTCCTTTCATCCCATCTTTATTTCCTAAGATAGGCATCGCGCAAGTAACCCTGGTATTAAAAGTTATCATAAGCTACGTTACCTACTCATCATCAGCCCTGCCATAAAATAGTTTTCTGCCTTTGTTGTATAGTAACAATATTATCCCTGTATATAAGTCCCACTGCTGCTGGTCTCTTCTCAGTGTGAGAAGGGTTAGGCCATAGTCCACCACGCTGATCCAGTGCAGGTTGCCAGACATCACATATCTTCTAGAACAGAACTCTCAGATATGCAGGTTACCTCATGATGTTTTTCCTTCACCGTTGCAGTGAGCGAAAATAATTCAATAGAAAGAAAGAAGAAAGAAGGAAAAATATGTTTATATATAATAAGATATGTTCGTGGACTTCGAAAAGTCAGAGTTGCGTGCTTAAGAATGAACTCGAGACCTCGCCGTGCCAGTCCAACGGTCTCCCACTAAGCTATCGCTGTTATAAAAAGCTTATTAATTACAAGAACATCCGTAAAGCAAAACTAGTTTTACGTAACTGTATAAATAGAAGTGTATAATTATTAAAGGTAATTAAAACATAACGACTTAGCACATCGTTGCCACGTAATAAATTATAAACGGTTGAATCGACCAGCCTTAATGTCTAGAGTTTAGTAAATTATATGTTTAACTCAAATATCAAGTGAAGTCACAATTTACTAGATCTTGCCCGCGGCTATGCTTGCCTTAGTGTAGATTTTGTCTGTAAACTTCGATCCCTCGGGAACAGGAACAACAGAAAAGGACATAGGGTACATATTATCCAGAAAAAAGGTATTCTCTAATAATTTGTACCCTATGTCCTCTTCTGTACCACTTCAACCGACTTCAACTAGACAAATAATAAAATAAGAACATCATCAATGTAGACGAAGTCAACCAAATAAGCATTATTAAGGATAACTTAAAAACGTCAGATATTGCTCAATATTTTTTATTTATTTGAAAGCACCCAGCTTTCTTATAAAATTAGCAAAAATCATCTATATCAGTAATAAAAAATCTTAGTAGGTACAATATATAGTCCCTACTCTAAAAATTACTAATATTCTTACAGAATTTGAGTTGTTGTAGTTTATCGCTATTTACACCAAGATGGTCTTAAATCCTAATTTTATTACTAAAACAGCTGCTCCTCCAAAATTACATAAATTAGTAAATACCATTTTAAAAATAGTAATTAAACGAGGGTAAAATACGTTATCCAAGTGACTCGCTTATCCCTTTCGTTCCAAAGTTTAAAAAAAGCGGGCGCAGTGTTACCGCAATTAAAAAAGTGCATGCTATCATTATGTTAAAAGTTTAATGGTAGGTTTTGTGATAATTACCGCGAGGAACAATAATGCTAACAGAAAAATGAAGATAGCAACATTTTGTTTTTTTGTTTTTACTGTTGTTAAAGGATAAACGTAATATATGGTATCTAAACTTATTTCGTGCGTGTGGACTCGTTGCTTTTTATAAAAATAGATGGCGAACTTTTTAATTGTTTTAATTATTACAAGCTTTTGTATAACTTCTCGTAACTATTGGGGATGTGTAATTGCTTATTTCAAAATATGCGAGTTATAAATACAAGCAAATAGCATATAATAATTTGTCATAATAGAAGAGATAGGCAGAGATGCTTCACACCCACAATTCAACAACATAAAAGAAGGCGAGTGTATTGTCGTATACCGGACACAGTTGTGCTACGTACATTAAGAACTACATACGTAGGTACTACTGAATTTCTGTACAGAAGAACTCAATAGGGAACATTTGCCCGACCCGAGGCACCCGAGAACTAGAGACCTAATGCACAACTGTCGCATACACCATCGCTGTGTAACTGAAAATGCTTGAAAAATTTAATACATTACATATCTGTTATTTAAGAGTTCGGGTACTGTTTAGTCTTTCATATTATTTGGTACGGTTGAAGTACTATTGTTCAGAGTATATTCTATCCATATAATGATATCAACACTTCATGTGCCATCTCAACGTTCACGAATTTCGACCCCATACCGTTTGTTGTAAAATGGCGTCCACGCTACCTTTAATTTGATTATAGGGTTCAATCCATAATGAGATCGTCGTTAATATTTCTTCTTTTAATCAAATAAAGATGAAGGATCCATCGCAATATCTTAATAGATAACATAAGTAGATCAAAATAAAATATACACTCCTTACTTTCTGGTATGACGTATTGAGAAAGTAATCTACCGATATCATTTGATAGGAAAACTTAGTGTTAAGATCGCAACTAATTTAAAAAAATACCTGAGTCTGCAGAAATATTACTATACCCGCATTTAAGACCCACGTGATAGGAAGCGTGCTTATTGCAGTCTATTGGGCACAGTTACATACATATACATATACTCCTTGCTGCGTACTAAGAATTTTTGGGTCGACCGTCCAGTTTCGCCACTGTCGAAGTAAGAATCTAAGTGTGTTTGCTTTCGAAGTGATCCTCATCGGCTGAGGGACCTTGAATGTTATGGAATAACACTGCAGTAACCATGGCAATAACTTGGTTACAATGGTTGCTGGCGTACAACAATCAAGTTTGCGATGAAATAAAGAAGAAAGAAAGAATCATTATTTATTTGCAGCAAAAACAACATTAACAGATTAAATTTGCCAAGTGAAACCTAGTTTAGCATATGCCAGGCGAATAAGCCTGGCGCTAGTTTTTAATTATTTCATTTAGAGACTGAACGCATGTTGTTAATATTTGGTAAAAAAAAATCTGATAATAGGTATAACATAAATAATGAACAAAAATAAATACATATCATATCATTTAATACTTCCACAAACAACTTGTTAGGAATTTATCTACTACTAGCTGATCCGGCAAACGTTTATCTGCCATATAAATTACTTCTAGTGGTACGAAATATACTCTACCACCTATTCTCATACCTACCAAATATGCAAAAAATACATAAAATTCGGTCGAGCCGTTTCGGAGGAGTGCGACCACAAACACCGAGACACGAGATTTATATATATATGTAGATAAATAATAGATAGTATATTAGTATGTTACTAACTTTCCAGCCACATAACGGATATGAAATATTTTAATAGTCTGCTATGTTATTCTAGCAAGCTAGCTTATGCCACAGAAGTGTACAGAACCAAGGCACTCTACTGAATTAGAATAAATTAAATCTAGGTGCTACATTTTTGTCTTAAAATATGATTCCTACATAATAGACTATGCGTCTCGCGGGCATGCAACAACGGTCTTAAAGAATATGTGGATACAGAATATCTATCTATGGATAACACACGTTTAAACAAAATTTTATGAAAAATTTCCGATGACTCAGCGATTGTGAAATACTGAGATTGACGTCTTAGAGTCAATTTCTAGGCAAACAGTTATTGGATTTCCATACTTTTCTTCTAAGCCAGCCCAATGAATAAGGTATTTGACTTGCGATCGTGAGGTTACGGCTTCGAAACCCACCCACAAGTATTCTTTATTAATTATTAGCTTATTAAGGATTAACAAGAATAGTAGTAAACTGTAACCTAAATTGCCACTAATATTTAGTTGAGTGGGAGCGGCCAGATACAATAGGTTTACAATGATGTCTGTCATTCTATATTGCCACAGTCAAATTTAAACGGAGACTGGCTATCTGCGCAGAAGATTATAATAAATAATAAAAGATATTTACTATTATAATGCACAAGTGTGTATGCAAACACAAGCGCTCTCTCTGTTTCCTTACTCTTATAATCTGATGGGACGTCAATTCAACACAACTAGAGAAATATCAAACGCAGGAACAGCGGCTTTATGTGCTTTTAATGGCTTTATTTATATTTTAACTACATAATATTAGCACTCGTGCCAAAGGGACCTAGTTGAAAACCAGCGCCAGGCGTTCTATACCTGGCATATGCTGATCTAGGTACCATTTGGCAAAATTCATTTATTTCATATTATATTTTCTCTCTTAATATTGCTTTGGTCTAAATTAATTAATTTTCTTTTTTTTTCATTCTTTCTTTTCAATGCACGGGGTTGTGCAACATCGCCAATTTCCTAATCTACTATTTTAGGAGTAGTTCTTGACAGGAAAAGTCAATAACTTTCTGTTGGCCCGACCCGGAATTCGAATCCGAGCCCTCATGCACACAGTTGTATTCACTACCGCTGCGGCACTGAAGCAGTCAAATAGTCGTAAGTAACTACTTACACGACTAACTCTCTGTTTATTTTGTATTATTTACTTGAACAAAACCAACAATCATAATTTACAACTAAACTCATATTCACAATCCTAACTACATATAAGTAAAACAAAATGAAAAGGCACAAAATAAGGGACTGTAAATTTAAGTTGGAGATTAAATTTAGTTTATTAACTATCTAGTTAAAGCTACAATTTGGCTCTATACTGCATACTCTACCGCTTTATGACAATATCACGTTTTTGAGGTCTAATTAAATAAATTAATTGTAAGATAAAATATCCTTTCGTTTCATCCTATTTGTATTTCTGTCCTGAAGTGTCGACAGCTTCCTTTTTTGAAGTAAAACCTTCTTTAGGCGCGTTGAGCACTTTTTGGGTGAACAAAAATCATGGAACTCGCGTCATCGTCACCGAACGCTTTCCATGAGCTATATGCATACTGTGTATACATGTGTACTTTTTGGGTTAACAAAAAGCGTGAAGCTCGCGTCATCGTCACCGCACGCAAGTTACTTAGTTTTCACTTCTATCGGCAGTCCCCAAAGACTGCACCGTATATTTGTTTTTTATTTAACTAGTAATGTGGTTTATTATTTACTAGTATTATTGTTCTAGCTAAGCTGGAATGCTTGTGTTAGTTCCCAACAGTAGTGCAATGATCCCGCAACCTCTCGATCGCAAGTTCAATGCGTAATGTAAACATTAAGCAATCACCCCTTCGAAAGAAAAAAATATGATTTCGATGCACGGATGGCGTAGTGTTGTAAGTGATCGCCTCGCCACTGCGACTGTGAAGAAAGTTGAGGATTCGATTCCCAGACGGGACAACAATTTGTGTGATGCACAAATAGTAGTCACGAGTCTGGTTGTTTTTTTGTGTCCGTTGTTTGAATGTTTGTAAAGATCTCCGCAATACAGTGAATTATGCCTAGTGCAGGAATTGTCTGTTTTAACACATTCGTTGCCAACTCCGCATATCTGCGGGGTGCGAGACGTGCGCGGGAGGCCAGCCCCGCGGATCTGCGTTGCGTACGTACGTAACTATAATAAATTAATAATATTTTGGCCTCCCGCGTGACACCAGGAACTTCAGCTGGCAGTGAAAGTTCAAGTTTTTAAGGAAACAAGATTCCAGCCTTTCTTTCTTAAATCTTAAGTCCACTGGACACACTTTTACCGCAAGTAATCCGCATTTTAGTTTGCCGCCTTTTCCATAATACTACTCACGCCAAAAACCAGACGCGAATGTTCACAATAGATATTAACAGCTTCAATAATTTTAATCATTACAAAGAAATAGATAGTGGTCTTAAGAAGCGAGTATTAACAAGAGTAGCGGGAAGGTAATCGGTGACCGCCCGCTGGGATGCCCGATACATACTTACCGGGAACTTTATTGGTGCAGTAAAGCTGAACAATTTATTGACGTATTATCGAGTATACAACTCGACTTGTAATTATTATCAGGTGTAGTGTGGGGAAGTACTTAGATTTTATTTTATTTTATTACATATTGGATATGATAAAGCCTTTTTTCTATACCTACGTAATTCCGTGACATACAATTTTATATTGGCAGTTGTTACCGATTACTTACATAGTCTAGCGCTTCTATCCCTGAAGATGTAGGCACGGATGTACTATAAACCAACTATGAGCTTAGATCCCACACGTAATAAATAGCGAGGTTGTTCTGTAAAAACGTTTACCTATGTAAGACTTTCTTAAGTTTATGTTTCTGTAAGACTCCGTGCCGCAACTAAGAATATGTGGACATAATAACCAAAAACTATATATAGCGGTCGCATTAACTATCGCTGCGCCACCGAGATACTCTCTGACAGAATTTTAATAATAAATAAAATATTTTTGATCTGTAAATAAATGAAAAGCAACCAAATTTTTTATACCTAGTTTAGCTGCTTCTACTTTTCGAACATTAAAATCCTAACTACTAGATATTATAAATGCGAAAGTTATTTTTTTTACACGCCTTAACTACTCAACTGATCATCATGAAATTTCGCATACACGTTGTCAATACATTTCATCCAAAAAAAATACTGTTACTACCCTAACCTAGCGTACATTTACACGAGCGAAGCCGCGGGCAAAAACTAGTTTTGAATATTTTTAAACTGTAACATTTTAATTTTAGAATACTACCAGAACATGTTTTGAATAATAATTTGAACTCGTTCGATCACAACGATTTACGAGCTATAAAGCCAGTAGGCAGACCACGCCCCGTCATTATCCGGCCAGTTTTTACAACAAACCCACCAAATGCCACCGGTAGCTATTAAATCTAAATAAGCAAGTATTTATATAACCACTGCTTTATACAGTTCGCTGGTATATAAGGCAGTGATTATGGAAGCTAGCGATGAGATTGTTATAGAAAAATTAGGTATAGTTACTCGATAGCTGTAGGCCTACAATGAAATGTTAATGACGAAGTTTTAACAAACACGCAACTTTTAATCTACCAAACTCTTATCGTAAAGTGGTCCAATAAACAGACTAATGTCACTTTGAAAGAGAGAGATCGGAAGGAACTTCATGTAAGGTATAATTGTAGTATTTCGTTCGGACTGAAGTTTTGGTTAGAAATATTAATGTATTTCGGATAGACAGCTATCGAATATAACAACACCAGTAGTTACTAATCCAGCAGAACTAATTGTGCTACTGAAATCGTAATTATAAACTACATTTTGACCAGCCAGCCCGGGAACAGATTTTTTTCTGGATGGTAGATATACTCTAAGTCCTTTTTGGTACCCTTGACAACATGTATTAAGTAAGTAAGTAATAAAATATTTATTGAGTCCAAAACATATGAATTTAAACATTGAAATCCCACCAAACTGCTTAACAGTTTGTCGGCAGGCACACTCATTTATAATAATTACATACACTTAGCTTAATTATAAAATAAAATAATAAACCAAAAATAAAAAACATATTGCATTAGGTACCATTACACACACTACAGCAACTTGAGGATCTACACGTAACAGTTATCTGTGACGTCAGCAAGCAGCAGTTTCTTTAGCTTGTGTTTTAGAGATAATTTACTTATTTCAATATTCATGTCTCTACGCCAGCTACGTTTTATTTATTTGAATTAAAAAATTGCATGATCGGTCTAGTAGTTACGGCGAAAAAGCATATCAAATAAACTCACATTCATATTTATATTAGTTAGAATAACTCATTTCTGAGAGACACCACATAAATAGTTAGCAGACTGCCAAACTCATTCGACTGACTTACCCGGAGTGTTAGTTGAAAGAACTATTTAACGGGTGCTTCAGTATCAAAACGTTTGTCAAGAAAAATTCTATGATAGGATTTCTGCGGTGTTCTTCTTTTGGTAGCCACAAAATACTGGCATATTAATCTATGGATGTGGTTCAACTGGATACACGTCATTACCGGCAATGGTGACCTTGTTGGAGGCTTGTGGCCAAGTAGGTCATTGGCCGGCCTCTTGGCTTCCGACTTACAGGTTACAGGTTGATGAAGTCGGCGGGAAAATAAATCATTGGCCAGAGAATAAGTATTAACTCATAAACACAGTATTCAACATACATTCCTAAAAATTAAGGCAGAGATTCACTAGCTATGTTTTAAATCCACGAAATAGGAGGCTAGCCTATTGAAGTCTAGCACGGGCACATAAAATTTTGTATTATCCGGGCATTGAATCCGAGAAATCATGCACTGCAATCCCATTTTCAATTCGCAATGCAACAAGGCAGTCTTAAACCAACGGATATAAAAATAACCAGATACAGATCAGCTATTCTAGTACCAGTGGATTACACTAATTTTAGTCGGGTAACTGAACCTGCTACACTCGGCGAATTAAAGAAGTGAGATTGCCTACAAATACCACTGCACTATCCATACAGTTAATATCTATATCTTAAGAAAGCAGGTGTTTCAATGTAATCGAAAATAATACAAAATAATTTTTATATGTTAGTGATACATCATTTGCATAGATAAGTAACATGCAACAACCGCATCCATAACAATTATTTGACTTCAAAATGGCCACTTTATTACACATGCATCGAAAAAAACTAAAATAAACTCACTTACAAACCCCTTATTACAAGCGAATAGAGTCTAAATTCAATCAATTTAACTGTAAAAGTAAGTTTGTTTCCATAAAAATTGCACCCTCGTTAGTTGTAAACAAAAACAGTCCTGCTCAACGCTGATTGGTCAGATTGGATTGCATCAAAAGTTACGGCCAATGAGGAGGCTGCATTTTTTCTGCAGCAATTTTGTAATCAAACATTTTGATGAAGTTAAAGTTTTTATCGTTGAAGGATGAGGCAAAGGGCTGTGATGAAAAAGGCTTATGTAGGTCATTAAGACATGGTATTGGCTTTGTTAATTCCGTGACATATAATGTGCTTTTCCTTGCAACCGATCGTGATTCTAGGCAAGATCCTTGGTTCTAATCCAGGTTCGGGAAAAGCACCTATTATAACGTAATTTTTCATATTCGAATTTATTAGTACCTGCATGGAGTTTGGAAATATGGCGCACATTAAGCTCACCTCGTGTTAAATAACAATATTTGGATGTGATACAACTTTGCCCACATTACTTACTTATGTAATCATTTGGAATGGAACACAGACCAACAATAGATTTCGATTTGGTTATTATATTATTTAATATCGATTTCTGATTGCTTCAGTAGTTTTTTGGTATGTGCAGACTTATGGGAAGCTCAGATTTGATTTCCGAGTAGGAATTAAGGTTAAAAATTCTTAGTACCACCACTCAGTCACAAACATCTATAATGTATCTGGTAAGTGGTAACCGGCAATAAGACCGCAATGGATTTCTATTATTTTAAAGTCATTTACCTTACCCCTCAAGGAAAATACAGGCATGATGATGTCATGTCGATGTATGTCAAATTGTCTCTTCATACGATAATTTGAATTACAAACGAATATTAGATTTTTCCTAAGTTTAGTCAATATATCAATATATATCAATCCTTGTTAAGATTACAACAATTCATTTACTTGTAGAAATCTGAACAAAGGTTGATATTAATTAAAAGATACTAAAATCCTACTCTTTATAAACGGTTAAATATTTATATAGTCGTACAACAACAAACCGAATCATTCGATAACTAAGTTATCGTACGATTGCTAATCCGACGGGCTGGTCGAAAGCACTTATTAAACGAGTTACCCAATTGCTCACGGAGTCACTAAAACCTAGTAATTAACGGACATTGCCTGGTCAGGTCCATACATCGTCATCTCCTTGTAGCAACAGCAGGCAGTCTGCGGGAGTTCCTTTGCTTAAATGTTTAATTGTCGAGCGCATGCGGCCTGTTGGCTTTTGCGGCCCCGCGGGACGTACCGACAGCAACAACATTAACTAATATTATTTTAACATAAAACTACTATTTACGGATTCTATCGCAGTATACCTATTCTAAATATAAAATTAATTGCACGGATGGTATAGTGGTTTAAGTCGTAGTATCCGTTATTTGTATGTTTGTAAAGTCTCCTGCGACACACGATTTATTACTAGAGAAGAAGTTGTCTTAAAAAAACAATAATACCTTCGTTATATGTTCTTGTTGATCACATAGTTCTATAACTATACGATTGGTAACACATAGCATCGGCCTTAGATACAAAGCACACAATCAAGTTTCATTCACGTTGGCAGACTGACGATACGATGTGTCAAGGTTGCAAATTCAAGTCCTGTTTCATGGATTATCTTTTTCCTGTATTATAATTTAAATTATTATCTTTTTTTAAACTATTGATATATTTATATTTACACTTTCCCCGAACATTAAGTTGCTTTTCACCAGCCATAGCCACGAGGCCAAGATGGTGGTAACATGTGTTATTTATGATCTTTGTCCTAATTTAGCTGCCCGCCTGTTCCCCGAAGGGTTAGAAAGGTATGTATTGCCAGTTTTCACTTGGTAAGATCCCTTTTACATTATTCCCTCGCATTTCATTCGTTATGCTCGCCCGTCGGTTCAATACGATTGCGTGGAAGTCGCAACGACGCATGACGTTCTGTAGATTGTCATATACATACATATGTTTCGGTGGAACGTCTTCAAACTTCTAATATAAAAACACGTCTCTTGTACCTCAACAATATTAGGAGTAAAGTATAAAATTGCCGATTTGTACTGAAAAATTGATACTCGTTTTTTTCTAAGATCTACCATATTTATTTAATCGAAATATTTACCCTCATTATCTAGACATTGATGCCATCTAAACAGAAATTCATTTATTCCCTTACGATAGAACTCCGGCGATCTACATTCGACAAACTGTATGAAAGCATTTTGTACTGCCTCCTGGGAAGAAAATTTTTTATCACGTAGAAAATTGCCAAATCGCTCAAAACATGGTAGTCCGTTGAAGCAAGGTCGAGTACGGAGGATGACGTATGATATATAACTTGCAGCTCCTGTAGAGTCACAACGGTTTCTCGTGCAATGTGAGGTCTTGCGTTATCATGGAGCAAACAGTTACCATTACCTTTTTATTGGTAAGCATTGCTTTAAGGCACTGTTGCAGCGTTTGACCTGGGGTCAGCCATTGCAATTTTCGCTTACGGTTATCATAAAGAATCCACCTTTCGTCACATGTCACAATTCGATCCAATATTCCTTCATTTCTGTACGATTCAACAAGGCAACACAAGTTTCAACACGCATTTCTTTCTGCAGATCAGTCAGATCATGATCATCTTATTGATTTAATGCAAATGAGCCAATATTGTAGGTAGGGTAACGTTAAACCACGCCGCTAATTTCTGGGTAGCTTGACTCGGATCGACTTCCTTCCTTCTTCAATTCAGCGTTATTCACCTATGTGGGCGGTTTTCCACGTTCTTCGAGTCGAAGTTTCTATTACGAAAGCGTTTATACCAAAAATGCACGGTGCGTTCATTAGCAGTCTCCTCCGAACGCAGCGTTGATATTACGAGCCGTTTCTGCCGCGTTAGTTCTGCGTCGGAACTCGTAGGTATTCATAAATGACTCGGCTTTTCGAAGTATCCATCTTTCCCGTCTAAGCTGAATAAAAAAAGCAATTGAAAGTCAAAAATCGAATGCTGCACATTTTTAAAATAATTTTTTTATGGGTATCATGTGGAAAAAGCAAACACAAAGTACATCCAGACTCAGAACAACCATTTGTGGAATACACGAAGTTTTGTCCCGTGTGGGATTCGAACCCAACTCGGCGCAGTCGCAGTGGCGACGCGACCACTTAAACCACTACGACATCCGTGCAGTCGACTCAAATTAAATCTAGACAAAGCATTCGCCTTAGTTTTTTCTGTCCCATTCACGTCTCCCTTATATACTTTCTTTTCTTTTATCGTTTACACCCATACATCGAGATAAAAGGAAGCATGTGTCCTTCCCTAGCAACCAATCTATCTTCTTGCCAAATGTCATCAAAATCGAACCGGTTTAATATTAATATAGATAATTTATTACTGCTTCAGTGGCGCAGCGGTATGCGAGTTTTGTGTACAAGAACTCGAGTCCAATTCCTATGTCTGTACCAACAGGAAAAACAAAACAAGCTCTATCCTAAATCTGCGGACGGTACCGTCGCAAGCGCATATTGTATCGCGTAACATGTAATTTCTCATGCTAATGGCGGCCGCTACCGTCGTGTATGTACCAGTGGGGTGCTTTACGGCGAAGCCTGTGCCCGGTAGCCTGCACTCCATCAACTTATGCCCTTCAATTTGGTTATCTTACATACATACAGTCCCATCTGTTTCCCGAAAGGCCACCACGGATAATGTAGTTGTTTAGGTGGTCGCCTCGCCACTGCGTCGAATGTTGTGGATTCGATACAAAAATATAAATTCTAATCATTTATATGATCAACTAACTGTTTATAAGGTGTTACAATGATATGAGTAGTGCTTATAACTTAGTGCCTTATTCAAGCATTACAATATTGAGGGCAAACAAAAATATATACTACCAATGTCCACTATCCATATATCCTATATTATGTGATTCAAAATAGTTGTTACAAAACAGGATGTTCTTTGTGTCCGTTACTGTCCGTTTTATTATTTATAAGGTGCACCTCGAGACAGAATCATGGAAATGGAAGGAGGGGACCTCTTTTTAAAAAAAAATATGATTATGGCTCGTGGATTAAATTGTTCACCTCACCACTGCTTATGTTGCAGATCTTAACACGCGACGTAAAAATCTATTATTCACAATAATTACTTATTATAATTAATAATGGAAGAGCCCGCCCGCAGCAGCAGAGGTACAAAGAGCTGGATCGCCCGGCGAAGTTCCACTCTAACAGTCAACGTCTTATGCATAGGTAGCAAACAAACGTATAGCAAGTGATTACAGGAGCCTATGAACGCTTGTAACACTGAGATTAGCCAATTGCCAGCCCAAATAAAGAATTAGCGATGCAGCTCACATAGCTAAGAACACTCAGCTAACTGACGATAAACCATTCTCTTCAAAGAGTCTAGAAAACCTACTCACTCTAGGATAACAAACCTAAGCTTGTTAGGTTACGATTATCTATAGGGTGGAGATGCTGCTCAGTGGAGATAATAAAGTGAGCATTTAAGTGAAACACTGACTTAAATATTCATAAATTATAACTGCGGTAAAATACAATCCACGAAGCAGGACTTAAACCTCGACAAACTGTATCCTCGTTTTACCAACTATTGATGGTCCTACATCGCAGACTAAAATTTGCCTGTTTGTTTTGCAGTAAATTTTTCTTGTTTGTTGCCTCTTAATTAAATGACTATATACTTTCATGGCATGTGCCGTGGGTGTATAGTGCCGCACGCACGAGGCGATAATCCCTGCCATTAATAGCAATATGGATGAGCTACCTCGACATGTAAGTAACTTGATCGGGCCCCACCTGTTGTGCGAGTGTTTGCTGACTGAATACGCGAGGCCGTTGCCTCCTCCGATCAGGCACAAAATACAAACGTATAAAAGCTGTTTCAATAAAACATATAAATTATCGAATCGTTCTTTATGATTTGCTGAAACTGCTCGATTGTTGACTACTATTACTATTGCTCACTTTTATTACTCTTACTTTTATATAAAATTTATATTTCATATTTTCATTTAGTTTAAGTTTTGCCTAAATAACGTGAATGCTGTGTATACTTTTAATAGGCAAACATATATACCCACGATTTCATCCATAGTGCTTATAATTGTAACATTTGTATGTATTGCTGTAAGTGTACTTTATAATAAATAAATAAAATATGGCAATCTTTCTGGACGTTAAGTTGTCATTTGACACATAATGTCAACATGATTAGCACCATAGATAAGACGCTTTATGACTGAGATTAGCACGCTTACTCGTATTATAAATTGTATACTATTGTTCGTTATATAATATGTGAGCTTACTTATCTTATAGTGTGTGTACACACTAAGAAAACTATGCTTACACTAGACATGCGATCTAAGTACGGTAAGGACACATTTTGTTATTTAAATATTTGGTTTATTATAACATGCGAAACAAAAAGCACTTACACCACCTGGCGTTGTTTCAAATCAAATTAGTTAGCCACCATGTGTGCTGTGCAATTCAAATCATATTTCGCCTGTGTGGTTGGTATGCATGTTTGGTGTGTTGTGAAGTTGGGGTATATGAGTAGGCACAATCTCACTACCAAACTTACATCGGATTACCATGGTTACTATATAAAACTCTTAAGATTTTAGCTCTGAAGAACTTGCTAAGGTTAGTACCAGGCGATAGAATTTGATATAATATAATATAATATATAATATTCTATAATATAATATAATATAATATTCTACCACATACACACAACATTATCTAGCCCAAACTAAGCAGAGCTTTTACTATGGGTACTAGACAATGGATAAACATACATATATACCTTTTTTTTGTAAATACATACATATTATACATAGAAATACCCAGACCCAGACAAACATCCATGTTCATGCACACAAATATTTGTCTTGTGCGGGAATCGAACCCGCGACCTCAGGCGTGGCAGTCAGAATAAATAGTTTGCAGTTTGTCATATTATAAATAATTAAGTACGAGTAAGTATTCTACTAGAGACGAAACTAATGCCAAAAGAGCTATGGCATGTGCCGTAAGATAATAAGAATTAAAAGCACGACGATGTGTATTTTATATTAATTGGTGCCTTGCTGTACGCCATTTGACACGACAATTATTATTATTAGATACATTATTTTTTAGTAGAACATGACTGTGTCACCATCTGTGCAGTGGTTGTTGACATACCTACTTAGATTATTTAATTATTATTTATTGACTAGTTTTTTCGTGTCTAGTAGATTTACGCAGTATTCTGTGCACTGTGAGTTATGCGTATATGCGTGCATTTATAGATCGGATCAAGTCAGTCGAATATCTTTAAACCAATATTAGCGATACTAGGTACTGCATGATCTGCGTCGTATGTATTTGCCAACCTTGTACGGCAAAGCATGAACGAATAATGTCAGAAAATTGCAATGCGCTAAATAGACAAGGCACTCAGTAACGCGCTGTCACATTTTTGCGCAAGTTCTGATAATAATTTAAGAGGTACCTTCTGGTCTCTTTGCAATTATCACAGCGCTCCTTAATCTATTTTAGACAAGCGTAGAAAAGCACACTACAGTAACACAACAAAGAGCAACAAAACCAAGCAATGTCGAGCAAGCATTATCTATGCTAATATTATATAAAGGAAAGATTTAATTTTTTGTTTGTTTTGTAAGTAGGCATAACTCAAAAACTACTAAACCGATTTAAAAATTATTTCACCATTTGAAAGTTATATTGTCAACAAAGCTATATTTTATTTAAAAAAGTTCTGTTACTAACATAACTTAACCAACTTTTACGTGAGCGAAGCCGCAAGCAAAAGCTAGTTTTTTATATTTTAACTTACCTTTGTTTGTATTTCGACCGCGATGTTATTTACGTGTATTACAGTATTCATCATAGTATCAACGGTTTTACTTAACGCAATAACATGAAACGTGGCTCATTTCGCACATTTTATGGTGAACCCCAAGCCACCAAACAAAAACATTTAACAATATAAAACATAGATACTCCTTTAAAATTATTTTTTAGTTTTTATTTAAGACTAGATTTTAAATATAAATCTATGTTACTTAGGTATATTACGTAGGTTATTATGTACTTAAAATACTAATTGTTTAAAAATGCAACTGCCGCAATCAAAATAATTCTTGAATTTTACAGACGACTTTACAAACATTCAAACAACGGACATAAAAAATACACGGTCTTGAAACAATTTATTTTCTTGTTTGTGAATCGAACCTATAACAGTCGCCACGAACGAGGTGACCACTTAAACCACTTTGCCATTCAAGCAATTAATATTACCTATCATAGTCTGATTCCGTTACCCAAAGCACGATTATTGAATGATAAGATGCATTACAGTGAATCAATGATTGATCAATTTATCATAACCTCGTTAAATGATGGATAATTTTCAATTCAAGGGCTTCAGGTTATATTAATTAAATATCGGTGAGGAATATAGCGGTAATCGTTAAATCAACTGCTGACAAGAGGTCGTCCGTTAGTAGCTCCACCTGTCGGGTTAAACACGAACTATCGACAGTACCAACACGACGCCTTGATTGATAACCGATAGTATTTAAAATAACGACTGCGCTTGGGTTGAAAAAGATTTACCTAAACTATATATTGTCTTGAGTGAATGCGATTGCCGTGCATGATATCTCGGATTCGATTCCAAGATCAGATGTTACGTAATGGGTTTCGCTTAAGAAAATGTCACTCTCTCGGATTCTGAAACTGTGCCTGGTACGGCAAGTTCCCTGTGACGAACTAAAATTATTAATCTAAGCATGTCTAAATGTGGGTATGGTAGATCTCTACCTATCCCTTCGGAGATAGAGACGTAAGACTATGTATGTATATGGCATATGGCAATTTCTTATTAAAGCTGGCAAGCAAGCATACGAATCGTCTGATGATAAAGTGATTACCGTATAATAGGGCGGTACCAACGGTTGCTCTTCAAAAAGAAGTCACTGAGCTGCTAAAGTAGAGCAGTGATTATACTTAGGTAGTAATCAATAAATGTAATCATTATTGTGACACTTCCTTTCTTTTTAACAGTGTATCGTTTGCTTAAGGAACTAGGAAACCGTACGTACCGCAGGTACACAATACAAGATTACTCAGCTGCGATCTAAAGTTATTTTCAAAGCCAGGATGTACTAAAATTTAAGGTATAAAATTTAAAAGATGTCTCAATGGTGCCAATTCTGTTGTCACAAATTCTCTTATCTTAGCTAAAATCTCTAAAATTTAGTTTAGTCCTGTCACTTTTAGCGATTTCAGAATACAAAATGTCATTTGACAGGACTAATCTAAATTTTAGAGATTTTTAGCTAAGATAAGAGAATTTTGTGACAACAGAATTGGCACTAATCTCTTACTTACGATTTTAATTATGATGAGATCCTTTATACAAACTTTAGTATTTGATTTCTAAACCTCTTGAACGGCGGCCGGCGCTCCCGTCGCGGCTAGATAAAAACAATATTTTTAATTATGTCATTGCCTGGCATTCTGGCAATTTATAGATTAATCGCGTATGTAGTTGTATTATGCTTAATGGATTATAAATACTTAGTAGGTACCCACATTTGAACCGCTATGTATATTGTACTTGATGTAGGTACATAAATATTGCAGAATCAGTAGTTATATTAGTGGTGGTTCGCTTCAGCAGATCAACAAAATGTTATTTGGTATTTGGAGAAATCCTGAATCCGGGCTCAGAAAATTAGCGTTGTTAAACGCCTGTGTCAGAAAGTATGTAAACCGTTTATCCAGCGCTTGACCTTTCTGCGGTCAAATCGGATTGCCGTCCCGTCCGGCTTTGGGAGGGAGGGAATAGAAGGTGCACTTGTATTTGCGTTTACATTTCTCCACGATAATATTACGCTCGTAGATGACTAATTACCGAATCACCGCCATGGCCAACATTAGTTCCAAATGAAAAAGAAATAAAAGAACATTTATTGATATAGATAGTGAGACACAACAGAACAAACATAATTAAATTATTGTACAACAAGGCTTTATCAACTTACCTAAAATTAAACAAATGCATTTCAAATACAATATTACGACATTTATGTGTCCCAAAAGAAGTCTAGTATTTGCTAGAACACTATGGCTGGCGCTGGTTTTCAACTGAACCCCAAAATGAACACGCGGAGGTAATTATTTATTATGTATTGGTAAGGTAATTGAAGAGTTAGTCACAGATGTAACCCTGACTAGCCATTTAGATAAACATATAGTATGATAATTATTCTACGTCAATATAAAACATAATATAAACATACTTTAAACCTGATCTCTTTATGGGTGACACTCAAAATTATAATCGAAAACATCACGAAAATACAAATTTATACATTTAAATACTGCATAATATTAAATCATACATTTTATAGGCATTAAATTAAGACGTGTCGGATCGTGGGAATGTAGCACGGAGACGCGAAATGCTAAAGTATGTAAATTGCGCGGGAAAGGATGAATGTCACAATGTCAGCCATATTTTATTCTGTTCGGCCGCGTTCCCGCGCGATTTATGTCGCGTTCATGTATCGAATTAGATGAATGGGATGTTTAGCTATTGATAAACGTACGGAACGCAATAACTGACGCTTTCTGAACGAATATTTACTTAGTGAAACGTGTTAGTTGACTTTTAAGAGTGGTCAACGCGCATCTGCCATTGAGTGTGGACGTGTTATAATAATTTATGTTGAGTGCTGACCGTTCTCGCTATGATCTATTTAGTTCTAAGTAGCCGTTTATTTAACGCGGACTGTCTTCTTGTTGAACGCTGTTAATATATTTTATCTGTGGTGCAGCTTAGGTTGGTACTTATGCATATAAGAAATCTTGAGTTAAACTTTGAAGCAAAATTTGGACTAAGGGATTCAGCTGGGCTTGATGTGCAGGTGCTTGATATTATTAATATGTAATACACGTATACTTTTCTGTCTGATGAGACTGCAAAGAATGAATAATGCAATAAATATTTTATTCGAAATAAATCAGCCTCAATTTCGGCATATTATCAACAAATTCCTCTGATGGCTCAGTGGTTTAAGAGACCACCACGCTAAGTGTTGTGGGTTCGATTGCCATACGAGACAAAAATTGTGTGGACTAAGAAATTTTGTTACGAATCTAGGTTTTCTTTGTCAGTTTTCTCAAGTTCCTTGTAGTAGTTATAGTTCCAATCATCATACTTTACAAATCTATACTAATATTATAAAGCTGAAGAGTTTGTTTGGTTGAACGCGCTAATCTCAGGAACTACTGGTCCGAATTGAAAAGTTATTTTATTACTGGATAACCTATTTATCGAGTAATGCTATAGGCTATATAACATCACGCTACAACCCACGGTGGCGACGCAATAACCATAAACGCGGGTAAAGCCGCGGGCACAGCTAGTGTTGAATATTTGTAAAATACTGGGATTATCTCTAGTCTCTGTTTAAAATCCAATCAAACTATTCGTCAGTAGCTTCTTGATAATAGGTAGGTAATTCATTTAGTAGCATTACTTTTTTTTAACTGGTGGTAAACAGTGACCGTAATAGATGACCAGTTCCAACAGGTACAGGTATCGACGCATGACAGATCAGGACTGCCTAAATGCGTACCAGAAACACTTCTAATCTCAGGAGAAAAATATAAGATTATATGGCTATTGTCCCGTTTTGTGTAGGGAATTCTTTAGACAGGAAGGAAACTAACCGATAGCATAAGTATTTTAAAATAAAAGAAAATACGGTTAAAACTAACATTTGCATATTGGTTTAGGGCTGCTATCGTAGGTAATTTCGTTAACGTTCGTTATTATCGTACATCAAAATAGCTATCTATACTGTATCCCAATTATTAAGCATCTCTGATGGTCATCACCACCGCCATTCACCATAACACCTTTAAATGTTTCTTTGTTCTTGCCCTATAAAATTGTATTAAGTTGGCTTTTCAGCCTTATTAGATATAACTACTAACGATACCAGCTACTCCAAACCCGAAGAGATAACGATATTCTAAGATTATAACAGATCTCAATATTTTTTATATTATAATTGCATGTACTTATATTCGTGGCCTGATCAAAGAATTGATCAATAATTTTGTTTTTGTGATGCATCACGGCGGCAGACCTACCTATTCTGACGAAAAGCTAATATTAATGCGCAATTTAAAATAAAAGCGAAGAAAAATGTTATTACGACACAAAACTGCTTAAATTAAGTATAAATATTTTATTAAATTTCTTTCGATATTAGGCAAACCCTACATTAATGAAATGGCCAAACGTGGATTGACATTTCGTCAAACGTTAACGTGTAAACGATAAGGTCCGTTTTAGCTAATTATTTCAAGCAATATAACCATTTTATGAAATCGTCGGCTATATTATGAAGTGATCAATTCTAAGATCTGTCCACAATATATACCTACATCACATTTAAAAAATAGGTAACATATTGATGGGGTGTATCATTTACTCGACAGTGTAGACAAGAGTTTAATACAAACGCCCAAGACACTTCTTTGAAACTTCGGTAATCAAATTTATACATTGTTAAGTTTTTACACCTTGCTTTAATTAGTCCTTCACGCACACCAAATTAAGATTACCTTTACCTTTTATCAAATCAATTAAATCATTCAATTAACATTTAAAATGTGTTTCTTTTTAATTTTGTTAATGACATTTTGCAGCAAATAGTTAACTAATTTAAATTAACCTTTTTGTACACACAGCGACGCATTAACCTAGACTGTTTGGACTTTGAACTAATAGAAGTTGAACGCTGCGAATCGTGCGAGAGAGTGCGTTATATTTTTGTTACGCTCTATCCTTACCATTACATCGACACCACTGTGCACTGTCCCTTTCTGACAATTCTCTATTTTGTATGTAGCGTAGTTATGCGTATATAGGGGGTCTAACTTGATGTGTAGCCGTGTGTACAAACGCACAAAATGTTCTGTTTTTTTCACTTGTAGGCCATTGTTTTAGGCAGTCACAGGGGGATAAAATATTATAATAAGTAAACCCAATAAAGCCTATACGTAATAGTAGTCTAATTTATAAAATACTAAAGAAGTTATCATAGTCTACAGTTGCCTTAATGTAGATAGGTTACTTATATTAAGCCTGCCTATGAAAACGGTGGTTTTATTACATTATAATAATATATTAATTTATTAACGAGTATAAAATACGGAGTTAATAAAAAGATTCACAAGATTCAGGTAAATACCATGCATACAATTTCATTATAAATCGAACGTTATTTTAAACACTCGCAAACATTTTACTGTCTACTTAATTAAGACGTTAAGATAAAAACCAACATGACATATAACAAAACAGTGTGGATCACTAAAATGTAAGAAATCTGAGATAGCAGAAAACTTCTTGACATTCTCACGGGCGACATAACAAACCTTAATTAGATCCATTGACCAAATTCGTTCGAAAGCACGCGACAACCGAAAACATAAGTTCTCTTATCAACATATCCAAGACACCCATTCAGGCATTCCACTATTTGAGTACAATTGTTTGATTCACAGCCGCACAATGTCCCGGCTTGTTAAATAGAGCAAAAATCATTGTCGGTGGAGAATCAGCATCAGTTTGCGACATTTAAATGTGCTGGCGGCGCTTTTGGGCCCGCCATTTGCATTCGAGATCGCGTCGATCCACCATCTTGTTGGCGTTTTTTTGCCGCCAACGCGATAGGGCAGGCTTGGTACACACTGAGTATGTTCGACTTGTTTTTGTGAACTTACCTCTCTAAAATTTGATTACGGTTTACTTCAATCACAGAAGATTAATCATGTTGTCAAAATGTAAATGGTGGCTAATATAAATTGGAAAATGGAAGAAACAATTAAGTAAACATTATTGCTTGGACAGAGAGTAAGACAGCATAAAATAAACAAAAATTATAAAACGTTTATCTTACCAACTAATTTAAGATAAATTATTTAAAATGCAAATCGCTATTCAAACAGAATTTGAGGTAAGTATCACGGTTGAACGATGATCATTCTAGTTACCGTAATTAAATAAAAACACCAAAACTGTTAGTCTGACCAAACCAAATCAAATATGACTGATTCCGAAATATCATTAATACCTTAGATTAGTTTCTCGGCTCGCGTAAAGTTATACTCAACGAGAAAGTAACTAATTTATCGTGATGCACCTATACCATGTTCTTTTTGCAATGTATAACTGCCTCGGTAGCGCAGCGGTATTGTGTGTAGCCACATACAAAACCTATGCATGACGTTGCGGGTCAAGCTAAATATTATCGGATTCATCTGTCTAGAATTTTTCAGTAGCGGCATAACATCTAGTAAAGTATCCAGTAGACTCCAATAGTCTCGCACACTATTGCAGACTATTTAATACTGGATATCATATATAATTATATATATCTCTCGTTACCACCTCAGCGAAATATAAACTTAGAACAAAATCATTCACAATTCTTTTAAAGTGTCTCGCTGTGCCCCGCGCTTACCTCACGCAACACGATTCGTTTTACTCTTACTTACTTTATATTCGGTAGCGGCGAACCAAAGGGACGCATTCAATTATTCACTTGCATTATTTTTGTTTATAACTTGTGTAGCGCACGTCGCCTTGATGAGTATCAACCAGCTAATTGGAAAGAATACAAAGTTAGGTACCTACCTACCTACGTGCTTATAACCTAGAACAAAAAAGGTTAATGTTAATAATAATTAAAATGTTAGCCTCATTGATTACTTTGTTAGTCTTGAAACAAAAGTTTACTACAACACAGAGCACCGATCGTAAGTTCGCATATTTCATTTTCGAGTTTAAATTTTCTAAAAACGTCTCACATACGAACCGCAACATAGAAAGACAGAAATTTTTAAACACGTCACTAATTTTTATTCAATTGGCTTGTCGCCATTTTTAAGGACTTAAGCTTAATATATGTAGGTGCGTCTTCGGAGATAGGTATATACAGACTTATGATGTTAATTTAATGTCCTCCGGAACGAATTTCGGTCACGGCGGCCAATCTTTACGAAGACTGGCTATCTGCGCAGGTGATATTATAGTGTACAAGTGTGTGCGCAAACACTGGTCCACTCACAGTTCTCTAACTCTCATAATTCAATGAGATGGTAATCCGACACAACCGGAGAGAGATAAGACGCAGGACCAAAGGCTTTACGTGCTTTCCGAGATGCGGGGTGTATAACACCATAGAACAGACCTGCGTCTATCACCATCAACTTTCTGTTGTACACAATATTCTGGCCATATTTAAGGCACCAATAAATAAGAAACCGTGTCAGTATTGCGTCGAAATTCTTTGGTTTAACATGAACATATTTTATAAATTTATATCGGCTTGTAATTTAGATTATAGATAGATGCCTACCGCAAATTCAAAAGACGTCTGCCACGATTTATCCGTAAATAAAGGGTCACGGGAAACAGTTTCTTTTGTTCGAATTAGCCAAGTGCGCATATCGAAGAAAATTTCATATTATCATATTGACTGTATGGATGGCGTAATGGTTTAATTGTTGGCCTTACCATTGCCACCGCGCCGGGTGTTGTGAGTTCGATCCCCAGGACAAAATTTTGTAAGGTCCATAGATAGTAGTTCCTAGTCTGTTCTGTGGGCGTGACCATTATTAATAGGTGTAATCCCGCCGTGGCTGTGGCGGGATTTTGGGCAGACAAAATTTAAGGGTGTTCATACATTGATACGAAAAAGAAGAAGAAGTCTACATAATATTGTCTTCTGTTTACGCGAATGTTATTCATTTAAATTAAACTACTATATACGGATTTTATCGCGTTGTTTTATTAGTTTTATTAGCTTATAAATTATAAAATTCAATAGTAGTAGTAGTGTAACAGTTTTCAAAATTATGTAATACAGTGATAAATAAACAACGCGATAAAATCCGTATATAGTAGTTTAATTTCAAAGAAGAAGTCTAAGTGAAGTTCTTTGTGTCCGTTGCTTGAATCATTAATAAGAATTCAAAAATGGATAAAGCATCGTAATTGCCATTGTGACTTCAAATCCCACCCATTACACTTTCGGCGTAAAGGAGGGGTTAACAAAAATACCTACTAGTATAATTGCTAGCAGGTATTATTGTTACTAATGTAACCGCTATTGAATAAACAAAGAATACTTATTACCAATATGGGTAACAAGTTACCAGTATTCTTGTTTACTCCTCCAGCTAACGTGGAATTGCTTGTAATTACATTTTTAAATCGTTGACATTGATTGATTATTTGATTACGTATTACCTGGATCGGGGAGCATTAACTGGCCCATGGCGCAGCGGTAGTGAACGCGACTGATGTGCATGAGGTCTCGGGTTCGAATCCTGGGTCGGGCCAAAACAAAGTTATTGGGTTTTCTGTTAAGAAATCTCAAAAGCAGCCCGGAGTTAGGAACTTGGCGGTGTTAGATACCCCCACGCCTCGAAAAGCACGTAAAGCCGTTGGTCCTGCGCCTGATCTGTCTCCGGTCGTGTCGGATTATCGTCCCCTCGGATCATGGGAGTTAAGGAACAGCGAGTGAACATGTGTTTGCGCCCACACATGTGCACTAATGTCTCCTGCGTAGATGGTCAGTCTCCATAAAGATTGGCCGCTGTGACCGAAATTCGGTCTGGAGGACATTATTATTACCTGGATCTGGCAGTGTTATTGACTTTTTCTGTCAAGCAAGTCTCAGTAGCAAGCAAGTCAAGTCTCGACAATTGGCTCACTCGCTATTACATGGGGAAAACATAGTTGTCAAAATTTGAGTGTAATATACCTACCTACCTCTGCGTCTCTCTTTCTGTGGTATAGTCAGACTATGTAGGTACCTATTTATTTTAAAAATACGAGGGCAAATACCGCTAAGTACCTATAAATGCGGTACCGGGAATATATAAATAGAACTACCAGGCGAAAGATTTAAAGAAAATAAAAAGATACTATAATATTGTAAAGCGGAAGAGTTTGTTGACCAATAGGAGCGGAACATCAATGAAAAATGTTGCAAAAATGGGGAACATTCTCTAATGAGACGCAGGCAAAGTTGCGCAGATCATCTAATGAAAAGATATCACTGAATGGTATTAGGTATTTACTAGATATCTCACATTCATAGTTGACAATACATACAATTTGGTTATTGATAACTGTAACTATGTAGACAATTTTATAAATAAGAAGTGCGATACATAACAAAAGAGCTTATATAAAAGAAACAGCAATCGTTCAACAGAGAGATATTATAGGTACTTTAAATTTATTTGCCTTTAGTTAACAAGTTGTGGATTACGTTTATGTTCGGCATGTCCCATAAAACTAAGTATTAGGTGACTAGAGATACTTTTAATGGTTTGCATTCAAATTCAAACAATTGTCCTTTGCCTGTTTTGCAGGGGGATTTGTTGAACCGATTTTGTTTTCTAATCTCTAGAAAAACGACTCAATTGAGTCGTTACTGAGTCGTTATTTTTCATGCGCTAGTTACATATCTGATTATTTTCTGTATATAATATAATAATAAATGATAATAAATGTTTATTCCATCAAAAACATATTATAAGTACATGTTAGTTTGGACTACGCTATTTAATATTATACATAAAAAGAAGAACCTGCACTATAAGCACCAGCAACCTTCCTTTTAGGCTTTATTATTTAATAAAGCCTAAAAATAAAAAAAATATCATTCATAATACTTACTCGCCGCGAACGAGAGCATCATCAGCAATATCAACCAAAATTTACTTCTCTATCATGTCATCTTCAAATACCAATTTGATTACGAGATTCTAAAGTTACCTAGACATAGATTGTACTGATAGTGTAATGGTTTAAATGGTCACCTCGCCACTGCCAACACACCGAGTGTTGTGGGCTCAAATTCCACACCAAACAACTTTTTGGTCCAAAAAGTTGTGTGACCCACAAATCGTTGTTTCGACTCTTTATTTTTTGTGTCCGTTGTTTTAATGTTTGTAAAGTTCCCCGCGAAACAGTACATTTTAGGATTCCTAGCGCGGAAGCGGCCTTTTTTAAAGAAGGGATATACTTACTGGATATAAAGAGGTTTAAATTACTTCTATGTTCATAAACTCTCTGTGTCCATCTCTTGGGCTCAACGCTGCTTTGAGAACAGTGTCCATTAGAGAGCGCTACTGCGGTCGCTGGTAAAATCATCCTGGGTATGGAATATTATATTCCATACAGTAATGTCACGAGCGGCGGCGGGAAAAGGCCCTGGTTCGGTCGTGAATGCGCTGATGCTGTTGAACGCAAACAGACAGCGTACCGCGCTTGGACCAGGGCTCGCGCTCTCCACGACTCTAACGTGGATCACCTGAAGGCAGCGTTCAACCAAGCCACAAAAGTCTGCAAGAGGGCATACTAAAGAGCGGATGTCCAGCGCGTCGCACGGTTCGGCCAAGAACTTATGGTGTATCTTACGGGCAGTCGTAGCTATTGGCGCCTGGCCAACTTCTGCTAGACCTCGCTACCCCCTCTGAGATATCCGAATAGATCACTGGCTAATCGGTCGCAGGAGAAAGCAAATCTGCTTGCAAATCTCTTTGCGGCCAACTTCTAAATCGATGACTGCGGTTCGCAGCCGCCTAACATTGCCAACTGATTGACCCATAGCTATCACCTCGGTGCTCTAGGTGTTCAAGCGGATTATAAACACCCAAATCGTCCGCTACCTGGAGGATCACTCGTTGATCAATGATCGCCAATACGGCTTTCGGGCTAAACGATCAACGGGTGATCTTCTAGCGTTCGTCACGCACCTCTGGGGTGAGGCTATGAACAAGCACCGGTCTCTTCTTTCCAAGCTTCCGGCCTATGGCTTACCCCTTCAACTGTGCCTCTGGATTGCAAGTTGCCTGCAGAAGCATCGTATGCAGGTCAATGCAGGCGTGCCTCAGGAGTCCGCCTTATCTCTTACGCTCTTTCTTCTGCATATCAATGATATATTGAATCTTGGCAACATACATTGTTATGCGGACGACAGTACCGTGCATGGGTGATATCTCGGACATCCTGGCGCCAAACAAGCTGAGGTTGAGGGGAAAAGGCAGGATCTTGTAGTTGAACTTAACCAGACCTTGGACCGTATCTCTGAATGGGATGCCAAGAACTTGGTCCAATTCAACGCCAAGAAGACCCAGGCATGCGCGTTCTCAACAAAAAAGTCTCCGTTCCTTCCCCTACCTTCTCTGAAGAATACTCCACTGGTGATACGTGACAGCCTCTCCATCTTAGGTATGGATCTTTGGCGCTCCCTTAATCCCAAAACCTACATCGAGAACGTTATTAACCAAGCTTCGCGAAACCTCGCAGTTCTGAACAGGGTGACGCGGTTCTTCGCGCCTGGGTAGCTGTGCCTATCGAATAAATCACAAGTGCGCCCTTGCGTGGAGTACTGTTCTCATCTTTGGGATGGCTCAGCGCAGTACTTGCTGGACGCTCTCGACAGGTTACAGCGGCGGGCTGTCCGTATCATCGGAGATCCAGAGGTCACGAGTTCACTGGAACCTCTGCAACTCCGTAGGGAAATTGCCTCATTGGCATGTTTCTACAGAATATACCACGGAGAGTGGTCTGAAGAGTTGTTCCACCTTATCCCGCCCTACCTTTTCCTAGCCAGAACAACGCGTGCCGGGCTCAGATGCCATCCTTACACGGTAGAGTCAACTAGAGTGCGTACCAACAAGTTTGTGTCCACATACCTCTCCGAGCGATCAAGGCATGGAATTCTCTGCCAAGGCACGTGTTTCCTTCTTCCTTCAATCCTGGGTTCTATAAGCGGGGCGTGAAAACGCACCTTCTCAGGCCGTCATAGTAGAGACCTCAACATCGCCTCGACTGCTATGAGGACGGTGTGGAGGCCACTGCTCTTAGACCACACGACTGCTTCCCATCAGGCGGAGTGTGGTCATTTTGATAAGTCAAATAAAAATAAAACAAGAATAATAGCAATCAATATTACCGGTATGTATTCGAAGGATACCAACTTTTTATCAATAATCGCTTATTGCCACGATACACACAGGTACAGGGATTATTCCTAGAGCGTGAATATTAACCGTGCCCAGGTTGGAAATCGATACGATCAGGTGAGAGCTAGCTTAGACCAAGGGACACGGCGGATCAACATTCATTTAAAAAAAAAAGGCAGCTCTCGGAAGGAAACTCTAAGAATAATTCCTATGTCGCGGGAGAATTTACAAACATTCAAACAACGGACACAAAGAACACCCAGATTCAGTACAACCATTTGTGGATCACACAAATATTTGTACCGTGTGGTTTTCGAAACCACAACCCTCGGCGTCTGGCTTTTTTTACGAGGGGGGAAGAGATCAAAAAACTAATTTTAGATTCGGATTCAGGGACCTTGAAAACTCCCGAAGCCAAAAAGTCACCGATGACCCCGGGGACCTTGAATATGACCTTTTCTGAAAAGATCTCGTCTACCTCTATGACATTTGTTCGAACACACTCCGCCTATTTCTAACTGTCTCGGAGATATTAGAGGTCAAAGTTTGTATGGCGGCCATGTTTTTTTGTATGGAAGCCATGTTTTTTTTCACCCCGCTAGAAGTTGCTAGGGTTTTAGGAAGATTTTGTTCGAGAACGACTCCCGTAGATATCACCGTTTCCGAGATCCGATGGAGTACCACCACCAAGAGCTGGCATTCCGAAGGTCAGGCATTTGTCCCGGGCCTTCTGAACGATTCTCTATATGATGCTATATTTACTTTTTCCTACGACTTCCCCCTTGTATGACTTCTATTTCTCTAAGTGAGTAAGTGTTACGCGAGCTTTTTGAGACTAGAAGCAGATTGCAGATAGTCCGAGAGAAACAACTGTAGGCCAACCATAAACGTTGAAGTCGAAGTTTCGGGCCCGCTGATCGTACCGTGAAACAAATTGATTCCGAAATTCGGTCTACATTTCGGTATAATTAATCTCTTCTTTGCCCTAAACCCTTTCATGAAGCAGTCCAAACAACCAAGTTATCTCATTTTGAAAGTAAAAAGCTGAATATACTACGTTTTAAGATTTTTCTTTTGGCCCGAAGTTTCGGACATTTCCATGATAGACCTGCTAGTTGGAAAAATAAACAGGACATAGAAGAAAAGAACATTAAACGTTGAATATATCAAATTTTAACCAAAGTAAATATTTTTATTTTACCATTCCAATTGCTGATAATGTAAATGCACAGTAATTCTAAATTGACAGAAACTGCCAAATCCTTTGAGCACATCGTTAAACATCGGCCACCAGTTAAACCTCGTTAATAGTAATTTTGGCTCAAAACGTTTTATGTCTGATTTGGTAAGAAAACTTGCAACCCATAGGTACTTTAGACTGGCACGATTTAGTTTTTTTTTAACGCAAGTCGCGGTATACGGTTCCATACTTTATAAATCTGAAAACTGTTTTAAAGTGGCATTCGTGTTGTCAAACGACTATTTTAATATTCAAATATTAATTACATGTTTTAGTAGAATAACTTTATAATCAAAGATAAATAAAACAATTTCAGGTAATTTTAGGTTATGGTTTTTCCATCTCGTGTAACATTTTGATTTTGGTAATAAATAGGTTTTCACTGGTGGCCGAAGACATACAAGCGTGTCATATAAAAATAAACCATTTTCAACAAAGTAGTAAAGTATATTTCACAAGTTGATCAACAATTACAATTGTTTTCATTTGTCAGCATTAACTATACAAATATACATTAATGAATTGCAATACTTAAATTTAACAATCGTTGCAAAGTATAACAAATATATAAGGTCATATATTATAAACGACTACAGCGTTGGCCTGTAGCATACGTTTGAGGCCGAGGGTAAGATGCCAGACACGATACCCGAGTTAGGCAAAATGTTGTTGCGTTTTCTAGGAAATTTCTAGTTCAAAGTTAGGCGCTGTACTCGGTACACGGCAATTTAATTGGATTAACAAGATAAATGTAAGCCGTCGAAGTTGCTTTATAATATGTGGCTGAAGCGAGAAATACGATATTATTCGATTCGTGTATCGATATAATTAGTAACACTATCTAGCTAAAGTTTAAAATGTGTCTGCTAAATATTAATTACATGTTTTAGTAGAATAACTTTATAATCAAAGTTAAATAAAACAATTTCAGGTAATTTTAGGTTAAGGTTTTTCCATCTCGTATATAGACACACTATACATAGCAGACACATTTTTGAGTTACGCATACTTTATATCGATACTCGAATCGAATACAAGTCATCGATTAGAATAAGTCTGATTATATTGTACCTATACATTCTGTAGAAAGGTATATAAACCAACGAACGTGTCTGAAAAATATGATGAGGCTGAAGGGAGAAATAGGCTTTTATTTGATAACTGTATCGATATAATACTTATAGCTAGCTAAAATTGGACACACGGTTGGCTCGCTGATTGTATGTTGACAGACTGTATGTTAGTACATAGGACACTTTACATTTACCACAAATGAATCATTTTACTGTTGGTTATGAAAGGCGTCGTAAACAAGTGACGTCATGAATCATCCGATCGACCGGCTTATAAAAGCGCGCTCGGCGCGCTGCGACTCACTTTGATTTGACTTTTCAGCGCTGTGTGATCGTTCTTGGGTGATATTAATTATTATCTCTATTTTATTTATATTATATTATTTTTTCACTTCTGATTCCTAGCATTACATTAATGACACGTTCATAGTAATTGACTCAATAACTTCAGTTGTGTTGAACATTTAAACAGATAACGAAAGAGCTTATGTTAAACATGGGATTTTGTTGAACTTAGTTTAAGAACAATAAACATATGATGCAAGTTTTCAAGTCTTTTCGTGCATCTATTTCTTTCTGTATATAATATCCTTATTTATTTCGCTCGTATTGTCCCACAACACTTTAATGATTGCTTAAGTGCGATCAAATCGCTAAACTGTGATTATATTATTGGACATGTATTTATTATCAATTTCTTTTATTATTTTTCTTTTTTATACTTAAGCCAACTAATGTAGATTGTTGAACAACAAACAATTGTTAAATATATTAGATGATATAAAATGCATCTCAAGTGTTAAACTAGATCGATGGCGCAGCGTTAGTGAATGCTACTGCTGTGCAGAAAGTCTCAGGTTAAATTCCTTGGGTTTTAAATTGGGTTGTATTGGTCTGATTTTTGGAGCTTTCTGCCAAGAAATTTATCATGGAGACTTTGCCCGACAGACGGCAATAGACTCACCCGCTATAACGTGATGTTTAAAACATGGCTGGCTAAATGTGGGTGTAATAGACTTCTGCTTACCTCTTCAGAGATAAAAGCTTGTAGCTGTGTAGACAAGTCTATGTACGTCAGTTTATCATAACACATTCTACATTTGGCTCAAGTATAATTAACGTCATAATTCAATATCATTCCCGGTGGCGCATACCGAAATCTCACAACCTGTGAAACAACTCTACATATGCAATTGTTATTTCTTGTGTTTGTGCAATTGTGGTGCTGATAGCTTGACCTTGCCAGGGAAGTTCCTGGCAACGTTCTCTTCCTTGACAGCCTTGAGGAGATCCTTCTCGCGGGGACTGCCAGTCTTGTCGCGGAGGAACACTTGGATTGCCGTCTTAGCGGCCTTGCCACGTTTACTGCCGCCTGGAGTCAGTTTTACTTTATATCTGAAAAGAAAGGAGTATGTATAAATAATTTATAAATTAATAAAGAAACAAATATATTAAAACGTGAATGCCGTTGCTGTTTTAATTTCTGCTGCTGCGGCAAAAATATATTAAATTCGGACACCGACTACACTTATTTTCACTAAAACTTAATCGTTTTATTTAAAGAATAAGTACCTACTACTTTTAAATTAAACTACATTAGATGGATTTTATCGGGTTATTTATTAAAAAAAAAAAAACATTTTATTATTTGTTTTTCAAATAAACAATGCGTAAAGCCGTCATAAGTAAAAACAAATATATTTTTTCATTTAGTCCTAGTTTATAGCATAGAATGGCTGCATTGTTGGTGTAGTATACGGCTACAAATCGAAAGGTACGAGATTCGAGTCCCAATTCACCCCCGCTTCTTTGCAAGCACATAAAGCCATTTTCTTACGCCTAATCTCTTCAGTTGCAAAAAACTGTTAGAACTATAATACTTGGAATTGAAAGTGATGCTGTGTATGCGTACACTCTTATACACTTTAATATCTCCTACGCTAAAACTATCCTCTATAAGGCTAAGCCGTTGTGACCTAAGTTCAGTCTGGAGGACATAATATTATGGGTTAATCAAGACTTACTTAAAGTTATGAAGCGAGGAGTACGGCGCTACGACCGGTACAGCGAACAGAAGTTCATCCTCAGCAACCGGCTGTCCCGTCAGCTGACACAGCATCTCTGTGTCTGCATCAGGTCCTGTCTGCTCTACCTGCCACAAAATACAAAATTTATTTATTTTACATTAAATAGAACGACTAGTACCAATTACACTTTTTAATCACACATGCGTCATGTACAAACATTAAATAATACGCGAATTAAATAATCTACTACTAAACTAGTTCTTAGGGTCGATTTTTCAATCGTCAGATAACTTTTATCTGGGGAATATGTTTGACGTTTTGACAGCTTTTGTATAGAAAATATGTCATACCGCTAATATTTATTCTTCAGATAAAAGTTATCTGACGATTGAAAAACCGGCCCTTAATCACATATATTTTTAACTTATCCTAACTAATATAACAAATGCGAATGTATCTTTGTTTGTTACCCTTCACGCCTTAACTTCTAGACCGTTCATCATAAAATCTCGCATACACGTTGTCAAGGGTACAGATCAGAACTTTTTTTTGGATGTAAAGTTACCAAAACTCTTATCCAGAAAAAGAAAGTACTGATCACAAGTGAAGCCGCGTGCAAAAGCTAGTCTTCTATAAACGTCACGGATATAGTAAACTATACCTCTACTTCGGGGTCTGGTTCTTCAGGGTCAGAGTCTGCCTCCAGGATGAGAGGCGCTGGTTGAGGGATCTTCGGCGTGCCCTTGCCCCCCTTGCCTCTATGAGCTTTCGCTGCAGCGGCTTTCTTCTGCGCTTTCTTTGATTCCTTTTCTGCTTTCGCCGACTGCAAATAAAGAAGTTAGTATCTATATATAAATAGGCAGACATAAAGTATACATAAAATAACACAACCCAACACGGAAATAGAAAAAGGTTGACTTGACTTCGAACTTCTCCGGATAGGGAGAACACTATCCGGAGAAGTTCGTTATTGTCAACCTCACGATGTTTTCCTGATCATTATGGAGAGCTTTCAGCTTTAGCTACATGCGTCTGAAAGCTCCTTATCATATTCTCAAAGATATATGAAGTCTGCTAACCCTCCCTGAGCCTGCTGGTGGACAGTTGCCTAACCCCCTTCTCACACAGAGAAGAGGCCCGTGCCAAGCAGTGGGAGAGTTTATATACAGAGCTGATATGATAGAGCAATAAAATTAATTATGTATGATTAAATATGCTTATTAATATATCTTTCCGAATTTTGCAAACATGGCAGAGTATTCATTTACATGGTTTATGCCACTCCCTTCATATTCACCGATCAATAGATTAATTTCAAGGTAGTTCAGACAAGAGATCTTACCTGCAACATATCCATCATAATAGCTCTGTCTTCCTCATCCTGATTCTTGTACTTTTCTTTAATCTTCTTGAGCTTGCCTTTCTGCCCCCGTTTCGCATTCTTGTCTATATTCTTCTCTTCTTTTCTTTTCTGTTCTTTGCTCTCCTTCTGGACTTTTTTGCCACCTTTCTTTGGGAGGGACGGGAATTTGGGTATACTGTCTTCAGCTGGCAATAAAGATAGGAATCAACATCAAGGAACACTTGGATTCTATGACTTAGTTGTATTCGCGTTAATATATCGATCTGTGGGGGTGGGCAACGATGCTACTTTGGTACTAGTGATGCGACTCGATTCCAATTTTACTCGAGTTACTCGGTCGATTACGGTGAAAACCGTATTCAAATCAAAAAAATATCGACTCGATTATACTTGGACTCGCTCGAGTCACTCGCGTTGCTCAGCTCGCGCCGGCGCCGCTGGCGACACGAACATCAACAAACTGATTTAAACGTGTAAGTGTGCATTGCGGCAAATTTCGAAACAAATAATTACGACTGTGTTTTGTATCTGTATATCATTTCTAAAGTATGACTTGACAGAAGGTGGATACTTCTCGCTCGAGTTGCATCACCATTTGGTACTCACAGATAGGTGACCTTTTTCAAGCCATTTCCCTACGAGTTACGTAGAGCAAGTAAACGAATAAGACAAATAAAGGTATGAGTTTTTGTTTGTAAATACCCTAATAGCAGATTGTTCCACGCAGGGCTTGAGGACTTAAAATAGGTCTTAAACAAGGACAAACATATGTTGTAACACTACAATATAAACTGATATATTGACTGCTAACGATTCTTAGCTAAGTGTCTTGACACTGGGCGGTTTGATAATAGGAACTACTTTACGGGCTCAATCCCATTGCGAGCGGAGCGTTTTTTAGTCAACACTGACGACTCGAGGGGACGGGCAACGACTACGAGACGCGAGCGCAGCGGGCGCGCGACGTCGGCGCTGATTATAAGTAAGATAAATGCGCACACCAAACGTCTGTTAGGCCCGGCGCCCATTGGCGGCACGGCATGGCCAGGTATTTTTAGGCGACAAATAAATGTATAACCTAATCGTATGGAAATAAAGTTGAAATTTCAATGTTAACAGTCGTAAGTACAAAAACAATACCGCGGTATGCTGAGGCATGCCGTGTCGGCTGTCTTCGGAACGCTTCGGCATCCCACGGAACGCTTTGGCAGACTTCGTGATACCGCGGCAACACAGCGCCCGCCCGTACTCCGCGGCCCCGCGCGTAGCTTCATTAGCTTAGCGTCCTTCATAACGCCACGGCATGCCTTTGCCACTTTGGTATGCTTAAGAACGTCGCGACGTACCTAAGGATGTCACGGTATAGTTACCGCCAGTGTGCGCTTACATTTAGGGATGCCGAAGGATCCCTTGCCGTGCCGTGCCACCAATGTGCGCCGGGTCTTAGCGTCTACTTGTGGAATCGAGTACTAAGGAAGGACTTACTTTTGTCTGATGTCTCTGACAAGGTCCTCGATGTCTGAGACTGTAGTATAACTTGCCCCGTGCCGTGGTCTACCTGTAAACAAATGAGTATAGCTTCATTTACATATAGTTATCTATAGAATAGGCATATAATAAACAAACGTTAATAAAAAATGTTATCCGATTAGCGTAAGACAGTATAAATAAATATTCCATGATATAAAGACGTAGTGTTTTATTAAATTATCTTCTATGCCTAGAGTGAGGTTGGACTTCCACGCAAAGATCTTGAATTTGATCAAAAGATGCGCACTCCTGTCTTTTCGAAGTTATGTTTGTATTATCTTATCTTGTGTGAGGGCCAGTCAGTACAGACCGGCGACACTTCGACCAAGTGGGATCTTTTGTGTTCACTTCCCCAATATATAACGACTGCCATAGATGTGCATGGCAGCCGGGACCGACGCGGCGACGGCTTAACATGCTCTTCGAGGCACGGAGCAGGCGGTAATTGTCAATCAATACGCACATCATTTCGAAAAATCATATAACTGCAGAGAGTCAGAGGTGCGCGACGTGGGTTCGAACCCGAGACCCTCTGCATTGCAGTCTGTTGGCCTCCCCACTGAACTATCGCTGCTCTATGTTTCTATTAAATAGTATAGTTAATTATCGATTTGATTATTTATGTACATGTAAGTGGATGCTGCTATTTACCATACTGCTGCTTTAGAGGCTACCTTCAAATTTTATCAAATGCTTGAGTATGTTGTGTAGTAGTTCATGGAGAAATGGTTGCAGCACCTTACAGTTATGTTTTGTAAACGAGATATAATTGTACACTTGGCGATTAAAAAGAGTGGCCATGAGTTTCGTGCCCGTTCTTCTCATGAGCCCTACACCCTTGCTTTGCTGAATGTGGCAATAAATTTAAATTCACAGAAAATTTTTTCGTGTAACTTTGACATTCATAAGTGTTACCTTGTAACCTAACTTGAATAAATTTATTTCGATTTTCTTGTTTTGGTCGTTCGCTTTATTGCTAAAGAAAAACATCGTGACGAAACTTGCATATCTAAGAGTTTTCTAGTGGTGGACTATGGCCTAACCCTTCTCACACTGAGATTAAGAGTGTGTCTATCAATGGGATAGTTTATATGATTATATTATAGACCCGTTATGTGTATATATCTGGCTGACGAATGTCGTATTAGCTTAAGTAGTCGCCTCACCACTGGCACTGTGCTGACAGCCGGGTTTGAATCCCACGCAAGACCAAATTTGTGTGATTCAATAACTTTAGTTGAAAGATTTGAGGATTTTTGTGTACTTCGCTGGAACTTTTGTAAAATTTCCCACAACACATGCATATTCCTAAAGCAGGGGATCTATTTTAGTATTTTTTCAAATAAATAATATTACCTACCTTTATATGTGTGTCAGGTAAGTCATCTTCGGACGAGTCACTGTCACTCTCCGACACTTCTTCTGTCTTCTCTGGACTTTCTTCTTGCGACTCCTTCTCATCTTCCACGTCTAGTTCTTCTTCTGCTGTTCTATTCTCTTCAACGATGGCGTCTAGTTTACTCGTCTCTGATTTCTCGTCTTCTTTATCAGACGGTTCATCTAAAAATAATACATGTATACAGTCTCACAATGATATCTTAGGGGTAGGCAGAGTCGTTGTCCACATTTGGCCAGCTTTGTTTAAGGTCCCATAATAAACAGTCAGTTTACTATCTTACTAGTTTTAATATAAACTATCGACATGTTTTTCCATCTATATCATCATCATATTTGTTTTTTTTATTCTATCACATATACACAACACCATCTAGCCCAAACTAAGCAGAGCTTGTACTATGGGTACTAAACAATAGATAATCATAAATATATACTTTTTTTCGTAAATACATACATATTATACATAGAAACACCCAGACCAAGACAGACATCCATGTCCATGCACACAAATGTTTGACTTGTGCGGGAATCGAACCTGCGACCTCAGGCGTGGCAGTCGGGTACACCAACCACTGCGCCATCGAGAGCGACTATCTTAATACAATGTGGTAGTAGGTTCACTATGTTTTATAATTTACTACCGACCCGCCCTGGCTTCACACGGGTAATACCAAAACCTTAACAAATATTACACCTAACCCTTCCTCATGAATCATTCTGTCTATTGGTGAAAACCACATAAAAAAAATTAACGAAACATTGTTTCTTATCTATCCTTTTTTAGGTTGTGTATGTTGTGTTCACCGCTTGGATAGTATATAGCACGTATTTTTGAACTTGTATACAGTGTGTATAATAAAACCTGTCTGATCTTGTTTCTCTCTTAACAAACATGCTAAGAAAAATAAACAAAAAAAATCTATATCATCGTAAAACGTCTTCATAATATTTTTAAGTATAGTATTAATCAGCATTTTATCCTTAAATTACTGAAATTTCGCTCAGTCTAACAACACTTCACTAAACTTAACAAGGACGCGGAGCGTAGCATACTTTTAGCGACATTTTTTTAAGGCGTAGGTAGGTAGGCGCGGCGAAGCGCGGCGCGGCATCGGTGAACCTTTATGAACTTTAGTGATACCTAGGTATTATGTTTAATAAGTTGTCGGTGTTGCCATGGATAATCTATTATATATTATTTTAAATAAATTAAATTCACTGTGGTAATTTTTTTGATCGATTTTATAAAAGGATGTCACTTACGTACTTATAATAAGCTACTGTATAACACCTTTAAGGATCGGACAGAGTTTATTATACACACTGTATAGGTGTAAAAATCGTTGAAAATAAATGTCGATATAGAAAAATAAAAAGAAATTGCCGATTAGTAGTTTTTGAGATTATCGCGAACAGACAGTCAAACGCGGCGGGGGATTTTGTTTTACAATATGTAGCGATAGTGAAGTCATGTAGTTACATTATCAATCACTATAACGCAAAGAAATTTTGTAGTCCATCAAAAATTATATAAGCTTCAAGTGTCTCGAATCTGATAGTAGGAGTAATTTTAAATGACAGAAAATGACGCTGTGACTTAATCGCTATTTAATTGCAGCCATCCAAGTCCTAAATTTAATTTATCCATCACAATCTTGTTTTGCAACCAATTTTGATTCTGTTTTCACAAAAAGGTAAAATTACGAACAAATCAGATACATACATATGTATATGCAACTATCTTCTTCCTAATTATAATAACTCCCATGTTTTCTTTCACACCTATATCTAATCAATCTATCCTAAAGCTAACACCAGTAAAAAAAATTACCCACCATCATCAGACACGACGATTTCAACATCCTCCTGGTCCTGCACGGATGTGACGTCAGACGTATCTTCAACTGCGATAGCTTTCCGTTCGTCTCTGTGGCGTTCTATACAGCTGTCTTCCAGCTAAGAGACATAAGAAAGTTAATGTTAACAAAAATGAAAATACTATAATCTAGAAAAATCTTCAAAAAAATTTTTGTTTATTTGGGTAAATTCTGAAATTATTAAACAGATTCTAAAAATTCTTGCATTAATAGTATGTAGCACTATTATGTGGTTGAGCAGCAGAAGCTCGGCAGCAAGAAATATTAACATAGTGGTTAGCAAAGGCCCTCTTAAGAATGCCTTATAGCTATGCCGTTAGAAATTCTTAGTAGGTTTATAGAAGTGGGCAAGCCCGGTAGACGGCAATAGGTTGCCTCCTGCCCTCTACTACATGGGACCTAAGACTGAATTGACTAATTATGGGAGTTACTAAACGGTAATCTCTAAGACGTATGCTGTTAATAAATATATATAATAAAGCAAATTAATTATTGCAATACTGACGTGAACCCACTCCTAACACAAGCGTTCTGGCTTAGCTGGAGGGGTTAACAAAAATACTAGTACCAATACTACTACTTGAAACACAAGTTTCTAGGAACCTTTAAAAGAAAAACAAAATAAATAAACAAATAAAAATTTATCCCGAAGTATTAGGATGAGTAGTATATTTTAATATACTCATAGTCTTAAGTATTTGTATAAGAGTTTTAACTTCTTCTCCCTAGCCTTTATTATTCCCAAGTCACTTGGGATCGGCTTTTCTAGTCTAACCGGATTTGACTGGATATCAGTTTTTACACGGAGTGGCTGCCACCTGACCTCCGCAACCCGAAGGCTAACGATACTCTAAGGCTAGACCAGTGTCAGGATATTATAGGGCACTGACTTCCCAATAAAGACTGTCATAGATGTTCATGGCAGCCGGGACCGACGGCTTAACATGCTCTCCGAGGCACGGAGCAGGCGATAATTGTCAATCTATACGCACATAATTTCGAAAAGTCATATGTCCGAAAGTCAGAGGTACGCGATGTGGGTTCGAACCCGAGACCCTCTGCATTGCAGTCTGTTCGTCTCCCCACTGAGCTATCGCTGCTCATGCTGTATAAGAGTTTTAACTCTAATACAAATACTTAACACAATTAACTTGAAGTTTATAGTCACAGCATTAGAGTTGAAATTCCCATACTTTTAAAGTTCGGATCAGGTCTCTGTTTTATTTAGTATGCTATAAAGTTATAAAACTCCAATCTTTTGTAATAAGGTAATTGTCTAATCAGACTGCTCCAGCACTAGGTGGCAGATTTTGCTATGTTCCACCTGTCTAGAAAGAATCGTCATCGAAAGCTGTGACAGTACATACCCTAAACATGAAGCTGAACCCGAACTGCAGATGTTCAGGCAGTAGGTAGTTCTTCTTGCCCCTGATCATGAAGGAGCCGGTGGTGAGGTACTCGCCAGTAGGCGCTGACTTGGACACTTGGTGCGCGTGGACCCACCATGCGCGTGTAAGTACCTTCGCTTCCCATGCCACGCTATAAGAAAAATCGTTGGTCATGAAAATTATTTACTATATACCATAACATTGAGCCTGCCTCGTCGGTCTTGCGGCTGAAGGAGTGGTTCTAGATTTGACCCATGTTCGAGAAGAAATTTTTTGTTTCTAAATTCTTAACAACATTATAAGATTGAATCCAGTAATATGCCGTCTATTACGTAGTACATATTTAAAACATAGCTAGCGTAATGTGCGTAAAATCTAACTCTTTATCGTCTCGGAACTCGGGAATGTGAATGTGTGTACACACAGCTACACATCAAGTTAGACACCCTATATACGCATAAGTACAATACATACAAAATAGAGTATTGTCAGCAAGGGACAGTGCATAGTGGTGTTGATGTAATGGTAAGGATAGAGCGTAACAAAAATATAACGCACTCTCTCGCACGATTCGCAGCGTTCAACTTCTAATAGTTCAAAGTTCAAACAGTCTAGGTTGATGTGTCGCTGTGTCTACGTGTAAAATGTGTATGTAAATAAAACAGCAAAGATGTTTTTGAGATGACATTATATTATAAGTACATATATATTCAGTGATATTCTCTCATTCATGTCTTTTGAAACTATATTATAGACTTCTCGGACACTGTAATATCTATGGCATAGTTTAATCAGGATTACACACTTGGATACACACTTACAGATTGGATAAATGGATGACAAAGGCATATTACACCAAAATTACAGGATGACATGAAAGGCACTTTCAGTTTACATGTATTATGGGATAGATGGCATAACTGCATTTAAAATATATAAAAACATAATCACTAGCGACCTAGATATAACAAAACATACCCGTGTAAGGTTCGGCGGCCTTACATGTATGTTTTGTTATAATAATATATATATAACTCAAAGGGATTAGGCAGCGTTTTCAATGAAAGCTCCCATGCGGCTTCACTTTTACCGACATTTCCAACAATTATCGTAAACAAATTTACACAAAACCTTAACAAATTATACGCCTAAAACATCCTCATGAATTACTCTGTCTATTGGTGAAAACCGCATGAAAATCCGTTCAGTAGTTTTTGAGTTTTTCGCACAGACAGACGTGGCGAAGGTCTTTAGGAGTACAAAAATAAAGGAAAACCGTAAGGTGAATATGAGAAGCAAATAGTTACCTGTAGGCGACAGCGGCCTGTCCAGCTTCAGCCAAGGTCTTAGGAGGTACGTCTCCACCCCCAGGGTTCTTGATGATGACTGACGAGGCACCAGACAACTCCGCGTGCACGTACAAGTCTGTCGAGCGCATGTAACGCTTCACTAGTAACTCGTTCTGTTGTTGATCACGACCGCCTATTACCTGTCATAATATTAAAGTGATTATTGTAGGTGAAGTATGTGGTGATTGCATTGTAATGTATAAAGAGTTTTAAGTAATGAGCATGACGGTTTGATATTTTGTTGATTTGTTTGTTTATAAATAGTTCATTCAAAAACTGCTCAACCGATTTTTAATTTTTTTTACTATTAGAAACCTATGTTATCACCCAGTAACATAGACTATATCTCATTTAAAAAAGTACTGTCACTAATGTAACATAACCTACTTTTACGGAAGCGAAACCGCGGGCAAAAGCTAGCTGTAGAATATAGTAACTGCTGAAATTTATTAAAAGGAAGGATAGGGTTTTTAATTATGTGCACGGCGTTCGAGCGCAACGAAATCAGGCTCAGAATTAAACATTCCGGTTGGCTGCAAAATAGTTGACACACAAATAACATATGTAACTCATTATTTAATAGATTGCTATATCAGTTCTAATTATAAATTGTGTCACTTCTGGGCATCTCTCAGGATCAAAAACAACTGCCGCCATTCACTACGCACACTCAATGCGGGTTAGCAAACATCGCACATCTACGAGAACATTACTATATGGAGAATTCCCAAGTATGTAGATTTCGTTAAGACGTTTTAACATCAGAGTTGCTTGACGTGTTTGTTATTGTTTTACGCAAAGGATACTGAACACCTCTTGATACGATTTTCATTTTAGGATTCAAACGTAATAAAATAAATAAAACCGTAGATATATTGCTCCATGTAAATAAACTCTCGCTATAATTGTACTGCAAGGGAAAGTCCCTATTATATCATGTAAAAACAACTTACTAAATAATTATCAGAAGATATGAACCAGAAGAACTTCTCGAACCAGTAAGTCTTCCTAGCCTTGATGATGTTGCTGACCGTGTGCGCTTCCTTCAGCGTTTGCTTGGTCTTCCGCTCAGCGCTCTTCAACGCTTTGCCGGCTGATTCTAAAGTCTTCTGCTGCTTCTTAGCGGCATTGCGTTTTTGGTCGTAATATCTGGAAGAAGAATATTTTAAGGCTTGCGTAAGTTTGACCTAAGATTATGCTTGGTATTGAGGCCTGGAATCAGGATATACCCGCTCAAATCTATAGATTTTAATTCTGGATCTACATAGTTTTTACGGGGAATCGCAATATTAACCTTGCCATGTGGTTTCCGTTGCCACCAATAGTGTGCCTCTCGGGCTGGCAGCAGTATTTTTTTGTTAAGTTGGCAACGCACAAATATTCTTGGGGAGACTACTCTCACTTAACAGATGCTAATAGCGGTGTCTACATCATGCAAAGGCGGTCGTGCTAACTACATATAAATCCAAAATTATATTAAGAAAGTTTATGAAGATAGAAATATTTTTAATTGTATGAAGTGCTGTTACTAAAAATATCTTAACAGAAAATTCCACTTTGGCCAACTCTATTATTTATAAGAATTAAGAATAAAATATATGGGAAGAAAAAAATTCACCCCTTTTTCTATTGCAACGGTCGGGGTGAGCAATCAGAGGGTGCGTGGCGAGTTTCCTTCTCCCCAATTATTTTATTAAAATGGATTGCCGTCGAGTAACGTCTAATGCGATTCAATATAGAATTGAGAATCTTATGCTTCCTGCTTTACCTCCTAGCATTAGCGAAGGCTGTGAGCGACAGGTCGATATCCACACACATCGGCTGCAGCTCCTCATCATAAGGGTCCGAGAGCAGCAGCGTGATGTGGTTGGTGTTCAACTTTAAGTGCTTAATACACGACGCTATGGGGTCTTTGTTGTCTTGAGCCGTCTTCACTAGGAGTTTGATGTCATCCCATGACATCTGGAGAAAAGTACTGTATTAAATTTTGGTAAAAAAGCATATTATCCATCTGAAGGTAAAAGGTTAACTTAAGACTATGGATACTTGCTAAACAAGCATAATATGCTAGAAGTTATTTCTGTGGCTTGCGGCCTAGAGACACTGACTGCTGGGCAGATGCTAACAGCACATCTCCTTCTAGAACTGTGGGATCTCTACTCATCATAGAAGCAAAAAACAGGGTTACTTGAAGAAGATTTATTATATCCGCTGTAAAAAGGTTTACAGGCAAATGACGGTGCAGGTTCAGTGGTGTATCCAAAGTAAGCAATCTTCGAAAATAATACTTTCTTTTCCTCTAGATTTATTTACAGTTCTCTTGTAGTGTATGTAAACGACTCCTTTTTATTCTACACCGAATCCGAAATCCTAACTAACATTGTAAACACGAATGTGAGTTTGTTACTCTTTGACGGCTTACCTACTCGACAAATCATGCAATTTCGCATACACGTTGTCAGGAGTAAAGAAAAGGACATAGGGCTACCTTCTATTTAGAAAAAAATACTGTTCCTGAGGGATAGAAATTTATTGACAATATTAACATTGACGTGAGCGAAGCCGAACCGAAGAAATGAAGTGATAACTTTGTTTCTACTAGATTTGTCTAGGGCTGGAGAACGGAGAATGGAACAGAGATGGAAGAAAGAAAATCATTATTCTCGCTTTAAGACTTGTCTTAGCCATACTTACTCACCTGATTGGCTAACGCCGCTTGTACTGCAAGCCTGGCCTGTTCCACCAGCGGTTCGTTCCTGGCGATGAGGTCGGCAGCATGCTCGTCCACGGCCTGCGCCTGCACCAGCTCCGTGACTCTCTTGTCGTGATCCTTGCGCACGTTCTGCAGCTTCTTCATAGCTTCGCGTTCTACTTGCACCGTCTGAAAGACGAAGTTGGTGAAAATGATGACGAGAACTAAGAAAAATTAGACTAACACTAGAGAAGACTAACAGAAGCAAGAAGTTCGGCGTTAGGTATTTTAAGCTACAGTTCACATCTAGTGACTTGGTAAATAGAAGAGTGATATGAGCTACGGTTTCTGTGTGTGCAAATCATTATTATATTTTACAATTAGAAACGCTACTTAAAATCTAAATCAAATAAATTTTAAATCCACTCTTAATTAAGTAGTTTAGTTTCAAAATCCTCTAAAATACTTTTCACCAAATAATGGCAAATCACAAAAAAACATTTAAAGACATAATATAAATGGACTCTTTTAGCGGTGTTTGCAACAAACTGCTACTTTTGTGAGCTGATTTAATAATATTTTAGTGGATTTTGTTGAACACTATCAGTGCAATGCGATAGAAGCAACTAAGGAGATTTATATTGAATGTCAATTAGGAACTGCAATACGTCCAACGTCTTCGGATACCCATTTGCCACCTGCATCGGATGGTTCCAACAGTGGCACCAAGCGCGATACTCAGCCGGTAACTGACGGCTCAGGTGTTTCCTACGCGATGGTGGCCATGAAAAGTGCGCAGAGCGTCGGTACTGGTATCGTAGAAGATAATAGCTATACTTGGAAAGAAGTGAGTCATAAGAAAAATCCCAAGAAGAGGGGTGGGAATACGTCAATCGTGAGTATAAAAGCAGTAGAACGTAAGAAGTATCTACACGTCTGGCGATTTGACAAATGTACTACGGAGGAGAGTATAAAGGAACATATCAATACAGTATTAAATAAAGAGTGTGTAATTGACATACAAAAGTTAAAACCAAAGAATGAACGAAATTACGCTTCATTTAGAATTGGCGTTTCTGAAAACAATTTTGATGAACTATGTAATCCAGATATATGGCCTTTAAATATTGAATTTAGTGAATGGATTTGGTTTCGTCGCACAGCCGACACAACTAAACAACAAAACCAGTAAAACTGTAAACATTTTGTATCAAAATGTGAGGGGTCTCCGTACCAAGACTGCTCAATTCTTATCTTTACTGGAATCATCTGAGTCTGATATATTTGCGATAACAGAAACTGGCCTTAACGAATCTATTCAAAACGCTGAATTTGTTTTACCCGAATACCGAGTACTACGATGTGATCGGACCGACGGGCGTAAGCATGGCGGCGTGCTTTTAGTGGCCACACCGCGGTTTGACATACGACGAGTGGCGATCCCTGGTAATATAAATTTAGACAATCATAAATTCGAACTAATTTGTGCTGCAATCTATACGCAAAACCGGTTCTTATTCACTTGTTGTACAGTGTATATTCCGCCACAAACAGACGAAAGTGAATATATGGTAATGTTTGATTTGTTAGAACAATTATGTGTAAAATATGCAAACAATTTGATTATATTAGGAGATTTTAATTTGTTTTCATGTAATAGTAATGTGTGTAACTACTATGAATATTTTGTGGCCTTCGGTGAATTCGCTCAATATAATGAGATACCAAACTGCACGGGTAGACAGCTTGACCTAGTGCTGTGCGCGCGCGATGACGTGCGCGTGTGCGGCGCGGACGAGGGGCTGGAGCCCGTGGACGCGTACCACCCGCCGCTCGCGGACGCCGTCGCCGCAGCGCCGCGCGCCGCGCCCGCCGCGCCCGCCGCGGGCTCGGCCTGCCCGCACGCCAATCGCTCCACGGTACCGTTCAAACGATGGAATTTTCGTAAAGCAGACTTTTATAGACTATATTATTTGATACATTCATTGGATTGGACACAGATTTTTAGTATAGACGATCCCGATTTAGCTTTAAATTATTATTATGATAAATTAAATGAAACTTTTGATGCGTGTGTACCACTTAAAAAATATAAAAATGTGACTACCAAATATGTATATCCACAATGGTATACCGCAGACCTTATTAGAGATATTAAAATTAAACACAGTATGCACAAAAAAGTACAAAGCTAGTAAGTGTCCTAATGACTATGCGGAGTTTGCTCGCTATCGGTCTATGGTGAAGGTGGAAACGAGGCGTGCCCACAAGTGTTATATGGATAGGGTACAGAAACACCTAACCGATGACCCCAAGGCATTTTGGAGTTATATTAGAGAGAGAAAAGGTTTATCAGGTCAATATAAATTACTTAAGAATGGCCAACTCTTAACTGGAGTGGAATTGGCTGAGGAGTATGCTCAGTACTTTCATTCTGTATACAACGCGCAGTCGGGGTCACTGAGCGCGGCGGCGGCCGGCGCGGCAGCAGCGCCCGGCGCTGCGTACGCGCACCTCACGCGCCTCGACACGCAAGCAGTTACGAGAGCGTTGGCCGCTCTGTCGCCGAAGCGCTCAGTGGGACCTGACGGTATTCCGCCATTTATTATTAGGGACTGCCAGATGGCTTTGGTTGCGCCATTACTACACTTGTTCAATACGTGTATAACTACGGCAAGGTTTCCTGATCGTTGGAAGATCACTCGGGTGATACCAGTACCGAAAGGTCGGAGCGGTACTGATGTTTCGGACTATAGACCAATAGCGGTTTTGAGCGCTACGGCTAAGGTGTTCGAGATGGCCATTCACAACTCCTTATATTCACAAGTAAGTCCTTATTTATCAGACGAGCAACACGGTTTCCGTCCTGGTCGTGGCACGGTGGGTAACCTATTACATCAGATGACACAGCTCGTACCGGCAGTGGACGCTGGTCTGCAGGTTGATGTAGCCTATCTTGATTTCCGGAAAGCGTTCGACACAGTCGATCATGACGTCTTACTTTCAAAGATGGCGGATATAGGCTTTACACAGCACGCGTTAAAATTCTTTGCAAGCTACTTAAGCGATAGAAGGCAATTCGTTGATTGTGCCGGACACTGTTCCGAGTCCTACTACACGAGATCAGGCGTGAATCAGGGCAGCAATTTAGGGCCGTTCTTGTTTATCCTTTTGATAAATGATCTACCAAAATTGGTTAGGTCAACATGTCTATTGTTTGCTGACGACCTTAAGTTATCAGTCGTTGTTAAAGACTCTGCTGATTGCCATTCATTGCAACAAGACTTAGACAGGGTAGTTGAATGGAGCCACAACAATAAACTCTCCTTCAACGTGTCTAAATGCTCTGTGCTTTCATTCACACGTTCACTTAGACCGATGCACCAACAGTACATAATGGATGGCGAGCCGCTGCAGCGTGTGGGTGAGGTAAGAGATTTGGGCATACTTTTCACGAGGGACTTACATTTTAGAAAGCACATATCTAATATTTGTAAACAGGCATACCGTAACCTTGGATTTATTTTACGTCAGGCAAATGAATTCACGAACATCTGTGCCGTAAAGGCTTTGTATGAGGCTCTTGTGAAGAGTCATCTCGAACATAATGCGGCTATCTGGAGTCCTAGTGAGACTAAGTACTCAGCAATGGTGGAACGGATACAAAATAAATACACGAGATTTATATATTTAAAGCTGTATGGAGTATACCCTGGGTATCCATTGTTATATCCGTCTTTGTTTGTTCTCGGCATGGTCGGTTATTATAAGTGAGGAGTAAGGCGCGAAGTGACACTTGCTACTTACTTGTTTAAGTTATTACGTGGTAGGATTCAAAATCCACCGATTTTGTCGCAGATTAGCTTTTGCATTCCAAAAGATTATATTGGGCGACGGCGGAGGCCACCACTCCTAGTGGTGCCGCGCGCGCGCACCAATCTGCTACAGAGGGCGCCGCTCACGCGTGCGTTGCGCGCGCTCAATGCGGTCGCCGATGTCGTGGATATATTCACTTGTTCACTGAGCGAATTCACTAAGGTCACCTACCGTATACTTAGTGATAGTTGATAGTTATATGTTATTTCAAACCAAATTGTCTACGTTTACCGCATTGGAAATTTCTGTAATGGTAGATGTAAGTATGTTGTAAATAAATAAATAAATAAATAAATAAATATTCAATCGGAACATTATTTTTGTTCTGATATCGTTTTGGCGGGTTTTGAAACTATACTCCTCAATTATCGGAATATAAGATCTGGAAAACAAGGTAATTGCCAAATGACAGGAAAAGGTCACAAAATACAAGATAGTATGGTAGCAACTATTAAAACTCGCCATATAGCTCGAACGCACGCTCTCTAGAGTCGTTGTGGGCAAAGAAAGTCAAAGTCAGGAATGTCACCTCACTTGTTTATTACGCAAATCAAACATGAATTGCTCCGCCATTTTGCAACCAAATTTGACGCTGCTTTCATAAAAATATATCTTTTCAATAGCTAATTGCTGTTGTATATTAAATAACGTGCAAAATCATACAAAGGCAATTAATACCTTATGTAGTTGTACATGTAAACTGACCTTCAAATCAATCTTCTGTCCTTCTAGAGTAGAGAAGAACTCATCGACAGCTCTGTCGAAAGTCTCATACTCCGTATAAGGCAGGTTCTTGTGCTGCGCGAACAGTTTCGGATGAAACTCTATGTTGGTGACGAGAAAATTGTTGCCCTCACCCTCAGGGTTAGGGCGCGCTTCCTTCTTCTGAGTTATGTAGCCCTGGCAGAAGAAGAAACAAAGATCTTTTTTTACTATTTTCAAGCGCCGGTAACCTAATGGATAAGGCATCGGACTTGCAATGAAGAGGCTTCGAATCCCACCATTTATATAAAAATATCAAAAATAAAAGTAGACCACCAAAACAGTCAAAAGAACAGACCTAAACACTTTGACCAGAAGTCTACTATGAAAGTGTCTATCCGAAAATTCGTGCCGAACGAAAAGCAATAAAGCTTCCTCATACTTCTTTCTTTCAAAATGACATTTCTCCGTTGTTCCGGGCTACTTCATAAAAGGGTTTCAGAAAATGAAGAGTTTAAATACCGAAATTCAGAAAATATGTTTTACAGTACGAACAGTCGGCCGGATACTTCGTTTACATTTTACGGTAAACCTCCTGAGTGCCTAGTTCAAGTCCGTTTTACGTCAACGCGATCGACACGTTAATGACGGTCGGCGCTCCGATTGGCCCGCTCCAAGCTCTTAACCAATCAGAGAGCCAAAAGCAGTAAACGTTTCGATAGCGTTAACATAAAGTCAACTCGCATTAGACTCCCAGATATTCTTTCACATACCTTGGATACTTCAATTCTGGCAGCGTCCAGTAGCTGTTCAGCCTGCTTCAAAGCCGTCACCAGCTTATCAAGATCCTGCTGCACATTGAAACCTTTACCGGGATCCTGTGTGATCTTCATGTTCCCACTCAGACCATTTTCCAGGAGTACGTGGTCGATGATTGCGGCACCGTATTCTGGTGGACAAACAAACAATATTATAATATGTGTGAGCTCTTCGGCCGTAGTGTCTGAAGAGGTTATTAGAACAACATTTCGCCAGCTATGATTTTAGAGATTATGTAATACAGAAGCTGTCTTAAGCTGATAAACTAACGGACAGTTCCAGATTATGTAGCTACTGAGGAATTCCAGAAATTCCAATAAAACTTAGAATGATCTGAAAATCGTACCCTCATGAACAGTGGCCAATTATCCTTAAGGCAAACTACGCATATGCCTAGAGGCGCGAGGGACGTCACTACACGCGTGTTATGCTGCCTATTTTCTTGTAAATATTTTGGCCGCCAGAGGGGATGTGAGTTAGCTAGCCTAGGACGCTCTCGACATTTAATGTCTCTGATCATGGATAGCAGTCGCTTTCAATATCGCTGCGTCATCGAGGCAGTAAGCATACAGCCAGCCTGCTGACTAAGTCTATAGAAGATTGTCAATGTTCTACATTCATTTCTCAGTCAGCCCCTATTATGTAGTGGACTAGCATTTTGACAATTATTTTTATAGACGATCTGTTAAATATTGTCATATGCTAAGCCATCTGAAAAATCCGCATATAACATACAACACAATATTACCTAAATTAGGATTGAGAACTTTTTTGAGGTTATCTCCAGGTTTGCATTTGGCGAATATCTCTTGCAGTGCGTCGCTTGCTGGCGCTTGATAGCTGGTCTTGGCTCGGTCTAGCGGGTATTTTTCTTTCACTGCAAATCTGAAATATGAATAGATGATTTTTATTTATTATAACGTATTCTGCTTGTCTGTCCGGTGTTAATTATTAAAATTAGACGTCGAAGCTCAACCGTATATAATTGAATTAAATAAATACAGTATCTATACAGGATGATTTTGAAATCCTGTAATTCCTCTTAACCACGCATTGTAATGGTGGTATAGAATAACCTGACCATTTTTATTTTTATTAGAATTATTTTTTTGTGGAAATTAATGTATAATTTTTTTCGTGAATTGGTGTCAGATAGTCATATGTTATCCACACGAGACAATTTTATTTTTTTACTAATTAAAATACAATAACATATCAATAATTAATGTCGTAAATAATAACGGGCGGTCCTTTTTATTGCCCCATATTATTCACGACATCAGTTATTGTTATGTTATTAAAATATTAAGATTGTGTCGGGTGGTTAACATATGTCTATCTGAAACCATTTCATGAAAAAAAATCGGTACATAAATTTTTCCAGAAACATAATTCTAATTAAAAAAATATATGGCCAGGGTTATTCTATATCACCAGTAGAATGCGTGGTTAAAAGGAATTACATGATTTTAAAATAATCCTGTGTAAATAAAAATAATTTGCTACATGTATGATGGAATATCACTTAAGAACGGCTCGACTTTTGTAATCGTCAGGACAAGGTATGAACGAAAATTTAAATGGTATTTTTATATGAAAAAGAAATTGTTTGACGTTTTAATATTGAATTTAATTGCGTAAAATGTACTTTTGTATAGATTGACAGAACAACAACTATCGGGTAAGCTAGTATCTTTATAAATTTTATCCCTTTGCACTTCATATAAATTTTAACTATGCCAAAACACAGCGCGGGCACGGGTGTACGGAAATACGTAATAAGCGACTTTTCTGTGGCGACTGGCAGCGGACCGAACCAGTGCAGTTGATGTCCAATATTTTCGTCCTGCCCTGGCCGCCGCTGCGCTGGTGTTGATATAAAACAACAAATCTCTTACCTTACTTTATCTCCTTCCACATGTGGTCGAAGCACATTGAGAATAGTCCACTCATAGTCAGTCAGGATGATGTTTCCTCTGTCGTAGAGTTCTAGGATGACGTGGTACGCTGCTTCCCCACTGCCGAACTGAAGATCTACGATACGATCGATGCCCAACTGCGAGAGCTTCTCTAGACGCTTGTTCTTTAGATGTTTTCGGAGCTGGAATACATCAGTAACATAATATCAGCCATGTTGTTATAAACTATGTACTAGACTAAGCGATGAGCGATTATCAATAAAAAATTGATTATTCGAATCTTTAAGCAAATTGTAATATTCGACATCTGTACAAATAGTCCAAAGGGCAATTTTGTATGTTTATTCGTTAATTAAATACGTTGTAGCTCTATATAAAAACAAATGTCAATACCGCAATCCGGTTACGCATGCCGCATGCGACATGACGTCATGATATCTTAATTGATATTTACATTTGTATAGCATACAGTTCCTCCTAATGGAAGAAGTCTTAAAAAAATAGTCATCTTAAGCCATACGATATCGTCATACTCATATTCATAAAATTTTCAAAATTCCTTATTCATAGCAGTTGAACTTAGCTACAGCAGAACCTCTTCTGATCAATCCTATTTACACGGCAAATTACAGAAGTAAGCCAACTGGTCTCTATCCAATGAAAGATCACAACCAAAAACCCTGCTGATTGCCTGTTAAAAAGCTTAAGAGCATTTACGCCTGTTCCGAGTGGCGCAACTAAGTTTCATATTATGAGGTATTTAATTTATGTGGGCTTTATTTTCTAAATATTTTAACCTATTGAGTCGCACTGCGCACACCGGCAGCCAGACAATATGGCTTTTTTAGCAATCCGAGAACAGACAAGTTAAGGAACATTGTGCTAATAACAGTTACACCTATTTTGTTCTCTGTACTAGCATTGCAAAGTTGTCTTCAGGTACCTTTGGGCACGTTATCTAACAGTATTATAAATCGGCTCTGTCCTTGAAATTTAAAAATGAAATTTAATATGAATGAAATAGGGAGTGTTCAATAAAAACCTTGTGGTTTTGATTAAGTAGTAGATTTAATAAAAAACAACCTTATATATTTCAGACTGAAAAATATTTGCGGCTCGACTGAGACGTACAAAAAGCTTTATTGTTTAATGTAAATAAATCCGCATTCAGATAAAAAGTTTAATAAAAAATACTTTTGTTTATTGCACTTTGCCATGATTATTATTGTAAGTACTTGTGCTTATTTCAATCAAATATTAATAAATCGCACGCTTACTGCTTACAAACCATCACACCGTCCGTTCGTCACTGCGGCGCATTCGCGACCATGCTATGAAGTGACTACGAACAAATGTACGGGTACGTTTTTCGACAAGAGCGCCTCTATTAGCAGTATCATGAATTAATTATGTTATAATTGTGTTACTATATAGTTTTCAATAGATGGCGATAGTATAAAATTTTGCTGCGGTAGCCATAGATTACAATACGGTAGCGTATACTTTAGTGTAGCAAAGTAAAAATTCAGTGGGATATTTTGTTTTAGTCTACAACAACTTAAATCAATGAAGATGATATTTTGTATATATAATATCTAAAATCTCAGCAATAATGCTATATAAAAGCAGGTACAATACAGCTAAACAGGTAATATCAATGCAGATTAAAATATTTAACTGAACAAGATTTAGTGGAAATATTGAGATCATCTAGCAGCACTCTGTTTTTGATACGTCATGTTCGACGATTTCTAACAAGAAAATTTTCGATTTATGCGTTTGCTCATACATTTCTTGTTTTCCTGTGTTTTTTTTGTAGTTTTTCTACAACCTAGTACGTTGAGATACACTTAGTTCCTCCGGCCAGGCATCGAGAGTTAGAGATGAGACGTATTTACGCTACCTGGTTTTTAAACCAGGTTTTCACTTCGAAGTACGGCGCCCAGGTATATGCAGAAATATTTTCAAGTATGACTTGATACTTTACACATGAAAATACTTGCATAGGAAAATGATCCAAATCATAATATAAATAAGAAACACAATCGTGTGTGAATAAAAAATACTATAAACTTCAAAGTATTTTTTTATTTATACGATTTTGCTCCTTATTCATCATATATCATCATATATTTAAGTATGGACGCCACCGCTGGAAACGTCGCTCGCGTCGCAAGCAGCGCGGGGCTCGGCGCGTCGTCGGCGGGTTGCCGTGCCCGAGTATTTCCAACGAAAGCCGAATGCTTAAACCGAATACGTAATACACTAATAAAAAATATTTAAGTATTTTAAAACCTGAAGACCTGGTTTTCGACCCTGGTATTTAAACGTACTCGTACTTTGAAGCCCTGGTATCGAATTTTGCAGGTATATCTCATCCCTATCGATGTACCTAAAAACGCTAAAGACTTCTATTTTGTGGTGAATTTGATCAATTATGTCATCATGACTCAAAGATCATGTTGTGTACCAGGGTCCAGGATGCTTGGTGAAGCTTGGAGACGGTAAACGGACTGTGATGATGCTGTTAAAGTCGCAGCGCTTTACTATATGACTCACAAGAGAACATAAAAAACATACACATTATATTTTTTTTATTTTTTTCATATTCCCCATATAATCCCATTTTGTAACTTGATTAATATGTTGCATATATTTGTACGCATACAAATATAGGCAGCATATAAATTACAATAAAATTATGCAAATTCTAAAGGAATAATGCAGGTGTCTATACGTATATACACGTATGTATGTATAGGTTGCTTTGACGACTTCAGTTTAGTTCATGATACTGCTACTTGGCGGCAGCACTTATACAGACCTCTAGCGACGCTCGAGTTGCCTATCTATAACAGTATTGTAATCTATGTTCGCGACTGGTTGTGTACCGAGTGTATATCGACCTCGAGGCGCGTAGGTATTACTCGCGTTCCGACCTCTTGTATGAAGATAGAATACTGTTAGATAACGGCCTCGATGGCGAAGTGGTTAGTGTAACCGACTGCCACACTGAGGTCGCGGGTTCGATTCCCGCACACGTCAAATATTTGCGTGCATGAACATGGATGTTTGTCTTGGTCTGGGTATTTCTATGTATAATATGTATGTATTTACAAAAAGAACTGTCTAGTACCCATAGTACAAGCACTGCTTAGTTTGGGCTAGATGGTGTTGTGTGTATGTGGTATATTATTATTATATTTGAAAATTTGTTTAACTCCCTCTTTTGAAGGGGTAAAGGCGTGTCATGCGGGCCAAAACCAAGCATGGCACGTTAAATGAAGTAAGTTGATGATATGGCGGCACGTGTTCAAAATCGTGGCTTTTTGCAATAGTTGTAGTGTGTATATAGGCATGTGTAAGATGTCAAGGCTTTGAGTGAGTGTTTTGGGTATTATACCAGTTGATAAGACTATTGGTACGATATGCACTGTACGTGCTCTCCATTGTATTTTTAATTCGATCACTAAGTCTTAGTATTTTAAAAGCTTATTGGCTATTGTTGATTGTACGTTGTAACTGTTGGGGATGGCTATGTCAATAATATTAAATGGTGTTGCTATTTTTATCATGTAGTGTTATATCGGGTCTGTTATAATGTACGGTTTTGTCAGTAATGATTGTTCGGTCCCAATACATTTTACAGGTGCTGTTTTCGAGGACGGTGTCTGGTTTATATTTGTAATATGGAGATTTTTTATTGATAAAATAATACTGATGTGCTAAATGTTGGTGTATTATTGCAGCTACTTGGTCATGCCGGTGTTCATATCAGACTGGACCAGAAATTTGCAAGCGCCAGTTATATGTTGTATTGTTTCAGGAGCTGAGCTATGCAGACACTCTGCATAAATCTGAGTTTTGATTTGGGTCTCTAATTATGATAATTTCTGGTGTTTATGACCTGATCTTGAACAGCTAGCATAAAGGCTTCGGTTTCTGGAAACAGTTCCCCTTTTATGAGACATTCATTCGACATTCCTTTATCGACGTAGTTTTGACTCAGTTCGGTTCGGTGTCTTCCATGGAGACTTTTCCCTGTCCCTTTAGCAACTTTTTGCTCTACAGTCGTTAACTTTTCATTATGTTGCAGAACTTTATTTTTAAAATAAGTGGTGTGTGTTTGTGGTTTATTTCTGTAATGTGTCTATGAAGTAATGAGTGCTGTGACTTCATGTGGAAGTACTGCCTAAGTGTAGAGATTTGTTTATTATGTAAGTGTTGTATATCTATCAACTCTCTTCCTCCTTCTTTCCGTGGTAGTATAAGCCGTTCTATCGATGATTTTGGGTGGTGTTTACGGTGTTTTGTCATTAACCCTTCTTTGGTCAGACATTCGTTGCTCAGGTAAGTGTGACAAATGTGAATAACTCTGTATGAATCTTTCATGCAGTTTTCCGGTGTGCTTTTGTGTTTGTTTCGAGTTCTGCTATGTCGTAGTAGATGCGAAGTATTGTCTCATTTATGTCATTAGACCATCTCATTCTCTGTTTTGTACAAACAAAACAGAGTGGTTGCTCATTTTGTTCCAGATAACTGCTTACTTCACTTTTTATTTCGTTAAGCGTAGTTATTGGAAGTAATTTATTATTAACTATGGCCGTACGTATCACCTATACTTAGTTTGGATGCGTTCATTTCTGGATATTTTCTATAAATGCTTTATTTAATGAGTCTAGATAGCCTCGTGTTTGAGATTCTAACTTGCTAGTGATGAGGTATGTGCGCCATATGAACATATTCATTTCAATGGTCCATTTACGTCTCGCGCGCGATCTAACAGTAGTGGGTCCAGTCACATTAGCGTTTGCTTCTTGGACAACATCTACGGTTAGTGGTAACGATGATGATGATGATGGTGATGATGATGAAGATAAAGAATTGCTGATTTCAGAATGAATTTCGAATGACTTAGGAGAAGACACTGGTGAACGAAAAAGTGATCCTGCAGTCGAAGAATTTGATGATAATGAGACAGCAGTCGTAACGTCGTTGGTAGACGAATTCTGTCGTTGTGAAGCAATAGATAAAGCCCGGCGACCCTCGGGTAGCGATCTAAGATTGTACTTTCTAGTAGTATGGTTATCCATTGTGTTCCCACGAGTAGCTAGAGACACGTAAGTCGACCGCGGCAGAGCGCTACATTCACCGCGGCAAGGGCAAATAAAACTAGAGACTAAGCTCCTGCTTAGCCACGCAGCTCTCGGCGTACGCTGTTCCACCTTAGTTTGCGTCCTACTCCAAACTGCTCACCTACCAGAGCCACGCTAGCCACGCCAGTAAGTTTTATGTTGTGTGTCCGCTCCCGTGATCAGGTGGTCGATCATGACGTGTGGTTGGATTTTAGGAGGCTTATTATTATTACCATAGTTTTGGATTGCAATGCACACATGCTATTACAGCCACATGGCTGTGGTATACCATGTACTTAATACCTTTTATATTTACCACTACATAGTGGTAATTATAAAAGGCAATTGCAATCCAAAACTATGGTAATAATAATAAGTAGTGGTAAATATAAAAGGTATTAAGCACATGGTATACCACAGCATTCAAATGCTTTTACAAACAGCGCAATTCTTGTTAGCTAATTAATTTATCAATAAGCATACCATAGACTTGAATAGACAAAATATAAACTAAATCACAATCAGTTGTATCTTCTGTAAATCATATATTGTGATAAGAAGCCTGGCTGGCTTCAAAATTATATGTACTTCTAGAAAGTTATATCAAAGTTGTAATTTGAAGAACTTAATATGTTATGTTATAATATTAACAAACTCAATTGCTATATACATTTAATCACTATTGTTATCATCAATACTTACATTCTGTCTGTGTAAACAAAGATTGATAACATTTTGCATAATAAGAAACTACCTATTCTTTACAATATACTTAAACATTATGAGTTTTCTTTATATGTAAAAAATATACCTTGAAATTAATCTATTAAATTATTCAGATTATGTTACAGTATCAAAATCACTACTATTAATTAAACAGTTGTAAAAAGAATACAGTATAATATAATAACAAAAAACAATGATAGTTTAATGTCAACATATAGCATTCATATAACATAAAACATTGTTATATATCTTACCTTCATAGTAAAGCCCGAAGGGGCAACATTCTTTGGCCATTCAAACTGTGTTGTATGGAACCTGTTTCCAGATTCCAGAAGCAGTATACTCTTCTCCTCTGAGCGCTGCAGCCGTATCACATAGGTCTTGCTGTCTATGTCATATACTTGGTTCACTCTCATACCAATCAGTCTGTGGACCATAAACATTTATATCAAAGAAACGGCAAAACATTTTACTAGTTATACTAGTATTGTACAAGGGGATAATACTACAGCATGAGATTGAATAATAAATCGCTAAACATCTATTCAAATTCATATATTACATAGTACCTCATATAATACATAGTACATTATATATTACACTAGTGACTCACCCCCGTTTTGCACAGGTAGTACAAAACCTTAACAAATTATACACTTAAACCTTCCTAATGAATAACTCTGTCTAATGGTCAAAACCACATGAATAACCATTAAGTAGTTTTTAAGTTTATAGTGAACAGACAGACATACACAGCAGGGGACATTGTTTTATAATTGATAGTGATAGTATCCATCCATATCATCCATATATTATCTACTTAGGCCAATAATTAAAAAAGATATGATTGTCCATTGCATAGGGTATTGGAGTTGTGATTGAGAGGCAATGACTCCCGCTAATTGTGCAACCAATTTGGACACTGTTAATACAAGCATATGAGCTTAGCTGAAGAGGTAACCTAAAATTCTAGTAACTTGTAACCCTATTTGTAATAACTGTTATATTAGCCTCGAAGTATGTTTTTGACATTGAATATAGGTATATACATCATACTAGGTAGTTTCAGCTCTCTAATTTTAAAATAATCTACTATGTATGGGTATTATTGTGGTAACAAACCACAATAAACTCCATGTACTGTAGTTAAATATTAAAGCAATAACATTCACTTGTGTGAATGTAAGACAATGATATCTATTCTAATTTTATATTATGAGTCTAGTAGTTGAGCTTTTATTAGAGTTATTACTTATATCATACTTTGATCATAAGAGTACTATAGTGAAAATTATAATGAAAATATGCAATCTAAAAATCTTTAAGCAAGGGAAAATCGGCGATTGTATTATGTACATAATCCGATTCCAAGTTAAGGAGTTATTACTACACTGCTTATTAACAAAATCGGTTTTATTCTGTCAGCAAAACTAAGAAATACAAATATTGATACAATATAAATAATAAGCAAATTACCTCTGCAGCTCCGTGACCATGCACATAATATCGTACGTGTTAAATCGATTCTTCATTTTCCCTGATTTCTTTTACGATTATCCAAACATTAAAATGATATCACACAGAAAATGACGAAATAAATAGTAAGAAAACAGAAGACTATGTACCAATGTCACTCCGTGGTACTATTTTGAATTGTCAAGAAAATGTCATTCATAATCCGTATTTTTCTGCGCCCTCTATTTTGTGTTTCTCGAAAGAGACAGAAAACATAATTTTCGGTAAAATTGGCAGGCTATAGACTTATGCACTGTTTTTGACAATTTTGACAACGCTAGTACCTATCAATTGACGTAAACGAAAACGAGGTGTCGTTGCTTTTAACTGACGTTTGCGCTCCCGTTGCTGTCAATTACGTTTTATTATAAAAATGAGCATATTTTGTTGATTTTATTACAATTACATACACGAAATAAAATTACATAATGAAAAATAAATGTTTTAATATTATAGTATTTCCTTTCGGAAGTGCTTTCAAAATAAAGTGTCAAGACTATATTACAGCAACTTTCAACGCATTAAAAGTACCAAACAAAATAAACAAATAGCAAGATCGAAACCGTTTCGATCATAGTTCGGAAAGTAATGGCTCATAACTACCTGCAACCTTTACAAAATATATTTTCACATTATTTGTGTTTAGTCGTAGTAAAACATTTCCATGACAATATTTTTACTTTTCTTTCTTTTTTTTATGGCATGTAGCGGCTAGCGAACAGACGGATCGCCTGATGGTAAGCGATTACAGCCGCCCATGGACACTCACAACCCCAAAGTTGTTACAAGTGCATTGCCAGCCCTTTAAAATGGAATGAAGCAGGGAAAGGACAAAAGAAAGAATAGGAAAAGTATCGGGGTAACTGGGCCTCCGGCTCTCACTCACCGATACGAAACAGTACGGGACTACGGGTACCGTTACTTCAAGCTGGTATTCTGTGAGAAGGTAGTACTACCCCAGTCAATCCGGCCCATTCATGCTGAAACCAGCGAGCATCTACTACTTTATAATATATATAATAAATACAAGCTATAATTAATAATAATTCTAATATAACTTACCCGTGACAAAAAGCTTTACTGTTTCAAAACGAAACAGTAAAGCAATATGTCAAATGCACATGTTTATGTTTTCATTGAAATCTGAATATAACATAATTATTATTGTGAATTTCATATTATAACGTGGTATAATGGTTACTGATAATATGGGTTTGGAAGACTTCAAATTGAGGCCGATGAAATGTGAATGTAATTATCTTAGTAAATCAGATGGATCGGCTATTTTGTCGCAAGGTATTCAACAGTCTTATTGTCTTTGAGATATAATTTTACTGTAAAACTGCGTTTTAAAATCGCTCGAGTGGCCAGTAGCGATGTTATATTATAAATCATGATTTAATGCCACATAGGCAGACAGGCATCAATTTAAGTACTGTTACACAGGCAATTTAAATAACTGTGCTTTTTCATTAAAAATTACAGCTACAAATAGAAATAATTCGACTATCGCAGGTGACTTTAAAATGGATGCAACGAAAATCCCGACTCGGAATAATTATTTGTAGATTACACAAATTTTTGTCCTCTTTGTAGGATTCAAACCCACAACACTTAGTATAGTGGCAGTAGCGTGTCGTCCTCACCACCCATGCAGTTATTTATGATTAATACTCATTCATAATGTTGTTGCAGGACAAACAGTGGCTTTGGTCAGTGTGAATGGCCCTCTAGACATAAAGATGCAGAATCAAAGTATAGACAAAGCAACACTGGAAGTGTTATTCAGCAGCAAGAGCGGCAAACCCTCAGTAGGAGACAGGTAAATACAATTGGTAACTACATGCCTGGTTCTTGAACTTGGCATGTGTTTTAAATTTCCACTTGCTGCTATCCTGAGATAGCTTGTCGGCTTTATTTACTCTCATCATGTTCTTCAAGCAAACACATTGATTTTGGCAGTAGCCAAAGCTACAACCACTTGCAAGAATAATAAACTGCTGGCTTGGAGAATAGGCTGTAAAGTATTATAATCTGGTCTATACCAGAATTACTTCAACATTACCACTTGGTAACAATCCTGCCATACCTGTTGCTTTATTAATTCTCATCTCTTTATGTAAACTTTTTGATAAAGGATATAGGGTTTGTGAAATTTTAAATTGTTCCATCATACAAAGCAATTATCTGTCATCTCCCCTCTCTCTATATAGCAGTTATTAGGTAATAGTTAGAGACAACTCATAGAATATTATTCTATCAAATAGTTAAAATTTTTATTGATGTTCAGCTGTTACGGTCACTAGTTGTACCTGTGCCTTTCTTCAGAATATTGTTGGTGTGTTATCTCTATTCTAGTCAGAGAACCTTATAGTTATAACTTAACATTGAACAAAAGCTAAGTGACCCAATTTTCAAATTAAATTGTTTAATATTATAATTTCAGATACAAGGAGCATGTCATCCGACAAACCTGTGAGACGGCCATTTTAGGCTCATTGTATCCTCGGACTGGCATTACTGTTACTATTCAAGAGTTGGAGGACTATGGTGGTGTAAGTTCATAATGAAATAATGCTAGGATGGCATAGTTTAGGTGATCGCCTCGTCATTGGGACTGCGCCGAGTGTTGTGGGTTCATCATGCAAAACAAAAATTGGTGTGATCCATAAATATGTGTTCGAGTCCCAGGTTGGCCAACCAAAAGTTATTAGGATTTTCTGCTAAGAGAGCTCAATTGTAGTCCGGAGGTAAAAAGTTGCCTGTGTTGGACACCACTGTGCTTCAGAAAGCACGTAAAGCCGTTTATCCTGCGCCTGATCTCTCTTCAATAATTTCGCATTACCGTCCTATCGGATAATGGCAGTTAGGGAACAAAGGCAGCACTTGTATTTGCGCATACACTTGTGTACTATAATATCTCCCATGCTGGCCAGTCTCTGTTACGATTGGCCGCCGTGACCGAAATGTTTGAATATTTGATAAGGCACTTCAGGGAGTTGTATTTACATAAATAAAATTATGTTGCAGTTCCTAGCATGCTGTCTAAACGCGTGTTGCTTGGCTCTACTGAACGCTGGTCTGGCTATGCGTCACACATTTGCCGCCGTGAGCTGCGCCATCGACGAGCGAGGAAACATACAGTTGGACTCTGACGCCGTACACTGTGATACCGCGAGAGCTACCATGACATTCCTATTCGAGAGTATTGATAAGACCTTAGTTACTGGTTGGTATATTACTTTTTATAATAAATACCTAGACTCACAGTCTGTTGTGAAAGGCAGCGCCGGCTCTAGAACTTGTTCAGGGTACAGCGCGATTGTCTTTGGGCGCCACTGTGCGTAAATTCTACTTCGGTTTTATGTTAAATAAATAATAATAGCGAAATTTGCCATTCCACGCTATAATTTTCCCAAATTTGCGCTTGAAATAGTTTTTCGTCATTGGGTTTTTAACGCCCCCTTGCTATCTGGCGCCTAGAACGACCGCTCCTACACTAAGCTACGCTTGTTCTACACTAAGGCCTGCATTGGTGAAAGAGGTCGGCACAAAGTTGAAAACTTAGTTTAAAAAATTAATGTGTTTTATTGATTTCGTAATGACCATATTTCGCTAACTATGTTTTCGGGAGAGTAGGCGTTTATAGGCCTACTACTTAGCACATTTTAACATACTTACCATATCGGTAACGTTATAACTTCTGGAATTATAATTATGAACTACCAACATTGACATGATATTCGAATAACTGTTAAGATTCGAATCATAACAGATGTTTAACTATTCTTATTGGTATTATCGATAAGAAATATCCATGCGAATATTAGTCATGAAATCTAATGAAAACATAGTAAAGAAATAAAGAACATTCGAATGACTCGAAAGCGCTATCGAACAATTTGCGAACTATTCGATATTCTCTCGGCTACAAGCACACATTGCTAACATTGTTTTTACAGCATTCACAGAAGGAGATTTCAGCGATTCAGCATACAACGAGGCTTTGGAACGCTGCCGCTCAGCCAGCGACCTGGTGTTCCGCTTCTACAAGCAGATAGTCTCCAAATACTCCTACGTAATAGGATAATAAAATATGAACGTTTGATTTTATTTGTTTTATTTTGATTACGATATGACAACATGACAGCTGTATATTACCGAAGAGTTGGGTAAATGTATATCTACTTATACAGCAATGTTAAGTTACAGTGAGCGAAGCGAAAATATTGCAAGTCTATGCTGTGTTTAATTATAACAAATAAGAAAGAAAATTCATGAAGGAAGATTTCAACCTGCGACCTTGACAAACCGTGTCGTTGGTCTGCCAACTGAACTATTCATGGTCCTATCAGAATTTAAATTTGCATCTGTGATATGCATCTTCATAACTATAAATTTAAAATATAAGAAGCCCCCGACTCATAATTAATTTGAAACCCATATTGTGTGGAGTTGGGGAAAAAAAATGTAATTCGCCATCTTGGATATGAAATTAATTATAGTGTATAGTATTCTACTAGTCAAGCCCTTTCATTTAATACTGATTTAACGTGTTACCAGCCGGCGAGCAGAAGCCAGGTCCGTAGCTGGTAACCGTTAGAGTTATAATGAAAACACGCAGACTGATTCAACTGAGAATATATTTACAATTTTTCACTTAACTTATATCCCATTTATTAGTCATGCAAGTAATGCTAACACTAATGTGTACAATAAACATTTTCACCAATCAGCGACAAGTAAACAAAAATCTAACATTTGCGAATGATTTCTTGGAAATCTGTTCGCGAGTATAAAAGTAGTGTCACGTATAAAAGGCAGAGGGAAGCTTCGCGCGTCACCAGTTCTAAAGTTGATATCGTCGCGGCTAGACGTATGATGCTCCGTTCGATCGCCTTCGCGCGTCGCTTGGTTTCGGCGCGGCTAGTTGTACGATGCTCCGTTCGATTCCAGGTTTCTTGTAAAGTTATATGTTGCCTGTGCGTATATACATACGCCACATCACTCCCGCCTAAGCAAAGCGTACGTTTTGTTTCACCGCACGGCCGGATCTGGTGACGTACGAATTTCGCGGTGAAGGTGATGACTGTGCGGACAGCCGCATTGGTATGAGTGATGTGTCCGGGGCTGGCGTGTTTGTTAATGTTGTGTTTTCTGGCGAGTCTTCCTCGTTGAGTAGATGGGCTGGCTTCAATCTGTCGATTGAAATTGCTGCGGTGCGATGCGGAAGTTGCACTGTGAAGTGCTTGCCGTCGGTACTGCGTTGAAGTACTTGATATGGTCCGTTGTATGGTGGTACGAGAGGTCTGCGCACGATATCGTTGCGCACAAACACATGCGTACATGTCCCGAGGTCTTTGTATATGAATGTGTTTGACCTTGACGCTTGCCTTGTTGATGTTGGTGATAATGACGACATTGTTTCAGTCAGCTGACGGACAAATTCCGCATCTTCAATGTTTGGCTTGGTAGGCGTGAAGAAATCAGATGGGACGCGTAACGTAGATCCGTATGTCATCAGGACCGTCAGGTGACGATTGAGTCTTCACGTAGGGCGGTGCGAAGTCCTAGTAATACTGTAGGTAATTCATTGATCCATCTGTTATCGGTTGCTCTTGCCATCAGTGCCGCTTTCAGAGATCGATGCCATCGTTCGATTTTTCCATTAGCTTGCGGGTGAAATGCAGTAGTACGTATTCGAGTGACGCTTATTTTCTTCATTAAAGCTTGAAATAAAGACGATTCGAACTGTCTCCCTTGGTCTGTAGTAAGTCGTAGAGGACATCCAAACCGCGATATCCATCCCTCGTACACGGCCTTCGCGACCGTTTCGGCGGTAACGTCAGGAGTAGGTATTACCTTTGGCCAGTTAGTGCAGCGGTCAATCATAGTAACTAAGTATCTATAGTCATCTGATGGTGGGAGTGGCCCAACTATGTCCACGTGCAGGTGTTCAAAACGAGATGATTGTTGAAACTCACCGAGCGGGCTAATGACGTGTCGATGAACTTTCGCTCGTTGACAGCTGATGCACGCCTTGGCCCATATACCTACGTCTTTGTTTATAGATGGCCAGAAAAACTTTGTCGTCATTATTCTTCTTGTTGTACGAACGCCGGGGTGACTTAGTTCGTGTTGTGCTTTGAAGGCTGCGACACGATAAGGCAATGGTAGGTATGGTCGAATGTTCGCTGTCGATGTTTCGCACCAAATAGGCCGTTTGACTCCCGGTAGGTTTGCGCGGGAAAACTTCAGTCTGGGGTTATTCATGCAAACACGTAGCTCGGCGTCCGTTTCTTGTTCTTAAGATAACTTATCGTAGTCCATCGTTGCGTTGAGTAGTTCGATTTCTGAGATACGTGATAACGCGTCAGCGGCTTCGTTCTTATCACCGTGAATGTATTTGATGTTAGTGCAGTATTGGCTTATGAAATGCAATTGTCGTTCTCGACCTGATGTGTCATTGTTACTCGGCGTTCTTGTTAGAGCGTACGTCAATGGTTTGTGATCCGTACATATGGTGAGTTCGTTGCCCTCTATCAGTCGGCGTAGGTTTTTAACAGCTGTATACATTGCTAGAAGTTCGCGATCGTATACACTGTATCTTCTCTGCGTCTCGCTCATTGTTTTTGAGTAAAAGGCTGCGCCGAGGCTAGTGTCAGACGCGTCGGTGAGTAAGCATAACGGAGCGTTAGGTATCGGGTGCGATAATATAGTAGCATCGAGAATGCTTTGTCGGCCTTGTTCGAAGGCTGTTTCAGCTTCATGTGTCCATTGGATAGGTGTTTTGTCGTTTTTCTTGCTATTGTGTAGATACTTGTTAAGTAAATTTTGGTATTCGGCTTGATGGGGTAGGCAGCTACGGTAGAAGTTGATCATGCCTAAAAATCTTCTTAATTCTTGCACTGTAGTTGGTTTGGGAAACGTAAGTATGGCTTGAATGCGTTCTTCTGTGGGTTGGATTCCGTCCGGTGTAACTTCATAACCGAGGAACTGTATCTTGTCTTTGCCGAACTCACATTTATCGATGTTTAGAGTGACGCCGTAGTTGTCGAGTCGTTCGAGAACTTTTTGTAAGTGACGCTTGTGATCCTCTGGGTTATCTGAGTGCACTAGTAAATCATCGACGAAACAGAATACGTTGTCGTTGAGCCCTCGTAGTACTTCGTGCATGAAACGTTGAAATGTTTGGCCGGAGTTGCGTAAGCCGAACGTCATACAGTTGAACTCGAAGAGGCCGAAGGGAGTTATTATGGCAGTCTTCGCGGCATCTTCTTTTTCAATAGGTATCCAGAAGTACGCCATTTTGAGATCTAGTTTAGAAAATATTTTTTTTCCATGTAGCTGGTACGTAAAATCTTGAATTCTCGGAATAGGGTAGCGATCGGGTACTGTAACGGCGTTCAATCTTCTATAGTCGCCACACACGCGTAGCGAACCATCCTTTTTCTTAACGACGTGAAGCGGGCTGGCCAATGGACTGTTTGACGGTTTACAGATTCCCATCTCCATCATTTTCTCAAATTCTAGCTTCGCAGCTTTGTATTTATCGGGCGGCAGGGGGCGCGGCCTTGAATAGATTGGTTGGCCTGTTGTTTCTATGCGATGAGTTACGTTGTGCTTAGTCGGAGTTTTGAGTGACATGGGTACGTCGGGATATTGTTTCAAGATGTCGTGATAGGGGTGATGGTGGCTGATAACGTATACGGCTTCCTCGGTGTTATGTATTTTGATGGTGTGAACGCTAAGGTCGGTAATGCGGTCGATGAGTTTTCTTTGACGTAGATCGACAAGTAATTTGTGCTTCGCTAAGAAATCTGCGCCTAGTATTGATGTTTTCACGTCGGCCACGGTAAATGTCCATTTAAAGCTTCTGCGTAGACCTAGGTTGAGTTCGAGTGTGCGCTCACCGTAAGTACCTACGTATCTCTGTACCGTTCGCAGCAAACAGTTTGTAGGTACTTTCAATCGGCTTCACGTGTTTCTTATTTCTTGCGGCTAATACGGATATGTCGGCACCCGTGTCGACTAGAAACTTCTCTCTGTTCTTAAGTTCGATAACGCAGAGGCGGTAGCTTGGTTTGCTTACATCGACGCCCGCCATAGTCGATGTATTTTCTAGTTTTCCTGCTTCTTTTTTGCGCACGGTGATTCGCATCTACGGGCTTCATCTCCATAGCGCAGGTGGTAATATCACAGCCAGTCGGGATCGCCGGGTTTGAGGTTCGAGCGGGCACGGTATCTCGAGTTCGATCGCGATCGGTTGTTGCTATGCGAACGAGTGGTGCCATAGCGATACGACGCATGTTGTTGATTGGTTCGAATCTCGGCGATCTCCAGCGTTAGTTTTTCTATTTGTTTATATAATAGGTCGGTCGAACTGTAAATTTTCTGCAGTTGGGTGAGTTGGGCAATGTAAACACGATGGGCTTGATGTGTGCGCCGGCGTAGAGGTTGTAGTGTGGACTGCGGCAACTGTTGCGGGTTCGAAATGTTCAACCATTTTGTCGGCAATCACAGCTAAACATTCTAGCGACGATTCGGTGTTCACGGAGAGTACGGCGCGGACTTGTGCAGGTAATTGGTTGAGCCACATAACTTTTAGAGCTTCGTCGGTTAGTAATTTACCGCTCAAATCGCGAATCTTACGTAATAACTGGCTAGGTTTCATGTCGCCGAGTTCTAGGCCGCTGAGTAATTTCTGTAGCTGACGATGGTCTGATTCTTGGTACGTCGATATCAGTCTGTTCTTTAGCGTAATGTACTTGTTGGTCGATGGCGGGTTTAATATGATGTCGCCGATTTGTTCGAGGTCACTACAGCCTAGCAACGGTACGACGAGGTTAAATTTCTGTTCTTCTCCCATCTTGCTGGCGGCGACGGCGGCTTCAAACTGTGCGAACCACAGTCGTGGGTTTTGACGCCAGAATGGAGGTAGACGTGCAGGCAGTGAGATTGTAGCGACATCACCGTGGAGAGGGGTCGTTACTTGCTTGTCGGTGAATTCTTCATATATTTACAATTTTTCACCTATCTTATATCCCATTTATTAGTCATGCAAGTAATGCTAACACTAATGTGTACAATAAACATTTTCACCAATCAGCGACAAGTAAACAAAAATCTAACATTTACGAATGATTTCTTGGAAATCTGTTCGCGAGTATTAAAGTAGTACCACGTAAAAAAGGCAGAGGTAAGCTTCGCGCCTCACCAGTTCTAAAGTTGATATCGTCGCGGCTAGACGTATGATGCTCCGTTCGATCGCCTTCGCGCGTCGCTTGGTTTCGGCGCGGCTAGTTGTACGATGCTCCGTTCGATTCCAGGTTTCTCGTAAAGTTATATGTTGCCTGTGCGTATATACATACGCCACACTGATATTGAGGGAGTTGTGAAAAAAGATGTAATCCGCCATTTTGTGGCGGCAGCCATCTTGGACCAATTTTCTTCAAAGATAAATAAGAACACTTACGACTAATTCACCTTTCAAACAAAAATAAAATCGGTTCATCTGTTCGGGAGCTACGATGCCACAAACAGAAACACACACAGACACATCAAACTTATAACACCCCGTCGTTTTTGCGTCGAGGGTTAAAAATTATATCATTCCGAGCCCTGCGCGCAATATTTTGAATCACTCGAATATTATTCGAATGCAATTGTGCGCAACGCTAGATACCATGATCGAACTCACAATTATTGGTGTGAGTTGGTTGAGGTTACCTTTTACGCTACTGTGCGACAATAGAACGGGAATCAATACATTTTTATGTGCCCGACCAATATATGCGTGACGTTGGAAGACGACAATATAGACTTCTGCGCTATCCGCATAAGTGGCGCTCTCCCCATGCTAGAGCAATTAGACTTATCAAGTGTTGTTGCGATAGCAATAGCTCAAAATTGCTCCAAGATGATATAAAAAATATTTTAAAGTAATAGTTAAGTAAGTAATAGTAATAGTTTTAAAAAATGTTCTCAGATTGCATTTACCAGGAAATTGAATATTATTGATTCAAAATACAATATGAATGGAACTTGCCTAAACAAAGTAGACGTTAATAAAGATCTTTTTGATCAAAAACTTACTTTTATTCCACATATGGAAGTTACTATAAAAAAGGCCGATTTATTCGCCGCACTGCAAAGCCATTTCGTAAGCCTAAAACTAAAATATACCTGTACAACTGTTTCGTTCGCAGTGTACTAGAATATTGTTCTGTTGTTTGGCATCCCCACTCCGCAACACTTGCGCTTAGATTAGAACGTAATACAAAAGCGGTTGTTAAATCATTTGAGTTAGTCGACGGGTGCTCAAAGAACCCGCAATTATATTAAACGGCTGGAAGCTTTTAGTATTAGATAATTGCAATCACGCAGAGATATGTCTGATCTATTATTTTTGTACAAACTATTAAATAATTTAATCGATTATTCCCAATTACTTCAACAAATAAAACTTAATGTCCCTTATAAATATCCCCGAAATCCTGTTAAGATACTACATTCATCTCACCGTAAAACAGTTTTAGGCTTTAATTCTCCAATTCCCAGACTTTGCAGGCTTCATAACCTATTTGCCTACCAGATTCATATATTTGGCATTTCGCTTTCTGGATTCAAGCACCAAGTCCATCAATTATCTAACTGAATTTCTATAAGTACCATTATAATAATAATAATAAAGTAGCTGTTAATGTTAATAATTTGTGAGTACATATAATATGCATATAGGTAATTATTGTATGTACTTACTTACAAGACATTGTGTCTTACCTATCCGTTTTTAGTTTGTGAATGTTGTGTTTACCGCTTGATTTTGTACGCTCAGATAGTATATAGCATATAGTTTTGAACATGTATAAGTGTAACAAATGTTGGTAAACCAATAAATAAATAAATAGCTATAGTCTATCGATAGTATCGTGGCCTTAAAAATCAGTCATATGACGATAGTCCTGTCGAAATTATCGACCTTTGACGATACTATCGATTGATAAAAATAAGTAATACTATTGCTAAAGATCGATAGAATCAGTACAAACACTACCAATGATATCTATAGAATGCATTTCGATAGTATCGACTATCGAAATGCATTCTATAGATACCAATTATATACAATCGATAGTTTTGTCCTATCGATAGTCGAACAATTTACGATAGTATTGCTTGCTCATATTATTGCTCGTTTTATTCCCAGTCAACAGTATCGAAAATACTTAGATAGTTACTAAAACAAAAATATCGATACGCATCGATAGGTCATAGATAGTATCCACTATTTTGCCGCGATAGTATTGATACTATCGTACCTTGATAGTATCATCTAATTTTCACTATCGATACCATCGATATTATTGCAGCATTTCGATAGGACTATTCGTGTTATCGACTCTTTTTCAAGGTCAAATATCGATAGTGAAACTATCGCTATTGTAACAACACTACTTATCAATGTAGTCCAGATGCAGACAAATATATTTTTTGATTCCCAAAACATAATCTTAACATATATATATATACATTTTAATATTAAAAAGTAAGTTTATAGTTCCTAAGTTGATATAAGGTTGTTTTTGTTAGTTGTTACAAATATTATTTTATCTTATTTTTTTTTAGTCTAAGTTTTTGTTAAGTTTGTACTTAAGTAATTTATTGTAGTATTATTAGCATAGATATAAGCGAAATGGTGTATTCTGTAAGCTTATATGTTTTATGAATAAATAAATAAATGGGTACCTAGCAGAAAGACGTGGGCCCTGAAAATTATTAGCGAAAGTAAGAAGAGCTTACGTACTCTGTATTTCTTTGTAATATATGGGTCATATACAAGACGATGTACACACGGCTACACATCAAGTTAGACACATATATACGCATAACTACGCTACATACAAAATAGAGAATTGTCGGAAAGGGATTGTGCACCACTAGGTGTCAATGTAATGGTAAGGATAGAGCGTCGCGTCCTGTTCAGCGTGAATGAGACAAAATAACAAAAATATAACACACTCTCGCACGATTCGCAGCGTTCAAGATCTAATAGTTCAAAGTTCAAACAGTCTAGGTTGATGTGTCGATGTGTGTACATGTATGGTTTGTGCAGTTCACAGATCTAATACATAAGTGTCTGTACGCGCAGTAAGAGTTTATTTATTATTCGAATACTCACTGGCAACCCTGATTTATAGATCTTCGTCATGTCAAAGTTGTCAGTTGTCACTTTTCCTCCCCCTCCCCAAACCTTAGGCAACCTAAAGTTATGCGATAACCTTGTGCAAATAATAATCTAATTTGCATTTAATATTTGTTCATGGTACTAAGTGAACATTTAAGTCTATAAAAATGGTTGTAGGCGCTTTTCCTATAGCTAAATTGGCTGCTTTGCTAGTCAAGCAGGTAAGCAAGCCGATTGCTAATATCTGCAAAGAAAGAGCCAAACATCACCCCTTTTTCAGGACCTACGTTTGTATGCCACCAGCTCAGTGTAAGTAATATACGAAATAAATCAAATGTTATTACTTCTTTCGTAAATAAAGTAATAATCATATTTAAAATACAATTGGTATTATGTCAACCTTTGCAGTCTATAACTGGTGTGAAGTGAAGGCAAAAATGTGGATTTTGAACTTGGGTAAACCAGTCAATATTCCGGTACTAAGTCAGGAAATGGCTATAGAGCTTGGGGCAAATTTGCTTGGTGAATCATTGATTTTTGCCATTGCTGCTGGTATACTATTGGTTGAATATAATAGGTAAGTATTTGATAATTAGGTAAGTATTTGATCATAATCTAGGAAATGAACAAATAATGACTGATATTTATTTTCCAGGCAGGCAAATAAAGAGACTGCTAAAGAAACCAAGAGAGAAGAGGAAATGAATCACATTATAACAACTATAACTGACCTCTACTTCACTGTTCAACAACAACAAACACAGCTAAAGGAAATGGAGAGGATTATTTATTCAATAAGTATGTATTAAGTTATTAGAAATACGAATGATTCAAATGCTATTTATTATTATGTTACCTTTTTAAAAGAAATGGTGATAGTTTAAATATCAGTGAATGATACTTTAATTTTATTTAAGGTGGAGAGAAACCCACAGTTCCTCCTCCAACAATAAAGGAGCCATCTTTGCTGTCGCCTTCGGAACCACCCTCAGAGCCAGGCAAGCCTCAAAAAATCAACTATGATAGATATTATGAAGATATTGTCATCTCTGCAACCCCTTATCCAAACAAGGGTCTGATTTTACAATCACTCAATTATATACAGATGGACGCATTTAGTTCGTTGTTTTCTAATGACAATAGTGTAAATGTAATTAAGGAAAATAAAACACCAATTGAAGAAAAGAAACCGACTCATAAACCAGAGCCGGCCATTTTATCATCAGCTTTGTATAACATAGAAAATAATTTCAGAAGTTTATTTTGAATCTGTGATAACTGTATATATTGTTTTTATTTTTAGAAGTTAAATGTAATTTTCCTAGTAACCTTTTTTTTATAATGTTTCATATTTGCCATTTTGTAAAGGAAAAACAAGTTATTGTTGACAGCTTTTGATAACTTTTTGATTTTTAATTCTTGTTGAGCACAATTGTGTAGCATTAATGATAGTGGATGTAATAAGGTGCTTGTCTAAAAGGAACATAAACACTGTAGTTATTTTAAGTACTCAAAAAATAAACTATAGTGAGCTTTTAATGTCATAAAAACAAAATATAATTGATGCTTAATGGCTTTACAATCTTAGTAAGCTACATTTTATTCTATGATCCAAATAGGTAGTGGATGATTCTGTGGTTTTTACAAGCTGTCAAAGCTCTAACATGTCTTTAAAAAAACATAAATTAGAATATTTATGTTTGTATCTTACAATATCATAATCTAATGTAACATTATATTTGATTGGTATGTTGCATATTTTCTTTATGGTATTCTCAATGGTTGTAAAATACCAGACACAGGATTTTGGTTATACTAAAATTATATTTATATTTCTTTACACAGTAGTATTAAGTATTTGAATTCAACTGTTTTAAAAATGTAGGCATTCAAAAGTAAGTAAACAAATGAGTATTATTTTATGCATCTTTTATTACTCAAGCCATTCAGTCATGTAAGTACAGTCTTGTGGTGTTATTAGTCCTGTAGAGGAACATTTGTGTATGAGAGGACATACACCACATGGCACTTGAACAAGCCCGGGTGCAGGTATGAGGGGATCTATGGACCGATAAACTCTGCTGCCATCTGGATACACACTGCTTTCTGCTTTGCCATCATAGACTAAAGTATTTAGTATTGTGATCACATCTTCTACATCTAATTGCACCTGAAACAGTAATCACTTGTTTAAATTGTATGATTTAAAAGTAGTGGTCTGTTTATTAATTAGAATTGATATCTATAGAGGTTATTTTAAATTGCTTATCTTGTACAACCATAGCATGTCCAGCTGATGATATAATGAGCATTTTTAACCATTTATGTAATAGAAATGTGCATTTTGTTGTTGCTTTTTACAATATCCTGTTTGGAATGTGAATAGTAGTTTAGACTTATATTATATATAGAATAGTTAAATTAATTAGCTTGTAGAATGTTATAATTATTAAAATCTGGAAATAAATGAGACTCACTTTACTTATTCCTAGATCTGTAATATATTTCTGTACTTCAGCTGCAGTAGCATATGATTGGGTTCTACCAATAATTGGGCCTCTTGGATTGTTTTTCATTTTGTCTGATCTTTGATTCAGAAATCTAAGGCACTGCACATTGAGTATATCTACAAATTCTGATTCAAAATCTTGATCTTGATACCATGCTCCCCCAGATATAGACCTGTCTGGTTCCAAATTGTAGAGCATATAAACTTTTTTCTTAGAAGCCTAGAAATAAAATATATAATTTAAATAGAATATTCAGTTAGTTTGCTGTATAAAAAAATAAACAATAATAAATGTGTTTTCTGTAACTTGTTTGATTCTGAGTCAGACATACTTACATTTACACATTTGACAGCTTTGATAAGTTTTTTGCTTTCAAGGCTCTTCAATACTTTAGTCAGCTGTGTATTAGCCAAGTTGGATCTAATCCTGATATCACGGATCCATATGCCTTTGTTCCCAGCCTCTTCTATCAAATTAAACACCACTTTTTCCTCATTATCTGCACCTTTCACTGCTTGCTTGCTGGTTTGTGTTTTTAACCTTTGAAGTTTATTTCAACATGATTATTAATTATATAAAAGTCTATTTACTTATGGATTTGTTATGACTTATGTATGCTATTGGATAGCTACTTAATTTCTTGGCTAGCGCTCAGATCCAAGGGCGCACACTCCCAATATGTTAGCAGCCATCAGCATCCATAAAAGGCAAGTGTGGGTGCCAAGCAGCCATGATTGCAGACATCAAATTTGTTCAGTAAGCAGCTTAGAGCAATATCTCTTTAACCTAACCTGCCCATGGAGCTAGATGGGTACTTACAAACAGCACAAAACTAAATTCTGAGCCAGAATCCAGACTGCATAGCTTATTCATTGTTTGGATGTCTAGCTATTGAAGCATTAAGGTCAATCAAGAGTTATTTTATTTTAATATAAATAATTCTCCCAAGGTTTTCCACATAGACTGGTCTTGACCTATGTCCAGCAATGGACGTCTTTCGGCTGAGATGATGATGATAAATAGTTCACAGTGCTTTTACTTTTAAACCCTTCAGTCTCAAGAGCCGCCTCACCTCTCCTATACGCTGGCAAAGTGTCCAAATGTGACTTACGAACTACTTGTTATAATACATTAATGTAGAAAAATTACCTGTATATGAGAGCTCCGTTTTGATTAAATAAATCAAAATATTCTTGTTGTAAAAGCTCATTAATAGCTGTCACCAACTCGGCAGATGAAATTTCAGGTATTGCAGCTGTGATATCTTTATGCGATATCCCCTTTGGACTTTTCCTTGCTACATTTAATATTTTTTCTTTTAATTGGTCCTCTTGTTTTATAGTTGTCATATTCCATAAATATTAGCTTAGAAAAGTGGTGCCTATTTATTTGGGTTTGAGTAGGTTTGAGCAAGAATAGGAAAAATGACACTTGTTTATTGTACATGATTAACCAGTGTGACCAAATTAAATATCACAAAAAAACCGAAGCACCTTAAAAAATACTGAAATATATCAACTTGCACAGGGAAAATATAGCAATAAAAATACAGATTTTCAAAACATGTTTTATTCAGTCATTATCATAATCACAATAAATATTAGAATTGTATTTTATAACATAAATGGGTTTATAAGTAAGACGAAGATTTGATGGATTAAAATTAACACAACCTATTTTAGCTATTACACCTTGCTTTGTTTTTAAAAATGCAGATACATTTTTGTTTATAAATCTGTTTCATTGTTCTGTTTTTATTAAGTTTATTTGTGAAAATATGCGCTCGCATGCAGCATTTAATCCTGGTATACATAACAGAGATTACTGAAACTAGATATATTCTTGTATTTTAATGTACGGTCAGGTGCAAAAGTAGAGTAGTAATTTTAAAAAGCGATAGAATCACAACAAGTTATACTTACGACCTTTTTTAATATTATCATTGCACACATACACATAAACCCGCCCCAGTTTACTGTCGCCAGTTCTAATTATGATTGTAAGTATTATAATAATAATAGTAATTTACACTGTTGACGGCATACCGAATGCATCATCCTCGTTTGTCTGTGATGAGGTTGTACATCCCGCGGAAATGTGGGGGACGAAGTTTTCTAAACGTGAGGGTAGTTGAAGTGTGCAACCTTAGAGAGTATTTCCTTCAAACGAACGTGGATATGCATCGTGATGTTGTAGCAGCGGATAACGGACTCACCCCGCTTAATCTGGCTAAAGAGAGCTGGCGCATGCCTGTAGTACTGAGCATTGACGACCGCAAGAGTGTATGGCAGAGCAAGGAGCTTCACGGTAGGTTCTACAAGGCCCTATGTGGGCCTGATGTAGACCTTCTCGCCTTCGTGAACTGGCTACGCTTCGGTGACCTCTTTGGGGAAACCAAAGGGTTTGTGCAATTGTGAACGAAGTTATCAAGACGAATAACTACCGGAAATATATCCTGAGGGATGGTGCCACCAACCCGGTGAATCCCTCAGGCATATAGTTTCTGGTTGTTCTGGTCTTGCTAACGGCGAGTACTTGCACAGACATAACCAAGTAGCCAGAATTATCCATCAGCAACTTGCTCTGAAGTACAAACTTGTAGAGGTCGAGGTGCCTTACTACAGGCTAGTATTATATTATCTGTGCTACAGGTATGTAGCAGAACCAGTTCTCGAAAAGTACCATATCACACTATATTGGGATCGATCTATTATCACAGACAGGACTGTTGTTGCCAACAAGCCTGATATTGTGGTAATAGATCGTTCAGAGCGCCGTGCAATGATTGTCGATATTACCATCCCTAATGATGGCAACCTCGTGAAAGCTGAGAAGGAAAAATAATTAAAATACCTGGACTTAGCACACGAGGTCGTCGATATGTGGGATGTGGACTCGGCAATCATTGTACCGATAGTCGTTACGGTGAACGGTCTAATAGCTAAGAGCCTCGACCAACATCTTAAGAGGCTTACGTTAGGTGCTTGGGTCAAGGGTCAGATGCAGAAGGCAGTCCTCGATACGGCACGCATAGTGAGGAGGTTCCTTTCTCTGGACCTCTAACCACCGACAGCTTGGACCTTGTCTCGATGCCGGTGGGCATCCATAATTTTTATATTTATAAATGTGTTATTTTTATAATTATATATTAATGAAAAATTAAATTTTTAAAATGCAATTTTTATTGGTCAATAGTAAATAAATGTGAAATAATAATTTATTTAAAAATGAAATTACATTGTAGTTATACACACAGTCTTATTGCTATACACGATGACAGTATACATTAACTGCAATAATGGTGGGTGGATTACTGTTCTCCTACAGTGCCGGACCCCTACTGGTTGCCGAATTTTATCGGTTCACGTCATACATGCCAAGATTTGTACATAGTTCAAAATGTATGGTCTACACAAAGGCATTTCTTATATTTAAACTAGTGTGCAGTCTTGTGTGTGAATTGGTGTGTACGTGTGTGTATGTGTATGTGTGTGTGTGCGTTTGTAAATGTGTTATCACTTTATTACCAGGATTTCAGTATCAACATAATTCAAGGTTAATAAGTATTTCATAACAGTTTTTTTGCAAGTAAAATAAGGTAAACCGTATACAGGACAAATTGCATTAACTTTGTTATATAAAAATGGTCCAAGATAGATGGCAAATTTCTTAATAAACGAGGTATGTGCGTGTGGAATCGTGCAAATTTTATCTTTTCTTCGTTTTGTAATTACCTTAAATGGCGTTCGGCGGTGCTGGAGCATAACTATCTGTAAGATATAAAGTTGCCTTACATTGAGTACGTTCCACGATTTATAACGTTCGTTTGTTGGGAACAAGATCAGCCGAAATGTAGCAACCTTTAGAATAGCTCTGTGAGCTATCTCTAGCGGCATCATTATAGTTTTTGCTGCACCCCCCTCAGCAAGAGATACAGTAAACAATAATAGACTGACAAAGTGCGTGATATACGTTTCGTATAATGAAAGAATTAGCTACATATCGTAGAGTTCTAAATATGTAGATTAGCTTTCTGATACGGCCTGAAAGGATATTGATGTAGTGCCTAAAATTTAAGTGTTTATCTAGGACTATTCCAAGATACTTGATCTCACTAACCGAAGTTATAGCTGGGCATTTGCATGGAGATTCTAGTTGGGTGGGAGAACGATGAGCTACTATACAGGGTGATTTTGAAATCGTGTAATTCCTTTTAACCACGCATTCTACTGGTGATATAGAATAACCCTGACCATATTTTTTCTTAATTAGAATAATGGTTTCGGCAAAATTAGAGTACAGATTTTTTTCATGAAATGATTTCAAATAGTCATATTTTAACCACCTGACACAATCTTAATATTTTACTAATTTAAAAATAATAACATAACAATAACTGATGTCGTAAATAATAAGGGGCAATAAAAAGGACCGCCCGTTATTATTTACGACATTAATTATTAATATGATTTTTTATTTTAATTAGTAAAAAATTAAAATTGCCTCGGTTGGTTAACATATGACTATCTGACACCATTTCACGAAAAAAACGGAATAATATTTTTTCAAAAAAAATAAGTCTAATTAAATAAAAATATGGTCAGGGTTTTTCTATATCACCAGTAGAATGCGTGGTTAAAAGGAATTACACGATTTCAAAATCACCCTGTAGTTATAGGCGTTCTTAGTTGCGATAATTTATTAAGAGAAAAGTCGACGACATTAGTTTTAGATGCGTTTAGTGTCAGAGTATGTGAGTAGAGCCACTTTAAGGCGGAATTGAAGCCATTTTGTGCAATAGTTTGTAGTTCCGACCATGAGTCTGAGACAAATGTGAAGCGTATCGTCTGCGAAGGAAACAATTTTCCCATTATGGATATTGAGATCACAGAGGTCGTTAATGAACACAAGAAATAATGTAGATCCTAAAATACTCCCTTGTGGGACGCCGTAGTATATGGGATGTTCGTCGCTTTTGTGGTTGTCAATAGTAACGATTTGTGTCCGGCCAGTGAGGTAGCTTCTGAATAGCTCGAGTGGAAGGCCTCTGACTTCAATGTCTTCTAATTTGTGTAAAAGAGTTGGAATCGGGACGGCGGCGTCGAAGGCCTTTGCGAGATCCAAGAATATAGTTAGCACCTTCCTGGGGGGGGTTTGTATTTATGCTTTAATAGTTGCACTGCCTAGCTTGCTTTCTCTGCTTTCTAGCTTCACTGGATTGGCTGCTTGTTTAGTATAGATGCAAACCCACTTTGCTCGACTCTTCAAGACGAGTAAGGTGCCAATGGTCTTAGGGGAGAGCGCAACAGTCGTGTTGATCCCTAAGACAAGTCTGGTGGGGAATCCTTCACGTGGTTGCCCCCTGTTATTGGTCTAGTTCCCTATGAAATAGACGCAACTAAAACCACCAGTCGACCACTGCCTGGGATGGAGAGGTCATGTTCCGGCGGGTCCATCGTCGAACGACAGACGATGGATAGTAATGACCTCCTGCGTGTTTGTGCCGTGCGCGGGGACCCGTACGGAGGGATGAAGGAGTCCTGGGGGTTGAGTGGTGATGTGGCGATGGTAGTGCTGCTGATCTGCAACACACCCCTTTGGTCCGGATTTCCTCTCACACGGGAGGTCGTAGTCTAGCCAGCTGCGATCAATCGGCTGCGGCGTCCGCTCATGCGGCCGCCAGGCGAGTGCCCTTGGGTGAAGAGGTCTCCAGCCGGCAGTGCTCGTCTCCCACCTCAGTGGTTTGGGGTGGAGCGACTAGTGCTGTACGTCTCGGGGACAGCTCACTTAGGGGTGCTATACCTAGCTGGTAGCCCTGGTGCCTGAACAAGGCATCCCCAACGTTGAGGGCTCCATGGTGGGTGGGGAGCCAGCAGGTGAAAAGTAAGATAGACCAAATGGACTCTGTCACAAAAAAAACCAAGGGCTTGACCGATAAGGGCGAGCAACAAAGGACCTCTGGACCCTTAGGGGGAGAGGTCAGCAATAGTGTAGGAGCTGCACGTGGGAGCACCTACATACCCAAGCTGCAAGCTCGTGATGGCCCCAGTGGCCGTCCGAGCATGAGCCAGGGGAGTGGTGCTCACACGGGCAGCGTTAAGAAATGGAGAGGGGGTAACCCTGCAAAGGGCTACCAATTTAGAGGGCGTGGCAGCCACAGAGGGGGTCTGACATGCAGGGAATACCCGAAGGGGGACCCAGCGGGACACCCTCTGGGAGTGGGTGTCAGCCCTCCAGGATCGGGGAGGCCAGGAAGGAGCAGACGGGCGAGGCACACCCTAAGGGGGAGCCAAACTTGGCTGCACACTCCACAGACCATACCCGGGGCAGGAAGAGGCGCAGTGGGTGTGCCAACCGCAAGCGGCGTGAGCTGCAGCGGCAGTTGGCGCTGGCACCCGATGCAGTCTCGTCAAAAAGGGTCAGGGAAGTGAGCGACGATGCTGTTGCTCAGGCAGATGGCAATAAACGTGCCAAGACCCAAGGTGACTCCTACAGGGAGGCGCTGACGGGGGTTAAAATGGCCGTTGTTGCCGACAACTTCCCTGACGCTCTGCTTAATGCAGAGCTGGTGGAACCCATAAGGGTTGCCATTTGGGACCAGCTGGAGGCCACACCGGATCCTCTGCCGGCCATTAGTGTCGGTGCACTGCTTGGTGGAGCTCTGCACGTGACGTGTGAGGGTGAGAGAGTCGCAGAGTGGCTTCGCGGCCTCAGCGGTAAAACCGTTGGAGACGTGAAGCTCAGAGTGGTCAGCGCCAAGGAGCTTCCAAGGCCAATAAAGATGGCCTGGAAGACCAGGAATACCTGGTGCCTAGATGCCTCCAGGGTGCTGACCATGCTGCAGCGCCTCAACCCCTCTCTGAGGACCTGCGAGTGGAAGGTGCTGAGCACGCAGGTCGAGGAGACGCACACCAGACGCATTGTCCTGGTGGACAGCGTGTCGGCTGCGGCCATAAAAGCAGGCGGCTTCTGTCTCCATGCTGGCATGGACAAAAGCACGTTCAAGATCCTTGAGGATCTGAACGTGCAGAAGGTGACAGTGGGTGCCAGCGTGGAGGAGGAGGCCCATGCGGTGACGGCACCACAGGTGGGGGACGGGGAGGAGCCCGTGAACCCAGTGGTGATTGAACCAGGTACGGCTCTCTACACGTCGTCGCCATGCTTGTCTCCGAAGACCGACGACATAATCGGACATATAGATTGTCTAGATCTGTCGTCGCCGGAGGCTGCGGGGGCGCTGATGGAGGAAGGGAGTGAGGGGGGCGGTCAGCAGTGCCTGCCACCGTAGACGCCACCATAGGCAGACCGAATGGCGGGACTAAGGTGCGTACAAATAAACCTTCATCACTGCATCGGGGCGATGGCCGTTCTGGCCCGCCACCTGCGGATGAAGGAATATGATATTGCCCTGATCCAGGAACCTTATGTTAAAGAGGGAAAGATCAGAGGTTTGGGTGGGACAGGAGGTGTAATTTATCATAACTGTTCCACTAATGATATAAGGACATGTGTGTATGTCAGAAATGGCATAAATGCAATGCCCTTATACAATTTTTGTTCTAGGGATCTTACGACAGTTAAGATAGATGTGCGAGGGAGCGGAGGGCGGGATATTGTAATCCTGACCTCTGCATACTTCGACTATACGGACAAGGAAACTGTATCTGGACAGATAAAGGACCTTGTTGAATATGGCAGCCGGGAGAACCTGGACATGATCCTGGGGTGCGATGCCAACGCACACCACACAGTCTGGGGGAGCACGGATGTGAATGTAAGAGGGGAAAAGCTACTGGAGTATGTGGTAAGTACCTCTTTACAAATTCTAAACAAGGGAAACAGGCCAACGTTCGTCAACTGTAGGCGAGCAGAGGTAATTGACATCACGTTAGCCACCAACAGGGCTAGCACTAAGATTGTCGAGTGGCATCATGTGTCTGATGAGATTACCTTGTCAGATCATAATTACATATGCTTTAAGTATAGGACGCTGGTTCCAGCTCCTATAGCACGTAGAAGGAATCCCAGAAATACGGACTGGAACTCCTTCAGGAGTGACCTCAGTATAGATTTGGAGGATTCTAAGGGTAAGCTTAATTCTATATTAGACATAGAGTTTACAGCAGACAAATTGGTCCAGACTGTAAATACGGCCTGGACAAGTAACTGCCCTGAAAGGGAAGTTAGGCCCAAGAGGGTACCGTGGTGGACGCCAGAGTTGGTCAAGCTGAGGCTTGAAGCCAGAAGAGCGTTTAACAGTGCTAGGACCAGCAGGGACTATAGCGGTTACGCTCGCTGTTTGACCAACTACAACAAAGCTGTGCGGAAAGCCAAACGGAAGGCTTGGAGAGCCCACTGTGAAAACATCAGTACTATTCCTGAAGGAATGAGACTCTCCAAAGCTATCTCGACTGTCAGAGCACACCCATTGACAACCATCAGAGATGGCAATGGGCAGCGAACAGGGTCCGGTAAGGAGACACTAGCAATGATGCTAAACACACACTTTCCGGACTGTAAGATAATAGAAAAGGAGCAGGAGGACCCGATTAGCCTGGTTGAACTAGGCTACCGTACAACCAAAGCAGATTGGGACACTGCAAGGAAGGTAGTGGATGAAGGGAAGGTCGGCTGGGCTCTAAATGGTTTTCAACCGTTCAAGTCACCTGGTCCAGACATGGTTTATCCCATTATCCTACAACAGGGAGCTGCACTCTTGGTTCCGCATTTGTGCAGACTATACAGAGCCTGCATAGCTTTTGGATACATTCCAAAGATATGGAGGCGAGTTAAAGTCATCTACATACCGAAGCCGGGCAAAGAAGACTACGAAGAAGCCAAGGCATACCGACCTATTAGCCTTGAGTCGTTCTTCTTGAAAGCCTTGGAGAAGTTAGTAGATAGACATATCAGGGAGGGAGCATTGAGAAAATTTCCCCTCCACGGGCTACAATGTGCCTACCAGTCGGGAAAATCCACTGAGACGGCACTGCATTTTGTGGTAAATAAGGCAGAACATGCATTAGATAACCGGGAAGTATGCATTGCTGCATTCCTGGATATTGAGGGAGCTTTCGATCGGACCACCTTTGATGCCATTAGTGTGGCATCAGCAAATCACGGCATAGAGCCAACCATTTGCAAGTGGATCGATTGTATGCTCAGAGGAAGAATTATTAGGTCTGAGTTGTTAGGGGATGAAATGACTGCAATGACCACCAAAGGCTGCCCTCAGGGTGGAGTACTCTCACCGCTCTTATGGTGCTTGGTGGTTAATTCACTCTTAGAACAACTCAACAAAGGTCCGTACTTAACGGTCGGATATGCGGATGACTTGGTGATACTTGTCAATGGAAAATTTCCGAGCACAGTATCCAGTCTCATGCAGAGGGCCCTGAGTATGGTAGAAAAATGGTGCAGTAGTAACCATTTATCGATCAACCCAGGGAAAACTACTGTCGTGCCGTTTACTAGGATGAGAGATCCGACTGGCTTGGGAACTCTATCCATGTATGGTACACAGCTACAATGGTCCACGGAGGTGAAGTATCTAGGCATGACCTTAGATAACAAGCTAACGTGGAAACCTCATGTAGACAAAGTCATAATGAAGGCCCAGCGGGTCTTCGGTATGATTCGTTCTACTTATGGGAAGACCTGGGGCCTGAAGCCCAAGGTCATCAAGTGGCTATACACGATGATGATAAGACCCATAATCACATATGGAAGCGTTGTCTAGTGGCCAAGAACCAAACTAGCAACATGCAGGAAAGCGCTGTCGAAGGTGCAGCGATTAGCCTGCATGGCTATAACAGGGGCGTTCCCTACTACGCCAACGGCTGCGTTAGAGATCCTGCTGGACCTAACGCCGCTACACATTGTTGTGGAGTTAGAGGCGATGAAGGCGCTACATAGACTATCTATACATGGGCTGTGGAGCGTCAACATGCCAGTAACTCGACACACAAAACTGGAGATCTCGAAGGATCTTAAAGAGATTATGAGCATGGGATGTGACAAAATGCAACCAATGCACATATTCAAAAAGAATTTTAAAATAAAGGTCCCCACAAGGGACGAATGGAGACGAGGTCTACGATCCCCTGACAAGGGTTGTCTCATCTGGTACACCGATGGTTCCAAAATGGAAACAGGATCAGGCGCTGGTATTTATGCCAACGACTGCAAGGTGAACCAAAGCATGGGCAAATATGCAACGGTCTTCCAGGCGGAAACCTATGCTATAATTGCCTGTGCGCAGGAGAATATTAACAACAATGTCACTGACAAGATTGTTTATATACTCAGTGACAGTCAAGCTGCTCTTAAGGCTCTGAACTCCTGTAGGGTGGACTCAGCACTAGTCCTGAACTGTGTTAAAGCCCTTAACAAACTTGGCAGGAAAAACACAGTCAGGCTGGTGTGGGTTCCGGGGCATGCAGGGGTGCAGGGTAATGAGGAGGCTGATGTATTAGCCAAAAAGGGCTCGGAGCAACAATTTGTGGGCCCCGAGCCATTCGTAGGTCTCTCTGAGAGTACCGTCAAGGCAGCTTTGAATGCACATGGCAATGATAAACACAGGCTGGAGTGGATGGCCCTTAGGGGTCTGGAACACTCCAAGAAATTCATTGCAAACAGAGCCACGGGCTTTACCCGGAAGTTCTGCGGGTACAACAAGGGCCAAATACGCCTACTCACAGGAGCGTTTACTGGTCATTTTGGCACCAATGACTTCCTGTGCAGATTGAGATTGTCAAACAATTCGATCTGCAGAGCCTGTGGTGAACAGGACGAGTCCATATCACACCTACTGTGTGAATGTGACGCGTTGGCCGGACTAAGGATGGGTCTGATGGGATTGGCATATCCGAACCCTGAAGACTTCAGGCTTCTCCCTCTGAGGTGTACGCTGCGACTGATGCAGTACATTCATAGGGAGATAGCTCAAGGATAAACCTCGGGGCCGACACAAAAGATCCCACTGGGTCGAAGTGTCGCCGGTCTACAATGACTGGCCCCCGGATCAAGATAAGATAAGATAAGATAGCACCTTCCTATGCGAGTTTAAAATTTTCACAATGTGAGTTAATAAGTCGTGAATTGCGTCACTCGTTGATGTTTGTTTTCGAAAGCCATATTGTTGTGGGGATAGTAATGTAAAGTGTTCCAAATACTTAGTCAACCTTTTATTGATAAGTCGTTCCAGTATTTTTGAAAAAGAGCTCAAGACTGCTATTGTACTGTAGTTGTTTGGTAGGTTGCTATTTCTGTCTATGAAAATGGGGTGGATAATTGCTTTCTTAAACGACGTGGGAAAGATACCCGTTTGAAAACAGGTATTAAAAATGTGACTCTGTCAATTCTAGAACAAAGGAAATTAAGTGTTTGGAAGTGCGGATGTGTGTTGAAGTGTGGTTCAGACCTAAGTTATCAGCGAGGGTTTTACCAAGATTTATGAAAAACCGGTTTACCTCATTGCAAGACTGGTAGAGGGATGGACAGAGGAATAATAATTGAGTTGAAGAATGTTTTGGGTTTAGTGTATTGGTTATAGATAGTTGTGCAAAAAATTCTGTATCGTTTGTAGGTGATGAGCAGTATGATATCTGAGGATTTCTTAGGTTTTTGTGGAGTTACTGTTACTATACTTTAAGTCTCGATTTCGTATACATCGTAGTAAACCTGGGGTTATCCACGGTTTAAGTGTCTTCTTCTTAGCAGGCACTGATAAATGATGTACATTTGGCTATGGCGGATTTAGCTACACGTATTAAGGCATCTACCGCATTATTGAGGTCTGGAATAGAGAAGAGAAAGGAAAGTCTAAGTTCTGCATAAGGATTTTGAGAGCCTCGTAGTCAACCCTAGTTGTTGTTTTAAGCGAGTTCGATTTTAATTTATCTTTAGTGATACAAAGCAGAGATGTATAATGATCCGTCACCGCTGAATCATAAATGAGAGTAATTATTTTAGACTTTGTTCGTACCATTAAATGGTCCAAGCAATTATTACCCCTCGTGGGATAAGTATGTGCAGGTAAAAAGTCATAGAAGGCTAAGTTCGTGAGATATAATTGTGACCGTGTGTCTAAAGATTCTGGTTTGATGTCGATGTTGATGTCACCTGTTATAATAACTGATTTATAGTTATTGAGGGATGGAAGTATATTATCAAGTGCACAGAGAAACGTGTGAATATTGTCAAATGAGGGCGAGCGGTAGATACAAATTATGGCTATCTCAGAGGTTAATTTTATAATCAGGCCTGAGGCGGAGTCGTTAAATTCTGGTTCTTCGCACGTATGTATTAAGGTATCTTTGACGTACACAATGACACCATCACTCTGATTCACATGTTTGGAGGTTATGTGTGTAACGTAGTTTTGTAGCACGGGAATACTGGCGTTACTATTGCACGATAACCAGCATTCCGTCAAAACCAGTAGATCGCAGTCTAGGTCAATGCGCTGTAGTAGTGTTAGTAGGTCTAAGTAATTACGATTTATGGATCGAATATTTTGCGTAAGATAAGATTCTTAGAAAAGTGTTAGGATATTTTATATGTGTTTTCGTTTGTTCTGGGGTACATAGCTGGGATTCTGATACAGAAAAATAGTCAACATCTTCGATAAAATTGTTAATATTAGTCATTTTGAGATAAAGAAAAGCTTATTTAAGGTTGATTGTAATTGTAAAAAATATTTAAGGCGAGAGTAAATATACTTAATGAAAAAGGCGCGGGAGAGTTATTTGTTATGGTAGTGTATTGCGTATTTAAAAGTTGCATACTGTAATACTTTGGAATTGCTTTGATCAAGCGTGAAAAATAGGGATGTAATGTTGCGTGGGTTCTGTATTGTGTGTGGATGGTAGAGTACATTAACCTAGTAACAATATAGAAAGAACAGTGATGACATGCATTGAAAATAAGTTTAAAAGTTGAAGAGAACAGAAATAACAGCCTCGATGGCGTAGTGGTTAGTGTAACCGACTGCTACACCTGAGGTCGCGGGTTCGATTCCAAAGTCAAACATTTGTGTGCATGAACATGGGTGTTTGTCTTGGTCTGGGTGTTTCTATGTATAATATGTATGTATTTACAAAAAATAAAGGTATATATGTATGTTTATCCATTGTCTAGTACCCATAGTACAAGCTCTGCTTAGTTTGGGCTGGATGGTGTTGTATGTATGTGATAGAATATTTATTTATTTAATTTTAGAACTAATAATGCGATACCTAGACTGGAAAGCTCTTTGAATTGTGACTCATACTTAACAACAATAGTTTGGCTGTTCTGGTCTCTTTTCACCATGACACGTCCATTGTTTGTCCAGCAGAATTGGTATTTGTTGTCCTTAGCAAAACATCCAGCAATGTAGAAGAGGCGCTTGGAGTGGTCAGTTGTTCCGCGACGTAAACTAGTACTGTTGGGACCACTATGCCCATATGAGATGAGTTTACTTTATTATTGGGTGTCGCTTTATTATACTCTTTACAGTCGATAGGAAGTTACTTTTAGTGTTAATTTCAAACAAATATGTAACTGATGTCGTGGCTACATTAGTAACAGTGCGATCTAAAATGTAACGCTTGTTGGTTCGATCCCTAGGAAGTGATAATCTTTTTGTATTTTTCTTAAATTAGAAATATCGATGACTTGTTACTTTACTGTAAGACTTATTTAAACCGCAGTTATTCAAAAGATTAGAGTTTTTTAAAAAATATAATAATTTCTCACTTGAATAGAATTATGTGATGTTGTTGGTTGGTGATCTTTGTTGCGAGCGTTTGTGTCATTATTACGGCAATCATTTTTTAAATATTTTGATTGGAAGTCTACATTTAATATACAAACTAACATAAATATTGAATCCAGGGCAAATATATGGCGTAATTATGTTCTTAATATATCTTAAATTGCCGACGAATCTGGACTAAACTCTAAGAGTAAGTTATTTTTAAATATTATGTTATGGTATTGTGATTTACGATTTCGCTGTTAAGGAATCGCTATCTACGATTATGTCATAAGAATTTTGATTTTATTTCAGAGAAATACTGTAAGTCGTGTGAAACGATTTGAAGAAGAAGGGAGCTTAAAAAGTCGGGCGAGAAGTGGAAAACCGCTTCTTATAAACCAAACTCAGCGAAGATTAATGGTGAATGCTTATGAATCAAAGGGTATGATACCGACGAGTTGCGTACTATGTGTGCTAATATAGTGAACTCCATATTGCATAAACTGTGACACTTTAGCTGGGTTAAGGACACTAAATAAAAGTTGTTTCAAATAGGAGGCGTGCTGGTTGACGATATTAGAATTGAGGCTAAGTTTCAATCCTCTTTTCCTTGTGAAAAAGAATAATTAAGCTATAACCTCAATTGTCATTATAATTGTAAAATATATTTAATTATTATTATTTGTAAGTAAAATGAATCTTAATAGTAAAGACTGAAGAAGTTTTTTTATGTTATTATAGTAATACTGATAAATAATAATTATTATAAAAATAAAATAATTAAATTTTAGTTTAATTCCTAAAAAACACTGTGTCTTTTTATCAGTAGCGTAATTAAAACAAAAATAACGTTAAATCTTTATTATTTGAAAATTTCAGTAATAAACAAATAAAAAATGGAAGTAGATGAACCCCGAGATTTGAACCACCGTCATTAAATTTTAGTGACAAAGTGAGAAGACTTGTTGACCGCTCCGCTATCGCAACTTGCAATATAATAGGCAAATTTAAGCATTAATTGTAAATGCGCACTAACAGAGACACAGTTGTTGAATATAAGGGATAGTAGTTATTATAGTTATATATACAAGAACTCGTTTTTGTATATCCTGTATATCCATGACGAACTTCACCTACTATCACTACATTAAATAATGTTTCATTGTTTGCGTTAAAACATCACACATACAAAGATATACGCTCGGATCAATAAGCGAATGTGAGATTTACGATGCTACTCCACTTTTGTCTTTAACTGTACCATCACTGTTAGAAATTTTCCCAACTTCCACCCAAAATTGTTCAAAAGAAAGGGGTGAGCCAGTACTAGAAGATTGTAATAAATTACTTACTTCGCGATCAAGTTTCAGTGTTCTATATGCTTCATCAATTATATGCATTTGTTCTGGCTGTACTTCGTATGGGAAAGTTTCTATTAAATTTTTTAAGGCTTGTACTACCACCTCCAGGTTGCGTTTATCTAACATGAGTGAGACAGCATGCGATTTATCTGTCGGATAACTTTTACTTGTTAGTTGTAGGAGTGGCCATAAACTGCTAAATTCTTTATTCACGGGGACACACACTGTGTCTCAAGAAATTTCAGTTCTCGGAAAATTTGATTTTCAAAAGGCAAATGTGATTTCAATTGTGTGCTCAACTCGATTAAAAAAGATTCAGAAGGTGTTTTCTGAAAATTGTATACCTAATATTTCTAACTGGAGACCAGCAATTATATTAGACAACATGTAGCTCAATCTGCAAAATGTATTATTACTAAATAAAATAATTGTATACACTTCTCATCAGAAAAATTGAAACACTTCCGATTTTTTGGTTTCTGTCCTAATATAACATAAAAGAGTTTACATTCCATGAAAAAAATCACATGATTGTATAGCTGGCAGTTTGGCCATTATAGTGACAAGCGAAAATTCTAAATTCAAATTCAAAATTAGAATTTCTTTTGTTTATCCTATAAATGAAATGATTCACTGTTTTGAGGCAAATATGTGTTTATAGTTGGAGTACATTTCACCTTTGAAAACTAAAAATTTGTGAACTTTTTGTTCTGTTTTCTGTATACCTACTGTATGTGTACTGTGACTTTGAGACGTCCGAGAAAGATTTTTTCTAAAACATAGATACTTCGCCCGCAAAAGCCGCCCAAGTGGTGGCATTGCTGGATTCTGGACTTAGTCAGCGTGTTGTGGCTGAAACATTGCATCTAAGCCTGTCGTCTGTTCATAGAGTCTACAAACGCTATCGGGAGACTGATTTGTTCACGCGCCGTTCAGGATCTGGCAGGAATCGGGTCACTTCTGGGCGAGATGATCGATTTATTGTAACAACTTCTTTACAGCAGCTTTATGTTGTACGTAGGGTGGCTGTAAGTGACTCTACAATTAGAAGAAGGTTGAAGGAACGTGGACTGGTACCGCACAAGCCAGCAAATGGGCCGAAATTAACTGCAGACCATCGAAGAGCACGCCTTAACTTTGCACGTGAGCACCTAAATTGGTCATACCTCTAGTGGAACAAAGTCCTCTTTTCTGATGAGTGTAAAATTATGCTGTATGGTAACGACGGAGGGAACAAGGTCTACAGAAGAGATGGAGAATGCTTTGCACAATGCTGCATTGAAGAAAAGGTCAGCTATGGTGGCGTTTCGTGGACGGTTTAGGGAGGAATCAGCACCGACGGTAAGACAGAGCTTGTCTTTGTGGCTGGGCCACGTCTGCCTGCACTAAACAGTCATCGGTACATCGAACAGTGTCTTGAGCCTCACGTGATGCCCTATGCACATTTTATTGGCAACGGTTTCATATTCATGCACGACAATGCTAGGGCTCACACCGCGAGCGTCATGCGAGATTATGTTACCGAAGTCGGTATCTCCATTATGGAATGGCTAGCAAGAAGCCCGGACATGAATCCGATTGAACATCTGTGGGATGAATTAAAGAGATGAATTCCTGCAAGAGATTCTGCCCCAGAAACACTTAGCCAGCTGCAAAATGCAATCCAAGAGCAGTGGAATGCCACAACATTTGAGCGGGACTCTCATCCGATCGATGAAGAATCGTATGGAAGCAGTAATAAGAGCTCAGGAAGGGAATACAAGTTATTAAATAAACGTTTCTTAGCTTTTTTTCCATTTACGTATGTTGTTTTATCAATTTCCTTCGTACTCCATACAAGGTAAAAATTACTTGTTAAACAAAATACGAAAGCTATGAAAATTTAATTTGAATTTAGAACCTTAACATTAGGATTTGAAAACTTCATATTATTCACTATTAAACGACATTTGACATAATATATTCCTAAATATACACATTTTTTGATAATCTTTACAAAACATAAACTTGCAGTGTTTCGATTTTTCTGATGAGAATTAGTTATTTAAATAATTTGATATGTTTATTCATCACAGCTTGCAAAATTAACAAACATAACATAAAGATTACAAAAATCGACAAATAAAATTAATAAATTAAGATCCTTTATTTAATTGAAAGATTTATTATTTGGAACAGGATTGGAAAAAAACAGGATAAAACAAATAAAAGAAAAAGGCTAACACCAAGGAATAAATGTTGCTTAATACAAAAATCTAATGTAAGGGAAACGTTTTCAAACGACTGTGTTTTTAGAAATACCTTCGTATATTGAAATTAAACACTTTATACGAACTTAGTCGCGTTGTTTATTTTACTTTGTAACACTGTTATTACATAATTTTGAAAACTCTAACACTACTATTATTGAACTTTACTACTATTTATGCTATATATTTTTAATTAAAACTATTTATATTTGAGTTTACACTTTGCCCCGACGTTTCGGTTACTTTACAGCAGCCATGTTCACGGGGAGACTAAGGTGGTAGTTGTCCCAACGTTCTGAAGTGTACCTAGTTATTTCAAAGTACCCGAATATAATATAATCTTTGATGTTCCTATTTACGCAGAATGAGCTCAAAGTATCATGAAGTCTAGCTGTGTTTTGCTTCTTCTTGGGTTTGACTATTTGAATGACTGGATCTCAAGCTGGTGGTACATTCCAACCATCCTCTCTATTGAAATTAGGATGTGTTTTAATTTCAATAGCCTCGCGAAGCATCCTTGGTAGAAATCGGTGTTCTTTTGCGAGTATATGTGGTTTGTCAAATCGTAGGTAGTGGTTGGTCCCCTGTTGCACATGTTCACACACAGCAGACTTCAACGAGCGTTGGTGTTTAACATCAGCTATATGCTCTTTTATGCGGGTGCCTATGCTTCTCTTGGTTTGACCAATGTATGAGAGTCCACAGTCACAATCAATTTTATAGACCCCTGCATCTTGTAAAGGTAATTGGCACTTGACGGATGATAAAAATTGACTTATCTTCGTTGGCGGCTTGAAGTATGTGTTGATTGAAGCTCGCTTCAAGATGTAGCCAATCTTGTCAGTGACACCCTTTACATATGGTAGTATGGCAGGCTGGCGCTCGACTGTGGCTGGCTTTTGACGGCGGCGCGGCTGTTGGAGCTTGTTGTCTTGCAGTACTTGCTTGACATGTTGAAGCTCGGCGTCCCACGGTAACTAACTGTTTAGGATGGTGATGAGATTCACCGTTTAAGTACCTGTTTGTATGGGTCTTTTTCCTATACACAGTGTGACTCAAAGTATGATCAGGATTCCTGATGACAAGAACATCTAAGAAAGCTAATGAATTATTTGTCTCTAATTCGATCTGTGGTATATTTGATCGATGATGGCAGCTCCTAAACGGATGGTAGAAAATATTTTATTATTTTACCAGACATAACACTTATTTAACAAAATAGACAAGACAAGTAAAACATAAGTAAAATAACATGTTTTTAATATATATAACAGTAATAGATAATTAATACGCAAGTAAATTATATTACGAGTATGTTTCATTGCTGTTTATATACATGGCTGCCCGACTTTAAAATTATACGTGTTTGAAAAGTACGCGACTGATTGTACTTTCAAATTAAAGTAACAAAACTATAAAGTGAGAGAGTAAATTAATATTTCAAACTTGAAAAGATACCATAATAAGATTTTTAATTTCCTTGAAATAAATTGAGTTTCTTGTATAATCTTCTTTTTGACGGATTTTAATTTATCTTTCTTTGTTATTTATGTAATGCAATCTTATCTTGATATATATCTCTCGATAATAGATTTAATAGTATTATTTACATGATTGTTATTTGTTAATATGGCACTTTAAAGAATATAAGCTGACTCCCAAGAATTATGATAAGTGTTGTTGTTGCTGTGCTTGCTTGTGATCGTTGCTGTGCTATGACGGATATCCATTTTGCACATCGCACGGGATCTCGAGGAAAGCTGAAATCCAACATAAGTATGTAGATACATTTTATAAATATCTTACTATAAGGATATGGTAAGGATCATTTCAAAAGAAATTTAAACGAATACTATCATGATTTGTAATAAAACAAGTCTGGTAATAAATAATATATTCAATCGCATTATCATTTTAAACCAAATAAAATATAATATTGTACAAACAGAATTTACGCGAATTTTATTCATTTATTTTTAAAAAGTAACAGCCTCTCTATTAATAGTAGAACAGTCAACATGTAAGCCGGACTAATCAAGTGGAAATATACTAGTATGATTAATGCGTTTAGTAAGTGTTCATTTAAATAAGCCGTGTTATATGGCCGCTATTTGTTAGGAAACAAACAAAAAAAAATTATCTCGATTCCTTGACGGAATAATCAGTATTTTAATATAATTATAATAATATATCGTCCTTTTTAAGTCTTCTTAGAAGTGTGATTTTACAAGTTTTAAACGAGCTCTGCGACATGTTTACTCTCGGAGCGATCGAACGGTACTATATTAAATGAGTACCCAAATGTTTAAGTGGGTGCTCCTTTGGTGAGGACGTTTTTTGACACTGATTGTATATCAGGTTTTTTATACATCAATGCTCACTACCTGTGATCTGTGTGACCTAAAGGAATAAACGATTTTTGACTTTGACAAAAATGGTAATATAACAATTTTCTTTACAAAATATAACATAAATAAATACATGAGTATTTGTCTCCCGTGTTATTTTTGCTAGCCCTCGAATATAAAGAAAATACATACATACCTACGCGATATATTTGGCAATAATTATTGAAGAAATGACAATGAAATAGCGTTTTTAAAAATCTTATATTATTCTGATAACTATGTTGAAGCAAACAGACTGAAAAATTTCTTCGTAATACTTTAAAATATGCGATATAGTTTTGACTGTAATGCTACATTTATTTATGAACACATCTTAAATGACACTAATTTCGGCGCTAATTCCATTATTTGTTCAAATAGTACGTGTATGAATTCGGACCCATCAGAGAGAAAACACGTAGGTATTACTACAGTTTTTGGATTTAATAAACATTTTTCAATTACCACCTTGGAAGAGGCTATTATTATTCATGATTTATAACATATACGTTGCAGAAAATGCAATGAATTAGTTGAATTTACTTATACATTATAAAAATAGTAACATTCGATTTAAATGATAGGTACACAAAATAATGATTTACATGACATAGGTATATCTAAATATTATAGTTAAACAAAATGTTTTCTTTTTCTTTTTCAAAAAAGATTACTAGCAATTTGGGTTACAAATTACTAGTATTCTTGTAAACCCCTCTAGCTAAGTTAGAATGCTTGTATTAGTAGTGGGTTCACGTCAGTTGTGCAATGGGTGGGATTCGAACCAGCGACCTCTCGATCGCAAGTTCAATCCCTTATCCTTTGGGCTACCGCCGTTTATAAATTATTAGTTGCTATTGAATCTATTCCTACAATCCTTGGAACAATAGCTCACTACAAGTGTCCATTTTCAAGAAAAGCTGGGATATTTCTTGTAGCACGGTTCGGCCAGGAACTGGATACGGGCAGTTGTAGCTATTGGCGCCTGGCCAAAGCCGTGCAGTCCAACTTCTGCCAGACCTCACCTATCTTCAGGACCCGAGTAGATAGGGTTTCGGGGGAAGAACTACGGGTCTCCCCCTTTGGACCAGGGTACTGCGGGGTCAGGAAGCCCACTGCGCCTCGAAAGGCGTGTTCTATCGACCGCTGACTGACATTGGTGTTGGACTCGCAGGGGTATGTGGTTGGCCGCTGAGGACGACATATTCGTTTGCTCGGCAAGCACGTTGCGTTCGAGCGTCGGACTCAGGCGCGGCCAGTGCGAACCAGTCGGTCGCATGAGGCATGGAGTTGCCTTTAGCGAAGTGGCAGTGTGGTTTCACTGCCGCAACGCATCTCAGGCGCTTGCCTGCTCAGCAAGTGAGAGTCATAGCTGGAGTGACTCGGGCCACACCCGGCTTGTAGGCCTATTTGGGGACGGCGACGGCGTACGGATGTATGTCAGGAAGTGAGCGTGCCTTACACAGCTCCGGTACTATACTGGAGATATGGGAGGCGGCTTCTTCGTCGGCTTCAGCGAGGTTTTCGTTAGCAACTCCCTGAGTTGCGGGTGGTGAGCGGCTTTATTGCTCCGGTACCTATCTGGAGAATAGGTAGTGTCACTTGGGCACGAGGTAGCTAGCTTACGAGAACCGGATCTCTGAGGTTAGGGTGGAGAGTCGAGATTTGGGGACAAGACCTGTCTATAACTGGTCCCGGAAGGTGCTCTCGGGCGCTGGAAGGTACAGCGGCTCCTCTAATATAACCTAACGGTTGGTGTAGGGGAACGCTATATCATAAACTGGGATAGTCGTAGAGAAAGAGGATGCCCTCTTTGAGATATCCGAATGGATCACTGGCTCATCGGCCCCAGGAGAAAGCAGATCTGCTTGCAAATCTCTTTGCGGCCAACTCCCGAATCGATGAGTGCGGTTCGCAGCCGCCTAACATTGCCAAATGCGGCTACACCATGCTTGATATACGTATCAGGCAACGTGACGTTTGGAAAGCCAGTGGACCTAACGGCATCCCAGCTGTGGTCCTCAAAAAATGTGCAGCGGGGTTGTCACCCTCACTTACGCGCCTATACCGTACGTCTTACGCCTCAGGCACTGTGACTGAGGCTTGGAAGGAGGCGAACATTCAACCGATTCCTAAAAAGGGGGACCGTTCCTAGCCAGGCAACTATCGACCTATAGCTATCACCTCGGTGCTCTCCAAGGTATTCGAGCGGATTATAAACACACAAATTGTCCGCTTACTGGAGAAACACTCGTTGATCAATGATCGCCAATACGGCTTTCGGGCTAAACAATCAACGGGTGATCTTCTAGCGTTCGTCACGCACCTCTTGGGTGATGCTATGGACAAGCACGGCGAGTCTTTGGCTATCAGCCTAGACATAGCCAAAGCTTACGATAGAGTCTGGCACCGGTCTCTTATTTCCAAGCTTCCGGCCTATGGCTTGCCCCCTCAACTGTGCACCTGGATTGCAAGTTTCCTGCAGAAGCGTCGTATTCGGATCCTTTGCGACGGTCGCGCTTCCAAATTTATGCAGGTCAATGCAGGAGTGCTTCAGGGGTCCGTCTTATCCCCTACGCTCTTTCTACTGCATATCAATGATATGTTGAATCTCGGCAACGTACATTGTTATGCGGACGACAGTACCGTGCATGGGCGATATCTCGGACATCCTGGGGCCAAACAGGCTGAGGTTGTGGGAAAAAGGCAGGATCTTGTCGTTGAACTTGACCAGACCTTGGACCGCATCTCTGAATGGGGTGCCAAGAACTTGGTCCAGTTCAACGCCAAGAAAACCCAGGCATGCGTGTTCTCAACAAAAAGGTCTCCTTTCCTTCCCCTTCCTTCTCTGAAGAACACTCCACTGGTGATACGTGACAGTCTCTCCATCTTAGGTATGGATCTTTGCCGCTTCCTTAATCCCAAAACCTACATCGAGAGCGTCATTAAGCAAGCTTAGCGAAAACTCGGAGTTCTGAACAGGGTGAGGTGGTTCTTTGCGCCTGGGTAGCTGTGCCTATTGTATAAGGCACAATTGCGCCCTTGCGTGGAGTACTGTTCTCATCTTTGGGATGGCTCCGCGCAGTACTTGCTAGACGCTCTCGACAGGTTACAGCGGTGGGCTGTCCGTATCATCGGAGATCCAAAGGTCACGAGTACACTGGAACCTCTGCCACTCCGTAGGGACATTGCCTAATTGGCATGTTTCTACAGAATATACCACGGGGAGTGCTCTGAAGTGATATTCCCCCTTATCCCACCCTCCCCTTTCCTATCCAGAACAACGCATGCTGGGCTCAGAAGCCATCCTTACACGCTGGTGTCGACTAGAGTGCGTACCAACAAGTTTGCATTTACCTTTGCCGAACGATCAAGGCATGGAATTCTCCGCCAAGGGACGTGTTTCCTTCTTCCTTCAATCCTGGGTCCTTTAAGCGGATTGAAAAAAGCACCTTCTTAGGTCGACATAGTAGAGACCTCAACATGGCCTCGGCTGCTATGAGGACGGTGTGGAGGCTACTGCTCTTAGACCACACAACTACTTACCATCAGGCGGAGTGTGGTCATTCTGACGAGCAAAATAAAAATTTGCTACGATGACAACGGAAGTAAATTATGTGAATGTTAAAAAATACTCTGATTGCATCCATTTTCTCACATATGGTTTTATAGAGATGTAACTAAATTATTATTTGTATCATTTGATTGGTTGATTTTTGTATGTACAAAAACATGATTTTAATTTTTATAAAAATGGTTCGCATGATGTTTTTAAAGAATTTTATTTTATTTGTTGATTTTTTGTTATCTTTATATTATGTTTGTTAATTTTGCAAGCTGTGACAAATATTTTTAATGATTTTTAGGAATATGTTTTGCATTGTAAAACAAATACCAAGAAATATCCTATTTCTGGGCTGAAGGCGCTGACGACTGTAACACAATTTAATATTAGTACGGTCGTCAACGGCAACTTCTTAACTAATGTACCATTGTTCGGTTTTATTTCGAATCAGTTTAAGAGAAATTTGTAAATCTATATTGTTAAATAAATTATTATGTTTCTCTTATCACAGGTACTTTCTAACATATTATATTAGAAAATACCTGGACCTTTGGGAGGCTTACACGGAGACATGGGTCCAACGTGAAGAGGCCCTTCGAGAGTTTTAATCAAAGGTGGGATGGAACACAGGCGAAGGACTATTGCTACGTATGGATTCTAATATATGGGCTATATATAAGGGTGTTTGGTGGACCGGTATATTGCTAACTATGAATGAAAAACGACGTCTGCCCTGAATACTCTAATAGCATCAATGCAATGGGCAGACTAGATGAGCCCCCTGAATAGCCACTATAAGCATACAAGCCAGCAGCAAAGGGCAACACCGGTGCGAGTGGCTAGGGATGTCGAGCGGTGCGGCGCACAGTGGACTGAAATTCGTGTTTCATAGACATTCAAATCCTTTTTTGAAAGCGACGCTTTTTTTTGCTTGGATACGATCGGGAATACCTTCTATATACCTGTTATGATAAACTTTTGGGTTTATAATCGAAAACAGCGCACTTAGAATTTTTTTCGTAAAAATTTGTATGGAGTCGACACAATAAATGATGATATCTCCGTTATCGCACAATTGCGCCTAATATCCTCTTAGGTTATTAATATATGAATTATTTTTGATTTTTTGACATACTCCATGACAAGATCAGACGTGCGCTTTTTTTTTTTAAATCTTTAGAAATCTTTCACTTTTTGTTTTGTTTATTTTTTTGTTTTATCTAATATCAAGCTTAACTTGGATGTATATAGACATTTACGCAAATTTGTTGTGTGCAATATTAGAAAGTGAAATTCATTAAAAACCATACAAAATTAGCTTGATTTCTTTAAGCTTTTATTTCTAACATAGAAACATTTACACATAATGACTTAAATACAAATCGTGATCTGACATTGGCGCTGAGTCCTGCAGACACCTTCACCCAAAATTAACAGATGTCTGCAGGAATCAGCACCACTATCTACTACTACTACTTAAATATCTATTGGATTATTAGGCTACAAAATTAGTTGTAATTAAATATTTTTAAACATCATAAGACACATTCTGTGATTAATTTAGTAGCACTAGAAATACACTTAAAAGTAAATTTTAGTAGTTGTGCAATACATATAATCATACAAATAACATCTCATTAAAATTAAAATATGGTAAAAAAATTACAATAAATATATATATATGACAAAATTAAATAAAACAATTTATATATTATTTAAAAATATTGCCTATTCTGAATCACTATCTTCAGAATTGAACTCGGAGTCAGAATTTATTTGATCAATATCCATAAACTCAAATTCAGATGTTTGAAGATTCAGCAGATCCAATGTTTTATCAAACAAAGGTTTCTTTTTCTTAGTATCCAACGTTGGTCTTACTGCTGAAATAAGCGGATCGGACGAAAGTAGAAGAAAATTAAAGATATCTTCATTGGAACTCACTCTGCTCTTCTTCCGTGAGTGATGTTCTCTAAATCTTCTGAAGTCCTTGTTTCTCGCTTCTGAAGCTTCTTCAGATAAACACCCAATCGGAACAATTGCGTTAGCAGCAATAATTTCGGCTCCGTAAAGCAGTATCGTGTGCACTGTTGATGACATGTAGTACCAACTGTACAATTCCACATATTTCTCAGTAGTAATGGACGCATATTCTTTAAATTTTGAAACATTGCTGGGTTCACCTGAAGTTATGGCTTGCAACAATATATCGAATCTTCGGACCGGATCTTCATCTAGACCAGTGATAGCCGCAGTCTTATCAGGAAATTCAAAGAATCGTCGTGCAGTGTTGCCATCATTAGTTGTGCCATAACCTTGTTTTACGACATCGATTAATAGGTTGAGCTCCGTTTTGAACCTGGCTTGGATAGTTTTCTTTCTTGCATCCACTGCGGCTTTCTCACTTTCCCCTCTAGCAGAGCACTTCTTAATATCTAATTTATAAGCGATATGTAAAAGACATTCCATTGTGTTAATACGTGCATGTAGTGAAGAAAGTCCGAGCTCCATCTTCAGTTGATTTATTTTTAACTACTTCTAAGTTGTTCATCTCTGATGGTTTTGCCAAACAAAGGTAGCACGCTGCATTCGATCTCACGTTAGGTGAAAGATAAGTTTTTATTTTAGCATCAATCATGGTGAGCATAAGCTTATGACTCACCATATTGCTATCACATTGAGATGGTTGGAGAGCCGATATCTCAGCTTTCACTCTTTCATTTTCATCCTTCACCACTGTTGCACTTTCTTTAATAAAGGTGAACTGTACTGAACGACAATACGCTGCTGAGCAAGGTTTCGGGTTCTCCCAAACTGTGATGTCTACACATGTCATCTTCAGTGGCGATAACGAAGTCATGAAGATGCAAGAGCCATCTTGTGCAGAATCCATCTTCTGTTTGTATTTGCTTTGGCTGGATACTCCGTCGAAACCGTATTTACATATTAAGATCAGTTCTTTATTTTGTATAACTTCTGGCAAAGATTTTATTATTCTCTTTGCTGTCAGATCTAGCAAAGCTTGGAGTGAAATTTTTGCTGAAGAATCTGTCACCGTAATTGAATTTTTCGGCTCAGGTGGAAAGCACACGTTCTTTTCTTTTTGCACGCAGTAATACGAAGGGTACAATTGCTTAAGGCCTTCTCGAATTGCTGATTCTCGAAGAGTTATGTATTGCCACTTTGATAATTTTAGAGATATCAGTAAACCGAGTGCTTTTTGGGGTGAAAAAGTTTCTTTGCTACTTGGTTTTTTAATTAAATCTTGAAATTTTTCGATTGATTCTAGGTGCTTCACCATATATTCGATCACTGCAGCAATGTTGTTTTGGCCTTCGTCTTTCAACTTAGAAATAGTAGCAAATACGAGCTCACTGGAATCTTTGTCTGTCAGGTCTCCACTCCGCCTCTTTTTCTGTTATATTCCCAAGTCTTCAGAAGGTTTACGGCTTGATATTTTTCGTTTTGTCATAGTTCCCGTTGATGATGTAGATGGCTCCAAATGCGAACTAGTAGCGCTTGAAGATGATTCCAAAACAGTTACATGAGAACGTGGTGATGGCTCCGAAAGTGGAACTATAAGGTTTCCCTCCTGCTGAGTAATTGACTTTATATGTTCTTTTAAGCAACTCGGCCAATCAACATCAGCCTCGAGCCAACTTTCGTAGTCAGTTCGGAACCTCTCATATTTCCGTTGTGTTGATTCATACCGTTTATGCGCAGCCTTATTGAATCTTCGGCAAAATTCTTTTAAAGTCACACAATCTTCTTCAGACACACTGTTGTTTAAACGAGATAGCACGGTTTGAAACAAAAAATTATAGTCACTGAGTTTAGGAGCGCTTTTCAAAATAACGAACAAATCCAAGTTTGTTACGATACTTGCCATGGTGTTTGTACTTTCAGTGATTGAAGAATACTAAATGATTTTCTTTTAGTATGCTCCTATTTATTGCGATCGACTTTAATCTATTTCCCCAAACAACTAATTTGCTAAATAACCTCTTAATTATTTATTAACGAGAACTTATTATCAATAGATATAGATATTCAAAAAGTCAGTAAATAGTTAACATGTCATTAACAAACAATAATTTCCTTAATTTTATTGGGGATTTTGAGAATCATTAGATAATTACTATTTCTGGTAATGAGTTTTCAAGCGAATTTGACTTTCTAATATGGCGCATAGTTGATTTGCGTTAATGTCCAATCTATATACATCCAAGTTAAGCTTGATATTAGTTAAAAAAAAAAAATAAACAAAACAAAAAATGAAATATTTTGAAAGATTTTAAATAAAAAAGCGCACGTCTGACCTTGTCATGGAATATGTCAAAAAATCAAAAATAATTCATATATTAATAACCTAAGAGGATATTAGGCGCAATTGTGCGATAACGGAGATATCATCATTTATTGTGTCGACTCCATACAAATTTTTTCAATAAAAATTCTAAGAGCGTTGTTTTCGATTATAAACCCAAAAGTTTATCATAACAGGTATATAAAAGGTATTCCCGATCGTATCCAAGCAAGAAAAGCGTCGCTTTCAAAAAAGGATTTGAATGTCTATGAAACACGAATTTCAGCCCACTGTGCGGCGCCGGTTTCACCATCACGGGTCTCGTGACAACGGAGACCCGGAGCGAGTTTCCTCTTATTAATGCCCTTGAAAATGACACTTCCACCCCCAAGCATATAGCTCTAGCGGCCCCCCTCTGACCCGATCAAGGCAAGCCAGATTTGAGAGTCCTACGGGCACTCTTGAAGTTTCACCCCAGCCAACCAGTAATGGCAAGCCGGGGACGAGGCTCTAACCAACTCTCTGAGGCATTCAGGACCGCAGTGTCGCCACTCACATTCAGCCCGCTGCCCTGCGGTTTGTGCGCTTTAATTTAACCTGGTGATACATTTTTTGTTTATATCACAAGGCGAAGGTGATAGTGCCCTCCGATATTGCGTTAGTCTCATGATGAGATAACGACTGTCCCAGAGGGGTAAAAATTAAAATTATTATTATTATTATAATAAACATTTTATTGAAATATACAATTATTTTATTTAGTAATAATACATTTTGCAGATTGAGCTACATGTTGTCTAATATAATTGCTGGTCTCCAGTTAGAAATATTTCCAAATAAAATCGAAACTATGGTTACCCTGCACGAACATTGTTTGAGATTACATAATTTTTCAAATTGCACGCCTTGAAAACTGTTCTGAGGGTAAAACGATATATCATTCTAATGAGGTTAATATGAAAAAAAAAGAAAAAAAACAGAACGCACACTAATTCTAAGCTACCGTGTTTTAGATGTGGTGTGTTGTAACTTGTATTCCGCATTTTTCCATTTGTAATTAGGTTCATACAAAAAAAAACAGCTATTTCATACATTTTGTCGAGGTCAGTCCTATTTTGTATGGACGCTGTTTTTTTTACACGCAATACTGGTAGTTAATGTCATTATTCTGTCATTCAAAGTGTCATTGAGTGTATTCGTAAAGTTCTTTCATACTGCTATTTTTGTTGTTTCTCGCGGAAATTACCTCAGAAAGTGATTATTTTTATATTTAATAACGTTTAGAAACTTACCACACGACCTTTAGCAGTCCTGTATAATCGGCCATTAACAGAACAAGTTTAAACATGAAAAATAAACCTTTTAGACACATCAAAGGTATTGCTGACTAGTCACTTAGTATATAAAAGCATTAAAATTTTAACAGCAGGTATGATACATAAGATATAATGAACGGCTCCAGCAGCATTGCTCTACGTAACCCTGAACTGAAAACAACGGAAAACGGTATTACTCAAAATGCATCAGTGGCTGGTATTGACAGAAATAAAGCTGCTGGTTCAAGTACGCGCCCTGATGGTTCAGAGGAATTACATGATCTCAAAGGAAAAGTTGAGTCACGGCTGCTGTCAATGTGGAATAACGTGAAATTTGGATGGACTGTCAAATTAAAAACCACCTTTTCCAAGGAGTCACCAGTATGGCTTCTTGGTCGTTGCTATCATCGAAAATTGAGTCCAACAGGGTCTCTAGAATCATCGACAGAAATTGGCACTGAAGCTACAGCACATCAACCAATTGAACAGATTTACGGAGAAGGTATTGAAGGCTTTAAATCAGACTTTATCAGCAAAATTTGGATGACTTATAGAAGAGAATTCCCAACTATGTCAGGATCTTCATTTACTACAGATTGTGGTTGGGGTTGTATGTTAAGAAGTGGACAAATGTTGCTAGCTCAAGCTTTAGTATGTCATTTTCTTGGACGTTCCTGGAGATGGGTACCAGAAAAGGCTATACAGAATGCTAGAGAATTTCAGGAAGACTGCTTACACAGAATGATTATTAAATGGTTTGGTGATAAGTCATCTGTGAATAGTCCTCTATCTATTCATCAGATGGTTAGCTTGGGTGAAGCACTGGGAAAGAAGCCAGGAGACTGGTATGGGCCTGCATCAGTAGCACACTGCTTGAAGGCAGTCATGGCAGCTGCTTCGAAGGAAAATTATGAGTTTGACAATTTAGAAGTTTATGTTGCTCAAGATTCAACTATATATATTCAAGATGTGTATTCACTTTGTAGATTACCTAATGGTTCATGGAAATCACTTATCCTCTTGGTACCTGTTAAATTAGGGACTGATAAATTTAATCCTATTTATGGTCCATGTCTGACTTCATTACTTACATTAGACTTTTGTATAGGAATTATTGGTGGTAGACCTAAACACTCATTGTACTTTGTGGGTTACCAAGATGATAGATTGATCCATTTAGATCCACATTACTGTCAAGAAATGATTGATGTGTGGCAACCAAACTTTTCAATACAATCATTTCATTGTCGCTCACCTAGAAAAATGCCTCTTAGTAAAATGGATCCATCATGTTGTATAGGTTTCTATTTAGCAACACAGCATGATTTTGAGACTTATATAAATATTATAACATCATTCCTAATCCCACAAGGTGTTTCTGCAAACTTTGAGTATCCTATATTTAGTCTAAACAGTGGATCATGTAGTAATGTTATGAATTATCCTAATATCAGGTATTCTATATATGAAACAGAGCAAAACTGGGTGACGCCGAACATTCAAGATAGTGATACGGACATTGAGTCAGAGGAATTTGTGTTAGTGTGAATTAAAACAGCAGTACTTCAACTTTACCAAATATATGTATATTGCTTATTTATGTAGTGCTTACTTAATGTTTATCTCAATCACGAAAATTGTTGTTGTTCCATTGATACACAATAATAATGTGTGTACCTAATATTGGTGTCATATTAATTACAGATATGATTAAGGTTCAATGAGAGATATCTTGTAATAGTTACATTTTTATTATATCAAAAACGACGAAATAAATTATTAGCATAATAAAAATGCACCGTCTTATAAATTATCCTGATGAACATTTATATAAAAAAAATATTGCACATTTCATATTTGTAAATGGACTTTACTTAATAGTATTCGTCAGCACTTGTTGACTGCCATCAATATTTAAAAGGATGGGGAATGTAAGATTTCATACTTATTTGAGTTGGTGGCAGTTGTTCTCCATCAACAAAATGATTATACCAACAAGAGGGAAAATTAATATGAACATAGTTTTTATAGCAATCAATTGGCATATTATGTCATGTAGAACTATAAAATCACTTGTGCACATTTACTTATTTAGGTAATACTTAATAATTATCATAATCTGACTATTACTATCCAAACAAACATTGAGAACACATGTATTTATTTTAGCTTGACATTCAGTGCAAAATTTTATGAAAAAGCGGTGATGGACTGTAGGAGGTATTCAGTGTATATAATTAATTTTTGTCCTTTACTGGAGGTGGATGCCGAATGAAGTAATGAATGGCATTATAAGCAAGATGAGGTGCCACATTATACAAAGGATGTATTCTATTAAGTTCATTGCTGGGCCGGCCTACTACATATGGGTCGCCTGCACCAGTCCCATGCTGCGCTACTGACAAACCACTCAATGCATAACAGGTGTGATAAATATCTCTATGTCTGAAACAACAAAATGATAATTATGACTACAGGTCACATTCAAAGATAACCAAATGGCTTTATAAATCATAACCAATAAAACTATAATTAGATCTAATGACATCTAATCTCATTAAAGACTACTATTCAGTTTAGATTAAAGAGAACCTAATTTAATTGACAATAACTAAATCTTTGTTAATAATTATATAATTTTTTTTTTAGTTTAAAGTATCTTATATTTTAAAATATAATTTGAATAGATTTTAAGTATTATGATATTATATTATTTAAGTGTATATATATATATAAGCACATGTTTAGATCCCCAAAGGGGTAAGCAGAGGTGGATAAAATCCATATTTCAGGTCCCACATAGTAGGAGGCAAGTATTGGCATCTACTATTTCTGACAGCTGCCACTGTGATTTTCTTGACAGAAAAACCCAATAAGACTTTACCCAATCCAGGAATGGATCTCTATACCATTAGGTATAGAGATCCATTCCTGTGCATTAGCACAGCAGGCATATTCACTGCTGCTGTGCCACCAGTGTTCATGCAATTATTAAAAATAATAATCTGGCCTGAACACAACTGCAATGCAGGTAATTTCATACTGCTATGAGTTACTTACTTTCCAGGTTTGTCAATAAAGCCACCAGTAGGCAAGGCTTGACAGCATATAATTATGTATTCTTGTAAGGCACCCTGATCAAATAATACTGTTTCCATTAACTCCTTATTTTCGTCACCTGAAAAGTATAACAAAACACACTAGTACAAAATTGTCATTTAATTTGTTTTATTTTTTATTTTTATGACTAGCCAACAATTGTTCACACATATAAAATTTCAAAAAACTTAAGATAAGCAGACTTAGAGTGAGTGTGACAATCTTTTATAGCAATAATAATCTTTGCACAGTATGCAGGTTTGTAAACAATTTTAATTTATAAGTTTTAATAATAGTGTTACCTTGTGAAAGTAGGGCACTGATTATTGGGAAGGCAGCACCTTGCCAAAATGAATAACACCCATCAACTAATTTATTAGTTCTGCCTTGAAATCCTCCTTCTAAACGCATTTGACGGTTAACACACCACCTTAACAATGCATCTATATCACATAGCTGAGTCTTGTTTAATAATGCTAATGATGCAATACCACAGAATGCATATCCTCCATGTGCCTCCATACCTGGGCACCCAGCAAATCCACCTTCATATGTCTGGCAAGCCACTATCCACTCAGCTGTTTTGTCAAATAAAGTTTCAGTATATGTGTTAGTTATTTTGGCTATGCTGACAGCACAGTATGCCCCCCTAATATCTTGCTCACCACCTTTGTGAAGAGCAAAGGAACCATCCACATCCCTAACAGTCCATAAAAACTTTTGTAGACTGCTCCTATCTAAAGAGTTATATGCTTCTTCTGTTGCTATGATACTGAGAGCATTGACAGCAGCATAAGTGGTTCCAAGATGTGGGTACTGGCCAGGGCCACCACCATACCCACCATCCTCATGTTGACATAAGGATAAGAAATGTACTATATCAGATAATGTTTCTGCATCAGGCATATCATTTAAAAGCCATAGGGAATGCAAGATCCAATAGACTATCCATGTTCTGCTTGCATCCAAGCATTCATAACTGTTAGGTAAAGTTCGCAGACAATCCTTTAACAACTGGCTATGAACCTTTTTTCGTACTACAGGAAAATCAGGTTCAATAGTAGCAGATTTCTCAAATTGTTTGTATATTTTTAGGATCATTGTCTCTACATCAACCTGTAAGAGATATTTCAATAAAGAAGTAGACATACAATGAGTTTTAAGTACATTGGGGATATTGTAATAACTGAAACAATTTAAGCATGGACACATAAAATAATTTTAAAAAGCTCATATATTCTACAATATATCATATAAAGGATTTAAGAGACATTATAACAGAGTCTGAACTTATGTTCAAGTTTGTGTGATAATAAATGATTTTAGTTGACTAACTTAATTGACAATTTAAAGGTAACTAAGGTTTAATAAGAATCGAAAAATTATATATGTCATAATAATTATAGAACTGGTACATTAATTACGCAGATACTTAGAAAATCATTTATTTACCTGATCAGAAGATGTATCAGTCACTACATTCTCAGCATTATAAACTTCAGTAGCAATTTCCTCAAAACATCTTATTCGGTTCTCCATTATTAATTTTATCTATTGTGATGTTCCAAGATAATATTATCAGATCAAGTGCGCCCTACTGCTAAATCTGTTCTGAGCTTCACCCTGTTATAAATACCTGTAACCTGTAGTTTATCTAATTAAAGATTACTCTTCAACCGTTATAGAATCACTTGTGCCAAGAATGTATGACATGATATATTACAAAACAACAGTCGCTTTGATTGTGTTAGTGCCACATTGTTTGTAAATGTAATTAATGTAATTTTGATATATTATGTCAATATAATGCATTTAGATGTCAATTGTCTACCATAACCTCAATTTCGGCTTTCGGCATCTGTATTGGTATTGAGCCACAGACATATAAGAATTAAGAAGTAAGTATTGAGTGAAGACAAGTACCATTGAGCCTTGCGCTCTGTATATCATTCAATACACATATCTACATCACAGACCTAAGAAATAGGATATTTGTTTATTTATTTATATTAGTGTCTAAATTATTCTGCTAAGAATTTATAACCCATCATTTTACGTTTATTAACTGGTACTACACCTCACATTTACAATCACGTGAGGCTAATTTTGTGTATTTCATATTTATTATAAAATGGTTTTAAAGACATAGAATTGTTTTTGTCTCTGAGCAGTAAATTACTCCATGATTTTCTTAAAAAGATCGCTAAAGAGATAAAATACATAGAATAAACGTAGGTTCTTTTTAGTCTGTAATACGCAGAAATAAAAATTATTGAGAAGTAAATGCAAAGCGTAGACAATGCAAAGATCGGCAAAGATATAGTAAATGTCACTGTCAAAGCTTGTTGACAAGTGGAATGTCAATTTTGTATTATTGTTAATTTGTTACTATTTTGTGCAATTTTGAGCGCAGGCTAACAGACTTGAAGGGATTAACACATTAAAACTACAAATAAAAATAAAGGTTTAGCAAGATGATGCCCGGGCGGATAAGTAATTTGCCAATAGCAGCTGAAAATCCGTTAGGTCTATCGTGGCACGATTCAGCGTGGATACCCTTGTTAAGTCCATCCAACATAATGGATTATTTTTCTGAACGTTCTAATCCTTTCTTTGATCGTACTTGCAATAATGAAATAGTGAAAATGCAACGGCTGAGTATGGATCAATTACAGTAAGTGATCATCTATCACATCCTATAAATTCATCACAAAATAAATACATTTTAATTGACCATGTCTTATACATATTATAGGGAAACAATTGCTGTGGATTGTGATTGTGCATTTGGTACCAAAAGAATTAACATAATATTAACACAGACATTTATATTTGTTTACAGAAACATGACTGGTCTAGAATACATTCTACTGCATGTGCAGGATCCAATCTTATATGTGATTCGTAAACAGCACAGACATAGTCCAACACAAGCCACACCACTTGCTGATTACTACATCATTGCTGGGATTGTGTATCAGGCACCTGATCTTGCGAGTGTTCTTAATTCCAGACTGGTAGGTTTCATCCCATCAGGTTTACATTTGAATATAAAATACTAAATTAATTAGCTTATTTAAATGAAATTAATCTAACTTTACAGCTCTCTGCAGTACATCACTTACAGTGTTCCTTTGAAGAAACTATGTCTTACTCAAGATATCATCCTAGTAAAGGATATTGGTGGGATTTCAAAGCAACTAAGCCTGGTATCTTATTTATACAATAAGTAAACTGTATAATGTGAATTTAGTTACTTATATTTGTAAGTAATACATATATTTGGCAGCCTCAATGGTGTAGTGGTTAGTTTGAGAGATTGCCACTCCTGAGGTTGCAGGTTCGATTCCTGCTCAAGTCAAACATTTGTGTGCATGAACATGGATGTTTGTCTTGCTCTGGGGGTTTCTATGTATAATATGTATGTATTTACAAAAAAATATATATATGCACATGTTTATCCATTGTCTAATACCCATAGTACAAACTACAAGCTATGTTTAGTTTAGGCTAGATGGTGTTGTGTGTATGTCATTAAAATCTACTGATTCAAGATCATAATCATACAATTTTACAGGTTTAAGCCCTTACACTAGTGGTCAGTCTTCATCCAAGGATGTGAGTAGCACTCCTAAGGAAGAGCCTTCAACACTGTTCCAGAGACAAAGGGTGGATATGTTGTTAGCTGAACTGGTCAGGCAGTTTCCTTTACCTGTCACACAGGCACCTAATCAAGTGAGTTTTATGCACCATCTACTGTCGATATTCAAAGTCCTAAAAAGAGGCATCTATAAGTTCAATATGTTGTAACAATGAAAGGGTCTGTTGCATCATCAAATAGCATTAGTATTGCAGCTCTTATCAATTATCATCATTTTCACATTTGACTCAACTTCCATTTTTCTTAACTGGCAATAATAGATCACTACCCACAGAAGGGCTCAGCATGGGAACGGTTTATAAATATGACTGATATTATTACATATTTATAATTGTTTTTGGGATTTATGTTTATAATGTAAATGTAATAGAGTATGTCATAAGATTATTTTCAAATTATAGAATGGTGTGACAGTGAAAACTGAAAATTCCACTGACAAGAATGCTGAGAAAACTGATGGAAATATAAATAACATAACTATTAAACAAGAACCTGTAGATCCTAGCAGCTCAGACATGACTAATGGAGGCCTTCAGGGACATGCTGATATCAAAACTGAAATTAAACAAGAAAATATGAAACCACCTCCAGAAAAGAAACCTAGGCTATGAGTTTGTTTACATGATATAAATATAGCATAATTTAAGGTATTATATGTTTTATTTTCAGAAAAAGAAAACAGCACTATTAACAGCTATACATATATTTGCAACAAATAATGTATAAAAATAATCTATTTTAAACCGAGCTTCAATTTTCATCCAAGCACCTCTAAGTTTTTCTCTTTTTGAATATTATACAAGTTACCAATGTTATCTTGACTTGTTGCTCCATTTAAACAAATCTGACAATTTATTTTTCTTGGATCCAATAAAGTATTTGTTATTGTGGTTCTTTTTTGTTTCATGCTGTAATATAACAATAATTTTATGGAAGTACAGAAGTATAAATATATGTACAAACTAAAATGGAATATCTACTACCTCAGTGCCGCTTCTTTAAATCCTAAGTTCATTCCAAAACAATAACCCTGCTCATAACCTACATCAAAACTTTGTTGATATACTGAAGCTTGCCCATCAGCAGCACCATCCATATAACCAATCTAAAACATGAGGAACAAATTGTTTTGAACCAAATGAAATATCTAAAGAAACCAGCGCTACAAAATAAACAATCGGTTTTATAGTAAAAAGTGAAGAATAAAATTATCTTTAATTACATTACAACTGCAATAATTTATGATACACAAGTCTGTTCAGTAATAGTGACCATACAAATAGTTAACTAAAAGAACATGAAGATTCGAATACTTTTGTCACAGGTTCCATCGTACGGGCCCATGTTTTTCTGGATAAAACTGGTGAATTTTCTTGAGACATGATACAGGGGTTATTTGAATTGTATACTTAAATTAAAATTACACGCTTTGATGTATTCTAAGGACCATCAAAGCAATAATAATTAGAAATTGGAACAAAGCAAAGCGTATCAAAATATCCTACGAATATAACAATGGTCTATGACACATGTCGATCAATTTTCAATTGACATTTACGTCAGCAAAAACGAATTGGAAAACGTTTGGTTAACTCAAGGTTAACTACTAATGTTGCTATCTCAATTTGTTCTTAAGTGCATAAGTCCGAAAACAAGTAAATTAAAATCCATACACGTTAGTTTTTACTAATATGCCGTTTGGTGTCGAAACGCTAAGGTCATGGGGTCCCTATGCTCGTGCTCTGTATAGAAAATTAGCGAAGAGTTTGATCGACGGTTTCCGTGATCAGAGTCATAGATAATATCAGAGTACTGGTCGTGGTCCTTATTTCACGGAAATAATAAGCATCCATTCAACGTGGCAATGCGAAGGAATTTTTTCACAGTCATTAGTGGGTTTTAGTTGTGAACTTTCCTTCTTTTTTTATTGTCATATAATATTTTAGGTAGGTATACTTACTTATACCTTTATAGTTTAACCTTTTGAGCGCCTACCTATGCCGAACGCGATGTGTCCTCCAGCGCCAAGCTATATATCTACAAAATTTGAAAATATTGGGCTACTTCAATTTTGTTGTTTTTAAAACAAAAGTAAAGTTTTAGGCAATAGTAAAATTACGCACAAAATGAAACAAAATATTTTCTTATGTACTTATTTTACCATGTCTTGAAGCATCTGGAAATGGCAACACACAAACGTTAGCATTGACTTATATTATGGATGCGTTCCACTTATTAGCTCCAGACTACAGTAATCATAGATATGACACTACATAATTATATAGATGTAATCCAGCGTCCCAACAGGGCCGACCTTGGTGAGAACTTGGTTTCCATCCGCGGATTGCGTTTCGGCTACACGGATCTCATCCACCCCAATGATATATAAACTATAGATACGTTGCCCGCGCACTGTAGTGGCAACATGAATGCAAGGTAATTACCAGAAGTCCATTTAGTCACGTACCAACCAGTGCCGCGTACACCTGTACGTGACATTAAAATAAATTGAGTGAATAACTTTCTCAACAACAAAAAAAATGCTATCCTGTATTTTTAGGAAATGTAAAAGTTATACTACAACTGTGAAAGATAAAAAGTATCATTTCATGCGTAAGTATCAAGGGAAATGGATTTTATTTTATTTTTGTCGATGTCTTCTAATGGCTGCTGGCACCTGGCTGAAATTAGCGTTCGCGCTCGACCAATGAGCATGCACCAGAGAATGACAACGTAATTAAAGAAATATATTTATCTCTCTCTAACAACAGGAATGCCGTAGATGACATTTAATTTTCTTTCTCTTTCTTCGTGCGTTTATGTAGCTATCTAGCTACCGATAGTATTTACACTGTTTTAGAGTGCCGTGATGTTCATGCATGATGCGTCTATTTATATTACGTCATCGATCCACCCACCAACACGCTCGTGAATAAGTCGCGAGTCGTCTTCTGTCATGAAATCTACTCGTATTGTGTTGTAGAAATGGTTCCAAATTTGTCGAAATTTCAAAAAGTGGGCCTTGTTTTAGTAGTTTTGTCCACAATTAACGACGAAAAACAAAAAAAAAAGTGGATGAAGCGTTGGTTAAAAGGAAGATCGATTCTCAGCCATTCAAACTTATTGCAGTTATTGGACTTCAATGATATTCATAACTTCCTACGAATGGACAAGTAAGTAAGACAGCAGTGTCGGCCGAAAAACGGCTGTTAGCTACTTTAAGATATCTAGCTACTGGAAGGAACTACAAGGAACTAAGATTCAGTTCAATTTTATCACATCAACTGCTATCGGAAATAATTCCGGAAATCTGCAGGGTCTTAAGAAAAATAATTAAGGAATGTATTAACTGTGTAACATTTATTTCTTAAAATTAACATTTCTTTTAGGATCTCACCTGCTGGACCTTCTATGAACACTGCGTTTTCAAATGCTTGGGAAGATTCTGAGAACATTGCGTTTTCAAATTTTTGGGAAGTATCCACAGGGCATAGGAAAGATCAGTGAGTGAGTGAAGGTTGTGAGGACCCGGCGATTGATTTTGATTAGTGGGAGATTGAATTGGTTGAGGAGAATAAATAGTGGGTGAGTGAGGTTGAGGTATAGATGATGGACGAGGGTGTGCATAAGACGAAGGGGGAGATTGAATGGGTTGAGAAGAATAAACAGCGGATGAGTGGGGTTGTGTGTAGATGAGGGGTGAGGGGCTGTATAAGACGAAAGGGGAGATTGAATAGATGGAGAAGAATAAATAGTGGGTGAGTGCGGTTGAGGTGTAGATGATGGACGAAGGGGAAGATTGAATTTGATGGGAGGAAAGTGAATGCGTGAATTGATTAGGGATAGGATAGGCATTTCCTGATTTAGGAGGGGTATATATTTCGACTCGAGTGATAAATTATTCATTTATGCTAAGAAAATTACGTCTGAAATTAATTTTATAGCAATTTCTCCCTAGTTCCCCTGTATTTGCTCCAATTTTTCTCCTAAATATTTTCCAAAAGAATTTACGTCTTTATTATTTTCTTTCATTAAAGCTTGAGCACTATCAATTAACTTTAGTTATTTCTTCTCCAGTAGGCGATCTCTAGATAATTATGATTTTCTTGCCCCTTCTACCGGCGGATCCTGAAAAAAGGTATAATTTCTTTTAACTTATGTAATACTTTATTTATACTTTACAGTTGCCTTCAACCGAAGAGGAATGGCAAGTAAGTGCTAACATGTTTGAAACACAATGGCAGTTCCCTAATTGTGTCGGTTGTATAGATGGAAAACATATATGAATAAATAAACCTTTTACCTCCGGATCTATATTTTATAACTACAAAGGTTACATTTAGTGTGATTTTGTTCGCTGTCGTTAATGCGAATTATGCAGTCATATACGTTCATACAGGATCAAACGGAAGCATGTCTGATGGGGGGATTATAAAAAATACAAAGTTCTATGAAAAACTCATGAACAACGAATTGGGTTTGCCTGAATCTTACTTGCTGCCTGGTACCGACATAACTGTGCCCTATGTATTTTTGGCTGATAGTGCTTTCTCACTTGACACACACATCATGAAACCATTCCCCGAAAATAACATTACGAAAGAAAAAAGAACTTTAATTACAGGTTGTGTAGAGCCAGAAGAATTATTGAAAATGCTTTTGAAATTCTTGTATCCCGTTTTAGAGTATTCAGACATCCTATAAATTTAATACTTGAAAATGTGGATGCCGTTGTTTTAACAAGTTGTGCACTGCACAATTTTTAAGGTAAAAGTCAATAACTTATATTGTTCCATCGAATGTTGATCGTGAAGACACGGAAAAATTTACAATTTACAACGGTAGCTGACGGCAAGTCATAGACCAACTAAAACCTCTTCACATAAACTTACAGCGGCCCTCTAATCTCGGGAATCAAATAAGAAATATTCTGACCGAATACTTTAACGGCGTGGGAAGCGTCTCATTTCAAGATAGAATGGCAAATATCATTGTGTCTAAAGCTTGATCTTTTATAAAGTTAAGTTTAAGTTTACAGTTTAGTTAAAGTTTAAGTTAAATTTACGTTTATATCTGTACTGTAACTCTCTGTTAAATTAATAAAAAAGTGCTAAAGTAATGTTGTGTATTAGATTTTCACACTTACCTCAAAACCCTCGTCAAAATATTCAATTCAATATATGTGGTCTTATAAAAATAGTGTAAAATATTTCAAGTAGTCATTGATATCATCAATACAAACAACTTTTACTATAGGATCAACTCTGAAATCTCAAAAGAAAATCAGCTGTTCCATAAATTTAGTTGCAGTAGGTATAGCAGATGATATTTTTTTAAGATTTCAGATTCGGTCCCATAGTAAAAGTTGTTTGTATTGATGAGTTCAACGATCTCTTAAAATATTTTACACTACATATTTTTGTAAGACCCTATATGTACGCGATTGTACACATTTCACGACGACATTCATACTTAAATAAATAGAAACCATCCAAGACTCGGCACAAACCTCCAGCTTTATTGGTACGGTCACTACCCACTATACTAAATAAACAGGTCGTAAAAATTCAAAATAGAGGTACCTGTCTGTACCATATTTCTATAGAACTTCTGAACTATGTAAACAAAGCACCATATTGCAAACTGTCAATGCTATGGCGCTTTGTTTACATAGTTAAGGCAGAAACATACTTACGTGTCGTGGCGTGTCGTGTTGCTTACTGTCGTGTCGGTGAGTGTGCACATTAATGTGTCGTGTCGTGGCGTGCTCTGGCGTTATTTCTGAATAGTACTTATCGAACCTTCGCAGCGCGCGTTTAAACGTACATAATGTTTTCTTCTGTTTCGGATAGCGATTTTGATGAAGACCTTGAATTTTTGTTAGCAATTGATCTTCTAAAGGGTAAAAAAAAGAATAGAAGGTACTGGGTTTACCCTATAAACAGAGGGAGATAGAACAAAGGTGAATTTCATCGTCTTGTTAAAGAATTAGACAGTGATGAATAGAAATTTCATCAGTACTTTAGAATGAACAAAGCACAATATGAGGAAGTCCATTCGCTGATTGAAGGAGACACTTTGTGTCACATAAAACTTTTCGATGACGTATAAGTTCGATAAGCTCGTCAGTCATTTTTCAGAAATATGCTGCAAATATAATAAGATAAAAAGTGTCCGCTAGATGTTAGCGCCACGAGTCACGCGCGGTATAGAAACACATTTGCCTGTAGTGTCGTGTCGCGTCATAACCCCCACCACCGCTCTGGCGCAATCGGTGGCGAGCAGTCGACGCCACGACAGAACGCGTCGCGACACATCACGACATGCAAATATGCCCCTAACCATATTAAATGTATGAAACCGATATGCTTCTGGCGCGTCACGACACGCCACGACACGTAAAGGCGGAAACATACTTACGTGTCGTGACGCGCCAGAAGCATATCGGTTTCATACATTTAATATGGTTAGGGGCATATTTGCATGTCGTGTTGTGTCGCGACGCGTTCTGTCGTGGCGTCGACTGCTCGCCACCGATTGCGTCAGAGCGGTGGTGGGGGTTATGACGCGACACGACACTACAGGCAAATGTGTTTCTATACCGCGCGTGACTCGTGGCGCTAACATCTAGCGGACACTTTTTATCTTATTATATTTGCAGCATATTTCTGAAAAAATGATTGACGAGCTTATCGAACTTGTACGTCATCGAAAAGTTTTATGTGACACAAAGTGTCTCCTTCAATCAGCGAATGGACTTCCTCATATTGTGCTTTGTTCATTCTAAAGTACTGATGAAATTTCTATTCATCACTCTCTAATTCTTTAACAAGACGATGAAATTCACCTTTATTTTTATTCTATCTCCCTCTGTTTATAGGGTCAACCCAGTACCTTCTTTTCTTTTTTTTGCCCTCTAAAAGATTAATTGCTAACAAAAATTCAAGTTCTTCATCAAAATCGCTATACGAAACAGAAGAAAACATTATGTACGTTTAAACGCTGCGAAGGTTCGATAAGTACTATTCAGAAATAACGCCAGAGCACGCCACGACACGACACATTAGTGTGCACACTCACCGACACGACAGTAAGCAACACGACACGCCACGACACGTAAGTATGTTTCTGCCTTAAGTATGTTTCCGCCTTTACGTGCGCACCCGCTGCCTGTCACCATAGAGAAGTATATTTATATTGGGTAATTTAAATTGCCTGTCACAGCGCAACTGTCTAGTGTCTTTGGTCTTTGGTTAGATGTAATCTGCCGGCTAAACGGATGTAATCCACGCGCTCCAACTGCGGATGGGAACACGCACCCATTCTCCAAGGACGATGAAGGGCATATTATAATTTGGATTACATCTGCAGTCTACATGGATGGCAACAAGCAAGATCACCCCTGTTGGGACGCTGGATTACATCCGTCTGGAAAGCGCTTAAGATGCTCCTTTAGCCGTTCCACATGACGACTACGATCGTCGTGGTCGCGGCGATAACGTCACTCATGACGTCATTACTCACGCTCACGCAAAGCTCACGTCTCCCCATCCTGAGAGGTGGGTCGTAGTGAGCGTTGAAAAACAGAGCGCCATTTAAAAAAAAATTATGTTTACAAGATGGCGACTACTAAAATATAACTTTATACTTTATTTTGATGTAAACGATAAATACTTAAATAAGTAAAAATTGTATAATCTACAGGTTTGAGTTGTCAGTCTTTGGGATTCTTCATCAGAGTAACGATTTATTACTTTATGTAAATTGTAAATACGTGGTCTAAGTTTACGTTTTTCACGATCATGATTTTGTAGAATGGTATTCCACTGTTCATCTGAACTGGATGAACTAGTAGATACTTTCTGGAGCATTATTGCATATACATTTTGAATATATTTGAATGTAAATTAATTAAATAGGTACTCCACAAAATTATGACAGTAGATTTTGCCCGCGGCTTCGTTTATGTAAATTTATGTTAAAATAGATTTTAGTAGCCTATAATTATGTTATTCCGATGAATAAACAATAATACTGTGAAGTTTCATCAAAATCCGTTTAGTAGTTCTTGCGTGAAAGAGTAACAAACATCCATCCATCCTCACAAACTTTAAAATTTATGATATTACTTATTAGGATATTATATATTTTTAAATATAAATCTATTAACCAATAACTATAAGAGTTTATTGATCAGACTTACAAATTGTAACATATCCTCTTTAAGGTCTCACTTTTTTTTAAATAATTCGTCATTTGTATTATTTAGATCAACGCTCAAAACACCCCATAATCCATTCCATTTGAGTTTACAATTGTAACCATTGTAACGCTCGGAAACAAGTGGAACGGGGAAAACCGTGGTCGTGAGCGCTAAGTGGAACACAGAACGCACCCTAATATATTTGACATTGACATTTTGCACTAGTCAATACCAGGCATGTGTGTGTAGTGTATATAAACATATTATGTTGAGGTTATGTTTAGATTCTTTTTGTTTGAACGAGACCTAATTAATCGTTATTAACATTATTTTAAGAAGATATTTTTAAAATTATTTTGAAGTATTTCAAACTGGTCACAATACTGTCTAGTTAATTTAAGTGAATTGTAAAATGAAGAAAAGTAAGAAGTTCTTTGGGAAAAAGAAAGGTTCATTCAAACCAACCACCAAAAAGAAAAGAAAAGCCGCTGAAGAAAAGATTGTAAATAAGAAGGCAATCTTTAACAGATATAAGAATGCCCAAAAAGTGGAGGAAGAGTTAGAAAAGAAAAGGAGAATGGAAAAACAATTGCAAGAACGAATGACATATTCAGAGAGTGAGGAAGAGGAAGAGGAAGATGCTTACAGTCAGTTAGTATCTTGTTTCAGCACCAATAAGAGTCAGCCTGCGGCTAACAGTGAAGATGAAAGTAGTAGTGAAGAGGAGCCCGCAGATGTTGACATGAATGCAGGTGAACAGTCAAGTAGAAGGAATATTGAAAAGCAAGAAAGTACTGAAGAAGATAGTGACACCAGTGACGACGAAATTGAGGTAAAACATATATTTTTCTAAAAAGATTTTAAACAACATTGAAAAATTAATATGTATTATGTCCCGAATTGGTGTTTGGTTTTCTCCTATAATTTGTCTTACATTGGAATCAAAGCTGTAACATTTGGAATGTTTGCAAAATGAACAAATAAAGCATGGACACCATGCTTTAATTGTTAATTTATCTAAATATTTAAATAATTAAATCAATAATTTAATTTATTTCTAATTTCCTAGATTCTGGCCATAGTTTCACCCACAAAACAGACACAATAAAAAAGGATTGTGTCTTGGTTCTAAGTATTGGCCATGAGATCCCTAATATTAGCTGTAGCTCTAATAATGTGGTAAATAAAATATTTTATTACTGTATTTGATACAGGTGCCTCTAACAAATGAAGTGGAAACAGAGGAAGATGCAGCAGATGATCCCTTTACCAAACATCTACAAAACGATCTTGGAGATGAGCTACTTGTGTCTCTTACAAATGTGCCACCTGCTGTAGAAAGCGCTAAGAAAACATGGCCTACCCTTGGCAACCTAACTGTGGTCATACCAAAGCCTATAGAGACATTGTCAAAAAAAGTTAAACCAAAAATTTCCTTGTTGGAAGAAAACACTTTTGCAATACCTGGAACTGTGCCAACTATAGTTAACAAAGTGGATTTTAATCAACTGCACATTAAGTCTCAAATACAAGGGAATATTGTAGCAGCAAACAAAATGAATTTAATAAAAAGAGATCTGGAACTCACAGATGTGTTCACACCTTTACAAAAAGAACTCTTTTCAGTTATAAACAATTATCAAGATTTATACTACCCAGAGAGAACATTTACAAATGCTGATGAAATTAGATATATATACTGTCTTCATGTAGTTAATCACATGTTAAAAACTAGGACAAAAATCATTCACCACAATGCTAAGTTGGCTAAGAAACATGATTTGTCTGATGATTATCGGGATCAAGGATTAGTAAGACCTAAGGTATCTATTACTTTTATTATATATATTGCTGATGCTTGCTTAAACAAAATATCCTAGTGTAAACACACTTTGGGACTTTTAAAATTGAATATCCATAAATGCCTAGTCTTATGTCTACATATGGATTTTTATTATATTTTTACCTACCTTTACATTAACTCATACCGCTCCGCTCTGCGGGGGTCGGACAAATTAATATACATAACCATGAGGGAAAGGCAAAACAGGAACCAGGTCTAGGTTCTTTAAGTATACCTATGTAATATCAATATCATACATGCAATGAATATGCATAAAGGTTTATAATAGAACTTATTTTTGAACCTAAAATCCAAATAGGAGATTGTGATAATTAACCTAAAAGGTATATACTTATCTGCTATTCTTATATTTCATTTTCATATGAGCAATATAACATTTTTTTTCGTTAACGTATGCTTTGATTGCTTGGCCTCCGTGGGGGAGGGCGGAGGGGTTATGTCGGACTCACCGGGGTAAAAGAAATATGATGATAATAATGATGGACCTCCCAGTAATACCGACTAAACCTACCACGGTATTCCTCGACAAAACCGCAATCGGCGGGATCGCGCGAATTAGTTCCACATGCGGGCCCGCTGTATGATTCGGCAGGCCACTACACAACAAGACCCACCCCTTAGGTACTTCTCACTTTTAAAAGTCCTCCTCTAAAGGGGAGACGGACACAACACAAAGACGCGCGTGGAAACATGCACGTCGCTTCTCGGACCTGGTGCTGATCGGATGGCGGAAAGGCCCACGAAGCCCACCACACCCAGGCTTAACCTCAGAGTGTCTGGAGGTCGTCTCGCGCCCTCTGGCGCCCGGCTCTGCGGTTGGGAGAGGGTTTAAGCGGTCCCTGACCCGCTCCGCCGCCTCCATGATGGAAATGACTTCCTCACAGAAGGAGGCGAAGGCGTTCCACGACCTCTCACTCCGGACCATAGACTGAACTACGGCGGGCAACGAGAGAGCAACTAATCTGACTGCCGCGATCAACTCACGGCGCTGCGATGCCCAGGCGGGGCAATCCGCCAAACGTGTCCTCAACAACGTCGCGGCAGTCGCCGCAGTGTTGCTTCTCTTGCCAGCCTATGCGACACAGGAACTGGCCAAAACAACCGTGGCCAGTCATTACCTGTGTCAGCCAGGCGCCATGCCGCCTCTCCAGCCACTCCTCAAACACGGGACTTACCGCCACGATCGTGGCGTGCCCGACATCCACATAAGGATGTCTTAACTTTGTCCAACCCGGTAATTAACCCGAAACCTCATAACAGCAGCCGCATTACAACTGTTTTGCAACTGAGGCAGTCAATGAATGCCAATATTTTTTTTTATTTTACTTCTCTTCCAATTTGTTATTTTTTATGTTAACAGGTATTGATTATGGTACCATTCAAAGATGCTGCCTACAGAGTTGTAAAGACTCTCATAGATATTCTGGTGCCCAAAGAGGCTGGTGAAGTGGTAAATAAAAAGAGGTTTGAAGACGACTTCACTGGTGGAGAGCTGATCATGCCAAGGAAAAATCCTAAGCCAGAAGACTATGAACTGATATTTAGTGGGAACACTGAAGACACATTTAGATTAGGCATGACAGTTACAAAGAAAACACTAAAGGTATAGTTTAATAGCTTTTATTATGTGTAAAGATATTAATTAGGGTGTTGGCCATTAATATGAAATTTTGTTGAAAAGGTATATAAACTGCATGGATGGCAGTAGCAAGGCCACTTACACCTAGTGGTTTAAGTGGCCTTGCCACTGGGTAGAATGTTGTGGGTACCATCAACACAGGACAAAAATGTGTGCACCTGAAAGGGGCATGCCAAGTCGCCATAGTAATTTGGGCCCACAGTGCACACCTATAAAGGCTAATGATAATAATAGTACGCAATGCCAATAATTAATTAGTGGAAAATGTGACTTACCAAAAACTTGGCATTTTAAAGTTATCAAAGCTTATTATATCTCATCAATACAAGTTATATTAAATATGTGCTATATCATTTTATACATTATTTTAATTTATTTATTAGTGCAATCAATTAGGAATAAATAAGTCGGGTAAAGAAGAATCGCCAGAGTCAGTCAGTATTCATAGTTAAAGTCGTCAATAATATCCGCAATAAATAAACACTAACCGTCACAGTGAAGTTGCAAAACAAGCAATGATATTAAGTGACATTTACGTTTTCCGGCGTCTAATAAGTTAGAGATGGTGTTGCCATAATAAACACAAAACCTCGATAGATCGTTAATAGACATTACTTTAAGTTAATCAATAAAATCTGTCAAATATGCAAATAATAATTTTTATCGGTTTTTGTATTACTTTTTGTATAAAAAATCAAATGAATGATTTAAATAATATATAATATAGCAATGAAAAATTACTATTTCGATTAATTACCTGTCAATATATTTTCTGTAAAGGCAACATCTATGCATTTTGTTTACTTCCAAGATACATTACAAAGTCTAGTCGTTTACTTGTTTAATATTTTTGGAAAATATTACCGACTTGTGCAGGATAATAAATACAAGGAAGAACTAGGATAAATATGAATATATTTTTTTAGTATAATCAATTTCTTGTGCACCTCGTGGCCTTATACTGGCATGCCCCTTTGTGTACCTAGTCTCTATTCCATTTGGTTAGGTACCTACTTAACTAAAGGTAAACAATCTTGAGGTGACTTTTTACACAAACACATATTAAACAAATCAACTACTGCTTAAACTAATGGTTCAATTGATTTAGTAATCGTTATTGTTGTATTTATATTGATCTTTAGCAGCATTTTATTTTTAAACTGAGTGTTTAGATAATAAGACACATCAAGATTATTTACCTTTAGTCAGGGGCGTGCACAAAGATTTTTGGTAGGGTATGCACGCCCTACCCGAAACCTCTGCGAGGGCACTACATTTCATTTATAAATGTTTTTGTGTGTATATATATCTGTATATTATATTGTAGTATTTAATAAATAGATTTCAATTATATAGATTTACATAAGCCAGCGGACTAGGGTATGCAGTGCTTATTTGCTTGTATGAAGCGCACGCGCCTGCCTTTAGTTAAGTAGCTAATCAAATGGAGTATAGGTATTCCTCATGTCCAATATTTTTTAAATTAAATTACAAATGTTTTATTACTTTACAATAAAAAGTTGCTTGTTGTGAATTAAATTTTTATTACAGCTGTATACTGACTTTTATTCATCGGATATCATAGTGACGTCACCATTGGGTTTGCGCATGATAGTGGGTGCCGAGGGTGAGGAAGACCGTGACTATGACTTTTTAGCGTCAATTGAAGTACTTGTTATGGACCAGACCGACGTGTTCCTTATGCAGAACTGGGACCATTTGTTACATGTTCTGGATCATTTCCACTTGCAGCCCAAGAAGACTCATGGCACTGACTTCTCAAGAGTTAGGTCTTGGGCAGTCAATGGCTGGGCTAAATATTATAGGTTGGTGTATTTTAGTTCCTGGAGACTAACTTCCATTTGTAAAATTTGTCTAAACGGATGGCGTAATGGTTAGTCATCTCGCCACTGCCGCTGCGCCGAGTATTATGGGTTCGATCTCTACACGGAACAATAATTTGTGTGATACACAAATGGTTGTTCTAAGTCTGGGTGATATTTGTGTCTGTTGTTTGATACTAGTACGGCAGTTGCTTTACGACTGCGCCGAGCGAAATGTGCCAAAACAGGCGGCCACAGTTAAGTTGATAAAATCAACACTTTTTGTTTAATACAAATATAAAATATACATTCACCATAACAATTAATGTGTAAAAACTTAAAGTATTTAATATTTTCGCCTACAAAATTACGTAAAATTGCACGAAAAATGCAAAAACATAAGCTCGTGTTACGTGATTTTTAGATTATAACAGTAGAAATCTAACCTATTTTACAGCTTAAACGAAACATAAATAGTTATATTACAATTTGCCCGTCCCAAATATTTAAGTTATTGGTTGACAATAAAGATACATATTTATCATAAAAGCACTTCGAATCCTCCATACAATTTGACTATGGCGGCCGCGCGCTGATTTGAATATCGAGGTCTGTCATTCAGACCAACCGCGTCTTACGCTCGACGCAATCCCGCCACGACAAAAAATCAAAAGCGTGCTCTCGGCGCCAAGCTACGATTTCATCCTTTACTACCTACATCGTTTTTGTGATCTTATGCTAATATGGATGAAATCAATAGTAAGCAATTCACTTAATACAAATTGGGATAAGGCTAGCTACATAATAAACAACACAAATAAGAAAAACAATACTTTTTTATAAGATTTATTATTATTAGCATTTGAAAGTCAGTCATGTGGTCGTGACTGGCGTGCTGGACACATTTTGCATTGTCATGTATACATGAATGTGGCGGTAAAAGATTGAAAATAGAAAATAAAATCTTAAATAACCAGAGAGTTCTGCTAAAAAGCCAAAGTGACCAGCAGTGGCGATTTGCGTTACAATATGTGTTCATAAATATATTATGATTGGCATTCATATTAAAAGTATTGGTTTTTTTCAGACAGACACTGATTTTCTCATCTTGTGCATTGCCCGAAATGAAATCATTGATCAATAAGAAATGTTATAACTATGCTGGTAAAGTACTGGTTGAAAATCCAATTGAAATTGGCAGCATACAACAAGTATTGGTGCAAGTACCGCAGATATTTCACAGGTAGTGTTTTTCTCTTTATTGAAATTTAGAGGCTTAAGTAAGTAAGTAAGTAAGTAAGTAAATCATTTATTTGCGTAAAAACATGGTATACATTGATTTTAATATTATTACAGTAGCTCAACATGTTTCGCTAAGATATAACATAGCATGCAAAAATTTATATTTTGACAAAAGGAATCAACATCTCACATCCATAAAATCTTTTAAATTGTAAAAATTACATTCAATAAGCCACTTGTGTAATTCTATCTTAAATTTTCTCGAGTTCAATATTTTAAAGCGACTTGGTATTTTGTTATAAATACGTACGCACATTGCAAGGCAGTTTTTGTTGTATTTCGCAAGTCTTGGCAAATCACTTAATACCAGTTTATGAGGATCTCGTCTGTTTCTGGGATTTACATCATTTGCTGATTTAAATAAATGTTTGTTGTTAACTACAAATATACATACCTCATATATATACAGACATGGTAGAGGTAGCAGACCAAACCTCTTGAACATTGGTCTTAAAAACTAAACAAAGATTGTGCTAGCCATTTCACAGGTATACGTATTTAATGGAATCTATGTTATTTTTGTACTTGCTATAGATAGATGTAGAACTTTAGTTCCCAAAGTGGTCCTTGATGGGGGTCTACGTTGGTGTGACAAAAAAATGGGGGTTCACAATTCGTAAGCCACGTTCCACGAAAATTTATTTGCTTTCGATAGTGAAGAACTAAAATGTTGACTTGACTCACCTATCAATGTAGGCAGATAATATTTTAAGAAGCTCAGCGACTATTACTTGTTTAGACGTCGGTCGACGGATATTTTGAGGAATACCATTCGCTGAAGACAGGAGATATTCTATAAAAATAGGTTAGCCCGTAGAGACTTGATATATTTTTTAATTTTAACCCAGTTTATCTTTTTGGTCCGAATATACCGATTTACTTGGCGGATTAAATTTCTAGCTTCAGGGGGTCCACCGGCAGCAGCTAAATTTTGAAAGTGGTCTATGACAAAAAATGTCTTGGCATCTGTGCTTTAATGCAAATAAATATAGGTACTGTTCCTAATCTAACCTAAATTTACGCGAGCGAAGCCGCGGACAAAAGTCTAGTACCCTATAATCCTTTGCTTGCAACTTTCTTCAATATTGGGCTAGTGGTTTAGCCGTGCAAATGTAACAAACAGAATACCTCTAGCATAAAGAACTTTGAGGGGAAGAGGCCGCACGTAGCCATTTATTTAGTAAAGAAACGAATCAGCCAGCTCGCCTACAGATATTCCAAGCTTTTTAGAGTTATACTGTTACTGTTTTGTATGTGTTACTGTGTTCTGAGGGCCTAGTGCGAGTTTGTTTTAAGTTAACGTGATCTTTGCGTTTATGACGTTCGCGCTCCGATTGGCCCGCTCCAAGCTGTTAACCAATCAGAGAGCCAAACGCGATGAACGTGTCGATCGCGTTAATGTAAAACAAACTCCCACTAGGCACTCTGTATGCAAGAATTCCGAAGGTTCAAATACTTACCTCTACAATTCCTCTTCAATTTCTGTACCGTCGAATGAGAGATAAAGTTATAAAACAATAAAAAATTGTAGACTGTATAAGGTACTGCTCGTTGAAAGTGTATGTATATGAAAGGTCATTGTACTCATTGTGTATTCTATGTACTACCTACATCAACTTTCGAAGCCGGAATATTCTTAAAAGTCAGCTCTTTTGAACAGGTTCACGGCGGCGAATCCTTTAGTATCTGTAGAGGCACGATTCCAGTACTTCATTAAGGAGATACTGCCGAAACAACGTGACACACTTATGAGCCACACGCTTATCTACGTTCCCAGCTATTTTGATTATGTGCAGTTAAGAAACTATTTCAAGAAAGAAGAGATTGGCTTTGTACAAATCTGTGAATACTCCAAGGTAATCAGTTTTTGTTATTCCAGAGTTTTTACTCTGAACATTAACATTTCATCGAGTTTGTTTGTTTTCAATATAATTTTAAAACAGTTTTCATACAATACTATATGTTTAAAACAGTTTTTTTGGTCAAATATTATTAGTGGTGTCACTCCTGTGGCCATTGAACTTCCTATAAAATTATAAAGATTATATAATTCTAGGTTTAATCTATACTAATATTATAAAGCTGAAGAGTTTGTTTGTTTGTTTTCTTGAACGCGCTAATCTCAGGAACTACTGGTTCGAATTGAATAATTATTTTAGTGTTGGATAGCCTATTTATCGAGGTAGGCTATAGGCTATATAATATCACGCTACGACCCACGGGGGCGGCGCAGTAACGATAAACGTGGGTGAAACCGCGGGAACATCTAGTTACTTATATTGTGTTTCCTGGTTATACCAAAAACCAATGGCGTATTTGGGTAGTTTTTAATTCGTATGGCAAGATATATGCTAGCGGAATATTAAATTTATATTATTTAATAATACAAGCCTCGTATAAAACGCTAGTTGAAACACAGATATATAGTTTCTGTCTTTCAAATAGAGAATTATAATGCAAGGAAAATACAAATTAATGGCCTGTTAAATGTTATATTGAATCATAGCAGGCGTTACTTGGCGGAAATCCATAGTAATACAATTATTGAGACGAGAGGAACCCATCACGCACACTCGGATTGCCCTCCACAACTATTGCAATAGAAAAAGGTTTATAATACCCAACCCCTCTGGATGGGTCAGCCACGTCGCGGGACTTGGGCGTACTCTAACTTGCAGTATTCCGCTTCGAACACACACATAGTTGGGATGGGCAATCCGAGGATGCTCGCGGGTTCCTCATTTCCCAATAATTTTATTAATGTTAAATGTTGTTTTTTTGTTGCTAATTCATTACGAATTCTTGTGTTATAGGATGCTAAGATCGCTCGAGCGAGAGACATGTTCTTCCACACAGAAGCCCACTTCATGCTGTATTCGGAAAGAGTGCATTTCTTCAGAAGATTTAGAATCAAAGGCATACGACATATTATATTTTACCAGCCGCCTACGTATCCTCATTTCTTTTCAGAAATGTGTAATTTAATGCAGGTATGTTATTACAAGTAATTTATATCTTATTATACCTGGAGAGACACCTTAAAGTAGCCTCAATTGAAATGAGAAACGTCCCCATCTCTATACCAGAGACCAAAGTAACGCTCACTGGATTGGTGACTAAACTCGGTGACATTATTAATAACCCTATTGCACCGTCGGAAGAAATATATTTCGTCTACGAGGCAAACAAGAGACAGTGGGCACTGTCATTGTAGAATTTTGTTCGCCTACAGTAAAAGAGCATTTTCTGCGGTCCACTAAGAGCTACAACAAACAACACAAAACGGAGAACCGACTGAACACTCATCACTTACTAAATGAAGGACCTAAAAAACCGATATTCATATCAGAAGCGCTCACGTCCTCAGCAAAACGCCTACACTACCTCGCTAGGCAGTTCATAAAAAGTAGCACGTACGAACAATGCTGGACTGCGAATGGCAAAGTATACGTACGTGAAAAAGACGGAAAGCCCAGTCGCCTTATAAAATCCGAAGACGATCTAGCTAAATTACGAAAAGAGAAATGACTAGCTTACAATATCTCCTTAACTTTTTCGTTAATTAATGCCACTGTAATTTACTTGTTAAAATATAATACAACATTATCTAAATCATATACTAATCTACTAATATACAAACATATACAAAACAATTATCAACAATTACACTTTACACAAACAAAATCACACAATAATATATTATATACCAAACCTAGCTACAACACATATTACACACTACAAAAACGAAAGATAAATTACTATAAATTACAGACTACTTCTACTTTCAACTTTTACTGCATGCAACTATTACTAATTACTGCCGAAAGTGTATCTAATATGGCTACTCACATTTACGAATTGAAATATATACTTCTTATGGCATACACCGCGATTATAAATACTTCAAATTACTACCATCTTATCGTCAACTACTACATGTTACTGCAACACATCACCTATCATTCAACAATATACAATGTACCACATAAAAATGCAAGCACTAATATTTATAAATACAATTCGATAACATACAAAACAACATAAATAACATTGATTCTGTTTCACTATCGGAATCATCTACTTGCGACTTAGATAACTGTGTCCCATATAACTTTAACCAAGAAAAATCTCTTAAGATTATCAGCCAAAACATCAGAAGTATATCAAAAAACATGTCTGGGTTTCACACCATTCTCGCGAGAACAAAGGTAGCATGGGATATAATCGCGTTAACCGAATGCTGGCTTAGTAATACACACTATATTCCTGATCTACAAGGTTATAGTTATTTTAAAACTGATATGAATATGACACAAAACGAAGGTGTAGTTGTCTACGTCAATCAAAACATTAAGGCATCTGTAGAGGAACTATCAATCCTGGAAGCTAACGCTCTGTTGGTGAAAATTGACTCTAACACTATACTTCTCGCAATATATCGCCCACCGAGTTACAGAGACGTTACAAATTTTCTCAACTCACTTGATACATTCCTGTCAAACAATACTAGGTATCAAAATATAATTATAACCGGTGACATAAATATTAACATCCATGATCATTGTCTTGACTCGGCCAAATACACTTACCTTAACTTACTGGCCTCGCATGGTCTATTGCCTGCACATACGCTACCCACGCGACTTCTAGCTTGCCTTGATCACCTTATTATAAAGACTAAATGGCCTGCCTCGACTTTGATAGCTCACTCCGCATTAACCGACCATGAAACAGTTCTCTTCTTCTTATCCAAAAAAACGCCGAAAGTACGTGTAAGCGGCACAGTTACTCGTATTAACCATGAAAGACTGCATACAGAAATGAAACAAGTCAATTTTGAACAGGTCTACCACACTCAGAATGCTCATGTAGCAGCGGAACTAATGGTCAATATACTTACTCGAGTGATCGAGTCTTGCTCTAAAACCGTCAAGGTACCAAATAGAAAAGTAGTCATAACGCCTTGGATTACCCCAGGCCTTCTCAGATGTATCCGGCATAGGGATAATTTACATAAAAAGTCGAAAATGTCACCTAACAATGATATTTTACGAGTCTCCTTTACCAGATACAGAAACAATTGTAATAAACTACTTAAAAATACAAAAAAAGAGTTTGACAAAAAACAAATAAGTGACGCCGGTAGTAATCCTAAACAACTGTGGTCAGCTATAAATACAGTAACAAACAGAACTAAACATAAAATCATCCCATTAGAACTTTTAAATGTCGCAACTACTCCTTTACAGTCAGTAAACTTAGTTAATAAATTCTTCGCCGAAATCGGTAAAAATCTTGCCGAAAAGATCTCACATCACTCAACCTGCAATACATACGCTTGTGCCAACGACACTATTTCACACTCTATGGTTCTCTTACCTACGGACGACAATGAAGTTGCTAGACTCATTAAGTCCCTACGAAATAATGCCGCTGCAGGATGGGACAGAATAACGGGTGACTTTTTAGAAAGATTCATTGTCATAGTTGTACCACCCCTAACTTACATCTGTAATCTCGCACTTGCAACTGGTCTATTCCCAAAAGTCTTTAAAAAAGCCATAATTTATCCCATCTTTAAGGCAGGGGACAGAAATCGTGTCACCAACGACAGGCCTATAGCAGTGCTGCCTGCCCTATCCAAAATATTGGAACGGATCATGAACGGCAGGCTTGTGGATTACTTAGAAAAAAACAACATTTTGTCACCCACTCAATATGGTTTTAGGGTTGGTAAATCCACGTCTGACGCTGTTCATGATCTGACTAATTATGTTGCTACCAACTTGGATGGCGGACACAAGGTCCTGGGTATTTTCATAGACCTTGCTAAAGCATTTGACACGGTTTCGGTTCCCATCCTGATGGCCAAGATGGAAAGAATGGGAATTAGAGGTGTCCAACTAAAACTATTTGAGAACTATCTAAGTCAAAGAACCCAGTGCGTTAAAATCGGCGATACTATGAGCGATGAGTACACTGTTAGTTATGGCGTGCCACAAGGCAGCGTACTGGGCCCAACGCTTTTTCTCATTTATATTAATGAACTAGGCTTGCTTACCCTCCCGAAAGGCAAGATCATTACCTTCGCAGATGACACCGCTCTGCTTTTCTGTGCAAACTCTTTGCCCGAAGTATACGCATGTGCTCAGTCGGGCTTTAACATTGTGACTGAGTGGCTTCATGATAACCATCTTACATTAAACACAGACAAGACCAAATTCATGCACTTTTCTTTAAAACATAACACACACACCACACTTACACCGACAGTCTACTCTATTGTTGCCCACTCATGTTTCAAAAAAAATATGAACGCATGTACTTGCAATCACATACACCGTACAGATAATATAAAATACCTAGGTGTAATCATAGATAACACGCTAAGATTTCAGGAGCATATTTGTACGCTCAGTAATAGATTGCGTAAATTAATATATGTTTTTAAGACCTTGCGACATATAGCAGATGAACGCTTGAGAAAATCAGTCTACTATGCTCTTGTACAGTCTTTACTAGTATACTGCATCACGTCATGGGGTGGAGCTCCGAAATACACAATCTTAGAACTCGAACGTACGCAAAGAGCCATATTAAAAGTATCTTATAGTCGACCGTTCCGATATCCAACTGTACTCTTATATAAAGAGGCCAGAGTCCTGACAGTACGCCAACTGTTTATATTGCAAACAGTTCTAAAACAGCATGGACTATTAAGCTTTAATCCGGAACTGTCGCGTAATAAAAGAAGATTTAACCCCGTCAGTCGACACTATAACCAACGCACAATGTTCTCAAATCGATTCTTTTGTCACCTAGGTGGCCGTCTTTATAATAACATTAATAGGACGCTTTCAGTATACCACCTCACCAAAATCAAGTGTAAAATGAAGGTAATCAGTTGGCTACAGGACTTAAACTACGAGGACACGGAAAACATTCTATCGGTACAGGTGTAACTTGTTTAATTCCAGCACTATATACGCACAACTCAAACACACACACACACACACGCACAAGCGCACTCATACACACACACACACACACATGCGCGCATGCGCACTCATGCACACCTACACGCGCACATACAACACACACCAAAACTAAACATACTAACATTAGAATAAGAATAAACCAATAAATAATACGAGGGTGCGTTTTTAAGTTCGCGGAATGGAATAGAAGGGGATGAAATAATATTACAAAATTATTTTTCCTTTTCAATATATTCACCTGAAACCCTAATACATTTCTCAGATCTATGAATTAACTTATGAATACCTTCATAAAAAAATGTTTTGTCTTTCTCTGAAAAATACGCCGAAACTGCATCCTTCACTTCTTCATCGGTTGAAAATTTCTTTCCTCGAAGCTCTTTTTTCAGATTTGGAAAGAGATAATAGTCGCTGGGAGCCAAGTCTGGGCTATAAGGTGGGTGATCAATGATATCGAAGCCCACCTTGTGCAAAGCAGCCAACGCAACTCGACTCTTGTGAACAGGAGCATTGTCGTGCAAGAGCAGGACACCTTTGGTCAATTTTCCTCTTCTTTTTTCTCTGATTGCCTCTTTTAACTGCTCTAAAATTGAAGCGTAGTGTTCTCCGGTTATGGAAACACCTTTTTCTTTGTAATCAACCAACAAAATTCCTTCTGTGTCCCAAAAAACTGTCGCCATGAGCTTTCCCGCCGATTGCGACACCTTGAATTTCTTAGGCGGTGGTGTACCCTTTTTATGCCACTGCATGGAATCTTGTTTAGACTCAGGTTCATAGTGATGAACCCAAGTTTCATCCCCAGTAACAATTCGCTCCAAAAAACCATCCTTGTCTTCATTACACTGGCTCAAAAACGCACGCGAACATTCGACGCGCTTCTGTTTTTGAGGCGGTGTGAGCATTCTAGGCACCCATCTTGCACTGACTTTTGTCATGCCGAGATGATCATGGAGAACCTTGAAAATGGTCGTTTCAGATACTCCAACCATCTCTGCGATTTGTTTTTTCTTCAAACGTGCATCCTCCAATATTAATTTTTCGATTTTTTCGATAAGATCTGGAGTGGTGACCTCAACAGACCGCCCAGGCCGGGAATCGTCTTCAATTGATTCCCTGCCTTGCTTAAAGAGGTTGTGCCACTTGTATACCATGGTTTTTCCTGGACAAGAGTCCCCGTATACAGATGACATCTCTTCCAAAATGGTTTGAACATTTTTTCCTTGCTTGGTAAGGAACTTTATAACGGCGCGGAACTCGATTTTCTCCATACTTCACAATTTCTTCCAGATTGAGTTGCTTGAGGGACGATAGTTCAAAGACTAATGACCTCATTATGATAATACTCGGTATATATACTAATTATTAGTTGCTAAACACGTTAGTGACTAAACAAGCACCCCCACCACCTTCCATACCCTCCATTCCGCGAACTTAAAAACGCACCCTCGTATGTAAAACCTAAACTACCGCAGTTTTAAGTGTATGTGTACATGATTTTACTTGAAATGTAACATTGTCCAAGGGGTGGGGACCTGGTGTCCTGAAATACAGACTTGCCGTCTAGTTTAGGCACCAGTCTCCCACAGTACTTATGCAACATGAAACTTATGTAACATCAAATTTTAATGTAATGTAAATATGTATTGTGGTGAGAAAATAAAATCATTATTATTATTATTATTATGATTTATGATATTTTCTACACCATAACAAATAAGATTAGGTATAGATCCTAACTGAAATTTATAGTAAAATATTCAAATATAAAGATTTTGTTAGTTGTTGTAAGAAAATCATGTATTTTCTTGCTAAAATGTAGGTAATGAAAATTTGTTGCATGGCTATGAAATTTATATAACATCAATAGTTTTTCATAATAGTATATAATATTCCAATTAGCCCAATTAATTGGTACCTGACCCCGTTCGAATTATCAAACATTTGGATGGACTTTTTTCGATGGACTTTTTTCGTAAAACGGTTATGCACGTAGTACGTATCTACATATATATGTATGTAATGTATGTACATCATTACATATTTTAAAGAAATAGAGCTTATTTATAGCTCTTTATACATTTTTAATTTGAAATTGACATATAAACATGTTACATACATATGGGATACATTTTCTCATCTCCCAATAACGTTTCCCCGAAAGCGATTCGGATAGTTGGAGTTCGGATAATTGGAATTTTACTGTAAGTATGTACATTTGTACTGTTTTGTGTTGTTAGGAGTCGAACCAGAACAAGTTCGGCGGGAGCGAGTGCAACATGACGGTGACGGTGTTGTTCTGCCAGTACGACGCGGCGCGCGTGTGCGCGTTGCTGGGCGCCGCGCGCACGGCGCGACTGTTGCGCGCAGACAAGAGCGTGCACATGTACGTCACCGGCGAACACTGATCCTGTCCACTCTAATGTATTTGTACTTAATAAAATACTAGGTGAAGGGTCTACTCGTGACCACGATCGATGCAAGTCGGTCGTGCCTTTTGTGGAGGCACGTAATATGATGTCCACAGAGGGAGGATTCTCCGACCAGGCTGGGTGATCGTGCCTGACGGGCCGCGTCCCGGTAGTTTATGTTGAGAACTTGTATATATACTTAGTCGCTGTGTAAACTTCACTTGTGCGATTCAGCATTGCATGGTGGACGTGGTTTTTAAGCGCTTATTATGTATAGCGCCATCTGTTGGATGTAGTCGGAATTTCTTCGTCTGTGCGGAGTCGCCGCACTTTTAAACATAGACTTCGAATATTTTCGCTACGCTTTTAAATACTTAATAGTGAGTAAACCGTTACCTAGTATTATATTAAGCATTTGTACAAATTGCGAAAGTTTAATGTATTTGTACATACAACACAGCAATAAACTAATTATCTTTACTTCTCGTATTTATTTTTCTCTATAGGCACGGCTCCCAATGCTCGGATAAATCTTGTGACACCATTTTTAACCCAGTAGGGGTTAAAAATGGTGTCTCAATTTCTCATGACAATTTCAATAATTGTGTGTATTTATCTAAATTGTATTATTTTATAGTGGATAATTGGATATTTAATTAATATTAACAAGCAATTTTTAAAAGTTGAACTCGACTTTTACATAAATCTGTTAAAACTTCCCTCAATCTGTGAATCCTTTTTCTATTTGCACAAGTCGAATCAGATGTTTTTTCTGATGTTTGCTGCAAATTTTCAATTATTGGGTTACTAAAAATAAATCGAAATAAAATTCGAAGATGGCAACATAACTCTTATCGCCGAGATCTGTCACCCGAAGCATGGTAACGGTGTGTTTGCAGTTCACGGTAAGCGTTCTTTTCACCTATTGCTCAATCCCAAATGGCATTGAAAAGATTATCATAGATCGCCGCACTAATCAAACAGCTCATCAGCTAAGGTTGAACACCAAATTTGGAGACTGGTGTAGCAGGGCAAAAAATGTAATGGGTATGATTGGGACGTTGTTAACTATTCGATCTCACAGACATCATTAACGATCCCAAAAAGTCTAATTCACTACATTTGCTGTTCCTAAGATTGCTGGTAAATCGTTTTCCCGTTTCGACACATTCTTTCTTTCGATTATATTTCTGTAAACTCTAGCTTGCTCGCTTATCTTGCCAGATTATTGAACTTATGTAACACACCGGAGATGGCTTTCAAACAGTAATGGTATATGTGGGACCTGTCACCAACCTAAGTTATAGTTAACAGAAGACGCTTGTTGCGGAAGGTGGAAACCGTGCGCAAACATTTGTTCACATTCGCCTAAACTCTGCAATCGGCGCTCTTTAGGTCTACACACTTTCTGTTTCTTTCACATAAAAAAGGGTAGCTATACTCCAAGATAGCTTTCGTGCCCCCATTATATCTCTCTTATTATTATATCACCAGCTTCTCTGTATTTTAATTATTAATGACTTACCATCCAATCCAAGCTCGTATCGTTGCCCTACGCTTCCTATCTTGCCCTCTCGAGCCTCAAGTTACTATCTTCGAGGAGGTCGCTACAAGCTAGTACACAAGCTAGTAGTAGAAGAAGAACTAAACCAAAAATGTTTTCTTATTAAGTTACTTTATGTATCTATAATATCTATACTAATATTAGAAAGCTGGAGAGTTTGTTTGTTTGTTTATTTGTTTGTTTGATTGATCGCGCTAATCTCAGGAACTAACGGTTCGATTTGAAAAATACTTTTGGTGTTGGTTAGCCTATTTACCGAGGAAGGTTATAGGCTACATAACATCACGCTATGACCCACGGGGACAGCGCAGTAATCATAAACGCGGGTGAAACCGCGTGCACATCTAGTATATATTAATATTATAAAGCTAAAGAATTTGTTTGTTCCGTTAAACGCGCTAGTCTCAGGAGCTACTGGTTCGAACAGAAAATTCTTTTAGTGTTGGATAGCCCATTTATCGAGGAAGACTATAGACTACATAACATCACACTACGATCAATAGGAGCGGAGCATCAATGAAAATGTTGCTAAATCGGGAAATATTATGTGAAGCAGACGAAGCTGCGCAGGTCAGTTTAGTTATATTTTTCGGCTTTACAAGTCCTTAATCAGTACCTAACCTTACTCACGTTTCTGTTCACGTGTTGTACGCTGTAGGTATAGTAAATTATATACCTATTTCCATCTCAAAACGCAGTAGTAAATTACATACGATGTGTGTAAAATCGTAACAATTAAACTGTGCCACCAAAGATATCCTAAATAATATTATAAATGACAATGTGAGTTTGTTTGTTACGCTTTCACGCCTCAACTACTCAACCGATCATCATAAAATTTCGCGTACACGGTGTCAAGGGAACAGAAAAGGAAATAGGGTCTCTTTTATCAAGAAAAAAGTCTGTTACTAATCTAACGTAACCTACTTTTATGCAAACGATGCCGCGGTCAAAATCGCGTAAAATATATAACTCTGATTAGTCTCAGTGGCACTGGAGCGCGAATCACAGGTCGTTGTCGACTTCCTCTCGTCTGGTACTTCGATATAGCAGAAATAATACGTTTTACACAGTTACGTGGTATGTAGCACGCATCATCCTATTTCTAGAATCATATATTGAGATGGAGTAGGTAAGTATTAGACTCAATAACATTCTCAACGAACAGAGAGACAGTTCTCAATGAAACGTCCAACCTCGGTTAAACTTGTGCCGGCAGAACTAAGGAAAGGATCTGAACTAAATGACCTTGTGTAGTTTTCCAGTGGTGTAGAAGGAGTAGGCCCTCCACAAGGCGAACCTACGATCTGGTAAGGATCGCGGGAAGCGGTTAAATGCAGGTGGCCAAAGACCGGTCTGTGTGGCAAACCTTGGAAAATATCCAGAATATCCAGCAGTGTACGTCTTTTTTAGCCGAATTAATAGTTAAAATAGTCCACATTGAGCGATTACTTTTTAGTAGTGTAGGCAACGCTTGAGAGTTGCTATTTGTGTAACTTGGACCCCTAGTCTACACGGTGACTAGGTACTTATCATCAGAGGGACGGCATAGTTGTGATATTCCCTAGGAACTGGTGTGGAAGTCCTTCAGTTAAAAAAGGCTATGCTATAATGTTGTATTTGTTGCCATTACGATATGTAGTACTTACCAGTTGGTGCTCTATAGACAATAAATTGCTTAGTCTAATCTTTTAATCAAAGGCAGGTGGCGGAACGGCTTCTTCGCCAGTAAAAGAATATCTTGTATTAATTCATTTTGTCATTCAAATTCGTTACAAATTAATCGCTTTTTCGCGCTACGATGCTTTTTTATCGCAACGTCTATGTCGTTTATTTCAGTAGTTCTATATTTCATTACCGATGTTTAGTTTGCCACTTCTTTGATTCAAAACTTACCTATTTGAAGGTCAGTTTTATAATCAGGCAATAAAGGTTACAATAAATTTAAACAAAGAAAGGTATTCTCAATATATTTATTCTATTTAAATACGAAACTAAAATTAGGCGCTTCTCTAGTTCACACCTACGTGTAGTAATATTTTGATAAGACACTAAACAATAATTTATTATAAATACCTAACTATATTATACTATCTAGCGGTAATAGCTAGCCAACTTCACAGTTTATTCTAACATAATAATTAAGATATAGGTACTTATATTATAATATAGTACTTATAATGTAAGGTAGGATTTTCATTAAACTAGGATTATCCAGGCATTGTATTTTATTTCCAATAGAAAACTTTAATCTAAAATTAAGTAAATTAAGTTCTTGAGCACCGCTGCTGTCATGTCTGTGTACAATATATTTTCTATTGTGTTTGCTGCATGGCGCTTGAATTGTTTAGAGTAAGACTAATGAGTCTAATCTTATTTATTTCCCTACCAATAGAATACCTACGACAATCGACCGTGTTGATTGGTGTTGAGATCACTGAATAAAGATTTTTATTAACTCATCAATACAATGAGAATAGAACTAAAATAATAGATAGATTAGCAAGCAAGAGAAGGCCGTTATTTGATTTCTGATGCCCTTTTTGGTTTTCCGTGCCAGCAGATCCAGCTGAAAATTCACTATCAGCCTACCGCGGAGATCCTTTTCTATCTACTTCTGTCTCTAGATAAAAGGCAGCCAAAGTTTCTTAGCGGTCATCTCTTGGATAAATGGCAGTAGATAAATACTATAAGTAGTTACAGGATTACTTGTCTAAGCCTCTGAAGGGTATGACTCAGCTCATATGAGGTAACAGTAAGCAATCATTATCAGCACTTTTTGATACTATGAAGTTTAAACTAGGCATTACAATAATCTATTATTTATATTTTAACTAGATTCTATATTATTTGGTGTTTCAGTTCAGCCTTCTGATGTCATTGGCGCCAGAATTTTATAGAGCTACTTATATTTCTATCGGGCGGTATTCTCGTTATTAGCTACTGATATTTTACTGTAAAAAGGTGTATATTACTGGCCATATATTCATTAGTTTCATTACTGGTATTAATGTAATATAAAAGTCTAATACATTGCGTGTTAGGATTTCTAAGCTGGCACTTTATAACATTACATTGGATTTTAGTCGAGTTAGGCTACCTATAATTTGGTACTTTGTTCAGTAAATCAATACGATTATTTACTAATAAGTTCTGCTGCAATATTACAACTGTACTGTTAATGTTTAAGCTAGTAGAAGCATAAAAATCTTCAAGTTTTCTTAGTCATGTTCGTTAATTTACGATTGCGATGTTTTCGTCATGTGATGCTGTCTGTGTCGTTGTAGGCGCCAATGTCATCGGAAGTCCCGTTGAGTCCCTGCGTGGTGTCAGGCAGGTCTGTCTGTGTAGTATCTTGAGTGGTGTCCGTGGTGGAGTCCGATACTTCCTCGTCTGTAAACCCACTGGTGACGTTCTCCGGTGGAGAGTGGGTGATGCTACTATTCACTGAGGAATCGCCTCCTCCTGAAAATTTAAAGATATGAATATTTTGTTACTGCTTACTTATGAATGATAGTTGATAGTAAGTATAGTCTAGAAGACAACCAAATAAAATCTGTATTTACAATTAAAGCAAAATTAATAGCTTATACGAAATAAGAATTAAGATACGAATTGATTGTGTACCTATAGTTTATTCCTATTTATGTATCTATTTACTACATTCCACATTTTTATAATTAGCAGTGGCTTCCACACTAAGCTCGAGCCTTGTATCGCGGTTGAATGCTTGAATAGATTATAGAGATAGATTTTAATTGTAATGGACCTAATACCTCTGCCAAAATGCCAAGGGCCAATCTATACCTAATAACTTTATACATTTAATCAACGTAAGCAGCATCTATATTATGAATACATGGTTCAGCAAATATGAGAACATGAACAGGACACGGAAACATGTCTACTTGATCTGAACGGTTAAAAATTTTACGGCGTGGATGAACGTAGTGCAGATGTAATTATTTACATATGTACACGCTAACACAAGAAAAATATGTATAAACCGAATATATCGTGTAAATATTTAAGAAACGTTTGGTAGGTGCATCTTATCCGATAATATTATTATCTACTGAAAGGTAATTTTTGCAGAATTAAGATAACAGTGGACACGTTGAAAAATAGTCATATCCGTTTAATATCCTTGAAAGGCGTTTGTAGCGATGCGAATGTATCTAATTTTGCATTTCTGAGGAGTAACAATGTTGTTCTTGTAGATTCTCTTTTAAGTAGGTTTCGTGTTTGTTTATATTCGGTTGTTAATGCACCAACTTACTTAGTCGCGTATAATTATTTTCAGACTGACTAGGGTTGCGTAATAACTTAATAAGATAGTAGAAATGAAACCTTTACGGTGTGACTTTGTTTGTCAGTCCGCACGTCTGTCTGTTCATATGTCTATCACAACTGCTTATTAAGGCAACAAGAAACTTCTATTAACTTAAAATAAGGAATAGCTATGAATATTGATTGTTTACCAATAGAGTAAATAAAAAAACCTCTTTCAAATGTTATGAAAAGGGCCGGAATGAAAGTTAACAAGAATTTGAGTAGAGTTACTTACATAGGTCGAATAGATATGTTACTAAATATTTTTTTATTATTTTAAGCTGCATAGTTAACATTGACTACTTTCTTTCCACTCTATCTTCAATAGCTAATCTACTTAATAAATTAGAAGAAATATCGAGTCGGGTAAACAATTATTTGTGTGAAGAAATTCTCTCTTCTACGAGCCGGTCACAGTTGCAAAATGTAGTTGTAATAATTATGTAGCCCTACGCCCACTTCTTCTGAAATACATATATGCGTGAGACTATGTTTAACTAGGACAAGTGAGTATCATATATAAGGACTTGACTTATATACCTATATAGTATAAAAATCTCTCTTCTTCTACTTAAATCTATATATTAATACGTGAAGCAAAAACTTTGTACTCCTTTTTACGAAAATTGCGTGGACGGAGGAGTATGAAATTTGGCACAGTTAAAGTTTATATGGAGAAGAACGGGCTTATCCTAATATTTATATAAAATATGCGTTAGAAACACATTAAATTAATGAAAAAACACTACACGCAGACAGCCATGCATTTGATACACGCTGTCGAATCGCGGTCGTAGTATTTCGGCATTGTTCGGCTGATTCTTCGTAACTATGGTTACATATATCAATATATAATGACATAATAATATTTCAGCAATATCTTACAGGCAAACTTTGGGCGGAGTGGAATGATATTTACTATTTATATCATATTATATATGTAATAAAGTAAAAGAAAACAAAGTAGCATGCTCAGGAATATCGTTAATTAAAGAGTATAGTTAAGTAAATAATAATATATGTTTGAAAAATATAGGTAAATTATTAACCTGTATTGATCGAAATCTAAATTAAATGTGATTATAAAGATATACCTAGTTCTAGACAATAAAACCTTAATAACTATCAAACTTAAAATTTAAATCAATTTTGGTCGAATTTCGACCATTAGGCGACCGCTAGTATTAATAATAATATGTAAGTAGATGAAGAGAGATTACCATAAGTTAAGAGTCAAAACTACCATTATTGTATAATCGAAATATAAAATATTAGGTGTTTAAGTTTTAAGGCTAAGTAACCGTTATGTAACCAGATCCAATATGAAGAAAGGTCAGATTAAGAGTAACCAAAATTGACAAGCGTGCATAAGGAAATATTTGAGAGTGAATGAAGCAAGTAAAAATCAGTAATGTCTGCCTACCCCTCTGGATAACAGGTATGACTATACGTAGGTATGTGTGTATCTAAGAATATTTGACCTTTTAGTTCACTATCAGTTGTTTCTTATTTTATGTTAAACTATTTGTAGTTAGTCAACTATTTTCTATTGATTTCGCTTTTTGTTTTTATTTATTGTGCTGTCTTCGGTTTTCCTGGTGCATAATTCCAAATGGCTAGATAATATTTCGAATTGGATTGTTGAACTACTTATATGTACGTATTACGAAAATGGGATGCAAATTAGTTAGCCCCTCCAGACAGAACGGGTTTTAGCTATAGCGGCACACCGGGCGTGCGCTTTTGTTTCACCGCATTTCTGTAAAGATCATCAAGCTTTCCCACAGGACACTACAAGATCTGCTTGCCTTCAAATTCTCTGAAAAATATATAATAAGTTTAAGTTTTCCACTATCGGTGGTGCATCTCGAAATACATAGCGGAACGTTTTCGGCGTCCCTTATGGCTGGCTCCACCCTATCCTTATGACACAACTAATACTGTTTTCAGACGATCTAAAATATTTTTTGTGTTAAGTGAGACTTGGGTGAACGGCGATATGAATGATCGAACTTTCGACTAACATCTAAAAGCCTTTTCTCAATTTTTATATTTATAATATCTATATCATCAAATCCACTGCTCTTTGAGCAAGAACAGCATGTATATATTTGGCATAAAACTCATAATGTGCCAAAGTAGTGTATAAGCGTTATTTTCGTCAAGGCTTATTTTCACTATTAAGAAACTATTCTGAACTTACAAAATGCTAAGCATATTTATAAAACATATAGGTCGTAGACCTACAAAATATTACTGGGTCAATATATCATTAGCATTATTGTGATACAATACGGATCAATATTCTTGTAGTAGGTAATATATAAAATAACATAAATATATATTATATTTACATTATTACATATTACATTGTAATGCTCATAAAGACGATTACACTGGTATTTCTTATCATCATTTTGGGATTTTAGTTTTTTGTCCTAGTATCTTACTGGCTAGCAGTATAGTTATATTATTCGAATACAACGAGCAAGAACATACTCTGTCAGTGAGCCGATCCTCAGTGCCGTGATGAGGCGGCTGGTATTCGTTACACTGACCTATGTAAGTACCCACATACGGTACACTTATCCAATGCACGTTGCGCATTGCGCTATTCTGAGCAATTCGCCTGAAGCCGTGTGTGATTTATATGTTATAAACATGATCAGTGAATAACCGTGTGCGGGTTATTGTGACTACCAACAGGCAACATCTATTTATAGAGTTACTGGAGGCGCTTGCACGAACTCTCAAACATTGACGGCCGTGTCCGACGTCTTGAAATTCCTGTTACTCATATCACGATTTATTCATAAACGCCCTCTTTTAAATCACATTCAAATAATAAAAAACTATAACCAAGCACTTTGTGGCTTGCGGTAAAAGGCTTCTCAATTCTAAATGAGTGAATTGCAATTTATATTCAAACAGGTACTCTAGATACAGACTGCTTAGGTATGACAGAGTTAATTATATGCCAGTAAATATGTTTATAATTCAGTGAACAATGTTTATATGAATGATTTGTCTACACTATTTGAACGATCGCAGGCGATACTTTAAACGCTGTAAATACAGGTATTTACAACCTATTTAAAATGTCGTAAATTTTACGAGTTCGGCCGTTAACATTTTGTTAAAACGGAAAGAGGAAAGCACCTTTTCGTAATATATACAAAATAAAGATGAATAGATGAAATCAAGTGATATCACTTATTAAATAAAATAATTAATATACATATAACATAACGTAAAAGTAATCTAAGGGTGTTTAATGTAGCCGTATTCTTTGCTTTTTAAATATATATTAGATAAAGAACATATGTTTATAATCTATAAACAAAGTCGAGTTATTTTTATACGTGAATCATGCTAGCTAAAGTATTGGCAGCTTGATTGATGGCCCAATCTGTTTTTGACGCCTATGCTACACGGATATTTTATTTCAATGTTAACAAGATCGAGACTAGTAAAATTAACCAGAGATGTTCTATCATAGGAACTTTAAAAATATTTATGTACAATTGTGATGCCCTTCTAACGCGATAGAGTCTTGCTGATACCGCCCCGATGTACTCGTAATCTCACATTTATAGATATACCTAATCTGTACCTATATATACTTCTATACTAATATTATAAAGAGAAAATATTAGATATGTTGTTTGTTTGTTTTTAAGGATTTAACTCAAAACTGTTCAACACATTTAAAAAATTATTTCACCGTTAGAAAGACTTGCTCTTTTTTTTAAGTGCGTGAATGCATTGACGCTTGCCTCTCCGCGGGGTGACGGAGAGGTTACGTCGGACTCACCGGGTGGAACATGAACACGGTAATATCGACTAAACCTACCACGGTGATGCTCGACATAATCAGAGCACCATTAGAAAGCTATACTATCGCCGAGTAACATAGGTTATATATTATTTAAACGAAGTAAGTACTTTTATGCGAGCGATGCCGCGGGAAAAAGCTTGTAATAGATATAGGTACAAGACCTTATTTTCAACCACACTTTCGTTGTTTTATAGGAGCTAACATCCTTCTGGATTGATTAGGCTATTTCACACGAAGTTTCTCCAAACTCTGCTCAGGGCTTATTCATAAGAACGTAACGGACATGAAAGTATGTAGGTACCTACTTGATATAACGTTATTTATTTGTTAAATACACATGGTATTTATAATTTCACCTTGTTTGTCCTTAAAGCTAAATTAGGTTCAAATGAACGTTTAAGTAGTTGGTACATTTTGTAATTAAGCAAAACAAGGATGATAGAAACAGCTCGGTTAATAAATTGATGTAAGTATATGAACGTGAAACTAATTAATTGTACCAAAAACATGGGCTATTCAGTAGTCTATGTTTGTACACAAAACAACTTATTAAACGAAGGACTAAAACAGAAGAATAAAAACAAAATTGGTTACTGTTTTATTGTGTAAAAATGTAGTAGAACTTTCGACGGCCGTGGTAACGAAACTCCTGAGCCTTTTGAAGTTATAGCACCTATGTGCTTCCGTACAAAGATAAAACTGCCACCTTTCCCATGAATGTCGACAGTTTCATCTATATACCTACCTAGCTACTATAAATAAGTAATAAAATGTGTTTGTTTAGTTATATGTAAAGGGTTATCTCTGGATTTACTAAACCGATTCCATCAAACCTTACAATAATACGACACGATCCTCGAGTAACATTGGGTATGTTTTATTATATACCTACTACGTGATCAAATTCGTGTGTTTAGGCTAGTTATGAAAGAAAATTCCTTTGTGTTCCGGGTAAATCTGAAGATTTAATTTTTATCGATTGATGATGTGTGTATGGTGCAGTCGGATAGTTTAATAAGATTAGCAATATATTATTATGTACGTTGTATGTATTCATTGCTTTATGGCTTACTAACAAACAACTATTTTAGTTTCTCAAACAGCAATTCAAAAGCAGTTTGTTGCATTGATTTATCAGCTGTAGGTATGTGCGGTGGATTACAATGTAACTAATTGAACGTTGCTTTTTGTTTGATTCGACATATCGCACATGCATCAAAGGTTATTTATGTAAGCAGTATAAGAAACATTGATATAAATTAAATAGGTTTTTAATTTTAAACTCTACGTAAACATTTATAATATTAACTTTATATAAAAAGGATTAATAGCGCAATTTAAAGAATTTACCAAACTTGAGTAGCTTAAACGAATTAACTTTCTATCACTTTGTCTATTGTATTCGAAATAAAATGGATAATAGACATGTTAAACGGAACATATGTGCGTATTTTCAATTCTAGTTAACAAGGCGAGGTAACATCGTTAATTAGAACTGACCTACGATGTCGGTGCTTTTGAATTAAACTTAAAGATTACATAATTATATGTATTGTAATATACCTATTAGTGTTTAGTTAGTCATGACCTACATATGTATATAGTAAGAATAAAGCTTAGGATATTTAACACTTAAACAGAGTACACACTGTTTTGTGGCTACAGTACGACCATATGCGGAACAAACTCGTATATGTTATCAGGAGTACGAGTCCAAGTTAGAGTATTAGGAACAAGAGGGAAGCGTGTTGGTCGTGTGACCTACCGGTGAGGGGCATAAAGCATGTGGGCATTGGTGTGGTGCTGGTTTGCTGGTCTACTGTGTGAAACACCTTGCGTTGCGCGTACTGCGCGTCCTTGGGCTCCCAGAAGAATACGTAGTAGAGCGAGAGCATGATGGCGGCCAGCGATACGCAGAACACGTAGACGATGACGGTGAGCACGCGGACGGTCTTCTTGTCGCGCTTGCGCTCGTAGAGCGCGTCCAGCACGAGCTCGTGGCCCGTGGGCGCGCCCAGCCGCACGGACCCGCCGCACGAGCGCACGCTGCCCGACGCGCACGACTTGCCCGACATCGCCCTCGACGCCCTCCGACACAATGCACCGCGCGCCGCACTCACCCGCGAAACCAGGTAACTGGGACACGCTTATTGATATGGCCCACTTCTGCTGCTGCGCCGCGGGTCACGCCGCTCGTGTCTGCCGCTTGACACCTTCTGATGCCGACTGCTGTTTCATTATTATGGCGCCCGCTTCGGAATTCATTTGTTTATCCTTTAATTTCACGCTCGGTGTACGTGAATCTATTCCAGTTCCTGTGACGTAGCCATACGATCGCAATTCGTCAATCATAGAACCGTCCCTGAACTTTCATTGTTTTCGGTTGACGAGCAAGTTTTTCAAGTTTTTCTATATAAAATATTGCAACTTGTTGAGAACTAGGTGTCAGTTTGTACGTTGAGTACGTATCGGTAGTATAGACACGAGGGTCGGTGTCGCGGGGCGTGTCGCGAATAGTTCGCACCTCGTTATTTGTTTCGGACGAGAGCGACGATAACGAGGAGGTAACGAAGTTAATTTAGGAGGACGGCGACACGTTATTGTGACAGCGAGTAAACTGTGATGAAGGGCGCCGGCCGGGGCGGCGGGCGGCGGCACGGCGGCGGCTCCGCTAGTGCCGAAGCGCGCCCGACACGCGCGCCGCGCCGCCGCCGCCCGGCACCCGGCGCCCGCCCGCTCCTCCACTCAGATCAATAATATGCAACACTTCTCTCATTTTCTGCAACTACTAAGTATCACAGCGTAGGAATTCATGTCATTCCATCACGGAACTCTAATGCATATCGTACGTACCTAAAATGGCTTATTATGTACGATATAAATGTTTCTTCTAGCGATATGTAGAAGGAACGAAACGACGTGTAAAATATTTTAAAGTTAAACAATAGCTCACTTTGAGCAAGTTATATATAACAATACGAAATCGAACGCGTAGACCAAAGATAACAATTAGATACCTATAATAATTTAATTGTAATTCCTAAAAGTTAGTTTTAAAACTGATTTCTAGTTTAAACTTTATTTACATGTGCCTTTACAATCAATTTACTTTCGATCAAGGTCTTTGTTAAAAAAAGTATTTAAAGGAGAGCCGACAGTCAGGAACACCTTATAAAGTAATTAATCTCAAGGCAGATCTTGGAACTACATACACATATATACATTTTAGTGCATCAATGAAATCATTGGCACTAGTATGCACTGTACAGCTTATTTTGCGGCGGTGCATGTAATATTTATAAAAGTAACATATTATAATAAAAAACTATTACCATTTGCAATAATAATAATACAAAGAAATAATTAAAAGTTACAATACAATAAAATTCGCTTGTCTCTCCGACATCGAGATGATGCGAGATGTTTTATTAACTGTAGACGGCAAGAATATGATACCTAATCTATATTTTTTATTGCTAGTAGTACTTTGGTGTACTCGCTGGAGTCCTATATGTTCTATTCTATTATATTCCATTCTAACGTCGAGGACAGGCAGCGTCTAAATTTTGTATATAAATTGTTTTATTTTTCTTACATATCATGTCAAGGTGTGGTAACCGCGTTTACGGTGTGTAAAGATATTTGCAAACTATTGCGTACCCGGGCCCCAATTTTTACGGCGCGTTTTCGCTTATTCAGTGCGACAGGTGGTGGACTTGTTGCAAAAGCATTTATGCATTTCCTCATAATGTTTATCTTCTTCGAAACCATATTGTGATTGTGACTCATGAATTCCGCAGGATGATTTGAGTCACCCAGCGGGATCATGTCAAATGGAGTTCAAAAGACTGACTGTAATTTGTTTACCCACGGATTGATTCGTTAGACACCGTGTAATAGAAACGAGTTAACAAGCGTTTAAATCTGTGTACAGACATAAGTCTGTACACAGATTTAAACGCCTCTGAATACTGCGCTGAAAACCCTGCTGCAGAAACCGCAGTGTTTTCAGTTCAGTATTCAGAGGATACCATTTGTAATGTTGTTTATGTCAATAAATAAATGTTTATGTTCTTAATAAATTATTTAAAATATCATTTATTATTACTAACTTACAGGTATAAACAGATAGCTCTGACCTTGTAATACATGGTCAATAATAACAAACAACTGTCAACTAAGTGACTTATCAATTGCCTCTAGGAGCAGTGGTGACCACTGTCCATGGACAAAAGTTATGTCAGGAGCCTAAAAAGCTAAGCTGCTGTCTAATCTGATAGCAATACTCTTTTACGATGGTACCAAGTTCTTAAGGAACTCAATTCAAAAGCCTAATTCAAACCATTTATTTGCAAACTAAATATTTTATAATAGTTGCCTAAAACTTAGCGGGCTTTTACAGCCGTAGCAAACTAGAGGGTACTGCAAAATATTATTTATTCATAGCTCAATCATCAATCAATTTGTTTATTGCGAACATGGTTCCAATAATATAAAGGTGTTACGATTGTGAATAAGTATAAGATGGAGATCTTCCACCTATAGGTATGCAAATATTAATACAATGTCACAGTATCTTAAAATTATTACAGTAGCGTAATAGCATCAACTCCCTTTGAAAGAGAGGATGGTATAGTCGGCCAAGAAAGTGGTCGACCAGTTTTGACAAAAGTTTCTGTGTGATTTAATTTGGCTTGACGTAAATATGTATTACAGTTACGTCAATGATAAAGAAAGTAATGTCACGAAATTGACATTATTGTTTCATAACGTTCGAATGAACCTCAACAGCATTTTTGGCCGACTGTACATGCAGAAGATTTGAAGTTTCTTGTTGCTGTAAATCCCTACGAAATGGTTAAATTGGATATTTGATTACCTAATTTAAGTTACTAGGTATACTTTGATTAAAGGTATTAGGTAATCAAATATCGTTGGCTAATCAATCGCAACACGCTTTCCTTACACTATTTATTCAGAACACAATTACTCACTCTTGTTAGGAACGTTATTGTTTCACGTAATTGTGTTTACACAAAAATAACGATGGCCTCACAAAAACATAGCCGAGTAGGCACTATTTATTTTTGATTATGTTTTATTGAAGGTGTAGTGGAAAAATTACCAAGTTTTCCCTTTCGGGACGCTAAATTGTGCTTGTACAGCGTATAACAGAAATGTGTGGTCATATTTAAGGGCAAATTATTTGGTGACGATATGAATGAGCCGATTCATACGGGAAAATACTACACTCTTACAGAAAACTGGGCAATAATATACTTTTACAGGAAAACGGCCTAAAACAAGTAACTCTATTACTGCGTTTCGTCGGGTAAGTCCTAAAGGTATACAAACCTATTCCTCCAATTCCTTGTCATTCTACCTATCTTTCATTCTTAATTATATTATATTCTGCGACCGTGGGCTGCAGTAACTGCTTACCAAAAGGCGAGCCATATGCTTGTATGCTTCAACATATAAACATTACTTAAGGCAGTGCAGAGTATGAAAGATAGGAAAGCGGTAGGACCTGACGGCATACCAGTAGAAGTATGGAGTTATTAAAAGAAGATGGATATAGGTGGCTGACTTTATTCCTCAATAAGTTGTTGCATGAAACGATGAACGACGAACAATACCCGATGAATGGTGTTCTGGCAAGCTAGTGACCATTTTCAAAAATAAAGGCGACGTTCAAGACTGCAGCAACTATCGAGGAATAAAGCTCATGTGTCATAGTATGAAGATCTGGGCGAAAGTAATAGAGAAATGATTGCGAGAATAATGCGAGATCACCCAAAATCAGTTTGGATACATGCCTGGTCGTGGGACAACGGACGCCATATTTGCACTCCGCCAACTGTGTGAGAAATATAGACGTGCACATAAAAACTTGCACATGGTGTTCGTAGACCTAGAGAAGGCCTACGATAGAGTCCCCCGTACGGTTTTGTGGTGGGCCATGAAAGAGAAAGGCGTGCCTGTGAAGTATGTAGAGTTGATTCGTGCGATGTATGATAAGTGTAGTACGCATGTACGCTCAGCCGTTGGCAACACCGACAAGTTCAGTGTGGTAGTAGGCTTGCACCAAGGCTCGGCGCTAAGTCCTTATCTCTTTTTGTTATTAATGGATGCTCTAACATCGGACATACAGGAGGAGGCACCCTGGTGCATGCTCTTTGCCGATGACATCGTTCTCGTCGGTGAAGATGGGTTCGAGGTCCAGAACAAACTGGCAATTTGGCAGTGTAGGTTGGAGATTATTGGCCTCAAGATCAATAGATCGAAAACAGAGTACCTGTTTTGTGATTTTGGCGGTCTCTCCAATTCTATACCCATGGCCTTGGATGGTGAGCTTATACCAGTTTGTTTCAACTTTCGGTAACTTGGTTCGCTCATCCAAGCTGACGGTGACTTAGATCGTGCGGTTAAGCACAGAATTGACGCAGGATGGATGAAATGGCGGCAGATCACGGGGACAATTTGCGACCCCCAAGTCCCCCTTAAGCTCAAGGGAAATATCTATAAGACCATAATTAGGCCTGCCTTCGTGTATGGATCGTCATGTTGGGCTACAAGAGTGATGGATGAGAGACGTTTGCATGTAGCAGAGATGCGAATGTTAAGATGGATGTGTGGTGTGACCTGGATGGATAAAGTAAGGAATGAGTATATTTGAGGAAGTTTGAAAGTGACACCTGTGGACCCGTGATGAGAAGAGATGAAAGAAATGTTGTTAGGAGAGCTCTTAGTATGGAGGTGCAAGGATTCTCTAGTAGAGAAAGACCCAAGAAAAGATGGATGGATTGCATAAAAGATGATATGGCCAGGAAGGGTGTGACTGCTAAGATGACGAGTGATAGAGATTTATGGAAGAGAAAGACGTGTTGCGCCGACCCCAAATAGTTTGGGATGTGGGCAGGAGGATGATGTTTTACTATACAACTTTTAATATAAGAATAGCGTAAGGCTTTACGATATATTCCCAATGGTGTGCTGTGAGTTTGTTTGTTGCGCTTTTCGCCTTAACTACTCGACCGATCATTATGAAATTTTGCATACACGATGCTAGAGGAAGAAACAGGACATAAGATTTCATAAAAAGTAAATTTCAGAAAAAGTACTGTTCTCAAGAGATAGATGTTTATTGACATAATCTAGATAAACACGAACGAAGCTGTATGTAAAACCTTTTATTTTGATATATTCACGAACAGACACACCCTGCCCTCGAAATGGTAGGAAGAGTTATCTTACACCGAAATTTTGTCTGCGGTGTAGTTGGTTCCATGTAATAAGAGGCATTTTGTTGTCTTTCAAATTCCGAACTGCTAGTAAGAATATCTTTAGAGAAAACTGTAGCATTAAACGGATGGCGCAATGGTTCAAGTGGTCGTCTCGCCTCAATAAGTAACAAAAAATGTATTATATTGTACGAACTAGACTTTGCCCGCCCACGTAAATGTAGGGTAGGTTAGTTTAGATTAGTAACAGTACATTTTCTGCGTAAAAGGTGCCCTATGTCCTTTTATGTTACCCCGACAATGTTTTTGCGAAATTTCATGATGATCGATCGTGTAGTTAAGGCCTGAAAGCATAACAAACAAATTCACATTCGCATTTATAATATTAGAATTATGCCATTTGCAAATCAAAATATAATACTGATTATCTTTAGACCTAAATAAAAATTATTACCTATTGCCGACAACAGGGAACAGTTAAACACTCTAACCTACTACTGATCTTTTTATGACAGTAACTTTGTGGATCCCGGATTTGAACTTAAGTTTGTGCAAGTGGTAACGCTTCTGAATCAACAAAGCAGTTAGTAGATAGGAAAAGTTTGAATACGTATAAATATTCAGATAGCTAATTTCTTCTAACCAAGTATGATTTAATTGCGTAGAACGCTAGCTTTTAAACGTAATATTTTTAAATAATAACGTGCATAACCTCGAATCGGTAGGCAAAAGAGTATAACTCCCACATTTTGTCAGATATATGTATGTAGAACACACAGTTCCAGATATCGTGTTGCTTACTGAGAATCTAGACACAGTCATATCCAAATCAAACATTGCCCAACCCGTACATAGCACAGCTATTTTTAATTATAATAATATTTGTTTGTATGGTTTGATGGTGGGCAGGATAAGTAGATCCATTTAGATATAACACTAATTCAAACAATTAAATTTCATAATATTGTCTTATGTTTACGTTTATTTCAGTTATTTAGTTAAAACCGAAATGCCCTTATAAACGAAAATTTGCGATTTCGAAGACCACATTTTGCATTATGGATGTAAACGCACCCCTCGCACATACGCTTTTATTAGTTATGTTTGAGAAAATAATGTTATGCTTTTAAAAAGTATAAATCCACGTCTAAAAGCTTGAAAATGACAGCAAGGAAAAACAATGGTTTGATTGTCGTTCAGAGTTTAGGGTGCTTTGTATTCGCTTTTTATTTAGTAAACTTCTCGCTACACAAAGAAAAGTTCTCGCAGTACAGAGATTATTCCTAAGAAGAAAGAAATAAGAAAAGTATTAGACATAATGTTAAGATTCGTATCTCGTTTTGATTGGACAAAATTTGCATAAGAATGATCATATTTTTCCAAACCTCTATCAAGAGACAATTTGTTATGTTAAACAAAATTGTCACAAGAGATTTTTTTGAGACTCATTTCATGTGAAATAAGTAATAACTACCGCAATGCGTCTTCATTTTGCGTGGAATAGAATTTCATTTTAGGTCAACAACCTCTTCTGAATTCATTTATTCTTAAGGCGGGTATGAAACCTTTAGCCTAAACTTGATATGAGGTACGGAAATATAATAAGGCTGGCTGTAATTGGCATGACATGACTTTATATGTTTATATTCGTTTTGCTTATGATGCCTCATTGGTCATATAGGAAGAGTTGTGTTTGTATACAGCGTGTCCCAGAATATGTGAATCAAATTGTAACGGGAGATTCCTTAGGTAAGGACTTCTCAAATGTGCCAAACAAAAAAAAATTTACCTTTGTGTAAATATAAAAAATCAAAGTTTTTAAAAATGTACGACATTTCAGACTTTCAACTACAGGTGCTTCGTTTACGGCAAATTTTTATTTTATACTATATCTGTACCAAATTGTATCTGAATCGGTTGAGTGGATTAGCCCTGAAAAGGTAACAGACAGACAGACAGAGTTACTTTCGAATTTAAAATATTAAGTAAGGATTGTCTGAAACTTGTGCAGCAAAATATCGTTTCCTATTATGTGTAACTTAAAAACTATTCCCAAATGTTTTGCTACAATAGTAGGTATGTATTAAATCTATGGGTTTAACCAAATAAGGATATTTAGCCGAACGTTTGCCAAAACTTTTACCGACCGAATGGCGCATAATTCAATGTGTACCTACCTCACGCCCGCTTCGCAGATGTATGACATTTTTTGCTATCAAACTCATACTAAGTGTAGAGTTTTTACCAAGTGTAAGAAGATAAAATATTGTTGATTTAAAACAGTTTTATAAACTCTACAAGTTGACTTAAGCAATAAGTAGTTTAAGCAAAAATTAGTAATAATATTGTCAGTGCAGGGGCGACCCGCCCCGGGCGGCACTTTTAGGGGGCGGTAAAATTTCACAGTAAATAATAAACTTATAAATATTTGAACCATTTAATGACGAACGAGAGGAATGAGTAGATGTACAATACACGATAATGATATTAATGATGTATGTTCTTGCCGAAAAGTTATTTAGAATTACTTTATATTATAGTCCTTTAAATTAAAATACCTAAATAAGAGCGCCGGCAACATGTTATATCGCCCGGGGTGAAAAATTTCCTTCCGCCCCAGGCGGTTGATACCCACACTACGCCACTGTGTATTGTTACAGGTAGGTACTCATAAGAGAAAAACCATCGTCAATGAGGCTTCCTTTTTCAGGATTACTAGCAATTAATTATTCAAATTACTAATATTCTTGTTAACCCCTCAGGGTTAACAAGAATACTAGTAATTTGAATACGCTAATATGCTTGTATTTAGAGAGGGTTCACGTATTTAGTGCATTGTGTGGGATTCGAACCCACGACCTCTCGATCGCAAGACCAATACCTTATACATTGGGCCACCGCCGATTCGGGTAAAGTTAATAAAAGGTACTAAAAAGGCACGTGTGTAATAACGATTTAATCAGGACATAGGTAGATTTATCCTAGGGAATGCACACGCAAATAAAGCCTTAGGCGTAAGCTTGTATTGTAATCATTCTATACAAATATCATGATAATATTGTCTTATGTTTACGCAAATGTTATACATTGACATTAAGATACTTTATATATGGATGTTATCGCATTGTTTATTTTAAACAATTCTCGGTTGCTTTTCAGCAGTCATGTTCACGGGGAACATGGCTGATGAAAAGTAATCGAAACTTCCGGGAAACTGTAAACTTAAATCTAAATAGTTTTAATAATTTAAATAGGTTAAATAGTAGTAAGATTTATCAGTAGTAGTGTAATAGTTTAAAATTATGTAATAAATGTGTTATAACATTAACAACGCGATAAAAAATCCGTATCAAGTAGGTAGTTTTATTTCAAATTTTGTCATTTGTTAATGTAAGCTTTAATATATGTAGATTAATTTATATATATAAATTGATATGATGATACATGCTACACAATCTCATTACCTACTACTAACTGATAATACATAAAATAGTTTATGGTAGAGTGCGTAGCGTGGAATTTACCGTAGGCGTAGCATGTTGCGTAGCGCATGTAGTTGTAAGCATGCTCGTAGTGTAACACGTAACAACATTTAGCATTTATTGTACAAATGGATGATTTTGTTCCAGAGTCGTACATTTTTGATTTTAGTTAAGGTAACCGAATCACTTCTACAACGCCATCAAGCAGTTTATCGAGTGGACCGATCTGCTGCACTAGAATGACTACCGGGCTCGAGTATAAGAAAATTATTAAGAATCAAGAATCGTGTTGCGTAGCGCGTAGTATAGCACATAACAACATGTTGCTTTTGGTTTTACGTAGTAAGGCATCGTCACAGAGCAGAGGCAGGAGCCGTAGCATGTTGCGTAGCATGTTGCGTAGCATGGGTATGCAGCATGTAGTTAGCACATACCGTAGCGCGTAGTAGCACAGAGGTGCGAGTGCAGTGTAGTATGTAAAGTGCGCCAACACCAGTTAGCAATCAAAAATTCGTTTGTAGTCGTAGTTTTTTAGTTTTCAGTTGAGATAATTGAATAACTTTAACAACACTATCAAGCGGTTTTTGGACCGACTTAACATACTAGAATGAATGTCGGGTACGAGTATAAGAAAATGATTGAGAATCAATGACATATTTTAACAATCGAAATAGTCGAAATGTAAACAACATTTCATTATCGCCGACTATTAGTGTGAGTGTCTAACACCACAATCTGCAGATTCGGGTAAATAGTATATCATGCGTTGTTTATTTGTAGATACAGTTGTAAATATGTTTTAGGTTCCATACATTAACTACACATCACAACTGCAGACTTAATGCTACTGAAAAATCCCCAATCACAAAATTGTACATGGAACTACGGCCATGAAAGCGAAGTTTAATTTATTTGCCCTTTAATATATATTATATTAAAATACAAATAAATAAAATAGCCTAGCCTAGTGGGAGAACGCTGGAATGCCACGCAGAGGTAAGTGGTAGGTAGTTAATCATCATTTTTGCATTAACAGTAAAAGAAAACATCTTGAGAAAACTGCATGTCTGACAGTTCTTCTTAATGTTCTCGAAGATATGTGAAGTCTGCCAACTCGCAATGGGCCAGCGTGGTTGACTACGGCCTAGCTCTCATACTGAGAAGAAGCCCGTGCCCAGCAGTGGGCCAGTTTAATACAGGGTTCATATTGTTGTTAATATTCAAATTCAAATGCAGTTCAAATACAACACATATGTTAAACTGCCTCCGTGGTGCAGTGGTAGTGAATGCGACTACTGTGCATGCGGTCTCGGGTTCGAATCTGTGGTCGGGTCAACAAAAAGTTATTGGTTTTTCTGTTAAGAAATCTCAATAACAGCCCGGAGTTAGGAAGTTGGCGGTGTAGGACACCCCTGTACCTCGGAAAGCACGTAAAGCGGTTGGTCCTCCGCCTGATCTCTCTCCGGTCGTGTCGGATTACCGTCCCATTGGATCATGAGAGTTAGGGAACACAGAGAGTGCACTTGTGTTTGCGCACACACTTGTGCACTATAATATCTCCTCCCAGTCTTTGTTAAGATTGGCCGCCGTGACCGAAATCGGTCTGGAGGACATTATTATTATATGTTATTTTACTGTAGGTAATAGACAATGTAGTGGAAGGCTTTACAAAATATCAATCAACACAGATTTGGAACTATTTGAGGCACACACAAACTTTGTGGTAGTGTTCTGTTAGAGTCCAAGCGACCACTATTTTGTCCACTTGACCCACTTCGCCAAATACGTCGCCGTGTAAACATTAAATGTACATTGTTTTTAGCTCTAACTATGTGCAAAATGAGTATAAATATTGTATTGCTGAGTTAACGTGCGCTGGTTCAATAGCATGGCTTCTAAGCGGGTATTATTCTAGGACCCAGTGCAGAGTACATCCGCGTAGAAACGCGCCATGCTATACCGTGGCAGCTACGTCAATCCACTATCAGATTATGCACAACCTTTCATAACGTACGCCACAGATTCTATTTACGACTTTGATTGCTTCTCTCTACGTGCTTCTGTAATCCCAATGTTTGTACAACGATAGTGAGTAAAAATGTAGGGCGCTAGCTGGCATGAATTTATAAATCAGGGTCACTTGTGCCTTTAAAGCATTAGAGATGAATTCTTTTACTGTTGGTTTTCTTTTTAGTGTGGCGAAATGCTTCAAAATAACTGCATAAATATTTAAAATGTGCGCGTCAATCATCATTCATCATTCATCATCATCGCAAAAACTGCATAATAATATTATTACTTTTGGCAATCATACAAAGCTGCCATGAACATTTTTGTTTTTAAAATTTTAAGGCGTAGGTAATATTATATAAAAGTCTAGGAATTCATCTAATATATATTTACAAACGTATTAAAAAAGATAACATAATTACAAAAACCCAAATAATTATAATACTAAATATTTACGAAAATGGTTTAGCCATCGTAGAATTCTTCAGCATCGCTGTCAACTGGTAACGTGCCCAGAAGGCTGTCAGCATAGCCACGTTGAATGGCAATGCTGATTCTTTGGGCCAAGAAAAGACCAGCCTTCTGATCACGCGAAACGTAAACGTCTTATAAGTCGTGCATTCAGGTAAATTAATTGTTTTCAAACCGTATTCTGAATTGTTCCTCAATCTTATATTTACGTAAGATTAAGGGTCAGATTTCAATCTGTAGGTAAACCTTGTATGGATAATAATTAATAAAGCTAGCATTTTAGAAGGTTTTGTATGGGAATACCGAAGATAACAGAACCGGCTCTGACAGATGTGGAGCACAGCGACGTATGCTCGGCGCTTAAAACCTGGAGCTCTCCTTCTAAAAGGCAAAAGAAACAAGTAGACTGAGTTTATTGTACCCACCGACTCCCATTTTCCCTTGCAAATATAACCCCTAAGTTTGCTACTGCGCTACGGCTAGCGCGACTGGGCTACGCTAACCGTTTCGCATCAAGCAATCCACGAGCAAATATGCACACGATATGTATAATGACTGTCTCATAACTGTCGCTAGAGTGGTTAGTTGCGCAGATTAGATGGTCAAGAAAGTATAGCTAATTACTCAGTAAAATGTAAGCCGCGATGCACGTAATGTTTGAAAATGTAACACAAATATTTTAGTAAAGTATACGTATCTAATAATATCTCTACATTATAATAATATAAGGTACATGAATACTGACTGTTGTATCCGCCGCGAGCGTTACTTACGCGTAGATATCATTAATGAGGTTGTTAAATGACAAAATCAGAAGTTCATAATTATACCACCTAATAAATAGAACTATGTAAAAAAGCAAAGATTTTGTCTTGATTTCTAATACAATTTCTTTGTTAAGTGAAACACTAACGTCGTTTCTTATATAATATGTGTACGATATTTGTATTTGACGCAAATCTAATAAGAGGAAACGGATCTCAAGAGGCAAATCTAATTTTCAAAATATTGACCCAAAAAGCTTATAATGGAATTCTGTCTTTCATATTTTAGTCTTAGCTTGTGGAGAAAATTTAAAGTAAATATCTAATGAATGCTGTTGGGTAATATAATTACGTAAATTTTCATTTCCTACTTTTGAATACCGACAATATTAAAAGGCGTTAAGATGCACTCTCGCACATTTAGACACACGGTTACGAGTAAATAGAATTACTATTCCTAGTTGACGATAGTATGGTTCTGACAATACAGAAGTCCAAGCTTAGTAGAAGTATAGGTTTACAGATCATAGATAAGTTAAAGTAAATACGCAGATATGCTAAGCATTAATACTATCCGATTCCCTATGTTATTAAATCTCGATTTATTAAAAAACAGATAGGTACGATGATCCTACAATAATTAAACTTAATCAATCTAGAGCTAAAATATTTAAAACAGAAATGTTACGTGTACCTAAAAAGACACACGTAAATTAGACATAGTTCTTTCGATTACGGTTTCGTCACGGTTATATAATCATTGGACATATGTAACTTATGTACCTACCCAAACTGGTAAAATTTCCGCATTTGTTAACGTATTACATTATATTAAGTACATTTTTGTATAAAGAAAACCTTACTGTTTATTCTAATAGATATACGTTATCGTTTGAGGGGTATTCTTAACCTCATAGTTCTCCGGAATATTTCTGATGTGGAGAATGTTCGCCTAGATCTTTGTTTTTCCAATGGCCAATTTACCGCCCTTATACTTTTGATTATTAACCATTTTTGTTCAGTAATCAAGAGCAAATATCTTACGTTACATAGCAAATTGAGATTAGATCATAACCCAACCAGCTCATCTCGTAATCATGAATTAATCTATTTAAAACAAGTTGTGGGTGAATGTTCAATCAGTGAGATGATGAAACAAAATACAGAAATCAAAGAACGCCTCTACTAAGTCTATCGCCCGAGCTATTTGGAAGTTGGCGAGATTATTTAGATTAAACAAGTTCAGTGAAAATAGCGTTCGGAGATTTTAGTAACAACATTTTATAAGTATATAAAGATATAAGATAAACAAATATAACGTTCAGTCAATGTCTACAAGACACTAGTATAAAAGTTTCGTAAGAATTTTATTGAACATAGCTTTTTATCAGTTTAGTTATTCCTGTAGTTATTGGATTGAAGTAGATAGGCTTTGTAGGTTTCGTACCTATATTATATATAATGTAAGTATATATACTTTAAATTGTATTGTGAGAACCGAGAGACCGTTATTTGTTTTCTAAAAAGTCGAAACTCTGATATACAAAGCAGTAGAATAAAAGTATAAAATCTTTTTATTGGTAGTTTCATTGGATCTTATTCAAGAAACTTTGAATAAGATTTGATGTTTGGAAATGTTATTTTATCATGTTTTTATATCTATTTTTGTCTGTTATTATATCTTTTACATAAGGTGACTTTACAAAAGGTGAAATGTGTGTCAAATTTTTACCATTAGGTGCTGGAGCAGTGGTATACTTATGCGCATGGGCTATATGCACAAGTTACTGACGCGTGTTACATGCGCACAATACTCGCGTAGGCTGCATGTGCAAGGTAATCCTAGGCTACTTGCGTGGGTATCCTGTATCAGTCTTATAAAAAATACATATACAAAAACAAATGATTTTCTCGCTGAAATGTAGGTTATATTAGGTTAGTAGCAGTAGTTTTCCTGGTTAAAAGATACCCTATGTCCTTTTCTATTCCCCTGACAACGTGTATGCGAAATTTCACAATGATCGCTCGAAAAGTTAAGACGTGAAAGCGTAACAAACAAACCAACAAATAAACTCATGTTTATTTGTTGGTTAATTAGGATTAGGATACATCTAATAACAATGTTTTAAGTGCTGTTACCAGATAGTTTTTGATAAGAGTTTTACATGTAAACTGTCAAGCCAGAACTCCTTATCTGGTTTTAGAAAATCTGACATAAAAATTAAAAAGATAAGTGAGAAAGAGAATCTTAATTGAAACGTAAACGTAAACGTTAGAGAAAAGTAAAAAAAGTGTCACAAATAAGTTGACGGCCGTTATCATTTCGGTAAGATGCCTTAGAATCGATTTTAAATTACCAGACAAGCCCTCATCTAGGGTCGAATTTAGTGTTTTACAGTTTTTGAATAGTCGGGTATCAAATTAATTACTTGAAATTACGTGCTTTCGTTAGTTAGTATATGAAAGCAGACTTCACATATCTTCGAGATCATTATGGAGAATTCTCAGACATGCAGGTTTCCTCACGATGTTTGCTTTCACCGTTAAAGCGAGCGATGAGCAATAATTAACTATTTAGTAAGCAAATAACTTCGAGAAGTCAGAGATGCACGCCTTAGGATCGATCTCGAGACCTCTGAGGCACAGTATATATATATAATAATTACCGTGTCTAAGGTCTTCTAGGCTATCGCTGTCTCACTAAAATTTGAACACTGGTAATATTATAAGAGAATATGAAGAATTTAATAAAAGGGTATTGTCATAATAAATTAATATTATTTTAAAGGTGCACATTAGACAAAAAAAAAAAACAATTGTGCACGCTATGGTCCTTACATATATAACAGCGACAAACTGTTAACATTATCTAACAAAATGTATAAACATAAGTATATTTTGTCTTACAAATCCTATAATTTATAATCCTGTAGAACTCGTAATTTCTTATGCTGATTTTTATCACTTCTTGCAGACATTTTACGACATAGATATTTTCAGATAAATTTGGAAGTACCATCAACATCCGCAAGTTTTATTATCTATGGATAATTTATGTCAATAGGTATGTACGGTAGGTTAAGTTAGTAACAGTACTTTTTCTGGATGAAAGGAACTCTATGTCATTTTCTGTACCCCTGATAACGTGTATGCTAAATCTCATGATGATCGGTCGAGTAGTTAAGGCGTAAAAACGTAACAAACAAACAATTTCACATTCGCATTTATAATATTGCACAATATTTTGCACATCAACAATATAGTAATATTGCACCTAGATTATACAATAAACTTAATTTAGTGTACAAAACAAAACACTTATCAAACTGTCAAATTAAAAAGTTTATTAAAACATGGCTTAAGAGTTTTAACTACGATGATGTAGAAAATTTATTGCTTGTGAAGAAATAATATTTCACACACACACACACACACACACACACACACACACACACACACACACACACACACTCTCTCTCTCTCACACACACACACACACACACACACACACACACACACACACCCACGCACACACACACATATACACTCATACGCATACATACAATTAACAAAATCTATTGTTTAAGTATGTTCTAAAATATGTTTGTTCCAAATGCTTTTTGTAACAATTTTGTATCATTTGTTTTGGGGAGGAACTGATTGCCATTATACAGCTCACGCTAGTTTGGGAATCAGGGCTTACACTTTAATTGTATATACCTTTTTGTTACAATAAAGAATTTATTATTATTATTAATATTATAATTAGGATTTACACAGCGCCGGTGGTTACCTTATCTTGTGTGGGGGCCAGTCAGTACAGACCGGCGACACTTCGACCCAGTGGGATCTTTTGTGTCGACTTCCCCAATAACGACTGCCAAAGATGTTCATAGCAGCCGGGACCGACGGCTTAACGTGCTCTCCGAGGCACGGAGCAGGCGATAATTGTCAATCAATACGCACATAATTTCGAAAAGTCATATAACTTCCGTAAGTTAGAGATGCGCGACGTGGGTTCGAACCCGAGACCCTCTGCATTGCAGTCTGTTGGTCTCCCCACTGAGCTATCGCTGCTGTGCGCCGGTGGTTAAATCTAGATTATCTTACTCAGGGTTTATTTGCTTTTTAACCCCCGACGCAAGAACGACGGGGTGTTATAAGTTTGACGTGTCTGTGTGTGTGTGTGTGTGTGTGTGTGTGTGTGTGTGTGTGTGTGTGTGTGTGTGTGTGTGTGTGTGTGTGTGTGTGTGTGTGTGTGGTGTGTGTGTGTGTGTGTGTGTGTGTGTGTGTGTGTGTGTGTGTGTGTGTGTGTCTGTCTGTGGCATCGTAGCTCCCGAACGGATGAACCGATTTTAATTTTGTTTTTTTTATTTGAAAGGTGAATTAGTCGGGAGTGTTCTTAGTTATGTTTGATGAAAATCGGTTCAAGATGGCCGCAGCCACAAAATGGTGGATTACTTATTTTTTCAGAGCTCCCTCAATATGAGTATCAAATGAAAGGGCTTGACTAGTAGAATACTATACACTATGATAAATTGCTAATCCAAGATGGCCGCCACGATAAACTGACGAATTAAATTTTTTTTTTCACATCTCCCTCAATATGTGTCGGGGGTTTTTAAATTTTTTATTTATATATTATGCCTATGTCTTAATTACATTATTTTTAAGGATTACTAGCAATTTGGGATACAAATTTCTAGTATACATGTTAACTCCTCCAGCTAAACTAGAATGTTTGTGTTAGGACTGGGTTGACGTCGATAATATAATGAAATAGGCGAGATTCGAATTAGCGACTTTTGATGGCAAGTCCAACGCCGTATCTATTAGACTATCTTTATATATATAATTCTTCTGTACGTGTGTTGACAGTGAACTCCTCCTAAACGGCTGGACCGATTTGAATGAATTTTTTTGTGTGTGTTCAAGTGGATTCGAGGATGGCTTAGATTAGTTTATTTTTTATTTTTTTTGCCTGTACAGTACCACGTCTAACTGGACAGCTAGTGTCGTATAAAATTATTTGCAATAACAACAGGTTATAGGTATAATCTCAATGCTTTAAGATATAATGTATAATATCAGCCCTTTATTAAACTGTCCCTCTGCTGGGCACGAGTCTCATCTCTGTGTGAGTAGGGTTGGGTCATAGTCCACCACGCTGGCTGACAGTTATCACATATTTTTGAGAACACATGTATCACAAGCGGTAATTAACTATTTAATACGCACATAACTTTGAAAGTCAGAGATACGCGTCTTAGGATCGAACTCGAGACCGCTGCATGGCAGTCCAACGGTCTCCCACAGTCCCACTAGGCTATCGCTTGATTTTGATAGCTTTGAAATAATATAGTTTATTGCTTACTGTAGAAAACTAATAAAATAACGTTTTCTAATATCAACGCATACAGGTTATGTTCTTATTATTACTTAATTATACGGTTTTCCAAGGTTTTGCCTCATGGTCAGAAATTACATGAGATATATTTATCTTTTGAAATGCCGTAATATCAGGTAAGTAGTTGTATTTTAGGATTAACAACGTGTGTGGTGCAGGCGTGATCAACTAATCGACGTAAATATTTAATTTGTAAACCAGAGCCAAGTGCACATTAAACCGTTGATTTATGTAACGTTCTAGTAAAAATACAGCGAGCTAAATATTCCCAAAGTCAACATAAAACTGAACGAAATGAAGTAATTGATGTTCAGTTTTGGACACAATTGGGTTAAGCTAATTGGATTACAGGAAACCCTTCGCGTAAACTTAATACAAGGATGTTGTACCGAGTTTACGTAACGCCATTGACAATATTTTGTTTGTAATATAAGCGTTTAGTTATTACGGAATTTCAAATTATCATGTCAAATATCATGATTACTGGTAGTAATTGGAGTATAGTACATCCTGCTATTCATGGTTGCTATTACTGCATGTACATGCGCTTATATATATAGGTATATATATATGCAGTAGTAGAAAATAGGTGAAGCTTGAAGATTAATATTAACAAATAAGCCACAAAGAATAAACTTTGTTTGCGGTTCCTTATAAAGTAATCCAAAAATTAAACCTAAAAATACAAACTGCCATAGACAATTTTATTAGAGAATCTTACCTCTTTTATTTTAATTTATTTAAGATCGTCTGAATTGTTATGAATCTTTTTGTCGAATAACAAAAATAGTTTTGATGCTTTAATACAGTTTTACTACTTTGTTGTTGACCGCAAAGTTAATTATATAGTTATAGTAAAAGTACTAACTTTTACATTCACGACTAAAATAATGTGTCAATTTTCTCTTATCTTGTATTACCTTCTACATTAAAAGTAAATACAGTAGGTATAATTATAAATAGTTTAATTAGAATTATAATTATCAAATACACATAAACGCCAATGAAACCATACTATTTAATATATCACAATTTCAGAATCTCTATTATTTCGCGTGATAAATTCTATTAACATCTTGTAAATATGTATATTTATGAACACCTACCTAAACAATTTTTTAAATATACTAAATTATATAAATGGTAATAATGATATAAGCAGCGCAACATCGATAACTTTGCAGTTTTTGGAATATTTTAGTACGGCAGTAATGTATACACAGCGACACATCAACCTAGACTGTTTGGACTTTGAACTATTAGAAGTTGAACGCTGCGAATTGTGCGAAAGAGTGCATGAGATATTTTTGTTACGCTCTGTCCTTACCATTACATCGACACCACTATGCATAGTCCCTTTCCAACAATTCTTTATTTTGTATGTAGCGTAGTTATGCGTATATAGGGTGTCTAACTTGATGTGTAGCCGTGTGTACCTGACATTTTGAAGATGATTATGAATATATGTATAATGTCTTGATGGAGTTCCACAACTAAATAACGGGAAAATCATGTAATAATAGTAAAATATAATTTTTCATGAGTCTGTATACTATTTACGTTTTAGGTTACAATGAAGGATTATTAGGAAAGCCCAGAAAATAAAGATGAGGGCAAAGAAATAAACACGATTTGATTACTAAAATTATATTACGTGGTTAGTTTTGTGTTCAATATTTCTAGTTAGTATGTCGTATATTGTCTTTGTATGATTCCTAAAGGATATTTTATCCGGTCATCCCTATAGCTAGGTTTGAATTTCTGGAAGATATACGAACTCCCTAAACCACAAGAAAAATGTAGTTCATAAATCTGCGGATGTATTTCGCCCGTACTTTGGGATATATTTTTAGCAGAACTCCAAGCGCGATCAATACTATATAAGTAAGTTATCCGACTATGTTGGAGGAATACAAAGTTTTATTTGTTAGAAGAATCTTTAGTTAATTAATATGATGTAGAGTGTATATGTTATAGGAGCGCAGTATTTGAATTAGCGGCTATTTGAGATAATTCCAGGAGATGAGGAATAATATACATGTTCACAGCATATTCGTACGTAGCAGGGAATTAAATAGGAACTATCTGAGAGCCTATTATACAAAAATGCAGAATGTAAATCAAAACAAGCAGCGCAGCCTAACTACAAGGAGTGTAGATGCATTTTAATATTTTCTATTGACAAATTTTGTAATACAGAATAATAGTTACTAGATTTTCTATTTGCTACGGGGGAAAGAAAAAGCTAAGGTAACAAATAATTATTTGTAAGTTTAGCAGAATATATTTGGCCGATTTTTCTCATAACAAAACGATTTAGCCCTAGCTCTCGAAGTACATTAGTATCAGAAACACGCACTGCACTGTATATTTTGAAATGCTAAGTCGTCGGCAGTAATTTTACTAAAATTCTGTTATGCATTAACAATTTGCACAACAAGGGCGCTTCGTACATGTGAGGTGACAAGTACAAGGAGCGCGGTGCAACACTCGACTATCCCTAACAATTAAGTAATTAATGTGAATTCTCCCAATTAAGTAATTAATAGAAACCACATGATGTGTGCTATCCCTGAAGAACTCCATCAAGCAGCACTCTTTTTAATATTAATCTGGTTAGAAATTAACTAATTGCTAAAATTGAGGCATTCATTGTTTCCATAAATCATTATCTGGAGTTCAAATTATTAGATTTACGATCAAAAGCAAATTTATCGGTCTACCCAACAAACAAAAATGTTTGTAATTAAGAAAAAAATGCTTAAGACACTACTTTGGCATTACTTAAATGTGTGCGGATAAAATAAAGATTAAAGAAAAGTATTATATAAAAAGTTTAGTTACCTGTGCTATGGTATGGTAAGTGATCATGCTCGTGGTGCGAGTATTCGGAGTGGTTCCCGCGACGGGCGCTGAGCTCGGCGGGCTCGCTGGGCAGTTCTGGCGACTTCCACACGCAGATGTAGTACACGGACAGTAGGATGGCGGCCAGCGACACCGATAGCAGGTACGCCAGCACCGTCAGCACGCGCACCACCTTGCTCGCAGGCTTCTGCTTGTAGATATCCGACGTCTTGTCCCGCACCGGCGCGCCAACCTCCTCTGACGCGCTGTCCTCCTCCGTCTGACCACTCTGACCGCACACCGACATACTGCTCCCTACATGTTTCTACCAGAGACGAGTTTGGACTAAAAAATAAAATAAATAAGTAAGCGTGTGGCACCGGGCACGTGTTCCAGCCGCGGTCGGGTGGAATGAGTGCGGCGAGCGGCGAGCGCTGCCGCGCGTCCCGGCCAGTCCGGCGCGCTCACTCCCGCGCGAGCCGCCCGCCGCTAAACCGATCAACTACTTCTACGTCACAGATTTACCAATGCTGCCTAGTGCCTGCTTCCATATACTCAATATTACATTTTATATATCCAATGAGATGATCTCTACGCTTGTACCCTTACTCCCACGCGACACACACTTACCAACTTTCTTATTTGTTTCCAAATCGGCTCAAGTGCTGGAGGCCATTATTAATATCGATACGATTATCGTAGACTATCATGAATTTATATTGAAGATTTGGTTCAACAAAGGGTATTGTACATATTTATGTAGCTACGATCTGTGTCAGTTTGGTTGGCCAAGCTTGTAGCAGTTTCTGGCTAATGTAAAAATGGTCGTAAAATTATTATTCTTAACATCTATGTTTGCTACTTTTGAAATATATTTCTTAGCCTAAACATCTTGGCAGTTGTATATTACTTATAGTTATCAGTGTTTATCTGTGATTAGTAAGGTGTTTGCGCTACGATCCGGTACGGTTTTGCTACGACGATTATCCGTAGTCTTTCATGGCTTAAAATTCGTAAACCAGTTAAAGGTTACCTACGAGTAAATGCAGTAGATTGACATCAACTAGATTAGAAAGTACCGCATGATACCAAGTTTAGCACCTACACCTAACAGCGAATGCTGTAGATACACATAGGTAGATACATTTCATATACAAAATTGTTTATTTAGGAAACAGTTTTAACTATGTTGGTTTTTATGATCTGTGCGTGAATTTAGGATGATCTAGGTCATATTTATTGTGATTTATTTCTCTTAATTTTGTGAAAACGCCAAAATCAATAATGAATATGTGAATCAGATCTGAGATTGGCAGCATTCCTGGAATATGACGTGTGGCAATATTTGTTAAGGGGCTCATCACGTCACCCATGCACATACTCTACATACCATAGTTGTTAATCCAATTTCCTCTGAGGTCGCGGGTTCGATTCCCGCACAAGTCAAACATTTATGTGCATGAACATGGATGTTTGTCTTGGTCTGGGTGTTTCTAATATGTACGTATTTACAAAAAAAAATAGGTTTATGTATGTTTATCCATTGTTCAGTACCCATAGTACAAGCTCTGCTTAGTTTGGGCTAGATGGTGTTGTGTGTATGTGTTAGAATATTATTATCCAGCTGGTAACCAAGCAGCATAAAGCCACTCCATACAAGCAGAAGAGTACAACAAAAAGTGTGTCATACCCAACGTCTGCACCCCGTTTCGATGTCGTACAACTTTCGCTAGGCATCAGCTAAGTTTCAGAGCTCCTTATACAGTATTGTCCGGATTGATTGACAGATTGCACTTTATAATATTTTGTTATTTTTTATTTTTTTTTATAATTTTTCTGAACGTCCTTCAGTTCTACTATAAACCATTTCAAGGTTATCCATTAATTACCGGACACCCTGTATATACAATAAAATAAAAAACATACATCCATTGAGCTTCTATAAATCCAAAACTATTATCAAACACTGGTTATCAGAACTGGACTATGACCAAACTGAGAAGTTATTACTAATTACTTGTAGTAGTAATAATTATGTTTCGCAATAATTTATTAATCACATTACATACCCACAAACATACATACACACACACACACACACACATAAACACACACACAAATACACCCATACACAAACACACACACACACACTGACGCACACACACAACTCAATCTTTCGTTTACTTTTAAAATATGAATTGCTTTTGTAATCGTAAAATCTTTTGTGTAAATTATATGGGAGAAGACACTGAGTTCCTGTAACACAGGTTTCGTACCTAGCACAGGAATCAGGACTTCAAAGGAAATGTGTAAACCATTTTATGTTAATAAATTAATTAATAAATAAATTACTAAAATTACTTATTATTATTTATTATTATGAAATTGAATTAATATGTGCGTTGTAACTGCACGCTTTTATACGCATATTTCTCTACGGCCGTTCAAAAGTCTTCTTCTCCTTAGCCTTTATTATTCCCACGTCACTTGTGACAAGTCACTTTTTCTAGTCTAACCAGATTTGACTGGATATCAGTTTTTACACGGAGCGGCTGCCACCTGACCTCCACAACCCGAAGGCTAACGATACCCTAAGGCTAGACCAGTGTCAGGATATTAGGGGTTACTGACTTGCCCAATAACGACTGCCATAGATGTTCATGGCAGCCGGGACCGACGACTTAACGTGTTCTCCGAGGCACGGAGCAGGCGATAATTGTCAATCAATACGCACATAATTTCGAAAAGTCATATATCTGAAGTCGGAGGTGCGAGACGTGGGTTCGAACCCGAGACCCTCTGCATTGCAGTCTGTTGGTCTCCCCACTGAGCTATAGTTGCTCTCTGCCGTTCCGGACGTTCAAAAATAGTATAGGTATTTGAATCAAAAACTGCCTTCGTGGTGCAGCGGTAGTAAATACGACTGCTGTGTATGAGGTCTCGTGTTCGAATCCCGGGTCGGGCCAACAAAAAGTTATTGGGTTTTTCAGTTAAGAAATCTCAATAGCAGCCCGGATTTAGGAAGTTGGCGATGTAAGACAGGGTGTCTCGGAACGCTGTACGTGCTTCGGAAAACACGTAAAGCCGTTGGTCCTGCGCCTGATCTCTCACAGGTCATGTCGGATTACCGTCCCATCGGATCATGACAGTTAGGGAACAGAGAGCGCACTTGTGTTTGCGCACACAGTTGTGCACTATAATATCTGCTGCGTAGTTGGCCAGTCTCTGTTAAGACTAGCCGCTGTGGCCGAAATTTTGTCTGGAGGATATATATACATAGGTATTTAAAAAAAAAAGTTTGGCAAATGGCTAATTTTTATATATTTAGTTACTATTGTTATATGGCAAATGTAGTTCAATGGGCGCATCTCATCACTTAAAATGATTCTAACGACAAAAATCTTCTCGTGAGGCGGAAGCCTATAAAGTTGGGCTATGTATTCTAATAACTTCTAGTAAATAGCCTAACGTAGAGATATGGAATTATACCACCCACTTGCGGGTTCGATTCCAACCCCATATACCAATTACGCAGAATACCTTCACTCACTCAGAACAAGCATTAGATTAATTAGATGAGTATTATCTAGAAAACCGATAACGTGAGCAATTTTTTATTGAGGCATGTAGATAAACAATTTAAACCAAGTCTTGGTATCGCCGCGGTAGGGAGTGATCGTGCTGCGCAAGAGGATTCTGGTTCGGTTGCCGGTTCGGCCAAAGTGTTATTGGCTTTTGTAGACGATAATACACTCGCTACCGATCATATGAGACCTAAATACAGCTGGCAAATGTGGGTCAAAGACACCTTTATCAACTCGTGTTTATAATCGTATGTGTGCTTAAACTAAGAAGTACCTATTGGTGGCACACTAAGACGATACAATAAAGTAAATTTTCTATATCTGAGATACATAAAGCCAAATCGAATATGTATTTAGATACAGAATTGTTTTATTTTTATCCCGCACTAGGAATTTTTCCCAGTATAGCAGGGGACTTTAAAAACATTAAAACAACGGACACAAAGAACATCCAGACTTTGAACAACCATTTGTGTGATCAATATACGTGACAAAAATTTGTGTCGTCCACTTACACAATTTTTTGTCCTGTGTGGGATTCGAACCCACGACACTCTGCGCAGTGGTAGTGGCGAGGTGACCACTTAAACCACGCCATCTGTGCAGTTAGATAAAATATCTTGAAATAGTTATCTTGTTAAAATGAAAGAAGAAAACATGTACCTAGCCAGCTACCGTTGAACATAGCTGGAAGATCTGAATTTTATAATACTTGATATAATAACGAGATGGGTGTAAAAACCCAGGATTCAACCTCTTTGTCTTCATGTGACCTTTTTTTTATCAGCTTTTGTAATGTCCTACTGCTGGGCAAAAGCCTCTCCCTTAGACTTCCAAATTACTCTGTTGGTGGATATCCCCTGACCTTATGACTCCTATATCTCGGGGGTTTTTTGACCCACAGAGCCCATATTCAAACTCGACCGAGGGATGACTCCAAGGTGCCTGTACACCAAGTTACAAGTCAATCGGTCCAGTGGTTCCGGAGCTATGCCTGTCACTAACAAACTGTCATTAACAGACAAACACACAGACCCACATAGTGTTTTCATTAACCTCTTCGAAGAAGACTCAAGAGGTTAATAATAGTAGGCATTCGAGAGGCCATAAAACAAGTGAGAAAACGCGGCGCCTTGCTCCCATAATCGGATCTTCGAAAAAGTACAATAATAAATTAGGATTTATCTTTTCTTTTGTATTAATCATTGTTTATGCCTTTTACAAAATCTCAATAATATACATATTTCCTAATAAGAAGTCCTAATATTTTAGGGAGCTATTTCACTCTGTAGCTTTTGCCCAAAGCTTCCCTCACATGGCGAAGCATGTATACAATAGGAAACACTCATTTTCCGGATAAAAATGTAGGTCTAGTCATCCTCCGCTTACAAATTATCTTAATACTAAAATCATATCTGTCTGCTGCATCAGTTTCTATTGTGTGAATGAAGGACAAACAATAACAGATTCACATTTATAATATTATATGGATTTGAACGATAAGTTTATTTTTTTACTAGGAGAGAAATAATTGGCCTGCCGTAACATTTAACTATTTCCATATTTACTATTAAATCATTATAATTATAAAATTGCTAATATGTAATTCCAATCGAAGTCAAATTCCAGTTTGAAATATATTATAATATAGCCGATATAAAAATAATGATTTTTGTAAAAGAAAAGGTAATGCCAGAGCAGTACCTACCTATGCAAAATAAGGAAAAACCAGACAGTAATTTAAGGTGTTTTGAAATTACTAGTTGAACTCCAGTAATAATTTACTTAATATTAAAAAACATGAAGCTTTGGAAGTACACCACTCCACCCTCAATATAATCAATTAACCAAATACAAAGCTTAATCAACTTAAATACAGGACCCCAATCTCAATTTTGTTTGTTCCTACGTAACGTACTTACTTTCAGTTTACTGCGTACCGTCGCACGTGGCACGTCTCACGTGGCGCCACACTTGTATCTCCACGTGCCGGAGCCCTTAGATCAAATAACAACAAATTGTAGAACAAGAACAAACTAACTCATTAATAATACATTTATTGAATAATAAACTGGTTAGCTATCTACATAACCTGTCCAAATTTGCGAGCAGTCGCCGACGGGAGCGTTGGGAGTTCATCCATTAGACATAATTGGATCGTTGCCCGCGATATGTACAGACTTGTATAATATGGTGTACTCGCCTGTTTGTTCCAAGTACGGCAATCAATCATTCTTGTAATGGACAACAGTCATCCTCGTGGGACACTATACTGTATGCAGATAATTGAGTAGAGCTTGCCGCGGGTCGAATCGCGAGCCTTTTATTAAAATTATTGTAATATAACGCGTGGAACGGACCATCTATTTAGGACATGTAGTATCAGAGGAACTTCTAGATGATGCTGAGATGCAAATGGAGCGAAGCGTATGTAGACTTTACGTACGTACAATGTACAGGTTTGCACGATGGACAGCGATGTAAAATCACATTATTGAACTCAGCCTAAGGGTAAAATATACGCCGCATTAGATTGATTTTATTTTCAGGCTTTGCCAAGTCACAATAGTTACTGTATCAGAAAATGTATGTTATATTATTACAGTGCAACCTGTTGCTCCTTATATTCTGAATAATGAGATTGATTATCTCTGTTACGTAGTATGTATAATAACAAAGCAGGCTGTACAATAAACTCCTGCCAAGTTTTGAAAAACAGCTGTGATGATCGTGTGTTTACGTTCAAATTCAAATGAATTCTGTATAATTCTTAGTGGTAACTCGATTTTGTTAAGCTAAAAGAAAGAACACTGTGTTTTTAAAAAGAGTACACTACTCTTAATCCGTGAGTTAGAGGGGACACTTTACAAACACCTAACAATGGATAAAAAGTACTCACAGACTCGGTATCTATAAAATATTATCAGTTCAATAGTTTTTCACAACTTTAAGGTATTTTAACATAATTATGTCGGCAATTAGCCAAACTGAGGTAACTAATCCCCTGCGGTATCTTAGAAAATTAAACGGTTCCTTATATGCCAGATATCCTCTATCTCTACTCTTTAAGAGCCTAATAAAAGATAGATCTGATCATAATACCTGTAACATTATACTTAATATAGTATTAAATTACTGTACCTACTAAATTGAACTGTCGTTACTGCCTTTAACTGCCTTTACGGTCAAGCTCTAAAGGGTTTTATATTCAAAGTATCTCTTAGCAATAAGCTATAAGTTTGACTACAAGTACTATACTGCGGGGGGACGGCAAGGTAAAGCACGAAGACACATGAGATTAACTCTACAGAATATTTTTTACGATATTGGTTTACAATATATTCATAGTAATGGTAGATTTCTTCAAGATTAAAAAAATTTAAAAACTTCTCCTTATCACAATTACATAAATTGACTCAATTCTTCTATTTCCAGAAGAAAAAGCATAGTCACTAAGCGTTTGCTACTTTTGTTAACTATGCGTGAGCACGCAAAAACCTACATACACAATAATTAGGTGTACATAATGGACCACAATAACAGTACAGTTGATAAGTAGGTACATATTACCGTAAGTGTATATTTTATCACTATCAAATGCTCAGAAAAATTGTAGTGAAGACAAGTAAATGTTTTACAACTGTTGTACTATTGTATTTGTCATTGACGCCACACACTACAATTGAGTCTGGTATTGATCGATCACTATGTTTACAGTGTTTACACACCTTCAGTTATCACTCTGTTTGGCACGCCCGTAGGTAAAACTTGCTTTGTTCCCTTAATAAGTGCCGCAGCGGTAGTGAATGCGACTGCCGAGCATAAGGTCTTCAAATCCCGGGTCGTGCCAATAAAAAGTTATTCTGTTTTTAAATAGCAGCCCGGAGTTTGGAAGTAGGCGGTGTTAGATAACCACGTGCCTCGGCAAGCACTTAATGGTCCTGCGCCTGACCTCTCTCTCTGATCGTGTCGGATTGCCGTCTCATAGGATCATGAGAGTTAGGGAACAGAGAGTGCAGTTGTGTTTGCGCCCACACTTGTGAATTATATCTCCTGCGCAAATGGCCAGTATCCGTTAAGATTGTGTGATATCCGTTAATGACATTATTAATGAAGGTACAAATATAGAAGAAAGCTTTAGATACTCTGACGTTAAGACTAAAATAAATTCTATCATCATACATAGTGCATCTGTCAGATAGACGTACTCTTAATGCAGGTTGTTCGCATTCCCGTGTGTAGTCGAAAGCATCGCAGGGATAGTAAAACAAAGTCCTTATAAAACAAGTTCACCGTATATTATTCATTGACCATATCCATAAAAGGTATATAAAGACATACTAATACTTTACAATTTACTCTTGTTTCTCTGTAGCAGTTTTTGTTTGAGCATTCTTCGTAGGATTTTGCCAGACGGATTCTTTGGTATATCGTCGACGAATATCACTCCTCCGTGCAGACGGGACGATGGCGATAGCTGAGAAACAAAACAATCCATTATTACGAGCGAAGCGCATTTTGTAACATCTGTTCTTTACCTATTGGTACATTATATACATATTTTGGTCTATGGCGAAATACAGTGTGAGTTTTCATAAAGTGCACATATGAAAATGAGTGAAACTAGACATCATTTTATTGCTAGAAAAATTATAAAAAATATAAGAAATAATATTCTTCGGTTTATACCTATTTATATATATATATTTTTTTTTTCTTTAGTAGTTATGGACCTTGTACCAAGAAAACCTTACGCCGTCGCCTCCTTTTGCGAGGAAGTGATTTCCATCAAGGAGGCGGCGGAGCGGGAGAGGGAGTGTTTAAACCCTCTCCCCAACCGCAGAGCCGGGCGCCGGAGGGCGCGCGATGATCTCCAGCCACCCTGAGGTTTGACCTGGGGGTGGCGGGTTTTGTGGGCCTGCCCGCCATCCGTTCAGCACCAGGTCCGAGAGGCGGCATGCGTGTTCCCACGCGCGCCTCTGTGTCGAGTCCGTCTCCCCTCTAGGGGTAAGACAGTAGGGAATTTTTGAGGGAGTCCTTTGGGTAGGTCTCTTTGGGTGGCCTGCCGTTTCATACGGCGGGCCGAAATCTCGGCGGATCGCGACCGCATGCGAAAGCGATTCGCGCGGCCCCGCCGATAGTGGTTTTGTCGAGGAACACCGTGGTAGGTTTAGTCAGTATTCCAGGAGGTACATTATTTTTTTTCCATCTTTCTTTTACCCCGGCGAGTCCGACATAATCCCTCCGCCCGCCCCCACGGAGGGATATGCGTCATTGCATTCCCCAACGTAAAAAGAAAGAAAAAAAAGAAAAGAAAAAAAAGAAATCCTTGTAGCTTTTGAACCAGGTGGTTAATCGTGTTGAAACAAAAAAACAGTAATAATACACAATGTGTAGACAATAACGACGCCGACGGTATACTATTCACATCCAAAAAAAACCGGTGACATAAAAATAAGGAACATTTTGGACCAAAACTGAGTTTCGTACAATGTTATTTTAAACATTATTAAAAAACTCAAGAAAACGTCCTCTTTGCCCCTAGTTTTTATTAATTGACGTTAATCTGTATCTAATAAGCTTTAAAAAAACATAAAATCCACACCTGTATCACAAACAATACAGTTTTTATGAAGGGCTAAACAAAGACCTTGCCGCCACCACGTGCATCTTTTTAACCCCCAACGCATAAACGACGGGGTGTTATAATTTTGACGGGTCTGTGTGTGTGTGTGCGCCTGTATGTGGCACCGTAGCTCCCGAACGGATGAACCGATTTTAATTTTGTTTTTTTTTTTATTGAAAGGTGAATTAGTTCGGTGTGTTCTTAGTTATGTTTGATGAAAATTGGTCCAAGATGGCCGCCGCCACAAAATGGCGGCTTACCTACATATTTTTCTACAACTCCCTCAATATGAGTATTAAATGAAAGGGCTTGACTAGTAGAGTACTATACACTATGATAAATTTCAAATCCAAGATGGCCGCCATCACAAAATGGCCGGATTTTTTTATCACATCTCCCTCAATATGGATATCAAACTAATTACGAGTAGGGGATGTTTTAAATTTTATTTTTTTTCTGAAATTGCATTATCTATCTCATGTAAAAAATTAGGTCTTGTCTGATCCTTTGCCATAAATTACTAAACATACACTTGAGCTGCAAGTGCCACTTATTTTTCTGTAAAGGTACGAAAGGTATAAGTAATAAATAAAAAATGTGAAGTAGAAATCAGCACGTTTATTTAGTTTTATCAACCTACAATAAAATTTTTAATGTAGCAAGTTTTCAAAATGACTACCATGTTGTTGTAAACACATAGTACTTCGCAGCAAAATCTGTTGCGTTGCTCGTCTTATCATTGTTGGATCTTCCTTTATGGCACTGGCGCAGTTTAAAATCTTCTCCTGCAGTTCTGCCTCACTATTGATGGGAGAGTTATAAATTCTCTGCTTCATTGTCCCCCACAGTAAATAATCAAGTGGTGTCAGATCGGGTAAATGCGCAGACCATCCGACAGGCCCTTGCCTACCAATCCATCGATTGGGATAGCTTTCATTCAAATAATTGCGAACTATTCTTGCATAATGTGCAGAGCATCCGTCTATTTGCAAAAACATTCTACGTTGTGTTCATAAGGGTACATCTTCCAAAAGTAATCGGAGATCATCCCTTAAAAGTTGGAGAAATCTGTCTGCAGTTAATGTTCTTGGGAATATTAATGGACCAATTAACATATCATCAATAAGAGCTGCCTAGACATTGATCGAAAACTTCACTTGAAAAGTGGAAGCTCTTTTTAACTTCGGGTTCTCTCCTTTAGGACTCCAAAAATGTAAATTTCTGCAGTTTATAATACCATCTCTTGTAAATTGGGCTTCATCCATCCAAAGAATAGTTTTTGCAAACACCGGGTTATCTCTTGTTTGTCTCTGAATCCATGCGGACATAACACACCTTGGCATTGCGTCAGTTCCTTCATGCAAATGTTGCACTCGCTGATAGTGATAGGGATGTAAACCTTCTTTCTTTAAAATGCGCCACATAGAAGTTTGCGATATGCCATGTGCCATTGCTAATCGTCTTGTACTGATATTTGGATCAGCAAACAAATTACGCAGTACAGCTTCTTCGATAGAGTCGTCGATTATGGCACTTGCCTCGCGAAGATCCCTACTTGGTCCAAGTCCAGTAGTAGCCAATCTTCTATGAACATCTTGAAAGTTACGAGCAGATGGTACTGGTCGTCTCGTTGGAAACGTAGCTAAATAAGTTGTACGAGCACCTCTTGCACTTCCATTACACAGTTCATAGTAAAAATGCATATTGGCGATATGCGCCGGAGAAAAATTACTCAAACGGGGCATCACAAAACAAGAACACACAAGTAGCAGCGGCGAATGATTCGGAGCGACTGATTCTTTCTGTAGACCTGGCCCGCAATTTATCCCTTACCCTGCACCTCAATCCCACCCCAAACTACCTGAGATAGATAATGCAATTTTCGAAAAAAGATGCACGTGGCGGTGGCAAGGTCTTTGTTTAGCCCTTCATAAAAACTGTATTGTTTGGGATACAGGTGTGGTTTTTATGTTTTTTTAAAGCTTATTAGATACAGATTAACGTCAATTAATAAAAACTAGGGGCAAAGAGGACGTTTTCTTGAGTTTTTTAACAATGTTTAAAATAACATTGTACGAAACTCAGTTTTGGTCTAAAATGTTCCTTATTTTTATGCCACTGGTATTTTTTTGGATGTGAATAGTATACCGTCATTATTGTCTACACATTGCGTATTATTACTGTTTTTATTTCAACACGATTAACCACCTTTTTTTTTTTTTTTTTTTTTTTTTTTACGTGGGGGAATGCTGTGACGCATATCCCTCCGCGGGGGCGGGCGGAGGGATTATGTCGGACTCGCCGGGGTAAAAGAAAGATGGAAATAATAGTAAAGTACCTCCCGGAATACCGACTAAACCTACCACGGTGTTCCTCGACAAAACCACTATCGACGGGGCCGCGCGAATCGCTTTCGCATGCGGTCGCGACCCCGCCGAGGTTACGGCCCGCCGTATGAAACGGCAGGCCACTACTCAATAAGACCTACCCAATATAGGCACTGCTCAATAAAAGCCCTACTGTCTCCCCCCTAAAGGGGAGACGGACTCGACACAGAGGCGCGCGTGGGAACACGCACGCCGCCTCTCGGACCTGGTGCTGAACGGATGGCGGGCAGGCCCACAAAGCCCGCCACCCCCAGGTCAAACCTCAGGGTGGCTGGAGGTCGTCTCGCGCCCTCCGGCGCCCGGCTCTGCGGTTGGGGAGAGGGTTTAAACGCTCCCTCTCCCGCTCCGCCGCCTCCTTGAACGATTAACCACCTGGTTCAAAAGTTACAAGGTTTTCTTAGTACAAGGTTCATAACTACTAAAGAAAAATATAAATAGGTATTATCGAAGAATATTATTTTTTATAATTCTTTTTTTTTATTATTTTTCCTAGCGATAACATGATGTCTAATTTCACTTATTTTCATATGTGCACTTTATGAAAACTCATACTGTATGTATGTTGTACAGCAGCCTAATACTTTGGGCACGTAGAGATATCATAAATATTTTATACTTAAATTCAGCCCTTCTTATTCTGAAGGCCATGTCGGACAGTGGTCAGATTATACACGGAGTCGATTATTTTTTTTTTATTCGGGACGAATGTATCTATTTGTTTTGAGACCACTTATATAGTTATTCTGCAGTAGATGTTAGTAGCAATTAGAATTTTTCATTAACAAACAATTTATCAATCAAAAGGGATGATAAAACAGATAGTTTGGTGGTATTTCTGTAGAATACTAGGCGCATACCCGTAAAGCGGTGAAGTCAAGCAGTTCCTTCTCGGTGAGCGTGACGCCGGGCTTCTTGACGACGAAGGCGACTGGCAGCTCTCCCGCGGCCTCGTCCGGCGCGCCCACCACGCCGCACTCCGCCACGCCGCTGTGCTGCAGCACCACGCTCTCCACCGCCGCTGGCGCCACCTGACGTCACAGAACGTTGGAAAAAGTGCTTGCCTAGCTCATCCTGGTCGCCACCTTAGTATTAACGGACTGTATGCGCACAATTATATGACAAGAACCTACGGAACCCTAAAGTACCTACTACTACTATCAGTCCTAATACTCTAAGGCCCTAGCCTACCATATACTAAGTGACGAATTAATAAATAGGTAGATAGATTTGGGATGCCTGCACCATGCGTCCTAAGGTCACAGACGAAGAGTAGATATCCAGGATGAGGATAGATGATTCACTGCCAGTCCAGCAGACTGACACGTTTGATCAAAGATAGCTAAAGGTGTCTTGGCCACAGTGAGGGGTTGGTAAACTATTGAGTCAAGATTAGATGGAAGTTTTTATCAGCATGGGCAAGTAGTTAAAACTATTGTGTACGTAGTAGTAATAATTTCTGCTTATTTATTGTGAAGAGTTTAGATAGCTTGTCTTCAATGAGAGAATAAGGCAGATAGTTTTGGAGAGGTAAAGAGTTTAAATTCTTGGATTTTGATGTAACCGAAGTGACTCCAAGTTTAAAAGGGTAGGACAGTTAGTATAGACTAAGAGGCGCGGGCTATGTCATCATTCTTTCTGAAATATTCAAAACGTCGTTTGTCCTGCTTCTGGACTTGACGTTGATCAATGCCTAATATATACAGAAGTATTTGAAGCTGGATATGTCATTGATGATGATCATTGCCATGAAGGGCAGGGTATCCGATATAAATTAAGTTATTCAGGTAGCAACTTAAAAAATAGCCAAGAGAAATATATCAGATTTTAAACAAATTTATACAGGTACTGAAAGCTTCACTCAATTTCCAACAGTTAAATCAATTTAGCCAAATGGAATGGACTAGTAAAGGAAATTGAATCTTAAATTTCAATAAGGAGCTTCCTTTATAAAAAGTATTGATTGTCTTGAGCCGTGTATATCGTTTACAATTACTAATATAAGGTTTCTTAATCGTAACTAATATATTATTGATGTGCGAATATGAGATTGTTTGGTTGATTGTCTGTTTGTTTATTTGTTACGCTTTCACGCCTTAAGGACTTAACCGATCATCATGAAATTTTGCATACACGTTATCATGGGTACAGAAAAGAAGATAGGCTACTTTTCATCCAGAGAAAAGTACTGTTAGTAACATAACCTAATCTAACATTACCTATTTTTATGCGAGCGAAGCCGTGGAATATCTGCTATACTTATATAAGGCTGTATCGTAACCGCTCTTGCGTAAATTGCAATTAAATTCGGTCGATTGACTCGATTGGGCTGATATTAACGTTCTGGTAGGATTTAGGCACGTTGAATGTGCGGCGCGAGCCCTTCTCTTTTCATAATTAGTTTTATAAATATTACCATCGCTTGACCAAGTTTAACATTTTTAAATCAGATTTCGTAAAATAATATTTTTCTGTTTATACACTGTGTGTGTCTTGTATCTGATATTTTTTACTATAAGCATGCACATCTATGAGATGTCTATGAGATAATAAACTACCTGGTCCTAGTTTTAGTTATATCTGTTTCAATATTGACTTTGACGTTTATAAAAATATCTGTCTGTGTTTATTTGGAGTTGAGTCTACGGTAGTTTTGCCTACGTCCATTATAAATAATTCCTTTTAAAAATGGATGAGTTTTTGTGGTTGACCACAGAAACTATAGAAAGATAAAAAAAATTAGATAAGTATTAGATATAAAAGATTAGATAAGTACAACTTTACATTGTTATATGACTGTTTAAAGTCCTGGTTATTCTCTAATAAAATAATTATCAAGACTGGCATATGGACTATAATCTTTGCAGTAAAATGTTTTGATAGAGAAATTTTCGAATCCTAATACTAACTAACTTACACTTGCATACACTCACTTTGGTTTCTTAGATTTTAGACTTGATTTTAAATATATCTTATACGGTGAAATCAAAAATACTACTGATTTTTTTGTATCAGCTCTAGTTCATGAGATAAAATAAATGCACTTTGTCCAAAAATATCAATCTAATTGTCTTTTCTCGAATAAAATTGTCTTAGAGACTGCACTGCACTGACTTACACCCACACTTTATCTTGATTTCAAATTTCAATGGCGAACTAATAAAAAATAAAAGTGAATCAAAGCGTCTGTAATTGATTTTCGCTGATTTTTCAATATGTATTCGCCACGACAAACATAACATAACATATTTGAATGGTTATACAACATCTGAACGTACTAGCCATAATGAAATAATGAGATAGATTTTAACAGTTTTATTGTAAGAATGAAAAAACTCAAAATGAATGTAGTAGGTAAACTAGAGCTAATGAGTTAAAATGATGTATATCAATATATTGTACATTACCATCCTTATCGACGACGTAACAACAAATAGGGGTGCACCAAAAAATATTTTATTTTTGTAAGTTTGTTTGTTTGGCTTTAACGCCTAACACATTTTGCATACATGTTGTCAGGGGTACAGAAAAGGACATAGGGTACCTTTCATCTAGCAAAAGGTACCTACTGCTGCTAACCTGACCTAACCAACATAACGCGAGGAGAGAAGCCGCAGATGAAATGTAGTATTACACAAAAGTATTGTAAGTATACGAATTTATACATGTTTCTGGTCCTAAAGAATAACAATAGTTTTAAAATTGACGAGCTGACCATTTCCTTTTCTTTTTTTTAAATTCTCTTGTCTTCACCGAGTGGTATTCATCAAAATATCCGTCATTATCTGCCTACATTCATAGGTGAAGTCAAGGCAACATTTTAGTTCTTCACTATCGAAAGCAAATACATTTTCGTGGACCTCCGCTTACTAATTGTGAACTCCCATTTTTTTGTCACGCCAGCGTAGACCCCCGTCGAGTCTCCCGTGAACCCCTGGGGGTCCACCTGGACCACTTTGGAAACTAAGGCATTAGGTACATACATAGCCGCCCGGCACAGCCCCACATTATCCGAATACCAGAAGCGAACACCCTGCACGTACTGGATTCTAATTTAAATTTGAATGATATTATCGTCAGTGATATTCATAGTATGATCTTACTTACAATAAAAATCTTTTGAGAACTTGTTTCAGAACCAAAAAGGATCCATATAGCCAATAGTATTAATAATTTGTCGGTTGAATAGATTTCTATCGAACCCAATTTTTTAAATTATGTCTTTTATTATGACAAGACAAGTTGCCCACCGTGCGTTCGTTTTTGGTACAGTCATTTAAACACGTATTTATAACTAGAGAATGATTTTATCTGTGACATACCTAAGTATCCTTACTAATATTATAAATGCAAATGTGAGTTTGTTTGTCACACTTTCAAGCCTTAAGCCTTAACTACTCAACCGATCATCATCAAATTTACCATACACGTTGTCAGTGGTACAGAAATGGACTAGCATTGAACTTTTCGAGGAATAGAAATTTATTGACAAAATGTAAATTAATACGAGCGAAGCCGCAGTCAAACTCTGGTACAAGATAAAATCCGTTCAATACGAGCTATACTATATGTGCGGTGAGGCATCTAAACAGATGCCTTCACTCTCCTACTTGATATTCCATACATGACGCAGTTTATAAGAGAGAATGTTCAGTTGTTTCTAGCCCTCGATTCTTTAAGTTAGCTATTTATATCACAAAGAAGCAAAGTACAAAATATGACGTCACAATTTTTTCTGGATATATCCTTTTCTGAACTCCTGATAAATTTCATGATAATTGATTGAGTAGTTAAGGCGTGACAAACAAACAAACAAACTGTTTTTATAGGGTTTCCTATTCCAACGGAGTTGTCTGAATTTCTGTTTTCCACTGCCAGCTAAATCGCAATGCAATGTATAATGATATATGTACTAAGGATAGATTTAATGACAGATTATTTAAGGGTATTAGACCTATATAGGCGACATTCGCAGCAGTCTATATCACCTTATAATAATGTATTACAGCTACACTTCTATTGAATAAAGTTGTTGTCTTGTTTGAAATCCTACGATAATATCATTTGTTATGTTATACATCACTTTACAATTCCCAAACATCACATAAATTTAAACACTGCAATATGTAATAACAATTCAAGGACAAAAATGGATGAAGGTAATAAATGATGGAAGCAAATTGACTACTAATTTCATAATGTTCTTGTCTGTCCAAAGGTTGTATGTAAGAGATTGCTTTTCGCAATAGGGCCACTTTTTATAAATTATAGTATGCTGTACCTACTCATGTTAATGTAAATTGAATTAAATTTGGATACAATTCTCTTAAAAAAATATATATATTTCTTCTGGAACGTTTGTTTTTAGATTTTTGGTGAAGCTTTACATTTTTAATTAGAATTACGAGATTTCGACTCAGCAAACCATATTTTAATTTAATGGGTATACCTGGAAATTTTTCATTATTACTTTGAGATAAATACTTACGTAATTTATGAATATCACGAAATATTTACCTGTGCTCCCTTATATTTAATAAGTTCTTTGAGTCTGTCCACTATAAAGAAGCATCCATCTTTATCGTAGTACCCGATGTCACCAGTTTTCATGTAGCCTTCCTCATCAAACATCGCGCGCGACGCCGCGTCGTCGCCCGAGTATCCCTTCATTATGATAGGTCCCTTCAAGCAAACCTCACCATTTTCATTTGGGCCCAACCTTTTACGGGTTTCGATATCCACGACCTGCAATTGACGTTTCAGTTTCAGCACAAAAAGCTCTTAGTTTTAAGGTTACACCCTATCAATAGAGAAGTAATCAAAATATGCAAAAGCTTCAGACCGAATTTCGGTTACGGCAGCCAACGTTAACGAAGAACGCACAGGACCAACGGCTTTACGTGCTTCCCGAGACACAGGAATGTGTAACACCGCCAACTTCCGAACGCTGGGCTGTTACTAAGAAATTCAATAACAAAAGAAAACTGAATCCAGATATACTTATCTTGTACTCTACTAACCAAATGTAACTAGTATAGAGCTTGTATTATCATTCATTATACCATACGCTGTGTTTAATATAGTTAACCTAAAGAGCAGTGATCACTCGTACCTTAGCTTTGACGCCGGGCAGTGGGTATCCCCCACTACCTGGTTTGAGCACTACATTATCGCCATCAATATCTTTTGTAGCGGCCAGTGAAGTCTCAGTCATACCGTATGCTTGGAATATACCTCTACAATTTGGCATCCTGAAATTAAATAAAAAATAATACAATCTGTTATTTGTTAAACTTATCACCGAAATAAATGTATTAATACAATGTCTGAAACACGTGCTCGATCCCTTAACCATTGCAGTACCTACACTCAGTTACATTAGCCAATTAATATTCTCGAAATTTTGAAGTGTTCTATCAATCACAATAGGTAGTAGTTATTTCTCATCTTTTACCGCACTAACAGTTAATTTTAGTCACAATTTATTATTCTTTTCATTCATAAAATACTATTAAGAAATTGTGTAATCATCAGTAACTTATGTCGCTGTATCACCATTATTAATGTATTGTAAAGCTTTTTGCATACATAGGTACTAGCTAAATTTAGATATTTTGATTAATTTGGTTATGCAAAATATTGTTGCGACTGCAATTATATGTATGTCATCAAACATCATCGCAGTCGCATCAAACATAACTATGCAAAGCTGTTTATCGTTATGTCTCATCAATGACTGTAATAAACAAGCGCAGCATATAATATATTATAATACAATAGACATGACTAAATACAAATGTAAATTGTGAGTAATTATTTAAGAATGATTATCTTAAATTAAGTTATTTCTGTCTAATGTTTTTGTCAAAGTCAAAGTCAAAAATCATTTATTCATTTAGGTAGGTAACTAAGTTACTTTTACGTTTTTGTTATTAGCTAGGTTCAGGTAAAAGGTTGAGAAGATTCCTGCATGAAACTAAAAGCCACTTCTTTAAGTCATTATTAAATTACAATTTCAGTATTTTACAATTATTCAATTAAATATAAGGTATTGCAGTCATTGTGCCATATCTTACTAGCCATATAAAGCGATAAACGGTGAAAACTAGCATATAAAGAATAAAATAATAATATTAATGGGAATGAAACATTACAGGTGTGTAGTTATATTAATTAGTAGTAATTTATAATAATCAGTAGCATACAGTTACACTTTGTGACAAATGAAAAGGTAATTCGAAACTGAATGTAGTTAAAATGCTTATAATTTTAGTTTAAAAGAAGAGTAAGATACTTTAACAGCACCAAATAATCACGAACTACCTTCACAGAACTAAATTGACTTATACAAAGTTTGAATCCTGTATGAAACAAGCAACTAGTTCCATGAGTTTTAATCAATTAAATAGTCATTAATTGATTAATAACCCTTCCGAATAACCTGCCTTTTGGCCGAACTTTTATATTAGAGTAACGGTAAATTTATAATATCAACTAATTGACCGTGCAACGTCGTCTGCTTCACATAAGAGATTTTCCCCGTTTTGGAACATTTTCACTGATGCTCCACTCCTATTGGTCGTAGCGTGATGTTGTATATAAAATATTTTTTCAATTCGGGCCAGTGGTTTGCGAAATTAGCGCGTTCAACCAAACAAACAAACTCTTCAGCTTTATAACATTAGTAAAGATAAGTCATTTATTAAAATCGTATACCGAGTCCCGCAAATGAACAGTCGGTACTTTATGTAAACTATGATAAGAACCTACTAGGTTATGCTTATTTCTGGTGATTAATTTGTTAATAACACTATTGATTATTATATAAGTGAATATAATGTTTTATAAACATACTTAATACAAAAATATATACTGCGACGCAGGTGTAAGTATAGGTACCTATTTATTTAAACTACTAATTCAAGGAAACTTGTGTGTCTAAATTATAAATGCTACGTGCTGCCCGCTTTTGAAGAATAAATATTGTTGAATTACCTAACCTACCCACATATTAATAAATATTTGGATGGCTTGAAATGAATGGCCGTGTGAAACGTCGAGCGCCTACGCGAAACTAACCTACCCAAAACACAATGTGTGTTATGCCCAACTTGTCCCTTTTTGGATGGACGAAGGCAAAACTACTGAAAGGCGCGCGCGGGAACACGCACGCTGCCTCTCGAACCTGGAGCTGATCGGGTAGTGGGTAGGCCCGCGAGAAATGAATGATACCATTTTTTTATTTGGGGGACTGCTTTGATGCATACCTCTCCGCGGGGCGACGGAGAGGTTACGTCGGACTCACCAGAGAAATCATATCTCGGTAATCCCGACTAAACCTACCGCGATGTTCCTCGACGTGCAATCGCAACCCCGCCGAGGTTTGATGAATGATACCTACAATAACTAAAAGTAATAATGTTATACAATTACCGTTTCTTAGCTTGATTAATAGTTTCCGAACTAAGTGGTGCTGCTCCACACCAAACTGATGTGATGGAAGACAAGTCATACTTCGCTACGATTGGCGCTTTAGCGAGGAACACCACAATAGGGGGTACAGCTGCCAAAGAAGTCACCTGAAAGTGGCAGGTTTAATGATACACATATTAAGAAGCCGTTTTACCCTTAGACCGCCACGTCAAAAATGCAAAAGCGTGGTCTCGGCGCCAAGCTACGATTTCATTCTTTAATTTGTCATGTAGTCGTGACCATGGCGTGCTGGACACATTTTACATACACGACTGTGGCGGTCAAATGGTTAATTGGGTTGACTCGCCAGTGCCATTGCGCCGAGTGTTGTGGTTTCAAATCCCACACGGGACCAATATTTGTGTGATTCACAAATGGTTGTTCCGAGTCTGAATGTTCTTTGTGTCCATTGTTTGAATGTTTGTAAAGTCCCCCGCGATATAGGAATTATTCTTAGTGCAGGGCTTAGTTTAATAATGAAAACATAGAATATATAAGAATTAGGTCTACACTAGGACTGGCGAGGAAGAAGAATATTAGATTAATTTAATAAACTAAAGTGGCTGCGATCGCTGAATGTTAAGTATCGTCAAAATATTTTGTTTGTTTTGGAATTGGTTCTGACGCTGACAACCGAGATTGCAATTGTAAAGCTTTTAATGGCTAGAATAAATAAAAATGAAGTACCTTGTAATCCTGGATACTGCTCAAATACTTCAGAGGATTGAAGCCAGTTAAATACACCAGTTTTTTCTTTATCATTATGTAGTTTATGGTCGACATTAGTCCGTATGCGTGGTACCATGGCACTATGGTTAACAACACCGTGTTGAACGGATTAACCTCCATTCTGTAATTATTTCAAACATTCTACAATCTGAAATATTTGAACAGTGATAGAGGTCTTGTATTTGCGATCTTAGCAAGCTATGTTGTGTTGCTAGTTAAACTATCGATAGTATTATTTCAAATATGGCAATACGGATTTACTTTTTATGAACATACTTGAAGCACAGCTAGCTCCAAATGCAATACTAAGTCTTATCACAGTTCTTCCAGACTGAATGTTGGCCTTGGCCACCTATCTTAACGGAGATCTGCGCAGCCGATATTGTAGAGCACAAGTGTGTGGACAAACCCAAGTGCACTCTCTATCCTATTCTACTCCGACACGACCAGAGAGAGATCAGACGCAGGACTAACGGCTCTACGAGCTTGCCGAGGCACGGAGTATAAATAAAATTATTATTATTGTGTTTATGCAAATAAATAAATTATTATTATTATTACCAACTTTTCAACTCCTGGCTGCTATTGAGATTACTTAGCAGATAAGTCCCATAACTTTATGTTGGCCCGATCCGGGATTTGAACCCAAGGATCGCACCAACCCCTACTGCGCCTCGTAGACAGATAACACAAACAATCAAAAACTATACAAGAACCACGTAATATTTTGCTGTGTTAATAAACAATGTCAAATGTCCCGTAAGACAAGTATTTATCGAGTCTTCAACAAATTGCCCATAACTACATAGTCATCGATATACATATTTCATTATAGCCAAGAATCGTTCAAGTAGTTCTTAAGTAAGACTCTTATACAAAAGTATTAAATGACAAATAAATAAATTACTCAAAGCTGGACGCAGAATATAGTGCATTGAGGTGCGTGATCATGACTCCTTTGGGCAACCCTGTCGTTCCTGAAGAATATAGAATATAGACTGTGTCCGTCCAGCCTTGGACTTCTTCTGGCTCGAACTGGAAAGGGTCTGTCTTAACACCAATATCCTTGTAGGCAATCACGCTGCTCTCTATGGGCTGGCCATTCAGTTGTATAATTTTTTTGATACTCTGCGCTGATTTAATAGTTGCGATATTTCGTTTCAGTCCCACTTCAGAAGCGAATATCATCTTTGGTTGTGATATATTTAGCACGTGCGTCAGTTCCTCTGGAAACAAAGAAACAATATCAGCCATATGTTGATGTCTGCGATTTATGGTTGACATCAACAACCTATGAGTAATATTGGCTTTATGAGAATACTAGAAGACTATAATTTCAGTTGATATTGAAGGGCAATGAAACATTCTTCTTGTTAAACTTCATTAATATTTTATGTCACTCAACATAGTAAAATAATTGCATTGAGATAATATTTATTACGCATATTGGCGTATCCAGGGCTATTGTTTATACGCCAATAACTAAAAGAGAGAACTCATCTAGATTATTTATACCATGCGTTATAATGATGGTCTCTCAAACACTTAATCAAAGCCATGGTTGACTGCAACGATATATTCAATTTAATTTAATTTCTTTAAATTGCTTTTCTCTTTCCATATTTTAAAAAGACAACGCCTGCACTAGGAATAATTTTTGTATTGCCAGAGAGTTTACAAACAACGGACACAAAGAACACCCAGACTCGGAACAACCTTTTGCGGACCACACAAATTTTTGTCCCGTGTGGGTTTCGAACCCACACTTAAACTAGCAGCAAAGCAAAGCAGCGATCGCTCAGTGGTGAGACCAACAGACTGCAATGAGTCTCGGGTTCGAACCCACGTCGCGCACCTCTGACTTTCGGAAGTTATATGACTTTTCGAAATTATGTGCGTATTGATTGACAATTATCGCCTGCTTCGTGCCTCGGAGAGCACGTTAAGCCGTCGGTCCGGCTGCCATGAACATCTATGGCAGTCGATATTGGGCAGTCAGTGCCCTCTAATAGCCTGACACTGGTCTAGCCTTAGGGTATCGCTAGCCTTCGGGTTGCGTGCTGTGTAAGAACTGATATCCAGTCAAATCCGGTTAGACTAGAACAAGTGAGAAACGGCAATGAATTGCGTAAATCTTAGAGTTCGAAAAAATGGTTCAAGTAATATGGAAAGGTAACGTGATACCACGTGAAGTTAAAGGTCATAGTTTTTTCGGGGGTATATCGACTATGTTGAATCGAATGGCGTTGACCGCGAGTCTTTAGCCCTTACGGTTCTTGAGTTGAAAGTTGTATAACAGACAGACGGACAAAGATGTTGTATAAGAGTTTTTCGAACTCTAAAAAGCCGATCCCAAGTGACTTGGGATTATTCCCAAGGAAAAAAGGCTAGGGAGAAGACTTAAACCAATACACGGATGGTACAATCTATCATGTATTGCAGTACTAGATTTAATTTTGCGCTGAAATACATCATTGCTGTACTGCATGGCTCGGTCGTTGTAAGTTAAAGAGCATGCACTTTGCGTATTAAAAGCAATCATGTGATCAATGTTACCATTAAGAGCAGTCATGATTTTACTTAAGGCGTTATTCACCAACTAGCAACCCGCCCCAGCTTCGCACGAGTAATAAAAAACCTTAACAAATTATACACCTAAACCTTCCTTAAGAATCATTCTGTCTATTAGTGAAAACCGCATGAAAACCTGTTCAGCAGTTTTTGAGTTTATCGTGTACAGACGCGGCGGTCTTTGTTTTATAATATGTAGTAATAGAGATGGTGAGTATCATTAAATGAACTATTGGAAGTTTAAGTGGCAAGCAATACACCGCCAAAAAATTGTATAATCCACAAATAGATGTTCTTAGTCTGGGTGTTCTGTGTGTCCATTGGTTGAATATCTGCGCCCACTTGACACATGCATTCCTATTGCAGGAGTCGTAAAGGGGAATGCGTATTCTCCATAGTGTCTCAGGCCAAAGATGGACATAAAATATTACTATAAAATTGAATGTTTTAAGATCTTAGCAGTATTACATATCTAAAAAATATATTTATATTGACGCCACAATTTTAGAAATACCTATAAAAAAGAAATGTATTGTGGCTATTTTCTATACGAAATTGTGTCTGGCTGTGAGATAATTCATAAACATATATTTTCTCAATGCTCTATTATTTAATTATGATAGGAGGTGTGTTTGTAATATATTTTTATCCAGTTATACTTAATAGGGTATGAAAACAACACATTTGTTATTTTAACATATCATCTAGAAAAGGCGCAGGAGGCAGACTCATATCTTGCCCAATAGACTTACTATTTTTAACTTTTTTTTGTAAATTGCAGTGGCCTCAATTTAAATTAAAGTAAATACATATTTTTACGACAAAATCAACTGGAAAGTATTTTTCTCTAGACTCTTGTCCACTCGTGGCCTCAGATGGGCATTCCCCTTTAAGCAATTAAAACAATAACCTTGTGTATAGAGAACATTGAAGGTGGTGACGGTAGCTCCGCAGCACACGATGGCGAGCGCCGTTGGTATGAACTCGTCCCTGTTCTCGCTGCACAGAGCGATGACGTCACCGCGCTTCACACCCAGCTTCTTCAGTCCGGCGGCCACGTTCACTGTCTCTTGTAATATTGTTCTAATTGTGATCTTGTTGTCGGTGTCGCCATTAATCTGTGTAAATATTAAACTATTAAAAAGGCTCTATAGTAAATCTGTGTGTGTAGTTTCCATGTTTGTAAAAATCTCTGCGACACAGGATTTATTACTAGTACGGGTGTCTTTTAACGAAGAAGTAGTAGTTGCCGATCTTTGGTACTGTAAGTTAATCATCAGCAAATAACATTAAAAATATAAATTTTTGGACTGACTGAAGACTGCATTAAATTTGGGTGCCAATTGAATTTGGGAAGGTATAAGAAAATTGGTTCGTAACAGAGTTATGTCGCTATCGCCTGTACTTAAACAGCACTTACGTCACACAACATTGTATTGTATCGTGTATTAATTTTTCGTGCACTGGAAGTATTACTTTTAAAACTCTTTTGACCTAGTTATGTAATCAACAATACCTATGAATATATAGAATATTTGTTTATATTTTATGAATGCTGATATGCTTTTTAGATAATCTAGCTTTTTTATGCCTCGAAGATAGCAATCAAAGTATTGTCTGTCTGACGGTAAACGGTTCTTGTAGCCTGTGGACGTATTTAACACAGGAGTATACCTCGCGCGGTACTGATACTACTGCAGTCATTAACATCATACCTATTCTACAGAGTTTCATTAGCGTTGCTGCAGCCTTAAAATCACTCAAGAGTTAGCCGGACTAGCACACCGGGGCAGTAATGTCGAGCCGTCAAATACACATAAGGTTATATGACTTGTCAAAAAAACTGAATCGGTTTTTTTGATAAAACATAAGTAAATGAAGGTATAGGTTCTTTATAATAAGCAAATGAAGCTCTTTAATTAACATCTCACAATTAGACTAGCCTATCTCAGCTGTCACTTTCACAAAAAATATTTTGAACCTTGGTGGCGCGGTTGTAACTACGATACCAGGGACGACTAAGTGCCATGTGAGATTTTGTGTCAAAGAATTCTTAGTAACAACTTGGAATCTGAAACTGTGCCTCATTAAGTCAAAGCTAAAACTATAGTTAGAGAAATGTGGTTGCAATTCATCTATTATTTTATATTGCTACAATAAAGTTGGATAATTAGCAGATGTTATTTTAAACTAGTCCATGCAGCGCTGTCTTCTGACAGATGGGCAAAGAAGTCGGACCATAAGTATACCTACTGTATATCCTACCTAGAGGAAAACTGAAAAACTAATATAATTAAACTGCAATAACTTAATGACCTATAAGCGTAAATTATAAAGCTGTATGTTTTTTGAGCTTTGGTAATTCTACTTAAGAGAAAATGCGAGCAGCGTTTCGTCCATACAAATGTATGCCTTTGTTACCGCACAAACACATTTGTTAAAAATTTATATTTATCTCTACTTTGCTCCTGTTTTCGTTTTATCCATAATTTAAGTACTATAAAAACTATGAACACCGAAAATTAGAAAAATTCGCTCGGTTATACAGCTGTTTAGACATCGAGAAAACGATTTATTTTAAACTAGCTTTTGCTCGCGGCTTCGCTTGAGTAAAAGTATGTTAGGTTAAGTTAGGTGTAACAGTGCTTTGTTTTAAATCAAATAGGCTATATTTTTCTCGATGATAATATAACTGCCCAATGGTGAAAAAAACTTGTAAATCGGTTAAGTAGTTTATGACTTATACAGTGTGTCCGGTCATGGACTTGCGATATTCTAAATACTCATAAAACAACTATTTTTATACACAAATACACTTAACACATGGGCCCAATCCATTTCCCCGCTATGTGGCAGCCATTTTGTTTTTTCATCAAAATATTCCCTATGTGGGTACAAAAAAATAATATCTCCCAAAGTTTTGGTCTTATTGAGATAAAAATAGGCTTATTCGAAGGGCAACAATACTGTCTACCGTCTATATAACAAAACAATGTGTTCACATGTCTATAATTTTTGAAAACAATATAAAACTCAATAAAAACATCAGAAAATTATGTATATCAACAAATTATTATAAATTACTTCAAAAACACCTCCCATAACCCTTTTCATTTTTATACTTGATCGACAGATGTTGAGCTAAGCTACAATACCGGGCACGCCACGATCGTGGCGGTAAGTCCCGTGTTTAAGGAGTGGCTGGAGAGGCGGCATGGTGCCCTCACGTTCCGGCTGACACAGGTTCTAACTGGCCACGGTTGTTTTGGCCAGTTCCTGTGTCGTATACGCCGGCAAGAGACGCCCGGTTGTCACCACTGCGGCGACTGCCGCGACGTTGTTGAGGACACGGCGCTGCACACTTTGGCGGTTTGCCCCGCCTGGGCATCGCAGCGCCGTGAGTTGATCGCGGCAGTCGGATCGATTGCCCTCTCGCTCCCGGCCGTAGTTCAATCTATGGTCCGGAGTGAGAGGTCGTGGAACGCCGTCGCCTCCTTTTGTGAGGAAGTAATTTCCATCAAGGAGGCGGCGGAGCGGGAGAGGGAGCGTTTAAACCCTCTCCCCAACCGCAGAGCCGGGCGCCGGACGGCGCGCGATGACCTCCAGCCACCCTGAGGTTTGACCTGGGGGTGGCGGGCTTTGTGGGCCTGCCCGCCATCCGTTCAGCACCAGGTCCGAGAGGCGGCGTGCGTGTTCCCACGCGCGCCTCTGTTTTGAGTCCGTCTCTCCCCGAGGGGGGAGACAGTAGAGTTTAATTAGAAGTGAGTGCCTTTGGGTAGGTCTCTTTGTGTAGTGGCCTGCCATTTCATATGGCGGGCCGTAACCTCGGCGGGGTCGCGACTGCATGCGAAAGCGATTCGCGCGGCCCCGTCGATAGTGGTTTTGTCGAGGAACACCGTGGTAGGTTTAGTCGGTATTCCGGGAGGTACTTTTCCATCTTTCTTTTACCCCGGCGAGTCCGACATAATCCCTCCGTCCGCCCCCGCGGAGGGATATGAATCATTGCATTACCCCACGTAAAAAAAAAAAAAAAAAAAAGCTACAATACAAAATTTAATTTACAACTGTGTGTCTATTACTTTAAAAGTTATTGTTGTTTGAACATCGCCTATTCGCAAGCACAAAAGGTCTTTATCGGAACCCTGAACAGGAAAAATTTAAAAACATTTATCATTCATATTAGATATTATATAATGGTTTTACAATATTAAATTACCGTCGGCTCAGTGCAACTACAATAAATCTGTCATAAATATTTTCTTTAAATAGTTTGATGCTGGTATTTACTTTAAAATTAACAATGCATTCTACACCATGAACAATTTTCCTTAATATCATAATAAAAATATAACTGATTAAAAAAGCAATTTATTTATTTATTTATTGTTAATTACAACGGTTAAAGAAACCAATTACAATAATTAACATAGATTACACACTGATAACGATAATTATATAGATTAAATACAAAAACATTGCTAATAATAATATTTTATATAAACAATTAATAACTAATACGGCACCGTGGATTCTCTCGCATACTTTTTCTCGCAGAATACCAGGCATACTCTCATCATTTCATTCCACCTGTCAGCAAAAATATCACACTTAGAGTTGTCAACCAGGAGGGCGTTGAGCACTTCTAAAGTGCGACACACTGGAGACACGGGTCTGGTGATTGTGTGACACACCGGCTGCGCAAACAACTTGTGCCAACAGTTCCGGCAATGTGCAGTATAGTTGTTGGGCACAAATAAACGACTGAATAGGTTATGGAGATCAGGACAATCTATTCTTCCTCGAAGTGTTTTACAGCTAATCAAAAGCTGCTCAAGGCCTCTTCTAACCTCCAGTGAATTGAACCCCAAAGCCCGTAATAGGTAGTTAGTTGGGTACATGAAAGGGTAGTAATGGTGTACCTAGTCTTTTGAATAAGTACAGGAGAAAGGTTTTTTGTACCTTTTCAAGCATTAATGTTTGGTTGGCTGTATGAGGATTCCAGATGCAAGCGCTCGTCTCCAGTTTACTTCGAACCAACGTAGTGTACAGAAGTCTAATGACTAATGGATTCTCGAGGTCGTGGGAATTGCGCAAAATAAATCCTAAGCGTTTGAATGACTCCTTGGCAAGTGCAGAAACGTGGTCTCCAAAAGAGAGACGGCCATCAAAGGTCACTCCTAGATGTATAATATTGTTGACACGAGTAATTGTTTGGTTAGCTAATATGTAGTGATACAGAAAAAGTCGCATTTTTCTGGAGCAGGTCATAACGTGACACTTGCTAGAATTAAAAGTTAGCTTGTTCTTGACGCTCCATTAAAGTAGTTCCAGTGGTAAACTTATCAATTAAATCATTAATCATGATAAGGAACAAGAGCGGATCTAGCACAGATCCTTGACTCACACCAGACCATGTGTTGTAAGGTTGAGATTCAAAACAACCATGTCTAACGAGCTGTTTTCGATCACGCAGATAGTTGGCAATGAAATTGAGAAACCCTGGACAGAAACCAATAGCGATAACTTCGTTAAGAGCACGTCGTTGTCGACTATATCAAACGCTTTACAAAAGTCGAAGTACAGGACATCAACCTGTTTTCCAAAGTCAAGGTTGGAAAACAGGTTGATGTCCTGTACTTCGACTTTTGTAAGGCGTTTGATAGAGGGCTCTTGGAATCGTCAGATAAGTAAACATTGACATGTTAATAAATTTTTGCATAATAGAATGTGCTCAAAAACTTTAGCGATTTTTGGGAGTACAGCAATAGATCTGTGTTTTCCCACAGAAGACTTATCACTAGTTTTCGGAATAGGAGTGGAACACGCGATAATTTCCATTGTCTCGGATACACACCTGATTTGAGGGATAAGTTGAACAGATGACATAATGGGACCAAAAGGTTAACCTTACATCCCTTAAGTATATAAGCAGAAATGTTGTCTGGACCGATTGAGCTATTAGCTCAAAATAAATATATGAAAATTATTAAATATATATTTTCTTTATATTTTTATTTAATTAATAAATTGCTGTCTGATAAATAATGATGAATAGACTCCATATATAAAACTGAGAACTGGGTCTACCGTTTCTGTGGTCACCGGGTGACGCCACTAGCATATATGGTCCTGTCAATCGCGTCACAGCTGCTGGCAAATGCCATGTTAGCAGTAAAAATTGTCGGTTGCTATGGTTACTGTTGAAGTGACTATAGAGTGTAAGGTCTTCAGACATTACTATTCACTAGCACCTCCAGCGGTGAATTCAAGCGCGATAGACCTCATTAGACTAATTCATTTGAAAGACCTTGTACAGTGCACAAAGTCGTTCAAATTAATTAGTCTATTTATAAAAAATAACTTTAACTCACATGGGATGAAATGGTAATGGTTGAAATAGTTTATCGATTAGATATTCTTGAGAAAGACTTTTATTAAATACACGCGTTGCTTGTAAGAAGGTAGATTATCTACTTACGGCGTATAAGATAATAAATGAAAATTATGTGTATATTATGATCTAATCTTGTGTAATAAAATAATATTATTATCTATAAATTTGTTTGCCGGTTCCATTTATGTAAGAATCTGTATTTATAAGATAAACTATTAGGTAGGCACAAAGTTCGCAATCGTTATCATTGTCAAGTAACCTTGCATTACAATAAATTAAAATCTATATTATTATGATTGATTAGCCATCCGTGCTGGTGTAGTGGTTTAAGTGCCTCGCCACTGCCACCGCGCCAAGTGTTGTGGGTTCGAATCCCACACGAGACAAAAAATTGTGTGATCCACAAATGGTTGTTCCGAGTCTGGATGTTATTTGTGTCCGTTATTGAATGTTTGTAAAGTCCCCCGCGACAGAGGATTTATTCTTAGTGCGGGAATAGTTATTTAAAATATGTATCAACAAAATACTACCTAGCTAAATTTTGAAAATATCTTACATAACTTACGATTATTAACATACATACATTACGACGCTTGGTTAAATAACACTATCTGCCATTTTAATCCCTTCTTTATCTTTTTGCAATGTAAATACTTAGGTGCAAAGTAAATACTCCATGTGTAATTGTTAAGTTTTATACATATAATGAAAACTATATATACCCATCTATATGATAATTGATTATAAAATTGTAAGGCTATGGTTGTAAACTGGAACTAGTTCCCTCAAAATAATTCAGATTAACTATCTAATTAGGCAGATGGGAATCTAAACCAAGAACAATGATTTTTACGTAGCACGGGTATTTTTAATGCTTAAAAGGAGATCCCAGCGTGATATAAACTGTAAAAGTTGTAGAACGTTTTAGATTTTTTAGGGTTCCGTAGCCAAATGGTAGAAAACGGAACCCTTATGAATTCGTCATATCTGTCTGTCTGTGTGTCCGTCCGTATGTCACAGCCACTTTTTTCGAAACTATAAGAACTATGCTGTTGAAACTTGGTAATTAGATGCATTCTGTGAACCGCATTAAGATTTTCACACAAAAATAGAAAAAAACTATATATTTTGGGGGTTCCCCATAGACTTAGACCTGAAACAAACTTTTTATCAAACCCATAAGTGTGGGGTATCTATGGATAGGTCTTCAAAATTGATATTGAGGTTTCTAATATTTTTTTTTTCTAAACTGAATCGTTTACGCGAGAGACACTTCCAAAGTGGTAAAATGTGTGTCTCGCCCCCCTGTAACTTCTAAAATAAGAGAATGATAAAATTAAAAAATATATGATGTACATTACCATGTAAACTTCCACTGAAAATTGATTTGAATGAGATCTAGTAAGTAGTTTTTTTTAATACGTCCTAATCGTAAACCGCTATTTACCTTTCATTCAATCAACTCAAATATAAAAATTAAAAAAACATTTAATTTCATAAACCTTATGCATAAACTGTGAACCATTATTTTCTAATAATAAATCTGTAAAAAATACACTATTATTAAGACATCGATCAAAGTAACAACGAACTACAAGAACTTTTATATTATGTTAGGTACTTGTTTTGTCCTAATTTAATTAAACATAACGGTATAGGCATATTCTTTTTGTCATAGGTAGTAGTACTTTGACATAATTGTTTCTTGGCATACTACTTTAGTAGGCATAAATATCATTTAGGCTGATGCTTTTTGGTCTAATTTTGGCATAAAGTTATAAGGCATATATAACTTGGGTACCATAGTGTAACAATAGGTTAGGGTGCGACGAGCTAAGCCGCCAACATGTTTATATTATATATGAAAAGTATTTTATTAAATGCAAACACAAAACTTCAAATTTATGTATAACAATGCTTATAAAAATTATGCTTAAAAAATTGTGCCTAAACAGTTATGCATAATGATTTGAATATTATGCGTAACTATTATTTGGGTAAGTAAAAGTATGCCATGTTAAGTTACGACATATAATTTTATGCGAATAAATAGGGAACCTTTTAGTTGATCTGCAAGCTAGTACAAAAGCGTAGTAACTGTTTAAGATCCGTGTGATCCAATCCAATTATATCGTTAATGCGAACAAAGTTGTGAGTAGTAGTAGTGAACTTTGTGTTATACTATAAACTGCTCCGTGGCGCAGCTGTAGTGAATGCGACTGCTGTGCATGAGTTCTTGGGTTTGAATCCCGGATCGGGCCAACAAAAAAATATTGGGATTTTCTGTTAAGAAATCTCAGTAGCAGCCAGACGTTAGGAAGTTGGAGTTGTTAGACACCCACGGGCCTCGGAAAGCACGTAAAGGTTGTTGGCCCTGCGCCTGATTTCTCTCCGGTCGTGTCGGATTACCATCCCATCGGCTCATGAAAGTTAGGATACAGAGAGTGCACTTGTGTTTGCGCACACACTTATGCACTATAGATATTATAATATCTCCTGCACAGATAACCAGTCTCCGTAAAGATTGGCCGTTGTGACCGAAATTCGGTCTGGAGGACATTATTATTATTATACTATAAATATACACACAATCCTCAATACTATTTCCTATGGCTTTGTATTCGTAAAAAGATAAATATGGCACGTACATAGTTAAGGTATTTAAACTCTTTAATAGAATGCTTTAGTACACAATAAACTAAAATACACAATATATACACAATAAATTAAAAAAATAACTTTCTGTCTTCTTTCTTTCTTTCTTCTTTCTTTCTTTCTTTCTTTCTCTCAATATATAGATCGAATTATTTCTGATAGACCTCTTCAATGCCCCTTAAATCATCCTTACTAATATTATAAATTCGAAAGTCACTCTATATGTTTGTCTGTTACCTTTTCACGGCTAAACAACTCAACCGATTTAGATGAAATTTGGTACAGATGTAGTTTAAAACCTGGGGAAAGACATAATAATATAATAATAATAATATAATATTCCTGTATTAAACTGTCCCACTGCTGGGCACGGGCCTCTCCTCAGTGTGAGAAAGATTAGGCCATAGTCCACCACGCTGGCCCAGTACGGGTTGGTAGACTTCACATATGTTTGAGAATGATGTAGGGACCACGTGGGCGCAGCCGCGCGCAAAAGCTAGTCTATATTATATAAACTTTATGCTAAAGTGCTATAAAATATGTAAGTAAAATCTAAGTAAGTAGGTGAATAATAACTTCTAAAAAGGTTCTCAGTGCGAAAATATAAAAGCAACTTATTTATAGATTTACCTGAAATTTGGTGTTTATTTTAAAACCACTAACCTCACCAAATTTTGTTTTAAATTGTTTTACAATACTACTTCGTAGTTGCAGTGTGAAAAAGTTAGCAGCATGAACATAATTTTTTAGACGTTTAATCAAGTTGCAGATTATAAATTAAACATAATTATCATCTACCATATTCATCGATATGTACATTATACTGAAGTGCTATTTATAAAAGCAATTACACGAGTTGCATGTCAGTTTATTCATATGCGACTGTGTCTTTTAATTGATTTGAACGTAGAAGAATTTTTATTACTAGTCATGGGGAATAGAACCTCTTTAAAAAAAATTACAGTAAGGTTCTTGTGACCAGGCAAATGCTATACTGGAGTATTGATTGCTGCAGCTGTGAGACTTACATGTGTCACAAGATAATGAACAACTTTACTTTAACATGATTATCTTTGTTATATTAAGTGCCAGTTATGTTTATTGATTATAATCTGTTTCTATTTTTCTTCTTTTTATTGTTATTATAATTTTCTTTTTTCGTCACACACATTGTGCCCACTTGTTAGCTGTAAGTATAGCAATAAAGATTTATATCTTTCTTTCTTTCTAAATCGATAAAGGATTCTTTGAGATGTTAGTGGCAGATTTGATTCGTTTTACAAGGAATCTGTATACCACTATATTCTTAAGGCTTCTTTCATTTTATAAAGGTGGCAGAAAAGCATTCGGCCTCTTGATGGTTAGCAGTTAGCGTCGGTTATGAAGCATTTGAATACCAAAGGTTTCACTCGCGTGTGAAAAGGAATTAAAGATGAAAGGTAAGTTATGGGAGCAGTAGCTTGGCGCCTTTCCACCAGAGATATGCTATGCTACGTTGTTATGGATGCGTTTGATATCCACCAATCACATTCTTTGGTCCATATAGCATAGCACTGGTGGAAACGGGTTTAACGAAGCTATTTTTTTTAAATGTATGGATGCATTATCTGGATGCGGGCTCTGGATGCGTGCTGTGGATGCGTGTTATGGATGCGTGCTATGGATTTCTTTCCACGCTGCGTCCCTTGTTTTAGTACATTTGTACATGTTTAAATTAATATCTCAAAGACAGGGATACTTTTTAACCGCGTCTATTAGTTTTTCGTCCATTTTGTATGAATTACTGGCCGAGTAGCGCGAGCGCGAGCGCCTCTCCGCTCACCACGCCGCCGCCGTCGCGCCGCTCCCTGTGCCTTCCCTACTGTCGATACATCGCATAGCTTGAGCTGCGCATCTTCTTCGCACAGCTACCTCGCGGCGGCGCATCTTCATAGCCCCGCAACATATCTTAGCATCAGTGGAAACGGTCACATAGTTTCGGAGCTTAGCTTTCACATCCTTACAGCATAGCGGCATAGCACATCTCTGGTGGAAAGGCACCCTATCTTATCTTGTGTGGGAGCCAGTCAGTACAGACCGGCGACACTTCGACCCAGTGGGATCTTTTGTGTCGACTTCCCCAATAACGACTGCTATAGATGTTCATGGCAGTCGGGACCGACGGCTTAACGTGCTCTCCGAGGCACGGAGCAGGCGATAATTGTCATTCAATAATATACATAATTTCGAAAAGTCATATAACTTCCGAAAGTCAGAGGTGCGCGACGTGGGTTCGAACTCGGGATCCTCTGCATTGCAGTCTGTTGGTCTCCCCACTGAGCTATCGCTGCTCTTAAAAGGCACCCTAACAATGTTGTTAGTTTTTACCCCGGTTTTGTGTACATATTTGGTATATCGCGGGGCGATAGTATAGCCAATGAACCGACTATACCTTCGGCCCAGGATGTACCAAGGCTAAAATTATTGGTAACTCTTCCAGTCTCTCGATACCTACTGCTATTTTTATCTGTCTCCGTTGCGCAGCGGTTTTGAATGCGACTGCTATGCATGAGATCTCGTGTTCGAATCCCAGGTCGGGCCAACAATAAGTTATCGGGCTTTTCTGTTAAAAACCTCAATAGCAGCCCAGAGTTAGGAAGTTAGCGGTAGTAGATACCCCCGTGCCTCGGAAAGCACGTAAAGCCGTTGGTCCTGCTTTTCTTTGCGGTCGTGTTGGATTGCCGTATCATCGGATCATGAGAGTTAGGGAACAGAGAGTGCACTTGTGTTTGCGCACACATTTGTGCACTATAAAATCTCCTGCGCAAATGGCCAGTTTTCGTTAAGCAATACAAAGATATTGACGGTTAAAGTATAAAGGTATTATCGTTTCACCTATATCAGAAATTATGTTTCATATAACTGCGTCAGGACACCCCGGCACAGTCTTTTTGTGCCCCATGGCGTAAAAAAGAACTAGGCAGAAACGTATAACGCGAGCGCTCAGTCTGCTAAAAGTTGTGGGTCACTTATAAGATGTAGATCTATAGGGCTCAGTCGCAGAAAATCCTCTTTTCAAAATGTCTACAAGTTGCAAAATGTCCCTCGTTTCTAATTCCTATGTATCAGTAAAAAAATTATCAAGAGTAAATCAGATTCGCGTATAGAGGGTTCCATAGTCAGATAGGTATTACAAAAACTATAATAAAGGACATTTTTGTTGACAAAATGTTTCATAAACTGAAGCTAATACAAAAAAATACTGTTTGTATCATTTTGCAGAGTTTAACGGATATAAATCTAGTATACTGTGTAATGTATATCTTTTATTGTAGTTGTCGTGATACCTATCTGCATAATATATTACTATGGAACCGGCTGTACGCGAATCTCATCCGCATTTCACCGTTTTTTACGAAAGGGGCATTTTACGAAAGAGTTATTCTGAGAAAGTTTACATTTACATCTGAAAAGTAGTAGTAGACATTTTAAGAAGTGGTTATTGCGACTGAGCGACCTATTTCAATGCGCATTTGGAAGGTTTTCATAGAACAGCAATGGGGTGTATTGGAAAATCTATGCGCTTATTTTTATGTTATCGTTATCTTATCTTGTGTGGGGGCCAGTCAGTACAGACCGGCGACACTTCGACCCAATGGGATCTTTTGTGTCGACTTCCCCTAAAACGACTGCCATAGATGTTCATGGCAGCCGGGACCGACGGCTTAACGTGCTCTCCGAGGCACGGAGCACGCGATAATTGTCAATCAATACGCAGATCATTTCGAAAAGTCATATAGCTGCCGAAAGTCAGAGGTGCGCGACGTGGGTTCGAACCCGAGGCCCTCTGCGTTACAGTCTGTTGGTCTCCCCACTGAGCTATCGCTGCTTCTATGTTATCGTTACTCTGAATAAAGTTTGCTATTTACGCGAATGTTTTATACAAATAAAATAAAAGTACTTTATATGGATTCTTAAGGAGGAAAAATGAAATTCAAACTGCTGTAGAATCTTTTTAAACTTGTTTACTTCCAATTATTTCTTGATTTATTATTTGTACCAGGACCTTGATAAGCGAAATAGGTATCTGTAATACTTACCAATATTGTTTAAACAAATAACTAAATAGTTAATTTGTATATTTATAGTTATAGAGCGCGGTTTCACTTGTTTAAAATAACGTTAATTAATATTACTACACGAGAACGTATTACCGGGATATGGTGTCAGAATAACAAAATCCAAACATCGACACAAAGTTTCACATCTATAATATTAGAAGAATTTAAATATTATTTTAAGTGTAGTGGATAGGTTATTCAAGTTCCAAAGAACCTGCTAATTAGGTATGTGTTGAACTTAAAATTCTTGTTCCATTTGAAGGTGGCCATTAATTATCCCAAGGTTATCGATAAAACATGTTTTTTTGGCGATAAACCTGATAAATGTATGACTTTTTAACATATGTATATTATTTACAATAAAATTCACTAAACTACAGAATATTCTAATAATATATTATGTTATTTCTATGTTATTAAATACAATTAAAAATTATTATTACCTACCATTACATAGCAAGTAACTATGACCAGTTATTATTTTCCTTATACAAATACGTCTACAATACGTATGCATATATATATTTATTAGCTCATAAAGCAAACTAATAAGTACATATAAACTCTGCTATAGTTAATTTAGGCAAACAATAAACCGAAATATTCTTAAGTATTTATAGCATCTTATCTGAGTAAGTAAACATAACAATAAAACTTGATTATCTCACCAAAGCGATGGTATCTTCCACTTTACTTATTTCTCGCAGTTTGTCTATCACATATTGTCCAAAAGACAAGTGTCCCGGCACGGGCAACGCCGGGCCACTCATCACCACATTATTTATTATCATTATAACTGATACGAATAATTCCAAGTATATAATTATTTAAACAGACACCACCACTACCTCGGAACTGTATATGACAAGTAACTGGGTGTTATCTGCAACGTGAAGTGATACTCTCTATTATGCATAACACTGATACATCATAATTATGTCACTTTAATAACAAAGCGGTCGCTTCACTGACGATTAGGTATATTGAGACTTTGAACTTATTACCGTAATATCTTTATAACGAGTACCTACAGTTATTTTGCAATTATACAATGTTATCAGGGATATTTTATCTCCTTATTTACGTGCAACATATTTCGCTGAGTAATATATATAGTCTAGAAGACATACATAAGTAAGAATTCGTCGTCATTAAAAATGTGGATGGGGCTTAGAAGCAGTCAGAAATGCACATCTTTGTCTCTTTCGCACTGATAGACAAGGACGGCCACTGACCCTGTTTGACAAGTCCACAGATAACTCTACAGCGGCTCACAGTTTTACAGAGTAAATACAGGAGAATATCAAACTGCGTCTGCGACATCGTTCTCGTAGACTATAATAGGTTTATTTAGTAGCAAAAGGAAAAACTAGTACATAAATCGCCTTAGTATACTGCGAAAAACATTATTATTATTTTAGTTAAATATACGACGAACTTTGCTACGAATCTAACTAAATAAAGTTATTAAAGGTACATCACTTGTTTTACCACATAGGTTTCATCATTGAAACATAATCTTCATCGTACATGAAGGTATGAACCTTCATGTATGTTGAAGATTATGTTTCTTCTTTATGTAAAACATCACGGGTTGACTCTCTCGTGAAAATTAAAATATCTCTAACCGAACGTCTGGCAGAAATAGGCAAATACCTTTATTAAAAACGTACCAACGCAATAAATCCGTTGTTTAATATTGTATTATGTGTACAAATCGCGAAAGTATTATTATTTATTATTATAAATTTTGAATTATTATGTTTTTTTTAAATACCTTATTACGAAGCTTTTTTACATATCCTCAGGTAAACTAATTCTATTTATTTTAAGATATGTTTACGCAATGGTCCGACGTTCCTTTAAAAGTTACAAAAGTTAAAGTGATTATTCGCTCGTTTTAACGGTGAATAGGCAATCTGAATGTCTAGGAGTCTTCCATAATGATTTTGAAGATGTGTTAAGGTATCGACCTGCATATCGGTCAGCGTGGTGCACCAGCTCTTCTCTGTGTGAGAGGGTAAGGCTATAGTCCATAAGTCCACCACGCTGGTCCAGTGCGGGTTGGCGGTTGGTTCACATATCTTCGAGAACATTATGGAGAACTCTCAGACATGCAGGTTTCCTCACGATGGTTTCCTTCACCGTTAAAGCGAGCGATAATTAACTATTTAAATCGCATATCTACTTCGTAAAGTTAGAGGTTCACGCCTTGAGCACCTCATGTGCCTTGAAATCGAACTAGAGATCTCCGCGTGGCAGAACAGTGTTGTACTATTGCTATTCTAATTTTTTTATTTTATTTGTACTTATTTAAATATCTATAAACAAATAATAGTAGTACAAATCATTTAGAAATGTACTAAATTCAGTCGTGTCAAACAGATGGATAGATGGAAGAATATTCGGATATATGTTAAAATAGATAACAATTTTTTTTAGGTGTTTTGGCAATGCATACCGAGAACTTGCCAGTTACCAAGCTGATTAAAAAAATAAGGATTTATTGTAACGTACCTAAGTAAATAATCATTTAATTCCTCCTAGAGATAAACACACCGTAATATCAGCAAAACGAACAGCATTTAAATATTATATATGTAAAATGTTTAAATAATGTATGTAATTCTGTATTTAAAATTCTGTATTATTAAATGATTGGGTACATACAATTTTTAGTGCATCTGCTACGGCTCAATCTACACTAAACTGATAAAGTAATGTAAAGGTACAAAAGTAAAAGGTCGATGAGGATTTCATGCTGTTTGACATAGACGACTAGTAAAATTGTTTCATCTGCTAATCTATTCATATTTTTGGAGACACCTGTGTGTGTACAAATGGGCCCAAAAACAGTATCAAGTGGACAGTCCAGAGGTACAGCACCCCTATAATCAGATATGATACCATCGAGACCGCGACATCGACCCGTGTGTACTCAGTTTGCGAAGGGCATCCCTAGGGATACTCAAGTCACCCCCATGTAGGTTCTGCGATTTTTAGTTATGACAGTTACGAACTATTTCGTATTCTTTGTCGATATTTTAATTAAAGGTGGTTTTTGGGTACAGAGGTAAGTGGTAATAAGATACTCGATTTTATTCTCTTAATTTGGTAAATACAATGCCTAGAAAATGTTACAACAATGGTAGATAGACCTGATACCAAAGAACACAACCCTAAATTTTTCTTGCGCTGCGTCTGATGTTCTATATGTATAGATACGCTGTGTTGTTAGCAGGAAAAAAAAAATAGTTTTTACTCCTGCTACTGGCAGTATAGTGACTTCGTTTTCTCTCTAGTGTAATTTTTTCTTAAAAAGACAACTTTCGCACTAAGAATAATTTCTGTGTCGCGAGGGACTTTACAAACATTCAAACAACGGACACAAAGAACACCCAGACTCGGAACAACCATTTGTGTATCACACAAAGTTTTGTCCCGTGTGGGATTTTAACCAATAAGGCAGGCCTCCATTAGGTTATGGTTACCACTTACCAATAAGTGCAGAACAAATTTCAGTTGCGACCAAAAAGGCGGGATTCATGTAAAATTAATGAGTAGATATGAATGAAAATTATACTGGCAACAAACAATTTAGCTTACTTTTTAATAACCTATGTATTGCAGCCCTCATACCATCAAAATAATAAAAATTTATAATTTTAAAATTATTTTTATTATATTAAATAATTTAAATTTAGTATCGCGCTTGTAAGAGCACTGTATTTATGATATCCATAGACAAAGTATAAAATTATACAAATATTTTACAATTTACTCTTTTTCATCTGTAGCAGATTTTGTTTGAGCGCTCGACGAAGGATTTTTTCTGTTTCATTCTTCGGTATTTCATTCATGAATATTACACCTCTGTGCAGACGAGAACTTTGTGATAGCTGAAAAAATTATAAACACTGTTATATGCACATACAAAGAGCAGTGATAACTCAGTGGGGAGACCAACAGACTGCAATGCAGAGGGTCTCGGGTTCGAACCCATGTCGCGCACCTCTGACTTTCGGAAGCTATATGACTTTTCGAAATTATGTGCTTATTGATTGACAATTATCGTCTGCTCCGTGCCTCGGAGAGCACGTTAAGCCGTCGGTATCGACTGCCATGAACATCTATGGCAGTCATTACTGGGAAGTCAGTGCCCTATAATATCCTGACACTGGTCTAGCCTTAGGGTATTTTTTATTTTATTTTATTTTCGTTTATTTGGGAACCAACAGATAAATTACAAATATGGTTTATAACATTTAATGGTATCGTTAGCTTTTGGGTTGCGGAGATCAGGTGGCAGCCGCACCGTGTAAAAAACTGATATCCAGTCTAATCCGGTTAGACCAGAATAGCCGACCCCAAGTGACTTGGGAATGATAAAGGCTAGGAAGAAGAAGACGATAGGATAGAATAAGCTTATCTGAAGTCTGAAGACAGGGGAAGGATCCGATAATCCTTAAATCCGGTAAGTTACTCTTCTACCGGTAGGTAATCTAACCGAGATTAAAAAAGCCGACCCAAGTGACTTGGAAATAATAAAGGCTAGGGAGAAAAATACTGTTATATGCACATACAAGTTAGGTTACAATTATATTTAATTTATTACTTTTAAATATGTTTTATCGTTGAATAATGAGAAAAATTGCAAATAATACGAATTGTTTGGTTATGAGTTATGAGATTTTACCCGCGTCTTGGCTCGCGTATATATAGGTTAGGTATATCAATTTTCTATCCTAGGGAACAGTACTATTTTTCTGTATAATTTGTACTCTATGTCCTTATTTGTACTGACAACGTGTATGCAAAATTTCATGATAATCGGTCGAGTAGTTCAGGCGTGAAATCGTAACAAATAAACAAACTCACATTCGCATTTATAATATAAGTGAGGATTATAAAATTTCATGCATATAATTTAATAAATAAGTGTGTAGATTTCATGCCAGATAAATTATCAACCAATATACCTACCATAACGGGCGTAAAAACACCTTGATTAATTATAATTTGTCTAATATTATAATATTACGTTTAAAATAATAAGATGCTAATGTATAGTTTGACTCAAACATTGCAAATTTAATAATTAATTAAGATTTTCAGAACAATAGGTACATTAAGTTTTAATATAATAGTCAAAATTAAATAAATCTTTCATGGGAACTACCATGAGGTACATAACAAGTTACAAACTTGCTAGTTTGAAGTGTAAACAATGTCACAAGTGCGAATTAATAAGAAAAATTATCGCGATAATATCAACTCAATTCGTTCTCAAAACAGTTTTTTGTGACTGTGACGTTCAAAACAGAATAAAATTATTATAAACTAGCGACCCCCGAGCTTCGTACGGGTAGTACAGAACGTTACTAACAAATAGTACACCTAAATCTTTCTCATGATTTTATCACTCTGGCTGTTGGTGAAAACCGTATGAAATTCCGTTCAGTAGTTTTTGAGTTTATCGCGGACAGAAGTGTTCGTAGATTTTGTTTTAAAACCAGCGACACGCACCGGCTTCGCACGGGTACTACAAAATCTTAACAAATTATACACCTAAACCTTACTGATGAATTACTCTGGCTATTTGTGAAAACCGCATGAAAATTCGTTCCGTAGTTTTTGATTTTATCGCGAACAGAAGCGGCCGGGTACTCTGTTTTAAAACTAGCGACCCGCACCGGCTTTGTGTGAAGCCGAGAAGAAGTAGGACAAAATCTTAACAAATTATACACCTAAACCTTCCTTATGAATAACTCTGTCTATTGGTGAAAACTGTATGAAAATCCGTTCAGTAGTTTTTGAGTTTATTGCAAACAAACAGACAGATGCGGCGGGGGACTTGACGTGTTTTATAATAATTATGTTCTGATGTTTCTGTAGTGTACTAGGCGCGTACCCGTAAAGCAGTGAAGTCAAGCAGTTCCGTCTCGATGAGTGTGACGCCGGGTTTCTTGACGACGAAGGTGACTGGCAGCTCGCCCGCGGCCTCGTCTGGCGCGCCCACCACGCCGTTGTGCTGCAGCACCACGCTCTCCGCCGCCGCTGGCACCAGCTGACGTCACAGAATCATTCAATTAAATTATTGGAATGTGAGGAACCCGCCATGAACCCTCGGATTGCTCAACCCAACTATTGCAATAAAAAAAGGTTGACAATACAGAACTCCTATGAATAGGGATAGCCACGACGTGGCCGAGCGTACTTCAACTGGCAGTATTCCGCTTGGAACACAAAATATGCGTCGATACGAGTTACGCCTCAGCGCAAGGCATCTTCAGGACCGTTTAGCAACGAATGAGTTGTTATCCAAACGATCCTAACGAGTGCAATAATAATGGGCAAATCGAGGGTGCGTTGCGGGTTCTTCTCTTAATTCCCAATATTATTATTACAATGGATTTCCCTTAAGTAACGCCTAATTCGATTCAATAAATAATTTAATTGTGCCATTAGTTCTGCGCCTGATCTCTCTCCGATCATGTCGGATTGCTTTCCCATCGGATAATAAGAATTAGAGAATAGAGAAAGCAGTTCTATGTGTGCAAACACACTTGTGCACTATGATATCTACTGCGCAGATAGCTAGTCTCCGTTACGATTGGCCTCTGTGACTGAAAATTCGGTTTTGAGGACATTATTATTATATTACCTGTCTAAATTATTATTTTCTGACGATTGTTTTTTTAAAATACTACTCTCGCACTAGGAATAAATCCTGTATCGCTGTGGACTTTACAAACGTTCAAACGACGGACACAAAGAACACCCAGACTCGGAACAACCATTTGTGGATCACTTAAAGTTTTTGTTCCGTGTCGTATTCGCAACCCTTAAATACTCGGCGCAGACCTAGTGGCGAGGCGATCACTTATACCTCTACGCCATCCGTGCAGTTAGTGAATAGAGAGTGCAGTTCTGTTTTCGCAGACACACTTGTGCGCTGTGATATCTCCTGCGCAGATAGCCACTCTCCGCTACGATTGGCCACTGTGACCGAAATTCGGACTGAAAAACATTGTTATTATTTAATAGTTGTCCATATTATCTATACAAATATGCAAATGTAATTCTGAAAGCTTATTACGTTCCGACAGACAGATGTGAATGCTATTTTTGGCTATTCAAGAATATATAAATGTAAATATATTAGACATTTTAGAAAAATATGCAATAAGATAAATATATAAAGATTTTTCATTGCCATCATCATCATCATGCCTTCTCGAAAAGTGAGCTAATATTATAAGCATTTTAATTAGCGCTGAAATAATGATAATTAATGCGAAAGTAGCGAATCGCTTTTACGTTTACACAGCACTTGAACAGGGGAAAGGACTCGAAGTTATATCGTATATCTTTCACCTTTCAAATGCCTTCATGAATAGTCCCAATATCTCACGGCTTTAACTGTGTCGAATATTACGATTTACGGCCACGGTTTCATAAACCCAAGAAGCCAACACTGAATAAAAAAACGCTTGCAAGCGTTAACAGCTTCATCCAAATAAAACATGGTTAGTAATAATGTCACTTAATTACCTTTTAGATACCCAACATAAAGAACAATAATTAAAGTCTACCCAAACGAGCGCATATACCTTTGTATACAACTCATGTCCAATTAACTGCGACAAGAGAACAAAGTGTTGTAAAATCTCAACACTGTAATTCAGCAGCTATGGATAATATCGAATTAGAACAAAATCATAAGTAAATTAATACATAATTTCGGCGAATGCCAAATTGATTGTCATAAAATCGGCTAGAAAACTTACGGTAAAGCTATTCAAGATCAACGTAGAGTCCTTATTATACACATGAAAGATAGTACCCTGACACTTGTTCTGAATTCTTGAAATTCGATAGCAAACTTTTAGTCAGATGAAGACATTACAAAAGAATTGTACTTGATTCCTTTAGCCCTTACCCTTTCAAGGCGGCACTTCACATGGTTATTTGTATTTGGTATTGGGTGTATGCTGTACTTGGGCGAATATTTGACAAAAGGGCAAACATACAGATATTGGCAACTATGACCGTCTACACATGGACCCAAATAAGGCGCCAAATAATAACGATTATTTAAGAGGTTCTGTCCAATAGGAAGACAGAGACAGAGGATGAGAGAGAGAGGGGTCGCCCGTACTACATAATGGTCAAGTCACATAAAGCAACCAAATCACCCTCGGTGATTGAGAGAAGTGGCGCGTAGAGGGATTTCGCTGATAATTATCACCTACTTTATTGTAGATATCACACACATAGGATAATATATATCTAATATACTAGATATACTTAAGTTGTATAAGAAATTATATTTTTTATCAAAGCAGCGATACGTAGGTAAATTGCCGTTATCGTTATTTATTATAACTTATTTTATTATTGCCTTAGATAAATACTATTAAATATTGTGATATAATGAATGAATTATTTAATTACTACCTTAGCATATATAATGCTGTAATATAATAAATAATATAAGAAAAGTATTTTAAAAGAGTACCTTATTCTTATTCAATGGTAAGGTTAGTATAGTATTATATTATCTGTGTTAAGGTTTATCGAGTTCCCTCTTCATGAAACACCTCTTCATAGGACTTCTTAATGAATATTATTTTTATTGATATGTGCCTGAAATGTTTTCGACTATACTCCAGACATATCAACAACATTTTTAATACGTTAGTCATGGCAAAAATAATTCTCTTAAAAGGCAAAATCCTCACTAGGAATCATTCTTGTATCGTGACAAACAGCGGAAATAAAGATCCCGCCTTGAAACAACTATTTGTGGAATACACTATTTATTGTCCTGACGGGAATGTAGCCCACAACATTCGGTGCAGTGGCAAAGGCAAGACGATCGCGTAAATCCACCACCATCCGTGCAATCACTGTAATCCCAATTGTATGGTAACCGAAACGTACGCATACTGTTATCTTATTTTATGTATATTATTATGTCGGCCTCGATGGCGTAGTAGTTAGTGTAACCGACTGCCACGCCTGAGGTCGCGGGTTCGATTCCCGCACAAGACAAATATTTGTGTGCATGAACATGGATGTTTGTCTTGGTCTGGGTGTTTCTATGTATAATATGTATGTATTTACAAAAAAAAAAGTATATATGTATGTTTATCCATTGTCTAGTATCCATAGTACAAGCTCTGCTTAGTTTGGGCTAGATAGTGTTGTGTGTATGTGGTAGAATATTATTATTATTATTATATTAAAATATTGCCAATGTTGCCGCACTTTGTAACTGTTTGTTTGTGCCATGAGTTTGTAATATAGAGACATGAGAGAGCAGAGCAGTACAGCACATGTTTTATTGGTTACTAGGTTTGGTTAGGTACGCTATGACCTTTTCTGTTTTCTGATAACGTGTATGAGAAATTTCTTGATGATCCGTCGAGTTGTTAAGGCGTGAAAGCGTAACAAAGAAACCAATACAGATTCACGTTTATAATATCATATGTGACTTTGTTTGTTTCTTCGTGATTTCGTGAGAAGCTTAGTTTTGACGAAATGCTTTGATGATTTTTCTCTTAGCAATAATTCTTGATAATGAAAGCTTTACCATGAAACATGTCGATTGGGCGATCGTCTAAATTTTAGTAACAACAGTATTTTGTTTGCTCCTATGTGCTACGAAAGTAGAGTAGTTCTCTTTTTACTCAACTGTATTTCGTGTCAACTGGACAGTTAATTCTAATGAATAAACTGTCCAGTCCACAAAATGCAAGTAAAACATGTTAAACAAAAGTGTTCATTTTTTGATATTGACAATATGACGTCAAATTGTCATATACTTATTATTATCTTATATGTATATATATTGATATGAATGAATGATGAACGACGTCGAAACTGATTAACTAATTCGTACAATTTTCCATCACAACTCGATATAAAAGTACCACATATTAAAGCTAACTGGCGTGATAAGAAAAAATATGTTAACTATGTACAGGTAATAAACCTTGCTTTTAACCACCGCGCCGCGAAGTGCGTTAACGCACCTACGGATTGAACGATTCCGAGTATCGACGGTTCAAGGATTGGCTTGCAAAAGCACAACAATCTGAGGAATTACTCTAGATTAATATGCCTTTTATAAAAGTGTATATTGTGTACTTTAATTCTGACTTTCTGAAGTGTCCAAACGGCTAGGATAAGATAAAAGCTGACCAGAAATGGACTACACTAAAGACTAACACTGGGGTAGAACCTTTACTGGGTTTAAAAGCATCCTACCAGGATTACTTGGGTTATGAAGAACCGTGTTGGAATAGCAACCACGTTTTATCGTCTTACAGAAAATAAAAGAATAGTTCACGTTTGTTTGAGGTTCAGGCAGCTACCCCTCATAACATATCTAGACTAGAAGAGGAATTACTTTGTTAAACTGTAATTTTCGGCTATCCATGTCGGGCAGAGATATAATGGATATAGTGGATACAGGTGCCAGTAAATCAGGAATTGATCGGCGATTTTATTAGGAATAGGAATGATTAAGAATTGTCAACCATTAGCAGATCTTTTTTGAAGCTTGAAGGAAACTATTGCGTAACTAATCGCGGAGTTTCAGCAGATGTGAAGTTAAAACACTTTAGTCAATACTCGCTGGGAAACAATTCAGCGTGCGCACCGACTATGCTAAAGAAGAAAACTACAGTGTTTGTGCAATTGTAGTTAAAGCATATAAAAATACTCTATTCTCTCATTTTAACAGAACGAATGGACAATTTAAATTTGCCTCAAAACAATTGATATTTTGGAAACCGATTTTGAAATTATGGACTTCGATTTAAAGCCCAAAAGATTTAGATTTAAACATCCTGAACTACAAATTGGAGGCTATAATGATGAACATTACTTCTTTTAAGGAAAATTTGGAGCAGACACCGTCTTCCATCCAAAATAAATTGTGTTTAACCATAGCACCATTAAACGACTTGGGGAGCAGAGTGGGGAGCCTTATCTTCTCATATTTTAGACACTGCTCAAAATACTTTAGGTGTCAAAGGCCGTAAGAACGAGGACTGGTTGGATGAGAATGATAGGGTTCTTACGGATGCAATAGGCAAAGATCGTGTCCTACTTAGGAATGGTAGCAGAAAGAAGCAAGGTAGAGGCGCTGCAGAGATCAAAAAGAGTGACTTGGAGCTGCGAAATCTTTCTAGGGAAATAAAAAATCGGTGGTAGCAAGAAAAAGCTCGGCACGTGCAGTGGCTCGCTGATACGAATCAGCTCGGAGAGTTCTACGGTGAGGTTCGAAAACTGATTGGTACAAGGAATTCGCTGAAGGTCCCTTTGAAGTCCATGGAAGGCAAAGACCTTGTAGAATCTAAAGACGCTATATTAAAGCGATGGGCTGAACACTTTAGTGCCCTTCTTAATGTTGATCGATCAGTAGAATCTAGAACACGTCAGATCGATGCTTCAGATGTCAGTAGCAAGTCAGCTAGACGAGCCACTGTCACGCAATGAGATCGTTCTTGCCATAAAACAACAGCCAAATAAGCGTGCGGCTGGCATGGATAGCATACCAAGAGAATTGATCAAATATGGCGATGACGAGTTGCATTCAGCCTTCTATGAACTTTTTGTTCTTGTGTGGGAAACGGAACGTATTCCAGCAGACTTTAAAGTGTCTCGTATTTGTGCCCTATACAAGAACAAGGGTGACCGTTCCGATTGTAACTCTTACCGCGGTATTTCACTTTTATCAGTCCCTGGAAAAGTCTTTGCCAGAGTATTAGGGATTTATTAGGGATTATTAGGGATTAGGCGGTTTAGCCTAATCCCTATCTGAAAAAAATTTGCCGGAAACACAGTTTGGCTTCCGACCTGACCGAGGCACTTGTGAGGCGATTTTCTCATTGCGTCAACTACAAGAAAAGAGCCGTGAACAGGGGCGAAAAATACACCTGTGCTTCGTTGACCTTGAGAAGGCCTTTGATAGTGTGCCTCGAGAAGCCCTCTGGATAGTACTAAAAAAGTTAGGATGCACGGATAAATTTGTGAGACTCCTGAGACTCCTGCATGATGACATGAAGTGCTGTGTCGCTGTCGATGACGATCAGTTAGACTTCTTCCCCGTTACCTGTGGGGTAAAGCAAGGCTGTGTTCTTGCACCTACACTATTCGCGTTGTACTTTGCAGTCGTAGTCCGCGAGGCCTTGCAATTATTTTCCGATGGAGTTTGCATCCGTTTCCGAACAGACGGCAATCTTTTTAATCTAGCCAGATTTAAGGCCCGCACCAAAGTTTCGTATGCAATGATCACTGACATCATGTATGCAGACGACCTGTGTTTCGTGGCGGAATCCCCAGATAGCCTGCAGCAATTGATGTCCAACTTTCACGAGGCTTGCCAAAAATTTGGTCTGAAGATCAGTGTCAAGAAGACGGAAGTCATTTCCTTGGACAATAACGGTCACGAGACACTGACCATGAAACTTGGCGAGGACTCGTTAAAGCATGTTGATAAATTCCGGTATCTGGGGAGCACATTAACATCGAAGTGCGACCTTGATGCTGAGATCAACGGCAGAATCGTTGCTGCTGCTGCAGCATTCGGCAAGCTGAATGCCAAGGTCTTCCGTTCCCATAACCTCAAACTGGCTACTAAAATATCGGTATATACGGCAATAGTATTGCCCAACATCTTATACTCAGCTGAGACGTGGACTGTATACCGTCGGCATATCCGCACACTAGACCAATTCCAATGCCTGCGTAAAATACTTAAGATCCGATGGTCTGATCGTGTGCGTGACACCGAAGTGCTGCGACGAGCCAATGTTGGTGGCATTGAGGCTTACCTTATGCGGCGACAGCTTCGATGGTGCGGTCATGTGTCTCGAATGGCGGAGGAGCGAGTGGCTAAGCGTATTTTTTATTCCGAGCTGAAGGAGGGGAAACGAAACCAAGGCGGACAGTTCCTCCGATATAAAGATGTGCAAAAACGCCATATAAAAAAATGTGACATTGAGCCCTTGTTGTGGGAAAGGCTTGCGGCCAACAGACCTGATTGGAGAGCTCTACTCAAAAACAAAGTTTTTGACTTTGAGGAGCATCGTCGGTCAGAGCTTGACTCTAGACGTGACGAACTGAAAGCCCGACCACCTGCGGCGATCAGTTATAATTACAATAATGGTGTGCTCACATGCCCGCATTGTGCGCGGACCTTCTCAAATAAGATTGGCTACTGTAGTCATATGCGAGCACACCAACGACAACTATCTGTACGGGGTTGAGGCAGTCGCCGTGACCGAAACCGGTCTGGAGTCATCATCATCAAATATGGTTTTAATTTATTGCTGAGATATCTATAAACTTAAAACCTGACATCCTTGGGTGGGTACCAGACTATTCTGGGGTGAGCATACTCCATCTGGCCTGCCCTTATGTACCTACGCCGATGACTATTGTGAAAGATGTTTATTTAAGTTCAAGATTCCCGGTGATATTATGTTGCATGTTTATTTCTAAATAGACTTGTTGTATTGAAATTGCAACCATCGTAAATTACCATACGTTTACGTACTTATTATCAATAAATAAGTCATCATTAAATTGCTGGCGAACCAGACGTTACAAGGAGATAAAAACAATAGATAGTGCCATTTTAAATGAGTGAGTTTACCGCCCCTACTTAAAGATAAATATGCTAGTACACAATAAATGTCAAGGAATGCACAAACGCATTTCTTACTGTTCGTACCCATACTGCTGCAAAATCAGTTAAAATTTTGGTACTACGAAATGGGCGTCTCTTTGCATGATAATATCCGATATAAAGAAATTTTTGGCCGATTTAACGTCTTTTATGATCTTTGTAGCCAACAAGTTGAAATAGCAATAGCAAGGCTTATAGTCTAGTGAATCGACAGCTGATGAAAAAGGTTACGTAGGTTCTTACGTAGAAATAATGATGGTACCAATTCATCATAGGTGAGATCCAAGATAGTATAGTATAATGATTGCATGGCTGCCTATAACGTGTACGGGATAAAATTATTATTATTTTAAACTGTTATCGGTACCAAAACCAATACTAATAATTCCCGTTGCGATTACCTAGGCTGCCAGAACAGTTGTGCCCAATGGGCTCCGTTAACTCTTTTATTATTCGCTAGCTTTTGCTCGCGGCGTCAAAGTATGTTATGTTGGGTGCAAAACTACTTTTTTAAATAAAATATAGTCTATGTTACTCGGTGATAATAGGGCTTAGAATTTTTAAAATCGGTTTCGTCGTTTTTGAGTTAAATCATTACAAACAAACAAACAAAAAATCTAATCTTTTCTCTTTATAGTATTAGTATAGATATGCATTTTTAAATCGTGTTCTTTTTACCTGTGACCCCTTATTTGATAAGTTATTCTAATTTGTCGACTATAAAGAAGCATCCGTCCTTGTCGTAATATCCGATGTCTCCAGTCTTCAGATAGCCCTTCTCATCCAGTATAGCGCGGGAGACAGCCTCGTCCCTCGTATAACCCTCCATTAAGATAGGTCCTTTCAAACAAATTTCGCCGTTTTGGTTCGGACCAAGCTTTTTACGGATATCTATGTCTACATCCTGTAAATTAATTGATATATTTATAGACTGAGATTTCAAAGTCAAGAAACCTACGTAATTTTTGTCATTTATATGCCTAATATATGTGGGTTAAATAAAGTTTGATAGTGAAGCCATTTACTTTTAATTTTGTTTTTACATATTACAGATAGAATAGAAAAACTATCAGCTGCACTAATATGACGTAGATAGGTTTGGCGCCTCTAGCAACTTGTATTATAGAATTATATTATTATATTTATTATTTATTATATTAGAATTATTATTATTTATATTAGAAATTAGATGTTCTAATTCTATGTCCCGCCCATTGGGCATACAATACTTACAGTGTAGGAATATTAAACAGAGGGAACATTAATACACTGATTATTGCTACAAGTGATACATAACCACATTAAATATTAAAATTAGTCCACGAATTAAAATAAATGAATTCATCTACTCAATAACAACGTATACAAATGACATCTTTATAAAACAAGGTTTGCTAATAATTTCATGGTTCGCTTATATGTACCTAACTGGTATGAGATATGAATCTTGTTAAAATAGATTACATAGCAATGCATTTTAATAAGATGAAATCTCCTTTCTGGATTTCACTAACAAACTGAAATGAAGATGGATGACTTTTGCTAAGTCCTGCAGTATATTTTTAGGTAAAGGTTAAGATATTCTGTCTCATTAGGTAACTTCATTTCCAAATTCGCAGTGGATAAATGAAACTCTCTGTACTGACGGACTCATAAACTGCATCAATGTTCAAGACGCCTTTGAAATAAACATTTTAACCAAGTATTCAAACTTTTTATGAAAATTTAAATTGAAACCTAGTTTGGTTCGTAAACTTCATAACAGCGTAGAATCATATCCTTAAGTGTATACTGGAAAGGATCATTCAATTTTTTTGAACAAAAGCGATAAATGTAACAAGAATTGGTTCTGGTTGGTTTATTGAAAATTGGTCTTAACAATAAAAAGAAAAGTTGAAGAACAGGTTTTTTTTCTTTTAATAAGTCTTGTATTGCCTCCACGTGCCCTTATTACAAATTCTAATCGGTTCCGCATAGATTTGATTAGGGTTATTCAACGGTCTTGCGGAATATTGTTCCATTCTTGTTAAATCGTTGTTCTTAGTGCTGCCACTGTTGTGGTCACAGGATTTCTCGCATATACAGCTTTTTTTTAACTGTCCCAAATATGCTCCATGGGATTAAGATCCGGGCAGCGTGCTGGCAAATTCATGCTACGCATACCAACCTCTTCGCAATATTGTCGAACTTGTGCAAGGGCGTGGCGTCGGGCATTATCTTGCATTAGAGTAAAATTTTCGCCTATAAATCCCATGTAAGGTACCACGTAAGCTTCTAAAACCTCTGTTATATAGCGTTGTGCCGTCAAACCATCTTTTCTACCGTTTTGATGAACCATGTCGATGAACACAAGTTCCGTTTGCCCGATCATCGAAATGCCACCCCACACCAGTACAGACCGGCGACACTTCGACCCAGTGCGATCTTTTGTGCCAACTTCCCAAATAACGACTGCCATAGATGTTCATGGCAGCCGGGACCGACGGCTTAACGTGCTCTCCGAGGCACGGATAATAACTACTTACTTAAAAATCTATCAATGTTTGGGACAAACAGATGATTACGTTACTAAGAGACAATTGTCAAATGGCACAGAGAGCCGTAGCGTTTCTACTGGTTTCTACAAACTGGACCTGGTCACATTGAGCAACTGGTGAAGCTATTGTAATTCAATATTGCAAAACCATGAAATTAAATCTAATGTTATGTTATAATGTTAAGTGTTTTAATGTTTTCCTGTTTTCCTGTTTAGGGTTCTGACAAAAACCTTTCATGCTTGCGCATTCGCCATGTTCAAACCACAATAACTCTCAAAATAATAGACACACAGTTGTAATTTTATGTTGTAACTAGCTGACCCGGCAAAAGTTGTTTTGCCATAAAAAATGTCTTGACCAAAAGATTTAAAAAAAAAAAGTAGATGACCGATTCTCAGACCTACTCAATATGCTCACAAAATTTCATGAGAATCGGTTAAGCCGTTTCGGAGGAGTACGGGAACGAACATTGTGACACGAGAATTTTATATATAAGATGTAGCTCAGCTCAATATCTGTCGATCTAGTACAAAAATGAAAAGGCTTATACGGGTGTTTTTGCAGTAATTTACAATAATTTGTTGATTTACATAATGTTCTGCCCGATTTTACTGAAATACATTTTCAAAAATTATGTGTATGTGAACACGTTGTTTTGTAATGTAGACGGTAGACAGTACTGTTGACCTCCGGATAAGCATATGTTTGTCTCAATAAGACCAAAACTATAAGAGCTACAATTTTTTTTTGTACACACTTTGCGAATATTTCAACCAAAAAAATAAAATGGCTGCCACGTAGCGGGGAAGTAGATTGGGTCCAAGTGTGGAGTGTACTTCTGTATTAAAATAGTTGTTATATAAGTATTTAGAATATCGCTAGTCCAAGACCGGACACACTGTATATATTGATCACGCCAAAGTTCACAGACTGGATAGGCACTTTCTCCTTTTTAACAGTAAATTATTTTATCTCGTTGTTTTCGTTGGTTTAATGTTTCTGAAAACTGCCCGATTTCGACTTAACCAACAATATTAAAAGGACATAACAACCGGCTAAATAATATAATTATTTATTGTGTTTACTACTTCTTTTACACTTTAGATCTTAATATATCATATAATTCTATTAAATCCGATCTTATGAACGGTCAGTCAGATACCAAGAAAATATATACCAAAGTTTCGGGTCGATTGTTCGTACTATTCGTACTATTAAATTCATAAAGTAACGTTTTGATCATCCTTATCCCTACCGTGAATTTCACTATTAAGGAAGAGATAGCCGAATAAACTTGACGGTAGGTAGGTGAGTATATGCTTAATACCTCGTTCGCCTTCTTCGAATGTGAGAGAATTTAATGCGTTATTGTATACTTTTCAAATTGAGACTAGACCTGTGCCCAGCAGTGGGATAGTTCGTATACAGAATGGATGGACTAATATTATAATACACAACTTTTTAAAGGTTCAGTTACATAAGGTAACTTTCATAAATCAATTATAATTGCTATCCTCGTTTTTGTCACCTAGTAAGATAATGATAGCACGACACTTGCTTGAATTAACTTGCCTCGTGTAAAAACGATACCTATAAGTCTCATTATAACTAATATGCTTTAGTTCATGTTGATGCTTTGGTCGCTTTTATAGGCACAGCATACCTAAAATTTACCCTGTGTACATAAAGTATCATCAAACCCGATCTCATTGTTCCGTGAACACCACTAATAGAACAAACTACTAATGTAATCGTAGGACGTTAATTATTTAAATCTATGATGAGAACATAGTACATTATACCTAATAATTGAGATAGCAACAAAGTATACTTCGTAAAATGGCCCTGTAAAACTTATGCTCAGGGTTGCGACAATGTTGATCATATCCAATTATAAATTATTATCAATTTATAATTGGATATATATTTATAATTACATTATTTTTATTGATGTTTGTATAATATTTAATATAATAATTAAAATAAGAGGAATAATATACAACGCATTTTTTATTTATAGTTGTTGTACAAGTAGTTAGTACTTTCATACATGTTATTTACCTAAAATAATACGGACTAAGAGATTTTTCTAGTTATGCAATTATTATAAATAATACGTTTCATCCAATTTGATGTTGTGTTATGTTATTTTAATATTAATAATCAAACGTAAATCGGTCTCTATTTATTTTACATACTTACCTGCTCGGTTCTTTGTATTTCAATGAAGAGGACGCAGGTAACGTCACTATTAGTGTACCTTTAATAATAAAATATGAAATTGTTTTTGGCATTTTATACCGTCATGAAATATGGAACTTGATTCTTATTATTTTAGTTGTGTTTCGCTACTGGTATTTGACGCCCTTCGTCAAATGATCTATTATTTGTAGCTTGTATAACTATAATTTATTTGAGTCCATAATATGTGACTACAAGCTATTTATTATATACTATGGATTACACAAAGTGTACCATAATTTAGCATCGATTACTTACTATTTTTGTACTATCAATTTGAAAATACTATCTAAACAACCCTATTGTCAACAGTCTCAACTGTCGTCAGTCTATCACTCCTGTCATAATAGTTGCTGATAAGATTAGAATAAGTTCCGTCCGAATGACCAATGATATAAGTAGAGCCAAATTTAATCGGTAATCCAGATAATCAAATCATCCTATGGCTTAGTCGGTACACAGATAAGTTATAGTAATTATACTTACCCGATAAGAGAACTTGTGATAAACTGGGCTCTTTGCTCTTTCTAAGTCAATTAGTTAAGTAGGGAGTATCATAATACTTTTAGTCCTAATATGTCGGTAACGGTTCATAATAATGTGGTGTCGGGACCTGAGGAACGAGGCATTCCAGCGCATTTATCATATGGTCAATTTCTGTTTGATCAACTAAAAAATGGTGGAGATAACATAGCTTTAGTGAGTACTTATATCTTTATGAACTTTGATTACATAGATCATTTTACTATTTAAGGTCAAATCTAGTAGGTAGTCATTAAATATTCAACATATTAAAAACGAGTTCTGATCATTTTTTTTTGTAAAATCACCAATATACTTAGTAGAGATTCTACGGTTTTAAGTTATAAAATATGTAATAAAAATACATCAAGAACATGTTAAATATATTTACTTGTATCTATTTTGACTCAATTATCATACAGGCTATATTTACCTAACTATTAATATTATTATAAATTTGTTATTTTCTTTCAGATCAGTGCTGAAACAGGAGAGTCTGTTACATACAGGCATATTCTCCAACACAGTGTTAATCTTGCTGTAAGTTTACAAAAGCTTGGCCTAAAGAAGGGTGATCTTGTGGGCCTGAGTAGTGAAAACAGGTTTGAGTTTGTTGTGGCTGCCCTCGCTGTGGTATACTGCGGAGGAGTGTTGTCTACACTTAACATCACCTATACTCCTGGTAATCATTTATAATATCACTAATATTTTATATAGGTATCTTTATGAGTTATAATTGTAATATTTGAGATTTGGGTATTAATGTCTTTGTAAAAATTGGACAAATTAAACCCTGCAGCCTACTATCTATCATGCAAATTTTTGTTACTATATGGTTGAGTAATAGAAAATCACTAGTTCACTATACATTATCAAAAATTATAGCTGATTATATAGTAACATAATTTGAAATGGTCTTTTATGTATTGGTAAAGAAACAATTTCAAATTATATCAGTCAAAACTAAATTAGCTATAAATAATATCAATAAGGTAGCATTTAGTTTGTCAGTATGCATGTTGTAACAATACATAGATCAATTACATAGTTAGGTATGTAAAACTATTTTATCTAAGTTGTTTTAATAATAGATTGGCTTGATAAGTAATTATGATGGATTTCTGTATCAAATAGTGTATAATTATACAATGTAAATGATATATGATGTAAAAGAAAACAAATAGTGTATAATTATACAATAAAAAGTATAATCAGCAATTTAAGTAGCTGCATATTGTACCAATCTGACTGTATAACTAATAACTATTTGATTTGTATTTAATACAAAAATATAGTATAGGGGATATGTCCCCATATTGTACTATGGTACAAGTGAAATATATGAAGAGGTCTCTACTAATGCACTGATAATAGTGGGTTCAATGTCTCTCTCTCAGACTTAAAAGAGCTATCAGTCAGTGATTTCAAGTCTGAGTGGTTATTGTGTTTGTGATATAATTGATTGTAAAGGCTTAATTTGAAGCCCTGTAGACTGTTTGATTATAGCCACTTGTTGTATAAGTTATTTGGCACGAATTTGTGCAGAACAACACTTTCTAAAATTAAAATTCTTTTCCATGTCAATTCCCACACATGTATTAATTTAATGGGCTAATCGCGACTCTCGTTTTTGGACAGGGTCGTTACATACACTAATAAATTCGATGTGTGCGAATTGAAACCTTAAAAATATTATTTAAAAGAAAGGCTCAATCTTCGTCCGCACAGATTCGTGCGATACGACCAGACCTTAAAGCTCCTGTCATTCAGGTAGTCTTAGCTGATTGATACATTTAATAAACCAAACAACATTATTTAAAAAGCGAATATTTAAATTGTCTCACTGAACTTTTTAGGTGAAATATCACATCTATTAAAAATAACGAAGCCTAAGTATATCTTTACTTCACCGATCACATCACAAAACATCCATGACTGCTGCAGTGAGCTGCCTTATACTTGTAAACTTATTATGTTTGGTGAATATGACGTTGTACCTGATTGTATCATGTATGATAACCTGATCAAGGAACATGTTAACGTGGATGACTTTACTCTGGTTGACGTAAATGGTTTGGATGATACGGTGGCTGTGATGTGCTCTTCCGGTACTACGGGATTGCCAAAGGGTGTAGAGCTGACTCATGTCAATTTCCTTACGCTATCTGCGCATATGAAGTAAGTTCGTTTGATTTTTAATAGACTATGTACTATCCTAACTTATATTATAAAGCGTAACAAACAAACTAACTCACATTCGGAGTTAGTTTGTTTGTTACGCTTTCATGCCTTAACTGCTCGACCGATCATCATGAAATTTTGCATACACATTGTCATTGGAACAAAAAAGGACACTTGACACTTATGGTACATCCGCGTTTATAGTTACTGCACCGCCCCCGTGGGAGCGTGGTAGCCTTCCTCGATAAATTGGCTATCCAACACTAAACGAATTTTTCAATTCGAACCAGTAGTTCTTGAGATTAGCGCGTTCAACCAAACAAACAAATAAACTCTTCAGCTTTATAATATTAGTATACCTATATTAAACGAAAAGGCAATAGTCATCCGGACCCAGGACAACTTTCAGTGACATATACAATTTTTTGAGATCTACTTAATGCTTAGCCAGAATCCAGACAGTAAAAATAGCATTGTGTCTGGACCGCAGTTTCTAAACATTGACAAAGACTTTAGACAGACATGCAAATAGTCCAAGAAATTAAAATTGAGATGAATCTAGGATAATTGTATAATTATTATATGTTTTTATTATAATTTATATTTCAGGTATTACTTTGATTATGTACAACTGAAGAAAAATAACGGAATAGTGACTGGATTGTCACTTATACCGTGGTTCCATGCTTACGGGTTCATCACCACATTCGCTGTGATGGCAATGAATATGAAAATAGTATTTCTAATAAGATTTGAACATGAACAGTACTTGGAGACTATCCAAAAATATAAGGTCAGTGTGTTCACCATATTTAGTAAATACTGACTTGTACCATTGCACTTTACCTAACCCAGGAATCCAACTCGGGACCTCATGATCGCACCCAAAATATGTAAAAGTAAAATATGGAAATACTTACCGAACGTATTACGTTAGATGTAGTAGAGCCTCGCTGATTTCAACACGAATAGGCCGGCTCGACCGGGGAAGAACTACCCTCTCACAGAATATCGACGTGAAATAGCAGTATTCCTACTGTTGTGTTTCGTGTGGTGAGTGAGAGTGCCCGAGGCCCAATCACCCTCTTTCCCCCTGCCCGCTCCATTTCCTTCCCACATCCTTTTTCTTTTCTACCTTTCCTAAAGGGTCGACAACACGCAAGTGATGCCTCTGGTGTTTCAGCCGTCCATAGGCTACGGTGACTACTTACCATCAAGTAGGCTGTATGCTTGTTTGCCAACTTATATGTACAAAAACCAAAAAAAGAACATACCTGGCCAAAGCTAGGTTAGGTTGAGGACGAAAATAGCAAATGATTCTATTTAGAAAATATGTCTACTTTCACACTAGGCCTAGTATCTCTGGACTTAACAAACATAGAAACAACAGATACAGAAAACAGGCAAAACTATTTGAGTGTCGTATCTTTTTTTCAGCTACTTGAACCACTATCCCATGCGAGCATGATATTTAATAATAACATAAGCCCTGTATATAGACTGTCCCACTGCTGGGCACGGGCCTTCTCAGTGTCAGAAGGGTTAGGCTACAGTCCACCATACTAGGCCCAGTGCGAGTTGGCAGACTTCACACGTCTTCGAGAACATTATGGCGAACTCTCAGACATGTAGGTTTCCTCACGACGTTTTCAGTCGCTGTTATAGGAAGCAATAATTAACTAATTAATTCACATAACTTCGAAAGGTCAACGTTGCGTGCCCTGGAATCGAACTTGAGTCATCTGCGTGGCAGTCTAGTAGGAGTCCGTTGGACTCCTACCAGGCTATCGCTGCACTCTCTCATATTATTTATTAGTAATACTAGGGAATCGCCGCGGCTTCGCACGGGTACAAAACTAACAAATTATACACCTAAACCTTCCTCACTCATCATCACTCTGTCTTTTGGCGGAAACAGCATGAATATCCCTTAAGTAGGATTTTATTTTATAATATGTAGTGATTTGTATTTCAGATAAACATGACGACAATAGTGCCTCCACTGGCTGTCTTCCTAGCGAAGCACCCCCTCGTGCTCAAGTATGACTTGTCATCTCTGGTCGAGGTTTGGTGTGGAGCCGCGCCACTCTCTAAAGACATTCAAACTGCAGTCTCGGAAAGGTAACACATATCCTTTAATATCAATAAGAGTTTCTGTCCGTATCTTCTGCTTGAACCTCTTGGGAACGCATACTAGGATAAGTCTCATGTGTTAATTAGTTGACAGCTCGGTTGGCGAAGAAGTTTAAGTGGTCGCCTCACTATTGCCACAGCGCCGTGTGTTGTGGGTTCGAATCCCACACGGGACAACATTTTGTGTGATCCACAAATTATTGTTCCGCGTCTGGATAAGCTTTGTGTTCGTCGTTTAAAAGTTTGTGAAGTCCCCAACACAGGATTTATGAATAGAAGAGAAGTGGTCATTTTTAAATGGAAAAATAATTAAATGAATCCTTCATTATATGGTTTATCTATGCCCAAATTTCGTTCAAATCAGTAGGTACAGTGGTTTAAGCGTGACGTAAGTAACAAATATTTACAGATCTTAATTTACATTGAGTGCCTTGTTGATCCCACAATTAGTACATTCACACTTGCCATTATGATCAACAAGGAGGTCAAACAACAATATTTTTTGGTTTATTCTTTTGAATTTCTCAGTTTTACTGAGTCTGGAAATTTCCAATAGACTGCAAGATATTCGCCCCATCTTACGTGGAAAAAAATAGACCTATTTGTGTGTTAAAAGTAACTAGCAATTTAAGCAACAAGTACCTACTGGTAATTTGCAACATAAATTGCTACAGTAAGGCGAAGATGGGATCGTAAGGTCGTCCTCACGATTGCTAGTCTGGCGACTTTACCATTGGGCTATCGCCGCTTCGAAATATGGCAATGTATGTATTTGTTGTAGGTATAAAATACTGTACCTGTCATTGCCAGCTCTTCCATTAATAAATACAATGAACATATTTAAGTTATGTATTTATACTAATATCATAAAGGTGAAAGTTTTGATTTTTTGTTTGTTTGTAAGGATTTAACTCAAAAACTAATCGACCGATTTTTAAATTCCATACAATTACCATTAGAAATATATTATCACCGAGTAACATAGGCTATATTTTATTAAAAACGTACTGTTATAAACCTAACCTACATTCACGCGAGCGATGCCGCGAGCAAAAACTAATGTCTTATATGTATATAATACTGTATCTTTACCAGCCCTTCCATCGATATATAATATAATAATATTCTATCACATACACACAACATCGTCTAGCCCAAACTAAGCAGAGCTTGTACTATCGGTAGTAGACAATGGATAAACATACATATATATTCCAGACCAAGACAAACATACATGTTCATGCACACAAATGTTTGACTTGTGCGAGAATCGAACCCGCGACCTCAGGCGTGGCAATTAGTTACACTAACTACTACGCCATCGAGTCAATGAACATATTGTTTGAGTTATGCACTTATGTATATTTTATATAGATGGGAATGGCGTCATCCGTCCATTTACTATGCTAATACAATCTGTGTACTCTTTTTGTTACCAACATTCGCTAACTACTTATATAAATAATAATATTATTTGGTAAAAGGTGTACTTTGTACCCTTCATTATGAATGTCATATAAAATTAAACGTTACATCATAGCTATTTTTATTAACCAAAGCATGTACCTAGGTAACACACGCTGCAAAACATAATTAAATAATAATTGCAATTTTATGCTTGTCGCAATTTTCTTTTTATTTGCTTAAAGAGTTTACTAATATGAGCCGCCTTTTAGTATGCAGTCATAGACTACGGAAACTTGCCATAGGTACCTACTAAACATTACAATCGTGCGATGCCAACCATTAAAAATGAAACTCATTGAGTTGATGCAAAGAAAAAAGATCGCTGGCTCTCTGCTTTTTTGGCATTAACAAAAGGTTCCTTGGCTGAAATTATTTTGGAAGTTTTCTCAGCTTCATTTCCGTCTATTACCTGCGATATTCTGTACGATTCAAGTATTACCTCAGTCCAGGTTTGAACGAGGACTGCATGTATACACTAAAGTATATGGTAATGCCTTGCCTTAGCATTAAAATCCTTCATGACATGTGACTAAAGTACGGATCGTAAACGAAGGACGACATACATATCCTAATACTACCTATATAAGATTATTTAGGTACCCGAGGGGGTGGGCAGAGATTAATTACACCCACATTTCGTTACATATGGTTTTGGATCCCAAGTATAGGAGCAAGCTTATTGCAGTTTGCTGTCTTACTCCTACAAAATTACGACATTATATTAACTTACTTTTAGCCTGCGGCTTCGCTCGCTTAAAAACGGGTTAGGTTGTGTTAGTAACAGTACTTACTTTTTGTATAAACGTAAGTAAGTAAGCCTATGTTACTCGGAGATAATATACCTATTACCTACCTTAGTAATAATAAAGAATTTAATATTTTTGTTTTAAATCCTTACATACAAACAAACAAAAAATCATGTTCTTTTTTAAATCTCTGCTATGCAGTAGATAGATTACTAAACGCTTTAACTTTTTTCCCAGAACAGGCATAGATTTCATAAAACAAGGCTACGGTCTTACAGAGGTGACGATGGCGTGTCTCGTGGACCTGACCAGTGGTGAAAAAGTCGGTTCTTGTGGAACACCCGCGCCCGGCATGAGAGTCAAGGTACGATTAAGATATCTCATTATAAAGATAATATGCCAAAATTCCCCTGCCATATATTTTTATAAAGCAATAGTTTAATCTGTACTTTGGCTGGACGAATAACATGATATCGTTGCCTTAGCGTTTATTCTGTATTATGAAGATATACCTATAGTCCTCAAGTCAAAATATAATTACGTATCTAGCCTTATACCTAGTGGTACAGTAGAAACGTATACCTAGGATATGGTCGCGATAAGAAAAATAATTCTTGAAGAATCATTACCCAGATGAGCAGCGATAGCTCAGTGGGAAGACCAACAGACTGCAATGCAGTGAGTCTCGGGTTCGAACCCACGTCGTGCACCTCTGACTTTCGGAAGTTATATGACTTTTCGAAATTATGTGCGTATTATTAAATTGACAACTATCGCCTGCTCCGTGCCTCGGAGAGCACGTTAAGCGGTCCGCTGCCATGGACATCTATGGCAGTCGTTATTGTGGAAGTCGACACAAAAGATCCCACTGGGTCGAAGTGTGGCCGGTCTGCACTGACTGGCCCCCACACAAGATAAGATCATTACCCAGATTATTAAAATTACTATAACAGTTACGACTCTATAAAGACCCTTGATGGTGCCTTGAGGTAAGCCGTGATTTTTGCCCACCCTAGAATAGTCCGGTGTCCCATAATTTTAACACAAAGTTATATAGGGATATGCAGGTCATCGCCGTTTATTGTCCAGGGAATCCACTGACAAATAACGATTTTATCTTCTATCTTTTCGTAAATGGCTACCGGCCACCACGCTTAAAATTTACATGATGAATATTAGGTAATATTGTCTTCTGTTTACGCGAATGTTATTCATTGAAATTAAACTACTATATACGGATTTTATCGCGTTGTTTATTTATCACTGTATTACATAATTTTGAAACTATTACACTACTACTACTATTGAATTATATTAATTTATTTTTAGGTAGTTTTTAAAACTTTTAATTTTTATTTCATCAATTCAAAGGTTTACGATTATCATTCGTATTATATACCTATCTATTTATATTTAATTATTGAAGTAGATATAAAAATAATTGACATTTCTAAGATATTGGCTCATTATTTCTCACATATTCGTTCTATGGAACTGTTCTAATGCCGAAAGCATTATTTATTTTAGTAGTAGGTGCCTATTTATCCGACACAATAATTATTTTCTTGAAACGCTAACCATCAAATTAAATGCTCATTATGTTTTAGGTAATAGATATAGAAAATGGTAAGAAGTTAGGGCCTGGACAAGAAGGTGAATTGTGGATCAAGTCACCGCTGCGCATGAAGGGTTACATGGGAGACCAGGCCGCTAGTGCCGCGCTGTTGGACGGCGAGGGGTACGTCAGGACCGGAGACATCGGCTACTACGACAAAGAAGGCTACTTCTACATCGTAGATAGACTCAAAGAACTAATCAAATATAAAGGTTTCCAGGTAAAGCGGAATAATATTATTTCCTTATTAAATAGTTTCGCCTGATCGGTCACGTTTTCTATCAAATAGTTCGTCCAAGGCTTTAGTGAATGTTAAAACACGTACAAATTTAATTGCTTTATTTATTAACCTTGAGTCACGATTTCTTTTATAATAATAACTAAGTATATGTAAGAAAATGATTTATCTTATTTTGCGTTGATATTGTGCACGAAACATTAATTCTTAAGTTAATAGCGTCAGTTGATTCTATAAATGTAATTGTTAAAATAAATGGCAAAGCAAGGTTAGACAAAATAAACAAAAAAGCGATCTTTGTCCATTCGATGATTATCTTTGCGTCATGCATTGTTAAAAAAGTAGGTACGTCTTTTTGTTGCTAATCAAATAAGTTTCCATCATTATATTCAAGTGTGGAAAACTATTATATTTATATGCAGATTAGATTAGAATTTCTGTAGCAATTATATTTTTATAATATTTAAATTTGCTATAGGTATCATTTAACAAATGCAAATGAAAATCAGGGACTGAGCTACTGTGAGCGAGGAACAGAATCCTGACTTAGACATTATCTAACCCTTGCGTACTTGCTAACGTTAATGAAATGATAGTGTTATGATGTGAATCTGAATTATATAAATAATATGTATTCATTCATGTAAAGGTGGCGCCTGCTGAGCTGGAAGCGTTACTACTTCAGCACAAGGAGGTGGCTGATGTAGGTGTCGTAGGCCTCCCTGATGAAGAAGCGGGAGAATTACCCCTCGCGTTCGTTGTCGCCCAGCCCAAGTCGAAAGTTACCGAGAAAGAACTTGTCGAATTCGTTGCGTCTAAGGTAATATATTTGGAATGTCGGATTATGTTAGCTTGCGCCGCGTCTAATCACAAGACTTCTCGTGTCAGCATGACTGCCAAATCTTGTCGATACAACGCACGTGCAAGGGAAAATAGTCGAAATCCGCAGAAAATCAACTGATTGTTACTACTTATCTTAATCATACATCAATAAAAGTAGATATAAAAATATTATCTAATCAAAATATTGAAGGATTGAAGATATAAATTACTTAATATTGTGTTATAGGTGTCACCGGCCAAGAGACTTCGCGGTGGCGTCGTATTTATCAACGAGATACCTAAAAATGCATCCGGTAAAATCCTAAGAAGAGAATTAAGAAAAATGTTACAAAAGTATAAAAGCAAGCTTTAATTATTCAAAGTATTAATAGATAAAGGTTTATATACCTCATAACAAATACACTGTTGTTTTATGTTAAATATGACATTTAGCATTTATTATTTGTTTCAATTGATGAATTGTTGATTTTTGTTATAAATACATAACATGAAAAATAAATATAATTTTTATTTACATTTGATCACTTCAAATATCACTGTTCACCACACATATTAAATATGTACATTTATTTATTAGCTAATGCATCCTTGAGTTCTTGGGGTATTCTGTTTAAAGCATAAGTATGCAGTTCATCATTAACAGCTGCCAGAACTCCAGTCTTGTTTGGCCGAGACTCTGAAGCACCATATTTGTAGAAGTTACCGATGATATCAGTTAATTTGCCACCGGCTGCCGACAAAACAGCTTCTGGTGCACAAGTGTCCCACTTCTTGCACCCAGGGCTGGCAAATACATAAATTGATGCTTTTCCTTCCAGTAACTGTAAAACCTGTGTAAAGTAAAATTATAAGTTAAACAACATCACATCACTTAAAATAAGTTAACATTTGATTAATTAGTACCATAAAGTAATTGAGTGTTATCTACCTTATAGCCAGCACCACCAACTCTTATAACTTGTGCGGCATTCATAACTTGCAAAGCCTTCTCAACCACAGCATTAGAGTGGCTCCTAGTGGTGGTAATAACAAGGGAATCAGGGGGAGGGGCAAGTGTAAACCCTCCTACTCCAGCTTCTTGTAAGCCCCAAATGGTTCTACCCATTATCTTTTCACTTCCTACCATACTCTTGTAATATGGCTGATGAATAACACCAGCTACTGGTTTCTCATTGACAGATATACCAATCAATACTGTCACATGTTCAAGGAACCCTAAAACAAGATATATATTAATATCTTTGAAACAATACAAGTCCAACACCCCATGCAACATGCAATATTGTGAATATTTTCATATATAAAAAATTAAGGGAATAGGATGACATCAGCTTTAAAGTGGGTCAGTACAGTCAGAGATTATGAGGTATACCAGTTAGTTTTTTGTTAGCTATTTACTATATATTTACAATACATACACGGTTATAAAATCCTGACCATATTGAAGTGCCTGTACAAGTATGGTGCATTCTAAACAAAAATACTGATACCACCTATGTCAATTTACCATAATTTGATTGAAGTAAACTTAAATACCACTTGATACTTATGAAAGGATGTGTTAAATACATTTTCCATCTTTCCCATGGATCTCTCTTCAACATTAGAGCACCTAGAATTAATTTTAATATTGAATGAACAAAACAATCATTCACAAGATATTGTATTGCAGAATGCATGTTTCCATGAAAGGGTGTTGGCTATAACTTGAGGAAAATTAGAATTAACTCCTGAGATAGTAAACATGTTCATTCATCATTCTTACAACAGATTACCTTGAGTATACTCTGAAGTACCATCAAGAGGATCAACCCATACAACAATATCTTCTTCCTTGACAGCCTGAAGATTGACAGGGCACTCTAAAGATAACACCTCTTTATCAGCCTCAGAAACTATCCAGTCACTGGCAACATCACCCTGAAGTCAACAATATAAATAATTATACAATAAACTTACTTTCTACAGTTCTATTCATAGAGCAGACGTGATTCATATTGTATTCATAATTCAAGGTTTTAAGTATGGTTATATGTAAATATAATTATATCAAATATCTATTGTACTTAAAATAATGTTTCTTTTTAATGAGCCTTATCATTAGTTACTAATGTTTAAATGAGAAAGAGAAACTTAGACAAGTTTTAATGAGAACAATGGGTATTAACTGTGAGAATGGAAGAAATTTATTAAATAAAAAACAGGATAGTAAACCAAATTGTACCTCATTGTCTGAGCTGTCCTCCTCTCCAATGATGTTAAGTTTAGGGTATTGTGCTGATAAAGACCCAATAATACAACGCTGTGCAGACCTGTCTGCTTCCGTTTGATAGTCATCTTTACCCTGAAATCACAATCATGTCAATTAGACTATTATTACCTTTGATTATAAACACCTCTCTATTACACAATTCTAATGGAGATAAATGTTTCTAACAGCTATGTACCTACCTATAGTTGTGAACTTTGTTCACGAATTGACAGATAAATATAAAAAAGTTAGCACGGTAGCTGTATAAAAATAGTTTTATTGTAGAACGACAATATCAAATTTTACCTACCTGTTGATACCAATACCAATCAGATTGGAAAAGTAGTCCAATAAGAAAAAAATATGACAGCAGTATCGGACTGTTTTAATTTTTATGTTAGATTTTATCACTGAAACAGATAACAAACCTTTTCAACGATACCCAATTCTCCTTTACTCATAACATCGCGCACAATCTTGCCTGCTCTACTGGCAACGGATACTGAAGAAGCCAATAACCTCACGATAACGGGAATACTAGTCGACATAGTTACTAAGATATGCCTACAACTGCATTAATCACTTACAATACAAAAGAAATATATAAAAACTTTCAAATTTATATCCAGATCATTTATGTACATTCGACTGATTCCTTTCAATCCTTTCAATGTCAGTCCTCCACACACAATGACACATGTGTAACAAATATACAGCAATGTTGCTAATCTAAATTACCACAAAAAATACAAGGATTATTTTTATTGGTATCACCGGTGTCAGATTAATAATATTCCATAAATTTCTAATAACATTTCTATTTTCTGTTTAATCATAAGCTGTGGCATATTTTTAATTTGGTATTGGAAAAATATCATCATTCGATTTCTTTCCGTCTGGATTTAAAATATTTTTTTAACTAAAGGCCAGTCATACAACTTACAAGTAAAAGTTATCTGAAAGATAAATCGCATGCTGTCTCAGTTTTGTTAGGTTAAAGAAGAGAGTTGGCGAGACTTTTATTTTATAGGTAACTGCTATCTGGTAGTGATAGGACACGCCCTAAATGGCTTCCGATATCAGCGATCGAATACAGAATATAAATATTGAGTATAGACATAATTTCACATTTGACGACTTTCTTCTGTGCTTATGTTAAATACTAGCATCTTTGTAATGCAATGATTACTTCCGATTGGGTTTCTCAAATTTTAATTGATTACTAGAGACACTAAACTTGCTAGCCTAAGCCTACATGACAAATCTCCAGATTTAGTGGTAAGTGGTTAAATGGTCTGTTCGCAATTGCCACTACACGAGTAATGTGGTTTGAATCCCACACGGGACAAAAATGTACGCGTATCACAAATGGTTGATCTTATTCTGGGTACTAGTATATTATCTGTGGTCTGGGTGATATTTGTATACGTTGTTAGATCTCAGAGCTGTCTTGACCAGGGATGTTACAAATGCAGATCTTTTGACATCCGCGGATACGGATGCGGATATTTGGAAACTCACATCCGCGGATGCGGATGTGCAAATCGATGCGGCAGCTCCGCAATTGCGGATGCGGATGGTGATGCAAATTGTTCATCTTATTTAATAAAAGTACCTATCTATTATCACCGCCTTTGTAGGTTCAAGCCTGTTTTGCAAAGGTTCATAAATTAAACACGTCCTACTGAACAACTGATTTCTTTCTTATCGTAACCTACGCGATATCTGGATCCGCATTAACATCGTTTGCAGATCCGCATTAACGCGTTGATTATTGCGGATGCGGATGCAGATATGTCCAAATCGATGCGGAAGCTCCGCAATTGCGGATGCGGATGCGAATATTCGTAACATCCCTGACATACAGAAATTAATAACTCCTAGTTAAGTAATTTGAGTTATGGCCGGTTTTTCAATCGTCAGATAACTTTTATCTGATGAATAAATATGGCGGTATGATATATTTTCTATACAAAAGCTGTCAATACCTAGATAAAAGTTATCTGACATCGACCCTTAAGCAAATTATTTTTATCGCTAGTTAGGAACTAGAAAATAAATATACCAAATCATTACATAAAGACACATTAGTAGATATCACAGTTCAAAAAAGCGAGTACTACTATGTGTAATAGGTCAGTACCTATATATCCCCTAAAGCCCGTCACAGACGTAGCTATAATATATATTAATATATCGAGATATATATATATATTATTATAGTATAGCAAGCTATCACACACGGGAGCTATACTATAATATATATTTTGCCCTCACTCGGTCTGCGGTCGTCCTTGCAAGCGCACGATTTTAAAGCTTAATTTCTGTACAGAATGTTCAAATATTGAAATAACACTGTAATCAATCTAGGTACCTAAATGAATTCGACAAGAGCACTTCTTTTAGATCTAATTGAAAATACCTCAGAGGATGATTCCGATGCTGAATTTAATATGCATGTTGCCTTGTCAGGAACGAAAAATAGAACCATCTGGGTTGAGTCGCATATAAAACAAAAGAGAACTCGTGGCGAATTTAATTTGTATAATGATTAAAATTTGTCATCGAAAAAATTTGCACAGTATTTTAAAAGTTCAAGATCGGCATTTATCGAGCTTCATGAATTGATAAAAATGATTTAATAAAATGCGATACGGTTATGTGCAAAAGCATTAGTTCTGAAGAACGTCTTGCAGTATGCTTGAGGAAAGAAGTAAAAACAAATTATATTTCAATCATTTATCATAATTGCAACACTTGTATTTTAATTAAATAAAGTACGTAATTTAAGCTCGTGCGCATCGAGCACGGACGTCGGGCAGGCGTTCAAATGGAACACCCATATCCTCAAAATATATCAAAATATATATTAATATACCAAAATATATATTAATATGCCAAAATATACCGAGATATATATGTCGACATATTTTGGTGACGTCATAGAAATATATATTATAGCTGCGTGTGTGGTCATCCGAAAATTTATATAGAAAATATGCCGTAATATGCCTTGCTATGATTCATATTAATATATATTATAGCTACATCTGTGACGGGCTTATCAGCCAACGGTTGAAGGCCGTATATTTTCCATATAAATTTTCGAGTGACCGCACACGCAGCTATAATATATATTTCTATGACGTCACCAAAATATGTCAAAATATGTATCTCGGTATATTTTGGCATATTAATATATATTTTGATATATTTTGTGGATATGGGTGTTCCATTTGAACGCCTGCCCGACGTCCGAGCTCGATGCGCACGAGCTTAAATGACGTGCTTTATTTAATTAAAATACAAGTGTTGCAATTATAATAAATGATTGAAATATGATTTGTTTTTACTTCTTTCCTCAAGCATACTGTAAGACGTTCTTCAGAACTAATGCTTTTGCACATAACCGTATCGCATTTTATTAAATCATTTTTTATCAATTCATGAAGCTCGATAAATGCCGATCTTGAACTTTTAAAATACTGTGCAAATTTATTCGTTGATAAATTTTAATCATGATACAAATTAAATTCGCCACGAGTTCTCTTTTGTTTTAGATGCGACTCAACCCAGATGGTTCTATTTTTCGTTCCTAACAAGGCAACATGCATATCAAATTCAGCATCGGAATCATCCTCCGAGGTATTTTCAATTAGATCTAAAAGAAGTGCTCTTGTCGAATTCATTTAGGTACCTAGATTGATTACAGTGTTATTTCAATATTTGAACATCCTGTACAGAAATTAAGCTTTAAAATCGTGCGCTTGCAAGGACGACCGCAGACCGAGTGAGGGCAAAATATATATTATAGTATAGCTCCCGTGTGTGATAGCTTGCTATACTATAATATATATCTCGATATATTTATATTATAGCTACGTCTGTGACGGGCTTGACGGAGAACATCGAAGAACCAGCGGCCGATTACCGCAAATACTCTGTAAGGAATATTACCTTGAAATTAAACTGCTATATACGGATTTTATCGCGTTGTTTATTAATCACTGTATTACATAATTTTGAAACTATTACACTACTACTACTATTGAATTTTACTAATTTATAAGCTAATAAAATTATTTAATCTATTAAATCTATGAAAGTGTAAACCTAAATATAAATAGATAAATAGTTTAAATAATTATACAGTGATTAATAAACAACGCGATAAAATCCGTATATAGTAGTTTAATTTCAATGAATAACATTCGCGTAAACAAAAGACAATATTAGGGATATTACCTGGTGCTGCAAAGAAAAACCAATAGCATTTACCCAGCCATAGTATCGAATTAGGGACCGACTTCATGATCGGCCGTAATCATTATTCTGTTTTTGCAATCATACTTCATTATGTTAGCGATGATAAGTTATAGATTGATTTGACAAAAAAGATTGTCTGTCATACCTAATCTTTTATGTATGTAGTCACTTTTTTCGAGTTTATATACCTCATATGCACGTGTCATAATGATAATTGACTTTTCTTATGATATTTGATAAGAGTTCAAGAGCATGCACTCCAGCTTTACCTTTTCTTTCCTTTCTGTTTTACTGAATGTATAAATGAATTGGTAGGTTTCATAAAGTCGAGATCAAAAAGTTGTTGACTATAATGTCCAGCCTATTGTGTCCATTATATATAGGTACATATTAATCATATAAATTACATATGTCGTATAATTGATGATTACGTATGTTTAATGAACAGTTTTTTCTAGCTTTAAATTATCATTATTTATAATTTGATAGTGAGTGCCCACGAAATATTGCGGAATTGCTACTAAAACCGCAATAATTCGTGAGGCCTCACACTAAATGTTGCGGTCGTTAAGTTCACACATGATAAGGCCTAGTAGGAATCATGGCTTGTAGTTTATGATAATAAATACTACATTTACATACCCGCGGCTTCGCTCGCGTAAATGTAGGTTAGATTAGTAATAATACTTACTTTTTTTCTAGATGAAATTCTTTTCCCTTCTTCTAGAAAAAAGTACTATGTCATTTTTGTTCCCCTGACAACGAGTATCTATACAAAATTTTATGATGATCGGTCGAGTAGTTAAGGCGTGAAAGCGTAACAAGCAAACAAGAGTTTATTTTTCAACATTTATATAAGCTCATAGCCAGTTGCACTCACTGATCGCTAAAAGATTAGCGAAGTTAAACAACATTAGGTGCGGTGAGTCTATAGATGGGTAATCGCTTAATGGTATTTCATCTGAGCGTCTCCGTGCTTTGGAGGGCACGTAGAAAGTCGGTCCCGGTTGTTGCCAAATTGACAGCACTCGTTAAGCCATGTCGGAGGCCTACGGACGGCTTAAACAACTCTTGACAACAGGTTGGCCTCTAACCACACGAAATAAAAAGAAAAAGAAGAACATTTATAATAATTAAGTTAAGATTACCAAACTGCGGTCGATGTGCAAGTGAGATGTATGATCCACAGATGACTGTTCCAGATGTACGATGGCTTATTAAACTGTCAAGTTTTGGAAAATCAGATATAGGAACATAACAACTTATTGCGTCTGGCCGTCGGTGTGCCGCTGCGATTGACAGGTTAAATTAAATATGTCTAGGCGCAGAAGGCTTTATCAGTAGTGAAGCTGCCTGCAGCTAGACGTATGTATTTAAAATAATTAATTTCTTAATTTTTATTTTCTTTTTTAGGCTACTAAAGTGGCAAACAAGCATACCTGATGGCAAGTGGTCACTGTAGCCTATGGACGCTTGCAACACCAGAGGTATAACTTGTGCGTTGCCGACCTTGCAAGTAGCCATTTTTTAAGAACCCCATACTGTAGTGCAGTGGGAAACCTCGGCAGGGAGTACATTCCACAACCTGAGCGTCCGCGGGCGAAAATTCTTTTGGAACCGCTTGGTGCGGCACCAATTAGGTAGTGTTGGGTGTGAGAATAAAATTCCAGCCGGTAGCGAGCGGTGCGATGACAAAAAGTAGCTGACATCATCTCAAACAACTCATGAGAACACAATCCATTATATAAGCGGTAATACACACAAAGGGAGACAAAGACCCTTATGGGACTTAGTAGCTCAATACATTCTGTGAGTTTGGGCTCATCCACAATTCTCAAGGCTCATGTCTGTACCGCGTGAAAGGAATCAAGCTAGTGTTTTGTTGCTCCTACCCAAACATGACTGCAGTACTCCATGTCAGGCCGCACTTATGACTTATATAGAAGCAGTCTTTGCCCCGCAGTGAAGTACAGCTTAGCTCTATTGAGCATACGAAGCTTTTTGGAAGCCAAATTGACCTTGCTCTCTAATTGACTGCAATACTGTACATCACTCGAGATGTCGAGACCAAAAATTCCAATACTCTTAGAGATGGTGAGAGACGTGTTCTGGGAATGTGGGCAGTGAATGGGGTTACCAGGAAATAAGTACATAGAGATCAATGAAATAATAATAAAACATTTGAAAAATTTAATATACTTAACCATAACCCTAAGTACTTAAAGTTGATAAAATTATATATTTGAAAGGCACATATTTGCAAACATTAATTATGAAGGCATCTCTAATATAAACCTCGATTCTGAAAATCTAAAACTGCATATTAAAAATATAGAAGAAAAACAAAACATTGATTTAAACTGTAGAACCTTATCCATAAACATAAAAATAAATGCTATTATCGTATGTACTTAAATATAAAAATATTATGTATGATATTTAATTTAAAGTACAAAAAGCAACACTTATATTTTTTAATTTCTATGTCATAATACGACTATTCTGATTTTAAACTATAATAATAATGAAAATATATTAATAACGTAAATTAAATGCGTAACCACTTAATTTTTGATCACAATTAGCTCAGATAATAAACAGATGTTTGAACGTGATGATTTAGATTTCTCATACTAGACAGGCAATCACTGTGACGAATACTTAGGAAGGTGGTAGCTGATATATGATGCTATTTAGATCTATCTTCTCATTTTGCAGCATCATTGCACCAGCCACAAACAGCCACAACCACAATAAGCTTTCATATTCTCCATTGCTGTCTGTCAGCATTGGGGAATATGCAAGAAGAATCTAATTGTTCAATATATTTGATTCTTTAGACCTACTGAACTGATTACTTACCGATTAGGCTTCAAATAGAGTATGCAGTAAAATACATTCTCATGACGTAGAGCCAAAACAATGAACTCTAAGGGTGAATTGAAAAAAATTTTGACAGAGCATCTACGTCAGATTTTTGTTACGAATTTAGCATTATGTTGCAGAGAATTACCAGCTGCTACCGATGACTTCTAGAATACAAAGAGCACAGTGGACCTCATCGCAGACATGAGACAGACCAACAACTTAAATAATCCATTTGTAGACGATTGGGATTTGCCTAATTCGAACAAAGTACAGCTATAATATAAAGCAAATAAAACTTATAGTCTAATTAATAAAATGTTTAGCATTTACTATCTGTTGTTTTGACATGTAGGCATCTAAAAACTATTGTAGTCCGCTTATGACACGATTCATATATATTCTTCCACTTATTAAATAATAAGGCCCCTTAATTAAGACACAACTTACCTCATAAACAAAATTATAACAACTCTCACCACTATGCTTACTTTTTAAAGCTACACAAATATATTCTTTCCAATTGCCCCAAATTTTTTTGCAACCAAACAATTCTGCCTCATAAACATAGAAAATGTGAATAAATTTCAAAGTATAAAACTTACACAAATATTACGTATAACGTCCAATAAATGAGTTTGATAGTGAATGCGTTATTGCAATATAGTTGATATACCTAGTGGATCACAGATGTTTGTCGATGGCTTCCTCGTCGGTGACCTGTTTGAGAATATGCGTGACGATTTGGTCTATGGTGTGCGTGTCGAGCATGCGCGCGATGTTCTTGTCCTCGATGACGTAGAGGAACAGGTGCTTGGTGTTCTCGCGCAGGCGCTGTACGCGCGTCCACTTGCCGCGGTCGGCGGGCCGGGCGCCGCACTGCTCGATCACTTTCTCTAGTACCTGCACAACAGAATTGCTCTAATTGCTCAGAAGCCGGCAAACGATGTATTTACAATAAAACACAATCATTTTGTAGTATTATGTATACATAAGTTAGGTTCAATAATCCTTGAGTAACTAACTGTATTTTGACAGTTTGAACATAGAAAGTAGTTTATATTTTGACTGCACGGATGGCCTAGTGGTTTAAGTGGTTGCCTCGCTACTGCTATTGCGCCGAGTGTTGTTGGTTCGAATCCCACAAGGGACGAAACTTTGTGTGATCCACAAATGGTTGTTCCGAGTCTGGGTGTTTTTTGGGTCCGATCAAGAATTCACTTATTTTTATTTGTTTAGCTTACGATTCTTGAATTATATAATGAAATGAAATTTTAATGCGCGTCTTTTATTAGTGAAGGTGAGTTATATGATAGTTAGATATTGATGTGCTTATACAGTTGATTTAATTCAAGTTATATAGCTCATATGAAATATAAGTAGGTATCGCAGATAAGTATATACATTTTAGGTTAATGATCACAATCTCCTATTTGGTTTTTAAGTTCAAAAATCAGTTCTATTATGAACCTTTATGAAAATTCATTGCGTGTATGACATTACGTAGGTAGCTAAAGAACCAAGCACCTAGTTCCAAATCATTCACGATACCTAATTCATTGTTAATTTAAGCAAGTGTTAAGTATGCGATATCACCAGATGTGATATTTCACAAGTGAAATCAATGTGAAAATATTAATAATATCCGCAAAAGAAAATGAATTAAAAGTAGCAATTGCACGGCATAAAACCCTTCTCAAGGTCAAACTGTTGAGATTGACAGTGTAGGTACATATTTGACTGATCGCATTTTCTGCTATTACAAGATTCTGTAAGGTCTACATATATTATAAATAAAATTCCAAATTTAAAATTTTCAACTATGGATATAAAAAGAAATTAATCACTAAAAAATAATTTTCGCCTAGCGCACTCTTTTCTTTGGAGACAAATGCGCTTGTGGCATTTTCCAAGAAGGCAGTGCTTTCCGCAACACTCCTCGTCGTTTTGTTGGCACAACTTCGGGCAAACATTGATACATGCTGTTAGTAAGTAGTTAGGCTGGATGGTATTTTGACACCGCGTTTAATATTTTTTAGCATTTTAACCATAGTACAAGCTCTGCTTAGTTTGGGTTAGATGGTGTTGTGTGTACATGTGATAGAAAATTATTATTATTATTTTTATATTGTTGGGTGCATGATTTCGACAATGGACACACTTTAAGAGTAAGATAGAATGCCACGACATTTGCAAATCTTATGCTGAATATTAGTTGATCAATATGAGATATATTTTTTTATTTTAAACTTTAATGCACAAGAAAGTACTATGACGGACTTAATGCCAAGGGCATTATCTACCAGTCGAGCTGAGGGTGATGCAGAGAAAAAAAGAAGTAGGTGCATTTAGTAACGCGAAACATACATGTAAATATACTAAAGAATATCAAGATAGTAATTATATATTACATAATATATACATACCAATAAACATATTATACGTTTAGTTACAATATTCACCTCACTACAAAATTTTACTAAACAATAGACGAAACGTACGTGTGAGTCGATCACATAGTGTTGCGTGTCAAAACGCACAGACGTAAGTGCAGTAAGCAGTTGATCATAAATAAATAAATCAGTTGGATTACTTAATCTATACTAATATTATAAAGCTGAAGACTTTATTTGTTTGTTTGCTTGAACGCGCTAATCTCAGGAACTACTGGTCCGAATTGAAAAATTATTTTAGTGTTGGCTAGCCTATTTATCGAGGAAGGTTATAGGCTATATAACATTACGCTATAACCGACGGGAGCGGCGCAATAATCATAAACGCGAGTGAAACCGCGGGCACATCTAGTTTAATAATATAGTTAGACCACACGACTGCTTACCATCAGGCGGAGTGTGGTCATTTTGACGAGCAAAAAAAAAAAAGTAAAAGAAGAAAAAAATTGTAATATTTATATAACAAATAAAATTTTAATCAGTTTGCTGAGTAATGACTACGGTCTGAGCAGGATTACAATCAAACACATAGAATCAATTACTCCGGAACCCGATATTAGTTTGCATTCTGACTTGGTACCACATTTGTCTATTTGCGTTTATTTCGACATGCTATTTATGCGTACACTGATGGATTTTCATGAGTGAAAGAGTGCAGAAAAAACCTGCCATCACAAACATTCTTGACCGAATTACAGCAATTTCTAAGGTAATAAGTACCTATTGATTGCCCGATGTTTCGACCGACTTGCATCTATCGTGGACACGAAGGCGCCGCTGAGCTCACACCAGTCAACCTGTGACCACGATCGATGCAAATCGGTCAGAACGTCGGGCAATCAATAGGCATTTATTACCTTTTAAATACCTACTTCATCGCGAGCCATTACGTTGTATTACATGTACAAATCGCGAATCTCTAAAAACGTTTAACAGTAGTTTCAGTCGCAACTAATATGTGTATATGAATAATACGTACCACATCTACAGTCTCGTCAGGCCATCCGAACAAGCTGAGCGTCTCCTGATCAATCAGCTGAGCAATTAGTTTACTCAAATTATCTGCTAACTCGTCCTCTGACATTAGAGGGTTATTTGGTTTCTGTAATACAAAAATATAATGATTAACCAACAATTATAACATATAATATAAAAATTTAATTCGCAATTCAATCAAGACATATAATCTATCATTCATTTAAAGAAGAAATATCTTATGGACTTTACAAACAGTAGCTTACAGCAGTACCGATGTGTAAGATATGAGTTCAAGCTAAACATATGGTTAAGTTCTTTACACAACAAGGTATAATATAAAAAATCCTTCTTATTAGCTTGCAGATTGCTAAAAAATATCAGTTTTTTAAATATACCAGCAAAATTCAGTATCGATTTTCAGATGATCTGGATAGTAAAATGATAAGGCCTTCGGCGACTTTGTGGCATCTCAACCGCACCCAACCCTGTCAGTAGACCAGCGTCATCGGGGGTTTAATTGACCCCAGATGACGTCATTATCTGCACCGTCGCGCCATTTAACTCATCGAAATAAAATGACGAGGCTACTAACGCATGGTAAATAAGAGGTATTACCTTCTCCGATGATGGTTCATTCGGAATGGGTGCTTCGCCCTCCTCTTGCATGCCGCCGTAGAGCACGCCCGACCCGCTGTACCCTTGCAATATGCGATCGGATTCCACATCCAATAAATTCAGTATTGATTCTATTTCTGACTTCTTCACCCTTTCCGTTGCATTACTGGCGCCCTGTCAAGGAAATACAAATAAGAAATCTATAGGTAATAATATTATAAAGCTGAAGAGTTTGTTTGTTTGGTTGAACGCGCTATTACTCAGGAACTACTGATTCGAATTGAAAAATTCTTTTAGAGTTGGATAGCTTATTTATCTAGGAAGGGTATATAATATCATTCTACGACCCACGGAGGCCGCGCAGTAAAGGTCGTAGCTGACTTATACAATATCGCTCCAACACCGCTCTCGCACAGCTAAGCCAAACGGAGAGGCCACTACCCGCTGTCCACGCACTGACAGGTAGCAGGCATCCAGCTGTCCACGCGCTTACCGCTAGCAGTCGACTACACTGTCCACGCGCCGACCGCTTACGCTTTTCGTGACAGACACAGTCTGTGATTAGTCTTCAATAAAATAACTCGTATTTTTTCGCTGTCTCGATTCACAATACGCGATCTGGCGATCATTGCTATTGTACTTGACGATGAAGAGAATAGCTCAGCAAACAACAAAAGACAAAGATTTTGGATGCATAAAATGCTAAAGGCAAGAAATGCAGGAGAATCAAGATCAAGAGGCATTTGCTGGATGACGAAGAAAAATTCTTCATGTATTTCTATCGGTACTTATTTGATTACATATTATCGTTTATGACTGACTGACAATATAGCAACGTGCTTCAAGCGAGCAGTCTGCGTGCGTACATCGCGCAGGCCGCCCGTTTGAAGCGCGCGGGCTTCAAGCGAGTGCTTGAAGCGTGGCTTCAACTATCCAGTGGTACGATGGCGGTAAGCTCGCTTACAGCGAGCTGGTTGCTAATTTGTGATATCAATATAAATTACGTCTACAGAGGACGCCCTAAAGATCAAATTTCTATTAATATTATTTTGCCGTGTGAGAGCGGTGTTGTATAAGTCGGCAGCGACCTTAACAATAAACGGGTGAAACCGCGGGCACAGCTAGTCATTTTATAAAGAAGTACCTAATAGCAGTATATTAATTAGATTTAAGAGAAAGAAAATGGTTGCTAATCAGGGAAATGTCTTCATAATTATGTTTTTGTTTTTATTTATGTTTGCTTATTCTATAAATACTTTGGAAATCGGAACAAACTCAAACGATAATTTACCTACATAAGCTATTCTACTGCGACTTTTAACTGATGGCAAAAAATAGCGACGAGCGGCTGTCACGGCAAGAATTCAGTGAATGAATGACATTTTGCCTGTCCCCTTCAAACTGATGATCTCTTTTGTTGTCACTGATTATATTATTGAAATTATAATCGAATATTAATTAAAAGTCATATATTTTAAGATTTGTCTTAACCTATCATGTTGATAACTTCAATTTTATTGACTTCAATTTTCTAGGTTGCCATGTTATTGGTTTTTGGACATATCTGACTGTAGGAGAATTAATAAAACTCAGCTATTTAGTATACATTCGATCACTTTAACATTTAAATATTTAATTGATAATCGTACCTACATAGCTAGCAAAAATTCAATTTCTTTTACACACCATGTGTTTATCTGTTTGTCCGTGTTATCATAATTATCATCGCAGAAATACATAGGTATAGTTAAGGATCTTCTTATTATTCATGACTCAAAACTTATTTTTGCCAAACACAGTCACATCAATAAAGGTTTAAAGGTTTCCAGAGCTTTGGGGTTTGTTCTGCGTTATTTTGTTTGCTAATAGTGTAAACTTTTTAATCGCTCATTCAGTGCAATTTGATAATGATTTGACATGTTTAAGTAGCTGATAGTTGCCCAAAAATGTGGACAAGCGCCTAATTTTTAGGATGTTAGTCACAGTGTTCGAAACAAAAAGTACTTACAGTGACCATGACCTGCCGCACGTGCTGCAGGTGCCCGCGGAACACGGAGGGGTGGTTCTTACGCACGTGACGTATGAGCTGCTCGCCGCGCACGTAGGCGCGCGCCGACACGCAGTACATGCAGCGGCGCGGCCGGTCCAGCGTGTGCGTCTCCAGGTGGCGCCGCAGGTTCACCTCCGAGTGGAACTTCTTGTCGCACACCTCGCAGCTGTGCGCTGTGCGACAAAACGTATGTGCGATATCAATACCACTACACTACACTGCTACCACTGCTACCACTGCTACCACTGCTACCACCACTGACGACAATTGGCCTTGGTAATATTTAATACGCGCATACTGCGGACCGCACGAGATGATTGTCCATAATATGTAATCCACAAATAGTTGTTGCAAGTCTGGAGGTTTTTTATATCCGTTATATGAATGTCTGCAAAGTACGCCGCGATACACCAATTATTCCTAGTGTGGAAGTTGTATTTCTAAATATCAAAAAGAAAAAGACATCGAAAAGTAAATGCGAATGTTGAGCATGAGGTCTCGCGTACGATGGCTGAGTCGTGCAAAATGCTAATGGGATTTTCTGACAAGATAATATGTCCTCCTGCCCACCCTAAAAATGACAATGAATTAATTACACACCACCACGCCACGATAAGTATAATATATTGAAATTAAACTCGTAAAATAGAATAAGCTTATCTAAAGTCTGAAGACAGGGGCGGACCCGATAATCCTTCAATCCGGTATGTTACTCTTCTACGGGTAGGACGACCAACAGCCTCAAGGTGGTGTCGGTTTCATCATCCACAAATCTCTCATGAACAGCGTTCTGAATATCGAGAGTATGTCGAGCAGGGTAGCGTACCTTATATTCAGAATATCCTAAGGTATTCTAATAGCTATTCGTTGAAAGTAATAAAGGTATACGCGCCGACCTCGGCGCAACCCGATGAAGGGTTGGAAGCTATGTACGAGGATATATCTCTCAGGCTATACATAGCACCAAGACCCATTACACCGTTGTCATGGAAGATTTTGACGCGAAACGACAAACGAAACGGTTGTGAGCAGAGAGTAAGGCAATTAGATATAGACATCAAAACTCGTGGGGCCAACTGCTGGCTAGCTTCATGAAGAAGGAAGGACTCTACATGATGATTCTTTCCGAAAAAGCGAGAATGCCGTAAGTGGACCTGGATTAGTCCCGACGACAGTGCGAACAGAAACGAGATTGATTTCATCATGTCGACAAGGAGGCAAATATTCTATGAAGGCTCCGTGATCAATTCGAGTAAAACTGGAAGGGGTTACCACTTTGTTAGGAGCACATTGAATATTAATACAAGCCTAGAATGGTGTAGATTGACGAAGTCCACGCTTCGACCAGCACCAGTTCACATTCAAAACCCCGAGAGCTTTCAGCTCGAACTCCGAAACCGCTCTGAATGCTTGGACGAGTGTGTAGATGTGGACGACTACAATAACAGGTAAATTCTGTAAGCCCCAAAATATCTAAAGACAGCCAACTAACAAAGCTGAAGGAGGAGGATGGCAGAATAGTATCGTCCAAACGTCAGCTATTGAAGGAGATCGAGATGTTCTATGGGCAGCTATACCCGACCACTTGATACCACTTCAGCAACAAACCCTAGAGCTGGATTAACCCGATACTATGACGAAAATATCCCGAACGTCAGCCTGCACGAGATTAGCATGGCGCTTAAACAGCTCAAAAGCAACAAGGCGGTGATGACGGAGTTACGACTGACCTTCTTTCTGAAAGCCGGCGGCGAAACCGCTATGAAGTTCTATGGAAGCTTTTCAATTCCGCCATACTCGACGATAAAACGCCACAGGTATGGCTCAGAAGTGTGGTGGTGCTATCTTTAAGAAGGGCGATATAACCCTCTTAAGAAACTACAGACCCATCTCACATCTGTGCCAATTCTACAAGCTGTTTTCAAGGGTCTTTACGAATCGTATCGAGAGTAGGCTAGACGACTTCAAGCCCCCTACTGAACAAGCCGGATTCCGTAAAGCCTCTGTAGGCTGGTACTGTTACCATAGACCACATACATACGCTGTGGCAAATTATACAAAAATCTGAAGAGTATAACCGACCTTTATGCGTGGTCTTTGTGGACTATGAGAAAGCCTTTGATTCAAACGTAACCTGGGCAGTGATGCAGACTCTTCAAAGGTGCCAAGTGTTGAAGTGTTTGTATGAAAACGGTACCATGTTAGTCCGTCTCCAAGACCAGAGCTCGAAACCTATGCAAGTATAGCGAGGGTGTGACAGGGGGATCTCATCTCACCGAAACTGATCACCGCCGAGCTGGAAGATGTTTTAAAGCTTTTGGACTGGAAAGGACTCAGCATAAACATCAACGGCCGGTCCATCACTCACCTTCGATTTGCTGAGGATATTGTGGTCGTGGCTGAGACTATGGCAGTCGTCAGCATAATGCTTGATGGCCTCTGTAGTCTCCCGACAAATAGGTCTTAAAATAAACATGAACAAGACGAAAATAATGTCCAACGTTCATGTCGTACCTACTCCTATTAAGGTTGGTAACTCTATTCTCGAAGTTGTCGACAAGTATGTATAACCAGGACAAATGATCCGGTTAGGTAGGTCTAACTTCGAGAAAGAGGTCAATCGTCGAATCCAACTCGGCTGGGCAGCGTTCGCTATGACATATCTTCGTGGCTCAAAACAAAAATCTTTGACCAAAGAGTGTTGCCAGTGTTAAATATGGATCTAACACCTGGTCGCTCACTATGGGCCTCATCAGAAGGCTCAAAGTCACTGACAGGGCGATGGAGAGAGCTATGCTCGGGGTTTTCCTGCAGGATCAAATCAGAAATGAGAAGATCCGCAGTAAAACTAAAGTTGCCGACATAGCTCTCCGGATAGCCAAGCCGAAGTGGCAGTTAGCGTGTAGAACCGTTAGCCGTTGGGACAGAAAGGTTCTGGAGAGATGGCCACGCACCGGAAGACGCAGCAGGGTTAGGCCCCCACAAGGTGGACCTATGACCTGATAAAGGTCACGGGAAGCGGTTGGATGCGGGTGGCCCAAGACCGATCTGTGTGGAAAGCCTTGGGGGAGGCCATATCCAGCAGTGGACGTCTTTCGGTTGAGCTAATGACACTACACTACAATACGACAGCAGAGACCGTGCCGACACGCAGTACATGCGGCGTCTCGACTAAAAGACTACATAAATACTCATATCACACGACGACCCATAGCAGTCTACTGCATTGACAACGGCCTTCCACATTTGGTCTATTCGAGTAATTCATCTACACTCGCGTGCAACCAAATCGACTCACCTTTACAAAATGAAATGTGTGATTTATTTAATGAATTAAAATAATTATATAGTATACCTATATGTTTTTAATAGCCTATTTTATAGGCTTTATATTAATACATTTATCATTAAAATCTGTTGAGTAATTTTTAAATATGTGGTATACACATGAGTGCCGACAATTGACTCCTTGCGATAGCCACGAGTTGTGCGTTGCAACCCCCTATATAAACCCCCGGAAGTAATGCAAACTTATCAGTCGCGTTATCAACAGGTGACCTGAACACACCTCCGCAAGATACGATCGCCAATTTACAACCACTATGGATGCAAGACCAGAAGAAGCCTCTCAAGTCGTCCTTTTGCTGCAACAGGGCTTAAGCCAGCGAGCAGTCGCTTGTCGATTAAACTTGAGCCAATCTGCTGTATCCAGGGTATACAGAAGATTCCAAGAGACCAATTCTTACTCCAGGAGGCCAAATACCAGTCGGCGCTGCCTTACTTCTGAGAGGGACGACCATTTTATCGTCTCGACAAGTCTCAGAAATCGCCATTACACCGTTGCTGTCCAGCAGCGACTGAGAGAGATTCGAGGAGTAGCTGTCAGTCAATGGAGGGTCAGAAGACGCCTAAGAGATGCCAATCTGACTCAGAAACGGCCTGCTAGAGATCCTAAATTGTGACAACAGCTCACCGACAAGCTCGCCTTGCATTTGCTCGCGAACATCAATTGGAGCGCTGACCAATGGCGGTTGGTTGTGTTCACGGACGAGTGCAGAGTATGTCTGCATGGCAGTGACAGGAGAGCTCGAGTCTACAGGCGTCCGGGCGAGCGGTTTTCGCAATGCTGTTTCGCTGAAACAGTATCTTATGGTGGTGGTTCGTGTATGATGTGGGCTAGTATTTCACTGAAAGGAAAAACAGAGCTCGTTTTCATCCCTGGTGGAGGCCAAGGAGGCAGTCTGACTGCGAATAGATATGTGGAGGACATTCTTCTGGATCATGTCGTCCCTTATGAAGGCTTCATAGGAGATGGCTTCCTTCTAATGCACAACAATGCCCGGTGTCATACAGCACGAATAACTCGTCAGTTCCTGCAAGAAGTTGGTATTTAGACCATAGACTGGCCGCCACTCAGTCCGGATCTCAATCCCATAGAACTGGTATGGAACGAGCTAAAACGAAGGGTTCGGGCCAGAAATCCAGCGCCTGCAAGCATCACGGAGCTGAAAACAGCGCTGGAAGAGGAGTGGGAAGCTTTCCCCCAAGACTTCAGCTTCATAAAGAAGCTTATCAGGTCGACGAGGAACCGCCTTCGAACATTATTAGGGTCAGGGGAGGCAACACTAAATATTGATTAAATAAAAGTACTTATTTTCCATAAAATTTCATTTTTATTTTATGTTAATTATTGCTATGATTATTTTCAATAATTCATTTTATTTTGCATTGTCGTTCAAATCTTATTATCTCGAGAATTCTGCCGTAGATTTTTCAATTAGAGTAACATTTGAAAGCCTATAAAATAGGCTTTCAATAAATATATAGTTATTCTATATAATTTCTTTAATTCATTAAATAAATCATTCTTATTTCATTATGTAAAGGTGAGTCGATTTAGATGCACGCGAGTGTACAAACGTCTACACACTTAAATTATAATAACAATTATTATTAAATTAACGATTAAAGTTTCTAAAGTCCTATTAAATACAAGATTTGTAATTGCACTTACGTTTGTCTTCTACATGCACATTCAGGTGATTATTCAAGCTCGTTTCGTTAATGAACTCCTTTGTTGAATATGGGCATGCCTTGATGGGACACAATAATTTCTCCAAGCCCATGTGATCTCTCAAGTGGATAAGCATCCTGAGAAAGAAATCATTATTAAATTACATAACAAAATTAAATGCTTTGTTGTATGAACACCTCATTATACATATATTATATCTTGAAACAATGTAATAAATGTGAGGTTCTTAGCACAAATGTTATTAAACTATAAATAGCTTATTAATGTTTGTAATTATGAATAATTTTTTATTTCAATTCTATATTATATATTTTATTTGGAAACACTGTGCATTACAACTGTTATTTAGTTTTGTTATGTTGATGCCATTATTTGTTTGTATGTTTGTTTAAATAAATTAATCTTAGGTTTTCACAATTTATTAACACACAAGTATAGATAATTATATATTATTTTTTGTTAATGCTTGCCATGGTAGGCTATAAGTAGAGCAGCACTATGTACCTAATGTATCCGTATTTATGTTTTATCACAATCTTTTAGTGTATGTTTTGTGAGTTGTCCTTCAATAAATAAATATAACCTATTTGTAGCCTGCAACATTTGAGTTAATACTTGTACAAACATCACATACTTAGCTCTAGAGGAGAATGTTTGTCCACACTTGCTGCACATGTTGCCAGCATGCTTCTCTAGATGGCGCTGCAACTGCACGCGCTGTATGTACGACTTGTTGCACAGAGCGCACTTGTGCGGCTTGTCCTCCACGTGAGTCAACACGTGGCGACGAATCACTTCTACTGTATATGTACTGTACCCACACTGAAATACACATAACAATGCATATATGGGGTAAATGGTAACACTTAATTTATTCTCTGTATTAAGACATCAAGATGCAACAGGCTATAAGTTATTGTTTGATTGATATACAAAGTTTGAATATGCCTAGAGTAACTTCGTCTTTATTTGAACTAAATTCTTTAGTACTATTTCATATACAGTGTGAGTTTTCATAAAGTGCACATATGAAAATGAGTGAAACTAGACATCATTTTATCGCTAGGAAAAATAATAACAAAAAATAAAAAATAATATTCTTCAATTTATACCTATTAATATTTTTTCTTTAGTAGTTATGGACCTTGTACCAACAAAACCTTGTAACTTTTGAACCAGGTGGTTAATCGTGTTGAAACAAAAACAGTAATAATACGCAATGTGTAGACAATAACGACGGTATACTATTCACATCCAAAAAAATACCGGTGGCATAAAAATAAGGAACATTTTAGACCAAAACTGAGTTTCATACAATGTTTTTTTAAACATTGTTAAAAACTCAAGATAACGTCCCCATTGCCCCTAGTTTTTATTAATTCACGTTAATCTGTATCTAATAAGCTTTAAAACAACATAAAAACCACACCTGTATCCCAAACAAAACAGTTTTTATGAAGGGCAAGGAAAGCCCCGTTTGAGTGATTTTCCTCCGGCGCATATGGCCGATATGCATTTTTACTATGAACTGTGTAATGGAAGTGCAAGAGGTGCTCGTACAACTTATTTAGCTACGTTTCCAACGAGACGACCAGTACTATCTGCTCGTAACTTTCAAGATGTTCATAGAAGATTGGCTACTACTGGACTTGGACCAAGTAGAGATCTTCGCAAGGCAAGTGCCATAATCGACGACTCTATTGAAGAAGCTGTACTGCGTGATTTGTTTGCTGATCCAAATATCAGTACAAGACGATTAGCAATGGCACATGGCATATCGCAAACTTCTGTGTGGCGCATTTTAAACAAAGGTCTACATCCCTATCACTATCAGCGAGTGCAACATTTGCATGAAGGAACTAACGCAATCCCAAGGTGTGTTATGTCCGCATGGATTCAGAGACAAACAAGAGATAACCCGGTGTTTGCAAAAACTATTCTTTGGATGGATGAAGCCCAATTTACAAGAGACGGTATTACAAACTGCAGAAATTTACATTTTTGGAGTCCTAAAGGAGAGAACCCGAAGTTAAAAAGAGCTTCCACTTTTCAAGTGAAGTTTAGGCAGCTCTTATTGATGATATGTTAATTGGTCCATTAATATTCCCAAGAACATTAACTGCAGACAGATTTCTCCAACTTTTAAGGGATGATCTCCCTCTCTCCTCTACTTTTGGTAGATGTACCCCTACGAACACGACGTAGAATGTTTTTGGAAATGGACGGATGCCCTGCACATTATGCTATCCCAATCGATGGATTGGTAGGCAAGGGCCTGTCAGGTGGCCTGCGCGTTCATCCGATCTGACATCCCTTGATTATTTTCTGTGGGGGACAATGAAGCAGAGAATTTATAACTCTCCCATCAATAGTGAGGCAGAACTGCAGGAGAAGATTTTAAACTGCGCCAGTGCCATAAAGGAAGATCCAACAATGATAAGACGAGCAACGCAACAGATTTTGCTGCGAAGTACTATCTGTTTACAACAACGTAGTAGTCATTTTGAAAACTTGCTACATTAAAAGTTTTATTGTAGGTTGATGAAACTTAATAAACGTGCTGATTTCTACTTGATATTTTTTACTTATTACTTATGCCTCTCGTACCATTACAGAAAAATAAGTGGCACTTGCAGCCCAAGTGTATGTTTAGTAATTTATGGCAAAGGATTAGACAAGACCTAATTTTTTACCTGAGATAGATAACACAATTTTCGAAAAAAGATGCACGTGGTGATGGCAAGGTCTTTGTTTAGCCCTTCATAAAAACTGTTTTGTTTGGGATACAGGTGTGGTTTTTATGTTGTTTTAAAGCTTATTAGATACAGATTAACGTGAATTAATAAAAACTAGGGGCAATGAGGACGTTTTCTTGAGTTTTTTAACAATGTTTAAAAACATTGTACGAAACTCAGTTTTGGTCTAAAATGTTCCTTATTTTTATGCCACCGGTATTTTTTTGGATGTGAATAGTATACCGTCGTTTCAACACGATAAACCACCTGGTTCAAAAGTTACAAGGTTTTCTTGGTACAAGGTCCATAACTACTAAAGAAAAAATATAAATAGGTATAAATCGAAGAATATATTTACTTTTTTATTTTTTTCCTAGCGATAAAATGATGTCTAGTTTCACTCATTTTCATATGTGCACTTTATGAAAACTCACACTGTATTACTAGGATTCTGCCCGTGTCTTCGTTCGAGTTGACTACTGTATGCCTATGATGGCTTTTATATGGATCACTGTGTGATCACAAGTAAATCAGATGAAACGTGGTTTAATATCTTAGGTGAAGCCTATTAAAATCGCGAAATAAACCGTTGAGCTTAACATACGATAAGACTGATAAACATTATAAAGCCCATTTATTACGACTTACGAGTGTAAATATGAAATCCCCTAAATAGTCAATCCTAATTAGGTTGTTAAAAATATCTACAATATACGTAGATGCGGGAGATACTCTCGAGGATATTCTAGATTGCCTAGCCTAGAGGAAGCAGCTGTTACACTATGATCTCGGATTCGGTGTTCCTATAAAGAAATTAATAGTAGCAATAGGCTAGCCCCTTATTAGTTTCGGACCTATAAGTATAGGTAGCGAAATGTGAGAGTAACAGACACCTCTGTCTAATGGTTGGTTGCCTGAGATCTCTAGGTATAGGCAGACTGAATGTAAAGGACCATAAGAAACAACTTTATCAAAATGTCTTCTATTCAAGGGAATATCACTTACCTCTCAATTCCTATTGTAAGCCATGTTAAGAATAAACATTTCAATAAGTTTATATAGTTATACAGCAAGACCACTTAATTATTACACTAGACAATAAAAATAAAATTTTGATGATCTTTGACAACAGTGATATTGTCAAAGATCATCAATATATATTTTTTGTAATAATTAATTATGACTATTTCATGAACTCGAGCACTTAGATATGCCACTGATTCTAAGCCGCAATGTTCTATATAACAGGCCGCAAGGCAAGGCGGGCGTTGTCCAACCAAGGATGTTAAGTTTTCAACTCAAAATACTTTTTTTATTAGATACACCAATGCCTAACCTAATAGTTACATAGTCAATAATGGCTAGACAAAGGTATCCACATTTTTGTCTTAAGTATCCATCTATATAAGATCAAGTGTATTGTTTTGTCAGTGGACATAGGTGGCGAGCGTCACGAAGCGTGCACTAATTAAAGATTGATGTATTTCGTCTGTTTACAAGTTACATATTTATAGTGAATAACAAGCACTATACTTAAAATTATGGTTCAATTGTACAAATAGGAGTGACTATGTTATATTATAAAATAAGTAATACTAAATATGCATTTATGTTATCTGGAAACAATAAAATGTAAAAATGTTATTACCACATCGCAGGAATATTTCTTCTCTCCATGGATTTCCAAATGCTTTGTCATCGCTGCACGGGAGCAGGTCCATTTGCCACAATCATGACATTGGTACTGATCAGGTGTCTCTGTTAGATATAAATTATATGAAATTGTTAAATTTGTAAGCATGTGTAGTAAGTTTTTAACTGATGATATATAATAATTTTTAAAGCACCAGGAGAAAGTTATAAATATTTATATGAAATGCATGAATGTTACCTGAATGATACTTATGCCAATGGTTGACCAATTTTGAAAAGTTCTTAGTATTGAACAAACAGTACTTGCATACATAATCCCTCCTGAAAATATGTTGCAACCGTATATGGACTGATAAATTGTCTTTTCGGGAAAATGTTGCATTACAAATCTGTGAAATAAAGTATATGACATAAATACATGCTAGAACATCTGTTCCTAATTTATTTATTTATTAAGACATCCAGTTGTTACATTATTTATATGTAACTAAATAACACAATAAAAAAATAAAAATGAAACAGCATCAGTCAATATGACTGTTATGTATAAGGTCTTGGGTTCAATATGGGTCAGCCTAAATGTTGTTGTGCTTTCCTGTTAAGAAATTCTCAATAGTAGCTAGTAGGTTGAAACTACACCTGGTAAATAGTAACAGACTCATCTTCTACCACTTGTGACCTAGTTTTTTCTTGATGAAATGTTGTCTATTGTCTGGTTTCCAGCTAATAGAAGAATTAACAGATATTTCACCATTTATTTTTCAGCTTTCTAAAAAAAGACAACTCCTGCACTAGGAATGAATCCTGTGTCACAGAGGACTAACTTTAAACAACAGACACAAAGAACACCCAGACTCGGAACAACTAGTTTAAGATCACACAAATTTTTGTCCCATGCGTGATCGAACCCACAACACTCAACACAGGGGCAGTGGCGAGGCAACCACTTGAATTACTATACCATCTATGCAGTTAAAGTAACAGAGCTTATGAAATGAATCTACTGCTCGGTTACCCAATTTAAAGTTATAATAAATTATAAAGATCCATATATTTCCGTTTCAACAAATACTATGTTATTTAGTTGGACGTGTGTTATCTGCACTTAGCCATTGTGTGTAAGTAACCGACGCGAAAAGTTCTTTAGTTACTCATAACACCTCAGCTCCATCCAGAAATACAATAGGGGACCGGTAACAATTACTATTTAAAAATGATTATTATGGTATTACAGAACTTCTTTGATTGATACAGTTCTCAGGACAATGGAATTGATAATCATTGTCCTGGAATTCTCAAAATGCATATATATTAATAATGATAATTTAATAAATCCATACCTCACATGAATATGTAGAAACAGCGTTTCCATCACAGCCGCTCTGTGCCATGTGCCGTAGGACATGAGATTGTCTCACAAACTCCTTATTGCAATGTGGACACAAAAATATATCTCGCTCATGAACCTTTTTTATATGTTCTACCAATGCCTCTTTGTTTGGACATCGCACAATGCATTTATCACAAGCAACACTATCAGGTAATTTGGAATGTTCCATACATAGATGCTCTTTGTAACTCTTTTGAAATCTAAACTTTTTTGGACATTCTTTGCAACTGTATGCAGCCTGTAAATAATAAATAACATGTGTAGTTTTAATACAGAATTACAATATTTTATTTCAATATACTTGATATTTATTGTAATATTCTACTATTCATGGTAAACCTAAAACTTGGATGAGATTGCCAAAGAAGACTTAAAATTAATAAGGTATCCTTGAATTCATAAAATAATTACGTAAATGCATCACTTTGAGCAAAGCATTAATAAAAATAATAAATAAACATTTACAGCATTCAATTAAATGAGTACAGTGAGAAATTCGGATAATTTTAGAATGATATAGAACGTAAATGTTATGGTAAGCGCCTAGGAGTTATGATCTTCTAATCACAGTATGTGGACGAATGTCAAGGCACATTTAGGTACTATTATTTACCTTTGTATAAATGACACGAGACAATTCTAATGCTTTGTGTTTTGATAATGCCTCTTGTGTTGGGAAATACTTGTTACAAACACTACATTCATATTCCTTAACTTTATCAGCAACTTTGTTTTCTTTCTTCGTCTTAATCTTTTTCAACTTATTTGCTGCAGTTTTGCCAGGTTTCTTATTTTTAGAGCCTGGGGGCCTACCAATTTTCTTGCGTTTGGGAGGCATTTTATTATATTCTATATAAAGCCTAAATTCGCCAATGTTTACATAATTTATTACGAATGTTGATTACTAATATAGGTGCAATAAGTTCACATTAATAAATTTGATATTCCTTTCACTCAGGCGCTATCAAAATGTTGTTCGCATGTCTGATGTCAAACGCCACGTATACGACAGGTAGTGATGCGAAAGTCTTGAACATACTATAGTTTGTTAATATATCTTGGGTACTGTGACACTTTTGCGAAGGCCTGTCTTTGTTGATTATATTAAATTATTAATTAACGATTAATGTTATTATATTATATAAATACATTGGCGCTCGTATAATTACTTAAATTCAATATATTATAATATATCAAACACATATATCAGATAGGTAACAATGCATATTTATATAATATATGTATAGTAGGTACTTCCATACATATTATTTTAAATAATTTAAAATTGTTTACTCGTTATAGACATTACAAGTCAAACATCCGGATTAATGTTATATTATGTTATTTTAAAATTAATAATAAATTAAAGCTCTCGATTTATAGTACGGTTAAGATGACACAAAGAACGTCATTATTTGTGCACGTTTATCAATAAAATATGATATTGTTTGTTGACAGTAAATACGCATTTTATACCGTCATGAAATACGGCAATTTATTGGGCGTGATAATAATAATAATCATATTCTATCACATACAAGTATATACGATACGGATGACGTCTGTCAAAGGACTCGAGCTATATTTTACGGAGTTTAATCTGTATTCTTAGCTTACTTTACTTTATATTATACCTATGCCTATATTTAAATAAATATATAGCTTTGATCATTAAAACACCAATCATCAAAATTCTAAAATACAAAAATACTTATGTATCGTAAATATAATGAAGTACTAAATGAATAAATAGAAAATGGGCTAATGGCGTTGTTATTCTGTTACGTATTAAATAATGTTATAAATATGTCTGTTTACGTACATTTTTTTTTTTTTTTTTTTTTTTTTACATGGGGGAATACAATGACGCATATCCCTCCGCGGGGGCGGGCGGAGGGATTATGTCGGACTCGCCGGGGTAAAAGAAGATGGAAAAGAAATAATGTACCTCCCGGAATACCGACTAAACCTACCACGGTGTTCCTCAACAAAACCACTATCGGCGGGGCCGCGCGAATCGCTTTCGCATGCGGTCGCGACCCCGCCGAGGTTTCGGCCCGCCGTATGAAACGGCAGGCCACTACACAAAATACCTACCCAAACTAGGCACTTCCGACATTATAAAAACCCTACTGTCTCCCCCCTAGAGGGGAGACGGACTCGACAGAGGCGCGCGTGGGAACACGCACGCCGCCTCTCGGACCTGGTGCTGAACGGATAGCGGGCAGGCCCACAAAGCCCGCTACCCCCAGGTCAAACCTCAGGGTGGCTGGAGGTCATCGCGCGCCCTCCGGCGCCCGGCTCTGCGGTTGGGGAGAGGGTTTAAACGCTCCCTCTCCCGCTCCGCCGCCTCCTTGATGGAAATTACTTCCTCACAGAAGGAGGCGACGGCGTTCCACGACCTCTCACTCCGGACCATAGACTGAACTACGGCCGGGAGCGAGAGGACAACCGATCCGACTGCCGCGATCAACTCACGGCGCTGCGATGCCCAGGCGGGGCAAATCGCCAAAGTGTGCAGCGCCGTGTCCTCTATAACGTCGCGGCAGTCGCCGCAGTGGTGACAACCGGGCGTCTCTTGCCGGCGTATACGACACAGGAACTGGCCAAAACAACCGTGGCCAGTCAGTACCTGTGTCAGCCGGAAGGTGAGGGCGCCATGCCGCCTCTCCAGCCACTCCTCAAAAACGGGACTTACCGCCACGATCGTGGCGTGCCCAATGTCTGTTTACGTACATAATCCAACTAAGGCCAAGCTCATAGGTACATGGTACATCTATATCGACTAACCCACAAACCGAGCAACTAAACAGTTTAGTTGTACCTACGCGTGTTAATTTTTTAATAATTAATTCTTTTGAATTTCTCAGTTTTACTGAGTCTGGAAATTTCCAATAGACCAACATATTCGCCCCGTCTTACGTGGGAAAATAGACCTATTTGTGTGTTAAAAGGTAACTAGCAATTTAGTAACAAGTACCTACTGGTAATTTGCAACATAAATTGCTACACTATGTAAGGCGAAGATGGGATCGTAAGGTCGTCCTCACGATTGCTAGTCTGGCGACTTTACCATTGGGCTATTGGCGCTTCGAAATATGGCAATGTATTTGTTATATGTATAAAATACTGTACCTGTCATTGCCAGCCCTTCCATGAATAAATACAATGAACATATTTAAGTTATATATTTATACTAATATCATAAAGGTGAAAGTTTTGATTTTTTGTTTGTTTGTAAGGATTTAACTCAAAAACTAATCCACCGATTTTTAAATTCTTTTACCATTAGAAATATATTATCACCGAGTAACATAGGCTATATTTTATTAAAAACGTACTGTTATAAACCTAACCTACATTTACGCGAGCGATGCCGCGAGCAAAAACTAATGTCTTATGTGTATATAATACTGTATCTTTACCAGCCCTTCCATCGATATATAATATAATAATATTCTATCTCATACACACAACATCGTCTAGCCCAAACTAAGCAGAGCTTGTTCTATGGGTAGTAGACAATGGATAAACATACATATATACTTCTTTTTTTTGTAAATACTTACATATTATACATAGCAACAGCCAGACCAAGACAAACATGTTCATGCACACAAATGTTTGACTTGTGCGGGAATCGAACCCGCGACCTCAGGCGTGGCAGTTAGTTACACTAACTACTACGCCATCGAGTCAATGAACATATTGTTTGAGTTATGTATGTAAATTTTATATAGATGGGAATGGCGTCATCCGTCTATTTACTATGCTAATACAATCTGTGTACTCTTTTTGTTACCAACATTCGCTAACTACTTATATAAATAATAATATTATTTGGTAAAAGGAGTACTTTGTACCCTTCATTATGAATGTCATATAAAATTAAACGTTACATCATAGCTATTTTTATTAACCAAAGCATGTAAGTAACACACGCTGCAAAACATAATTAAATAATAATTGCAATTTTATGCTTGTCGTAATTTTCTTTTTATTTGCTTAAAGAGTTTACTAATATGAGCCGCCTTTTAGTATGCAGTCATAGACTACGGAAACTTGCCATGGGTACCTACTAAACATTACAATCGTGCGATGCGAACCATTAAAAATGAAACTCATTGAGTTGATGCAAAGAAAAAAGATCGCTGGCTCTCTGCTTTTTTGGCATAAACAAAAGGTTCCTTGGCTGAAATTATTTTGGAAGTTTTCTCAGCTTCATATCCGTCTATTACCTGCGATATTCTGTACGATTCAAGTATTACCTCAGTTGTTATAGTCCAGGTTTGAACGAGGACTGCATGTATACACTAAAGTATATGGTAATGCCTTGCCTTAGCATTAAAATCCTTCATGACATGTGACTAAAGTACGGATCGTAAACGAAGGACGACATACATATCCTAATACTACCTATATAAGATTATTTAGGTACCCGAAGGGGTGGGCAGAGATTAATTACACCCATATTTCGTTACATATGGTTTTGGATCCCAAGTATAGGAGCAAGCTTATTGCAGTTTGCTGTCTTACTCCTACAAAATTACGACATTATATTAACTTACTTTTAGCCTGCGGCTTCGCTCGCTTAAAAACGGGTTAGGTTGTGTTAGTAACAGTACTTACTTTTTGTATAAACGTAAGTAAGTAAGCCTATGTTACTCGGAGATAATATACCTATTACCTACCTTAGTAATGATAAAGAATTTAATATTTTTGTTTTAAATCCTTACATACAAACAAACAAAAAATCATGTTCTTTTTTAAATCTCTGCTATGCAGTAGATAGATTACTAAACGCTTTAACTTTTTTCCCAGAACAGGCATAGATTTCATAAAACAAGGCTACGGTCTTACAGAGGTGACGATGGCGTGTCTCGTGGACCTGACCAGTGGTGAAAAAGTCGGTTCTTGTAGAACACCCGCGCCCGGCATGAGAGTCAAGGTACGATCAAGATATCTCATTATAAAGATAATATGCCAAAATTCCCCTGCCATATATTTTTATAAAGCAATAGTTTAATCTGTACTTTGGCTGGACGAATAACATGATATCGTTGCCATAGCGTTTATTCTGTATTATGAAGATATACCTATAGTCCTCAAGTCAAAATATAATTACGTATCTCGCCTTATACCTAGTGGTACAGTAGAAACGTATACCTAGGATATGGTCGCGATAAGAAAAATAATTCTTGAAGAATCATTACCCAGATGAGCAGCGATAGCTCAGTGGGAAGACCAACAGACTGCAATGCAGTGAGTCTCGGGTTCGAACCCACGTCGCGCACCTCTGACTTTCGGAAGTTATATGACTTTTCGAAATTATGTGCGTATTATTAAATTGACAACTATCGCTTGCTCCGTACCTCGGAGAGCACGTTAAGCGGTCCGCTGCCATGGACATCTATGGCAGTCGTTATTGTGGAAGTCGACACAAAAGATCCCACTGGGTCGAAGTGTGGCCGGTCTGTACTGACTGGCCCCCACACAAGATAAGATCATTACCTATTTCCTTATTAAAATTACTATAACAGTTACGACTCTATAAAGACCCTTGATGGTGCCTTGAGGTATGCCGTGATTTTTGCCCACCCTAGAATAGTCCGGTGTCCCATAATTTTAACACAAAGTTATATAGGGATATGCAGGTCATCGCCGTTTATTGTCCAGGGAATCCACTGACAAATAACGATTTTATCTTCTATCTTTTCGTAAATGGCTACCGGCCACCACGCTTGAAATTTACATGATGAATATTAGGTAATATTGTCTTCTGTTTACGCGAATGTTATTCATGGAAATTAAACTACTATATACGGATTTTATCGCGTTGTTTATTTATCACTGTATTACATAATTTTGAAACTATTACACTACTACTACTATTGAATTTTATTAATTTATTTTTAGGTAGTTTTTAAAACTTTTAATTTTTATTTCATCAATTCAAAGGTTTACGATTATCATTCGTATTATATACCTATCTATTTATATTTAATTATTGAAGTAGATATAAAAATAATTGACATTTCTAAGATATTGGCTCATTATTTCTCACATATTCGTTCTATGGAACTGTTCTAATGCCGAAAGCATTATTTATTTTAGTAGTAGGTGCCTATTTATCCGACACAATAATTATTTTCTTGAAACGCTAACCATCAAATTAAATGCTCATTATTTTTTAGGTAATAGATATAGAAAATGGTAAGAAGTTAGGGCCTGGACAAGAAGGTGAATTGTGGATCAAGTCACCGCTGCGCATGAAGGGTTACATGGGAGACCAGGCCGCTAGTGCCGCGCTGTTGGACGGCGAGGGGTACGTCAGGACCGGAGACATCGGGTACTACGACAAAGAAGGCTACTTCTACATCGTAGATAGACTCAAAGAACTAATCAAATATAAAGGTTTCCAGGTAAAGCGGAATAATATTATTTCCTTATTAAATAGTTTCGCCTGATCGGTCACGTTTTCTATCAAATAGTTCGTTCAAGGCTTTAGTAAATGTTAAAACACGTACAAATTTAATTGCTTTATTTATTAACCTTGAGTCACGATTTCTTTTATAATAATAACTAAGTATATGTAAGAAAATGATTTATCTTATTTTGTGTTGATATTGTGTACGAAACATTAATTCTTAAGTTAATAGCGTCAGTTGATTCTATAAATGTAATTGTTACAATAAATGGCAAAGCAAGGTTAGACAAAATAAACAAAAAAGCGATCTTTGTCCATTCGATGATTATCTTTGCGTCATGCATTGTTAAAAAAGTAGGTACGTCTTTTTGTTGCTAATCAAATAAGTTTCCATCATTATATTCAAGTGTGGAAAACTATTATATTTATATGCAGATTAGATTAGAATTTCTGTAGCAATTATATTTTTATAATATTTAAATTTGCTATAGGTATCATTTAACAAATGCAGGTATAAGAAAAATAAATAACCGCGGAACCGAAAATCAGGGACTGAGCTACTGTGAGCGAGGAACAGAATCCTGACTTAGACATTATCTAACCCTTGCGTACTTGCTAACGTTAATGAAATGATAGTGTTATGATGTGAATCTGAATTATATAAATAATATGTATTCATGTAAAGGTGGCGCCTGCTGAGCTGGAAGCGTTACTACTTCAGCACAAGGAGGTGGCTGATGTAGGTGTCGTAGGCCTCCCTGATGAAGAAGCGGGAGAATTACCCCTCGCGTTCGTTGTCGCCCAGCCCAAGTCGAAAGTTACCGAGAAAGAACTTGTCGAATTCGTTGCGTCTAAGGTAATATATTTGGAATGTCGGATTATGTTAGCTTGCGCCGCGTCTAATCACAAGACTTCTCGTGTCAGCATGACTGCCAAATCTTGTCGATACAACGCACGTGCAAGGGGAAAATAGTCGAAATCCGCAGAAAATCAACAGATTGTTACTACCTATCTTAATTCTACATCAATAAAAGTAGATATAAAAATATTATCTAATCAAAATATTGAAGGATTGAAGATATAAATTACTTAATATTGTGTTATAGGTGTCACCGGCCAAGAGACTTCGCGGTGGCGTCGTATTTATCAACGAGATAATTTTTTTTTTTTTTTTTGATACCCAGGAAAAATGCTTCATGCACTACCCGCCGGCTAGGGGACGGCACCGGCGGGGCGTGTGGGACTCCCAGCAAGAAGACGCGCTGGTATACCTACTAAAAAACCTGGGGTGTTCCCTCTCTCACCCAATGGGAGGGGGGGGCAGTTGGGAACTTAAAAGATTCAACCATAGCAGGCCCCCCCGTGTGGGTGCCGGCCGGGTCATTTTCTTCGGACCCGACCACCTCTCGTCCCCAGGGGAGAGCCTGACTGCTCTCCCCTTTCGACATCAGAAAGGCGCGCGGGAACACCGCGCGCGCCCTCTCGGGGCTTTTAGTTTACGGGTGGCAGGGTCCCCTGAGGCCCCGCCACCCGGAGCCTCTAGGTGGGGGGCAGGAGAGCGACATAAGCGCGTCTCCTGCGCCCCCTCCTCCGGCGGCGGACGTCCGGGGCGTGATGATGACGGTCGGCAACGAGAGGTTGGGGCCAATCACGGTGACCAAGGCACAGCGCTCCGCGGCCCACGCCGGGCACTCCTCCAGCGTGTGCTGCGCCGTGTCCCGGTCACACACCTCACAATGGTGACATCTGGTTGTCGGCTCCCTACCGGCTATCTTGCAGAGGTACTCTCCGAAACACCCGTGTCCGGAGAGCACCTGAGTAAGCCGGTAGGTGAGCGGTCCGCGCCGTCTGTCCGCCCATTCTCTTAGTACTGGACGGACAGCCTCGACTGTCCTCACCCCGTAGCGGGGCTGGGCCAGTCGCTCATTCCACCTGGCCTCCAGGACCAGTCGAGCCTGGGACCTCGCACGCCGCCTCATAGGAGACGGTGCGGTACGCCCGCGACACCCTGATCGCCATCGCCCTCTGAGGTCTCCTTAGGAGAGCGACGTTTCGGCGATTCAGGGCGCCAGCCCAAATGGGCGACCCATAAAGGGCCATCGACCGCACCACCCCCAAATAGAGGCGGCGGCAGATGACACTCGGCCCCCCGATATTCGGCAGCAGAGAGCTAAGCGCTCCCGCCGCCGACATCAGCCGGGGGGCCAGGCGGCTAAAATGGACGCGAATGTTCCAGCGGCCGTCGAGGTGGAGCCCCAAGTATTTCATACTCGGCTCCACCCCGATGCGGACCCCTCCAACAATGATGTGGGCATCTGGTGGCGGCGCCCTCCGAGGCCCGTCAAATAGAAGGGCCTCGGACTTTTCCAGCGCCACCTCCAGTCCCAACATCCTAATCCTGCCGACAACCAGAGCCACTCCAGCCGTGGCAAGACGGGCAGCTGCCCCGTAGTCCTCTCCCCGGGTCTCCCCGTAGTCCTCTCCCGTAACCAGCGTGTCGTCGGCGTAACAAGTTACGCCGACGCCCGGAGGCAGGGCGCCCCGCAGCACCCAGTCGTAACCGATGTTCCACAGGAGCGGACCCAGAACCGATCCCTGTGGAACACCGCACGACACCTCCCTCCGGAACGTCTCTCCGTTCCGCCCTACACAGAATACACTTCTCTGGTGCAGGTAGTCCCCGACTATTCGGCGCAGGTAGGGAGGCACCCCATGAAATCGGAGCGCATCCCTAATAGTCGCCCACGGCAGGGTGTTGAACGCGTTGGCGATGTCCAAGGACACCGCCAACAGCACCCCGCGCGAGGGGACCGCCTCCTCCGAGAGGGCCTTGACGCGACTGATCGCGTCAATCGTCGATCGGCCCTCCCGGAATCCGAATTGGATTTCGGATAAGCCGGGGCCCACCCGCACCAGGTGCTTGGAGAGGCGGGCAGCCAACACGCGCTCAAAAAGCTTGCCCACCTCATCCAACAACACTATGGGGCGGTACGCGGAGGGAGAGTCCGCGGGGCGGCCCTCCTTTCTCAGGAGGACCAGCTTGCCCGTCTTCCACATGGAAGGGAACCGTCCCAACTCCAAGCAGGCGCTAAACAGCCTGAGGAGCCGGTCCCCTAGGGCGTCAAAGGCCAAAACCCAGGCGCGGCCAGGAATCCCGTCCGGCCCCGGAGCGGTGTTTTTGCCCCGGAGCCGCACCATTGCCGCGCCGAGTTCCGCCATTGTTAGTACTGGCACCCCGGCATCGGCACCGCCCTCCTCAATTTCGGGCGGCGCCATTACGGCAGGCGTGTGCTCCGCTCTCGAAGGAAAGAGAGCGGAGACCACCTCCTCCAATTGCCGGGGCTGGAGACTCTCGGTGACCGGTGGGGCCCAGGGGCGCAACTTGCCCCTGACCGCCTTATACGGGCGGCCCCACGGATCTGCTTCGAGAGTCTCCAGGTACTCTTCCCATCTTTGGGCTTTGGCCTCGCTGATGGCGGACTGCAGGGCGTACTTCCGCTGTTCGTAATCGCCCCGCAGCCGTGCCTCCACGGTCGCGTCACGGTACCGCCTGCGTCGGCGGTACCTAGTGTACTGGCGACGCGCCGCAATGCACGCGGCGCGTTTTTGGCTGATGTCGTCAGACCACCAGTACACCTGACGCCTTGGAGGTCGAGCACTGGCCCGGGGCATCGACGCGTCGCAAATCCGCGTCATCGCGCCTCGGAACCACTCCGCCTCCGACTCAACCTCCACAGGCCCTTCACCCATCGGGGTCCAGGCCTGGACGATGGAGGCTTCCACCAGCACGTCTACGTCGACACGTTTCAACGCCCATCGTGGGGACGACGGGATGTGAACTCTCCTCGGGCGATCGTCCGGGATCGCCGGCGAGGCGGAGATGTCGAACCGTATGTAACGATGGTCCGACAGCGACTCCGCCTCGACCAGCACTCGCCAGTCCCGGACGTAGCGCGCTACGGCAGGGCTTGCGAACGAAATGTCCACGATGGACTCGCCCTGCCAGCGCACGCACGTGGCGACCGACCCCCCGGTTAAGAACCACGAGGCCGGTCGCAATCGCCCACTCCTCCAGCGCGTTGCCGCGAGCGTTGGTGACAGGGGATCCCCAAGCCGATGATTTGGCATTGAAGTCCCTCGCCACCACGACCGGACGCGATGGGTACCGATTAATCACGGTGCCCACCGCGCCCAAAAATCGCTCAAACTCGGCGAGGCGCCGGTTCGGAGAAAAGTACACCCCGATCAGGACGGTTCCCTCCCAATCCACACATATATATCCCTCGCCCCTGTCTGTCATCACCAGGAGCGAGAGTCCGGACGAAACAATGGCCGCCGAGCCTCCGAGGTCCCCAAATCAGTTGTGTCGGCTGGGGACGCAGTGAGGCTCGGCGACCACGGCGATGTCTATTGACCACTCCGCCATGTGCTGCAGCAAGATATCCTGCGCCCTGGCGGAGTGGTTAACATTCACCTGTAGGAGGCGATGGGCCATAATCAATTAGGTTTCCATCGCCTCCCTGCTGCTCCCTGTTTGGGACGGGGCCGGGGCGGCCGGAGTCCTGGCGACCGCCCCTCTGGCCTTACGTTTTTTGGGTGGGGAGCAGGATTTGCTCCCCGTTCGGTGCTCCGCCGGCTTTCCTGCAGCCGAACAAATGCTGCAGGAAAGTTTTTCTGCGGAGCAGGCGGCGGCCTTGTGGCCGGGCTGGCCGCAGCGAAAACCAAAATCGCTGCGGTCAGTTTCGGCGGTGCATTGCTGCCTCACGTGCCCCGGTTCGAGGCAGCGGTAGCACCGCCTAGGCCTCGGCTCCAGGAGATTGACCTGAGCCGAGACCATCCCGACCAGCAAACGGCCGGCCGACACCTTCTTCGCCGCGGCGATGGGGCAGCGCACCACCACGGTGCACATACCACTCTTGCCGCGGCGCATCTCTCCCACCCTAACCTGCGCCTGAGGGCAGGCTCCGGCTTGTGCCACCGCAACGGCGACATCCTCGGAGGAGGCCGAGTTGTCCAGCCCGGCTATCCGCATTTCCGCGGACTTCACCGGGCGGGAGACTCTGACCTCCTCAGGCGTGAAAAGGGACCGAAGTTTTGCGGCTACCCTATCCGCCTTGTCGCCGGAGGTGGCACCTGGGACCTCCAGAATTCTAGCCCCAGTAGCGGCAACCTTGTATTGGACGCCTCCGGCGAGGCCCATCTCTGCGAGGTCTCCTTTCATGGCCTGTGTGGCCCGCCGGAGGACGCCCGCGTAACTCACGCCTTGCCGGAGCCCCTCCTTCGTCAGCTCCACCACAACGGCGGTGGAGCGCGGGGGGCGCAGGTCAGCCGGGCGGGGACCCTTCTTCTTGTTTCCTGGGGGAGCCCGGGAGGCCTTCTTCTTCCTCCTGGTGACCTCTGTCCACGGCTGTTCAGCCGTGGTAGAGGCCACTGGGGCGGGTTGAGGCTGGGTGGCGGGGCGCGGCGGCGCCACAGTGACGGTCACCCTCTTCTTGCCCTTCCCTCTCCCCTTGAAGGAGGAAGCCGACGGTGTGGGGGCAGATGTCTGCCGCGGTGGGCTAGCCGGCGTGCCCCCGACCATCCGGGGGCGGCCTCCGAGTGGAGGGCCCGGGGTCGGGACGGGCGCTAGGCCATAGTTGGCCAGGCACGCCTCCACAACGTTGCGCGCCTGAGCCACCGTGGCCCGCATCAGGTCGTGTGCCCAGGCGGGACGCCGGTCCTCCGCGGGAGTGAGGGGCTGCGCTGTGCACCGCAGGAGGGGCGGGAACTCATCCCGCGGCCTCCCGGCAGGCGCCCCGGCGATGGCCGAGGGCGTCTTGGCGGCGTTGGCCCGAGCGGCAGTGGCAGCGGCCGCCTTCATGGCCGCCACCTCAGCCCGGAGCTCCACGAGCTGCCTATGCAGCCCCTCGTTCTCCGACCTCCAGCGTCTCTGGAGGTCGGAGGAAGCCCGTCCCCACAGGCCGAAGAAGGCCTCCCTCATGTCCTCGGTTGCAACCTTGAGGTCAAGGACGAACCCCCCCTTCAAATTGCCGGACCGGGCCGCCACCCTCAGGACGGTCTCGGCGCCAGCCTCGAACCGTTGCCTGAGGTCGGCAACCGAGTCCTCTCCCAAGGGGGACGCATCCGCGACCCCAGCCGTCCTCGAGATGGCTCGACGGGCAGGCAGAGGCTGCCCGAGGAGCTTCCCCGCGGAGGGAGGTGGCATCGGGGAACCGGCCCTTCCTCCACAGGGCATCTCCTTCACCACCTCCACCTCCGTGTCCGAGCCAGAGTCGGACAGCGCATGGTGCGACGTCTTCTGGCGCTTTGCAGAAGCGCCGGGTGCACCCCAGAACTTGACGGTGAGGGAAGCAGGGCTATCCCCCCCTCCTCTCTCTCCCGTCGTGCCGCCGACGAGCACCGGCTCTGAGGCCGACTGGCCTCTGAGCCCGAGCCCGCCCGCGACCCGACATCTATATCAGTGCCGGTGCCGGCGCCAGACATGCTCGACACGGAGTCGCTGCGTGCAAGCGCCGCCGCCCGACACCTCGACCGTGTCCTTGGTACGGCCGGCACACTATCCCGGACTGACGGCGGGGGCATACCCCCTCCAGCCTTCGCCTTTTTGGGGCCTTCCATCCTCACCTTGCTCGGGCCCAAGCCCAAGGTGACACCTACCGCAGAGTCAGCACCTGACTCCACGAATCTCTCTGTGCCCGATATATCGCGCGGCACTACGCTGGCAAGATGTTGGTTGCCCCCCCCAGAGTACGAGGGGCAGACGGAGCCAGAAGGCTCCGTGAGGGATTCTCCAGGCGCGGGGCGCCTGGTACCCTCCTGGGGTAGTATATTGCCTTGGACCGACATCATGATTTTGGTTTTTGGGTGGCCCTAATGTTGGGTTCCCCCCAGCCATACAGCCCCTCGCCGGGCCACCAAAAACTTGGGCTTTGGGTAATTTTTATAGAGGTTTTCTTCCTCGCAGCCCGAAGGCCCCCGGTCCTGTCAGTTCAGGATTACGGGTTGGGCCGGATGGGGGTCCACATGTTGGACCGATCCACCCGCCCCAAGGCCGCTCGACGGGGCAGGACGCCACGCGACCCGCACCGGCCTTACGGCCCTCACTGGTGATTTTTTAAAGAGGTTGTCTTCCTCTATGCCCCCGTGTTGGGCCGGATGGGGGTCCATGCTGGACAGATCCGACCGCCCCAAGACCGCCCGACTGGGCAGGACGCCTACGCTCCCAACCCTGGCCTGACGGCCCCCACTGGTAATTTTTTATAGAGGTTTTCTTCCTCTAACCCCCCCATCTCATCCACGTGTCCTCTGCTAATCAGAGGAACACGTGGAGAGACCCCCAAACGCGGCCCTCGCGGGCCGATAACCCCGAGACAAACTGCCTCGGGTTTCCTACGCGCGTGCCAGAGTATTAGCCACGAGTAATAATGCCCCCGAAAGGACATTATTACCCGTGTTGCCCGGGGTGTACCGGCCCAACGACTGACGTTCCAATCCACTAAAAATGTAGAAAGGACCAGCAGCCGTCGAGCGCACGGGGAGGTTCTCTGGCCACACACCCCATCAACGAGTTACCTAAAAATGCATCCGGTAAAATCCTAAGAAGAGAATTAAGAAAATTTTACAAAAGTATAAAAGCAAGCTTTAATTATTCAAAGTATTAATAGATAAAGGTTTATATACCTCATAACAAATACACTGTTGTTTTATGTTAAATATGACATTTAGCATTTATTATTTGTTTCAATTGATGAATTGTTGATTTTTTGTTATAAATACATAACATGAAGAATAAATATAATTTTTATTTACATTTGATCACTTCAAATATCACTGTTCACCACACATATTAAATATGTACATTTATTTATTAGCTAATGCATCCTTGAGTTCTTGGGGTATTCTGTTTAAAGCATAAGTATGCAGTTCATCATTAACAGCTGCCAGAACTCCAGTCTTGTTTGGCCGAGACTCTGAAGCACCATATTTGTAGAAGTTACCGATGATATCAGTTAATTTGCCACCGGCTGCCGACAAAACAGCTTCTGGTGCACAAGTGTCCCACTTCTTGCACCCAGGGCTGGCAAATACATAAATTGACGCTTTTCCTTCCAGTAACTGTAAAACCTGTGTAAAGTAAAATTATAAGTTAAACAACATCACATCACATATAATAAGTTAACATTTGATTAATTACTACCATAAAGTAATTGAGTGTTATCTACCTTATAGCCAGCACCACCAACTCTAATAACTTGTGCTGCATTCATAACTTGCAAAGCCTTCTCAACCACAGCATTAGAGTGGCTCCTAGTGGTGGTAATAACAAGGGAATCAGGGGGAGGGGCAAGTGTAAACCCTCCTACTCCAGCTTCTTGTAAGCCCCAAATGGTTCTACCCATTATTTTTTCACTTCCTACCATACTCTTGTAATATGGCTGATGAATAACACCAGCTACTGGTTTCTCATTGACAGATATACCAATCAATACTGTCACATGTTCAAGGAATCCTAAAACAAGATATATATTATTATCTTTGAAACAATACAAGTCCAACACCCCATGCAACATGCAATATTGTGAATATTTTCATATATAAAAAATTAAGGGAATAGGATGACATCAGCTTTCAAGTGGGTCAGTACAGTCAGAGATTATGAGGTAACACCAGTTAGTTTTTTGTTAGCTATTTACTATATATTTACAATACATACATGGTTATAAAATCCTGACCATATTGAAGTGCCTGTACAAGTATGGTGCATTCTAAACAAAAATACTGATACCACCTATGTCAATTTACCATAATTTGATTGGAGTAAACTTAAATACCACTTGATACTTATGAAAGGATGTGTTAAATACATTTTCCATCTTTCCCACGGATCTCTCTTCAACATTAGAGCACCTAGAATTAATTTTAATATTGAATGAACAAAACAATCATTCACAAGATATTGTATTGCAGAATGCATGTTTCCATGAAAGGGTGTTGGCTATAACTTGAGGAAAATTAGAATTAACTCCTGAGATAGTAAACATGTTCATTCATCATTCTTACAACAGATTACCTTGAGTATACTCTGAAGTACCATCAAGAGGATCAACCCATACAACAATATCTTCTACCTTGACAGCCTGAAGATTGACAGGGCACTCTAAAGATAACACCTCTTTATCAGCCTCAGAAACTATCCAGTCACTGGCAACATCACCCTGAAGTCAACAATATAAATAAATATACAATAAACTTACTTTCTACAGTTCTATTCATAGAGCAGACGTGATTCATATTGTATTCATAATTCAAGGTTTTAAGTATGGTTATATGTAAATATAATTATATCAAATATCTATTGTACTTAAAATAATGTTTCTTTTTAATGAGCCTTATCATTAGTTACTAATGTTTAAATGAGAAAGAGAAACTTAGACAAGTTTTAATGAGAACAATGGGTATTAACTGTGAGAATGGAAGAAATTTATTAAATAAAAAACAGGATAGTAAACCAAATTGTACCTCATTGTCTGAGCTGTCCTCCTCTCCAATGATGTTAAGTTTAGGGTATTGTGCTGATAAAGACCCAATAATACAACGCTGTGCAGACCTGTCTGCTTCCGTTTGATAGTCATCTTTACCCTGAAATCACAATCATGTCAATTAGACTATTATTACCTTTGATTATAAACACCTCTCTATTACACAATTCTAATGGAGATAAATGTTTCTAACAGCTATGTACCTACCTATAGTTGTGAACTTTGTTCACGAATTGACAGATAAATATAAAAAAGTTAGCACGGTAGCTGTATAAAAATAGTTTTATTGTAGAACGACAATATCAAATTTTACCTACCTGTTGATACCAATACCAATCAGATTGGAAAAGTAGTCCAATAAGAAAAAATATGACAGCAGTATCGGACTGTTTTAATTTTTATGTTAGATTTTATCACTGAAACAGATAACAAACCTTTTCAACGATACCCAATTCTCCTTTACTCATAACATCGCGCACAATCTTGCCTGCTCTACTGGCAACGGATACTGAAGAAGCCAATAACCTCACGATAACGGGAACACTAGTCGACATAGTTACTAAGATATACTGCATTAAATCACTTACAATACAAAAGAAATATATAAAAACTTTCAAATTTATATCCAGATCATATATGTACTTACATTCGACTGATTCCTTTCAATCCTTTCAATGTCAGTCCTCCACACACAATGACACATGTGTAACAAATATACAGCAATGTTGCTAATCTAAATTACCACAAAAAATACAAGAATTATTTTTATTGGTATCACCGGTGTCAGATAATATTCCTTATACCTATTTCTAATAACATTTATATTTTCTGTTCAATCATAAGCTGTGGCATATTTTTAATTTGGTATTGGAAAAATATCATCATTCGATTTCTTTCCGTCTGGATTTATTATATTTTATTTAACTAAAGGCCAGTCATACAACTTACAAGTAAAAGTTATCTGAAAGATAAATCGCATGCTGTCTCACTTTTGTTAGGTTAAAGAAGAGAGTTGGTGAGACTTTTATTTTATAGGTAAATGCTATCTGGTAGTGATAGGACAAGCCCTAAATGGCTTCCGATATCAGCGATCGAATACAGAATATAAATATTGAGTATAGACATAATTTCACATTTGACGACTTTCTTCTGTGCTTATGTTAAATACTAGCATCTTTGTAATGCAATGATTACTTCCGATTGGGTTTCTCAAATTTTAATTGATTACTAGAGACACTTGCTAGCCTAAGCCTACATGACAAATCTCCAGATTTAGTGGTAAGTGGTTAAATGGTCTGTTCGCAATTGCCACTACACGAGTAATGTGGTTTGAATCCCACACGGGACAAAAATGTACGTGTATCACAAATGGTTGATCTTAGTCTGGGTACTAGTATATTATCTGTGGTCTGGTTGATATTTGTATACGTTGTTAGATCTCAGAGCTGTCTTGACCAGGGATGTTACAGATGCAGATTTTTTGACATCCGCGGATGCGGATATTTGGAAACTCACATCCGCGGATGCGGATGTGCAAATCGATGCGGCAGCTCCGCAATTGCGGATGCGGATGGTGATGCAAATTGTTCATCTTATTTAATAAAAGTACCTATTTATTATCACCGCCTTTGTAGGTTCAAGTCTGTTTTGCAAAGGTTCATAAATTAAACACGTCCTACTGAACAACTGATTTCTTTCTTATCGTAACCTACGCGATATCTGGATCCGCATTAACATCGTTTGCGGATCCGCATTAACGCGTTGATTATTGCGGATGCGGATGCAGATATGTCCAAATCGATGCGGAAGCTCCGCAATTGCGGATGCGGATGCGAATATTCGTAACATCCCTGGTCCTGACATACAGAAATTAATAACTCCTAGTTGCTGTCAAAACCTAGATAAAAGTTATCTGACATCGACCCTTAAGCAAATTATTTTTATCGCTTGTTAGGAACTAGAAAATAAATATACCAAATGATTACATGAACACACATTAGTAGATATCACAGTTCAAAAAAGCGAGTACTACTATGTGTAATAGGTCAGTACCTATATATCCCCTAACAGCCAACGGTTGAAGGCCGTCACAGACGTAGCTATAATATATATTAATATGAATCATAGCAAGGCATATTACGGCATATTTTCCATATAAATTTTCGAGTGACCGCACACGCAGCTATAATATATATTTCTATAACTTCACCAAAATATGTCAAAATATATATCTCCGTATATTTTGGCATATTAAGCTCGTGCGCATCGAGCTCGGACGTCGGGCAGGCGTTCAAATGGAACACCCATATCCTCAAAATATATATTAATATACCAAAATATATATTAAATGACGTGCTTTATTTAATTAAAATACAAGTGTTGCAATTATAATAAATGATTGAAATATGATTTGTTTTTACTTCTTTCCTTAAGGATACTGTAAGACGTTCATCAAAACTAATGCTTTTGCACATAACCGTATCGCATTTTATTACATCATTTTTTATCAATTCATGAAGCTCGATAAATGCCGATCTTGAACTTTTAAAATACTGTGCAAATTTATTCGTTGATAAATTTTAATCATGATACAAATTAAATTCGCCACGAGTTCTCTTTTGTTTTAGATGCGACTCAACCCAGATGGTTCTATTTTTCGTTCCTAACAAGGCAACATGCATATCAAATTCAGCATCGGAATCATCCTCTGAGGTATTTTCAATTAGATCTAAAAGAAGTGCTCTTGTCGAATTCATTTAGGTACCTAGATTGATTACAGTGTTATTTCAATATTTGAACATCCTGTACAGAAATTAAGCTTTAAAATCGTGCGCTTGCAAGGACGACCGCAGACCGAGTGAGGGCAAAATATATATTATAGTATAGCTCCCGTGTGTGATAGCTTGCTATACTATAATATATATCTCGATATATTTATATTATAGCTACGTCTGTGACGGGCTTGACGGAGAACATCGAAGAACCAGCGGCCGATTACCGCAAATACTCTGTAAGGAATATTACCTTGAAATTAAACTGCTATATACGGATTTTATCGCGTTGTTTATTAATCACTGTATTACATAATTTTGAAACTATTACACTACTACTACTATTGAATTTTACTAATTTATAAGCTAATAAAATTATTTAATCTATTAAATCTATGAAAGTGTAAACCTAAATATAAATAGATAAATAGTTTAAATAATTATACAGTGATTAATAAACAACGCGATAAAATCCGTATATAGTAGTTTAATTTCAATGAATAACATTCGCGTAAACAAAAGACAATATTAGGGATATTACCTGGTGCTGCAAAGAAAAACCAATAGCATTTACCCAGCCATAGTATCGAATTAGGGACCGACTTCATGATCGGCCGTAATCATTATTCTGTTTTTGCAATCATACTTCATTATGTTAGCGATGATAAGTTATAGATTGATTTGACAAAAAAGATTGTCTGTCATACCTAATCTTTTATGTATGTAGTCACTTTTTTCGAGTTTATATACCTCATATGCACGTGTCATAATGATAATTGACTTTTCTTATGATATTTGATAAGAGTTCAAGAGCATGCACTCCAGCTTTACCTTTTCTTTCCTTTCTGTTTTACTGAATGTATAAATGAATTGGTAGGTTTCATAAAGTCGAGATCAAAAAGTTGTTGACTATAATGTCCAGCCTATTGTGTCCATTATATATAGGTACATATTAATCATATAAATTACATATGTCGTATAATTGATGATTACGTATGTTTAATGAACAGTTTTTTCTAGCTTTAAATTATCATTATTTATAATTTGATAGTGAGTGCCCACGAAATATTGCGGAATTGCTACTAAAACCGCAATAATTCGTGAGGCCTCACACTAAATGTTGCGGTCGTTAAGTTCACACATGATAAGGCCTAGTAGGAATCATGGCTTGTAGTTTATGATAATAAATACTACATTTACATACCCGCGGCTTCGCTCGCGTAAATGTAGGTTAGATTAGTAATAATACTTACTTTTTTTCTAGATGAAATTCTTTTCCCTTCTTCTAGAAAAAAGTACTATGTCATTTTTGTTCCCCTGACAACGAGTATCTATACAAAATTTTATGATGATCGGTCGAGTAGTTAAGGCGTGAAAGCGTAACAAGCAAACAAGAGTTTATTTTTCAACATTTATATAAGCTCATAGCCAGTTGCACTCACTGATCGCTAAAAGATTAGCGAAGTTAAACAACATTAGGTGCGGTGAGTCTATAGATGGGTAATCGCTTAATGGTATTTCATCTGAGCGTCTCCGTGCTTTGGAGGGCACGTAGAAAGTCGGTCCCGGTTGTTGCCAAATTGACAGCACTCGTTAAGCCATGTCGGAGGCCTACGGACGGCTTAAACAACTCTTGACAACAGGTTGGCCTCTAACCACACGAAATAAAAAGAAAAAGAAGAACATTTATAATAATTAAGTTAAGATTACCAAACTGCGGTCGATGTGCAAGTGAGATGTATGATCCACAGATGACTGTTCCAGATGTACGATGGCTTATTAAACTGTCAAGTTTTGGAAAATCAGACATAGGAACATAAAAACTTATTGCGTCTGGCCGTCGGTGTGCCGCTGCGATTGAACAGGTTAAATTAAATATGTCTAGGCGCAGAAGGCTTTATCAGTAGTGAAGCTGCCTGCAGCTAGACGTATGTATTTAATATAATTAATTTCTTAATTTTTATTTTCTTTTTTAGGCTACTAAAGTGGCAAACAAGCATACCTGATGGCAAGTGGTCACTGTAGCCTATAGACGCTTGCAACACCAGAGGTATAACTTGTGCGTTGCCGACCTTGCAAGTAGCCATTTTTTAAGAACCCCATACTGTAGTCCAGTGGGAAAACCTCGGCAGGGAGTACATTCCACAACCTGAGCGTCCGCGGGCGAAAATTCCTTTGGAACCGCTTGGTGCGGCACCAATTAGGTAGTGTTGGGTGTGAGAATAAAATCCCAGCCGGTAGCGAGCGGTGCGATGACAAAAAGTAGCTGACATCATCTCAAACAACTCATGAGAACACAATCCATTATATAAGCGGTAATACACACAAAGGGAGACAAAGACCCTTATGGGACTTAGTAGCTCAATACATTCTGTGAGTTTGGGCTCATCCACAATTCTCAAGGCTCATGTCTGTACCGCGTCAAAGGAATCAAGCTAGTGTTTTGTTGCTCCTACCCAAACATGACTGCAGTACTCCATGTCAGGCCGCACTTATGACTTATATAGAAGCAGTCTTTGCCCCGCAGTGAAGTACAGCTTAGCTCTATTGAGCATACGAAGCTTTTTGGAAGCCAAATTGACCTTGCTCTCTAATTGACTGCAATACTGTACATCACTCGAGATGTCGAGACCAAAAATTCCAATACTCTTGGAGATGGTGAGAGACGTGTTCTGGGGTTGTGGGCAGTGAATAAGTACATAGAGATCAATGAAATAATAATAAAACATTTGAAAAATTTTATATACTTAACCATAACCCTAAGTACTTAAAGTTGATAAAATTATATATTTGAAAGGCACATATTTGCAAACATTAATTATGAAGGCATCTCTAATATAAACCTCGTTTTTAAAATCTAAAACTGCATATTAAAAATATAGAAGAAAAACAAAACATTGATTTAAACTGTAGAACCTTATCCATAAACATAAAAATAAATGCTATTATCGTATGTACTTAAATATAAAAATATTATGTATGATATTTAATTTAAAGTACAAAAAGCAACACTTATATTTTTTAATTTCTATGTCATAATACGACTATTCTGATTTTAAACTATAATAATAATGAAAATATATTAATAACGTAAATTAAATGCGTAGCCACTTAATTTTTGATCACAATTAGCTCAGCAAATAAACAGATGTTTGAACGTGATGATTTAGATTTCTCATACTAGACAGGCAATCACTGTGACGAATACTTAGGAAGGTGGTAGCTGATATATGATGCTATTTAGATCTATCTTCTCATTTTGCAGCATCATTGCACCAGCCACAAACAGCCACAACCACAATAAGCTTTCATATTCTCCATTGCTGTCTGTCAGCATTGGGGAATATGCAAGAAGAATCTAATTGTTCAATATATTTGATTCTTTAGACCTACTGAAATGATTACTTACCGATTAGGCTTCAAATAGAGTATGCAGTAAAATACATTCTCATGACGTAGAGCCAAAACAATGAACTCTAAGGGTGAATTGAAAGAATTTTTGACAGAGCATCTACGTCAGATTTTTGTTACGAATTTAGCATTATGTTGCAGAGAATTACCAGCTGCTACCGATGACTTCTAGAATACAAAGAGCACAGTGGACCTCATCGCAGACATGAGACAGACCAACAACTTAAATAATCCATTTGTAGACGATTGGGATTTGCCTAATTCGAACAAAGTACAGCTATAATAATATAAAGCAAATAAAACTTATAGTCTAATTAATAAAATGTTTAGCATTTACTATCTGTTGTTTTGACATGTAGGCATCTAAAAACTATTGTAGTCCGCTTATGACACGATTCATATATATTCTTCCACTTATTAAATAATAAGGCCCCTTAATTAAGACACAACTTACCTCATAAACAAAATTATAACAACTCTCACCACTATGCTTACTTTTTAAAGCTACACAAATATATTCTTTCCAATTGCCCCAAATTTTTTTGCAACCAAACAATTCTGCCTCATAAACATAGAAAATGTGAATAAATTTCAAAGTATAAAACTTACACAAATATTACGTATAACGTCCAATAAATGAGTTTGATAGTGAATGCGTTATTGCAATATAGTTGATATACCTAGTGGATCACAGATGTTTGTCGATGGCTTCCTCGTCGGTGACCTGTTTGAGAATATGCGTGACGATTTGGTCTATGGTGTGCGTGTCGAGCATGCGCGCGATGTTCTTGTCCTCGATGACGTAGAGGAACAGGTGCTTGGTGTTCTCGCGCAGGCGCTGTACGCGCGTCCACTTGCCGCGGTCGGCGGGCCGGGCGCCGCACTGCTCGATCACTTTCTCTAGTACCTGCACAACAGAATTGCTCTAATTGCTCAGAAGCCGGCAAACGATGTATTTACAATAAAACACAATCATTTTGTAGTATTATGTATACATAAGTTAAGTTCAATAATCCTTGAGTAACTAACTGTATTTTGACAGTTTGAACATAGAAAGTAGTTTATATTTTGACTGCACGGATGGCCTAGTGGTTTAAGTGGTTGCCTCGCTACTGCTATTGCGCCGAGTGTTGTGGGTTCGAATCCCACAAGGGACGAAACTTTGTGTGATCCACAAATGGTTGTTCCGAGTCTGGGTGTTTTTTGGGTCCGATCAAGAATTCACTTATTTTTATTTGTTTAGCTTACGATTCTTGAATTATATAATGAAATGAAATTTTAATGCGCGTCTTTTATTAGTGAAGGTGAGTTATATGATAGTTAGATATTGATGTGCTTATACAGTTGATTTAATTCAAGTTATATAGCTCATATGAAATATAAGTAGGTATCGCAGATAAGTATATACATTTTAGGTTAATGATCACAATCTCCTATTTGGTTTTTAAATTCAAAAATCAGTTCTATTATGAACCTTGAAAATTCATTGCGTGTATGATATTACGTAGGTAGCTAAAGAACCAAGCACCTAGTTCCAAATCATTCACGATACCTAATTCATTGTTAATTTAAGCAAGTGTTAAGTATGCGATATCACCAGATGTGATATTTTACTAGTGAAATCAATGTGAAAATATTAATAATATCCGCAAATGAAAATGAATTAAAAGTAGCAATTGCCTGCTTGGAACGGCATAAAACCCTTCTCAACGTCAAACTGTTGAGATTGAGAGTGTAGGTACATAGTTGACTGATCGCATTTTCTGCTATTACAAGATTCTGTAAGGTCTACATATATTATAAATAAAATTCCAAATTTAAAATTTTCAACTATGGATATTAAAAAGAAATTAATCACTAAAAATAATTTTCGCCTAGCGCACTCGTTTCTTTGGAGACAAATGCGCTTGTGGCATTTTCCAAGAAGGCAGTGCTTTCCGCAACACTCCTCGTCGTTTTGTTGGCACAACTTCGGGCAAACATTGATTCATGCTGTAAGTAAATAGTTAGGCTGTATGGTATTTTGACACCGCGTTTAATATTTTTTAGCATTTTAACCATAGTACAAGCTCTGCTTAGTTTGGGCTGGATGGTGTTGTGTGTACATGTGATAGAAAATTATTATTATTATTTTTATATTGTTGGGTGCATGATTTCGACAATGGACGCACTTATAAGAGTAAGATAGAATGCCACGACATTTGCAAATCTTATGCTGAATATTAGTTGATCAATATGAGATATATTTTTTTTATTTTAAACTTTAATGCACAAGAAAGTACTATGACGGACTTAATGCCAAGGGCATTATCTACCAGTCGAGCTGAGGGTGATGCAGAGAAAAAAAGAAGTAGGTGCATATAGTAACGCGAAACATACATGTAAATATACTAAAGAATATCAATATAGTAATTATATATTACATAATATATACATACCAATAAACATATTATACGTTTAGCCACAATATATAGTTACAATATTCACCTCACTACAAATTTATTTTACTAAACAATAGACGAAACGTACGTGTGAGTCGATCACATAGTGTTGCGTGTCAAAACGCACAGACGTAAGTGCAGTAAGCAGTTGATCATAAATAAATAAATCAGTTGTATTACTTAATCTATACTAATATTATAAAGCTGAAGACTTTATTTGTTTGTTTGAACGCGCTAATCTCGGGAACTACTGGTCCGAATTGAAAAATTATTTTAGTGTTGGCTAGCCTATTTATCGAGGAAGGTTATAGGCTATATAACATCACGCTATAACCGACGGGAGCGGCGCAATAATCATAAACACGAGTGAAACCGCGGGCACATCTAGTTTAATAATATAGTTAGACCACACGACTGCTTACCATTAGGCGGAGTGTGGTCATTTTGACGAGCAAAAAAAAAAGTAAAAAAAGAAAAATTGTAATATTTATATAACAAATAAAATTTTAATCAGTTTGCTGAGTAATGACTACGGTCTGAGCAGGATTACAATCAAACACATAGAATCAATTACTCCGGAACCCGATATTAGTTTGCATTCTGACTTGGTACCACATTTGTCTATTTGCGTTTATTTCGACATGCTATTTATGCGTACACTGATGGATTTTCATGAGTGAAAGAGTGCAGAAAAACCTGCCATCACAAACATTCTTGACCGAATTACAGCAATTTCTAAGGTAATAAGTACCTATTGATTGCCCGATGTTTCGACCGACTTGCATCTATCGTGGACACGAAGGCGCCGCTGAGCTCACACCAGTCAACCTGTGACCACGATCGATGCAAATCGGTCAGAACGTCGGGCAATCAATAGGCATTTATTACCTTTTAAATACCTACTTCATCGCGAGTAAGACCCGTTACCTTGTATTAAATGTACAAATCGCGAATCTCTAAAACCGTTTAACAGTAGTTTCAGTCGCAACTAATATGTGTATATGAATAATACGTACCACATCTACAGTCTCGTCAGGCCATCCGAACAAGCTGAGCGTCTCCTGATCAATCAGCTGAGCAATTAGTTTACTCAAATTATCTGCTAACTCGTCCTCTGACATTAGAGGGTTATTTGGTTTCTGTAATACAAAAATATAATGATTAACCAACAATTATTTAATTTGCAATTCAATCAAGACATATAATCTGTCATTCATTTAAAGAAGAAATATCTTATGGACTTTACAAACAGTGGCTTACAGCAGTACCGATGTGTAAGATATGAGTTCAAGCTAAACATATGGTTAAGTTCTTTACACAACAAGGTATAATATAAAAAATCCTTCTTATTAGCTTGCTCCTTCTTATTGCTAAAAAATATCAGTTTTTTAAATATACCAGCAAAATTCAGTATCGATTTTCAGATGATCTGGATAGTAAAATGATAAGGCCTTCGGCGACTTAGTGGCATCTCAACCGCACCCAACCCTGTCAGTAGATCAGCGTCATCGGGGGTTTAATTGACCCCAGATGACGTCATTATCTGCACCGTCGCGCCAGTTAACTCAACGAAATAAAATGACGAGGCTACTAACGCATGGTAAATAGGAGGTATTACCTTCTCCGATGATGGTTCATTCGGAATGGGTGCTTCGCCCTCCTCTTGCATGCCGCCGTAGAGCACGCCCGACCCGCTGTACCCTTGCAATATGCGATCGGATTCCACATCCAATAAATTCAGTATTGATTCTATTTCTGACTTCTTCACCCTTTCCGTTGCATTACTGGCGCCCTGTCAAGGAAATACAAATAAGAAATCTATACTAATATTATAAAGCTGAAGAGTTTGTTTGTTTGGTTGAACGCGCTATTACTCAGGAACTACTGATTCGAATTGAAAAATTATTTTAGAGTTGGATAGCTTATTTATCTAGGAAGGGTATATAATGTCATTCTACGACCCACGGAGGCCGCGCAGTAAAGTTCGTAGCTGACTTATACAATATCGCTCCAACACCGCTCTCGCACAGCTAAGCCAAACGGAGAGGCCACTACCCGCTGTCCACGCACTGACAGGTAGCAGGCATCCAGCTGTCCACGCGCTTACCGCTAGCAGTCGACTACACTGTCCACGCGCCGACCGCTTACGCTTTTCGTGACAGACACAGTCTGTGATTAGTCTTCAATGAAATAACTCGTATTTTTTCGCTGTCTCGATTCACAATACGCGATCTGGCGATCATTGCTATTGTACTTGACGATGAAGAGAATAGCTCAGCAAACAACAAAAGACAAAGATTTTGGATGCATAAAATGCTAAAGGCAAGAAATGCAGGAGAATCAAGATCAAGAGGCATTTGCTGGATGACGAAGAAAAATTCTTCATGTATTTCTATATGGATCGGTACTTATTTGATTACATATTATCGTTTATGACTGACTGACAATATAGCAACGTGCTTCAAGCGAGCAGTCTGCGTGCGTACATCGCGCAGGCCGCCCGTTTGAAGCGCGCGGGCTTCAAGCGAGTGCTTGAAGCGCGCGGTAAGCGTGGCTTCAACTATCCAGTGGTACGATGGCGGTAAGCTCGCTTACAGCGAGCTGTTTGCTAATTTGTGATATCAATATAAATTACGTCTACAGAGGACGCCATAGAGCTCAAATTTCTATTAATATTATTTTGTCGTGTGAGAGCGGTGTTGTATAAGTCGGCAGCGACCTTAACAATAAACGGGTGAAACCGCGGGCACAGCTAGTCATTTTATAAAGAAGTACCTAATAGCAGTATATTAATTAGATTTAAGAGAAAGAAAATGGTTGCTAATCAGGGAAATATCTTCATAATTATGTTTTTGTTTATGTTTGCTTATTCTATAAATACTTTGGAAATCGGAACAAACTCAAACGATAATGTACCTACATAAGCTATTCTACTGACACTTTTAACTGATGGCAAAAAATAGCGACGAGCGGCTGTCACGGCAAGAATTCAGTGAATGAATGACATTTTGCCTGTCCCCTTCTAACTGATGATCTCTTTTGTTGTCACTGATTATATTATTGAAATTATTATCGAATATTAATTAAAAGTCATATATTTTAAGATTTGTCTTAACCTATCATGTTGATAACTTCAATTTTATTGACTTAAATTTTCTAGGTTGCCATGTTATTGGTTTTTGGACATATCTGACTGTAGGAGAATTAATAAAACTCAGCTATTTAGTATACATTCGATCACTTTAACATTTAAATATTTAATTGATAATCGTACCTACATAACTAGCAAAAATTCAATTTCTTTTACACACCATGTGTTTATCTGTTTGTCCGTGTTATCATAATTATCATCGCAGAAATACATAGGTATAGTTAAGGATCTTCTTATTATTCATGACTCAAAACTTCTTTTTGCCAAACACAGTCACATCAATAAAGGTTTAAAGGTTTCCAGAGCTTTGGGGTTTGTTCTGCGTTATTTTGTTTGCTAATAGTGTAAACTTTTTAATCGCTCATTCAGTGCAATTTGATAATGATTTGACATGTTTAAGTAGCTGATAGTTGCCCAAAAATGTGGACAAGCGCCTAATTTTTAGGATGTTAGTCACAGTGTTCGAAACAAAAAGTACTTACAGTGACCATGACCTGCCGCACGTGCTGCAGGTGCCCGCGGAACACGGAGGGGTGGTTCTTACGCACGTGACGTATGAGCTGCTCGCCGCGCACGTAGGCGCGCGCCGACACGCAGTACATGCAGCGGCGCGGCCGGTCCAGCGTGTGCGTCTCCAGGTGGCGCCGCAGGTTCACCTCCGAGTGGAACTTCTTGTCGCACACCTCGCAGCTGTGCGCTGTGCGACAAAACGTATGTGCGATATCAATACCACTACACTACACTGCTACCACTGCTACCACTGCTACCACTGCTACCACCACTGACGACAATTGGCCTTGGTAATATTTAATACGCGCATACTGCGGACCGCACGAGATGATTGTCCATAATATGTAATCCACAAATAGTTGTTGCAAGTCTGGAGGTTTTTTATATCCGTTATATGAATGTCTGTAAAGTACGCCGCGATACACCAATTATTCCTAGTGTGGAAGTTGTATTTCTAAATATCAAAAAGAAAAAGACATCGAAAAGTAAATGCGAATGTTGAGCATGAGGTCTCGTGTACGATGGCTGAGTCGTGCAAAATGCTAGTGGGATTTTCTGACAAGATAATATGTCCTCCTGCCCACCCTAAAAATGACAATGAATTAATTACACACCACCACGCCACGATAAGTATAATATATTGAAATTAAACTCGTAAAATAGAATAAGCTTATCTAAAGTCTGAAGACAGGGGGCGGACCCGATAATCCATCAATCCGGTATGTTACTCTTCTACGGGTAGGACGACCAACAGCCTCAAGGTGGTGTCGGTTTCATCATCCACAAATCTCTCATGAACAGCGTTCTGAATATCGAGAGTATGTCGAGCAGGGTAGCGTACCTTATATTCAGAATATCCTAAGGTATTCTAATAGCTATTCGTTGAAAGTAATACAGGTATACGCGCCGACCTCGGCGCAACCCGATGAAGGGTTGGAAGCTATGTACGAGGATATATCTCTCAGGCTATACATAGCACACAGACCCATTACACCGTTGTCATGGAAGATTTTGACGCGAAACGACAAACGAAACGGTTGTGAGCAGAGAGTAAGGCAATTAGATATAGACATCAAAACTCGTGGGGCCAACTGCTGGCTAGCTTCATGAAGAAGGAAGGACTCTACATGATGAATTCTTTCCGAAAAAGCGAGAATGCCGTAAGTGGACCTGGATTAGTCCCGACGACAGTGCGAACAGAAACGAGATTGATGTCATCATGTCGACAAGGAGGCAAATATTCTATGAAGGCTCCGTGATCAATTCGAGTAAAACTGGAAGGGGTTACCACTTTGTTAGGAGCACATTGAATATTAATACAAGCCTAGAATGGTGTAGATTGACGAAGTCCACGCTTCGACCAGCACCAGTTCACATTCAAAACCCCGAGAGCTTTCAGCTCGAACTCCGAAACCGCTCTGAATGCTTGGACGAGTGTGTAGATGTGAAAAGATCTAAAGACAGCCAACTAACAAAGCTGAAGGAGGAGGATGGCAGAATAGTATCGTCCAAACGTCAGCTTTTGAAGGAGATCGAGATGTTCTATGGGCAGCTATACCCGACCACTTGATACCACTTCAGCAACAAACCTTAGAGCTGGATTAACCCGATACTATGACGAAAATATCCCGAACGTCAGCCTGCACGAGATTAGCATGGCCCTTAAACAGCTCAAAAGCAACAAGGCGGTGATGACGGAGTTACGACTGACCTTCTTTCTGAAAGCCGGCGGCGAAACCGCTATGAAGTTCTATGGAAGCTTTTCAATTCCGCCATACTCGACGATAAAACGCCACAGGTATGGCTCAGAAGTGTGGTGGTGCTATCTTTAAGAAGGGCGATATACCTAACCCTCTTAAGAAACTACAGACCCATCTCACATCTGTGCCAAGTCTACAAGCTGTTTTCAAGGGTCTTTACGAATCGTATCGAGAGTAGGCTAGACGACTTCAAGCCCCCTCCTGAACAAGCCGGATTCCGTAAAGCCTACAGTACCATAGACCACATACATACGCTGTGGCAAATTATACAAAAATCTGAAGAGTATAACCGACCTTTATGCGTGGTCTTTGTGGACTACGAGAAAGCCTTTGATTCAAACATAACCTGGGCAGTGATGCAGATTCTTCAAAGGTGCCAAGTAAATAAAAAATAAAAAATAAAATAGTATTTATTGACATAAGAATGTTACAGTATTTGGTATATCCAGCGGCCCCACACTAGGCAAGCCTGTCCTGTGGGTACCAGTTACGATTTACAGTATTATATGTAACACAACTCGGATGACATCATCGAACAAAATAAAACTAATCTTATTTTCTAGATAGATAACAAATATAAATATGCTCATATGGTTATCAACTTATTTAACATTTTTCTCTGAATAACAATAACTATGATCATTATCTATGTATATGTAAAAACTTGTATACAATATAATTATAGGGCTATATAAAGGTTAAACATATAAGATATAAGTGTGTATTTAAATGTGTATATGTATATAAATATATGTATATATTATATGTATATGTTATAATAAGCTTATATCTAACTACATTGTATATTAAGTGTGCCTTTGTACCCCTTTCTTATCACAGTCTATTGTACATAATTAATGCAGGTGAACCAATAGACTTTCGGTGGCATTGTATGGTAGTGTAAGCAACCAGCTAATGATTTTTGATTTTGCCTCATTTACTGTGCACCGTTTAATGTCGCACGAGTTGGTTACTTTGTTATATACAAAGTATTCAATGAATGGACTAAAACGTCTAGCGAAAGATGTTTTGACTTTGGGCAGTTCAGTTCTGTATACACGACGTTTTAGAAGATGTGGGTACTCTTTAGAGTTGATAACTTTTTGGTGTATTTTCAAAGACGTTTTTAATATGAAGAGCTGGCGAACATTAAGTACCTTACAGTCATGAAAGAGTTGCATAGTTGGGTATCTAAAGGGTTTCCTGAGCATAGTCTTGAGTACTGATCGTTGTGCTCTTTCGACTTGAATCATTATAGTCTTAGCAGCACTTCCCCAGCAGCTTATACAATATGTTATCAGAGATTGACTCAGTGCAAAATATACTGTTTTAAGGATGCTTATTGATGCTGACGATCGGAGTAACCTCATAATGTTTGCTGTTTTACGGATTCTTTTTGACAAGAATGAAACGTGTGCCCTGAAATTCAGATTTTGGTCCACTATCACACCCAGGTACTTAACTGCTTCTGTCTTATCAATATATCCACAGTCACACCCCTCCGGGAGTCTACAGTTATGTAATTTGATTCGGAACGAGGTATTTGGGGCGGTGGCAGCTGTCTTATAAAAACACACATAATTCGTTTTTTCCGCGTTTAGGGTTAATAGATTATGACTTAGCCATTTGGATACCTGCGTCATGCCCAACTCAGCCCTAGAAAAAGCCTCCGCCCATGAGGAGCCATCATAGATTATTACCGTATCGTCAGCATAGCATATAATGTCGTTTTGGATGCAGTTGTGGATATCATTCATGTACATTATAAATAGAGTGGGGCCGAGGATACTCCCTTGCGGGACGCCGATATTAACCGTGTGAAGTTCACTTTCATGGTTGCCTATTCTGACACTCTGTTTCCTTTCCATTAGATAGCTTTGAAACCAGTCTAAAGCTATTCCCCTAACACCAAAGTGATTTTCCAACTTCCGCAGGAGTATTGGAAAAGACACGGTATCAAAAGCTTTCGCTAAATCTAAGAAGATACCCACACTGCATCTGTTCCTATCAAGCTGTGACGATACTGTAGAAGTTAACAGGCCAACAGCTTCCTCCGTTGATTTTCCTCTCCTGAAACCGAACTGCCTAGCGGAAATAAGATTATTCTTTTCAATGTACTTTACAAGCCTGTTGTTAACTATTTTCTCTAGCAGCTTTGAAAAGGTTGTAAGAAGGGAAATCGGACGGTAGCTGTTGGCCGAGTCTTTGGGACCATTTTTATATACAGGGGTGACGGAAGCTGTTTTCCATGCATCTGGAAAGGTACCCGACTCTAAGCTTCGGTTAAATATTCTTGTTAGCGGTGGAACAACACTGCTTCTAATTTCTTTAAGGAGTACATTAGTTATACCGTCAACACCTGGAGCTTTATCATTTTGTAACGAGAGTATAAGAGTCTCTACTTCGGATTGGTCAGTGGGCTGCAGAAAGAAGGAGTGTGTTACTAGATTATTTGACACTTTACCTGCTAAGGCTTCTTGACTTAGTTGCAAATTGTCCAGTATTGTGTTAGCCAAACTCTGTCCCACCGTTGAAAAATGGTTATTGCACATGTCTAATGAATGTTTAGCGTCCGAGCTGCCGTGGAGTGCTAGAAGTTCCTTGGGCTCTTTTTTGGTACTAGAAAGATGGCACACATTTTTAATGGTCTTCCACAATTTCTTGGGATTTTTTATACTACTGGAGATCTGTCTGTTGTCGTACTCGTTTTTTAACTTCCGCAGCAAATCATTACAGAAATTTCTGTAGCGAGTATATATCGTGAGTAGAAGTTGGTCATTTGGCGACTTTCGCGACTTTAAGTGCAGCCTATCTCTATGTTGCATGCAACGTATGAGACCTGGTGTAATCCAGGGGTTGATGGTATATTTAGAGTGACTTATTCTAACGTTATGCGAGTGTTTATTAATAATTTCCTTTAGACGGCTACTGAAATCTTGCACAACCTGATTTATACTAGTATTTTCAAGTATTTGCGACCAGTCCACCTCCAAAAGCTCATCCTTGATGGCCTTTAAATCTAGTTTAATCTTAGTTCTATCTAAACATCTTTTTGTCTGTTTTTTTATGGATAGACCAAGTATTACCAATTCATGATCGGTGATATCTGAATAACATACTAAGCCAACAGCATTTTCTATGGTGTTAACAAAAATGTGATCGAGACATGAGTCCCCTCTTGTCGGTTTTGTTATTGCTGGAAAAAGGCCGTGCTCTGCCGTAAGGCATAAATATTCTAGTTCCTGTTTATTTGAGTTGGATAGTATGTTGATGTTCATGTCTCCAGCAAGGATTAATGTGTTTGATTTATTTGAAAATTGTTGTAGTACGCAGTCAAGGGAACATAAAAAGTTATCAGCATTTTTATATGAAGGTGGACGGTAAATGCCTAGAATTGTAATTGCGTTACACAAGTCAAGTTGTAAACAATTGGCGTCATTAATATTCGGTTCGGAAACGCTAACACTCAGGGAATCTCTAACGTACGCCACTACACCACTGTTCTGGTTAATATTTTTTTTTGTATTATAGGTTGTATACGACTGCATTTGAGGTATCATTGTGGAGTCATCAAGCCAACACTCAGTTAATATTAAGATGTCAAATTTAAAATTAATTCTATTTAGCGTTATATTAAGAAAATCAAAGTTTTTATTCAGGCTCCGTATATTAAGCGTTAATATCCTGAAGTTGTATATCGTTGAGATTGCTGTTTCACATTGTTCAGGCGCTTGTATTGAATAGCAATTTATTCCTACTGAATCTAGCTCATCAACTAAGTTATTGTCAATCATTGTTATGCAAGAAATATATTCTTAATTGCAGTATATAGTATTAATATTCGATTAGGGTAGCCACCATAGTGTACATAACAGTATATACTACGATACAAACGTAGTATTTTTATCATAACATTTACATGATTAATCAATAGAGCATTTAAAAATAAAATGAGATTTATGAAGCTTGCATGACCATGATATGAGCGTATGAAAAACTGCCAATTAGCCCATGAACCCAGCAGTTTATAATCTGCCGACAATGTAATATAATTTGTGCTGAAGTATAATATATAAATATGGAATTTGTATATAGTTATCTTGATTTTTCTTTCATTATAGATTTTATAATATTGTAATATAATATATATTATGTGTAAGAATACATTAAATAAGTAGACTATTATAAATATATATAAAATAGAGTGGTTTGCATATATGGTGAGTAGTATTATTTCTATAAACAGAGCATACTTTCTTAACAAGAGAGTAAATCCAGCTGGTATAGTTTTAGATTCCATTTGAAGGTTTGAATATGCGCGTAAGATCGTCTTGAGTGCGTATATGTATAGTTGGTTTACCTTCACGTTGTCTGACAAGAATATTGCCGTGAATACACCAACAAAAGGAGTATCCATATTCCTTAGCCTTCGCTCTAGCCTCCCGAAAAAGCACTCTGTTTACCTTTGTTAAGCGTTCGTTATAAAAGATTTTATTTGATGTACCAGAGATTTCCAAGTCAGCACTAGTGATATTATTTCTTGACCTCGCGGCTCTTATTATCTGGTCTCGCTTGCTACGACGTAGAAGACGCACCACAACAGGTCTTGAGAATGTTTTGTTGTTTTCAGGCAATAAAGCAGATTTAACACGTGGACCCGTCCTTGCTACCCAGTCAAGGTCGCGGTCATCCAGATCGACACCTACTTTTCTGGCCGCTAAAAGAGCAATGTGATGGAGGTTTTCATTGGTATGTTCGGGAACACCTACTAGCTCCAGTTCATTAGACAGTTGGTGTTGGGCTTGTGCATTGATTTCCAACTGTAGCTCCGTCACTTTTGATTCGAGAAGAGTCATCTCTTGCTCCCGCTTCTCAAGGTTTTTTATTCGTGCGTCATGAGCGGTAATAGATGAGCCTAGTTCTTCCAGCTTTGCTTGGCAGGCCGTCAGTGACGTAGTGGCACTCTGAAGCTGGTTCTTGAGCGAATGAATTTCCTGTGTGAGAAGACGGACTTCCTCCACAAGCTGCTGCACCTCCGAGTTTGTATTGACATTTATATTTACGTCAGTCTTCTTTCTTTTGGTGACGTAGTCTCCTGTAGACCGTAGAGGCGTTGAGCTGTTATCACCTCCTTTTCTTTGGGTAGCACAGCAATCCGGACATTTCCAAGTTTTTTTCTTATCAGCCGACAAGGCAGCTGGATTAATACATAGTGTGCAAAAACTTTTCTCACATGTGGCAGTCGAGCATCTTAGATAATTTACATCCTTGGTATTTTTGAGACACCCATAACACTTCATTATAATAAATATAATTAAAAAATTAAAAGAAGAAACAGTAACGCAGCCAGTAGTATTCGAACTCAGGTATCGGCGAGTATAGCGGTGTAGATAGCAGCTGAAATATCGGCAAAAATAATCTTGTCTAGTGGGGTTCGAACTCGGTGCAGGCGAAGTTAATCACTTAAGCGGGGAACTCCCAACACTCTGCCACGTTAACTTATGATATGTTTGCGAAATAGATGTATCTATGCTGCCGATTAGGTGTTTTATTTACGATGTATTGAGAGAGTTCTGACCTTGGCTATTGTCTTTCAATGTCACTGTTTCGCACAACAACACTTAAAACGGAATTTTTTAAACAGTTTTTAGTCTATAACTTTCGTAAAAGTTTATGCACAGTCACAGTTTTAGCACTATTTTATTTATATTTTAATTGTTTATACACTGATACAAGTTTTATATAAGAAATACCGCGTTTTACTACTTTTTAGAAATATTTGTTACGGAGAAGTAAGTTATACGACTGCTTCTGACGACAATCCGAGCGGCAATCCGTCTCCAAGATCAGAGCTCGAAACCTATGCAAGTATAGCGAGGGTGTGACAGGGGGATCTCATATCACCGAAACTTTTCACCGCCGAGCTGGAAGATGTTTTAAAGCTTTTGGACTGGAAAGGACTCAGCATATATATAAGGACATCAACGGCCGGTCCATCACTCACCTTCGACTCACTTCCTTCGATTTGCTGAGGATATTGTGGTCGTGGCTGAGACTATGGCAGTCGTCAGCATAATGCTTGATGGCCTCTGTAGTCTCCCGACAAATAGGCATTAAAATAAACATGAACAAGACGAAAATAATGTCCAACGTTCATGTCGTACCTACTCCTATTAAGGTTGGTAACTCTATTCTCGAAGTTGTCGACAAGTATGTATAACCAGGACAAATGATCCGGTTAGGTAGGACTAACTTCGAGAAAGAGGTCAATCGTCTAATCCAACTCGGCTGGGCAGCGTTCGCTACGACATATCTTCGTGGCTCAAAACAAAAATCTTTGACCAGAGAGTGTTGCCAGTGTTAACATACGGATCTGACACCTGGTCGCTCACTATGGGCCTCATCACAAGGCTCAAAGTCACTGACAGGGCGATGGAGAGAGCTATGCTCGGGGTTTTCCTACAGGATCAAATCAGAAATGAGGAGATCCGCAGTAAAACTAAAGTTGCCGACATGGCTCTCCGGATAGCCAAGCTGAAGTGGCAGTTAGCGTGCAGAACCGTTGGGACAGAAAGGTTCTGGAGAGACGGCCACGCACCGGAAGACGCAGCAGGGGTAGGCCCCCACAAGGTGGACCTATGACCTGATAAGGGTCACGGGAAGCGGTTGGATGCGGGTGGCCCAAGACCGATCTGTGTGGAAAGCTTTGGGGAGGCCATATCCAGCAGTGGACGTCTTTCGGTTGAGCTAATGACACTACACTACAATATGACAGCAGAGACCATGCCGACACGCAGTACATGCGGCGTCTCGACTAAAAGACTACATAAATACTCATATCACACGACGACCCATAGCAGTCTACTGCATTGACAACGGCCTTCCATATTTGGTCTATTCGAGTAATTCATCTACACTCGCGTGCAACCAAATCGACTCACCTTTACAAAATGAAATAAGTGTGATTTATATAATGAATTAAAAAAATTATATATTTTTAAAAGCCTATTTTATAGGCTTTATATTAATACATTTATCATTAAAATCTGTTCAGTAATTTTTTAAATATGTGGTATACACATGAGTGCCGACAATTGACTCCTTGCGATAGCCACGAGTTGTGCGTTGCAACCCCCTATATAAACCCCCGGAAGTAATGCACACTTATCAATCGCTTATCAACAGGTGACCTGAACACACCTCCGCAAGATACGATCGCCAATTTACAACGACTATGTATACAAGACCAGAAGAAGCCTCTCAAGTCGTCCTTTTGCTGCAACAGGGCTTAAGCCAGCGAGCAGTCGCTTGTCGATTAAACTTGAGCCAATCTGCTGTATCCAGGGTATACAGAAGATTCCAAGAGACCAATTCTTACTCCAGGAGGCCAAATACCAGTCGGCGCTGCCATACTTCTGAGAGGGACGACCATTTTATCGTCTCGACAAGTCTCAGAAATCGCCATTACACCGTTGCTGTCCAGCAGCGACTGAGAGAGATTCGAGGAGTAGCTGTCAGTCAATGGAGGGTCAGAAACCCTCCTCGAAAAGTCCTAAGAGATGCCAATCTGACTCAGAAACGGCCTGCTAGAGATCCTAAATTGTGACAACACCTCACCGACTAGCTCGCCTTGCATTTGCTCGCGAACATCAATTGGAGCGCTGACCAATGGCGGTTGGTTGTGTTCACGGACGAGTGCAGAGTATGTCTGCATGGCAGTGACAGGAGAGCTCGAGTCTACAGGCGTCCGGGCGAGCGGTTTTCGCAATGCTGTTTCGCTGAAACAGTATCTTATGGTGGTGGTTCGTGTATGATGTGGGCTAGTATTTCACTGAAAGGAAAAACAGAGCTCGTTTTCATCCCTGGTGGACGCCGAGGAGGCGGCGGTCTGACTGCGAATAGATATGTGGAGGACATTCTTCTGGATCATGTCGTCCCTTATGAAGGCTTCATAGGAGATGGCTTCCTTCTAATGCACGACAATGCCCGGTGTCATACAGCACGAATAACTCGTCAGTTCCTGCAAGAAGTTGGTATTCAGACCATAGACTGGCCGCCACTCAGTCCGGATCTCAATCCCATAGAACACGTATGGAACGAGCTAAAACGAAGGGTTCGAGCCAGAAATCCAGCGCCTGCAAGCATCACGGAGCTGAAAACAGCGCTGGAAGAGGAGTGGGAAGCTTTCCCCCAAGACTTCAACTTCATAAAGAAGCTTATCAGGTCGATGAGGAACCGCCTTCGAACATTATTAGGGTCAGGGGAGGCAACACTAAATATTGATTAAATAAAAGTATTTATTTTCCATAAAATTTCATTTTTATTTTATGATTATTTTCAATAATTCATTTTATTTTGCATTGTCGTTGAAATCTGATTATATCGAGAATTATGCCGTAGATTTTTCAATTAGAGTAACATTTGAAAGCCTATAAAATAGGCTTTCAATAAATATATAGTTATTCTATATAATTTCTTTAATTCATTAAATAAATCATTCTTATTTCATTATAAAGGTGAGTCGCTTTAGATGCACGCGAGTGTACAAACGTCTACACACTTAAATTATAATAACAATTATTATTAAATTAACGATTAGTTTCTAAAGTCCTATTAAATACAAGATTTGTAATTGCACTTACGTTTGTCTTCTACATGCACATTCAGGTGATTATTCAAGCTTGTTTCGTTAATGAACTCCTTTGTTGAATATGGGCATGCCTTGATGGGACACAATAATTTCTCCAAGCCCATGTGATCTCTCAAGTGGATAAGCATCCTGAGAAAGAAATCATTATTAAATTACATAACAAAATTAAATGCTTTGTTGTATGAACACCTCATTATACATATATTATATCTTGAAACAATGTAATAAATGTGAGGTTCTTAGCACAAATGTTATTAAACTATAAATAGCTTATTAATGTTTGTAATTATGAATATTTTTTTATTTCAATTCTATATTATATATTTTATTTGGAAACACTGTGCATTACAACTGTTATTTAGTTTTGTTATGTTGATGCCATTATTTGTTTGTATGTTTGTTTAAATAAATTAATCTTAGGTTTTCACAATTTATTAACACACAAGTATAGATAATTATATATTATTTTTTGTTAATGCTTGCCATGGTAGGCTATAAGTAGAGCAGCACTATGTACCTAATGTATCCGTATTTATGTTTTATCACAATCTTTTAGTGTATGTTTTGTGAGTTGTCCTTCAATAAATAAATATGACCTATTTGTAGCAACATCACATACTTAGCCCTAGAAGAGAATGTTTGTCCACACTTGCTGCACATGTTGCCAGCATGCTTCTCTAGATGGCGCTGCAACTGCACGCGCTGTATGTACGACTTGTTGCACAGAGCGCACTTGTGCGGCTTGTCCTCCACGTGAGTCAACACGTGGCGACGAATCACTTCTACTGTATATGTACTGTACCCACACTGAAATACACATAACAATGCATATATGGGGCAAATGGTAACACTTAATTTATTCTCTGTATTAAGACATCAAGATGCAACAGGTTATTGTTTAATTGATATACAAAGTTTGAATATGCCTTTTTTTTTTTTTTTTTTTTACGTGGGGGAATGCTATGACGCATATCCCTCCGCGGGGGCGGGCGGAGGGATTATGTCGGACTCGCCGGGGTAAAAGAAAGATGGAAATAATAGTAATGTACCTCCCGGAATACCGACTAAACCTACCACGGTGTTCCTCGACAAAACCACTATCGACGGGGCCGCGCGAATCGCTTTCGCATGCGGTCGCGACCCCGCCGCGGTTACAGCCTGCCGTATGAAACGGCAGGCCACTACACGAAAGACCTACCCAAAATAGGCACTACGTCGCTTAAAACCCTACTGTCTCCCCTGGAGGGGAGACGGACTCGACACAGAGGCGCGCGTGGGAACACGCACGCCGCCTCTCGGACCTGGTGCTGAACGGATGGCGGGCAGGCCCACAAAGCCCGCCACCCCCAGGTCAAACCTCAGGGTGGCTGGAGGTCGTCTCGCGCCCTCCGGCGCCCGGCTCTGCGGTTGGGGTGAGGGTTTAAACGCTCCCTCTCCCGCTCCGCCGCCTCCTTGATGGAAATAACTTCCTCACAGAAGGAGGCGACGGCGTTCCACGAATGCCTAGAGTAACTTCGTCTTTATTTGAACTAAATTCTTTAGTACTATTTCATATACAGTGTGAGTTTTCATAAAGTGCACATATGAAAATGAGTGAAACTAGACATCATTTTATCGCTAGGAAAAATAATAACAAAAAATAAAAAATAATATTCTTCAAAAAAGAAAAGAAAAGATTAATAGGTATAAAACCTATTAATATTTTTTCTTTAGTAGTTATGGACCTTGTACCAACAAAACCTTGTAACTTTTGAACCAGGTGGTTAATCGTGTTGAAACAAAAACAGTAATAATACGCAATGTGTAGACAATAACGACGGTATACTATTCACATCCAAAAAAATACCGGTGGCATAAAAATAAGGAACATTTTAGACCAAAACTGAGTTTCGTACAATGTTTTTAAACATTGTTAAAAAACTCAAGAAAACGTCCTCATTGCCCCTAGTTTTTATTAATTGACGTTAATCTGTATCTAATAAGCTTTAAAACAACATAAAAACCACACCTGTATCCCAAACAAAACAGTTTTTATGAAGGGCAAGGAATGCCCCGTTTGAGTGATTTTCCTCCGGCGCATATCGCCGATATGCATTTTTATTATAGTCTGTGTAATGGAAGTGCAAGAGGTGCTCGTACAACTTATTTAGCTACGTTTCCAACGAGACGACCAGTACCATCTGCTCGTAACTTTCAAGATGTTCATAGAAGATTGGCTACTACTGGACTTGGAGCAAGTAGAGATCTTCGCGAGGCAAGTGCCATAATCGACGACACTATTGAAGAAGCTGTACTGCGTGATTTGTTTGCTGATCCAAATATCAATACAAGACGATTACCAATGGCACATGGCATATCGCAAACTTCTGTGTGGCGCATTTGAAACAAAGGTCTACATCCCTATATGTCCAGCGAGGAACTGACGCAATCCCAAGGTGTGTTATGTCCGCATGAATTCAGAGACAAACAAGAGATAACCCACTGTTTGCAAAAACTATTCTTTGGATGGATGAAGCCCAATTTACAAGAGACGGTATTACAAACTGCAGAAATTTACATTTTTGGAGTCCTAAAGGAGAGAACCCGAAGTTAAAAAGAGCTTCCACATTTCAAGTGAAGTTTAGGCAGCTCTTATTGATGATATGTTAATTGGTCCATTAATATTCCCAAGAACATTAACTGCAGACAGATTTCTCCAACTTTTAAGGGATGATCTCCCATTACTTTTGGTAGATAAGTATAATATTAAACGTGACATTCATACTAGCGATAATTTTAAAAATTTGACATCGCAATCTTTATTCATGCTACCAGTCCAAGAAGACGACGTAATACGGGTAACAAACAGTCTGAAAAACACTAACACCGTCGGTTATGATGGCATCTCTACAAAAGTAATAAAATTCGTCATTAAAGTAATAGCTCCTATATTGGTGCATATTTTTAATTTAAGCATAACAGATGGAATATACCCTGAGAGATAGAACGTAGTAGTCATTTTGAAAACTTGCTACATTAAAAGTTTTATTGTAGGTTGATGAAACTTAATAAACGTGCTGATTTCTACTTGATATTTTTTACTTATTACTTATGCCTTTCGTACCTTTACAGAAAAATAACTGGCACTTGCAGCCCGAGTGTATGTTTAGTAATTTATGGCAAAGGATTAGACAAGACCTAATTTTTTACCTGAGATAGATAACACAATTTTCGAAAAAAGATGCACGTGGTGATGGCAAGGTCTTTGTTTAGCCCTTCATAAAAACTGTTTTGTTTGGGATACAGGTGTGGTTTTTATGTTGTTTTAAAGCTTATTAGATACAGATTAACGTCAATTAATAAAAACTAGGGGCAATGAAGACGTTTTCTTGAGTTTTTTAACAATGTTTAAAAACATTGTACGAAACTCAGTTTTGGTCTAAAATGTTCCTTATTTTTATGCCACCGGTATTTTTTTGTATTTTTTTTTGGTATTTTTTTTTATATCCGGCTCGAAGGACCAAAAAAATGTAGACTGCGGGTCTTACATTTATGATAAAAAAATGATAGTTATTGTATGAGTTAATGATAGAGACGGAGATGATAAATAAAACGTTCCGCTCTGAGTGCTGTATAATCACTGATTTATTATAAGTAATAATGTATATGTAATATATTAATGTAGGTCGATGTAAACGACCGAACGCACAAATGCTTAGTTGCTTAAACTACATACAAGTAGTAATGTACGGGTTCACCGTACAGATGTGAATAGTATACCGTAGTTTCAACACGATAAACCACCTGGTTCAAAAGTTACAAGGTTTTCTTGGTACAAGGTCCATAACTACTAAAGAAAAAAATATATAAATAGGTATAAATCGAAGAATATATTTACATTTTTATTTTTTTCCTAGCGATAAAATTATGTCTAGTTTCACTCATTTTATATATGTGCACTTTATGAAAACTCACACTGTATTACTAGGATTCTGCCCGTGTCTTCGTCCGAGTTGACTACTGTATGCCTATGATGGCTTTTATATGGATCACTGTGTGATCACAAGTAAATCAGATGAAATGTGGTTTAGTATCTTAGGTGAAGCCTATTAAAATCGCGAAATAAACCGTTGAGCTTAACATACGATAAGACTGATAAACATTATAAAGCCCATTTATTACGAGTGTGAATATGAAATCCCCTAAATAGACAATCTTATTTAGGTTGTTAAAAATATCTTCAATATACATAGATGCGGGAGATACTCTCGGGGATATTCTAGATTGCCTAGCCTAGAGGAAGCAGCTGTTACATTATGATCTCGGATTCGGTGTTCCTATAAAGAAATTAATAGTAGCAATAGGCTAGCCCCTTATTAGTTTCGGACCTATAAGTATAGGTAGCGAAATGTGAGAGTAACAGACACCTCTGTCTAATGGTTGGTTGCCTGAGATCTCTAGGTATAGGCAGACTGAATGTAAAGGACCATAAGAAACAACTTTATCAAAATGTCTACCATTCAAGGGAATATCACTTACCTCTCAATTCCTATTGTAAGCCATGTTAAGAATAAACATTTCAATAAGTTTATATAGTTATACAGCAAGACCACTTAATTATAACACTAGACAATAAAAATAAAATTTTGATGATCTTTGACAACAGTGATATTGTCAAAGATCATCAATATATATTTTTTGTAATAATTAATTATGACTATTTCATGAACTCGAGCACTTAGATATGCCACTGATTCTAAGCCGCAATGTTCTATATAACAGGCCGCAAGGCAAGGCGGGCGTTGTCCAACCAAGGATGATAAGTTTTCAACTCAAAATACTTTTTTTATTAGATACACCAATGCCTAACCTAATAGTTACATAGTCAATAATGGCTAGACAAAGGTATCCACATTTTTGTCTTAAGTATCCATCTATATAAGATCAAGTGTATTGTTTTGTCAGTGGACATAGGTGGCGAGCGTCACGAAGCGTGCACTAATTAAAGATTGATGTATTTCATCTGTTTACAAGTTACATATTTATAGTTAACAACAAGCACTATACTTAAAATTATGGTTCAATTGTACAAATAGGAGTGACTATGTTATATTATAAAATAAGTAATACTAAATATGCATTTATGTTATCTGGAAACAATAAAATGTAAAAATGTTATTACCACATCGCAGGAATATTTCTTCTCTCCATGGATTTCCAAATGCTTTGTCATCGCTGCACGGGAGCAGGTCCATTTGCCACAATCATGACATTGGTACTGATCAGGTGTCTCTGTTAGATATAAATTATATGAAATTGTTAAATTTGTAAGCATGTGTAGTAAGTTTTTAACTGATGATATATAACATTAAAAGGCTGCTACGTAATGCTATTATATAATATTTGAATAGTGTCATTGGAATTAGGAATATAATAATTTTTAAAGCACCAGGAGAAAGTTATAAATATTTATATGAAATGCATGAATGTTACCTGAATGATACTTATGCCAATGGTTGACCAATTTTGAAAAGTTCTTAGTATTGAACAAACAGTACTTGCATACATAATCCCTTCTGAAAATATGTTGCAACCGTATATGGACTGATAAATTGTCTTTTCGGGAAAATGTTGCATTACAAATCTGTGAAATAAAGTATATGACATAAATACATGCTAGAACATCTGTTCCTAAATTATTTATTTACTAGCTGACCCGGCGAACTTCGTACCGCCTAACAGTCAATGAATGTCGTGTTATCTTTAACGTAATACAATGATACAAAATAAAAATACAGATAGATATAAAAAAGTATTTTATTATGATAAATAATACATACAGAAAGAGAATTAAAAAAAATAATTAAGTACTTCAAACACGTGTCAGCAAAAAATGACTGAATTAAACGATTAACCCTTTTCATTCAAGCACCTTGTGGTAAACGACATTCTTTGTTTTTTGTCAGGCGCAAGAACAAATAAAGCGGATGGTTTGCCGACATGTGAACATGCCACGTACAATTGACCATGAGAAAAACATGAATTTTCTAGATTGAGGCCACAAATAGTCAAGGATTGGCCCTGTGATTTGTTAATCGTCATGGCGAAGGCAAGACGAATCGGGAATTGAATTCTTTTAAACTCAAAGGGCATATCCGTTGGGATCATCGGAATCCTTGGAATGAGAACTTCCTCATCTTTAAATTTTCCTTTGAGTATCGACGCGTGAATCACATTGCTCATCAGTTTTCTTATCACCAAACGCGTTCCATTGCACAGTTTTGGTTGGTTTAAATTTCTAAGCATAATTACTACCGAGCCAACCTTCAGTTGTAAATTGTGCGGTGATAAACCAGGCACATCCAAGGAGTTTCAAAATTCAGTTGGATAATTAGTGGCTTCATCTTCGTTTGTTACACAGTCGATAGATTTGAATGAATGCAGAGTACCTGCGATTTGATTCTGAATTATAAAATTTAGGTCATCTACATCTTTATTTTTAGCCGCCAAAATTGCACGCTCACTTAACCATTTAGTATGTTTGTGGTTAGCAATGATATCCGGGAATACTTTGTTGATAAGCTCGTCTTTCGATGAGACGAAATTGCAAAAATTTGGAGGAAATGACATCAATCCGCTCGATTCGTCAACAGGAACACGGCCATTACCGATAGTCAGCAATTGCTTAGAGAAATCATCAGCAGATAGATCGTTCAATAATGCAACTCTCATATTTACTGACAGTTGAAGTTTCTTCACATATCGTCACAGATTTGATGCTTTTAGGCAAGCGTTTATTTCGTCGGCAGCAGTAGCTCTTGGAATGACTGGTAGTGTTTGTCGGAAATCGCCAGATAGTAAAATCATTGCACCACCAAAACATCTCGAGTCATTGCGCAGATCTTTTAATGTTCGGTCAAGTGCTTTCAATGCGCGTTTGTGCGCCATTGTGCATTCGTCCCATATTATGATTTTTGATGCTACCAAAACTTTGGCCATTGCGGAGTGTTTCGAAATGTTACACGTCGGTTGTTCAGTAGTTTGAAGGTTTAATGGCAATTTTAACGCTGAGTGAGCCGTACGGCATCCGTCTAACAATGTGGCCGCTATTCCGGAAGAAGCAACTGCTACCGCAATTTCGGATCTCGCACGTACAGTGGCCAAAATCAATGACATGAGGAATGTCTTTCCAGTTCCACCGGGGGCATCCAGAAAAAAAAAGCCACCATTTCCATCATCAATTGCGTTACTCAATGTATCATAGACTTCCCTCTGTTTAGGATTCAACAGTGGTACATTCGTTTGAACTGATTGGACTAATTCATGTGGATCATATTCACGTTCACGTTCCAGTTCTCTATTAAATGCGTCATTCATTCCGCGATCTGGCGCTGGCATTCCTAGCCTGACTAATAAACTGCCGCACATGAGGTAACACATATCCTCGATCAAGAGCAAAGCCTGGTTATGCATCTCCTCATTCGCCTCAAGACTGGGATTTCTTGTGCTGACACGAATTCGATGTAAAATGTCTTCTGACATGTTATCTTTGTATTTGTTCCACAGGTCACGTGGGTTCGATGGGAAGCATGTCGAAATGATGATAGCAAATAATGTGCGTATCTGACTTGGAGATGCAGAAATAATTGCTTCAGCGATTGTCGTGTCCCAATGAGTATCGTTTTCAAGCAAATTGAGCTCTTGACATGCTGCACGAAATGTGGGGCACATTATACCATTAATAGTTCGTAGTGATTCAAAGGATGTTGGCCCTCGAACATGTACGAGCAACAACCGCAAATAGAAACATTTATCATTCTTCGGATGAACTGTGTAAATACGACCAAGAGCATCTAGATCATCATAGAACGCATATCTGGATGACCAGGAACTGCATCGCCTTGCTTCCGACGTTGAAATTTCTTCGATGTAGCGTTCCAAGTGTAATAACGTGGCATCTCCGAGTAAAGCAACGTTCGTGCGAACGGATCGCTTTGACAAATCGCAAAGAAACTGGTCAATGTTGTCGCTGGAGGTCTTTCGGCACGTTGAACAGCACTCGACGCTGTGAAATATACTCTCTGACCGTTCTCTAGATGCACCCCCAAATGCACAACAGTGGGATGACGTTCGTGAATAGGGAATGAGAATATACGCCAAATTGCTTCATTGCTGTTCACATATCTACCAACTTGATAGCACGTAATTTCATCGTTGGTATTGGATGCTTGGATACCAAAAACCACCATGTCGCTGCCTTTCGTGACATATTTGCAAATGTATTTAATTGACTTGACCGAATTGCAATACTCAACATTACAATGTGCCTTGAATGTTTTGGAAATAAATGGTGAATATGGAACAATCCAACTGTTGTCGACCACGAAATCGTTTCCTTTCACTTTAGTTGTGATAGTTCTACCATTATCATCGGGCGATCGACGCCGATACAGTGGATAACCATCGTTGCCGGTGATGGTCTCTGCCGTCAATTTTCGTGGATACCGTTTGGAACACTTGCCGTCGACCATGCACGGTGATTGGCGGTTTATGGTGCCACACGGTCCATGAATCATATTCGTGATTACAACCTCATGTAGGTCTGGATCGGTTTCAGGATCAGGAATCTCCGCACATATGATGTCATCTATTTGATCTGGCCGAATTCTTTCGACTAACCAAATTAGAATGTGTGCATGCGGCAAGCCTCGTTTTTGCCATTCGATTGAATACATCCAGCATCGAGTAGTCCCAAAGACGTGTTGCTTAACAATGTAATTCATCAGTGACCGGATTTTTTGCTTGAAAACACGTGCGGTGATGTCGGGCCGATCACTTGATGTTTGTCCGGGAAGCAGCAGTTGAATAATATCCATCCATTTCGGATTACATGTAAATGTAATGAATAGATCTGGCCGACCATAATGACGAACATATGTCATTGCATCTTGCGCATATTCATGCATATGACGCGGGCTACCTGTGTATGTAGCCGGTAAAATAGTCAATCGACCAACATTTTCTGCATCTCCTTCTGTGCTAATTGCATCGCGTAAATGGATATACTCTTCCGAACGTAATTTAGCTTGGTTCAACCGAATAAAAGTCAGTCATTTTTTGCTGACACGTGTTTGAAGTACTTAAATTTTTTTTTAAATTCTCTTTCTGTATGTATTATTTATCATAATAAAATACTTTTTTATATCTATCTGTATTTTTATTTTGTATCATTGTATTACGTTCATCAAAGCCTAAATTAGTTCAGCTAAAAGGTAACACGACATTCATTGACTGTTAGGCGGTACGAAGTTCGCCGGGTCAGCTAGACATTGATTGACAATAGTTTAGATCATAGACTACTACTTTGGATACTGCACTTTTTAACCTTTGTAATTATATATCTTAGAAAATCATAGACAACATAAAAAGACATTTACGCTTTCGATAACTTAAATAATAAATCTTAGAAATTGTTTTCGAAAATAGAAACTTTAATTTACGCAAAATAAAGTTATGAACGCACGCGTAAATGTTAACCATTTGTCATTATTTCCGAACGCACGCATAAATATTTGAGGAACTTCTATTCAAATCTGCTTAATACACTTTTCAACCTTTTTAATTGATTAAAAAAAAAACAGACAAAAGTTTATTCACCCTTTTTAAATAGTTTACACAAAATACATTTCTGAACGCATGCATAAATGTCAATCACAGTATTTGACAGGATGACAAAGGAACATAATTAAATGGAAAATGATTCATTTTCATAATTATATATTCGTCAAGTTTTCATTGTTTTTAAAATGTATTCTGCTATTCAGGGCGCAGACAAATCCAACGAAACAAAAACCATGAAAATTGATCCAGCCGATCTCGAGTTATAAGTGTTGTAACAAACCCGTCTTTGTTTTATATATATAGATTAAGACATCCAGTTGTTACATTATTTATATGTAACTAAATAACACAATAAAAAAATAAAAATGAAACAGCATCAGTCAATATGACTGTTATGTATAAGGTCTTGGGTTCAATATGGGTCAGCCTAAATGTTGTTGTGCTTTCCTGTTAAGAAATTCTCAATAGTAGCTAGTAGGTTGAAACTACACCTGGTAAATAGTAACAGACTCATCTTCTACCACTTGTGACCTAGTTTTTTCTTGATGAAATGTTTTTTCATTGTCTGGTTTCCAGCTAATAGAAGAATTAACAGATATTTCACCATTTATTTTTCAGCTTTCTAAAAAAAGACAACTCCTGCACTAGGAATGAATCCTGTGTCACAGAGGACTAACTTTAAACAACAGACACAAAGAACACCCAGACTCGGAACAACTAGTTTAAGATCACACAAATTTTTGTCCCATGCGTGATTGAACCCACAACACTCAACACAGGGGCAGTGGCGAGGCAACCACTTGAATTACTATACCATCTATGCAGTTAAAGTAACAGAGCTTATGAAATGAATCTACTGCTCGGTTACCCAATTTAAAGTTATAATAAATTATAAAGATCCATATATTTCCGTTTCAACAAATACTATGTTATTTAGTTGGACGTGTGTTATCTGCACTTAGCCATTGTGCGTAAGTGACCGACGCGAAAAGTTCTTTAGTTACTCATAACACCTCAGCTCCATCCAGAAATACAATAGGGGACCGGTAACTATTTAAAAATGATTATTATGGTATTACAGAACTCCTTTGATTGATGCAGTTCTCAGGACAATGGAATTGATAATCATTGTCCTGGAATTCTCAAAATGCATATATATTACATACATACATACATACATAAATTCACGCCTGTTTCCCAGAGGGGTAGGCAGAGACTACGGATTTCCATTTGCTACGATCCTGACACACTTCTCTGGCTTCATTCACTTTCATAACATTCCTCATACACGCTCGCCGGTTTAAGGTGCTCTTAACCTGGCCTTTATCCAGAACGTCTCCGATCTGATCAGGAAACGTTCGCCTAGGTCTTCCCTTTGCAACTGTTCCATTCACACTAGCCTTATAAACTTTCTTAGTCAGTCTGTTCTCGTCCATTCTTTCTACATGCCCAAACCAACTTAACATACCCTTTTCTATTCTCGTCACTATATCCACTTTTATGCCGCATCTCTCTCTAATCACACTATTCCTTATTCTATCTTTCAGAGTCACACCACATATATTTCTCAGCGCTCTCATTTCTACAGCATTTATTCTGCTCTCATGCTTCTTATATATATATATATATTAATAATGATAAATTAATAAATCCATACCTCACATGAATATGTAGAAACAGCGCTTCCATCACAGCCGCTCTGTGCCATGTGCCGTAGGACATGAGATTGTCTCACAAACTCCTTATTGCAATGTGGACACAAAAATATATCTCGCTCATGAACCTTTTTTATATGTTCTACCAATGCCTCTTTGTTTGGACATCGCACAATGCATTTATCACAAGCAACACTATCAGGTAATTTGGAATGTTCAATACATAGATGCTCTTTGTAACTCTTTTGAAATCTAAACTTTTTTGGACATTCTTTGCAACTGTATGCAGCCTGTAAATAATAAATAACATGTGTAGTTTTAATACAGAATTACAATATTTTATTTCAATATACTTGATATTTATTGTAATATTCTACTATTCATGGTAAACCTAAAACTTGGATAAGACTGCCAAAGAAGACTACGTAAATGCATCACTTTGAGCAAAGCATTAATAAAAATAATAAATAAACATTTACAGCATCCAATTAAATGAGTGTACAGTGAGAAATTCGGATAATATTAGAATGATATAGGACGTAAATGTTATGGTAAGCGCCTAAGAGTTATGATCTTCTAATCACAGTATGTGGACGAATGTCAAGGCACATTTAGGTACTATTATGTACCTTTGTATAAATGACACGAGATAATTCTAATGCTTTGTGTTTTGATAATGCCTTTTGTGTTGGGAAATACTTGTTACAAACACTACATTCATATTCCTTAACGTTATCAGCAACTTTGTTTTCTTTCTTCGTCTTAATCTTTTTCAACTTATTTGCTGCAGTTTTGCCAGGTTTCTTATTTTTAGAGCCTGGGGGCCTACCAATTTTCTTGCGTTTGGGAGGCATTTTATTATATTCTATATAAAGCCTAAATTCGCCAATGTTTACATAATTTATTACGAATGTTGATTACTACTATAGATGCAATAAGTTCACATTAATAAATTTGATATTCCTTTCACTCAGGCGCTATCAAAATGTTGTTCGCATGTCTGATGTCAAACGCCACGTATACGACAGGTAGTGATGCGAAAGTCTTGTACATACTATAGTTTGTTAAATATATCTTGGGTTCTGTGACACTTTTGCGAAGGTCTGTCTTTGTTGATTATATTAAATAATTAATTAACTATTAATGTTATTATATTATATATATACATTGGCGCTCGTATAATTACTTAAATTCAATATATTATAATATATCAAACACATATATCAGGTATAGAGAACAATGCATATTTATAAAATATATGTGTAGTAGGTACTTCCATACATATTATTATAAATAATTTCAAATTGTTTACTCGTTATAGACATTACAAGTCAAACATCCGGATTAATGTTATATTATGTCATTTTAAAATTAATAATAAATTAAAACTCTCGATTTATAGTACGGTTAAGATGACACAAAGGACGTATAATGACGTTATGGTGCACGTTTATCAATAAAATATGATATTGTTTGTTGACAATAAATACGCATTTTATACCGTCATGAAATACAGCAATTTATTGGGCGTGATAATAATAATAATCATATTCTATCACATACACTTATGTATATACGATACGGATGACATCTGTCAAAGGACTCGAGCTATATTTTACGGAGTTTAATCTGTATTCTTAGCTTACTTTACTTTATATTATACCTATGCCTATATTTAAATAAATATATAGCTTTGATCATTGAAACACCAATCATCAAAATTCTAAAATACAAAAATACTTATGTATCGTAAATATAATGAAGTACTAAATGAATAAATAGAAAATGGGCTAAATGGCGTTGTTATTCTGTTACGTATTGAATAATGTTATAAATATGTCTGTTTACGTACATAATCCAACTAAGACCAAGCTCATAGGTACATGATACATCTATATCGACTAACCCACAAACCGAGCAACTAAACAGTTTAGTTGTACGCGTGTTGTACTAACTATATTCAATAAAAAACGGCTAGCCATAACACCGAAATGAAATTTATATGCACATACTAATAATTATCATCTGCTAAACACTTACATTATTAACTATAGGTAATTAGGTACCTATATCACACAACCGAGGCATACTTATAGCCTGGGACGCGCGACCGACAAATGAAGCATTAGAATTTTCGCGGGTTTATTTGAAAGTATAGGTATTATTTAAATACTTACTTAATGAGTTTGTAAATATTTCACATTTCTAGAAGAAATACTAACACATTATTATATTCATTCTCTTGTATTTTACGGTTAGCGACACCGGTTGCTATAGCTACAAATGTATGTAAACGAAATAATAAAAATCATCATGACAACGTCGTCAGTTTCTATCATATTACGAAGTTAGCTTAGAATATAGCTCGCGTTTATGCAATAATTTGTTATTGGGCTAGTTATTAGTTGGTTTGTGGCAATCAGTAACAAGGGCGTGTAAAAGCATGTACAATGGAAAAGGAATTAGACTCAGAGGTAATAAAATCAACACAAATCTCTCTGGGAAAATATGTTAAACGCCCACCATTGAGCGAGAAATTACTGAAAAAGCCTCCGTTTAGATTTTTGCACGACGTTATAACTACGGTAAGTGTTTAATTTTGTGCCCACTATGAAAACTTGTTATTAATATGTAAGTAATTACACAAAATGACGACTACATTTGCCTCAAAAGTTAGATTATTATTAGGTATTTCTCACCTAATTGTTTCCATCGAGTTTCATAACGTCTATTGGACGGCATGGCAGCGCTGCTATATAAAAAGGTACGCACTTAAAATTGCCTGAAATTTGACTAACCTACTTAACTTTTACTTTATATTATGGGCATCGAATCTGGGATCACATGATCGACAGCCACGCTGCGTGTGCTTAACGGCTACGAGCTTTATTTGCAATATTTTTTTGAGTATTGACTGTGGTTAACTACCTCTTGTATTGCCTGCATGTGACATAGATAGTCATTAGGATTATTATTATCTTACAGGTTTTGAAGACTACTGGCTTTTTTGAAAACTTATTTGATGAAGAAGAATTAATATCTGATAATGTAAAGGACCGAGATAGCAAAATATCATTCCTGAACAAAGTTATATTTGTTATAAGTAAGATACATTTGCTTTATAAATAATTAGATATAGCTCTTTAGTTTGTAAATAAACTAAGTTAGTTGAATGTAATAGTTTAAGCTAACAAGACATGGATCTTCTTTCTATTTTCTAGGTCTGTAAATCTTACAATAATAAAGTACCTATTATGTTTAAACAATTAGAACTTTTTATTATACATATTTTTGTTTAGTACTTTGTCGAGTTATTGTGAATTTACAAACATTGCATAATAAACAGGGTGTTCAGATTTTGCATGGACAGCACGAATGACATGTTCAGCGTTACCATACAGCTATCTTTTTTGAAACATATTCAATACGTACACATTATCCTATTTCAGGTTCAACTACAGGCAAATCACTATCTGTAAAGCCATCAAAAATCGTCGCAGGACAGGAGGCGGACAAGACAAATGAACTGCTACAATGCTTGGCTCAAGCATTAGATGACAAATTATCTTCAGACAAAGCTGTAAAGCAATATAAAGACAATATTAAGTCACCTCAAAAAACTGAAACTAAAATCAAAGAACCAATTAAACCAACAAAGACAGCAAATGATACAAAGAAACTTACATCCAGAAGCAGCGACAAGTTAACTAATCAAAAGAACGATGCTACACGTCAGTCCAAACAGGATAAAGAGAAATCGAACGATTCTAAAGCAAAAAGAAAAGAAATTGGATCTGCCAAAAATGAGGTTCAGCCTAAGAAAACAATACAAGCAAAAACGGTCGTTAAAAAGACCACGAAGGAACAAAAAGAAACACACAAAGACGATAACGCACAAGCTCGCGTTCAAGTCTTAAGCTCCAACATTAATGAAAAAGAGAAATCCTCGAACATTGTAGAGAAAGAAAACATACCAAAATCGCTGAGTAAACTACACAGTCAAGATTCAGACGTGTCTCTAGAAAAAGAAGATCATGCAGACGAGAAATTTAATATGATTGAAGTAGATTCTCTTGTAACAAAGCAAGATGATCAAGATAAACTTAATAGCTCATATACAATAACTGTTAATGATTTGAATTCGTCAGGATCATCTAATGACTTAATAGAAGCTTCACATATTAACACATTAGAACACAAATCACTTGAAAGTAACATTAGAGCAATATCACCTACTGATGTTGACCACCAAAAACAAAGAAATATAGATAACAATGATAATATACCGCTTAAAAGCTTAGAAATAGATGTTAACACTTCAGATAAATCAAAACCCAGCACTGCAGTTGCAGTCAATGTTAGAGAAACTGAAAATAAAATTGACACAGATAAATACGATTCTTTGAATGCGGTCAAAGTGCCAGTTCATAATGGAAATGAAACAAACATACCGCGTCCACCAAGTGTACGGCCTTCAAGCGTAAGACCTTCGTCTTCTAGACCTGGAGCCCCACGAATGAGAGATAAAATAGATAATGTTATAAAAGAAACAGATAATTTACTTATGGGAAAAGTAAATATCATAGTGGAGAATACACAGAATGAAGAGGTTCGTTATAAGTCTTGCGCCAGTTTGCGCATTAAGTTATCGATCATAAAATTTGTTATATGTTAACTTTTATTGTAGGAAGAAGAGACAAGTCTCATAATAATGGATCAAGCAGAAACGACTGCAGCATCACAAGATCAACAGGAACCACAAGTTTCATCAAGTGAACACGGTCATCTAGTACAACAGATTCTAGACTCTCAGAAAGAGTTATCTCAAATTTCTGGCAAAACTGAAATAGTACGTACTTATATTGAAAATATAAATAACCTTGTAACAGGAAAAATACCGTAATATGTATATAGTAGAACTATATTACTTTATTTACTACAATTTTATATATACACACTATGCGTGGAAGTTAAATGTGTGCACTAGTTCTCAGAGCTGTCCGGCCAGTGAGGCTGAAGCAGTCCGAGAGCGCAGCGAACACACTCTGAGTCGTTCTTCAGTGGTTCTTCTCGTAGACCCCTACGGGGTCTCAGGGTAACCAGACCAGGCCGTGGGCCTGTCTTGGTGGTGTTCGTCGCCGTCTGCTAAAACAGGCGGGTCACTGGGGTGGGCCCGTGTGGGCCTGTTGGTCAGTCCGGGTAGTCAGAGCCGGTGGGTAGCGCAGCTAGCGAGGTCCAGCCCGCAAAGATAAGTCCCCGCGGGCGACCGCAGCGCTTGGGTCGTGTCCGATGGGTCCCTTCTGCGCTTGGCGAGGTCGAGCTCCGCGGGAAGAGTTTCCCGGGGAGCGCCCGTCAGCCAGCATCAGGGAGGGGCATCACGTAGGTCCGGTGAGGGTTGCCACGGAGACGAGGTCTCGCGGCAGGGCCATCCTGTCCGGCGGTCGCCGATGGTAGGGCGCAAGCTCCCGCAGATGGCGGGCGTGCGATCCGTCGGCGCGCACGAACAGGTTGGTGCTCAGGCGTCTCACGAAGTCGTCCAAGCTCTCCATGCACAGGTCCCTGGAGATCGTCCTGCTCCGCACGAAGCGAGGGGCGTCGGTGATAGTACGGAGCGCAAGCGACTGCTGCGCACGCAACCGGCGGCGGTTCGTCTCAGAGGTGAGAGCAAACCAAGCCGGGGCAGCGTAGGTGAGTCGGCTGCGGATGTACGTCTTGTACACGCCGAGCTTTGCACGGAGCGGCAGTCGAGACGATAGCACGGGTCGCAGGAGGGCGCGCGCTGTGCGCGTTTGGACGACTACGTTGTTGACGTGGGGCTTCATGGAGAGGGTGCGGTCGATGGTCACGCCGAGGTATTTCACCGTCGCGGACCATTCGATGTTCTCTCCCATGAGCTTCAACTGCGGCAGGGCTATGCTGCCAATGGAGATCGCCTGAGTCTTCGCCACGTTGACCGTCAGTCTCCATTCCTTCAGCCAGCTGGGAAGTGCGTCTAGGGTGCGCTGCATCTTGGTCACCGCGTGGACACCGTTCATCGATGTCGCGATGTAGGCGGCGTCGTCGGCATACAGCGCGAGCTTAACGCCGTCGGTGACGGGGATGTCGTCCGTGTACCAGGAGTAGCACACGGGAGAGAGGCAACTACCCTGGGGCACACCGGCGCGGATGGGCCGCTCTGTAGACAGGGCGCTTTCAACCGCCACTTGGAAGCGTCTGTCTTGCAGGAAGGTGGCCACGATCCTAACTACTCGACGGGGAGTAGTGGATGTGGACAGCTTGTACAGCAAGCCGGTGTGCCATACGCGATCGAACGCTTTCTCCATATCAAGAAATACTGCGACGGCGCGCTCGCGTTTGTTGCGAGCAACAGCGATGTCGTGCAGTACCCTCGCGAGCTGGTGAGTCGTGGAGTGTTCGGCGCGGAAGCCGAACTGTTCGTCGCGTGGCTGAAGGTGTGGCGTTATGTGCAGCAGTAGCAGCTTCTCGAATAGCTTCGATGTCGTCGAGAGGAGCGTGATAGGGCGATAGCTTCCCGGCAGTAGGATGTTTTTCCCCGGCTTTGGGAGCATGATGACTCTGCCTAGTCGCCATGTGGAGGGAAAGTGTCCGGTACGGAGGATGCCATTGAAAAGGCGCGTCAGCGTCGCGATTGCTCGCGGAGGTAGGTGACGCAAAGCTTCGTTGGCTACCCGGTCAGGACCGGGGGCTTTCCGGAGGGGCGTTCGGCGAATCATCCGCTGAACTTGGCCTGGGGTAACGACGATGGGTTCCTCTGTCGGGGCTATCGGCTGTTCGAAGTAAGACTTCAGCTTCCTCTCGACCTCTGCTACATGCTGCATGTTGAGAGCAGGATTGGGCTGGAACTGCGCTTCCAGGGAGTCGGCGAATATCTCCGCTCGGTCTTCGGCACGGTAACGTGGGGTTCCGTCACCGGCCAGTAGGGGCCTAATCGGAGAAGGTTTCCCAGAGAGTTGGCGGCACAGGCGGTGTATGCCTGACCAGTCTTCGCTAGCTTGCTCAATGGTGCGTTGCCAGGACTCCGCCGCGTTTGTTGCCAACGCAGCAGAGATCTTCGCAGCCAGAGCGTTTAGCTGGGACTTCATGGTCGGACATCGGGAGCGCTGCCATTGCCGGCGCAGTTTTCTCTTCCTCTCGATCATCGCCAGGATGAGGGCAGGGAGCTGTAAAGGCCTCCTTGCGGTCGCGGCGTCGAGCTTCGACTCTCGAAGCGCGGATTGAAGTACCGCGCTGAGATCCGTCGCAAGCTTTTCGACGTCGGCGAGTGTTTCTACAGGTAAGGAGGGCGAGTGCTCAGCCATGTAATCGGCGAAGACCCGCCAATCTTGGCGTGATCGAGGTAGTAGTTGGATCGCCTGCGGGATATCATCCAGAGTCAGACACACCGGTTGGTGGTCTGAGATGAGGTGGTCGTCCAGGACGTCTAGATGTACAGCCGCGTCGATGCCGCAGGTGACAGCTATATCTATGACGTCCGGTGTGTGGGCTGCACAGTACGGGTAGTGTGTCGAGACCTCTGGTCCTAATACCTCGTACCCGTGTCGATCTGCATCATCCAGGAGGCGGCGGCCATCTGGGCAGATGGTGTTGGAGTTCCACGCCGTGTGCTTCGCGTTGAAGTCGCCGGCGATGACCGTGGGTAGTGGCGAGTCCATCAAGGTGTGGACATCAGCCACTACGAGTCGCTGTCGCGGCGGCTTGTAGAACGCGTACACACGGGTGGGCTGGCATCCGATGCAGATCTCTACGCCGAGGGCGTACGCAGACTGCAGAGCTGGTACTGGCAGCGCTTGGTGGACGACTCTCCTCTTGACCAGAACTGCTAAGCCCCTGTAAGCAGTTCCTGACGGCGAGCGTTGGTCTTCCCGGTAGACATGGTATCCGCCAATCTTCCATTTGTCTACTGGTCTAAGGTGTGTCTCGCTGAGCAGGGCTACATCCACTTGCCGCTGAGCTAGCAGCAGCTTTAGTAGCCTGGTCTTCACTGGTGACATCCCGTCGGCGTTCCAGAAAAGCACACGCAGACTACGCCGATCCAGGACTGCATATTTCTGCCATGCATTTGAGGATCAGAGGGATCGGGTCCCTCTTCTCCTGTAGTGCCACCAGCACTTGCTGTAGAGTGCCGATGACACTGGTGAGCCTTGGGTCCAGGTTGACCGCAGCCGGCTGAACTGCCAGTGGCGGTCGGACCGTCCGCTTCGCCTTCGTCCCCTCGAGAGGGGCAGCGACCACGGTGGCCTTCCTGGGCTCATCCTTTCTAACAGCAGCCTGCTCTGCCTGCTGTGTCTGGGGCTTCACTTTTGTCTGCCTGTTGCGTCGCCTCTTGCGCCGCATACGCTCCTGGGGCATGTTCGCGGCTGCCATGAGCGAGCTCGGCGCATTGCCGTCTTCGACTGCGGCGGGCTTCAAGCGTACGGCTGTGGTAGTGCGCGCTACTGTGCCCGCCTTCCTATTCCGGATCTCCCGCTTAAAAACCGGGCAGGTGGCATTGTTGGCGGTGTGCGCGCCGCCACAGTTGGCGCAGGTGGGCGGCTCCTTCAGGGGGCGTGGGCAGTCCTTGGCGGCGTGGGCTTCCCCGCAACGCACACAGGAAAGCGGCCTGTGGCAGTTGTGAGAAGAATGCCGGAACTGCTGACATCGATGGCACTGTGCGGGCCCTCTTTTCCCCCGCTATGCTTCGATGATTACCCCGGGCATACATAGAAGCTCGGTCACTTCGTAGATGCCCGGTGTAAGGTTGGCGGTGCGCGCTAGCTGTGCGAAGTACAAGCAACCAGGGCGACCTTGACGAGCTCGGATGGGGCGCACGTGCTCAGGCTTGTACCCGAGCTCGGTGAGCTCCCGCTCGATCTCCTCTGGCGGCGTATTGTTCGGGAGACCACGGATGGCCACCTTGAGGCTGCGCTCGGTGGGGAGGGAGTAGGAGAACCAGGAAATTTTCTCCTTCGTCTCCAGGGAGTAGAGGTACCGCTGGATGGTGCGGTATTCCTGGTCCGACTTCGGGATGAAGCGAACTCCCTTCCCGAACGGGCGGCCATTCGGTGCATGCCCGAGAGCTTTTTTTTTTTTTTTTTGAATTATCTCCTGTGCTACAACGGTACAGTACTTCAGAGAGACATAACTTGTAGAGTAAAAGGTATGTATATCTGAAGTACTTACTGTTGTGTACTTTGTTCTGTGCGATAGTCTGGCGATATTTATATATCTGTCTGAGTCGTTGACGCGCGCGTCGGTCTTATATAGCGGCCGGCGCGTAACGGGGGAGCCACGCTCCGCCCACTTGATGACGTCTAACGCTGCGAAGTAGGGGCGCGGCGTGTGCGCTGCATGATGACGTTTAATTGTTACAACCTCCATTATAGTATTATATTTTTGAATTTTCAGATAGTCCATACTTGTTTCCAAAACAATGGTGTTAATAATGCAATTTACAAATCTAATGAAAAATATTTCCATCAAACGCAATCTATTTTAACCGTTACCGACTTTATATACATATATTAACTCTGATAATCTACCACTAGGTATTAATTTTATCATATTTTGTTTTTGTAGGAATGGCAATTTGGTGCAAAAAAAGCAAGGGAGGCTATGAACCAAGACGTTGAACAGCTCAGATTTAATATTCAAGCTCTGTCACGAGTAGCAAACCCTCTCGGTAAACTATTAGACCACGTCCAGGAAGATGTTGAAGTGATGCGTCAGGAGTTACAGCAATGGTCCAAAATTTACGAAGATGTCAACAAAGAGATGCTTAAACAAAAAACGTTAGTTATACATTTATTTTGAACAATGCTTTGCCGGTAAGGGCGAATAAATTTCACTGCCAATCAAGAAAAGCCTTCTGGGTACTAATAACTATTTTAATATTTGCTGTCTGCTGCTACTATATACTTATCAATAAAAAATTATTGAGAGCACAGTACCCTATTAAAATTTACGAAGTGTTAAACATAATACAATCTTAAAACTAAGGTAAATATAAAATTATTTGGTTTCAGTCTCAACGAAGATACATTAATGCCTTTTCACACAAAATTAAAACAACTAGACGGCGACATCGAAGAAAAACATGATAAAATCAACGATCTCAAGATATTGATACACAAAAATTCAATCAGAATTGAGAAACTATTAACTAGTGGGAATGTGCAATAAATGTAGATTTGATATTTGCAATAAATTAATAAATCCAATTGTTACTCTTATCTTTTAATGGTGTTCACGCCGCTAGATCACCGAAAATATAAAAAGTATGGTTTATAATACGCACTCTTCAGTAGCTATATGGTTACATCTTTCATTGGTCATTGTCATTTTATTGTCATTGTCATGGTTATTTCCTAAGACGTATTGTCGTCTACCCGATAGTATATCGGAAAGACCGAGACATCGTGGAAGCGGGTTGCAGCTTATTGTCCGGCAGATGCATCAATGCTGTGAATTAAATCAGCTAACCTTAACCACAGTAAAGTATAGCTGCTTCAATCACATAGTTACAAATGCCCTTGTACTACCAATAATTTTGCCGAAGGATGACATTGCAAACTAAATAATGCAATAGGCAAAAAAGCCGAATCTTGTAAAATAGCAATTTTACATCAAGACGCTAATTTATATAGCGTTAAAGCTCAACAAAGTCCATAAAAGCGCAAAGGGCGTTATGTTTTAACAGACCAGTTTATATTATAATAGACCGCCAAATGCAATTTAATAAATCAGAAATAGGCGTAAGTCTTTTCCTAGAAAAATTATCTTCATCGTAATAACGTGGACTAATATATAAAAAAAGGAGATTTTTATTATTATATACACATACATATACTTACTTATTTGATTTTTTTAGTATTGTGGTATGACTTTTCCTGTTTGTCACTCTGTGATTTATACAAATAATAATTAGATAACCGGCTTAGTCAACCAGGGGATAGTGTTCTCAACATGACGGACTATCTGTTTGGGCGTTAGGCAGATACTTGTCAACATACGGTTCGTCATGACCATTATGTCGTGGGTCTTGTCTTGCACAATAAAACACCGAGATATTTTTTAACACACAGTATATATTTTTAACAGAATAACGTTCTAACCGACAGTTGTAACGAGAATGAATATTTTTAATCTCCTACCTTATTTATATTTTCTATCAGTGTATTAAATGGAGAGTTCAATATAGATTAATTACATTTTAAGGTGTAAAATTAGTACAGTAACAAATAATGATAATTATTAATTATAGAAATAATCAAATGTAAATATGCGATTATAAATAACAATTAAATATATAGGGTGATTTTGAAATCGTGTAATTCCTTTTAACCACGCATTCTACTGGTGATATAGAATAACCCTGACCATATTTTTATTTAATTAGAATTATTTTTTTAGAAAAATTATTTTTCCTTTTTTTTCGTGAAATGGTGTCAGATAGTCATATGTTAACCAACCGAGGCAATTTTAATTTTTTACTAATTAAAATAAAAAACATATTAATAATTAATGACGTAAATATTAAACAATTTTAAACAGGAACTACGTGCTGAATTTCGCACCTTGCGTGAGGAGTTCCGGGCGGTTCGTTTAGACATTTCAGAAATTAAAGATTCCATAAGAGCCTGCAATGAGCGTGTAGATAGCCTGGAGTCGAGAATAAGTGCACTCGAAAATGCCGCCAATGCTTCAACGAGCTCATCATCAATGGAAGAGGTTATTTCTGGATTGAGGCGAGATCTAAATGATCGCGATCAAGAACTTCTGAGCAACGACATTGAGGTTGCTAATCTGCCAGAAGTGACCGGCGAAAATATCACTCACACCATAAAACTCGTGGCAACTAAGCTTGGTGTTCAATTAGACGACCGGGATATTGTGAGTGCAGATCGTCTCGGTGGCAGGCATATTAGAGCGTCGGATGTGGCAGGTGCAGAGGAGGTGAGGCCACGCCGTATCGTCGTACGTCTGGCACAACGTGATCTACGGGACGAGCTGTTCCGCAATGCACGGGTGCGCAGGGGTGCAACCTCTGCTGATCTTGGCTTATCCGGACCGCCAAAGCGTTTTTACGTTAACGAACGTCTGACCACATCAAACAGGCAGTTATTTCGGCAGACTCGGGATACTGCTCAGCGTCTCGGCTGGCAATTCGTATGGACAAGACGAGGCCGCATCCTCGCCAGGCAGAAACATGGCGATCCCGTTCGCGTCGTACGTACTGAAACTGATATGCTGCATGTCTTCGGCTCTGAAAATGTTAACAAGTAATAGTTTTAATTTCTCTATAATTCACCTATTTATCTTTATACATATTTTAATTAATCTAATAGTAATTTTTAAACTACATTATAAGCAAGACAAAACAAATATTATAGACAGTGTATATGACAACAAAATGCACATTGTTTCACCTAATTTTATTAATTGGAAGAGTTTTGGTTATGTTATTTTTGTCTTTATTTATTACTTATTGATAGAAAAGAAATTATCATATATTTGTTTTTTGTTAAAGGAACTTGTATGTCTTATTAGTTGCTATTATTCGTTTAAAAGAAACACATTTTTATATTATACATATAATTTCAGATTTGATCATTATATTACATACACAAATAGATATAACTTAATGTTATATTATCTTATACACAAACCTTATTCTATTTACACAATTTATTTGATTATATATTTACATGTACATGATACTACCCATTATAACACCGACACAGCTAACATTTATCTATTTATCATACTATACACACAATACATAGCTCTCCCTGACACACAAAATGATACGTAGCAAGTGTTTAAAGTTTGGTTTGTTTAATGCTGGGTCCCTAGCAACTAATCAAGATGAATTTTTAATTGCTATGGACCGGCATGCCGTTGACATACTAGCTGTTAACGAGACATGGCTACGACCTGATGAAGACGGACGGGCTCCTTGTGTCCCAGGCTACAGGCTCAAACACATTCCGCGACCACCGTGTATAAAGGGCGGACGAGGCGGAGGCGTTGCTTTTTATATCAAGATAGGCACTAATGCGCGTGTGAAAACACATCCCGAACAGCCGGATATTGAGCAGTTATGGCTGACTACAACAATAAACGGCCGGAAGTTACTTATTGGCACGGCGTACCGTCCACCTTGGTTCGATATTGACAGATTAGTTCGATATTGAGTATTAGCTCATTGGCTCCATATGATAATGTGGTGGTTTTAGGGGATTTCAACATCAACATGCTAGATATTTGTAACTCCAAAACGAGGATTTTTAATGAATTTCTGGGAACTGTTAATCTGCGGCAGGTTGTTCCAACAGCAACACACTTTGTAGGGGACAGCAGTACATTGATAGACGTTATATGTACCGACTTAAGCGTTCAAAACATAGTAGTAGACTCCAATAGCGATCTTGGTCATCACTCTTTTGTTACATATGAATCATTGTTTAAAAAATTAAAACACAGCCCAAGGACTATTGTTTTCCGCCCTATTAAGGATATACTGGAGGAGTACTTTCTGCAAGATCTAGCCTCAATCCCATGGTCCAAAATTAGTGATATGCGTGATGTTGATTCTATGTTTTATACTTTCAACTACTGGATCCAGTTTTTGTACGACTTACACGCTCCAACCAAAACATTAGTCGTCAAAGCCAGACCTACACCCTGGATTACGCCTAATGTTCGGCTATTATTCAAATTAAGGGATGAAGCCAGAGACAGATATCACAAGTCTAAGGATGATCATAATAAAAAACAGTATTACTTAGATTTAAAAAACCAGGCTATTTTTGCCCTTTCCTCAGAAAAAAAAGCATTCTTTACGAATCATATTAACAGCAACTTACACAATCCAAAGTTACTATGGACGAACTTAAAGTCTGATATACTACCGGACCACACAGAAAGATCACTGCCGAAAATCTTTGATGACCCTGACACAATAAACATGGCCTTTCTTGATGTGCCTGGTGAGTGCAATATAAATATCTCACAGCTGTGTTACTTTGAGCACCATAGGCATGGACCAGCTACTTTCAAATTACAGCCAGTGGCGAGCGAGTCCGTTCTTAAAATTATAAGTAATATAGGTACAAACGCTCAGGGTATTGATGGGATCAGTTTGGACATGATCTCCCTAACACTGCCAGCCACTGTACAGACCATAACAGACATAGTAAATAAATCTATTCTAACAAACACTTTTCCTGCTCTCTGGCGTTGTGCAGTGGTGCGCCCCATTCCCAAGATCAGTAGTCCTCAATCTATGAAAGATCTACGCCCTATTAGTATACTGCCATGCTTATCCAAAGTACTGGAGAGAGTCGTATATGCCCAAGTAGTGTCATTCTTAGAGGACAACAACATCCTCCCTGACTTACAGTCAGGTTTTCGTAAGAAACGGGGAACTGCTACAGCTCTGTGTGATGTTGTGGGAAACATACTTGAGGCACGTGATAAGGGGGATGGTACAATTTTGGTCATGTTGGACTACTCCAGGGCGTTTGACTCAATAAATCCTACATTGCTGCTCTCAAAACTTTCCTGCTATGGGTTCTCAGTGGAAGCGATAAAGTGGTTTGATAGCTACCTATCAAGTAGAACTCAATATGTGGAAATTCGTGGGGCAGATGGCAGTATAAAGACTTCAGAGCCTCGTATTGTCCATAGGGGTGTGCCTCAGGGCTCAATACTTGGGCCTCTATTATATATAATTTACAGTGCTGATGTAGCTCAGTCCTTCATGAACTGTAAATACCACATGTATGCTGATGACTTGCAAGTTTATCTCTCTTTTAAACCTAACAAAATATCATCAGCTGTTCAGAAACTTAATGAAGACCTACAAAGAGTTACTGAGTGGTCAAGGCAAAACTCTCTGGTTCTGAACCCCCATAAATCAAAGTTTATGGTACTGGGTAGCAGACAACAAATCAGGGACATACTGTCTGCTAAGCCTGAAATAATTGTCATGAATGAGGCAACTCTTAGAGCAGATTGTGTTTGCAATCTGGGTTTAACTATGGACCCAGAATTGCATTTTGAGGCCCACATAGGCAAGACCTTAAGTAACTGTTTTTACCGGCTTAAAATATTGTATAATATTAGAAACTTCCTTAGTATACCAATCAGGAAACAGCTGGTAGATAGTCTAGTATTGTCCAAGTTGAATTACTGTGATACTGTGTATGGGCCATGCCTGTTATCACACACTACGCGGCTTATACAACGCATACAACATGCATGTGCAAGATTTTGTGTAAATATACCCAAGCGCAGCCATGTCACTCCCTATCTAAATGAACATAACATTCTTAAGATGGCTGCCAGAAGGAAGTTACACCTAGCCTCTTTACTTTTTGGAGTTATAGAAACAAAAACACCTACATACTTGTATGAGAAACTTTGTTGGAGAGAAACTCAATCCAAATATACGGTGAGATCAGTCACAAATCCACTATCCATTCCTGAGCACAGGACGGCTGCCTTTAGAGGTAGTTTCAAGTATGCCGCATCACACTGCTGGAATAACATTCCACCACCAGTCCGCAGCCTGAAATCGAAAAATTCCTTTGTTTTTCATCTAAAAATGTTTTTGCTACAAACACAAAAAGCTACATAATTATAAATATATTTACTTAAATATATATAAAATCACACCATTCCAATTACTAAATATTATTATTCTATTTAGTGATACTGAACATTTTATTTCAGTTCAATGCGTTAATATTATAACACTTTTAATTTCTATATCTAATCCTCACAAACACCTACTCACCTTCTTGGGTTTGGCCGTTAGGTATTGGATGGAAGGGTTTCCAGTCTGTGTTATTGCGGGGTATTTCAACACTGCAGGCATCTTGAGGTCCTGCTTTGTATTTATATTATATTCCTTAGTCCTATAACAAAACAGGTTTGTTTTTGTTTACCTACTTTAAACTTATCTTTTAGTTTTTCTTTGTTTTTTAATTTCAATTCTTGCATTTTTATTACCCATATATATTATTCAATTGACAATTTAAATATGTACAAAGTTGTTAAGTGTTCAAATAAGATGACTGTTCTGATTACCTTTCATTGTTGACATGCTCTGTGATCTGGTTGCTTATGTCACTGCGCATTAGTTTTGTTCACAATTCCTAGAATTGCTGGCATCGCGCGTACAATAGGGCGGATGCGACATAGGTACCTATATCACACTGACGCTTGCTTTAAAAAATACACTCAAATGTTCATGTTATATTATCTTACTCCACACTTTTTTACAATATTTAGTAATTATGTTTATATCTTATTTACACGTATATTTACTTATTTAAGTATATTTTATTTTATATGTTTAGACCCTAGGCGCCGGCGTCACCAAATTGGATTTCGCAGAATACCAGTGTTGCGATTTTACAATCGCAACGTACGCTGAGCGATGTCCAAATTTTGGCACTGATGGGACACACATTTTTGCATTTCTTTCAATTTGTGTTGAACTATAATTTTAATACTTTTATTTTATTATTGTTTGTATCGCTGCACACTGACAATTTGACGTAACCTTGACCTGAATGTAGGCAGCTGGCAGTTTCCGTTTGGTTAGACCTTGTCCAGAAAGGGCGAATTCGCCGCGAATCGTATCGCGCGAATTCATACGCGCGTTGTCGAGGTACTAGACATCAATACATCGCGTCCACAAGCATCGCGCGAATTCAAAATACGCGCGTAAATCGCGTGCACTACGCCAGACTCTCGACTCGCGCTTGATTCGCGCGTATTGCGCGCGAGTCGAGATACTAGGGACGCCTTGTTGCGTCCAGTTAACGCGCGAACTCTAGAGCGAGTGCACGTATCGAGGGAAATGGAGCGCCAAAATTTTGACACGGAATTGTTTATAGACGAAATAGAAAAAAGACCGGCGATATGGGATTTGGAATCACCTGATTATGCTAATAGGATTTTAAAACGTAGGTCTTGGGAAGAATTGGTGTTAATATTTTCTGATAAAGAAGACTCCGAGGAAAAAAAGAAAGATTTAGTTAAGTAATTATTATTATTTTATTGATTAGTAACAAACAAAGAAAATTAGATCATTTTGTCTTGCCACGGCAGTCGACCTTCCTTCATGAAATAATCAGCGAATATATCCCTCGTGTTTCGAGACCTTACACCAGGTCGAATTGTAGTCGTACTCAGACCATCTAGAGCTGTTTCGAACAATGTGTCTTCGTATCTGTATCCATCTCTTAACCTGACGTAATTGTGAAGAACACAACAAGCTTTAATTATGTTTTGCGCAAATTCAATATGTACATTGAGTGGTTTGTGAAATATTCGCCATTTGTTTACCAGGATTCCAAAACAACACTCAATATAACGTCTTGCTCTAGAGAGGCGGTAATTAAATATTCGTTTTTCTTTGGTTAAATTCTTGCCGCAATATGGTCGCATAATATGTTCTGATAAGCTAAATGCCTCATCTCCAACTATAACATGAGGTAAACGTGTTGTACGAATTTCTGATACTGGTTTTGGTCCCGGAATGTTCAAAGATTTTTCCGTGAGTTTTTTGAAGAATGTGGAGTTTTTAAAAATCGTTGAATCATTGCTCTTCCCCCATGCTCCAACATCTATACAGATAAAACAATAATTTGCATCACATACGGCAAGCAGCACAGTCGAAAAAAAATGTTTATAATTGTAGAACATAGAGCCGGAATCTAAAGGTTTTATAATTCTAATATGTTTGCCATCAACTGCTCCAATGCAATTAGGAAAATTTGTATATTTTTCGAATCCTCTTGCGATTTCCATCCACTCTTCTGTCGAAGGTTCTTTAATTATTCTGTCTTTTAACTTATTCCAAATAACATATACAGTTTTTTGAACGATGTCAATTACAGTTGATTTCTCTAATCTATAGGCATAATGTAAGTCAGCAAAATAACAGCCAGTTGCTAAGTACCTGAAACAAAATTGAAAAATTATTGTTAAATTGTTAATTTCAGGTAATACTCTTCAAAAAAAGTGGAAAGGCCTTCGCGACACATTTGTTCGTGAAATGAAAAAAACAAAGAATGCACCATCAGGATCTGGAGCTTCGAAGATCTTCGTCTTATGTTTCTCGAAAGGTCAGTACGTAATAAAAAAACAGAAAGCAATATTCAAGACACCTCTGAAAACTCAGAGACAGGTAACGAAGAGTCTACAGCAGACGCAAGGGAAGACATAATGAGGCCACCGAATCAAAACATTAAAAGAAAGAAAATGACTGCCGCTGATGCTGAATTCCTGAACATAATTAAAAACAATATAAGCACTAGGAATCAACAACAACCACTGGTTTCCAGCGTAACGGAAGGTGATGATGACAAACTGTTCTGTTTATCTTTACACAAAGAATTACTTAAGGTACCCGAGGCCAATCGTATAGCAGTAAAAATTAAATTAATGAAAATTTTGCAAGCGGCTCAACAATCTTCGCAATCAACTGTGTATTCAAATGATTCGTATTATACTAACAGTTCGGCTTCATCTTCAATTCCGGTTCGACCACGATACCATGCACAACCTTCAAGACCAAATGAATTTACTTTTCAAGAATATGACCCAGAAACGCCATCCATAACAGCATGGCAAGGCCGAAATTCTATTTCAGTGCCAAGATCTTCACAGGCAGCATTATACGTAAATTCTCCATCAACATCATCAAGAGATTCTCAGGATAGTGAATGTCTTGACCTCTTCCAAAACCATGACATTGTTTAATTATTATATTTAATCTGATACTACATTTAATTCGTTTTTATTAGTAAACCTGATTTTGTATCCTAAAATACTGTATTAGTATTATAAGAGATTATGAATAAAACAATACTTACCTTAAAGTTATCACGAGTTTTTGTTCTGCTGAAACAACATCCTCGCGCGGAACATAATTTGCACGTGGCGATAAATCTTCTTCAATTAATAAAAGTAAATCATCAAACGATTTCACGGACATACGAAAGTAGTTAAAAAATTTATTCTCATGTTGTCTTAATTTCGGATACAAAGTTTCAAACATACTATGTGTCATTCTATCATTAAGAATTGGATGTACTAAATACATTCTATTTTCCCTCCGTTTCTGTCTCTTCCAGCGACGGTAAGCTAACCACAACGTGACCACTTCGTTCAACTCCATGTTTCGTACTGAATTCCTCCCCAAATGCTCGCGCGTTGGTACGCACCTTGTGGACGCAACGGTCGCGCGTAATACGCGCGAGAGAATCGCGGCGAATTCGTCCTTTCTGGACAAGCTCTTAAGCGGAAGGTGTGGTGTTGCCAGTGAGCAGAGATTTTAATTTATAGTGTATATTTTTTTATTATTGTTATATTTTATTTTTATTTTGTATACTTTTGGTTTTTATTCTTAGATTTTGTTTTTTTGATTTCTTAGTGTTTTGCGTGTGCCCTTGTGTGCCAAAATAAATATTTTTCTTTCTTTCTTCTTTTCTTTCTTAAATAATAACGGGCGGTCCTTTTTATTGCCCCTTATTATTTACGACATCAGTTATTGTTATGTTATTATTTTTAAATTAGTAAAATATTAAGATTGTGTCAGGTGGTTAAAATATGACTATTTGAAATCATTTCATGAAAAAAATCTGTACTCTAATTTTGCCGAAACCATTATTCTAATTAAGAAAAAATATGGTCAGGGTTATTCTATATCACCAGTAGAATGCGTGGTTAAAAGGAATTACACGATTTCAAAATCACCCTGTAGGTGATACGTCCCAATTGCTGTGCGACTATTGAGTACTTGCTAACACCATCTTTAAGATTTTTTATCAAAAGTGGATACAAGTAGTATCTTGGTTACTTGGGGCTCTGCACACCCCTTAAGTGACCACGGGTGTGAGTTTATGTTTGTATAACTCCTGGCATAAAAATATTCTTCGATCAATGATTATATTTATAGTGGATATATAGGTTGGAAATATACTTTAAAAATGTACATATATGTTTTGGATCAATTGGATCCTTTCCAGGGTTCGAAGGTGATGCCATAATTAAATATTCACTTAGTCTGTAATTAATCAATTTATTACACAACAATATTGTAGAAATAATATTCACTTTTGATTTAAATTTAAATATCGAATTAATTTAATTTCAGAGTTCAGAGCATTATCTAAATGTAGAAACGTTCCGTCTCGCACGGCGACTCGCTATCGTCTGAGCTCTGGAGTGGTGATACACACTTTTATAAAGTTATCGTAGTGGCAAACTGATAACCGTCGTTCGCGAAGTAGATCACGCAATCGTTTACGTCACGTACATGTTCGCAAAAGAATCGCCAGGCGGGAGTGTTAGTGATGAACCCATACATAACTCGCGTCGTAGATGTCGTCGGACTTGCCGCCGCGAACGCAGTGATTCGGAGGGTAGCTCACTCGATTGCCGTTACAATACGCGCCGGCGTCGTTCTAAGACTAGATCAAGATCGACACATTCGCGTAGAACGCCGTCGTATCATCGCCCCCCAGTGTCTCCTAATAGTAATAGCACATTGCAAAGTAGGTACTCTCAGTGACATTATACCGAGACTAAGTGCCATCGAACGCACAAATACTCATAAAAATTCGTTGCGTAAAGAAAATCAGACTACATTTCGTGCCCCTATAGCCTTGCGGACTTGAGCTTTGTTTCTCAGCGGGCTCGCGTGAACAATTCTGAGGGCTTTTCAAATACCACTCGTAGTTCCGGTCCAACCGCTCGTGGTTCCAACACACCATCAACTATAACCATGCTCGCGGATGCCATTAAATCTTTACAACCCGCCAGATCACGTAACTATTACGTTTCTAACTTTGATCCTCACGTACACGATATCGATGTATGGTGCAAAGAAGTGGATCGCGCGATAACCGCCAACGGTTGGAACGACTACGACTGTCTCTCGCGAGTTGCTTCATGTCTCAAAGGAGACGCTGGGTGTGGCTAAGTGAGTGGGTCACAAATGACCGTACTTGGTCTAACTTTAAGCTCGAATTTGAGCCCTTTTGCCCTCGGAAGTTGGATTACGCCAACATTTTATTCGAAGCAATGAACACGACATCTGACAAATTTTCGACGTATGCTGAATACGCCCGGCGTACCTTACTACGGTTACGAATAGTCAAAGGCCTATCCGATGAATTGCGCACCCTTATCGTAATACGTGGCATCGATAACCCCCAAGTTAGGGCCGCTGCGGCCAACGCAGACCTGACGGTGGAGGACCTGGTTTCGTTTCTTTCAATTTATGTCAAACCGAACCGCGCTAAGACTGATCCTCGTCGAGGAATTCTTAACAAAAAGCGTACACCTCCGAATGCTCTTTCCGATCGCGAGAATAAGTGTTACACTTGTGGTCAGCGTGGCCACATGAGCCGTATCTTATCTTGTGTGTGGGGGCCAGTCAGTACAGACCGGCGACACTTCGACCCAGTGGGATCTTTTGTGTCGACTTCCCCAATAACGACTGCCATAGATGTTCATGGCAGTCGGGACCGACGTCTTAACGTGCTTTCCGAGGCACGGAGCAGGCGATAATTGTCAATCATACGCACATAATTTCGAAAAGTCATATAACTTCCGAAAGTCAGAGTTGCGCGACGTGGGTTCGAACCCGAGACTCTCTGCATTGCAGTCTGTTGGTCTCCCCTCTGAGCTATCGCTGCTCCACATGAGCCGTAACTGCGATAAGAAACCTCGCACGGAAACCACAACTGATGCTTCCACCGCTATGTCTGAAACACGGACTCCCATACAATGATCGTTTTGTAAAAAGACAGGCCACACTGAACAGACCTGTTTCGCGAAAAATCGATCCGAACCCAGAAATCGGCGAAGCGTTAATTTGTGTACCGAGAACACGAGTGGCAAAAGAGATGTAGTTACGGCCGTGGTCCAAGGCATTCCTATGGATGTGCTTATTGACAGTGGTGCTCAGAACGTATCATTGATTTCTTCTGATGTTACAAAACACCTGTCTTGCCGAATGAAACCTACACACTGTGTTGTAAAGGGCGTTAGCGAACGGGTAATCGTAGCTACCTCGTTTATCACGGTGACTGTCGAACTAAGTGGCATCTCTCTAGAACCCGATTTAATTGTCGTACCCAACTCATGTATGAATACATCAATTATAATCGGAACGGACATTCTCAACCGCGATGGTGTTATGTACGTGCGTACGAAGGATAAACAGTACATCACATGAACCAGCAAGGTTCACTCCATACAGGGTAAAAATTACTTGTTAAATACTGTATACTAACTAATACTGTTACTCGGTGATAATATAACTGCCTAACGGTGAAAGAATTTTTAAAATCGGTTTGTTAGTTTTTGTGTAACCTTTAGGTACCTGCAACATGGCTCACGGGTATGATTGCCTATGTCCTTTCTTACGGTTCAAGTTTAGCTTAGCCGAAAGACGTAAAAAACAGCCAAAAATACATTCGTTTTAGTCGGCCTTGATTGTTTTGGAATATAGTGCAAAAGTGTCATGCGTTTCTATATTCTTTTAAAAGCCCAAAATATTAGTCTGCGTATATGGCTAACGTATGTGCCTCCCGAGAGCGGCCCGGGAGAAAAATCGCCGAATAAATTTACAGTTGGAAAGGATGAGCTGTGCAGGCTGTGTTACGGTGTCAAAAAGTACGATGATACAAACATAACGATGGTACCAACTCAAAAATTTCTTCATAATCACCTCCTTAAAAGAGACGATTAATCAAGCATATAGCATGAAAATTTTCCTATGCGCCAACTTGTCCAACACATTCGTAATTATTTTATTTTTATCAATATAGACAACGCCTGCAATAGGGTTTTATTCTATTTGGTGCAGGGTCCTTTACCCGCAACATATACATGAATGAATATATAATAATACAGTTAACAGACACAAGGTACACCCAGGCTGGATTTAATAACTCGTAGTTCGAATAACACACAGAATAATTATTTATTCGAATCCACAACACTCAGCTCGACGGCATCGATGAGGCAACCGCTTGCCTACTGCGCCATCCATGCGTGGATCATCCATCATCGTTGACTCGAATAGCTGGCTTATAATATATACTAGCTATAATATGTAGAGGGATTTACGCCTAGAGATGTGATTAAGCAGTGGAATACCTTTTCATACCGTTCTATTCGAATACTTTTACGTAAGAGAGAATCACTCATATCGGAGGAACTACTCTACAATGTTTCTGTAGTTATGCAACAGAAGACAGTTTACTAGATATAACGAGAAATCAAATTAACGATGAGCCGGCTATTAATTATTATCTACGGCATTCCTCAAGGCAGAATCCTTGGTCGTACGAGTACATACATAATTATGTCATACCTATAAGTATATTTTTTTAAATCACTATGTTAGACTAGCTATTAATAATTATGACATATTAATGCCTATTATATTAGTTATATTACTATACTCTTATTACAAAGTTTCTGTAAAAATTATCATTACTATTTTACTGCAGTACGTTCCTAATTCTATCGAACTTTAAAAGAGATAATACAAATCAGACCTATTTTATTTCTTACTATTGCAACACTCAATTTTAAATCATTGGACAAAATTTATTGTTTATTTTCGTGTGTCCAGTGTCACACGTTTTAGGACAGTTAAACATAACCAAAACCGAGACTCTTGATAATCTTTGTTAGCATAATATAATACAAAATATCTACAAGTATTAAAAATGCCAGAATTAGACGATAAACCTCGAGTATTGTTAGAAGAGTTTCGTGTAAAAGTAAGACAAATTAGAATATTTATAGACCATGTTACATTATAAAAGGAAATTCATGATATATTTATTAACTTCTAAAATTTTAATCAACTATTTGAATCATATAATTACAGAATGCTCCAAACGATTACGGTATGGCTGACGAAAAGTGGAACTTTAAGAAATTTACGAAAAAGTTTCGCATTGTTATCGTGCGGATGGATAATTTTGAAATGGAATTTGATTTGATCGGTATACAGCCAGCCTTCGCAAATGCTTTTCGTAGATTAATGTTGAGTGAAGTACCCAGCATAGCTATTGAAAAAGTAATGATTCGAAATAATACGTCTATAATACAGGATGAAGTTCTAGCTCATAGATTTGGTTTAATTCCCTTGAAAGCTGATCCAAGATTGTTTGAGTATCGCCCTGAAGGTAAACAAAGGTCTTTATATGCACACAAAGTATTGTATCAATACAGTTCTTGAATTTAACTGAATCATTTTACATTTTAGATGCTACAGATGGAACTGAATTTGATACTTTAGAATTTTCAATGAAGGTTAAATGTACTGTTAACAAATCACAGCCAAAGGACTCATTCAGGGCTGAAGACTTATATGAAAATCATAGCAGTAAGTATTTTTCTGTGCCTTCTGTGTTATGTAATCTCTTGGCCAACACTCGGAACCAGAGGCCAAACACTGTGCCTTTGGCATTGTGTCAGGTTTTTGGCTAATAATTATAACCTTGTTTGTTTTTGTGTAAATTGTAGGATATCATGCCTCAGCTGTCAAGCTATCTTTGTACCAAAGTGTATCAAATTTGGCTTGGAAGTCTATCAAATAGTGTGACTCAGTTTCACATTAATAATAATAATAATAAAATGTAAATATGAAAGTAAATACAACTCTATGCACCTTCTTGAAGTTGTGTATGGGGCAATGGAAAACGGCTCTTTACTATCCAGGGTGTCGACAGACCCAGGCGACCAGCGACCTAATACAGATTAAGCGAGGTATATTTCAGGGTGACAGTCTGAGTCCTCTTTGGTTTTGCCTAGCGTTGAACCCTCTCAGTACATTACTAGAGGGTTCAGGGCTAGGTTACAGGTTAAAGAGAGGCGGTCAGGTCGTATCACACTTGCTATACATGGATGATTTAAAGCTGTTTGCCCGCACTGATTCACATTTGATAGACTTACTACGAGTAACTGATTGCTTTAGTAAATCTATCAACATGGAGTTTGGTGTGGATAAATGTGCAGTCATGCATGTAAAGCAAGGAAGGATGGTGGAATCTGAGAGCATTGAACTTTCAGATTCCATTAACCTAAGATCGCTTCTCATTACTGATACCTACAAATACTTGGGTATGTCACAAGCCTTAGGTATAAATGAAGCGGACATGAAACAATCGTTGAAGGAGCGCTTCTTTGGTCGCCTGAGAAAAGTACTTAACAGTCTTTTATCAGGCGGCAACAAGGTGCGCGCTTTTAACGGTTGGGTCATGCCGCTTCTTTTATACTCCTTTGGCATACTTAAGTGGACTCAGACTGAGTTAGATGCCCTGGACAGGAAGGTCCGTACACTGTTGACGGCATACCGAATGCATCATCCTCGTTCGTCTGTGATGAGGTTGTACATCCCGCGGAAATGTGGGGGTCGAGGTTTTCTTAATGCCAAAACCCTCCATAACCGTGAGGTGTGCAACCTTAGAGAATATTTCCTTCAAACGAACGTGGATATGCATCGTGATGTTGTCGCAGTGGATAACGGACTCACCCCGCTTAATCTGGCTAAAGAGAACTGGCGCATCCCTGTAGTACTGAGCATTGACGACCGCAAGAGTGTATGGCAGAGCAAGGAGCTTCACGGTAGGTTCTACAAGGCCCTATGTGGACCTGATGTAGACCTTCTCGCCTCCGTGAACTGGCTACGCTTCGGTGACCTCTTTGGGGAAACCGAAGGGTTTGTCTGTGCAATTATGGACGAAGTTATCAAGACGAATAACTACCGGAAATACATCCTGAGGGATGGTACGATTGACATATGTCGGGCGTGCCACCAACCCGGTGAATCCCTCAGGCATATAGTTTCCGGTTGTTCTCGTCTTGCTAACGGCGAGTACTTGCACAGACATAACCAAGTAGCCAGAATTATCCATCAGCAACTTGCTCTGAAGTACAAACTTGTAGAGGTCGAGGTGCCTTACTACAGGTATGTAGCGGAACCAGTTCTCGAAAAGGACCATATCACTCTGTATTGGGATCGATCTATTATTACAGACAGGACTGTTGTTGCCAACAAGCCTGATATTGTGGTAATAGATCGATCAGAGCGCCGTGCAATGATTGTCGATATTACCATCCCTCATGATGGCAACCTCGTGAAAGCTGAGAAGGAAAAAGAACTAAAATACCTGGACTTAGCACACGAGGTCGTCGATATGTGGGATGTGGACTCGGCAATCATTGTACCGATAGTCGTTACGGTAAACGGTCTAATAGCCAAGAGCCTCGACCAACATCTTAAGAGGCTCGCGTTAGGTGCTTGGGTCAAGGGTCAGATGCAGAAGGCGGTCCTCCTCGATACGGCACGCATAGTGAGGAGATTCCTCTCTCTGGACCCCTAACCACCGACAGCTTGGACCTTGTCTCGATGTCGGTGGGCATCCATAATTTTTATATTTTTAAATGTGTTTTTTTTACAATTATATATTTAAAAATGTAATTTTTATTGATAAATAGTAAATAAATGTAAATAATAATAATATTCTACCACATACACACAACACCATCTAGCCCAAACTAAGCAGAGCTTGTACTATGGGTACTAGATAATGGATAAACATATATCCTTCTTTTTTTGTAAATACGTAATTATTATACATAGAAACACCCAGACCAAGCCGAACATCCATGTTCATGCACACAAATGTTTGACTTGTGCGGTAATCGAACCCGCGACCTCAGGCGTGGCAGTCGTTTACACTAACCACTACGCCATCGAGAAATATTTGTATAAATTATATTCCACATATCTGAATTATACAATAATTTTATCATACAATATTATTTCCAGTATATTCATCCCAAATAAAATGGCAGCCTATTGGCAATCAAGGGTCAGTTCACAAGGAATCTGACATTGGTCCAGTGCATGGTGATATACTTATCTCTAAAATGAGGCCTGGCCATGAATTGGATCTACAACTTGTTGCTGTTAAAGGTATTGGCAAGGACCATGCTAAGTTTTCCCCTGTTGGTAAGTATGATAATGCTGATTCATGTATTTTAATGCTATACTTTACATTAAGCCTAATTTTAAATAAGATATTAGAGGTGTTTTAAACATTTCTTTTGCATCCAAAGTCTCTTGCCTATGTTCCTGAAACCTCTTCAGGATAATAGGCCTATGCCTATTATCTACATGCATACTACACACTACATACACATACCTGGTGTGAGTTAATATAAATTAACTACACACACATCTCACCAGGTATACATGTAGATCTTATGTAATAGGGAATGAGCCTGTTTACATCAACTGGGCAAAGTTTAATACTATTACTAAGAATTTCTTATCATAAAAACTCGGTAACTTTGCCAGAATTGGGAATCAAACTACTATCATTGCGCTACCGAGGCGGTCAATTTAATTGGATTTGCTAGTGGAAAACCGTTATAGTCACAGAGTAAGAATTTAAAGTGTTACTAGTACACATGCTTCTTTTTACTTTTAATTGTGAGTTCAATTAATGTCCTCCAGACCAATTTTCGGTCTTGCCGGCCAATCTTAACGGAGACTGGCCATCTGCGCAGGAGATATTATAGTGCACAATTATGTGCGCAAACATAAGTGCACTCTCTGTTACCTAACCCTTATGATCCGTTGGGACGGAGAATCCAACAAGACCGGAGAGAGATCAGTCATAGGACCAATGGCTTTACGTGCCTTCCTACGCATAAGGGTGCTAACACCGCCCACATCCTAACTCTGTGCTTGTATTGAGATTTCTTAACAGAAAATCCAATAATTTTTGCCCTTACACCTTATTACTATTTTAGCTATCCCTCAGGAACAGTACTTTCTTTCAGGATGAAGGGTGCTTTATGTCTTTTTCCATACACCTGACAGCGTGGATGCCAAATTTTATGATAATCATATGGGGTAAAAACGTAACAAACAAATAATAAACTCATTTATGCATTTATAATTTACAAAATAGTCTACGACTTTTTACAGCCACCGCATCTTATCGTTTATTACCTGAAGTAACCCTGACGCGTGAAGTACGAGGCAGCCAAGCTTCATTACTGCAGAGTTGCTTCGCTCCAGGTGTTATTAGCCTAGATTCTGAAGGAAGAGCCTACGTGCGAGACGCCAGATATGACACCTGCAGCCGAAATGTATACAGATATGATGAAATAAAAGATGCCGTGATATTGAGCAGAGTACGAGATCATTTTATATGTATGTATTTCATGTTAGTAATATCTTCTATAGTTTAAGTCTAGTTATATTATTTTTATGTACATAGACACCTAAATGCGTAGAGGTCGAAATAATCAAAGTATTCATAAATAAGTGACGTCAGTATTTATTTGGAATTTTATAAACAAGCATTTCATTAGTTAAAATCACGTTTTAGCTCGCAAAAATAGGAACTTCGTAACTGAAATACTGAATAACGACATGGACGCCATCAAATACAGTTTAATACTAATAATTAAATAGTATGACGAACTGGAGCTTAATCTTTCGCTGCAGCATGATATCTCCATAAGTCGATAAAAGAAACTGTGTTGGGGCCCATCATAATAATTGTCTCTTATATAATGTTTGTTACTGGTATTTTAGACTAAGTCATGGGGTACCAATAAGAACAAAAAGTAAACAGTTCCAAAAATAGATAATAGATGGCACTATGTATGAGTTCCAATGTTAATATGAGAAATAATTAAAATGCTTTATTGAAAAGAAATTGACCATAAAATGTTAAAAAAATTATAAATAAACATTTTACATATTGACGGACATCATGAAAATTATTTTGTTGATGCTAGTTAAATCTAACAAATATTTATTATCAAGGAAAGTCGTAACCGGATTTTTACAAAATATATATATATTAAGGTAGAGAAATAATTGATTTTATTCAATTTAGGGAATCTTCATAGCATTGATTTAAGTTAAAAATAAAATAAAATCTGTAAAAGTTGACATTGGTAAAATAAAGTATTTTCCCGTCCTTTATTTTCCTACTAAAGTATGAATTGCGTTTACCCGAAATAACGTACAATACTTTACTATAAAGTACGGTTGGCAGCCCTAGATGTGCTTGTGAATTTCAAGTCCCTTGATGAAATACGCGACGATCAAGTTAATCATGCTAACTATAGTAAAGGAAGGTAGTTCGTAATAAACGTTTTTTTTAATCAACCCGTGATCACGATCCATTCAGATCGGTCGAAACAACGATTACCTTTTAAATACTTTATCGCGAGTAAGACCCGTTAACTAGCATTATATTAAGTAGTTCATAATTGTCTGAGAGTCAGATAATGTCTGAGTTTATGTAAAATCGGGGTCTCCTACAACAACAAAACGAAATCTTTTGGGACAAGATCGCACTTATCGCACGCGCTAGTGCGGGCGCGAGGGTGCGCAGGGTAGATCCACCCACCCCCGCAATTTCGCATAATATCATTTACTATTTTACTCACATCACTCACTCATCACATCACATCACACTCATTATTATTATTATTATTATATTAATGTGATCTTTATTTACATAAGTACAATATTCATTAATTATTCTTATCTATTGTTTGTTACTTGACTTTAAAGTTGTAGGGAAATCAATAATTAATATGGATATAAAAGCAAAAGAATACAATGTCAATAATTATAACATAGTTAAAAGATTACAAGCCATGACTAATAAGCGTAAAGCATACCTACTAACTCAGTTGTTTTTTAAACTATTAATAGGTACATTGTATTTTATAGGAGGTATCAATAATTATATTATTATCTATAACTTCTGTTAAAGTCATACTTTAACAGAAGTTATAGATAATAAGGTCCAGATAATTAATATTTCATAACAAAACTTCAGTTGACAATCAAGCTTCGACTCTCTATTGAAAGACGCCGCGGCTACCGGCAGCGCTCATATATACACGAAAATTCACGAAGCTGACCGGAATAAACCGAGCGGCGCCGCCAGGCGATACTCGCGCGTGCGTGTGATTTGATTTCAAGTTTGGCGCATGGCGTTAGTGGTTTAATCGCTTAAACCGGGTACTTATCGACGTGCAGAGTGTTATGGGTTCGATTCTCACACAGAAAATAAATTATGATCAACAGATTTTTTGTGTTGAGTCTGTTACACGGCAAAAGTTCTGGTTTATTATATTTATTATTCGATAGTTAAATTCAAAATAAGCTATGTGATGTATTTTATAAATAGTCTTAACTCAGTAAATTTCAACAGAGACTAAATATTAGGCATTGTACAGTTGATTTCAAAAATCGGCGTGCATTATTTTGTGTTATTTTATATTTACAGTTACAGTGAAATATAGATATAACTAACTGCCAAAGTATAATTCTCTTCTCAGAATAAGTAATTTTCAAAGTACCCGAACATCAATCGCAATCGCATACATAATGAAATATATTGTTTTATTAATACTTTTTAAAACGCATTCATTAAAATTATATGAAAAAAATATATACACGGTCAAATTTTGACAGCAACACGATATTCACGAAAATCTGACCGAGTAAATGAGAATCACCAGTGTGATCGTACTCATTTCGGCACACAACACTATAGGTAGATAACTATTATTTTCAACGTTGCGAACATTTTGCATCGGCTCGTATAATATATGTTCTATCCGTGGTAAACAGTCAAGTATCTATTTTACTGTCACAACGCCATCTCTTATGAGCTGGTATCAAATAGGATTCGGAACTTGTGTACTTGTTATGTGTAGATGGCAGCAGTGGTGCTAGTTTTGTGCTGCCATCTAGTGTAAAAAGATAGGTACCAAAACAGCAAGTAGAATAGCCAGAGTTAGGCGTGTCCAAGATTTTTGTATGGGATTGAGTATCTGTACTACTATAGTATTTTATTATCTGTGACTAAGTTTTCTTCTTTTACAGTTAATGTGGAGTCTGTTGGAGCTTTGCCACCTAATGTCATATTTGTTGAAGCCGTTAAATTATTACGAGACAAATGTAAATCTTTTCTGGATGAGTTAAATAAATTTACATAATCAATCCAATTATTCTTATTATTTTATATAAATCAATAAATTTAAAATATTAAATAATCTGTATGTGTACATAATGTAAGTATGTAATAAATATGCCGCATGATACTTGAAATTAACTTTATTTATTAAGGATTCAACTGTTTTGGTTTCCAGGAGTAGTATACAGAACTAGTTTAGAAATTACCTTTATGCACATTCACATAACATTCAATGTGCAGAATGCCCTTTTTTATTAAAATAAATGTTATTGAAACTTAATCTTTACCCAAACAATAACAAGGTGTAGAGAAAGAAAGGAGAATTATCCTTGCAAGAGCCTGTATAATTATAATCTTATCTGAATTAAGATCAACCTAATATATATTAGCATTTTTTAAATCAAACACAAAAGAGCAATAAAAATTTTTAAATCATTATTTCTCGTACTACGGTGCTGTTCCGTCGCTCTAACAGCCGTCAACGATCAACTTTGGCAGAGCGTTGGTTCACTTATTGCCACGCTACGCCTTAGGGCTAAGGCCTGGGAGGTGGTTGTACTCGGTGACGTGCTGTTGGCGCTAACTTCAGACAATACGAACACCTAATATACAACTTTTCGGCTGCATTAGACAGACATTCCGATATCATAGAGTGTTCAGGCATGCACGTACCTTTTTTTTTGTGTAGAAATGCACCTGATGGGGTGCACCTCGCCACAAATCTCAAACTAAATCTCTTCGGCACTGCGACCGCTCTTGGGCGGCTTATGCTGAACTTAAGCAAGTCAATAGTGTCAGCTATCAGTGCTTCACATAGAGATCATCTGGTCGACAATGCAATTGCTATGCAATGCATTCTTGTTTATGGACTCTTACAACATTCCATATTTCCAAGACCATTGCCATTTAATTTATTTGTGAAGTAGTAAGAGCGGCTAGAAGTGCCTGGAGCCGGTTAAAACGGTTGTCACCCGCCAGCCAGTTTTGTAATAGAGGACAGCGCATCAGCATGATCTCATGGTTTTCTGGTTGGTGCCGCTGCTGGTGAATTGATTGTCACCATTGCGATTGCAGTGAAGACACGCTGGCCAGCCGGACCACTAAGGAAGCAAAGCCACACATAATTATAATAATATAATATATACGTTTATTTCTCTCAATAAGGCACAGTCATGTACATAATATGTTCTTACATGTAACTTATAAGTAAGTATATTAAAGTTCCTTAGTGAGAGCTGGAGTCTGTACTAGGCTCGAGACCTGTATGACAAATCTCCAGGCCCTCCCCATGGCCCTACAATTGAATCTACCATTTAATATTACAATATTTAAAATTATGCACTTTAAAAACTAATAAATATAAACTAAAAGGTGGGTAGTAATAAAAATTGTATATGAGAACGTTAGTATCGGAATGTGATTTTGTATGAATGGGTAAATGAGTGTAAGAGTATGTGTGTGTGTGTGTGTGTGTGTGTATGTGTGTGTGTGTGTGTGTGTGTGTGCGTGAGTAGTAGTAGAGAATCGCATTCGCACAGTGCGAGGGAACTGTCAATGTGTGTGTGAGCGTATGGTGCAAGTAGTCGACTGTAGAGTGTAAATGAAATGGATTCTTAATTACACCAACTTACGAAACTATTTGTAAGAAATTTTCTGTGTCATCATAACTCAACCCAAAAAGCCAATCAGTGATAATCTTTTTGCATTCATGACGCGTCAGCGGATATACATATATTAAACTGTTAATTTTGTTATATAGATGGCTGCTTAAGAAGTAAAAACTTCTTTGGGCCAGGCTAGTGTGTACCGGTGTAGGGGGGTAAATAGCGTGCCGACGTCTGGTATTTGCGTATCGCACCGGATTGTAATGTGTTTGCGCATGGGTTGTTAATATGACAGTGCGAATGAATAAAGCCCGGACAGATAGAATACCGCAGTTTTTATAAAGTGCCACTGTGGGAAATCGATAAGGAAGTTTCCAACCTACTTTTAAGAGCGCCCTTTGGGCACGCTCAAGTTTTAAAAAGTGGGTTTTAGACGAGCCTCCCCAAACTACAACGCAATATTGAGTAAGCGATTGACAGAGAGCGAGATATACAAGCCTTAGCACACCGTCATTTGCGACATGTCTAAGTTTGGAGAAGATATAAATCATCTTTCTTAGTCTAGAAGTGAGTAAGTTTATGTGTCGATGGTACGAGAGGCTATTATCAATTTCAACACCGAGATACTTTACACAATCTGTGCTTTTAATATCGGGACAGTCGCAAGTTTCATTAGATATCGAATTGCATGAGTGAGCTATTAGCTTATTAAAGGCGGACAAACAACTACCTCTTGGTGATAAAGAAAATGTGACATATTTAGTTTTTTCGATATTTAATGTTAGTTGATTTAGAGCCAGCCAATTAGAAACAGTATTAAAACCCGTTTGAGCGAGTTTAAAAACTGAATCCCAAGTGGTGCCATGAAATACCAAAGCGGTATCATCAGCGTAGGTAAAGATGATGCCATTAGAAAGGTGCAAGCGGCAAAGTTCATTAATGTAGATAATGAACAAAGTTGGGCCAATTATGCTTCCTTGGGGCACGCCGTAGGTTATAGGGAGTTCATCACTAGTGAGGTTACCAATTTTAAGACATTGTCGTCTACCGCCAAGATAGCTCCTAAAGAGAGCGAGCTGTAAACCTCTAATGCCGATGCCCTCAAGTCTATCCAAAAGTATGGGGACAGAGACTGTGTCGAAGGCCTTAGCTAAGTCTAGAAAAATACCAACGACCTTTTGCTTCTGATCTAGTTTTGTAACCAATTCATTAGTCAGATCCAGCACAGCATTACTGGTAGATAGACCTGTACGGAAGCCATATTGCCTTGAAGAGAGTATTTTTTTGTTTTCAATTAGTTCTGTATTTTTTTTATTTTACTCTTCAAAATGACCACACTCCGCCTAATGGTAAGCAGTCGCGTGGTCTAAGAGCAGTGGCCTTCCCATCGTCCTCATAGCAGCCGAGGCGAAGTTGAGGTCTCTACTTTGACGGCCTGAGAAAGTGCTTTTTCACGCTCCGTTTAAAGGACCCAGGATTGAAGAAAGAAGGAAACACGTGCCTTGGCAGAGAATTTGTCAGGCGGACCGCTCGCGCCATGATGGCTGCGCGCGAGTCGGAGTGGTGGGTGGCGCCCCTCTTCCCCACCTGCCCGGCGGTAGCGGATATAAAAGCCGATCGCGTCCTGGACAAGCTCTCTTCCGGCTGGCTTGACACACTGTACCGGTTCGGGTTACTCGTCAGCAGCAGATCGAGCAGAGAGGGCGCCTGACCTGCACTGTCCTGTATCCGGGTGGGCTGGAGAACCAGTTGAGACAAGTCATGCGTGAGAGCGAACGCATGGGCAATTCGTCTCGCGTGGTCTGTTTTGGGAGAACCCAACCAGGTCTCATGGTGAGCATTGAAATCACCCAAGAACACCAACTCAGCGTTCGGAAACTGCTCCTGCGCGTCGTCTGCCGCCTGATTCAGGTAATCAAAGAGTCGAGTTGTCTCAGCGTCTTCTGAATGGGATCGGTAGAGGCACTTGTAGATTTGGCTGAAAGAGCCATGATCTACGAGTACCCAAAGGACAGAGAAGGAAGGGTCCTCTAGGCAATGTAGACGGCGACAGCAAATATCCGTCCTAACAAACAAGCATACCCCGGCTTTCGCGAGAAAACACTCCTCTAGCACGTAGGCGGGATATTGCAGGTAGGTCGTGTCTGCAGGACGGCGTATTTGTGTCTCTGTTAGAAATAGCATTGCCGGCCGAGCCGTCTCCAGGTAGTGATGGACGGCATTAAGGTTAGCGTGGAGTCCTCCGATGTTAATAAACTCCACGACACAGGAAGAGAAGGCAACGGTGGGGTTACGGCGATTTCCTCTGAGTGGGCCTTTTGGCCACAGACATAGTAGTTTTAGACTCATATGAATTATGATCGGAGTGATCTTTCCTGATACATTGCCATTGGTCGGTAATTCAGCTAGGAATGCCAGTAGTATATAATTTACAACAAACCAAAGACAATAAAAAGAAACTAAGCAATAGTAGAAAAATGACAGATATGTCAAATCACAATATACCTACTCTGAAAATCCTGTGAAACTTAGCAACACAATAATCACTCGCTTTGTTTATAGACATCATTGAAAATAATAACATTTTACTAAGATTTTTTGTTTATTATGATTTTTTATTGATTGCAAAATGGGAAGTTTAGATAGAGCTGTTTTGACGGGTTTTATTTGTCGACTATGTTCCGAAATGCACCGTGTTGTGCTTCATATTTACAGCGAGGAAGGCATACGCTTATGTATATCAGAGAAAATCAGCAGATATCTCTCAATAAACGTAAGTATAATATAATTAAAATGTCCTCTGTTCATAACATATGCTTTATGCTCACATTGTTTTTGTTGTGCAATACATACATGTTCTTGAATGCACATATTGCGTTATAAATGTTATAATGCAAGTTAATTTACTTCTTTAACCCACATTTACCTAGTATATCATTTAACGAGATAAAATTAATACATGTCGTTTTGACCTGCCCTTTATCAATTTATTTAGATGGGAGTATACTACTCAATAATATGTTCCAATATTCATATTAAATTTCTTGAAGGTGCTACCTGTCTCTCTTACGTAATTTATTTGTTAATACCCTTGACTTGGTTACTTTATATTCATATAACAAAGTGTTCATTTCAGGTTTCACGGTCAGATCCATTGCCAAAAACTATATGCAAAAATTGCTTAGAGAGACTGGAGAGTCAGCACAAACTGGTCATGGTCATGGAGCAAGCAGCAAGCATATTGAAACGTCAGCGTGCACTACAGGCTTCAAGTCGCAGAAGTGATACTGCCGCTAATAACAATGTAGATGATCCATCTTAATCACCCACAACTTAGTAATAAATATTGAATCTATGTAACATATTATTTAAGTACGAGTTTATGTTAAATTGTGTAGGTTAAGGGACATTCCATTTTAAACTCAATATAAATTCTGAACCATTGAAATATTTATTATATTTACATAGCCACACATATGTAAATAGAACACTCTGTAATTTACTATATACTATTTTGGTTATAAAACCAAATTATAAAGTTTAATTTGCCATTCCTCTGGTAGAACTAATTTCTTTTGTCTAACATGACATACATAGAGTTAGATGAAGGCAATCATTAAAATAATATTAACCCGTTCGCTGTCCAGTGATAGACACAATAGAAAATCTATTGTTATGTATCATATGTGATTCATCAGATAGGGAACCTGTTAATATGGCATAATTGGTTGTATATATCTTAGAAATACATTATTGAGAACAACTAAATGCTTAGGTTTGCCTCTTTGGTGTCTGGTGCAGTTCTGGAAACTACATGTAATCTTTAAAGAAGGGTAAACATAATCATGTTATGTACAGTCAGCAACTTAAGTAGCTAAACATTGGAAACAAATTGTAAGAGTATTTTGTATATTATAAATTTTAATTATTACTACAATAAAATAATAATTAATAACAATTGTTGTAATATTGAAAGTTAAAGGAAATCAAAAATCAAAATCTTGCAGGTGTGTAGTTACTTCTGTTGCTGACTGTACCACAAATAGGCTAAATGGAGTGTGCTGAAAACATACCTGTATCTCGGGTAACTAGGGACAACCGCAGTGATCACTAAGAAACCATATGTATTGAAAGTAATGCAGAATTCTTATCCTGTTTTACACCTGTTTTTCTTATGTATATTTATGGAATACAGTTTATATATTTTTCATAACAGTTATTCAAATGTTTTTCAATATTAATTCTTTTAAAACTCCTTTGTCTTTTTAAGGTTGAAGTAAACTCACAAGCAGTGTCAAAATATCATGTACATATAGTTTAAAACTGGAATGGAATGATCTTCAGCTTATTATTAACCTAAATTTCGTAGGTGATTAAGAAGACTAGGTGTGTTTATGTTATGAAACTGTTCTAGTGTAAAAATATTATTTATAAGTTAATTTGTTTAAATATGGGGATATCACAAAAGTTTACATGAGTTAGGTATTTAATAGATATATACTAGGTAATATGAACTGGAGGCTTGTGGCACTATGAGTAATTGTAATAATTATGTAGAAAATATTTGCAATTGTGTAACTTATAACTGCTTAGCAAATTGTTCTGCATAATATATTATGTGAAATGTCGATGAAAAGTCATCATTGTATAGCATTGACTAAACTAGCAATGGGGCTTAAATTATGATGTTTGTATGAAATGAAAAGCTACTTAAAGATCTGAGAAATGAATTTGCTTACTACAATGTATAGTAGCCTTTTTAGGATAAATGTAGAACTATCCAGATATTTGTAGTGTACAAATATTACAATGTGGCTAATCTATTACAATGTTTGATTTGAGAGCATCCTTTTTTTGTTCAACCGTTCAAAGATGAAATGTATGCATTTCCGCGGCAATTAGTTATTGATTTAAACTTATTCAAGTTTTCGAGCTGCGTGGACCTGTGTGTATTTGAAATGTTGATATATAAAAAAAGTAGAATAATATATTCCCTCTGGCACAGTCGTTATCTCATCACGAGACTAACGCGATAACGGACGGCACATTACATTAGCTTTTAAACTACCACTTTCGCTTAGTGTTATAAACAAAAAAATTATCACCAGGTTAAATAAAAGCGAACAAACCGCAGGGCAGCTTGTGGCGAGCTGAATGTGAGTGGCGACACTGCGGCCTTGAATGCCTCAGAGAGTCAGTTAGGGTCTCGCAGTGGCGTAGCGTAGCCGAAAAAAATGTTGCCGCCCACTTATTTAGGTATTTCAATTTAAAAGACTACAATATACAGTAATTCTAAAGAACTTTTCGGCAAGAGCAGTCATCGTTATTGTGTATTGTACAGTTCAAAAATTTACAAGATAATATTATTACTAAATGTGAAATTTTGCCGCCCCTTAAAAATGCCGCCCGGTGGCGTATTTCCTTTCCCGTTTACTACAGGAGGCAGTACTGCCTTGAAACGCGCACGTATTTGTTACGCTAATTCCCTTTCCAAACTCGTGTTTAAACTCGAGGCACGTGTCCACCAATCGCGCACGGTTTTGTTACGCAAACTGCTCTTAACTCGAGTTCAAGGCGATGCATGGAACTTAGCCATGAAGTTCGCGCGTAACAAACTGCACCGCGCGCCGCGTTCGCGTCTCACCGCTTCGCCAGTTAGCATTGTAAGTTGACTGTGAGTTATAGCATTCGTTTGTGTTTTCACCGTGCAGCGTTTAAGACTAGCGTGCTTTCAAATAATTAAATACATACTAAATTACAGAACTAGAAGATATATTGATAACACCCCGAGTCCTGACTCTTAGGACTTGGATAGGGTAGGTTAGGTTAGAAGGCGGACGCTTCCTGGCGGCATCGCCGCCCTGGGATTTGGAGGCGGAGGTCCAAGCGTCGGTGTATCACTGGCGCGTGGACCTCCGGCTCCATGGTGAGGAACCCACTCACGGGGCGGTGGAGACGCGAAGGTCCCAGGCTCGACTGGTCCTCGAGGCCAGGTGGGAGGAGCGACTGGCCCAGCCCCGCTATGGGGTGAGGACAGTCGAGGCTGTCCGTCCGGTGCTAAGGCAATGGACGGACAGACGGCGCGGACCGCTCACCTACCGGCTTACTCAGGTGCTCTCTGGACACGGCTGTTTCGGAGAGTACCTGTGCAAGATAGCCGGTAGGGAGCCGACAACCAGGTGTCACCACTGCGAGGAGTGCGACCGGGACACGGCGCAGCACACGCTGGAGGAGTGTCCGGCGTGGGCCGAGGAGCGCTGTGCCCTGGTCGCCGTGATTGGCCCCGACCTCTCGTTGCCGACCGTCGTATCCATGATGGTCGGTGACGACAGGTGCTGGGGCGCAATGAGGTCCTTCTGCGAGGCTGTCATCTCGCAGAAGGAGGCGGCGGAGCGGGGGCGTGAGGAAGATCCTTACGCCCCGGACATCCGCCGCCGGAGGAGGGGGCGCAGGAGACGCGCTTATGTCGCTCTCCTGCCCCCCACCTAAGGGTTCTGGGTGGCAAGGCCTCAGGGGACCCTGCCACCCGTGAGTAAGAACCCATAGAGGGCGCGCGCGGTGTTCCCGCGCGCCTTCTAACGTCGAAAGGGGAGAGCTGCGAAATGCTCGCCCCCGGGGACGAGAGGAGGTCGGGTCCCATTGACCCGGCCGGCACCCACATGGGGGGGCCTGCTATGGATGAATCTTTTTAGACTCCCAACAGGCCCCCCCCACTGGGTGAGAGAGGGAACACCCCAGGTTTTTTTAGTGGGTATACCAGCAATAGGCTGGTGAGTCCCACACGCCCCGCCGGTGCCGTCCCCTAGCCGGCGGGTAGTGCATCAAGCATTTTTTCCAAAAAAAAAAAAAAAAAAAAAAAAAAAAAAAAAAAAAAAAAAACGCGGACGCTAGAGCTGTACGCCCGTCGTAGCCTTCGTGGTTATTTTTTTTTGTGACCATCCAGATATAAGAGTCTCGCTACGCGGGTCTCCGTCGACACATTACAAGAGACAATGTACTGTACGTATGATTGGGTTTGGAAAAGCATACGCGCGATTGAATGTCACATATCCGTGTTTATTTTGGGGACTTTTGTGATAGATGAGCAAGAAAACTCGTTCTCAAACTCGTGCGCGATAGGAAGACATGTGCCTTGAATTGAGCACGAGTTCGTAAAGGGAATTAGCTTAACAAATCCGTGTGTGTTTCATGACTGTGCTGTCTCCTATAGTACACGGGAAAGGAAATACGCCGCCCGGTGCGGGCCGCCCCTGTCGCCCCCACTACGCTACGCCATTGGGGCCTCGTCCCCGGCTTGCCGTTACTGGTTGGCTGGGGTGGAACTTCAAAAGCGCCCGTAGGACTCTCAACTCTGGCTTGCCTTGGTCGGCCGGTCAGAAAGGGGCCGCTGGAGCTATATGCCTGGGGATAGAAGTGTCATTTTTAAAGGCATAACTACGGGGAATTCCGCTCCGGGTCTCAGTTGTCACAAGACCCGTGAGGGTGAATCCGGCGCCGCACTGTGGGCTGAAAATCGACCTCCATAGACATAGAAATGAAAGTTGCTAGATGTTCGTTTTGTTGACGGATATGGCTTCTATTAGCTATTATACACATAACAATGTCATCTGAGCTAACTCCGCACAAAAATGAATTTATTATAAGGTTTTTTCGAAAAAAATGTATGGAGCTAGCATGAAAAATCTGAATATCTCTGAACTTGCAAGGAAAACCGTAATATCCTCAGAGATGGTTATAGGACTAATTATTTGTGATTTTTTGACATACTTCATATAACGGTACCTGCTGCAGAATTTTTTTTAAAAATCATCTTATTTTTAATTAATTTTTTTTAACATTAAACGATTTGTTTTGGTGATTCCGTTGAAGATCAAGTGACTCTAAAAGAATTTTGTCGGAGATTTGTACGAGCTGCATCACAAAGGTGGCAAAAATCTCACCGAATTCTTGATACTTTTAGAAAACAATACGAAATTTGGCTGCAAGCAACTATCGATTGGCCAAGTTGTATAAATTTAGTCGCTCAAGAACCAACTGTTGCTGAGGGATCAAGATCAATCTCTCCAGAACCCTCAACATCATACTCTGTTGGTACAATGACAAAGAGGTCACGAAAACCATTCGAAGATCTGGAAAGCAAACAGAAGAAGAGAAGATCTGATGAGCATAAAACTGACAATCCCAGTGAATTGGCATATACAGCAGCAGCGCGTTTTAAGGAAGAAGGTTGTGAGGATATCGCATCTGTAATCGAATATATGCTGAAACATCCTGAAGCAGCCTCTAAAATTAAGGAAACGCTTAAGCAACCGGTGAAAACTATCTTATTTACACCAGAAAAAGCACTTGGATTACTCCTTTCATTAAAATTATCAAAGTGGCAATACATCACTTTACGAGAGTCAGCTATTCGGGAAGGTAGAAAGGATATTTATCCATCCTACTATAAAGTGCAACAAACCAAGCTGGCATGCTATCCTCCGAAGCAATCAGTGTTAGTGACCGATTCATCGGCAAGAATAACCCTTCAAGCTTTACTCGACATTACGGTCAAAAGAATCCTCCAAAGTTTTCCTAACGATGATGTATAAAATAAGGATTTAAAATTGATATCTAAATGGGGTTTCGATGGTGCGTCAAACCAAAGCCGATACAAGCAGAAAATGGATAGCGATCAAGACGATTCAAGTATTTTCATGACTTCCTTGGTGCCACTAAAACTGACTGATGGAGACAATACTTTGTGGATGAACCCAAAACCATGCTCAGCAATGTATTGTCGTCCAGTTCAATTTACTTTTGTGAAGGAAAGCGAAGCAGTAGTCATCGAACACAAACGACGAATGGATGAAGAAATTAAGGCTCTCATTCCTACAGAGTGCAATAATAGAAACAGGGTGAATCATCACCTAATGATGACAATGATCGATGGTAAAGTCTGCACGTATTTGTCTCAAGCCAGATCAAGTTCATCATGCTATTTGTGTCTGGCAAAACCGACAGAAATGAACCGTTTGAGTGTAGTAACAGCAAAGACCGTATCTTCTGATATATACGAGTTTGGATTGTCATCTCTACACGCCCGTATAAATTGTATGGAATGTTTACTACATATTTCGTATAGACTAGATTTTAAAGAGTGGGCTGCGAGAGGTAACGAGCACAAAGAAATGCTAAGTAAGAGAAAAAGATTATTCAAGACAAATTTAAAGACGAATTAAATCTATTGATTGACATTGTTAAACAAGGTTCCGGAACTACTAATGACGGCAACACTGCAAGAAAGTTTTTCAAATTTCCCCATAAAACTGCAGCCATTACTGGGTTGGACGAAGAACTAATAAGAAGATTTGCTGTGATTTTACAGGCAATAACTTCCGGGGAAAAAGTAGATATAATTAAATTTAAAGATTATGCCTTCAAAACAGCAGAGAGGTACGTGGAATTATATGACTGGTACTATATGTCATCAACCGTCCACAAATTACTTATACACGGGGCAGACATAATCGAGAAGAATGATGTTGTACCCATAGGAAGTCTCTCGGAAGAAGCATCCGAGTCTCGCAATAAAGATTTTAGGAGGTTTCGGGAACATCACTCGCAGAAAAAGAGCAGGCAAGATTCGAATCATGATATCCTTAATATGTTAGTTGTTTCTTCGGATCCTTTTATAAATGTACAAAGGCCCAAGTTAGATGCCAAGAAAAAGGAGGATTTATTTCCTGAAACCCTCAATTTAATTCAGTTTCAAGAAACTGACTTTGAGTTTCTAGGCAATCTAGATTCTGATTCAGAAATCGACGAGAGTGATAAGGAAAACTAGAAACTTTTTGTGCTATTAATTATAATTCTATTCAATGTAATTTTTTCATGATCTTTCGTTATTTAGCTTTGGTACGTAACTATGTTTTGCAATTGATTTATTTTTAAATATTTTATATTACTATTCTTGTACCTATTTATATTTTTGCATACTTTTGTACCTATGTTTTGTTTTATATAAATTTTATCAACTATTAAAAAATACCTTTTTAATTTATTTTCCTTTTTATTTAATGCCTATTATAAGTGTTAATAAAATAACTAACTTATCGATTGATCTTTACTTTGACATTAGTAGAATTTAATGATTTAAAAAAATACCTTCATTTAGACATAATAATATAATAATTAGACAGTTGTCGAAAATATTTCTTAGAACTCGTAACATGTCTAATTAACTAATTAGTTTACTTATGTACTTACCTGTAAGAATTTAATTAGTGTACTCCGTAGTTACCATTGTGCGATATTGCAAATCACTTAATCTCTTATTCAGAACTCATTAGAAGGCTAATTTAATATTCAGTGGTTTACCTGTATGCAAAGTTTAGTAATGGTATCCAATTACCTGTTTTAAAACATATATACTATGTAAGGCAAAAATAATTTTCTTGATATTTTAACAAATAACTGGCGAAGATTTAGTATTATATGCATATAACGTGTTGTTTCTTTACTTTTACAATAAAACAAATCGTTTAATGTTAAAAAAAATTAATTAAAAATTAGATGATTTTTAAAAAAAATTCTGCAGCAGGTACCGTTATATGAAGTATGTCAAAAAATCACAAATAATTAGTCCTATAACCATCTCTGAGGATATTACGGTTTTCCTTGCAAGTTCAGAGATATTCAGATTTTTCATGCTAGCTCCATACATTTTTTTCGAAATAACCTTATCATAAATTCATTTCTGTGCGGAGTTAGCTCAGACGACATTATTATGTGTATAATAGCTAATAGAAGCCATATCTGTCAACAAAACGAACATCTAGCAACTTTCATTTCTATGTCTATGGAGGTCGATTTTTAGCCCACAGTGCGCCGCATCGCTCAACATCGCTAGCCACTCGCACCGGTGTTGCCCTCTGCTGCTGGCTTGTATTTCTACGGTGGCTATTCAGGTAGGGTTTTCATCTCTAAAATTTGGCAACCAGGACAAGACGTGTGAAAACCCCAGATTTTAGAGTCCAGAACCCGGACATGTCAATAGGTTTTTTTAAACATAGTGTAATAAAAACAGTTGAAAATGTCATAAATCACCGGTTTATTTCTTTTCAGACCTTAAAATTAAATTTAGTTATCTTTTATCATCATTTTAAATGTACTTACCTAACAAAAATAATCTTATTATATACAGTTTGTTACAATTTGTAACAAACTGTAATAATATTCTGTTTTAATAGTCAGTTCGAATTTATTTCTTCTTAAAATAAAACACAAATTATTAATATACTCTGATAAGAAAACAAAACCTTATTAAAATATTAAACCTAACAAAATTTAATTAAATTTTCAAACAAAAATCTTAAAGGTACTGAGACCATTTTAGTATTCTGTCTTACAATTTTTGCAAACTTACAATCACGCGTCCACTTTTCAGCCGATCGCTAGCAAAGTAGGTAAAGAATTGCGGCCGCGGGGATCATGTGCTTTGTGTTCACAGAATCGGAAAAATTCACTGTTTGTCGAACTCTTACGGAAATAATGAAATTTTTGTGACATTTTTTAACGTTTTGTTTTGATCTTATTATGAAAGTTCACGTTATAAAAATTGAGCACATATGCATTTGCATAATATAATTACAAAAAATATATTTTTTTAAACGCGTTATTATGGTATTTGTCATCAGATTGACGCGTTATTATGGTATTTGTCAGCGCCTTTGGCAATGATATATATAAAATCATTTGCACCCAATTAAAATGACTAAAAACAATAAATAAAAGCACAGTGGCAGAAAAACCTTTATTTTACTTTAACGCGTTACCAGCCGGCGCGCGGCGGGCACAAGCCAGGTCCGTAGCTGGTAACCGTTAGGGTTATATTGAAACACGCAGACTGATTCAACTGAGAATATATTTACAATTTTTCGCCTATCTTATATCCCATTTATTAGTCATGCAAGTAAAAAACAATGTCACAACAACCTTAAACATAACAAAGCATTGTACGCAATATCAAAGTGTAAAATTATTCAATTGTCTACTGAATCTTATTCGCTTAGGTTTATCTTGTAATTGACAATGAAATAGTAGTAGGTATGAATGCTTGATTGAACCGCTTGAACATTATTAAAAAGTAGTAGTTTAGTATACAGTATTTAAAAAGCTGTCGCGAGATTTTAGTAGGTAGGTACTCGTATTTACTTAGTTTGAATATTTTAATAGTTAAAATCAATCACATAAAGTTATTTAATTTACTTGTATAAAAGTACAAGTAAATCTCGCGACAAGCTTTTATAACATATAAATTGTGTAATGAGTTAATGACGTTATAAGTTGATCCGTTGCTCCGCTGACCGTTGTCTGCTGGTGGAGATACTGCCGCAGCCGGGATGTTGCAGGATTATTATAATTAAATTGTTTTACTAAGTTACTTGTCACGTTTATTATAAAAGTAGGACTTAGTACCCCGTTTGACTTTTACTACAGAGCCAAGAAATTCTTATGGTACCTACTGCCTTGGCTTAAAATGAAAGGGTTCATTTGATACCCATATTGTAGGAGTGCATTAAAAATAACTAGTCCGCCATCTTGGGTGTGCCACTTGTTGGATTTAGAATGACGTCACACAATTAACCATGCATTGTCATCCCAACTGAACGTGTATACAAAATTTCAGCTCAATCGGTTGAAGATACCTGCTTCAAAATTGAGTTGCAAGATTCCACCCGAACAAACATACATACATTGCAAGTTAAATTACAAGCTTTTATTTAACTTGCAATGTAGGTATGTAAGTATGTATGTTTGTAAAGTCCCCCGTCATTACACCCAGTGCGGGGGTTGTTTGCCGGTTAATTTTAAACAGTCTAGCTCTTCAATAAGGAGACCTTCTAATGATTTTACCCTACTTAAGGCCACGTATGCTTAACCAGCAGCAAAGTTTCAACTGCCGTTGAGTGTGTGTGTTTATTATGCTACAATTATAATATGTTTAAGCAACCTGTGAAAAAGTGTTAATAAGTAAATCCGACATTGTAAAATTAAGGCAATAAACAATTATTATTATTATTCAAACAACTGACATAAAGAACATCCATACTCGGAACAACCATTTGTGGATGTGTGTGGGATTCGAACCCACCACTCGGCGCAGTGGCAGTGGTGGGCACTTAAACCACTACACCATCCGTGCAGCCGAGAGTCAGTAGACTATGGTACCTACAAGCGGCTGGTTTGCCAACATAGTAATATAATGAACATATCTACATCCCACATGACAATAATATACCTACCGTTTGGCTGGTGACTATCTCGTCCCGAGTTCTAAGTCAATCAAAGTGTTACTTTATTTTTGTATTAGGACTAAATGCACGAAGTTAGGAAATACATATGTTAGACGTCTTTAACCTCGACCTCTGTTATGTATCATCACCACGTATTACAAACCAAAGCTCCTCGCTGCGTCTGTCTGTTAGCGATCAACTCAAAAACTACTGAACGGATTTTCATACGGGTTGGGAGCCTCCTGCGCTCACCCATAGTCCGCGTAAAGTTGTAAAGGCCATCTGAGGCCAACAACTAACACACACACACACACACACACAAAAACGGAGTTTCATGCGATTTTCTCTAATAGAATGACATAGGGTGATTCATGAGGAAGGTTTAGGTGTATAATTTCTTAAGGTTTTATACTAGCCGGGTCGGGTCGCTAGTTTAAAATATAAGTAGGTGACGTTTTCACCTCTGCTTGATTGGATACACAGACGTCAGATCAGACTTATAATTATGTGTTTGTTGACCGGTTTACTGTTGCGACTTGCTCTGAGCTTGCGACAGATTCCAATACAATATAACTGTATTTATGGTTTATTTTTTTGTTACGTGATTGAAGTCGGCTAAATATAACTTGTGTATACATAATATTCTGATGTATGGTTTATTACGTAGGTTAATCATGTCGAAATTGCATTGGCATCGATTTCTGGTAGAGCAAACTTTTCCTGTCTTTAAATGTCAGGCAGTTTTTAGTTTAACTGTTTATATAATTGTTATTTTTAGAGGTTGATAGAGCAAAAAGCACAAATATAAAACCTCCATAATATTCAATATAGAGAATTAGAGAAAATAGTTCGATTACAATGCAGATTGAAAATATCTGACAGTATTAGTAAGCTAATTTCAACGACACGAATATTACAATTATTATTATTATACTTATAAGTAACCTTTAGATGCATTCCATGCATCTAATAGCATAGACAATTGCACTCAAAAGATTATTTTAAAGGGGCTTTTCTCAGTTCATTACACTATCGCACACATAAAGAATCATGTTCAATTTGCAAGCACTGCAGGTACTATGTAGTGCGTAGCTAGTTGATTCACTTGAAAGTCGAATGCAGTCGTTGATGCACTCAAACATTACGTAAGTAATATGCAATATGTAGGAACACAACTAATCATAAACCTTGTATCACCCACAAGCAGTGCTTAATTACCCTTGGCCGAGGGCTCGCGGCCCGGAATAGAAACAACGTACGAGAAGTAACACAGCCTTTATTACATAACCGACGTAAAACACACGGGAAAGATAAAGGATCTACCTTTATTAGCTCTTGTTACTTCATAAGGAAATTTAAGCGGATATGGTATCACTTCTGATTCTTAATAAGTGTAAGCGGGCGCTATGGAAGGTGTTGACCTGGTTTTATTCCATTCGGCGTTAACTTACATCATAATATTACGATCTTGATTCTTGCTGATGCATTATTATAGCAACAAGCAGGTCAACCAAGCCAATCTCTCTGCAGCCTGCAGTTCAAATCCGAGGCGCGTAGGATTTTCCTTGTCTTGCGTGTATCCATTTTGTAATATATACCTATGTTTATTTACATTAAGGAGTCTTTAGATACAAACATGATTCATATCAAGCTCATGTTGTAGCCTCATTGTGGATAAAGGGACAAACCTATAAATTAGTCTTTGAACTAGGTATTTGATGCAAATAATATACCTCGAAAATGTCCTACCCATATTGACATAATACCCAAATTAGCCATTAAAAGCCCTCTCTACTTGCGTAAAGCAACCTTAAAGAAGAAACTCACATGCCTAGGTTGACCAGTTCTGTCTTATTGTGGGTCTTGGCGACACAAGCCTTCAACTTTGTGTCTAGACCACCAATAACCAAACTAATCGTACTTTATTTAATGCAAATGTATTACTCTTTTTCTATTCTTATTATAAATTCAAACATATTTTAGTTTAGATTCATAATATGCAAAAGAAAGGATGACATTAAAATAAACTTTTGTGTGAAAAGCATTGACGTTAATAAAGGAGAGGCACCTATTTTGAGGTAGGCACCCAACTCAAAATCTGTATGTCATCCTTGTTTACGGGTCCGAGCCCACCCTTTCACGATTCGATTCGATTTTCTTGATTCTCACCCCTAAGAATTACTTATTACAGGCATTAACAAAGCAAACACAGTGTATACATACATAGAGATCTTTGTAACTTCATAAGTATATACCTAAGTACGTAAAATTAGCATAAGTTGCAAGTAAAATATATGTTCTATAACGAACTGATAAATTTTAAAACATGTACATGAACTTGTGACTCCGAAGTGCGTAATGGCTGTCTGATTCATTTTACGCAGCCATTCTTAGTTCTCCTTGATTAATATTTGATTGTACTTAACTGACAAGGAGAACAACTATTTCAAATTATATCTGCTGAAACAAAATAAAATGTAGGTAAGTAGCGAAAGTAGGTACCGGTGTCCCCCAAATGATAATCTGTATCAACTGTGGCCGTTCTTATGCAACATGACGAGTACCAAGCGCCGCTCGCCAGCATCAGTGGCCACCTCGCCGCCAACTGCAACGGGCAGGCAGAATAACTTACTCGAAGTAACTGGCTGTTTACAACACGACATCGTGATTTTATTTACTTAATCTGTGCTTCTACGATAATTAATTAAAAATAAATATATTTTATGTGCATCATAATTAAACAAAAATGAAAATGCATTTGTCAAAAATTTTGCCGTTATTAGCAGTGTTAATACTTGGATACATAAACACAGGTTTGTAAATAAATGTTTATTTTATTTGTTAAGTTTATCTGTTATTTATTTATACACTATTGTGTTGCACACTAAGTATATATACATTATTTTTTATCGGAGATCTTTTTAATAATAGAAGACATAATAATAGTCTATGTCATAATATTTTAAATACATCTCATCTGCCTTAAGGAAATTGCTATCCAGCGACACAAACTGTTATTATCTTACGTTTAGTTCCTACTGGCATATTTTGCATAATATGTCTTCATTATTTTCATTTAGCTTTTCTACTTTCTAATACCACTGTAGCTAAATATATTACTTACAAATAAATGGTACCCTTCGGCTATTCATGAACGATTGAAGTAATATTACATTGCTTAAATTGTTTATGACTTAAAATAGAATTGAACAATTACTAGTTTATCTAAGACTAGTAATTTGTTAATCGCGCGCGTTTGCTTTTATCTCATTTTTACATCCTCGTCTCAGGCCGATAAAAAAGTTTTGTGTTGGTGTCAAGCAGCTGATTACCTACCTAAGTATCTCCTATAGCCAATAGAAATGTAGATTTCAAAATATTGGACAAACTACTTAATTTTGCATAATTTTATTTTCCTGTCGATGCAGTTTCCTATAAACAATATAGATCAAAATAATTATATTTAATTAGTGATAATATCTAATAAGTAGGTACTATATGCAGTTCTAAGACTTAGAAGTATCCCGAATGAATTCCCAATTAAAACCCAAGGAGACGTAACGTCACCCGAAGAGGGTGGTGGTCAGGTCAAGATTTACCGATTTACCAAATCCACACAAACAAATTACGTTGATAGCATACATAAGTAAAGATATTGTAGTAATACTGTGCACGTAGTTTAATAAGGGGTGGTTGTCATGTTTGTAGGTTCGATTCCAACTTCGGGAAAATTTATTTAAAGGTAGTTTAAGATTTTTCAAGTTTTAATCTACTTTGTGTCCGGTCTTTATGTATGGTATACTTATCTGATGTTTAAATTTTGTTTTGTAATAAATATATTATTTATTTGTTGAAATTAATTATTTACAGAAACAAAAACAACAGTCATAATTTACAACTTATCTAATATTAACAAACCAAACTACTTATTATGTTTTAATAGAAAACAAATAACAAAACAAAATATTTAGCACTTCCAATTATTTGCCTAATACTAAACATAGTCGGAGCAAATTCACTTCGGTGTATCATAGAGTTAATAATTTTGTCAATCATACAATAAAGTTCGGCCCATCAGACGCGTAAATAAAAAAAAAACATTCGTTTAGATGTTAAACCTTTCCCTTTAAAAATCTTCGTCGATGGACTTCTTTATTTTATATTACAACCAATTTTTAGCACTCGTAAAGCTTCTAAGTATATGTAGCTGTTCAAAACAGGTTCCAGGATTTTGCAAAAATCAATGCGTAAGGTCAGCGACAAGATATTGAACTTTTTAAGTAAGTGTTCGGTAATACTTGAATATAAATACTTTTCATTTTAATATTAATTAAAATGAAAAGTTTCTAAAGGACTTTTATAAACCTACCTATACCTACTCGTATAGTAAATTAATATAGGTAGGTAGGGATATATCTAAAAGAGTAATGATGCGTAATCATTACTCTTTTAGATGTACTTCATACTTGTGTACTTTTAATCTCTCTACTAAGCAATCTCGAGATTCTAGACCGGGATTCTTTAAAACGTTTTATGAGAGTCTGTACCACTATAAACTTACGAATATTATCGCTGGCTCTAACTGAAGCCTACTTATTCTCATATTCTTAAACGTAGGTATGTGATATTGTCTTCTGTTTACGCGAATGTTATTCATTGAAATTAAACTACTATATACGGATTTTATCGCGTTGTTTATTTAGCTCTCCCCGTGACCATGGCTGATGAAAAGCAACCGAAACGTCGGGGAAAGTGTAAACCAAAAATAAATAGATTTAATAGTTTAAATAATTTTATTAGCTTATAAATTAGTAAAATAAAATCAGTAGTAGAGTAATATTTTCAAAATTTTGTAATACAATGCTAAATAAACAACGCGATAAAATACGTATATAGTAGTTTAATTTCAGTAGGTATGTGATGTTTGCCAAACTACTCTTGGCCAGTTTTGTAGTGGGCCACAAAATTGGGCAAGTGGCCATGGCCATAGCATAGCGCGGCGATAGTGTAGCGAGACACCGTTGGACGGCACACTGTGGGCTGAAAATCGACCTCCATAGACATAGAAATGAAAGTTGCTAGATGTTCGTTTTGTTGACGGATATGGCTTCTATTAGCTATTATACACATAACAATGTCATCTGAGCTAACTCCGCACAAAAATGAATTTATTATAAGGTTTTTTCGAAAAAAATGTATGGAGCTAGCATGAAAAATCTGAATATCTCTGAACTTGCAAGGAAAACCGTAATATCCTCAGAGATGGTTATAGGACTAATTATTTGTGATTTTTTGACATACTTCATATAACGGTACCTGCTGCAGATTTTTTTTTAAAAATCATCTTATTTTTAATTAATTTTTTTTAACATTAAACGATTTGTTTTGGTGTATAAGTAAAGAAACAACACGTTATATGCATATAATACTAAATCTTCGCCAGTTATTTGTTAAAATATCAAGAAAATTATTTTTGCCTAACATAGTATATATGTTTTAAAACAGTTAATTGGATACCATTACTGAATTTTGCATACAGGTAAACTACTGAATAATAAATTAGCCTTCTAATGAGTTCTGAATAAGAGATTAAGTGATTTGCAATGTCGCACAATGGTAACTACGGATTACACTAATTAAAATCTTACAGGTAAGTACATAAGTAACTTAAATAGTTAATTAGATATGTTACGAGTTCTAAGAAATATTTTCGACAACTGTCTAATGAGGTCGTTAACTAATGTTGGACTGAAATATAAAATGGTTAACATTTTGCATCATAATTTAGTTTATTCTAAGCTTTGTTACCCCTAACATATCACTGTGAAATTTTATAATGGAAAGTTTAAATACCAATTTAGACCTATTCGTTCTTCTAAAATGTAAGAGTACTTCATTTGATCATGAGGTATTGTTTAGTGAAGTTATATCGCGCCTAGACGTTTGTCTTTCCGTTGAAAATCAAGTGATTTTAAAAGAATTTTGTCGGAGATTTGTACGAGCTGCATCACAAAGGTGGCAAAAATCTCACCGAATTCTTGATACTTTTAGAAAACAATACGAAATTTGGCTGCAAGCAACTATCGATCGGCCAAGTTGTATAAATTTAGTCGCTCAAGAACCAACTGTTGCTGAAGGATCAAGATCAATCTCTCCAGAACCCTCAACATCATACTCTGTTGGTACAATGACAAAGAGGTCACGAAAACCATTCGAAGATCTGGAAAGCAAACAGAAGAAGAGAAGATCTGATGAGCATAAAACTGACAATCCCAGTGAATTGGCATATACAGCAGCAGCGCGTTTTAAGGAAGAAGGTTGTGAGGATATCGCATCTGTAATCGAATATATGCTGAAACATCCTGAAGCAGCCTCTAAAATTAAGGAAACGCTTAAGCAACCGGTGAAAACTATCTTATTTACACCAGAAAAACCCCCCGATTACTCCTTTCATTAAAATTATCAAAGTGGCAATACATCACTTTACGAGAGTCAGCTATTCGGGAAGGTAGAAAGGATATTTATCCATCCTACTATACAGTGCAACAAACCAAGCTAGCATGCTATCCTCCGAAGCAATCAGTGTTAGTGACCGATTCATCGGCAAGAATAACCCTTCAAGCTTTACTCGACATTACGGTCAAAAGAATCCTCCAAAGTTTTCCTAACGATGATGTATAAAATAAGGATTTAAAATTGATATCTAAATGGGGTTTCGATGGTGCGTCAAACCAAAGCCGATACAAGCAGAAAATGGATAGCGATCAAGACGATTCAAGTATTTTCATGACTTCCTTGGTGCCACTAAAACTGACTGATGGAGACAATACTTTGTGGATGAACCCAAAACCATGCTCAGCAATGTATTGTCGTCCAGTTCAATTTACTTTTGTGAAGGAAAGCGAAGCAGTAGTCATCGAACACAAACGACGAATGGATGAAAAAATTAAGGCTCTCATTCCTACAGAGTGCAATAATAGAAACAGGGTGAATCGGACTCTCATACATTGGTCAAACTAAGAGAAGCATAGGCACCCGCATAAAAGAACACATAGCTGACGTAAAACACAAACGCTCGTTGAAGTCTGCTGTGTGTGAACACATACAACAGGGGACCAACCACTACCTGAGATTTGACAAACCACAGATTCTCGCTAAAGAACACCGATTCCTGCCAAGGATGCTTCGCGAGGCTATTGAAATTAAAAAACATCCCAATTTCAATAGAGAAGATGGTTGGAATGTACCACCAGCTTGGGATCCAGTACTTCAAATAGTCAAACCCAAGAAGAAACAAACCACAGCTAGACTTCATGATACTTTGAGCTCATTCTGCGTAAATAGAAACACCAATAATTAAATTATGTTCAGGTACTTTGAAATAACTACACTGGAACATTGAGACAACTACCATCTTAGTCTCCCCGTGACCATGGCTGCTGAAAAGCACCCGAAACGTCGGGGAAAGTGTAAACCAAAAATAAATAGATTTAATAGTTTAAATAATTTTATTAGCTTATAAATTAGTCAAATAAAATCAATAGTAGTAGTAGAGTAATATTTTCAAAATTTTGTAATACAGTGATAAATAAACAACGCGATAAAATCCGTATATAGTAGTTTAATTTCAATGAGGGTGAATCATCACCTAATGATGACAATGATCGATGGTAAAGTCTGCACGTATTTGTCTCAAGCCAGATCAAGTTCATCATGCTATTTGTGTCTGGCAAAACCGACAGAAATGAACCGTTTGAGTGTAGTAACAGCAAAGACCGTATCTTCTGATATATACGAGTTTGGATTGTCATCTCTACACGCCCGTATAAATTGTATGGAATGTTTACTACATATTTCGTATAGACTAGATTTTAAAGAGTGGGCTGCGAGAGGTAACGAGCACAAAGAAATGCTAAGTAAGAGAAAAAATATTATTCAAGACAAATTTAAAGACGAATTAAATCTATTGATTGACATTGTTAAACAAGGTTCCGGAACTACTAATGACGGCAACACTGCAAGAAAGTTTTTCAAATTTCCCCATAAAACTGCAGCCATTACTGGGTTGGACGAAGAACTAATAAGAAGATTTGCTGTGATTTTACAGGCAATAACTTCTTGGGAAAAAGTAGATATAATTAAATTTAAAGATTATGCCTTCAAAACAGCAGAGAGGTACGTGGAATTATATGACTGGTACTATATGTCATCAACCGTCCACAAATTACTTATACACGGGGCAGACATAATCGAGAAGAATGATGTTGTACCCATAGGAAGTCACTCGGAAGAAGCATCCGAGTCTCGCAATAAAGATTTTAGGAGGTTTCGGGAACATCATTCGCGAAAAAGAGCAGGCAAGATTCGAATCATGATATCCTTAATATGTTAGTTGTTTCTTCGGATCCTTTTATAAATGTACAAAGGCCCAAGTTAGATGCCAAGAAAAAGGAGGATTTATTTCCTGAAACCCTCAATTTAATTCAGTTTCAAGAAACTGACTTTGAGTTTCTAGGCAATCTAGATTCTGATTCAGAAATCGACGAGAGTGATAAGGAAAACTAGAAACTTTTTGTGCTTTTAATTATAATTCTATTCAATGTAATTTTTTCATGATCTTTCGTTATTTAGCTTTGGTACGTAACTATGTTTTGCAATTGATTTATTTTTAAATATTTTATATTACTATTCTTGTACCTATTTATATTTTTGCATACTTTTGTACCTATGTTTTGTTTTATATAAATTTTATCAACTATTAAAAAATACCTTTTTAATTTATTTTTCTTTTTATTTAATGCCTATTATTAGCGTTAATAAAATAACTAACTTATCGATTGATCTTTACTTTGACATTAGTAGAATTTAATGATTTAAAAAAATACCTTAATTTAGACATAATAATAAAATAATTAGACAGTTGTCGAAAATATTTCTTAGAACTCGTAACATGTCTAATTAACTAATTAGTTTACTTATGTACTTACCTGTAAGAATTTAATTAGTGTACTCCGTAGTTACCATTGTGCGATATTGCAAATCACTTAATCTCTTATTCAGAACTCATTAGAAGGCTAATTTAATATTCAGTGGTTTACCTGTATGCAAAGTTTAGTAATGGTATCCAATTACCTGTTTTAAAACATATATACTATGTAAGGCAAAAATAATTTTCTTGATATTTTAACAAATAACTGGCGAAGATTTAGTATTATATGCATATAACGTGTTGTTTCTTTACTTTTACAATAAAACAAATCGTTTAATGTTAAAAAAAATTAATTAAAAATTAGATGATTTTTAAAAAAAATTCTGCAGCAGGTACCGTTATATGAAGTATGTCAAAAAATCACAAATAATTAGTCCTATAACCATCTCTGAGGATATTACGGTTTTTTTCCTTGCAAGTTCAGAGATATTCAGATTTTTCATGCTAGCTCCATTCCTTTTTTTTCGAAAAAACCTTATAATAAATTCATTTCTGTGCGGAGTTAGCTCAGACGACATTATTATGTGTATAATAGCTAATAGAAGCCATATCTGGCAACAAAACGAACATCTAGCAACTTTCATTTCTATGTCTATGGAGGTCGATTTTCAGCCCACAGTGCGGCACTCTGAGGTCTCAAGTCTGATGCCAAGACACGCATCTTTGACTTCTCGAAGTTACGTGTGTATTAAATAGTTTAATTATCTACAATTATATTTAGTGGTGAACGCTTTCAATCGATTCGTTCGTACGCTGAGAAGAATCTCTTGCCTATAATGGGATATTTTAAATACAGGGCTAATATTACCCACAGAATGGACATCAATTCGACGTAACTATATTTATTCAGGAAAGAAAACTGTCTCAGCTTTGAGATAGAATATTAATAGACCTGATTTTCATTATCATGATTATCTATATCACTCTTATCCCAAGCTATTACCTGTTGTCCGCGCAGTATACTTGTTGTCTTCTTGCCTTTGATTGTTATCACAGGATTACAATTTTTTTGAAATCGCTTTTTCACACCTTCTACCCATCCTTGCCCAGGTGGAGTGACAAAGGGAAGGATAAATAGATGGTGGTTTTTGTAGCCATCTATATTTATAACTAACAAGATTTTGCCCGCAGCTTCGCTCGCCAAAATGTAGTTTAAGTTAGATACAGTACTTTTTCTGGATAAAAAATGTGTTCTTTTTCTGTATCCCTGACAACGTATATGCCAAATTTTAATGATGATCGGTCAAGTAGTTAAAGCCTGAAAATGTAAAAAACCAACGAACAAACTAACTCAAATTCGCTGGTGCTACTTTAAAACGTCCTAATACACTTATTCCTCGTTTTATCTAGCCTTATCATAACGTACATTTTTCAGTTGCATACATACAATCATTTTCTTTTTGTTAACTAAATGGGTCTATAGTCTATACTAAACAAAAGAGTATGCCGTAAATGCTCTTAATAATTTCACCCTGACTTTAAGAGAAATTCGCGAATCACATAGGTATGGTAGCGCATTAGCTGTTTTAGTAAAAATGGTGTGGATAATATTAGGTAACATCCTAACTAATATGGGTTTAATGCGAATGATAGTTTATTTGTTTGTTGCTTACGCATTAGTGAGTAGTTAGGTAGGTATACGTACAGCATCAACATATTATCACTGTGATGTAGGTAGGTACGTTTTAAACTGTCAATTAAATAAAGACCGAGTAACAAAGGAAGACTGTTATGCCTCGGTGGCGCAGTGTTATTAAATGTAATTGCTATGTTTTTGGGTCCGATTTCCAGGTCGGGCAACGTATTATCGGATTTTTCTGACCAGCATTCTCAGTAGCAGTTCTATCTGTCTCAATATATCTGAAACTTTGTCCGATAGAAAACAACAGCCTCGCTACTAGGTTATTACGTTGAATCTAAAACCAGGCATTTAAAACATCTCTGCCTACCGTTTCCAGTAGAGTCTTAAAATTAATATTAAATAATAAGTAAATTTTTAAATTTGAAGAGCACTGTAATTTTACAGTACAATTTTTATTATTAATATAACAGTGTTTGCTTTATCCTGAAGGTTATATTTAAAACAAGGTTATACGCTGAAATATTGTATGCTAATTAATGCTATTTTAAAGAAAATATACTTACTTGTCAGTCAGACGGTGATAAAAATTCATTAGGTAGGTAGTTACGCACCGGCACTAGCCAACAATTACAGTTTTGTAATAATACAAGATCGTTCGACTGATCCGCAAAAACAGTTAGATGTCACAATCATTCTTTAGCTATATTACTTATTATTGACTATGCTTTGCTTACGACTTCGTTCGCGTGATGTTCGTTCGCGACGATTATGAATGTAAGTAGTGGCCGATCTTTAAGGCGAAATAGGCATGGGGCATAGGGCAATCCCAGGTTGGGCTAACAAAAAGTTATCTCAATAGCAGCCGTTAGGAAGTTCTTAGAAGTTAGTTTACACACCCCAGTGCCTCGGAAAGCACGTAAAACCATTCGTCCTGCGCCTGATCTCCCTTGACTCATCGGATCATGAAAGATGAATATATGGCCGCCAAAGGGACGCCTATGAAATGCTAGCAAAGAGAGGTCTATATAAATATCGTAGGTAATCTGCCTCTGATGTGAATCACTTTATGTCTCGCCTCCAGTTCAAATTAACAGCATTAGGTAGATGAAAAGTGGCATAGATTTTAAATTGAATTGCAAGTTACTTAATAGTGCAAACCACATCAAAGTCTGTTCAGTTGTTTTTGCGTTTTTCCTGTCTAAATTGATAGTTTATTTGTTCTGCAGGAAACGAAACAGGCAACGTTTTTCTCTCGGTGACAGGCTTTTATTTTGGCTTTACATAGCGTTTATTATAAAAAATAAATAACAGAACAAAATATTTTGGTCTCCCAAAATATATAAGGTATTCTTATAAAAATCGGATCAAATAGACTTAGGTGTATCAATAGTAACATTCAATAATTTTTCAATAGTCTACAGCCAATCCTATTAGACGCGTTAAAAATTACTTGTTTGATTGATTTGTTTGTTTGATTCAGATCCATCTAAATGGTCTTTGATAATTGTCCAGATTCTTGTTAGAATTTCACATTAGATAGAAAATACAAATTTAGCACCGCAGAATAATAGTCATGATTCTTTGAGCGGACTGTGCAAGCGCTGCTGCTGTAATTTAGAGTCGGTAATTACTTTTTGACCTGTTTGTGGTGATAACGTTACGCTATGGCATCCTAGCATTCGTGTCTTTATACAATATCTACTAGCTGCACCCGGCATGCATTGCAATGCCACATAAGATAGTAAATAATAGTTTATAAGACTAAAAAACAGATTTTATTAAAAAAAAAACTAAAAGGTAGAAAATATTAATAAGATTTTCTGAGATATTTTGATAACAACGTTTTACATTAAAATTATTAAATTATTTTCTACTTTTTAGTTTGGTTTTTTTAATAAAGCGTGTTTTTTGAACTATTATTAATTTTTAATTCCTTTTTATATCTTTTTCTAAATTATTGTATTGTCATCGGTCCTCGATAAGTGTGCAAAGTTTCAAATCAATCCGTCGGTTTGAAAGAGGTGAAAATCACGTTCAAAGATTGCGTTACATATATACTACAAACCAAGCTAATAAAAGCATGGTAAAAAGAATTGTTTGGTTGATAAAAACTTTTTGGGCTAGAAACCCTTGCGGGCGTCGTCTGAACACCCTACCACAGTTTCATCACAATCTGATAAATGGTTTAGAAACGCATAGAGGACAAACATACCGACATTCTTTTTTATTTATATAGTTGATCACACTTGTCTGTTACACGCTGAATAGGTCGCAAAACGTCTTAACGATATATTTCGTGATCGGCAAGATGGATCTTTTGGCTTAAGAATCAGCATCGCCTTTCAACGTGTAACGATTTTTACTACTAGCTTCATACGAAGTTGAATCCCGTGACTCTTCAGTAGGTACTCTCTACTTTAGTAATGTCGAGATTTTATAAAATATTGAGAAGCGTGACCTCCTACCTGCTTTTATATTCGTTTGTGCACATTATGATAGTATTAGTAATAGATATTAATCATCAGATCTTCTGATTTATATCAGTAGGTATATTATGACGTAAATTGGGATGTTTCATCAGAAGAGTGAATTTAAATGGAGATTTGACTAATAACAACATTCACTTATTACCCAGATACCCATATTTTTTTAATGCCAATGCGCTATATAGTTTTTGTTCTTAGTTTTCATCTCGATTATAGTACCTACTAGTTTCCCGTGACAAAAAGTTTGAGCCTTGTGAAGTTAGGGTTATCGGTCATCAGATTTAGGAAACACCACGCACACCCTGGCGGTGTGGTTATATCACAAAAATAAATATCGTCGTCATTTTAAAATACTTTTTCCTTCGTTTTCTTATTAATATTATTTTCCAAAGAGTGTTTATTCGTTTGATTTACCAACTATAATGAGAAACAAAATGAATTAATTATAGATACAAAATTCTGCACTAGATATTTAACTTAAAATTCTTATTTACCGGTGAAACAATGATTTAGGAAGTTACCGTGAATATATAAGTAATGTTGAATTTATTGGCAATGAGGGCTAAAACCTGGCTTTACACAATTTTTCACTCAATGCAATATTATTATATAAATTATTTTAAGGTTTTATTCTATACCACTTTCTAGCATTACCTACCTACTATAGTTGATAGCATCGTAATTTTGAAGATAGTTACATTAATATATTTCACAGCATACCACTTTAATGTGTTCTCCTCCCTCCTTAATATGGGATAACTGGACGTTTTCTAGACACAACCTCATCATTTCTGACTAAGCAGTGCTCTCGCTTTGCTAACAAGTCATGCAATCAACCGGTATTCAGTTTATTACATAACGCTTTTTAATAGCCTCGTGTTATTTACTTCGTGCATTTTAAAATACAGGATACATGCGCAATACCTAAAATTAGTTCTGATAACTTAGTTTATTTATCTATCCTAGAATAATATTATGCCAAAGACCAACACACTTTCTTAAAATAAATAATACAGATTTCTTTTCAAGTCAATTAATAGAGGTTAAATGTCAAGGCTACGATTTGTAAACAGAACCGTATTTCAATTGCAATAGTTTAAAGATGTCTATGAATTGCGATATCGTCCATTTGTAAAGTAGATATTAAAACCCTTCTCTTATGAGAAAGAAGGTGAGCAGATATTGCAAACTGTTTGACTCTGTCGACATACTGCACTAAATGTGTGTTACTGGCTTTGCCTCTAGGCTTCTCTTGCGTTGTAACTGTGTCATTAAAATTTAGCCTATAGGTAGTGTAGCTGTCTAAGACAAAATAAAATTTTAGAATTGTACAGCAGCAGCGATAGCTCAGTGGTGAGACCAATAGACTGCAATGCAGAGGGTCTCGGGTCCGAACCTTCGTCGCGCACATCTGACTTTCGGAAGATACATGACTTTTCGAAATTATGTGCGTATTGATTGACAATTATCGCCTGCTACGTGCCTCAGAGAGCACGTTAAGCCGTCGGTGGGAAGTCAGTGCCCTATAATATCCTGACACTAGTCTAGCCTTAGGGTATCGTTAGCCTTCGGGTTGCGGAGGTCAGGTGGCAGCCGGTCCGTGTAAAAACTGATATCTAGTCAAATCCGGTTAGACTAGAAAAGCCGACCCCAAGTGACTTGGGAATAATAAAGGCTATGGAGAAGAATTGTACAGTAATTGCCGAGCTTATCCCCTACATACAAACGAACGAATTATACTTTTAGTAGAATATTTTTTTATAAATTAGAAAGAACGTCGTTGTCAATAATAAAGTTATGTTATTAAAATATATTTACATACTAAGAATATGATATTGCAGTTTTATAAAGAGAATAATTAATATTGCGATTGAGATAATAACTAAAAAAGCCCTACTAGAACTAAGTTTGCGCTAAATAATATTATGCAGGCTTAGCAGTGCCTTATGCGACTATTAAAGGCAAGTCCCGCACTAGGGTTAATAATCTCATTATCCCGGAAAATTTTATAAACGATAAAACATCGGGTCTGTACAAAGAACCCAAACTTGTTACCGAGATTGAACCAGCAACATTATTAGGCGTAGTGGGGGTAACGAGACGACCACTGCGCTATCAGGGCAGTCTAATGGAAGATTTACTGAGTGTTCTTAATAGTTTTTTATATACAAGGTGTCCTAGAATATGTGAATCAAATTGTAACGGTAGATTCCTTAGGTAAGCATTCTTCCTTAGGTAAGAATGTAATACTTAAGCATTAACTACTGTGCTCGGATTGTACCGCAGTTTATTAAAAAAATCACTACATTTAGTTTTATTTAGCACTACCTACCTACTAAACTGTTAAAACTATATAACATTTTCACTGACTGCTGAAAAACAACAGACACTTCGGGGATAATGTAATTTTGTAATACCATAACCAAAAACATATTTTTTATTTATAAACATCAAAATCTCTAATACACTTTTTACATGCCCATGCCTATAACTTTAAACAGAGGAATTACGCTAACTAGGTACTTTATGGCGCTACTACTGCAACTGTAATTATAAATGTTTCGAATTTTGTTACATTTTTCTAAATTATTAAACTTGCCTGATTAGATAATTTAATAGGTACTAATTTCTTTATGCCAATATAATTATTGCATCAATTAATAAGTACATTAACAGTTTCAAGGCAACGCCTTTCGTTAATTAAATACATTTCAGATCCATAGATATTCCTAAGTCAATGTGAATGTCGTTTGTTTTTATAAAAGTAGACTCTGCCCGCGGCTTCGCTCGCGTAAAGGTAATGTAGGTAAGGTTGGTAACAGTACGTTTTCCAAGTTAAAGGTACCCTATGTTCCCCTGACTATATGTATACGAAATTTCATGATGACTAGGTGGTTAAGGTGTGAAAGTGTAACAAACATACAAGCAAACACATTCGCATTTATAATATTAGGAGTCACATATTGTCTTGCTCTATAGCTATGGATTTAAGTCTCATGTAGCCAGTGACCCTACCGCTACCGGGCACGATTCCAGAGTGCCTGGTACACACAGCGACACATCAACCTAGACTGTTTGGACTTTGAACTATTAGAAGCTGAACGCTACGAATCGTGCGAGAGAGTGCGTTATATTTTTGTTATTTTGTCTCACTTACGCTGAACGGGACGCGACGCTCTATCCTTACCATTACATCGACACTACGATGCAGTCCCTTTCCGAAAATTCTCTATTTTGTATGTAACGTAATTATGCGTATATAGGGTGTCTAACTTGATGTCTAGCCGTGTGTATTACCCCTATAACATTAATGGTCGGCGACACTTACAAATTAACATTTGTGACAGCAAATGATTTCATAATTAAATCCACTAGGTACCTTGAGGTCAGGGCTGGGCTATGACATGCGTAGTTATCTGTAAGATCCTCACTCCTCAGTAATTATGTATATTTAGCCACGTTACATGTTACCTTGTATTTAAATATTAATTAATTAATAATTGACGTTTCAAATAAGCGCCAAGACCTGAAATTAAACCTACTTATTAGTAACTCAAGGATTTGTGAAAATTCGTTGCAGTAAATTAATTCGCGTAAGTACAACAACATTGTAAGTACTACCTACTTATTTCGTAAGCAAAATAGGTATTTATCGAAAACTTATCTGAAATTGTTTAAGATTTGCAAATAAAAAGAATTATTATAAGGTTAAGTTTCAAGGTTTTAAATTATTTATGCGCGATAACATTGTTATTGTTTAGGTTGATACGGTCACCGAAATAAATTGTGCTAATCTAGCTACGGAAAAACTAGGTTTGAGGATAGAAAAGAATAGTACTACAACAAATAAATAGGACGTACATTGTATAAGTATCATATAGCGTTTTCATCAATTTCGTATAGTAAAATAGAATCTAAACAAAACACATGTTAAATACAAATAGTAATGTGTACTCTACACCTACTAATATACATCAGACTCCTAATAAACTAGGTTATGCCTTAAATCAAGCCAAAACAAACGTAGCCAGTCATTACCCGTGTCAGCCGGAAGGTGAAGGCGCCATGCCGCCTCTTCAGCCACTCCTCAAAAACGGGACTTGCCGCCACGATCGTGGCGAGCCCGCATATATTTCTAATCCTAACTATTCTATTCTATAAAATTATAAATGCGAATGTGAGTCTGTTTGTTACGCTTTCACGCTTTAACTACTCTACTAAGCATCATGAACTCTTCATCTTCCCATACACGTTGTCAGGGGTAGGTACAGACAAGAACATAGCGTTCCTCTTAACTCAGAAAAAAGTACTGGTCCTGAGGGATAGACGTGGCGCAGCGGTAGTAAATGCGACTGTTGTGCATGAGGTCTCGGTTTCGAATTCCGGGTTGGGCCAACAAAAAGTTATTCTGTTAAGAAATCTCAATAGCAGCCCGGAGTTAGGAAGATGGCGGTGTTAGACAGGCACGTGGGCGTGCCTCGGTAAGCAAGTAAAGCCGTTGGTCCTGCACCTGATCTCTCTCCGGTCGTGTCGGATTACCGTCCCATCGGATCATATGAGTTAGGGAACAGAGAGTGCACTTGTGTTTGCGTAGATACTTGTGCACTACAATATCTCCTGCGCAGATGGCCAGTCTCTGTTAAGACTGGCCGCCGTGACTGAAATTCGGTTTGAGGTCATTATTGACAAAATATAGATTAACGCGATTTACTCGCGTTAATCTAGCGCGGGCAAGATCTAGTTAGCAAAGCCGGGTTGTCTTATATACATAGACTCGGGCCTGTTTCTCAGGAGATACCGATTAGGAATGTATATTTGACTTCACTTGGTACGATCCTGCCACAAATCTCTTGCTATATGCACTCATTTATCATTGCGGTCGGCCTGCACAGATTTCGTAGTGGTTTAAGTGGTCACCTCGCCACTGTCGCTGCGCTGAGTGTTATGGGTTCAAATACCATACGGGACAAAAAATTGTGTGCTCCACCAATGGTTACTCCGAATCTGGATGTTCTTTGTGTCCGTTATTTGAATGTAAGTAAAGTCACCAGCGATACAGGAATTAGACCTAGTCCTAGTAATCTCGTTTTTAAAGAAAAATTAAAAAATGGAGTAGTTACAAGGACTTTTTCCAAAACATTTCAGAGCCTAGGCATGTTGTACAAAAACTTCTGCAATTATGTGACTAATTAACACGGTGGGTAAATAATTACAATGTAATGTTTCTACCATTCAAGAAGTGACTAGCAGTATTACTACATTGTTTGAATCAGAGGTGTTTGACCCACATCGCGGTGCATTTTCGTTGACCTTCGACAGTGCAGCTATCGGACCTACTTACCTCGCCGCCTCGACGCGCCGCTCTCTGACACGCTTGTTTACGTTCATAATTAATATTTTTTACTAATACACAGCAAGACAGTCATTATATTGTTACATAGTATAATTACTGTCAGGTAACATAATGATAGATCTATGATACTCGCTCATAATGTGATAGGTTATATCAGCATTGGCACTTTGTCATACTTACATAGTTAAAATATTTTATATACTCGGGTAAGTATGTTTACTTATGCCCACTTCCTATATCAAGAAATGAGTCGTTCTCCTTACGGGCAGTTAATTTGTGACACATAAGTTTTTTCTATTTTAAAAGACAACTCCCACACTGTTTATAATTCTTGTATATTTCAGCGGACTTTACAAACATTCAAACAACAAGCAGACTCTGAACAACCATTTGTGGATCACACAAATTTTTGTCCCGTGGGATTCGAACCCACAAGATTCGGCACTGTGGTAGTGACGAGGCGCAAGGCGAGAAATAGTTATATGTCTAAAGGAGATTCCCCATTTTTGCTACATCTTTGGGCCTACTTGTTACAGTCATAAAATTTATGGCATATGTTAGAGAAATATACACTACTAAACTTCTGCTTTATTTAATTTAAAATAGGCAATTTTTCATTCGAATGTGTAACTAGGTTAGGATAATTAATGAATAAGATTACAAGTCGCAGTATATTAGATAATTTTTCTGTCAGCTGATTTACCAAATAGCATCGATACTTAATACGAAAATGCAAATAACATAACAGAACATATCCGGCGCGGCGCAAGCACAACCGAAAGAATGTACTTTTGATTTTTTGACTTGAAGTTGAACTTGAACTTGAAGTTTGACGTTTAAAAATCTGATACCGTTTCTTTTTAGCTGGATATAATTAATGCAGTGTAATTAATTAGGTAACATAAAATATTACTTTACCATCGTAAATTGAATATCGTTCTTTGTGATTTTGTGTACCTACCTATTGATAAACATTTTACAGTAAATAAATATATTGATTGTAACACATGACTTTAACTACAAATTAATTAAGTCGTAATTAATTAATAAAAAATATTTATTATTTCTCATTATCCAATGTAAATTCAATTTCTTTTTTATGATTTTGTTTAATAATGATATGAAGCTGTATTTGCAGTAAAAAAATTGGCCTTGAAATGGGAATATTCCTTTAACTGACAATAGCTAAAACGATGCTTTAATTACTAATGTTCACTGATAGCAAGTATGACGGGATTAGGTCTAACATAATATGTGTATTCATTCATAGCTTCACGCTTGCGGAAGGTAGAGAGTAGAGAGAAGTAATAAGTAACTATCTATTAATTAATTTTATAATGTCCTCCAGACCGATTTTCGGTCACGGCGGCCAATCTTAACGGAGACTGGCCATCTGCGCAGGAGATATTATAGTGCACAAGCGTGTGCACAAACACAAGTGTACTCTCTGTTCCCTAATTCTCATGATCCGATGGGACGGTAATCCGACACGACCGGAGAGAGATCAGGCGCAGGACCAACTGCTTTACGTGCTTTCCGAGGCACGGGGGTGTCTAACACTGCCAACTTCCTAACTCCGGGCTGCTATTGAGATTTCTTAACAGATAAACCCAATAACTTTATGTAGGCCCGACCCGGGATTCGAACCCGAGACCTCATGCACAGCAGTCGCATTCACTACCGCTGCGCCACGGAGGCAGTTCAACTATCTATTATACATTCACATGTCGCCAGCTATGGTTTTAAGTCCCATGTAGCCAGTGACCCTATCGCTAGCTACCGAGCACGATTCCAGAGTGCCTGGTACACACAGCGACACATCAACCTAGACTGTTTGAACTTTGAACTATTAGAAGTTGAACGCTGCAAATCGTACGAGAGAGTGCGTTATATTTTTAATTGTTACGCTCTATCCTTACCATTACATAGACACCCCTATGCACTGTCCCTTTCCGACAATTCTCTATTTTGTATGTAGCGTAGTTATGCGTATATAGGGTTACTAACTTGATGTGTAGCCATGTGTACGAGTTTGTTTTACGTTAGTTAACGCGATCGACATGTTTATGACGTTCGGCGCTCCGATTGGTCCACTCCAAACTCCTAACCAATCGAGAGCCAAACGCGGTAAACGTTTCAATCGCGTTATCGTAAAACAACTCGTACTCGCACCCAGAAAATAGCTTTTTGTCTGAACTGGGAATCTAACCTTAAACTATAGAATCCATTTTATAGACTGAGACTATGTAGTCGCAGTCTGTTGCGCATGAACACAGCAGTTGATAACAACTGAGCTATGAAGGCCAAATAAATCAGAAGCTAAATTATATTTTCTTGCCTAATTAATATAAATGTTTTTTAATTTTGTGTAATATCTACTCCAGACATAGCGCATGTGAAAAATACAATTATTTCGATAAAATTTAAAGCAATCTTACAAAATGTTTCTTTATACTAAATATTACTCAATGAAATATGTTTATATTGCATTAAATAGTCTAAAGATGGCTGAATAAGATATACTGTCATTAGAAAGCATAGATGGAGTGTATAAAATTTACAACTTTTAATCAAAAATATGGAGAGAATGGACAACAAAATATTGACCAAAGCAAGTATAAGGAAAACGTAAATCGCATAGTTGGATGCGAAAGATCCAGCTGAATGTATGCCTAAGATGTTTAAAAATTTTAAGGCTTTTTAAGGATACACAGATCTGTAACAATAAGACCAGTTTGACCCTTGCGCGCTAGCAACCCAGCGATGCCTTGTCTAAAGAGGTCGCAATGCACGATTATTATTTCATAATTTACGTTATCTACTTACCAATCGCAACAGGCGAGCCCTATGCTTCTTTAACATCTTACAACATAGCAAATTTTTAACTTAAATTAATCTACCGATTAATGACAGCTGAAAACGTTCCGAGAGAGAGCCTCAATATTTAATACTTTAAATAATAACAGACAACCCAAAAGCACGCTGATCTTGTACTTTATGCTAAGAAAGTAACTACCTCTGTATCCGTATTGATAATAACGTCTATTATTTTATGTTCTTATTTATTTAAATAATTCAAATTTGCTTGTTTGGCAAACATAATATCTTGCATATTACATCACTCTGTCATATAATAGGATCGACCGTTAAAACGTGGTGGCGGTCGGGGCTTATCGTCTGGCAATGAAGGGGTCGCGTCAGGCAAGATAGAACGGCAAGGACAAAGTGGTGGCGGCGGTGGTTTCCGCGGGCTCGAATGAATCCGCCCTCGGCAGAAGTACCCAAAGCTAGGCCGCTCCACGCACAGCTTATCTTTCATACAATTATCAAAGACAGCTTGCGTTTTACGACAATGTCTATAAGTGAAATTACCCGAACTTTTATCCACGCACTTCATGTATTGTTTGAATTCTTCAAGACATTCTGCTTTAATCCTTCGTAAAACTTCCTTAGCACAAGCGGTCACCTGTTTGCCTACAATGAGACATGGCCGAGGGTCGTTGAGCTCTTGTCGGCACAGAATGAACTCGTTGTTAACACCTTCGCACATTTTGCCCACGTAAGGGGCTGCGGTCATTAGCGTTGCCGCCGAGAGGCTGACTTCGTCCATTTCTAGATCGTCGAAGGAAGGAAGAGTTATATCGTTTGTAACCATTATGAAAACCAGTTATTATAATTCCGTTTAAAATATTTGAATTGATTATAAATTGCAATAAAATACCGCAAGCGCGATTAACAACATTTATATTTTTGATGTAAATGACACCACAATTCTTGTGTCATTCCTTTCAAATGAAAAAGTATGCAAACTCATTGCACTCGCCACTCGCGTCTGGATATGCCTACATTAAACCTATGTTTCTATACATAGGTATAACTATAACATAAAAAAATGTCGTTGAGAGAACGTAAACACAAGCTCGGTGGCACTGAAATTAAAACTGAATACGTCTAATTATACGATTATAAGCACATTACCTGCATCATAAATCAATCCAATCGCATTTTAACAACAACTTGCCGTGCTGTACCTATCCTAATGCACTTGCACAAACTGGCACTGACATCTGCGCAATTGAAGCTTATCACTCAAAATTACTATTATGACTGACTCCGTGGCGCAGCGGTTTTGAGTGCGACTGCTGTGCATGAGGTCTTGGGTTCGAATCCCGGGTCGAACCAATAAAGAGTTATTGTGATTTTCTGTTAACAAATTTCAATACCAGACTGCGGTTAGGAAGTTTGCGGTGTTAGATACCTCCATACGCTGGGAAACACGTAAAGCCTTAGGCTCTGAGCCTGATTTTAATCGTCTTGTCGGATTGCCGTGCCGTGCGCACATACTTGTGCACTATAATATCTCCTGCGCAGATGGCCAGTCTCCATTATGATTGACCGCCGCGCCGCCGCGCCGCCGCACTGTGACCAAAATTTGGTCTAGAGGACATCATAAATAACAGATAACTTAAAACTAGAACTAAACCTAAAAATAATTAGCTTCTGATTTTGAATGCTTAAACGTCCGTCTGTATGTTAAAAAATAATGTTGTAACAAGATTTCTCGTCAAAGCTGGCTCCGATAATAGCACATACATCTTTAGCCACATACATATGTCGGATTTCTATCATAACTGTCTTCTATTTAATCTATTGTATAATAATGCATCCGATGAGGCATTCATCATTCTCCCGCGGTTTGCCAACTGTTGGTAAATATTTGCTTCATGAGCTCTAAGTCCTACCCAATTTGCTGTATGTCATTCGAAAGTAAGCAACATACTTATTTACGAATTTTTCATTTTTAGCTTACGTGATTAAAATAATACCGTGGAATACCTCAATAATCAGACATTGATGGTGATGAATCACCTAGATTATTCATCACCTAAATTACTGATAGAGATTAACCGACATTTAAATTATCCAAAAATTGCTTACTTACACATTTCTTTTATGACAAGAACTTAAAGAATCTAGTTATTGCTATTGCAATACAATTTTATTGATATTTAATTAGCTAAATAGTTACCTAATATCATACTGAGATATATAATTAATTTCTGCAATAGAAGTTGATAGTATTTAGATCAAATTGCAAGACTTGAACCTATTTAAGATTTTCTTTACAAAGAGAAAGCAGACAATTGACCACGTAATGCCAATAGTTGCAGATCTTTGCCTAAATAAGAACAACAATGCAATGTTGGTAGCTACATAAGTATATTATGTACTTATCTCTAGACCGCTACATAACCACGACATTATATCGCAACAAACTCAAGTTTACAATCCAGCGATTCTTACAGTTTTGTTAAGTAGTTTTATTTCTTACCGGTGTAGTACTGTACACCGCCATCTAAAGTGTTATTGTAGATGATCAAATGAAATGCTTAATTAAAGATATGGATATATATTTACAGGTACCAGTTATAAACAATAAAAATACATATTTATACAGCTATGACCTAGCTGTGTGATTGCGGGGAGACGGCTGACGCGAGGCGCTATTGCTTACATGCGCCTGACTATATTAAACTAAAGCGTCAGCAGTGTCGCTACACCGCTTTAGTTTGGACTTTTGTCTGGACAGAATACATAAAATCTGTCCAGTGGTACTTACCAAGAAACTTCTTCCCTGTGGTCTCCGTCACATAAAACCACATTAAAAACTATTTAATATCACGTAGACATCATCATATTTCTTTTTAAAATAGGTTTATCAGCAGTTCGTTTAAACTTTAAAGCATTAGTATAAAAAAATACTGTCTTTAGCTCAATGCGAATTAAGTATCCGGAAAAGTTCATATTTCGGAAAAACAAACATATTGATTGAATTTGATAAATACCTATGATGTAGAATAGTACATTACTCATGTTTGAAACGGAATGTTTCTTAAATAAGGCAATTGAATGAGAAAACACTCTAATAAAAAAATTACCAGTAAATACAAATCTGCCACCTGAATCAGTTTGTTGTTGTATTTCGACATGCACATTAATACATTGTGGTAATACTGATTGTACTTCAACAGCGGCGGCTCAGTCACTAGCATGCCCTGCTGTCCGCACCACCAGCGGCTGGCTGGACCTGTTCCCGCTACCGTGCAGAAAGAACTCCGAGTGTTCACTCATGGGCAACCAGCACCTTTGCTGTAAAGGCTATTGCACAAAAGGCGTGCCAGCTTCTGCCCCACTACAGAGGTGAGTTTTCTTTCTGTAATAATTAAAGGCCAATTGGTTTGTAATTGTGTGGTGGTTTTCCATTCATCAAATAGATTAGAAACTTTAGCACTCGCTTCTTAATATTTTATGCTCTGCTGCTCTAGGGTGTATATACTCATGTTATTACGTATTTGCTCTGCCCATCTGCTTCCAATGACTTTAAATGATCAATATTACATATTCTTTTAATTGCGTATATGTAAACCCAAAACCTCAGTTGTAAATGTTAGGAGTTCCACATACCGAACGCGGTGCGGCGCAGCGCGGTGCGGTTAGAAATTGCGAAATTTCATGATGATCGATCGAGTAGTTGAGATACTAGTATAGTATTATATTATCTGTGGTTGAGACTTGAAAGCGCTACAAACAAACAAACTTACATTCGCATTTATAATATTAGTTAGGTTTGTATCATTCACTAGCTTTTGTTTGCGGCTTCGCCCGTGTAAAAGTAGCTTAGTTTATGTTAATAAGAATACATTTTTTAAATAAATTATACCTAGGTACCTTTTTATGGTGAAAAGAAATTGAATATCTGTTGTGTACTTTTTTATTTACATCCTTACAAACAAAGAAAAAAACTAAATCTTTCCTATTTATAATATTTGTATGGATATAGATAAGCAGTGTTTGTTTAGCGTGGTGTACGGCGCGGCGGTTACATGCAGAGCACGGAACATTGAACACGCAAAACGAACTCGCGCTTCGCTGCTTTTAAGTGCATTGTTGTGCTTTTTGAAGGCTAATCTCGCTGTTCTTCTTACATACTTCATTTCTTAACTAGGACATCACGTCTTATGCAAGTAATTTTGTAAATACTGTATTTTGAATGTTAGGTAGGTAAGCTGTCTTTAGTGGGCAACCAATGAGACTAATTAAGACCGAAATGTAGACAATAGTGTGTAATTAATAGGTATATACAATATAAATTCATTCGATCGGCGTCGAGAGCGTAATGTCAAGACATTAGAAGAGATGCTAATAATTGGTTCGATAAAGTATTGCACTACCAACGTATTGCTTTGCATATGCTATTCTTTAAGTTACAATAAAGAATTAGTATAAAATACATAATAATATAGTGTAGGTATAGGTACGTTTTATTATTTATTACATTTTGATCAAATCTTAAATTAATAATATATCTACATATACATACAAGACACTTCTGGAAAATGTAGCTTAAAAAAAGCTGTAAGAAAAGCATTATATTTCTTTTTTATGAATACCAGCAATATGGTGGGACACCGTTGGACTGCCACGCAGAGGTCTCTAGTTGAATCCCAAGAAACACATCGTTCATTTTTCGAAGATATGTGCGTATTACAATAGTTAATTATCGCTTGCTTTAACGGTAAAATAAAACATCCTGAGGACACCTGCATGTCTGAGAGTTCTCCATAATGTTCTCGAAGACTGCGCGTATTGCGGACTATAGGCTAATCTTTCTCACGCTGAGAAGAGGCCCGTGCCCAACAGTTTAATACAGGGCTGATTATACACAACAATAAAAATATTTCAGTAGGTACCTCATACCTACAGAATATGCGTTTAAAACAAATTTTACATCTTTATGATGTACCTATGGATTATGATGAGTACCTATAGATTTCGCAACTGTAGCGCGGCTGCAAATCTACACATTGCGTCTTAGCTGGAATTAAATGGTCCATTATTGTGAACAGGTACTCATAAGAGTCACGACTCACAATTAGGGCTACCACCAAGTCTCTGGCTTTGAAGAATGTTTAGCAAATTTATATAAAATAGCTTGTAAATAGCATAACATATTGTGTCCAAAACAGGGATAAAAAATCATTGACTTTAATAATTACGTAAATTTTAACTCGACTAAAAACTATAAAGCAAGATTTTCACAAGTCGGTATGCCAGCCCTATCCCTCTCCACCGGCATGAGTGACATTAATCAAATTTCTGTTGCACCATACTGTGTATGGCTCATACATTGCTGACTTGCTATTGCTATAGGTACATAAAACGTGTCCAATAGTTGAATAAGACTCGGTGATTACACACCTGCAGTAAATCTCAACATTTAATAAACCATGATGAAACTACACTCGGCGTCAAAAAAATCGCACTTCTCTGAAAATAAGTTATAAAGCCTAATAATTTGCAAACCAGTACGTTTACCCCAAACAATGTTAATATTAATTGAAAGTACATTTAATTAGCTTTTATTAAACAACAACCTAATGAATAAATTCCTTAAACAACCGCATGTACTGCATGTTGAAGAAAATGATATCCAAATACTCGTTACATAGACCACAACTTGCCGCACTTTCATGGGCTATAAAAAGGGCAGTAAGCATCAAAATTAGGTCATTCGACATCCAGACGTTGTAGAGAACACATGAAAATACAGAACACAAGAAAACAGCCCTACAAAATGGATACCACTGCAGATCAAGCCGCTCAAGTGATAGCACTACTGCAAACAGGGATGCGACAGTGTGATGTTGCTCGACAACTGAACTTGAGCCGTTTTGCCATTCGTCGAGTGCTCCAACGGTTTCAAGAGACTGGGGGCTACACCCGGAGACAAGGATCAGGAAGACGGCGCTGTACATCTGAGAGAGATGACCGTTTCATTGTGACGACGTCATTGCGGAACCGTTTCTCCAATGCTGTTGAGCTGCAACAGCAGCTCCGTGGGGCTCGTAGAACCGCAGTGAGCACATCTACGATTAGAAGAAGGCTGCGAGAAAGGAGTATTGCGGCCAGAAGACCAGCCAAGGGCCCGAAATTAACGCCACAGCATCGTAGAAAGCGATTACAGTTCGCTCGAGAACATCTCAACTGGGATCTTGAACAATGGAGGACCGTACTCTTCTCAGATGAGACGAGAGTATGTCTCTTCGTTAACGATAGGCGAAGGAGAGTGTACAGAAGGTGAAACGAACGGTTTTCTGAAGCTTGCTTGGAGGAGACAGTGGAATATGGAGGGGGATCTTGCATGTTCTGGGGCGGAATTTCAGTCGACGGCAAGACGGAACTCGTTTGCATATCCCGGACTGGAGGTGCTCGTGGTCAGGGATCACTAACCGCTCATCGGTACATAACCGAGGTGCTGGACATGCATGTAGTCCCATATGCAGGATATGTTGGGGATGGGTTCACTTTAATGCACGACAATGCTCGTTCCCATACCGCAGTAATCGTGCAGGATTATCTACACGAGGTTGGGATTCCAGTTTTGCAGTGGCCAGCGAGAAGCCCAGACCTGAATCCAATAGAGCATCTCTGGGATGAACTAAAACGACGAGTACGGTTACGTGATCCTGCCCCAGCAACTCTACAAGACCTCCATGATGCTGTAATTGAAGAATGGAATAGGATTCCTCAAGATAGTGTGGTACGGCTCATTGGGTCTATGCAAGAATGAATGGAAGCTGTTATTAGAGCAAGGGGGGGTTGCACTAGGTTTTAAGTAGCATTTTTTATTAATTTCTTTTGTTGTTTTGTAATTTTAATGCCTGTTTTTGTTTGAATATTTTTTCCTAATAAAGATAATTTTTTCACTTGACACATGCACCTTGTTTTTTTTTAAACGATTGTAATTGAATACATATTTCTGTATTTTACTGTTACTATACCTACCAACCTTTCAAATAAATAGCATAAAACAACCATACAAAGGATTAAACGCGACATAAACCGAATTGAATTAAATTTTTGCAAAGGTGCGATTTTTTTGACGCCGAGTGTATTTAATTAAAATGATGCAAAAAGCTAACTATTAGTTAGAATTAGAATTCTGTGCAAGTTGCTTCTTAAAAGTTCATGTGCTGCATTCATTCATCATTATCTATCATTATATTTTTTTATACTGCTACCTACCCCCGTGCCAACCATTTAATTTAAAAATAAGTTTGGTTTAAAAGTGCCGTAACTATGACCTTTCATAACTGCAGTTTTTACTCTGCTCTCTGTGTCCGGTCTTCCAAAGACATTTTGGCACGCCGAAAGATACACGAGCAAGTCAGTGTAATGCCATGGTATGGATATAAATAGCAAGACCAGAGGAGTATATGACCAGATGATAAATCTGACCACAAGTAGGTAAGTATATCTAGAAATCTACTGTTCTGTTCAGTTCAGTTCTGAGATATATTCATATACTTACAGGATGTCCCAGAATATGTGAATCAAGTTGTAACGGGAGATTCCTTAGGTAAGGACATTTCAAATGTGCTAAATAAAAAAATAAAAAGTGAACTTTGTGTAAAAATAAAAAAAATTAAAGTTTTCTGAAAAGTACGACTTTTTAAACTTTCAACTACAGGTGCTTAGTTTATGGCTAAATTTCATTCTTTTAAAAACTGCTTCTTTTAAATCACTGCATTATTTTGGTGTATTTTATTTGCACCAAATAAAATCTTGTAAGTTTGACCAACAACACAACATTATATTTTTTATTTAGCACATTTGGAAGGTCCTTACCGAAGGAATCTCACGTTACAATTTGATTCACATATTCTGGGACACCTGTATATTATGTATTTGCCCGTCTTAAAATAATCTCTAATTAACAATCTGGCCAAAGTCTAGTGCTCTTATTGACCACATCAACTAGCTAAGGGCAACTGAATTGTTGTTGTTGTGTTAAGTTGTACAATGGCAATAGCTGACTGCACTAATGTTGTAGTGGTTTAAGTGGTCGCCTCGCCACTGTCACTGCGCCGAGTGTTGTGGGTTAAATCCCACACGGGACAAAAATTTATGTGATCCACAAATGGTTGTTTGTAAAGTCCACAGCGATATAGGAATTATTCTTGGTGCGGGAGCTGTCTTTTTTAAAAGCAATCCAAATATATTAGACCTGGTATCAATAATATATTAGGCGTAATAATTCCCGGTCTCAAGATCGATGCTTTACCAACTTAACTAATGCTGCTGCTCATGTCATGTGCGTGTGAAAGTGGATGTGAAGTGCAGACTTGATGCATAGAATACATGATCTGTCCTACCTACCAACGTTTTATGCCTACAATAACGCGACTGCCTACTAAACAGCACGATGTGAGACCGCGCCGTGACAACTTTTTACTTATATGGGTTATATACGACATGGCTAATATTAGGTAGATCTGGCGTTTACATTCATTTGCCAGCAACGGCTAAATATTCAAAGATCTCGACGCGTCTCGGCATGATCAATATGTATAGGAAGACATGCCGAACGACCATAGAAAGCATACATATGTATCGCGACCTATAACATCTCACGACAGACTTGACCGCAGCAGTGCAATGTGAATGTGCACCGCGACATTACTGAAAGTATATTACTGTGGTTGAAATTTTAAGACGTAGAAACATAATTTTAGCCTTAGGAGTTAGGTTCTTACTTCGAACGCCTCATCGTTAACTTCGCAATACACTTATTTGATGTTTACCTTTTGCAAAGTTATCTTAAGTATCCACACATTACTGGAAGGTAAATGAAGATTATGGGTCTCAGAGAACCTGAAGATAAGAATCTGCTTTTAATGTCAAAGATTTCGTTTCATGAGCTACAGGACGCTTTTAGCCTTTGCGTAGCGTTCCCAGCACGCTATATTTAATTTTCCAATAAGATTTATGGATACACTCCGTTGTTATTCTATATGACCAGTACATTATGAACTTACCGAAAATGGCAGTCACCGCATGAAAACTGTGCTTGTTGTGAACGTAGACGTTAGGTACAAAAGCAATACACGATCACGGTACGCTCGTCGCGCAATACCTTAATAAAAGCTGTAAACAAAGCTTATAATACAACAGCAATTATAATAACACAGCACGACGTGCGTGCCGTGAAAAGAAGCAAGGCAAATGAACAGACATTTAGTATTTAAAATTGCATCAGTTAATTAGCTAATGGCGCCGCGCGCCGTATTCCGTAAGTAAACTGTATCTATAAATACCACCGTATTCTGACTTAGCTGCATTTACTGCTTAAAAAAGGTATAAACGTTATCGTTTGCCGTTAACTTACTCACACACTTTTGGTCTTAAAAGTTTTAGGTAAATGTTTGGATCTAGATTTCCATTAGGCTTAAATTGATTTACCATAAATAGCTTTTAACAGCTCACTAATGCTTAGCAGCCTATCATATTTTAAAGCACCCAGTTAATCGGATTGCACATAATATTATGAATTGATTGCACATAGAATTAAGAAACACTGTGATTATTATTTAATGATTACACGACATTGATTTCTGAAATAGCAATATTTATGCAATTTAACTAACCACAGCGTGATCTAAATAGCTATACCAAGATATTATATGACAGATGAATAATTTAAATGTATATACTTATTCATAGCTTAAAAATAGCTCTGGTCAAGTGTTAGTTGGCCTCGTTCACCGAGCGAGGGTTCCGTACCTTAAAGGAAAACGAGTAGAACGGTACACATATGTATATTAGTCTCACGCAGTCACATCTATTCACGATAGGCAACGGAGTAAGAAAAGGTGTATAATCCCTTAATAAGTCAACTATTCGCTTGAATGCTGATCACAAAATGAAGATTGTTAATTTGTAGTTGATATTTGCTGAATTTGCGCTTCGTAAACTTTGGAGATAAAAATATGGATTCCACATTATTTGTATGTTATTTATATTTAAAAAATTTCATCATATGTAAACTATACGGGATATCAAATTATTTAGTTTTATATTTTATGAAGTGCAAATAAAGCCGAGTCATATGACTTAGTAATTAATTTGATGTTCTCAGGCCACTTATTACAAACTGTTAACATATATGTAAGATATTTTATTATTAACTTTAAATGGGGTACTCATTATTAATAACTATTCAAAATATCAAGTCAGAAGCATTTATAGTTTCTGAGATAAGCGGCTGTGACGACAGATGGACAGACGTTTTTACAATTTTAACAAGGAACCCTGATGAAATGTTTTAAATGTGGTAATAATAATCTGTAAATCATATATTGATCATCGATATTACCTAGGTATATTGCACAAGGGTGTGTAATATTTAATATATAATCATTAGGCAAACGTCATTGTATGTTTTGTGAAATCCAAACTATCCTAACTACCTACAATATTATAAATGCGAATGTAAGTTTGTTTATTTGTTACGCTTTTACTCCTTATCTATTTAACCTATCATCATGAAATTTCTTATATACATTGTCAGGGTACAGAATAAGACATAGGATACCTTTCATCCAGAAAAATTCTGTTATTAAACTTTTTTTTTAACCTGGCGGAATGCTTTGACTCGTACCTCTCCGCGGGGCGACGGAGAGGTTATGTCGGACTCACCGGGGAAAGATGGTGAGCGACATCCCGGTAATATCGACTAAATCTACCACGGTGTTCCTCGACATAACCGCAATCGGCGGGGCCGCCAAAGTGTGCAGCGCCGTGTCCTCAACAACGTTGCGTCGGGGCAGTCGCCGCAGTGGTGACAACCGGGCGTCTCTTGCCGGCCTATGTAACACAGGAACTGGCCAAAACAACCATAGCCAGTCATTACCTGTGTCAGCGCCATGCCGCCTCTTCAGCCACTCCCCAAACACGGGACTTACTTACCGCCATGACCGTGGCGTGCCCGACTGTTACTAACCTTACCTAAAATAGCCTAACTTACATTTACGCAAGCGAAGCCGCGGGGAGAACTATTAATTATAACAAATAGATTATAACTTGGTATTTGGGTAATAATTTGTCTTTGATTATGCACATACTAAACCTATTTTATTTATACATTAACCTTACTAGTTAGTAGTTTAGAGATCACGTTAAGCCGTTGGTCCCGGCTGCCATGAACATCTATGGCACTCGTTATTGGGAAGTCAGTGCGCTATAATATCCTGGCACTGGTCTAGCCTTAGGGTATCGTTAGTCTTCGGGTTGCGGAGGTCAGGTAGCACCCGCTCCGTGTAAAAACTGATATCCAGTCAAATCCGGTTAGACCAGAAAAGCCGACCCCAAGTGACTTGGGAATAATAAAGGCTAGGGAGAAGAAGAAGTTAACCTTGGCAATCGAATGGTATTCGTGCATGTATTATTTTTATAATGATCTGTATGACAAATTATATTTACTTAACATTAAACAGAGTGATTATAAGTGTTGTCACTATGACTTGTGTCATAAAATATTTGGGTCGTTCGTGACCGTAAGCTGGTTAAGCTTGCTTTACTTTCAAACCTTATCGCCCGCCCTTTACCCAGCCTACACAAGGCTAACTTGTGTACCTAATTGTTAACAGATTTTCACAGTAATAAATAAATCCGCGTATCCGGTTTGTGTTAAACCTACTAATAAAATGACATAAATTGAATAACAGACCTACATTTCGGTTAACTTATAAAGGTGTATCCATAAAATGTAATCTGAGAGTTGGTACTACCTATTTTTAGTTAAATAGTTAGGTACCTACCATAATTTTAATTATTATGTCTAGGTACCCGTAATATTTATGTTAAAACTTATAATCTTGGAAAGTAAAATTAGTTTTGAAATATTGTAAGCATATGCGCCTAAATATGTACCTATCTACATTAATATATAATAACTGGGCTCCTATAGGTTAAACTGTCGTGCGTATCAAACAGCTAACTATCGCTCGCTTGAACGGTGAAGAAAACATCATGAGGAAACCTGCATATCAAAGAGTTCTGCATAATGTTCTACATTAATGTTCTCACACTGAGCCGACGCCCTTGCCCAGCAATGGGACAGTTTAATACAGGGCTGATATTATTTATACTATATACATATGTCAGCAAATAGCTATTAGTAAAGGTAGGCACATATGTAAAGTTTTTAGAAGAAATCTGAACAAGAAAATATCCAATAATGCTCAAGGGTTTTGTTTAACCTGACATTTAAGTTATGTAATAATTGTTCAGAGACGGTTCGTAGAACTCGAGTTAGTAAGTATATTTAAATATCAACAGAATCGTATGTTCGGTTAATCTTTAACTTATATAAGTAACGTTTTCAATCACCAGATAAACCTTAGAAAAGCTGCATTTTGGAAGTGCTTACATAAGAAATCTGTCAATTTACATCTCTAATAGGTATAACTATCTGATAATAGATAAATTTACCATGGTTTGACAAACAAGCATACAGACCAGTCGCTTGTAAATGGTTAGGTACTGTAGCCGATCCAGAATACTCTGGTTGAATTAAGGTAGTCCTCCTCGCGCGTAGTCTACTTGGCATAAATATTTAGTGTAGTCTTGAGAGACTACCTCTTAGGAAAACCGTTGCTATCTCAAAAAACGTAAGCATCCATAATAAATACTTACCTACCTTACTTACTTACGAAACAAAATGACCTGCGTCTTTCATAAGAATCTAAAATCTTAACTACTAAACTAATCATCATGAAATTATGCAGTCAGGGTAACAGAAAAGGACATAGAGTAACTTTCATTGAGAAAAGAGGCCGCAGGCAAAATCTAGTTTTCCATAAAAATCACACATACATCATCCAAGCTTCCATCATTATAGTATTCACGTGGCGGTTATATTAGCACTAGTAGTATATTCATTTTCACCAGCACGACCACAACTAGCACTACGACCACTACAACAACTACGACTACAACTACTCCGAGTACCACCACCAGCTCGACGACCACGACCACAACCACGACGCCGGCGCCGACCACGACCACCACCACCGAAGCCGCGCGCCCCTTCCTGCAACTACTGCCCATACTAGCGCAGGCCACGCCAGCTCCCGCCCCCACCACACCAGCCAGCGCTCCAATAAAAACAAGTAAGCTATACTATATTGTAAACCAGCGACCCGCCCTGGTCTCGCACCTTAACAAATTATACACCTAAACCTTCCTCATGAATCACTCTGTCTATTGGTGAAAACCGCATGAAAATCCGTTTAGAAGATCTTGAGTTCATCGCTAACAGACAGATGCGGTGGGGGACTTTGTTTTATAATATATAATGAGAAAGAAACTCAAATGTACCTACTTTATCGCCAATGATATTAACAGAAAAGAAGCAGATATTTTACTAGCGTCCGAAAAGTAAAGACTCATAAACGACGCAAATAGGTCTTTTTCGATTTCCGTCAAATCAAAATCTGTCAAAGAAAAATTTCTGTGAAAGCACAATAATTATTCTAATGATAGCTATATTTCTTTCATGTAAGCTCTTTTGTAATCTATTGCGGTACTTATTTATCCAATTTTCAACACAAGTACAGTTTTTTCTAACAAAATGGCATGGATCAGATTTTCATTATAATATGTAAGTGACATATCTAGTGTAGGTATAATATCATTATTCAAAACAAAAAAGGTAAGCTGTAATTTATTAACTTTTGAGATGCTACGTTCACTGTAAGATAACCTACACAGGAACTAGGTACATTTTACTCACATTGCGTGTAATTAAATACTTAATTAAACTACGTTAATATTTACAAATTAATATATTAAATACACGCATAACAATTTTTTGTTAGATATAACAACAGATATTATAATACTCTTCTAGGCTATACTATTTAGTAATACTATACGAATAGCGTCGTGACTTGCTTTAAGTCCTGGTTCCTATAGGTATTTAAAAAGTATTTTCTAACTAAATAAAAATATTAAATTAAAATTTTGTATGTCAAAATTTAACTAAATTTTGACATATTGTACATAGAATATGTGTCAAAAATTAACTGTCTGTAGGTAAAACGACTCGTTTCTTAAATATAGAAACCGAGCCAAATTGGTCGTCTCACCGCTTATCACGCGCCTAGTGTTGTGGGTTTGATCCCCACACGGGACGAAAAATTGTGCAATCCATAATTACATGTTTCGAATCTTAGTATTATTTATTTGTCAGTTGATAATTTTTTTTGTAAAATCCCTCGTAACACAGGCGGCTAGAGCGGGAGTTGTCTTTTAAAAAGCCAAACTAGTATTGTAGGTTATATCCAGTTTTTGTCAATCAATAAAACAGTTTTTATCCATAGACGAGTAGTTGCATCACATTTTCATCGAATCATAGTGAAAAACCTAAAACGCATGCAAGGCCGTGGGTCGGTCTTGGATATATAGAACATGGCCTACCGGAACTCTTGCGCAACAAAACCTTTTAATCATTTTAACAGTGAAATTATAACCGTTGATTTACTATTAAAGTTCATAATATAATTTACCGTGTACTTTATCAATGCACGGATGGCGTAGTGGTTTAAGTAGTCGCCCCGTCACTGCGTCGAGTGTTGTGGGTTCGATCCCCAGACAGGACAAAAAATTTTGTGATGCACAAATATTGTTCCGAGTCTGAATGTTCTTTGTGACTGCTGTTTGAATGTTTGTAAATCGCGGGGGTGGCGATACAGGAATTATTCCTAGTGCGGGGGAGTAGTCATATAAAAAAAATCACATTATCTATTTAGATATACCGAAGCATATTTTTTTCTATATATATGCATCAGAGACCGGTTACTAATTGCGATTGACGGTAATCTGACTCCATTATCGTCGTCAAACGTGAACTAAATACTTAAGTATGTACTACTTTTGGGTATAGACTGCTTCTGAACATAATTAGTAATTTGGCTCCACTGCCGTACCTAATCGCTGCGCAGAAACGGAAAGGTTTACATGTATAATTATTACCGACGATGTTATCAAAAAATAGAAACTAACGGATATAGGTCCGGCTTTAAAAACGTACGGTACCGGACAATTTGTGAAATATAAGATCCACCGAGCGGCCTTGAAACATCTCCCACACTATGAATCATTATGTATCGCGGGGGCACTTTACAAACATTAAAACAACAGACACAAAAACATCCAAACTCGAAACAACCATTTAAGGATGACACAGTTTTTTGTCCCGTGTAAAGATCGAACCCAAAACACTCGGCGCAGAATGCCTTATAAATTTATGTGACATGTTATCTTAGAATTTGGGCAGAGTCAAATAGTATTAAACTAGTCATCAGGCTTATTTTATATATCTACCTATATACAATTTTCTCTTGATAAGTTTAAATCGTATGTAACTTTGTGTATCACTGGCTAGGTCCGTTAACATACCTATATCACTATATGTATAGATAAGTTCACACTCTTACTTAACAAAGTACCCCTCTATGCGTGTTTAACTGGAACACTACGGATCATATAATTATGACATTTTCGCAAAACAGTATTCGCACAGCAAAGGCACCTTGGAACTCTATTATTATTTGCAACACCATTAACTTATTATACACCCTCTTTACCATACAATTTTGAGGTCAATAAACTAGGCTCTTTCGTCCAAACGGGCTACAAAGATAGCCTGAAACTATTAGTTTGCAGATGAATCAAATATATGACATATCAAAAGGAATTTACCTTTAATATTTTCATTAATTGAAAGAGTAAAGAGTAGAGTGTGTAGAGTGTAGATAATATGAAACATATCAAATGTTTCATATTATCAACACTCTACACTCTCGTACATAATGTTGCGATTTCATGGCAACAGTCAAAACAAAGGTAGGTAATATTCATACAATATATTAAGCTACTCACTACACTTGCCTACTCGATTAATAGGTACACCAGTGATACCACTGGGTCATCCGGAAAACATATTACGCTTACATACATGCCTACGTGCCTTATTATATGCGAAAAGAACCGTTTAAGATATTATTCTGTTTTGCAATTGCACATAATAAGTAATGACTTTAAGCATAATCTCTTAGAGCCTTCCTGTCTGTTAAATAACAGATTTACACGCCTCAGTAGTTAGAGTAGCATTAAAACGTTACGTGAGTTATGTATATGTATATACCCGCCTATAATATCAGTAGAAGCTTACATTTGGCAACATTTTGATAACGAACTAGGATCATCTTGTTTGTAGGCAATTCCGTAACAGCTGACATAAACTATTCTCGAACACACAACTCTGGTACTTTTTACGAGTATAACGTGGATTACTCGAGCGCAGGCAAAACGCAGAAGTTCGTGTGTCCGAAGCCGGGACAAGCTCCGGTCATTCTGTTCCCGATCCTGTGTCAGAAGAACTCGCAATGCCGCGCCACCAGCGGGCCCGACCAGGTGTGCTGTGAAGGTCGATGTGTGAAAGGTGTTCCGGCGCCGCGGCCAACGTCCCCGCCGAAACCCCACCAACGTAAGAATTTTATGCACTTATACAAGTAACCTAGTAAAGTACCGATAACGATGTAAAAAATTACGTCATTTCATACTGGTTTTCATGTTGAGCTCCGAGAATAAAAAGGCAAAATGTGTCTTTCACCTTTCGCCACTTGCACCTATTTCGCTGTGTTGTAATCGAACTTAATATGGCGCTGTGAAGGCCAAAGGAAAATTAAATATAACATGTACCTACCTAATTACCTTCCAATGTATTACTGGTCGATATTAATCAAATGTAATAACTACAAAAATATTACCCTATACATAATTAGAAGGAACACATTACGCGTTATTTTGAAATTATGATTTCGTGATTCACAAAATACAAATATTTTTGTCTTTGTTTCCTTCCCTAAGATACGGTAATGATAAATCTTGCATGTTAATTTATCTTGTAACAGTTTACTACTTACGTAGGTACTTACTAATTTGTGTCTTATGGCCAATAGGTAACATTGTAATACAGTGTTACCTCATGTTAATATAAAATATATTTCTGTGATGATACAATATGCAGTATTTATTAATTATTACATTATAATTTTGTAACAGTGATAGGTTAGTCAGATAACAGTACCACGCAAAGGTCTTGAGTTCGATCCCAACTCCCAAGACACATTTGAGTAATAAATAATTAATTATCGCTCGCTTTAACGGTGACGGAAGACATTGCGAAGAAACCTGCGCGTATGTGGACTATGGTCTAACCCTTTCCACACTGGGAATACCTAACAGTGGGGCAATTCAGAAACAGGACTGATATTATTATTAGGTACAGTCACCTGTAATAGTGCATGGATACGTTAAGGTCCAAAATCCTGTGAATATGAATGAACTATATGGCGTTGTTTTATAAATATTTCAACGTGTACTCATTTAACCAAATAGGTGAAATTTAAAAGAAATTATTATCTTAACCGAAAAGACACTCGAACACAGGGACAGAATAATACGAACAAAATAGCGAGACATCGAAAGTATCTATAAAATAAACTACTAAACAAATTTTTTGCTTCTTGTTTTACCCAGAAATGTTTTCTTTTAAATAAACTATTGTGAAAGGAGATTAAAAAAAAATTGTTTAAAGTTAAATTTGTTCAAAATCGAGTTAAACATCTACTTTTTATTTTATAGTAGTGCTCTGCCATCTATAACGATATAAATAAACTACTTATCAGTTCTTGTATAGATTGTCGTTAGATGGCGCCAATTATCGGCTTATACCATTTTAGTTTTGAAATGGGTATGCATTTTTGCAGCTCACTGTACATCTAACACTATATAGGTATTAAGTAATAATTATATCACTAGGCAATGTTAGAAAACTCTATGAATAAAAAGCTATGACGAATTGTAAGTTCTCTATTCAAATATTTCAGCTTTACTGGGCGTGATCCCTCGGGAGTGCCCGAGTACCCCGCTCGGCGAGCTCCTGTTCGAGGTGCAGACGTGCCAGAGCGACGCGGACTGCTGGCCGCGCATCTGCTGCCCCGACGGCACGCGCTCGTACTGCCGCACGGCGCGCGCGCGCCTCGACCTCGTGCCCGTCGCCAATAGGATCGAAGCGCGTACGTCACTCAATTACCTATTAGTGTTCTTTATTTTAATTTTTGTTAAGTTTTCCGCGACAGGCACTAAACCCAAATGGGCATTGTGTTTTGAATAGATGACATAAGATCACAGGTATACCAATCTCCAGCGATTAACATGCATTCAGTCTGTACAAAATTACAATGATAAGGCACATACAAAATAGCTCACTTTTCTGCACCCAAACATTTGCATAATTTACAGATCAGCTTACCCACCGGTAACCTGTACCTACCTGTTTTATTCGAATAATAGCTGTTGCAGTAAAGTGCATTAACGCTTTGCTACACTGGCTGTCACAGGTCCGAATTCCATGTGGCACAAAAATTTGTGTAATCAACAAATGGTTGTTTAGTACAACCATTTGTTGATTACACAAATTTAGTTAGTGTCTGAAAGTTCTTTATGTGCCCTATTTGATTGTTTGCTGAGTCCCCCGCGATACAATAATAATTCCTAGTATGGGAGTGGTCTTTTTATCAAGATAGACATTGCCTTTTTCTGAATATTTGCCTTTATAAATATTAATTAACATTTTTTTTTTTAACAATATAGGTTTACAAATTTCTCTTAAACTGATTCTAAATTAAACCGAAAAATGGTACATTAGTTAAGAGGTTGTCGTTGACGACCGCGCTAATATTAAATTGTGTTACAGTCGTCAGCGCCTTCCGCCCAGAAATAGGATATTTCTTGGTATTTGTTTTACTATGCAAAACATATTCCTAAAAATCATTAAAACAATAAATTGCAATGAAAGTAATTAAATAAATAGTATTCAACACAATTGATATAAAATTAAAATAATAATGAAAATATAAATTAATAATAAAATTAGGATGTATTACTATTGAATAATTAGAAAAGTAAAAATTAATAATAATAATAAAAATCAATTAAACATTAAATGGAATTTAAATATTAAATATCTATTATATACAAAATATAAAATACGAATATTATATAAAGCAAAACAATGAATTACAACAAATCGATTGTTTAGATTATAAAAAATACTAATCAAATATAAATACTAAATAAAAAATTAAAAATAAACAATATATGTCTATTTACCACGTGTGAGAATGATATCATTGAATTGTATATAATTATGTATGTATTTGAGTGTATGTGTGTGTCTGTTGCGCGTGTGTGTGTGTGTGTGTGTGTGTGTGTATGTGTGTGTAGAATTGTTTAAGATCTTTGTTTATATACAAGTTCTTCAGTTTTATCGTAGTTAAGCTTTTTGAGCCATTGTGTGATAACCGATTTGAATTTGTTGGTTGAGAGTGGATATATGTTATTGTCAAAATTAGCGGCATTGTATAGATAATTACCTAGCACATAATAATGCCGACGTGCGAGGGCTGTTCTATGTCGAGTTACAGGAAAAAAAATGTTTTTTTTTACGTTTTAAAATTGGCTTAAAATTGGTGCTCTTATGCTTCCGAATTAGTACGCACTTGATGAAGAGTTGCCTTACTGTAAGTACGGGGCACTCGCTATAGAGTAGGTCAGTGCTATACCTCCTTGGTTTGCTAAGTATAACCTTCAGTATACCTCTTTGCGCCCGTTCTAAAGGGAGTAGTGTCGTGCTCCCTACTCCACCCCATGTGATGTTGCAGTATTGTAGTATGCTGTGGGCCAGAGCATAATATACACATAGCAAAGTATCTAGGTCTGCAGAACGCCTCAGTTTTCTGCATATAGGCACAAGCTTTCTTATGCGGGCTGTTAATTTGTTAATATGGGCCGACCAGTTTAAGTGTTTGTCTATGATGAGACCAAGATACTTTACCGTATCCGCACGTGTTAGGTTGGGACAAACGCAGTTATTTTGTCTAGAACAAGTGTGCGCTTGGATACTGAAGTGTGGAGGGAGTTGGGTGTTTATTCGGTGAGAGAACGCTATGTAACTTGTTTTATTTATGTTAATCGTAAGGAGGTTCTTTTCAAGCCAGATCATAACTTCTCTAAGAGCATACTCTGTACAGCGTTGAGTCTCTTCCCAAGAACAGCCATGAACTATCAAAGCTGTGTCGTCAGCGTAGGATATAATACTGCAATTTGATAGAGATTTAGTACATAGGCTATTTACATAAATGAGGAAAAGTGTAGGTGAGAGAACGCTACCTTGTGGTAAGCCAAAAGTAAGCGATAATTGGTCACTGATGTGTGCCTACTTTAACACATTGAGTACGGTTTGTAAGATACGATTGAAATATGTCCAATACAACCCCTCGTATTCCTATATGCTCCATTTTATGTAGCAGTAGAGGCACAGAGACAGTATCGAACGCCTTAGAGAGATCTAGAAATACACCCAGGACTTTAGAGTTGCTGTCTAGATTTCTTGCGATCATCTCCGTTAGATATAAAGTTGCATCCTCCGTAGATTTACCTTTTATAAAACCAAATTGGTTTGGGGCAAAGAAATTGTTATTTTGAAGATATTTTGTAAGTCTATTGTTCAAGAGTTTTTTAAGTATTTTGGATAACACAGTTAAAATGGATATCGGTTTATAATTTTCGATACTGTCTCTGTCGCCACTTTTATGAATAGGGTGCACCAGAGCCCTTTTTAGAATATCGGGAAAAGTACCTGTTCTGAGACATAAGTTATAAGCGAATGTTAATGGCGGTATTAAGCTATTTCTTGAACCCCTAATCACTTTTCCTGGTATATTATCGATGCCTGCTGCACAGTCGATTTTAAGCTTAATATGGTAGTCTCGATCTCGCAGCAATCCGTGTCAAACAACGCCAAAGAGTCTCTGACTGAATGAAACTCTCTACTTAGATTTTTATTATTATGGAACCCCTCATATGAAGCGTGTCTGTCTACAATAGCGTTTGCCAAGGTAGAGCCAATATTGGCAAAATAATCGTTAACTGTATTAAGCGATTAATATGGATCCTGGCTCAGACACAGTAAAGAAGTAGGTATGGGAGACGATTGCTTTAAATTGACAATTTTATTTATTGTGTATTACGTACCTTTAGGATTTTTCCTGTTTTTATTAAATTCATTTTTCTCATATTCGATTATTAATTTTTGGATTAAATTGTTGCAATAATTGCGATATCTTGTGTAAGTGACATGAAGAATGGGGTTGTTAGAGTGTTGTTTAAATTTTTTATGTTACTTATTCCTATGCCTTATACATCTTAGTAAACCTGGTGTCATCCTTGGTTTAATAATGCGTTTGCGAATGGGGATCTTTACCTTTTTAGAATGACCTCTAATTGCTTCAGAAATACTGTTTGATAGGGCAGTGACCGCAAATTTCGCGTGTAAATTGTGCTGAAATCCGTTTTAGCTAGCTTTTCGACTAACGTCGGATAGTCTATTTTTAAATAAGTTTTTTGAGGGACATTTATTTTTATATTTAAATCTAAACTAAATACAATCGGGGCATGATCAGTTATAAAAGCATCAAGGATGCATGTTGACACATATCTTTCTGATCTCAGCATAACATGATCAATACTACTATCATTACGAGTGGGGAATTGGTGGGCAGGTAGGAAACTATGAAATGCCATCAGATCTAGATATTTAGAGCTATTAGCGTCCCTATTGTTTGGAGATATATTTATATTAATGTCACCTATTATAGTTACTGATTTGATCGTATTTAAAGATATGAGGCAATGATCAAGGCTGTCGCAAAAACGATTGATATTTCTTTATGATGGTGAGCGATAGATAGCTACTACAGCGTACTCATTATCACATTCCAGGATTAGGCAGGTTGCGTCATTTATTGAGGGAATAGTTAATTTATGTTTTATGTCAGACCTAATATATAATAAGACGCCGTCGTTTTGGTTAGAGTAGTTAGAAGTATACGACAGTAATTACCGCAGTAATAGAAGTTTTACTCAGCCAACACTCTGTAAGTACCAGAATGTGACATTGGATACTAATACTATCCAGTAAAATCATTAAATCATCGAAGTTTCGGCTTATACTACGAATGTTAGTATGGAATATAGTTAGTGATGTGTCATTTATATAATTTGTTAAGTTTGGAGGAGAACAAATAAATGATATTGATATTTGAATAGAGTCAATCTCGGCAGCAATATCATTCAGCTGAATCATTTTCATTCAGAAAGCGTTCTATGGACCATCTTGTATTTACATACGAATGTTTAACATCCGTAGTTATACTTACTTTTTATTAGTATTAAGTATAGGTAAGTGGCAATCGTTTCAGTGATTTTAAATCTACCATTGGTATAAAGTCTTGTATATAATCGTATGTGTGAAAAATGTGTTATTTGTTGTAGTGTGTATGTACTAAAGTTATAATGTGAAGTAATGAGCAAGGTGTTTATAAAGTTTAAATAAGATTGTGTTTGTGATAATAAGAAATGCACATTTAACTTAATAATTACGAAAAACTGAAAAGTAAAAGTATTCTTAGGTGAAAAGAGCATGCACAAAATATAATGAAAATGACATACAATATTTTCTAGTCATGGTTCAGGTTGTGTGTCCAGACGATCCAGGTCCCTTGCCGAATTAATGCGATGAGCCCAAGCACCCACCTTCTTACGAAGAAACACTCTTCCATTGGCGGTCCAGCAAAACTCATATCCGTTTTTCTTGCTGTATTCACGAGCCAAGTAAAAAGTCTTCCTCGCCCTCTGTGTTAGGCATTCCGACAAAAAGATTGGTTTAGACTGACCTTCGCATTGTAGGTGCGATGTGCTTAATTTGTTCTCTTTATGCATCCGATTATATGTCTTTATTGATGTAAGAAGCTTTTCTTTCAACAAAACAGAGGAGAAATCAATAACTACTGATTTATTCCCAACTTTATCGGCGTTTAGACGAAATACATCCCTTATGTGGTGTTCTTCTATACATACGTCAGTAACGTTGCCAACATTTTTCACTAGATTCACTAAATCATCCTTGGATTCTGTCCTCTGGACAGGTAGATTTCGTATCTCGATACAAGTCTGCTTTTGTGATCTCTCTAGGTTTTCCACATTTGATTCTAACATCTGTATGTATGCTAAATGTTATTATTTCTGTTTTCAGCCGTACGGATGATAGAACAGTACCTACAATGCACGCCTCCTCCGGAGTTCGACGCATTTCCTCAGAAGTGCAGCTCTAGTGTAGACTGCTTCCCCAACCTGTGTTGTGCTGAGGGAGGCAAGAAGCACTGTCGACCTCCGCAGCGCAGTTTGTTTTCGTTACTGGCTGGCGTTGGTAAATAATTAGGTTGGTAAAATATTTAACTGTAGAGGATATCTCTGCTCCTAAGTATTACACATAATATGTTAGAACCTTACTACATAAATTAATGTTTAAAACTAAGTCGTAACTCGCAAGTATATTGTAAGTAGGTATTATACAAGATGTTGATCTGTATTCTCGCAATAATTACAGAGGTGACTATACCTCCTGCTTGTTCTTAACACGAATCAAGCAAAAATACACCAACTCACCTACCCACAAGCATTATTTTATTTTTGATAGTTGATACATAATAAACTTAGTAATTCCAATTGCGACTACTGACTTGGGTTCAATTCCTAGATGTGTTATTGCCTTGTATGAAGTTGTATGTCATATACATACTTGACATTACCTACACAGACATGAGACTATGTGTGTATTAATAAATAATAAATCCCAAAATTTGCGTTGGTCTCATAAAACAAAATAAGCTTCTTTGATGCTAGTCGACAAAATCACAGGCACAGAGCTACAATCGCAAGAAATATATCGTACTGCACATGTGCAAGTATTTTCTTACTACCATCTAAAAACAATAATTGACAATATGCAATAAAAATAGAACAGTTATTTTATCTGACTAAAACCCTGTTGCCATATGTTCAAAATTTGGCAATGATGCAGATTAACACGTTGTATACAGATGTCCGGTATATAATGGATAACCTGGAAATGTCTTACAGTGGAACTGATGGCCGTTCAGAAAAAAATATGAAAAAAATCTATCCTAACTACTACCTGAGATATGTTTTTTTTTATTTTACCATGTATAACTTTCTTGTATACTACGACCATAAATGAATGAAATCCATCGGTTTTTTGTGTTGTTTTATTATTAAACACTACCTAATTATGCTAATAGATAGACAGTCAAAAGTATGCTATGCTAATATAGCTTGCACTTTTTAATATATTATTTTACTTTTAATTTTTTTTTTAATCTTTTCATTTCTACTATAAGACATTTCAAGGTTATCCATTAATTACCGGACAACCTGTATACTTGATTGTTATTATCTTATTACAATATAAAACCAACAGCTATGTAAAATTTATATTTAATTATTATGTACTTAGAATGTAGCCTGATTATCAGATATTAAAATATTTAAAAAATGGTTTAGACCGTTAGTCTATATCATTTTTATATTCTTAATTGTGAACTATTATTAAGGGAACGTCAATAAAATCTTTTTGTCTATTGTGACATGACTTTACAGTAGGTATACTATTTATACAGTGGCAGTATTATAGCAAATTATTTGTTTCAGGTTCCTCACTAGTTAACGTACGACAAGTAGACAAGCAAATAAATTGTAATTATTAAATTAATGTAAATCTATTCCTAATTAGTTTGTGAATTTGATTAGTTTTTTATACTTTTGTACAGTTTTGTATAATAAATATTGTTTTTAACTATTGTTTTATTGTTGTGACGCCCACTTAAGTAGGTACTTATATTTGTAACTCATTTTAACCTTACAATACCTACATGTTCATGTTAGGTTCCCTATAGGCTCATTCTGAGTGTTTTCTCAGAGTGAGTCTTTAGATCATTATTCTGAGTAGAAACCACATTCTTTATTTTCATAAAGAGAGTAGGTAATAAGTAAAGGATATAAATGATTTTAAACATTTTGAGCTGTAACGGCTTGGTCAGCTTGAATGTTTGGTCTAAAATGCTTGCTTGCGTGATCTAAAAAATGACAGTAGGAAGCTAGGTTCCTAGGTCAAAATAATATTATTACTTATACAATAGTCTTAAATAGAAAAAGCAATTTAGCTGTTATATGACTTATGAGTTTGAAATTAATTTGTAGGTAACAAATGTAACAATAGAATGAGCACAAATAGCTAATAAAAATAAAAATACCAAATTATGTAACTAAATAGGTCAACTCTTTTTAACAGTAGTAAGATAAATAGAAAAAGTAAATGCGAAACAGCTAATTCTTAGTCATTATACTGATCATTTTATGGCCCACTTGCACAAGGCAAGTTTTTGAAGCAAGTGTCATTGTCATGCTCCATGCATTCCTGTGTTATTCGCTAAATAAGATAAAGTTAGTACGGCATTTGTTTCGAAAAACATTCATTGTGTAACTATAATACTATAAAACTACTAACGAATGATTTTATCTGATTGTACAAAACATCGACTTACGGATGGCGCAGTCGTTTATGTGGTTATCTAGCCAGTATATCGAGTATAATAGGTTCAACCTTTATTATAGATTTAATAATAGGTATATCCAGGGACAAGCACAAACTGGCACTATATTAAATCAAATTACATTCGTGCTTTTGAGTCCTGGTCAGACCACGAAGCCCAGAATACATATTTCAAAAGAGCTACCTAAAGATGTACGTGCAGCATTGATATATAAAATACCTAGATACCTACAAAATCCTATACAAATACTGTGACAAAACTTACACATAAAACTGTCCTCAGTTGCTTATAGTAGTTATATTAACTATATAAACCTTCATTAATGCAAATTAAACCTTACCGCCTTAAGTTTAAGTTGAATATATAAGGCTATCTAAAAACGGTAATAAAATTTTACGAGCAGACTTCGCGATAGAATGAAGTATGAATGGAGTCGAATATTGTTTTTACAAATTTTAATGTAAGTTAATATTCTGATGTAATTATGTAGAATTTATAAAATGCATGTGAATGTGTGTTTTAAACACATATTTGTTTTTACTTTTACCTGAAGAAGAAAGAAGATTGAGAAAAAGTCTCAAGGGAAGAGCACTTGAAACTGTCAGTTCGGAACTGATTGGACATGCGAAACCGGGCGACATCATTAGGGAATTGAAGCTACAATTCGGAAGACCAGACTCCATCGCCCAAGCGGAGACAGACAAGCTGCGGACGCTGCCACGCTGTAGCGAAGCACCGAAGGACATCTGCACGTTCGCAAGCAAAATAAGAAACAGTGTAGTGACACTTCAAGCATTGAAAAAAGAACACTACCTCATCAATACGGAGCTCCTGCGTGTGCTGACCGAGAAGCTGCCGAACTCGCTACGCGTACAGTTGTACCGGACCTATACAGAAAAATACGACTCGAAGCCGGACCTCAGCCGATTCAGCGACTTTGTCATCAAATACGCTCGCTACTGCAGTGCTTTCACGCCGGCGGAGAATATAGCTGATGGCCAGCCCACGCGTCGCGTCGTGCAGAGGACCCACACAGCTACTGAGAAGTACTCAGTTACCACACAGTACTGCAAGATCTGCGAACGCGAGGGACACTACTCGTCTGGCTGCCAGAATATTATGCCAGGCGACGCTGATAGAAGATGGAAACTGGCCAAGAAGCACGGCCTGTGCTTCAGATGTCTGCGCTCACGCCGCCAGGGACATTCATGCAAGTCGAGGAAGTGCGATGTAGATGGATGCAACGAAACACACAACCGGCTTCTGCACTACGAGAAGAAAAACAGAACCCAAGAAGCTGACACTGAGAAACGTGAAGTGGTTGTAAGTTCGACTATGACAGCGAAGCCCCAAGCCTACCTGAAGATAGTTCCTGTGCAGATTGTCGGACCGGCGGGAGAGGCTTCGACGTTCGCGCTGCTAGATGTTGGTTCCACGATCTCCCTCATAGATGAAAATATAGCCAACGCAGTCGGAGCAGAAGGAAGCCTGGACCCTTTCACAATACGCGCTGTCGGTGACACTTCTATAGACAAGCCGAAGTCAAGAAGAATAGACGTCACAATAAGAAACACCGAGGCCAAGCAAGTGCCTCTGTGTGCGCACACAGTTCCAGGGCTGCACCTGACGCCGCAGAAGGTTACCGAGGAACATCTCAGGGACTGCATACACCTGCAAGACATCAAAGACAAGTTGGTGTACAACATCGGCGTGCTGAAGATCCTTATCGGGCAAGACAACTGGCATCTTCTCAAAGCGAGTGATATCAAGAGAGGTCCTGGTCACCAACCGGTTGCATCGCTGACAAAACTTGGATGGGTGTTGCAAGGCGCACGCTCGCGAACGCTAGGACATCAACAGCGTTTACTCCGTTTATCAAGTGTCAAGCACAGAAGAAAACATAGAGCCACAGCTGAAAGAATATTTTGCGCTCGAATCCTTGATCATCAATCCACGTCGTCCGAAGACAGATCCGGCAAAGCAGGCCGAAGAAATTCAGGAGAAGAGTACGAAACAATTAGAAGATGGACATATAGAAACTGCTCTCCTCTGGAAGAATACAGAAATTGTTATGCCCGATAGTTATGAAAACGCAACAAAGAGGCTTGCGTATACAGAGAGGAAATTAGATAGAAATATCGAGCTGAAAGCAAGCTATACAGAACAGATGAACTCGCTAATAGAAAAGGGATATGCAGAAGAACCTCCAAGAGAAATTACCCCCGGGAAAGCCTGGTACTTACCTCACTTCGATGTCCACAACACCATGAAGCCAGAGAAGCTGCGCATAGTACACGACGCCGCTGCAAAAACAAAAGAGATGTCACTGAACGATTACCTCCTCACAAGACCGGACCTGCTACAGTCGCTGCCAGGCGTGATGATGAGATTCCGTCGCCATCGCGTCGCGGTCTCAGCGGACATATCCGAGATGTTCATGCAGGTGCGAATCAGAACAGAAGATAGAGACGCACTACGTTACCTGTGGAGAGGTGACCGGCGGGAGAGCGCCTCTCAAGAATTCCGCATGAAGTCAATTATATTCGGTGTAGCGAGCTCACCATGCACAGCAATCTTCGCGAAGAACTGCAACGCTCAGAGATATCAGCGCGAGAGTCCTGAAGCGGTGAAAGCTATAGTAGAGAACCACTACATAGACGACTATCTGGACAGTTTTCCCAGCGAAGAAGAGGCGACACGCGTAGCAACAAAGGTTCGGGACATACACGGAGAAGCGCATTTTTAAGTACGCAAATGGGCTTCAAACAGTAGCGAGGTCAAGGAGAATATGGAACCGAGTCAAAACCCAACAGAAAATGTCAGTATCGCCAGCAAAGGATGTGAAGAGAAAGTACTTGGCTTGATATGGAACCCGAGAGACGATGAACTCAGTTTCAACCTCAAGCTCGCGCGACTTCCTGAAAAGCTGTTGGAGAAGACGACGCCTACCAAGAGAGAAGCGTTGAAGATCGTGATGTCATTGTACGATCCTCTCGGCTTAGCAGTGCCAGTGTACTACAGATTGGGACGAGAAGCTCGACGACAGTCTGTCAAAGTTGTGGTCGTCATGGATACGCCATATGGAAGACCTGAAGGCTGTAAGAATACTCAGATGCTACCCCGGATTCAGCCAAGCGTAATCGCTGCAAGAACACGACAGATGCCAGCGACACAGCCTACGCATCAGCGGTGTATTGGCGCGCGACTACACCTGACGGGCGAGTGCACGTATCACTTGTCATGGCCAGGCGACAGTGGCCCCCCTCCACTCAAGGTCATCTCTATACCGCGCCTCGAACTCCAGGCCGCCGTGATGGGAAGCCGCATCGCCGCAACTGTAATAGAAGAACATCGCGTGAAACCGGAGGCCACAGTATACTGGACAGACAGCAAAACAGTACTGGCATGGATAAGAAAAGGCCCCCGAGCTTACAAGCCGTTCGTCGCGCACCGACTGGCCACTATAGAAGAATACAGCAAAATAGATGACTGGCGCTGGGTACCTTCGAAGCTGAACGTCGCCGACGCTGCTACCAGAGACGTCCCTGTAGACTTCAACTCTCATCACCCGTGGTACAACGGACCGTCATTCCTGTCAGAAGATTCGTCTCTTTGGCCTAGTGAAAAGCCTGTCGTCACGGAGGACACAGGCGAAGAGCGAACAACAACAGTAACAGAGTCCCGGAGAGCACAGTTAAAGATATTAGAAGCTTTTCCCGACCCCAACAGATTTTCGAGATGGGAGCGCCTATTGCGCGCTTTCTACAGTTCGCGAGTTCTACAGTTTATAGGCTTGTGTAGAGAGGAACAAAGAGACCGCCAATCCTGGATGGCGATCACCGTATTATACAGCTCTATATAGACTGAAGCCATAGAAACCTGCATCACAGAGGTACAGAGTTGGTGATCAACGAGATACGCCAACGAGCAACCAAGAGACCGGTTCTATACAAGAGATCAGCAAAGTCCCGAGAGAAGGATCCGGTTTGGTGCAAGACGAGCACGAAGACCACCACGTCGGGGAGCGCGGCACCTCGCCCCGCTGTCAACTACCGGAACATCGTGCTTCTCACCGCAGAACACACCCACAGCGCCGATGAACTTCTTGTGAAGGCGGTACAAGAGGACTCCTTCGGCGCCGACCTCGTGGAACTGCGGCGCGGGAGGGGTGTTGCCCGAGACAGCCGCCTATATTCTTTGCCCGTAGAGCAACGGTATGATCACTCTGCGCAGTCGTATAACAGCTACAGAAGATGTTCTAGAGAAAAAAAAGAAGAGAACAAAGAGACCGCCAATCCTGGATGGCGATCACCATATTACACAGCTCTATATAGACTGAAGCCATAGAAACCTGCAAGGCGATACGCCAACACTATTGGGTCCTTCGCCTGCGGCCTACGACGAAGAAAATAGTACAGTGTCGCATCAGAAAGGCGCGGCCTCCGGAGCCGGCCACTAGGGACCTGCCCAGGGCGCGTCTGGCTCACCATCAGAGGCCTTTCACCTATACCGGCCTTGACTACTTCGGGCTGCTCTCCGTAACCGTAGGAAGACAGTATCAGAAGAGATACGTGGCGCTATTCACGTGTCTCACCTCTCGAGCAGTACACTTAGAGGTGGCCGCCAGTCTCAGCGCCGACTCCGCAATCTTAGCGCTGACAAGGTTCGCTGCACGCCGTGGCTGCCCCACAGAAATATATTCGGACAACGGTACGAACATGCATGGCGGCGACAAAGAAATGGGAGAGGCCATAGGAGCAGAGGCGAGTCGTCGTGGCATCGCATGGCGTTTCATCACGCCCTCAGAGCCCTTCATGGGGGGCGTCTGGCAGCGTCTCGTCAGATACTTGAAGACCGCACTCTTCAGCGTTCTTCAAAACCGACACCCGCATGAAGAAGTACTGGCGACGCTGTTGTGCGAGGCCGAATACACAGTCAACAGTCGACCGCTCACACACGTCTCCGTGAGCGTCGACGACAACGAAGCCATCACCCCGAACCACATTCTGTTCGGGGGATCTCCTCGTCTCCCTTCCCTTGGCGAGTTCAGCGAGGCCGACATCGACAGCAAAAGGCACCGGCGGCAAGCGCAGATCCTAGCGGACCTATTCTGGCGTCGCTGGGTGCGCGAGTACCTGCCTGAACTCCAGCACCGGCGGGAGCCCCACGGGACGGGCCTCAACTTCGCGATCGGGACCCCATACTCATCGCCGACGGTCAGCTGCCGCGCAACACATGGCCGCGGGGCCGAGTCATCGCCATCTACCCCGGTACAGACGGACAAGTGCGTACGGTGGACGTGCGCACAGCGGCGAGAGTCCTGAGACGTCCTGCAAAGAAGATGGTGCCCTTGCCGATGTGACGTCGCTCACCGGATTGTCTGCAGCAACACTACGAGCCAGCCGACGTGTCTGCGCGCTACTGCACGGCGAGAGATGTTCGTGACAACGTTATCATTAGCTTAAGAATCGTATTAGGATTGTAAATTCAATACATGTTATTTAAGTATACTGTATCAATAAAGTTTATAGTTCTGAAATAGTGACGAATCAGGTCACATATAGAGCTAAATAGCATAGTTAAATAGTGTAAATAACATAATAATGTTTTCCTATAGTTTTATAAAAATATTATCTATGTAAAAACGTAAACATTGGCAATAAAAATGTGCATTTTTCCCTCAAGTTGGGAATGTTAGGGTTCCTAGGTCCTAAGTTTTTAATTAAAGGTTTCACCTGTGTATTTTATTTTGTGCGCTACGAAAGGCGCTACAAGATGCTGAAGGAATTGTAATCCTTTATAGTATAGTTGTAAAGTTATTAAACTTTTTCTTTTTATAGACGTAACCGCAAGTTAGATTTTAGCATAAAACGTAGAATATCTATACTTAGACCCAACTCCCGATGGATAAAATAGGTATCACTAGCTGGGTCTTTTCATGCCCTACGCGGCACTGGTTATATCATCACGCTAGCTAGTATAGCTCCATAGTTATAAGCAGAAACATGACAATTTTATAGTAAAAATAAACTTGTTGACCCGGGGTTTCTGGCGGGCTCTCGTAAGTTCCGAGGTACCTAAGCGACACAGTATCGGTCGAGAGTGGGTGCTCAAGAAACATCATCTTCAAGCCTCAAGAACCAAACGGAGTCAGCCAGAAACCTCAAGAAACGAACAGTGAAGCATGTGTATTATTTGAAGCCCTGACCCGCACACCGTATGACACGTATTCAGAGCCTCCGCGCCGTGACCAGTAACCGCTACAGTACAGTCCACACAGTGTATAGGACGTCAGCGACTTGTCGATTGTTTTCGTAACCATCACAATAGTAATATCAGCCCCGAGTTCGCCCGTCCGGTACACCTTGCTTGTAGCAACAGGTAAATTATAATATAATATCAGTCTATATTGTCCTCTGCAGGAATAGGACATCTTGTTTTAATAATATATATCTCTATTATGCACTAGTTAGAACCACTCTCCCTAAAGTAAATGTGAGACCCAAATGACTAATCATTTTTGCATTTGATAAATTTATACAACATGTATATGTTCTATAAACTTGATGCTGATCAACTGGAATTAAAACTTCCTCCTCCAGTCTCCACCCAGAGAAGACTGTTGTATTTCTATGTTTTATTATGTTCCAGGGCACCTCAAGCTGAATCTGCTGCTCGGTATCAGTCTTGTTCAGTGACACATGGCATGCAGGGTCAGTTATGCTGCTGCTAGCAAGCATCAACAGTTTATAGTATAAAACAATATTCAAATACAAAGCAAAGTTTTTAATATGCATTAACACATTTGCTGTGCCTGCATCACATGCGAGTCATTTTGTGACCATACCAATAAATGCATGCTCCTAGACCAAGTCTTTGTATAAGTGTCACGTGTCAATTTTCGAACTGCCAGACATAATTGAAAACCTATTGAGCCACTGCAACGCAATAGGCTAGTCTAATATTTGTATAGTAGTTTGCATGTCAGTTGAATGTTATTTTAATCAATGAACTAAGAAAAAGTAAACAGTTTCTCATAAGGATCTTCAAATTTATGGCTGGTCTGTTAAGTTAACATGTGTTACAAGTATATTGGTGAATATAAAACATGATTATTCTACTTTATATTTAACAAATGATGAATCAACTCGTAGTTCATTGTCATCACTGATAATCTCCACTACTGACTTCTACACAATCTCTACTTATTTACAAAATCGTCTATGGTATAGTGTTCTGTTTTCGTTAACTGAGTAATTACCAGATTGTAATTTCACAAGGACTATGAAAAATTAAAACACAAAATTTGGTAGCTTAATTTAAAGTTTATTGACTAAACATTTTAATCCAGCTGAAACAAAAGAGAAATAACATTAACAAATTGAATTAATTAATATGCTTAGTGGTATGCATATGGTAAGTATATTTTGCTAAAATTGGAAAGAAGGCAAGTATTGAAAAATATTATCTAATACACTTTTAACCAAGATATACTAATGATTTGTTTGTCCCGTTTCACATTCTCCCCTAAGCTTATGGTCAATTCGAGTTATGGGTAAATATAAGAGTTAATTTTTCAAAAGGAAATACTCGGAAGCAACCTGGAAATGTGCCTGAACATAGACCAACAGACCCATAGCTATCATGTGGGACTTAAAACATAGCTAAAAGTAACATTATTCTCAAGGACATATGGCACTGACTGACTGCTGGTGCAATAGACATAATAACAAATAATGAAGAGACATTAGAAATAACAAAACATAATGACAGGTGTTAAAAGAAATATTATTATAACATGGTTCCTTGATGATCCAGACAAGAATTTATTATGTAGCATGTTGAAGTAAACAAAGTTTTAAGGAATGCCAAATCAAAAACAGAGCCAGAATCATGAACAGAAAACCACTAAATATAATTTATAATAGTGACTTCCACAACTTTTAGAACCAAATTATCTAAAAAGGAGTCTGGAATTTGCCAAATGTGATTCATCATCATAACACTGTACATACCTTCTTGAAACCGATGTCGTGAGCGTACTCTCTGAAGCACTGTCTGCAAATGTTTAGACCATATTTGCGGATAAGTCCATGTCTGTTGGAGCAGGCGCGGCTGAAAAATGGAAAGGAACCCACATCAAACACGTGTTCTAACCAAATAGGTGTGGAAACTTTACGTCAGATTACATCTCAAACTAAACTTTACCAAGAGCGTGAGCCTTGACCGTATCTGCGAGGGTGGGAATACCAGATATTTGCGTGACCCATGGTGCAAATAAATTTTTCGCTGCACAGCAAGAAGGAACACGTCCAAAATGGCGGCAACACAGATAAAAAGAATGAAATTCAGGAACGAATGGCACTAATTGACTGACAGGAAAAGGAACAGATAATCCAAAGGTATTTGACATTTAATTCTTTATTTGAAACCTGGCAACATTTGTTTGGGTTTTGATCCGTTTGTGGACGTTAAGATAATGTAACTATGATTTGCGTTAAGATTGTAACTAGATACGAGCAGACATATAAAAATATAAGACATACACATTTCGTGAAATCAAAAATATATATAAATCTCTAGGCATAGTAGCATAGGAATATTATTATAAAAGCACATAATTATATAGGTTATTATAATAATAGTGCCTATATGACCTATATCATGCCACTATTCACAAAGTAGTAGAGGGCTAATAACAGAAATTGATTTATTTATTTCAATTTATTAAAACATCAGTCTATTACTTTCAATGACAAATTAAAAATATATGTTAAATAAAAATTACATACATTAAAAATAATGAATACTCTAAAATTAATATAACTAATATAAATGGACATAAAAATATGACTAATAATACTGTATATTTAACACTAAACATGATCATCCATCATTCTTTTTTTCCATAGCTTATAAATCTAAACTCTCCTATAATTCTGACACCATAAAGTATAATTATCATAAGACAGATTACGACCAAGTTAACGCCTATTTGTGTGAGTTTAATTGGAAAGAAATTTTTAAGCCCATGGCTAATGTTAACGACATGGTCAGAGTATTCTACGAAATTATTAGGACAGCTATTCAAAAATTTGTGCCGAAACTTGTAAATAAACGCAATCGCTATCCACCATGGTTCAATCACAATTTGATCAAGATGCTAAAGGAAAAGTACAAATTGAGACGTCGTGTCAAAAAATATAAAAATCCGCTAGACGAACTTGAACTGAAAATATTTACTAAGCGATGTTCCACTATGGTTATAGTTTGCTATAATCAGTATATTAAAAATGTAGAGGACAAAATATCAAAAAATCTAAAATCCTTTTGGTCTTACGTAAAAGCAAAGCGTGGCGGCACTAGCTCTTACCCAGAAACAATGACGGATGGCTATGCAACTACTTCGGATGGTACTCGCATCTGTGAAATGTTCGCGACACATTTTTCATCTGTGTATAATAATAGCAACAACCCTAGCGTAGTTAATACTTCTGAATTTTTAACAAATATGAACAACTTTAGTCTGAGCTTAACATCGCCCCTATAGAATATAACAGTTTATTGAAAAAAATAAAAAAACCGGACCGTGCTAAAGGATCTGGTGCAGACGGCATACCGCCAGTTTTCATCACAAGATGTGCCAAGTTGCTCGTCACGCCCTTGCTACTAATTTTTAATAAATCCTTATCTACTGGAATCTTGCCCGCAGAATGGAAGATAGCCAAAATCGTACCTATCCACTTTAACGTGTTACCAGCCGGCGGGCAGAAGCCAGGTCCGTAGCTGGTAACCGTTAGGGTTATAATGAAACACGCAGACTGATTCAACTGAGAATATATTTACAATTTTTCACCTATCTTATATCCCATTTATTAGTCATGCAAGTAATGCTAACACTAATGTGTACAATAAACATTTTCACCAATCAGCGACAAGTAAACAAAAATCTAACATTTTCGAATGATTTCTTGGAAATCTGTTCGCGAGTATAAAAGTAGTGCCACGTATAAAAGGCAGAGGGAAGCTTCGCGCGTCAACAGTTCGAATGTTGATATCGTTGCGGCTAGACGTATGATGCTCCGTTCGATCGCCTTCGCGCGTCGCTTGGTTTCGGCGCGGCTAGTTGTACGATGCTCCGTTCGATTCCAGGTTTCTCGTAAAGCTATATGTTGCCTGTGCGTATATACATACGCCACACCACAAATCAGAAAATAATACCGTGATCACTAATTACCGCCCTATCTCAATTCTATCAACCTTCGCTAAAATCTTTGAATCTCTAGTGTGTCCGCTCATTCAAAATCATGTCAAACTTTATGCCAGTGACAGTCAACACGGATTCTTCTCATCTAGATCAACTGGTACTAACTTGGTGGCATTTTCAGAAACCCTAGCTGGAGCCTTGGATTCTTGCAAACAATTTCACGCGATTTATACCGACTTCAGCAAAGCCTTTGACCGCGTCTCACACAGAATTCTCCTACACAAACTGACATTGTACGGTATAACTGGAACTCTTCTAGAATGGTTACGGTCTTACCTCAACGAGCGCGCATTCTATGTTGTTGTTAACGGGTTTCAGTCGGGTACTCGAGCCGTTACAGCTGGCGTACCGCAAGGTTCACATATTGGCCCAATATTATTTAATACCTTTATAAACGATCTCCCTACATGTTTCCGTTACTCAGAAACTATATGTACGCAGACGACTTAAAGTTTGGTAGAATAATTGAATCCTTAGACGATGCCTTAAAGCTGCAAGAAGATATAAAAAGATTGACCGAATGGTGTGATCGAAATGAGATGCAACTTAATACAAAAAAATGCTTTCATATTAAATTCACGCGTAAAATCAATGTGCTAGATTTTAATTACTATATAGGCAACGAAAGGTTACAAGAGGTACATCAGGTTAAAGACCTAGGCGTGATTATAGATAAAAAGCTGTCATTTTTGCCTCGATTAGAAAATGTTATTAAAAGGGCGTCCAGAATGCTAGGATTTGTGATACGCAATGTCAAGGTTTTTCGAAGCAGTAAACCAAAGATTATTTTATATAACAGCCTTGTCCGTAGCATGCTAGAGTACTGTAGCGTAGTTTGGAGGCCACACTTTGCTATGCATGTACTCCGTCTAGAGCGGATACAGAAAAGATTTTTATGGCATCTGTCTTATAAGCAGCATACACTTAAAAAAATACCATGTCATGGAAAACTTCAACATTTTGGAATGGCTTCTTTGCAAGATCGTATGGACCTTAATGATAATATTTTTATGTACAAAATTTTACACAACGTTTATAGCTGTCCTCAGATATTAGGTAAAATTAATATCCGAGTACCAGCAAGGTACCCCCGCAACCGTATTACACCCTTTCACCCGCCATTACGTAAGACGGTATTTGGAGCTAACTCACCGATCCCAAGGCTTTCCAAATTAGCAAAAAAATATAGTGATGTCGCAGATATACACGCAGACTCGCTTCGCACGTTTCCATCCACACTTATAAAATATAGAAAAAACCCAACCGTTTAATCTTACTGTGCTCATCTTTTACATTTATTTTTCCATTTCACTTAAGATTTAGTTTAGTTTTAGTTTATTAAGTTAGTACCTAGTAGTTTGTGTTCATTATTTGCATGCTGTGTTTGCCTTTAATTATTTGTTACACTTATAATATTTTACTTGTATGTGTCTACAATATATGTAACGGTGTATACGAATGTTGGCATTCTCAAATAAATAAATAAATAAATAAATTATTATAGAAACGCAAATATATTAACAAGTGTTTGCATTCACTTCAGAGAAGGAAAAGGTCCCTTTTGTCATTACACCTCGGTTCCAAGGAGAAACTTGTCTTGAAGTATTTGGATCCTCGGCTCTAAAACCTACAACACAATTCTGTTTGGATGCGATGTGGAAGACAAAGCCCAACTGTCGAGCGAGAAGATTCTAAACAGAACCAAAGAATACTTCACGCCAAATCACCATCTTATGATTTATACACAATTCTTATATGTGTGTGTATATAAACACAGGTCCGGTTACATGTAGTGTACTCTTAACTCTAGGAGCCCCCGAACTGTGACTGTTTGTCATGGTATTATCGTATTATTTTTACCCGATTGCAAGGAAAGGTTATGTTTTTAATTCATTTGTACGCATGGGTACCCCTGTACTCATGAAATATAATTATACGAGTAGTTACATAATTATAGTTATGTAACTACTCGTATATTATCGCTTACCCGTATAGACTACTAACCTTTGCTGCTACGCAGTGACTAACCATATAGGCTGCAGCATAGTCAGTCAGAAGAAGCGATAACAAATCAAGTGAAAATTGAATTTCATCATCCAAACGTGTTTTATTGCGACATGGAAGTTATTAAACGAGCAACATTTAAAGTAATTAATTTTTATGGCGAGCTACATTTTATTCCTAGGTATTGAAATAGAGTATTAAAATATACTCTGTTTACGGAATTAAACTTTAGAAATTAATTACACGGCAACCCATAAGGTCAATGATAATGATATCATTTTATTTGTCCATGGCATTGGACGTGTCTACCTTAGTAGTGATGTAAAAACTATAAAAATTGTATCGATTTTCAAAAGGGATCTATAATTATACATATTCTGAATTTAAGAATTACTACCTATTTATAAACAACCTACATCATTTATTGCACATAGCACATAGTAGAATATATTTTTAATTTTCCAACTCTCAAAACATAAGACACTGGCAAATAATCATAAATATAGCCGAATGCATAATTTTATTGATAACGATAAATCATTAACATTAATGAAACAGTTAGGCAAACCACACACAGACCACTAGTTACAGCCACCAATAGACGTCGAAAAATATATGAAAACGGCTTATAGTCAATAACGCCAAAGGTATCACAGACATCTTCTTTATTCTTAATCAGAACTACAGTCTGCATGAGGATAAATGATCTAAACAAAAAGTATGTGAACGAACGTAGTTCGTTTACTGACACTTAAAATAAATAATTACCATTAATGAATCTATTTTATTAATGGTAATTAATCGATTAAACAATCGATGTATATACATCAGTCCAAATATTACTTTACTCTTTGCATCAGTCTTTCATTTAGTTTTAGTTGACATTTGACAGTAGTTGAGTTGTGTTCTGGATGGTATCAGTCGAACAGGATATGTGTTAGAATTATATTTCTGAGATAATCACAGGTGTTCTACTATAGGTATGTTTACACTCTAGACTATTTTTATTTTGGTTCGCTGAAATAATCGTATACAGAGGCGATCAAATGTGATACTGAGGTCACAAGTTACACCCGTACAACTTGAGAGTATGCTGTAACTTAGTCGTAGGTCATTGCTTGCCCTTCTTATTTATCTTTTATTTTATTTTCTGAGCGTAATGTTGCTACATAATCGGCGTGAAAGTGATTTTGTGAGTAATTAAATTACTGTAACCAGCAGCCACGTTGACGTACTCGTTGGCATTTTTTTGCTCCTCACGAAGGTAATAAAATTTATTGTATCTCATAATAATTGTTATCTCTTAAATACCTGTAAGTAAACATGAAGATAATAGATAATATTGAAATAATATAATTATTACTGATTAGCATTTAAGTATAAAATGTATCACTTTTTTTCATACAAACCTATACTCCATTTGGTTAGGTATTTCACTAAAGGTATACAATCTTGATGTGACTTTTTACTCTAACACTTAATAAACAAATAAACTACTGCTTAAACTAACAGTTCAATTGATTTAGTAATTGTTATTGTTGTATTTACATTGATCTTTAGCAGCATTTTATTTTAAACTGAGTTTTTAAATAAAAACAATAAAAAAACACATCAATATTGTTTACCTTTAGTTAAATACCTAACTAAATGGAGTATAGTTACATGCCTCATTACCTGAAAGGGTAGGCAGAGGTGTACTTTACCCACTTTTCGCTAAGTCTATTGCTGTCTACTGGGCACTATTACAGACTGTGTTGCCACTACAAAATAATTGTTGAGAAAACAAGTAGCATTTTGTCTGACCCAGGCATGTAACCTGTGACCTTATTTTAATGCTGTTTAATCATAGATTAGCTAAAACTTACAGCACCAGTTGATACATAATTAACCCTTTCACTGTCCCATAATAGACACGATAGTAAAATCTATAGTTATGTATAATATGTGATTCATCAATCATCAGACATGGAACCTGTTAACATGTTCAGCGCCACGTGTATATGTCCTAGTGCAACTCTCACAGGCCAGTGAATATTTGGTTATACACCTTGAGTAGTCAACTTCAGAGGCCAGTGTATCAGTGAACATACACTGCACTGAACATTTTATAACCCAGATACACCAAATGATTTGTGAGGGCCACAAAGTCATATAAATATAATATTTGGCGCATTGTATATTCACTGATGCACTGGCCTCTGAAGTTGACTACTTAAGGTGTATAACCAGATATAGATTGGCCTGTGAGAGTTGCACTAGGGTCAGGGTTGGAAAAGAAACAGGCTTTTTTAAATTTTATAGAACTAACAGTTCAAATTGCTTTGAACAAGTGTGTTTTTTTTGTTTCTAATGTTTTTTCTTTTTAGTTCAGGCCATTAATTTTAAATCAAATAGTTCTATATTAATTAATTGCTAGACTAGGTATTTTCAAATTCGCCATAGTAACCCCAATATTTATATTATTTTATATTTAAATAAGGGAATATCCACTAGTCCATTGAATTACTTTTTTTCAACGGCCGCCATAGTGACTTTCCTAATGGGATATTACCAGTGGGGAATTATATATGAATTCTATAAATAGAAGTGCCTTTTTTTCTAATGCTTTGTTTCATTATTAGTTCTGTGACTGATAGTATCTTTATTAAAATGTCAACTCAACTCAACTCCAGGACGCAAAAAGAATGCAATTTGGGAACAATTCACATTAATTCCTCAAGAAAATACCACATTGAAGACCAATAGGGTGCATTGCAGAAAATGTAAGAAATAACTAGTTGGACTTGTGAAAAGAATGGAGACACACTTTCAGCAATGTAGCACCACCGGTTCTACTGATGCAAATCTTGATGTCGAGGACTTTGTAGTGGAGGAGCTGTTGATGTTGTCTGATGCTGGTTCTTCCCGATCTTCAGATAATTCTTCTGCCAGTTCTGCCACACCCACACCTGTTACTACTCTTCAATCTAAAAATGCCAGTACCAGCAGCAGCGTAAGTGTGAACATGTCAATGAAAAAATGTACTATTGCCACAAGTCAAGAAGCTAAGAAGAAAATTGATTTACTATTATCTCGTTATATGTTTGCTACCAACACGCCTTTTAACCATGTAGAACACCCACAGTTCCTGAAATTAATGGAAATTTTTTCGCCTAGGATCAAACCGCAATCAAATTGCTGGTAATCTACTCGACGAAGTCTACAACTCTACTCAAGAAAGCGTAAAAAATGAGTTGAAAACAAAGTTGTCAATCCGTCAATTGATGGTTGGAGTAACGTTAGGCAGGACTCGATAAACTGTGTCTGTGTCACAGATGTGACAAACTCAACTCATTTAATTGATACAATAGATACAGGCGCCGGAAGCCATACAGCCGACTACTTGGTTAAAGTTAGTACTATGGCAATAAAACAATGTGAAACTTTCAACTGCACAGTGCGAAGCATAGTGTACAGACAACGTAGCAAATATGAGTCGTATGAGACGAGATTTGGCTCAATAGGTAGAACTAGCTTCTCACAAGGATATACTTACATACTGCTGTTCGTCACACCTGTTAAACCTTCTAGGGAAGGATTTGAACGCAGAAGATATTACTGAGAAAGTTAAATCGATAATGCGGTACTTCAAATACACTCACTTTGCATTTGCCAAATACAAAGAAGCTGGTGGAAAAGCAATTGTTATACCATAACAGGTAGGTACGGTGAAACACAATGGCTGACTGTTTAAAAGTTTTTTTGGAAAATTGGCATAATGTCAGACATATGCTTAAATAATGCAACTGCTATAAATTTGTCAATTTCATTGAAAGTATATGACATGGCGCTAAAGCAACAAGCCTAGGCTCTACAAAAAACTGAAAATATTGCAGTTTGCAGTTACACTTGACATCTCCCAGAAGACATCCTGCTCTATTGGCGAAGTGACTGAAGATAAATGAAGATGATAGAGCCTTAAAATATTTTTTGAGGGTGAGAATGTACGACTGCGTGAGACCGAATATTCACTGGATGACTTAGGTAAGTTCTATGTCTGGCTTGAAATGGCAATGGTGCCAATTCTGTTGTCACAAAATTCTCTTATCTTAGCTAAAAATCTCTAAAATTTATTTTAGTCCTGTCACTTTTAGTGATTTCAGAATACGAAATGTCGTTTGACAGGGCTAAACTAAATTTTAGAGATTTTTAGTTAAGATAAGAGAATTTTGTGACAACAGAATTGGCACCAATATCTCCAGCTCGTTTTGCAATAAACTTACTAAATGAAGCTTTATCATTTATAGAAGTTTATCACAAAGAGGCAATGCCCTATGTTGTAAAATACAGGGCAATGACAGAACCCTTTCTATTTGAAGGTCATGTAGTAAATCAGGTTGGACCTCTCAAATGGTGGCAGTCATTAAAAAAACAAACTAATGGCCAAACAATGGACTTAGTGACTCAGCTTCACACTGCTGTAGCTTGAAGCGCTCGAATCGAAAGACTGTTTTCAACATTTGGATTTATTCATTCTAATGTACGAAATAAACTGGGTACCGAAAACTGAAAAACTTGTGACAGTTTTTAAATACATAAAAAAGAAAAAGTAATTGTTGTCTTGTCATATTGTCTGACTCTCACTGACCTGACTGACACAATTTTGATTTTATAATAACTAGTTTTTATTGTTTATTATTTGAAATTGTTATCATTATAACTTTGATTGATTTGAACTGAATATTATAATGTATGTTTTAAAAATATGTGTTCTCTTGTCCTATAAATGCACCTAATATTGTTTGTTAATTAATGGTAATATGATCTTTGTTTGATTGAATAAATCACTTGTCATAAAAGTAATATGTTTTATTTAATTACAATGCCAAAAGAATTATATAAGTACCTACAGGAAAATAAATAGCATAGACTCAACTGGTTGTACGGTTTCATTTATTCATCCATTCATTCGCTATGATTACTGATCACTGATTTAAACATGTGTTTTAAAAAAACAACTTATTTAATCATGCCAACCCTGACTAGGGTGTATAATGATATATACATATGTGGCGCTGAACATGTTAATCTAACTATATTTGATTTATGTTTTTCTGGTTTTCAGATATTTGCATCTCAAAATGGGGTTTATTTTTAATTTTATAAAAAGAATAATAAAGCTAATAATAAAGTTATCTTTATATTTAGCAGTGTTTGCAACCATTATTGTTCTTATACCCAATTTGCCACCATATACAAAGTTCACAAGCATTGAGTAAGTATCATTAAGCAATATATAAATGACCAGCTTATAATTTATAGTAGGTACTAATTGATTTATTGTTTTAGGAATATAAACATATTTAAATTGTCCAATATGCTAATCACTTAGATAAATTAACATACATACCCATATTAGATAAATCGGAAATGCAAATAGTTAACATCCATAATCATTTTTTATTACAGAATATTGTTGGTGATTTGTTAACTGAATCATGACCATACAATATTCACTATTGTTGATACATCATTAGCTTGATTTTCCTTGTAAAAGATTCTTGTGCTTAATATATTTTATTATTGGTACTTGGTACATTTCTTACTCCTACATTGCTAACAAATATGTATATTTTAGAATAGCACCAACACAGCCCAGAGTGGGGCCATTGGCACCAAATGGGGCATTAAATAATGCAGAGGCACAATACAAAGGGAAGCTGCTGGGACCGGAAGCATTCCAGTTGTTTAATGGAGAGTTGTACACTAGCTTAGCAACAGGAGAAGTGGTGAAAATCTCACCGGGCGGCCATGTTACTTTTATTACTAAATTAGGAGCACCATGCTGTGAGTATTGATAACTAATCTAAAATCTTATTTTATTTTGTTAAATGGTAAACAGCAAAATGTCATTAAGTTTTTATGATTAAAGATGTAGACCTATATATCTCATTATGTCATTAAGCATGAGATGGTTTTTATGTACAAAAGTATTACTTAATGGTAATTTGTATTCAAACTGTGTTCAAAGTTCATTGTTTGAAATAAATTATCATACAATACCTCACTAATGTTTAATATGCTAGTGGTTTATGACTAAAATTGGATTGTGTGTTATAATAACAGTAACTATGTAAACAGTATAAATCAACGATCCTATAGAATTAAAATGCTTTTAAATATAATTTTACAACTAATGCAATATTCTTTTAGCTGGGCTCTCAAAAGAACATATCTGTGGAAGACCCCTGGGCTTCCAGATTGACGACAAAAGTCAAATGTTATATGTAGCAGATGCATATCACGGCATTTGGAAAGTTGATCTGAAGACTGACAAAAAGCAGTTACTGGTCTCACCTAGAGTAGAGATTGGCAAGCGTCAGCCAAAACTGTTTAACTCTATTGCTTTGGGAAAGAATGGTGACTTTTACTGGACAGATTCTACCAGTGATTTCCACTTGAAAGATGGAGCTATGAGTGTACTCACTGATCCTTCAGGAAGGTAATGTTGGCCTAATGCATTGTTTTATTACTGATTACATCCATTGATTATCTAACTATAAGATTGATTTATTCTAAAGATAATAAAAACATGTCTATTTTGTAGAGTTTTCCACTATATTGCCGCCAAAAATGAAAGTAAAGTACTTGTAGATGATCTGTGGTTTGCGAATGGACTAGTATTGTCTCCAAACAATGAGTTCCTGGTGATCTCAGAGACTTTCAAGTACAGACTGCTGAAACATTACATTGCAGGGCCCAAGGCAGGAAAGACTGAAGTTTTTATAGATGGATTACCAGGTACAGCTTTTATTTATTATGTTATATATTATCTAAGCAGTCTACTTGATAAAGAGATGTTGTTTCAAACTTTGAGTTTAGTTGATAATTTTCATGATTATTAAGTTTTAGATGTTGTTAGAAGTATTTTGTTTGTATGTTAATCATATGTCAATCATAGTTAATGAAAAAGATGACTTTTATTTAGGTGACAGAACTTTTAATTCATATGTTTAGTAAATGTTTAGCTACTTATGTTGCTGACTGTACACGTATTATATTATAATATACTACACTAGCTGTTACCCGCGACATTGTGGATTTGTCACCGTGATATTTAACAAAATAAATTCTAAAGTAAATGTACTTGTGTTACTCCTTATAACATCAGCTATCTGCCAGTGAAAGACCCGTTATAATCGGCCCAGGCCGTTTCAAAGATTAACCTGCACAAACAGACAGAGAGACAAAACATTTAAAACAGGTTTTTGATATAAGTACCGTTTAAACTTTCATATGCATTTAGTAAAAAGCTGTTGTTTGACTTACAAACAGACCCTTCAATTTTATTTATTTGTATAGATATTCAATATTAAACAGCCGTACTTTAGACTTGAAACCGGGGTATAGGTCAAGTTTCTAGTATATTTACCTACTTTTGTCAACCATGATAGATACGCTATCTGTGTGTACACAGATATTCATATATAAGTACATGCAAAGATTGATGCATGTTTATACATGCATCCCTGAAGGATACGACGGTTTTTGAGGTCGCAAGCTGGTTTTAAATCCCATACGTAATACGAGGCATAGTTCTACTAAGAAGTTCATTGAAAAAGCCAATAGCATTTTGCTCAACCCAGAAATCGATCTATGGACCAATTAAGATTGCTAGCTAACAAATACAATTTTATGCCACGAGTCGCAACGCAACGGCTTTTAAATATTTGTATCTAACTTGTTACACAGTAGTACTAAAACTATTGTGCAGTTGACTGACGATATATATCCAACACTAAAAGAATTTACACAATATTGTCCTAGGTTTACGCGAATGTTATACATTGAAATTAAACTACTATATACGGATTTTATCGCGTTGTTTATTAATCACTGTATTACATAATTTTGAAACTATTACACTACTACTACTACTATTGAATTTTACTAATTTATAAGCTAATAAAATTATTTAAACTATTAAATCTATTTATATTTAGGTTTACACTTTCCCCGACGTTTCGGTTGCTTTTCAGCAGACATGGTCATGGGAAGACTAAGATGGTAGTTGTCTCAATGTTCCAGTGTATTTATTTCAAAGTACCCGAACATAATTTAATTATTGGTGTTTCCATTTACGCAGAATGAGCTCAAAGTATCATGAAGTCTAGCTGTAATTTGCTTCTTCTTGGGTCTGGATCCCAAGCTGGTGGTACATTCAAATCATCTTCTCTATTAAAATTACGATGATTTTTGATTTCAATAGCCTCGCGAAGTATCCTTGGTAGGAATCGGTGTTCTTTAGCGAGAATCTGTGGTTTGTCAAATCTCAGGTAGTGGTTGGTCCCCTGTTGCACATGTTCACACACGCAGACTTCAACGAGCGTTGGTGTTTTACATCGGCTATGTAGAACACATTTTACGCTTTATGCTGGTTGGGCACCGGTTGCTTCTCTTGGTTTGACCAATTTATGAGAGACCGCAGTCACAATCTATTTTATAGATATAATAATAATAATAATAATATTCTATCACATACACACAAAACTATCTAGCCCAAATTAAGCAGAGCTTGTACTATGAGTACTAGACGATGGATAAACATACATATATACTTTTTTTTTGTAAATACATTCATATTATACATAGAAACACCCAGACCAAGACAAACATCCATGTTCATGCACACAAATATTTGTCTTGTGCGGGAATCGAACCCGCGACCTCAGGCGTGGCAGTCGGTTACACTAACCATTACGCCATCGAGGCCGACAAAAAAAAAGATATATAAAGGTAGTTGGCATTTTTACCATCCGTCAAGTGGTAGGTATGTTCGTTTTATGATTTTGGCGTCACGTAATCATTGGCAAGCCTATTTCCGTCTACCGGGTAGACTGTGGTGCTAGAATTTTCTAACGGGCAATCCTTACTCGATTTAGGAATCGAAACCGGGATCTCATAATTGCACGCCAACACTATTATACCACAAAACCAACAAGGCACTCGGTTTTAGATCAATTTTCCCTTTGGTACCTACCTGGATTAGAAACGGATAGAGAAAATACAGTAACATTGAAGTTAGTATATTTTGAAATAAAAATTTATTACTGTTTTAAATTTACATAGCTCTTAACAATATTGTCATAATACCTACCTGCTATGTCATTAAGCTCTCTACACGTTTAACAATATGTTTATCACTGCTGTACCTAACTACTTTGGAATAAGAACATGTCACTTAACGGAAAATGCATTAAGGGCGATTAAAACTTAGCTTAATATGAATGTTAATACGGATATTACCGAAACCACTCAAAAACAAAGTGTCAATTAAGTATAAAAATAGTTAAATTGATATATCAATTAATTTAGAACATACTTTTATATCCGTCACATGAACGATTGAACAACTTCTTAATCGTATATACTTGTAACAAACCGACGATGCACATTAGACTTATTTGAAGACCTGACCATACATCCACTATGAAGGTATCTTCGATCGCCATATGGCTGTCGCGAGACTTAGTCGCGCCGTAAACGTCCAGCAGATGTCGTATTTTGAGCACATGTTTCAGAGTGCGTGATAGAGTTTCTGTGATAATTTCGACCTCTATGAAGTACTTCTCGCCTTTTTCATCGATACCGCCCCATTCCAGCACTTCTTCCTCTTTTTGTTCACCTTCGTCACCGTCTACGATGGACACCTCTGCTTCTTCGTGATCCTGTTCTGGTTCAACGTCCTCCATAAGAACATACACGAACACGAGCTTAGAATTCATCAAGCTATATGTATTGTCCAGACAGAACGCGTAATCCCCGTCAACTGTCAACTCCATTATAATTGAGTTTTGCGTTTTCTTGTAATCAGACACCAGTTTCGCACCCTTTGGATCGATGACGTCGAACGAAATGTCCAAGTCTCCGTGTTGGCCGTCCAACACTTGGTAGTACACTTCCATCGCTTGTCCAATCTTACCAGTTTCGTAGAAGCAAGTTCTTGACCCAGGTTCGACTTTAAAGTTTACGTCGCTTTGATATAACATTTGGGCGTAGCATTTTGAGCATACTATCCCAATGAACATAAGGATTGTAAGAGAATGCATGACTTCTATATCTACGTGTTAATATCTACTGATGCTAAACCGCACGGCAGATATAATACTTATAACATATGTATTTACACAGGTGTTAGTTTGTTTTTATTGAAATTGTAACAGTTTTGCTGTAATCATTCGACACCTTTATTGCTTTGTATAACATTAACACGTAATCATTGTCCTTGTTATATTTGCTTAGGTACCCCTGACAACGTGCGGGTGTTGCCTGACGGCTCCGGCGTCCTAGTGGGTCTCTACACAGTGTTCGACGATGAACAACCTCTGCTTGCACGGTCGATGGCAGGCACACCGATTGTACGGAAGTTCTTAGCGCGCCTGCAAAAGCTTATTGAAATACCATTTGAATATCTCAACAACTTATACCCACACGTTGTATTTGAAGACATCGTATATCACGTTAGTATTAAATCATATAATTATTAGTTATCAAAAAACTGTAATAAGTGATGATTATTACACCAATGTTAAAATCTCTTTACAGATTGGACACTTTAAAAGCGTATCAGCTATTTTACCCGCCATGTCTGGACTGTTGCAAGTTGACTGGAATGGCAACATAGTGGCAAGTTATTTCAATACAGACGGATCCTTGGGGCATATCAGTGAAGCTATAGTGTATAATGACAAACTCTATACTGGTTGCCCTCATAAGCAGGACTTTATTGGTGTAGTACCAGCACCCCCTCTATTAAAAAAAGCATTTAAAACTGGTAAACAATCTGAAGCGCCCAAAGTAGAGGCAAAACCTCAAGCAGCTAAACCTGTTGAACAACCCAAACCGAAGGTCGAAGAAAAACCTAAGGTAGAGAAACCTAAAGTTGAACCCAAGCCTAAAATGGAAGAAAAAGTAAAAGTAGAACAGAAACCTAAGGCGGAAGAAAAACCTAAAGTACAACAGCAACCCAAGGTTCAGGAGAAACCCAAAGTGGAAACCAAACCTAAAGTAGAGGAGAAAAAGGAAGCTCCGAAAGTAGAAACTAAACCTGCCCAGTCAACTAAACCTGTTGAAACTCCGAAACCTGCCGCTCCAAAGCCAAAAGTAGAAGTCAAGACCACGCCGCCACCACCCAAGACAACGGCACCACCACCCAAGGCAGCAACGCCTCCCAAGACTCCTGAAGCTCCAAAAAAGGCACCAGAGCAACCTAAACCTGCGACTCCCAAGCCCGAGGTTAAAACAACCCCTCCTCCGAAACCTTCCGAAAACTCCACGCCGCCACCCCCAAAAACAAGTACTAAGCAGCCAGAAGAACCTAAAAAGGCGCAAAGAACAATAAAGCAAGATACCCCTAAACCTGCTGCTCAGGGCAAGCCTAAAGAGCAAATTCCCATAAAAGAAGAAATTCCCTCAGACACAGCGAAGCCGACGAAGGAAACTTTAAAAGTAATCAAAAAGGGTGGCGTGCCCACTGAGATCCCTGTACCTAACCAGTAAGTGAACAAGGTTGTGTATGTTGTTGTATTGTAACAGATTTTAGTTAAAAGATCTCTCTAAACGGAACAAATTGTGAAAGGTAGAAAAAACGTTGGTTGTAGTATTTGTATTGAGTTTAAAAATCATTTTATAAGATCTGCGAGCTGCATTTATTTAATATGTTTGTGATTTGATGTATGTTTGTTATAACTTTATATCCCTATATATTCTTATTATACCCAGAATCATTCCAACACTATTCCTTATTTATTATAAAAATCAATACAAACTGCACTTCGCTTACATAATGTGGATTCGCATTGAAGTCGATTTGTTAAGTAACATTTTTGGAAAGATTTTTTGGTCTTTTTATTATCGTTAGAGTATTTAATAATGTACATGTTTTAATTATTTATATGATCTTATTGCGAAATCCACGCACCTTTAGTGATTCTAGTATTCGCACCTTAGTTAATTTCAAAACACAGTAAAATTTTGAATTTGACATATGTATACATTCCTATTGGCTTTATAATTTTATTATACCTTTAAATTATTTCGTTTTATGATTGTGATTTGAGTTTGTATGTTAAAATTAAATCTTATCATATAGGACCAATTTGACAATGCAACTTATTATGCAAGTAAAAATATATTATAATAATTAACTGGTCACTAAAATGCAAGTCAGAAAAGTTATTATTATTTCATATAATTTATTTATTCTAATAAATCTTAAAATAAATATAATAATAAATACGTTTTAGGCAGAATATATGGGTGAATCAACTTTTTTCTGAAATGAGGAGAAAATTAATTAAGAATCATTAAGAATCATCACTATTTTAGTTTTATATTTTAGGTAGTGCCGAGCACGAAAGTATATTTTTGCCATTTGTAGGGTGAAGAAAAGAAATTGGTCTTAGAATGTGTCCACAAGTGTGGTAACAAGTACTTTTTTAAAATAAAATCTCGGTATATTAATTTCTAAATCACTGTAATTTCAATAAAAATATAAGGATGTTTATTCACTGTGTTTGATTGTACGAAAAATCACATAGTAGGAATTGTTATTTATGATATCTCTTGAGTCATTATTAATAAAAAAACGTATTACTATTTCTGTTTCTCATATAAAAGATCTTTAAAGAAATAATATGTTTAGGGTTTCTTCTCTCATTCATTTTCTATCTAATTAGCTACAAAAATATAAGTTTTCATGCGTTTCCATTAACTAAATGGAATAGTAATCACAACAATTGTTGGGACAGTTTGGTTTGACTTCGATTCATTTCTTTATATATTTTTCCAGCGCTTTGGTAACGTTTTCTATATTTTTTGCTATGTTCACATTTCTGTCTGAGCTTTTCTATTTTCTCTTTTATTTTTAAATTTTCTTTGTATGGATCGATTTCTTTTTACTATTTTTCTTCCTTTTCTACATGGTGTATCATTTAGCAACAGTGGAATTATTGGTGAATCACGAGGTGAATCTTTTATTTCTTGTTCTGGTATAATGGACGGTGAACATGGAGGTGTAATGTCTAAGATGTAATGTAGGTTTTCTTCATTTGTCGTAAATTTCTCTGCCGCAGTTTCCAGATTACTATGGCATTAATTTTTTTTTTTTTGAGTCAAATCGTGTACTTCTATTTTCTTCATGATAATTTTCTCTTTTCTTTCTCTTATATCAGTCTTATTTGCCTGGATCTTTCTTCAGTTTCTCTTTATATCGTCTTTGCTTTTGAGCAGCGAAATATAAGCAAATACGCCTAGCAAGTCAGAAAAATGTATTCATTTGGAAAAACAATCTTAATAGAATTCTGTTAAATATCAGATAATCGTGTTTAAAACTTACTTAATAATTCTGCCTAGCATTCAACACTAAATAACAATATATATAATACAAACTAAATTGAGATATTTAAATAATTAACCCAATAGTCTACTAAGTCCCTAGATTTGTCTCTTGGTTCACCCAAAAAAGTAACCCAGGGGACTGGTGACTCGAGGGACATATATTATCTGGAAAATCACCAATCAGTAAATTGACGAATCTTATAAAAACATATTTCTATTGCATTATGCTTCAAAATAAATACATGAACAAGTTACGAAAATATGGTGTCACCCAGCGGACTAACACTTAAAACACCTTACCTCTGTTAGAGTTACTTACGGACGAAATGGCTGCACGATGTGTAGGTAACAAGACGCGTAGATTCGATTATGCGACACTCGGAACATTTTGTCATTGGTTAGATCAGATGTAGTGCTGTCTCACTTCAACTAAATTGTACGTAATAATAGGTAAGTCAGGAGACTTCACCTGCCCTGTTCTCTTAAGGACACCTTATTACGATGTAATTAGTTAAAAATCACTTTTATTACCAATCTGTTTTTACGATATTTGTAATTTATTGACCTTACTTTTACTAATACAAGTATTATCATAAAACGCCCATACGATATTTTTAAACCAAAGTACGATTTCTTATGATACATAGCTGTTGGGACAGTCAATAATTACTTAAAACAAATAAAAATACTAGAAAATTTATGAAAAGTTTCTGTAATATTTATATATTATATATGTAGTATCTAATTTATTGTTGGCGTTGTTAAAAGTAATCGACCTGCTTTAGTTTGAATATACAAAATTATGAGACACTAGGGACAGCTAAAAACAAAAAATTGTTGTTTCACCCATATTATGATTGTTGTAGTGCAAAATTGTGACAAATATAAGTTTTGTTTCAATGTTGTTATGCCGTTAATCGTTACTCAAATCGTTAGTAAAGTTACCAGTCACCAGATAGTGCAATATTAAGAGTGACATTATGAATGTCTATTCATTTCATATAATTATTTACTCTTCCTCTCTATTTCGTACAATATAACAAATCTAATGTAAATATTATGTACTATTACATTACGGAATAGCGGTAACCTGCCGACATGATTCTAGACACATAGTTTTATACTTGTATTAAATAAATCTGTATGCACTAACGTGCGCATAATGTTAGAGTGAAGTACATTTAAATAGTTGTTTCAACCTATTTTACAAATTTAAACAGCAATATTTGACTTGTAAGCAATAAATTATATTTTTATTACATATGTACATTTATATATTAAAACCTTTTAAAATAACTACTTTTTGTTGTTTCTGTAACTTGCGAAACACTTCCTTATATTGCTCTACTTGCAAGTATCACAGCCAGACCGCCTGTTGGTAAGTATTGTAACTGCTTCTTCTCTACTTTTCGCTTAATGTTTTTTGTAGTTTTTTGTTTTTCCAATATACTTTGGCATAATAATACTTTGCCATAATTGTTTTTGGCATTGACATAATTATCTTAGTGACAACCCGAAAAAGAGGTTTAGTTTGGCCCTTGGGCCACCCAAACGGCCAGTTTGTGATAATATACAATTCAACATTCTGATTATGCTTAAATATAATAATATATAATTAGAACAAACAAAAGTATGCCATGTTATATTGTATTAAATTGTATGTAAATGGATAGGGAACCATTGTAACTGCCCTAGGTTATAAGTACCTAACGATTACAATACTGCAAACAAGTCAGCTGCCAGCGCTAGGCAAACTCCTGGCATTAGGTGTATTTTCAAAATAATTTGTGTAGTAGACGGTTTGTAAATTTAAGCAGTGCGCGCATACGACTTCTGACTTACACTCATCCAGACCAAGAGTAATCACTATTTAGTTCAAATAATAATAACTATTAATTACTTGTTATGTAGGTATACGTCCGTTATCGTGTACAGATAGATAACTTTGAAATATTTATTTTTCTAAATAGAATGTGTGTTTTCTATAAAGATAAAGTAGGCTACGGATTCCTTCATTATGCCTTGTGATTATCTGTTACTGATAATTTCCTATAGTAACAGATAATCACAAGGCATAATGATGGAATCCGTAGCCAGCAAACAAAGTGATGCGAGCCCGGTATCTTACGCTTGTCCGTAAAGCCAAACTTACAGTCAATACGGTGAAGTATCTAGGCATGACCTTAGATAGCAAACTAACGTGGAAACCTCATGTAGACAAAGTTAAAGAAGGCCCAGCGGTTCTTCGGCATGATTCGTTACTTATGGGAAGACCTGGGGGCTAAAGCCCAAGGTCATCAAGTGGCTATACACGATGATGATAAGATACTCACGTATGAAAGCATTGTCTGGTGGCCAAGAACTAAACTAGCTACATGCAGGATCGCGCTGTCAAAGGTGCAGCGATAGACCTGCATGGCTATAACAGGGGCGTTCCCGACTACGCCAATGGCAGCGTTAGAGGTCCTGCTGGATCTAACGCCGCTACACATTGTTGTGGAGTCAGTGGCGATAAAGGCGCTACACAGACTATCTGTGCATGGGCTGTGGAGCGTCAACATGGCGGTAACTCGACACACAAATTGGAGATTTCAAAGGATCTCAAAAGGATTATGAGCATGGGATGCGACAAAATGCAACCATTGCACATATTCAAAAATAATTTTAAAATAAAGGTCCCCACAAGGGACGAATGGAGACAAGGTCTACAATCCCCTTACAAGGGTTGTCTCATCTGGTACACTGATGGTTCCAAAACGGAATCAGGATCGGGCGCTGGTATCTATACCAACGACTGCAAGGTGAGCCAAAGCATTAGCAAATATGCAACGGTCTTCTAAGCGGAAACCTATGCTATAATTGCCTGTGCTCAGGAGAATATCAACAGTAATGTCACTGACAGGACTGTGTATATTCTCAGTGACAGTCAAGCTGCTCTCAAGGCTCTGGACTCGTGTAGGGTAGACTCCAGACTGGTCCTGAACTTTGTTAAGGCCCTAAACAAACTTGGCAGGAAGAACACAGTCAGACTGGTGAGGGTTCCAGGGCATGCAGGGGTGCAGGGCAATGAGGAGGCTGATGAATTAGCCAGAAACGGCTCGGAGCAACTGTTTGTGGGCCCCGAGCCATTCGTGGGACTCTCTGAAAGCACCGTCAAGGCAGCTTTGAATGCATATGGCAATGACAAACACAGGCTAGAGTGGCAGGCCCTTAGGGGTCTGGAACACTCCAAGAAATTCATTGCAAACAGAGCCACAGGGTTCACCCGAAAGTTCTGCGGGTATAACAAGAGCCAAATACGCCTGCTCACAGGAGCGTTCACTGGCCATTTTGGCACCAACGACTTCCTGTGCAGATTGAGATTGGCACACAATTCGATCTGCAGAGCCTGTGGTGAAGAGGACGAGTCCATACACCTACTATGTGAATGCGACGCGCTGGCTGGATTGAGGATGGGTCTCATGGGATTGGCATATCCAAACCCTGAGGACTTCAGGCTTCTCCCTCTGAAGTGTACGCTATGACTGATGCAGTACATTCATAGGGAGATACCTAAGGGATAAATCTTGGGGCCGACACAAAAGATCCCAATGGGGCGAAGTGTCGCCGGTCTGTACTGACTGGCCCCCATACATAAGATAAGATACAGTCAATACGGCAGTGTAGATATTCCCCAATTATCATATTATACAATACAATCCGGAGGTAGGTATTGAGCCTTTCCTATGAAAGCAGCTTAGACTCGAATCCCACAAATGGAACGTATTGTGCAGAAATGATCCAATCCACAAAAACATAAATAAAAGTTATGCTGATTTGTTCCAAGTTCCGTGCGGTGACGGAGTAAGAATACAGTATGTCATCATCCCGTGGGTGTCGTAAAAGCCGATAAAGGGAGCACATCAAGCAGACAACAGCTCAGCAAAGAGCGGAAAATCTCGAAACAAACCCTATACCAACCCGTCTGGCCAGCGTGGTATAGTAGACTAAATTCCTCCCATGGATACAAAACCACAAAAATGGCTCCCAGTTCCCGGCAGTCCCGGCAGAACGGTGGGATAGGGAGTGCGAAGAATCTCCGGGCTACGGAAGGCTGCCAAAAACAAATACACCTGGCGACGTATAACGGCAGGTCACTTCGGCTCGACCAACACCTTGCCGAACTCGAGGTAGAACTAAGTCTCATTAACTGGCATATATTGGGGTTATCTGAGGTCCGAAGACAGGGGGAGGACACGATAACCCTTGAGTCAGGCGACTTGTTCTATTTCCGTGAAGGTGATCGACTCTTCCAGGGTGGTGTCGGTTTCCTAGTCAATAAGGCACGCGTAAGCAGCGTTGTAGAAATCAGTAGTGTGTCGACACGGGTAGCGTACCTTGTACTAAAGATCTCCGCTAAGTATACCCTGAAGGTGATACAGGTATATGCGCCGACCTCGACTCACTCTGACGAGACAGTCGAGGCCATGTACGAAGATATTGCAAAAGCAATACATGGTACGGCCAAGGCTCACTACAACGTTTTGATGGGTGACTTTAATGCCAAAGTGGGAGTACAAGAACGCGGCGAAACAATACTCGGACTCCACGGCCTGGGGCGTAGGAATCACAGGGGCAAATGCTAGTCAACTTTCTAGAATCGCAGATGCTCTTCTTAATGAATTCGTTCTTTAAGAAGCCCACTTTCATTGAAAAAGTGAACTCGGCAAAGCCCCGATACTGTGACAAGGAACGAAATAAATTACATCATTACGAGCAGGAAGCATATATTTAGAGATGTCTCCGTAATCAATTGTTTCAATACTGGCAGCGATCACCGACTTGTCACTCTAAATATAGACTTCAAAGTAGAGAGGGTTCAAATGGTGAAATCTACTCTCCAACTTCACCGCTCCAAATAGCTTTGGGCTCCGAAAAGTTTCAATTGGAACTTCAAAGTCGTTTCGATTCGCTGGAAACCACAGGCAATGTTGACAAGAAAACCGACACAGTGGTCAGAACGCTACAAGAGCTGTCTCGGAGGTGGATGCCCGCAAAGTGTAAGAACAGGGAGTCTAAGCTCTCGCTCGAGACTCTCGAACTTATGAAGAAACGACGAGAAATGCCATCCACTGAGTCGTCTTCGTCAAATAGGAGAGTCTTGAACCTACGCTTCCGAAAGCTGATGCGACGAGACCTTCGTCGCTTTAACTCTCGCCTCGTCGAGGCAGCGATTGAGCGAAATATAGGGTCAAAGGTTTTCGCTCAGCAGTTAGGGAGACCCCATCTGACGAAACTCCGATTGCAGAGTCATAACCTCAAAGTTCGAGATACTCGATGAAGTCAAGAGTTTTTACAGACACCTGTACGCATCAAGGATGGCAAGATGTTCGGGACATAGCGGCGATGACCACAGAGCCCCACTTACGCGCCACTTCACCGAGAACATCCCGGATATCGACCAGAGCGAGGTTAGAGCGGCTCTCGAGCAGCTTAAGAATAATAAATCTCCCGGTGATGATGGAATTACAACAGAGCTCTTAAAAGCGGGCGGAATCGCGATCTTTAAAGAGCTAACTAGCCTGTTTAATTCCGTCATCCAACAGGGCTTAACACCTTAGGCGTGGAGTGGGAGTGCGGTGGTTCTGTTCTTTGAGAAAGGTGATCAAACCTTTGAAAATTAAACTACTATACAGGTTGTCCGGTAATTAATGGATAACCTGGAAATGTCTTATAGTGGAACTGATGGGCGTTGACACCACCACAATGACTGTGCAGTTGCAGGACCAGAAAAAAATCCGATGGAGCTGCGTCGAGGAGTGAGACAGGGAGATGTAATATCTCCCAAATTGTTTACTAACGCGCTTGAGGATGTTTTTCAAATACTGTACTGAACTGGACGGGGAATCAATGTGAATGGTGAGTACATCTCACACCTACGGTTCGCCGATCACATCGTCATTATAGCAGAGTCGCTGGAACAGTTTAGCGGGATGCTGCACAGTCTAAATGGAGCCTCACGACGGGTTGGTCTCAGCATGAACTTGGATAAAACCAAGATTATGTTTAATAGACATGTTATGCCGAGGCCGATTTACGTCGATGGGTCGATGCTCGAAGTTGTTCAAGAGTATGTGTACCTTGAACAAGTAATTTAACTTGGTAGGAACAACTTCGAAAAAGAAATCGACAGGAGAATCCTATTGGGGTGGGCAGCGTTTCGTAAGCTTCGTCAGGTTTTCAAGGTAGCTGGGATAGACTGGATGCGGAAGGCGGAAGACCAGATGTTGTGGCGTAAAATGGGAGAGGCCTATGTCCAGCAGTGGACTGCGGTGGGCATTAGTTAATTTTTCTTGTGACTGTATCCTACTACATCATGTTATGCATATAGTTTTATAAAGAATTGAATATAGAATTCTGGCATTACTTGATGTTTGTTCAAAAGACCTTCATACTTACAGATAAATTAAAAAATAACCCCCGGATCATTTCTGCACAGCACGGTCTAATTGCATTCACGATCCTGATTAGGTATAGATATGCTGTAGTGTACTAAACTTTTAAGTATATTATGACTTGCCATTTTTACGCGTTACCAGCCGGCGGGCAGAAGCCAAGTCCGTAGCTGGTAACCGTTAGGGTTATAATGAAACACGCAGACTGATTCAACTGAGAATATATTTACAATTTTTCACCTATCTTATATCCCATTTATTAGTCATGCAAGTTACGCTAACACTAATGTGTACAATAAACATTTTCACCAATCAGCGACAAGTAAACAAAAATCTAACATTTACGAATGATTTCTTGGAAATCTGTTCGCGAGTATAAAAGTAGTGCCACGTATAAAAAGCAGAGGAAAGCTTCGCGCGTCACCAGTTAGAAACTTGATATCGTCGCGGCTAGACGTATGATGCTCCGTGCGATCGCCTTCGTGCGTCGCTTGGTTTCGGCGCGGCTAGTTGTACTATGCTCCGTTCGATTCCAGGTTTCTCGTAAAGTTATATGTTGCCTGTGCGTATATACATACGCCACACCATCATTACTATGTAATACCTAATTTTTTTAGATAATTCTAATAATTAAATATGCTATAAATTATTTATTGTTTAGGTAGGTACAGATGAACATCTCTAAGAATAATTCTAGCGGCACTTATGTGGCAGCAGTGGCGTGCGGTTCATAAAGACAAAAAGAGACCGCCTTTTTTTTTTTAACTTGGTGGAATGCTTTGACGCATACCTCTCCGCGGGGCAACGGAGAGGTTATGTCGGACTCACCGGGGAAAGATGGTGAGTGACATCCCGGTTATACCGACTAAACCTACCACGGTGTTCCTCGACATAACAGCAATCGGCGGAGCCACGCGAATCGCTTTCACATGCAATCGCGACCCCGCCGAGGTTTCGACCCGCCGTATGAAGCGGCAGGCCACTACTCATATAGACAACCACAAATTTTACTGTCCCCCTGAGGGCGGGACGGACACACGATAACCCTAACTCCTTCTACTCCTCTCTAACTCAGATAAATATTTATTATATTATATTATTTTATTTTGAAGTCCAATATTTATATTTATCGACGAATAATTCATTTCCATAAACAAAATTTCTTAAAATCTATATCATAATATCAGCGCCAACTGTCGCGTACCGGCTGCACTAGCGCTGCGTTGGAATGCGCCTAATTCGACGGAATAGACATGAACTAATATTGCATAATTCTTTGCATGTGTGCATCGAGACGGACACAAAAATATCTATGTGCGTTCCTATAATATTAATTGTCACACTGTTAAAACTTACGCACACAAACGCAATAAAAGACAGTCTTTATTAGGTATATGACGTGTTCAGTGGCCTTCGTACATGACGAAAGCTATGCAAACAATTTGAAAAGTACCATGATTTATTTGATTAGCGTTGAAGGATTTGATAGTTAAATCTAATCACTTACAATACTGCTTCTAGATGAACTGTGATGCGGATAGCGGAGGTGACAGGACAAGCAAAGCTTCAATACTGCTATATTTAAGATACTTTATATATGTAGATACAATAATGCGATATAGTTAGCTAAGCGGAGCGAAATATAATGAATACAATACAAAAACAATAATAATAATTAATAATAATAATGGTTCGCTCCTGGCAGTTTTACTAGTAAATAATAATAACGGTTCACTTCTGGCAGTTGAATAGGCGACCATCTTGTTTTGCGACGCTCGAACAATAGGTGAGTAGTGGCCATCTTTAAATAGGTGGTCCTTTAAGTGCGTCTGTACTCGATGGTAAACAACATCACCTGATATGACGTAGGGTGGCGTGATTTGTAGGAGCGTTCAAACTGGCGAGTGTACTTGCTTACTCGCCACACTACTCCCCCGGTGAGACCGTGACTACGGGCGATAGTAATCTGGGAATCGTACAGTGCGCCCACTTCTCGTCTTCTTCACCACCGTCTGGTCTTTGATGGTTTGGTGTGTTTTGGTCATAGCCTCTTGTGCCAAGTATGCGGGTTTCAGGCGATCGATTGTGACCCTTTGCTTTTTTCCTTTAACTTCAATATCGAATGATTTCTGGTCACGATTGAGAACCTTGAATGGACCCAGGTAAGCAGCTTGGAGTGAACTTCGTGCAGGCCCTTGACGTAGAAAGACATGTGTTGAGGTATATAAACCTTTAGGTACATAGAACTTTAGAACAGCTTACTGGAACTAGTGTGCCAAGATGTGGGTTGTGGCGTCAGGTTGTTTATATGCGAGCGAAGTCTGCTGACTAAGCTAGTCATGTCCACTGCTTCATGGGGAGAGCTGGTTAGGAACTGTCCAGGCAGACGAAGCGGTTCACCATAGACTAATTCTGCAGTTGTTGCCTGGAGGTCATCTTTCCATGCGCTACGGATGCCGAGAAGTACCCACGGTAGTACTTCAGGCCAGCTGGAATTAGCATGGCAGGTGATGGCGGTCTTCAGCTGACGATGTAACCTCTCTACGAGGCCGTTAGCTGCGGGATGGTAAGCAGTGGTTAAGTGATGAGTTGCGCCGATGAGTGCAATGAAGTCACGGAATGTATGTGATATGAACTGTCGGCCTCTGTCAGTTGTAATATGCTCTGGACAACCGAAGCGCGCGATCCATCCAAACCTTAAGGCTGCTACGCAGGTTTCTGCGGTGATATCACGCAATGGGTACGCCTCAGGCCAACGTGTAACGCGGTCGACGACTGTGAGGCAGTATCTGAAGTCAGAAGACATTGGTAAAGGACCTACTAAATCTATGTGTATATGCTGGAAACGCGCTGATGGTGTTTTAAAAGGTGTTAATGGTGCTGATGTATGTCTAGACACCTTACTTCTTTGACATGCCTGACACTCCTTGGCCCATTGTCTACAGTCTCTTCTTACACCAGGCCATACAAACCTCTGGGTCACTAAACGGACTAATGCTTTTGTACCAGGGTGACTCAAGCTATGGAGAGTATTGAAGACCTGCTTACGGAATGATTTGGTGATGTATGGACGAATACCTTCGAATACGTCACAGTATACCTCTATTCCTGACTCTGGTAACCTTATTTTCTCAAGCTTGAGACTGAAGCCTTTTTTAAGCAATTTTGTAGCTCGAGATCGTTTTCTTGTTCGCAGGCCAAGGACTGATAATCTAAGGGCAAATGAACTTCGTTAATGCGTGAAAGAGTATCTGCTACCACATTATGCTTACCAGCGACATATCTAATGTCCGTGGTGAACTGGCTAATATAGTCCAAATATCTAAACTGACGCGGAGAAGAGTTCTCACGTGGTGTTGTAAAGGCAAAAGTTAGTGGCTTATGGTCGGTTAGAACTAAAAATGTCCTCGCCTCGATCATAAATCGAAAATACCTTATTGCTTCATAAATAGCGAGCAGTTCCCGGTCATACGGACTGTACTTTTCTGCGAGGAAGTTAGCTTCCGTGAGAAGAATGCTAGTGGTAGCCACTCTTGCCCTTGCGTTTGTTGTAAGACAGCTCCAAAAGCAGTGTCTGAGGCATCTGTTTGTACTGCTAGCTCGGCCTGTGGGTCAGGGTGTACCAGAAGAGTAGCCTGTGAAAGATTCAGATTACATTTATTAAAGGCTTCAAGCAATTCTGGCGTCATCACAATAGGGTGCGAGCCTTTGATTTTAGGACCAGATAAACAATTGTTCAAAGGGGCTTGCGAAGAAGCTGCGCCAGGTATAAATCGCCTATAAAAATTTATCATTCCAAGACACCTTCTAAGTTCTTTCACAGTTTTGGGTGGTGGAAAGTCTTGGATAGCTTGTACCTTGGAATCTAGGGGCTGGATACCCGCTGGCGTAACTGTGCACCCGAGAAAGTTCACCGATGATTGCCCGAATACGCACTTGCTAGTATTTATGAGTACTCCATATTCTGCTAATCTGGTGAAGAGTAGCCGGAGGTGTTCGCGATGCTGCTTACTGTCCCTGCTGTAGATCAATATGTCATCTAGAAAGCCATAACAAAGATCTAGCCCTCGTAAGACCTCATCACTAAAGCGCTGGAAAGTCTGCGCGGCGATCGAAGTCCGAATGTCATGTATGGAAATTCGAATAAGCCAAAGGGTGTGATTATGGCAGTCTTAGGAATATCCTCTTCAAAGACTGGAATTTGATTGTATGCTTTCACTAAGTCCACTGTCGAGAACACAGTACTACCTACCAGCTGGTGCGAGAAGTCCTGCACGTATCTGACTGGGTATCGATCCGGTATTGTGCGTGCATTCAATAACCTGTAATCACCGCATGGTCGCCATCCATCATTCTTTTTACGCACTAGGTAAAGCGGTGAAGACCATGAGCTCTCCGATCTGCGTGCTGTACCACTAGCAAGCATCTCCTCGAATTCTTGTTTTGCTATTTTCAAGCGTTCTGGGTCGAGGCGACGAGCGCGACTGGATATTGGCGGACCTGATGTAGTACGAATATGATGCTTCGTATTATGCTTAGGAATACCTGGTATACCGGCTGGGCGTGTAATGTCAACAAATTCCTTTAATATGCGATGATAATCTGTACCACCATTGGTAGTACGGACGGATGATATAGCCTTAGTAGACTGTTGACGTGGTTCGCTGACTGTAAGTGATGTAACACCATCAATTAAACGTTGGTTGCGGCAGTCGACAAGAAGGTTATAATAACTTAGTAAGTCAATTCCTATAATAGGTTTTGAGACATCAGCAACTATAAAACGCCATGTAAATGCGCGCCGGAGACCCAAGTCCAATGTAAGTGGTAAATAACCATAAGTAGCGATTATTGTTCCATTTGCAGCAAACAACTCATACTTGGTCTTAACACGCGGCTCACGGACTGCGGATCTAGGAAATACACAGGTCTGAACCCGTATCGATAAGATACCGTATTTTAGTCCTACGATCCGTAATAAATAGGCGGCTTGATGTAGCTTGGCAGTCGTGTTCCACCACTAATGGCTGCCTTGATAGTTTCCCGCATCCTTCTTGTAGCTGCACGGATGTATGCATTTTGTCGCTCGATTGCCAAATCGGTAGTGATACCAGCAGTGCGGATGATCATTGGGACGAGACCGTGATCGGGAACGACGTTGCGGTCCTCGTCCTCGGCTACGGGATCTCGAGCGATAATTTTGACGAAGCTGCATTACCTCCATGCTCATGTAGTCCAACTTACGGCTTAACTCAGCTACTGTACGCGTTAGCATGTCAATAGCAGAACCTGGGATATCTGCGGCTACGGGCACAGTACTAGCACTTGTACTTGCTACTTGACTCACTACTGGAACGATGTCTACTATTCGGTCTGCTAGCTCTGCTCCATTTTCGAGACTCATACCCCCTTGTGAAGCGATGATGGTTTGCAGATTAGTGGGCAATCGACTTGACCAGATAGTACGGAGAAATTCCTCAGTTACGGATGAACCAGCAAAATTTTGCAAATGCCGTAAAAATTGGGACGGCTTCCGGTCTCCGAGCTCCTCATGCATTACTAACTGCTTGATCTTCCTTTCTTGCGAAGCTGACAATCGCTTAATTAACTCCGACTTCAGCTTGTCATATTTACCTGTAGCTGGTGGAGATACTATCAGATCTCTGACTTCCGTCGTATGTTGGGGCTCTAATTGCGACAGCACGAAATAAAATTTGGTGGAGTCTGTCGAGATGTTAGAAAAGGTAAACTTCCAGCTGAGCAAACCATAGGGTCGGGGTCATCTGCATTAAATGTTGGGGTCCTCACTCCAACTCCGTATGCTTCCATAAATACGTTCGGCGTAGGTTCGGCAGAATTTTCAGCCGTCATTCCTTTGGAGTTGTCCATTGTCGGGTTCACCAGTGAAGGATTAGATAGTTAAATCTAATCACTTACAATACTGCTTCTAGATGGACTGTGATGCGGATAGCGGAGGCTAGCAAATTAAAGAACAAGCAAAGCTTCAATACTGCCATATTTAAGATACTTTATATATGTAGATACCATAATGCGATAAGTTAGCTAAGCGGAGCGAAATATAATGAATACAATACAAAAACAACACCGGTATTTATACTCATTAATAATTAATAATAATAATGGTTCGCTCCTGGCAGTTTTACTAGTTAATAATAATAACGGTTCGGTCCTGGCAGTTGAATAGGCGACCATCTTGTTTTGCGACGCTCGAACAATAGGTGAGTAGTGGCCATCTTTAAATAGGTGGTCCTTTAACCGATTCCTTGCCACCTTCATTTTTCGAACCTATTCGCCCCGGCCCCATATAAAATTTATTGACGCGCGAGTCGCGTCATTGGCCCTCCTGAATGGTGACGCACCTAGCGCGTCGTTGGACCCCCGGTAATGTTTTTGATACTATTTTAAGTAGTTTCAAGTATAACAATACAAGGTGAGACCTGTTACCGTGTGTTTTGTTTTATTAATTAGTTTAGTGTGTTTTAAGTGACTATCTACGTGTCTAATAGGAAATGGAAGGTAAGTTACAGATTTTCACCATGAGTTGTAAACATTTGGGTCGAAAATCAAAGAATCTTCGTATTTTATATCAAATTGGTGACATAAAAATACAAGGTGATTATTTTTATACATTTCCGGCTTAGAGTGGTAGGTTTGATTCCCGACTCTAGTAAGCGACATTTCAAAATTCTTTGAATGCAGTTTAATTGATTAGAAAATCAATGTCATGGTTTCTAAGAACAGATCTTCGTATGTCTTACAGTTTTAAACTTTCCATATTGACCGTTCTAAATGGGCCTCCCGGTATGTTTTTTTTCCCAGAAATTAGAAAACGAAAATATTTTCCGGAAACGGAACAAGAGACACAGTGCGAGGATGACCAGTTATTTGAGGAGAACTCTCAGTCCTGGGAACTTGATAGTGGAACAAATTATGTAAGGGATACTAGGAAGAATACAACGAAGGATAGTGCAACGTGCACAGAAAAGCAGAAGAGCAGAATAATTATGGATGAATAAACAATTAAACCTTGTGGTTGACGAACCCTGACAATTTAACTTTTCGAAATAATCTAGTGGCCTCTGATATTATTGTCTCTAATGTGTTATTTTTACGTTAAATAAAAGGATTTGTTGGTTTAAATTGAATAAAAAATATATTTACTACAATTTTCTAATGACGCGCTTGTCGCGTCATTGGCCTCCCTGAAGGTTTTTTCATGACTCGCTAGGTGCGTCATGGGCCATGAATCGGTTAAGTGCGTCTGTACTCGATGGTAAACAACATCACCTGATATGACGTAGGGTGGCGTGATTTGTAGGAGCGTTCAAACTGGCGAGTGTACTTGCTTACTCGCCACAGCGTTATTTAAAGGACTATTATTTTTTGTCGTAGGTATTTTGTTTAATTTTATGTGAGTTCTAAGAAGTCGCCATTGTTAATATTTGTGCTGTTTGTCTTGTGTTGTCGCAATTCATTTAACATTTCAACGTTTTTATAGAGTGAAAAATGGAAATTCTTCAATGTGAAAGTTGTTCAGATGGAGTGTGTATACAGGAAATAAAAGGTGACGCGTTTTTAAAACTATCTTTCAGTGATAAAAAACAAGTGATTCACTCGGTGGACTTACAATTCGCGTACTGTAAATGTGATTTTAACTTCTTTTACTAATTTAATTGAGTTATTTGAGGATATCGTGGAAAATGTAGGCGCCTGGGATGGCAAAACTTTAAGTCTTTCGTTATTGTTATACAATTTAAAAGACTTTGTATTCCAATTTTTACGCCATGTGTTTAATGAAATATTTGCGGAAACTGATATCCTTTACGAAATTATGCAAAAAAAGACGTCGGATGTAATATATTGCGTGAAACAAATTAAAGAATTTGAATTGTTTTTGGATACATTTAGATCTAAGTTTGAAATCATTTTTGAACGCGTAAAAAGTATAACAGGACCGCCAAAACCAAAACGTAATGTTGTAGACGCCAAAATTTATTTTAAGCGGATTTTCATTGAAATTGTAGACAATATATCTAACGAACGTTGCGACCGTTATAAAAACCTAAAAATTAAAGATTTTTGAATAACTATCGTGCGATCGTGCGAAAATTTCAATAATTATAATGTAAATTTTCCGGTTGAATTAGTAACGCAATTCGTAGATGTTTATAAATCATGCATTATAATTTATGTCGGCCTCGATGGCGTAGTGTAAGTCAAACATTTGGGTACATGAACATGGATGTTTGTCTTGGTCTGGGTGTTTCTATCTATAATATGTATGTATTTGGTTTCTATCTATAATATGTATGTATATATGTATGTTTGTCATTTGTGTAGTACCCATAGTACAAGCCTTGCTTAGTTTGGGCTAGATGATGTTGCGTGTTTGTGGTAGAATATTATTATAAGGTATTATTATTATTCAACTTTAACTTAGACCGCCTTTTCAATGAGCTCAAATGTGTTTATAAAACCGCCGAATTCAAAAGCCTTAGTATTTATAAAATTATAGAACATTTTTACAAAATAACTTGAATAGTCTTTCCCGGAGTATTGCGTTTGGCAAAATTTATTGTTATGTTTCCCGCGAGCAGTGCTTCAACCGAAAAGTCTTTTTCGTCGCTAAAACGTATACATACTTATTTAAGGAATACACAAGGCCAGGAACGACTTACAGATCTTTCCATGATATTGTTACGGCTAGTGCCCTCTGCCGGCACTGTGGGGAAGACTCGGCAGTCCCTTCTTATAATCTATCACAGCACCATCTATTGACATCTTACGGAACTACATAGTGTCGGTACGAGTCGAGTAGAGAGAACGCTGGCACATTCTCGAATCATCGTACTATTACATACCGGGTATGGCTTTTCTAGAAAACCTCAGAAACGCTTTACACGCGTATAAATAGAGCGCACGCGCACCGCCGAGTCAGTTTACAATCGTAAGTGGTCAAGTGTTCATCGAAGCGATCGGAAGCGAAAATACTACGGAGTTTGAAGCAGTTACAGTGGAAAAGTGTAGTAGTGTTTGTTGTGTTTTAAAAGTAATTGTTTGCTAGAATAAAACGTGTTTTAGTCGGTAATATTGTTTTATATTCTTATCCGTCGAACCCAGCACGTAACAATATCAATAGAAAAACCTTTTAACTACAATTAAACGCGTTCCTAACTTTTACGATCCCGTAAAAATTCTTACTGAAAGATAGACGTGTAGATTTAATTTATAAATAAAATATAAACTTTATAGTTCCGTACACGCACAACATACGACCGACTTTTTTTTTGTTAGATATTATTTATTTTGCAAATACAGAACTTCAGACAAATGCGCCGAAAATCCACTTCGAATATCCGCAAATTGATGTTCATAAATTCAGTCAATTTATGTATATTTGAGGTGGCAAATCACACACATCATAATTTATTCGATACGACGACTAACCTAACCTAAACCAATATACAGAGAAAAGTTTTGGCAAGTGACCTTTTAAAATTTTCTGCCTACCCTGTCTTAAAATCCTGTGCACGCCACTGTGTGGAAGCCTCCCAGAACATTCTGCACTGGGATCTAATCTCACGCATTATCTTGCCAAAATTAATAAAACAAATGAAATTGTTTAACTTCATTTTACTTCTGTCGAGAAAAATATTATAAAGGTTTACATTACAAGTTGTTAAACAGAAGTCGCGATAAGAATGAACTTTACACAAACTGATACAAGAGAGCACAAACAAATCATATGAGTTACAAATGCACAACACTTAACTTAATTATTGGAATGTTACACGTCAGCTACAGCTAAAACGTTTGCAAAGATACTTACATAATATACGTAGTCGTTTAATAAGCTTTCTAGACTCTTGACTTGTTTCTAAAGTTAGAGCATTTTAGGGTCGCCAAATATTTCAGAGATCATAAAGGAGAATTTCAAGGATCGTTACATATCCTATACGTAATTTTTTATTTTTAATAAATATTACTATGTACATTGAACATATTAACACTATTGGTGTCTAATTAATTTATTGCATTAAATATTCAATTCACTTCTCCACTCTATATCCTAATATCTACATGTTGCGTCCATCGTTACGTTGATACCAGTAAGGACGAAATTTATACTCTGCGGACTTACTTCGGAACTTGAACGATTCGAATTGGCATGCGAGCCCTACCGTAACATAGTAAAAATATGTAATTTATGTCGTTAGGTACATCGTAACAGCATGTTTTATTTTCACTATACATCTGTTTTGTTAATGAAACGATAAGTCTTGATCTAGCTAAGTACGTGAGGAAGGCGCTCAGGCGCGAGCGGCGGGCGGAGGCTAAATAAACACTTGCTCGGCGGCGAGCGCGTCTGCGAACGGCTTCACCACGCAGCGCGTCGCGAAGTAGAAGATCAGACCGAACGTTATCGAGATGGGCAGCGCCGGCAGCGCCTTCTTCAGGATCGCCAGCAGCAGCAGCGTCAGGCACAGGCCCTGGCACACAAACACGCCACTTATTACAACTCTTCTTCGAACATGTATTAAATAAATCTGTCTAAATGCGAGTACTCACAATTAATATAGCTACAAAACACGCGAGTGTCGTGTTCCAGTCTCCGTACGAGCTGGCCTTGCCCACCAGCACACTGTAGAATATGAAGTCACCCAGACCCAGCTTTACGCCCTCTGAGGAACAAAAAAAATAATGCTAATTGAGGTATTGTGTAGTGTAGATACGCTTCGCCTCGGCATATGTACCTACGTTTAACGAAACGTTCACGCGCCAGCTTTTGCCGACAGCGCACAACTCAGCTGCGATATTAAATCCGCAGAGGCGAGTTGCCTGCGCGGCGCGCGCCTGCCACGCCGCGTCGAACTGTTAATATATAGTTAAGCGCAGCACTCACTCTCCTCGTCCATGTCGCTAGGCGCGGGCTGCGCGTGGTGTGCGGGCGGCGGCGCGCGCTCGAGGCGCGTGGTGTAGTGCGGCGGCTGCGTGCTGTCCACGCGCAGGCGCCGCTGCGACGCGGCGCGCGCCTGCCACGCCGCGTCGAACCGTTAATATATAGTTAAGCGCAGCACTCACTCTCCTCGTCCATGTCGCTAGGCGCGGGCTGCGCGTGGTGTGCGGGCGGCGGCGCGCGCTCGAGGCGCGTGGTGTAGTGCGGCGGCTGCGTGCTGTCCACGCGCAGGCGCCGCTGCGACGCGGCGCGCGCCTGCCACGCCGCGTCGAACCGTTAATATATAGTTAAGCGCAGCACTCACTCTCCTCGTCCATGTCGCTAGGCGCGGGCTGCGCGTGGTGTGCGGGCGGCGGCGCGCGCTCGAGGCGCGTGGTGTAGTGCGGCGGCTGCGTGCTGTCCACGCGCAGGCGCCGCTGCGACGCGGCGCGCGCCTGCCACGCCGCGTCGAACCGTTAATATATAGTTAAGCGCAGCACTCACTCTCCTCGTCCATGTCGCTAGGCGCGGGCTGCGCGTGGTGTGCGGGCGGCGGCGCGCGCTCGAGGCGCGTGGTGTAGTGCGGCGGCTGCGTGCTGTCCACGCGCAGGCGCCGCTGCGACGCGGCGCGCGCCTGCCACGCCGCGTCGAACCGTTAATATATAGTTAAGCGCAGCACTCACTCTCCTCGTCCATGTCGCTAGGCGCGGGCTGCGCGTGGTGTGCGGGCGGCGGCGCGCGCTCGAGGCGCGTGGTGTAGTGCGGCGGCTGCGTGCTGTCCACGCGCAGGCGCCGCTGCGACGCGGCGCGCGCCTGCCACGCCGCGTCGAACCGTTAATATATAGTTAAGCGCAGCACTCACTCTCCTCGTCCATGTCGCTAGGCGCGGGCTGCGCGTGGTGTGCGGGCGGCGGCGCGCGCTCGAGGCGCGTGGTGTAGTGCGGCGGCTGCGTGCTGTCCACGCGCAGGCGCCGCTGCGACGCGGCGCGCGCCTGCCACGCCGCGTCGAACCGTTAATATATAGTTAAGCGCAGCACTCACTCTCCTCGTCCATGTCGCTAGGCGCGGGCTGCGCGTGGTGTGCGGGCGGCGGCGCGCGCTCGAGGCGCGTGGTGTAGTGCGGCGGCTGCGTGCTGTCCACGCGCAGGCGCCGCTGCGACGCGGCGCGCGCCTGCCACGCCGCGTCGAACCGTTAATATATAGTTAAGCGCAGCACTCACTCTCCTCGTCCATGTCGCTAGGCGCGGGCTGCGCGTGGTGTGCGGGCGGCGGCGCGCGCTCGAGGCGCGTGGTGTAGTGCGGCGGCTGCGTGCTGTCCACGCGCAGGCGCCGCTGCGACGCGGCGCGCGCCTGCCACGCCGCGTCGAACCGTTAATATATAGTTAAGCGCAGCACTCACTCTCCTCGTCCATGTCGCTAGGCGCGGGCTGCGCGTGGTGTGCGGGCGGCGGCGCGCGCTCGAGGCGCGTGGTGTAGTGCGGCGGCTGCGTGCTGTCCACGCGCAGGCGCCGCTGCGACGCGGCGCGCGCCTGCCACGCCGCGTCGAACCGTTAATATATAGTTAAGCGCAGCACTCACTCTCCTCGTCCATGTCGCTAGGCGCGGGCTGCGCGTGGTGTGCGGGCGGCGGCGCGCGCTCGAGGCGCGTGGTGTAGTGCGGCGGCTGCGTGCTGTCCACGCGCAGGCGCCGCTGCGACGCGGCGCGCGCCTGCCACGCCGCGTCGAACCGTTAATATATAGTTAAGCGCAGCACTCACTCTCCTCGTCCATGTCGCTAGGCGCGGGCTGCGCGTGGTGTGCGGGCGGCGGCGCGCGCTCGAGGCGCGTGGTGTAGTGCGGCGGCTGCGTGCTGTCCACGCGCAGGCGCCGCTGCGACGCGGCGCGCGCCTGCCACGCCGCGTCGAACCGTTAATATATAGTTAAGCGCAGCACTCACTCTCCTCGTCCATGTCGCTAGGCGCGGGCTGCGCGTGGTGTGCGGGCGGCGGCGCGCGCTCGAGGCGCGTGGTGTAGTGCGGCGGCTGCGTGCTGTCCACGCGCAGGCGCCGCTGCGACGCGGCGCGCGCCTGCCACGCCGCGTCGAACCGTTAATATATAGTTAAGCGCAGCACTCACTCTCCTCGTCCATGTCGCTAGGCGCGGGCTGCGCGTGGTGTGCGGGCGGCGGCGCGCGCTCGAGGCGCGTGGTGTAGTGCGGCGGCTGCGTGCTGTCCACGCGCAGGCGCCGCTGCGACGCGGCGCGCGCCTGCCACGCCGCGTCGAACCGTTAATATATAGTTAAGCGCAGCACTCACTCTCCTCGTCCATGTCGCTAGGCGCGGGCTGCGCGTGGTGTGCGGGCGGCGGCGCGCGCTCGAGGCGCGTGGTGTAGTGCGGCGGCTGCGTGCTGTCCACGCGCAGGCGCCGCTGCGACGCGGCGCGCGCCTGCCACGCCGCGTCGAACCGTTAATATATAGTTAAGCGCAGCACTCACTCTCCTCGTCCATGTCGCTAGGCGCGGGCTGCGCGTGGTGTGCGGGCGGCGGCGCGCGCTCGAGGCGCGTGGTGTAGTGCGGCGGCTGCGTGCTGTCCACGCGCAGGCGCCGCTGCGACGCGGCGCGCGCCTGCCACGCCGCGTCGAACCGTTAATATATAGTTAAGCGCAGCACTCACTCTCCTCGTCCATGTCGCTAGGCGCGGGCTGCGCGTGGTGTGCGGGCGGCGGCGCGCGCTCGAGGCGCGTGGTGTAGTGCGGCGGCTGCGTGCTGTCCACGCGCAGGCGCCGCTGCGACGCGGCGCGCGCCTGCCACGCCGCGTCGAACCGTTAATATATAGTTAAGCGCAGCACTCACTCTCCTCGTCCATGTCGCTAGGCGCGGGCTGCGCGTGGTGTGCGGGCGGCGGCGCGCGCTCGAGGCGCGTGGTGTAGTGCGGCGGCTGCGTGCTGTCCACGCGCAGGCGCCGCTGCGACGCGGCGCGCGCCTGCCACGCCGCGTCGAACCGTTAATATATAGTTAAGCGCAGCACTCACTCTCCTCGTCCATGTCGCTAGGCGCGGGCTGCGCGTGGTGTGCGGGCGGCGGCGCGCGCTCGAGGCGCGTGGTGTAGTGCGGCGGCTGCGTGCTGTCCACGCGCAGGCGCCGCTGCGACGCGGCGCGCGCCTGCCACGCCGCGTCGAACCGTTAATATATAGTTAAGCGCAGCACTCACTCTCCTCGTCCATGTCGCTAGGCGCGGGCTGCGCGTGGTGTGCGGGCGGCGGCGCGCGCTCGAGGCGCGTGGTGTAGTGCGGCGGCTGCGTGCTGTCCACGCGCAGGCGCCGCTGCGACGCGGCGCGCGCCTGCCACGCCGCGTCGAACCGTTAATATATAGTTAAGCGCAGCACTCACTCTCCTCGTCCATGTCGCTAGGCGCGGGCTGCGCGTGGTGTGCGGGCGGCGGCGCGCGCTCGAGGCGCGTGGTGTAGTGCGGCGGCTGCGTGCTGTCCACGCGCAGGCGCCGCTGCGACGCGGCGCGCGCCTGCCACGCCGCGTCGAACCGTTAATATATAGTTAAGCGCAGCACTCACTCTCCTCGTCCATGTCGCTAGGCGCGGGCTGCGCGTGGTGTGCGGGCGGCGGCGCGCGCTCGAGGCGCGTGGTGTAGTGCGGCGGCTGCGTGCTGTCCACGCGCAGGCGCCGCTGCGACGCGGCGCGCGCCTGCCACGCCGCGTCGAACCGTTAATATATAGTTAAGCGCAGCACTCACTCTCCTCGTCCATGTCGCTAGGCGCGGGCTGCGCGTGGTGTGCGGGCGGCGGCGCGCGCTCGAGGCGCGTGGTGTAGTGCGGCGGCTGCGTGCTGTCCACGCGCAGGCGCCGCTGCGACGCGGCGCGCGCCTGCCACGCCGCGTCGAACCGTTAATATATAGTTAAGCGCAGCACTCACTCTCCTCGTCCATGTCGCTAGGCGCGGGCTGCGCGTGGTGTGCGGGCGGCGGCGCGCGCTCGAGGCGCGTGGTGTAGTGCGGCGGCTGCGTGCTGTCCACGCGCAGGCGCCGCTGCGACGCGGCGCGCGCCTGCCACGCCGCGTCGAACCGTTAATATATAGTTAAGCGCAGCACTCACTCTCCTCGTCCATGTCGCTAGGCGCGGGCTGCGCGTGGTGTGCGGGCGGCGGCGCGCGCTCGAGGCGCGTGGTGTAGTGCGGCGGCTGCGTGCTGTCCACGCGCAGGCGCCGCTGCGACGCGGCGCGCGCCTGCCACGCCGCGTCGAAGCCCGCCGCGTCACCAGCCCTCCCGCTCGCGGCATCGACACTTCCTGCAATACCAACGGCATTACACGACGACCCCGCATAGTACCACGCGGTAGCACAGAATTACTAATCACCATAAACCACCATGCTTAGCAGATGTGAACTAGCAAAATTACATTTTATGATCAAATTATAGTGTGATGTCTGTTTAATATCAAATAAAAACAGAATATCAAACCGACTTATCCACTCTTATAAGGATTGAACAAGAAAAGTTGGTTGATGGTTTTACTTCACGTTTTCATAGTGCCCCCGTAGGTCATAAAAATTGAAATTGTAATGTTATGTCAGCGTAGCTTCGGAATAAAGTTAAGAATTAAAAAAGACAAGTAGATATAGATAAGTCGAAATTAGAAAAAAAATTACAAGTAAAATTAATGATAAGTGGGAATGGCCGAGAAATAAGGAGTGGAGAGAACGGACCGTGCGGGTTGAGAGGGCGCAGCTCCCGCTCGCGCGGCTCACCTGCGCCCGCGGCGCCCTCGCCCGCGCCCGCGCCCGCGCCCGCGCCCGCACCCGCGCCCGCGCCCGCGCTACCCGGCGGCGTCGTGGCCGCTAGGCAGTACATAACAGTCGCTGAAAGTGTACACACAAGTTAACTATATTCAATTATAATCCGTGAGCGAGTAAGAAAAAAACTACATTTTACTTTGTGACTCGAACCTGTACCTATATGCCACTACCAATGTCAATTATTAAAATGCTATACAATGAAAAGTCTACCGGGAGACAGTAATTAATCCTAGTGTTGTCATTTAAAATAGATAGGAATTTATAAATTTTTATTTCTCTACCTCATATGCCTATGTATTATTAGTTTTAACGCGTTACCAGCCGGCGGGCAGAAGCCAGGTCCGTAGCTGGTAACCGTTAGGGTTATAATGAAACACGCAGACTGATTCAACTGAGAATATATTTACAATTTTTCCCCTATCTTATATCCCATTTATTAGTCATGCAAGTTACGCTAACACTAATGTGTACAATAAACATTTTCACCAATCAGCGACAAGTAAACAAAAATTTAATATTTACGAATGATTTCTTGGAAATCTGTTCGCGAGTATAAAAGTAGTGCCACGTATAAAAAGCAGAGGAAAGCTTCGCGCGTCACCAGTTAGAAACTTGATATCGTCGCGGCTAGACGTATGATGCTCCGTTCGATCGCCTTCGCGCGTCGCTTGGTTTCGGCGCGGCTAGTTGTACGATGCTCCGTTCGATTCCAGGTTTAAAGTTATATGTTGCCTGTGCGTATATACATACGCCACATAGTAATTAGCAATGCGCGATTGTACTAAATAGTCGATTGTCGATTTGAATCTTCAAATATGATATACGGTGATACACTTATATTAACGAACTGAAGATGCTCAGGGCGCTTAGCGTCGTCCGTTACTAGAAACGAATATGTTATAACCTTATTCCATGCCATATTCCATGGCTATGTTTACTATCAATAATCCACCCATTTGCCCGCTACCTCAAAATTTAATAAAAATACTAACAACCCTTTTACCCGCGTTTTCTTTAAATATACGTAACAATTTTGTTCTACCTTCTATTCAAAAAAATCGAAAAGTGTATTCATTTAAAATAAACAACACAATCAATACTCACATGAATAAATTAAGGCAGGGAATATTGGTTCGTTTCGCTCTTGCGCCGTTTCTACCAATATTCTTAGTGGACCTTTTGGTGTTAACACAGCTATCAGATCTAAAACAATGCAAGTTTTCATTAATATTCTCTTATCATAAGCTTAATTGACACAGAGTTCAAAGAATTAACAGGATAAAAAATTGTTCTGCTAGAAACATTGATATTGGATGACCATATTGCAACAATCATGGGTGAAAATCATACTTGTAGGTACAGTATTTAATGCATATTACTTTGGACCTGGATAATAAATATAGAATAATAATAACCCCATATTGATATAACAGCGAGAACAGCCCATGTGGTCCATTCCGGCAGGTACTTAATAAAGACGAGTGCCATCAAAGCGGCTATAAAGATCAGGTATGCTTGTTGTAGCCGCAGTGGACCTTTCCAATGTATTACAATCATGCCCATCACGCCAAAGTTCCACATCACAAATGATAGCGTTATGTAGTCCATTGGAATATTGTATGCACGTAAGGCTTCTCTGTAAGAAAAATTAATATTTCATTATAATTTTTTAAATTGATAATTACTACATTCTGTTTACTAAATCTTCTATATGAAAATAAAAGATTTTTGTGTAACAAACAGATAAAATATTGATTCATAGAATAAAATACAAACATTACAATTTACCATACATTTATAGTAAATTGTACTAGTAGCACTGTGAAGAACTGTTATAAATTCTTCTAACAAGACACAGTTTTCCTCTTCATTCAGACTTCTTGCAAGTGAAACTCCTCACCTTATAATAATTATTTAATATATGTTTAGATAAAAATATGTTTCACAATAGTGCTCAGCATGAAAATATCTTAATATAAAAAACTAATAAAGAAGTTATTATTTAATTTTACTTTTCCTTTTACATTATCACTTCTATTTATTCTATAAATGTTCTGATTAACTACAGCATACTTACTCTATGTACAAATAGGAGAACAGAAACAGTAGCATGAGTGAGGAGAGTATGAGCCACCCATGTATGATCTTGTAACATCTCTTCTTGTACAGAACTATGAGTAACACAGTCATTAACGCTATCACACTCAGCAGGATCATTGAATTGGCAAGTGCGTTCCATACTTTTGTCACTGCATATGGACTCTCTTCATGAAATGGTGTGTAAGCTCTACAAAATAATACATTAATTTAAATAATTATTCTTAAGTAACTTGGCTAGAATAATATTAGTGTTTAAAAGGCCTGAGGTCTTAAGTATATTCTGGTACAAAAATATTACTATAACATGAATCTTTCAAGGAGTAATACTTACAAATAAACATCTTTGACTGAATAAAAATTTATTGATGATATTGTGGCAACAACAACAAGCATACACAAGGTGACAGGCACAAATAGCTTGATAACATGGCGAGCACCATATTTGAGCTCCAACTCCTCTAGTTGGGGCTCAGTTGGAGGTGGTACTGGTGGTGGTACTGGTGCTGAGCCACTGGCAACCCCAGGTCTAGTACTCTCTGTCTGCTCAACACTCTAAAAATTCACATAATAAGTTAGTCAACACATTGATGTTTAAATTAAATTATTCATATATACATAATTGTATACTATATTATCTTCTACGCATTCACACATAAATAAACTTGTAGAATTGATAATTTGTACGGCTGTTGGCACTAGTGTATAAATTTCTGAGTACCATCACCATATAAAAATAATATGTAAATTAATTTGAATGTGCCACGGTTATTTATGCCAAGTAATAGTTATATGTATGAACTACTTCTAGAATAGGTCCATAAATATACATTTGCTTTGTATTGGTGCATGGTTACAATCTAATACATATTGTTCTATTGTTTATTTTCTGAAGTATTATTATATTAGATTAAAATACAAATCATGTGTTTATATGGACACAAATCCAAAAATAAGTTTATCTAACATCTTTGAAACAAAATCTACAGGCTTACTAATATGAAATGTTTAAATAACTGACAGTCATCACAGATGTGACTCTAACAACACAGAAGGACAGTAAAGAAATAAAACAGAACAATTAGGTCTACTTTAGTAAACTTCACTAAAATACAATAAGCATGATGTGAATTATTATCCTAAATATGTGTACCACTTGAGTAGAAGTAAATAAATTGCTTTCAAACCGATTAGATAGTGGGTGTTGGACGAGGGTTTAGTCATAGGCTTTGCGTGCTTACGTAGTTACATATTTACAAAGAGAGACGCCGACAAATGCGATATACCCAATATAGTTTTAACAGACTTACACCGTATGAGCGTTGAGCTTCGGATTTAGTCTTTCGCTTTCTCGCTATTCTTTCGGCAATCTCCCTATCGGGGCGGGCTTCTGCTATGTGGCCGTCCATGAGTGCCGTGTGCTCTGTCACCTCCTCAGTATCACTACCGGTATCACTCATTCATCAAACCTTTTATTAGATGACATTATGCTTATCACTTTTCTTAAATAACGCAGGCGCCCTACTTATGTATAAAATAAAAAACAAAGTTTTTCACAAGACGTCGTACGCGTCGTAAACGATGGTTTGGGCATAGAGCATAGAGAAGTATCCAGAGTAGTATAAGACCATAGATTACAATACTATATATAAGACTAAGTCACAGATTATCTGGGCCTCAGTATATAGTGTCTAATCCAAAGAGTATACTAAGGGTGCGTTCCACTTGGCGTTCACGACGCTCAAGATGCTCCTTTAGCCGTTCCACATGACGACTACGATCGTTATGTGCGTGGCGAAAACGTCACTCATGACGTCATTACTCACGCCCACGCAACGCTCACGACGACCCACCTCCTATCATGGGTCGTCGTGAGCGTTGCGAAATTTGGCGCCATTTTCAACATAAAGTTGGTAACAAAGATGGCGACAATGAAAATTATTTTATCTGGTCAGACTTAGGTACAAATTGTAACCTTTTAAAACTCTTTAAGCATTCGACTTTTTTTTTCTAATTCACTCAATTTACATCAACGCTCAAAACACTCCATTATCCGTTCCACTTGAGTTTACAATTGTAACGCTCGGAAGCAAGTGGAACGGGAAAAACCGTGGTCGTGTCGTGAGCGTGAGCGTCGTGAGCGCCAAGTGGAACGCACCCTAATTCGGTTGTCTAATCTATGGTCTGGGCTCGAATTAGAGGCGTGACATAAAAAATTTAAAATCGTTTAATAATCGATTCTAATTCCATAGTTAGATATTCGAATAAATAGTAAAAAGAAATGTTATGATGTAAGTATTATGATATACAATGGATTTAACAAGAATATTAAATTTAAAAAATAGTCTTGTCTTGATTAGTATTAGTTGATACGCCACAGAATAAATGCTTATAGTTATTAAAAGCCACGACGTCTGTTGATTGTGATTTTACCCATTTATTAAAATTATAAAAGGATTTATATAACTTTACTTTTTTAACTAAACTATCTTTCGCTCATAAGTTTCACTGTCAAAACTTAATTGCATATGTTATTAGACTTACGATGGCATAGGTCATAGATATATAAAAAGACGTTATAAGAGAGACTCACATTAGTTTGTACCTTTGATTTGAACTTTGATGTGTTCCTTTCATATAATTGTCGGATATTATCGATTGTGAGGATCGATAGTACCTAATTGATAGTTTCACCATGGAAAAACACACACAGGTTATAAGAGAATAAAACTAGATAGGTATACACATTTTTTTATTCGGGGTCCTGGTCCTTGCTGAAAATACTCGTTTAGAAGGCACAGAAGTATCTTGAATGCAACAGAACTTCTGAACTGCTTTCCATAAACCATCATAAACACATTCATATTTACACAATAATAATAATGTATTAATTTATCAGATACAATTCTCGTGGACATTCTTAATTAATAAATATTAAAAACCAGGGATGTCAACACCTGTCGATAGTCATTGATAATTTTTCAATATCGATATTAACGATAGTAATAAACCACGAATGTCACACAATATAATTATAACACATGTAAGTTGTCATACTTTTGCTAGTGAGGCTCATTTTCATTGGTCGTCAAATGCCGCATTCGAGGTACGAGAGATTTTTGTTCACGCATGCCATAGAGAGTAGAAACCACATGCGGAACCATTTTCATTAGTTGATGAGGATCGAATACGGTGTACAGGAGATTTGAGTTTAAGTATGCCATATGACCCGCATGCAGTAACCGTTTTCATTAGTCGATGGCGAGCCCAGTGAACATGCGGAATGTTTGTTTTTCCCCACCACCCATTTATGCAGTTGTTTTAAAAGAGTGGTGCTGATAGATGTGCCTGCTATGGATCAACAATTAATGTTTTGTGAAGCAATTTCATCTGTAGGTACACAAGTCCTGTGACTTACCGAAGAAGACATTAGCTTCTTTAAATAAAAATAAATAAGATTTTGGTTGCTTAGTTTAAGCATTTGGAAATCGGTAAAACGATCAGCGGCAGTTAATTTGCATATTTTTGTTTTTTATTTCTCAATTGTGTTTATCTTGTTGTTATTTTTTTTTTGCGTTCTGTTATTTTTTTTTTTTTGCTTGATGTAATAGTTATTTTAATTAACCTCTCAAACCCCGCATTACCTATTTATATACGCTATTACCTACGCATGTGTTTGTGCGCAAGGATATCGTGCGCAGACCTCTCATACCACCATACGACGGACCACATCAAGTACTTCAACGCAGTATCGACGGCAAGCACTTCACACTGCAACTTCCGCTTTGCACCGCAGTAATTTCAATCGACAGATTGAAGCCAGCCCATCTACTCAACGAGGAAGACTCGCCAGAAAACACAACATCAACAAATACACCAGCCCCGGACACATCACCCACAGCAATGCGGACAGCTTCATCACCTTCACTGCGAAATACCTACGTCACCAGATCCGGCCGCGCGGTGAAACAAAACGTACTCTTCGCTTAGGCGGGAGTGATGTGGCGTATGTATATCATATTGCACAAGCAACATATAAGTTTATGAGGAACCTGGAATCGAACGGAGCATCTTACGTCTAGCCGCGCCGAAACTAAGCGACGCACGAAAGCGATCGAACGGAGCATCATACGTCTAGCCGCGACGAAACCAACTAACGAACTAGCGACGCGCTCTCTGCGTGGTTTTCTCACCTCCCTGGGGTAGGAGGGTGGGTGAGCCTTTGGGAGATGGTCTCCTTAAGGCGGTTGTTCTTCGCGGCCCATTACTATGGGCCGGTCACTGTGTTTGTCCGCCCTTGAGGCCGGCCAGCCGGGTGAGTCTCCGTTGGGAGAGGCCCAGCTAGCCGCCTGCGAGAGGGCGGGGGTTCGTCTTCTGTGTGGATAAGGGGTGACGGCGGTGCCCCGCTCGAGGGAACTGGAATCAGCTCCCGAGCGGGGCGTTTCCATCTCCTCCTTATCCACGTTGGAGTTTCGGGATGGGGGAGGGTGGTCAGGTGAGTGTGAGCTGAGCAGTCCGCCCGCTCGAACATCCGCCCGGCCAACCCACTCACGAAACTCTCGATTGGCTGCCACTTGAGGTCCCGGTAGATGGTGGCGTTCCGGAGGTAGATGGTGGCGTTCCGGAGGTACCTGGGCGCGTCGACCGCCCAGCGAAGGCAGATATTCTCCACAGCCTGGAGGCGCTCCCGCGTCGACCCGCTGTCAGACTGTACCAGGCCGGCCCCGCATATGTGAGGCGCGACCTGATGTAAGTCTTGTAGATTGCGAGCTTAGTTCGCAATGGCAATCTGGAGGACAGCACGGGACGCAGCTTCGCCCGCGCAATAGCGACGCGCGAACAGGCCATCTGCTTTTATAATATGTTTTATACGCACGCACGCATGCGTAAGTACCGCCGCGCCGAACGCATAGGATTTCCAAGAACTCACTCGTAATTTTTTGTTTACTTGTCGTCGATTGGTGTAAATTATTATTGTACGTGCTAGCGTTACTTGCATGAACAATAAATGGGATATATCTTCTATCCCATTTATTGTTCTTAGGCTTAAAAATTGAAAATATATTCTCAGTTGAATCAGTCTACGTGTTTCAATATAACCCTAACGGTTACTAGCTATGGACCTGGCTTGATGTCCGCCGGCTGTAATGTGTTAAACCATAAATTTATAATATTATTGTATTTTAGATTGTCATTTATCTACTTTTGTCCTAGTATCCCATTGTCTTTTCCTGTATAACTAGGTATAAATACTTACTATGTTTATGCTGTCTGTAGTATGTGTTGTGTTTTCTGTCAATATAAATATATTTTCTTTTCCTAAAAAGGAGTTGCTTGTCAACGACTATTGCTCGCCGGCTGACAGCACAGCAGCGCCTCCTAAAGAGCCTGAAACCCCTACTCAACGCTAGTCATTATTTTTCTTCTAAAAAGACAACTCCCACACTATGAATAAAGCCGGTGTCGCAGGGAACATTTTTATAAACGTTTAAATAACAGACACAATGAACACCAAGACTCGGTCAACATTTGTAGACACGAATTTTTTACCTGTGTAGGGATCGAACCCACAACACTCGGCGTAGTGGTACTTAAAGCTTTGAGTGGTAGTCATAGTAGTAGTAGTGGTCGACGTTAGTGTTGCGTCGTCGAGTTTGAGCGAAATCTAAGGTACCCTAGAATATAGTGTAGAACACATTGTACTCTACCTTTCAACGAGTATTCCTAGCTTATCCAAAACAAACAAATCTTTATGGCAGGGGTAAAAAGACATAACTTGATAGTAAACGAAGAATCTCAAGTAATTTACTTCAATCAGTGGCGCTTAACCAAATATGTAGACAGTCATAATAGCACTACAGGCAATATAGCAAACTAAAGTCGAAAATTTGTGGTATATATAAAAACAACGACATTAGACGTACAACGTATATTTATTATTCGGAAAAATTATGAGGACAATATGTAAATAAACTGTTTATAGATACAGTCCTTCAGGAGTACCCTCTTTCTTGCGATACAGAACACTCTCCTTGGACTTCTTAAAATCTTCATTAGTGACTTTCATTCGGCGTTCTCTCAACGCCATCAATCCGGCTTCGGTGCAAATAGCCTGTAAAAATGTACATTCTACATAACTTACAGCAAATACAAACAAAAATAGCCATACATAATACATTCTATATTAATTGTGTCCATTTATGCCTTAATTTTACTGATTATTACAGCTATAGCTGCTTAAATCGATTTAGATATTTAGAACAAAGATTAGAACTCTAGGTTACTTTATAAAGAATTGTGATTGTGTATGTAGGTTGCTGTAGCAATACCCAATAAAAAAAGATGTTACAAGTAGTAATATGTTATAATTTGTACCTTAATATCAGCACCGGAGAGATCATCTTTAGACATGATAAGTTCTGACAGGTTAACATCATCAGCCAGCGTCATCCTCGACGTATGAATGGTGAAGATCCGCCTCTTCGTTTTTTCATCTGGCAATGGAAACTCAATCTTTCTGTCTATACGGCCAGGACGAATTAGAGCCGGATCTAAGGTTTCTATACGATTTGTTGCCATGATAACCTGTAAATATGAAATTTTATTAATGTAATGTTTCAAGGGCAAAGCTCATATAAAAAATAGACCCTGTATTGTGGTGGCTTTACAAAAACTGAATAGAGAATACAATACCTATAAAATATGCATTTACTAAACAATTATGGATCACACAAATTTATGCAGACAGAAGAACAGCAAGGTGTTCAATACTGCCATCATAAGGGGAAAAGGCATATCAAATTTGAGATCTTTACATATTTGGAATCAGTAAACAATGCATCTGCTAGAATATTTATATAATATATATATTTTTTGGTAGATGCGTTTTCCCCTTATGAGGGCAGTATAGCTTGCAGTTATTGCAACTAGATTCTCTGTTGATAACATCTGTATACCAAATATCAAGATAATTACAAGACTAATGACAATTACGATCCCTTTTCACATGCAATTTATTTTACTCTTCATTTATAGGATATTCCAATTAAATTTCACAGTTCAAAAACTCAATGCATAATTATTGTTTTTGTGCTAATATAGAGAATTTATTTCATCTAAACAAAGTTTATGACATAGTCCAAATAACTTAAAAATCTTTAGATAATGCTGAGATTGTTATGAGACTCACCTTGACATCACCTCGTGAATCGAAACCATCCAGTTGATTAAGTAACTCCAACATAGTTCTTTGGATTTCTCTCTCACCACCAGAGTTTGAGTCATATCTGTAACATTACAGTTTGGCTATGGTATTAACCTATACTCAACACATTACTGAAAAGTTTTTGAGTAATTTTCAATAGTTGGAGATAAGTATAGGTTTCTTATGTTCTACCTATTGTTGAAAAGATGTTTACTGCAATATCATTCACTCTTAATAGGAAGACTGAGAGTTAATATAGTTGTGATAAACAGTTAAAATGTTGTGAAATTCTGATTAACATAATGACAATAGTAATTGCTGATAGCCTACCGTTTAGTGCCCACTGCATCAATCTCATCAATGAATACTATGGAAGGTGCATGTTCTTCAGCTACCCTAAACAACTCACGAACAAGCTTGGGTCCATCTCCCTATTCAAATTAAACATACAGTATTAATAAAAGTTCAAGATGTCGACATTTAATTATTAAAAAATAATAATGACAACACCAAGGGAGATAATCTTACCAGGTATTTTTGAATAAGTTCAGAACCAACTACTCTCAGGAAAGTAGCAGAAGTTTGGTTAGCAACAGCCTTAGCTAACAGAGTCTTGCCAGTACCCGGTGGACCATACAGAATCACACCTTTGGGAGGCTTAATACCCATCTCCTCATAATACTCAGGATGTGTAAGTGGCAGCTCCACAGATTCCTTTGTAAAAGCAAAAAAAATTAGATTAACTGCATTTTCAACATTATCTTAATATAGTTTGAAGATAAAAAATCATTTCTAGGGTTAAAGGTAGATATTGGCGCACTATGGGAACATAGGAATGTTTCCACAGTGCACCAAGACCTTGCAATATGTTAGATATCTAAAATAGGTATCAGTGAAATCTGCTTGTATGAGTTCAGTATTCATTGTTTGTTATGAATACATGTAAATATTATACAAATTCCAAACATATGTAATTTTTACCTTAATCTCCTGGATCTGAGTGTCTAATCCTCCTATATCAGCATAAGTCTCTTGTGGAGCTTTCTCTAACTTCATGACGGACACCATAGGATCTGTATCATCTCCTAATACACCTACCACAGCATGGACCTATGATTAAAAAATTTATGATGGAATAAACAAAGAAAATAGACATGAAACAAACAAAAACCATTTTGGTAGTATGATTACATGATAAATGTCACAAATACAAAAAAATAAAACTGAACAACAGAAGTAAAGTGTACCTTATGATTGAGGAGCACAGAACAGCCAGGCTCCAGCTGATCCTTGTCCACAAAAGAGAGAATGCTGACATAGTGCTCACTGCCCACAGATGTGGACACTATAGCATGGTTGTCATCTATTATCTCTTCTAGATTACCCACAGACATAGGAGTCCCTCTCAGGTCATCTACCTGTTAAAATAAGTGACATGTATTTAAATATATACCAATACCAAACAAGGTTAATATTTTGCAAGAACAATGATGTGGTTCAATACAATGGTCTAATTCAAGCACAATGGCAACTGACTTATACTAATAATAGGGTTAATACCTGCATAAATATTTACTCACTTTCGACCTTTCTTCCTCAATTTTTTCTTCTTGTGGCTTTAGTCTCTCCTGATTGCGAATAAATTCTTCTTCCATAAGCAGGTAATCCTTGATTCTTTCAAGTTTTAATAGTTTGAGCCTGCACCTTGTATGTGGTGTAACTTGAGGTAGTTTTAGAGCCGCATCAGGACCCTTCGCCTTACGCTTCTTCTTACCAACCCTAGTGGGAATTGGAGGCTCGTATTTCTTTTTTTTATCTTTGTCATCTTTCTTGTCGCCACCGCTTCCACCTCCAGATTGGTTTTGACCCTAATCAATAAATAGAAATTATGTCAGCTGCCTAGTTTCTAAATTATAATTGAAGAAGCTCATCGGAATAAATATGCTTTAGTCACTTACCATTGTAAACCTCTTTTATAATTTCAATTTAAATTTCTGAAATTCAATGACTGCATAAACTTGTGAATGATTACAAAGCGGAATTTGTGCCACAGATGTCCGATTACAATAAGAAAATACCGAAATTCTCTATTATTTTACCGATTCAACGTTTAATTGTCCATTATATTTTCATCGATTACCAGCAGTATAATAATAGTATTTATAATTAGTGATACTTTAAAATAAATTATAAGTTTACTGTAATACTTTAGTATCGGAGCAGTTTATAAATCACTGTATAAAATGTTTTTTTTTTAGTGTATAGCTAGTGTACCATTGGCAAATAACGAAACGTATCAGAGCAATGTAATTCACAAAGTTTGACGTGTCTGCTCGTCGTGTACGCCTCATGTCATTTTATCTTATTTGTTGAATGTACTAAAATACTTACGAGTGGTGTTGTGATTTCGTTATAAATCAATTAAATAGTGGCGTTAATTATTGTTTTGTAAATAATGAACTAAAATGTCTCAGAAGTGTACAACATTCAGCGTTCATTCACCATAGAAAATACTAGTTTTTATTCCAACAGCTGATGCCAAATTATTTTGGCATATTTTTGTAAATTGTAATCATCTCTAATAAGCATTCAAGATGGTGTTAGCAGATTTAGGCCGTAAAATTACGACTGCCCTGCAGTCGCTAAGTAGGGCAACCATTATCAATGAAGAAGTAAGTTCATGTCATAAGTATGAACTATTGATGTACACACAGTACAGTAAAAGACACACAATGAACATTAAAATTTTATTTACAGGTATTAAATTCTATGCTCAAACAAATATGTGCTGCATTGTTGGAAGCTGATGTAAATATTCGCTTGGTCAAGAATCTGAGAGAAAATGTCAGGGCAGTCATTGATTTTGATGAAATGGCTGGTGGTCTCAACAAGCGCCGGATGATACAATCAGCTGTGTTCAAGGAGCTTGTCAAAGTAGGTCTTAATATTGTTGAAAATAAACTTAATTATATATTACTAATTCAGTTTTTCTTAAGTCAATAATACCATATTATCCATATACAATTAAAGAGAATTGTATCTGGACCCTGGGTTCTGAGAGTTGGCTTAGGAATTAAAACTTATTACCTATCTGTACATATAGTTATTAAAGTACATAATAAATCAGCAGGTAAATAATCCTGAATATCTTTAGAAATAAATAATGCTTATTTTCAGATTTTCATCACATACTATTTGTTACATTATAATAATTGGTTATTGTATCTGAATAAACTTGAGTGAATAAATAATGCAGATACCAATTGAATCAGTAACAGTTTTAACAGATTCAATATAAAATGCCAATAATTCTGTAAGAATACTTCTTTGTATTATAAAATATTGTGTATCTTGTTCCTAAAGTGAGAAATTTATAATCAATTTGGTATGTAATATAGCAGAATAGGTTAATTTAAAATACCTTTATAGTCCAGATTATATTAATAAAATACACTAAACAAAAAGTAACAAGCTTATTAAAGATTTAATTAAATGATTAAATCTCATAGCCAGTTCTCAAACCCTGGGGTCCTGATATAATGCTTTTTCACTGTGGTACTGTACTCCATGCTACTGAATGTTATTAAATAAAATCAACTTTATTTTATAGTTAGTGGATCCAGCTGTGAAACCATACCAACCAATCAAGGGCAAGCCCAATGTGATCATGTTCGTAGGTCTCCAGGGTTCTGGTAAGACCACTACATGTACTAAACTTGCATACCATTACTTGAGGAAGAACTGGAAATCAAGTCTGGTGTGCGCTGACACATTTCGAGCTGGTGCTTACGATCAAGTCAAGCAGAATTGTACAAAGGCAAGGATACCCTTTTATGGAAGGTATGTATGTGCTTAATAGGCTATTTTTAAATACATTAAAATAATAATATAACAAAGTAATATTCATAGTTCAACCACTAACAAATAAAACTATTGTGATGATCATTTAAAATTTCAATAATTTTGACACATGGTTAGTTTATTAGAATACTATTCGCCTCTCCTATCAAGCCCGTGGGGGTCGTAAGAGGCGATCGAGGGCTCTTTTTGCACAACAATCTGCTTAGCTTTGTGGTAGGCATTGCTGACTGGATAGCGACCGCAATACATAAAGCGATAAACCCTCCATAGTGGGACGCTCCTGCGGACTGCGTTCAGGGATCAGTCTGTGTACATCCAGTGCACGGGGAGATTTCGATATGATGTCTGGAGGACTGAGGAAGATATTTAATATGTCATTGACAGGGGACGTCCTCTTGATCTGCCGGCCAGGGAGACCTGTAGAAACGGTTGTCCGCTGGCCGCCCGCTGTATAGTACAGGGGCCCAATTGGGAGTAACTACCCCAAGAGGCTGGCCCTATCATGCACGCGCATAATCTCGGGGTCAGTCGTCATGCCGGATAGTGACCAGAATTTGGGGTCTCGGCGGCCGATTCAGGGGGGGTATGGGAGCTCTTCCGTCCGGCGGTTCAACTGTACGTTCTCTGCCCGGTAACGGCATACCATTTCTCCTCGCTTTCTCCTCTACATTATCATGTCGAAAGCTCTCTGCTTCACACTACAACCTCCCTAAACCCACCATGACAGCGCCCACAAAGAAGAACAGTTTTACAGCGGTGACTAACCCCCTCACCGTTCTTTTGGAGTTCAGCAACATTCGGGGACTCAACTCCAATCTGAAAGCCATCCATCATCACCTGGAGACGGTCCGGCCTGCCCTGCTGTTCTTGACAGAGACGCAGATTCGTCGGCCTAACGATTACGCCTACCTGCTTTACCCCGGCTACACGCTCGAGGAGAATTTTCTGGCCAAAGCTGGGGTCTGTGCGTACATTCGTTCAGACGTATGCTGTCGACGTCTGCGCTGTCTGGAGGACCCTTCCTTTTAGCATATGGAGGCTCACACAGGAACATGGATCCAACGGTGGTTTTAAGTACGAAATATTATTCCACATTTCGCCAGCTATGGAATGAGGTACCACGTAAGACGAGACGAGTCTATTGCTGTGTCCCAGACATGGTAAAAACACTAATAACACCTTGCCCGGTCAGGGAAGCATAACCAAGATAATTTTCACTATGGATATGCTACCTAAGCATTTTTAATATACAAATTAACATTTCGCACGAAAGACTAGGTACAATGATGTATCATGAATTCATAACATTTAATCATTCAAAGTAAAAAACAACAATTAACGAACCGAATTTAATTCTTGTGATTATGATAAAATTATAATTGATTTATAACAAACATATCTAGTATTTTTTACATAGACAAAGACATCAATATATTTAAAATCTAATCTAATTTTCAATCATTATTTAAAATAAAAAAGCTGGGTCTGTGCGTACATTCGTTCAGACGTATGCTGTCGACGTCTGCGCTGTCTAGAGGACCCTTCCTTTTCTACTATGTGGGTGCTTGTAGAGACCGGCGGCCTCAGTACAATTTGCGGGTGTCTATATAGATCCCACAATGGGGATACCGAGACAACTAAGCTCTTTGAACACCTGAGCCTTGCGACTTTAGACGCGTAGGCGCAGTTTCTTTCTGCGGAGTTGGTTGTATTGGGGGACTTTAACGCACACCACGAGTCGTGGCTGGGTTCCTCCAAAACAGACCATGCAGGACGAACTGCCCATGCGTTTGCTCTCACGCATGACCTCTCCCAACTAGTGACCCAGCCCACCCGAGTCCCAGATGTTTTAGGTCAGGCGCCCTCCTTGCTTGACCTTTTGCTGGCGAGTCATTCAACTAAGTGCGCTGTATCTATCAGTGCCCCGTTGGGCAATTCAGATCACTGCTTGGTAATGGTGATGTAGAATGTCAAGTGCGCTGCCTTCTACTAGAAAGGCGATCAAGCGATGTATTTGGCACTACTCGTTGGCACTTTTCGGGGCTAATTCGCGCATCTGTGACAATAACGTGCAGCCGCCGACAATTCCAAGTTGCGGACTCTCAATGCCTGATATCATCATCAGGCAATGTGATGTCCGCAGGGAATTGATGTCACTAGATGTGCGAAAATCCACGGGGCCGGACGGGATACCTCCTATAGTGCTCAAAAAATGCGCGGCAGAGTTGTCTCCAGTGCTGACGAAACTATATCGCTACTCCTACCTCTCTGGTAGTGTGCCTCAATCTTGGAGAGAAGCCAACGTGCAACCTATCCCTAAAAAAGGGGACCGGTCCGATCCATCAAACTTCCGCCCAATAGCAGTCACCTCAGTGATCTGCAAGGTGATGGAGCGGATTCTTAACAACCAGCCAATATGGGTTTCGACCAAATCGGTCAACGGGTGATGTTCTTGCTTATCTAATGCACATCTGGGGTGAGGCTATTGATAAGCAAGGCGAAGCTTTGGCAATCGGGCTGGACATTGCTAAAGCCTTTGATCGGGTCTGGCACCGCGGTCTTCTTTCCAAGCTGCCGGCATATGGTCTGCCCAGCCGGCTAGTTAAATGGGTCTCCAGTTTTTTTACACGAGCGAAAAATGCGTGTCCTAATGGATGGATGCTCTTCACGTTTCGTAAGTGTAAATGCTGGAGTCCCACAAGGTTCCGTGCTCTCTCCCACTCTATTTCTTCTGCATATCAACGACATGCTATCTCTTGGTGGCATTCATTGCTATGCAGACGATAGCACGGTTCATGGTTGTTACCATCCACGACCACCTAGCAACCGGCAGGATACTGAGAGGAGGCGGGTAAAGCTTGTCACTGACCTCAACAGGGTGTTGGATGACATATCCGCTTGGGGTTCAACTAACCTGGTTGAGTTCAGTGCTAAAACTCAAGTGTGCGCGTTCAGCTCAAAAAAGAACCCTATTCTCTCCACTTCCCACTCTTCGGGGCACCACGCTGCCACTGCAGGATAGTCTTAACATCCTAGGCATAGACATCCGCCACGACCTTAACTCTAGGGATTACATCGAGAGTGTAATAACCACAAGTGCACGCAAACTCGGGATTCTAAACAAGGTGCGGCGTTTCTTTACTCTTGAACAGTATCACAGTATCTGCTGTATAAGGCCCAAGTCCGTAGCAGCATGGAGTACTGTTCGCACCTTTGGAATGGTTCCGCTAAGTACCTACTCGATGTCTTAGATAAACTGCAGCGTCATGCCGTACGTATGATCGACAGCCAGGAGGTTACGAAGGACATCGAACCGCTACAACTTCGTAGAAACATTGCGTCCCTTAGCGTTTTCTATCGCCTCTATCATGGCGAATGCTTCGAAGAGTTATTTGACCTCTTCCCACCTTCCCCCTTCCTTTTGAGAACCACACGTGCCGGTCTTCGTAATCACCGATTGACGATTAGCACAATCCCGTCTCGCACCAAAAGGTTCAGCAATTCCGTTTTGTGCCGTACCATACAACTTGGAACAGTCTTACGGCTCATGTGTTCCCTCCCTTTTATGACATTGGGTCCTTCAAACGTAGTGTGAAGTAGCATTTGGTCAGACCGGCTTGACACTGACGACGACTAGAAGACATCTATCTTCTCCTCTTCGTCACTGTCTCTGGACTGTAATTGGGCTTTCCATCAGGTCCGTTACAATCACTTTGTCGTGTCACGAAAAAAAAAAAAATACCCAGTTTAACCTTTCAACCAACGCTAGGACGCCGGCATCCGAGCTTAACCAGACTATTTAAAAGGTATATTTTTTATGAGCCTTCTTTTGTTTGAATAGCATTTTGTATTTTCGTAATTTTGATAGCTGGATTGGTTGAGAGGTTAAACTAATATGTACCTTCAAATGTCAGATCTACAGCTGATGCATATAAGCAATAAATATATTTTCGTATATATTTGTTATAGTTACACAGAAGTAGACCCAGTGGTGATAGCAACAACAGGTGTGGAGATGTTCAAGAAGGAAGGATTCGAAATGATCATTGTGGATACTAGTGGTCGTCACAAACAGGAGGAGTCATTGTTCGAGGAGATGTTGGCTGTTGCTAATGCTATTGTGAGTATAACAGTTTTATGAACTATTCTCATATGTTTATATGATATTTAATGCAAATTTATGCAATTAATCTAATTATTTAATTTTAAAGAGGTAAGTCTTGCATTAGATATAACTATAATTCCTGTGTCCCTGGGAACATTTCAAACAAAAGACACAAAGAATGCTCATTTGTGAACCACACCAATTTTTGGTCCATGTGGGATTCGAACTACGCCGAGTGTTGTGACACTGGCGTAGTGGAAATGGCGAGGCGACCACTACACCATCCGTGCAGTCAAATTAATTATCCATTATAGCAGTTTTGAAGTCAAGCAACTAAGTATAAACACAGTGCTATTATTTTACAGAAACCTGACAACATAATTTTCGTGATGGACGCAACAATTGGTCAAGCTTGTGAGGCCCAAGCCCGTGCCTTCAAAGAGAAAGTAGACATTGGTTCAGTTATTATAACCAAATTAGATGGTCACGCTAAAGGTGGTGGTGCATTATCAGCGTGAGTGTTATATTATTGAACATATTTTGTGTGATATTTTATTATAATATCCAGGTAGTGTGATGCAATGAATGTCATTTCATCAACTTCTTTTCTAAGTTGATTGTGTGCTTTCAGTGTTGCCGCAACACAGAGTCCAATTATCTTCATAGGTACTGGTGAACACATTGATGACTTGGAACCATTCAAAACGAAACCTTTTATTAACAAACTACTGGGAATGGGAGATATTGAGGGTCTTTTGGATAAAGTGAATGAGCTCAAACTTGATGAAAATGATGAACTATTAGAAAAACTTAAACATGGACAGTTTACCTTGAGAGCTATGTATGAACAATTCCAAAATATTATGAAAATGGGACCCTTTTCTCAGATTATGGTAAGTTATTTCTATGTAAAAATTGATACATAGTCTCCTGTATCCCCGAAAGGATATATATAGAACTGTATTACCCACATTTCGCCAATTATGTTTTGGGTCGGTATATTACGTCAGAATTCCAGACCCGTGCTGCTACTTAAAAATATTTTAATAGAAAATACTACATGCCCGATCCAGAAACTAACTAACAGAACTCATGAACTCATTCACAGCAGTCACATTCAACGCTGCTGCGCGACCGACTAAGTCATAATATGTAAAAATAATAATATGATATTTTTTTCACAGGGTATGATTCCAGGATTCTCCCAGGATCTTATGTCGAAAGGAAGTGAGCAAGAATCAATGGCAAAACTAAAACGGCTTATGACCATAATGGACTCCATGAACGAAGGTGAACTCGATCATCGAGATGGCGCCAAACTCTTCTCCAAACAACCCACGAGGATAACCCGAGTGGCGCAGGGCGCTGGTGTTACAGAAAGAGACGTAAAAGACTTGATTGCTCAGTACACAAAGTTTGCAGCTGTAGTAAAAAAGATGGGTGGTATCAAGGGACTATTCAAAGGAGGTGATATGGCTAAGAATGTTAACCAGACCCAGATGGTCAAGCTCAACCAACAGATGGCCAAAATGATGGATCCTCGTATGCTGCAACAAATGGGTGGCATGACTGGTCTACACAACATGATGAGGCAACTACAGCAGGGCTCAAGTGGGATGAATAGTTTAATGGGTGGCAAATGACACTAGATTTAGTTTTGTCGTTAAGTCAACTTTAATGTCTGTAATTATTGAACTGTATTTTAACCAATAAAGGTGGCCACCAATATAAAAAGTTATATTTAATTGTATCTATTGTAACTAATAAGGCTAAGTGAGGAGGCTTTAGGTGATACCTAAACAAACATGTGCTTGTGGAAAATTGAAGAATGATTTAGTAATTAAGAGGAAGGATGAGACTATAACATGTTAACTAAACACAATATAGATACAGTAATTATTACAAACTGCAATAAATTACAAGAGTTACAATCTCGGGGCGTGGCCTCTCGGCGATACGATGATTCCATGCTGGATCAGAAAATCATCGGAGCACTTAACTTCGCGGCAGCTAAGGGTCGAAAGTCCAGTCCACCGTGCGCCTTCCCTTTATATCTTTAGTCAGACCGCCGCCGCGCCAAGTATATATATTATATTAATTAGACCATGAAGCAGTTGTAAATGAATATTAATGTTCCTAGAAAACTTATAAGTTCTAAGAGTCAGTGGGCACTTATATCTTATTCTCATAGCAATGTAAAACCTTACCATACGCACTTACAAAAGAATACTACTTATACTGCAATGCTAGTACAGATTTAATTCGTTTTTGTCTATGTTTCTAAAAAAACTGCTTTTAAGAGTTGCGATCAGTTGGAGCCTGTGAAATCGATGTTATATCTAGTTTGTCCTCTGCTTCAGCGGATACATTATTAGATACTGTAATATTGCTTAAAATATTTTCTAAGCTTGACGCATCCGGCTTAAAATATTTTAAGCAAGTGAAAGCAATGCGAAGCAAAGCGGAGCGAGGTAGTAAAGCAGAAGGGGCTGATAGGATATGTCGAGCTAAACTCGCGCGGGTAATTCAGTCAGAACTTAGATGAAATTTGTAACAAGTCGGTTTAGGCAATGCGATGTCTTTTAACCTCGCTCGGCACTTGCCTGTTTGAAACACCCACTTCCTATTGCTTCAGTTGAAACGCGTCCGACGTTTAGGTTGTGGAATGAACTCCCTGTCGAGGTTTTCCACAAAACTATAATATGGGGTTCTTCAAAAAGTGTGTTAAAAGGTTTTTACAAGATCGGCAATGCGCAAGTGATGCCTCTGGTGTTGCAGGTGTCCGTAGGCTATGGTGAGCACTTACCATCAGGTTTGCTATGTTATGCTAGTTTGCCACATTAGTAGCATATTAAAAGTAAATATATCCTTTAAAACAATCTCATTATACCTAGCTAACTTCTCCGCTTCTTGAAAATAATCATATATATTTTATCTAAAGCTACGGTACGATACCTCTTGCAAGAATCGAGTAAAATTTCTACGTCGAATTACATTTTCAATATTTTGTTGTTTTGTCTTAAAATAGTATACCTAATAAGTAGTGCTTTTTACTAAAATAGATAAAGGATATATTCAACCACAATTTGTAACTACACAATATTGGTAAGAAAATGTTGCGAATCAATACACACAACACCATCTAGCCCAAACTAAGCAGAGCTTGTACTATAATAATAATAAAGACGGCTGGATTAAGTCTCTGACGCAGAAAGCCGTATTGCTTGACACGGCACGCATCGTGAGGAGGTTCCTCTCGTTGGAGCCCTAACCACCGCGGTAGCTTGGACCCAGTTCCCGATGCCGGTGGGTCTTCATAGATTTTTATTTCAATTATTTTTTTATCATTATATATTTAAAAATATAATTATTATTGAAAAATGAGCCAATAAAGAAAATAATAATAATAATGTATAATGTCGAAAGATCCCTAGAAATGACGAACCGATAAAAATTGAGCGGGGCATACCTATTTTAGGGCGACAGCCTGAGTCCTCTTTGGTGCTGCTTAGCATTGAATCCTCTTAGTACATTACTAGAGGGTTCAGGGCTAGGTTACAGGTTACATAGATATGGTGGAGTACCTACCTAATATCCCACTTGCTGTATATGGATGACTTAAAGTTGTTTGCCCACACAGATTTACAGCTGATGGAACTACTTAAAGTAATTGAAACTTTTAGTAAGTCTATCAGCATAGATTTTGGTGTGGACAAATGTGCTGTCATCCCAGTAAAGCAAGGAAGGATAGTGGAATGCGAAGGAACACAACTTTCGGATTCCATTAACCTACGATCACTTCTTGTAACCGATATTTACAAGTACTTGGGTATGTCACAGGCGATAAGTATCAATGAGGCTGACATGAAGCAATCGTTGCAGAAGCGTTTCTTTGGTCACCTGAAAAAAGTTTTTAATAGTCTTTTATCAGATGGCAACAAGGTCGCGCTTGTAACGGTTGGGTCATGCCGGTTCTCATGTAGGTACTCCTTTGAGGCATACTTAAGTGGACTCAGACAGACTGAACTGGATGCCCTGGACCGGCGGGTTCGTACACTCCTGACGGCATACCGTATGCACCACCCACGTTCGTCTGTGATGAGATAGTATATGCCGCGAAAATTTGGAGGCCGAGGCTTTCTGAATGCCACGGTTCTTCATAACTGCGAGGTGTGTAACCTCAGAGAATATTTATCCAGGCAGACGTGGGTATGCATCGGGATGTAGATTGCAGTTTGGCTAAAGAGAACTGGCGCATGCCTGTAGTACTTAACACTAACGATCGCAGGGATGAGATAGGAGCAAGGAGCTTCTCGGTACGTTCTACAAGGCTCTATGTGGAGCCGATGTAGACCTGTTAGCCTCCGTGAACTGGCTACGTTTCGGTGAAGCCGAAGGTTTTGTCTGTGCTATTGCGGACGAAGTCCAATAACTACCGGAGATACATCTTGAGGAATGGTACGGTTGACATTTGTCGGGCGTGCCACCTACCTGTTGAGTCCCTCAGGCATATAGTTTCCGGTTGTTCTCGTCTTGCTAACGGCGAGTACTTGCACAGACATAACCAAATAGCCAGGATTATTCACCAGCAACTTGCTCTGAAAAAAAAACTCGTAGATGTTGAAGTGCCGTAGGTACCTAATATAGGTAGGTATGTAGTTGAATCAGTTCTCGAAAATGGTCATGTTACGTTGTACTGGGATCGAACTATTATCACAGACAGGACTGTTGTGGCCAACAAACCTGACATTGTGGTGATAGATCGATCAGAGCGCCACCCAATGATTATCGATGTCACCATTCCGCATGACGGCAATCTCGCAAAAGCTGGAAAAGATAAACAAATTAAATATCTCGATTTAGCTCGCGAGGTTGTCGACATGTGGGATGTCGATACGGCAATCATTGTGCCGGTCATAGATAATGGTGCCGATAGTCATATCTTTCAATGGTCTAATAACCAAGAGCCTCGATTACCATCTAAAGAGGCTCGCGTTAGGTGTTTGGATCAAGAGTTTGATGCAGAAGGCAGTGCTATTAGATACGGCACGCATTGTGAAGAGGTTCCTATCTCTGGAATTCTAACCACCGGCAGCTTTGACCCTGTTCCTGATGCCGGTGGGGTACCATATATTTTATATTTTAAATGTATTTTTTATATATGTATATATAAAAATTAAAATATTGTATTAGTATTAGTAATTAAAATGTAGTATTATATTGTGAAGATTTAAATAAAGAGTATAATAATAATAATAATAAACTACCACTTACACACAACACTATCTAGCCCAAACTGAGCTTGTACTATGGGTACTAGACAATGGATAAACATACAGATATACTTTTCTTTTTGTAAATACATACATATTATACATAAACACACCGAGACCAAGGCAAACATCCATGTTCATGCACACAAATGTTTGACTTGTGCGGGAATCGAATCCGCGATCTTAGGCATGGCAGTCAGTTACACTAACCACTACGCCATCGAGGCAATGGATAAACATACATATATACTTTCTTCTTTTTTGTAAATACGTAGGTACATATTATACATAGAAACACCCAGACCAAGACAAACATCCATGTTCATGCACACAAATGTTTGACTTGTGCGGGAATCGAACTCGCGACCTCGGGCGTGGCAGTCATTTACACTAACCACTACGTCATCGAGTTACATAGTTTCACGCCAATACTAGAATAAATAGTCAGAAGTTTAGTTATAAGTAATATTTATTACTTGTCTAAACTTTTGATAATCCCTGTGCCGCGGGGACACAATTTTTTATCCCGGTGATGGAACTACCTACTTCTTATAATGTCTGTTGTATGGATCGAACCAACATCACTCGCAGTGGGTGGTGAGGCGACCACTTTAATTATTACGTCACGTGCAGTCATTATCTATAAAATCGTTCAACAATTTTTTATATAAAAGGCACCTCCCGCGGGGGTCTTTACTAACCTTCGAATAACGGGCACAAAGGACACCCAGACTCGCATCAACCATTTGTGGATGAAAGTTTTGTCTCTTGTGGGATTAGAAGCCACAACACTCGGCGCGGTGGCAGTGGCAAGGGGACCACTTAAACCACTACGCCATCCGTGCTGCCGCCAGTTATTAATTTAGGCCCCACCGCCCACGTAATGTGGGGGCGAGTCTATTGCTGTCTACCGTTCACACTTAACAGCTCCCGACCCCGTGCTACGTATGTACGTGTCCGTTTACTAAGAATTCCTTGACAGAAACTTGCTCTAATACTTTACCTGATTCGGACATAGAAACCGAGACCTTATGCACGGCAGTGGCATTCAGTAGTATACCGCTGCGCCTCCGAAATATTTAACTAAATATCTTTGTGTTATCAAGTTTATTTTTGCTAATAGAAACATCGAGCATGCACATTTGACGCGCATTGTTTGAATTAGTGTTTTGACAGTTGACATTGACATTCATTTATTTATAAAGTTAAAATTTTCTAATAATTATTTGAGAATTCGCATGTTTTGTAAATTATTGCTCTTTGTAACGTTATGTACACTACGTATTTAGGATTGACGAAGTTATTTCATTACTTGCCAAAAAGGGTAATTTAATAAAATTCTTCTATAACCTATTTTCACAATAGGTTAAGAAGAATAAATAATTGGTCAGCAGCTCACAAATATATAAGTTTGTTTTAACTGTTGCATCATAAATCTTTACCTGGCTTATAGGTATATAGCAGCAGCACCAACTCTGCTAGGCATAGAATACGATCTAAAATAGACATGGATTTGAAAAGTCGAGAAAATCCAGCAATTCTGAAACTAGACTCTGCAGAATTCCAAAACATATTTACACCTGAAGTGACGGAGTTGAAGAGACTTTTCGATAAATATCAATATGAAATACGAGTAGCTGGAGGTGCAGTCAGGTACTTCAAATAATTAATACTATTGTGTAAAATTACTTTTAGGAATAAATAGTATTAGTCTTATATAAAATATTCCAAATTATTGAATGCTAATCTTATATACAGGGTGTCCGGTAATTAATGGATAACCTTGAAATGTCTTGTAGTGGAACTGAAGGCCGTTCAGAAAAAAAGAAAAGAAAAATAATAAAAAAATAAAAAAAATATATATTAAAAAGTGCAAGCTATATTAGCATAGCATACTTTTGACTGTCTATCAATTAGCATAATTAGTGTTTAATAATAAAACAACAAAACCCAATGGATTTCAATTATTTATGGTCGTAGTATACAAAAAAGTTATATATGGTAATTAAAAAAAAAACATATCTCAGGTAGTAGTTAGGATAGAATTTTTCATATTTTTTCTGAACGGCCATCAGTTCCACTATAAGACATTTCCAGGTTTTCCATTAAATACCCAACACCCTGTATATTTGAAACTATAATAACATTTATACCATACATACATATATATATACAGAGGGGTAGGCAGAGATTACAGATTTCCATTTGCTACGATCCTGACACACTTCTCTAGCATCATTCACTTTCATAACATTCTTCATACACGCTCGCCGGTTTAAGGTGCTCTTAACCTGGCCTTTATTCAGAACGTCTCCGATCTGATCAAGAAACGTTCGCCTAGGTCTTCCCCTTGCGACTGTTCCATTCACACTAGCCTTATAAACTTTCTTAGTCAGTCTTTTCTCATCCATTCTTTCTACATGCCCAAAAACATTTATACCAATTGATGTTATTCTTACAATACCAAATAACTTAGCTTTTTGTAATAACCTGCTTGTCTAAGGAACACCTACTAATTGTATGAGGCTGCTGTAACTTTTCAATTACGTCTGGCATTCAGTAACAGATTATATATAGTTTGTATAAAACATCTTATTGAATATCATTTACTTCTAAATTCATTTATTTCTTCTCACAGGGATTTATTATTGGGACTAAGCCCTAAAGATCTAGATTTTGCAACAACTGCCACCCCTCAGCAAATGAAAGATATGTTCACAGCTGAAAATGTTAGAATGATCAATGCTAATGGAGAGAAGCATGGCACTATTACTGCAAGGATCCATGACAAGGAGAGCTTTGAGGTGACCACACTGAGAATAGACATAGTCACAGATGGTAGGCATGCAGAAGTTGAATTCACCACTGATTGGAAATTAGACGCCAATAGAAGAGATCTTACTATTAATTCTATGTTTTTGGGTGAGTAATATGTTTTATGATTTATTATTTTTTTGAATCATTTTAGTTGCAGTGGCACACTGGCGACTTGATAGGTTCAGAGCTAAAAGTACACACGACAAGAAAATATAAAGTTAACTATACTAGATATGGTCATATTTAGTGTCATTAATATTTATATTCTTGTCTCATATCAATAGCTATAACCTTGAATGTATGGCATGTATCAAGAGAATGAAGTAAATAATAAAAAATTCCTGCAAACAAATTGCTGAAAATGAAAATTATTTGTTTTCGCAGGCTTTGATGGCTCTGTGTATGATTACTTTTTCGGATATGAAGATTTACAAAAGCGCAGAGTAGCTTTTGTTGGTGACCCTGATGTAAGAGTTAAAGAAGATTATCTCAGAATATTAAGGTATTTTCGCTTTTATGGCAAAATAGCGCTTGAGCCAGATAATCATGAAGAAAAGACACTAAAAGTACTGAGAGATAATGTTGAGGGTCTGCAGAATATATCAGGGGAAAGAATATGGGTAGAGCTTAAGAAAATGCTCCAAGGAAACTTTGCTGGGAGTCTTTTGAAGACAATGATTTATGTGGGAATTGGAAAATACATAGGTAAATGTTCTATCTTTTGTTCAATCACAAAGGTATAAATATTATAGTGCAAACCTATAATATAATAATGATTACTTAACAGGTTTGCCATCATCTGTAAATATTGATGAACTGAACAGAGTCCTAAAACGGTCGGAGCACCTAAAGCTACATCCAATGAGTTATTTAGCAGCATTACTGCTAGACCTGGATGAAGTAACAATATTACACAATAGACTCAAGCTTTCAAGTTATGAAAGAGATCTAACTTATTTCTTGGTGGAGCACAGAGAGGATAAAATTGCCACAAGACCATTACTGTGAGTATAATTGGAATGTAGCTTGGTAGAATAACAAGAAATTTATTTGAAATTATCATAGTTAATTTCATTCATCACAGATTGCTAACAATTTGGCCATTAACATTGCTAATTTGGCCGTAAAAAAATTTGCCTGTATAAAATTTTTAATCAATTAAAAAATATGGTGCAAATCTCCATCACCTACTTTCTCACATCAACTTCTGTCTAGTTGTAGCAACTAAATCATAAAATTAACAAAATCAGGCTAACACATGCTGCAAAATTTACTTATATCTGTTTTATTTTCAGGCCATATGAAAAATTAGTTCTTAACACTAAAATGAAACAAAAAGATGCCATTGAATATGTTAAGGAAGTTTTAAAATATAGAGGTGATGAAAAACTGTTGGAACAATTTAGCAACTGGCAAATACCTAGGTTCCCTGTTTCTGGTAAAATGCTTAAAGATGCTGGTGTACCACCAGGCAAAATGTATGGACCTATCATCAGCCATCTTAAAGATTTGTGGATTGAAAATGAGTACAAACAAACAGAAAATGATCTAGTGAAACACATTCCTAATATACTGGAGAAATTTGAAAGTAATAAAATAAAACATGCAAAGTAATTGAAATATAATATTTTATTTTTAGATTAATAATTATAATAATATCAGTTAAGTGTATTAATATATTTTGAATTGTAACACCTTTATTAAATGCAATAATTTAATAACCTCTGTGATTATAATTATGTGATATAGAAAGCTTAAATTAATTAATTAAATTGTTAGCCATATTGTATAGTAAAGTAAACAGTAGACATTGTTGTAATTTATAACTTGTATCACATAACTAGTTGTATAAATATATCAATGACTCTTTGGTGCTTGATAAGGTTCATATCTGTTACAACCATCATCATCGTCCTTGTGTTCTACAAAGCATCTTTTACAGAATAGATATTTACAACCAAGACAACGCATTGTTGCATCTTCATTACATATTTCACAAAATGGCAGCTCATCATTAGAGGATGGACCAATCTCGTTATCTTCCATAGAAGCTTCTGCTTTCATCTGCAAGTCATAATTATTATAAATATGCAAAGGAACTGCCTTTTACATGTCATACAAGCTTGAATCTTGAGAAATGAAACAGACTAACTTTTAAAATATCTTGATGAAAGTAACTTCAGCCTAGTCACTAATGTTATCAAAATTATAGTATAATTGCTTTGTGTTTTCAATGCAAGGAAGCTTTATATCCTATTTTAGATGTTATTTGTATGGGACTATGCATAGTTCATTATTACATTCTTATACATAAATGTTACAGTCTTGGTAATACAATAGATAACCATATTTATACTCAAACATGCAAACTATACTTTTTCAATACAGGAATAAAAATAAAAGTAATTTTATGAATATAAGTCACATCAGTACTAGAAAAGGCGCAGTCCAAACAAATCTTATATTGATGTGTACACAATTACTTTATACAATGTCTTTACTACAATTACTACCTTTTCAACTATCTTTACAACAGCTTCTTCTTCATCCTCAGACTCTACATTTTCTTGTACCATTTTAGATGTCTGCCCTGTAACACTAGAAGAATCAGCCCCTTTTAGATTTTTCATTCTTAATTCCATATCACTAATCAGTCCATCAAATTCATCCTTATATTTGCTGTCTATATTTGTCACTTCCATGTACTGTTTTAGCAAGTCATTGGCTTGCTCTTGCTCTGTTCTTGTGTCAGGAGATAGTAGTACTGGCTGGAATCAAATGTCAATATTTTTCTTTAAAAAGACAGCCTCCTGACTATGAATAATTCTTGTATCGCAGGGACTGTACAAACACATAGAATACCCAGCCTTGTAACAACTATTGGATCACACAAATTTGTGTTGCATTTGTTTGTGGAACCCACAACACACCGCGCTGCGGTGGTGGGGAGGCAACCACTAGCAGAGGCCAAAATTTGGGAAAGGAGAATGCCCATTTTTGTATGAGGATCCGTACCAAGTTGCATCAAACCAAATTTACTCTCAAGAATATTTTTATTTAACTTTTCACTACCAACAACATTTTATCAATAATTATTTAATTAACCATATTTTCGAGATATTGAAAAAAATATAAATCGCCTTATTATAATCTTAAGGGCCGGTTTTTCAATCGTCAGATAACTTTTATCTGAAGAATAAATATGGCGATATGACATATTTTCTATACAAAACCTGTCAAAACGTCAAACATATTAATATAATAATAAAATAATATGATTTAATTGAATTTCTGTTTAGTATTGTAATTATTTACTACTATATAATGTTTACCCAGATAACAGCTCAAGCTGAAGCAGAGGAACCACATATTAATCTGTGAGAAGAACAATGTATTCGGAACAAACACTTATTCGTAAATGAGCTTTAGTTTTATGGATATGCCATTTTTGTGGAAGTGGGTATTTGTTATTATTTATCTATCTTTTTAAGGTTTTTTTTTTAATGTGGTTAAAAGACACAGCCAGAAATCAGTATATTACACACATAAATAAAACATTATTTTCAGTGTTAATGTACTTGTGACGCAACATGGTACGGGGTATGGACACTCTCCTTTGTCTAGTTAAGTTATTAAGCTCAAATTGCATACTTGAAGTCATGAAGAAGGATGTGTCATCAGCATTTCTGTCAGGTTTAATTTCTTTAAAAATTTATGTTACAACTGATAAAACTAATTTTGGAAATACAACAAATTATTTCTGTAATTAAAAGGAATAGGAATTGAAGGATTAAATTGTTTTAAATGTAGTATTGCTAATAGTAATCCACAGTCACCAATAACACCACATGGGGCTTTTGGTAACTATGGTTTCAGAAAATGATTAATATTTATTGTTATTGGTATTATCTTACTTAAAACAATAATTACCTTACTGGTGATATTTTCAATGGGAACACCTCTCAACTTTGCTAATCTTGCTTGTATCTCTGCATCTGATGTAGATGGCATTTCACCTCTTATGTTCTGAAGACGGTTTCTTATATCCTCATCTTTTGTAGTTGTAGGGATTACATTTCTATCTTCCTTAAGCTTTTGTAATCTTTCCAAAATATGCTGATCTTTTGTATCTATTTTATTATTGACTGTTTTGTCATCCATTGCTTTTTTGCTAGCTTGTTCATCATCTGTTAATCCCAATCTCCTGAAATATTGGATTATTTGAGGGTTTCCTATTCTTTTTAGTAATACTAAAGACAACAAGTTGATTATTATTTTAAAGTTATTTTTTTGGGTTCACTATGCCAAACCTGGATTAGATTGGCTCAAATAATAAATATACTGTAAACCAAACTGATTTTGTCAGTTTGGTTAGCTGCGATTTTACATTAGACATGACCTACCTGTAATATGCATCTGGTGGCTCCACCACTGATTTAGTTTCATTAGGATTAGAAGCAGCTCTTTTACATTTGGAACACACCTATGGTAAAATAAATTTTTTATCTAAATACTGCTTGAAGATTAGATACCTACAGTATTTGATATTCAACTTTGTATTACCTTGGCTTCGGCGTTCAGCTTGGGTATAAATATTTTGTGTTCGAGACATTTAGAGCAATAACTAAATCCGCATCCAGCACAGCCTTTCTAAAAATTTCATTTAATACAAAATTTTGTAGCCATGTCTAAATGTGTTATAGTATAAAAAAATTAGAAAAGTCCTTATATAATTTTGCATTAAATGAACAATGTACCTCTTTTCGGAGCAACGAAAAAGTCTTTGCACACGAATTGCAAGCCATCGTCGAATATTGAATAATAAGCAAACAACATTCAGGAATCAACTAAGAGTTCTGACATTTCTTTATATTTATCTGATTTAGGGTGCGTTCCATTAAGCGCTCACAACGCTCACCTAGTTAGTAATTAGTATACTCTTTGACGCTCACGGTTTTCCCCGTTCCACTTGATTCCGAGTGTTACTAATTACTATTGTAAACTCAAGTGAAACGGATAAAGGAGTGTTTTCAGCGTTGATGTAAATAATACAAAGGGCGAATTAAAAAAAAAAGTGAAGCAAAGAGACAGGTTACAATTTGTAAGTCTGACCAATAAACTTGGTTAACTGGATTTATATTTAAAAAAATATATAAATCCTACTAATATTAAAATGTGAAAGTTTATGAGGATGGATGGATGTTTGTTACTCTTTCACGCAAAAACTACTAAACGGATTTTGATGAAACATTACAGTATTATTGTTTATTCATCGGAATAACATAAAAGTTACTAAAAGTCTATTTTAACATAAATCTACATTAAGGCGAGCGAAGCCAAGGGCAAAATCTAGTATTTCATAATTTTGTGAATGATCGGAAAGGGACAGTGCATAGTGGTGTCGATGTAATGGTAAGGATAGAGCGTAACAAAAATATAACGCTCTCTCTCGCACGATTCGCAGCGTTCAACTTTATAATAGTTCAAAGTCCAAACAGTCTAGGTTGATGGGTCGCTGTGTGGACGTATAACAGGACTGAGCACTCTTAAAATATTGTCATTGTAAAACAAAACATATGCATGAGGTTTACTTTGGGAAAGAAAGATAACAGGCAAAACGAGATGAGAGAGATAGCCAACACCGATGTCCTCTGTTCCTTTTTCGCACTTGCTCCACGACAAAATTATTTACGGTAATAATAAATATTTTACCGATCGCAGGAAAAATATGGACAAAAGTTTGACTTAATCTTAAATTAAACCGATTGTATCTATAAAACATATTTTATTATAAAATATATTGCTAAATACCAAAAATACTAAATACAATTCTTGAACTAAAATTATTGTTAGTAGTTTTTAGTTATAATTATTAAACTGGTATCTCTGAATGGCGTAGTTTGGCGTCTAAACTGTCGTTGTATCCCAGTGGTATCACAGAATATCTACATTTGACAGGCGATCGCAGCGCAAAAGCGGACAAATTAAGAACTATTCTTGTATTGGTTCCTTAGTATTATGCAATTGAACACGATAGATGTCACTGGTCAAACATGGACTGTAGAATATTTTTAGTTAATTAATAAAAATTACAATTTTATTACTATTGTTTCATAATAATACTTATTGATTTATTAGTATCATATGACTTCGATTTATTAATTTAAAACTTCAAACTAAGAGTTGGATGTTTGCCATCTACTTATTTTTCTAGAGTCCAAAACGGATTTAGACATTTGACATATCATAAAAATACAATTCACAAATTTCACAAAAACGCTGTACGCGCATGTGTTAGTGGAATTTTGTGATTTTAGTGCCTTTCGCTGTTATTAACCAAGTGATTTCAAAAGAATACAATACCAACAAGAAATGGCTGTGCTACACATCTAAAGAACGTTTAAATACCTTCAAATATATACAAAATTCTACCTGTGCGTTTTTAAAAAGAGACGTTTCAAAATACAACATATGATCAAAAATAAAGATATTATGCGATACAATGATAACATATTATGAATTTACATGCCAACGACATAATATAAAAGATTATTTTGTGAACGTCTCAATAAATTTATTAAATTGTAGCTGGTGTCGCTTAATAAACAGAACTTTGTCTGCAAAAATTACTTATGATGGTGAGGATGAAATAAAAAGTGCAGCTCAATATCTCTAAGTAGGTACTTGCAATATTTTTTTTTAATCTATTTTATCAATGGACTTAGTTCACAATAGAGAAGCGAACATGTCGTCCTCGTAATAGAACTTAAAATAATTACTATACTTGACATTTAGATTACACTTCAAATAAATGATAACTTGGGTTCTTACAACATTAGTTACACTTATTCTCTATTCAGGATCTTGCCTTTAAACAGACCGCCAGGTACTTGCATATAGTTCTTAGAACCAAATAAAAGATGGCACTAGCGGGCGTTGAAAAAGAGGTGGCAAAATGTTTGCTTGAGTGGGCTCTCTATTCCTATTATACTTATACCACTTATACTACTGTATGTTGTATCCTATGTTGTATCCTTGAACTTAGCATCGATCTTATCGTGTTTTGTTAAACTGTTAACTACAACTGCAATTTTAACTGTGAAAATGGTCAAAAAGTTATAGGTTTGTAAAAGCGAATCAAATAGTGGTTGTGGCATATAATTTCACAGGTGAGCAATTCATAAATAATTTGTTTATTTGCGCTAGTCTAGTGAACATGATTCAGATTTTGCATGTATTTTCTTTCTAACTTCTAAATTATCTTACTCGTTCTTTTAAATTTCTATATTGAGGTACGTGTGTACGTTTGTGTACGTGTTTATATATAACCTATAAGTTAATGCTCTCGTTTAATTACGATTGTTTTTGTGAATAAATAACATTAGATATACAAACAAACTGTACCTAACTTTACATACATTGTAATATTATTTATATTACAGCTTTCCGACGAAGCAAGAAATGAAACAAAGATGGTTAGATGTTATATCTGTATCCCAAAACATTACTAAAAATTCTGTTGTGTGCAGTCTTTATTTCAAGCCTGAAGACTTCGACAAAGCAAACTTACGGCGAAATTCAGACGATGTAAAATAATTTGCTCTATCAATTTACTTTTATTCATCTAAGGCATATCTTTTGCTAAGGAACCATATAGCGTTACCACATTCTGCAACCTTACGCAAACTATTAGTCACTCATGATTGTAATGTTGAGTTTATGACGGAAGTGTTTGTGTAATTAAAATCGTGTGTCTGAAAACAATTTACAAGATGTTGCTCTCATATTTTAAATGCATTAAATTTTTTTAAATTTCGTTTTATTTTCCTATACCTTTACTTCCTACTGATGTTATAAATTAGGTCATAGTCGAACATTTAATCAAAGTGTACAAACTGAACGGATGACGCAGCGGATAAAGTGGTCACCTCGCCACTTCACGCTACGCAGTGTTGTACGTTCGATACCCACACGGGACAAAAATAATTGTATGATCCATAAATTGTTGTTCAGAGTCTGGGCGTTCTTTGTGTTCGTTGTTTGAATGTTTGTAAAGTCCTCCGCGACACAGGGAATTAAACCTACTGTGGGAGTTGTTATAAAAAAACGCCCGACCATACTACATTTGCATATATACAAATTGTCTATGCTTATGAACGCTATTAAAATTTCTTAAATTCATAATTTTAACCGGTTTTATTATGCCCAAAACAGGGTCGAACTCCGTGACTAGTCTCACGTTTTACGTATGAGTAATAAACTATTAGAAGAGAACGAACAGCCTCCGTTCTATGCGTCTCACTCGGTTCGTTTTTGTGGGTCTAGTGCTCAGTCCTGTTAGTATAATACGTCCATGGTAGGTATAGGAAAGACCCTTTGTTCCCGTTGGGTAACACCAGTTTGTGTCACACTGTTACTCAATTGGAAAAATATTCCCGAAAAGTAACACTGTCAATAATTGCAACGTTTTATTTTCTCAATAATTAACACTATAATCTTTCTATATAACAGGGTTACATATCTGGACCAAATATCCCAAAAAGTGCCAGAACTTTATTGTATAGGTGAAAATTAAATAACATCATTCTAGTCCAAAATCAAAATCTTTTAATAAAATTGTTTATGGGTTAGGCGAATTCTACACATTTCGATTAACAGTAGTTATTATTCTTATTCTTGCCTTTCTTAAAAATTGCTTTATTGTAGTGAAAATAGCATCCTTTAATAATTATCGAAGGAAAGACTACAGCAATAGCCTTCATTGCCGCCTTTTCGTAGTCCACTTTGAATGTAGTAGGGTGCCAATCAGGTAATTGAGATTTTATTAATCTGAATAAGATGACATAGGTAGATGTAGTTCGGTCACTTAGCAAAGCATATACCAAAGGCATAATATTTGTGTGGTCGATGGTGCTACCTGTATCGCCGTGTATTGTGTATAGTTCAGTAAATGGAACTGGACAACTTTTGAAAGTGCCATCACCATAAAATTCCGTCAATTCACTCATGGTTTGCCTCGATTCTTGTGCGCAAAAAACCAAAATTCGTTTGTTGCCGTCTAAAAAATCGACTAATATAAAATCTTTGTAGCCAAATGGCACCTCAACTTCTTGTACATTTTTACTTTGCAATTTTGACACTTGTGCTGCAGCGTTTCGATGTCGGTATAAAGAGCTCTTGATGCTATCAAAGCTGGGGATTTGTGAGATGATATCTAGCCCTGAGTCTTTTAGATTTCCGACCATGCTATTGTATGTTGTTGGAACATTGGGACATTCTGGTTTGGTGAGTTGTTGTTTTAATTTGTCTAGCGATTCGTCAATCTCGTTTTTGGCAAAATCTGGCTTGCATGATGACGAATGAGCACATTCTTCTAATATTCGTTGGTGCTGAAATGAAAATTATCAATCGTAGGTATATAGGTACGTACACATATATAGTCTCACATAAATATCCCTGAAGAGGTAGACAGAACTGCAATATATAAATATTATTGACTGCCTCGTTGGTCTGAGGGTCGCGCAGTGCGACTGCTGTCCGCGAGGTTGTGGGTTCGAGTCCCGTGCAAGACAATTTAGTTATTTGTGTGAGCCACAGATACTAATAGTGTTGAGTCTGGATGTATCTATGTATTATAAGTACTCTGTATATTTACAAAAAAGAAAGTATGTAAGTATGTTTATTACTACTAAGGTGGCAAACAAGCATACGGCCCGCCTGATGGTAAGCAGTTATCACAGCCTATGGACGTGATGTGTTTCTGAACATTGCATGCCAAGAAAACACACCCAAGCCGCTGCCTACCATACCGTTGTTTCTATGCTGACTTCAACCATTTTACTAATGATTGTTTTTACACGCATGCCATCGCCTGCCTGGCAATATATTTAAGAATTATTGTTTATCAATGCAAGTAGTTATATATATATACCTATACGAATGAATAATTGGTGAGAAGGTAGTTACTTACTTTAATTCTTATAATCCCCTTACATATATTTCTTTTAGTGCACGTCCACACTGTCAAACCGCTTTTATGTGTACGTCTGGCATAGTATTGATGTCCACTATGCAAAAGAACTGTTCCTCCTTTTCTTTTAATATACACCAAATCACAATGGTCACTAGTAACTGTAGGAATAGCAGACATGGTAATCAACGCGAGCGAATTAACTAAAACAGTCTGCCTGTTGCCGCATTATTGTGGCAGAGAGAGGGTAGTTCAGAAATATTTTAATCATTGCGTCATTTACAAAATAAACATACCTGAACTATTTGTATCGCTAATGCGTGCATTTCAAATACGTTACAGTTCATGCACAAATATTATACATCCACAATATGCTTGGATCATAACTTCAGAACATTTTTGAAACAACATTAAGAATTTTTTTTTTGCATACTTAATTTATTTAATCGTCGTTATGCAAAATAACTAATATCGTAATTATCGAGATAATCACAATATTATTTAATCGTTACATTTTGTTGAAGGCGTATTTCAACAATGATTTTATTACAAAGAGGTGTTACTTAATGAGAATACAAGATTCTGTTATGTTACAGTGTTACCTATAGGGAAAAAAAACGTTGCAATAAATTACAGTGTTACTTTTCGGGAACATTTTTCCAATTGAGTAACAGTGTGACACAAACTGGTGTTACCCAACGGGAACAAAGGGGAAAGACCAGAGATATAGATTTACATAGATAACGCAAATGCATGTACTTCGCGTGTCCGAACACCGAAAAATCTGCAAGGTTGGTCGCCGCTCACTTCATTCAGTATATTATAATGTCTTATCTATGCTTCAGTCCGCGCGCGACTTAGGGATGATCGATATTAGAAAAACATCGATGTTAACATCGATTTAAAAGCATCGATGTACGATAAACATCAATTGAAAATCATCGATGTATCCAAAGAAATCGATGTTTTCGGTAGGAAATAAAACTATATCAAATTTTTACATACATGTGATTATTGTTATTAAAAGAATACAATGAAAAATCAACATTCCCAATATTTCTTTGGGTACACTTTGTAAAAAAATAACTTTGTCAGGATTTTTCCCTTTAGTCTGTTACGTTGCTGGTACAGGAGTTGGCCAGGTTTAGAAATACCTCTCTGAAGGTGTGGAAGTCGCTGTGCAACACAAATATTTAACAGCAATTTTCTTTAAGATAGATAGTACAAAATAATAATTTACCATACCTGTTATTTCGTTTCCGAAGTTTCATTATTAACATAAACAAAATTTTGCAATTTAGATTCGCTTCCGCTTCACAAGTTTACTCACGACACAATACACACACTTGTCACACTTTTACGTAAATCACGCGTGTGTTGAAGTTGACAGTTTTTTTTAAATCTCTGGAAATTATCATCTAGCTAGTACATCCAAAGCACGCCAGATGGCCTTAAAGAGTACATTGTCGTTCCGATATTTTAATCTCAATATATCGATGTTTCGATGTTATCGAAGTCAAAACATCGATGTTTTCCAGCTAAACGTCGATGTTTATTCACCATCGATGAATATCGATCATCCTTAGCGCGAAGGTCGTTACAGCCGGACGGCCGCAAAAACTAAAAAAATGCCTCATTGTTTAATAGTTAACTGTAATAGCCCAAAAATTTCGAACACCCAAAGGCATGAACATATTTCCTATCACAGTTAAGTTATTTTAATTGAAATTAAACTACTATATACGGATTTTATCGCGTTGTTTATTTATCACTGTATTACAAAATTTTGAATATATTACACTACTACTACTTTTGATTTTATTGTACTAATTTATAAGCTAATAAAATTATTTAAACTATTAAATCTATTTATTTTTGGTTTACACTTTCCCCGACGTTTCGGTTGCTTTTCAGCAGCCATGGTCACGGGGAGACTAAGATGGTAGTTGTCTCAATGTTCCAGTGTAGTTATTTCAAAGTACCCGAACATAATTTAATCATGGGTGTTTCTATTTACGCAGAATGAGCTCAAAGTATCATGAAGTCTAGCTGTGGTTTGTTTCTTCTTGGGTTTGACTATTTGAAGTACTGGATCCCAAGCTGGTGGTACGTTCCAACTATCTTCTCTATTGAAATTGGGATGTTTTTTGATTTCAATAGCCTCGCGAAGCATCCTTGGTAGGAATCGGTGTTCTTTAGCGAGAATCTGTGGTTTGTCAAATCTCAGGTAGTGGTTGGTCCCCTGTTGTACATGTTCACACACAGCAGACTTCAACGAGCGTTTGTGTTTTACGTCAGCTATGTGTTCTTTTATGCTTATGCTTCTCTTGGTTTGACCAATGTATGAGAGTCCGCAGTAGTTTAATTTCAATGAATAACATTCGCGTAAACAGAAGACAATATTAAGTTATTTTAAATTATATTATGCGTTAATTCATTTTAAAACTAATTTTTATGATGATGATTTCCAGGATATACCTAAGTAACTATAGATTAACGTTAAGTATTATACACTTCTCATCAGAATAATCTAAACACTTCACCACACACAATCCAGTAAGCATTCCAGTCCAGTAACTGGATTCGTGGTCTACTTTTGAATCCAGTGCGATCAATCCAGTGCAACTGGAATAATGTCGACGGCCAATCCAGTGCCATTCCAGTGCTGACGCAACAAACACGCGGTGAACACGTGTGGTTGTTTTTGTGGATTTTAACTGCGAAGAAAGGATTTAAAATTCTTTTTGAATATATGTGTTGGTTGCATTTTTTTTTTTTTTTAAATGCAACCAACACATATATTCAAAAGGAATTTTAAAATAAAGGTCCCCACAAGGGACGAATGGAGACGAGGTCTACGATCCCCTGACAAGGGTTGTCTCATCTGGTACACCGATGGTTCCAAAATGGAAACAGGATCAGGCGCTGGTATTTATGCCAACGACTGCAAGGTGAACCAAAGCATGGGCAAATATGCAACGGTCTTCCAGGCGGAAACCTATGCTATAATTGCCTGTGCGCAGGAGAATATTAACAACAATGTCACTGACAAGATTGTTTATATACTCAGTGACAGTCAAGCTGCTCTTAAGGCTCTGAACTCCTGTAGGGTGGACTCAGCACTAGTCCTGAACTGTGTTAAAGCCCTTAACAAACTTGGCAGGAAAAACACAGTCAGGCTGGTGTGGGTTCCGGAGCATGCAGGGGTGCAGGGTAATGAGGAGGCTGATGTATTAGCCAAAAAGGGCTCGGAGCAACAATTTGTGGGCCCCGAGCCATTCGTAGGTCTCTCTGAGAGTACCGTCAAGGCAGCTTTGAATGCACATGGCAATGATAAACACAGGCTGGAGTGGATGGCCCTTAGGGGTCTGGAACACTCCAAGAAATTCATTGCAAACAGAGCCACGGGCTTTACCCGGAAGTTCTGCGGGTACAACAAGGGCCAAATACGCCTACTCACAGGAGCGTTTACTGGTCATTTTGGCACCAATGACTTCCTGTGCAGATTGAGATTGTCAAACAATTCGATCTGCAGAGCCTGTGGTGAACAGGACGAGTCCATATCACACCTACTGTGTGAATGTGACGCGTTGGCCGGACTAAGGATGGGTCTGATGGGATTGGCATATCCGAACCCTGAAGACTTCAGGCTTCTCCCTCTGAGGTGTACGCTGCGACTGATGCAGTACATTCATAGGGAGATAGCTCAAGGATAAACCTCGGGGCCGACACAAAAGATCCCACTGGGTCGAAGTGTCGCCGGTCTACAATGACTGGCCCCCGGATCAAGATAAGATAAGATAAGGATTTAATAATGGTGAAGAAGTTGTCTGAAGACGAAACTGTAAAGTTTGTCACTATATACAGAGAAAATCCGTGTTTATGGGACAAAACATCAGAGCATTATAAAAATAAACCTATGCGCCAAACTGCTTTGCAAAACCTGTGCACTGGTTTCACAGTGGAAGTAGTGAAAAACAAAATAAAAAGTATTCGTTCTACATACTACCTTGAACTAGACAAGATTAAGAAGTTATCCACATCTGGTGCTAGTGGTAATGTTTACCAACCCAAAGTGAAATGGTTCGCCGAATTCAATTCATTTATTAAAAATGTGATGGTGAAGCGTAAAACACACGTATGTCTTCTTAGATTTTTATTTATTTTAATTTTAGTATGATATTATTTGTTAAAACACACAATTTATCAATGTATCATATGATTTTGCCATGGTACTTTTCCTTCGTTCACAAAATAATTTGTAAATTGAGTTCTTTTTTCCCTGGCTTGTGTTGCTGAGTTGTTACTGCCCTGCTGTGTGATACTATCTAAAGAGGTTATTTCGGATGTCCACGTTCCGTTAATCAAATGATGGTCATTGTGATCTTCATGGTCTACACAAGTAGAAGTATATAAATAATAATTGCTTGACTTTTTCTTAACCAATTGTGTAGAGAGCAAGCTGCATACAAAATGTGATCCACAGTATCTAACTTAGTTCAAATAGCTTTTTCGAAAATTTGGAATCTACTTACTTCCAAAAGTGTTTTCTACAATGTGTCTAGCACGCGACATCCTGTTATTATATATCTTTTGTTCAAAAGTTAAACTAGCCTCAGGATATGGTTTCATTAAGTATGTTTTAAGAGGAAATGCCGCATCAGCCACAATCACTCCATCTTGAGGAATAAAACTACCCTTTTCTAATTCAGTAAAAATGGAACAGTTTTTGAAAATATCACCATCCGAAGCGCTTCCATTTGCTCCCACATTGATATACGTAAAACAGTAATCAACAAGAGCCATCAATACTATGCTGTTTTCTTTTTTATAATTAAAGTTCGTACTTCCATATTCATAGGAGCCAGTAATTTTTATATGTTTTCCATCTAACGCTCCGTAGCACAAAGGAAAATTCCACTTATTCCGAAAGCCTTCCTTGATTTGACTTGTTTCCATTGTTCCGCAGGGGGTATCTGTAAAAAATATAGTAAATATATTTTATTTTCAGGACAATACTGATGATGCTCAAAATAAAGAAGATACTGACAATGCTCAACCTAGTGACCAATCTGGGAACCCTACCCATACAAACCCAGAACCAAGTCTATCAGAACCGCGAAAGAAAAGGAGTAAAATTTCACAGCTGTCTACAATAGTCAGTAGCATGAAAGAGCTGCAATACGATTTATCGAACTCAGAAAGAGGGGAAGATGAATTCGACACATCTTCGGGAAACACATTGCGAAACAATTAAGGAACCTTTCTACTGAACAGGCTATCCTAGGCCAAGAAGAAATTCCGAGTGTAATAACAAAATGTCGACTGCACGATTTGAAATACGGACATGTGAAACACAAATGTCAGTGACAATTCGTCAATTATGCGTCAAGACCAAGTACGAGTAATAGTATTTATATGCCATTGAATAGTCCAGCGTCTGTAGATACACAAACCACTTAGGACTCATTAAATGTAGTAAGCGATGACCCAGAATAAATTAATATAATAATGAATGCTTCCAATAATGCTTAATTGTCATAGATATGATACTTAATAAAAAAATGTTACCTTGATGTGGTCTTTTAATGCCCTTTTAATTTCTTGACAGACTTCTGGTATAATTTTTGAAATAGTTGGTTTTGGCAATCGAAACATACGACTGAGGCTTCTAAAAAAGAAAGAGTGACTTCTAATTTTATTTTTGCGTAGAGTCTACAAACGCTATCGGGAGACTGGTTTGTTCACGCGCCGTTCGGGATCTGGCAGGAATCGGGTCACTTCTGAGCGAGATGATCGATTTACTGTAACAACTTCTTTACGAAATCGACGCCTTAATGCTTTTCAACTGCAGCAGCAGCTTCATGTTGTACGTAGGGTGGCTGTAAGTATCTCTACAATTAGAAGAAGGTTGATGGAACGTGAACTGGTACCGCACAAGCCAGCAAATGGGCCGAAATTAACTGCAGACTATCGAAGAGCGCGCCTTAACTTTGCACGTGAGCATCCAAATTGGTCATACCTCCAGAGAAGCAAAGTCCTCTTTTCTGATGAGTGTAAAATTATGCTGTATGGTAGCGACGGAAGGAACAAGGTCTATAGAAGAGATGGAGAACGCTTTGCACAATGCTGCATTGAAGAAAAGATCAGCTATGGTGGCGGTTTGTGGACGGTTTGCGGAGGAATCAGCGCCGACGGTAAGACAGTGCTTGTCTTTGTGTCTGGGCCACGTCTGCCTGCACTAAACAGTCATCGGTACATCGAATAGTGTCTTGAGCTTCACGTGATGCCCTTTGCACATGTGGCACCATACATCAATAGCACTAAGTGAGCGGAATCGCTCTGTTTATGAAAGCAGTCGACGCAGAGCTTCCACACACCGTTTTCAACCTGCTTAGTTTGTACGCGTCGCGTAATACTATCATTTCGCTAAATTCATTTTATGTTATTTGTATGTCTTAAGTAATTGTTTCACCATATATATATTTAATTCTTAATCATAATAATATTCTTCATTCTTCGCGTATTTCTTTGCTTCTTTCACCGTACCCGCTATTGTGAGCTAAACTACGTCTAAGCACTTAACCTGTATTGTGGGTGACTTCAATCTCGGCAATATAACTTGGTCAGCAGAGACGAGTTGTCCTGTAGGCTGTAAATGCGAGAAATCAAAGTCGAGCCTTGATCTATTTCAGATAAATTCGATATGACAATTAAATACCAATTTAAACCAAAACAACCGGGTTCTTGACTTAGTAATAACTGACGGTTCGGACTTTATTGCTGTCATGCCGACCACACCTATTAGTCGTCTCGACATTCATCACCCACCTTTTGAAATAACAATTCGAACCAGAATTACTACACTTCGAAAGAATTCTTCTATTGAAAAATTACGGTATCATAACACTGACTTTGATTATATTTATACATCAGGTGTTCCACAGGGTTCTAATTTAGGCCCACTTTTATTTCTAATATTTGTTAATGATCTGTTAAACAAAATTAAAAGTGAATGCTTAGCTTTTGCCGATGATACAAAAAAAAATTAAACGCATATCCAATCAATGTGACTGCGAACTGCTTCAGGCAGATATGGATACGATCGTGAACTGGTGTGACAGCAATTTCATGTCGCTAAATACAAAAAAGTGTCAGGTCATTACGTATACCAAAAATAAAAAAAATATATTGTACTTTAATTACTCCATTAAAAATACTATTATTGAGAGAGTTACAGAGGTTCGCGACTTGGGGGTGTTGTTTCACTGCGCTTTATCTTTTAGACCTCACTATGACTATATATGCAGTAAGGCTAATCGTATGTTATCCTTTATGCTCCGAACCGCAAAACCATTTAAACAGACTAAGTCCTTAATAGTTTTATATTGCTCTTTGGTTAGAAGTATTGTAGAATACTGTTCACCTGTACGGTCTCCAATTTATAATATACATATAGATCGGATAGAGGCCATACAGAGACGATTTGTGAGAGCTGTGCTCAAAATATGGGCTTAGGCGAAAGATACCGGAATATATAGACCGCATTACAAAATTTTCCTTGACAACTTTAATTAGTAGAAGATGGATTTGATGGACTTGTGCACCTTACATAGAATCGTAAATTGTTCAATTGATGGTAATCTTCTTAAAAATTTATACATTAAAGTACCAAAGCGATCTGTGGGTATTCCGCAATTGTTTAGTGTCCTACAAGCAACAACAATGTATCTCAGAATAACCCACTGTACAGAACGTGTAAAAACTATAATTCTATCTGTTCTCAAACAGATATTTTTCACGTTAAATTCGGCACATTTAAATCTTTTCTATTGAATTAACAAACCGTGACTTTTAGTGTACCCAATTTTGTATATCATTTGTTTTTATTTTTAAATTTGTCATGTATCATATCTTTTTTTTTTTGTATTCTTGTGTTAGTTATTTAAAAGTTTAAGCTAATGTATACTTACACGTATGTAATGTATATTGCAAATGATGTGTACAAATGTAACTGGATGTCAGATTTACTCATTGTATACTATTAAGACTGTAATTTGAAATATGCTAAACTGTTATCTGTTTTTGTACCTACTAAATAAAATTAAAATAAAATAAAATATTAAAGAAAGTCAGTGCTTTAATACGGGTTCAATTCCCGTGCGTGGTTAGTGTAGGCTAGTGCTGGCTTACACTACACACATTTTATTGGCAACGGTTTCATATTCATGCACGACAATGCTAGGGCTCACACCGCGAGCGTCGTACGAGATTGTTACCGAAGTCGGTATCTCCATTATGGAATGGCCAGCAATGAGCAAGAAGCCCAGACATGAATCCGATTAAACATCTATGGGATGAATTAAAGAGACGAATTCGTGCAAGAGATCCTGGCCCAGAAACACTTAGCCAGCTGCAAAATGCAATCCAAGAGGAATGGAATGGAAATTGGAATGCCGCAACATTTGATCGTGACTCTCATCCGATCGATGAAGAAGATCCGATGTATGGAAGCAGTAATAAGAGCTCGGGGAGGGAATACAAGTTATTAAATAAACGTTTCTTAGCTTTTTTCCTTCATTTACCTGTGTTGTTTTATCAATTTCCTTCATACTCCATACAGGGTAAAAATTACTTGTTATACAAAATACGAAACCTATTAAAATTTAATTTGAATTTAGAACATTAACATTAGGATTTGAAAACTCATTATTATTTACTATTAAACGACATTTGACATATATTTCTAAATATACATTTTTCTGATAATTCATACAAAACATAAACTTGCAAGGTGTTTCGATTTTTCTGATGAGAAGTGTATATTCACATTACGTTGCCGCGTTTGCTTTGAGCGTTTAATCTGACGTCGCGTGTTAAGAGACGATTAATATCGGAACAAGCGATACTGTGGCGCATCGCTTCGACTTCGTGACACAGGCAATTTATCATTCGTCTGTCAAATCTAGCGACTAGTGTTGTTCGTTCTACAACATATATCAATAATCGACTTTAATCGATATCGGACAGACCAATTTAGTAGATAAAAACAAGCTCATGTCCTAACGACATAACATAACACGACAGCTTTAAAAAAGGAGGGTAATATATTTAGGGTTCATGTATTTAATGTGTTGATGTTTATTGTTTATCCTTTGAATATATACGACTATGTTTATACATCTAGTATGTTAATAAATTGCTATACTTAGTTTAAAAAAAATATATTATTTACCCGCATGATCCTTTCATAAAAGAAAAATGGATTGCGGCTACGGGGCGGAAAGACTGCTTCCCGACTAAACACAGTACTATTTGTTCCATACATTTTGAAAATATCAGTTTCATTGAAGGGAAAAGTTGAGATTGTTAAAAAAAAGGCATGCCCACTATTGATATACTAAAACTCATTGACAATGAAGATGAGGTTAGTGAATAGATTTAATGTGTAACAGTGTTTTTAATTAATAGCGTATAAAATATCTTTGTGCTTTACAGAATAAAGATACACAACAAAAACCTTCATCATTGTCAAGGAAGAGAAAACTAGAAAAGTTATAGTATTTTTTCATGTAAATGTATACATAATGTGTGTACCTACATACATAACAACGGTATAATGTAAGCTAGTAGCAAAAGTGGAAGACATGAGCGAAAGCGTATAAGTATCGGAACTTAGATCGAGAGCGAGTGTGGAAGTGGAAGCGGGAACAGGGATTAGGAGGGATTAGGATCCGGCAACTATAAACAACTATAACTTACTTTATTTTACAGGATGTCAATGAACTACCCACATCAAAACGGAAAAGTGTAACGGAAAAGAAATTAATAATTAAAATAAAAAATACACAAGAAAAAATAAATCAACAAAACAAGGCAAGGTAATAAAAAGACTACTTACTTCAATCAACCAATGTTACAACTCGCGAATTATATTCTAGACAGCAGAAGAACAAAATAAATCTGTAGTTGTATTCATTCACCAGCACTCCATACTTTTGCTATGACTTTGTACTATTATGCAACGAAAGCATACAGTTATATGTCAGAAATGTTTTTAATTTATGCTTACCACATCCTCACACCATTCATAAGTGGTATAAATGGTAGTCCTGGATTTACAACTGAATCTTTGGAAACTTTAAAATTGATAGCGAGTAAATCAAAAACAACTTTATATTGCTGTCTGATTATAGATAAAATGGCAATTAGAAAAAAAATTAATAAGACGGCAAAAGATTCCATGGTTATGTAGATTTTGGTGGCAGTTTAGAAACAGATGAGGCTCCCAAGCAAAAGAAGCACTAGTAATGTTAGTTACTGGAATAAAATGCTAGTTGGAGGGTGATACAAATATTTAACTGGATAATTTTGTTTCCTGTTAAACGTTATTTGTTGTCTTAATTATTGTTTTTATTTACTTTTGTTTACAGGTCCCTGTTGGGTATTATTTAATAGACGGGGCAAATGGTCGACAAAAAGCCGATTTAGTGCTGCAGTGCCTGCGACATTTGAACGAGTCAAATATAATCGTAGTCGGCCTTACTTTTGATGGATGCCCATCCAATATGACAACGGCAAAACTATTGGATTGTTAATTCGATCCAAATGACATGAAAAGTTCGTTTGAATCGCGACCATCGCGACCGATCTACGGCGAATGGTTATATTTTAAATTGTTAGTTCTCATCTCTCTCTCCATCGCTACAACTAGTGCTGAAACCACGTACATCTACGGTACGATAAATGGCTTCATTAGGCTGTCAGCAAGCTTTGTCTCTAGGAACTCTAAGGCGCTCATCAACCCAAGTAGTACAGAGCTGTAGCGTGTCTACTAGCTGAAGGTGGCCACTTTGAGTAACTGCTGTAGCTATTGTAATTTAATATTGTAAAACCATTAAATACAAACTAATATGAATGTCAAGTGTTTTAAAAAATTTCCTGTTTAGGGTTCCGACAAAGACTTTTTGTGCTTGCGCATAGGCTATGTTCAAACAACAATAACTTTTAAATTAATAGACACACGGTTGTAAATTAAATGTTGTATTGTAGCTTAGCTCAACATCTGTCGATCTAGTACAAAAATGAAAAGGGTTATGGAGGTGTTTATAGAAATTTACAATAATTTGTTGATTTACATAATTTTCTGATCCTTTTTATTGAGTTTCATATTGTTTTCAAAAATTATGGACGTGTGAACAATTTGTTTTGTAATGTAGACCGTAAATAGTATTGTTGCCCTTCGAATAAGCCTATTTTTATCTCAATAAGACCAAAATTTTGGGAGATAATGGCTGCCTATGATATGGCTGCCTGCATAGTGTATTTGTGTATAAAAATAGTTGTTACATAAGTATTTAAAATATCGCTAGTCCTTGACCGGACACACTGTATTTGCAGATATATTGTAAGAGCAATACAAAAACAAATTAAATCCAACAAAGGTACTAGAGATCTTAATATAAGCAGTGTTCGTAATTTTGATGATGTTTCTAAAATATTGCCACAAAAGACAGAATTTTGTGATCAAATAATCACATATGTTGTAAGAGCAATACAAAAACAAATTAAATGCGACAAAGGTACCAGTGCGTTGGTATTACAAAAAACAGAAATCGATTGTACATAATTATGAATTGGTGATTTATGTACAAATGTGAAGACGGTCTTGTTTATTCTACTAAACATGTTGCTCAGATTTGTAAAGTTACTGAGTTAGAAATCCGTGATATAATTATCAAACACAACAGTTCAACATTAAACCGTCAATATGTAAACCTCTTCTTATCAATAAGATTTTACATTATTTTGTAAATAGCATCATCTTTAATAGCATCGCCGTTCACCAGTTTGATAAACCTCCAACGAAAAATAATTTAGTTAACTTAATTAAGGTAGTCGCCAGCACATACATGGATGTGCGTTTTCATTATTTGACTAAATATATAAAACCTGCTTTGAAAAAGAGACAATAACTGTCTCTTTGTCAAAGTATAATTGTCTCTTGTTATACAATTATTGTATAACAAGCTTATTTTGTTTCAAGGGCAATAATAACATAGTTTTGTTGTCATATTAGGTTTTTATTCAATATCCTCAATGTAATACAAACTTGCTTTAATACTAATTAACATTTATCAAATAATCTCAACGACCAACAATAGGCAATAGATGATTATTTTAAATCTTGAATGTTATTCCTATTATAAGAAAAATTAATAAGAGTTTTGAAAAAAATCGTCTATTGCCTTAGATTCTCCATGATAAGTTATTAAACTTAAATAATCAATTTAAACTACTAATAAAATCAACTTAAAGATAAACAACAATTCAAAATTAAACTTATATTATTACTAAAATGAACAATTATATTCCCAATTAAGTATACCTAGTATCGAGCGATACGAGATTTTTTAGCGTTTCAAGATCATAGTTTACTTTGACGTCCGAAAGTACAGTAATCACATTTTTTCTTTGTCTTGCATCGCTGAATATGTATTATGACGGCTCAACGAGTAAGTGATCTTTGTCACTGCCGCCGCTAGATTCATTCAATTCACGTTCTTCTTCTTCCCTAATATTCACATGGAGTACTGCCTTATACTACTTTTTTTTGCGGTAATACGCTCTCGAATTTTCACACCATTTCTGTCTTTATTTTTGATGTTCATCTATAATTTTATCTTTTATAGATACGACACGCTTCTCTCTCTTTCTCTTTGCATGGTTTTCTTTTCGTTGTTCTTTTCTCAGTGCACTTAGTTTAGAATCTTTTTTAATTTTTTCATGACGTACGTATTCGGCTAGCTCTTCTTTTGGCTTCTAAAATGTCTTCTCTGGTTTTATTTCGCGATTTTGTTTTTTCCGTAGCCAAGTAAAATATAATAACGCATAATATCTAAAAAAACATAAAATTTATACCTAAACAGCCAGTTATAAGCATGAAAAGTATAAGATACAATCTTTTTAAAATATTGATTGATTTATTGTTAAATTCAATTAAAATATTATTTATATATATTATTTATATATTTATAATTACGTTTAATAACATTCGTCTGTCTATATCATTCATCTGTCAGAAAATTGATGTCATTGATATTAATCAATTTGTAATTTTTAGGTTACCTAAAACTACTGTTTCTTATCATACATGTCTATACTAATGCCTTGTGTTTCAATGAAATATCAACAAATATATTTTAGTAAACTTACTTGAGATTATGCGAAATTATTCAAAAACGTCGACAGAACGAAACCGCTCAAAAACGCGACTGCTCACATTTGAGACAGACGATTGCTAGCGTGGTTTGCGGGGGCGAGCGCGGAGTGAGCGAGCGGGACCAAATAATATATAAAATATATGAGTATGAGCGAGACCATCACGGTGGTGGCTCCAGTTGAATCGTTTGAATCGTAGCGGGGCGGAGGGGCATCGGTATTAAACCTGTCAAATGCCGCTAAAAAAAACCGGACTTCGGACTTGTACACGTTAAACCCCGGTGACCCTATATGGGGTCGAGCACACTCGATAGTGTATTGTTTACGTTTGCATTAGTTATTTGAGCTAACGTAAACATTTCTTAAGAATGTTAGGTTTGGTAGGTATGCATTGAATCTTGGCTTGATATTGAATGCCCTGCATTGTGTATAGATGTAGCTATCTATGGTTCGCTTTTTCTTCTCTCGGTCATAGATTACAATAAGATCGTATAGATAGGCAAACCGAGCCTCGCTAGAGGTCTGCATAAGTGCTGCGGCCAAGTAGCAGTATCATGAAATAAATTGAAGTCAAAGCAACCTATACATACATACGTGTATATACGTATATAGACACCTGCATTATTCCTTTAAACTTTTTATAATTTTATTGTAATTTATATGCCGCCTATATTTGTATGCCTACAAAAATAGGCAGTATATTAATCAAGTTACAAAACGGGATTATATGGGGAACATGAAAAATAAACAAAAAATAATGTGTATGTTTTTTATTTTCTCTTGTGAGTCATATAATAATTATGCGCTGCGACTTTAACAGCATCATCACAGTCCGTTTACCGTCTCCAAGCTTCACCAAACATCCTGGTACACAACATGATTTATAAATTATGATGACAAAATTGATCAAATTCACCACAAAATAGAAGTCTTTAGCATTTTTAGGTATTCTCGTTGCCTAGCCGGAGGAACCAAGTTTATCTCAACGTACTAGGTTGTAGAAAAATCACAAATACACAGAAAAACAAGAAATTAACTTTGAGCAAACGCTTAAATCGAAAATTTTCTTGTTAGAAATCGTCGGACATCATGTGTCAAAAACAGTGTTGCTAGATGATCTCAATATTTCCACTAAATCTTATTCAGTTATATTTTTTAATCTGCATTGATATTACCTGTTTAGCTCTATTGTACTTTTATATGGCATTATTGGTGAGATTTTAGATATTATTTATGCAAATTATCATCTTCATTGATTTAAGTTGCTGTAGACTAAAACAAAATATCCCACTGAATTTTAACTTTGCAACACTAAAGTAGACGCTACCGTGTTTTAATCTATGGCTACCGCAGCAATATTTTGTAATATCGCCATCTATTGAAAACTATATAGTAACACAATTAAAACATAATTAATTCATGATACTGCTAATAGATGCGCTCTTGTCGAAAAACGTACCCGTACATTTGTTCGTAGTTACCATAGCATGTAGTTACCATAGCAATTAGCATGCTCTCGGTGCCGTCGCACGGTCTGCACGCTGCGCTGTACTGTCAAGTTCCTTTATAATAATATATCTTTGGTATTATTGTACTGTCTGTCCGCCTGACTTTCAATATACTGCTGGATGTTTGCTGCTGTTTTGTTTTGAATCCCACGCAAGATCCACCTGCGCGACTGACACGAACCAGAGGCCCGCGTGTCATTCATCTGCTCTAATAATCGGCGGCATCGATGTCTTTAACGCGTATACGTATAAGCGCGATACGCGCGCACACGAACTATTCTGCATAGCGGTAAAGCACATGATTGGCCTATCTTACCTACATACAGTCAACTAAAAATATGGTCTACAATTAACATCCTACGTTTAAAGTTCATTTACACATCGTAAAACTGATTTAGCAGTAATATTCGGACAGTTACTAAATTTAGCTAACCTAATAAGTACCCAATATGTTTGTTACAGGTAAACCGTCACTTTGTCTACAATGGGTAAAAGAAAAGGGAATAAAAAGCGTTTATATTTATCCGCTAAACGAAAAAAACATCACTTTGTTATAAAGCATCATATCCATTTCGCACCGCGTTCAATCTCCAGGTTGAATTTTTTTTTTATTTGATATAGCCAAAGATGTAGCATGATGTAGTATGTAAATATTTGTTCACTCTTCACACCCGTTTTGTCATGGTTTGCATAATAATAGGTGCTAGTCTACCTTACTATCTACGCTGGAGTCGATTTCTGAAGTTATACTTCTTATGGCGCGATTGAAAAAATTATGAGAGTAAAATTTTTAAGATACGACAGCCAAAAAGCGACATGATGAAGTTAGCTGATAACTGTCTCTCAAGTTTCCGTTTCCGTTTTAACTCATAACTATGTATATTCAAAGTGGTGTCTCAAATATTTATAAGTGAAATATGTCTTTTTTAAAAATAAAATAATGATTGCCGTTTCTTTTATTTTTACAGTGATGAAAACAAGGAAAACTCAGGTACTTCATCGCGAATGCGTAAAACTTTTAAGGAGAATCGAGAAGTATTTGAAGAAAACGCAAGCTCATCCTCAGAGTCTACACTTTCTGATTTTGATCTAACAATTTGTGATGCTGTTGATAACAATTGTGGTGCAGTCGTTCAGGATGAACAATTAGAAGGACGCAGAATCGTAGATATAAAATATTTGTTTTCCGAGCTTTCAAATATCAAGCATGAACACATAGACTGCACGTTTGCTGATTTAAAGTTCTTAGGAGAACAACGAAATGGATTTATTAGCAAATTTACATTTGAATGCAAAATGTGCAATAAAAAGGATATGGTGTACAGTGAAGATCCAAAATTGAAACTGTCTGTAAATGATGCTGTTGTAGAAGGAATAGTCTGTTCAGGAAATGGGTATGCACAATTAAACGAAATATGTAGTGTGTTAAATATTTCAAATATGCGTAATCAAATATACACGAAGATTGAACAACGTCTGGCACCAAAAATTTAAGAATGTGCCCTAGACGAGATGATCGCAGCAGGTCAAGAAGAAAAAAGGCTAGCTCTCTTGAATGGCGATGTGGACAAAGATGGTTGTCCTCTAATAGCAGTGGTTGCAGATGGATCTTGGGCAAAACGGTCTTACAAAAGTGGATTTAGCTCAGCGTCTGGAGCTGGGTGCATAGACGGACTGCGGACCAAAAAGGTGTTATTTCTTGGAGTTCGAAATTCCTACTGCTGTATATGTGCTAGAAGTGAAAAATTGGATATAGATGTCCCTGAACACAGGTGCTTTAAAAACTGGAATAACAGCGCTAATGCCATGGAAGCGGATATAATAGCAGAAGGGTTTGCAAAAATGGTGATGCATGAAGTAAAATATAATAAACTTATCGGAGATGGCGACTCTAGTATCATGAAAAAGTTGCTATTAAAAAAACAATATGGGCCCGATTTCACTATAACTAAAATTGAGTGGAAAATCCATTTGCTCCGCAACTTTTGTAACAAAATCAAAGCACTAGGGAAAAAAACAAACAACCACAAAGGTTTTGTACCAGTTGACCTAAGAAAAAAAGTTGAATCAAACGTATTGCGCATAAGGAAAGCAGTGGTTAGAGCTGTAAACTATAGAAAAGAACAAGATAATACTAATCACGGCGATAAAATAAGAAACCTTAAAATGGACATAAAAAATGCCGCTAACCATGTGTTCGGAGACCACAAAAATTGCGCGTCTTATTATTGTAAGCCAGAAAAATATATTAATGACACTAATTTGGTACCCGATCTCCAATCTTGTGGAATATGGACGGATCTTCAGCAGTAGCTGTTAATGTTGTTATCAAATGCAGAAAGCCTTATTCTAGACATTACCAATAACACAGTGGAGCAATTTAATAATGTAATTGCGAAATTTATTGGAGGCAAAAGAGTGAACTACACTGCAAGAGGTTCATACCAGGCACGGTGTTTTGGTTCAGTAACGTCGTGGAACAGTGAAAGGGCTATACATTCAAGACTTTCAAAGAAAATTCAAGATTGTAGCCCTGGCAAGTATACTAAACAATTTATAGAGAGGGAACGGCGCTCCAAAATAAATACAGAATGGTGTCGAAAAAGAAACATTGCGTTCGGCGATGATATACCAAACAAAAGAAGAACTGTTACTGGACCTGATGAGAATTATGATCAGTTAGATTTAGAACCAGATATGCCACCTGAGATATTTGAGCAAAAGAAAGATGAATTTATTTTGGAGTTAAATAACACCAAATTTGATAAGCTCGAACAAAACACTGTAGGCCAGAGCGAGAATAAGCTGTGGGCAGTGGAAAGACGTAAACGCTTTACAGAATCTAACTTCGGTCGAATTTGTAAACTACGAAACTACGAAAAGCAACATCAGTAACAGGACTATTAAAATCTTTGCTGTATTCTCAATTTAAAGGCACTCTTGCCACAAATTATGGTAAAGAAAAAGAAGATGAAGCAATACAATAATTCATACAAGAAACGGGACTACCGGTATCAAAATGTGGATTATTCGTCGACAAACATAAAACGTTTTTGGCAACAAGTCCTGATGGTCTTGTTGAAGAACATTCGATAGTGGAAGTTAAATGTCCTTACAAAATTATTGATTTAACACCTAAAGAAGGAATAGAACAAAAGAAAATAGACTTAAGCATATGTAAAAACGACACGCTAGAATTAAAGAGAAATCATAATTATTACTTCCAAGTCCAAGGGCAATTACACGTACTGGCCGAAATTTCTGCTATTTTATTTTGTGGAGCTCTAAAGGCTTACTTTACGAAAAAATTAAAAGGGACGATGTATTTTGGCAGAAAATGGAACCGGTATTAGAAATCTTTTACTTCAAATGCCTATTACCAGAAATAATCGACGGTCGTATACCACGAAATTTAGCAGTAAGAGAGAGGAAAGGATTGGCCACGGAATAGTTATTTTTACACCAAACTTTAAATTTACCTACAATATTATTAATATTAGTGTGATTTTATTATTTTAATAAAAAATTGTCAGCAATAAGATTATTATTTACATATTACCTTCCAACAATCGAACAGCACAATAATCTGCTAAATGCACTTCACGCAAAATATTCTAACTAGAAGTATCGATATCAATGAACAACACTAGGATATCTATAAAATTATCGACTACGTGTCACATCGCAGAGAATGTACGTATTAGTCCGCGCCTCCCCAACCTCAAGCCGCCCCCCGCAGAGCGCGATAGAGACAACTGCAGCTTGGACCGAAAATACCTATTAAAAGTACACAAAATCATCGTTTCGTAGTCCCCTAATTCCTTCTCCAAAACTTGACCGATTTAACTATTTTTTTCATTTAACATTAAAGAAAGGCTTTGACCGTGTTCCTATGTTTTCCTTTTATATAATCTAGTCAAATTTGTTTTCTGGATGTTTGAACACAGCGGAAAATCTGGCCAATTTTTGCGGTTTTTGAAGCCTTATGTCTCTTTTAATAATTACTTTATGAAAAAAAGGAAAACATAGGGACACCATTTATTAGATCATCATTTAATTCCATACATTTATTAGAAAAAAATTATTGCTCTACTGGCATTATCTAGGGAGGAAACAGGGGACTACGTTTGTATGGAAAAACGGCCCTTGTGTTTCCTCTTAATATTTCAGGGTCAACAATAAGGATATATAATTATTGCTACAAAGTTTTAGTACCACAAAACATATTTTTTTAATAAAAATAAAATTAAACGATAAGCATAAAAAGAAAACGACAACCTTATGGTCTCAAAAATTAAAATATCAGATCAAACTTTCAGATTAAACACTACAAAAATATGAATATATATGTATAATTATTGTTAAAAAGTTTCAGAACAATTTTACATTTGAATAAAATTGAAATTAATGAATTGAAATAAAAATCGATTGAAACGTGTTATTTATATAATCGATTCATTAAAAATCGATTATTACTATAAAGAAAATCGATAATTAAAAATCGATTATAAGAAAATAATAATCGATTTAAACTAAAATCGATTGTTTTTAACATCCCTAGTATTTTGACATTTTAACAGCGAATATAAGTTTGTGGCGGCTGTTTTTGTTTAATTATATTGAAATTGGGTCAATTGTGTTAAACAGAGTTAATTATATAAACTGGTGTTTATATTATGCCTTTGAAACGTATGCTACCTCCTGGTATATTTGAAATAATAGACAGAGCTGGAATATCTACTACAAAGCAACTAATTACTCTTTCGGTATGGGATATCAAGAAGTATACAAACTTAAGTATCGAAGATATTTTGTTCGTTAAAAACATTGTTTCAGATAGTCTTTGTCCCAAAATCGTATCTTGTGATATTTTAAAGAAAAAAATCAATAGCCTACAATCACGAATACCAACAAAATGTAGTATAATAGACCAACTACTAAAAGGTGGTATGCGAAGAGGTACTTTAACCGAAGTTTTCGGTGAAAGTGGATGCGGTAAAACTCAACTAGCCCTACAAATAGCCTTAAACAATTGGGATCACGGGAGCCTTTATATATGTACTGAAGACTTGTTCCCAGCAAAAAGATTTGAAGAAATGAAAAAAGCTCAATCCACATATGATCATAGCGTTGACTATGGAAGAAATGTTTTTATTGAACATGTAACTGAAGCAAGTGATCTACTATCCAGTATAAGTGTGCGTCTACCTAAATTATTGGCACAAAATAGTTTGGCACTTGTTATAATAGATTCTATAGCAGCTCCTTTCAGATGTGAGAGTACAAATTATGTAAAGAGAGCAGAGGAGATGAGAGAAATTGCAATTTTATTAACAGAAATAGCACAAAATCATAACTTGGCTGTACTTTGCATTAACCAAGTTACAGCATGTTTTGATGACTCAGCGAATGTGTTGCCATCATTAGGTTTAGCATGGTCGAATATGATTGGTACTAGGTTGATGATAGAAAAAACTATGAGGAAAGTTAATTCAAACTATCAAACTACAGATACTCCTTACTATATAAGAGAATTGTCAATTGTATTTTCTCCCGATTTACCTAATTCTAGAATAGAGTTTATTATAACTGAGAATGGAATTGAGGCAATTACTACTTAAATACACATTGTAAATATTAAAGCTTTTTCATTATAATGCTATGTTACCTGTTATATTTATTTACTGGGGAAACAATAACATACTGACAAAACCAAGTAGGCACCTATAATAATAATTATGTATTTTATTATTTAAGAAGGTAAAGCTTTCACTGCCAAGAAAGTAAGAGATATCACTGGACCTTAAATTGTTTTTCCTGAGAGTTCTTTAGAGCTGCTCGGTACAATACAATGCTGTGCCTATATGTGCCTGTTATTGAAAAACATAAAACATAAACTATAAAAATAATGCACATAATTACAGGCATAAATTGCTTGTAATTATGTACAAAGATTTTGTGTAAGTTTTTGGGTTCCACATTATAATGGTGAAAATGGAATCCCCTTGGTGCATATTTGTTTGTCGGTTCGTCTGCCTGTTACACATCTCAGGAGCAACTATTCGCACTTAATACCTCCAAATTTGACATAGATAAATATAAAGGTGCCCAATTTTATAGCAAGGCGCCATCCATTTATTATATAAAACAATTTAGGGGGTGAGGGTGGTCGACAATGTTATTTTTCTTACAAGGGGGTAGGAGGGAGTCTTGATAGTTCTTAGGTAAGATCACAAAAATGCGCAGTTAAGATTTAACTCGGAAAAAACGCGGGCTACCGCGTGAGTGCGAGGTTCGCTCGGTTGGGTATACATTTAACCCTTTAACCGCCAAGCGACGTATCAGTTTTCGTGCCCTTAGCGCCAGGCACAGTAAACTATTAATAAATACCTACATAAAATAGGGATGTGGCTTTATGCACTTTTTGAACATCGATAGTTCGTAACTATGTTATGTGATCATGGTTAGTAACACCTGCATATACACCAACGTATCACATCTGCTACAAAAAATGCACAGCTAGACATAGACATCCCCCAGATGCTTCCACCTCGCCTGGTCTCGGGCCATCCGCATTCATCACTTTCACGGGGAGAGTACACATAGGTATCTATCCGGTTTACCATGCGCGAGGACCCTACAATAATAGCATGGCATTTTGCTGGATTTACTTTCAAGCCAAATTTGCCTGACAAGTCTTTAAGCGCTATCATATCCCGGTTTATGGCTTCCGGCAAACTTTTCAGGTTTTTAAAAGAAATAAAACAAAGTTTATAGAGATTTAGAAGATTTATTACAGTATTTGCATTATTCAGATTTATTTTCTATCACAATACCACAATACCAATAAATTTGGGACGGTTTCTATTTCCGTTTCGGATCCACAGTATACTATGAAATCTACTATATAGCCGGTTTCTACATCACATAAAACGAATAATTTAATGCCGAATCTATTGCGCTTTTTTGGTAAGTATTGTTTAAAAATCAAGCGACCTTTAAAAGGTACAATGCTTTCATCAATGCACAGTTTTTTATTTGGGATAAATGTGCTTTTAAATGTTTTACGTGCATGATCAATTAACATTTTTGTTTTGTGAATTCTCATTGCATTAGTTGTTCCTGCACTCACTTCATGAAAAGATAACATTGATAAAATTGTGCAATATCTATTTCGCGACATAGTGTTATGGAACACCGCACTATGCAATAAAGGGTCGGTGGACCAGTGTTCTTCAATAGATATTCGTTTGTTTCGCGTAAAAAGCATTGTAAGTGCTATTAAAATATAAATATCGTTAAAAGTGACGTCTTGCCATTGTTGCAGTCTTGAATAAACTCTAAGATCAGTATGTCTTAAGAAATGTTGATGATAGTTATTTGTGCAATTAGCAATGTTCTGTAACAAGTCTTTGCTACAAAAATGTTCAAACAACTGCAATTCTGTAGAGGTGCTGTCTAATTCGACAGCAGGCGACAACCCACTAACAAAATCGTCGAAATCTTCTAGCTGTGGCGGGGTAATTTGCGTTGTCCAATTAACCTCATCGCTTTCTTGAACCTAAAATGATACAACAAAGTAAGTATTAGTAGAGAACCTGGTATATCCACCAATAATGGAAGATAACAGATAGAATCATTACATATAGTGGCATAATAGAAGATAACAGATAGAATCGTTACATATAGTGGCGTTAGTGACTGAACATGTTAAGTACACTATTTTGGTAAGCTAAACCTGAACTGATCAAATGTTAGCTGAATCGTAACCGATTCAGCTTATCGTGTATTAACATAAACGATAAAAGAATGTTGTAACATACAAGATGCCTTCCTTATCTATTACTATATATATATAAGTATTTACGAAATAATGTAAATAAATGGGTTAATTCATTGTCTAGATCGGATAATACAGGCTTTAGTGAGTTTACTTTGGGCTAGATAGCAAAAATAGGAAAATAGATGTCCCGGAATAATTATTAACTATTTATTTATTTAAAACTTCATAGGTGGGTGCTTTATGCACGTCTGTCTCGCCCGTCAGTGATATAGCGTGAATATAAGTAAACTAAAATAAAACTATGTAAGAAATCAATAAAACTTAAATATTTACCTCTTCCTCAACATCAAACTCGTCGCCTGATACAAATTCTTCGTCATCATCACCTTCTAAAATTCTTATTAGCTCTTCAGCAGTCGTCATAATAATTATTACACAATTTTCATATAGTCAATGTATCGATGAATAAACGATACTTATTCACAACACTAATGGAAAATTCCAGAATGCACTACACGCTTATGACGTAAAAAGTGGTCGTGTATATCCGACCGTGGCGGTGAGCGTACTGACCAAATTTGATTCGAGACGCATGCACTAGGGATGTGACCACCTATGCAGTTGCTGATATTTATCTAGTGTAAATTTACTCCATTTCAAAGGAATTAAATGAAACACTCATAAATATTTACAAAGACACGTTTTATTAAAAATCACTGCATTTGTTTTGGGATTAATTAGTCAGTTTAGCGCGAAATATTTTTAATTACATTTATTTTAGTATTACTAAACTTTGGTATGAGTCCCGTCCCTAATGTCGTATTTTACCGTCGCTGGCGCTGCAGGTCAATGCAAATTCCGAAAAAATATTATAGTAATTCATCGAACTTTTAAAACTGTTATTACGGCATATAATTAAAAGACATATGTTGATTACATTATTATATTACTAGTTGTATAACTATTTACCTTATACAAACATATTTTTCATAGAATACAGCATAATTAAATAAAAAATTAAAACTAAAAGTGATGGTGTATTTGGTCGTTTATATACGACGCTGGCGAAATGGACACGAAAATATTTGTCGGATTAATCCGACTTTGGCGGTTAATGGGTTAAGTAAAGATGAATGATATAATAAAAACCAAAGATTATTACTACGAAAAATATAAATTACTAGTACCTTTGTAGGTACAAATAAATATTCCTAAACTTTAAAAATAAAAATTGAAACAAACCAAACGTGATTCCATTTTCCTTTAGTTTCTTACGTAATGAATATTAAACGAGGAGGGAGTCAATCTATGCTTATTTTCATAGTGGTCAAGAACTAGCAAAAATAGTCTTACGTGTTTTATGAATGGCGCCCAAGTGAACAAAAACAAACCTATGTAGGTACCATCAAATATAAATTAAAATCTTTATCTACCTACCTAATATGTATTCGGTATAGATTTCAAGAATTATCATTCTAAACATAAATAATACAAATTTATTTAATATAACGACATCTTAGCTCCAGAACAAAGGGGATGCTGACGTAAAGTACGGGGTTGCAAAGATCATCTTATGATTAATAAAGCCATACTCGAAGACGCACACAGATGCCAAAAAAATCTAAGTATGAGCTGGGTAGACTATCGGAAAGCCTTTAATAGCATGTCGCATGAGTGGCTACTCAGAATATTAGACTTTTATAAATGTCCACCTGCCATCCGAAGCTTTCTAAAGATGGTCATGCCTACGTGGAATGTGGTCATGACAGCTCGCGGTACGAATGCGTCAGTTACAACCGATCCTTTATACATCCGCAGAGGCATCTTCCAAGGTGATTCACTTTCCCCCCCTCTATTTTGTTTAGGCATTAATCCCATTTCCCAAATTCTTAATAAATACGAGTTCAAAGGATACCGACTAAAAGATAAAACAATAGTCAACCACTTATTATACATGGACGATCTGAAGATTTACGCAAACACTAAAACTAACCTGAAAGTTTTGATAGATAGCACAGAAACATTCACTAGGGACATAGGGATGGAATTTGGACTTAACAAATGCGACGTCCTACATTTAGTAGCTGGCAGAAGAAAAGAACTTCAAGGAGAAGGACATGTATTACTTAGTGGAGAAGAGTTCAAGCATTTACAAATAGATGAAAAATATAAATATCTAGGTATCAGCGAAGCAGGAAAAATAGATCATGGTGAAGTTAGACAACAAATACAAAAAGAATATTTCCGTCGAGTAAAAACCTTGTAACCTCACACCTTAATTCACGAAATCTTCTGAAAGCAATCAATATCTATGCAGTCCCGGTATTACTGTACAGTATTAGTATCGGTATTATCAACTATAAAACAATAGATTTAAAGAAAATAGACATTAAAACCAGAAAAATGTTAGCAATGAACAAAGCACACCAACAGAAAGCAGATGTAGAGAGATTATAGGTACCTACCAATAGATGAAGTAGGAAGAGGCTTAATTAGTTTAGAAACACTACAAAACACAAATAATTAAAAATATGAAACATATTTAGAAACACGAAAAGATTATATATTGAAAGCAATAGTAGAACATGATAAGGCTAAAGATAAATACTCAATATTCAAAGACACACAAACAAATTTAACAGAAATAGGTTTACGTCTTAATGAAAAACACACATATATATATAGGTATTATAGGAGATATAAAACAGGCAGTAATAAAAACTAGAATAGACAAAATAAAAGCAAAACCTTTACACGGACAATTTTACAAGGCAGTGTTAGAGAAAGAAAATTTAGATAAAGTACAATCGTTCCAGTGGCTTAAGAAACAACCGGTATCGCCATCGTTAGAGTCATCCATATTTGCAATTCAAGATCAAGCAGTAGTAACCAAACAACATGAAAGGGATATTTTAAAACGAGCAGTTGATGGCAAGTGTCGACTATGCCTAGTAAAAGACGAAACCACGCAACATATTACATCCGGATGTGAAAAGCTGGCCGGCACTTACTACACCAAAAGACACAATATAGTGCAATACATCTTCTGGATCCTAGCCAAAATGCACAAGTTCCCGATCGCTGACCTGTGGTGGCTAGAGCACCTGACGCAATCGCAGGTCAAAGAGAATGAGAGTGCAAAAATAATGTGGGAGATACCGGTGCAAACAGACATTACCATAGTACACAATAGACCAGACATAATATACATAAATAAAATAGAAAATAGAACATACCTGATAGACATTACAGTACCATCTGATTACAACATAGGAGCAAAAGAAATAGAAAAGCTTAGTAAATACCATGCACTAAAGAAAGAAATAACTAGACTATGGAAAACACCCACAGAAATAATACCCATTGTAGTAGGAGCCACCGGAATAATAGCCAAAAACCTAAATAGATATTGCAGCAAATTAGATACCAACATAAACATTCCAATTATTCAAAAACAGGCAGCAATACACACATCAACAATAGTTAGCAAGGTCTTAGGAGATACAGTTTTTGTTAGCGGGGGCACTGAGCCACCTTTTCCCTGAGAGTCTCAGGGCGGGTACTCAGTATACCGAGCCAAAACTCGAGAAGAGAAAACACTAAACAATAATAATATTCTATCACATACACACAACACCATCTAGCCCAAACGAAGCAGTGCTTGTACTATCGATAGGTACTAGACAATGGATAAACATACATATGTACTTTTTTTTTGTAAATACATGCATATTATACATAGAAACACCCAGACCAAGACAAACATATTCATGCACACAAATGTTTGACTTGTGCGGGAATCCAACCCGCGACCTCAGGCGTGGCAGTCGGTTACACTAACCACTACGCCATCGAGGCCGATTTATACGGTTGACAGCACAGATTAAGTAGAGATGCTACGCATGTTGACAGACAACTTAAATGTTTGCACTTTCGGATTAGATTAGCTCTATCTTTATGAATTTAGCTACTTATATGACTCGCACGTTTCCTTCATGATACGTACGGCACACTTGGCGTCAGAGTGGTGTCCGACTTGCGCTTGCCAATTTTTTGATGAAATAGTTTCTTCTTAAAAAAATCGGCAAAACTTTCAGGTTTTGTGTAGGTATCTGTTTTCCTTATTTCGATATTTTCGATTTTCTGATTACTATTAAACATGCTAATCATTAACTACAATTCGTATTATAGATAGAAATATTTATACGTCTTTGTAAAAGTGGTTTTCGTTGCATCACTAGCTTGAGTATACATAGGGTGCGTTCCACTTAGCGCTCACGACACTCACGCTTACGGACACGGTTTTTCCCGTTCCACTTGCTTCCGAGCGTTACAATTGTAAACTCAAGTGGAACGGATAATGGAGTGTTTTGAGCGTAGATGTAAATTGAGGGAATTAGAAAAAAAGAATTCGAATGCTTAAAGAGGTTAGGTTACAATTTGTAAGTCGGACCAATAAACTCTTAAAGTTATTGGTTAATTGGATTTATATTAAAAATATATATACAGGTTGTCCGGTAATTAATGAATAACCTGGAAATGTCTTATAGTGGAACTGATGGCCGTTCAGAAAAAAATATGAAAAAAATCTATCCTAACTACTACCTGAGATGTGTTTTTTTTTAAGTACCATGTATAACTTTCTTGTATAATACGACCATAAATGAATGAAATCCATCGGTTTTTTGTTGTTTTATTATTAAACACTAATGAAGCCAATAGATAGAAAGTCAAAAGTATGCTATGCTATAATAGCTTGCACTTTTTAATATATATATATTTTTTAATTTCTTTATTATTCTTTTTTCATTTTTCTGAACGGCTTTCAGTTCTACTATAAGACATTTCAAGGTTATCCATTAATTACCGGACATCTTGTATATATTATTATTCTACTAATATTATAAATGTGACAGTTTGTGAGGATGGATGGATGTTTGTCTTTCACGCAAAAACTACTGAATGGATTTTGATTAAACTTTACAGTATTATTGTTTATTCATCGGAATAACATATAGGCTACTAAAAATCTATTTTAAAAATCGCGGGCAAAATCTAGTATTTCATAATTTTGTGGAGTATTTACATTCAAATATATTCAAAACGTCTTTTACGGCGACACTTGGATATTTGGTAGAGCGTCGTAATAATGCTTTAGAAAGTACTAGTTCATCCAGTTCGGATGAAGAGTGGAATACCATTATACAAAATCATGATCGTGAAAAACGGAAACTTAGACCACGTAAGATAATGTAATTAATCGTTACTCTGATGAAGAATTAAAAAGTAATTTAAAAAAATGTAGATTATAAAATGTATAAAAATAATAATATAAGTCAATGACAATTTGGAAATTGAGTAGGTACAATACCTATACTTACTTAAGAAAAAAATTAAAATAGAAATAACAAATGAACATGAGTAAACACCTATACTGTTTTTTATGCATTTAAAAATAAACAAATGAACACATATGAAAAATTGTTGCAAGCTATTTTCGACCTTAACGACATTTTTCAAAATATATTGTTTTATTAGAGGGCTAACGCAAGCAAACCTAAATATGAGAAAAAAGTTATGTCGTTAAGGTCGCAAATCGCTTGCACCAATTTTTAGAAATTGCTATCGGTTGCTTATCACTTTCCGATAGTCATTTGTTTTATAGACGTTCATTTGTGTATGGTTTGTTTTTCGATTTATATAATAATATCCTTTTATTTACTTATTTCGTTTTTTTTTTTAATTTGTACATTCAAATTCAAATTTAAATTCAAAATTTTATTGTTTGTTACAGGTTTTAATTAATTTACACAGTTGTTATTGTCATAAGGAGGTATCGCTGTAACATACCTGTTGAGGTGTACAATATTTTAGTTGTCTTAATATAGTTATTGCTAATTTACATATGTATGGAATATAATTACACTTTCTAGGTTTATGTTAACATTTTAATAGTATAGATAATATAATTTTATTTAATAAACTAATTATAATAACGTTGCATTAAAATTAAGCAGGTATATTGTCAAATGGTCAGTTTACTTTATATGCATTCATTATCATTTAAGAAGTCATTGACTGAGTAGTAAGCCTTGGCAAATAAGAATTCCTTTAATTTAATTTTGAAGATGTTCATGTCATTGTGATTCTTTATACGGTCAGGAAGCTTGTTGTATATTTTTACACCCATAATAAATATACTTTTGCCAAATTGTGCTGTTCTGCATCTTTTTATGGATAATTTGTTTTTATGTCGTGCACTTATAAGAGTTTTATAGCTATGTAGGTTATCTTTTATCATTATAGCTGCCTCGTAGATGTAGATCGACGGTAATGTTAATAATTTTAAAAGTTGAAATAACGGTTTACATGAATCTGTTTGTTTTATGCCTCGACTGTTTGTAACACATTTTTTCTGCGCCTTAAAGGCTAAATCCCTATCTGTTGAGTTACCCCAAAAAAGTATACCGTAACCGTCATTTATTCTTCGATATTCATTTGTTTTTATTAATTTAAAACAAGGCTTAATTAAATTAAAGTAATAGTAAATCCCTTGCCATGCCGTCCCGGTGTGCGCTAGCTATAATATAAATATTATTTTTCAACTTAAGTGTACAATTTCGGCTATAGGTATTGCGAATCTGCTACTTTGATAATCTCATATTTTGCGAATCTGATATTATGGGAATAAGGGCTCACGACGACCCATGCTGAGAGGTGGGTCGTCGTGACCGTTGCGAAATATGACCCCATTTTTTTAAATATAAAGTTGGTAACAAAGATGGCGACAATGAAAATTATTTTATTTTATGCGATTTTGATGAAACGATGAATACTTAAATATGCGAATAAAGGGTCGTGAGCTTTGCGTGAGCGTGAGTAATGACGTCATGAGTGACGTTTTCGCCGCGACCACAACGATCGTAGTCGTCATGTGGAACGAGTAGACAAGCATATTAGGCGTCGTGAACGCTAAGTGGAACGCACCCATAGTTAACGCGTTGCCAGTATCCCGTCACTACTAAACATTTTCATTACCTATTTATTATTATTTTAAGCAGTCGTATAAGGCATAACCATGGAATAAATGTGTTCTGTGTTAAGACTTGATTATTAAAATACAATTGAGTACAAAAGTAAATAAGTATTATCGAATTTCTATTCGAGTAACTCACGGTCATTTAACTCCCTCAAAAGTATTATTGTGCTGTTTTTAAATAAAGATTTATAAAAATTAATTGGTACTCTGTGTACTTATTCACATAAATATTAATTCCATTGTGAATGTTAATTTCTTAAAATATGTAGCTCAACTGCTTTTGACTTTTCAAGGATGATAGATGAGCTTTCTCAGAATGTCCGTATCCCCTGCACAAAGTGTCAACTGTCACCATGATAATTTTATTCAAACTGCGTCTGTCAAACACTACTATTTTGTAAATAATTCTGTACAATTCATAATTTATGAATGCTGTAATATAATTTCAATAACAAATAATATTTAAGTATTCAAACTAAAATATATATTAACAACCAAATAGCTGTTATCCTTAAAACCAATGATTATAAACCGAATAGTCGGAGGAGTTCGCTGTGCGGCGAACGTAGCGATACACTTTCACCCCGCGGAGGCGGGTGGGCTAACGAAACCTGCGCTCAATGCCAGTCAAGTCTGCGTTCGATACGCAAGTGTATTATCGACCTCGACCAATAAGAGGAAAATGGTGTGTAGTGTGTTAAAAGTGTTATTTGACTACCTGTTGCTTGTTTATTTTTTAACTTTTATATTTTATTTACAATTTATAGGCCGACAAACTAAGTCAAGAAGAACGCGACACATTGCTCCAGCCACTATTGCAGTCTGGCTGGAAAGTACAAAGTAACCGGGATGCTATTGAGAAAGAGTATAAATTCAAGGACTTCAACCAGGCCTTTGGTTTCATGACCAGAGTGGCTCTACTTGCTGAGAAGATGGATCACCATCCAGAATGGTTCAATGTTTATAATAAGTTGCAGGTATGTGAACCAACAGCTGTTACAAATTCAAGTTAAAACAATATTATGCACAAATTTATACATTCAGCCTTGACTTGTGTAATTAATTAAAACCTGTTTGTGTACTGCAGTTGCACAATACCTGTGATGTACACCATATTTTAAAGCAATGTTAATTATTGTACATTACTTTTGTTTTAAAATTACGATTGATAGACTCACATAAATTAATTGTTTATAGGTCACACTGTCCTCTCACGATGTTAACGGATTAAGCAAAAGGGACATCAAAATGGCAACTTTCATGGATAAGAATTTCAACTAATTTATATTTAATGCCAATAAACTAAAGTCTACAAATAAGACAATATGTTTGGATGTGAATGTTTGTTTGCCAGAATCATAAATAAATATTTACCTATGTTTTTCTTGATTTGTTGTTGTTTAAGTACATTAGGGGAAAATATATAATACTTCCCTTATTTGGCATGTTTTATTGATTCCTTTAAACACAATATTAGATGAAATGAATTCATATACCTAGTTGTATTTTATGCCTAACACATTTTCTTTACTAACAATAAAATTAACTAAATTTTATGATTGGGTAAACATAATATAAAGGTGCTTAATGGATTTCATGTTGTTGCTTCCAATTATGCTTGAAGTAGATTTAAATCCTATTTTAGAGTGATATTGTTTATGTAATAGACATTTGTACTTAAAAATTATTTAAATAATGCGTCTTGACAAGACCTTTCGTAATAAAACCAATCCAGTCGCCCAACGCGAGCCCCATCAGGTTTCATTGACATGACAATAGGACATAAGTCTTAAATATGCTACTTGAGTATTAGTATTCTATGGTCTGTTAAAAACATTAATAAGGAGGCAAGTTGATTCGAAACATTTTTCTTTTTTAACATATTTCTTAGTAGTTACCGTCGTCTATGTCATTCTGTGGATACCCGAGATAATATTATTGAGAATCAATTTCTTAAGTAGGTACATAACCTTAAGCCTGGCACGACGCAGTTAGATAAGTACACGAACTTATTGTATATGTACGAGAATATCGACAGGGCGTGGCGCCCGTACTCGGTGAAATAATCTTCCCCGAGCCTAGTATAGTATTATATTATCTGTGCCCGAGCGATGACGGGCCCGTTCGTTACGATATGGGATGATAGGCAGCAGTAGTTTCAATGTATTAGGTAAGTTTATCTTATTGTAAACTTTTTGATACATCTTAATAAAAATTGGTTTCAAGTATAATCGCATGACACACTCATATTTTCTTTTTATCTTTTTAACAAATATTACTACCAGACAAAAGGGATAATTTCTGACCTCTGTCTTATACACACACTTGGGTTCCTACTTAAGAAAAATGGACACAAAGAACAAGTATGTTTTGTGGATCATACAAATATTTATCTTGCGTAGGGTTCAAACCCACAACACTCGGCGCACTGGAGCTACTGCGCCATCCGTTTCATCTTACCTTACTTCGGAAATTTATTTTTTAATAGAAATCTAATTTTTTTGTTATCGTTTTGTTACGTTCCTTGTTTGTAATAATAATACATTCTGAAACTACTAAACCGATTTTAATATATTTTTTAACTAACTCGTGCAACGAGCCACGGAAGTAGTAAAAAGCATCATAAACGGATAAAACCGCGGGGATATGGTAGTTTTGTACAGAATAATAAAATAAACAGTGTGTGAAGAAAACAATTATTATATTGTAAGTATTTTTTTAAATTTTAAATAACATCCAAATTACTATTTACTCTTCTTGACATAACACGGGCATGTTCGTCTGTCGTTAAATGGTTCAGATTCGAATATTACTGTCTCTGGGTACGCTTTTTCCATCATCCTTTTCAATTCTAATGCATGCTCCAACCCTTTCGTTTCCACGACGATCCTCACCTGAAAAACAACGTCAGTAATACTGCCGTGGTAATCGAGAGGGCAGTAAGTAAGTCAGAAAAGGCAATTTTAGAAAACAATGCGCAAATATTTTTTTACAAAAATCGAGTATATAGTTTTATCACAAACGCTAAAAGCGTTTGTGATAAAACTATATACTCGATTTTTATGTTCTATATGTCAAAAGAAAGGGGGAAAATATGTTGTTTACAGTAGAGAAGCATACCAAATAAGTAATTTAGAAAAAAGGCCGTCTTTGACCTACTGCCCTCTCGATTACCACGGCAGAATATAAGTCATTATTTAAGGTTTGTTCCGCATTCGCCCCTACATTACGTCCCACATTCCAAGATGTTCCTAATTCGCACCTATGTTTTAATTATTCCTTTTTCGTCCTACATTTTTGAGCATATGGTTAGCACAGTAAAACATGTCATGCAATCATAAGCCCAAAGTTTCGCCGAGAGATCAAGGAGGTATGTTAAAATATTTTAAGCTGACGGTACATCAAAATCTACTATACAAAAAAAAAAACGGGTCTAAAAAGGAACATAATTCGGGACGAAATAGGAATTACGTTAAGAAATTAATATTTATCTAAATTTCGAGGCATGTGAGGAACAATTTTTGGGGCGAATGCGTATTTTACATGAGGGGCGAATGCGTAATAAATCTTATTCAACATGATGTATATTAGTTACATTATACAGGTGTCCGGTAATTAATGGATAACTTGGAAATGTTTTATAGTGGAACTGACGGCCGTTCAGAAAAAAATATGAAAATATCTATCCTAACTACTACCTAAGATATGACGTGTTTTTTTGTTTATTACCATGTATGACTTTCTTGTATACTACGACCATAAATGAATGAAGCCCATCGTTTTTTTGTTGTTTTATCATTAAACACTAATTATGCTAATAGATAGACTGTCAAAAGAATGCTATGCTAATATAGCTTGCACTTTTTAATATATATATTTTTATTTTCTTATTACTTTTTTATTTAATTTTTTCTGAACGGCCTTCAGTTCTACTATAAGACATTTCAAGGTTATCCATTAATTACCGGACACTCTGTATATAGCGTACCCATATGTATGTAATTATGAATTATTAATGACTTATGCGTAAATATGAAAATATTCGTAAACCTAACCGTATTAAGGGGAGGGCAACTGGGCTACCTTCACAGGGTATTTTACTGATTTGTTTGTAGTTTTATCTTGTGCCTTCAAGCCTTAAAAGGCAACTGTGTTAGTAAAGTATGCAGTTTACATAAACAGCAGCAGCAACACAGCTGTGTACCGAAATATCCCTAAAGATTCATTAGGTAGCGACTAGATTTGCCTGAGGCTTCGCTCGCGTAAATATAGTTCAGGTTCAGGGGCGCCGACAGTAGGGTGCAAGGTAGTGCACGTGCACATTCCTGTCAGGAAATAAAATATCTATAATTGCAAATTTCTGGTCCAATCTGATTATAAACACCGGCATGACCAAGTAGCTGTAATAATACACCAACATTTAGCACATCAGTAACATTTTATCAATAAAAAATCTCCATATTACAAATATAAATCAGTCACCGTCCTCGAAAACAGCACCTGTAGAATGTATTGGGACCGAACAATCATTACTGACAAAACCGTACACTATAACAGACTCGATATAACACTACATGATAAAAATAGCAACACCATTTATATTATTGACATAGCCATCCCCAACAGTCACAAAGTACAATCAACAATAGCCGATAAGCTTTCAAAATACCAAGACTTAGTGATCGAATTAAAAATACAATAGCGAGCACGTACAGTGCATGTCGTACCAATAGTCTTGTCATCAACTGGTATAATACCCAAAACACTCACTCAAAGCCTTGACATCTTACATATGCTTATACACACACTACAACTATTGCAAAAAGCCACGATTCTGAACACGTGCCGCATGACACGCAAATTTCTAATATCATCATCCATATCATCAACTTACTTCATTTAACGTGCCATGCTTGGTCTTGGCCCGCATGACACGCCCTTACCACTTTACTCGTACCGACAATCACGTAGTTCCGTAAGATGTCAATAGATGGTGCTGTAATAAATGATAAGAAGGGACTGCCGAGTCTTCCCCACAGTGCCGTCAGATGGCACTAGCCGTAACATTATACATAGAAATACCCAGACCAAGACAAACATCCATGTTCATGTACACAAATATTTGACTTGTGCGGGAATCGAACCCACGACCTCAGCGTAGCAGTCGGTTACACCACTACGCCATCGAGGTCGTTACCTAACAGTATTCTATCTTCATACAAACGGTCGGAACGCGAGTCATACCTACGCGCCTCGAAGTCGATATACACTCGGTACACAACCAGTTGCGAACATAAATTACAATACTGTAGTCGCGAATGCGCCGCAGTGACGAACGGACGGTGTGATGGTTTTGTAAGCAGTAAGCGCGCGATTTGTTAATATTTGATTGAAATAAGCACAAGTACTTACAATAATAATCATTTGCAATTGCAAATCAAAGTGCAATTGTAAACAAAAGCATAGCTATAGGTATTCAAATGTGAGCTAGAATATTATTTTTTACTTTCTGTTCTGAATTACTGAATTACTATGTGAATTAGAGGGGATCTTGGCATATACTGCAAGTGGTCACCGAAGGGAGAAGGGTTTAAAAATGGTAAAAAAAGGCTCACGTTGTATGGTTACGTTCTCTAACAGTATCGTAAGGCATATCGATTGTTTATTGGTACCTAACAGATTGGAGAGCGAGTATCGTCACTACGTATCTTGTCAGGGACGGCAGCAGGGGTGGCCTGCCCCGAGCGGCACTTTTAGGTGACGGCGAAATTTTACAATAAATAATAATAATAATATCGTGTAAGTATTTGAACTGTACAATACACAATAATGGTGACTGTTCGAGCCAAAAACTTCCTTAGAATTTCGGAAAATTATAGTCTTTTAAATTGAAAACCTACTTAAATAAGAGGACAGCAAAAAACAAATTCGCGTCGGGCTGGCACCCACGCTACGCCACTGTATCTTGTTTCCTAGACGTTAAATAATTTGCATCAAGGCTGATTCGTTGTTCGGAAAATTGTTCGGATCCGATACGATAAGTGAAAGCAGAAATCTTTACTTATCCTAACTTTTATAATAAATGCGAAATTGAGTTTGTTTGTTACGCTATCATGCCTTAACTACTCGAGAAATCATCACAAAATCTCGCATAGGTACACGTTGTTTCGGGTACAGAATAGAGCATAAGTTACCTTTCTTCCAGAAAAAAGGAAGTTACTAACCTAACCTACATTTACACGAGCGAAGCCGCGAGCAAAATCTAGTATTATAAATGCGAATGTAAGTTTGTTTGTTTGTTACGCTTTCATGCCTTAATTACTTAACCAATCATGATGAAATTTCAAATACAGTCAGGGGTATATAAAAGAACGTATACGATACCTCTCACGCAGAAAAAGGAGGATAGATATTTATTGACAAAATCTACATTAACGCGCAATAACTAGTAAAATATAGAACTTAGTATTCATAGAGTGCACTTTACCTGACTGTAGCAAGTCTCACCCTCCGCCCAAGTGTTGTCGATAAAGTGAGTTACAACATTGTACCCGCCGCTTGCTATTAGCTCCATCAGATCTTTTTTAGCTCCGGGTACACTGTAAACGCCAACCTGTAACAAACATGTATTAATAAAATAGTAATAGTACCTATATTTTTTATATTATCAACTAGCTGTTACTTTGTTCGTGAGAAATTTAACAAAAAGTAGTTTTCTTTCGCGAAACTAATGATTTTCTAAAATAAAATAGCCTAAATTACTCGTTATAACATCAGCTATTTGCCAGTCCCGTCAAAATCGATGCAGCAATTTCAGAGATTAGCAACTAACAGACAGAAAAACAAAATTTAAAAAAAAGATTTTTGGTGTACCCAAGTTCCGTATAGACATACTTTCATATGCTTCTAGTAAAAAGCTGTTATTTTGACATTACAAATAGACACTTAAATTTTATTTATTTGTATGTATTGTATAGGTATATTATTACATATGTTTATCTGCGTATTATTAGATATTGCTATTAGCTAATAATCTGGGAGATGTACCTAATGCGTTCACCAAATCGGCTACCAGCCGGTGTAACTATTCTTGCTTAGAATAAATAAATTCTTTATGGCTCATAGCAGCAGGCGCGATAGCCTATTGGAAGACCGTTGCATTGCTACGTAGAGGTCTCAAGTTCGATCCCAAGGCACGCACCTCTGACCTTTCGAGGTCATGTACGTATTTCGAAGTATCGCTTGCTTTAACGACGAAAGAAAACATCGTGAGGAATCCTGCATGTCTCAGTTCTGCATAATGTTGTCGAAGATATGTGAAGTCTGTTAATCCGCGACTATGGCCTATAATCTTTTTTATACTGAGAAGATATCCGTGCCCAGCAGTGGGTCAGTTTATATATAGGGGTGTTATAATTTTATCTTTATTATACGTAGTGCGCTGCTACTTTCTGAGTTATAAAATTGGTTTTAATAATAGTCAGACTTATGAAGCAGATAGCATTTTCACTGACAATGGATAAACTTACCCAGTCGGGTTGGTCCGGGTTTGAACGAGGCGTAAACCAGCGTTCTCTATCTTTTTGACGACTTATTGTCAAATTTATACTACAGTCTATTGCACGGATGATGTTGTGGTTTAAGTGATCGCCTCGCCACTGCCTTTACGCCAAGTATTGTGGTTCGAATTCTACGCGGAACAAAAATTTGTGTGTGCCACAAATGATTGCTTTGAGCTCGGAAGTTTTATGGTTAGTTATTTGAATGTTTGTAAAGACCCCGCGACACAAGAATTATTCTTAGTGCGAAAGTAGTTTTATTAAAGAAAAAAATAAAAAGCTAACAAATTACCTTGAATTTCATTAAACGTCCTTCAGCAGATAAACCTCTCTCGCAACTCCGGTTAAAAATCGTAGTGTCAATATTGCCCCCGCTGACAATGCACGCTACACTGAAATTAAGAAATAATTGCCAGCTGCCATCACGTTATCTAAGTATTTTACCTATATATGTACTTAAATATTGTTACGTGCTGGGTTCGACGGATAATGTAAACAATATTACCGACTAAACACGTTTTATTCTAACACACAATTAAATTTAAAACACAACAAACACTATACTACACTTTTCCAACTAGGTATAACTGTTTCAAACTCCGTAGTATTTTCGCTTCCGTTCGCTTCGATGAATACTTGACAGCTTACGATTGTAAACTGACCCGGCGAGCGCTGGCCTTCCCCTTTTATATGGTATGTAAACAATACGAAGATTCGAGAATGTGCCAGCGTTCTCTCTACTCTACTCGTACCGACGAATCTACGTAGTTCCGTAAGTATTCAATAGGTGGCTCTGTAATAAATTATTAGACGGAACTGTCGAGTCTTCCACACAATGCCGAAAGATAGCACTGGGTGTAACAATATTAAAAATGTTTCTCATAATATTAAAATTAAGTAAACTAAGTAAAATTTTGTTTAACGTTAGAGAGAAACATACAGAATGTTAGCGAGCGCTGCGTTCGGAATGACGTCATTCAGTTTTTTCACGTTCTTCATTCAGAACACACCGGCGAGATTCCGAATCGAACGACGGGAATTATTTTCGCACGGAACATATAAGAACCTGTGTGGTATATAGCACATTCGTATAAAAAGTGTGCATTCGGGTATCCGAATCTGAATCCCTGTTTCGGAAACCTGATCAGGAAACCGTATGATTGCGGCCAGCTTAATCCTCTTCTCAAACTGAAAGCCTAGCAGTAGGACAGTTTACATACAGGGCTGATATTATCTAAAAATATTATAATTTTGTGAAATGAATTGTAATTAATTCATTATTATCTAATTAGTAGGTACACACGGCTACACATCAAGTTAGACACCCTATATATGCATAACTACGCTACATACAAAATAGAGAATTGTCGGAAAGGGACAGTGCATAGTGGTGGCGATGTACCTAATGGTAAGGATAGAGCGTAACAAAAATATAACGCACTCTCTCAAATGTCGCATGTTGTAGCTATGCCATTTGATCCTATATGTATCAGTTTCAAGTTTTCAGGACATCTCGACTTATTATGGACTTAACAGAAGATTCGTAGAGTAACCTCTTGCAGTCTAGTATTTTTATAAATAGTTTCCTATCGACATGTTTGCAATGCAACCTGGTCGAAAAGCTTTGTAACTAAAGATAAATATTTAACGAGAATTCAGTTAGCTACGTTTATAGCGCAAAGTAAACTTTTAATAATTATACTTTTGTGGTCCCTATTCTATGCTGAGGCGTCGTACAATAGACAGGCAAGTACACGTAAATAATAATAATGACGTTATAGTATATAGTGCCGCGATAACCTTGTGGGGAACCGTTGGACCACAGTACATAAATATACAGTATTGTAACTCGGCCGTATCTTTGAAATAAATGCCTACAGCCGCGCGGTACGTAAACATGCGATAGGGCTGCCCACCTACAGCATTTTAATTAAATCTGCCTACTTTGAGTTTCTATTTTTGAGACTGTAAATATTTTTTATTTTATTAAACAAATAAAATACTTTGTGAATGGAATAGGAAGTGTTCAATAAAATGCATGTTGTTTTTTGATTGCTAGATTTAATTTAAAAAAAATCATGTTTATGTTAGATTTCAGATTTAATAACAAATCGGTCTTATAAATTTGCGTCTCAAAAATATTTGCGCCTCGACTGAGACGTACGGATTGCTTTATTATTATATTTAAAAGTATAAAAAATCCGCATTCGAATATAAAGCTTAATTAAAAATTGTTTACAATTTATATGTTTAGTTTTAAAAGAAGTTCGGCATATTTCTTTTTTTCTATATATTCCACGAAATCATCGCTGGGTACAATTAAAAAAGTTTGCGAATTAATCTTACTGTAGTCCCGGTACCTTTCGGGAGGGGAAAAAAACCCTTTAAAAGGACTTAAATTACGTACCTACATACTAGTAAGTATAATCATTTTATAGTGTTACCTTTCGGAGTTTCCAGGTAATCTAAAAAAGTTATCTCTGGGTGCGTTATTGAGGAATTCATGCAACCAAAAACAGCACAATATATTCTACTTGTCATATTAAATAGGCTATACTTGTACTTATTTTAGGTAAAAAATCGCACGGTTACTGATTAAAAAATAACACACCGTCCGTTCGTGACTGCGGCGCATTCGCGACTGGTTGGGTGCCGAGCGCATGCCGACGCCGAGGCGCGTAGGTATGACTCGAGTTCCGACCGTTTTTATGAAGATACCTATCTTCATAAAAACGGTCGGAACTCGAGTATACATATATACTGTATATTTATGTACTGTGGTTGGACTGCCATGCAGAGTTCTCGAGTTCGATCCTAGTCAAGTTCTTTTCGAAGTTATGTGTCTATTAAATAGTAATTATCGCTTGCTTTAATGGTAAAGGAAATCATCTCGAGATAACCTGCATGTCTGTGAGTTCTCCACAATGTTTTCGAAGATAATTGTGAAGTCTGCCAACCCGCACTGGGCCAGCGTGATGGACTATGGCTTAACCTTTCTCACACCGAGGAGAGGCCCGTGCCCAGCAGATAACAGGGCTGCAGTATTATTATTATAATATAAAACAATATGCGTGCGCATACTTTTTCGTTTTCAATTCAGGTACAAGGCTTCCGATAACAGTAGCTAACGGCAGAGCTCCTCCACCTTCTACTACGAATTTCTCTCTTTCTGCCATGTGTAACATCGCACGGGCTATCCAATCATCTTTTACGAGAAGCTGCAATCAATAAAAAGCAAAAAGGCTGATGACATAGTAATTTAAAGGCATACTACAGTAATAAATGTTATAAAGATAGTGGCGAAAATGACTAGTTAACATTTTTCTTGTAGATCTTAATTGACTATATATATATGGGCCAGTGACGCTACATTTATCCCCGTTCCCTACATTCAGAAACGAGTTGTTTTAGCTACGTACAGTTAAATTTTGACATTTTTATCAAACAATATATGTCAAACATAAACCTTAATAAGAGCAAGTCGAGAAAACACGCGATATAAATTTGAATTGGTTTACTAATTGTTTTTAAATAAAGATTTATATTAGGTACCTATTTCATCAAAAAATTTAAGAATGTTGATTTTACAACAGTTATTTTAAATGAAACTACTTATATTTAATTTATTTTAAATTCTATGCCCATAGTTTACTAACAACGGATATATAGAACTTTCAAACTAAGAACGACTCTTTAAATTGCTCACACATATGTACCATGTATAAATAAAACTACAGCGTTGTTCACTCGTGCAGTAGGTACCTACATGTTCATTTAATGATACTTGCCTAATACTGTCCTAGCAAGATATATAATATTAACACGCATGAATGATTGATTTATTTATTTTAGGAAAGTTAAAGACTAATAATATATTACAAAGATTAATAAAAAAAGAAAATGTATAATTAGCCTTCACATATAACGACTAAGTATTTAATTAAATTACATCAGTTTTGCATCCAATATAACAAAAATAAGACAGAAATGCAATTTTAAAAAATAAGGGCCGTCTATGGAATCTTCAAATATAAAAATTTAAAGCTTTAGTTTTAGATTTATAATTGACACATCACGTTAAAATGTAAATGTAAACAAGAGAACAGATGCTCTTATAATTTAATTTCTATTCTATAATAGTACGTACCACTTTGTCTAAGTGCGCCTTTGCATTGGCGAATCCGTTAACACCAACATTATTGATTGCTACCGACGTACCAGCGAGGTTGTCTTTCCATGGTATACTAGTCAGAGGTTCGTCCTTCTCCAAAGATTTGAAAAATATAGGTAGGCTCTCAGTTTCGACCCCCTGCCATACAGTTGGATACAAATTAAAATCAACACATCTTGCTTGTGAGCGTGTTAGAATCGAATCAAAATGGTATTTGTCTTTTTGATTATCATCTCAGCCGAAAGACGTCCACTGCTGGACATAGCCTTCCACGAAGGTTTTCCACGCAGATCGGTCTTGGGCTACTCGCATCCAACCGCTTCCCGGAACTCTTAGCAGGTCGTCGGTCCAACCTTGTGGCACGGCCAGCCCTACTGCGCCTCTTGTTGCAGTATACTTTACTTATCGTAATAAAATTGGGAACACTACTCTCAACTCTCATGGCCATTAGTAAAAGAGAACATATTAAAATGAATTTTTCTAAAGTTTGAAACTAAAATTTGCTTATGGAAAACACAAGATGCATTCTTTAAATGTCTAGCCTAGCTAAACGTTAAAAATATAAATAAAAGAACTTACATAAACGAGGCAAGAAGGTTTTTTGTGTTTGATAATAGTGCCAACGGCTCCGGCTAGACCACCGCTGCCTATGGGCATGATGATGGCGTCGACAAATGGAATCTGTTCCAGAATCTCCAAAGCAACAGTACCATATCCGGCGAGAACGTGTGGGTGATCACGGCTGCGGTCATATATATTTAAGCCTTTTAAAGTAAACAAAATCAGGCAAGTAGAAGTACAAGTTAGTACCTAGCTATTATTTACGCAATATTTATTATTAAGTTTTAATATTATTAATTAGCATTTAAGCGGTAAGACTCATCGTTGAGGAGTGGCCAGCCTAGGCAGAAGAGCGCTGTGATCTCGTCGCGCGTTGCGGCAGTTGGGGTGGAGCGTCTCTCGCTATCGGCTATGGTTGAGTCTATGGTTGAGAGCGAGAGCGCATGGGTAGCCGCCGTCTCCTATTGCGAGGTAGTAATGCTCGCTAAGTAGGTGGCGGAAAGGGAACGGGAGATGAATTCCAGTCTTCCGGCCCGCAGTCGACGCAATGAACGCCGTAGGGCGCTGAACAATGTCCAGCCTCCACGAGCGTTAGCCTGAGACGACAGAAGGCTGTTGCCCGTGCAGAACCAAGCCTGAGACGGCGCGCGGCAGCGCCTTGTGTACATACAGCGCGCGCCTTTTCAGAAAAGGAAAGTTAACTTCACGAAGACGCCACGACTCAGTGGCGGCCAGGATCTGCCGGGGTTGTAGGATGAATGCGCGTGCGATCCCTGCGCCCCGGACTTAGATCGTGTTAAGGAACACCGTGGTGGTAGGTTTAGTCGGTAGGATTCGGCATTTTCTATTTTTCTCCGGGTGAGCCCGAAATAACACCTACCGCCCGCTTGTGAGGGCAAAGTACAGTAAAGTACCTACGGGCAAAGAAAGATCTAACAAAACTACGTTTGTCACCGCATGCGGCACCATAAAGTATTTATTTTAACTAATTTTAATATACATATGTATTTATTTCATTATTTGATAAAGTAAGCTTACAAAACAATGCATTAAGCAGTCGGGGTTTTCGTTTTTATAATAATCATTTTATTTCAGACTTTTTGTATGTAATATTATAATATAGCATAATATATACATACTTTTATTTTAATATACAACTAAGTACAGCCAATGTCATTCCTAACTTGAATACATTCTTGCTAGAAAATGATACTTTGGGCGTCCCGATATATAATTGTTACACTTTTTGACAATTTGTATTAAAACAGTAATATAAACGTGATATGATACATATATTTTTGAAATGGTCTTTTCACGATCTTTCATTTGAAACCCATATTGCTAAGGTAAGAAAAAATAAAAATAACACCGCCGTTTTTTTTTAATTTGCAGGCGCCTTTTTTGAAAATTTATGTAGCCTTTGTCACAACCACAGTTCTGATGAATTCAACGACACCTCATATGTCAACAACCGTCCAGCCGTTTGGGCTGTAGGGCGTGCCAAAGAAATGGACATACATACACACATACATACATACACACATATACAAACATACATACGCTCGAAAAACATTACCCTCCTTCTGACGTAGTCGGTAAAAAAGAAAAGTATTTCTTTATTTATCCACTTTACTATCTACCCTCAATATGATCTTGATGCTTTAAACAAAAGCTAATAAGTAAATATAATTATAGTTAGTATAACAGATGAAATATTTATACCCGTTGATATAGGTGAGTCCTTTCTCGTGGGCCAAGGCACGAGCATACTTTTGAGCGTCGTTTAAGTTATTACCTTGAATTATTACTTTTGCACCCATATTAAGGCAATATTGGTGCTTTGTTGGTGGCATCATAACGGGCAATATAACAGTTATAGGTATATTCAGTTTTGCTGCGTAGTAAGAAAAACTTATGCCTTCATTGCCAGTTGACGCTATTACTATACCAAGCTTCTTTTTATCGGTGGGCAGCTGCATAAGAGCGTTCAGAGCACCCCTTTCTTTGAAGCTGTAAAAATGTATATGCTTTAGACACATCAGTGTCATTATCTATCCACACTATAAGATAACAATCAATCAATCTCACCTTCCTGTTCGTTGTAAAGTTTCTAGTTTATAATGAATATATATTCCAAATTCTCGCTGAGTATGTGCTGCCTGCAATTAGGATTTTATGCATTGACAAAGAACAAACATTCTACTTAGTTGCTGGTCATTACGACGGTATTGATATACTTGCCATGCACGGAGTGCTTATAATGTATGGTCTAATTCTTTGCGCTGCGTCCACCACATCCTGGAGTTGGACAATTTTAGGATTTTCTGGATCGCAAAATTCGTCAAAATCTTCCTATAATTATAATTACAATAGTTAGATGTGAACTGGATCCTGCATTCAAAAAAAGTTGGCAGGAATTTTGTAGAAGGGCGCCATACTCTACGCTTCATTAGGATATTAAGCAATGTTTAAAGATATTTTTATAAGTAAGGCTGAATTTTTATCTTATAACTTATAAATGGATGATAAAATATAATATACTTCTGTTATCATAAAATGTTATCCAGTTTGAACAAATCCGTAAGAATTGACCACATGAACGGCTAAAACATTATGCGCAACCAAAAATAAACGGTCCTTAATCTGGTATTTAGATAACGAGAACTGTATCCAATTTTGATTTTGAAAAATATACCTGTTTAATGCCAATTTAATATAAGAAAAAAGCCTTTACTACGCTTTGTACGAAATATTTATAAGAATATAAATATAGTACAAGGCGTCTTATTCGTGACGTTTCAGTGTTTAATACTTACCTTCTTTAGTGGATAGTAAAACATGTAATCAGCGGATACTTACATTTCGTCGAGACATAATGGAAGTAATGTGGCAATTTGGATGTTATATATTACAATAATATTACAATGATGTTTGATGTATAATTTTATGCATATTGTAAAGACATGTTTATGAAATGAAATGTCAAATTCGTCACATTACTATGGTTTTCTTTTTCATTTCATCAAACGTTACCTCCTTGGTTACATATTACACGACCATTGATTTGGTATTTCTGTTTTTATATGACTGATTATGATGGATATAAAATAATGATCGCATGGTCCGGGAAACTTTGGCCTTGTTTTGTTATTTGGTGAACGAGAACTACGAGGAACGTATTGATTATATATTCCATATTTTAGGGTAGCATTGACACTTGTCTTGTATTGTGTAGAATTCTTCGGAGAACTTGCATACATTGGGAAATAACTTATTCATAACATGTCTTAATGTATCAGCGTGTTGCCAGCCACGAGTTTCGCACATTATGGTCACCTGGCCAAAACCAGAATATAGATACATAAGTTTAATTATAATCTTGCCGATATGATGATAGGGTAAAGTTTGAATAATGAAATATATATATATATATAATTATCAACTAAATAAAACGTACCTACTGAACGGTGGGTTCAGTACGTTTTGTCTAATTGATTATTCAAACGTTGTGCTCTGCATCTTTAAGTGACAGTTCAAGTAAAACGGTTATAAGCAGTTGAAAAAGGGATGACCAAATCGAATTCAGTAGCTTGGGCTAGAACTACGACTGTCGCTCAGGAGACGTCCGCAGGCATTTTTTGCCTGCGTTGGGCACTGCTGGGTGAGCCGCTGATGTAGTTTCAGATCCAGCGACCCACCCACCATTCAAGGCAGCAAGTTGGCATACCGTGGTAGGTGTAGTCGGTAGCACCCTGGACGTTCCATCTTTGTCCGGGTGAGCGCAACTTACCTCTCTGCTCCCCTTTTTCGCGGAGTGTAGTCAATGCATTCTCCCACGTTAACTATGACTGTGCCACAATATACTGACATTGGCTTATATCGATGATGGTGACATAATCATGCTTATTCTGGTCTCGTAAACAATGAGGTGGGTAGTAAATAAAAGTAATTAGTATAGCTTATGCATCTTTAAGTCGTAGCAGTGAATTTACGGCGATTGCATGTTGCCAACTGTGTGCGACAATTTTGTAAACATATTTTTTTGTCTATTAGACGGCGGTTGGATAGACACTATTAATATTAGGGCTATTAATATTTACCTACTGATTTGTACATTGGTATAGATTTTGTTGTGAAATTTCAGCAGCTCGTCTTAGAAAGAACCTCTATCTAAGACAAGTTGAAATATCTTATGTAGTCTATATGGCAATATTTCTTGAACTGTGTAGTAATCGAACCCACAATATTCGGCATGGGTGACCATTAAAACAATTTCGTTATTCACGCTTGTGTTCTGCATCTTCTATTTGCAGTTGGTGATTATTTACTATGGTATGACTTAAATTTATTAATTATATGTTTGAGATGTTTTACTTACGTAGTAATGGTTGACATCTTTATCTGTCACCCATGTACTATCTTCGCTGTAATCGACGATGCTACACCTTAAATTAGCAAGGACTTGTAAAATTTTTGTATATTCCCATATGTCTCCCATCTGGCACTTCACCTAAAACATGTTTGTAGATATTATGCTAGCTAAGCAGGTAAATAGATTCACATATTATTTGCCAAACGTACACAATCAGGACAGTCAAACTACTGTTTCAAATTATTCATGTTGATGAAATGTTTGCTACGTCCAACTACTGTAAACTAAAGTAAGACTAAATATCATTTTAAGTATTTTGAGCCTCAGTTTTGAGCAACATTAGACTGTATTTTTGTTTCAATGGCTTGAATAACAAAATATGATGTCGTGGCATTTCCGCAACTTTACATCACTACATATTTTAAAAATGTGGGGACCTTGTTTTATAGTATGCCGCGTCTGTCTGTCTGTTCGCGAAAAACTCAAAAACTAGACAGAGTGATTCATGAGGAAGGTTTAGGTGGATAATTTGTTAAGGTTTTGTACTACCCGTGCGAAGCTGGGGCGGTGCGCTAATTTATATATGTATACAAAAAACTCGTGTCACGGTAACTGTGGTCGAACTCCTCCGAAACGGCTCGTCAGCTAGTGTACTTATAAAATAATGTGGATTTATTTGGGAAAATACCATGATTAAAGATAAGGCTCAAAGTGGACTGCAGAAGGAATATATAAGAAAGTATATTTAATTGAACTTTACTTCTATAGTTACAAGTCGGCCTTCAATAGTCTTGCCACGTTGGAGAGCCTTCGGCCATGTGGTCGAGTTATAGTTGGAGCCAGTAAGAACACATACTACGCTGAAATCAACCAATTTGATGATATTTTTAAAGAAGTAGAGAAATTGGTACTATTTAACTTAGAACATTGACGGCTGAAGGAGTAGCTCCACCTGCAGCGTGGAGCGTATGTACATTTGTGATAATATTGTCGAGTTGCAAAACATATTTCGGACGGCCAATCAAATTTATTTAATCCGATTTTGTTATTCGATGGAGCTACACAATTCCGAAAACAATTGCGGAATATTAATCAATTAGCTTTATAATTTGTATACATCAATAAATGCGGATATGACATCAGCACCTCCCAAAGCTGAACAGCACATAAATCACATGAGAAATCTACAGTATCATCATTTTTAAGTCCAGTTCTGATTTTCAAGATATATTTCTATATTAAAGTTATACCGTTTTTATGAACAACCACATTTTATTGTTACAGGCTGTATATACACTTGAGAGCAATAAAATCGCACACGTTGACTTTTTGTTGTTAAAGCAGTTTTTTTCATAAATGTGAATACATATTAAAATAAAACTTACACTATTTGAATGTTTACTTCAGTACCTTTCTAATGATATCAAATACAGTGTAAAAAAAGTACCCATAGGGAGTTTTAGGGCACAAAACCCAACATACGGATAAAATTACCCAATTTAGCTTAACAAAGAATAAAAATAAAACTCAAAATGCTTGATCAAATTGTTTTTTAATAAGGTGTATTCCCTCCCCTAGCCTTGATTACAGCTCTTAATCGGTTTTTCATGGACCGTATTAATTTCACCATGAAATCTTGTGGTATGGCGTTCCACTCCTCTTCAATGGCAAGTTGAAGCTCTTGGAGGCGCGTAGGAGCAGGGCTTCTTGCTCGAACTCTTCTTTTTAGCTCATCCCAGACATGCTCAATCGGATTGAGATCAGGACTACGAGCTGGCCACTCCATCGCGGTGATTCCAACATCTTCCATGTAGTCGCAAACTGTTCTAGCGACATGCGGTCTGGCGTTGTCGTGCATTAAGAGAAAATCTTCTCCCATAAGCCACGCAAGCGGCCTCACATGTTCTTCGAGCACTTCTTCGACGTATCGTGCAGCCGTCAAACTTCTCGATCTCGGGCCGGTATTCGCCGTAGTGATGAATACAATGTCAGTTTTAGTGTCCAACATTATGCCACCCCAAAACATACACGATCCACCTCCAAAAGCCACACGTTCGCTTATGCAGCATTGTGAAAATCGCTCTCATGACCTTCTGTAGACCCTAGAGCGTCCATCATGACCATGTAAAGTCATTCTGCACTCATCAGAGAACATAACAGCCCGCCATTGGTCATACGTCCAATTTAAATGTTCCCTAGCAAATTGTAGCCGGGCTTGTCGGTGAGCTGTGGTCAATTTGGGACCATTTGCTGGGCGATGTGAAGTCATTCCTGCTTCACCTAGTCTTCTTCGAACTGTCCACCGACTTATACTGACATTGCGAACTTCTCGAAGCTGTTGTCCCAGTTGAACCGCGTTCAGTTGCCGATTTCTCAAAGACCTTGTCACAAGAAAGCGGTCATCACGCTCTGATGTTGTGCGTCGCCGGCCAGATCCTGGTCGCCGAATGTAGCCACCGGTCTCTTGGAACCTCTGGTATACACGACGAACAGAGTAGCGGCTCAAATTTAGCCGTCGAGCAACTTCACTTTGGTTATGGCCTGCTTCGAGCAAGGCAATAACTTGAGCGGCTTCTGCGGGCGTGGTATCCATATTTTTCCAGTAAATCCGTATGCTTCCAGTAGAGATGTTATCACGTTGACCTTCGGTATGCAACTGAATAAAAATTCCAATAAACTGTCCTTTTTATACCTGCGGCTAAGGGTGCAAGTAGTGACAACGCAAACGCGTGAATTTGGGGAATTCGGTGTACGGTCGGTTTTTGTAAGTTACGTGAAGGTCAATGATTTTAATTTTATGTTTTTGTAAAGCTAAGCTTGTATGCTTTAATTTTGTCTAATGATTTTTACTCAATATCTTTCGATTTTAGAAAACAATCAGTAATAAACCAAATTACAAGGGGTGTGCGATTTTATTGCTCTCAAGTGTATTAGGTATTAGTAATGAAAACAGTAAAAAAAGATCAATAACTTACACGTACGTACTGTATATTACAAATGTTGTGTACAAATGTAACTGGATGTCAGATTTAGGTACGCATTGTGTACCTACTATTAAGACCATTATTTGAATTATGCTTATCTGTTGTCTGTATTTAACCTACTGAATAAAATAAAAATAATAATAAATTTAGAACGTAGATTTGAATAAACAGACAAGACATACTTTTTAGATCGTAACTCCGGGACTACGTTAGGTTCGGAAAAAAGGGCTGCCAATCCCAGGGCTCCCATACGTTCTACGACTAATCGCTCGTCTTCGACCAGATGTGTTAGTGCTTGTGATATCCAGTCGTCTTGAACTAATATCTGCATTATATAAATGTTATTTATTAGTACTACCTACTATATAGTTGGACAAAAAGGTATTTCATCTAGATCTCGTTACGGTATAATAATAATAATAATTTATTACCATAAATCTGCAATACATGCGAACAATGAACATAAACAGGTATCATAGTATGGTAACATTCATTGAACTCTGCCACCCAAGGTAAGATTAAACTTGTGTTATGGGCACCAGGGCTCTCGCAAAGAAAAGGAAATGCAGTAGTTTGTGGATTGTGTTACAAATACAATTCATTGAGCAAGTTACAAAAGATGTATTGGGTTAATTGGATTAACAGTACAGTATTTTATAATTTAGGTGTAATCCTTTATAGGTTGATACTTATGACATATTTCTCGTTGCCGTTTATAACGCTTTGTTGCATACCATTTTGTCAATAAGTGATCGTGCTGTGTGAAACGCATTGTACCCTGCAGTCGCCACATTTCGCGTAGTCCCCACATCTATTGTGTACGGATTACCATTATCCAGAGCCTTGAAAAAACAGCTGCCAATATTTGTTTCTACGCCCTGCCAATAGAAGATGAAAATGTGATGATAACAAAATAGGTATTAAATATTATATCGAATAAAGTAGAAATAATTTAAGTCAATATCAGGGGCAAAAGTTTATCTCGGTTCAAGTGAGTTGTTGTTGAGTTATAATTATATTTATTTTGTGTATAGCTGTCAGAAATCCACGTCAGTCATTATGAGTTATATATAAATAGTAGTAATTATACTTATAAAATTTCATAAAAAAAGACTAGTGAGAGGGCCTAGGGTTGGTGCATATAAAAGCTTTTGAGCAATTGGCTGGAATGCGGACGGCAATAGACTGGACTTGGAGCACATTAGGACTGATTTACTGTTTGATGGATTTTATTATTATTTAGCTTTCGATTTCTTTTTATTAATTCTAAGGGTCTGTATATTGCAGATATTTTTAAAACATAACCGGTATTGTCTATTTTTGGTATACAATATAAGGATCTTAGAACTTTTGAAAGTCTATCAGAGTAATCATACTTAAAAAAAATTGAGTAAGTATATTAGATTGTATTTTATCTTAGGTCGCGTATTTCCTTTACATTTATTACAAAATGTTAGGTAATTACGCACATCGTCTATTTTCAGGTTCATAAATTACCAGCATATTTTAGAGAATATTATTTGTTGTTTTAAGAAATCCATCAACGGGGTTAACTGTGGTTGTGGGACTTTCGCGAATTGATTTTTATGTAGATATTCCATAGCTGATTTTGCGTTTAAATGGAACCATATAGTTTCCACAAGGCAAAAGAAATTGTTGTAGAACTATTGGTTCTAAAAAGGTCAGTTGCATAATATACCTATGTAAGGTTCAATAACCCTGTTGGATCTTTTAGTATTATTTGGTTCAGATATATGTCTGCAACAGCTCGCAGTTATAATTAATACATTATGAATTAATCAATTCTTCGTTTAGAAATTTATTTGTATTTTTAAACCTTGACGTTTGTAACCATTTTCAATCAGAGCGAGTCGGACTTGTGCTGTTGATGATGATGAAATAATAAGAATGTGGCTTTAAAATAAATAGCTTTCGACATCCTACATCACCTCTGTGAGTCATTGGGCTAATCAGTAAAATTATCTATTGTCTTTCAAAAGAGCTTGGTTGCCAAAATTTCGTGGGTAATTAGTAAGAGCGATCAGTTATAAGAACTGAATATGCTGTTTCATAAAATCTGGAAGATCCAATTTTATACGATGCTAGTTCAAGTAAGAAGAGACAAATAGTTTGCAAATGTGAAGTTCATTAAAATATATATCTTCTTTGCAACAGTGGATAATTTAGCATATTATTCAAGGTTAAATTATTATTATTATTATTATTATTTATTTTTGCATCAGACACAACGATCCATAATTTAGTTAGTAAGTACACTTAAAAATAATGTTAGTAGGATAAAGATTAGGTATAAATACAAATCAATCAAGAAGAGGAATAATAACAATATCGCCAGTTCGATTGCTGTTTACATAACTATTTTGTTTGTGATATCGCATGAACGATATTAAGACAAAAGCTGAGATTTAAATTAAGTATTACATAAATCTGTACGTCCGGTTTGAGTTTTTTTATCACTGCTGCTATACCAGCGAGCAATCCGCCGCCGCCAACTGGAATGATGACCACATCGGTTTCCGGCAACTGTTCTAGTATTTCAATACCTATGGTACCTTCGCCAGCTATCACGTGTGGATGATCATATCTAAAACATTGAACAAGCTAATGGGTACCAATTAAAATCATTGACTGTCAATTACAGGTGATTTGTCTCCCTGGAATAAACAGTCGATCGAAAAGAAGCAGTTAACAATCAATTCAATATGTACTGCGTGAAAAGTGTACCTAATTCTTATTTCAGTCAAACTCGCTGAACTAACAAGGTCCGTGCATTTGAGAGATGTAAAAATTAATTTACTATTATTAGAGACGATTGTTCAAATCTTGAATAATGTATGTAAGTAGTCGTTAATTTGCAACATTCTATCCATAAGTTAAGTAAGTTAAAGTTAAAGTATTAAAAGCAGTAGGTATTTGATAAGCTGATTTTGCTTGGTTTCGATCGCATTAAATGCGTGTGGCCGGGTATAAGAAAAAATAGACGTTTTTAAGAACAATGTTTACAGATTTTAAAACAAAATCCATGTAAACGGTTATGTACAGCGAAAAAGATCATTTAATTAGTTTTATGGTTTCAGCGATAAGCATCATGCAAATTTAAAGTGAACGAACTACGAATTTAGATAATTGATGTACCTATATTAAAATGTGTGTTCAGAATTAATTAACTAAAGAATTTGCTACGATTATTTATTTTGGGGAAAGCTTGTATTATTATAGGTGCAGTACCTCGGGCACGCCACGATCGTGGCGGTAAGTCCCGTTTTTGAGGAGTGGCTGGAGAGGCGGCATGGCGCCCTCACCTTTCGGCTGACACAGGTTCTAACTGGCCACGGTTGTTTTGGCCAGTTCCTGTGTCGTATACGCCGGCAAGAGACGTCCGGTTGTCACCACTGCGGCGACTGCCGCGACGTTGTTGAGGACACGGCGCTGCACACTTTGGCGGTTTGCCCCGCCTGGGCATCGCAGCGCCGTGATTTGATCGCGGCAGTCGGATCGGTTGCCCTCTCGCTCCCGGCCGTAGTTCAGTCTATGGTCCGGAGTGAGAGGTCATGGAACGCCGTCGCCTCCTTTTGCGAGGAAGTGATTTCCATCAAGGAGGCGGCGGAGCGGGAGAGGGAGCGTTTAAACCCTCTCCCCAACCGCAGAGCCGGGCGCCGGAGGGCGCGCGATGACCTCCAGCCACCCTGAGGTTTGACCTGGGGGTGGCGGGCTTTGTGGGCCTGCCCGCCATCCGTTCAGCACCAGGTCCGAGAGGCGGCGTGCGTGTTCCCACGCGCGCCTCTGTGTCGAGTCCGTCTCCCCTCTAGGGGAGACAGTAGGGTTTTATATGACGTAGTGCCTATTTTGGGTAGGTCTTTCGTGTAGTGGCCTGCCGTTTCATACGGCGGGCCGTAACCTTGGCGGGGTCGCGACCGCATGCGAAAGCGATTCGCGCGGCCCCGTCGATAGTGGTTGTGTCGAGGAACACCGTGGTAGGTTTAGTCGGTATCCCGGGAGGTACATTATATTCTCAACATCTTTCTTTACCCCGGCGAGTCCGACATAATCCCTCCGCCCGCCCCCGCGGAGGGATATGCGTCATAGCATTCCCCCACGTAAAAAAAAAAAAAAAAAAAAAGGTGCAGTACCTACCTATACTATATTGTTGGCAGTAGAATTGTTAGTAAAGAAGGTAATTTAGCAAACACCAGTAGGTATTGCAAGTTCGTTTATTGTTATTTGATACTCTTCATACATGATAAATTATAATAAAATATTTTTTTATTTTCCATTATAAATGTAAACTATAATAGATATATTAAAGTTAAAATTAACGAATTTTGAGATATAGTTACACATAAACGAATAAATGGTTTTAATTTTTTAATTGTATTGTTAATTATTAAAGTATGGCACTCGCTCGCAGAGCAGAATTCGTTTACACTATGACTTTACCTCGTGCATCGTTTATACGCGGTTTTATGGTAGCTAATCGGGTTGTATAATATTTGTTTGCCAGAATACTTTGCTAAGCTAAGCGCAAGTTGCTGCCATTTGTGAGTCTTCTTTAGAAAATACATAATCTACAAAGTAGTACTACTCAGTATTGCTGGTGGCATCTTTACTATAATATCAATTAAAATTGGAGGACATTTAGTAAGTTTCAGACATTTAATAAGTTTTAATAAGATAAATAATGCCAGAAACCAATCAAAAGAGACATAGATACGCATTATGCGTCTTGGTGCAAATAATATATACTTGCCTATTTGTCATTTATTTTACATGTGTATATATTTATTTACGGTCTGCTACCATAGGTTACAGCGATACACTCACATAATAAAAATGTAACATAACAGGCTTTGTAGAAAAAGTTACATACAATTAGGTATAAGCAAATGCTGCATGCACTTAATAATTATGGATTCCTATAATTAAAGAAAAGTAAATTTGAATGATTATGGTTATTAATATTTTAGTTGGACTGCCACGCTCAAGTTCAAGGCTCAAGTTCGATCCCAAGCTACGCATCGCTGACTTTTAGAAGTTTCTGAAGTTATGTGTGTTAATTATCGCATGCTATAACGGTGAAGAAACCATGTCTGAGAGTTCTCCATAATTTTCTCGAAGATATGTGAATTCTACCAACCTAAGTACAGTTTGCCAGCGTGGTGGACTATGGCATAAGACTATCTCACACTGAGAAGGGCCCCGTGTCCAGCAGTAGGACAGTTTAATACAGGGCTGATATTATTAATAAATAGGTTTTCAGTACTTTTTACTTGCGTATTAAATTATCGTTTTATTACTGTTACTTACGATAATATCTATTTACCCGTTTATATAGGTACCGGAGCCGCTATCATTGATAAAAGTCAGTGCTCCTCGGCTGGCTTCAGTGAGATTTTTGCCAATGAACTCAACATTCGCGCCGAGATCTCTACATTTGTACGCTTGGTCAACTCGATCTTGAATGGGGAAGAATACATGTACCGGTATATCCATTTTTTTGGCTTCAGTTGTTAAAGCCTGCGTATGTTATACATAAAAAGTCAACTCCAATAGTAATTATCTATGAAACTGTAGTGATAATATATATAAGTTACTTATGTACTATTTACCATTGCCCAGTTACCTAAGGATGCTGTAACAATACCGGCCTTTCGTTGCTCATCGGTAAGCATATGCAACGCATAAATTGCGCCTCGTTCATGAAAGCTAAAATAAAGGGATACGTTTTGATGTAATTATTACAAAAATAATGCCACATAATAGTAGACAATGTAAATTAAATCTATTAAACATACCTGCCAGTTTTGTGTATAGACTCCAATTTGATGTATAAATTCACATCAAACATAGAGCGACTATGTGATTTCTGAAAAATAAGAAATGATGTATTATTACAATTATTATCTTTATATAAGCTAAACAAGTTTGCAAACACATTTGATTTCAATCTTTCATAATAGTATTCTTTTGTACAATGTATATTAGATACTCGTTTGTCTTAGGCAGGTGCCTCCTTATATTTACCATCAGGAGCTTTATCTTAGTATAGACAGAATAACTAAAACTAAATTGTCTTTGCCATGAATTTAGCAGGTAATTGATGTGTCCACTGCTATAACGTATTGTTGATGTTAAAAGTTTAATACTGTTACGTGTTGGGTTCGACGGATAAGAATGTAAACAATATTACTAAAACACGTTTTATTCTAACACACAATTAAATTTAAAACACAACAAACACTATACTACAGTTTTCCAACTATAACTGCTTCAAACTCCGTAGTATATTCGCTTCCGTTCGCTCCGATGAATACTTGACTGCTTACGATTGTAAACTGAATCGGCGAGCGCTGGCCTTCCCATTTTATAAGCGGTTAAAGCGTTTCCGGAGTTTTCTAGAAACGTCATACCCGGTATGTACGAACATTCGAGAATGTGCCAGCGTTCTCTCTACTCTTCTCGTACCGGCGAAGTTACCGTACCTACGTAGTTCCGTAAGACTTCAATAGATGGCACTGTAATAAATTATTAGACGGAACTGCCGAGTCTTGCCCACCATGCCGAGAGATGGCACTGGGTGTAAAAATTCGCACAATAAATAATAATAAGTAAAAATGGTTTGCATTCACAAAGAAGCTCTTTGTTTTAAAGTTTACTCATTAGCTGGTTGTAATTTTTGCGTCGCAGACAACTATACAAACATTTAAATAAAGAACACAAAAAACACCCAGACTTGTTTTATCTTGTGTGTAGATCGAATATACAACGCAGTCGATCACAGTGGCGAGGCGACCACTTAGGCCACTATACACAACACAGTCGGTCACAGTGGCGAGGCGACCACTTAAGCCACTATACACAACACAGTCGGTCACAGTGGCGAGGCGACCACTTAAGCCACTATACACAACACAGTCGGTCACAGTGGCGAGGCGACCACTTAAGCCACTATACACAACACAGTCGGTCACAGTGGCGAGGCGATCACTTAAGCCACTATACACAACACAGTCGGTCACAGTGGCGAGGCGACCACTTAAGCCACTATACACAACACAGTCGGTCACAGTGGCGAGGCGACCACTTAAGCCACTATACACAACACAGTCGGTCACAGTGGCGAGGCGACCACTTAAGCCACTATACACAACACAGTCGGTCACAGTGGCGAGGCGACCACTTAAGCCACTATACACAACACAGTCGGTCACAGTGGCGAGGCGACCACTTAAGCCAATAAATTATCCGTGCAGTCAGTCGGTACACGCGGGTTTGATTTATTATAGCCGTTATGAGTGCTATTGCCTGTTTGAGTGCTTTCAGTGCCAAACGTGCGGCACCACAGAGGTCAGTTTACGTTTGGGTCGCCATTATTTAATGTATAATACTTATAAATAATTTTAGGCTAGCTTAGCTTTTGGCGCGGCTCCGTTTGCGTAAAAGGACGTTAGTTTATATTAGTAACAATACTTTTTTAAATTGAAATATAGCCTATGGCTAATATGGCTTCCAAATAGTAAAAGTATTATTAGAATCGGTTGAGTAGTTTTTGAGTTAATTCCTTACAAACAAACAAAAAATAGTATCATTCCTCTTTATTATATGACTAGATGTGCCCGCGGTTTCACTAAAATAATTTTTCAATTTGGAATTAAACCGTTCTCACACTGAGAAGAGGGCCGTGCCCAGCAGTGGGACAGTTTAATACAGAGCTGATATTTATATACAATTATTTAGTAAAGTGTAACCTTAAATATAAATAGTTTTAATAGTTCCTGAGATTAGCACGTTCAAGCAAACAAACAAACTCTTCAGCTTTATAATGTTAGTATAGATAGGTAGTAGGTATAGATATAGAAGTATAGATTATGCTATTTGTCGTTCTTTGAAGAAGGCAGATAGGCACGGTTGCTGTGTGGTCGGCTAAGTTTTGTGACCTTCCTTCTTAACATTAAAATACTGGTATTCAATTATGTCTGGCATTCCAAGAATGTTCAGGTTAAGCAGTCCGGTAATAAAAATTGGTAGACATTCGGCTTAGTTGTCGTTTCGCACAAATCTAATTGAAAGAATTGTGCAAAAGGACACTTATTAAAAAGAATATCTATGTTTTAAGGTGTCGATTCGCCCACCTTCATTATCAGGCGGAATCGTGCCGCACTCAAATTAATTCGATGTTTGCAAATTGACACCTGGAAAAAAACCAACACAAAGCCAGGTATGCTTATCTTACATTTGACATCTAATGTCTACTGAAGTACTTATCGAGACTTTGGCTGCGGGTCCAGTAGATAAGTCACTCTCTAACTCTTATAATCTTTGATATACACAGTTCTGTTTACCATAAGTCGAGTGGGCGGTATAATTTTCTTGACAACACGACGAGCTTTGAGTACCTCATGATAATGTATAGTTTTAGGTTGATGTTCGTCGCACCAAGGGTCGAAGAAGTCTGTCAACTGATCTACTTTCTGAAAATCAAACTCTCTGATAAAATACAATAACATATCATCGATAGCCCAGTGGAAGTCCGTAGGACTGCCACGTAGAGGTTTCGAGTTTGATCCCGTAGCGCGCATCTCTTCTTCGAAGTTATGTGCGTATTAAATAGTAAATTATCGCTCGCTTTAACGGTGAAGGAAAACATCGTGAGGAAATCTGCATGTCCGAGAGTTCTCCATAGGTCTCGAAGATATGAGAAGTCTGCCAACATGCACTGGGCCAGCGTGGTGGACTGTGGCCTAACCGTTCTCACACTGATAAGAGGCCCGAGCCCAGCAGTGGGGACAGTTTAATACAGGGCTGATATTTATATACAATTATTTAGTAAAATATAAACTTTAATATAAATAGTTTTAATTAAATTAAATAGCATAATAAAGTTCAATAATAGTAGTGTTAGAGTTTTCAAAATTATGTAATAAAAGTGTTAAAGTAAAATAAACAACGCTAAAAAATCCGTATAAAGTGTTTAATTTCAATGTATAACATTCGCGTAAACTTAAGACAATATTATTTAGTTGAATATTTTTTGCATGTCAGCGTAATAGTGTACAAACCCGATTGATGTATAGAGTATTGAAATCAATAACTTACTGGGCACCATACTTCTGGTTCATATGTTCCTCGCTTGGCAAGTACTGCTGGTGATAAGCCAAGTGTCTCCCTCTGTTCACATTCTGGCGGTGGCAGCGGCTGTTGCGCATGTTTAGGCATAATGGTAATGATTGCTCTTAGATTAGTTACTATTAATTTAAGTTAAGATGAGCCATTTTTGAAGCAGGTATTGCTATTGCAGTGCAAAATATAGGTGGCGTCTGTAAGTTAAAGATAAGTTTGTGATAGTTCGAAGTTCTATCAAGTTAATACCTGCTGTTTAAAAACTACGATGGTAAGATTATGTTATTGCGCCTTGCGCATTATCCCGATATGGTATGACAGAATATTGTTGTCATGTATTTACTACCCAAAGAGTCTGTAAAGGTCTATGGTAGTCTACGGTAAAGGTAATATTGTCTTAACCAAAAATATTGCTGAATCAAAATTCCAATGGTTCTACAATGTCTTTGGTGATACCGTAGACATATAATTATCATCATTATATTATCTAATAATTATAATAATAAAACTTTATTTCAAACTTGCATAATTTACAAATTCATAGTTATATACATTATAACAAATAATCAAAATAGAAATAAAATTAGTAAAGCAATAAAAATGATAAAATGTTGAATTATATATTGAACATTAACATTAAAATTAATATTCAAATTAAATTAATTATAAAATAACAATAAAACAAAATAAAATACATTAATTACAATTTAATTTATAATTATTGATCGTTTATTATAATTCATCTCTGGCGGGTACACACATGCATATGTGCCCAATGTGCCAGAAAGGGATTCGTATTTTGCAGATCACATTTTTAGAATACTGTTAGTACTCATCCGCACCCTGCTCATCATCGTTATACCTGTGCATCCTAACTTAATATTATAAATACGAATGTGAGTTTGTTTTGTTTTCACGCCTTAACTACTCCTCCGATCACGATGCAATTTTGCATATAAGTACACGTAGTCAACGGTACAGAAACTGACATAGGGTACTTACCTTTTCTCCAGAAATTAAATTAATGCGTATATGTGATAGAATATTATATTATTATCAGTTTATATGCGGTTTAATGTGATCTACTAATTCATGAATATTTATTAGGAGGCTGTCTGTCTGACGCGGACGGTCCGTTTATTTATTATAATGGTTGGCAATCTTATTAATAGCAGTAAAGTTTCATAGAACTCAAAGCATAATTTAAATTTTGTGTCGCAAGCTGTCAGATCTACTACTTACTTCGCTGCACTTCGCTGGCTGAATACGACCGATTTTCAATGTGAAACTCCGATTTTCAATCCCAATGGTGAAGTTGATGATTGCCGACGGGGATTTGTGGTCAAAAAGTTCTCAGATCTTCATTGATAGGGATACTCAAATGGGGGTATGCGGAATAACCCGTTCCAAGGCGCCATGATGCTACAGAAAACTTGACAGAAAACTCCATACAAACTTTGCTCGACCATAAAATCGATTCCGAGGCCTCACGCTTAGGAGTTATTCGCTATCAATTTGCATTTGTAAGTAGCGTGATATCACTAAACTGCACCAAATCTATACGGTAATGTAATTAGATAGATTTGACTATACGGATGACGTAGTGGTTTATGTGGACGCCTCAGCACTGCCGCCGTGCTCAATGTTGTGGGTTCGATCCCCATAAGGGACAAAAATTTGTGTGATGTACAAATTCTTGTTCCGAGTCTGGTTGTTCTTTGTGTCTGTTATCTGAATGTATGTTAAATCCCTCGCGGCACAGGAACTGTTCCTAGTGCAGGATTTGTCTTTTTAACAAAGAGAAATAGGTCATTACGTTATAACTCTAATTACATTTTAAAGTATATTCGAGTAGTTATTTTAGGTGCTATCGAAACAAACAAACGTGGACATATACAAACTCTCAAAGGCATTGTTTTGGATTTGGATCCCACTTATTAGATGACCTCATTTGGTTTTCCAAAACCTCTAATGTATGTACAAATGAAAATGATAAAATAATTCAGATCAGATATTTGCTTATGCCTTATGTACATATTTGAATCCGAATAGTGCCGAAGCGCTTTAATAATAAATAAATAAATAAAAATAAAAATCATTTAATTTCAGACAAAACAGTCCATAGCCAAGCACAATAATTTTATATGAAAATAAAAATAAACACAATAAGTAGGTACAGAACAGTCACTACCTCCTCCCCAGACCCCTCTGCGCACCCCTTACGTGGAGCTCAGTAAACCTACCGAGGAGAACAGAGTCAAATCTGTCACCCACCATCCTCAAGACACTGTTCCGACTCACCCGTACGCGTTGTACTAAGGAAGCTACTTTTTTCCTCATCAGTGCATAAAAGTCATCTACACCGGCGTCGGCAAACATACCGGTTGCACTGCAGTATCTAGGTAGGCGAAACAGTGACCTGAATATGTTATTGTAGAGGACGCGCAAGGCGCTGTAGGTCCTCTGCGTAAAACGGGCCCACAGGCTACAGGTGTAAAACGCCTGACAAAACGCTTTGAAGAGCTTAACCTTGACAGGCGCTGTACACCTAGCAAACCTATGCGCCAACATGTTACCCCGAATCGACAGCGCCCTACGTTCCCTCTCAACATCACAATCATCTTTAAGACTCTCTGTCAACATATGACCCAAGTATTTGAACTTTGAAACCCGGGTCAGAGGTACCTCATTGAGCAGAACCTATTAGTTGAAGAGAACCTATCAAATACATTACTTTTGCATTTAAATATCATGTACTCACTCTTACCCACATTGTACTCCAAGCCGTGTTCCAAAGCATCATTCTCACATATTTTCACCAGCTGTCTTAAACCGTTCATTGTGGGGCTCAGCAGCACCATGTCGTCCGCATAACTTAAATTGTTTACACAAACCTCATCTATATGGCAGCCGACATGTTTACTGCTGAGCTCCTCAATGAGCTGGTTAACATATACATTGAATAACCTAGGAGAAGTAAGACCACCTTGTCTTACTCCACATTCCAAAGTGTATTCTTCAGAATATGTATTGCCCCACTTTACTGAGTTTACTTGGTTGTTATACCAGTAAGTAAAAATACCTATAAGGTCAGCTGGTACTCTTTCATTTCTTAGCTTTGACCAAAGCTTGCCATATGACACTCGGTCAAAAGCTTTGGACAAATCCAAGAAACAGGCATGCACTGGCGTCTTACGTTTCCCATAGTAATTCACCGTTTCCTTTAAACATAATATTGCATTTTCAGTTGACAGTCCTGCCCTAAAACCAAACTGTGTATCTTTAAGTGTGACATAATTACAAAGTTTTTTGTCTAACAAGCCATCTAAAACTTTTGATATTACAGTTGCTAGTGAGATTGGTCTATAATTACTTCTTAGTGAAATATCCGCAGTAGTGTTTTTCAGTATAGGGACCACAATTGTTCTCATTAGATCAGCTGGCAGATAAGAGTGTCTAATACAGAAGGTAAAGAACATAGCTAGTACTCTACAGAGATGAGGACCCGCATACTGCAGGTGCTCGATACTGAGCCCATCATGCCCAGGCGATTTTCCTCGCTTCATATTTCTAATAATGCTCGAAACATCTTTACTAGAGAAACCAATAGGGTTTTCCACGCAGTGGAACCCAGTATCAAGCACCCTCGGCAGCCGGGAGCTTACCTGGAAATGCGCCTTGAAAGAATTAGCAATTCCCTCAGGATCGTCCGTTCCCTCTATACTAACAGGTAACTTGATCTTACCATTTAACTGCTTGGTACCCTTCCAGAACTTATTAAAATTCTTATTCGAATGCAGTGTGGCAAGTATATCCATCTTTATTTGTTCCTGATTATTCAGGCAATATTTCAGGTGAGACTTAAAAATTCTACGACTCTCACACATTTTATCGAAAAAAGGCCCATTTCCAGGTTTACCTGCATATAGATACATTTGGTAATCCAGCCTCGCCTGCCTGTGAACCTCCTTGACATGCTTGTTCCAGCCATACACACATTTAATATTACCTGTTTTCTTAACTTGTTTATAACTTATTATTGACGCCTGACACAATGACTCAATAATGTCCCTATATAAATTATCAATTATTGCTCTATGTAGTATATTTTGACACATTCCATCAGCACATTTTTGCAACTGCTGTGGAAAATCAATGCTATATAATCTATACTAATATTATAAAGAGAAAAGCCTTGATTATTTTTTAAGTAAATTTAAGAAATTACTTTACCATAGGAGGCCGTATTATCACCGAGCAACAAATGCTACATATTATTTAAAAAAACGTACGTTTACTAACATAACCTAACCTACTTTTATAATAGCGAAGCCGTGGGAAAAAAGCTAGTCTTCAGATAAATTGTTTTGGACGTTTTGCAATAAAGACAACAGGGATTACTGGTAACAAGAGCATTATAAGGTCTCTAGTTGACCGCCGCGCCGACACGGCGACGCGCGACGGTATTCTATTGTAGCAAGGTCTATATGTATATTATTAACCTATGAGTTGAGTGAGAGAGAGTGAGGTTAATGAAAACACTATGTGGGTCTGTATGTCTGTCTGTTAGTGACAGTTTGTTAGTGACAGGCATAGCTCCGGAACCACTGGACCGATTGACTTGTAACTTGGTGTACAGACACCTTGGGGTTATCCCTCGGTCAAGTTTGAATATGGGCCCTGTGGGTCAAAAGACCCTCGAGATCTAGGGGTCACGAGATCATAAGGTCAGGGGATATCCACCAACAGAGTGATTTGGAAGTCCAAGGGAGAAGCTTTTGTTCAGCAGTGGGACATTACAAAGAGCTAATAAAAACAAAAAAGTTACAAAGACGAAGAGGTTGATTCCTAGGTTTTTACAGCCATCTCGTTATGATTTTGCACTTCATTTTGCCCGCGGTTTCGCTCGCGGTAATCTAGATTTTGTCGACAAATTCCTATCCCTCGGGAACAGTACTTTTGCATGATAGGTACCTTATGTCCTTTTCCATTCCCCGATAACGTATATTGGAAATTTCATGATGATCGGTCAAACAGTTAATGTGTGAAACCGTAACAAATAAACTCACATTCGCATTTAAAATAGTTAAGATGCGGACCTTGCGGACTTTACGTAGAAATGAATAACAAGCAAATAGTGATTAAACAGTATATTAACAATATGTTACTGAACGAATGCGTAAAGTTTTAAGATCTTTACTTTTTAAAGTTTGCACTATTTCTGCATACAGATCGGATTAGGTGCAAGACAAGGCCCGCGTCGTGTTCCACCCGACTTCTCTGCTTTGTCACTCATCTCTGGGAAGAAGCATTCCTTGTAGTGTTTCTTGACTGATTCCACCATATCCTTGGTGTGGTCCCATCCTCTAGTCTCAACAATAACTTTTAACTGAAACAAATTATTCAATTTACTGTCATGTCGGTCATGTAAATTTGATGATCATTTATAGTAGTGATCATTAATTTTGATATGTGTATAACAATATACACAGATCGTTACAAATGTTTCATCAAACAGAAGTTTGCGAAAAGACGACATCCGATCTTGAAAACACAACATTTATTTTTGGTACACCTAGCGACACATCAACCTAGACTGTTTGGACTTTGAACTATTAGAAGTTGAACGCTGCGAATAGTGCGAGAGAGTGCTTTATATTTTTATTACGCTCTATCCTTACCATTACATCGACACCACTATGCACTGTCCCTTTCCGACAATTCTTTATTTTGTATGTAGCGTAGTTATGCGTGTATATAGGGTGTCTAACTTGATGTGTAGCCGCGTGTACAAATCAATGAACTTTTTGTATTGTTTTACATTTACGTATCGTCTAGCAATGGTCATGGTCTAACTAATCAAAAATCTTGCACTCAATTTAAATTGGTGCACTCTGCGCTTAATTGGGAAGGTTTTAGAACCTAAATGAGTATCTTGCGATTTTTAAATAAAGCAATTTTAGACATTATTTTTAATGGGCTTCGTACAACATTAATTATGTTCATAATATTGTATATTATAATATTGTCGTAATAATTATAATTTTCCAATTCTTGGAATAATCTGCTCTCCTCAGTTCGACAAAATTTATCTTATTATTCCATCAAGTATAATAATAATGTACTCTAACCAATCACTGCCCGAAGTAATGAAATGTTATATCGGTCTACCTCGCAGCTAAACACGTCTCCTTTGATCCAAGCCCTCTCAGGAATACAGTCTCGCATGGTGACGCCGTTGTTCGCAAGGAGATGGCACAGCTCCGCCATGCCACCCGGCCGGTCTGACACAGTCACCTTGAACTTGACAAGCCGACCTTCCGCAGCCATACCCCGTTCCAGTGCACGCGACAGTGTCGTAGTGTCGATATTACCACCAGAAGCTACCACTACAACTCTGAAATATTTTGACATCAATATCTATTGATTATACTGGATTTGGATTATAGGTTTATGGTATTGTAGTAACATGTACTAGAGAACAGTATAATGCAATAAATGTTTTTAGTATAGCAAACAAATTTACAATGTAGCGACTTTTGGAATGAAAGCGTTTAGCAGCTTATGAAACAGTCGTGTTATGCTTATTACGAACGTTTGTAAGTTTATTCTGCTCCCTTGTCACGTCAAAGACTTATGGTTCGTTAGATGTTCAGTTGTTTTGCACTTTTGATACTGTTAAGCGACTTTTGCGGCCGACTGTACATGGAAGCCGTAATGTACAATGGTCGAAGATGCGTTAGCATTTCTGTTATACGGTACTATTTTACTATCTAGTAATAATACTGTGCTTTAACAGCCAGCATAGAAAGGATCTAGAAAAACGTTATTAAGCTGAAACAAAATAATATAAGTTCCTCACTTTTTCCCTTTAAGGTTAGGTAGGAGGCCCGCCATGATGGCTGCGAACGGTACGGCTCCTGCTCCTTCGACTATATACCTTTCTTCTTCCACAACATGCATAATTGCTCGTGCAACCCAGTCTTCTTTTACTGATACCTGCGAATCATTCATTCATTTGCAAATATTTATTGTCATTAATGGAGAATTTTATCCTCCTCCTAAAATAAATAATACCATTTTGTCCACGATTCCTTTGACAGTATGGAAGGTGTTTACTCCTACTTTATTGACACTTAGACCATCAGCAAGAGTTGAGTCTATTTTTATAAAAATTCGTTCATTCTTTTTCAGCGACTCTAACATGCTGCAAGTTTTGTCAGTTTCAATGCCCTGCAACAAACATTACGTATTTTATTAATCACTTTTACTTGACAGTGATAAGATATTGGGTACAGATGCTGTCTTCTGAATCAGCAATGTCTTATCATTATCAAGTAAAAGTATGCCAGGTATTTGGGAATAAAGCCAAAATGGTGGGCGCTTTAAAAAGAGCCAGTTGGTACTTCACACTAAGTTAATGACTTCGGCTTTTTAAAGCATAGATCTAGCAACACGTAAAGGGTATTGCTAAGATTCTTGGCATAAATACGAGCTTAAGACATTTGGTTCATACGAAGATATGTTATACGAATGGTCGATACACCTAATCTGACGGTCGGATTGGTGTCGTTAAAGCAACAAAGATATATGGGGCTCCTCTCCGTGTTCTACTGTTTTAAAGCTTTATCCTTTACTTTCCACGTACAAGAGCAGCGATAGCTCAGTGGTGAGACCAACAGACTGCAATGCAGAGAGTCTCGAGTTCAAACCCACGTCGCGCACCCCTGAATTTCGGAAGTTATGACTTTTCGAAACTATGTGTGTATTGATTGACAATTATCGTCTGCTCCGTGCCTCGAAGAGCACGTTAAGCCCTCGGTCCCAGCTGCCATGAATATAGTATGGCAGTCGTTATTGGGGAAGTTGACACAAAAGATCCCACTGGGTCGAAGTGTGATAAAATTCCACGTACAAATGTTCTCGTCCAGCACGTTACCTAAGCTTGTAACGATAGTTTTACCACATTAGTACAGGATTTGGAAAGTGTGAGCGGTTTGCTAGTGCACAGGTCGGATGTGAGCCTCCGGCTTTTATTTCTGGCTGCGACAAATTGAGTATTTCTGTTAAGATATTATCAATAGCAGCATTGCGTATGATAATGCTCGTAGACAGCAATAGAGCGAGCACAAGCTCGTACTATTTCTGTCCATAATGACTATAACGCCGAAAACCAAATTTTAATATTTACTAAGTAAGTGGGATTGATAAGCTGGCATAATCTGCAGCAATATCTCTCAGCCGAAAGTATTATGTATTAAAAAGAAGCTTAGTAACTTAACGTACATAGACTTCAGTGTTTGGCTTGAGATGCTTGATGGCGACAGCACAACCGGCTAGGAGGCTGCCGCCGCCGCAAGGGATCACAACTGCGTCTACATTGGGCACTTGTTCCAAGATCTCTAAGCCAGTGGTCCCCTGGCCTTCAATCACATTGGGATGATCAAAACTGTAATTATAATAAAAAGGTTATGATGGTATAAGGGTTTTTAGTTAATTTTAAGCTAAAATACTTCTTCTTGATAACTTCTCACAACCATCATAAAAAGCAAATTTAGTAAGGAACAACCATGCTATGCTATAATAAAATAATATCTGACCCTGTCACGCCGATAATGGCCTTGAGTTACATCTATTTCTGTCATAGATTCTGTAAAAGTACTAAATTTCTCTATCAATTCGGAAGTGAGTTTGGTAGAGAGATTTTATAGAATTGAACATCAGGGCCTAAAATACACATGTTCAATCTTAGAATCTAAAAATTCCTCGAATAATTATAAATCTTTATAGAAGAATTAAGGTAGATTTCTACGTGTTCTAAGTGTTCGAGAAGTCTTGCATTTTATTAAATAAAATACAAGGGAAAATAACTTATTGAATGCAAATAAAGCAATGTATGTTAAGAAATAAATACATAATAACCAAGCAATGTAAAATATTCAATACTTTATTGCATTTCACAATGTATACTTAGGTAGTGCTTAGCTTAAAGGAGTCATTGTGACCCCTGTCGGGCACAGCAAAGTAGGAGAGCGGATTAGAGGGTAATTTTTGTGTTACGTAATAAATGTTTATCTGCTTTTGTACTAGAAGTCTACTGTAACTATTTTAATTTATTTATATATAAGTCTTTGTAACTTAATAATTAATAAATAATATATAGTTAATAAATAAATAATTATTTATCTATTTACAACATTACACATTATTATAATTAGCAGCAGCTGCCGCACTACATATTACATTGAAAGGTTTTACAATTACCGCTCAATATTCATCCTAACTGTGTTTGTTGAGCTATTGGTAATATACCTTCTGATCGACAAATACCATCCAAAAGGATCAGGGAATAGATATCCGCGCCAAACAGAATGTCGACTTGCCTACTTCTATAAAATTCGGGATCTGCGAAAGTTATTTGATTTAAGGCTGGCCAGTTTGGTTTTGTAATGGTATGACTTGGTAAATGGTTGACTAGTCGTTTCATTATAAATACGTCCGTTTCAAATGTAAAGTCATTAATTAATGACATGCATTTAATAGAGATCGTGCCTTTGCAAGGGTTTTCATTATTACCAACTCCTGAGATGTAGCCGTTACATTTTTGTCGAGGCAGCTTTAACAACTGAGCGGCTCTCTCGGTTATGATAGATGTTTGAGATCCTTGATCTAAAAGTACTCTCATCCTTTGGTAAGACCCGTCAACTGCCTTTACCTTAACTATTGCTGTCGCAAGTAGTATTTCTGTGGAATTATTTTGCGTAGAAACAAGTACATTCATATCATGTTGCTGAGTTGCTGATTTTGCAGTCGTGGCCGCGTTCGATCTAGACTGTGACGCATTCGGTGTCGTAATTCTTGACGTAAAAGATTCATGAAGAATAGTATTGTGATCTTTATAGCATTCTTTACACCTTAACTCCGAAAGACATTTTTACCTTCGTGGTAGTGTTTATACAAAGATTTAAATCAGTAATTGCATTTCGCCGCGCAGAAGGTTGCATTTTCAATAGCTTTGGACAATAGTGTATGCGATGATCGCTTGCGCTGCAAATTACGCAAGGTTTACGACCACCGTTGTTTTTGCAATTGGACTTTGCCGATTGCGAAATTACTTGATTTGCATAAGTGTTGTTAGGATAATTATAACTTTGTTTCTTAGGTATAAAAAACCCTTTGAAGACGATTGATGGTTATAATGGTAGCCTCTAGATGGCGAAAAAGGTGTTTGATTGTAGGATGATACAGATGACTTTTGAAAGTTTTCTTGCTTTTTTCGGGAAGTTTCAAGCGACATAAACTTGTTTTCCAAAAATTGGAGAAACTCTTCTAACACAGGTAATTCTCTCGGAGCTTTCAAAAATTCGATATAGTCATCATTAGTTTCTGAATCTAATTTTTCAGCTAAAATACACACAAGGAAAGAATCCCAAGTAGAAACGTCAACACCGAGATTCTTTATAGCATTCACGCTCTCGTATGTTGTATCGTGGATGCGTTTAAGATGATTCACTGATTTTTGTTGAGATGTAGGTATGTTTAGGATGTTCTTGAGGTGAGATGAAAAGATACGTCGCTTATTTTCGTAACGGTGATTAAGGATATTCCAGCAAACAGGATAATTAGTGGAACTTATTTGAAGATGTTGAATAAATTTCTCGGACTCGCCTTTAATGTTACTTTTAAGGAACTGCATTTTCTGCGCGTTCGAGAGAGAGGGATTATTGTGCACTGTTTCAGTAAAGAGGTCCTTGAATGAAACCCATTGAGTGTAATTTCCTTCAAAGGTCGCGATTTCTAACTTGGGAGTTGATTTCTCAATATGTGCCACAGACCACATTTTCTTATTAATTTCTTTTTTAAGATTTTTGTAATGTTTCTCATAGGTTGTAAATTGCTCCTCATACTGACTGTTTGAGCCGTTGAGCTCGTTGTCTAGCTCCCAGTGCACAGAATAAATTGCAGTCCAGCGGGTTTTTAAGGTTTTAAGGACGTCTTCAAATTCCCACTTTTCAGTGATAAGATTAAGATCGATATCCGCAGCATCTCTTGAAAAAGCTCGGAAATTCGTAGCTTGTTTCCTTAAGAGCTCTTTAGTCTTGCTCGAATGTGAGCTATCTTTAAGAAGGGGATTCGGAGATGCTTGGGAAGAAGATGGTTGAAATGTTGGAGGTTTTAGTACAGGGGTTTGAGGTCTGTCAGTGAGAGGTGTATAGTTCTGAATGGCTGTTTTAATGTTATTATATTTCATTTTCATTTGATCGTATTGATTTGAAGTAAAATATATATGAGATCGATCACCAAAAGATATTAAGGTCATATGATTATTATGAAATTCAGTCAAATATTGTTCCAAGCTCTCTAATCGTCGACGTATGTAGTCGGGAGTTTTTCTCTCAGGTCCATCTTTTTTGAAGTTGGTGTAGAGTTTATCTACTCCTTCGATGATTTGCTGCTGTGTAGCTAAGATGTCTTCAATTGTGGACATATTCGTAATAGAATAAAAATACCTTACTTGTATAGGCTTCTTTGGGGTCGAAGGTAAATCAGCACCGAAGTCCGAGAGCTGTGCGGTACAAACCGGAGACTGATAGGTTCCTTTGCGCCTGCTTAGGCACTAATCTCACAGGATCAATAGCTGGTTAAAGGGGTGCCCTTTTAGACACCGGGGTCAAACAGGATCAACGATATGAGATGAAGCACGTAGGGGCGCACTGTACTCCAAATTCTAGTTACTTCGTTGTTTCGCGAGACACGTACACAGTACACTATATAAAGCACACGCGTAATGGTCACGGATCCGGCTCGAAGGACCAATGTTCGGGGTTGGGGTGAGATAAAGATAAACTAAGATAAAAGATAATAACATTGCTATATTTAAAGTCCACAATAAAATAATAAAGATCAAATTAATTAAAGAATGAGGATGAGTGAAAATAATGAAAGGTAAGAGATTTGAGTCACGCGCGCGATATGACGACTAACGATGAACTAGTTAATTATTGCTGCGTAAAGTGCAATAAAATAAATGATTTATAATATACACGTGTTGTACGGTTATTGACCCGTACAAAGCTCGAGACTTGTATCGCGGTTGCATTGTTACGAATGTATGTACCAGTGTAGTCCACCAGTCTTTAGTTGTTTGTCATTCAAGTATTCGTTAATGGTGTAGTAGTTTAAGTATTATCTTACCCGTTAATGTACGTCATTTTCTTCTCCTTAGCCAAGCCCATGGCGAAACGTTTAGCCAGGGCCATGTCAGTGCCATGCATGATTAACTTAGCACCGAGTTTCTCACACCTGTTTACTTTAGTGATCGGTGCGTGTATAGGCATCACCACTATGTTGGGTATACCCAAGGAAGTGGAGTGATAGCTGACTGCGCAGCCGTGGTTGCCGGTGCTGGCGGCGATGACGCCAAATTTCTTCTGATCGTCGTTGAGCAGCAGTAGAGTATTTCGCAGGCCTCGCTCTTTAAAACTGATCGAATACTAGCCATTAGACACTATATAAACAAGGCTCCACTTTAAGGACGAACAGTTACTAGTGTACCATAGTACGGCACGTATCGAAATGTAGCGTCATTATAATCATACTTGGAACCGCGGAACAGAAAATAGGATTAGGATGTCTCAGATGATTCTGAGTAGTATTATTGATAAAATATTGAAATAATATACGAAATATCTAGCGTTTACATCGTTTGCATAAGCCAATTACAACTAATTTAATTTAATTTTATAAAGACTGCTCCCGCTCTTGGAATAAATCGCCGGAGACTTAATGATCAATCAAACGACGGACACAAAGTACACCCAGACTCGGAACAACCATTTGTGGATCGCACAAAGGTTTGTCCCGTGTGGGATTCGAACCCACCACATTTAGCGCAATGGCAGTGAATAATAGAAGATAAATTATTAACCTTCCAGTATACTGCATGAACTCCTGTTTTATATATAATTCCATTCCAAGACGTTCCGACATGTGAGCTTTCTAAAAACAAAATATATTCATAAATTATTTATAGTATTAGGACTGCAATAGAATATAAACCAGTAAAATGTGAGCCGGGCTCACGTATCAAGGCTTCCGTGCTTTGAAAGGAGTGACAATGCTAAACACCGCTGTAATAAACATAATATTTAAATAAAAATAAGTTAATATTTATATGAAAGTCTCCCATTAGACTATCGCTGCTTAGCTTAGGCTAGCGGGCGACCTTTGGGCTGCCACGCAAAGGTCTCGATTTGGATTCCATGTGAAAAGTCAGAGGACTTTTCGAAATTATGTGCGTGTTATCTATATACGTGAAGCAAAAACTTTGTAACCCGTTTTACGAAAATTGCGCGGACGGAGATTATGAACTTTGGCACAGTTAAAGTTTATATGGAAAAGGAGGGGCGAATACTAAAACTTATTTATATAAAATATGCATTAGAAATACATTACATTAATGGGAAAACACTACACGCACACAACCATGCATTTGACACACGCAGTAGAATCGCGTTCGTAGTATTTCGGCAATGTTCGTCTGACGTCGTACAATTATTTGTAACTATGATTACATATATCAATATATAATGATGACATATAGCAGCAATATCTTACAGGCAATCTTTGGGCGGATTGGAATGATTTATACTATTTATATTATAATATATTTGCGTATTTATATGTATCTAATATTAAAGAGTATATTAATTAAATAATAATTTGTTTGGAAAATATAGGTAAATTAACCTGTTTAGATCGAAATCTAAATTAAATGTGATTATAAGGTTATAGTCCTAGACAATAAAACATTACTATCAAACTTAAAATTTAAATCAATCATGGCCATTGACCAATTTTTATTTGTATCCCGGCTCGTTTATTTACATAATAATTGTACACAAATGTGCAATATTGTGTACAATTAGTATGTAAATAAAAAAAGTAAGGATGCGTCGGTCGCATCTGTTTACCTGGCTACCTCTCTTCCAGCACGTTGAACGATACCTTCATTGGAGACACGTTCGCAAATCTCTACTTATCTCTAGTATGATAAAGCTGAGAGAAGTATAGTGGTAGTTACCGTGCATGGTGTCCGTACGACTTGCCCAACAATTCTTTTTGATGCAGCAAGAATATCATCATATTTTATCTTGCGTGGATTGTCTGGGTCACATTGTTCATCATATTCTATGTCCTAAAATGGTCACATAGACGTTACTATTTTCAATTTTGCTGTGGGACTCTATCTATTAAATTATAATTATTCGTCTCTAAGGGATAGTTTAAGGAGTTGTTCATAGAGAGACGCCGCGAGAATCCTAGCGATATTTGCAATTTTGATGACCGACATCGACGACAGTCGATCACAAGCTCACTTTCGGTCATAATTTATTGTCTGTAATTAATTTAGTTACCGTTTTGGGTAACTAGGCAGTCCTCAAAAATGGTGACGTTAGACAATTGACATACAGATGAGTGCTTCCCAAAACAACCTCAACACAGTATTTTCGGAATGTAGATTCCTCTATATTCCAAAATACTACTTACTATCTAAAAAAACATTGCCCAAATGTCTACTTGGTATTTTGACCTCTACTATAAGTTATAGATCTAGGACAGCAGTCATCACCAGTCATCACTATTCCAAATTTAACGCTAAAGCTGGCCGTAAACATACGGTTTCCTGATCAGGTTTCCAAAACAGTGGTTCAGATTCGGAAACCCATAACGTTGCACACGTTTTATACGAATGCACACGTTTTATACGAATTTGCTAATACATCAGGGTAGGCACCCTGATGAATTCAGAATGGAAATATCCGTGTGAGTTGTTTTTACGTTAACACGTTTACCGCGTTTGGCGGGCACATCGGAGCACCGAACTTCATAAATGTGTCGATCGCGTTAACGTAAAACAAACTCGCACTAGGCACTCAGGGCTAGCTAGACACGGTGGCGTTACCGTACGTACGTACTGGTAATACTAATTCCCGATGGAAAAACCCAACGTCTGCGTAAAGGTGACGGAATGACGAATCTGAATCCCTGTTTCGGAAACCTGATCAGAAAACCGTTTGTTTGCGGCCAGCTTAATTGCTTCATTCGGATTCGTTCAGAACACTATTTCATCTGGTGTTGTCACTTTAGCGAACTAGTGCTCAAGTGTGATGTGTTTATGTAGGTTCGCGACGTGAAATGCTATATTAATACCACGGACGAATAAAATAAGATATCTTATTTTACTTGTCCGTGGTTAGTACCTAAGTGTTTTATTATCACATAACTAACATACCGAGTGAGGCTAAGTTTTCGAGTTGTTTCAGGGTACCTTAATAGGTAAATAACTACCCAGCTATGTTGTTCTTTGATCATACTTGGATTATCCTTTGAAGAGTACTATTTTACATCTGTATTTAGTGAGATGGTATATATCATATAGATTATTAACTTTGTTATAAAGGAAGTTGCCTAGAATGTAGAAATGACGCTGTGCAGTACTTGTGTTTGATTTGTGGGTGGGACAAACTTTGTAGTCTCGACGGCCTCTAATGGCATTTGCATTAAACTGAAGATGGCTATGTTTACGGAGTATAGTATGGAGTACAAAGAGCTGTCTCACCGTAAGAACCTTACAATTAGAGTATAACAAGGTAGTCGAATATTTGAAAGTTCTGTAGGTCATTACTTTGAGGACAGCTCTTTGTGCTCGTTCTAGTTTAAGCAGATGCGTCTGTGGTGGCCCACCCCACACAGTAATACAATACGTGAGTACTGATTGGCCTAACGCGTAGTATAAGTGGATCTGCAGAGTGCCTAAGCTTCTTAAAAAAGATAAGCTTCCGTATTCTTGAAGTTGATTGCCAAGATATTTTGCTACAATACTTCTTAAGTAGAGTAAATTTTACGATATACTTACGTCAGTCTTCGAAGTCATTTCTAACAAGTCTTACATACAGTCTGGTGATTTTATTTATTTCTGATTTGTTTGCAGGGTTGGCTTTCACGAGAAATTTATCATTTTTGTTTTTTTTGTTAAAGAATCCAAACGGAATCGGTCTACTATCCTTTAGAAGCTAACATAATCACACTTGACAATCTTATTTTTGCTTTGTTTTTCAATAGATTTACTTTTTATTTTCACCGATGACTAAAGAAGTTTCAGTATCACATATTAATGCTATTTTTAATTTGACAAAGCCCGTAAGCCTATGGTTATGGACTTTGTACAGTCAGCGACATAAGTCCATAAACATTGGCAAGATTTGAATGATTGTACCATACACAGTGATAGTTTGAGGATAGTTATTTTAATAATAGTTTGTTACTTTATAACAATAGTCCTTCAACCAGTTTGGTTTTCGTAAGGGCAGAAGTACTGAAGATGCTCTAATAACTTTGTCTGAAAACGTAGTCAGGACTCTTGATAGTAGGCGTAAGTGCTTAGGTGTTTTCCTTGATTTAAGTAAGGCTTTTGACACTGTATCGACGTCAACCTTACTTATGAAGATGGAAGGCAGTGGTATTCGAGGAATAGTTTTGGACATATTCAGGGATTACTTGACAGATCGAACTCAAGTGACAAAAATAGGTCAATATGAGAGTACTGTACCTACTTCCTATTACATACTGTACATGTAATAGGAAGTACAAGTCTAGGACCCACTCTTTTCCTTATTTACATTAATGAGCTCTGTAATATGTCTATTGAAAACTGTAAAATAATTACGTATGCCGACGACACTTCCTTGCTAATTGAAGGAGTAGATTGGGTCCAATGCTATAAAAATGCCGAGGCGGCTTTATCACGTGTAATGGAATGGTTGAAAAATAACTTACTTTCGCTTAACCTCAGCAAAACAACTTATTTGTCATTTGCTATAAAGTCAAATTTATCTCCTTCACCTTCACTTAATATTAAAGCCCATGTATGTGACCGCACTTCTCTTTGTAACTGCAGTCCCATCACTAAGTCGAGCAGCTTTAAATATTTAGGTGTGTATATTGACCAACATCTGAACTGGCACAAACACCTGGACACACTTTCCAATAGGACACGCAAGCTTATCAATATCTTCAAAAAATTACGAAAGTCTGCTGATATGGATACATTAAAATTGGTATACTTAGCTCTTTGCCAATCGATCTTAACGTATTGTATCCCCGCTTGGGGTGCAGCCGCTGAGTGCTATTTCATAAGACTTGAACGTGTGCAAAGAATAGTGCTTAAAGTTATTTTCTCACGGCCGCTCAGATATCCTACGATACAGCTATATGCGGAATCCAATATGCTAACAGTTCGACAGCTTTATGTTCTTATATCTATCCTGAGTAAGCACTCATGACGCCCCTTTTCAGAGCCAGTTGGCAAATTAAAACATAAAATCTTTTCTCAAGTTTCACATAAAACCTCATTCGCAATAAGACACTACTACGTGGCAAGTACTAAACTTTATAATAATTTAAATAAAAACTGAAAATACACTCCAAAACTAAATTTCAACTTAAACTTGCACTAAAGGATTATCTTTAAAAACTTACCTTCCGTAATACCGAAGAACTCCTGCTGGGGAATTAACCCTAGCAGGAGTTCTGGATAATACACATACACAGTTATGTAGAAAATACTTTCACACACTCATATTTATTTATATATACACATACACACTCAAACATCCTTATATACACCCACCTACACACATACACACACACACGTCACACAACAATTAATTATAAATCTCACACTTCTATTAAAGCAGACACTTGCAGATTTTGTATTCCTACTATACAATAAAGAAAGATACATGTCTCCATTTTCACAAGCCCTTTTTTGTATTTAGTATTGTCTCACTATTTATGAGAATATCAATGATTGTAACCATTTGTTAGGCTTATATAAATGTAACTATCAGAAGGTAACACTGGCTTCTAAGATACAGATCCATACCTAGTTTAGAAGTCAGGGTCTCCAGTTTGTTATGTATTCCTAAGCCCTAAATTTTGTACCTAGATTAAGTGTTATTCTTATGGAGTAAAACTAAACTTTAATAATTAGTAACTTTTCATTCATACAATACTTAATATTGTCTTCTGTTTACGCGAATGTTATTCATTGACATTAAACTACTAAATACAGATTTTATCGCGTTGCTTATTTATCACTGTATTACATAATTTTGAAACTGTTATACTACTACTACTATTGAATTTTACTAATTTATACATACATACATAAATTCACGCCTGTTTCCCAGAGGGGTAGGCAGAGACTACGGATTTCCATTTGCTACGATCCTGACACACTTCTCTGGCTTCATTCACTTTCATAACATTCCTCATACACGCTCTTATTCTTCTTACTAATTTATAAGCTAATAAAATTATTTAAACTATTAAAACTATTTATATTTATGTTTACACTTTCCCCGACGTTTCGGTTGCTTTTCAGCAGCCATGGTCATGGGGAGACTAAGATGGTAGTTATCTCAATGTTGAATGAAGTTGCGTGTGTTAGCTAGTTTAGGTAACAAAAAGCTAAGTAGAATTTACGTGAAGTGAAAACGTCGACCAAAAGGCGCCGAAAGATAATCTCGCTCAACCCTGATCAAGGGCTAGGGCTGCCGCTGCCTTTTATTCAATTTTGTAACACACTATAGTAGAAAATATGAAATGCCTTATTGGACTAAAGATATTTAAACTCTGTCTATCAAACAGAGCTCATGTTGGCAGAGACCAAGGCAGTTCGCAAGCTAAACATAGCAAAATTAACAACTATAAACCTACAAACACGATTCAATTTAAGTAAAGGGGTGTCAAAGGTAGAACATTATAAAAAACTTGTTAATAATTTCAAATATAATTATAATATAAGTTAAGCAAAACATTTATGAATATACAATTGTAGTCTAATGTACAATTTGTACATGTTAAATATATCGTCCAAAACGTTTATAATATTATGCTATGAACATCTTGTACATAGCTTACATTGATAATATAAGACAATAGATTATAAATTATATTAAAAATATGCCGATGAATGTACTTCATCAGTTAATGTAACACTTATCACAGTTAAAGTAGAATATAACTTATACAATAAATCAGAATACACTATTGACCTACAATTGAAAACGCTTAAGCATAAGCGCAAGTGAATAATTTATTTTATTCTACCGTTACTTCAAGATCATTCGACGAAAGGACCTTTAAACCTTTAAATATAATCGCATATTTATGTTAAATATAAAACAAAGCATTCTAACAAATACATATATAAACAAGAAAGAGAGCAACAGCAATGTCTGCCATCGATAATAATTTAAATAATTTAATTTTTTAAATTATAACTTGGACTATGCTAATTTTGCCGTGCTCGACGGGGCCCATAAATGTTTCTTTCTACATTTATAAGACCTGTGTATACATTATGAAGTGCAATAAACGAATTGAGTTCAACATCGATACGTTATAAAACATTGTTTTGAATCCTTTTAGCGGCAAATGCTCAATAAATAATACACACTGACTGTATAATCATACTGTTTTAGAATGATTACAAATTATGCAGATATAAAAAAATAATAAAATTACCGACTTGAATTTTCAAGTCATCATCACTTATTGATTTTAGGTTTATTTATCGCTATTTTAGCGGTTTCTATTTACCTATTGATAGTAATAAGTAATAACATACCTTATAATTTATTAAAGAAAAAAATTAAGGTTAGAAATGTTAGTGTTTACTCGTGACCAGTTGATGCTTTAATTAGATAAGTCTTTACTGAGTTCTTAAATTGGGTTCTAACGATGATTGTATATAAAATCCATTGGAATTTCAATTGAGCTATATAACGGTTGAAGATGGGTGGTAACCATTATGTTCTAATGTGATACGTCATCGAGAGAGTCTGCGCTGTTCCTGCGGGTGAACGCGTCGTATTCGCCGGCGAAGTCCCACTCGCGGTACGCGCTCGCGATCACTCCGCGTAGCTCCTCCAAATGCTCAGGGCCGCGAGTCTCACATACTACTTTTACCTATAACAAAACGCATGCATTAGGTATAATAACTTTATCGCGGGGGACTTTACAAACATTCAAACAACGGGCACAAAGAACATCCAGGCTCGGAACAACCATTTGAGGATCATAAAATTCTGTCCCGTGTGGGATTTGAACCCCTATCACTCGGTGCAGTGGCAATGGCGAGGCGACCACTTAAACCAATACGCCATCCGTGCAATCAAATATTTTATTTGTATATCATTATTTACTTCAAACAGGAGTTAACTAGTCGAAATATTATTCTGGGAAACAAAAAAATATATATTAGCTGCGGCATTAATTTTGTTACTGGTTTTAATAAACACCTTCATCAGTCATACCCGAAATGTATTTACTTTGTATGGATTGACTATGGTTCTTGAAATATTCTACATAAAGTACGGTTCCATCGGGACATTAGAACAATGAAAGAAAGATACCAAGGCCGATGGGACAGCCATGTGATGGCAGACTATTGCTTGAGTTTAACTGTCCTGAACATAAACACAATAGAAAAGCTTACAGATAAAGATTTTTCTTATAGTATATTATTTTTATGATTTTTTTTAATAGCATATGTATTAAGTTTTCTTGTCGTTATTATATAGCTTCTAAAATATACATAGTCAGGTCATGAGTTCTGTTTCTGTCACATGTTTAATATGAAATAATTGAGATATGTTTGTTATTGATGGAAACATTTATATACCAAAATGAACTTAATCAAACACAAATTCTTATGCTAATAAAGTTTACGGCCAGTCGTCTATCGCAGCACGAACGAGGTCCAAGTCAATTTCGGCGGCTGCCTTAATCAAGGATGCCTTGAGTGACTCCAAATCAAGATGACGCGTTCAGCAGGTCCTTTTCTCCAAGTGTTGCCATATTTTGTAATCTATCGGACTCAAATCTGGACTGGAGGAGGGCCAGTTTTTGTGCCGGATGAAGTCAATTTCACTCGCCGTCAGCCAGTCTTGAGTGCGTTTCGCTCTATGAGCTGGCGCAGTATCTTGTTGGAATACCCAGCGCCTGTTATTTAACATGGTATGAGATACAGGATCCACAAGGCTCGTGAGGACTGTATTTTGATACACAACTGCATTCGTTTTTTCTCACAAAAATGTACCTCAGTTAAGCCCCAATAAGAGACTCCCAACCAAATCATGAGTGAGGATGGAAAATGGCCTCGTTGGACACGCGGAACACGGTTACTCGCTTCTTCACTGCTGTGTGCGTACACCTTATCATTTTGTTCGTTGTAGCTCTCTTCCACATTAAAAAAAATTCATCCGAGAAAAGAATTTACCGATGCTTGTTGTCCGCGTACCGCTTCAACAAAGCGCGACATGTCTTCAACCTCAGGTCCATTAAACGAGCGTCCAAACGATGTTGAATTAGCGCCTTTACAGGTTTTATCAGTGCTGAGGTCCTAACAGAGCGAGGGCGACCACTTCTTGACCTGTCATCTACACTAGAGTCTTCATTGTATCTTTTGATGGTACGGTAAATGAATCTTTAGGTTATATTCAAATTTTTCAATATGTCAAATATCTAAATTGGCGCGTAACCGCAACGATGCAACGAAATAACCGCAAAATGGTCTTCTTTAAGTGTCCACTCCATATTTAAAACTGAGTAACGTACGTACACATTTTTATACTCAAAAATTCGAAATCCGAATTCAATAAACTTTTTTGTGGCCAGCATTTTAATTTCAAAAGTTTTTATTTTGTGACAGAACTTATGACTAGACTAAGTATATATAATATGTAATTGTATTTTTATTTCGACCTTCTTTCAGTCAAATAATTATATGTATATTATATAGTCTTATCTCATAAACTAGAGTCAATTTAACAAATCTGATATTTTCTCTTATTCAGCATACTGAACTTATATAAGATTAACTTCAACTTACCATGCCGTAAAATGCCTGTTCCCCAGTGTTATTAGTAATATAAAAGAAACGTTGTGTACTATAACAATTACAATTACAAGAATCTACTATTTGGATGCATTTCACAATATTTATTTTCCGTAGCATATAAATGCAATTCACACAACAAAATTTGCAGACCAGAGGCAAACAGTACAACATATTTGTCAAGAAAAGTATGCGTTACGACTTAGAGCAACCCTCTTGGATAGGGATCTCTGTACAGAAGACAACGAAAGAATCTTGAATAGTATTGCTAAGCTGCGGCATTCCATAAGGAGACGCTGTATTTTTAGCAGACAGACCAGTGTTATCCATATCGCTGGAAGTGCAATGTCTCCTCTTATCGGCAATGCGCACCTTGCATTCACGTCTATAGACCGCTCATATAAGCTACAGGTACCCGCTTAACAGGACAGCTGTATACCACGGTAAAACCTTAGCTAGTATAATAAATGTTTTAGAATATAGGTAGGTATTAAAAATAATTTACCCGAACGCTGAAAATATCGCCGTGAACCCAGGCGCGCTCCTGAATGATGTCTTTGATGGAGACGCCGGTGGATGAGATGAGTTTGCACAGTTCCGCGATGCCGCCAGGTCGGTCTGACACTGTCACCTTGAACTTGACGAGACGCTGCTCTGCAGCCAGCCCTCGCTCCAGGCACCGGCCCAGGATCGTAGTGTCGATGTTTCCACCGGACAGAATGCACACCACTCTGCAAATACACCATTCTTATAATAATCTTTAACTATTTGTAATTTTAAGGGTTACATACAAATGTGCTGGTTTTGAAACAATATTTACGTCTATGACTCACATGTTAGGCAATTTCTGTGTTATGAGAGTCATCCATCCGTCTGTTCTAATTTAGTACGTATTTACTTTTTAAATGAAATACATTACTTGTAACAACAATTATTCTCTGTGTAAGAGTATAATTAGAAAATAATGTATATGATATTATAGATAATAACTTTGAAACATTCGCTTTGCAGTCAGCTTGTCGTCACGGCCAGTGTAATCTGATCGAAACGTCAAGCATCAATAGGGTAAACATAATGCTTAATGCGTTAATACCCATTTGGAATTATACCTATATATGTATATACTAAATTTTTCTCGCGGCTTCGCTTGCGTATATGTAGGTTAGGTTAGTTTAGTAACAGTACTTTTTCCTGGATGAAAGATGTCTGTCCTTTTCTGTTCGTCTGACAACGTGTATGCGATTTTCATGATGATCGGTCGAGTAGTTAGACGTGAAAGGATGACAAACACTTTACTCACTCAACTCACATTCGCGTTTAAATTTTAAGGATACTATTCTTTTAGTTGCCAATGTATACAGATTGCGGCTTTGCATTTGTTTTAGAATCATTCCAAAAACCACCGCGCTGCCTTTAAACCTTTCTCTAACAAACTGAACATTACACACACATAACCTATCTAAGTTAATTTTAATTAATTATTTTCTAGTCATACATATACATATTAGGTATATTAGTTATCGTTACGTTTTCGCATATTGTGGAACTGTCAATTGCAGCTGATCATAATAATATTAATATCGATTCATGGCATCTGTCGACATCGATCTGGTAATTTTCTGATGATTAATACTATATCAACTACATTGGTCAAATTGTAGGACCTTATTAATTAAATAACTACCTAAATATCTGTTAGAAACATTACATAATATAGAAAATCATCAACATACATCTTATTTCAATTGATTCCATTTGGCTGTTTGAATTAGTTTCTTTCTAGATATGCCATATTTCACACAACCCAGCTATGCTTCTAAAATCTTGATTTTACAACCATCCACATTCATACTTAAACTTGTCTCGTTGTTCCGCAAAAATAAATTATGACGCAGACAAAGGTTACGTATAGGATACAGTAAGTTAGGTACATACTTCTTGCCGACCAGCTCAGGGACAAGGCCGGCCATAATGGCGGCGACACCTACTGCCCCTCCTCCCTCCACCACATACTTCTCTTGCTCGATCAAGTGCAGGATGGCGCGGGCAATCCAATCCTCGTTGACAGATATCTGGAAAAGAAATACATTATATTATTTCTATTGTCTATATCCCTACTTTCCTAGGTACTAATATTATAAATGTGAAAGTTATGTGTTATGTTATGCTTTCATGAGTGAACCGTTTTTAATGACATTTGGTACAGATATAGAATAGACCTTGGGAAAGTACATAGGTTACCTTTTGTTGTAAAAACAATAGTTTAAGAAAACTAAAAAAAACTCTTTATAAAAAAAGTAGAAAATAATTTAATAATTTTAATGTAAAATAGCGTGGGGTGGAGGTTATCAAAATATCTTAGAAAGCACCCCACGCTTTGTTTTATACATTTTTTTTCTGAATTATTGTATTGTCATTGTTCCTCGATAAGTGTGCAGTTTCAAATCAATCTGTCGGTTTGAAAGGGCTGAAAATCACGTTTAAAGATTCTGTTACATAGATTCATAGATACATACTGTTACGTGCTGGGTTCGACGGATAAGAATATAAAACAATATTACCGACTAAAACGTTTTATTCTATCACACAATTAAATTTAAAACACTACAAACACTATACTACACTTTTCCACTGTAACTGCTTCAAACTCCGTAGTATTTTCGCTTCCGTTCGCTTCGATGAACACTTGATCGCTTACGATAGTAAACTGACTCGGCGGTGCGCGTGCGCTCTATTTATACGCGGGTAAAGCGCTTCTGGAGTTTTCCAGAAAACGTCATACACGGCACGCAACAGCGCGATGGTTCGAGAATGTGCCAGCGCTTTCTCCACTGAACTCGTACCGACAAATACGTAGTTCCGTAAGATGTCAATAGATGGTGCTGTAATAAATTATTATTAGAAACCGCCGACTCTTCCCCACAGTGCCGACAGAGGGCATTAACAATACATACCAAGCTAATAAAAGCGTGTTAAAAAAGGGCATGAAGGGGTTGAAATAAGGGATAAAAGTTTGTATGCGAATTCGTCATTATCGAAGATAAAACCATAAGACTTTGTATTTAGGCAATAGATCCAGTGACTTTGAAATTTCGATCTTCATGGGAATGAAATAGGAGACGAAAGTTCGTGTGGAACACCAAAGAAATCTATCTATTTTTACAATACATATATTTATCGGAAACATTGTACCTATAATTAGTAAAAAAGCCGTCTTAATATACAGGGTGATTTTGAAATCGTGTAATTCCTTTTAACCACGCATTCTACTGGTGATATAGAATAACCCTGACCATATTTTTTCTTAATTAGAATAATGGTTTCGGCAAAATTAGAGTACAGATTTTTTTCATGAAATGCTTTCATATAGTCATATTTTAACCACCTGACACAATCTTAATATTTTTTTAATTTAAGAATAATAACATAACAATAACTGATGTCGTAAATAATAAGGGGCAATAAAAAGGACCGCCCGTTATTAGTTACGACATTAATTATTAATATGATTTTTTATTTTAATTAGTAAAAAATTAAAATTGCCTCGGTTGGTTAACATATGACTATCTGACACCATTTCACGAAAAAAAGGGAATAATAATTTTTCAAAAAAAATAAATCTAATTAAATAAAAATATGGTCAGGGTTATTCTATATCACCAGTAGAATGCGTGGTTAAAAGGAATTACACGATTTCAAAATCACCCTGTATACACGTCGCGTGAGCGCGGGACACGCCAAGCGTCATACACAATGAATGATGCGATGCGCGCCGGCGCTGGCGCAGCGCGGCGTAGTGAGGGAATTTGTAACATTAGCAAAAGCGGTGAGCGCGGGAAAATGTTGCAGCAGTGTAAGCTGTTAGTTTGGGATGAATATATGATGTCGCACAAAAGAGCAATCTAAGCACTATAACAAACCATGATGGATATGGTGGTACTTTTAGCTGGTAACTTTAAAAAGACCCTGCCGGTTATTACAAGGAGTACACCGGCCGATGAAATAAAGGCCTGTTTGAAGGCGTCTGTATTATGGGTACACGTGAAAAAGTTTTGTCTGACTACAAAATATGCAAGTATAATTACACAACGATTCTCACGCAGTAAAGTCGGAGAAGATTATATGCTAACAGACAGTAACGGCTCATTGTCGATAACACAGATGATTTAAATAATAATGTCTATCCAGATTTACAAATAAGTATGGGCAATCGAGAATGGTTGTGTGACAGGTCAACTTTGGCGCTGACAAATGAGACAGTAGGCCAGATAATCGAACAAATTATAAAATCTCAGTAGACAATGTTAAGGACAAGTGACATCGTACACACGGCTACACATCAAGTTAGACACCCTATATACGCATAACTACACTACATACAAAATAGAGAATTATCGGAAAGGGACAGTGCATAGTGCTGTCGATGTAATAGTAAGGATAGAGCGTAACAAAAATATAACGCACTCTCTCGCACGATTCGCAGCGTTCAACTTCTAATAGTTTAAAGTCCAAACAGTCTAGGTTGATGCGTCGTTGTGTGCACCATAGAGAGATTTTCAACTCTTTAGAATTATCAAGAATGCCTTTCCATAAATTAAGGCTGTAAGTTGTATGTTGTAGTAAGTATGCCAGTCCTGTTAATGAGAAATCTTGACGCACCAAGGCTACCATTACATAATGGTACACGGCAACGAATTACTCAACTAGGACGCAATACTATAAAAGCTATAATCATGACTAGAATGGCAAAATGAGAAAATGTTTTAATTCCCCGTATGCCGATAATTCGGACCGATTTGCAATTTTAGTTTAAAAGAGTGCAGATTCCTCTAAAAACATCATTTAAGGTATACTTACCTTATATATCATATAAGGTATAAACAAACTTGTTTTCCATGGGCAACTCTATGCGGCGTGCTCACGAGTTTCAAACCCGCAAAATCTTTGTTTTAGCAAAGGATGAAAAAACAAAAGACGTAGTTTATAAAAGTGTATTAAAATGAGTTATTTGTAGTAAACAATGGCATTATTATGTGTATTATTTGCAAAATAAGTTTGTCACGCGGATCAGGCGTGCCTCGGCAGCGGCTCGCTGGCGGCGACCTGGGAGCGCCTTACAATGGTGCCAATTCTGTTGTCACAAAATTCTCTTATCTTAGCTAAAAATATCTAAAATTTAGTTTAGTCCTGTCACTTTTAGCGATTTCAGAATACGAAATGTCGTTTGACAGGACTAAACTAAATTTTTGAGATTTTTAGCTAAGATAAGAGAATTTTGTGAAAACAGAATTGGCACCAATGCCGATTTTAAAAATTCTTTTGCCCTTAGGAAGCTTTTATCACTGAATACATAGGCTATATTTTATATGAGAAAAGTTCTGTCACTAACAGAACCTAAACTACTATTTTAGGCGAGCGAGGCCGTATATATATATTAGTTTTATATTTGCCTCGATGGCGTCAGAGTAGTGAATCAAATATTACTGTGATCTATGATAATCGGATTGGGCAAAGTGTTGTTGGGTTTTAGTAAAAAATATAATCTTCTGGGAGACAGTATTACTCCTATTACTTAGGAACTAAAACTGTAATCGGTGAAATCTGGATGTAATACTTCTCTATCTACATCTCCAGGGACATAAACGCAAGACTGTGTATGCGTACCAAGTGATATCATGCCTTTTTAACACGCTTTTATTAAGTTGACCTGTATTTGCCTCTCTATCGATGTACCTAATGCAATCTTTGAACACGATTTTCACCTACTTAAAACATGAGATTAACTTGAAACTTTGTATACTTGTCAAGGATGACAATACAATCAATTCATAAGTTTGTCCTAGTATCCTGGCCAACAGATGATATCATGGTGACCCCGGAATATAATCTGTTGTAACGACTTATTTAAATACCACTGAAATTGTTGATCTACTTGTGTATTTGTTAATAATGTGGCAGATTCGTTAAAATTAGCCCCCTAATCTAAATGTTCGAAAAATAACTAAAGAGGCTCTTCATAAATAAAATTCATAAAATAATAATTGATTAAGATAAATAATAAATTTGTTTTAATAGAAAACTAAACTTAAAAGTAAAATATAGTCTTTAATAAGTTTTGAATACAAATAAAGTGATTAACAAAATAATTCATTTTATTGCAACATAGCGTTATGTGCTTAATGTCAATTGATGCTAATTGCCAGCGTAGCGGTAGAACAACGAACTTACCTATTTCTGATTATCTTAATCGACTTTTCAATAATGTTCTCATTAGAGAACTAATCGATCTGCATGTGATAAACAAAGGCAAACAGACGATATACTTAGGTATATACCTACAAATAGATAGAACTAATATTTCAAATAATTGTTTCATAAAAGATCTGCTAGGTACCTAGGTAGTTAGGTATCAACAACAAAATTCGATGGAGAATACTCATCTAGGTATCAACACACTAAGGCCGCACATTGAGCCACTAGTCGCGGCCACTAGACGCGGCGTAGCGGCTAAGTGGCGCCGACTGGTGGCCGCACTAAGCCACTAGCAGCTGCGATTGATGACTGCGTCTAGTAGCTTGACTGAGCCACTAGTGGTCGCGTTTTGTGGCCGCGAATAGTGGCTCAATGTGCGGGAGCTCTCAAGTTCAATTACTTTTACATAATTATATAATATACTAGCGGACCCAACAGACATTGACATGTACACAAGAAAAAAAGAACAATTCTGAACCATTCTCGAATCCACTTGAAAATTTAAATGGCGCCACCTACTTGCATTTTCTCCAAAATGATTTGCCGATATTGTTAGATGTACCACTCAACATCTACAGAGAAATGTGGTATCAACAAGATAGTTGCCCAGCTCATTATGCCCGGCCTGTACGAGAATATTTAAACGAAGAATATTCCGACAGATGGATCGGACGCCTTGGATAAATTTGTTGGCTCCCTCGTTCCCCAGACCTAAATCTAGTAGATTTTTTTTACCGGGGATGCATAAAAGAAAAATCTACTCAAAACCAATACAAAATCTATTATCTATTAGAATTGCGCTAAAAAATGGATGCAGCATCAAAAGAAATAAATGCGAGTAGATGTGCACGACTGTTGAAGAGGTCATTTCTGAGGCGATGCAGAGCTTGTATTCGTGCCGGAGGGAAACAATTTGAGCATCTACTTTAGTTTTGGGAGGATATTAAATTGTTACGATAATTGATTGTTTTATTTTGATTAAGTTTTCCATGAGGTCCCTTCGCAAAAAATACGAAGTAGCACTTTCATTAGCAAGAAAAGTGGCAAGTGTTGTATTGTACAATTTTGAAATCTAAACTAAATGGGCTATCTTTTGAAATAACTTGCCAAAAGGGTAGTGTGGTACATTTTTTTCCAACATGGAGTGTCAAAGTTAACTGACAATAATTTTGTAAACCATAACTCGTCAAAACTTAATTTATTTTACTTAGTTAACAATGTTTATTACTTTGATTTGTGGTTGCGATTAATAGCACTGTTATTTGAGAATACATTATGAAAAAAAAACACTGTAAAATTGTAAAAATTGTGATCACAGTACTTAAGAATGCGACCAAGGGTGTCAAATTTTAGCAAAGCAAATAAAATTATCCATCAGTTCATCTTTCAAGGCATAATAAGTACATTTAATATTTATACATACATATAATTGAGACGCACAATTAGTCATTTTAAAAAATAAATTACGTATTTATTACACAAAAGTTATATCATTCATCAGTAGTGACGACATTGTTTTAAAAAATATGCGTAGCTTATCAAATTATAGTTATTTAATAATCATCAAAGATGCCAGATAAGTACTTATTTATAGCTTTTTTTTTTGTTGCATCCATAGTTGACTTTTACAATATCTATGAACGTTTATTTGCATGAGTAAAATTAATTAGCAAGCTTGTTATATTATCACATCTGTAATTACGTACGTTTTACTGCGTGTATTATACATTTAGGTAATGAGATAAACAAAAAATATCACGGATACATTATCTTTGGATACTTAGCTACAAAAGTGTGGCCTGCGCTGTTTATGTTTACGATACAATTAATATCTATACCTACTGTTACAATACTGTAAAGTAGCTAGTGGACTGTAGAATCACCATTATGTAGATCATAATGGTTATTCTAATATAATTAACTTAGACCAGTTAAGGGTATCTAAACCCGAAACAATTTGATTTGTATAGGCCTGTTTGTTTAAGTTTCACGCCAACGTAATTGAATGGATTTTGATGCGTTTATACGCGAAGATAAATTACTATGCTACGATACTCTACAGTTTACGACGACGCTGTTATACTAGTTTTAAGGTAGGTCATTAAGCCCTCGCTCGCATAGTAGGCAGAGCCTTCGGCTTTCTACTAACGCGCTACGGTACTGGCATATCGCTTTTGTTTATTTACTCTTATAACGATTAGCATGAACGCTCGCCGGATAAGTTTAAAGCATTGTTTGTAGTTCGTGACTTGTACAACATTTTATAAATAACCATGCTTCTGGAAAACTAAACATATATAGGTAGTAAAGATAGATTCTAGAGTTACCAGTTTGTCCACGACGTTTTCGACGGTGGCGAATGCGTTGTATCCGACGGTCGGCACAGCCAGACCGTCAGCCAGCGTTGACCTGATGTTTACGCTCACTGGACCGTTGTTCTTCATCGCATGCTTCATGCTTGGACACTTCTCTGACTCCGCTCCCTGCAAAAACGAAGATCTGTTTATAGGAGTACATTAACTAGAGTAGGTACTTGAATGCTGTTTTAGCTGAACTCGCAGTCTTGTATAAGTGCTACGCATGGGTGGCTTGCATGGTATGCGTCAGGTATACAAGCAAGGTGCATGTACAAGGCTATATGGAGTTAAATAGCGCATGTATGAAACAGTTTTGTCTTGATAACATTGCGATACAGCGATGCAATGTAATAATGTCCTCTAGACCGAATTACGCTCACGGCGGCCAATCTTAACGGAGACTGGTCATCTGTGCCGGAGTTATAATAATGCACAAGTGTGTGCGCAAACACAAGTGCACTCTGTTGCATAACTGTCGTGATCCGATGGGACGGCAATCCGGAACGACTGGCGAGAGATCAGGCCCAGGATTAACGGCTTTATTTGCTTTCCGAGTTACGGGGATGTCTAACATATCCAACTTCCTAACTTCGGGCTGCTAATAAGATTACTTAGATAAAAACCCATTACTTTTTTTGTTGGCCCGACCCGGGCTTTTATCCTGAGACCTCATGCACAGCAGTCGCATTTATTACCACTGTGCCACGAAGGCAGATGCAATGTAACAGCGGCAAGTAGATGCAGTAGACTGTCTTTAACTACTAGTTTCACATCGTTACGGAAACTCTTGCTTCTGTTGTGGAAGCTGGGAGGATAACGGGCTCTTATCGTAGGGACAGAACATAGAATAAAGATCCTGAGCTGAGCTCATCGAAAGGACAAGAACAACGCTTTTATGTACATATGTAAGCAGCGCGTAGGTAGATAAGAAGGTATTTCTCGATCGCACACGAGCGATGAGAACCGAATCACGCCGACACTGCAGTACTGACAGTCGTATTTGTAATTTGTAAGTAGGTATGTGTAGAAGAACGTAGCAATAGTTATTATTCTAAGCTTTTACTAGTTTTATCTCTTTGCGTGCAAAATGTCGCACACATTGTCTACCTATACAAAATATTGCGTGCTCGTCCCATCTAGTAATCATGACCTTAAAACGAACATCTTAATTAGTCGTAAGCGCATGGTTTATAGATGATTCGAGGATGATAAACAAAGCTGCAATGACGCACAATGTCACTCCAGCAACATCTCAGCCGCAGTCACGCGGTGAACTATGTCAGACGATTATGATATAAACATAATTTCGGTTCAGCTTAATTGAGATACAATACCAGATATAGTGTTGTTGAAATAGGTTAAAGTTCATGATAAGAAAAGTAGATTAGTGAACTGCGCTTTATCACGTCAGTGAAATATAGGTACCAGAAGAGAACATAACATATTTAACCTTTGTCATTTTATTACAAGCGTAGTCGTTTTATTCTTTAGAGGTACCTACTTATTCAAAAAGATAGGTATACTTAAAAAAAAATCGAAATCTACACACAGAGCACTGCATCTTATCATGCGCGTACTACGTAGTATTATACGCAGGTGCCATGCTTTGTGAAAAATAATATCTAATATATCGGTGCCCTATATATTTATCAAGAACTAACTGTTACCCGCGACTTCGACACAAAAGATCCCAATGGGTCGAAGTGTCGCCGGTCTGTACTGACTGGACACATAAGATAAGATACCTGCGACTTCGTCCGTGTGGAATTTAACAAAACGTTTTAATTTTTATACTAGCCTAAGTTACGTACACCTTATAACATCAGCTATCTGCGAGTGAAAGCCCCGTCAAAATCGGTCCAGCTGTTTTAAAGATTAGCCGGTACAAACAGACAGCCAAAAAATTTTTATTCGGTTTTTTTGGAATTAATACCGGGTATACTTCCATATGCATTTAGTAAAAAGCTGTTTTTCTGACATTACAAACAGATACCTAAATTTTATTTATTTGTATATAATTATATAGATGAGCATGTTTTTTTAAACGCGCAAGCTTATCTACCTTAGTTAAACAAAAAAGAGAACACTTATATTCGAAATCTTTATTCTGTATTCATATACCATGTTTAAATCATAAATCATTTATTCAATTGCGAACATGGGTTAACAGTTAGGATGTTAACATTTATATAGTCGTCCTGCCTCGTTCTACCTTCAGGCATGCAAATTTAAAGATTTTTTTTAATTTTATTGTATTTCATATCAATTAATTATAATAGACTATTATTTATAAAATAATAATTTTAATAAAGTTATTAGATGTCATTGTGAATAGGTATATCACATAATTATGAGTCATTATAATTATTTAAGGTCATTATAATTTTTATAAATATAATTAAAATGTAATTAAAGCCATAATAATATAGAATTTACTTATACTATCTGTGAGAAATTCTGACACATATTATAATACACCTACTTAAAGTTGAATGCATTAACGTTCAAATCTTTAAACCGGTTTGGCAGATTGTTATTTAATTACCGGAGCCATACAGAAGATAGTCTGTAGTTTATAAATATAGTCATTTGTGCATCATTATTTCATCATTTTATTTTCAGCGGAATCTAAGCCACAATATCTATTGTTTTTTAAATTACTACTCTCTCATAATAATCTTACGTTCAATTAAGCCCTGTGTCTTAGGGGACTCGAACTCTAATTTACGGATCACACAAACAATTGCCACATGTGGGATTAGAACGCCTAGCATTCGGTGCCACGGAAGCGGGCGTAGCGAAGGCTCGCTTGCTGCACTATCCGTGGAGTCAAAATGCATACTTACGTAGATAAGCACTTGCGGCTTGAGATGTTTGATGGCGGTGGCGACGCCTGCGATCAGTCCCCCGCCTCCCACTGGCACGATCACCGCGTCCACGTCTGGCACCTGCTCGATGATCTCCAGACCCACCGTGCCCTGCCCCGCCATTATGTGAGGATGATCGTACCTGCGTCTCACAACCGATACAAATAATTTTATTAATTGTTATTGAATAATATCGGGGTTTTCATCTCATTTAAAAGAGACAACTCCCGCACTAGGAACAATTCCTGTGTCGCGGGGGACTTTACAAACAAACAACAAACACTCAGACTCGAAACATCAATTTAAGAAAAGAAATTTGTGGATCATACAAATTTTAGTCCTGTGTGGAGATCGCACCGACAACACTCGGCGCGGGGGACCACTCCAACCACTACAGTCTGTGCAGTCAAATATGAAAGTGTTCGAAAAATCTTGTTTAATTTATTTCGTAGAGCCGACATCATTTTTATCAAGGAGGCAAACCGGCATTGCCGAATCTGCGGATAATTAATTATGAATGAGATAAAACGAAAGATATGGGGTTGGTAGGTGGGTATGAGATGTGACTCCGGAACTCTTACATACTGGTTAAAACAGTAACAACGCTACTTTTCTAACGCCGTTTCTTGTAAAAGCTAATAACTTGCCTGGGCAAGTGCATTTGTACAGCCACCGTCGCTACACAATCTTTCATTTATAATAACAATAATATGTTTTAAACATAGGATATTCATATGCTAGTTAAAATTAAGATACCCTCAAGCAAAAATGTAAGACACGTAGTAACCTCACATGGTCCGTTACTTTTTTAACTGTGTTGCTTTTCTTCAGACCTAGGTACTACACATTATTTTAAATATATACCTATAACGGTTACGATATAGGATATGGTTTACCCGTTTATATAAGTAAGTCCTCGCTCCTTAGCGAGGGACATAGCGTGGTACTTGGCCTCCTTCATGTCGTGGCCGTGGATGATCACGTTAGCGCCGTACGAGCGGCACTTCTCTATCTTCATGATGGGCGCGACGTTGGGCATCACGACGGTCGTTGGCACGTTCAGCTTGTTCGCGTGGTAACTCAGAGCCTGCGAGTGGTTGCCGAGAGAGGCTGAGATCACGCCGCGATCCTTATTATCTTTTGAAAGTAGGAGCAACGCGTTACGCGCGCCACGTTCTTTAAAACTGAAAAGCAGATAACTGTAATGTAACAAATTACCTAATGCATAACAAAAATGTATGCTGATGCTGAAGCATTACGTGCCATACATTTTATTTTATACTACCACGAGGGTTCAGCGATACTACACGCTTAACGGCTTATGCTAGCTTGCAACACAAGGGCGGGCATAAATCATACGTTGCCGACCCTTAAAGGAGTGCCTGTGACAGCAGCGCAAGGAGCCAGGATTACAGTGCCCCCTGCTAACATCACACCATTTTGCTCAAGGGTCATGGAATCCCTACTCACCGCAGGAACACAACACAAGGATGGTTGTCTGCGATCTTCTGTAGGTATCCGTGTGGAAAAGCCGCTGTGTAAAGCTGCATGAAAACAGATAAACTAATGTAGTTGGTCGCTAAATTTGAGCGTTGTTGATTTTCCAGATATTACAATCGCATCTTCTGACGTAGTAGGCATGACAAAATAGCAATCCCACGTTATTATCAGTTTGATTTATATTTCACTTAATGTTCAGGGTAGGATAACAACTATCTAATGTTTGCATTGTTCTTTATAACGGGCCATACAAAATCCCAAAATGTAATTTTATAATAATTTATACCATAGGGGAACAAAATAATAGTGCATTTACCTCCCAGTGTGCTGCAGAAAATCATTTTTCAGGAAAATATCCATTCCGAATTGTGTAGACATATGGGATTTCTAAAAATAAAAAGCATGTATATGTATGTAGTTAGGATGTTCAATAATAAGTGCTTTTCCAGACACTTATTATAAGTTAAACTGTATGTAAAAATTGTTTCTTATGACTATGAGTGTACCTTTTTATTTTACTTTATTTGGGGGAAATCTATATAACAATGCGTAAAATTTACAAGTACATTTAACTAATAATATTTAATGTTATAACTACGATATTTTTTTATAGGCTCAAAAAGAACATTTCTTTGGTAATAAATATCACTCACCACGCATGGCGTTTTAACAATCCCGCTCTGAATCCGGAAAGCGGCCGCTGACACATCTTCAAATGAAATTCTTTGTGGGTTCTCCTTATCACACATAGGATCGTACTCGACCGTCTGGAACACCATCGTCGTTGTTTATTTTACAAAATAATACTAGAACATAATTAGTTGAATCCCCGGCTAGACCTCGATCCCCCTCGGCTCCACTTCACGGAATGAGTGTTTTGCGTTACTTATCATAATCTTATAATTATATTGAGCTGAGGGTTAAAGGTCAATGAGGTGGTGGAATAATAATGTTCCTTGTCAGTCAGGTTATTAGTCTAGTAGGTGGACAACAGTTAGTATAAAGCTGGATTGTACTCACTACAGGCTCGACTTTATAGATCTCCATTTTGATATCTGTTTAGGCATTAAAGTGATAAACCGAACCGCACTGTTTCGAGTGACTGCGAAGAATAATTAAGAAGTGATTGTCGCGTTTAAATTTGTGTTTATATTAATGTATTTGATAACGTTTCTACGTTGTATCTATACCTATCACATATATACAATGAGTCCCGTATGTTTTTTATTAATTCGAAGATAATTATCAGTTTAAGTACTTTTAAATTAAATTTACAGACGAGATTTTAAAATGTGCTTTGGCGAAGAATTTAAATACATTTGGCTAAACATGCTTTTTTAAAATTGCTATTATAATTTAAGACCTCTTGATATTATGAATATTGAGAAAATACAAATTTGAAGGAGTGATCACGCATTTGGGTTCACAATGACTGCCTCGTGCAAGGATGGAACCTGCCACAGTCAGCGCAATGGTAGCAGCCACCGCTGCACTATCCTTGTAACAAAGGATGGAAGTTGTACCAGCCAAGTGCGCAAAATCCTCAAGCCGGTTCTATAATTATGATATAATATGTAAGTGCGCACCCAAATAATGTCTTGTAGATGGTCATATAAATAGATACATTTTATTAAAGAAATACTGATTGAAATAAGACACAATTTACGAACTTTTTGGATTTCAATAGGCCGATAGGTCTTTGGAGCTATGGATTAGAAAAACAATATAACATTGAATACAATACGGTACGATGAAGAATCCGTGTTTCTGTCAGGAAAGTTAATAAAATCCTTGTAGACTTTGAACCATGGAACCATTTCTCTAATCCTTTAATTGTATCATATTTGTTTGAATTGAGATAACACAGTTAGGTGAAGTGCTATTTTAGGAATGACTCGATTAGGATAACTTATTATTCAAAAAGCGATTTCTATATAATCTATGTTTATACCTATATAAATCGCTCTTGTACTATATAGGTACATATGTACCTATATACAACTCGTAAAGCATGATCGTACATAAAAATTAAGTTAACTTTTTGTCACTTCTTGTCATATAAAATCAGGATGGTAAACGTTTGCCCGTTCGATGATACGGGATATATGGGATGCAAGCGTATGAGCGTGTATCTAGTGTCAGTATTATCCGCACCATGCCGCCTCTCAAAATCCCGTTTTATCCTTTTCTCGCTGTAGTTCCGAAACATTCTAGAGAAAACATTAAGTAATTGATATATTATTATGTATTTCTAAGCGTTCTTTACTTTCATAGAAAATATTTCTTTGTTCATACGCTATGATATTATTTTGTTTACGAGGTTAGTGAATCCGTGTCGATAGCGAAAAATTACAAATCACAGCCTGTTACACAAGCTGCTTGGCTTAGATTAGAATATTCTTAAATTTAAGATATTTTTTAAAAATAGCATTTCATTTATATTCTACAACTTTTTTATTTGTACCTATCGATTACAACTTAGGTACATAAAGAACCTAGAGATAGGCCTATAGCTTATAAAATAGCAATAGTTTTTGTAATGTACAATGTACTGTAACATACTACAGTAGAGCATACGACGTAGGTACACTAAATACAAAACTAATTAAGTCCATTTCTCATTAATACTCTAAAATTGTTACAATATTTGCCGTATCGTGTCTATCATAAATAAAGTTTAAATTAAGTAGGTAGGTATATGAAGAAACTGAAAAACCGCAATTTTCTTACTGTAATATGTATATGTTTCTTACCCGCATATTGCCTACCGTAATCATTGCTACATGTACATGTAATGTGTGCTAGGTACGTCTAAGGGTAAAAAAACATAAACGGTTACAACAAAGAATAAATTTCCAAGGGGTACACTACATTAATACGAAAAGCTTTGTTCCGACAGTCACAAATACGAATTTCAAAATACCGATTTTCATAATTCTGAATAGTTCAAAATTCCTAATATTGCCGATTTATCATTAATCTCATTTTAATAATTTCAATATTCCTAACGTTTATAATTACTATTCTCAAAATACAGACTTTCAATACATCGAATAACAAAAAGTCCGACTTTATGATAAATCGAAGCATTTAAATGATTAGGAAAAAAATTAAACACTAAGCAAAAATAGATAGCTCGACGGCGCACTGTGGGCTGAAAATCGACCTCCATAGACATAGAAATGAAAGTTGCTAGATGTTCGTTTTGTTGACAGATATGGCTTCTATTAGCTATTATACACATAACAATGTCGTCTGAGCTAACTCCGCACAAAAATTAATTTATTATAAGGTTTTTTCGAAAAAAATGTATGGAGCTAGCATGAAAAATCTGAATATCTCTGAACTTGCAAGGAAAACCGTAATATCCTCAGAGATGGTTATAGGACTAATTATTTGTGATTTTTTGACATACTTCATATAACGGTACCTGCTGCAGAATTTTTTTTTAAAAACATCTAATTTTTAATTATTTTTTTTTAACATTAAACGATTTGTTTTATTGTAAAAGTAAAGAAACAACACGTTATATGCATATAATACTAAATCTTCGCCAGTTATTTGTTAAAATATCAAGAAAATTATTTTTGCCTTACATAGTATATATGTTTTAAAACAGGTAATTGGATACCATTACTAAACTTTGCATACAGGTAAACCACTGAATATTAAATTAGCCTTCTAATGAGTTCTGAATAAGAGATTAAGTGATTTGCAATATCGCACAATGGTAACTACGGAGTACACTAATTAAATTCTTACAGGTAAGTACATAAGTAAACTAATTAGTTAATTAGACATGTTACGAGTTCTAAGAAATATTTTCGACAACTGTCTAATGAGGTCGTTAACTAATGTTGGACTGAAATATAAAATGGTTAACATTTTGCATCATAATTTAGTTTACATTTTTTTCGAAAAAACCTTATAATAAATTCATTTTTGTGCGGAGTTAGCTCAGATGACATTGTTATGTGTATAATAGCTAATAGAAGCCATATCCGTCAACAAAACGAACATCTAGCAACTTTCATTTCTATGTCTATGGAGGTCGATTTTCAGCCCACAGTGCGGCGCGGCGCACGGCGCGGACACGCCGCACGAACTGTGTTATAGAAACCCAAAAAAGCGATATCGTCTTTTTATTACAGTTTCGTAAAGATTAGATCAAAAGTAGCGCAAAGGTAGAATTCCCAATTTTCTAGTGTGTCCAAATCAGGAGATAGGTGCTTATGAAAATTCGTTATTTTCCAATCGAATATTTTGAAAACATTAATTAAAAATTACCAGTGGATTTATTTCATCGATAGAGTCATTAAAGGCGCTCGTAACTCAGTTACAATATATTTTTTAGGTCTATTAGATACAAACTAAATAACTCGATAAATCCTCAATTTCGGCACTTATCTTTTTTTATTTATTAAAATAGTTTTAACTTGATCTATACATATAAAAATACCGAAGTCATGGACTAACAGAGTTATGACGACTAAACTGTATACCCGGATCGGATTGAGGTTAGGGATATAAATTTTTTTAAAGATTGGTTAATTTTAAGTTTTATGTTATTTTATTAAAATTATCTATTTATTGCAGTTATAGCTAGTATTCAGGCCGAAGCTTTTGCTCTGAATTATAAATAAAAAACGTGTGCATATTATGACGATTACTACTTTTCCAAGTTTTTAAATCGTTATATCTCAGAGACGTTGGCTCTTAGGAAAAAAGTATTGATAGGTAAATTTTTTATAGATAATTACACGATCTACAATTTTTGTCGTGGTTAACTTTATGGAAAATCTTACCGTTTTGCTAAAAATCGCGAAAACCATTTTTTTTACATTTTACCTCGAGTAAATTTTTTCTAGGTACCGGATCGATGAGGACTTTTTAAATGTTATTTATAATTATGTTTTGAACAATTCTGTAAGACTTTCAGCTTTTTGTGAATTTATGTATCTTCACTCCTATTTTAGGTGCTACATTGACCGGACTATTGGAAAAGTTGAGATATCGCGTCAAAATATAATTAATAAATGCATCATTTATTGCTTTAATATTTAAAAACACACAATTTTAATATGAAAATCCCTACATTACTAGTTTTACTTAAAAAAATTAAAGAAATGCGAAGAATTGATTAAAGTAGATAATTTTATTAATTTTTATATGCTTTTATTTGCAAATTTAATACAAAATGACTCCCTCCTAGCTTGAACGCATGCAAAAATCCTTCTGGGCATAATATGATAATACAAAGAAATATTTGTTTATATTTAGCAAAATGTTTTGGAATACCGGGCAGGCAGATATTTTAACTGATACCATAATATTTATTTATTAAAACCATTTTCGAACATTTGACAATTAATATCATAACCGGGTTTTGTCAACCCTATGAAAATTCTTTGAATGCTTATAACTCTATTAGTCCATGACTTCGGGCTATGATTTTTTTTATATGTGTAGATCAAGTTTAAGCCTATTTTTATAAATATAAATTAGTGCCGAAATTGAGTACTTTTCGAGTTATTAAATAAAATTGAAAATCTTTATAAGAATTATAAAATCGTTTCTAATACACCTAAAAAATATTTTGTATCTGAGTTATGAGCGCCTTTAATGTCTCCATCGACGAAATGAATCCACTGGCTGTTAATATACACTGGTAATTTTTAATTAATGTTTTTCAGAATAGCCAGTTGAAAATAACGAATTTTCAAAAGCACCTATCTCCTGATTTAGACACATTAGAAAATTGCGAATAGTACTCTCGCGTTTCTTTTGATCTAATCTTTACGAAAATGTAATAAAGAGATGATGTCAATTTTTTTGGGTTTCTAAAACATAGTGCGCCGGCTCGCGGCGCACTATGTTTCGCTTCGCAGGGCTCTTATTTCTGAGAGATTATAAAAAAAATAACCACTAGCTATCGGAATATTGGAAATCGGAAATTCGTTATTTGAACCGAGAACCTATCGAGCATTTGATTCTTCGAATTTATGAAAATCGGAAAACATTCAGATCGTATTTACTTTCGGTAAAATAAATTTCGGGTTGTTTAATAATAGACATTATAATACTTAGGTATTATGAAAATCGGAACATCAAAATTAAGATTTAAATATTTCGATGTATTTGGGTGTTCCCATTTACAAGGCAAACTAAGAATAACAACAAAACGTATTAATATTGTCTATGGTATTACCCTCAAACTCATAAACTGACATCTGTTTGACAGACGAAAGTGGGGTTAGTTATTTGTTGTTGCTCTGGCGTTATTATGATAAATTAGCCACTAAATAAATTACATTGCTGCAAATTCGCTTAAGAATATAGTGAGACAGTGCTATATTTTCAAAATGCCGTACGCAAATCAACCCTCTGTACATATAACAGAGTTAACCGACGACAACGTAAAGTTCGTTGTGGAAGACACTGAGCTTAGCGTCGCCAACAGTATGAGACGTGTGTTTATAGCCGAAACGCCAACGATGGCTATTGATTGGGTGCAATTAGAAGCAAACTCCACTGTGCTTAGTGATGAATTCTTAGCTCACCGCATCGGTCTCATCCCATTGATATCAGATGATGTTGTCGACAAGATCCGTTACTCTCGAGATTGTATGTGTGCCGACTTTTGTTCAGAATGTAGTGTTGAATTCACATTAGATGTGAAATGTACTGGAGACCAAACAAGGCACGTTACCACAGCTGATCTGAAGTCTAGTGATCCCAGAGTAGTGCCGGTGACATCGCGTCATAGAGACGAAGACCAAGCTGACTATGGCGAGACTGACGAGATTCTTATTATCAAACTTCGTAAAGGACAGGAACTAAAATTAAGAGCTTATGCGAAGAAAGGATTTGGAAAGGAGCATGCCAAGTGGAATCCTACAGCAGGAGTATCGTTTGAATATGATCCGGACAACATTATGAGGCACACATTGTACCCCAAACCTGATGAGTGGCCAAAGAGTGAACATACCGAACTTGATGAAGATCAGTATGAAGCCGAGTTTAATTGGGAAGCAAAGCCAAATAAATTCTTTTACAATGTGGAGTCATCGGGTGCACTTAAACCAGAAAATATTGTCCTCATGGGTATTGTTGTACTGAAGAACAAACTTCTAAATCTACAAGTACAGCTAGCACAGGAAGCTCAAAATGATGCACTAGCTATTAATTAGACTGTATTTTAATTATAATAAAATGTTTAAGGCAATAAATTACATGCATTTTATTATAAATCTATAGATTCTAAGTATTTTATTATGTAAAAATAATTCAGAAGTCCAAGAAGCAGCAGAACAACTTCAACAATTCTTGTTTAGATTTACAAATTACTAAAGTGCTTAGTTATTACATTTTGTTATTAAAATAAATATTCCATTACTTAAAATTATAGTTTATGTTTATTTGTCATTTGAATGTTTATTCAAATGACTAATAAACATAAACTATAATTTTAAGTGTCTAGATATTATACTTTTTATATATATACACTATAAAAAGTATTGCATCAGGGTAGCAATGTCTGACCATTGACTTAGGAATTTATATACAGGATGTCCGGTAATTAATGGATAACCTGGAAATGTCTTATAGTGGAACTGATGGCCGTTCAGAATAAAATATGAAAAAAAAAATATCCTAACTACTACCTGAGATATGTTTTTTTTTTAATTACCTCGTATAACTTTCTTGTATACTACGACCATAAATAAATGATATCCATCGGTTTTTGGTTGTTTTATTATTAAACACTAATTATGCTAATAGATAGACAGTCAAAAGTATGCTATGCTTATATAGCTTGCACTTTTTAATATATTTTATTATTTTAATTTTTTTTATTACTTTTTCTTTTCATTTTTCTGAAAGACCTTCAGTTCTACTATAAGACATTTCAAGGTTATCCATTAATTACCGGACAGCCTGTATATATTCGAATTAGAAATTTAATTTATAATATACAATAATTAGTATAGCCTGTTCAGGTTTCTGCATTTTATGCCAGTAATTACTGCACCTCTTTATGTCATAGATATATTTTATAAATATGCTAGAGCTACAAGACCATCATCATTTCTGATCCTATAAACTATTATTTAAAAAAATTTATTGTTGACACAAAAATATGTCTCAAATTCATTAAAGCAAGGTATTGTGCAAAGGCTAATTTCACTAACAAAAATAAATTAATTTGTTATGTGCCAGTTCCATGTTGCATTAGAGTAGATAACTGGAGTTTCTTCAAAATAACTGAAAATACCACTATTATCAATCATGTAAGGATTACAGAGTGAATGATTTCCTTATAACTAATAAATACTTACATCTATACGTTTTAGATATCTCTTCATATCTTGGCTTATAACAATCCGTGTAACCTTTAGGTACTTGAGATTTTAACTAAAAGTTAACACAAATTTTTTTTATCAACACAGTAGTTCTGCAGCTATATCGTAAAGAATGCAGTTACGTTTAACGACTACGAGATTTACTAGTGAAAGTGTATCCTTGACGAACGTTTAATACAGGTTGTTATTAAAGTTGATGCATATTACTGCGAGTGTGGAATATGAATCGTTCATATTATTTATTGTGCGAATTTTACTGCAGCTATCATAGACCAAGGATGGAAAAGCTAACAGACCTACTGCTACCTACCTAATATATTTATGATTGATTTAATTATGACGTAACAATACTTTTAGATTACGATAATCAAGATAAAGTAAAGGGTTAGTCGCTGCCTGATGTTTAGGTATATATTAATTGAAATTACATCTGTAAATAGTAGAACAAATCTAGGAACTCTGTTACACACGAGTTGACAAGACATAGCCAGGCATTTCGAAAGGCGGTGAACGGAGTTATGTTGTGGCCGAGTGGTAAAGCGCGCTTAGTGCGAACTCTGATGTAGGCTCTTGTTGATCTTGGTGGCTTTATTGTGCGCTGATTTAAAGATACTAATATTCGGTTTGTGAGGCGAGCAACTTCATCGAAGAATTACTTACTGACTTGTTCTGGTCAACAGCCGGTGGCCCACTCAAGGCTGAACCAAGAATTAGAGGTCCTTTGCTGCATCAGTAGATGGAATAGTACCTATTCGTCGGCAGAAGAAACCACCAATGTTGTCTGTCTCTCTAAAACAGCGCTGAATCCTCGCGATGGATGCGTAGTAATCTCGTGACCTATCCCAGTCCGTTGATGAGTATAGGTACTTATTCCACATCTAAACGACAGCATCGCGGCACACGTGTTACATCAGTTGATACTTCGCTGTAGTAGGTACTCTCCTATTTATCATTTATTGCATCCGTGCACGATGATGGATTGATAGTAAGATGATTCTGAAGTCCCCATTACACGCCGTTTTCGAATGCATTGACGCAAATTGATTGATCATTGATTCAATTGATCGCGGCAGTCGGATCGGTTGCCCTCTCACTCCCGGTCGTAGTTAAGTCTATGGTCTGGAGTGAAAGGTCGTGGAATGTCGATCCTGAAATGTGAATTGATCCTTGTGCGGGTTCAATTCCCGCACAAGTCAAACATTTGTGTGCATGAACATGGATGTTTGTCTTGGTCCGGGTGTTTCTATGTATAATATGTATGTATTTACAAAAAAAAGTATATATGTATGTTTATCCATTGTCTAGTACCCATAGTACAAGCTCTGCTTAGTTTGGGCTAGATGGTGTTGTGTGTATGTGGTAGGATATTATTATAATATATTATTATTATACCTCTCCGCGGGGGCGGGCGGAGGGGTTATGTTGGACTCAATACAATTTGTCATGACAATGACAATTTGTCGTCCCGTGTTGGGTTCGAACACCCAACAGTCGGCGTAGTGGCGAGGCGATCACTTAAACCACAACGTCATCCATTGCACACAAAAGACAAGTCTAGATAAGCTAGAATTATAAGTCAGGCTTTGGAGCTACCTACTAATTGTAATATGTAACTATGAAATGGATAAGTACTTGTAAGTACATAATAATTCTATGTAGGTACGATTAAACTATTTTTTATAATCAGAAGCCCTATGGTTGGACGCCAAATTGCATATACTTAAATATTATACGTATCCTTATATTGAAGTCATTAAAATTATAATAGACCATAATACTCATGACTTATAAATAAATAAAATATACATAATGATTGTAATAAAATAATATTATGTGAGTTACGAACTTATACTTTAGGTACTTAATATTTATTTGCACATTTATAGCAAGTATACGTATTTGCAGTAAATATTTGAAAATACATAACTACCTACTCGTATACAAAATAACATTTCAATGAAATCAACTGAAAGACGCAGAAAACTTCAAAGAATATATTTCTAAATTTGATTGTTCGATGCGTTTGGTTTTTTACATTATTATCCAAAATCGTTAAGCTGTTTTTAGGTAAAAGATTAACAATGATGGAGTCTTTTTTAATTGAAAGAGTATACTTATTTTTTTTGTAAAACTCCAACATTCTGACAGTTGAGTTAAAATTTGCATTATATGTATTTTGTACTAGAAAGGTATTATTGCCAAAGTGACTACACTCGACCCGATGATAACCTGTTAGCAGAGCCCTCTACACCAAGTTCTCATGTGAAGTGGTGCCGAGGTCTATCCTTTCATGACCTAAGGAAGTGATTTTTTATTTTGCGACTGCCTTGGGCTAAAGTTGATTATTATGTCCAAAATATTTATATCTAATTTCTATGTCGCGAGAGACTCGTTTTATGATAACTGAAATTGGGCAGTTAATGAAGAGAGACTTAGGTATGAGCCTTATATAGATACATATAAACAGATAAACTAATAAATAATTCTAGTGGTCACTCATCAAGGTTTAGACCAACAAAACTTGAATTTAATGTGAGAAGGAATTACATAGTTTCACGCCAGTATATACGCAGAGGGGTGGATTTCTCAACAGCAAAATTTACGCGGCACGGATGAAATCGGTAGTGCAGAACGTTACTATACAGTAGTAATATTTATTTTTAAGTAGAATGGATAGGAACCTATGCGAGGCAATAAATATTTCGTGATTAGGATTGCAGTTAATAAAGGGAAAAAACAATAGCTAAGCCACGAATTTTCCATTTCGGTAGCTGTTCTCACAACATTTTTCAGTGTAATTTCACTCATACAACAAAAGTTATTGGTTATTTACGTTTCTGACTACTTTTATTTAAATCATGTAAATAGTGCGTAAATAGTGAAACTATTATCAGATACAAATTTTATAATAATATCTACCCAGCTTAATAGCTGGTAAGTAAAAATGCCTGTGTCCCAGTAAGTCCTTTAATTTCGGTGACTTGAAGTTTATCAAGTATAGGTATTTTTGCATAGAAGAACTCTAGCTCTCATGCGCTTAGAAATTACGTACCAGTGCCGCCTAAGTGCTTATCGTGTGAGGACGTGTGACGCTTGCCTGCGTGTTCCCACAAAACACGTACCTAAGTATATCAAATCGGTGTCATGGGATAAATTTATTTTCATTTCCATATATAGGTATAACTTGTCTTCCAGTAAGCTAGTACATTTATTAAGTATTCGTGAGTGCGCTAATTGTACTACGTTTATTTGTGTAGTATTCAATACATTTTATAATAAACAGTTTTCTTATAATGTAATTTTTTGTCCTTGGTTTTAATATCGGTGTTTTCATTTCGGTTAATTCGGTGGCCTAAACAGTCAATCGAAATGATAAAAAACTCACCGAAATGAAAAAAATAATCATTTCGGTTAGTGCTATGAATTTTGGTGTGTAATTGTTTCATGTCGGAGGATTGTTTTATCATTTCGATGGACTCTTTAATCATTTCGGTTTATTATTACTTTCGGTGAAAATCTAGGCTAGCAGGTGAATTTTCAAAATATTTTTATGCATTTCCTGATGTTCTTCCAAGACCTTTACTTTATGCGATATATTGATTATTTGAAAGAAACTATAACGAGATATGATTAAATATAATCCGATTTATTTATTTCATAATGCCAGGTGATTTTTTTATCATTTACATAATCTTTTAGGATGCCGAAGCCAGCTTTGACCGAAGAGGAGAGAAAGGATAAAAGAAGATTATATAAACAAAAATGAAAACAAAGAATTAAACGCGAACCTGTCTTACGAGATGAGTTTCTTAGAAAAGATAGAGATAGATATGCAAGAAGAAAGGCTGCGGTATTAATCATTCCGAGGAGCGCAATAATAATAATAATAATGAGACTAACGCGATACCGGAGGGCACAGTACACTAGCTTTTAAACTACCATCTTCGCCTTGTGATATAAACAAAAAAAGTATCATCAGGTTAAATAAAAGCACACAAACCGCTGGGCAGCTTGTGGCGAGTTGAATGTGAGTGGCGACACTGCGGTCCTGAATGCCTCGGAGAGTCGGTTAGGGCCTCGTCCCCGGCTTGCCGTTACTGGTTGGCTGGGGTGGATCTTCAAGAGGACCCGTAGGACTCTCAACTCTGACTTGCCCTGGTCGGCCAGCTAGAGGGGGGCCGCTAGAGCTACATGCTAGGGGGTGGAAGTGTCATTTTCAAGGGCATAACTACGGGGAAATCCGCTCCGGGTCTCCGTTGTCACGAGATCCGTGATGGTGAAACCGGCGCCGCACCGCTCGACATCCCTAGTCGCTCGCACCAGTGTTGCCCTCTGCTGCTGGCTTGTATGCCTATGGTGGCTATTCAGAGGCCCATCTAGTGAGTTGGCGAGTCACCGTCCATTCGATTGATGCTATTAGAGTATTCAAGGCAGACGCCGTTTTATCATCCATAGTTACCAATATACCGGTCCATCAAACACCCATACCCATAGCCCATATATTAGAATGTTTACGTAGCAATAGTCCTACGCCTGCTGCGACTAGTGCCGCTGTAGGTGTTCCATCCCACCTTTGATTAAAACTCTCGAAGGGCCTCTTCACGTTTGACCCATGTCTCCGTGTAAGCCTCTCAAAGGGCTGGGTATTTTCCCGTGAAATAATAATAAAATTTATTTACCAAAAAATTACAATTAAGAACCTACATTTACAAATAATATTGGTGAAACAATAATATTTTATAAACAATAAAAAAGTAACATTGCCAAAGTAAGATCTAACTTGTGTTATGGGTACCAGCGCTCTTCAGTAACACGTCATACATGGCATATTCCATTGGCAATTTTCATTGCATTGGGTTCCCTCACAGACGCCGGAATCTACGTAAACAAACTTAGGCAGTGCGAAAGCATACTATAAGAGAAAAAAAAGAAACAAAATTTAAACAACTCGACAAAGCTTAGTGGCACACTCAAATATTGAATCAATGATGATTTAGAACCTGCTAAGCCTTCAAATACACAGCCAAATAATAAATCTGCTGAACCATCTGAAATAGTTCTGAGAAAGATGGGTTAACCCTTAGATCGAGACGTAGCTTACGTTTCGCATCACACAATCGGACTAACGCCGCTATCAAAATCTTCGGATCAATGCCTTAGTTGCAAATAGCTCTACCTTTCCGATCACAAGTAGTCCACAACAGACTCCACCAGGATCACCTCAACGTGCATCAAGCGTTAGTAGTATAAATTCTCTAAATTCAACACCATGCCCTAACAGTCCTGCATCAGACTCATCTAATGCAACTATGAAATTCCAACTAGAGTTGCATCAGATAAGTATTCCGTCAATACCAAAAATTTAAATCTCGTCAACTAAATGAATTACTTTGAATCGCGGAGTGACTGATAAAAACTTCGCTTTAGTTTTAAACTTAAATTGTGCGAATTCTCAACGGATCCTTCCAGCAGCATTGTATATCATTGTCATTATGTGTTCAATCGTTGTGGATGCGTTGTGGATGGGTCCGTCCCGACTTCCGACAAAATACATAAAATATGTAAGTACAAGTTTTGTGTAGGTATATTTTGTTCTAGTTTGGGGATACTTTCGATCGCCGTAATAAAAAGGGGGTATCAAAGTAACATAGTTTAAAGTTGATCACTGATATTTTATTATTTTTCTTGATAAATAATCAAAAATTAATAAATTTATTAAAAACATCGAAAGTACATACAAAATCGATATTTATATATTTTTGTACATTTTTTCGCTCGCATATTTTAAGAAAAATATAGTTTTAGTCCCGATTCTACCGTTTGGATCAAAATCACCCCATTCTACTGGTACAGAAGAAATTGGTGCCAATTCTGTTGTAATTTTCACCTAACTAAAATAAGTCAAAAGTTCTCTAATTTTAGTTAAGAGATTTCATATAGGGAATTCTGCTGTTCCATCAAACTAAATTTAAATTTCGTTTAGACGCCACTAAATTCGATTATGACAATCCTAAATTGAACTGAGGCAATGATAATACCGGTACTAAAAATAAATATAAAATCGTATTTTTGAGCTTTGTGAAGTGTAGGAAAATAATTGTTTACACAAATTATAAAATACAATTTATTTTACATATTATTATTTACAATATAGCATAATTAGTGGTTAATAATAAAACAACAAAAAAACCGATGGATTTCATTCATTTATGGTCGTAGTATACAAGAAAGTTATACACGGTAATTAAAAAAAACACATCTCAGGTAGTAGTTAGGATAAATTTATTTTCATATTTTTTCTGAACGGCCGTCAATTCCACTATAAGACATTTCCAGGTTATCCATTAATTACCGGACACCCTGTATATATTAAAATATTATTAATAATGACTACTAATTATTAATAATGTTTTTATTCAATTTTAATTAATTAATTATTATTATTATATTATATTTCTATATATATTATATATTATAAGCACATATATTATTATTATTATATATATTTTATTATTATATTAAATATTGGATATTATTTACAATTTATTTTTTATTTTACACATTAAATATTCCACTGTTTTAAGCCTTATTTCTAGGAAAACTAAACTTCGTATCATGTTTTCAGATGATATTTTAGATCATTTTTGACGTTTAATCCGTACAGCAGAATGCAGAAAGGACTAAATTGAGTAACTAAACCAATTTTAATCCTCTCGAACTAAAATAAGTTTAGTTATGTCAATTTTAACGATTTCAGAATACGAAATGTCGTTTGACAGAACTAAATTAAAACTTAGCGATTTTTAGTTAAGCTAAGAGAATTTTGTGATAACAGAATTGGCATCATTGGCACAAGTTTCCTATGAGAGAAATATGTTTCGCTGGTGTTATTATGCATAGGCTTAAAAGCTTTAAGTATGTGTAACAAAAAGTGCCTACATATAGTCAAATGCAACTTCAACTAATTTATAATCTCGTTTGAACTAAGCTAGATTTTAGTAGTTAAAATAAATGTATATTTTTTTACTTATTCTTTTATTTTATTCCTTTTATTGTAGATTTTTTAGTGTAGTACCCAGTAGAATACCTAAAAATTAGCAGAATATGTTCAACTAAATGTTAGTCCATTACTCCATTTGATAGCCTAGTTACCTATGAGTAACTAGGCTGACATTGTCAATTAGACTTTATAGTATATCTATTATATTATCTATGCTAGTATATTAAACTGAAGAGTTTGTTTGTTTTAACGCGCAAATTTGAGGAATTATCAGTCTGATTTCAAAAAATATTATTACGCTTTATAGCCTATTTATTCAGCAAGATTAAAAGCTAGGCGAGGCGCACGTGGATGAAACCGTGGGCACAACTAGTACTTGCGAAGACAGCAGCAGTTTAGATAAGGTGTATGGTCGGGGTAAACCCTTGCTCAGTAGTATCTTATATTATCTTATGTGTGGGGGCCAGTAAGTACCGACCGGCGACACTTCGACCCAGTGGGATATTTTGTGTCTCCTTATGAATGTACTGCATCGGCCGCAGCGTACACTTGACATATGCCAATCCCATCAGACCCATCCTCAATCCAGCCAACGCGTCGCATTCATACAGTAGGTGCGATATGGCCTCGTCCTCTTCACCACAGGCTCTGCAGATCGAACTGTGTGCCAATCTCAATCTGCACAGGAAGTCGTTGGTGCCAAAATGGCCAGTGAACGCTCCTGTGAGCAGGCGTATTTGGCTCTTGTTATACCCACAGAACTTCCGGGTGAAGCCTGTGGCTCTGTTTGCAATGAATTTCTTGGAGTGTTCCAGACCCCTAAGGGCCATCCACTCTAGCCTGTGTTTATTATTGCCATGTGCATTCAAAGCTGCCTTGATGTTGCTCTCAGAGAGTCCTACGAATGGCTCGGGGGCCACAAACAGTTGCTCTGAGCCCTTTCTGGCTAGTGCATCAGCCTCCTCATTGCCCTGCACCCCTGCATGCCCCGGAACCCACACCAGTCTGACTGTGTTCTTCCTGCTAAGTTTCTTAAGGGCCTTAACACTGTTCAGGACCAGTCTGGAGTCCACCCTACACGAGTCCAGAGCCTTGAGAGCAGCTTGACTGTCACTGATAATATACACAGTCCTGTCAGTGACATTATTGTTAATATTCTCCTGAGCACAGGCAATTATAGCATAGGTTTCCGCTTAGAAGACCGTTGCATATTTGCCCATGCTTTTGGTCACCTTGCAGTCGTCGGCATAGATACCAGCGCCTGATCCTGTTTTCATTTTAGAACCATCAGTTACCAGATGAGACAACCCTCGTCAGGGGATTGTAGACCTTGTCTCCATTCGCCTCACGTGAGTACCTTTATTTTAAAATTATTTTTGAATATATGCAATGGTTGCATTTTGTCGCATCCCATGCTCATAATCCTTTTGAGATCCTTTGAAATCTCCAATTTTGTGTGTCGAGTTACCGGCATGTTGACGCTCCACAGCCCATGCACAGATAGTCTATGTAGCGCCGTTATCGCCTCTGACTCCACAACAATGTGTAGCGGCGTTAGATCCAGCAGAACCTCTAACGCTGCCGTTGGCGTAGTCGGGAACACCCCTGTTATAGCCATGCAGTCGCCAATCGCTGCACCTTCGACAGCGCGTTCCTGCATGCTTGTTTAGTTCTTGGCCACCAGACAATGTTGCCATACGTGTTTATGGGTCTTATCATCATCGTGTATAGCTACTTGATAACCTTGGGCTTTAGCCCCCAGGTCTTCCCATAAGTAGAACGAATCATGCCAAAGACCCGCTGGGCCTTCACTATGGCTTTGTCTACATGAAGTTTCCACGTTAGTTTGCTATCTAAGTTCATGCCTAGATACTTCACCTCCATGGACCATTGTAACTGCGTACCATACATGGAGAGAGTTCCCAACCCTCTAATATCCCTTTTCCTAGTAAACGACAGTAGTTTTCTTTGGGATTATCGATAAATGATTGCTACTGCACCATTTTTCCACCATACTCAGGGCCTTCTGCATGAGATTAGATATCGTACTCGGGAACTTTCCATTGACGAGTATCACCAAGTCATCCGCATATCCGACCGTTAAGAACGGACCTTTGTTGAGTTGTTCTAGGAGTGAATTGACTACCAAGCACTATAAGAGTGGTAAGAGTACTCCACCCTGAGGGCAGCCATGGTTGTCGTTGCATACATTTCATCTCCTAACAACTCAGACCTAATGATACCCCTGAGCATACAATCGATACACTTGCAAATGGTTGGCTCTATGCTGTGATTTGCCGATGCCACACTAATGGTATCAAAGGTGGTCCGATCGAAAGCTCCCTCAATATCCAGGAATGCAGCAATGCATACTTCCCGGTTATCTAATGCATGTTCTGCCTTATTTACCACAAAATGTAGTGCCGTCTCAGTGGATTTTCCCGACTGGCACATTGTGGAGGGGGAATTTCCATAATGCTTCCTCCCTGACATGTCTATCTACTAACTTCTCCAGGGCTTTCAAGGAAAACGACTCAAGACTGATAGGTCTGTATGCCTTGGCTTCTTCGTAGTCCGCTTTGCCCGGTTTCGGTATGTAGATGACTTTAATACGCCTCTATATCTTTGGAATGTATCCAAAAGCTATGCAGGCTCTGTATAGTCTGCACAAATGCGGAACCAAGAGTGCAGCTCCCTGTTATAGGATGATGGAATAAACTATGTCCGGATCAGGTGACTTGAATGGTTGAAAACCATTTAGAGCCCAGCCGACCTTCCCTACATCCATTACCTTCCTAGCAGTGTCCCAATCTGCTTTGGTTGTACGACAGCTTAGTTCAAACAGGCTGATCGGGTCCTCCTGCTCCTTTTCTATTATCTTAAAGTCTGGAAAGTGTGTGTTTAGCATGATTGCTAGTGTCTCCTTACCAGACCCTGTTCGCTGCCCATTGTCATCCTTAATGGTTGTCAATGGGTGTGCTTTGACAGTCGAGATAGCTTCGGAGAGCTTCATTCCTTCAGGAATCGTACTGATGTTTTCACAGTGTGCTCTCCTAACCTTCCGTTTGGCTTTCCGCACAGCTTTGTTATAGTTGGTCAAATAACGAGCGTAACCGCTATAGTCCCTGCTGGTCCTAGCATTGCGCTCGTCTGGCTTCTAGCCGCAGTTTGACCAACTCTTGCGTCCACCACGGTACCCTCTTGGGCCTAAGTTCCCTCTCAGGGCAGTTGTTTGTCCAGGCCGTATTCACAGTCTGGACCAATTTGTCTGCTGTTAACTCGATGTCTAATATAGAATTGAGCTTATCCTTAGAATCCTCCAAATCTATTCGGAGGTCACTCCTAAAGGACTTCCAGCCCGTATTTCTGGGATTACTTCTACGCGCTGTAGGAGCTGGAACCAGCGTCCTGTACTTAAAGCATATGTAATCATGATCTGGCAACGTTGGCCCGTTTCCCTTATTTAGAATTTGTAAAGAGGTACTTACCACATACTCCAGTTGTTTTTCTTCTCTTACATTCACATCCGTGCTCCCCCAGACTGTGTGGTGTGCGTTGGCATCGCACCCCAGGATCATGTCCAGGTTCTCGCGGCTGCCTTATTCAACAAGATCCTTTGCTCAGTTATAAATTATATTTCAATACAAGGCTGTCTGTATACGTTTTCGGATTTTGATTTCGGTGGATAAGTTCTTTCATTTCGATGGCTAGTTATTTCATTTCGGTGAATGGCTGTATCATTTCTTTGGCATCAACATTTAAAACACGTATATCTCATAAGTTTATTAAGATATTTTGATGGCATTAAATATATGCATCAACAATATTTAGAAGTACAATAAATCACAGTAAACATTTAAAAAACCTTAATTATATGAAATTCCACCGAAATGAAAGAATAAACGGCTTTGTTGAAATTCACCCAGAGGCGAGTTATGGCATTGCTTGGCCCAAAATCGAATCCGAGACCTCAAATACACCAGTCACATTCACTACCGCTGTGCCACAAAGGCAGTCATTATTATTTCGCCTGTAATTCTATTAGGATAGGTATTTAAAACAAGAGTAAGTAGCAGTTTCAACCATCAATTACCAATTCCGTATGAAATACCCATTAGTATAACCGTTAACAAAGTTAGCTATATATCTAGCAATAGTTTTGCACCTGTTGTGACTAGTTAGTCTACCTATGTTGCAATTCGGAAAGCACCTTGTTGAATGCTCCATTCATCTCACTTTAAATTTATACTGTACCTATGCCTCTTAAAACCCTGTAGTGGTAATGAGACAAGAAGTGTAAGAATAATAACACACAAAACAATATAATAAACAAATGACGGCATATTTTCTGCGGGAGACGGGCTTCTAACTACCACCTTCTGAAAACTTGTATGGACTTATTTTGGTTATTGAGAACCTTAACCTATATCCTTTTTCGGCTCGCGGCAAATATATAGTCACCTGCTTAGGTTAGTTTGATGCCTTGATTTAGAATTTTTAAATGGCTCACGTAATAAAGCTTTGTAAAGAGAAAAAAGTGCAATAATTCCTTAGATTACACGATAATTCCTCAGATTCAGTGTTTATTTTTGAGACTAATGAATGATGTACTGACTTATTGCAAAGAGAACATATTCATTATATAATCCTCCTATAGAAATTTATTCTCTTTGATGCCATGCAAGAAAACGTCATAAATTCTAAAAGTTGTCATTTAGTTTATCAAGCAATCGTATAAATTCGAAAGGCTAAATTAAAAATAGTAAAATTTTTCGTAAACTGTGTCTGGTCACAACTTAGTACCTGACTAAATGAAGGTGGAAAACATTAAACGTCATATCATCTTTATCTTATTTTTGACATTGGCTGTGGACAGGTTCTTGGTGAGGTCATGGATCAACCAGCTTCATCACCGCTAAGTAGTGAGCAGCCCAAGTGGAACATCCTCGGGGATAATTTTCCACATCTAAAACAATATGAGATTTCTGAGGTAAGCTAACAAATTTAACATAGTGGAAGCTTGTGAATTTAATTTACTGCTTTGCTAAATAGTAAAGCAGTGCGTAGAATACTACCAGTGAACGCAAACTTACAAATTGCGTTATGCTTTGCTGGTCCCACTTCGAATATGCTGCTTTCCATTTTTCTTTCAGAATGGAGGATTATGGCGATAAGCTATTGTATTGGATGAAAATGGCCGCTTTTACTTCTTAACGTAATTTGTAAAGTTATTTAGTATTTTAATAGATCTGTCGCGTATTTGTGTCAAAGAGTAAATAAGTAATAGGTATAGAACCTATTACTTATTTTTAACCCCCGACGCAAAAACGACGGGGTGTTATAAGTTTGACGTGTCTGTGTGTGTGTATGTGTGTGTGTCTATCTGTGGCATCGTAGCTCCTGAACGGGTAAACTGATTTTAATTTTGTTTTTTTGTTTCAAAGGTGAATTATTCGGGAATGTTCTTAGTTATGTTTGATAAAAATCGGTCCAAGATGGCCACCGCCACAAAATGGTGGATTACATATTTTTCACAACTCCCATAATATGGGTATCAAATGAAAGGGCTTGACTAGTAGAATACTATACACTATGATAAATTTCAAATCCAAGATGGCCGCCACCACAAAATGGCGATTTAGATTTTTCTTCACAACTCCCTCTTTATGGGTTTCAAATGAATTTTGTGTCGAAGGTCTTTAAAATTTTTAATTTATAGTTATGTCTATTTATAACTGACACTGGCTGTTGAAAATTCTTTAAATTCGATAATATCTCATCAATACCCACGTTAAGTGATACGTATATTATATGTGGTGCAGTCAGCGCTGGCCCAGGAGAAGACTGAGCCGAGCGGTGCGCCAGATGGTAAAGGTCGCCAATGCCGAATGCGAAAAACAATTCCAAGCGCAAATTTGTAAAAATTAATGAAATTTCAATATTATTATTTATTTAACATGAAACCGAAAGAAAGACAATCTCGTTCTACCCTGGGTGCAATATACGTAAACACAATTTTTATAGTATAAATAAAAAAATAAAAAAGATATGTAGCAGCCTCGCAGCAGCCTGTGTATATTGTTGATAACAAAGCAAGTGCCTTTGCAATTTTCTAATGCAATCGTTTTTGAAAACGCTATCTACCTACTTCAATTAAAATCTGCGATTGATTTCATATCAAGATAACTTTACGATCATTGCTATTTTTCTTCTAAGATAAGACTAAGCTGAAAATAAAGCTACACTTGCAATTTCCATAGATCTATCTATCTATGGATGTAGCATGTTGTTGAATCATTGTTAGTATTGATCATCAATATTTGTGAGCGCAATACGTCAAGTTAAAATTTGGCTATAGGGCAGCAATGTTTTAATTTTGTTTTAATTTATACATACTGCACAGTACTAGTATTTTTATTTACTCCTCCAGCTAAGCTGAACTAATATGCTTGTGTTAGCAGTAAGTTCACGTTGGTAGTGCAATGGAAGGATTCGTACTCACTATCGCAAGTGCGATACCCTGTGCGTTACTGATTGTTACGTACCTATACATAACCATCGCATTGTATTTGGTCTAAAGAGAGCATAAAATAAATCAGTGCATATCTACGAATAATAATTAAGTAACCTACAAATGTATACAAAGTCACCTTTTCAATTGAAAATACAGCCAAAAACTGCCGAAGGCCAACAAACAGCCAAAAACAAAAAAAAGGTGGTTATCTACTTTTGTTTAGATAAGATATTATTCTTTTTTTTATATGGTCGAATAATATTTAAACATTCTCAAATTTAATACTGTTTTTACATAGTGTTTATAAATAATTAGCCTCATTTATTGTTGGGTCAATGTTGATCAACATTATTATCCAGGTAAGTCACGTTTTGTCGGAGGATGTCTTGTGTATCTTTTGGCTAAACAGTATAAACTTTTATTTTCGAAGTAGAATACTGTTAATCGGATAATACCAATTAACAGAGGAGTTCGCTATTGCCAACCCTTTTCTATTACAATCGTTGGGCTTAATAACAAGAGGGCCAAAAAATATTTGTTTACAAATGGTGACGATGTATTTTTGTTCTTTACCAAGCCGTGTTTCAGCAATAGAACTGTCTATATATCTATGTTTTTATTTAAAAATTACTGTTGTTAAACCTTGGGCACGTTCTAAAATATTCTTAAATGTGATATTGTCTATGAATGTACTTACCACTTGAATTGCTTCAATAAAACTACTTTATAGATTTTTTATTTCGAATTCTTAACGCCAATTGTTATCAAGTGGTAATCTAATATAAATAAATATAATGTATTATCGTTTGATCGTAATGGCGAATACCTATATGTATTGTTATAAAGTAGAAGCCATCGGCTAGAGATTAGGAAGGACTATAGCGCCACCCGGCGACGAGTCTATATATACTTAAGTAATTATTATAAATTCACAGAATTCGATGGTGGATGACAGGTAATAGAATAATAAAAAAAAGTACATTTACCATAATCAACCATTAATCCATCATTACTTACCAGGAGATTGACAAAGCTGACGTGTAGGTATTAATTAATATAACCCAGTAAACAACAAAAACTTGTATAGTAGGAACATGAAAACTAAAAATAATTAAAATCTTGACGAGTACTCAAAGTTAAAAACTGGGGCATGGCATTTAGTCTTTGAAGAGGTCCAATGTGAGCTACCGGGGTATAAAAAAAGAGGAATGGTTAGACACAGGCTTACCTATATGGATAATTGCATTATTTGCATTTGTCCCCTCATTTACAGATGGCTCTATAAAGCTAAAAACTGATGAATTATCATACATACAGCATGGTAATAATGGCTAATGGCCTCATCCATTATCCTATCCTATTACTGAAAATGACGGCATGGATTGCGTACTGGTTTAACTGGTCACTTCGACACTGCCACTGGGCAAAGTATTCTGAATTACGGATCCTTATACGGGACAAAATCCGTTTAAATGGTTGTAAAGTCCCATGCGACACAAGAATTATTCCCTAGAGCATTAGTTGTTTAACAGTTTTCTGTAAGACATACAACAATCTGATAAACGGAATCAATTATTTTATTAGTTTAATGTCAGAAAGTCATATATGTTTACGATTTTACCAAATAACCGTAAAGTGAAATGCCTCAACATGTTTGCTTATTCTTCTAAAAAAAACACGGCAGGATGCCAACTTAAATTTGATATTTCGCTCAAACCTTGTAAAAGTTATAGTCGTGCAAAATTTTGTTGTGTTTTTGCGTTAAATACCGATTTATAGTTATCATGGACCTAGAAGTGTCACTGTGATAGCAAAGTAACTTTACAACGCAGGGTGACTAGAAATCGTTTCCTGTTGTTTAACTCCTTTCTTGAAAGGTGGGCGTCTCATTCAAATTCCTTTGTATGGCAGATCTTGCCCTTCTATATTTTTATATTACTTGCTAAGCTTGCTAATTCTTATGTCAATATTCCAGCAAAGTGATAAGAAATATAAAACTGATAATGCCGCCCGAATCAAATTGAAATTACAAGACATACAAGATGCTCATAATAGAATAAAGGACGATGTAGTGTTTACTCCTGTGGTTGTAAGTTGCGACCTACCTAATCATATAGAGTATATGTAACCTTATTAAATTAATTAATTATATAGAGAGTATATATAATCTTCAATTAATGGTGTAATATATACGTGGACGAATATCGTGATAGTAATCTCGATATACATACTTTTAGGAGGCAAAATATGTTGGAAAAGGTTTCGGCTCTGTGTTTCTGAAGTGCGAGAATTTGCAAAACACGGGCAGGTGAGTAAATTTTCAGTAGTTAGTATTGATATATTAAAGAAATCCATGCAATAAATATATTTCATTAAATTTTCAACATTACAGTTTTAAAGCACGTGGCGCGTGCAATATTCTGAGTAGCATGACGTCTTCAGAAAAAAGTAGAGGCTGTACGGTATCCGGTGGGCGCAACTACCTCTGTGCCATGACCTACTATGGTTTCAAACAGTCGGTGCCGATCAACGTGATTGTGCCCAAAGACTGTCCTCTTTTCGATAAGCATAGGTACAAAGAGAACTTTGCCATAGTTAAAGTGCATGGCAACGATCCGAATGACGCCAGCCTCCACGCGCTTACTTATTGCGACGAGATTGGATCAAATTATATACACGGGTAAGTTAACTTTTGAATATATATGGTAGGTACACCCGAAAGTATATGACTTTCTGATGTGCTGCACACAACCCTGCATTTTATTAGAAGAAAGATTTTATCAGACAAGAGACATCGCATCTATACTTATATTAATAACTAAATTTAAAATACCCCCGACACAATATTCATTTGTTACCCATATTGAACAATTATAATTTGTGGAAATATGTAATATTCTGGTGGCGGCCATCTTGGATTTGAAATTTATCATAGTGTATAGTATTCTACTAGTCAAGCCCTTTCATTTGATACCCATATTGAGGGAATTGTGAAAAAAATATGTAATTCGCCATTTTGTGGTGGCGGCCATCTTGGACCGATTTTTATCAAACGTAGCTAAGATCACTCTCGACTAATTCACCTTTCAAACAAAAAAAAACAAAATTAAAATCGGTTCATCCGTTCGGGAGCTACGATGCCACAGACAGACACACACACACATACACACACACACACACACACACACACACAGACACGTCAAACTTATAACACCCCGTCGTTTTTGCGTCGGGGGTTAAAAAGGGGATTGATTTGATTTCTTGTTTGTTAGTTTGCAATGATTGAACTCAAAAACCAAATAACCGATTAAAAAATTCTTTCACCATTAGAAAGCTATATTATCACCGAACACCTAAGTAACCTAAACCTATTTTTACGCAAGCGAAGCCGCCGGCAATATCTAGTCTACGTATAAATGTATTAAACAATTAACTTAGCATTCGTTACTGTTTCACATAGATCAGACCGCTTGGACTTAATCGCTGGTTATGGCACCCTGGGTCTAGAGCTGCTAACTCAGATGGAGAAGATGGACGCCATCTTGTGTCCCGTCGGCAGTGGCGGACTGATCGCGAGCCTCGTTCTTGCAGTCAAGAGTCTTAAGCCCAGCTGCTTAATTTATGTATGATATTATATTTTATTTTAAGAGATTCTTGTATCATGGGTAGGTATATTAGATTCTCGTACAGTAGGTATATTTATTAATGTTTCATAAATTGATAACTCAATTAGGTATTTTGGCGTCTCGTACCAGATATTAGATTCTCGTACAGTATATTTATTAACGTTTCATAAATTGATAACTCAATTAGGTAGTTTTGGCGTCTCGTACCAGTGCACTGCGTCTTGCGTCGGAGTCTGTTATTACACAGGCCTTTAGTAAGGTGGTGAAAATGAGTAAATGGGCTAAGAGAAATCCCTACCATGCGGCAGGCATACCTTAGACGTTTAGCCAACCTAAGGCGATATTGACCCTCATGACAAATATAAATGATATAATAGACCTTTGCCACTATAAACGAAGATCGCCTATTTTATGTTACCTTGTTATCTTTTTATTTATGTTACATATTTGTAACAACAAGGTTGTAAATATATGTGTTATTGATTATTTATATTTCCTCTTTTAAAATTTGTTTATCAAGGGCGTCGAATGTGCAGCAGCTCCAACGATGACTAAAGCTCTGCAAGAAAAAAAGCCAGTGATGATACAGCTGAACCCAACTATTGCCGACAGTCTTGCAATCGCCATCGCGAGCAACAACGCCTTCAATATTATAAGAGGATATTTGGACAGAATGGTTACAATTTGTTCATATATCACAAACAGTAGTTACCATACCATAACCATGCTATGCTTATTTAAGCGGCAGTTTATCAGGATCAGTGGGACAAACAAATACTTTTAAAAGATACTTCAGAGCAGCCAGATGACCGAATCACTGAAAGTGTAGTCATTTACAAACAAGCCCCTACGCATAATCCTTGACTCCATTCATTTTATTAGGTAATCTTTGAAAGCCCAAAAAGCCTTATTATGTTGATTTACTGTTTATATACTTGTATGCAGATGATCATATTTATATCCAATCTCAACTAAGGGATTAACTAGAGCAAGAGGGTGGTTTTAAACTATAAACTTGTTTTCTCATCTGAGGCACCTACCTAAACTTTTAGTTCTGACTCTTTAAACAAGAGCGTAGAACACTATATAATTAGATAAATAAGGCTGTAATCTAACATACCGCTAGATTATCAACTATAAACTTAAAATTGTAGATATCAGTGGATGAGGTATGGATTTCACGCGCCATGATCAATATTTTGGAGCGGGAGAAGATGGTAGTGGAAGGAGCGGCGGCGTGTCCTGTCGCTGCTATTATGGCTGGGAAGGTACCAGAACTAAGGGGCAAAAAGTAAGTAGGTACTACATCAGGGAAAGCGAATCAATGGCACGCTTGCCAGTTATGGCACGCGATTAAATAATTCTGACAAGCCAGTAATTGACTAAGTATTACTAAGTACTTTACGAATCTATATACAACTTGATGGCAATACGAAACATGTGTCTTGTTTCTTTGATGGCACATTAAATGCTCATTATTTTCATGAATAATGGCATGTTCACCAATAACGGTTTGTCATCCCTGCACTAAGTACTTACATTATTATTTATAGGAAAAATCATCGACGATGTAGATGTCGTTCTCTTTTATATATCGGAAATGTCTACACTATAAAATCAAATAGAAAACAATTAGTACGAGAAGTAAAAACATCAGCCAGCAACAGAGCTTATAATAAATATGAATGCAAGAAGAAACTCACGACATTTGTCTTTAATCACCGACTTTGTTGTCTACTTAGTTTTTAATAAATAGAGCATAACTTACTTTATTGTATTCCTATGTGGAGCAGAAAGACAAACGCAGAAGTGGTTCGCCTCCTACAAGGTGTACCTATGACCTGGTAAGATTCGTGGCAAGCGATTGGATGCAGGCGGCCCAAGACCGGTCTGTGTGATCAACCTTGGAGGAAGCTTATGTCCAGCAATGAACGTCTTTCGGCTGAGGTGATGATGATATGCGGAGTCCTTTGTCTGTTGCAGTGTCGTATGTATATTGTCGGGTGGCAATATAAACAGCAGTCGGATGTCTCGCGTGATCGACCGCGGGATGGCGGCGGAAGGTCGGCTGGTAAAGTTCAGCGTGGCATTGCCTGACGTGCCGGGAGCCATGGCCAAACTTCTGGCGAGGGTTACAGACCATGGTGCCGACGTCAAAAGCTTTGTACCAGAACGCGCCTGGATGCGGCGCGATATCTTTACTGTTTCTGTAAGCTGATCTATTTGTATTACAATGATCCCAACGTTGGTTTAACTTCCATTTTGTTTAGAAAGACAACTCCCGCACTACGAATCAATTCTGCGTCACGGGACACTTAACAAAACATTTAAATAACAGACACAAAGGCTCCCTGATTCGGCATAATTATTTGTGTATCACAAAAGTTTTTGGCCCGTGCGGCCATCGTCATCATTCCTAACCGTTATAAGGAAACGCAAGAAAATTATTACACTTAAAAGTAAACATTGTCACTTTCTCCGATGACTGATTTATACATACTTTCTCTTTAAAATACTCGTGTGTTTTTTATCATGGCGATTCATGTTTATATAAGTATGTATCATGTAGATATCTATGTCATTTAATCTAAAATTGTTCACACGTAAAAAGTTATCGAAAATATTCTTTTAGTTTTCACGATTAATCTTAGACCTTTTGAAATGTTCAAAATATCGGCTACCTACCCTAAACATGTTTCTATCAACAAGGCAAAGGATTTTTGTCCTATAAGACTGTTAATACAGTGTTATTGAAAACCTTTAACAAACATTATCAAAACTTTGATTTCAGGTAAACATGTTGATCGAAACAAGTGACTTGAATCACGCAAAGGAGTTGGAAAAAAAGTTAGTGAAGGACTACCCACATTCACACTTTATCATGTTATAGTTTCGTATGATGCCAGTTTTGTAATCGCACATGTTTATCCGCCTATTGTTATGACACAAACCAAAATAAATAATTTATTACCTTCAGCGCGTTTGTTGTACGGTAAGTTATCATTATTAGAACTTACTGAAGTAATAATAATGTCCTCCTGACCGAATTTCGGTCACAGCGGCCAATCTTAACGGAGACTGGCCATCTGCGCAGGACATTAGTGCACAAGCGTGTGTGCAAACACAAATACACTCTCTGTTCCCTAACTCTCATGATCCGATGGGACGGTAATCCGACACGCACGGAGAGAGATCAGGCGCAGGACTAAAGGGTTTATGTGCTTTCCGAGGCACGGGGGTGACTTACACCGCCAACTTCCTAACTCCGGGCTGCTATTGAGATTTCTTAAGAGAAAACCCAATAAATTTTTGTTGGCCCGACCCGGGATTCGAAGCCGAGACCTCATGCACAGCAGTCGCATTCCCTACCGCTGCGCCAACCACGGAGGCAGTTACTGAAGTAACTGAGTATCAGTTACTTCAGTTAGCAAACAAAAGTCAATGATAATTATTGTGTTTACCAATTACCTACATATATCTACATGCCTTAGTCTTACAATTAATGAACTCTCTATAGGATTATGTAATTCACGGAGTGGTGCCACTGTGCCGCCCAAGGTAGATTATTTAAGAGACAGAAGCGTCTTCTACGAGGCAAGTGAGGCACTTCTCAGAAGGCCCATATCTTGGATGTCCCGCAGGCTTCGGATATTGGCACGCTCCTGTAGAATGTTGGTTTATTATGTAGGTGTTTTATTATTTATGTAGGTGGAAGCTCCGCGGTGATCGTCCTCCTCGGCTAAATGTCATTAGTTACGCACATGACACTCTCGCCACAGCTCGGGAAACTTTACCTTAAATTACCTTTAAGACTACTTAGTTTGAGTCAGTGAAGTGAAATTATCAGCAAGCTGTGGTTAGATGTGAAGACTTCCTTCAACCGGAAGATTTGATTCAGCCGTCAGCAGGTTGGCTGCACGAAACCTTTCCTTTCTTGCCGGCGCAGCTTTTGCTAAGATATGGTTGTTTTGGCAAATTATGTTAATTGAGCCTGTCACTACTATGATGTACTGCAGAGGGGACACAAAACACACATAAAACCTTGGGCTGTGTTCCTGGTGTATTTCCGTGAGGCATCTCACAAAAGCAGGCCGCGGGTAATACGTCTCCGCCGAACTCAGTTAGCATTTCCTAACGATAAACACGCGTAAACTCTGCTCCAATACGTCTCAGAGGGTGATGTAGGTACTGCAGTAGGGTTTCTAAGGTAGGTAATATGTATTTAGATGTACTAGAAACCCTCATCCTATTCGTCAAGCTCGCGTGACGTATTGGCGTAGGATTTTTAGAGCTTGAATCACAAAATTGTCTTAGAAAAGCTAACGCGATAGATACATCTCTCTATGCAGATATTGCTATCACACGTAGGTACGTTATGGCCGTAATTAGCGAATGCACAAAGATAACCTCAATTATTGTTGTAAAGACAGGGGAATACTAGGAGGAAAGTTGTGGTAATTTTGTTTGTTTGTTTATTTAAATAAAGAACCATGTTCAAAATGTCCCCACTCCTGTAGCATTTTAAAATTTATGTTCATCGAAGGCCCATAACCTTATTATCATTTTATTGTAAAACAGAGAAACAAATGTCCATCTGGAAAAAGTTATATCGATACGAAGAAATCGGAATCAGTCACAATTATGGTGCCGCTTAATAATAATAATAATAATAACCGCAGGGCAGCTTGTGGCGAGCTGAATGTGAGTGGCGACACTGCGGTCCTGAATGGCTCAGAGAGTCGATTAGGGCCTCATCCCCAGCTTGCCGTTACTGGTTGGCTGGGGTGGAACTTCAATAGCGCCCGTAGGACTCTCAACTCTGGCTTGCCTTGGTCGGGCAGTCAGAGGGAGGCCGTTAGAGCTATATGCTTGGGGATGGAAGTGTCATTTTCAAGGGCATAATTACGGCGAAACCCGCTGCGGGTCTCCGTTGTCACGAGACCCATGATGGAGAAACCGGCGCCGCAACGTTCGACGCCCCTAGCCATTTGCACCGGTGTTGCCCTCTGCTGCTGGCTTGTATGCCTATGGTGGCTATTCACGGGGCCCATCTAGTGAGTTGACGAGTCACCGTCTGCCCATTGCATTGATGCTATTAGAGTATTTAGGGCAGACGCTGTTTTTCATCCATAGTTACCAATATACCGGTACACCAAACACCCATACCCATAGCCCATACATTAGAATCCATACGTAGCAATAGTCTTACGCCTACTGCGGCTAGTACCGCTGTCGGTGTTCCATCCCACATATTTGATTAAACCTCTCGAAGGGCTTTTTCACGTTGGACCCATGTCTCCGTGTAACCCTCCCAAAGGGCCGGGTATTTTCTAATATAATATGTTAGAATATACCTGTGATAAGAGAAACATAATGCCTGCAATCATCAAATCTATTAAGTTTCGCAGATGACATGAAAATTTATGCAAGTATATCTACCATTGATGACATGATAGCACTCCAAAATGATTTAAACCGGTTACAGTATTATTGCAATATAAATAAACTTGACCTTAATCCAGCTAAATGCTCCTTAATTACATTTACGAGGAAACAGGACGTTATCAATACTTCTTACTCATTGGGCGGTCACGTCCTAGCGAGAAGTGATACTATCCAAGGCCTGCAGTCTCGACATAGATAGCGATGGCTTTGCGATCGATTTTTGTCGTTATGTCGTAGCGATCAGATTTTATCTATTTTTTTGTAGTCTATACTAACTCAACTATAGATTAAAATCGGTTACGTAACGATTTGTCTGTTAACTTTACGACTTTAACGATAAAAGTTGCGGGTAAATTTGACAGCCCGTTATAAGTCAATCGATTGAATACATATATTATGGTATTTTATATAGTAATCAATTGAAAATTTTACTAAATTGGTTTGTGTGTGAAAAAATTATGGCGGAAGCTTATTTAGCGTGGGACTTGATGGTACTTGAATATCGACTCGAAATGGTGAGACGTCGGCAAATCGCAAGGAATCGGCGAAATTAACAAAATCCGCTACATATGGAAGATGATAAGTTTCTAAGGCTCTACAGAGTCAATAAAGAGATTTTAATGGAGTTCATAAATGACTTGCGACCATGTCTTAAAAGACAAAGGCCCAACGGACTAATCACGGAATCCCAAGTAAATAGGTACCAATAATGAGCTCTACATATTAATAATAGGCTACTTAGAATATAATCATGTTTTTATATTGTGTAGGTAGCACGCCTATCCTCCTATGTATGAGGTACAGACTATTTACTGTTCTCAGTAGTCTGTACATAGGAGGCACCGAGACTCTGGTAACCTCAAGGTTTATATGTAGGTGTGCTAACTATTGTTGCATTTTTATTACACGTTTTTTATTCTAACTGCACTCCGATTTTACGCTGCCGGGTGCTATCAACTTCCCATTGGCCTAAAGTGGGGTTGCAACATGAGCCAAAAATCTGTCAGCCGTGTAATTAGACAAGTGACCTTGGCTAAGCTCAAAAACACACAACTTAGATTGTCAAAACGTATGTGTCCATAATGTCAATAGCACTTCGTGTTGCAAGGAATTAAACTATTTTGTCCCGTTCTATAATTACATAAATGCAAGATATTTTGCATTTTAAAGCTATAAATAATATGATATTAATGCAAAGTGTAATGTTGAATATAGTTATAAATACTTTGTGTTATTCATAATTTATAATAAAATAAGTTTTTATCTACTTGCCTTAAAATTCGGGACTATTTTCAATGGGTATCATTTGTAATATAAAACACTCTCCTATGAGTGAGGTTTTTCGATAACATAGCGACGGCGTAACTTATGAGTTTGCACGCTTTCTTGTCAGTAGAGACTTGCATTTGATGTAAATGTCGTTACGGCAAGCTCAGTTTTTCGTTAATATATAAATATTCGATTTATATATAGTTTTATCGATATATTTGTATTTTATATAAAAAAAAACTATCAGTAAAGCAATAGGATTATATTTAATCACAATTAAATCAAAATAAAACTACACAAATAATTTAAACAAGGAATATAGCGATTTCTACAGTCAACCGACAAGAGTCCTGCTAACAAGTGAACGCTGCGCGTGCCCGAAACGAACTGAGGAACTGAGCGACCGTAGCGCGCGCGCCGCTGTCCTTCCAGCGGCGATGACGTTGTAGCGGTGGGGTTAGCCACGCCCATCACTATTTCCGTTGATATTGTTCGACTCTAACAATAGATATCCGATCGGTAGATTCCTATCGAATAGCTATCTATGTCGAGACTGCAGGCCCTGGGAGTGTATCACGACAGTAAGTTGGTCTTCGACTCACACATTGACGCGATAGTGATCGCGATGATGAGTGAAGCATCTAAATAAATCACTTGGATTTATAATGCGTTTAAGGACAACCTTTACTGAACCTAAAACTCTCAAAATCCTGTATTGCTCGTTTGTAAGGAATCACTTAGAATATGCATCCCAAATTTGGAACCCTTGCTATTTTAAATATATCGACCGAATAGAAAACATTCAAAAACGGTTTATTAAGTATCATTGTATTCATCAAAAGATTCCCTATAACTCAAATGATTAATTGAAATTGTGTAAAAAAAAAACACCTCTACCGCTTATTAATCGACGTGTAATAGCTAATACAATAACAATATTGACTGTCCTGACCTGTTAGAAAAATCTATTTTAATGTACCGTTAATATCAATCCGTTTGAAACCTCCCCTTCGCGTTCCTACCGTGAAAACAAACTATAGACATAATAGTTTTTTGGTGCGTGCAAGTAGCAGTTTTAACAATTTACGAGGGTGCGTTTTTAAGTTCGCGGAATGGAATAGAAGGGGATGAAATAATATTACAAAATTATTTTTCCTTTTCAATATATTCACCTGAAACCCTAATACATTTCTCAGATCTATGAATTAACTTATGAATACCTTCATAAAAAATGTTTTGTCTTTCTCTGAAAAATACGCCGAAACTGCATCCTTCACTTCTTCATCGGTTGAAAATTTCTTTCCTCGAAGCTCTTTTTTCAGATTTGGAAAGAGATAATAGTCGCTGGGAGCCAAGTCTGGGCTATAAGGTGGGTGATCAATGATATCGAAGCCTACCTTGTGCAAATCAGCCAACGCAACTCGACTCTTGTGAACAGGAGCATTGTCGTGCAAGAGCAGGACACCTTTGGTCAATTTTCCTCTTCTTTTTTCTCTGATTGCCTCTTTTAACTGCTCTAAAATTGAAGCGTAGTGTTCTCCGGTTATGGAAACACCTTTTTCTTTGTAATCAACCAACAAAATTCCTTCTGTGTCCCAAAAAACTGTCGCCATGAGCTTTCCCGCCGATTGCGACACCTTGAATTTCTTAGGCGGTGGTGTACCCTTTTTATGCCACTGCATGGAATCTTATTTAGACTCAGGTTCATAGTGATGAACCCAAGTTTCATCCCCAGTAACAATTCGCTCCAAAAAACCATCCTTGTCTTCATTACACTGGCTCAAAAACGCACGCGAACAGTCGACGCGCTTCTGTTTTTGAGGCGGTGTGAGCATTCTAGGCACCCATCTTGCACTGACTTTTGTCATGCCGAGATGATCATGGAGAACCTTGAAAATGGTCGTTTCAGATACTCCAACCATCTCTGCGATTTGTTTTTTCTTCAAACGTGCATCCTCCAATATTAATTTTTCGATTTTTTCGATAAGATCTGGAGTGGTGACCTCAACAGACCGCCCAGGCCGGGAATCGTCTTCAATTGATTCCCTGCCTTGCTTAAAGAGGTTGTGCCACTTGTATACCATGGTTTTTCCTGGATAAGAGTCCCCGTATACAGATGACATCTCTTCCAAAATGGTTTGAACATTTTTTCCTTGCTTGGTAAGGAACTTTATAACGGCGCGGAACTCGATTTTCTCCATACTTCACAATTTCTTCCAGATTGAGTTGCTTGAGGGACGATAGTTCAAAGACTAATGACCTCATTATGATAATACTCGGTATATATACTAATTATTAGTTGCTAAACACGTTAGTGACTAAACAAGCACCCCCACCACCTTCCATACCCTCCATTCCGCGAACTTAAAAACGCACCCTCGTATGTAAACAGCACGGTATAGATGATAGATCCATTTACGTCTAATGTGTCCTCAGCAAGAAGGTGTCGGACACCTTCTTGCTGAGGACACATTAGACGTAAATAGTAAATAGTCTACCATTCTTTAAGTAGTCTTAATGTACTATTTTATTATATTCTTACATAGCATTAACTTAATGTTTGCTCTCTGTTGCTCACTTTAATTAATTTATTCTATATCTATAAGTGAGAACTTGTAATTGACTGTCAGATGACTATGCTGCCGTAATATTTAATGTGTTATAGCTGTAAGTTTTCTATGTTCAAATAAATAAATAATAATAATAATAAACCTTTATACTCTCCCCGCAATATACACATATTATATAAACAGTATTAAAAAATATTACATAATTCGGTTTACAACATATATTGTGAGAGACTGATGCGGGGTGCCTAAGCTAGGCTCGAGGCCTGTGTTTCAGGACACCAGGTCCCCACACCTTGAAACAATTTCGTTTTGCGGAGTATATATTAGTGCTGATAGTATTAATGTAGTAAAAGAATAAATAAAAAAGCTACTCAAAAATTATATACAATTTGATTCTAGTTTAATATAATTCTTATCAAGACAATAGTGAGAGCATGCATGCATGTGAGTATGTGTGTAAGTGTGCGTGTTTGTTTGTGTGTATGCATGTATGTGTGAGCAAAAGGAGTATATTGTTGTTGAAATAATAACAGGAACATGTTAATACTAAGCCACAATAGTAATATTTTTTTCAGTACCATCATATCGGTCAACTTTTTTTTGCATTTATCCTTTGTGAGTTTATAGATATGTAGTAGCTTATTGGTTCTATTATCTATACTAATATTATTAAGCTGAAAAGTTTGTTTGTTTGTTTGCTTGAACGCGCTAATCTCAGGAACTATTGATCCGAATTAAAAAAATATTTTAGTGCTGGCTAGCCTATTTATCGAGGAAGGTTATAGGCTATATAACATCACGCTATAACCCACGGGAGCGATGCAGTAGTCATAAACGCGAGTAAAACCGTGAGCACATCTAGTATTATTACTATACGTAGCCACTAAGATGACAGAAGAAACGTTGAGCAAAAGTTGTTTTGCGACAAATGTGGCCACGCACCACAGGGTTATGACGTCTTTTCCCATCAGAGACGAGTCGTAAACTAGTAGAGTGTGTTGTTTCAGTAGGCTGTGCAATATGAATCGATATGGTCGAAAAGATGACACCTTTAGGATGGCTCTTTGAGTTCTTTCTATTTCTAGTAGAGTAGACTTAGGAGCTCCACCCCAAGACGTAATGCAGTAGCTTATTATTGATGGAGCAAGAGCATAGTACACCAATTTCATAACATTTTTATCGACTACGTGTCTCAGGGTTTTAAACACATATATTAGTTTCCAAAATCTGCTATTAAGTGTGCTTATGTGCTCCTGAAATTTTAGGTTGCTATCAATTAGTACTCCTAGGTATTTTATATTCTCGGTTTTCGAGAGTGATACACAGATACAATGGTGGTTGGATGGTTCTGTACAAGAATGAGCTATATTAGTATAGGGTGAGATTTTAGAGGGAGGGTGTGTATTGTTTTTTTATGGAAAACGTTATGTTATTTGTTTTTACTGTATTTAAAGTAAGCCAATTTTTTCGCAGCCAGTTGGATACCTTCTTAAAGCCTAATTGTGCGTGTTCATAAACATGTTCCCACGTGCTTGCGCTGAATATCAGGGCAGTGGCATCAACGAAGCTGATGATTTTGCCTTTGGAAAGTGCGAGCGTGCCCAAGTCATTGATATAAATGAGGAAAAGAGTCGGCCTAAGGACACTGCCTTGGAGCGTGCCGTAAGTAAGGGTTTGTTCGTCGCTAACGAACTCATCTATCTTGATTCTTTGGGTACGCCCCCGTAAATAGTCTTTAAAGAGTTCCAATGGAAGGCCTCTGATTCCCAAGATTTCTAACTTACGTACAACAATTGGAACAGAAACCGTGTCGAATGCCTTGGCAAGATCTAAAAATATACCTTGAACTTTATCCCCACTATCCATTTTTGTAATATAGTTTGTCAAGTTATGAACCGCGTCTGTAGTGGATTTGCCAGAGCGAAATCCAAATTGTGTTGGTGCGATAAGTTTATTATTTTCTAGGTAATTCACAAGTCTGTTATTTATGATCCGTTCAAGTACTTCAGAGATTGCAGTGAGTACAGCTATAGACTTATAATTATTAACACGGTTTCTGTCCCCAGTCTCGTAAATCGGATGGATTAAGGAGTCTGCCCACTACACCGTCTCATACCATGACCGTACTAGGAACGTTTCAGACACGAAAAGCAATACGATACGCCCTGCTATAGGAACTGCTGGAACGGTCTAGTGGGCATAGTCTTATACATTTCCTTACAAAGAATATTTTTTTGCCTGCCACGTTCCTAGCACAGTCATGGTATGAGACGGGGTAGTGGGAAGACTCTTTTATGGCTTTTTTGAATACGTTGGGGAATTTACCAGTGAACAGGGGAAGATTACATAATAATATGTAAGTTAGCGGAGGTACAATTACAGTCTCGTGCCCCCTTAGCAAGTCACGGGGTATTCTGTCCCATCCTACGGTGCAGTTGTTGCGGAGTGACGTCAATATTTTAGCTACCTCATCCTCGTCTGTTGGAAGCATTACCATTTACTGCGATCTGTAAGTGTGGTTTGCCATGCTTATTAAAGGTGAAATGTTTATAATTTTAGCGAATTTTTCACCAATTTTAGCAAAGTAGTCAATGACATAGTTTACGGCAAGCTGTGTCTAATGATGCTAATAAGTGTGACAATTGATTGACTTTCTTTGTCGACCTGTTTGAGTTATTATTTATAGCTGACCATAATTGTTTGGGGTTGTTACCAGCTCTTTTGATTTCTTTTTTTTTTCAATTTTTGCATTAATTCCGATACCTAGAAAAAGTTATTCACAAAATCTCGTTTTTAGACGCCTGCTTAAAGTTTTTATGCAATGTGTCCCGGTGTCGAATGCACCGAAGCAAACCGTCAGTAATCCAAGGCTTTAGTATTTGTTTACGGTTTGGACATTTAATAGGCTTGAAATTGCAGTCGATCACGTGCTTAATTAAGCGAGTCATTGTTTCCCCTGCTATAGGTATGTGGATCTTGGGATCCATAAACTTCACTAAAGTCTAGTTGTGTTAAGTCAGCGTGTAACTGATCGTAGTTAATACGGATACAATGTTTCTTTGCGCTTACTTTAGGTATACGTTTGGACAGGAATAACAGAACCGTTTCGTGATCTGTAAGAGCAGAATGTGCGTCTAGGGATGCTGCAGGTAACTCAGTTTTTAGCATAATGTGATCGAGACATGCGTTTTGTCTCGTGGGTAGGAGGTTACCTAACAGGTTTAAGTATTACGTATGTTTGACAGTATCATGGCATTGCTCATATTTTGAAATTAAACACTTTATACGGATTTTGTCACTATGCCCCGACGTTTGGGTTGCTTTATAGCAGCCATGTTCACGGGGACTAAGACGGTAGTTGTCCCAACGTTCTGAAGTGTACCTAATTATTTCAAAGTACCCGAAACGAAAAGTGTAAACTTAAATATAAATAGTTTTCATTAAAAATATATAGCTTAAATAGTAGTAAAGTTCAATAATAGTAGTGTTAGAGTTTTCAAAATTATGTAATAACAGTGTTTTAAAGTAAAATAAACAACGCGACAAAATCCGTATAAAGTGTTTAATTTCAATGTATAACATTCGCGTAAACATAAGACAATATTATTGCTCATGTTTGTTTATATTTATGTCTCCCATAATTATAATATTTTTGTATTGAAAGAGAACATTTAAAGTTACATTAAGTGATTTGAGAAAATTGGTAATGTGTTTGTAGATGATGTCGTGGCCGGTATGTGACTAAAAGTACAGTATTTACGTCAATTTTTACTTTGAGAACGTCGGCATCCACGAAGGACGGCTCCTCCAAGAATTGCAGATGCTTATGCACGTAGACGACTACTCCTTCATTTCGTGTACGATTATTTCTAGTTAAAAATAGTTATAGTTCGTCAACTGTGTAATATTATGTGTGTTAGTGAGCCAACACTCTGATAATACAATTATATCCCAGTCAAGTTTTGTTCTAGCGAGTGTTGTCATAAAGCCTATTAAGGCTCCAGTACACAATGGCATATGCTGGCCCACTTCAGACGATCGCCACTGTGTACAGGGGGTAATTGTATATAGTGGCGGACAATTGTCAATCGTGGCACGCAATCGGTTGCACGCAAAATGTTTAAAGATAAAGATAAAGATAATTTATTTCATAAAACATGAGTGTACATTACAGGTTATTTGAACTTGCATGCAAGATGTTAATTGTGATTACAGTGTGAGCTACATGTTTTGCCTTTTGGCATACGAAATTTTAACAGCTATAATGATAATAGTATTTTCCTCATTAAACAGATTTATTGAAAATTAATAACAATAATAAGAAAAACATGTCAGGATAATTTATCATAATATAAATATAATTATTAAGAGAAATATGTAATGTCAGCATAAAATTCATTCAATAAAATAACATGTCCATAAAATAACAGAAGAGTTAAACATAAAAATTTTAGAATTGGGTCACAATTAGTAAAAAAAAAAAAAAAAAAAACAGTCATTAAGCATTTCATACACAAATAACAATAATATATGTAAGGTAGATAAGAAATCATACATTTAATTAGGATTTGTCAAATATTCAGTTATGCTGTAATAACATTTAGCTAACAAATATTTCTTTAAATTATATTTAAATAAGGCTGTGTTTAATTGTTTGATTTCTCTTGGAACTCGATTATAAATGATAGGTGCCATACAAAATACACTTTTATGCATTAATGCTGTGTTTGATTTTACTACGCATAGTCTATCATTGTCCCGCCGATTTCGCTTAACAAGATCAGACAGTTTGTGGAACAAGTGTGGATTCGTCTTGACGAAGGTAGCTACCTCATATATATATAACGAGGGTAGAGACAAAATGTTATATTTAATAAAATATGGTTTGCAACTTTCCGTATTTTGTAGGCTAAACATAGCTCTTATGCATTTTTTTTGAGTTTTAAATACAGTTTCTTTATTTGTGGAATTTCCCCAAAAAATAATACCGAATCTTAGCGTCGAACTAACTATGCCATGATAAGCTGTGACTAATGCTGCGTCATTTAAAACAGGTGCTAATTTAGAGAGTGCATACACCGAGGAACACATTTTTTTATTTAGTTGTTCCGTGTGCTCTTTCCAATTAAGATGTTTATCAATTGTAACACCTAAAAATTTTGTTGTGTTCACATTTTCAATTGCTGTGCCTTGATGGCTTATGTTAATGTCAGGCACTGATGATCGTTGGGTAAAAAACATTGATTTAGTTTTTTCTAAATTGCATTTTAGATTATTGTTACTCATCCAATTTAGTATCGATTCAATAGTAACGTTTATGTCGTTTTTAAAGTCACAGTTATTCTGATAATTTATAGTTACTGTGCTGTCATCGGCAAAGAGTGACATAGCAAAATTGGTAACTTTTGGTAGGTCATTTATATAAATAATGAACAGCAGTGGACCTAGCACGCTCCCTTGCGGCACGCCGTATTTAATTATACGTTTATCTGAAGAGTATGTAACCTCCTTTTTTGCAGTAGGGTCCACTGTTGAGATTTCGGTATATTGCGTACGACCTTTTAAATAAGTTTCTATTAATGTTAGTACCGTACCTCGAATACCGTATGCTTCTAATTTGCCTAAAAGGATCTCATGGCTGACATAGTCGAACGCCTGTGTCATATCGCAATATATAGCGCATACTGATGTTTTCTTATCTATATATCTAATTACATTATTTAAAAAATCAAAAATAGCTAAGTTAATAGTTTTATTTTTCCTAAAGCCTTTTTGGTCATAAGTGAAATATTGTTCTTTTTCAAAATACTTATAAATCTGTTCATATATATACTTTTCAAAAACTTTTGAAAGTATCGATATAAGCGCTATTGGTCTATAACATTCCATTAATTGGTTGTTTCCTTTTTTGAAAAGTGGCTTTATTACCGAAGTCTTTAGATTATCTGGGTAAGTTCCCGTAATTATACATATGTTGAGAATATAACTCAGGTGTCCGCAAATGTCGTATGCAACAAATTTAACTACTTTTGTAGAAATACTATCGTGACCAACGCTCTTAGTGTTTTTTAATGATCTTATGATTCTTAATATATCGAACGGTGTACTTGGCGCCATAAACATGGATTTGTTTGATTTTTTAATGTTTTCCGTTGTAGATCGCCCAGAACCCCGTATCTGATGAATTTTATCTATGAAATAATTGTTAAAAGCATTAGCGATTAATTTTGGAGCAGTAATAGTTGTGTTTCTACTTTGTATAGAGGAAATTGCGTGCCTTGGTATATTGTGCTTTGCTTTATTAATTATGTCCCAGGTCGCTTTTGAGGTGTTTTGTGCCATTTTTATTTTGTAACTATTTTGAGCCCGCTGTGTCAATTTTATTATTCTTTTATATATTTTACTATATTTGATGAGTATATTTTTATTAGTCTCATTTTTATTTAGTCTATAGTTCCAAAGCAGATGTCTCTTTTTTTTGCTACCTATTTTAATTCCCCGTGATAGCCATCGGGGCTTGATCTTAGTAGATATTTTAATTTTTTTTACGGGAAAGCATAAATTATACAGTAGTTCAAAATAATCCATAAAAGAGTTATATGCCTGGTTAGCATTTTCAGTGCCATACATTTCAGCGAAAGTTAAGCTCTTAATGTGATTTTTGAACTTAAGCATGTTATCCTTACTGTAATCTCGTCGTCGGTTGTCGGTTGTCGTGTTGTCGGTTGTCGTGTTGTCGGTTTTTGGACACACTTCCAAGGAATCGTGGCGTAGCGTGGCCTGTGGTGTTCACACAATCGCCCATTGTTTAGTTCGTCACCGATCTCAGACCGGGATAGTGCACTTTTAAAATATATTCAAAATCACTAGATGACATACGAACAAAGTTATTAAATTCCCCTGATGATTCTGCAACAAGGTCGCATAGCAGATTGTTCATGGTTTGCCTGAAAACGATAAAAAATTACTTAGTTATGTACGTTAACATTCTATACGTATTTAAAATAAGGCCAAAACAACTTAGAAATACACCTAAGTAACATTAAAAATCTACGTACCTTGTCCTGTTACGATGAATGGTCAGCATCCACCATCGCCTTTTGAGTCATTATTTTTTTATTACTTTGTGGCAGTACACACTTTTGTTATACTTGTAAGCATTATATAAATAAATAGCTGCGACCGTAATTACTTCCACGTCCATCGCGAGTGATTCGCCAGGCAGCAATGAGCCATGCGCCATTGTGTGAACACCAAGTGGTCGTGGCCTACAGTTGTGCATTGCAAAGCATGGCCCATCACAGGCCATTGTGTACTGGGGCCTTTATATTTTTATTTATACTTTTTATGTTTCGAGTACTTAACGATTTTAAGCGATTGTTTTGGTGTGAAATTTGAGGGAATGCAGTTTTCTAGATCGCAAATAGAGAAGTCCGACACGGAGAAGGCATCTATATTGTTTATGTTACTTTGTAAATTATCGAATTTTATGATACCTTTACCCGTTTTGACATTTCTTTTTGGTACACTATACAGGGTGATTTTGAAATCGTGTAATTCCTTTTAACCACGCATTCTACTGGTGATATAGAATAACCCTGACCATATTTTTTCTTAATTAGAATAATGGTTTCGGCAAAATTAGAGTACAGATTTTTTTCATGAAATGATTTCAAATAGTCATATTTTAACCACCTGACACAATCTTAAGATTTTGCTAATTTAAAAATAATAACATAACAATAACTGATGTCGTAAATAATAGGGGGCAATAAAAAGGACCGCCCGTTATTATTTACGACATTAATTATTAATATGTTTTTTTATTTTAATTAGTAAAAAATTAAAATTGCCTCGGTTGGTTAACATATGACTATCTGACACCATTTCACGAAAAAAACGGAACATAAATTTAAAAAAAAAAATAATTCTAATTAAATAAAAATATGGTCAGGGTTATTCTATATCACCAGTAGAATGCGTGGTTAAAAGGAATTACACGATTTCAAAATCACCCTGTATAGTTACAAGGAAATTAAGTTTAAACTTGAACAGTGCCTATAAAATATTAATTGGCTTTTATATGTTTTGTTTGTTCCTTTGTTGTCCATTTGCGTATTAGTAATGTAGAATATAGGTAATATAGTTGTGTGTATAATGTGTGTGTTGTCTTGTGTAAGTAATACTAGTAAATAGGTAAGAAAATGTTGAATAGCGCGTGGCATGCATGTCGGTAAAATGATATATGTAGCGTTATTTATTGAAGTAACAATATAAATCTGCATGAATGTAAATAAAATATCAGTATAACAATTTGCATGCATTAGTAGGTAAAATTCTAGTCATATTATACGGAGTTTAGCAAGGTCTTTTTTGGATTTAATTAGTTGGCTGGGCAAACCGTCTTTAAGACTTACGTCCACCTTGCCATTAGCATTCCAACATTGGTTATGGTTGTTACTTTTTGTGACTTCCCGTACGAGGTAGTGCAGCCGTCTGGTCTTTGCCGTGAGCATTTCGTTATCGTACAACGGCAGCCTAGGTCCTTTTTTAATCAGGTGAGTTGTGTTAAAACGATTTTCCTTGTTCTGCTTGTTAAATTCTTTAGTCGACTTTGTAAACTTCTCTTTAATCGTTGCCGACGTGAATTCTACAATAACTGCACTCACGTAATCAGCCTTGTTCTTGTAAAAAATATTTTTTATTTGCGCCGGACTCACAGGCTGGTTAATATTCTGGCCTAGTTTTTCTACTGTAACAGCAAGAGAGTCACGCGTTTCCGCGGTTGATGCAGGAAGGTTCTTAATTTCAAGTGACGCCGCCTTTTGTTGCTTTTCTAAATAGTCTACCTTGGTTTCAAGCGATTTTATAACCTTTTGGTTATTGCTACAATTTTCTTTAAGATCATTTATCTTCAACAATGCGTCGTCATATTTAGCAGATAAGAAGGCCACGGTTTTTTAAATTTCATCATTTTGGATTCTAATTTCGGAGTTTTGCATATGGATAACCGCGTTTTGCGACCGTATATCCTCTAGGGCAGACTGTAAGAAATCAATTTTATAATCTTCTTGACTCTGTTTATTAACTAATTCAGATATCATTCCCCTCATATCTTCGATCTTTTTCTCCATCCTCTCCTATTTCTATTCACCAAGTTTTCTTTTCTTTTGTGTTACATTTATATTGTTGTTACAGCTATTATCATTACTAGTTCTCGTTGTTAAATTCGGCTCAGATGCGTAAAGCTGGCGCTGGGGTGTTAGGAGGCATGCGCTTAATACAGGAGAGCATTTTTGCAGCAATAGAAGCTGTTTTTATATTGCATACGATTAGGTATCCCCTCTTTTTACGACTAGTCCATTTATGATACAGCGTTTCCCTACACCAACCGTCAAGGTTATATTAGGTAGAGCCGCTGTACCTTCCAGTGCCCGAGAGCACCTTCCGGGACCAGTTATAGCCAGGTCTTGTCCCCAAATCTCGACTTTCTCCACCCTAACCTCAGAGATTCGGTTCTCGTAAGCGAGCTACCTCGTGCCCAAGTGACACTACGTATTCTCCAGATAGGTACCGGAGCAATAAAGCCGCTCACCGCCCGCAACTCTGGGAGTTGCTAACGAAAACCTCGCTGAAGCCGACGGAGAAGCCACCTCCCATATCTGCAGTATGGTACCGGATCTGTGTAAGGCACGCTCACTTCCCGAGGTACATCCATACGCCTACCCAAATAGGCCTACTAGCCGGGTGTGGCCCGAGTCACTCCAGCTATGACTCTTACTTGCTGAGCAGGCAAGCGCCCGAGATGCGTTGCGGCAGTGAAACCACACTGTCACTTCGCTAAAGACAACTCCGTGCCTCGCGCGACCGACTGGTTCGCACTAGCCGCGCCTGAGTCCGACGCTCGAACGCCACGTGCTTGCCGAGCAACGAACATGTCGTCCTCAGCGGCTAACCATATACCCCTGCGAATCCAACACCAACTAATCAGCGCAGTCGATAGAACACGCCCTTTCGAGGCGCAGTGGGCTTCCTGACCCCGCAGTCCTGAAGATAGGGATATAATATAGGGGAAATAAGCAATTCAACTCACGTAAACAAAGCGCATGTGGTCTCGATGAGCAAAGCCGCAATCTATTATGTGTTACCGTGTTCGCCGCAGTAGTAGTAGTCCTCGCAGTGCCCGAGTGCGCCCGAACGCTTGCCGGAGATGTGTCCTTCGCACAACGAAATTAGTCGAACGGAGGCCGGTCGATGACCTCGCTACGTCGCTACGCTTGAGTTCGTTACTCTGTTAGGCGATGACTTATGCGCCTAACAGCTGTGATTTGAATTTTGCAGTTGATGATGACAAAAACGATGATAACTTCCGTATAGTTTGACGGATTGAGAATCTGTTTGATGCACCGTAATATACGTATATCTAACTACACAATGATATGCGGTTGTAGTTTAATTGTTGACTTTTATCCCAGTTACGATTTTTTAATATGCGAGCACAGCGAAATACTTGTCGTCGCCTTAAGAGAGCGGGGGGACAGGATGTAATGTTCTTTTTGTACATGATAACTCCGAGCCCAATTATGAATTAATACGCTATCATAGACTCGGAAGATTGCACTCTTCTGAGGGATCGAATTTTATGAAGACAGGTCAAATGTAATCTATTACACGTATTTACTACAAAAAGACGCTCAGGGCATTAACGCTATTCAGGCATATTACTGCTTATGTTTGACGGGTATGAGGACGGTTGGTGCTTGCGCGCATGTACTCAGTATCATGTGGTACAACGGGATTGGAAGGCGTTTAGAGAATTTCCTCAGGTCAGCCAGTGCCTGGAACAATATTGTAATAGACACCGAAAACACTAAATAATCTATTTGTTGCAATAAAAGTAAAATGTTTTATTTGCAATGAAGGTATTTTTATTTGAAAACTCCTGAAAACGTCAATGGTTACTTCACGAAAATACGGAACATTTTTGTTATATTTTTAATAATATAAAACATTCATCGGCAACATAATTGTCACTTGTGACTGCAGATTCTGATTTCTTCATGTCGATATAACGTTTTTAGATGGACTTTTCAGTTTCGCTGTCATACAATAAAATGGCCCTTCGATTAACATTGGTTTTAAAGTGCTACAAGGGTGGGGACGGTGTCCATACATTTTTGAGCATTGTTCTTTGTTTCTGACACTCGTCGGCCGCGCTGCCCCGGCACGCTCGCTTTGCTCGTGCGTTGTTTGGTAACCTAACCTACTATTTTCTTTCCTGGTACCTTTTTTCGTGCTATCTTTGCTTTATTTGTCATGCTACATACCTACTCTATCTTTTAACGAGAAACCTATATAGTTAATTCTTAGCCTTCCTTTAGTATTACTTTCACATTGATTAACAGAATTAGGATAACCCCTACTTTACGGCACGTTATAAAACTTTAAATCCTACTGCAGTACATCACGCTCTTTGACGTATTGGAGTAGCAATTACGCGTGTTTATCGTTAGAAAATGCTTATTCAGTTCAGCGGAGACGTACTGAAGTAGCTTTTCTATAGGTACACGACCGCGGGGTGGATCCGCGAGAAAGATAACCTTACTGAGAGCTTAAACCTTAAAGATGTTAGGTTACAATTTGTAAGTCTGATCACTAGTTATTGGTAAAATGAATTTATAAAAAAAAATACCTTCATAACATCCTACTAATATGATAAATGTGAAAGCTTGTGAGGATGGATGGATGTTTGTTACTCTTCCACGCAAGAACTACTAAACGGATTTTGATGAAACTTTACAATATTATTGTTTATTCATCGTTATAACATATAGGCTATTAAAAATCTATTTTAACATAAATCTACATTAACGCGAGCGAAGTCGTGGGCAAAATCTAGTATCATAGTTTTGTGGAGTATCTATTTAATTAATTTACATTCAAATATATTCAAAATGTATTTTACGGCGACAGTAGGATATTTAGTAGTGGTAGTGCGTCGCAATAATGCTCCAGAAAATACCTAGTCCTACAAAATCGTGATCGTGAAAAACGTAAACTTAGACCACGTATTTACGAAATATTGTCTTCTGTTTACGCGAATGTTATTCATTGAAATTAAACTACTATATACGGATTTTATCGCGTTGTTTATTTAACACTCTATTACATAATTTAGAAACTGTTACACTACTATACTATACTATTAAACTTAACTAATTTTAAGCTAATTAAATTATTAAAACTATCAAATCTATTTGTTTTTAAGTTTACACTTTCCCCGACGTTTCGGTTGCTTTTCAGCAGCCATGGTCACGGGGCCATGACGGTGACGATGGCTGCTGAAAAGCAACCGAAACGTCGGGGAAAGTGTAAACTTAAAAACAAATAGATTTGATAGTTTTAATAATTTAATTAGCTTAAAATTAGTAAAGTTTAATAGTATAGTATAGTAGTGTAACAGTTTCTAAATTATGTAATAGAGTGTTAAATAAACAACGCGATAAAATCCGTATATAGTAGTTTAATTTCAACACGTATTTACGAATTACATAATGTAATCAATCGTTACTCTGATGAAGAATTCAAAAGACTGACAACTCAAACACTGTACCTAGATTATAACATTTTTACTTATCTATCTATGTGTTCATCGTTTCAATCAAAATCGTATAAAGTTATATTTTCGTAGTCGCCATATTGGTTACATTATGTTTTTTTAGATGGCGCTAAATTTCTCAACGCTCACTACAACCAACCTCTCAGCATGGGTCGTCGTGAGCGTGAGTGACGTCATGAGTGACGTTTTCGCCGCGACCTCAACGATCGTAGTCGTCATGTGGAACGGGTAAAGGAGCATCTTAGGCGTTGTGAACGCTAAGTGGAACGTATCCCTAGAGGTCCTTAATCTAGAAACCATAATAATTGGAGCAAATAAGGGTAGTACAGATTATATAGATACATAGTTATACTATGCGCACTTGCGCAGCGCAGCAGTCGTCTCCACACCCGCTCAGCTAGATCGCGTAATTATGTAGTTTATTTTTGTATATCTATGTATTATACCTAATTTTCTGGTACCAGTAAAGAATATACTTTCTTTACTGGTACCAGAAACTTAGGTATAATAGATATACAAAAATTTGATATATACTTATCAATGTGACCATAATTTATTCCACCTCACATCATTTCGCCCCTTCAGATGTAGAGTGTGCACCCTCATTTACAGTAGGCCACAGTTTGCAAACTACAAACATACATATTATATACATAAATATTTAATTTTAATTATTTTTAACAAAATTACAAATAATTATTTAAAAATAATGTATTACAAATAATGTAATTACAAATAATATTCAAAATGGTCGCCCATTTAAAGTAGGACGCATCGAGCTTCAGAAACTCTTTCTCGGTACGCGTTATTGGTAATAGAGAACATTCCTGTAGTACGTCAGATAAATAATTCCATGGTGATTGCGGTCCTCATGATTACCACCGGTAGATGGCGGACCATACGTTAGCCATTTTGACAGATGCCTATACATCTCTTTAACCTAATTACTCTGACTAGTGATATAGATGTTTATTCCTGTCGGGACTAACGGGTTTACGCACTCTAAAATTGCTATAAAATGGTATTCCTTGCAAGGCCTAATGGCTGGTTGTGTAATAGTTTTACTGTTTTTTGTGTTTTTTTATGGAGTGACTCTGGCAATTAGGAATATGGACTGACTTTTTCTTCTTTGACAATATTACTGTCAAACAATTATCTAAGTTTTAACCAGAATCATTGAACAACATAAAACATCCAAATTAATAAATTCCAGTGAAATAAAAATGGTATGTGAAGTAATCACTCAAATGTAAAATTTGTAACACAGCACATAAGAATCAACAATATTAAATTGTTGCAGGAAGGACCCCATATTCTCACTTTCAATGAGATTAAAAAAGCTGGTGAAGTTATTGAAGAAGGCATCATTCATACTCCTCTATGCGTTAGTAATTTATTTTAATAGCTACTATTCACGGTCTATTGAATTTTTCTTAAATCTGACACTCACAGAAATGATGCATAATTCGAGGGGTGAAAGGCTATTTGTTTTAAGCGACATTTTGGACGGTATTGAGTGCGAGTGCGGAGCGTGGTTTACTTTTGGCAGCATTTTTCTAAGGCGTAAAATACCTAGGTAGGCGCTGCGTAGCGCGGCGCAGCATCGGTGAAACTTTATGAACTTTAGTGCATAGATAAGACACTCTTTATTGATACCTAGGTATTATGATTAATAAGTTGTCGGTGTTGCCATGGGTAATCGATTAAGTAACATATTATTTTAAATAAATTAAAGGAGATGTTTCACTTTTGTATAGGACTCTGGCTATAACTTGTACATCCTCAGGAAACCTGGGAAATGTACCCCTAAATACATTTAGTGAAGCAATTCTTTATTAATTTCTAGTATTTTCGTTGCGCAAAATAAAATATAAAATGTTTGACGTTTGTCGTGCAGACTATCTATGACAAATTGGTAGATGACATTTATACATAACCTAGAATGCTAGAATTGTCAGAAGTGAAAGAACTCTTATTATTCACCAAAGAATTGATAATTCTTGTAAAAATGAATGGAAAACCTATGGATTCAGGATAGTGTAATAAGAAACACCAATTCAGCATTGGAATATTTATTATCAGTCAATATGACATTGACAGATAATGTCAAACATAAACAAATGTTTCGTTCCGGAGTGCACCCTGTAAAATCAGTATTACCTATATTGTAAAAATATATTTTTTATGTTAATTGTTTGTTGAAAAGATGTGTGTGATAGTTGAAATGAATAAACGATACTCTAAAACACATTTATTGTTAATATATATATTTAAATATTATTTTCATTATTATAATTATAGTACTTTCGTACAGTTTTCGATATCATTTATGAACGCATACAAAATTATATGACCGAGAGCCACCGCCATATTGAATATAATGGCAATAATATAAAAACTATTTTTTTTAAGCGCAAACGTAATTCGACTTAAATTCAAGAAATAATATTTTCCCCGATTCCTTGTATTATTTGCTAATTTTTGGCTGATAGTACATTTCATAGCCGAAAATGAAACATTTCCTTTACTGGGGTAATGTTTTGATCAATTTTTATAAAAGGATGTCACTTACGTTCTCATAATAAGCTAATGTATAACACCTTTAACACGTTGCGGGACGCACTGAATTAGCAGTAGATTTTTTGTAGTTGAAAAATGACAGTACGGACACCGCCGTATAATTTTAAACTCTTCTAAAGTGAGGTACGGGCATTACAGCGAAATTTCGTATAGAGGACCAAGGAAAACCGTTTTTACTGTCGTATCACATCAATCCCTCATACGTATAGAAGCATTAGCACGCACAAATTCACACATTGAAAATATATGTGTTAGTGCGTTTTCTAAGAAGTCCTCGCACGCACACTACGGTAATGCCCGTAATCGGTCTATAAAGATTCTATGCGACGGCTCGAGTAGTGTCACGCCACGCGCGGTTGAATAAAGTTGTGTTCGTCGACTTTCGCGCCAATTTTTGTTCACCATATTTATGGACTAACGTGAGTATTTTGACTGATATTTGTATTTACAATAGTTTGTTATACACTTAGGCTAGCAAACAAGGTTATGTAGACGGATAAATCTATTTCAAAGGCGCGTATTCGGATGTGTAAGTGAATGATCATTTGTTTTGTTTTAGATGGATTCAAATAAAGATTCGAAACGCATTAGTCGTCTTCTGGAAGAAGTTTCAACGCCGGAATCCAGCGACAATAATGAAGACCCGTACCACGACGATGGAGGAGAGTATGATTCTGACGACGATTATTGTCCATCTGCTGAATCAGATTCTTCCGACGATGAAATTGGCTTCAATGGAATCTCAGCGCGCCACCGCCGCCGTTATCATTCGTCGTCTAGTAGCGATAACAATGCGCCGGTAAGTCCATCCCTGCAGTATCCAGCCCTTCAGTCAGAACAGCCTGTTGCCCAAGGAGCCAGTGATTTATTGCAGCCTACCGACATGGACCTCTCCTTTCATTCTCCAGAGATGGAACAGCCTGGTGCACAACCTGCCAATAATAATTTTCACGATATGGATATTTTCGTTCCGTCTCCAGAGGCTACCGATTCAGAGCAGCTCCAAAACAATGAAGAGTGGTCGCAAACGACTATACCAATCACTGATTTCCACTTTGAGGAGTCCTCATCGGGACCAAGATTTGATGTAAATATCATTCAAACGCCACTAGATATGTTCAAATTGGTTTTTCCGGAAAGCCTAATTGATCACATAGTTGAATGTACTAATAAATATGGTGAAAAACTAACTGCTCAAGGTGGGCCACGCACTAGGAACAGTCGTCACTATAAATTCCGACCTGTGGATAGGCAGGAAATATTATCTGTTTTCGGCATATGCCTTCTACAAGGGCAATTGAAATTCCCCCTTAGACGGATTTTTTTTTCTAATGATCCGCTGTACTACCATCCGTTTTTTCAACATGTAACATCTGGTAGAAGGTTTGAACAAGTCAAATCAAATCATTTCAAAATCAAATCATTTATTTCGGGCTGCATAGGCCCATAGATAAATACCATAACCTAGATTTACATATTATAAAATTTTATAATACATACACACAACACAACACCATCTAGCCCAAACTAAGCAGAGCTTGTATTATGGGTACTAGATAATGGATAAACATACATAGATACTTATTTTTTTTTTATTTTTTTTATTTTTTTTTTATTTTTTTTATAAATACATACATATTATACATAGAAATACCCAGACCAAGACAAACATTCATGTTCATGCACACAAATGTTTGACTTGTGCGGGAATCGAACCCGCGACCTCAGGCGTGGCAGTCGGTTACATTAACCACTACGCCATTGAGGCCGATTTGATGTTAGTAAATACACCTTAATACTATGTTAGTGTAACTTCACTTCGCACACTTAATACTAGTGCGCTCGGCTGGTACTTGTTCGGGGTAGAATATTCTTTCGTAAATATATAAAGTCTAAGAAAACGAGGTATGGTATCAAATTCTACGTCCTCACAACTGCGAGCGGTTATGTCCTTGATATTATGTACTGTGGTAAAGATGCATCTGCAGAGACAGGAAAGAAAACTCAAAATATCGTGCTGAAATTATTGGAACCATATGTGCTCAAAGGTCACCATGTTTTCATGGATAATTTTTATAATTCAGTGGAGTTGTCGCAAAAGTTACTTGATTTGCGGACACACTCTTGTGGGACATTGAGAAAAAACCGTAAAGGCAACCCAAGGGTACTAACAAGTCTAAAACTGAAAAAGGGAGATTATTACTGGTATCGCAAAGGCCAAATTTATGTTTCGATGTGGAGAGATAAAAGACCGGTTTATACAATTTCTACTCGGGATCACCCAAAGCTAGAACAAGTACCAAATCGACATGGTAGCCGAAGTAGCTGCTTACAACACTTTTATGGGGGGAGTAGATAGGGTCGATCAGATGACTTCATATTACTCATCCCCCCGCAAAAGCATAAGATGGTATAAGAGGGTTACCTATCACTGCCTCGATATAGCTGTCTGGAACGCATTTTATCTGTACAAGACTTATGTGAAAAAGAATCGAAAATATAAGTCTATTGAGTTCAGAGACCAATTGATAAAGGAAATGTGTCAGATTTCTGGTGATATAAAAGGTCCCGATGTGGTAAGAAAAGATAGTGTGTACAGCAGCCGAAGATTTAGGCAAAATGTTGTTCAAGAGTGTAGCGTCGCTGTAATGAAAGGTCACTGGCCAGTCGTGATGCTACCTCCAACCTCAGATGGCAACAAAAGAAAATTCAAATATTTAAATTGCAAATTGTGCACTAAGGTAAACAAGCGAAAGGAAACTAAATATATCTGCAAGGGATGTGTGAAAAGAACACCTTTGTGTCCTGAGTGTTTTGAAGATTGGCACATTTTGCATGGGCATATTCAGCAAGATGCAAATAATCGGGAAGAATAGATTTAAGGTCAATTTAATTGTTCTGATTACATGGCACTGATTAGAAGTTTCTTTTTTTTTTCTTACTGTTTTTGAGTATTAGATATTAGATACTACATTATGTGATTCAATAAATGCTAAGTATTCTTTTAAATTTTGGTTTTATTTTGAAAACAACTTACATTCCTATAATACTGCAATAGCCGTAGCATCATATTTTGAGACCGTAAAATATTTATAAAATACGGGAATAGCCGTAGTGTAATTTTAACATGTCATTTATGCATAATTATAATAATAATAATAATATAATAATAATAATAATAATAATAATTTATTATCAAAAGCAAAATACAGTTTGTCTATCTCAATCACATAATATATAAAAGTACCATTATGTACAACGCTATGTATTTATTTTTAGAGATAGAGTGAACGTCAGTGCCTGTGCTAGTATTAACTGTGTTACAGACACTGGCGCCTTCCTCTTACAGATTCGTATGACAATATTGGTTTAGCATTGACAAGTTGATAAAGTACTAATAACTTTACTGGTATTTATGGTAGTTATGATAAGCATCTATTTTCTAAGATAAACTATATAAATATATGAATATTAGGAAATTATTTAAAGCTATACATAGAGCGTTGTGTATGTGTGTGTGTGTGTGTGTGTGTGTGTGTGTGTGTGTGTGTGTGTGTGTGTGTGTGTGTGTATGTGTATGTGTGTGTATGTTTGAGTGTGTTTCTATGTGTAGTACAGTTAACAAGCTTTTTTGGCAAAGAGTTGTTCAGTCTCATCATAAGTTAATTTTTGGAGATAACTATTTACAACGCATTTACATTTAAGTTTTGGTAGCGGATATATGTTACAGCATTTGTTAATAGTGTTGTAAAGGTGGCAGCTGAGACTTGTGTAGTTTCGGCTCGCTAGAGCAGTTTTAGTAGGTACAGGTGGGCATACAAGATATTTTCGACGTTTATGATCTAGCAACATCGGATCATAAGTTAAAGTTGAGTGTTTACGTACTATGATGTTGAGCGCGCATAGTTGTCGAACAGTAAGTACAGATATGTCTCTATATAGCTGGGTTGTTGGGTAGCGGTATGGTTTGTGAAGCATAACCTTTAAGACACCTCTTTGTGCCCTCTCAAGGCGAAGCAAATAGGTTTTAAATGTACCACCCCAAACAGATATGCAGTAGGTGAGAAGTGACTGAGCTAAGGCAAAATATATAGTTTTTAACAGAGGGCCCGTAACCACATTTCTTAATTTTCTCATGGGGAACATTATCTTGCGAACGCGCGACACTGTTACATCGATATGCTTCTGCCAACTCAGTGTACTATCGATGTGCACTCCCAGATATTTAACGCAAGAGCTTCTATGTATCGAGGAGCAACTGCAAGGGATGTGTGCAGCGTAGCAACTATGAGCTTTCACATCCGGAATAATAGGCTGTGTAGAGAGGTTCGCTGAGAAAGGGACATAGTGAGTTTTAGCGATATTTAGGGTAAGCAAATTTGAGGAAAGCCAATTCATTACTATGCCAAGAGCATGTTCAGCTGCGCGGTGAGCAGCAGTCCATGTTTCTCCACATATTATAAGCGCTGTGTCATCTGCATAAACGAGGATCTTACAGTCTGGAATTGATAGCTGGCACAACCGATTGACGTATACAAGAAAGAGTGTAGGACCTAGGACGCTTCCTTGTGGAACGCCAAAAGTTAGCTTTACATTGTCACTAATGTAGTTATCTACCTTAACTTGTTGGCTGCGGTTCGTAAGATAGTCACGGAAAAGGTTTAGACAGTTATCTCTTATTCCTATGTCCTCTAGGCCACGTAGGAGGGTGGGAGTAGAGACCGTGTCAAAAGCTTTGGCTAAATCAAGAAATATACCTATAGTTTTAGTCCTGTTATCAAGATTCTTAGTAATTTTACTTGTCAGCTCAAGGACAGCATCCTCAGTTGATGTACCTCTCCTAAAACCATATTGGTTTGGAGCAATAATGCTGTTACGTTCAAGATACCCAAGAAGCCTTTTGTTGAGGATCTTCTCCATAATTTTAGACAATGTGGTGAGCACAGATATAGGTCTATAGTTTTCGACACGGTCTTCATCCCCACCCTTAAATACAGGGGTGACTAATGCCTTCTTAAAGTTGTCAGGAAAAATACCCTTTAAGATACACAAATTACAGATGTGGGTGATTGAAGGAACAAGAACATGCCTAGCAGATTTAATAATAGAGGCTGGTATTCCATCATAGCCTACTGCACAGTTATATTTTAATTCTCTAATTATGCTATCTATTTCTGAGTTGTCCGTTTCAAGTAGTACGAATGAGTTACCTAGAGAATTTGTTACACAGTTAAAATCAAAATCGAAATTTGAGCGGTCTTCACACTGACCCTGCGCCGCCTGCCGAGCAAGATTCGGCCCAACATTTGCGAAGTAGTTATTTATAGTGTTTACAGAAGCATTTGGATCGTTGCACATATTAAGTAGTTCTTTGGATTTACTTGTGGATGAGTTGTTCTTGTAGCTTATAGTCTTTATGATATCCCAAGTTGCCTTAGGGTTACCATTGGCTTTCAGAAGCTCTTTTTGGTCAAAAACACATTTAATACTCTTCAATAAATTGTTACAGTAATTTCGATAACGAGTATAGATTAATTTAGCAACAGGATCATTAGGGTTTTGCATTGCCCTTTTATGAAGTTGGTCCCGATTGCGTACGCACTTTAGAAGGCCAGGTGTTACCCATGGCTTAATAATTTTCTTTCTATGGGGGACTTTTTTTAATGTGCTGTGTTTGTTTATTGCGATTGATATGGTGGAGATAAGCTGTTCCGCACTTTCATTTGGATCTGTGCTAGTTAACACGTTTGAGAAGTCAGAGTTTTCTAGGCAACTAATGATACCTGGAAGGTTTAAATGTCGAATCATGTCTTTAGGTTTTTTAGGCTGCAGGGGGTTTATTTCAGAGCAAAATAAGATAGGTGCGTGGTCAGTAAAGTATGACTCTAGAACCAAGGTTGTTGAAGGTTTATCCGCTTTTAAGAAAACGTGGTCAAGGCAGTTATCTTTACGAGTAGGAAGAACGTGGGCAGGCAGGAGTCCGTGAAAAGCCATCGTATTTAAGTAGTCTTCTGAGTTTGGGTCATTGTTATCAGGGCGAATATTTATGTTTAAATCTCCTATTACCACTACTGTTTTTACTGACGATAGGGATTCCAGAATACTGTTTAAGGAGTTAAGGAACATATCTAAATTTCGGATTGATGGTGTACGATAGATTGCAACAATGGCCGTATCGATACCTAGCTTCAAAATAAGGCAATTAGCATCTACAAAAACCGGTTCAGCTACCGTATAATTTAGTGTAGATCTTACATAAATTACCACACCATCGTTCTGGTTATTAAATGAAGACCTAGCTGAGTTGAAACCACTTAACACGGGAATGTCTCTTACCTTGCTTAGCCAGCACTCCGAGAGAATGATTATATCACACTTAATATCCATAGAGTGCAACAAGACATTGAGACCGTCAAAGTTGTGATTTAAGCTTCGGATGTTGACGTGTAAAGTGTTTATGGTTGGTTTAGTAGTATTTAAGTGCTTCAAACATTGGTCTGGCATACTAACATAGGACTGTGACACTTTTAAAGATTCTACAGAATCCATAAATTGATTTATGTTATCGAAATTTATTTATTATATATTGTGATGTCCAGTATACGTTGGTGCTATAAAATATCAGATTAAATACTTCTGAGTATATGTTGGGCTTAATTGCGTATAATGTTTTAGGGAGATGGTGACAATGTTCGGTGTGAATGTTTAAGGTGTGTAACTGTAAATATTGTATTGTATCATAATGAACTACACATTTAATTTCATTAGGAAGTTTAAATAAATTACGGTGGGTTATTAGGTAGACAATAGTAGTTACCGTATTAATATGCATAACAATTTCTGCAGTAATAGACATAAAAAATAAAAAACGAATAGTAACCAAGTGTTGAAAAACTATACCATATAAGTATGTTACACCTGTTAAAAAGATCTTAATCATAAATATCTTAATGAGAAATATATCGATTACTATAATAATAAACTTTAAACATACATAATGAGCAATGATAAAATACTGAAAATCTAGATTAGTGGAATTTGTAAACAGTAGTCAGATTTTAGATAAACGTTTAAGACTTAATTCAGATTCGATTCGAATTTGGGGCTCACCTTCAGCTTTACGTAGGTATATGACGCCTCGTGAAGTCCAGCAGTAGGAGAAACCATTTTCTCGCGCATACTGTCGAGCTGCATAGAATAATTTCTGGGCATTGGGTGTCAGGGCCTCAGAAATGAACACAGGTTTGACAGGTCCAGGTATACTAAGGTGTCCAGTATTCAATCTATCATTATATACTTTCTTCTTATTAAAATTCTTGACTCCTTGTATTATTTTGTCTTTTTTTAAGACACTGTTTAGCTCGACCATGATAGGCTTACTACCTTCTTTGTGGATTGGAATTCGATATACGTCTTTTATATCACAATCCTGTATGTCTACCTCGACAGCTCTAGAGAGGGTTTTCACTATCAAGGTGGCGTCTTCCTTTGATTCAAACTTTTTATCATCTCGTAAATGAATAGGCACATTCCGTATCTCTAAAGTCGCAGATCTATTTTTTCGTTCAAGGACTTCTATCTTCACCTCCAACCTCTGAATAGTCTTCTTGTCTTCTGCTCTGTCTTCTTGTAGGTTTTGAAGTGTCTTCAAGATTGAGTCATATTTATCGGAGATAAATTGCAAGCTTTCCTTAAACTCTTCGTTGTTTTTCTTGAGGTCAAGGAAGTTCTGGTCAACCTTGGATGATAGCGACGTGATTAGACATTTGAGGTCTTTGATGTCATCATCGTCACGTCTACGTTTTTGTCTTACACTGACATTTCCGCTACCACTCCTCTCAGATGCAGTGTCCGATTCACATGTTTCAGGAGCACAAATAGTTAAGGTAGAGCGCGTGAAGCCGGGCGCGGAGGTGGATGAGGTAGGTGGGGGGGAGCGCCGAAGAGGCATGGCGAGCGATTAACTTAAGCAAAAAAGTACCAGGCGATCAACACTTACAGAGAGCTCTCACTGATGCGGCGTACGTAGGGGTCACTATAAGTGGTCGCCGATCGACGTTTCAGTACAATTCAAATTTCCGCCAGCATAACTTGACCCCTCTATTGTGGGACACTGTTAACAGAGCTATTAATTGAAGTTGTACTCACTGTGTGCATCTATCCTTTTCTAATGGATGTTATTGCAGTGGTTGGTATTTGCTATTCCTTTCCTTATATGTTTACACACACACACACACACCTGTGCGCTATACTGTATTGAGTTAGGATGGATAGACCCACAATACAATAAACCACTTTGCGTTTCTGCACTCCGAATATTTGCACAATATTTAATTAAAATTAAGTTATGTTTTTATTTTAAAATATAAATGTACGGACTTTGTAAGCACGCCTGCACACTGCAGAGGTCCGGGAGGAAGGGAATTAAATGACAGTACGGCTATAACCGGCATACGGCTATGAAAGTACTATCGTTATATTATTATTCTTTAGTATTGCTCTAGGTAAGTACGGATATAGCAGTGGTCGTAACTTGTATGGGCAATTTTACTGTCATATCGCATAATTTGAAAAAGTCATTACTGTCCCGCAACGTGTTAAGGATCGAACAGAGTTTATTATACACACTGTATATATATTCGGCATCAGCGTATTTTTCTGCTTCGAATGAGACGAGTTTCGTACAATTCTGAGCACATTTTTGGCGCTTAGTACAATGCAATGTTAGTACCTACCTAATTCTCAAACATTATGTATGATCCTACATCAAATATGCCATATTTTTTTATTTCAGGTTTCAATCACTATAATAATGTTATTTATTAGTGTTTCTATAATGAATACAAAGCACAAGGCTACGTCGATTATTTTTTTAAACATTTCTCAACATTTTCTTTCTCTTCTCACTAAATGTACTCGTCACGCATTTCAAGTGCTACTTTCAAATGCTAATATCTTAATTTTTCTCACAGACATGTATGAATACTTTTATGTACTATAAAGAGTATTTAACTAGGAAATAGAAAAAGTAAAACCTCTTTTTATTACGTTTACATTTCTTTAGAAGCAAATATTTTTAATATCGAACATTTTATTCAGTTCTGCTTAGTTTAACCAGGCGTATAAACTAAATATATACACGTCAATGCGATGATTTATTATACTTGTCGTAGCTTACAATGTATATTTCTAAGAAACACAAGCAATGTTATCATATCATAAAGCACAAAAACAAAACAGCGTTAAGGCGACTCAAGTGGCGCTCAAGTGGCGCGCGCCGCGACAGGTGTCAAATTACCGGTATTGTTTATTGTTTACGTTAGCGCGCGCGCGGGGCCGCGGAGGTTCATACATTTTGCTTTCCACTACTAACACTATGCAATGTCGCTTCAACCAATTTGCCATCATCCAAATTCAATAAGACATGTCGGTTAAACCCTTTCCGCTGCAAATGTTTTGCACTCTGTTTTAATAAAAGATTTTATAATTAACAGATTTTTTATTTAACTATTCCTGATATAATTTATTAATTATTCACCCATTTTAATATCATACTAATACTTATTATACATGTGAAAGCTTGTGAGGATGGATGGATATTTGTTACTCTTTCACGCAAGAACTACTGAACGGATTTTGATGAAACTTTATAATTTTATTGTTTATTCATCATATTAATATATAGGCAACCAAAAATCTATTTTAACATAAATCTACATTAACGCGAGCGAAGTCGCGGGCAAAATCTAGTATCGCATAAATCTGTCATTATTATCTTGTATCAGCAACAACATCATGTTTTATAAAATGCCTTCGAAAATGAGACATCAAACAACTCATAAACAATGTTCATCGTTGCTTAAGTCAACTTGCCTGTATCGACTATCGTTAACAAAACCCTATTGGTAGTTAAACAAAATAGCTATTATCATCGAGTAACGTCGATTCAATAATTTTGCTTTCTACTGAATAAGCACTGTAAGGTCACTTAAAACCATTTTGCTTGCTGCTGATTAGTGACAATGTTGGATGTTAAATCATTTTTCTTTACTCTAAAAATAAGGCAATACAGATCATTTTGTATTATGTGACATTTATTTTGGAACTCATTAACTGTTTTTTTATTGATAATTATACCAAAACTTTAAGGGTTTTATTGTAATAAAGATCCCCGACCTCCATTAAAGTAAGAGCAGTAGTTTTTATTAGCGAATTTTTCCAAATTTTGTATCTTTAAATGGCTCTCCTGTAAAGTTCGTAAAATGTCGCTTAAAACGAATAGCCTTTCACTCCTCGATAATATTACTCTGATGGCATAGACAAATCGTACACTTCAACTACCATATTCATAAAACTTACAAGACGGTTATAACGTCGGTATAAGTACAAAGTTCTAAAAAGTATTGTTCATAATAATGCATAAGAATGCTAGATTGTATAATGACTATGCTGTTGCTGAAGATTTACAGAAAATTTATGAATAAAGCTTATTTACAATGCATTTATTAGTCATTCTATGTATTTTAACTACCCATCGTAATAAGCCTTTAGCAAGATATTTTTACATGAATAAGACCGTTAGCCTTTAATAGTAGTTGGTATACCTTATAGTGCATTTTAAGTTGATTTAAAAAAGCAGGCGGAGGGAACACTGGCAACTCGAGGGGTGTAACTTCGCAGACGATAGCAACATTAGACTGAACTAGAGCTTTGATACAAGGTATACTACTAACCTAGGTTTTATCATTAACTGTTTCATTTCAGGAAGCCAAGTTAAGTAAATACATGGATTACGATATTTACCTGAAATGTGAGAACTTACAGTACACTGGCAGGTATTTGTGATTTTGAATAATATATTGACTTATTATATTATCTTACTACTGAAGTTCAAAAATATCGATAGTAGGGTATACTAAATACATTCTTTATATACAGTTGTGCCGAGCGCGGCGCTCGCAACGCATTACTTAGTTATGGCAGTGATGCCATAGAGAGCGGTGTCATTGTGCCTTCACATGGTAACCTGGCCATCGGCGCAGCATACCACGGCGGCATTCTCGGTGTACCGGTAAATACTATGTGCTACCAATTTTATTTCTTTAATGGCTTCAGTGGTTGCCACACCACTGCGCTGAGTGTTGTGTGGACTCGATCTCCACACTGGACAAAAAGAAAAAAGTGTCGGTGTTGTTTGTGTCATGTTTGAATATTTATAAAGTGATCCCGTGACACAGGAATTATGTCCAGTGCCGGAGCTTTTGTCTTTTTATACAAACAGAAACAGAATTGCTTATACTATTATAACTATTATGTACTACTTATAATGACATGCAACTTAGCTGCGTTTTCCGGTTCTTTTTATAAAATAAAGGCAGTCAAATATACGGCTCGCCTGATGGTCAGCGGTCACGCTTGTAAAACTAGAGCCTGCTAGCGCGTTACCAAACCTAAGGCAACTGATTAAGGCATTGGATGAAAGAAAAGTTTTGGTAGAAGTAGTGAGCCTACCAACCTCAGAGAACCGCCAGGGAAACGCAGTGAGAGTATTACGCCAGATTCTGCATGTAGTTTATGGTGTCAGTTAGTATAAGGCATCCAATCCAACACATTAGGTAACACGCTACACGCGGCGTATTGTCGACGCAACACTTTGACGCTGCAAAACGTGTAGTAAAAGATCTTATGCGTGAAAATACATAATGTGCACAATATTACATAAGTATCAAGAGTGTATATGAATACAGGTGACGGTGGTGCTACCGGATCATATGCCACCTTCTCACGCGCAGCGTTGCTCAGAACTCGGCGCCGACGTAGTGCTGTGCGGTGATACACTTGACGAAGCCATCGCCTACGCCAAGAAAGTGCACCGAGACAGCAACCAATACCTGTTGACGTAAGTCAAAATTCTTGTAATAACACTGTAGTTGTTAGAAATGATAGATAAACAGGCTACCTTCGTGTTAATTAAGTTACAATTTGTACGTCAGACGAAAAGCTATTTTATTAATCTTGTACTCTGAGAAGGTAAGTAGGTACAATTATCATTTAGCATCATTTTACTTCTTAAGTTTTATTAAATCAAATGTTTATCAAGCAAACGTTTTATTTTGGTAGGTAAATATTATTCAGAGCAATCCGACTCGGATAGGGTAGGTTAATCGGCTTCGTGATTATTTTTTTTATTACCACCCAGAAATGAGCTATGCTGTGATCCGAACGCAGGGTCACAGTACATAAATATACAGTAACCTATCTTCATACAAACGGTCGGAACTCGAATCATACCTACGCGCCTCGGCGTCGGCATGCGCTCGGCACGTAACCAGTCGCGAATAAACAATAATATTGATCTTAACATTATCATAATATCATAAGGTCAGTCTATAAAATGTACTCTGTGGTCGCGAATGCGCTGCAGTGACGAACGGACGGTGTGTTGTTTTTTAAACAGTAACCGCGCGATTTTTTTTACCAAAAATAATTACAAGTATAGCCTATTTAATATAACAAGTAGAATATATTGTGCTGTTTTTGGTTGCATGAATGCCTTAATAACGCACCCAGAGATAACTTTAAAATATAATAATAAAGCATTCCGTACGTCTCAGTCGAGGCGCAAATATTTTCAGTCGCAACTTTATAAGACCGATTTGTTATTAAGTCTTAAATCTTACATAAACATGTTTTTAATTAAATCTACCAATAAAAAAATAACATGCATTTTTATTGAACACTTCCTATTCCATTCACAGTATTTTAATTGTTTAAATAAAATAAAAAATATTTACAATCACAAAAATAGATAGAAACTCAAAGTAGGCAGATTTAATTAAAATGCTGTAGGTGGGCAGCCCTATCGCATGTTTACGTACCGCGCGGCTGTAGGCATTTATTTCAAAGATACGGCCGAGTTACAATACTGTATATTTATGTACTGTGGTATTGCCGTGGCAGGGTGGTGAGGTCTCTGCCAGAAGGCCCATGTGAAACTTTTTGGGAAGCGTATTTTATGCTAAAATCAAACATAATCAAGTAATTATTTGTTAACCTTTACTAGGGACATGACAAATTTCTAACACTATAAGGGACATGACGTCTCACAGGCTAATACTACTTTCAAAGTAAAATTTTATCTTAAAATTGCATTTGGACAATTCAAAATTGTGTTGATATTTGGAACGTAATATAACATAAATAAAAAATTTAAAAACCCCCTGACACTAAATTCGTTTGATGCCCATATTGAGGTAGATGTGAAAATAAAATGTATTTCGCCATTTTCTGGCGGCGGCCATCTTGGATTTGAAATTTATAATAGTATATAGTATTCTACTAGTCAAGCCCTTTCATTTAATACCCATATTGAAGGAGTTGTGAAATGAGGGAGTTGTGAAAAAATATATATCGGCGCAATAACAAGGAATCATCATTTAATAATAGTTTACACTGTTTAATTATAAAACTAGGTACATGTGTTCTGCACGCTATATCGACCTAGTAACAATAGTTCATTGATTAATGATTAATAACTCTGTTTAATTACTTGTTTATGTTAAAACTAGGCCATCAGTAATTAATTACTGTGCGACAATCTGGTAAATCACATAATTCAATACTTAACCTAAAAATTGTTAACACGTGTTCGTTGCACTATAAATACGGCCGCACAAGGCGTTGCGTGGCAGTCTGGCTCGAGACGCCGAACAGTGAACACCTCTGTAAATTAGTCGTTAACCTGTCAGTTGAATAAACGAGGCTTTCAACAAACCTGTGAAGTTTTACTTTGAAGATGAGTGATAACCATAACGATGATATTCGTGACGTCAGCCGTGCTGATGTCACACTTTTTAAAAACATAATGGAGCCCGATTTTCCGACACAGCCCGATTTTCCGACATCAGAAGTGGGATCTGAACTCCATTCTCAGTGGTCTTGGCGATAGCTCGCTCAACAAGCGAACACGCGTCATCGGATTAAAACCGGTGAGTCAAAATCCATTATTTGTCACGATATTTTCAACTAGAATCTACAAGAATAAAATATCTGGAGAGTGGTACCTCTGAGCTAAACCATGTGTTACCCTTGAGCTAACCACGGATCCTTGATGCATCCACATGTGAACCCTGAGATACCGTAGGGACGCCTTGTGGAACTATGGGTAGACACGTATACACCACAGATTCTAAATTAATAAGGCAGTGCACTTAAGATGTCTTTGTGTACTGTTGTAGCAACAATAATCCTATAAAAATAAGCAACACAAGTTGCTTACAGATACCACCCTCAGAAGATATTTCAATTGTTTCAGATAAACTACAAACATAAGATCCGTCGTGAATACTCGATTCTCTCGCCGCAAGAAACCACGAATCAATGAGATGATGGACGCTGTGAAAGCTGATTAATGAAGATTGTTACTTAATCAGAAACCCTTCAAACATCGGTCTACGAATTAAAAATCAGAAAGGAGCCTGAGAAAGCAGGATGGTGCAGAGCGCGCACCACTTATCAGAATGGCCGTATCGGCGCAATAACAAGGAATCATCATTTAATAATAGTTTACACTGTTTAATTATAAAACTAGGTACATGTGTTCTGCACGCTATATCGACCTAGTAACAATAGTTCATTGATTAATGATTAATAACTCTGTTTAATTACTTGTTTATGTTAAAACTAGGCCATCAGTAATTAATTACTGTGCGACAATCTGGTAAATCACATAATTCAATACTTAACCTAAAAATTGTTAACACGTGTTCGTTGCACTATAAATACGGCCGCACAAGGCGTTGCGTGGCAGTCTGGCTCGAGACGCCGAACAGTGAACACCTCTGTAAATTAGTCGTTAACCTGTCAGTTGAATAAACGAGGCTTTCAACAAACCTGTGAAGTTTTACTTTGAAGATGAGTGATAACCATAACGATGATATTCGTGACGTCAGCCGTGCTGATGTCACACTTTTTAAAAACATAATGGAGCCCGATTTTCCGACACAGCCCGATTTTCCGACATATATAATCCACCATTTTGTGGTGGCGGCCATCTTGGACCGATTTTTATCAAACGTAGCTAAGAACACTCCCGACTAATTCACCTTTCAAACAAAAAAAACAAAATTAAAATCGGTTCATCCGTTCGGGAGCTACGATGCCACAGACAGACACACACACACACACACACACACACACACACACACACACACACACACACACACACACACACACACACACACACACACACACACACACACACACACACACACACACACACACACACACACACACACGCACACACAGACACGTCAAACTTATAACACCCCATCGTTTTTGCGTCGGAGGTTAAAAACAAATGTAAATGATTTGAATCAGTTTTTATAAATATTAAAAGAAAAACGGTAATTAACAATTAGTGGTACATTTCAGTCTTAATTGACATGAGATCCTTTTTTTAGCATTTTAATAGACCTTATATAAAAAGTATGACAAATTTTTAACTTTTTACTTAAAATCTAATTAAGAAAGAAACAAAAAACATGAAAACAAAAAATAAATATTCTGACAGCTACCCAATTTGGCATTTAAATCATTGGCAATTTTTGCACAAGGGGCGAGAACATTGCAAACATACGGGATTGCAACACCCGACACACGTGTATCGTGTGTGTCTTTCTGTGTAGTTTAGGCGTACAAATACTGCATGCCCTTCGCTTGCTTTGACTAGTTTTAGGACTTTGGACATCTTCTTCAACTATATCGTCACCCAGAACTCGCTTTATCACTAGTCGTAACTCCCTTAGTAATTGACTGCACACAACACGTCTTTGCATTTGGGGTAGTACAAGCAAACGGGCTAATGAGTTCAGAAAATCTCCTCTGTCTGTAATCTTGGGCTGATACATATTATATAATATATAAGCATTCATGCCGCTCAAGTCCATAATGCGGTAAAATATGCCGAACGAGAAGAGGCTGCTGGAATAAATGGAGCATTTTTTATCTGCTTTTTAGTATCCTCGTCAACTTCGTTATCGTGATGCATTCCTCTTCTAGAATGTTGTCGTTTAGATCACTTTCACGAAGCTGTAAAAGTTCACGATCTGAAACCAAGAACTCGTCAATATCACCTTGACTTAACAGTCAAGGTGATATTGACGAGTTCTAACGATTGGTCTGATATCAGCATGAGGGTGTTGAATTCCTCTTCAAGCGATGGACTGTCTGCTCGTAATATTTTTCTCTTTAATGAACTCGTGGGCTGCAGTTGACGTTTGCTCGCGCTTTTTGTCATTTTGCACTAAATCCAAAAAGTAGTTCGTAAAAATATTTGTATGACAACTAGGTACATGTAGCCTCACAGGCCACGGCCGTATTACTTACGCGTTAAATAACCGATGACACGTCTGCCTCCTTCCCCGGGCGTTTTAGCACTAAAACAACAGCTACTAAGACGCAGGGTCGAGGCAAGCGGTGGGAAGTGGTCAATTCTAAGAATTTTCAAAATACGCGACGCCTGGGAGACTACACGTCACTAGTTAAAGATTAATCAATTACTTGCCAAAGAGGTTAGCTAACTGGAAAATTGCGATAAGTTGTTTCGACAAAATGTTTTTTTGCCAAATGAAAATTTGCGAAAAATTGTTTGCGATGTGATATTTTGGGAAAAGTTTTTTGCACATACATTAGTAATTTATTTAATCTATACAGACCAGATGACCCGCTAGTGATGGCGGGCCTGGGCACGGTGGGCGTAGAGATCATCACACAGCTGCCTGAGACGGACGCGGTGATAGTCCCGGTGGCCAGCGGCGCCTTGCTGGCCGGTGTACTCGTCGCTTGCAAGAAACTCAAGTGTTCTTGTCTTGTTTATGTAAGTTTACAACATTATTTTTATTTAAAGAAGACGTCTCTCGCTTTAGGAATAATTCCTGTGTTGCGGTGGAGTTTACAAATATTCAAACAGCAGACACAAAGTACACCAAGACTTGGAACAACCATTTCTGGATTACACAAATGTTTGTCCCGTGTGAGGATCGACCCACTGTACCTGGCGCGGCGGCGGTGGCGAGGCAGCCACTTAAACCAGTACGCCATCGGTGCAGTCAATTACTTTAAATAGATTAACGCTGAAATTTTACTGCAAATTACAACAAGTGAGAATCGGCAATGAATTGCCGTAAATCTTAGAGTTCGAAAAAATGGTTCAAGTAATATGCAAAGGTCACGTGATACCACGTCACAGGTCAAAGGTCAAAGTAATTTCGGGGGTATATCGACTATGCTGAGTCGAATGGCGTTGACCGCGAGTCTCTAGCTCTTATTTTTTTTTAAATTGAATGTTGTATAACAGACGGACAATGCTATTGTATAAGAGGTTTTTTGAAAAACAAGGGAAATCTATCTTTGATTTTTGTATATTTGACACGTAAATATTTGTAATCTCTCCAATAACTTACGGTCTTACTAAATGTAAAATACGTAATAAAATCTAAAGCTACCAAAATCTGAAGTCTGAGGTACTTTCGTGTATTAGTGTTTAATAAGCTGCACAGAACTAAATCAAACATATACATATTGTATGTGTGCCTGTAGGGGGTGGAGTGCTCGAAAGTGCCATCCATGATGAAGGCCCTGCAGGCCGGGCGGCCGGTCAGTGTTCCCATAGTACCGAATCTTGCCGAGGGACTCAGCTCCTCTACTGTTGGCGCTAATGCTTTTGCTACCATCAAAGGCAGGCTTGATCGGATGGTAAGAAGACAGTTATTTATTTTTATATGGGTATTATAGCTAGGATTAGTAGGATTTCAACATTAAGTATGAAGAAGCGAAATATATTGTGACGACTCCACACAGACGAAAAAGTGCCGACTACATCCAACAGATGGCGATGTACACAATAAGCTCTTAAAATCATGTTGTCCATACAATCCTGCATCGCACAACTGACATTGACAGCGATTAAGTATATACACATGTTCCCGATATCTGTTGACTGATCTCCCTTTGAGTTGGAGGGACATCAGACCACGTTCCTCTAAAATAAGTATAAGTCTTAAATAGATTCCTATCCTGTAAGTCCGTGTTTTGATATTACATTACAGTTGGTAGTGGATGAAATGTTTGTTGCTCGCGCTATAATATCGATGCTGGAACGGGAGAGGCTGGTGGCAGACGGAGCTGGCGTTTGTGCCATCGCTGCGGTTATGCAGGGACTCGTTCCAGAACTCCGTGGGAAACGGTCAGTACGAAAACTGAACAACAAAGTACATCTTTTCTTTTTGAAAAAGTCTTTACTGCTCTAGGAATAAATCCTGTATCGCCGGGGACTTAACAATATTTAAAAACAACAGACACAAACTACACCAAGACATGGAACAATCATTTGTGGATCGCACAAATTTTTGTCCCGTGTGGGGATCGATCCACTACACCTGGCACGGCGATAGTAGCGAGGCGACCACCTATACCACTGCCCCATCCGTAATCTTGTTTACAAGTTTGTCTATTATTGACTATTGAGAATAGTAGAAGAATTTGTTTTTGTTATCCTCCTAAAATGAGACTGCTCACAATTTAAAACTTATTCTGAAGACATAAATCTAAAATTTAAAAAAGAATTAATACTTATCGCAATGCGTATATAATACCTACCTACTCGGCTATAGTCTTAGGCAACTTCAGTTGAACTCCCTAGACGACTGCTTTGTTTTAATAAAAGACTATGTTAATAGTCGACTACTCTCGTGCTAGGTACAATTCCTGTATTATGGGGGACTTTACAAAATTTAAACACCAAACACAAAGAACATCCAGACTCGGACAATAATTTGTGGATCACACAATATTTTGTCCCGTGTGCGATTCGAACCCACAACACTCGGCGCAGTGGCAGCGGTTAGGAGACCATTTAAACCACTATACTATCCGTGCAGTCAAATTTCATTCAGATTAATTTCAATGTATCAAAATCATTCAATATACTGTTTTGGAATCCAGCGCGGTGTGCGTAGTAAGCGGCGGCAACATCGACTGTAGTCGTCTGACCCGTACGATCCAGCGAGGTCTAGGCGCCAATGGCAGATTGATGCGGTTCGCGGTAGCCGTCCCCGACCACCGCAGCGGGCTGGAGCAACTTGCCAAGGCTATAGCTGATGAAAGTGCAGTGCTCAAGAGCTTGGTCACCGAACAGATGTGGGTGCATAGTGATGTCTCTACCACTTGGGTATGTGCCTATATTTATTACTAGATTTTTCTCGCGGCTTTGTGCTCGCGTAAATGTAGGTTAGGTTAGGTAACAGTGCCTACTTTTTTCTAGATGAAAGATAACCTATATCCTTTTCTATACCCCTGACGTTTATGTGAAATTTCATAATGATTGGTCGAGTGAAAGCGTAACAAATAAACAAGCTCACTTTCGCATTTATAATTTTAGTTAGACTTTACTTCATTGTTGTCGAATTTTAATCGTACTTTGCCGCAATTGCTAAGGCATTGAAAGCGCATTGGAATCGTGAAGATAAAATTAATAAGAACCCAAAGGAAAAACAAAATAATATTGTTTACAAAGAACGGTAGGTGTAGTATTTCGATTTTGTTGTAAAAAGATAATATCCCCGTCTAAGTTTCACCAGATCAAAAGCCGAGCTTCGTGTTCATGAAATATAACAAAATTTTATTTTATTTGCATGTTTCTTTAACCTTTAAATCCCTACACTATTATAAAGATTGTTATATTTTATAACTTAAGTATTCAAACATTTTAACATAATAATTTATATGTTATAACTTATCACAAAATAAAAACATAAAAAACCAATTAAAAATCTTATTAGAACCATTTTCCACTTCTACACGGACGAAGTCACGGGAAAAAGCTAGTCCATTGTAAAATATTCGAGTATTACATAAATACGTATACTCCGGCGGAAGCCCGAGCGACATGCGCTCCGCGGTGAAGTGTTCTATCGACTGGCCCCATGCTATGGTAACTACGAACAAATGTACGGGTACGTTTTTCGACAAGAGCGCCTCTATTAGCAGTATCATGAATTAATTGTGTTATAATTGTGTTATTATATAGTTTTCAATAGATGGCGATATTACAAAATTTTATTGCGGTAGCCATAACTTACAATACGGTAGCGTCTACTTTAGTGTAGCAAAGTAAAAATTTAGTGGGATATTTTGTTTTAGTTTACAACAACTTAAATCAATGAAGATGATAATTTGTATAAATAATATCTAAAATCTCAGCAATAATGCCATATAAAAGTACAATAGTGCTAAACAGGTAATATCAATGCAGATTAAAATATTTAACTGAATAAGATTTAGTGGAAATATTGAGATCATTTAGCAACACTGTTTTTGACACGTCATGATCGACGACTTCAAGAAAATTTACGATTTATGCGTTTGCTCAAAGTTAATTTCTTGTTTTTGTGTGTATTTGTGGTTTTTCTACAACCTAGTACGTTGAGATAAACTTAGTTCCTCCGGCCAGGCATCGAGTATACCTAAAAATGCTATAAACTTCTATTTTGTGGTGAATTTGATCAATTTTGTCATCATGGCTTATAGATCATGTTGTGTACCAGGATGTTTGGTGAAGCTTGGAGACGGTAAACGGACTGTGATGATGCTGTTAAAGTCGCAGCGCATAATTATTATATGACTCACAAGAGAAAATAAAAAACATACACATTATTTTTTGTTTATTTTTTCATGTTCCCCATATATTCCATTTTATAACTTGATTAATATACTTACTGCCTATTTTTGTATGTATACAAATATAGGCAGCATATAAATTACAATAAAATTATAAAACTTTAAATGAATAATGCAGGTGTCTATATACGTATATACACGTATGTATGTATAGGTTGCTTTGACGACTTCAGTTTAGTTCATGATACTGCTACTTGGCGGCAGCACTTAGGCAGACCTCTAGCGAGGCTCGAGTTGCCTATCTATATAGTATTGTAATCTATGACTGGCCCATGCTATGGTAACTACGAACAAATGTACGGGTACGTTTTTCGACAAGAGCGCCTCTATTAGCAGTATCATGAATTAATTGTGTTACTATATAGTTTTCAATAGATGGCAATGTTACAAAATTTTGCTGTGGTAGCCATAGATTACAATACGGTAGCGTCTACTTTAGTGTTGCAAAGTAAAAATTCAGTGGGATATTTTGTTTTAGTCTACAACAATTTAAATCAATGAAGATGATAATTTGTATAAATAATATCTAAAATCTCAGCAATAATGCCATATAAAAGTACAATAGAACTAAACAGGTAATATAAATGCAGATTAAAATATTTAACTGAATAAGATTTAGTGGAAATATTGAGATCATCTAGCAACACTGTTTTTGACACATTATGTTCGACGATTTCTAACAAGAAAATTTTCGATTTATGCGTTTGCTCAAAGTTAATTTCTTGTTTTTCTGTGTATTTGTGATTTTTCTACAATCTAGTACGTTGAGATAAACTTAGTACCTCCGGTCAGTCATCGAGAATACCTAAAATTGCTAAAGAATTTTGTGGTGAATTTGATCAATTTTGTCATCATGACTTATAGATCATGTTGTGTACCAGGATGTTTGGTGAAGCTTGGAGACGGTAAACGGACTGTGATGATGCTGTTAAAGTCGCAGCGCATAATTATTATATGACTCACAAGAGAAAATAAAAAACATACACATTATTTTTTGTTTATTTTTTCATGTTCCCCATATATTCCATTTTATAACTTGATTAATATACTTACTGCCTATTTTTGTATGTATACAAATATCTCTAGCGAGGCTCGAGTTGCCTATCTATATAGTATTGTAATCTATGGACTGGCCCAGACTGGCCGCATAGATAAGAATAAGTACTAAAGACTGGCCGCGCGGCACCGGCGGCCGGGCGGAGTGCAGGAGCAGGTAGCGAGGAGACCGGCCGATATCTAATAACAAACTTTGTTGGCAAATCACCTCTAAAATAACTTGCTTCCCCTTTAGGGGATGAATTTCAATAAAATACGCAATAAAATACGAAACATGTCTTCCATCAATACTGTTAAAGAATTTTTATGGAAAATTTTAAGTAGATTGAATCAAGGAATCACGTCGTCCCATACAAACGTTGCCCTCCTTTTCCACCCTTTTAGGGGTAGAATTTCGGAAAATCCTTTCTCACCAGATGCCTACGTCATACAAAGAACATATCCTCCAAGTTTCAGGTCTCTACGATCAGCGGTTGAGGCTGCGCGTTGATCCGTCAGTCAGTCAGTCATTTAGGACAGGACAAAGCATTTTATATGTCGTTGTAACAGGACAGGGAATCCAATAAGTAGTCGATAGGATTGATGAGTATTTATTCGGCAGAGCTTCGCCAACAACAGTTCGATATGGTAATCAATGACAAATGCACTGACAATCTACTTTTATATATGTAGAATCTCTGACATATCTACGTTGCCAGCATGATAATTATGTTTACCAGCTAGTACGATGATTATATGTTAGTTTGGATATGTGTGTCACGAGAATTTTATATATAAGATTACTAAAATCTTATTAAAATTCTCGTGTCACAATGTTAGTTACCATACTCCTCCGAAACGGCTTGACCGATTTTTATGAAATTTTATATGTATATTTAGTAGGTCTGAGAAACGGCTACTATCTATTTTTCATACCCCTTAGTGATAAGGGTTATCCACGCCTAACATTTTTTTAAATCTTTTGGTCAAAACATTTTTTTATGGCATAACAACGTTTGCCGGGTCAGCTAGTATTGTATATAAACATGTGTAATTGTAAATGATAATTGAATTATAGTAGCGATTAGAACATGTTCCGTTTATATCTTCGTTAGTGCGTGGTATATCCCGGGTGTGACATAGCGGTATCAGTGATGGATGATAACACCCGGCCATCCTGCATTAGCCATGTCTCGCGGCGACCATTTCCCCGCGAATCTATGACCTGGAAATATAAACAAATACGAGTATTTTTACGACACCGACTTTATACGTTATATTCAGGTTGGATCATGTGTGTTGAATTATATAGATATACGGCTTATGATTCCATATGATCACGTTATATATGTAAAGGTCAGCAAAAAAGAATCATACAGTAATAACATCACACAATACTGGGTTAGCTCACATAGATAGAACACATAGCACACATAGTCATTTTATATTAGTTATCGTATGATATAGGCCACATGGTCCTTCTGGGCCACAATGTTGAATTTGCAAAATGTTGTATAATATTGTGGCATGGCGAAAGGGTAAGGACGAAGAGATTCACACAGCAATGTTTCTTATCAAGAAAAGGTCGTATGTGATTTTAATAATAAAAATAACCATTGTTTTATATCAATTTAATTCAGATTTTATTCAATTAGTTTGTTATAGTGATAATTCATATTGATATCTGTTTATGCATTTGATTTTACATTTTTACTACAGGTGGGCACACAGTTTCAACTTTTACATACTTAACTTTCTAAAAGGTCGATTAAATCATCCCTGTCTACTTCGTGATCATTACCCGAACTGTCATCATCGGATACCGTTGTTTTATATGGGTGTAAAACCTCACCACGCACTACAGCACTAAACCACCTATATCCCTTCATGCCCTTTATACTATTCGATAACGATCAAGTGAGTGATTAGCCCTACATACTTTATATGGACCAGTGTACAAGCCATTAAGCTTCCGCGTAACTTTGGCTGATGTATCTCTAGCAACTCCGCCCTTCCACAGTACGAGCTGACCCACGTTGTATTTTAAGCATTTCTTGTATTTACGATCAAATCTACTCTTCATAATTGTCATGTTCCTATCGATACGCATTTTAGCTTTGTCTCTCCTGGTTTGCAAATTTAGTTTTCGAGCACCATGATCTTGAGGGGTATCAGATGGATAACCTGGAAAACGTGTATTTGAGTGCCCAAATATCAGATTAAATGGTGAAACGCCGGCAGTCGCATTGGGAGTATTATTGATTCCCCACACAACATCAGGCAGCTTGTTGTACCAGCCACACTCGCTTTCAGACATTGTGTTCAAGTCATCTATCAAAGTGCGATTTACACGTTCCACTTGCCCATTTGAGCGAGGGCTGGCAATGGCACGTGTTTAAACTGCATTTCTTCCCCAAACTGTTTGCAATAACGGCTAGTGAAAGCTTTATCCCGATCTATAATATGTATGTATTTACAAAAAAAGTAAATATGTATGTTTATCCATTGTCTAGTACCCATAGTACAAGCTGCTTAGTTTGGGCTAGATGGTGTTGTGTGTATGTGATAGAATATTATTATTATTGTAGTGTACATACATCTATGAAATAGATTATATATATTTATGTATCTATTTATCTGTCGTCTCGAGTGACGTGCTCTGCTGGCGGCGCGGTGGCGGGGGCATTGGCTAGCTAACCGGCGCGGGGTAAAGACAGAGTGCGTGCACGGCGAGCCGATATACATTTATTGATATTGCTAATTATTCATACAAAACCTACGTGTTACCTAAATAGTGAACACTACAAGTGGCGACGAGGAAAACTGTGAGTTTTGTTTTTATTTTCAATTAAAATAAACGTAATGATGGCTAGGTTAGGTTGTAGCAAAATTATATCCTAAGTACGTAACTCAATGTTCATATAACAAGAAAGAATAAGATATGGACTGTACACCAATATAAATACAATAGAAATGTAAACTGAACTTTATCGATCATGATAGGTACCATTCGTACTTTAAAATACTTAAGAAAAAAAAATTTACTATATCGCTTGACTATTCATTATAGGCCATTATTTTATAACAATATACATATATATCATGATGGTATAAAGAATTCTTATTATCATTATACAGTATTAATAAATACGTTGTACTTTCTTGATGCTGTGGGTAGTTTAGTTTGGTGTAGGTACACCAAAGTGTTTGGTTCATTAGACGATAACTGAAATCTGATACCAGATAGTTATTAAAAGGTGTGTGCATGGTTGACGATAATGTTATTGTTTTAATTTTATCCTATTTGTAAATGGTAAATATAATATAATTACGATCGCTTCGACATAAACTTTGTTACTTCTCTACATTTACTAACGAGTATACTTTTTAGCAATAATACTGTTGGCCTAAATACAATGTACGTACTATGAATAAAATATCTGAGATTGTTCAAAAGTTAAATATGATGGTATTATAATCTTTTTCTATTCCTAATATTTAAACAATTTTAATTACAATTGCATAACATTCGAGGTTGATTGCTTAATGCAATGTCCTGAACTGTAGTGTACAATACATTGTAACGAAATATTGTACATTCACTGCACGGATGGCGCGTTAGTTGGGCGGTCGTTCTGCCGCTGCGCGTCGCGTGGAGTGTTGAGGGTTCGACTCGGTTGTAATATCTCCTTCGACACAGGCTCCTGGTGAGGGAGTTCTCTTTTAAAATGAATACATTACTACATATACAATATCAACATGTAATGTTATGTATTAAAATGAGCTCATTGCATTAAATTGCGAAGAGTAATAGATACATTAAATTGTAAAATCTATTACAGCATTAAATTGCGTAGAGTAATAGATGCATTAAATTGCGAAATCTATTACAGCATTAAATTGCGTAGAGTAATAGATGCATTAAATTGCGAAATCTATTACAGCATTAAATTGCGTAGAGTAATAGATGCATTAAATTGCGAAATCTATCTATTACAGCATTAAATTGCGTAGAGTAATAGATGCATTAAATTGCGAAATCTATCTATTACAGCATTAAATTGCGTAGTAATAGATGCATTAAATTGCGAAATCTATTAAAACATTCAATTGCGATTCATGTATCTGGAACATGGTAGTGACATTGTTTAAGCATTCGATTTCGGGAACTGTAATTGATAATTAAATCGTGTAGATACAATGTAAGTGAGCATTAAAATGCGGCAATAAATTTGGGCATTAAATTGCGGACAGTGAAATTGTGGAGCTGAGTTAACTCCAGCATTAAATTGCAAAGTAGGTAAATAGTACATTTACGTATACTAAGGTCAAAATTGACAGGAAAAGTATTTTGTCTACAGGTAGCCCCAAATGGCACAATATACCTTAGAAAAGTTTGAATGCGAGGGAGACGTAGGGTCAGTGTCGGTTAGATGGGAAAGATGGAAACGTGGCCTAAATATTTACATTGAGGCGGCAGGTATTGATACTGAGAACAAGAAAAGAGCTAGTTTATTGCACTTCGGCGGGCACGAATTGCAAGAAATATTCTATAGTATCCCGGAAGCTAATGCTACAGAAGGTGATCTATTTAACATTGCTATTCAAAAATTAGATGAGTACTTTGCCCCAAAGCAAAGCAAGGTATATGAGCGTCATTTGTTCAGACAAATAAAACAAGAGCCTGATGAAAAATTTGAGAAGTTTTTAGTAAGGCTAAGACATCAAGCTTCTAAATGTCAATTTGCAAATCAAGATGAACACATTATCGATCAAGTAGTTGAAAAATGTAAGTCAGATGATTTAAGGAAAAAGATTTTAAAATCTGGAGACATGATGACTTTAGATGGAATAGTAACTGAAGCTAATGTATTAGAAACTTTAAACAGGCAATTAGAAAACTTTGGACAAAATACTGGTCATACCCCATCAATCAATAGAATAGCTACAGATCCTAAGAAAGGCAAGGCTCCAAAGCAAATATATGATCAATGCGGAAGGTGTGGAAGTACAAAACATTTTTCACGAGATACAAGCTGTCCCGCAAGAGGAAAGGCGTGTTTAAAATGTGGAATAATCGGACACTATAAACTACAGTGTAGAACGAGAGGAACTCAGAAGAGAAAGCCGGAGAAAGAAAGAGTAAATAACAGCAGAAATAAAATAATGAAAAGTTTCAGGAATACCGAAACAACTGACAACATAACAGGCGATGAAGATACAATTGATTATGTTTTTAATGTAGAACATGATATAACAATTTCATGCAACATTGGTGGGTCGAAAGTGACCATGATGATAGATTCTGGCTGTAAACATAACTTAATTACACAACAGACCTGGGAACTAATGAAGCAGACTAAAGCTCAAGTAACAAATCTTAACCGAAATCCCAATAAGACTTTTGTAGCATATGGCAGTTCATTGCCGCTAAAGTTATTGGGAGCATTCCAAGCCAGCATTGAGTATATGGGAGCTTCAGAAAATTCGACATTTTATGTGATAGCAAATGGGACCCGAAATTTATTAGGGCGTCTTACCGCAACATCTTTAGGAGTACTTCACATTAATATTAATCAAATCACAAGCAACGCATTCCCAAAGTTCAAAGACGTTTTGGTGGTTATACCTATAGATGACTCAGTCAAACCCGTAATACAGCCTTATCGTCGAATACCGATTCCACTCGAGGAAAAAGTTCTATCAAAACTAAAGGAATTACTACAGAAAGATATAATAGAAGAAGTCACAGGCCCACCCAGTTGGGTTTCACCTATAGTCCCGGTTATGAAAGCAAATGGCGACGTTCGTATATGTGTTGATATGCGACGTGCTAATACAGCTATCCAACGCGAAAACCATCCACTGCCCACTATGGATCAGCTACTGCCAAAAGTTAAAGATGCGAAGGTATTTAGCAAACTGGACATTCAGGATGCTTTTCATCATTTAGAGCTCCATCCAGACTCAAGATACATCACTACATTTATTACAAGCAAAGGCCTATTTAGGTATAAAAGGATGATGTTTGGAATAACATGCGCGCCGGAAATTTTTCAAAAAATCCTGGAGAGAATATTATTAGGATGCGAAGGAGTAATCAATTTTATAGATGACATACTAGTCTATGGAATCAATTTAGAACAGCATAATGAAAGATTAAAAAGGGTTATAGAAATACTAAGAGAGCATCATATTTTACTCAAAGAAGAAAAATGTATATTTAAGGTAAAAATGATTCATTTCCTGGGGCATGAGCTTTCAGACAAAGGGATTAAACCCCTTGATAAATACATATCCACGATAAGAGATTTCAGACCTCCTGAAACAATTTCGGAATTACAAAGTTTTATGGGCTTAATCAATTTTGTAGGGAAATGGATTCCCCACTTGGCAACAATTACAGAACCACTAAAAGAATTACTGCGACAAAAATCTGGAAGAAATACTGATATTCGGGAGTATTGGAGAGAACCTCAACAAAATTCATTTAATAATCTCAAATCTGCACTTGTGAATGTTCCAAAATTAGGTTATTACGATCCAAATGATAAGGCTTTAGTAATAGCTGATGCCAGTCCTGTGGGACTAGGGGCAGTGCTCGTGCAAATTAATAAAGAAGGACCACGAATTATTGCATTTGGCAATAAGACTTTGAGCCCTTGTGAACGACGTTACTGTCAAACAGAAAAAGAAGCGTTGGCACTGGTGTGGGCAGTTGAACATTTTGATATGTTTCTGTATGGCAAAAAATTCGAACTAATAACGGATCACAAGCCCTTAGAGGTAATATTTAGCCCGAAATCAAAGCCATGTGCCCGAATTGAGAGGTGGGTTTTAAGGCTACAGTCATACGATTTCGAGATTAAATATAGACCAGGAAAGAGTAACATCGCCGATCCACTTTCAAGACTTTGTAAATTGGCAACAAATCCTAAAGCCATATATGACGACTACGCCTTAAGTGTAACAGAGATGGCCAGACCTCTAGCGATACCTTTACAAGAAATCTCTGAGTGTTCTCGTCAGGATTCAGAGATACAAAAAGTAAAAGAAGGACTTTATAGCAACAAATGGGATGAAAGTGTTAACACTTTTAAGATATTCCAGAACGAGCTCTGTTTTCACGGACACATTTTGTTGAGAGGAACGAAGATTGTGATACCCAACAATTTAAGAGCGCGTGTTATAGAAGCTGCACACGAAGGCCACCCAGGTATAGTTGCTATGAAAAGTAGACTAAGAACCAAAGTGTGGTGGCCGAAATGCGACAAGGATGCTGAGAATTGTTGCAAAGCTTGTAAAGGCTGTGTATTGGTCTCTGCTCCAAACCCTTTAAAACGGAGGGAGTTGCCAACCGAACCGTGGGTTGATACAGCGATTGATTTAATGGGACCCTTACCTCGTGGCGAATACATATTAGTGATAGTTGACTACTATTCGAGATATAAAGAAGCTAAAATATGCCGCATAATAACAAGTGCAGAAATTATTTTCCATTTAAAAGATATATTTAGTAGGCTTGGTAATCCTGTATCTATAACCGCAGATAATGGCCGGCAGTTTACAAGTGAAGAGTTTAAATCATTTTGCACTGACAGGAACATCACAATCTTTAACACTATTCCCTACTGGCCTCAGCAGAATGGAGAAGTGGAACGCCAAAACAGGGACATACTGAAACGGCTCAAAATTGCCCAGGTGGAACGGAAGGACTGGAAGGAAGCTCTCTGGGAGTATATGATAATGTACAATAGTACACCACATTCAATAACAGGGAAGACTCCCGCGGAGTTATTCTTCCGTCGCCAGTTCCGCGACAAACTACCAATGATTCAAGATATGACATATACAGAAGATCAGGAAATGAGAGATAGAGATAAGCAACAAAAGGAGAAAGGAAAGGAATATGCAGACAAAAAGAGACAAGCTTCACATTCAGAATTACAAGTAGGGGACAAGGTATACGTCAAGAATATGACAAGAAATAATAAGTTGAGTTTGAATTACGACCCTGCTCCTCACACGGTGGAGTCAAGCGTGGGTGGAGATGTAATAGTTCGTAATGACGAGACAGGACAACAAATGAGACGAAACATAGTGCATTTAAAAAAGATAGAAGGACAATGGCAAGTGATAAAAGACAAAGAGGCTAATGATTCTGGTGATAAAGCTATTGAAGAGCGAAGCGATCATCCTAATGAATGTCAGTGATTAAAGGGATATACATTTGAGTCTAGAGTTAAACAAAATGATTGTTAAATAAATTGATTTGGAAAGAAACTGGGTTTTATTCCTCATATCATTTCATATAATATTTATATTTATAACAAGGAAGGGATGTAGTGTACATACATCTATGAAATAGATTATATATATTTATGTATCTATTTATCTGTCGTCTCGAGTGACGTGCTCTGCTGGCGGCGCGGTGGCGGGGGCATTGGCTAGCTAACCGGCGCGGGGTAAAGACAGAGTGCGTGCACGGCGAGCCGATATACATTTATTGATATTGCTAATTATTCATACAAAACCTACGTGTTACCTAAATAGTGAACACTACAATTATTATTATCTGTTATTACTCTCACCGGATTTCCAAACTCGGTAAAACATAATTGTCTCTAATGAACTACAATTTTTGGCAGCCGTAGCCCATACGAATTTTGTAAAAGAATCGATAACAAGTAAAATATACGCGTCTCTATTTCGTGTCTTGACAAAAGGCTCTCCGGATATGTACTCAATTTCTAAATTGAAATCTTGAATAGTAAGCCACCAGCGGGCTATACAAGTCCTTTTTTACGAGAGTAGAACGTAACGCAGCGCAATCAGTGACTACTTTCACAGGAATGCCAATCAAATAAACTCGGTTAAGGGACTCGACTACTGCAAGTGTTTATAATTCGTAACTGTGATATATTTTTTCTTCGCTACTTGTGAGTCTACTGAAAAACGCTACCGACTTTATGCAAACATCAGATTGTTGCTGTTGCATAAGTATGTCACCAAATCCTATCTTCCTAGCATCGGTATGGAGTTATGTTCTAGCGTCCTTGTCATAAATACATAGTATGGGGCGTTCAATTAAACCTTGTTTTAATTATTGAATGGCTTTTTCCTGATTTGGGCCCCATTGCCATTCTACCCCTTTCCTTGTTAATTCGGTTAAGGGTCGCGCTATTTGAGCGAAATTTTGGATAAACTTCCGAAAGTAAGATGTTAATCCAATAAACTGCCTTATCTCATGGATGTTACGGGATTGTTTGTACTGGGCCACACAATCGATCTTTGCTTGACCGAGTTGTATTGAACCTGCACTAACATCATAACCTAAGTAGGTAGCAGTGGATTTGAGAAAACTACACTTATTCATATTCAATTTTAAGTTTGCGTCTGCTAGTAGTCGTAAAACATTTGCTAAAAGATCCAGTCCATCTTCGACTGATATAGATGGTATCATGATACCATCTAGATACAGAGCTATGTTGTCGCTAACCTACCAAGGGCCATTTGTATTAAACGCGAGAAAACAACTGGGGCGTTTGTTAAGCCGAAAGGCATTTTTAAATATTCGTACTTTCCAAAGGAAGTAACAAACGCAGACTTGCCTACGGACACTTCATCAATAGGTACCTGATGAGTGATGGTGCGATTGGGCTAAGTCTAGCGTGGTGAAAAGGGCTTTACCGGCTAACCTACTAACTTTATCCTCAATATGTGGTAAAGGATACCGGTCTTTGACAGTGCGTGCGTTCAGAGCCCTATAGTCAACACACATCCTGTAATCACCTCCATTCTTTTTTACGAGGACAACAGGACTAGCATATTCTAATATAGATTCCCTAATACTTAATCACTGCACTGAGAAGGTCGTTAATTTCGACTCAATAATTTCATTTTCTTTAAATGAACTTCTATACGGTTTGCAATGAACCGGCTGGTCTGTAGTTGTCTGAATACGCATTTTGATTAAATTAGTACATCCTAAATCAGCCGTATCTTTGGCAAATAAACCAGAAAACCTATTTAGTAATTTTAATAACTCCGCCCTCTCACTATTACTTAGCTCACCTACGTTTATGTCGGACAATGTTATTTCAAAATCCTTTTGATTACACGAATCTATGGTCAAAATATCATCTACAAAATTGTTTCGTTCAGAAAAGGTAAATTCCGCCCTAGCTAGTAAGTAGTAGTAATTGGTTCGCTGGCCACGTGATATCTACTGAACCCACATTGATAACCTTCAATAGAATTTCCTTGGATGGATAATTGCTTGTGGTATTAATTAAGAGACTGCGCCAAGTTCAAACAACATAGTACCTACGTGTTAAAAATATGTGCTCACGCTTATCAAACTCATCGCTACAATTTATAAAAACTTCAACATACACATAGCTTCGTTTTGGAATAACGATATCGTTTTTTAAGAACACAGAATATTTTGAAATGAAGTCGGTACCGTTCAACTGAAGATCCGCTAAATGGTGGGTATGACAAAAATTAACTGAGCTCGCAGTTGTCACTAAGCTCACGTCCAGTCGGTTTATCATTGGTTGACTAATTATCTTGTCAATATCCAGCAAATAGTTATTTGTTATCTCAACGCTGCCTTTCAAAATTATACAATCTACTTCAATCGTGATATTACAAGTGCCAAGTGAGTGTGAAAACGAACCCCCAAAACCTTTTATAATAAACACTAGAAGGTTGGATATGTAAATGAAATGCATTTCCTCTGCAATCGTGCACGTAAGTACATTGAGTTTACCACCCGTGTCGACTTAAGCTATTAGCGGATACCCGTTCACCCAGACATTTTTTCGTATAAATCTAAATAGACGTCATAAGTTATGTGTAAGATGTTTCTGACCTATTGTGGCGGTGGTCGTAATGAACTGGCGCCAAACCAGCATTCGGCTATCGTGTGACCCGCGCGCTGGCAAATTTCACAGCGCTGCTGGCTCCTGTACCTTGTCCTTAATTTCATGTCCCGGCCGAGCGTGTATTTAGTTAGTATTATAATTTTTTTCTTTATTTACTGAATTTAATGACATGAAATTTTGCATGTGAATAGTTGAATGAATAAACTAATTATTGGCATACATTTTACCATGCAATTCCTTTAGAACGTCGTGATATTTGACTGTTTTGTAAACAGTGATCTATTCATGGTAAATTGTCCTATAACTCTTTAATTACTAACGGAACATCATTGATACTTGGCAACATGTTGCAGACACTTACAAGGTTTGTATAAACGTGAAAATCTAGACCCCAAAGTGCATACTTTAAGAACTAAGACCTAATAAGCGTATTTTACGTTTATACTTTTATCTTTTAAGCCCTACGATTTTTTCTAAATCTGTTTTTTAAACAAATATAAACAAATTCAAAACAACGTATGTAAAAATCTACAGCTCTCTATGTAAGCGCTTTATATGAAAACTAGCTAATGGCCAAACGTTCGCGTAGCGGAAACTTGAATTTCTCCGAAGTTTATGCATGCACTAATTTTATTCATACATACACAATTACACACAAATACACACTAATTTTTGGACACATCTCTTTTCTTCTCAAGTCTATAGATTAAAAAAAGTTCCGCCAGGATAACGTTCGCCCAGCGGAATCAGTTTTTGGTGAATTTCACCACAATGGCTGCGTGCACAATTTTTTTTTTACCATACACAATTATACGATGTCATACACTAAATATCTGCATAATTAAAATCTTTAAATTCAACAACATTCCGCTGCGCGAACGCACACTTCTTAAGCACCCATAGTCGACCGATACTGTGTCGCCTAAGTACCTCAGAACTTTATCGTAACGAGAGCCGGCCAGAAATCCCAGGTAAATTATTTTTTACTAATAAATTATCACGTTTCCGCTTATAACTATGGAACTATACTAGCTAGCGTGATGATATAACCAGTGCCGCATAGGGCACGAAAAGGCCTAGCTAGTGATACCTATTGTACCTATCGGAAGTTAGGTCTAGGTATAGATATTCTACGATTTATGCTAAACATCTAACTTGCGGTTACGTTTATATAAAGAAAAAGTTTAATAACTTTATACCTAGCTATACTATATAGGAATACAATTCCTTCAGCATCATGTAGCGCCTTTCGTAGCGCACAAAATAAAATACACAGGTGAAACCTTTTATTAAAACCTTAGGACCTAGGTACCCTAACATTTCTAACTTGAGGGGAAAATGCACATTTTTATTGGCAATGTTTACGATTTTACATAATATTCTTATAAACTATAGGAAAATATATTATTATGTTATTTACACTATCTAACTACATATACTATTTAGGTCTATATGTGACCTAATTCGGCACTATTTCAGAACTATAAACTTTATTGATACGGTATACTTAAATAACATGTATTGAATTTACAATCATAATACGATTCTTAAACTAATGTTAACGTTGTCGCGAACAATATGTAACGAAAATATAGTTTTAATTTCATGTCCCGGCCGACGACAGGCTTATCAAACTTTCGGTAAAAAGACGTTGAGCAGTAATTCCACTAGATGTATTTTGGTCGACTTTTCGCCATGACGGCTTCCTGGGAGCATGTGCTTTCTGAACTCGTTTCAAATTTTCGAGCGATTATAGGTAGGTAAGTAACCAAAATATAGTTGTTCGGGAGTGTCACAACGGTAAGCTTCAGCTCGCAATTCTGGAGTTAACCCCTGTACGATACATGAAATAGCTTGCTCCCGAGTGATATTGCATTTTTTGTGCATAGAAAGCTTTTCGTGGTAGTACTTGGTCATTGTTTCGGAATCTGTTTTTGATCTAGCCAACATCTCTCCAGTCGGTCTACAAAATGAGTCGAGCGTGGAAATGCCATCTTTAGTGCATTTTCCACCCTGGCCAGTCCAAGTCGTTATAATTAATTAAATATTTAATTAATTATAGTAGCGATTAGAACATGCTCCGGTTGTCTTCGTTAGTGCGTGGCGTGGTATATCCCGGGTGTGACGTAGCGGTATCAGTGATGGATATTAACAATGTATAAATATCGCATGCTTTTGTTCAGATTGAGAATTAAATCTGCACCATTAATAGCGTGTTAGAAACACTCAGCGGGACCGAGTCTCGTGGAGGCCCGCAGAAGTAAGGGTCAGACTTAAAAGACTGTTGCAACCCGAATTCGTTCCGTGAGCCAATGTCAAAAAATGCTGGCTAGCGCTATATGTCATGATTAGCCGCGTACTGTCTGACCAAATCGCCTTGTTAAGGCAACGTAGCTCGCCCAAAGAAAGCGCATGCGCCGCCATTTCCGATGCGATCCCCCTTTTCAGTTTTTGTCGTGCTCAAAAGTGCTAGATTTCATTACCTATTTATTTGCTGTATTCACTGAAATAAGGTTTTTTAGGCCGAGCTCGTGATCCACATATGGGATACACACTTGTTTGAGATATAAACTTCATGTCCGAAATACCTACTGTAACAGGGAAACAGGGAAAGGTGTGCGCACAGCTAGTGGTCACATGTCGACAGCCAGTGTTGAACTGAAAAATCTTGAGAATTTGCAGGCTGAGTTTATACACGCGCGAATGTATAAGTTCGGCATGCAAATAGCTACTTGTGTAGCGAACAGCCAAGGTCGAGGATCTTGTACTGTATCTCTACGATAAATTCGCCCTTTCATAATATACAATTCACTACTTATAACATGGTTTGATACACAAGCAATTTACGAATCTAGTGACGATTATAATATAGTGCCTACGAATCTTACAAATTCAATTTCTGTTCCAGGCTAACGTGGTGGTAGAAACTACGAATGACACGCATGCGACAAATTTCAGAGATCGAATACGCGACCTGTACCCTTCGGCAAGGTTCGCTGTCATCGATCTTGATGATAAGCACAAAATTGCTTTGCGATGACCACGTAAATACAACTTATACTAGGCCTATATAAAAATCATTGTTTTGCTTTTATGTAAGGTTATAAAATTTTAAGTGAGAATAAAACAAAGGAATTTTTAGATTTTCTTATTATTTTTTACTTATACATAATCTTATGCGACAGGGTCATCGCCCTTGGTGGCCCTCGTGTAGATCACCTGTCCGTGGTGTTGGACTACCTGTTTGATTAGACCTGCAACAATAGATTATTGTATTAGAAATGTGTACAGGTATACCAAAAGTAAAAATTATTAAGTGTTTGTTCAGACTCAATATATCAGTTTTTACTGTCATAGTATATCCAGAGAAAGTTAACATCATAACAAGTAGCTTTACTAAGTTAAAAACAAATGGGTGAGATATATATTGGTGTTCAGTTAATATTTTAACTTAATTAGCAAGAAAAATTACAAATTGATACTATGTTGTATGTAGCAGTAAAAATTTAGATTGTATTTAACCTATTTGCTAGAATTCAGGAGATAATTGAAAAATAGTTGTCTGGCCAGTAGCAGGTTGCTAACATAAGAGTTAAATAATTTTATTTATTGTATAGTGACTAAAAAACTGATTTTCTACCAGTATATGCAAAAGCATCCTAGAGAAAACAATAGTTTTATCAGATTTTTATAGAAATTTGACTCCAAAATATCGGTTGGGATCAAATTTCTATAAAAATCTCATAGACTAAACTTATGCATTTTATTACTATTAACTGGATAAAAATATTTTCAGGTATAGTAGAAATACAACTAACAGCAATACTTGACAGTCATCAATTTATCTAGCTATAGAATTTGACAAAATTGGTACAGTTTGTCAAATTTAAATTTATAGTAAAGAAAACAAGCCATGAATAGGTTATGGGAACGAACATAACAATAGACACAACATTATTTCTATTAGCCTGTTAAGTCTTGGAATGCTGCTCGTCATCAATCATGCATACCGCTGTGACTCAAGAGGAAAAAAATTATTTCTATCTCTATAGAGAAAGAGGTAACCTGTACATACTAAAAGTGTACTTATTTATTATTCTAGTCAGTATATAGCCAAATATCATCAGCAGTATAGTACCTAAGGAACGTCAAGCTAAAGCATTTGTTTTAAAAGATAATAATAAAACAAATATTGGTACACTACTGTTTTTAATAGTAACCCTGGGACCCAATTTATGCTAGACTATCTTAATAGTTAACTTATTGAGTTGCAGCAGCACTCCTGTCGCCAGACCCTAGGGTATCAATTATGTCTAGCATTCCATGAACTAAAAGGTTAGTCTAAAGCTACAGGCGACAAAAACATTTGCTGTGTCAGTAATGATTACAATATTATTACATTTCAAATATAGAATTATATAAAAATAGCAGCTCACCCTTTTCTCTGAGCTCGATGAGTGCCCGCCTCGCGAGAGAGCCACGAACCTTCAACCTTTCAGAGACAACAGCGGGTGTGATCAGCTTGTACTGTGGCACTTCCTTGTACAGTTTCTCATATGTGGGCTTGTCAAACAAAACCTGATTGTTCAACTTGTCACGAACTTTTCCTTTGGACCACTTCTGCAATGTTACAAAAGAATGCGTCAATATACACAAATAGTATTCCAAATATAGTAAGTAGTGCGTCACGATGCCATCAGCCTCAATATATCAGTAAATTTTACTCTCACAGTGTTCAAGTACTAGAGTTATAATCATCTGGCAAGTATCGTGTTTGATTTGTCCAGCATACAAGTAAAGGGCAGAAATATTAACTATTTAATTTATATATGCTTGTTAGCTATGATTCGAACTTGATAAGCTTGAATCAGGAAATAAATGATGATTTTATTCATCAATCACTCCGCAGTCACTGTCACACGCACACATAACCTCACTTTTATAGTTAAACTTGTTTACCTTCTTCTTGGCTTTGCCGCCACCAGATCCTTCCTTCTTCTTCTGTGTTTTCTGTGGCTGCTTGGCCGAAGCCTTAGTGTCCTTCTTGGGCGGCTGCAATTAGAAAAACATTGTTGACAACAAGCTTCGCCACGAGGTCCCATATCCAAACTCTCCCGGGAATATTTATTTCTTTCAATTCACTACTTTGCAAAGAATATATTTTATTTATTTACTAGTATTGTATTATAATTCATGTAAAATATGTTCAAATAGACGTAAAATTATCAATAAAATTGAAGAAAATTGGATCACAGCTTATTCACTCACCATCTTGAAACCGGAAAGAAGGTTGAAGGAATATTGTCTATGGAATCAGTGGTTTGACATTTACGTTTAGAAACTAAAAATCGTGCGAGAGCATTCATAGACAAATTCCCATAAGTTTCAGAAACAGAATACTATAATAGTTGAGTGGCATTATGCCATTTACACTGCTCATATATTATATACTCACTACAAACTATAGCACTAATATTTGGTCCAAATCACACGCACACCACACAAACACAATCACTCTTGAAAGTTTAAAATATAATATTACTGAATCTGCAATTATTGACTTTAACACTATTATGTCCTAAGTTGTGGGTTACGAATATCTACATAACAATATAATGAGAAAAATTGAATCTTTGTTTGTAATGATTTAACTCCTAAACTACCTGTCCTGTGGATACTTCCCATACTTACTTATTATTGTTTTACTATCTAGAAGTAGCATAGGCTATAAAACATCACCATGGGATCGCGGGAGTGCAGCAGGATATGTATGATCATAATGTAGTTGAACCTCAGGGCCCAGTGCATTTGCGACCTAGTATTACTATTTTGGTTAACGTGTGGCAAAAATGAAGTACTAATCAAGCTGTTAACTGATAGTTTTCCACCTGTTTTGTTCCGTACCCGATTACTCTAGTACTGACGTTAAAGTACAATCATTTGTACTTTGGGATTTCTATATGGGCCAAAATAACCCGACACAAAAATGACGATAATAGCTATTCTAGAGTATTTTATTAACTGTGTACCAGATTTGGTTATATGGATATAAACATAGATAGGACACACTGGATATATAATACAATCGTCTTATCGTCGGCATATTGCAAGAACTCAATAACTGCAAAAAATCACTAAATACGGTTTTATCTTTATTGGACTCATTTTGACACATTCTAGAAAATGCAAAAAAAATTTAGGCGTTACGGTCTTGCCATAAAATCCATAACTGCAACTTTGGAAGAGGCATTTAAAAAAATCAATAAGCTGCATAAGTTATTTTTATATGTATATGATTATTAAAAAAACTGGATACTATATTATACAGAACTCATTTTCACCATGTAATTAACTTTAACAAAACAAGTGTAGCGTAGTTTATTTATGTTCCGACAGAATTAATTATTTAATATTTTCATTTAGTTAGTTTCTGTACAAATCATATATCACGCACAATAAGTAATCTTAATGATTTTATAGAAATTAATTTTATATCCTCCTAAGTCCGCCATTTTTATTTTAAATTTTGTAAAAATAATCGAATGTCATTTTTATAGAACAATTTTGAAGAAGGGCCTAAGTCCTGACACTTTATGGGCTTTGAATTTGAAGTAAGGTACAAAGTGAAAATAATTGTTTTGCTAGAACAAACGTTATTTGTAGAGACTCAAAGATTATTTTAGCATGAACTTTGATGCATTATAATTTGTTCTTTTTGTAGGACATCGGGTTTTAATAACAAAAATGATAGGGTGGAATTTGTTCTTTACAAAGGAATTTGGGTCTAAAGACTAAGAAAAATGGTAATTTAACTCAAACAAAAACACACCTTTTAATAAAAATAACCAATTTTCATTACAATTCTTCTTCAATTAGTCTTTCAGCAATCAGTCTTTTAAATTCTCATAGCTGAACAATTTGTGAAGACGTATACCTTTGTGTAATTGATCGTCCATACTTTATCCAAGAATTGGTGATGGCTAAATCCAAGCAATGCGAAATGAACCATCCATTTACTTGGACATACCGCCACTAACCTGTCTGATAAATCCACTCCACATAACTTCTGGACGTGAAATAGTATCAATGATAACAAAAATCATTCCAAAACAATACATCGCAACTCCCTCTTCCCTATCTAGTCAAAGTCTTGTCATCATATATTTTATCAATCACTTATTTTGGAACCTGATTCTTCATAACTGTTCCAGTACATTCAAAGCCTCTATTTGCGAGTGCGTCAGCCAATCTAATCGTGGTAAAATATCTGTCGAAATAAGCATATTATGTGCGCTGTTACTAGTGGTTTAGTTAATTGGAGGACCACCAATTCTCCTAAATTGAATTCATTCTCATTTGTAATAGTTTCCTTTCCTTGGTAAACAATAATGTCTCAAACAAGCCGATTTAGATTTGCTAATATAAACGTTTTAATGGCCGTGGGGTTGGGCTTTTCAGGGCAATACTGTCGTATCGGACAGACCCCTGTAAATGGGATGATCATTTCGTCAATATAAATGTTTTGATGCCTATATTGGCCACGGCAGTCTCTTAGAATCCTGTCTAATATAGGACAAACTTTCCATATATTATCTTCTCGCCACATGTCCACGTCGACAAAAACTATCTGCATAATAAAATATATAACATAGGTAGCCAAATTATTTCTTCTTTGGCTGTTTGCAGATGAAGTACTACGCACTGACTGTGGATGTGTTGGACCTTCTGGTTCGATTTCGGATTCCGACAAAGAAAAAAATATTTTACTTCTCTCTTGAGGATACTTTGAAAATATCAGAATCGTAATCATCTTCAAAGTCTGATTGGTTTAGACAATTCTAAATAATAAAAGTAAAGACAATAAGCTTTTATGCACATTTTTATCAGTTCACACGGCTACACCTCAAGTTAGACACCCTATATGCATAACTATGCTACATACAAAATTCGAAGAGAATTGTTGGAAAGGGACGGTGCATAGTGGTGTCTATGTAATGGTAAGGATAAAGCGTCGCGTCCCGTTCAGCGTGAATGTAACAAAAATATAACGCACTCTCTCGCACGATTCGCAGCGTTCAACTTCTAATAGTTCAAAGTCCAAACAGTCTAGGTTGATGTGTCACTGTGTGTACAACGGATGAACTAATTATGCGTTTATAACCTAATGTACTCTTTCTAGTACAAATTGTAGACCTTTAGTCACATGCCCCTTTTATTAGTTATTAATCGAAAGTACTTTGAAAATAACAAATATATGTGTTTATGTCGAATTTTTGAACAGTAATAATTCAGGTTTCGATAAAATTTTAATGTTTACGTAAAGATCATAAATATTTAATATTAAATGTAAAATGAATACAAATTATAAAGAAATAACACGAAAGAGTGAGTAATTTAGTTACCTACCTGTAGTTTGGTGACACTACATTTTTGAACTCCTACACTTGCCAAATGAATGAACAACTGTTTCCTGATTGGCTAATCCAGTGGTAAATAGATCGGGCGTTGTGTTTTGACAATGGTATAGATTTTTTCACGAATTGGCGCGGACATAAAATGTAGAAACTAATCATCATCCTCCTGCCCTTATCCAAAACTATTTGGGGTCGGCGCAACATGTCTTCCTCTTCCATAAATCTCTATCACTCGTCATCTCAGTACTCACACCCTTCCTGACCATATCATCTTTTATGCAATCCATCCATCTTTTCTTGAGTCTTCCTCTAATAGAGAATCCTTGCACCTCCATACTGATCGTGTGGTGACCGGCTCCGAATAGCACCAACCTATTTCTACCCATGGGTGTCGTAAAAGGCGACTAAGGGATTCATACCAGGGGATGGGCAGCAGCATCCACTGCGTACTGTAAACTCGATGCTGCGAACAATAACCTACCCAAGGAGGGTTGACGTCAGGCAGGCGGCCGGTTGTAAAAAAAAAGCCAAAACCTGTAGCAACATGAAATGTAAAAACTAATATGTGTGTTAAAAAGGACGTTCGGTCATTATACTGCAGTAACCCGATAAAAGTCAGGACATAAAGGCGTCGAGGAAATTGTTCTTTTTAAAGGATGGTAGCACTTAGGAGGATATAAATCATAATATTAAGATTTCCCTAAAATCATTTATTGTTATCTATTAGTTACTTTGTTTATTTTGTCGACCGCATAATTTAATTAAATTTAGATTAAAAGAAGATAGTAACTTCTTGCAGGCTACGTGGATCCTCGATTGTAGTTTAGTAAGTTATTCATGGTAAAATGCGACAAAACAGCTTGTCTAGGGAACGAAGATGCCCCATCTTTCCACTGACTTTGGATTCACCATTATTTACTTATGTACATTTTACGAAATTCTCTTTTTATCTAACAGATTGAAGGTAAAAAAGCAGGTAGGTAGATAATTAAGACCTTTTGCTGCTGCCTACTAAACTGGACCGCAAAGAAAAAGGGTCAGTTAGAAAATCTTCAATATCTTCAAAAGTAGGTACCTGATCTAAGTAGCTTTATTAAATAAAGACTAAATATTTAATGCCATATAAAATAATATATGAAGCCTTTTTATTTATTTTTGATAATTGTATAAAAATGTAAAATAATGGTCGTTATTGAATTTAGTACCAAAAAATTCAAATCAATTGTTTCGCGTTTGTTTTAGTTTTACAATAAAAAAAAGTTAAATATGGTGTCTGCCTTATAAATTTTATTATTCTGTAGTCATCATGTTGTTAACCCCTGAAGAATGTACCAGGATCCTGACAATGCGCACAGTCAGCGAAATACAGCGAGAACTGTTGGTGTGACACTTTCTACAGTTCAGCGAGTACTCCAGCGTTTCCATGAAACTGGATCAAATCTTCGAAGACCAGGAACTGGCCGAACAAGGTGCACGACGGCGCGGGATGGTCGCTATATGATGTTACCGAATTTCGGTCACGGCGGCCAATCTTAACGGAGACTGGCCATCTGCGCAGGAGATATTATAGTGCACAAGCGTATACAGAAGTGCACTCTCTGTTCCCTAATTCTCATGATCCGATGGGACGGTAATCCGACACGACTGGAAAGAGATCAGGCGCAGAGGTGTCTAACACCGCCAACTTCCTAACTCCGGGCTGCTACTGAGATGTCTTAACAGAAAAACCTTAACTTTATGTAGGCCCGACCCGGGATTCGAACCCGAGACCTCATGCACAGCAGTCGCATTCACTACCGCTGCGCCACGGAGACTATATAAATATAAATAGTAATTGTATTATACATTTAGTCAGGTATACATCATTATGTTAATTACAATCAATTAAGATAAATAAACAAATAAAAACAAGACCAGTGTTATCCTCTCGAATTCCGCCACTGTACAGGTAAAAATATCAATTCTGGTCGCTATGTCATTCAACATCCGAATTGCTCTTAAGACGGGTAAGAACTTCGTGTTAGTTGTTCGGCTCGTCGGCACCTCAAATAATCTAGCCCTAGGCTGCTGCCGCAATCTAGTGTTTGCAACCCCAATGACGACAATACTTCGGGATTACTTAATTTACCACGAAATACTTGAAACACGTATTTGGTCAATGCAATGCAATTATACTGCACCTTGTTCTGTTACGGTGAATAGTTAACATCCACCTTCTCTTCCTCCATCTATTTTTCACTGAATGTGCAAAAACAGGTCGTTTTTGATGCACATTCCGATAGTGATTATATGTACTGAACAAATAGATAGCAGCAGCCGCTATCACTTCGACGTCCATCTTTAACAGACGACAGTGAGTAAATGTAACAGTCACGATTGCGTAGAGAGCAACCCATGATCGCGGCGATGATGTCTACTCTTTTAATCGCCTACCTAATCTACCAACCTATAACAAAGCTAATGAAACGAGATAAAACATGTAAACAATGTATTATATGAGAGAAAAAGACCGAGATACATAATACTTGCCGTCGAATGTAGGTCAGTTTTTTGTTGATAGAACAGGTCGGGCGATATATGCCGCAAACGCTAATTGTCGTAGTCATTATAATGACTAATACTGCTTACATCCACTTCCGAGTCCCTAAATATGACCTTATGGCGCCTCTAGTAATTTTTTTAAGGACTGTACCTACCTTTAATGACATATATTTTTTAGACATTCTGCGACTAAGGCAAAATGCTTTTATAACATACTGAGAAGTGGATGTAAGCAGTATTAATCATTATAATGACTACGACAATTAGCGTTTGCGGCATCTATCGCCTGACCCGATAGAACTTACCCCTTTTTCCTCGTGGCCAAACTAGTTTGCCACACTGATTTGTCTACGAGAGCAATAGTACCTAAGTCGTGATGCAGAAGACCGCGAAACACAATATCGAAAGGTTTCAAGTGATGACACATCGTTGAATGTAAGATTTTTACCTATCTACTGGTTCATAATATGTTTGGAATTAATTATATATCTCCCTCGGAGATAGATGTAACGTAAAAGGCTTCTCGTAATAAGCAGGAAGCTTACCAAGCTTGGGCTGATGTGATATAAATACCTACCATCGCATTAAAAAAGCAGTATAACTTTGCCTCCAGGTGTTTCAAAAGAGACATTGCAAGGGCGAAGTCGGAGCACATCGGTAGAATTGGCGAGAGACTTGAGCGTCTTCCTTCGGGAACTCGTGCATTCTGGTCTCTTGCCAAAGCTATCAAAGAAAATTTCTGCAAGCCATCTTTTCCACCTCTACACATGGAATATGATTCGTTGGCCCACGACGTAAAACAGAAAGCCGATCTTCTGGACAAACTCTTTGCGTCCATCTCGACTCTGGATGACGGGGGACAAGAACCGCGGTGTGAGGATTGTATGCCGGATATCGGGTTCTACCAACGCTCAGTGCGCTTAGCACTTATCCCTTAATATCCATAAATCGAGTGGGTCTGATGACCTCCTATTGTGTTGAATATGTGCGCTCCAGTGTTGGCGCCGGTCTTAACGCGACTTTTTCGGCTCTCTTACTCTTCTGGTGTAGTCCCGACATCATGGACAGCACTGGTCCACCCAATCTCAAAAAAGGCGACCGCTCATGTCCTCCAACTACCGACCGATAGCCATAACGCCCCTTTTCTCGAAGATAATGGAATCCATTATTAACGGTCAGCTCTTTCGGTACCTAGAGGGTCATCAGCTGCTTAGTGACCAGCAGTACGTTTTCTGTAAGGGTCGGTAGGCTGGTGATCTTCTAGTATACCTGACACATCTTGGGCACAGGCAATCGAGCCAAAGGGGAAGATCTTGGCGGTTAGATTGGACATAGCGAAGGCCGTGCTAACATCTCTCGTGAAAAGGTCATTGAAAGCCAAAAACAAACTTGTGTATGAAATCGATACCTTTTAAAGAAAGTCTCGGTTTGGGGCAGACTAAATTTGCTCCGATTTAACCCCACAAGGACGCAAGTCTGAACACGCGTTCACCGTAAAAAAATTGTCGTTGCTCGTATCTCCTCGGTTTGAGAACATCTCCATAACTGCCCCAGCCAATATTGGAATACTTGGTGTCAACATATCGAGCGAAGTCCAGCTCCGCGGCCATTTAGAGAGTAAGGCTAAATTAGCTTCGAAAAACTTTAGCGAGCGCAACAGATCGAGACAGTATTTCACGCCGTCCAACGCCTTCAATTTTATATGGCGCAGGTTCGGCTTCACATAGAATACTGTTCTCATCTTTGGGCATTGGTACCCCAGTACCAGCTTCTCCCTTTGGACCGCATTCAGCGACTTGAATCGTTGACTGCCAGGATGTTTCAAATCGGCTATACTCCTTGGCGCTGCTGCGTAGAGATGTGGCCTCGCTTTGCAACTTCTATCGCTTTTACTATGGGGAGTGCTCCGAGGAATTGTTCGGACTGATCCCTGCCGCCCCTTTTCGCCATTGTCCTACGCGACAGCATTTCCATCCCCATCATTTAATTGGTTAGCAGTCCACAACTGTGCGTTTCTCCAGTAATTTTCTACCTCGCACAACAAAACTGTGGAATAAACTGTCGTCTGTGGTATACGTCTGTGTCCATAGGCGGCGGCGGCAGTAATCGCTTACCATTAGGCGATCCGTCTGCTCGTTTGCCTACTATCCCATAAAAAAGAGAGCTCTGTTAATTACCTGTTTATTTGAAGACTGACTTACATGGGATTTTTTGTGATCAAAAATACTTAGTTACTTTGTTTGTTTTGAAGAATTTAATTTGTTTTTCAAGTGACTAGCACTGTTTTGTTCATTTTCATACTGGTTATAGCTTTTTTAAATTAAACGTTTGATTAGTTTCAGTCGTTTTATTACAATTTAAGAAATAATTAATTTACATACCGAACAGACTTACAGTACCAAGAGGTCATTAAGTTTTATTTATTGTTTTAAAAAATATACATCTTTATAGGAATAGCGACTCTCACTTGTTTTTATTAATAGACATATTAAGCAAATCTAAAACATAAAATTTTTCATCACCGTAATTATGTTTAGGATAATATGGGCAAATCAACATAACTACTACCTAATTCGAACTAAAATACCGTTTATCGTAGAATAGTGAATATGTCACATAATGATTTTTTGTAATAAGCCGACGATATATTTTATCACATACACACAACACCATCTAGCCCAAACTTCACAGAGCTTGTATGTACTATGGGTACTAGACAATGGATAAACATACATATATACTTTTTTTTGTATATACATACATATCAATATTATACATAGAAACACCCAGCTAAGACAAACATCCATGTTCATGCACACATATCTTTGCCTTGTGCGGGCATCGAACCCTCGACCTCAGGCGTGGCATTCGGTTACACTAACTACTACACCATCGTAATAATAATATGAAAGGGCTCCATCTAAACGACTGCACGAAAGGCGTTCTGGTTCAAGTGGTCGCGTTGCTGCTCTACGCCAAGTACAGTGGATTCGAATTCAGACACAAAGAATACTTATATTTGAAACAACTATTTGTGGATGTGGACAAATGTATGTTTCGCGTGGGAATTGGGCGCAGATCACCACATCATCCATGCCATCACTATAAATTTTGCCTAACCTAGCTTAGTATTTTTAGTATAATATAGCTTTATTGCTTGTTTACACGCCCTTTAAGTATTTGTAAGGCACTATACCGTATCGCGCTGAAATCCCAGTAACTTGTGCGGACAAGCAGATTTGTATCCGTCTCGACTGGGGTGACGATTTATACACTTTTTTGGGCATAGTAATTACATTATAAAAATAACGATTTCAATACAATCACCTTTATTAAGAGCAACAGCTCCAATACATAAATGTACCGCAGTCCATGAATAAATCTTTAAATGTATTATTCTTTTTATTTTTACCTATCAACTATAATACAACGTAAAGACTAGATTTTTTTTACATTTGCGATTGCAGCGACTCATAATACGTTAGTTCTTCACTCGTCACTGAAGGTCGAAATGATTCCACGCCTTCCCACATTTCGGAGTTGCCCAATATCACTGAATCTGGGCTTAGCTCGCTCTCTTTTATTGTACCTGAAAATCAATAATTATTATATAAACAATATAATAATAAAAATAATATATTTATTTAAATAATACATATATTGTATTCGTGATCACAGTTGTGCTTGTTGTGTGTGTATGTTGCAGCGATAGCTCAGTGGGGAGACTAACAGACTGCAATGCAGAGGGTCTCGGGTTCGAACCCACGTCGCCTGACTTTCGGAAGTTATATGACTTTATAAAATCATGTGCGTATTGATTGACAATTATTGCCTGCTCCGTGCCTCGGAGAGCACGTTATGCCGTAGGTCCCGGCTGCCATGAACATCTATGGCAGTCGTTATTCGGAAGTCAGTGCTAGTCTAGCTTTAAGGTATCGTTAGCCTTCGGGTTGCGGAGGTCAGGTGGCAGCCGCTCCGTGTAAAAACTGATATCCAGTCAAATCCGGTTAGACTCGAAAAGCCGACCTCAAGTGACTTGGAAATAATAAAGGCTAGGGAGAAATTAAGCTTGTTTTGATTGAGATAGAGAGAGTAGAGTTTTTATTGTGTGCCATATTCAATTGGTATTTTACGTATTAGGTTTGTAGAACGTTTTATTTTGAATGAGGTTGATTATATAAAAGGCTAAAGCTGCTGTTGCCATGAACTGCATATTTTGTACATTTCATTGCACTTTTCAAAAATATCGTAATAACAATAGACAATATTTTTTGCAGAGTAATTATGCGGGCAACAATAAATAAATAATAGAAATTCAGCAAAAAAAAATCATGTAGGTCACATAGTCACACTTATGAACGTCATTCATAAGTGTCACCCTGTGACCTATATGAATAAGTTTGACATTGAGTTGACATAATATGACAGTGTAGCGTGTACAGTGCGCCGGTACACACCGGCGCGTAGCTTGGCGACGAGTGCGCGGACGGCGGCGGCGCGCGCGGCGGCCACCACGTGCAGCAGGTCGGCGCCCGTCACGCTGTCCGGGAGCGCCGCCGCCACTGTCTCCAACTGCACTTCAGAGCGCAGTCTGTAACTGTACACAATATTATTACTATAACAAGTATTTTATTACCTTTTATAAATGTGAAAAGGTCGATATACTATCAGTGTCCTTAATCTATACTCATATTATAAAGCTGAAGAGTTTGTTTGTTTGGTTTAACGCGCTAATCTCAGGAACTACTGGTCCGAATAGAAAAATTATTTTAGTGTTCGACAGCCCATTTATTGAGGAAGGTTATAGGCTATACAGGGTGTCAGGGAAACGCTCCCGAAAACGAAGACTGGTGGTAGTGCTAGTGATGGCTGATATGGATGGATATAACAAAAAAAAACGAAAATTAATTCCTATATTATGAATTTTTATTTTGCTTTTTTACTTTTGTATTATGTTCGGACAGCCAAATAAAACGGATATCAAAAAGAAAATAAATTTAATTCCCATTTTAGAAGGAACTGCAATGTACATAATTAAATTGCACAGCTGACGCTAGGGGTCAATGATTCGCGCGCTACGTCACCAGTAAGCATTAATGCCTGCCGCTACCGACATGCACACTATGCACAGCCGTCGCTTGCGCCGCGCCGACTGCATTGTTGTTATTAAATTCTATCTCTCTTTCTCACTTTCTTATTTCATCTGTTGGAAGATTAATTAAAAGCTAGCTCAAATTAAGATACCTTGAAATAATCCCTGTGACCCATAAATGACCACCCGATAATTTTAGTTATTCTAGATAATAAATTTTAATTCGTCGGCCGACTTGATGCAATATTCGGTAAAAGTTATTCTAGTTAGATCCCTAGATAGGAGTCGACCCTGCCGCGTCATACATTTAGGTAAGTCCTGAGAATCAATTTTTAATTTTGATTATAAGCGTAACTAACACGGAGACATTAAAAACTTATTATCGCGCTTATTATTTTGTACTTCTAAAATTAATTCCAAATAATTCCTACTTGATGTCTAATCACACAAATAACTTCACACGTTTATGTTTAGGTACTTTGCAAGTTTTACCAGAATTGTGACTGTTTATGATGACATTGATGACACATTTTAATTTAATTAAACCATCTCTGATTTTAAACACTACGCGATTATTAAAATAGTGTTAATAAACGAAGTTACAATGCCTATCGACTGTTTTTCTACTCGCTACTCGCAAACTCGCAACCGACCCGCGCCGCGTTGCCATGGTGACGCGTGTCTCGCGGTCACATCGCGAAATTCGCGCATGCGCGAAATGGATTGCGTTTGCGCCCTGCAGTGATTAGATGAACCGACGTGTCGGTAAAAAAGCAGTATTTTACCTACAATCCGTTTTATAAGTAGGTACATAAATAATGTTATGTATGTCCACATTTGTCCACATTTATAATGTAACTTTTCGATACCTCTTATTAATAAGGACACATCGTCTTTTTATTCAGATTCTAACTAATACATTTATTTTATTCTTTTATAGAGTTCGAAGAATATCGGTTCTTAACTGTAAATCATTTAAAAATGCAATCTTAAAAACCATTTATTAGGTACTATTACTTTCGAGTAGCCTTTACGGCGTAATTCATATTAATGCCTACATAAAGTTTATAATACATAACATACTGTCTACCTGTCTTAAATTTATCGTACACTGCTAATTATTATTTTAAATTATTAAACTGAGTACAAAATATTTTTACAATGTACTTAGGTGCCTACCTAGCGACTAACCTAACGTAGGTACAATGCTACATGTATTTTGTTCATCTATGGTAACTTAATTCCCGAACTGTTTTCAGTTCTTCGTTGCAATTTGGCCGAGCGGGAGTGAAACATTTGTTAGATTACGTATTTGCTTGTAAAATTGTTATTGTTTGGTTTCTTGTTAAGTTTTTTTATAGTTCGTTACGTTTTTTGTTATTTACTTATTTGTTAGTTTATTACTGCTAATCGTTTTAGTTTTGTGGGCGTTGGCTAACAATAATGCCTGAGGCGTATGTGTATAGTGCCCGTGAGTACGGGAATATGTTGATGTGTTTGGGAGAAGCTCGAGGAAATGCTTCTCATGCTCTGAGGATTTACCGCCAAAGACATCCGACCGCCCGGCATCGTTCTGATCCGCGTATGATAACGGCAGCGTTTCAACGTGTGTTAGAGAATCGACCGATAGCTCCAGCGGCGGCAGGTGGTGGCAGACAAGTAGATATGCACACGGAACAACGCGTAATTAATGTCATTCGTCGAAACCCACGCCTCGGCACGCGAAGTGCTGCGAAATTAATGCGACGGCGGGACGAAATAACTGTGTCACACTGGTATATCCATAAGGTGTTGCGGAAAAATAGGATGCGCCCATACAAGGTACATAAAGTGCAAGCTTTGGTACCCGGTGACCATGAGCGCCGTCGTGCTTATTGCCGTTGGCTTATAGACCAGCAACATCAAGCACCAAATTTCGTCGAGCACGTTATCTGGACGGACAAGGCCACATTCACAAGGAACGGATTGTGGAATAGAAGGAATACTCACGTGTGGTCAGAGACTAACCCACTTACCTTCCAAGAGACCGGGCACCAAACACGATGGTCAGTTAACGTGTGGGCTGGTGTTTATAATGATAGAATACTCGGACCAGTATTTCTTCCGCAGCGACTCGACGGACCACGTTATCTTGATTTTATTAACGAGCATCTAAATGGCGTACTAGATGACTTACCGCTGGCTCAGTATCGGCTAACGTGGTTCCAGCACGACGGTGCGCCACCACACGTTGTAAGGTCCGTCCATGAGCATCTCACTGAATTATTCAGTGACCGATGGATTGGGAGGCTAGGACCGCACGCATGGCCACCTCGTTCCCCCGATCTCACCCCTTAAGACTATTTTTTGTGGGGTTACGTAAAAGAAAGAGTGTTTGATCGGGAGTGTGACAGTGCTGACGAGATGCGTCGACGAATAGTAAGCGTCTTTGAAAAACTTCGTGCGGACTGTACTGAAGACCCCACATTAATGCCCCGCCTTCACAAGGAGACGCTGCGACGAGCCCGAATTTGTCTGGAGGTGAATGGGGCGTAGTTTGAGCCGCATCTCATAAGAGCACAGCGGATTTAACTAGGTAAGTGAGATTACACCAAAATCTTCACCCTATTTAGCTACGAACTTGTATCGGCGAGCGGGCTAGGGCGGCCGAGATTAATAATATTTATTATCGTGCGCGCTGATACGCGTGGCATTGAACCCGAGTTATGTTAGATGTACATTGCGGCGTTGCAAATTGCCAAATTCCAAAAAAAATAAATATTAAGTAAATTATTATCGGTATTCAATAGCATTTAGATAGTATAATATTAGCCTTTCGGCTTCGGAAGCGTTCCCCTTACACCCTGTATAACATCACGCTACTACTCATGGGGGCGGCGTAGTAATCATAAACGCGGGTGAAACCGCAAGCACATCTAGTGTCTTATAAAAAAGCCTTATATAAATTTAAGTCGCAACAATTCAGTACAATAAAATAAAAATAAATTACTGGCGATCCGCCGCCGATTATTGCTCTGCTACAATGGCTCATAGCGTGATGTTATCCTAACTAATATTATAAATGCGAATGAGTTTGTTTGTCTGATATGTTTTCAGACCTTAATTACTCGACCAATGATCGTGAAATTTGTCAGGGATACAAAAAAAAAGTACTGATCCCGAGAGGTAGGAATTTGGTTATAATCTAGTATACTTAGCGTATAACTCATGAATTTATCAAATGCAAATGCGATTGGTAGTTCCGGAGATTAGGGAGTTCAAACTAAAATAAAAACTTTTCAGCTTAAATATATTAAGTATAGATTAATAGTTACCTTCCCTTGCCTTCACTCGTACGGTACGTCGTAAAAACATACCCTTTTTTTACTCGGGGTAGTATTACTTTTTATCAGTGAAAGTTTCTAGTTTGATCGAGTAGTGAAATTGAACAATGCTGTGAAATGGTCATGCAGCTGGCGACTATGTTTATATAATCATGCCGTCGCAAAGGAGTTGACAGGATACTAAATTTGTTAACATTTAGGTTTATTATCGAAATAAATAGACCACTTAGCCATGAACCAAGACCAGAATATTTAGCGGGTAAGAATGGCGCAAACCATGGACCGATTCCGATATCGAAAAAATAGCGGTTATAAAGGTTAACGGTATGACGTCATGCCTTTTTAATTAAATATCTCAAAATTACCTTTTTTTTTACGGTACCCAAACCACTAACAATAAGGTATATAAATTTGTCGACGTCCGACTACGACAACCACAATGCATTTGTAGCTGAGAGCTGACGACGTCGCATAGATCATAGGTACATTTGACGTTTTTCGGTACCAAATATTTTTCGGGTGAGTAAAGACTAAATAAATGCATAGCGATACATAAAAAAATAGCGCTGTCAATATTTTATATCGGTAGCGTAACCGCAAATCTTAACCGTTTTCGGTGAACCTTTAAAATAAAGCGCTATTTATTTTATACCGGTAGCGAAACCGTAAAACATACCTAAACCGCTAACAGTCCTCCAAACCGAGATTGAAATTACGGCTGTATCTTTGAAACTACACGTAATAAAATATGCATGTATACTTACTTTCTACAAAGCGCTTTGAGAACACAAGTCTTTTCCTCTGGTCCACAGTAGGGGCCTATGTATATGAGCTTGTCTAATCGACCGGGACGCAGCAGGGATTGTTCCAGCAGGTCGGGACGATTTGTCGCGCCCATTATAAATACGAAACTCGACGTGTCGGCCTCTGAAACACATTATATTATTCGAATCAATAACTCTATATATATTCTTTTCATTTTACAAATGATATATAGGGATAAATGTACACTTAAAACAATAGCATTGCTATACGAAAATGTTAAAAAAACAGGCACAAGCTATTATAATTATTATGTATAGATATTATATTTATTTTATTATATTTTTTCCGGATAACCTACAGCTAGCTTGATTAGAATAGTGAGTAAAAAATTAACAAAAAAATTATTTACATGTTTAGACAATCAGTTTACAAAAAGAGAGACCACCAGTACCCTATCATATTAGTATAGCATCTGCTTTAGGGGCTTTGAAGGCTATGCACTTGAGAGAGACAATATAAGGCGCCGAACACATCGCCTCAGTCGATGTGCGTTCTGCGGTCGAGATCCTCTTTGATAATATACAGTTTCTCTTTGACCGCCGCGGTCTGACTGCTTTTACGTCTGAACGATTCAAAGACACCGCATACATCACAGTGAACGCGGAACGCAGAACTCGAAACCCTGAACGCTGACCGCCTGCAGTGTGGCCGGCGCCTAAGGCACTGAACACATTGCCCCGGCGGTCTGCGTCTGCGGTCGAGTTCCTCTCAGTTTCTCTTTGACCGCCGCGGTCTGACTGCTTTTATGTGTGTACGGTTCAAAGACACCGCATCCATCACAGTGAACGCGGAACGCAGAACTCGCAACTCTGACCGCAGAACTCGGAATTCTGACCGCTAACCGCCCGCAGTGTGACCGGCGCCTAAGATAGCGACTTTAGGATATTGTGTAAGACGGAAGCAACTCCGCTAGAAAGATAGGAAGCTAAGTTTTTTTTTATCCAACTAAGGTGGCAAACAAGCATACGGCTCTCCTGATGGTAAGTGGTCACCGTAGCCTATGGACGCCTGCAACACCAGAGGCATCACTTGCGCGTTGCCGACCCTTTAGGAGAGGAAGTAGGAAGGAGAAGGAGTAGGAAGGGGGAAAGAGGATGATTGGGCCTCCGGCACTCTCACTCACCGAACGAAACACAACAGAAGGAATACTGCTATTTCACGTCGATATTCTATGAGAGGGTCCTTCCCCGGTCGAGCCGGCCCATTCATGCTCAAATCAGCGTGGCTCTTCTACTCATAATCGTAATCGTAGGGTGCCTGAGTGTTGTCGTAGGGTGCCTGAGTGTTGTCGTAGGGTGCCTAAGTGTTGTCGTAGGGTGCCTGAGTGTTGTCGTAGGGTGCCTGAGTGTCGTCGTAGGGTGCCTGAGTGTTGTCGTAGGGTGCCTGAGTGTTGTTGTAGGGTGCCTGAGTGTTGTCGTAGGGTGCCTGAGTGTTGTCATAGGGTGCCTGAGTGTTGTCCTGCTTAGGCGGTGCAGCGCCGTGAACTACGGGTCGCTGGCGCCGCCCGAGTCGCCGACGGCCCCACTAGTACCTAAGCTATGTTGTCGTAGGGTGTGTGTGAGTGTTACCGTCCCCGCTGGCGACGCTGTCGAGCTCGGCGAGCAGCTGGCTGACGACGCGGTCACTGGCACCGCCCGAGTCGCCGGCGGCCCCACTAGTAAGCTATGTCGTCGTAGGGTGTGTGTGAGTGTTACCGTCCCCGCTGGCGACGCCGTCGAGCTCGGCGAGCAGCTGGCTGACGACGCGGTCGCTGGCACCGCCCGAGTCGCCGGCGGCCCCACTAGTAAGCTATGTCGTCGTAGGGTGTGTGTGAGTGTTACCGTCCCCGCTGGCGACGCCGTCGAGCTCGGCGAGCAGCTGGCTGACGACGCGGTCGCTGGCACCGCCCGAGTCGCCGGCGGCCCCACTAGTAAGCTATGTCGTCGTAGGGTGTATGTAAGTGTTACCGTCCCCGCTGGCGACGCCGTCGAGCTCGGCGAGCAGCTGGCTGACGACGCGGTCGCTGGCACCGCCCGAGTCGCCGGCGGCCCCACTAGTAAGTTATGTCGTCGTAGGGTGTGTGTGACTGTTACCGTCCCCGCTGGCGACGCCGTCGAGCTCGGCGAGCAGCTGGCTGACGACGCGGTCGCTGGCACCGCCCGAGTCGCCGGCGGCCCCACTAGTAAGTTATGTCGTCGTAGGGTGTGTGTGAGTGTTACCGTCCCCGCTGGCGACGCCGTCGAGCTCGGCGAGCAGCTGGCTGACGACGCGGTTGCTGGCACCGCCCGAGTCGCCGGCGGCCCCACTAGTAAGTTATGTCGTCGTAGGGTGTGTGTGAGTGTTACCGTCCCCGCTGGCGACGCCGTCGAGCTCGGCGAGCAGCTGGCTGACGACGCGGTCGCTGGCACCGCCCGAGTCGCCGGCGGCCCCACTAGTAAGTTATGTCGTCGTAGGGTGTGTGTGAGTGTTACCGTCCCCGCTGGCGACGCCGTCGAGCTCGGCGAGCAGCTGGCTGACGACGCGGTCGCTGGCACCGCCCGAGTCGCCGGCGGCCCCACTAGTAAGTTATGTCGTCGTAGGGTGTGTGTGAGTGTTACCGTCCCCGCTGGCGACGCCGTCGAGCTCGGCGAGCAGCTGGCTGACGACGCGGTCGCTGGCACCGCCCGAGTCGCCGGCGGCCCCACGGCGCGGCGCCAGCGCGTCCAGTTCATCCAGAAACACGATGCATGGGGACGACGCGCGCGCTGACTCGAACACTGCCACACACACGAGAGTATATCACTTACTAGTTCATTTTGTCTTCTATACTAGATAGATATTATAAAGAGGAAATATTTTTTGTTTGTGTATGTATTTAACCATTGATATATAAAAACCCTAGTTACTTACAAAATTAGGGTCAAAAAACGTCCTCACGAAATGAGCACCCACTTGAACATCTGGGTGCTCTTTTAATTTAGTACCGTTCGCGTTCGATCGCTCTGAGAGTAACCAGGCCATAACCGCAATGCTCGTTTAAAATTGTAAAATCACACTTCGTCACTAAAGAAGAACGACACCGTTCTTCTTTAGTGACGAAGTGTGATTTTACAATGTATATTTTCGCTAAGTAATAATGTTATTATTATAATACTGATTATAGCGTCAAGGAATCAACGTAAAATATTTTCTTTGTTTATTTCGTAACAAAAAGCGACCATATAACACGGCTCATTTAAATGAACACATACAAAACGCGTTAATCATACTATTGCATTTCCATTTTTTTAGTCCGGGTTACATGTTGACTCTGTTCTAATATTAAAAGAGGCTGTTGCTTTTTAAAATTAAATATATTTTATTTGGTTTAAAATGATAATGCGACTGTATATATTATTTATTACTAGATTTGTTTTATTACATACCAAATGTATTCATTTATTTATTTTTAAATGATCCTAACGATATCCTTATAGTGGGATATTTATAAAAATATGTATCTACATACGTATGTTGGATTTCAGCTTTCCTCAAGATTCCGTGCGATGTGTAAAATGGATATCCGTCAGCACAGCAACAACAACACTTATCATAATTTTTGGGAGTCAGCTTATTTCCTCAAAGTGCCATATTAAAAATCATGTAAATAATACTATTATCGAGAGATATATCAAGATAAGATTGCATTATATAGCAAAGAAAGATACGGAATTAAAATCCGTCAAAAAGAAGATTATACAATAAACTCAATTTATTTCAAGGAAATTAAAAACCTTATTATGTTGTATCTTTTCAAGTTTGAAATCTTAATGTTCTCTCTCATTTTATTGTTTTATTTTATTTTAATTTGTAAGTACTATCAGTCGCGAATGTTCAAACAACGAGCTGCTATGAAAATACATTAGTTTCATTTCATTGAACATCATAGGACACAACCTTGTTAAAAGTAAAAGCAAATATGTGTTTATAACATACATGCATTTTATAAACTCTACATAATTACGTCAGATTATATTTAAAAACAATATTCGACTCCATCCATTCTTTATTCTATCGGCGATCTCTGCTCGTAAAATGTTATTACTTTTTTTAATACCTTTGTATATTCAACGTTAAGTTAAGGCAGTAAGGTTTAATTTCGGGCACGCCACGATCGTGGCGGTAAGTCCCGTGTTTGAGGAGTGGCTGGAGAGGCGGCATGGCGCCCTCACCTTCCGGCTGACACAGGTACTGACTGGCCACGGTTGTTTTGGCCGGTTCCTGTGTCGTATACGCCAGCAAGAGACGCCCGGTTGTCACCACTGCGGCGACTGCCGCGACGTTGTAGAGGACACGGCGCTGCACACTTTGGCGGTTTGCCCCGCCTGGGCATCGCAGCGCCGTGAGTTGATCGCGGCAGTCGGATCGATTGCCTTCTCGCTCCCGGCCGTAGTTCAGTCTATGGTCCGGAGTGAGAGGTCGTGGAACGCCGTCGCCTCCTTCTGCGAGGAAGTGATTTCCATCAAGGAGGCGGCGGAGCGGGAGAGGGAGCGTTCAAACCCTCTCCCCAACCGCAGAACCGGGCGCCGGAGGGCGCGTGATGACCTCCAGCCACCCTGAGGTTTGACCTGGGGGTGGCGGGCTTTGTGGGCCTGCCCGCCATCCGTTCAGCACCAGGTCCGAGAGGCGGCGTGCGTGTACCCACGCGCGCCTCTGGTTCTCTGTCCCTAAGGGGGGAGACAGTAGGGTTCTTAGAAGTGAGTGCCTTTGGGTAGGTCTCTTTGTGTAGTGGCCTGCTGTTTCATACGGCCGGCCGTAACCTCGGCGGGGTCGCGACCGCATGCGAAAGCGATTCGCGCGGCCCCGTCGATAGTGGTTGTGTCGAGGAACACCGTGGTCGGTATTCCGGGAGGTACTTTAATATTATTCCATCTTTATTTTACCCCGGCGAGTCCGACATAATCCCTCCGCCCGCCCCCGCGGAGGGATATGCGTCATAGCACGTAAAAAAAAAAAGATTAGGTTTAATTTGCATTAATGAAGGTTTATATAGTTAATATAACCACTTGTAAGCAACTGGGGACAGTTTCAAGTGATACATTTGTATGGAATTGTGTATCTAGGGTTTTTATATATCAATGGATTTAACTTAAAAACTACTTAACCAATTTTAAAAAAGATTTTACTATTAGGAAGCTATATTATCACCGAGTAATATAAATATAGTCTATATTTTATTTAAAAAAACCACCTACATAACCTAACTTACTTCTACGCGAGCGAAGCCGTGGGCAAAAGCTAGCAATGTATATAAATACTAAATTTTCACCTGCGTAAATGGGGATGGAGATTGGGGAGGGGATGAGAACGGATGGGATACCGGATGATGGGTACCCTATGTCCTTTTCCGTTCCCCTTGCAACATATACATATGCGAAATTGCATGATGATCGGTCGAGTAGTTAAGGCGTGAAAGCGTAACAAACAAACTATCAATCGCATTTATGATATTAAGTTAGGATTCTTTATAATTTGATGTAATTTTCTTTGTGTTTGACTATTCAAACAAAACAAAAATATGCAAAACCCATCTTGAACATAGGTTCCTACATGGGTTTTGCAATTTTTTTGTTGTTTAGTTTGATTCACAATTAACTGTGTGGCGCCGGGCTCAGGTTCTAGGAAAAAAATCATTCGGGCAGGACAATGTCTTTCGGGTCTGGTAATATATTATACTAGATGTACCCGCGGTTTCACTCGCGGTTGGTTACTGTGCCGCCCCCGTGGGTCGTAGCGTGATATTATATATATAGCCTATAGCCTTCCTCGATAAATAGGCTATCATACACTAAAAGAATTTTTCAATTCGAGCCAAGTAGTTCCTGAGATTAGCGCGTTCAACAAACTCTTCAGCTTTATAATATTAGCATAGATAATACTAATACAAACCTTTTCTTACATTTTCTTCAGACTGTCCAATGTACATATTAAGTAATTCTGGTCCTTTCACACTCAGGAAGCTCACATTAAGCTCAGTGCTGACAGCTTTAGCTACAAGGGTTTTGCCGCAGCCTGGTGGACCGTACAGCAATATACCTGAAGAAGAACAGTTAATATTAGATACATACAGTGCCATATACCTATATGCCGGAAGGATAAGCAGAGACTACGGATTTCCACTTGCTTCTCTAACAACGTAGGTATTTAAAATTTTCGCTCATTGGTTAGAGTACTGTCTTAGCAGTTTGTACAAGTTCTCTGATCTGGCCTTTAGTTACAGATGTCACAAGCCCGTTAGCTTAACTTCTTTTTAGGTAGCATCCCGCCTTTTTCTCTGACCGTTGACTACGGGAGAGTGCCTACTCTCAATTTTTTCAGGTATACTGCCTAGTATATCTTAAAAAATTGATTGTGAAGATAACAGACAACACTGTCACATCGTCCCAGGTAAGGTTTTAGCTCGGTCTAGTTATGCATGTGCACCATGACTATGTTGTGTCCAAAAAAATTCTATTATAAATTTCAATTAGTTTTAAAAACTAACAATATGTGTTAACGCTTCACATTTACACAAGTCATTTTTAGGAACGCTTACCTGATCTTTTCAGACTGGAGTTTTTAAATAAGTGTGGATATTTAATAGGGAACTCTATTGTCTTCAGTAGCTCCTTTTTCAATTTCTCCAATCCACCAATATCTTCCCAGTACACTTTTGGGATTTTAGGTGCATCTAGATGATGACTTTGTAGACTCCGAATGGATTCTGTGAAATAAAAACAAGCATTATTTATAAGGAAAGCTTTAGCTATAGAGACAAAATATTTATTACGGTCGGCTCAGTAGTATAGGATTTGATTAAGAGTGACTGACAATCGTGACAAATAGTTGACGGATTTGATTATTATGTCGAGCATGTGAATCCGAATTTCATAACAAATGTAAAACTACTAGGGCATATTATATAAAATATAATATTATATACTAGGGAATATTATACTTTCAAATTTTAATATTATAATGCGAATGTGAGTTTGTTTCTTAAGCTTTTACGCCGTAACTGCTAGTCTGATCATTATGAAATCTTGCATATGCGTTGTCAGAGGTACAGAAAAGGACATGGGGTACCTTTCATCCAGGAAAAGTGCTGTTCCGAGGGATAGAAAATTGACATAACATACATTTACTTCTCTTCCCACACTGAAAAGAAACCCGTGCCCAGTCAATACAGGACTGATATTATTATATATACTACATTTACGCGAGCGAAGGCACGTGCAAAAACTAGTGTATAATATTATTAAAAATAAAGTACCAAGTGCTGAATTAAAGTCCTCTTCTTGTACGAAATGCAGATCAGGCACAGGTGGTAACTGATTGTAGTTGTTGTGTTGTTTCAAATAGGACTCTCTTATAGCAAAATGGAGTAACGTATCCAAATCACCGCACAAGAATGTTTCAGTTTTTGCCGCTACCCTTTGTAATACTTCACGCGCAGATTTACTTAGAGGCACTGCTTCTTTATCTGTGCTTAGTATGTCAGAAGACAGGTCTTCACCATCGATGTTTAACTGCATGACAGAAGCGAACCACTCCAGCATTTGATATCTCTGTTGAACATTGAGCCGGGGTATGTGGAACTTTTCTAGGAACATTCGGAGCATGTTTGGCTTTAAGTCTTGCCTCTCTGTGATGGCTATAAATATGATGGTATGCCTCGTGTAGTTTTGGTATAAGTCTGTGATCGTGTTCATGAAATATTCTAATACTCTACAGTCTTCATTGTTTTCAGGGTCTACTGCGAAAACCTGCAATTGATTTGAAATTTTATCATTTTAATGCTTAAGTATATGAAACTACTAATTTTTTCCCGCGGTTTCATCCGCGTAAGTCCCGTTCCCGTGGGAATATCGGGATAAAAAGTAACCCAGGTCTCCAGCTATCTACATACTAACTTTGATCGCAATCAGTCTAGGAGTTTGTGCGTGAAAGAGTAACAAACATCCATACATCCATACAAACTTTCGCGTTTATAATATTAGTAAGGATACTAATCCTAACTAATATTATAAATGCTTATGTGAGTTTGTTTGTAACGCTTTCACGCCGTTACTACTCTACCGATAAACATTAAATTTCATATACACATTGTCAGGGGTACAGAAAAGGAAATAGGATATCTTTCATCCAGAAAAAAGTACTAATCTACATTTACGCAAGCGAAGTCGCAGGCAAATACTAGTTATAAATACATACATAGTCTCAAGCCTATATCATATCCCCGAAGACATTGGCAGTGCTGATTTTACACACACATTTCATAAACTATTTTTAAGGTTCCACATAACACAGGGCGATCTTATTATACTTTACCGGACGCAGTTCCAGATACCTTGCTGTTATTGAAAATTTCTTGATAGTAAAATCCAATGAGACTGCCCGACCCGGTAATTGGACCCGAGACATCATCATGCATCAACAGCACATCGTGTTGCGTCTAGGCCTCAAGGTCCGAAAGTCGATATATAATAATATCAGCCCTGTATCAAATTGTCCCACTGCTGGGCAAGAGGCCCTTCTCAGTGTGAGAAGGGTTAGCCCATGGTCCACAACGCTGATCCAGTGCGGGTTGATGCACACATCTTCAAGAACATTATGAAGAAATCTCAGACAAGCAGGTTTCCTCGCTTTGTTTTCCTTTACCGTTAAAGCGATAATGAACTATTTAATACGCATATACCTAACTTCGAAAAGTCAGAGGTGCGCGACTTGGGATCAAACTCAAGACCTCTGAGTGGCAGGCCAATGGCCTCCAATTAGACTATCACTGCGAATCGATATACTATATAGAAAACTTAACTATACAAGGGCTAACTAGCCTAATTATATACCTCAAAATTGTCCAACAGCACAAGAGCAGGTGCCGCAGCTTTAGCTTTCTGTACCATTGCACTGATCTTGCTTTCTGTTTGCTTGGCAGTTGAACTCTGTAGCGCATTACAGTCTATTGGAAGACAGTTCAGTCCTGGTAACAATTGCATTTAAATTATATCAATAACCATTATAGTGCATTTTCTTTTAAATATACATTTTGCTGAAAATACGTGTGGTTGAATGGGACATAGTGCAGGTTATTATATCTTCTTTTTAAAAGACAGCTTGCAGACTATGAATAATTTCTGTGAACTTTAGAAACATTCAAACAACGGACACAAAGAACACCCAGAATTGAAACAATCATTTGAGGATTACACAAATTTTTGTCCCTTGTGGGATTCGAACCCACAACACTAGGCGCGGTGGCAATGGCAAGGCAACCACTTAAGCCACTACACCATCCGTGTAGTCAAATTTCATTTAAATATACATTTTACTGAAAATACTTTTGGTTTAATGTGACAAGTGTAGATTGTATATAAATACAATTTAGGTACTAACAAATCTAATTGGATGGTATATCTAAATTGGTGATAACTACAAAAAAATTCTTTGGTATATAAGTAGATAATATTTTCATACTTTAGTTGCGTTGTAAAAACTTTTCCTATTGTGTAATTCATATATATATATAATTTAATATTATTCTTTCTTCTCAGAGGAGTAGGCAAAGAATACAGATTTGCATTTGATGTAGATATCAGAAATGGGTATGAAGTGCGATAAACATGATTTGAATAATAATAATATTCTATCACATACACACAACACCATCTAGCCCAAACTAAGCAGAGCTTGTACTATGGGTTAGACAATGGATAAACATACATATATACGTATTTTTCGTAAATACATACATATTATACATAGATACACCCAGACCAAGACAAACATCCATGTTTGTGCACACAAATGTTTGATTTGTGCGGGAATCGAACCCGCGACCTCAGGTGTGGCAGTCGGTTACACTAACCACTACGCCATCGAGGCCGACAATGGCAGATCTATCTGTTATTGTTGTGTTACTCTTCTCTAATATTTTATGCATGTACATTAGTTCTGGGTAAACTTATCATGAGTTCTTTACTTGGATAAGACTAAAAAGAGTGAAGTTAGATTAAACATATTTTATTTACATACCATTGTATTTAGCCAATATTTTGGTAAGCAAATGTCTCCCAGAACCCATTAATCCTGTGAGGAGGAGCATTGGAACAATAGGGGTAGCCATTGAAGATGACAGTTCATCTGAAAAATATAAATTAAGTTATATTATTAGTTTTATAGAATAGCTTAAGGAAAGGAGAGAAAATTTACTAGTTTAATTACATTTATGTTATTACTATATATACATGGTGGCCTATGTGATTCTTGAGATCTATGATCTATCTCCTTGTCAAATTTCATCAAAATTGGTGTAGTGATTTAGCCATGTGTAGTGTAGGTCAATAGACAGAGTTAATTCTAGTGTCCTGTTATATTAATATGGATAAACTGTGTACAGATGGCTGCCACTGTACAGTCACCTGTAATAGTGCATGGATATCTTAAGGTCCAAGTTTAGAAATATTACAACATATACTCATTTTAACAAATAAAATGAATTTTACAAGGCATTATAATCTCAACCGAAAAGGCACTCGAACATAAGGACAGAATAATGTTTGCCTACAAACAAAATAGCGAGTCATCTAAAGTATCTATAAAATAAACTACCCACTATAAATTTATAAACTCATTAAATGAATTTATCAATTTATACATATTGTAATTCTTTGCTTATTGTTTTACCCTAAAATATGTCCTTTTTTTAAATAAACTATTGTTAATAGATTTTTAAAATTTTTTAATTTATTTATCAAAATTGAGTTATTAAGAAATCTACTTCTTTTTATTTTATAGTAATGCACTGCCATCTATTTTAATATAAATGAACTACTTAAAAGTTCTTGTATTGATTCCATTAGATGACATCAATTACCAGCTTATACCATTTTAGTTTTGAAATGAGTATGCATTTTTACAGGTCACTGTACATACATAAGTGATTTTTTATGTTAGTGACATCAAAGGTGTAAAGCTCTTGATTAAGTTTATCATTGATGACATGTTGATCCCTGATCTTGATCTTGATTTGTTATTTTGATTAGGACACCAATTGTTCTTGCTCACAATCCTGTATGTAAACCAGCAAAATTTCTCCATTATAATTTAATCAACTTATAAAATGAAATATAAAATTAATACTTTACTCATTTCTCCAGTCAAAAATGGTTGAATAGTTTCTTGAATTTGATCAAACTTGTGTTTTAATCCAGTTGGACATAGATGTAGCATGCTGAAGCTTCTATTTTGTTCTAATTTGAAGTATTCATCTTTTGGCTTAATGCTATGTATATTTTCTCCTAAAGTTAACTGTGTTACACCTTTTACTATAAAATACGCTGGTACTATATTATTACTAGTCTCTTTACTGACATTGGCATCACTAGATAGCTTTCTACACTTGAAATATAGTCTGCCAGTTGACTCTACTAAGTCCAAATATTTATAATGATATTTAGCAGTTACTTCTGGTGTCAACTCAACACTAAATGCGTCATTTAAGCTCACTAACTTTGGAGTCTCAAAATGGTTGTTCAAAACCTCTTTTATAAAGTCATTGGCTAAGTCATAGTCATTAACAATAACACTAACTTCAGCAAGTGCCGCTATCTTTGGTGAACTATCTATATTAGGCATTGGGTGGAAGGTAACAGATACGTCGTTATTTGGAGTCAATCCAAAGCATGATATGATGTTGTAGAATTCATTTTCATTAGTGAATGCTACATTTTCTGAAACATGTTTAGAACCAACTACTGGTACTATTCTTATATTGTCAGTATTATTTCTTGCTTTGTCTGTCCAAAGCCTTTTGTGTAATTCCGACGTCATAAAGTGAAGATTATATTTAGTTTCTTTATAGTTACAATGTTGTTTTTCTCTATGTTTTCTTTTCTCTTCAGATGTTAATTTTAAAGCCAGCCAAAGTATTCCATTATCTACATAAAATAAATTTTCACTGGCTAGTTGCACATATTGTTCTTTTGACAATATTATACATTTGTTTAGCAGTACTGGAAAATTGTCCTCCAACTTTTCTCTTATCAGTAATTTAGCTATATTCAATGGGATCGTCCTCACTTCAAAGGTATCCATAACTGGTAGATTTGAATCTATCTTCTGACACCGGATTCTATACTTTATCGCGAGGAAAACCAGGAAAGTATAATAGTTGTACTTTGGATAGACAACTTTTAAACAAAACTTTATTACCCATAATTTTCGGTGAATCTGACCATTCATAGTAACGTGAATCGCCTTTTATGTTGTAATTGTTAAACTAAAAAGAAAATAAATAATATCATGAAAAAGACTACTCTTCGTTTAGATTTTATTTTCCGCACATTTTATTGTTGAATCAATGTCCAATGATAAAATATTGATAATAATGTCATAATGACGTTTTTGACATATCAGTCTAGTCTACAGATTCTACAGAGTGCGTAACACTGACTTCATTGAGCCATATAGTTCTTCCACACTTTTCACTCGAAATCGTGTTAAGATGTCTTCTCTAGTACGCAGTACATATTAACTAAATATATATAAAAGGGTACGTAGAATTAAATATTGAGTGACGAGTTCCTTTACTGCTACGATGACTGTCAAGTCGCAACCGCGTCAATGTCTATTGTACTTACATACCTACATGAATTACTTGATTTTTGTGTTCACCCACGATTACAACTTTAGCGGAAATATACCTACTTTAGTCTATTTTGTGGCGTGGCGTTACTATCCTTACTGATCTCTCCTGGCTGTAGAATGAATGAGTACTTAAGTACAAAATATATACTTATTAAATCCATAGTCCAGACTGTACCTTGACTTAAATCATTTTCTTTCTGCAACAATAATATTATTATGTCAAGTCTTCTTCAACCGTTATATTCTGTGGTCAGTGTGATATGTATTTAAATGATCTTCTGAAATGTATAAATATAAAAATAATTAAAAATGTATATAACATGGGCTACATTCAATAACATCCGAATGCTGATGATGGCTTGTATGCCTGTAATTATATTCTATATGATATGGTTGATAAATACTTCAGAAGGAATACGTAGTGAAGAAGGAACTTTATTAGATTTAGTATGTTGGCCTGATGGAAATGCTATTCCTGTTATTATTGCATGTGGATCCATCATTGCAGTTGTTATAGAGGTACAAATTAAAATTAAAGCGTAAGCAACAAAGTAACTGTAATGTTAGAAGTGGTAACGATCTTCCCTTTTCAAAATCGCGATAGTCCAGTTGTACTGGACCATCGCGATTTTGTAACACGATGAACACGAAAAATACTCTTCAAATGTCTCTGCTCAGCACCTCGCAGTGAGCGTCCAGCCTCAAATAAAGGTGCGCCAAGTATTTTGGGCGTTAAGTTTTGAAACCCTTAGATAACATGCTGCGATGGTGATCATTACGAACCTCACTAGTTCAGTGGTATCATTGTGTGGCCCTGCATAACAGTAATATCCGCCAGACCGAATTTCGTTCACGGCGGTCAACTTTAACGGGGACTAGCCATCTGCACGGGTACACAAGTGTGCGCAAACATAAGTGCATTCTCTGCTAACTAACTCTTATAATCAGATGGTACGGTAATCCATCACGAACGGAGAGAGATCAGGCGCAACACTAACGGCTTTACGTACTTGTCGGGTACAACAACGCCAACTCTAACTCTGGGCTGCTGAGTTTGCTATTGAGAATTTCTTGGCAGAAAAACCAAATGACTTTTTCTTGGCTTGCCCGAATCCGAACCCGAGTCCTTATGCACAGCAGTCGCATTCACTACTGCTGCGCCACCGAGGTGATTGCAGCCCTGTATCAAAACAACGAGTCGTATAAAATAATAACATTCTGCGTAGTGATATTTGTTCTTCTTTTTTCAGTTGTATGGATTGTATCAATTATTTAAGGCAGGTCTAGCGAAGAGAGAGTATGACGTTACGAATGGTCTTTTCTATTACGTTTGGGGTCTAATAATAATGATAATTATTTTCCTCGCCATTATGTTTTACTCTGGACTTCAGTCAACTATTATACGAGGTCTTTGACTTTATATCATTAGCTATTGGCGTAATACTAGCTTTTATAGCACCTGTGTATTTTATATTAACTCATGGCTTATAAAAACTTTCGCAGCCAAAATAAAAGGTGGAATTACCAAAGCAATGCTACGATATTCAAGCCATCTTCCGTCTAAAGTGGCTATAGACAGACTTCAAACGAGATTTCACTGCTGTGGACGCGTCAGTTTCCAGGAGTGGTTTTACATCCCCTGGTATACAAATGGAGAACATATCGACACTAAAACTTTGTTAGTACCGATGTAGGTAGTGTTTTGTTTCAGTAGAACACCCGTTTAAATATATCTCACCTAGAGCGACTTTTCGTTGATATTGATGATGACCAAAAATAGGTAGGTATCTACGTACTCTGATATTTCTTTGTAGTTGTCTAGTGGCAGTATAACTTAATATCTGCTTATTTAACAGTTTAAGTCACCAGTTTGTATCAGACAACGTTCCATACAGCTGTTGTTCCATGGATGAACTGTATCCCTGCATTCATCACGGCGTTACTCGAATGGGCACTATATACAAGTATGACCCAGGGGTATGTTATTGTCTGTAAACTTTTAATGGCTTTTATCTATCAGTTTCTTAAGGTGGTTATTCGTCCACCTAAAATATGTTATATCTCGGGTAACCGAAAGTAGTAAAACCGGTCTTAGTATCTTTTAATTAATGCATTTTTGTAGCCGGACTGTCTGCGTTGGTTATCCAGTGGAAGTTTTAGTAAAAGTAAGCCGGTTTTGCAGTAATCGGAACAAGTAAAAAAGCACTTGGCTACAAATTATTTACTCAGTACGTGTCCATGTATCGCTTTTTCAGAGACAATTAACCATATGGAATGCGGGCTGTGAAGAGAAATTGATCAGCGAAATGATGTGTGTCTCGTGGCGATTCAATGCTGTTATGGCTCTTATAATACTAGCAATGGTTCGATTCATATTATAAAATGAAACGTTAAAGTTATTGTGAAGTTACCCTGCCTAATTGTTCTTGGTTACTTACAGATCATGCAAGTCATAGCTGTTAGGTATCTTCATACAGCCTACAGGAATGGTCTACATTTTGGTAATCAGATCACCTGTAGAGCTTATCTCCTACGGTCCCTAACTGATACCGAACCGCCAAAAAATCTGTCTAAAAAGAAAGTTTTTACAAAGAAAAGATTCCGCCAAGCTCGAACTTTGCAGTGGGTATCTGTGTCTTATAGAAAAAAAAGATATACTTCCTCAGCTTCAGATCTCAATAGCTCAGAAGAATTATTGAAGCCTATTTATGAATAAGATTTCACACAAAAGCTCGTTCGTAATTGTTTTATTAAGTATTTTGACGTAATAAGATATGGTTTGACTATAATTATTGTGTCAATAAAGTATTTAAATTAATTATCTGCAATAATAATATTTTATTTAGTAGTTGGATATATCTAATAATAAATAGTAAATAATCTAAATAATAATTCGATGGTTTAGTATTCGATAGGTACCTACTCAGTATATCAGTACCTATTGATATAAGTATTTGTGTAGGTAGGTTATGTAATGTAGCCGTTTGATCAAGTGATGCGAATAATTGCGTTTGAATATTTGAATAAAGTTGAACACAACGCGATACCTACGTTGCATCGAGTACGCTTACTTGTTGAGCGTTGCCAACAGCACTTCGCTAGGTAGTAACCAAATGTGGTTTTCGGATTGGGTATAACGGGAGCAAAGAGTTATTTGCTGTTATTATAATATGTTGAAGTATTAAGTAACGGTACCTAACTTCTGATAACAGCCAACATTTGATAATAATTAATAATAATAATAATAACTTTTATTTTCTCACCATAATACATACAGTCTTAAAAACTTGAGATATACACGGTATTGGTTTTATGTTGTAGCTATGTTTTATTATGGCGGGTAGGCCCCTGAACTAGGAGTATCCTGTGTCTCAGGTCACCAACCCTCCACCCCTGGCTAGTGCTATTAACCATTCAGTAAGTTTACAAAAATAACAATACAAAACAAAATGGAAATAAGAGATAATTAAAAGAAAATAAAATAAAAATACAGAAGGTTGACATAAATGAGGATGATTGGGCGTGTAAATTTATTGTGTTTGTGTGTATGTGTGTGTGTGCGCGGGTGTGTGCGTGTGTGTGTGTGTATGTGTATATATGTGTGTGTGAATGTATGTGTGTGTGTGTGAATGTGGAAGTACGTAAATCTATTAATTTGTATGTATGTGGAGGTTTTGTGCGTACATGTATGTTTGTGTGTGCATGTATATACCTTCACGTTGATTTCACGTTTATATGTTTACTCGCAGAATGTTTTCTGTTGTAGCATAATCAAGTGCTGTTAAATAGCTTTTTAGGATCAATTTCAGACGGTGTTTATTTAAACTGAAAATATGAAATTTGTCGTTAATGACTCGGTAAGTAAATGGTCCCATATAGAATATTTGGCGACGAGTGAACATTGTGTTGAATGTGGGAACAGGTGTTCGAATTCTTCTTTTATTAATTTTAGGTATTTTACAGAGGTCTACAGTTTTATGGTGGCGTAGTACACAATTCAAGATGAATAATTGTCGCACGGTGAGCAGATTTGTTTCTTCGTATAGTTTTTGAGTGGGGTATTTCCTAATTTTATTAAACATAACTTTTATGACAGCACGTTGCGCTCTTTCCAATTCTAGAAGATACATTGCTGATGCCCCACCCCACACTGGGATACAGTACGTTAAAAGTGATTGACAGAGAGCAAAATATATTTTAACCAGAAGTGTATGATCTGCAGAGTCGCGAAGATTTTTAAATATGGGTAGCAATTTCCGAATTCTTTTACTAAGGGCCGATATATGTGGCTTCCAATAATAATAATAATATTCTACCACATACACACAACACCATCTAGCCCAAACTAAGCAGAGCTTGTGCTATGGGTACTAGACAATGGATAAACATACATACTTATATACTTTTTTTTTGTAAATACCTACATATTATACATAGAACAAACAAAAACAAAATTTAATAATAAATTAAAATTAAATTATTTTATTTTTAAATTTAATTGTTTTAATTGAAAACATTTAGATAGGTACAAAATTATCCGTAACCTACTGTTGACATCGGAATTGTGGATAATTGTCAGTGTTCTGATCCGCAGAAGTTATATTTGCCATAGTTCAAAGAGTCCAGAAGAATCTTCTATTAGAATGACTATTAACTGTTTGATATTTCTATAAACGTAATTTAAGGAAAACCAGTAAAATTCAGGCTGTAATATGTGGTTGAAAGTATAATTTATATTTACTAGGTAACAAAATGACATCGAGTTTCCAGATTGTAGATACCTACGTAGGTATATACTAGCGGTCGGCAACCCGCGGCACAGTACATAAATATACAGTAACCTATCTTCAAGCCCGTCACAGACGTAGCTATAATATATATTAATATATCGAGATAAATATTATAGTATAGCAAGCTATCACACACGGGAGCTATACTATAATATATATTTTGCCCTCACTCGGTCTGCGGTCGTCCTTGCAAGCGCACGATTTTAAAACTTAATTTCTGTACAGGATGTTCAAATATTGAAAATACACTGTAATCAATCTAGGTACCTAAATGAATTTGACAAGAGCACTTCTTTTAGATCTAATTGAAAATACCTCAGAGGATGATTCCGATGCTGAATTTGATATGCATGTTGCCTTGTTAGGAACGAAAAATAGAATCATCTGGGTTGAGTCGCATATACAACAAAAGAGAACTCGTGGCGAATTTAATTTGTATCATGATTAAAATTTATCATCGAATAAATTTGCACAGTATTTTAAAAGTTCAAGATCTGCATTTATCGAGCTTCATGAATTGATAAAAAATGATTTAATAAAATGCGATACGGTTATGTGCAAAAGCATTAGTTCTGAAGAACGTCTTGCAGTATGCTTGAGGAAAGAAGTAAAAACAAATCATATTTCAATCATTTATTATAATTGCAACACTTGTATTTTAATTAAATAAAGTACGTAATTTAAGCTCGTGCGCATCGAGCACGGACGTCGGGCAGGCGTTCAAATGGAACACCCCTATCCTCAAAATATATATTAATATACCAAAATATATATTAATATGCCAAAATATACCGATATATATGTCGACATATTTTGGTGACGTCATAGAAATATATATTATAGCTGCGTGTGCAACCAAAAACAGCACAATATATTCTACTTCTCATATTAAATAGGCTATACTTGTACTTATTTTGGGTAAAAAAATCGCACGGTTACTGTTTAAAAAATAACACACCGTCCGTTCGTCACTGCGACGCATTCGCGACTGGTTGGGTGCCGAGCGCATGCCGACGCCGAGGCGCCTAGGTATGACTCGAGTTCCGACCGTTTGTATGAAGATAGGTTACTGTATATTTATGTACTGTGCCGCAACTGTCTTTTAAATAAGGTCTTATCATTTGGAATTATTTTAATATCGCGCCAAAACTGAAATCATCTCCAGCCGCGAAAGCCGGCACTGGCCCACAAAATATGTAGGTATTTCTCAACATTTGTGGTTGCTTTTTTGCATTTTTAGCATGATCGATAAAGGCATACAAAGTTATGAACATTTCCGGCCCGCCTCTATTTAATTTTGTCACTATGTGGCCCGTGCCTGCTAAAAGGTTGCCGACCGCTGGTATATACTATTTATAATATTATGCTAATTGGACAAATTACATCGTGATTGATGTGTTGACCTTCGACAAATATTTAAGGTTAACGCATCAATTACGGTTTTAATATCGTCTCCGTTAGGCATGCAAGTAGGTACCTACCAAATTTTGAAATGGTATTTTAATGGGACGCGCACCTCTCTATACCTACCTTCTATAGTGTGGCGGGCTTAAACTTAATAATCCGTTGCTACCAGTTTGCACTTTTCGAAGGTAGGTAGTATGAATATACGGTATCTATAGCCTACAATCAACATCCCAAATCATTCTTGATTGGTCTCTAATATACTTACAAAAAAAATTACGAGATAATGAAGAAGGTTCACACCCGCAATAATCTGCTCCAGCGTCCCACTACTACGAAATGGGGAGCTTCACCGTAAGTACTGCGATCTTCTGCCCTGCATTCCTTCTGCGCTAGCATTTTCTGCCGGTGAATACGCGTGCCCTGTGTGGAGTCGATCGGCGCATGCAAGGTCTGTAGATACAGCACTTGACGAAACTTGCCGAATTATCACGGGTTGCCTTAAACCGACCCCGGCATAGCTACTGTACCCATTGGCTAGTATCGCACCTCCGGATGTCCGCAGGGCTGTGGCGAGTTCAGCAGAGAGAGAGCAGAGATGGATGGTGATACACGACACCCCTTGTATGGACACAGGCCAGTGCAGCAAAGGCTGAAGAGCCGTAACAGCTTTGTTAAATGGGTCCATGCACTGATCCCGGTGCCATCAAAGGGGAGATGCAACCCGTGGCGAGAAAATATTATATCTCTACCTACACCTTTTGTGTCACCTGCTGTAAGCCTTCCACCTGGACATCAATTGACATGGTCAGTCTGGAAGTCGCTAAATAGAAGCCGAACTCAGGTTGGTCGGTGCAAAGAAAACATGTTTAGGTGAAAACTCTCAGACGGTAGGTAGAGATCTGGCATCCGCGCGCAGTGCAAGACAATTTTCCACCTTACATCGTGCCCTGCGTGCCCGACAACTCACACGCAGGAGGATCTGATGGCTGCCTCTGACAACGGAGTTAGCGCAGCCGCTTACTGGGCGGCAAATATATAATTTAAAAGTGTTTGCCAACGATACGCCAAGAAGAAGAAGGTAGGTATGTATATCAGAAACTAGAAGCGGATACCTACATATGTAGATAGGTTTCATTAAACCTATCTACATATGTAACTACATATATAACTGTACGTAACTGTGATATTATGCATGAATATTATGATCTCTAAAATAATTTGGTAAGAACCAAATTTTAGAGTCGCAGCAGTTTACTTAGGTATCTACTTCAGTCATATCGTTTTTAGGTGTTCAAGGAGTTTATACGATAGTGGCAATTATTTGCTTTTGAATCATATTTGCATAATATGTGTAGGTACCTACTTAAATTTAACGAGGATATTAATTTGTAGGCACTTACAAGGGCTTCGTTAGCCGGAGTCGGCTATGAAGAGCTCATCCGTATTTGGCAATTCCCATGGGGAATTTGACGATCTTTTTCTTTAACAATTTTAAACTTATCAATTACTCGGAAACCAGACAGACATTTACATCATGAAAAAAAAGCATTGCGTTAAGGCCCCAAAATCCCAATTTCGACAAAAAGTCTCAATAAAAATATTTATCAGCTGGTCACATCGACGGCCATAGCTTAGAATGGCCGTGTTCGTGGTCAACTGGTCACATCGACAGCCATAGCTTAGAATGGCTTCTGATCGTGATTAACTGATAACATTGGAGCCATAGCTTAGAATATCTTGAGTTCGTGGTCAACTGGTCACTTGTGGTATTAAGTCAATCTTATCTCATACTTTAGTTGGCATCCCTTGAAGTCCCTTGGTTTACATATATCTATAAGTTTCATCTTAAGATTCATTGGATGCAAGACCCTGATTCCTATGAAATGGAGAATCCTATATTTAATAAAACACTGTTTTGTTTTAATAATCAATATTCGTTTCTATTATGTTTGAATTAAATAAAAAGACATTGTTAAAGTTTGGAATCCGTATGCAAATCATAATAATCTTCAAAAATAATCTATATAACCTACAACTACTATATTTTGAAAGCACCTTCTTTCTAACTCGAGGTTTAATTATATACCTACAGCCAATAGTAGTCCTAAACAAAATAAAGAAATACAGGTGATGCCTTTCGTTTTTGTTCATATTATCACACGCCTGTAAATTAAAATATATGTTATGTATTACTTTCAAATATAACTCTGATCAAACCATTCATAGTTTTGGATACTTTATGACCAACATTTACGTATGTTACCGTTGGACCAAAACGTGGTATAATACTTTTAAAAGACAAAATAACATAAAAATTTTGCCTCAACATAAAATATTCGATATGAATTTAATTTTATATGTATCGTACTTAATACACCATAATCATTGGAAACATTTCCCTTAACTCGGTTTGCCTTTCTTTACCTCGTTTTCGAAGCAAAATCTCCTTACTTCTAAGAAATTAAAATAAAAAGCTTGCGTAACATAAACAAAAATAAATGGATCACGATTATACGGGGCTGTGTACCCGGTCACATATGTATATTGTACGATGACATTAAATGATAAAAATGACAATTAAATTATAATATAGCGGCCAAAAGCGGAGCAAGCCACTTCTCAGCTTCAGTAAAAATAAATACAAGTTCAGAATATCAATAAGGCAACAAGTATGTATCTATTTTTCATTTAAGAACTTTTGTATCTTGTCTGGTTCGGCGAGTTCCTTGAGGCGGTGGAGATTATCCCACCAAAGCTTCAGTCTGTGGCGACGTATCATATTGAACCATGGTGTGACGGGGCCTTCCAGCGTCGGTAGGTACCTGACGGAGGAAATCAATATTTTATCATATCTTTTACCATACTTTACACAATCAATTGTATAATAATAATAATAATAATATTCTACCACATACACACAACACCATCTAGCTCAAACTAAGCAGAGCTTGTACTATGGGTACTAGACAATGGATAAACATACATATATACTTTTTTTTTGTAAATACATACATATTATACAAAGAAACACCTAGACCAAGACAAACATTAATGTTCATGCACACAAAAGTTTGACTTGTGCGGGAATCGAACCCGCGACCTCAGGCGTGGCAATCGGTTACACTTACCACTACGCCATCGAGGCCGACTTTGTATATCAGAAAGGCGTTGTTTGACCAATTATTTGGTAACGTTACCAATAAGTCGGCGGGTACAGAAGAATGCCACGTTGGATTTCGTTTCATTCATTCATTCATTAAGTAAACAATTAAATAAAACCTGTAAAAGTCGTCATAAGTAAAATAATTTATTTTCACGTATCTACTTAATTTTTTTAATCTATACTCATATTATAAAGAGGAAAGATTAGATTTTATATCTTTTTTGCTTGTTTTGAAGGTTTTAACTAAAAAATACTCAAAAGATTTTATAAATGCTTTCTCTATTAGAAAGCTATATTATCAGCGAGTAACATAGGCAATTTAAACATCACCTAATCTACGTTTACGCGAGCGAAGCCGCGAGTAAAAGATAGGAAAATATTATAAAGTACGTTTACTCGAAATATCGTACAATACTTTATTTTAAAGTACGGGTGGCAACCCTAGTAGTGACAAATTTAACCCTGGAAGATGACGGCAGTGGCCTCTTACATTTTGCAATTTCCTCAATTGTTAATTAAATATATCATCCTGGTCCTACTAGAGCAGAAATACCCACATTTTCCTATTATGCTGGTAATTAAGGCTAGCCTGTCCTATAGCCATCTAGTGCGTGATAATAATTATAATCTTGGCCTATTTTTGCATATATTTATATAATAAGTATGTTTAATTGTATATAATTTAGTTCCTAGTAGTATATTGTAAGTGCCCTTATCGCCTGTGGCACAGGTTTACCCTGGTACAGGCACCCATATTATATTACCTATATTAAGTACTTTATGGACTGTATTCATGTTTTACCACTGTAATCAATAAATAAATTATTATTATTATATTCATAATTTCGTTAGCCTACCATGATGTTGGTTCTTAGCATCGCCTGGGGTGCACCGCTTGCCTTCGAAATCTCCTCGAGAAACAAATGTGTCCAGCCTAATCCCAATAAAGCTTAACGGCTTTTTAGGTGACATTCGAAATGTTTGTGAAGGATAGCCGTATCGTTTGTAGTCCTAATGCGGTATGCTGGCCCTAAGGCCGTCGGCTGCGGCCTTCCTCCTATCTTTCTTAGAGCAGCGCTGCGTGAGGCGGGTCTCCCGTCGCGTCGCTCGCGGAATAATACAAAATAATAGAAAACGTCTCCGCGCGGGCGCAGCGGACGGCCTAAGACTACGCTTCATGACTAGCTGGCAATCTTGTTTAATAGAATTTTAAAACTTATAGTCATAACGTGGGCTAGCAATTATTTTGCACTCATGAAATTTACATATATAAAAATGCGACATAAATAAAAACCGAACATAGTAACGACTACCTAATTTAAATAATAATATGAAGTAAAAAATCGAAGATAAAGCACGAATCTCTTGAAAAGACAACATAATATTACAAGTTTAGTAAAACAGTGGATATTTTATAAGACAAAGAAACCATAAATTCTAGTTGCTACATTAACATCTAGCCTTGGACATTGATAAAGGACACTGATAATTGTAATAATAATAATATTGAATAAAATGGAATGGACTTAAAAACGCGGCAGATTTTTATTAATAAGTAGATATACCTATTTGAAAATATGTTTCTTCCTAGTATTATCTGATCATCTCATTGTTATTTTTTACTGTATTTGACACAACATACTTAAAGCACATTTTTATACTTAGTTGTCTTGACTGGCGTATTATATTTTTATTAACAAGCTGCTGGCCCCTTTTCATAAAATTTTGAATCTACAAACATGAAGAAAGAAAACCGTTTTTAAAAATCTCCTGTAGTCGCGGATCTTCTCTAAATCCCTATAAAATAAATATTTCCTTCGTAAATATGTATCGGTACTTACGCGTTAAACTCAGCCTTAGGCACAAAGCAATACTCGGAGATCTCGTCTGAGTTTGGCTTGACCTTGACATCACTCTGGAAGAACAGGATATGGTCGATCTCATGCTCTCCCCACACGCCGTCGCCGGGGTCGTGGTAGTGCACGCGGGTCATGAACGTAAACTGCTCCGGGTCCATCTAAACATTGAAACATCATGTGTACCACATACCATAAGCTAGCATATCGTCGTTCGGCATTCAATACCGCGATTTCAACATTCACAAAATTTAACAAGAGACAAAACCACTTTAAGTATAATTTATTAATTACTCTACACTTTAAACTTTTAGGCACGCGGTTTTGTCCGACTCGAAAACAAACAGGATTGGTTTAACATTGGCTATTATCTATGGTCGCGTATTTTAATATTTAAGACGACATGGAATAACATTCTGCATTTTGAACAAAATGTCGCGTTCGCGGTTTTGGATGCGCAAGGACGATATAATATAGCATAGTTATAACTGTTTTAGATAGATGATAGTCATTAGCAAATTGACACTTCGGTTATTAAGGATACAGTATGTTATTCAACGAAAGGCGTAGGTACCTTTTAACCGACAATACGCCAGCGCATAAGTATATAAAATATCCCACAAAAAAGATGTTATATTATTAAATAATAACTTTTGCTCGCGGCTTCACTCGCGTATAAGTTGGTTAGATTATGTTAGTAACAGCACTTTTTTTTAAATATAGCCTAAGTTACTTGATGATAAGTGATAACATAGCTATAGTAACATACGTTTCTAATGGTGAAAGAATATACCTAGATAAGAAAATATACAATGAAAATAATAAACAAAAAGATGAAAGAAGCACTCTTTACGTGCTTTTATCATTTTCAACAGCGTAATTTTACGCACTTAGAATGCCCTGTACTCACATTTATAGCCGACGGCCGATTTAGAATTTTGAGACAATTCGTTGTCAATCAGTTTGGTTTTATGTGAGGCTTAGGGCTAGGAAAGTCATGATAATGCCAAAAACTAAGCTATGCTTATGATAACCAGCGTAACAAAAAGGCTCATACCTCTAAACAATTTTTTAATTAGAATTTTTTTCTCTGATTGTTGATACTATGTAATATCACAGCTGTTTCGAAAATCAGTAAGTAGCTAAAAATAAAATCAATTGCGCAAATACATTATCCTTCACACGACCGCTATACTAAACAAACAATATTGCTTACACGCCTGCTATTCGGATAGTGGGTAGTAAAATAACAAAAACACAAAACAATATGATTACTATATTTTTTTTATGAGACACCTCCTCGCTATGAACAATTCCTGTATCGCGCCCAGACTTTTGACTCTTGACTATTTGGACCATGTGGGATTTGAACTCACAACATACGCCACAGTGGCAGCGGCTAGGCAACCACTTGAACCACTATACCATCCGTGCAGTCAAGACTAGAGTATAATTGTGTTACCTGATCAAGAGGTATGCCTAACTCATGGTTGAGCCTGCGCCTCGCAGCTGTTATCACATCTTCTGCCTTCTCATCAATAAACAGTGGATGGCTGCAGCATGCATTTGTGTAGTAATCAGGATATGTTACCTAAAACATGCCATTCAGAAATTTAGTTCAGTGTGATGAATATCTTAAGATATCTGCTTAAAGAAGAAAATATACAAAAATGTCTTCATTAGTTATTTTAATTTAATTACTTTTAACTACTCTATTCAAACAGATTATCTGGGAAATATATTTTATTTACATATTTATTACACAAAATCTGTATAATTTATCTAATTTATTCTTCAATGGAAAATCACAATATTTTGATAAAACTATGATATGTGTTTACTATAGAATATGAGGAATAAAATGTGATAGACCAATAAAAATAATTATAAATACTGAGAACCTTTTTTTTTCTACTCTACCATCCGCTAACTAAAAAGCTGCTAAATTATATTTGAACTCATAACACTTAGCAGCTTTTTAGTTACTGGACGGCAGTACTGCTGGTATGAAATACCTACTTTTTGACTGGCCCTTCTTTGCAGCAGCATGTCTCCTCTCTTGTTAAAGAGAAACACACTAAATGCACGGTGAAGTGGTACTTTGCCATCGTCGCCCACTTTATGGCACACTCTCTTGGTAGCTGTTCCAATAAAGTTGTCTCTCTCATCCACTAACAAGCATATATCCTTATCCAGAGCTTCTAACTAAAACAATATAACCACATTAATGGTCAGTCCCACAACTAAGAATCTGAAAGATAAATTGCATGCTGTCTCACTCTTGTTAGGTTAAAGAAGAGAGATGGCGAGACTTTTATCTTATAGATAAATGCTATTTGGAGGTGGTGGAACAAGCTCTAAGAGAGTAATTAAAATAAGTACTTATGTATTTATAATGTAAAAGTTTTATTGATAATCTGTGTATGTTGAACTGTCTTAAAATACTAGACATAATCAAAATCAATTGTGTCTGGCAAGCGGTGTGCTGCTGTGACTCAATAAGTAAATATAATTTTGAAAATTTTATCGCTCCACCTCAAGGTTTGAATGGACCACACAATAGTAGCTTAGCCATAAGTAAGTATCTACTAAAATCCATAAAAATTCATGTAGCAGTTTAGCCTGATAAGACAGCAAACATACATTTTCACATTTATAATATTATTGTATGGTGCCTGTTGACCAAACACAAGAGAAAGTTTAACAAATAAGTGTCATCTTTATTTTCATCCTTAAAGAATACAATGCAATGGATTAGCACTGTAGGAACTGTAAATGTAACAAAATATAGTATTCTTTATAATGTCATACACTTATAGCTGTGCAATCTGTGCATATCACTAGTTTATTTTTATCAAAGATAACAGATAATAATGATAAACAATATGTAAAATAGAGGACAAAATGCAAAATAGAGGGCCTAGCTTTTCTAAAATAAATTTTTGTTGCTTACCTGTACAGGTTCAACCTGTTCATTTTCCTCAGCTAGGGGTTTTACAGGCTCTGATGCTAGGAGCCTCTTGTCCACTCGTACTGTGTTCCACAGCGATCTTGTTATTCTACGTACTAACATCTTGGACAGCCAAAGAAAGAATGAACATTAAAATGCTGCTTAAGTGTATTAGAATGCTGCTTCAGTGTATTTTGATGCTAATTTTACAGATTTTATCTATTTTCAACAACAGGATAATGTCATCTTTTATGTATGAATAACAAATTCAATTGTGGAATAATGTACACTGTTCTTAACATTGTATAACTGTATGAAGACATTTTAAATTTGTCTTGTGAATTTGCAATTCCTTAATCTTAGTGGCACCAATATCTATAATAGTGTTTATATGTCACGTGTTTACACTTATTAGAAGCGGCTATTACTTATAAAACACAACAAAGTTAACAAGAAGGTTGACAGTAATTATGTACCTATATTATCATAAAGCAATTAAATTGGTTAGATTTTTGTATTTGTTTTAAGTAAGTCATAATTTTACAATAGTTATTAAACGATTGCAACAAGATAAAAGGCTAGGATAGCATATATAATAAAGTAGAAAGCTAATTTGTGCTCTGTAAGAGCATCACAAGAATTAGTGACAATTAGTTCTATATTTGCCTAAGTAGTGGTTATTTGCAATAAATCATCATTTCATATTATTTCAACATTTAATTTCACTAACATAAGCAAAACATGTTTTTAAATTAAATAGAATATAAAACTTCTAAAATAAATTTGCAAAATTTTATACGCAGTACCTACATAATAAAATTCTTTAGATTTTCCATCATAGGTCTTAAATAAAATATAATATTCATACATACCTTAGTGCATATATATAATATTCCTATACGTAAAAATTTATTTATTACATACAAACATTACTTCGAGTTCTCAATTTCTCAAAGTACAAAATGACATTTATTACATGACAGATATATTTTTTACAATTTCAACACGATGTTCCATAACAACTACTAGTGATGTCCATGGGTCATGCTCTGTCATTGTATAACTTTGTAGGACTATAGGAATATAACTTTGGCCCTAAACGCTACGCATCTTTACGTTGCGATTTGCTACAATCACGATATGGTAACTGACACTTTTTCGGACATGTTTGAAACTCTTAATATGTTATTTAAACAGATAAAGAACGTCAGTTTAATAAATGGACTATCAAAAGCATTTAAAAAATTACCCGATGCAGGCCCAAAAAAGGGACAGCATTTAATTCTTATCTACGATGTAAAAAGAGGGTATATAATTATATTATGTAGTATTATGTATAAGTGTGAATTTGATTGTGGCACCCAAACGGCTAAACCGATATTGATTTATTTCTTTTTGTTTGAAAGCTGACTTGATTGAACATTTTCATAACCAAAGATTTCAATAAAATGTTTTTTGTATTATTTAATAAAATTTGTTCAGCCATTTAACGATGATGGACTCTCTTCTAGTTCATAAAAAGATGTGAGAAACTTTATTGATTTATTGTTCGTTTTGGTAACCTAGAGTTCGATGGTGAACTATAAAATTGAAATAGTTACCGAGCTCATGATAGTTAAATAATTATATGAAGGGCTCATAATCTACGATAACATACTTAAATCTCTGTAATTTCATTTCAAGATTAAAGACAGCATACCTTCTCTATTATTATAAAAAAGTGATTCTGTACTGGAACTAGTAATGAACAACGTTAGCTTTACCTATGTCATTTTCTATAATAAATGATAAACTAAGTTATATTTATCTTTAATACATTAGGAATAGGTACATTACATGTATGTTATGTACCTATTCTTAATATATGGTTTTAAACTTAAAAGTCTCAGCAGCACTTACTTTGAAAAGTGACGGCAATACCCGTTTGGTAAGGAGTTCTAGAAAATACACACGCTCTTATGTTTAAAAAATGTGATCACGATATAATAATACAAAAAATAATAACAGTCAATATTCATACCAAAATCACACAAAATAAAAAAGAGATGTTTCATTTTCGGCTATGAAATGTACTATCAGCCGAAAGATAGCAAAAATATCAGGAATTGGGGCAAATATTATTGCCTGAATTTAAGTAAAATTACGTTTGCGCATAAAAATAATAGATTTGATATTATTGCCATTATATTCAATATGGCGGTGGCTCTCGGTAATTTTGTAAGCGTCCATAAACCATATCGAAAGTACGAAAGTACTATATAATAATGTAAATAACATTGAAATATGTATGTAATACGTCAACAATAAATATGTTTTAGAGAATTATTTATTCATTTCAACTATTATTAATTATTACACATCTTTTCAACAAACAAACAACATAAAAAATATATTCATTTATTTTAATACTGATTTTGCAGGGTGCACTCCGGAATGAAACATTTTGTTTATGTTTGATGTGGAGGAACAGGGTGTGAAGTCCCTCCAACACAAAGGGAGGATCCTCCGACCAGGCTGGTTGATCGTGCCTGGCGGGCCGCGGCCCGACGGTTGATGTCGGGAGCTGGTATTTATGCATACTCAGTCGCTGTGTAAACTTCACTTGTGCGATGCAGAATAGTATGACGTCATGTGAAGTGCGATTGTATCGCCATCTGTCAAATGTAGGCTGAACTTCTTCGTCTGTGCGGGGTCGCTACATTTGACATTAACTGTCAATGTTATATTGACTGATAATAAATATACCAATGCTGAATTGGTGTTTCTTATTACCTTTTTTCATACGTTTTCCTTTAATTTTTACAAGAATTATCAATTCTTTGGTGAGTATTCCAGCAACAGTTCTTTCATTTCTGGCAATTCTAGCATTCTAGGTTATGTATAAATGTCATCTACCAACTTGTCATAGATAGTCTGAACGACAAAGGTCAAACATTTTATATTTTATTTTGCGCATCGAAAATACTAGAAATTAATAAAGAATTGTTGAACTAAATGTATATAGGGGTACATTTCTCAGGTTTCCTGAGGATGTACAAGTTATAGCCGGAGTCCTATACAAAAGTGAAACATCTCCTTTCGATAAGACGTATATGTACACACAGCGACACATCAACCTAGACTGTTTGGACTTTGAACTATTATAAGTTGAACGCTGCGAATCGTGCGAGAGAGTGCGTTATATTTTTGTTACGCTCTATTTTTACCATTACATCGACATCTCTATGCACAGTCCCTTTCCAACAATTCTCTATTTTGCATCTAGCGAAGTTATGCGTATATAGGGTATCTAACTTGATGTGTAGCCGTGTGTACTTATCACAAACAAACAACAGCCTTTTGCAAATGAATGTTACAAATGTCAATAGTATTATTGTATCTACACTCAATAGCATCGCTTTAATTGGGAACAAAAGATATCTGTAATTTGTACAGAATAGCCAGTCTAGCATGTAATAGCTTGATTTTATAGATATGACTACCTGTTGAGCTGACCCGACAGTCGTCCTGTCAATGTCGGTATACAAAAATACATTTCATGTAAGTAATTAAATTCAATATCAAACGTCAACACATTTTTTTTTACACAAAAATTTAAATTTTCGCCATTTCCCGCGGCTTCACCCTTCGGCTCAACTCTTTGCCTGAACCTAGCAACTAACCTAAATATAGCTTCAGTAACTTAGTAAACTCACTAACCCATAGGTATATTTTGACGTTCATAAGTGTTACTTTGTGACCTAAATGAATAAATGATTTTTGAATTCGACTTTGGCTTTTTCGCAAACTTTCGTTCATATAAACCTTGTCCTCTACCCTATCAAATAAAGGAATTGATTATTTAATTTTGACATTAATAGAAGGACATTACCTACTTGTCAGTCACAATTAGATCACTGATTCTCCAATTCATTTTGACTATATTCGGTAGATAGCGCTAAGTGTGGAATTAAGTATGTATTTATTTAATAATTTCACACTAGACCATTATGTTATTAATGATTATTAATCTTTAGATTTCAGACGCTATAACATTATAATAACTCCAAGTATGAAACTTGTTATTTATTTTTTAGCCCTAAACCTACTTTATTACTGTTTTCACGATAGAGCTATAACATCTTGATAAAGACTTGATTACTATTGAGCATCGATCAAATATACTATGATCGATGCTATTGAGTACTTATTTAGTTACTAAGTGTTACGTGGGAACACCCAAATACTCCGAAATATTTTATTTCGAATTTCGAAGTACCGACTTTCAAAAGTCCAAATTTCAGTGCCTAAGAATTATAATGTCTATTATTATATATTCCGAAATTTATTTTACTGGAAGTCGTAGTTCGAAGAATCAAATGCTAGATGGGTTCTCGGTCCGAAAAACGACATTCCGATAATTCCAGCGGGTTGAAATATATACTGATACCATCATTATGGTTGACACCCCATTCAGAGAGATTTTTTATATCCACCCAGAAATAGGCGCCCCACGAAGCGGGGCTCAGTCGAGCTATCTAATTTTGCTTTGTGATTAATTTTGTTTGTAATAATTTGGGTTAGATTTGGGCTGCGGAAGAATCTGGATTCCCGCGGCCCCGCGCGTACGTGCGAGGAGACACCGGGGTGGTTTTAGCCGGTAAGAGTCCGGCACGCCCCTCCGCCTTTCCCCAGGCGGAGGTAGACCATATGGATTTTCCCCCGTAAAAAAGGTTAGAACAGTGACCAGCGAAATTTCGAGCACATCACGATCGTGGCAGTAAGTCTCATTTTTGAGGAGTGGCTGGGGAAGCGGCGTGGTGCTGCACACGTTGGCGAATTACCCCACCTGGGCGTCGCAGCGCCGTGAGTTGATCGCGGCAGTCGGTATGGTTGCCCTCTCGCTCCTGGCCATGGTTTAATCTATGGTCCGGAGCGAGAGGTCGTGTAACGCCATCGCCTCCTCCTGTGAGGAAGTCATGTCCATTAAGGAGGCGGTGGAGCGATAGAAAAGGCGCTTAAACCCTCAGCCCAACAGCAGAACCAGGAGCCGGAGAGCGCGAGATGACCTCCAGCCATCCTGAGGTTTGACCTGGGGATGGTGGGCTTCGTGGGCCTGCCCGCCGACCGATCAGCACCAGATCCGGCGAGCGTGTTCCCACGCACGCCTGTACACACAGGTGTCAGTCCCCCCTTCAAGGGCCGACAGTAGGGCTTAAAAGTAGTGGCGCCCAAAGGGTAGTTTTGTTGTTTAGTGGCCTGCCGTTTCATAAGGCGGCTCAAAACCTCGGCGGGGTCGTGACTGCATATGAAAGTGATTCGCGCGGCCTCGCCGATTGCGGTTTTGTCGAGGAACACCGTGTTAGGTTTAGTCGATATTACCAGGCGGTCCATTATTATCATCATTACCATCTTTCTTTTACTCTGGTGAGTCCGACTTAACTACTTCGCCCTCCCCCATGGAGGGGTAGCAACAAGGCATTACCCCACGTAAAAAAAAGTGACCAGCGAGACTTGCTATTCGGTTTTAAAAGGCGTTTTTATTTCGGAATTCTAATTAATCGGTATTTTAATAATCGGACTTTGTATTTTAATGTTTCGGCTTATCATTAAGTCAGACTTTTTGATATTTGATATATTGAAACTCGGTATTTTGAGAATATTAATTATAAACGTTAGCACAGATAATATAGTACTATACTTTGAATTTTGAAACATTCGGATTTATGAAAATCGGTATTTTGAAATTCGTATTTGTACACTGTCGGAATAAAGTTTGTCGTGCTTATGTAGTGTACCCGTAATAGCCATCTCACTTAGTCTAAGTCTGGGGATTACTGGAACGAGACGATTTAATGCAATATTAATTAAGCAATAACGTAATTAAAGTTTAATATTTAAAGCGCATGATGGCATATTGAAATATTACATTTTGCACTCAAACGTATCGTTGCATTAGTCGCATAAGTAAGTTAGGCTGATGCCTCATTAGCGCATTGCGTTGCGTCGTCGCAGCGTTGACGCTGCGTCGTTTTCCATATATTTTTTGTGACATGCCACATTATGCCCTCTAACGCGTGCTACAAACAATCCCGGCGAGATGCCTCCTTTAGTACACGATAATAAAAATATGTTTTATGAATTTTTACTGGTCTTGCGTATATGTATACATTATATTAGTTACAAAAACGACCATAAAAAGCAAATTTTGTTATTTTCAGTTGTGTATCTATAACAGACGACGTAAGCTTAGTAAAAAGATACTCTTTAGAAACCCTGAATATTACCATCGGTAGCAAGCACTTAGATATACTATACATATTTCTGGCAAGAGAATAAGATGGATGCTAAAAGTTATAGGCCTATGAGTAGACGAAATTATCTATATCTAATTGTTCATGGTAAAGTGAGATAGTAGGTACTTTTGATGATAATCTAGTAAATGTTAAAGATTTTGAAACACATAACTAACATTCACTGTCTTTATCGGTAATTCTGATCCATTACAATTGTTACCTACGAACCAACATTGAAATACTGACTAAAAGTATGAAAAGATAAAAAGCGCAACGTTCTGTTCACCGGTGCGGTGGAGGAGGTTTTTAAGCTGTTCGACTGAAAATAACTGGGCATCAACATCAACGGCAAGTGCATGACTCACCGTCGATTTGCTGAGGACATCGTGGTCATGGCTCAGACCATGGAACACCTCGGCACAATGCTCGATGGCCTATAAAGGTTCCCAACAGCATGGACAAGGCGGAAATTATGTCCAACGTCCATATTGCACCAATTCCCATTCAAGTGGGGACTCTACACCCTAACCTCTAGATATGTATATACCTGAGACAAATCACCCAATCACGTCGAAAGAGGTAAATCGTCGAATCCAACTGGGCTAGGCAGCATTAGGGCAGCTACGTCATATCTTTGCACCCGATATACCGTAGTGTCTCAAGACGAAAGTCGTGCATTAGGATATTCGCGGATATGATTATTTTTGATAATAAAGACATATTATTCACACTCACAGTCACATTATTCTGATTATTGCTGGAATGTCAGACATAATTTTAAGCAATTCTATCAGACCGCCGCCGCCGCCGCGCTGTTGCAGCTCAAGGGGTTACAACTCTTTACCAATAACAAACAAATTAATGATTAAGGTAAATATGTATTAATATTGTATGAGCTTGTATGAATAAAAATGTTGTATAGACTGCGCCGGTGTGGTCATCCTATGGATATATAATTGTGAGATTCAGAGATAGCTATACCCATTATACACAGTGCATAAGGGGTACAATGAGAGTAGGCCAGGAGAGCCGTGCTCACTGCAGAATTGGACAGTGACCACCACAAGAAGTTAATTGATTCAACCCAACTTATCTACTTCGGTTTTGTGTAAGCTATTGCCTTTTTGGAGTTATTGAAAGTAATTTTATCTGTTATCTAATATTCGAAAGCCAAAGAACATGTAGTACCTATGTTACTATCGACGAGACGGTTAAAGCGTTGCTTCTAGCTTGGGCGATGTGTACAAACTTAGAGCTAAACAGCATTTTGACAGAGCCGACATTGCGGTCAAAGTGTAATTCGTAACATCGTCTATTATTTATAATATGGCTGATTACACATACATATACGTATCTCTAAAATTGTTAACTGATCTAAATTAACCCTTTAAGCAATTAGCGTTGAGGATGTTGTTTGAAAAGGGTTTGTCCGATAGTGTTCTTATAAATAACAAAAGAAAAGCTGTTACAACTCATGATAAATTACTATATTATTATATATTTTGTTTTTATTTATACATAAATATTTAGTGATAAAATTGCTTGCAAGAATTTAACTTTCAACCTTAATTTCAATCTTTAATCGCCGTCAATTATTTTATTGTAAACAAACAGATGTACTGGTGCTAACACCAATTACCAACAATAATTTAAAATTAGGCAAGTTTGTTGACTTTAGTAGTAAGAAATTTGTACCTATCTAGTTTGTTATAATTTAGCAGCACAGCTTATAATTTTTACCTAGTGGACACGAGAATGAAATCTATTTTTATGTTAATTAGCTTCCTTGTGTTTACGAAGCAGCAGGAAGGGTGCGTCGATCTCAAAATAACTTTGTCCAACAACACGGGACTTGAACTTTTGACTACACTCATAATTAATACATCTGCCGTTCATGAGAGTTGTACTATTATCGGAGGTTTTCTACGTACGTTTAGCCTAAAAATTACTGTTTTACCTACATATGACGTATTTGTGAAATTGAAATGTCTAATGTGAAATTAGCGATAAGAGTGAGGCCGTTTACGGAGAAGTAAGTTAAGCTTGACATACACGTCATGTCGATCGTGGTATAACGTCTTGTTTAAGTAATTGGTCTATTACTTCTTTTTAGAGAATTAAGATCAGAAAAGGACCGTGTGCCAGTGGTGGACGTTATAGACGCTAACACAGTTACCATAACTAACATCAAAGTGAGTACCTACTTATAATACCATTTCTTCCAATATTTTTATTAGTATAAAACAATTTTTATACTTTTCTCTTGCTTAATGTAGAGAACTATATTTAAAAAATGAAAGTGACATTTATGCAAGGGTTATTGCAGTTTAGTATGGGTAATAATTGTTATTATGAAGTGCGATTAGGTGCTTGTTACGATTTTAAGGATATTAAATAGAGTAAAAGAAATACCTACAGAGTCTTAATGTCGCACTCAGAGACATTCGATGACTAATTAGCTGACTAATTTTTCATACTTAGTAAATCTTTACCAAGGTATCTTTTTAGTAATGGTTAAATATCTTAGAGAGTCCCAGTCAGTCAGTTAGTCTTATTTAAAACTTATATGAGTTATAGTTCATCCAGTATTTTCTTACCGTGTAGGTTGAAACATCGGAAGTTAAGCCCCATTTAAAAATAGCACAGTTAGAGAGTTTGGAAGTCTTCAATCGTCTTCATAACCGGCATCGCTTCCATCGTGTTAACCTTGGGACTTCTCGTAACCATAAGTTGTAAAAATTCGTACTCTCGTTTATTCTTCCTATGTTCAGTTGAATTTCAGTTATTTCATTAGGTACTGCATTCTTTTGCTTTTTGATCAGCGTAGAGATTTGTCTTTAAGACTATTATAACATCATTCCTTACACCTGCGTACCATATCTTTCTTATCAGTTGAAGGGCTTTATTAAAAAGTTTGTGCTGATTTGAGTGTTACAATGAAAAAAAACCTATTATTAGATTATTATTATATACTTGGTTGTAGCATGCAAAAGCAAGTATGCTGTATAGGTAAGTAGACAAGACATTATTAGAACAAATTTGGATGAGCATTCATATATATATTCCTTAAATTTGTTCAAATTTGTTTAATTTTGTGAACAAATAAAAAAAAATTAACATATAGAAGAAATGTATGGTATGCATTGCTATATTTTAGTGTTGATAAGATGGTGCAATTAAACTACTTTACACGGATTCACGGACAGAACATGGCTGCAAAAAAAGCAATCGTCGGGGAAAGTGTAAAGGGGAATGACCATAAGCGGTATCGCTTGATGAATAAAATCTAAGCTGTGGCACAAGTTCATGATATAGATAATTTTTGTTTATAATTATAATGATTTTATAACGTTATGTAAAGTCTCACATTTGCCGGATAAATAAACGTAAAATATTAGTTGTTATTTTGTATCATAATTTTCCGTTACAGATTTTTTGTTGTGGTTAAATTGGTGGTACATTATTACACAGACACATTGATTTCCTATATGACTATCAGTCGATATTGCATATTATACGTAACTATTGATAAATAGAAATGATCATACAGTGAATACACTGAGAGCCATCTCTGGCTACTATTGTAGCCATTTGGTGGGCAGACGCACAGTGGGCTGTTGTGCCCATATAATGACTATTGCCTTGTATTTGAGCTGGGGACGTCATAACGATATCGCTGCACCAGCGCCATTTTTAGACGATATTTTTAAGGAAAGGTACATATTTTATGAAAATAGGGAATAATTGATACATTTATGGTCAGTATTTAGCTGCTCAGTGTACCCTTGTTTTTTATTTTTATGAGTGAAGAGTTTATAAAAATCTAGACATTAAAAACATTCATAACTTAGATTGTGTCTTGCTTTTTCTATGAATAAATATTTTGATTTGATCAATTTGACTATTCATTGATTGTACCTATTTATGCGCAACTGTAGTCTTTAGGCTTCCTCTCGACAGATAATATTTTCAAAGATTAAGTAGGTATTTAGTTCACTCCTAATGGAATACTTGGTACTTTAAGTCACTTAGTCTTTAAATTGTGTTCTCGTACATATATATTTATTTTCTGTAAGCGATAGCTTAATTAAATCTTAATCTTACTGTTATTTAAAGGATAAATAGTAAGTTTCTACATTTTGATTTACAAAGTTCACACACATATTTCTCTGAAACCCGGCAAATTACGTAGGTATATGATGTTTATTTTTTCATAAACTACAGACTAATACGAATCTTAAACAGTAATTTTCATCTTGGCACAAAAAATTATACCGATACTATTTTCCTTAGTCGCTTGGGCATTCCCCTTTACATTTATGTACATTTAAAACAATTAAATGGCTTTAATAATAGTAAAGGTTCAGTAGTAGTCTAAAATTAAAATAATATGTAACTTGTAATAAATAAAGCTATAAAATCCGTATAAAGTAGTTTAATTACAATGTATAATATTTGCGCAAACGTAAGACAATATTATGTTGATACGATGGTTGAAGAAATATTTTAAATTCTTCGATACGAAATAGACCTAAAATATTTTGTCAACCATATCGTGTTATTGCTAAAATAACGTAAACCGTCTATGCGTATCTCACAACAATATGATTGTTATGTAGGCACGCCGTCGTTTTTAATAAGTTTTTACTTAAACGTGTTTTAAATTAATCATTGGGATGTGAGAGTTATATAGAAAATCACTGACGGAATGACCAGCGACTTAAATGAAGTGCTTGACTACTAATGTAAACTTAGACGACATTCATTCAAATAGTTTAATGATATTCCATTAAATATTTATATTTTATTTTTTATAAATTAATACCAACCTAATAAGCTTTATGAGTTACGTACCAGTTCTAGACTCGGAAGCGGGTGCCCAACTGGATGTTGCTTACTTCGACTTACAGAAGGCATTTGATAGTGTCGATAATGACCTCCTACTGGGCAAATTTGCGATGGCTGGTTTCACTCCAGATCTATTGGAGTTCTTTTCCACCTACTTAAGAAATCGAAAACAATTTGTGGACTACATATCAAACCATTCAGTACTTAAAAATAGTATACTATGCTCTAGTAGAATCCAAATTAAGGTATAGCATATTATTCTGGGGCGGTAGTTACAATTATAATATCCCCAGAGCGTTCAATTTGCATATATATTTGACTCTAACAGGAATAGGGCAAGGCAGTAATTTAGGCCCCTTAGCGTTTATTTTTATGATTAATGACCTCCCAGAACTAGTGAGAGACGCAAGATGCTTGCTGTTCGCGGACGATCTAAAGCTGTTTCTACATATAAAAAATGATTTTGATTGTGATTGCTTATAGCGAGATATTGGTCGTGTGGTGGAATGGAGCCAGACTAATAAATTATAATTTAATGTGTCGAAGTGTAATATGATGTCTTTACCGCATTCAAAGACACGATATTGGGGGGACACGATATTTAACGAGTTGTTTCTGTACGAGATCGAGGCGTCATCTTTACTAAAGATCTAACATGTCGCTCGCATATTGTAAAACTATGTAAAAAATTATATAGAAATCTAGACTTTGTTATGCGGGAAACATATGATTTCAACAACAGCGCAGTCAAAAATTTTTATATAACGCGTTGGTAAGAAGTAACTGGAAACGAGTGCTATTATCTGGAATCCCTACGAAACTAAGTACAGCCTAATGATAGAGAAAATACAAAATAAGTTCACCTGGTACCTTTACTTGAAGCAATACGGAGTATACCTCTTCTATCCTCTTATGTATCCAAGTCTTTTTGTGTTAGGAATGGTAGGATATTATAAACTTGAGGTGAGACGGAACTACGCTTTGCTTAAATACATTTACCTTACCTACCATAACAAGCAAATTGAACAACCTAACAATATTAGCATCGCTCCAGTTTCTTGTACCTAAGTCCAGGTTACGACAGGGGCCACGGGGAAGGCTGTTAGATCTGCCAGTTTTTCGCACAGATGTCTTGAAATACGCGCCAGTGGTGCGTGCTGCTAGGATGCTGAATGTAGTTGCACAACGTCTAGATATATTTTGCTGTACGTTGGCGGAATTTGAGAGGGTGACGTTACAATATCAAGTCATAAAATTTATAGTTACTATTATAAAGTATTAATGTCGACTATGCCGCATTAGGTTTCCCTGTTATGACATATGTGATATGTACTATAAATAAATAAAAATTAATTGAAATTCATGCTTCAAAATTAGTGACAAATGTACCTGGCCGCGGTCGCAGTCTGAGCTATCCGTACCTTTGTACAATCCGTGTCATACCTGTATCTAAGAATACAGATCCATATTTTGGCTTAGTTATAGTTCAGATGTGTACCTACATATGCGTCAGCTTGTACTCATTGCAGGTACCATACAAGTTGTATTCAAACGCAAGTATGGTCAATGCTGCCGTAGTCTGAAATACCTATTGCTATTGAGAATTACAATATTTTCTCTATTTTCAGGTAAGTTTATCCGGTGCTGGCGACAGTCGCGAGCGCATACGACAGTACTATGCCGATTACACCTTCGATAGTTCCTGTCCAGTCACACAAGCAACGTATGCCTCTCAAGAGAAGGTACGCTTATACCAATTTGATCTTGTTACTCAACATTGTTTGGCATGCAAGTGATTAAAATAGCCACATTCACAATTAACAGATAAAGGGCCGATTTTTTAATCATCAGATAACTTTTTCTGGGGTATATGTTTGACGTTTTGGCAGCTTTTATATACCTATATAATATTATAAAGACCGCCATATTTATTTCTCAGATAAAAGATATCAGACGATTGAAAAATCGACTCTTGGTAAAAAGATGACCAGTACGAGACTATTCTGGTATAGGTAGGTAATAACAAAGTTAGAATGAACGGTGTGAGTGAGAACGGTGTACGTCGTATATATCATATAGGTACCAAGAAGGCAACCTTAATCATGTTAAAATGTAGTGAAGTCAGAAAATGCGCCTGTTATGACTTTATAAATAGGTGTTGTACGAGTGTGTTATACGAGTCGTTGCCCGCACTTTATTTGCAATTCTATGTATTTTTGTAGAAGCTCTACTTCTATACCAAATTTCATCAAAATCCCTTGAAGTGATCGGGTGTGATTAGGTAACAAAAGTACAAACATTCATAATGAAATGTTATTAGGATTCACAGATTAGCGTAGATTATTTAAATTTGATGTATAGTATGTTTTAATCTGCACCCAATAAATGTTATGCTCTGAGTTACATTTTTGTGGCAACGGTTTAGTTTTGGGAATTCTGTCCATAAACGAGTTTGTAAATATGCCTATTAAGGAGTAGGCAATAGGCTTGTGTCTTATTATGTCCGTATTTACGCAACCCATCATTTAATATAATGCAATATTACGCAAATTATCGAATAATAAGACGTGCGAGCAGAAATCCCAGCAGCAATGATCTTGCACGTAATACCTAACTAACTTACCAATTCCCACTATTCGATTACTCAGCTGTCGATTCGGTGCACAAACATTATAAAATTAAATAGATTTTCTGTAATCCTATCGTATTACGTAAGACCTGTACTAATTGTTTAAATCCTAGGCGAAGATACAGGCACCTTGATAGGATTGCTCAGACAGGACAGTGGATTAAACTGTTGCCTTTCCTCGCAGCTAATAATGAAAGCTAAAAAATTATGAAAATTACATAACCTTATTTCGGATCACGGCGACCTTATGATCCTTGAATAATTGGAATTCATCGTGCCGAAAATCCCACTAACTTTTTGCTGACCTGAACCATCCATACATAGTAATAGCTAACTAGTGTTACGCCAATATGCTCGAGAAGATAGGTAGATGTGGACACAGCATATCCCATATCTTGTCATATTTGGTTTTAGAAAATTCCATGCACGGCGACTCTATTGCTGTTCACCGGACAAAGTGTCAAATTTCGTGTTGCTACTGGTATTTTTTTACAGACATATCTAATAGCGCATCTAGACCTATTGGGCCGAGGCGTCAAGTATGTAGTTTTAGGATAATACATAAACGTTTAATGTATGTTATTTATTTGTACTTTAGGTATTCGAAAGCATTGGTCAGTCGGTGATCAGCAGCGTCTCACAGGGATGTTCGTCGTGCGTGCTGGCATACGGGCAGAGCGCCACTGGAAAGACACATACTATGTTGGGTACTGACTCACAACCCGGACTGGTTCCAAGACTCTGCAAGGCGCTGTATCAACAACAAAGCACTGATTACACTGTCAGGTAAAGAAATTTAATAATTTCTTATGATATTATAATAGTACCTACACGGCTGTTTTGATCTTAACGTAAGTTTTATTATTAAAGAGGGCGAATAATACGAGATGGCCAATTCTCTTTAGAAATGCTGTTCAAAAGAGTTCAGACTAATCTCATCATCATCATCTCAGTAGAAAGACTTCCACTGCTGCACATACGCCTCGGTTAGGCTCTACGGTTTTCCACACAAACCAGTCTAATAAACGTCAAATTTCTCATTTGACGTGAATGAAATGCAATTTATGTTCACATTTCAGGTATTTTTTAATTTAGGAGAATACCATTTGTTACATTTTTGACTCGGAGAGAAGACACAAACAAGTCAAAGAATTAATGATCGCGAGTGACAAGTGGTTACAATTGACTGAAATGTCTGCAATGAAGACCTATAATAACCTTTTACATTAGACACAGTAAATGAAGCGATTGGAGTGCGGTAATCTCTTAGTAAAACGATGTATCATAATGTGCTTATGTCACAAATTCAAACAAATCCTAATCCTAACAAATATTATAAATGCGAATGTGAGTTTATTTCTCACGCTTTCAAGCCTTAACTAATCGACCGAAAATCATCAAATTTCTCGTACACGTTGTCAGCAAAACAGAGTAGAACATAGGGTACCGTGACCATCAGAATGGACTGTCACTACCCATATTTTACATGGCAATAATTATAAAAAGTTGCTGCCTAGTTGCTACTAACCTTCAGATAATTTTATCCAGGGAAAGGTACTGTTACTTATCTAACATATCCTAAATTACATTTACGCGCGCGAAGCCCCAGGCTTAATCTAATACTTAATACAGTTAGATAGGTAGCTGTTGTACATCCGCATTTACTCCGCACCACATAGCATCAGTTTAAAACCAATTGAAATTGGAATAAAAGAAAATCAAAGAATAATATTTGTGAATTTACGACATTGCTTCAGATTATTTAATGCCGTTAGCCGCATTTGCTTCAGCACGTATTGTTTACTTGCCTTTGTAATCTCCACGTCCATTTCCAAAAGCAGTTTGTTTTTGGAAAGTAAATTGTTTGTATCATTTATGCATGCCGTGTGAAGAAGCCATAGGTGTGAGCTCACGCGATGCTATTGTCAAAATGAAATGGGTGTCGCGCATTATTTCTTAGGCGCCGATTTATCTACGGTAAATGATTGCAGGCATCGAATTATGCGTAGTTGTCGTTGTAGGTATGTTAGCGTTGCCACTATCTATACTGTAAATATAAAGATCCTCTTTATAATATTAGTATATATTTGACATTTTGTTTGTTTCTTTGTAAAGATTTTACTCAAAAACGATATAACCGATTTTAAAAATTGTTTCTCTATTAAGAAGCTATATTATCACCGAGTAACACAGGCTAAGTTTTTTTAAAGAAAGTACTGTTGCTAATGTAACCTAACCTAACTTACTTTTATGAGAGCAACTGCGCTAACGGCAGTCTCGGCAAGTCTTTTGTTGTTAGATAACACTTGTAGTTAAATGCAAAAAAAAAAAGCTACGGCATTCATTACGACGGGCCTGTCTAATGTAGTTGAATCAGAAGGCATCTTTCGGCTGCACGAATAGGGCAATATGGTCGCGTCGTCATTGCCAGAGCGCCAAGTGTTATGGGTTCAATATGTGAACTCAGAAAAATAATTGTGTAATCTGACAGCTATTCCAAGTCTCAGTGTCTTTTGCATCTATAAACATTCGTCGGACATCATTTTCATAAAATGTTATTTATGAAATTATTTTTAATAAGGCTCTTTTAACGTAATTATTATTGTAACTGTTTTCCTATTTGATTCTGGTCTATTCATATTCATATTTATTGTAACCAATCTATGAGTGTGTAGTGTACCTATCCGATGACATAGCATGAATATAATTTTGTCGAGCAACCACCAATCGTGCTCCATCGTCGACCACACCCTCTCTTACATCAGGAACGCTTAAATGCAAGCTCAATTTATATGCAACAACTATTGTGAATCGGTAAGGATAGGTTAGTATCCATGCATAATATTATAGAAAGCTTTTTTAATGTATCCTAACCTATAACACAAATGTGAATGTGAGTTTGTTTGTCACGCTTCGATGCCTTAACTACTCGACCGACCATGAATTTTCACATACACGGAACAGAATACTCAATACTCAATACTTTATTGCATTTCACAATGTATACTTAGGTGGTAGTGCTTAAATTAAATGAGTCATTGTGAACCCTGTCGGGCACAGCCAAGTTGGAGAGAGGATAATATATTATGATATTATATATTATAATTTTTATGTTACATATGTGTACTTATATCTCTTTTTATTCTAGAACTTTAGTGTAACCATTTTAATTGTTATGAATGAAGTGTACCAGTGTAGTTAAGTCTTGTTGATTATCATTCAGGTATTCATTGATAGTGTAGTAGCACTTTTCTATCAAGAGACTGTTTAATTTAATTATAAACGCCGGTGTAGTCTCTAATTTTTTTATTGTATCTGGCCTCTTATTATATATTTTTACATCACATCCCATAAGGACTGTTTGGGTGCATGTGCAAGTTAGATAAGGGCAGGTTATTTTACAAGGTATTTATGTTGATTTGCTTTTTGTATAGAACTCTTAATATTTTTGTACAAATTTGCACGTTTCTAATATGTATGTACAGGTAAGAGTCAACAATCTGTGTTCTTTAAAGTGGGGCGTGGCCAGAAAAGGACATAGGGTACTATTCAACCAGAAAAAAGAACTGTTAGTAATCCAACCTACATTTACGCGAGGGAAGTCGCGGACACAATCTAGTTAACCAATGTTTTTTGGTGTCCTTCCAAGGATCTTCTTATAGGTGGCAAATAAGTTACTTTCCTAAGAGCACCTCCATTACCGGGAGTCTTACTCATATTTTGACGGCCGTTCATAAAATAAGTTGTGCTGTTAGCGCAAAGGGCAATGATAACACTGACCCCTTGCTAATAAAACATTGCCATTTTACGGAGAACAGAACCCATCTTTATCCCATCTTCTGTATGGGGGAATTACTTTAGGTGTATTTGAGCTAGGTCGACGTAGATCAGAAGGCATGCGTACAAATACATTTTAATTCGTTCTACAAAGTCATTGTTATTATTAAGTCAGACTATGAGTCTTCGCTATAAACCTATTTATGCTTACTATATCGAAAACCGCGTGAGTAAAACCGAGACCAACAGTTAGTCTATACAAATATTATAAAGAGGAAATATTTTATGTTTAGTATGTTTGTAAGGATTTAACTCAAAAACCAATCAACCGATTTTAAAAATTATTTTACCTTTGGGTACCTATACAGGGTGATTTTGAAATCGTGTAATTCCTTTTAACCACGCATTCTACTGGTGATATAGAATAACCCTGACCATATTTTTTCTTAATTAGAATAATGGTTTCGGCAAAATTAGAGTACAGATTTTTTTCATGAAATGATTTCATATAGTCATATTTTAACCACCTGACACAATCTTAATATTTTTTTAATTTAAAAATAATAACATAACAATAACTGATGTCGTAAATAATAAGGGGCAATAAAAAGGACCGCCCGTTATTATTTACGACATTAATTATTAATATGATTTTTTATTTTAATTAGTAAAAAATTAAAATTGCCACGGTTGGTTAACATATGACTATCTGACACCATTTCACGAAAAAAACGGAATAATAATTTTTCAAAAGAAATAAATCTAATTAAATAAAAATATGGTCAGGGTTATTCTATATCACCAGTAGAATGCGTGGTTAAAAGGAATTACACGATTTCAAAATCAATCATAGCTTCTTAACACATTGAACATACCATACCGGTCATAAATGACCGCAAACAATACATTTTTAATTGGGTCTGCTAAATGGCATTCAATGTGTTAATGGTGAAAGAATAGGCTATATTTTATTTATTAATTATATAGTATATAGTATTTAATATATAGTATATAGTATTTAATATATAGTATATAGCATTTAACTACCATAATCTAACCTACTTTTATGCAAGCGAAGCCGCAGGCAAAAGCTAGTACAGTAAATATATACCTCTTACAAAATATATTTGCGTGCATTTCACAAAGGTTAAGGTCATTAATATATAACGTGCACACATTCATCAAAATTTGATATAAAACAGGTCAAGTTCGAACGATTAGGTACGTACACTCATTAAACAACGTTCTGTTTAGATAGCAATTTGCGAAATCTTAATTTTATGTCAATAACCTTGTGTTATTATAATAGTATAGTGTAAGTGAGCAAATAATACAAGTGTGTATGGTTCAATATGGATTTAAAAACAATTTTGTATATAAGAAAATCTATAAGAATAGGTATATCTTATTTTTAAGTAGTCTTGGTACACATCTTAAGTAGACAAATCAATAAATCTGTGAGTGGACTTTCTCAAAATGTACCTGTTGTTATAGCTTGTATTCAAGTTAGTGACCTTTCTCCAGATAAAGGCCTTGAGATTAAAATATCTGCGAGGTAAAGTACAAACTTATAATAGTTGTTGTATTGATATAATCCTGCGATTATAACTTATCTTATGAAGCAACTCGAAACCACAAAATATAGATAATGAATAAACAGAAAGTTCTTAAACTTGATGACTCCATTTAAACTGCAAGTTTCTTTAGATTGAGTTGCGGGTGATTTATCCAAAACTTTTTCAACTGTTTCACTACTCAGGTAATATATTGGTAGTTGTATTCGATTAAGTTTGAATGGTAATAAAGAGGCACCATGACTTCCTGACCCCAAGGTTGGAACGACACGCGAGCCTTTAACACCCTGCCATCATGGCTTTATCTGTACTAATATCTCCCCGCTCGTGAACATGTGTCAGGTTTGTAGCTAAACAACCGATATTGGAAACGTATCTATCCGCAAACATACTTTTTATACAGAAACTGTAAAATAAACACTAGAATGGTAATAATACAATGATTTGATAGCAATTTTTTTACCACAAGAAGGGAATAATATTTATTGGTTTTCAAAGTAACCATTAATTCGTTCTTTAAAAATTTAAATACCGTTCAAAATAAAAGGACCCGCTTAAAGGACCCAGGATTGAAGGAAGAAGGAAACACGTGCCTTGGCAGAGAATTCCATGCCTTAATCGTTCGGCAGAGGTATGAGGACCCAAACTTATTGGTACGCACTCTAGTCGACTCCACCGTGTAAGGATGGCATCTGAGCCCAGCACGCGTTGTTCTGGATAGGAAAGGGGAGGGCGGGATAAGGTGGAATAACTCTTCAGAGCACTCCCCGTGGTATATTCTATAGAAACATTGAAACAATCATTATAGGTATTGGTACCACAGGTGAAAATTGCGAGTCTGGGTGTCCTTTTATTTTCGATGTTATCAACAAAATATTAAAAAGTACACTGACTTTTTAATGCAGATCCTTACAGTGTCTATTCTAAGACGATATCGTTAGCAAGTACGTTCAAAGCACGTATTTACACATATGCTTTTGCTGTTACAAGCTCCCCTGCATCAAGATAATATTAATGTGTAGCGTCGTATGGTCTCAAGACATGCAGTAGTCTTGCATGTTGCAGTCAACCTTGGGGTTAATCATTTATATCGAAATTATAGAGATATAAGCACCGCACTAATATGTAAGTATAATAACTTGATTGTTCGTTTTTTAAGTTCAAGGATTTATTTATCAATACCTTTATAATCAATCACGACTGCACGACATTGACTGCACGGTGGTCGCCTCGCCACTGCCACTGTCCACAAATGGTTGTTCCGAATTTAGATGTTTTTTGTGTCCGTCGTTTGAACGTCCCCCGCGACACAGATATTATTCCTAGTGCGGCAATTGTCTTTGCTAAATATAAAAAAAAGTCAATCAACGTTTGTAAAAAGAATGTTGCGTAGCGTACGTTTCGAATTTAAATAATTAGATAGAAGTGCATCTTACCTAGTAAACCTGCGTTTTGTTCGGTGACTCAGAATGGCGGAGACCCAATAGTAACTTTCCGGACCGATGGCGTTGCTTCGCCTCTCCACTTGCCCTCCGTCCTCTTCATTTAGGCTACGGTGACTGCTTACGAATGCGCAGATTATGTGTTTTTGCCATTCATATGGTACAGCAGCAATAGCCTAATAGAAGACCGTTAGATTGCCACGCAGAAGTCTCGTGTTTCATCCCAAGGCACGCATCTCTGCCTTTTCGCAGTTGAATGCGTATTTATTTCTTAATTACCCGACTGCGTCAGAAGGAGGGTAATGTTTTTCGAGCGTATGTATGTACATATGTGTGTATGTATGTGAATTTCTTTGGCACGCCTTACAGCTCAAACGGCTCGACGGTTTTTGACATATGAGGTGTCGTTGAATTCATCAGAATTGTGGTAGTGACATAGGCTATATAAATTTACAAAATGGCCCGCAAAAGAAAAAAAATGGGGTGTTGTTTTTATTTTTCTTACCTTAGCAATATGGGTATCAAATGAAAGATCGTGAAAAGACCATTTCATAAATATATGTATCATAACACGTTTATATTACTGTTTTAACACAAATTGTCAAAAAGCGTACCAATTATATATCGGGACGCCCAAAGTATAATTTTCTAGCAAGAATGTATTCAAGTCAGGAATAACATTGGCTGTACTTAGTTATATATTAAATTAAAACTATGTATATATTATGTTATATTATAATATTACATAAGTAACAACAGAAATAACTTGTCGGTTAATAAAACTAAAAAGTATGAAATAAAATAATTATTAAAAAAACAAAAAAACCCGACTGCTTAAAAGTAATGCACTGAAAAGAGAAAAAACAGGTATCACAATATCTATATAATGTTTTTGTAATAATAATTACTACTTGCTTTAACGGTGAAGGAAAATATCTTAAGGAAACTTGCACGACTGAGAATCTGGGCACGGGCTTCTTCTCACTACGGACTAACCCTCTCAGGTTAGGCCGTAGTCCACCACGCTGGTCCAGTGTGGGTTGTTAGGCTTCACATACATATCTTCAAGAACATTATGGAGAACTCTCAAACATGCAGGTTTCCTCACGATGACGTCGTGTTTATGATCGCTTGCTTTAACGATAAATCATAACATCTTCACCTTTAAAGCGAGCGATCATTAACTATTTAATACTCACATAAATCCGAAAATTCAGAGTTAGAGTCAGAGCGTATGGATCAAACTCTAAACCTCCTTGCAATAGATCGTAAGTATAAATTTATAACGTTGTGTGGTTTACAACAAACACAGTCCACAACAAGAACAGTACAACTATGCAGTAGGTACCTACTGATGTTTAAAGTAAGACACCCATCTAGAACCTTTTCCTCTAAATTGTTTATATGTTGCCCCATTCCTGCCCAACCATTAAATTTGTTTTCCAATCCCATTGTTTCATATTAAAGCGTATAAATGAAGTTAGTTATAACCTTTCTTAGTGTCTTATAGTTACTGTATTTTAGTTCACGGTTTATTGTACGCAATATTTTTATCAATTAATTTGCAATAACACCACGGAATCAAAAGAGGTATAGCAGCTTTATCAGATATTTATAAATGTCTAACCTGCAGGTTACATTAAAGTGAGCCTACGAAAAAACGGGTTTTACTTTAACCTTTGTTTTATCTTCATAGCGTTATTAAAGACTTGTATAAAATAGCATTATTACGTAGATAGTTAAGGGTAGTGTGCGGGGTGTCAGCTTGTGTGTCGGTTAGTAAGGCTTCAGTCCTCCCGGGGTGAGGCGAGATCGCGAGCGCGCCGGTTCCACCGCACCGCTTGCCGCCGCGCCGCCTAGAACCGCGCCGAGATCTCACCCGCCGTATCGCTGTACCTCGTGTTGAGTTTGCACCTGTGGAAAATATTATAGGTAAGGATATATTTATAAAAGCACTGTTAGTCTGCACTAAGTAAGGTATCATTACATGTTATAAAACAAAGTCCCCCGCCGCATCTGTATGCGATAAACTCAAAAACTACAAAACGGATTTTGTCATGCAGTTATCACCAATAGACAGAGTGATGATAATGAAGGTTTAGGTGTATAATTTGTTAAGGTTTTGTATTACACGTGTGAAACTTGGGCGGGTCGCTAGTTTACATAATATTTTTGATTTTCATACCTATCCACAATGATGTCATAAAATATTGTAATAACGGCAACAGATTAGGTCAGTCATTAGTTCATTACACAGGCGATATATGTAGGACTGTGGCTTAACAAGTCTCTCTTGAGAGAGATCCAAATGCACCAGTAAGACACTCAATACTCAGTATGCATTAACGCATGAACACTATTTTATATTAAATAAAGAATGTGAAACATACAAAGTAGGTTTTGAAACTAAAATAGCAATTTGATATTATGTGATCTTTTAAATTGCGATCTGTCTCCAGTTTCTTTGTTGGCTTCTTATACATAATCCTTTTATGTAAAATAAAGAATTACTGTATTTTTGTTAATAATACCGCCTTATTTACATAGGGGCTGTCGCGACATGAAATTTTCTAAAAATCTAAACGTTACATGTACGTGTGTACGTCTACGACACCCAGAAAATGATGTACTTAATTACATATTGCGAGACTTCGTTATAGTTACATCAATTCAATAATATGGCAGTTAATTCATGATAAATTACATTATTTTTATCAAAGTTTTTTGACCTGACTCTATAGACTAAGTCAAAACCACGTATTTATATTTAGGTTACAGGGTAATACTTCTGAACGCCATATTTTAATACTTATTTTGATGTCGAATGGACTCAATGATGTACTCAAACAAGTATTGTAAAATTGCTTAATTACAATGATGTATGAAAAAAAATTGAGTATGGCAGAAGAGATATCTACTCGTATATGTAGAAGAAATAAAATAGCATAAAATAGCACTAGGAATTACATAATATTATGTGTCTGTAAAGGATTGAATAAGGAATAGTATGATAAAAGAGCGTGATAGAGAGAAAGGACGGCAAAAGATTGATCAAGGAAGTATATATAGGGTGAATATCAATCAAAAGTTGGAAGTGGTGTTCTGCAATTTTTACAGTGTTCTGAGGCAGGTGAATGTTCTCTAATCAGATCGGAGATAAGTATACTAGAGAAAAGTCGGATCGAGACCTTTTAACCTGGCATTTCTCGAGAATATCGCAGAAAGAGCCTAGCTATGGTTAAAAGTATTTTCTAAATCGACAAGCGTGTATGAAGAATGAAATGCAAATAAATGAAGTAAGGAGTATGTTAGAATCGTAGCACCTACCTACCTATCCCGCGGGGAAACAAGTATGTCCTAACTAATATTAAAAGTGTGAATAAATCACTCAAAGCTCTTTAAATCTAATATGAGTTTGTTTGTTACTCTTTTACGCCTTAAGTACTTAACCGATCATGATGAAATTTTATACACATTTTGTCACGGATACAGAAAAGAATATAGGGTACCATACATCAAGAAAAAAAGTACTGTGCCCGAGTTATAGTAATGAAAATTCTTATTATCGCGAGCGAAGCTTCAAGCAAAATCTAGTATCTATACAGGTGTCCGGTAATTAATGGATAACCCTGAAATGACTTATAGTAGAACAGATGGCAGTACAAAAAAAAAATGAAATAAAATAATAAAAAGAAAAATATTAAAATAGTGCAGGTGTCATACTTTTGACTGTCTATCTATTAGCATAATTAATATTTAATAATAAAACAACAAAAAACTGATGGCATTCATTCATTTATTGTCGTAGTGTACAAGAAAGTTAAATACGGTAATTTAAAAAAAAAAAACATATCTCTGTTAGTAGTTAGAATAGATTTCTTTCATATTTTATTCTGAACGGCCATCAGTTTTACTATAAGATATTTCCAGGTGATACATTAATTACCGGACACCTGTATATAGAAATTTTAATTTTGCTAATTTGTAAGTAATGTATACTGTATCTACAATATAAAATACAAAGACATTTTCAGAGCTGATTTCGAACAAATATTTCTAGTTTTGTAAGGATTCGTAAGGGTTACCGGCTTGGATATTTTTAGCGATACCTAAAGCATACTTAGTTATTTTTACAGTTTAATAATGGTGGGTTTTGCGGTGCTAAGTTGTTTTACGACGGCTGTATCACACTGTGCGAGGTGTCTGGCCTGCCGTCATCCACGCCGTGCCGCCATCACGATATGTTTACTTTCAGTCTGCTATTTCACCATAATAACAGACTACCACTCACAAAATAGTTCCAAAATGAAAATACTAAAAGCAGAAACTTTCGTTATTATTTTTGTTGGTTTGAGTGCTGAATTTTGAGCGAAAATCTAAAAACTAATCATCGAATTGAGTTTGCCTTTGTACCTCTATTATATTTTATACTACTGCTCTGACTTCGTTCGCATGAATTATAGTATAAAGTAGCTAATTCAGCAAAACGGCTTTTTATAGGTAAAGTTTTGATAATTATATGAATAATAAACGCTAATAAATGAAATTACCTGAAGAAAATCATATCGAAAACCCTTGTGTTCTAATATGTCATTACTGGAAATAGTATTTTATTTATTTGTTTGTAGCTTATGTTTTTTGTTGTCTTGGGCGCGCAGTAATCGCATTTCAATAACTTGTATCGCATATATGTATAATGCGGCACCTGACGAGCGTACATAACTTTCATGATCTTATTCTACAGATTTTCATTGCTCCTTTTATTTGAAACTAGCGACCCGCCTCGGCTTCGCACGTTTGGTACTAAACCTTAATAAATTATACACCTAAACCTTCCACATGAATTACTCTGCCTATTGGTGAAAATTGCATGAAAATTCTTTCAGTAGTTTTTAAGTTTATCGAGAACAGACAGAGAGACGCGGCGGGGTACTTTTTTACTTTAATAGATATGCAGTGATAAAGTATATGTATTATATATACTATCATGAAACTTTTTCTTATGCTCGTGGATTTTTTTAGGATTGACTAGATTATTCATTCAAACTAGCATCAAAAGTTTACTTTCAGATTAAAAGCAAACAAATTTTTGTAATTTCAACGATTTCTAATAAGATAACTAAAACATAGGCCTTAGGCATTGTTAAATAGTTAAACAAAGTTTGTTACATAGTTTTCCACGTTGTGAAAATTGCGCGATGATTTATTAAAACATAATTAGTGCGATCGTGACTAAACGCTGTTAAAAGAGCCACAAAGTTCCTGTAGTTGTGAACTTGTAACACGTGGATTGAACTAAAATTAGTGTTGGCTATTAGTTTAGTTAATGTATGGGCAGTGATGTGGTACCTTAGATTATTTATGTAAAGGACGAAACCTCGGCATAAGACTGTGGCCTAGCTGTTGTGCATCGGCATCAAACAATTTTGAACCCACCGTTAGTGACCTATGATATATGGTTAGTGTTAGACCTATGTCTCCGTGTAAGCCTCCCAAAGGGCCATATATTTTCCTAACATAATATGTTAGAAAATACCTGTGATAAGCGAAACATAATAATAATAATAAATAATAATAATTTATTACAAAAGTAGGTGGTAAGTACATAATTAAGTATAGGTGCTGAGCACATGCCGCCATATTTAAATAGCATGTAATTTTTATACAAATACACTTCTGGTGAATAGGAACTCTTAGCAAGAACACATAATGCAAATCTTAGATCACAGTACACTTTATATTAATCCTAAATTAAACTCAATTTTAAACAAAGAAGAAACATAAACATAATTGTCTAAAATAATATATAAACTTTAAAACGTGGTCTACAATACATTTTTAAAGGGATAGGAATGAGAGGCAAACTTTTTAATAAATTCGTCTATTGAATAGAAGCTCTCTTTTATTAACCAATTTCGTAATGTTGTACAATATACCGCAATGAATAGCAATAACTTATAAATAATAAATATTTTTTATAACCTAAACTGGACCAACAATCCAACAACGCTGGACTTATTATTCAATAGCCATTGAACTATAGGAACTTGTGCATATACATACATTAGTATGGAGGAATTTCCTTTATTTGCGTAAGCTAGTAAAGAGAATTTCATTTAATGTAGGCTTAATGGTTACTATCATTGCAAGCAGATGGACCTTTGAACCACTCATTATTCTTATAACTACAGTAGAGTAGAAGTAGGTAGCAGAGTGTCAATGGTATTAATCGGCTGGACAGGAATGGGTCGGCTGGACAGGAATAAGTCGGCTGGACAGGAATGGGTGGCTGGACTGGGGATGTACTATCGATGTATAAACAGCATCGCACTGTTACGTTTCGTTTGCTAAATAATAGCGCTGGAGGTCTAATTGCTTACTCGAAACCCTACATTCACCTATGTACCTACCTCCTTTTTCCATCGCCTTCATCTTACGTAGCGGCTGGTGTTGCCAGTTCACATAGGCAACGGTAACTGCGTACTATCAGTTTACCTGAAACTTAACTATTCACTACAAATCATACACGGCTGACTTAGCTGCGATCCGAATTATACTTATACTAGATTTTGTTTGCGGCTTCGCTTGCAGACATATAGGTTAGGTAAGTAAGTTTCCTATCCTCCTACTGTCTATTACAGATTAATATTAAATTCTATTTTGACATCATATTATCTTGACTTAATTATATAATATATTGACTACTACTTATGGACCAATTACTTTTAGACATCTAATATACTTAATTATTATGTTAATTAACTAGTGAGATATTGCCATTATTGTATAAATTATCTCAATTATTTTCTAATGTGATATTATGCATGCCGAATAGGTAGAATAAAGAGAACTGTAATAATTAACAAAATTTGTATAACATCTATATAATTATACCTTTAATTCAGCATATAAATGGATTTGATTTGATTTGATTTTTGATCTACTATATCCTTATTATTTCATCTCCTTTACATAATTCAGTAATTATTTATTTAAAATTATTGTTAATAGTAGCTTTAGATTTATATAGTCAGTAATATATGGCATAATGGCTGCAACACCTTCTTGATATGAGTTGTAAAATACTGAAATTATATTTGATTGGCGATTTAAAAGAGTGGCCATGAATTTCTTGCAGTTTTCTTCTCATAGGCTCAACCCTTTGCCTGAACCTAGCAACTGACCTAAATGTAGCTTCAGTAACTTAGTAAACTTACTAACCTATTATTTTGACGTTCATAAGTGTTACTTTGTGACCTAAATGAATTTGATTTTGACTTTGACTTTGCTTATTTTCTGGATGAAAGGTAGCCTGTTCCTTTTCTGTTACCCTTGCAACGTGTTTGCGAAATTTCATGATGATGAATTGGTTGAAAAGTTAAGGCGGTAAATCGTAACAAACAAAGAAACTCATATTCGCATTTATAATATTAGTTAGGATTAGGATTTATAAAACAATGAATTATTGTCATTATATTATTAAGCTTGATTAAGATCAAAATGTGGCATTTAACGTAGAATAACGGTAGACATGAATAACCTAAAGTATTAAAACAAATTTTTTTTTGACCTTAATAAGGATAGATATTCTCCGTATTTAGAATATACTCCGTACTTCCCTAGATAAGCTATCTATCATTCTTAATTTATTGCACTGGAATGCTTATTTCTAAGCTTGTTAACACTGTGGTTGCCGCTTTCATGTTCAATCAATCACAACTGAGCCGTGATTGATTATGGTTGATACAGAATTGATATCGAGTGTTTCCTAAAGACGCGTAATGAACTATCAACGGAGGATAATTGGGTTTACTATAATGATTGGCAGCTGGTATTCTATGCTTGTGTATTTTTATAAGATAAGTACTAGATTTTGTTTGCCTAAATGAAGGTTAGCTTATGTTAGTAAAAGCTCAATTGTAAAAATAAATTTGAGTTGAAGAGTTACAAACAAACAAAAATCAAATTTGCTCTTTATAATATTAGTATAGACTAGCTTTTGCCCGCGGTTTCGCTTGTAAATGAAGGTGGGCCTGGTGTTGGATGCGAGGCGATGGCTCTTCGACGAGCACTTCCGTCAGCTTGAGCCCAAGCTGGATGGTGTGGCGTCCGCCCTGGGGCGATTATTGCCCAACCTGGGTGGACCCAGTTTGGCGTGCCGGAGGCTCTACACGGGGGTAGTCCGGTCGATGGCACTGTACGGCGCACCGGTGTTTACTCTTAGTATTTACTCTCCCACCCTCACCCTTCTGCGTAGTGGCGGCGTCTCTGGTGTACCCAGACGCCACTGCCAGTGTTGGTGCCCGCGGGGTGTGGGCAGTCGCTGGGTGGGTCGTTGATGTTGTATCAGGTTCGAACGGCCCAATTGACCCGGCCGGCACCCACACGAGGGGGCCTGCTATGGATGAATCTTTTTAGACTCCCAACTGGCCCCCCCCCATTGGGTGAGAGAGGGAACACGATCAAGCATTTTTACTGGGTATCAAAAAAAAAAAAAATATTGTATATTGGCGGCGGAGCGGGAGAGGGAGCACTTAAACCTTCTTTCCAACCGCAGAGCCGGGCACCGGAAGGCGCAAGATAACCTCTAGCCACTCTGAGGTTTGACCTGGGGGTGGTGGGCTCCGTGGGCCTGCCCGCCATCCGATCAGTACCAGGTGCGATAAGCGGCGTGCGTGTTCCCGCGCGCGCCTCTGTGTCGTGTCCGTCTCCTCTAGAGGGGGAGGACAGTAGGGATTTTAAAAGTGAGTGAGTACCTAAAGGGTAAGTCTTGTTGTCTAGTGGCCTGCCGTTTCATATGGCGCGGCGGGCCGAAATCTCGGCGGGGTCGCGACCGCATGTGCCAGTGATTCGCGCGGCCCCGTCGATTGCGGCTTTGTCGAGGAACACCGTCGTAGATTTAGTCGGTATTCCTGTCCATGGTAGATCAGTAACAGAACTTTTTTCTGGATGAAAGGTATTCTATGATTTTTTCTGTTTTGCTGGCAACGTGACAACGGTATATTATTAAACATGGTGATCGTTTCGGTTTGCATTCCACTGAAGCTGAGAGTGTTAAGATTAAATGCTAATCTATGCGTACCTTTCTATTATTATATTGACACAAGATAGCATATAAATTTGATAGGTATATGTATGTGTAATATAATATCAGCCCTGTATGTAACCTGAATAAACTCTGGCTCGTCCCAGTGTGTGAAAAGTAAGGCCATAGTTTACCACGGCGGCCTAGTGCGAGTTGGCAGACATCATATATTATAATAGCTGACCCGCTCAACTTCATCTGCTTCACATTAGAGAATTTTCCTCATTATTGCAACATTTTTCATTTACGCTCCACTCTTATTGGTCGTAGCGTGATGTTATATAGCCTATAGCATTCCTTGATAAATGGGCTATCCAACACTAAAATAATTTTTCAATTCGAACCAGTAGTTCCTGAGATCAGCGCGTTCAACCAAACAAATAAACAAACTCTTCAGCTTTATAATATTATTATAGATATTCGAGCACATTATGAAGAACTCTCAGACATACATTCCTTTACCGTTCAAGTAAGCGATAATTAACTAATGAATACGCATATAAATTCACTAAATAATAGGTGTGTTCCTTGGGATCGAACTGAACAATGGACATATCTGCGTGGAAGTCCTATGGTCTCCAATTAGGCTCTCGCTGCTTATTTATATGATATGATAGGTATATTTTAAAGAAAAATATTCGATAAATAAAAAGAAATTCGTATTCGTTTCGCCGCACGTTTGTGGTATATATCAACTGTCAAAAAAGTAGGGAGCAAGGAAAATAAATGAGTATTGGTTACGCGTGCATTCTAAGGAATATCGTTTTGAGTAATGGTATCCTCGGTCTGCAGGTACAATATATTTGCTGGCAACAGGCGTTTTCTTCGATATGAAATAATAACAACTCAATATTTATTTATTTATTGAAGTACAGCCACATCACATACCTACATTTTAAGTTATCATTTTATTACAATTATTTTTATCAATATTGTCAACTCTTAATCATAATCTTTGAAACATGTATAATTAACGTGTTAAATAATGCGTGTTCGGTGAGGTAATGTAAATTTAAATTGTGATGCAGTGTCTAAACATTGTTATTTTGTGCACGACATTCTTACATATTCTAATGCAAACACAGTTACCAAATTGTAAACAAACTATGTCGTGACTTGAATCAAACCTGTGTAAATGTAAGCGTCTTGTGTAGGATCATACATTCAATACGCAGGGTATTTGTAACATAGGTAAAGGTACGTGTGTGTTAAAACGGTTTTGTTACTTTTAGAAAAAGGTTTGACAATACCTTCTAACAGATAACTGACATTACACTAAGATATAAAAACTAGCTTTTGCTCGCGTCTTCACTCACGTAAAAGTAGGTTAGGTTATGTTAGTAAGTAACAGTAGGTACGTATTAACAATATAATATAGCCTATGTTACTCGGTGATAATATAGCTTTTTAATAGTGAAAGAATGTTTAAAATTGGTTGAGTAGATTTTGAGTTTAATCCTTACAAACAATCAAACAAATAATCAAATCTTTTCTTTATAATATTAGTATATAAGTATAGAAATTAGGCATTTATAGACATGGATTCACGCCACATTTTTTTTCTTTCTTAGTTAGTGAGTGTACTCTGCCGACGACCGTTGCCAACGATGTATTTAGATTTCTACAGGGGGCGAGCATTATTACTGATATTGGTACTAACACGGCCATTTACATTATGCCGGTCATTGAGGACTGAAGTTTGATGTCCGTATACGATATCTCACGCTATCACACAAGAGTAAACTTATGCCATGGGGCAACCAACTAGGAAGTAAGTCAATCAGTGAATCTTAAATGGTATAAAAAGAAGGAACAGTGGGTGCGTTGGATAAGGAATCTGCATTTGTAATGAACTTGCTTATCAGATTCGCACGCAAAGTGTATATAAAAACATGTAAATTCGTTTAAATATGAAAGCAGCATCAACATTCAGCTGCTTATAAATTACTTGGAGGCTTTGTTTCATTTTGACATGAAGAAAGTAAGCGAACGCATTATAGGTATACTTATTTTTATATTTAACTCGCCCCGGTTTCGCACGGATAGTACAAAACCTTACCAAATTATGCATCTAAACCTTCCTCATGAATCACTTTGTCTATTGGTGAAAACCGCATGAATATCCTTCAATCCATTTTTTGAGTTTCTCGCGAACAGACAGACAGACGCTCCCCGCCGAGTCTGTCTTATAATACTAAGTCTTATAACTTTGTTTTATAATATTATTATGTAGTGTTGTAGTGGTAGTGCTTATGACCGTTTTAAGCGTAACGTTCATTCGCGCCATCGTGTAACTTCATCGACGTATCCTACTTTCAAATAAAACATTGTTGCGTATTTGGTCACCATATTTCAGAGACGCATTTCAAAATTAATATATCTTTATTTGTTAAGCGATTTAATCTATTGGCCAGAGCTCGAATCCCGAGGCCTGGATATAATGTATTTTTATACCATACTCCATTTGGTTAGGTAGGTACTTAACAATCATGATATGACTTTTTACACAAATACAAATTAAACGAATAAACTATTGCTTAAACTAACGGTTCAATTGATTTAGTAATCGTTATTGTTGAATTTACATTGATCTTTGCAGCATTTTATTTTCAAACTGAGTTTTTGATAAAAGTATACATCAAGATTGTTTACCTTTAGTTAAGTACCTAACCAAATGGAGTATAGTTGCCGGCAACTTGATGAGTTAAAGGAAAAATATCCCATTAAACACATGTTAGTCCACTTTATAGCTTAACTAGCTTTTACCCGCGGCTTCGCTCGTGTAAATGTAGGTTAGGTTATATTGTTAAGAGTACGTTTTCTGGATTTAAGGTACCTACTAGTCCTTTTCTGTACTGCTGACATTGTTTATGCGAAATTTCATGATGATCGGCCGAGTAGTTAAGGCGTGAAAGCGTAACAAACAAACAAACTCACATTTGAATTTATAATATTAGTTAGGATATATACGAGCAGCGATATCTCAGTGGGAAGACCAACAGACTGCAATGCAGAGGGTCTCGGGTTCGAACCCACGTCGCGCACCTCCGACTTTCGGAAGTTGTATGACTTTTCGAAATTACGTGCGTATTGATTGACAATTATCGCCTGCTCCGTGCCTCGGAGAGCACGTTAAGCCGTCGGTCCCGGCTGCCATGAACATCTATGGCAGTCGTTACTGGGGAAGTCGACACAAAAGATCCCACTGGGTCGAAATGTCGCCGGTCTGTACTGACTGGCCATCCACCCAAGATAAGATAAGATAGGATATATACTAGTTCGGATTAGGATAAGTCGTAGACACTATCTTAAAATTGAATGTTTTGAATTATCTACAGTTTCCTGGAGATATACAACGAGCGTGTGCACGATCTGCTGTGTGGGGAGGTTGCGCCTGCGCCGGCGTGCCACTCGCTGCCGCGCCGCCGCGGTAACGCGCGCAAGGACCTGCGCGTGCGCGAACACCCACAACGAGGCACTTACGTGCAGAGTACGTACCCAGCTTTGGGTTTTTTAACGTGGCGGCATGCATTGCCGCATACCTCTCCGCGGAAAAGGGAAGCGGAGAGTATTAACTGTATTAAACTGTCCCACTGCTGGGCACTGGTCTCTTCTCAGTGTGAGAAGGCTTAGGCCATAGTCCACCACGCTGGCCCAGTGCGGTTGGCAGACTTCACATATCTTCGAGAACATTACGGAGAACTCACAGACATGCAGATTAACTTACGATGTTTTTCTTCACCGTTAAAGCCAGTGATAATTAACTATTCAATACGCACATAACTTCGAAAAGTCAGATGGATTAATCAGGGATCGAACTCGAGACCTCTGCGTGGCATTCTAACGGTCTCCCACTAGGCTATCGCTTCTCTACGTCCCTGGTACTATCGACTAAACCTACCACAGTGTGCCAACTCGCTGCTTTGTGTAATAGGTGGGTCGAATAAAACTTAGGTAATATTATAAATATTACACTAACGCATGGTACTCACGCATGCCTTCTCTACGTCTTTCTGTAAAAAAAAGAATGGAGATATTCACGATTACATTGACTATCATAACAGATCTCCGGCGAGTATCGGTCCACAACGTAGAGGCGCTGCTGGCGCTGGTGGCAGAAGGAGTGAAGCGTCGACGCACAGCAGCCACCAGACGCAACAGCACCTCATCACGATCGCACGCGCTGCTGGAAATAGCCACCCCTCACGCCACCCTACATCTCGCTGACCTTGCTGGGAGGTACATCATCTCATATCCATCAACATTTTACAACTTGACTGACTGTACGAATGGCTTAGTGGTTAACGTGACCGCCTCGCTACTTTTAGAGTTCTAAAGAACTCTTATATAACTTTAAGCTTTGTCCGTCCGTCCGAGTTGTATAACAGAGAGACGGTCGTCCGTCTCTCTGTTATACAACTTTCAATTCAAGAACCGTAAGAGCTAGAGACTCACGGTCACCGCCATTCGACTCAGCATAGTCGATATACTCCTAAAATGACTATGACCTTTGACATCTGAGCTCAAGGTCACGTAATATCACGTGACCGTTGCATATCACTTGAACCATTTTTCGAACTCTAAGATTTACGGCAGTTCATTGCCGATTCTCACTTGTTTAAAACGCAAAGAAATCGCAGACAAAAACAAGCCATTCATAAGATACCTATGTATGATTATAACTATTACAAATTATAAATATTACAGAATAGCAATGACGCATTTATGACAACTGTAATGACAAGGAAAATGTAACACAATAATAGTTTACAAAACTATTTCGGTTACCAAAACTCTTATCCCGACATCAATAAGAAGAGCCACTATTCATAAGTCTCGCCTATTTCAATAAATACTATAGAGATTTATTATTCATCGTTAGAGGTCACGCAACATTGTATTTGAAAGCAATTATGAAGGTCACAGACTTCCATATGCAATAGTAGGTCATTTGCGAAGGCTACCTGAATTTATATCTCATCAACACGTCAGAAGATCCATCTCCCCTGTCAACCAAAAAATCTAAGTATATCTAAGAATTGTTAAATTGTTACTGATTGTGATCTTAATATTTTATGTAGTGAACTCAAGCAAGGCGACATCTGTAGAACACGTGATATGTTTTATTTATTTGCAAATGGAAAACCAACAGCTGTACAAAAAAATAACTTGTAAATAAACTTAGAAAGAATGTTACATGTTTTTCTCGGATAACAACGGCACACTTACTACGGTTAAGGAATTATAAGGAGTTTAACACACACAATACAGAATCTACGTAATTATGATTGCAAAAAATGTAAGGTTTAGCTTATCACGTTGCTTTTGGTATTCAATGGACCCAAGAAATATTTTTTACATAGATATATCTAATTGGTATATTTGAACTGCTTGATAGCTATTAAACGTAAAAGTACATACATTCAAAATACACGTTAATGAAATGTAAAATATAAATTAATTAAAAAGGCTGACCAGAGGGCTGGCCTTTATTTCGCGGAAAGAATAAGCATTGCAATTTAACGTGGCAATGCTGCCAGTCTTCTGGGCACACTACCACTCGAATGTGATGCGGCGGAATTCTATGACGCCTATTAGAGGGTTTTAGTTTTCTTTTTCTTTTTTATTTGTTTTGTAATATTTAGGTATAAGTTAGTTTTAAATAATTGTTTTTCTATTATGTATATAATTTAACGAGAAATTCAGTTATGAATAAATAAACTAAAAAGGCTGACGTTAGAAAGAATTGCTGATTACTTTTGCAACTTCTTATGTTTATAAAGAACAATAGGTTAATTTTGCTCAGGTGTACGCAATATCCTATTTAATGAGTAGTTTAAAATGATGTCATACGATTCAGTATATTTAGCTTATCTTGTTTATATCTGTGTCCAAGCGTTAAAGTAACTTAGTCTAATATAAATAGTTTCCTTTATTAACATTAGCAGAGTAATCATACAAGTAATGTAAATTATAGTTATCGTACCAGGCCGTATGGTTAAAGAGATTAAGAATAATTGTAGACTGCCGTTCTTAATTCATAGGCTGGGTTAAGCTTCTAACATGCGCAGTTTGTGGAAACCTTATAACAGCATGTCGCGTATCTGAATTTTACCAATACCATGCTATAGTTATTGGATTGAATTTATTATATTTCATTTCACGATCGATAAATAGGCTTCATTTACATATTGTCAAAATACTAGCAACATTTTGAACAGCCCTGGCAGTTGATCGGGGCTTTGTATTGACTCTTGCAGCGTGTTAAAAGTAACTGCTATAATCGTTTCTTTTTATAAAACAGACTCAGACATGCAGTTAAAATCACTGCAAATAGACTATTAAAGTACGCACGTAACTTTAAAAGTGAGAGAGTCATTAAATTGCGATGCCATTTATCTCTGATTAGTATGCATACAATTCGCCGTTATTTACGGCAAACTGTTAGATTATCCGAGTCATTGCATCATTCGTATAATTGTAATTCATTATTTCAAAGTATAGTACCTGCGTATTTTTACGAGGCAGACATTGTTAAAACCCTTTAAGTTTGTAATAAAAATACTTAGTTACCAATTCTCAGTGAATTACAAACTTCAGGTTGTTACAATTTAAACAGGTCTGTATTGCTAATGTAATTATTTGTCTAAGTTAAAATTTCAGCATAAAAATCTAGTCTAAAAATATCTGCCGGGCACATTTCCAAACTCCATGTTGCTGCTAAGAATTTTCTGACAGAAAATCGAATAACACATTGTCGGGGAATCGAATTGGACACGAATGTCTGCAAACATAAACTTATGTCACGCGACCAACGAGGTTGTCGATCGATTTATTGGCTAATATTTTAAAAACAGTCACCTCAAGGTGTTTACGTAACTATTTATAAATCTATCAGTTGTGTAAAAATGATGTACAATTAATTCAAACACGCGATAAAATCACGTTTGCCTTACTTTTATCACAGATTAAGTTATGCATAGAGTCGAAAATCTCTTAGTTGGTTTTTGTTACATAATGTCGCAAATACTTCGTCTATGACTTATTTTTTTGCCCTTTGGTGGAAAAGTTTGCGAGCACATTGTAGTCTAAAAGGCATACATCTAGACCGCGAGGTGCTATAGAGAATTAAAATAAAATATTAACAATACTTTAGCCGATCTAATATCGAATGAAGATATTACGATCGCCAGCTGCAACCACGCTACCAATGATGCAGTCCCGTTGAATATGTTTTGTCTGTGTCCTGGTGATTGTATTTTATACATGTGTCTTATACGTATATTAATTTTATGAAAGATATTTAAAGCATTATTGTAGGTACCGTATCAAACCAATATCCTTCAGTTGTGAGATTTCAGATGACGTATGTAATAATAATAATAAAATAATAAAATATTTATTCACCGAATAAAGAAATACACATTCTTAGATGTTAATTAATAATATAACTAAGGAAAAGAATGTATTGTTTTGCCAAAGACTTCCTACACTAGGCTTGGCCTATCCTGTAGGTAGTCTTTTTATTCACATTTACCATTAATTATTCTCTTATTATGTTTTATTATGAATATGAAATAATAAAACGAATTTGATTTGCAATTGTAAACATTTTTGTGGATGTTTTAAACGTTTTAAAATAATATCTACTAAGACATTATTTTCGATGTTTTAATTGTTCGTGGTGGAAGATGGGACGGTGCAGTGGTCTTCTAGATCAACTGCTCATGCCAGATGCAAGTTTAGTCTTTAGAGTAATACCCGATAGTAGTAATGGGACAAGTCATAATGTTGGAGAATTACCGCCATCGGTTCATTACAGTATTTACATGCATACGTATGTTAAAAATATTCTAAAAGCGATAGAAGAATTGCAATTAGTGGCAACGAACTCTACTATAGTGTTTAAATATGTATGATAAGTTACGTATGATCATATATTTCAGTGAAAAAGCCAGCTGGGAGGGTTGTGGTGGCGGCAGGCAGAAGGAAGGTGCCAATATAAACAAATCATTGGTAGCGCTCAGTAACGTCATCTCCGCTCTCGGTAAGTATCTAGAACCTTTAGTATTATTAGCAATAACGAGAAATGTTGATAAAATGAGATCAAAACATCAAATTTCTTTTATATGTAATACGAGAGTACATGAGCTATATACAAAAGAACTGGTAAATTCAGAAGTAAATGCAGGTAATAAGGCTCGTCACGGTTTTGTGAGGTGCTGCAACATGTTCAAAAAGCACGATTGGTTGTAAAGGAAAATTGACGCCAACACTTTATGGTGGTAAAACTTGGGCATGGCAGAAAAGACATGAAAGTAAAGTTAGTACAGTGGCAATTAGAGCTTTGCGTGTAGAGTATCTTTAAAGGATGTTATGAGGAATAGATTGTTTCAATAGCACTGTGTTGTAAAAATGTAGAGAGGAGTGTGGAGACAACATTTTATACAGATGTACCAAGATGTGAATGTGAATCGTGTAGAAAGGATTGGCAAAAAAATACCTACATATGTTTCATAAATTTCTTTGACCATATCGGAGACATACATGCTTGGTTAAGATAACGACTACCGTGCGTGAAGGATTTAATAAAAATCATAAGAGGTATATTGGGGTCGTGGAAAACCTGAGGAACGAGGATCTACTCCTCTGGGCAACATGCGTGAATCTATTTATGTATGTATGTATATTTTCTGAAGTACTATAAAACTCGCATTACTGACTTAGGCTGTGGACTTAGGTGAAGGTTCATCCTGCCTGTGATTGCACTCTATGCCAGACACGAATACACGATTCACTTCGCATGTATTTACTTTGAACGATGGTCTCTTAGAGCTGCATACATATATTATGTACAAGTGTTTTCCCGCGCCTTCGCTCGCGTTTAGCCAGACTTTGGCAATACATTTCTATCCCTTGGGAACAGTACTGTTGGGAACAGTGCTTTTCTGGAGGTAAGGTACCTTATGTCTATTTTTGTACGCTTGACAACGTGTATGCGTTAATTTCATAACGATCAGTCGAGTAGTTAAGGTGTTACAAACAAACAAACTTATATTCTCATTTCATGTCCGTAAGCGACGCCGACGGACCTTCGATTTTCTGGTTGAATGTCTTATATGTATCTATAAGATAAGAAGAAAATATTTCAATGATAACAATGTTTGTTGGCCATAAGTCTTAATGAGTCCCAAGTTATAATAGCAAGCCATTGATATTTAAGAATAGTGTTTATAAAATTCAAATTAACCTTTACCCTTCTTTACTAAAGCTATTCGTCTTCGGTATGTCGGACCTGGGAGTGACGAACTTTTAGGTTTTAACATATCGATCGTGTATACTAGCTAGTCGACGCTCGTAGATAGACGCTTTGTCAGGCTATATTTTAGTTACTGCCATTTATATTTAGGACTAGATTTTGTCCGCGGATTCATCCACGTAAGTCCCGTTGCCGTTGGGAATATCGAGATAAAAAGTAGCCTATGTGTGAATCCAGGTCTCCAGCTATCTACATACCAAGTTTCATCGCAATCGGTCCAGTAGTTTTTATGTGACAGAGTAACAAACATCCATACATCCTCACTTTCACATTTATAATATTAGTATAGATAATACGATGCACGGATGGCATTGTAGTTTTAGTGGTTGCTTCGCCACTGCTAGTGCACCTAGTGATGTGGGTTCCAATTCCAACACGGGACAAAAATTTGTGTTATCCACAAAAGGTTGTACCGAATCTGGATGTTCTTTGTGTCCGTTGTTTGAATGATAGTAAAGACCCCTACGATACCGGAATAATTCCTAGAGCAGGTTTTTTCTCTTTTTAAATATTATAAAAAAGTATATATAACCCATTCTAGCTACGTAAGTCTCTTTTTATTTTATATTTTGTTAATGCACTCATTTGCCGATCCAAAATAAATAATTGATTACAAGGTTTCATAATCATAACGAAGATCAGTATGCAGTTATTTGTTTGACATAAACCTCTTTTTATTTTCGCTATAATGCCTTATTTTTGGATCCAGTCACTTCCAGCCACACTGCCTCAACCATGGCTTCGCTGGTCGCTCCACTTCCAGACTTGAGATTTAATGCTGATATAGTATGCAGATAAATATAGTATAAGTGTAACGATGACCGTCATCAAAATCTATACTCAAACTGTGTTTAACTATGTCCTCCTGTCATGTGGATATAATAGTCCACAATTAATCTATACAGTATTATTATATGTTACTAATTACGTGTTGGCAACTCAAACTTTAACTTATACCTGATAATGCTTTCTGTTATTTTTGAAGTAAATGATAATGAATTATGTAAACGCAACTCTGATTTTAAGCTACGTCGAATTAAATCCGAGTCGCTTAAATAGCTAGGAAGTACAATTAAATAGTTGTCAAAATTATAATGAGCTTCCAAATTCCAAATTAAACAAATTACCTGATGAATCATCTTTAATTAAATAGGTTTTTGATGCGATTTGTTTCAGAATAACTACCTGAATAAAAATGTAGGCTAATTTTGCATTGGCATGTCAACAAATGCGTCAGCAATTTGTGCACAGTAATGACCTTTTAATATTAGTGTTAAATAAATATTATTTACGATCACAAACATCGTTGGAACTTAATGTGTTTGCGGCTATGTAAAACGTTACTTTAATGCACGTTCGTGCATAAAATTAAAAGCATTGGCCACTGCAATTAGTCTTTCTAATCTGTTCAATGACGAATCGAATATGTAGGTAAAATGTAAAATAACTGGTAGGTACGGACTACACAACAGGGTATGGACTCCATCGCAAAATGAATATATAATAATAATATATACGCTAAAGCGACGCCATCTGTCTCTATTGTGTTTTGGCGATTGTTTGGTTTTCAGACTTTTCAGACGTTAGGGAGTCAATAGATGCAAGTGAAGTTTGTTACCCTCAGTAACACTAACAGACAAGTACCTACGCCCTTATATAATAATAATATTATTTTTATTTCAGTCTGTGAATCCATACAATTTGTTACTAACAATTATCTTATCTATAGGAACACAATATAACATAAATTATATACTCTACTTTTTTGAATATGTTTTTACATAAAGGGTTTACTTTGATAGTATCCAAAGATTTTAAGAAAAATTTATTTTCTTTTAAAATTATACAATGAGAGACTCATGATGAAGTTGCGTATTACATTCCTTCAACGCAAGGATTCTCATCGAAATTAGCTGACCACTTAAAAACGCAGACGTATGTAAAGCTGTCGCTCCCGGTTATCAAGAATAATAATATCAATAAATACCAGGAGGCCCCTTAATATTCTGACGTTTAGTCTAAATGTAGAGCAGTGACAGGGAGACCTTCTCTGACTGTGAGGAGGCCCGTGTCCAGCAGTGGAATATACTGTTTCACAATCCTGTATGTATACTTTATACAGGGCTGCTTTTAATGTTATTTAGTCTTACCTTTGAACAAAAGATATGCCTTTAATCAGCGGCGGTGTAATGGTTCTTGCTTAACGAACAATTAATATTTCATTGAGTAAGACTAGAAAGCCTTCTCACATTCAATTCGGAATAAACATTCAAAATCGTAATAATGACACTTATATAAAACATACATACACAGTCTTACACTACTCTTATATTTTCTGTGACCAGCAATTGATTTTGAGTTGCAAATAATTATGGCACGGTTTTAGACTACTGAGAACTATGTGGCAGGAAAACTAACCCTAAAATAAAAAACAAAGCACTTTCACATCACGCTGACATTTGAATCTGAGACCTCATATGCAGCAGACACATTAACTACCCCTGCGCAACCGAGGCTACTATTATGCAATCATAGGTGATATGTGTCAAAGTTACATAAAGACAATACGCTCTATGATTTATTTGTATTATTGTTTTATAGTTAGCGGAGGCACGGGGCGAGGGCGGTTTGTTCCTTACCGCGACTCTGCTCTCACTTGGCTGTTGAAGGATTGCTTCACAGGCGGCGCCAATACTTACATTATAGCTAGTAAGTACCTCCTTTTACTAAGGACAATAAATGGTAACTATACTTAATTAATTGTTTATCGCTTCTGCTCGCAGCTGTGTCACCAAGCGCTGCGTGCTACGGTGAGTCAGCATCCACTCTTCGTTGGGCTGCCAGAGCTCGTCAACTGCCAACTCCTCGTGCTACCACCAACAACGCTAATACAGCTTCAAAAGCTGCTCTACAAGCGCAGTTCAACAATCTCATCGCTGAACTCACCAAGAATCACATTCGATATGTAATATATATATATATATCCCTCTTCGATTATTTCATATAACGCTGTGCCTATTATTTGTACTTATATCCAATATAATATTTTACAGAATCCCGAGACGGGCAAAATAACATTCAATGAGAAACATTGGAATCTACATGAAAATGAAGTTAAGTGTGAGGATTTAAATAAAACAGCAAACATAGGCAACATTATGAATTTAATGCGTCCTAAGACTGACGCTAATAATTCTGAATCAACGGCGTCGTCGGTTGCTAGTGGCAGTTCAGATGTTATTAACGCAATGGATAAAAACGTTAATATTACGAATGAAATAAATAAAGAGATGGATAAATTATTCGGACCAGCATTGGAAAGAACCAGTAGTGGAGACGATTTGAAAGTTATTGCACCTCTTCGGCATAAAAGACGACAGTGTAGATCTCAAGAAGTTTTAACTATTGAAGAGACAGCAGACCCAAATCCCACTCCTAATTTGGCAAATAATATACCAAGCCAAAGTGAGATGCAAATAAATAACTTACCGAATCAAGAGAAACAAAAAGTGCCCAATATAACTATACTTCACGACAATCAAAGAGCAGAAATAGTAGCATCTGTTACTGAGAGATTATATTCGAAACTGAAAAAGAAAGAAGAATCAGCGGTTTCTAAAGTAGAGTCGATTGTAGACAGAAAAATAGTGGAACCTTTGAGTGAACTGAAAATTTGTACCAATGCTAGACAAAGGCTAATGGAGTTAAGTCAGAAAGCTGTAAGAAACAGAAGAAGAATTGGAATACCGGCTTACACACAGACAAGGAGAATAGTTACTCGTGTAAGGGATCAAGCTATCGATGTTCAAAGGGATTTGCATTCATATATTCTAGGAACAAGACGTTCTTTTACACTTCATCGCGATGCAGCTACAGAGACAGTACCGATGACACCGCGATGTAAAGAGATAGCTGTCGGTCCTGTGGGCTCTTTGAATTTTAGTGATAGGTCTACAGAAACTAAGCCAATAATTTGTAAGCACTCGTGCATGATGACCGATATTGTGACTAAGTCTGAGAGTTACACTCAAACTCATGTTGTGCCACCACCCAGAAGAAAAAAACGTGCAAACAATTCATCAAAACATATTTGTAATCATGAAACTCGGACTTACGTTGAAGAATGTTCGGCTGTTCCAGTTATAAGTATAAATATATCGCAATCGTATCCCGAAGATACAGAATCTCAAAGTTCTGATGATAATTCTGAGAATTTAGTAACCAAGAATAAGATACCTAACGTAACACCAACTCCAGATTTATTAACAAATCACAACACAGATATGCCAAATATTATAGAGATTGGAGAAGATGAAGTTAGCGTTTCTGTTAATATAAAAGAAGATAAAACGATTCCCAATACTCAAGAAAGCTGCAAGGCATCAGAAATAGATAAGCAAATTGAGGAGTTTCCAGATTCAGATGACTTTGTTCTACCGCGAGTGAGTCCTAACGAATTACGAAAAGCCAATCAAGTTGAGATTAAAAACATGATATTAGGACGAAACGGCAATATCTATCCATATAATATAGTACTTTCTCCGCCAAGAGAAAGAGATACAAAGCGACTTGTTACATTTAAAGATATTGACGTAGATCAGGCAATTATCGTTGCTTCTGAATCTAAAAGTGAAAGTGAAAATAGTACTAATGTGACTGTTAAAAACGATTGTGATTCCGACGCGGCTCTTTCTGAAACAGATTGTCCTGTATTTAATGATTATGAAAGTGTGTATTTAGATTCAACAGAATCAAGTAAAATTGAGAAAGATTCGTTCATATGGAAGAAAAATATAGATAGCAAGACTATGAGAAGCTTAAGAAAGGACTATGTGCCTGTTTATAAGGCGCCTAAGTATAAAACGGCGAAAGCAAGAGTTTTAAAAGATTTCTTAGGTTTTGAAGATAAGAAAGAAAGAAATTTGCCAAGTTACATGTCAACTGAAAATGTTAATGATAATATAAGTTCTAGCGATAGTCGCGAAACAGATGCGATACCAGAATATAAATTTAGAAGACGTAAACCTTACGTAAATAACAAATTTTACTATAATAATGAAGACTGTCAATTTCAGAAAATTGAACGAAAATTACTTGACTCATGCAACAATTTGGAGGAATCAGTAACAAAATATGAAAACTATGTATCGAATTCCAAAGAAAGTGCGAAAATAGACGGTACTGAACCACCAATACGAAAACCTAAGGAATATTTACAGCATTTAGTACAATTGAGAAGAGAGGCAGTAAAAGCTGAAAGTGACAACACAGACTGTTCTATAGATACGTCACAGAAATAAATTAATAGTTTATTATTAAGTATAAATCAATGGTATTTGTAATAAATATATAAGAAGTTACAAAACGCTTTTCTATGATACTTATCAACGTAAAAAAATATAAATAACTGGGCATCTTAGTGCCTTGGCAAGCATATATTGTAGGTTCTTACAGCCATATTCATAAAACTTATAACATGATAAAGTCGTAAGTGAAAATTCTTAAAATGATTGTTCATAATAATGCATAAGAATGCTAGTTTGCCTAGTAACGATGCTGCATATAATAAAGGTTTACAGAAAAATAATGAATAAAGTATTATTATAATGCATTTATTAGACATAAATATTTTAACTTCTTATTAAACCTTTATAAGATATTTTTTATGAATAAGACCGTAAGTTGTGAAAAGCAACAAGCGAATATTTAGCCGTAACTAGTCACAAGTAGAACTGTAGTCGACCACAATCAATGCTTAGTATAATCAGCCATTACACGAAGTTTGTTTGTCAGTTATGTTGTTGAATATAATTACCGAGTAGTTTATGCAACACTTACAAGGGGAACTTCAAATTCAAAAACATACTTATTAAATCAATCCTAACTAATATTATAAATGCGAATGTAAGTTTGTTTTTTGTACCGTTTTCACGCCTTAATTACTCGACTGATCATCATGAAATTTCGCATAAATGTTGTGAGGGGAACAGAAAAGGACATATGATACCTTTCGTTCAGAAAAAACGCCGTTACTACGTTGATAGTGTCACTCTCGTCTGTATATATTTATATTTAATTGCATTGCTGGCGCAGCGACAGTAAATACGACTGGTATGCATAAAATCTCGGATCTTGTAAAGTATTATTAGATTCTGGTGTCAAGCTATTGAGCACGGAGAGAATTGAACCCAGTGAACAGCAATAGGCTCTGCGGCGAGCTATTCCTACGGGTACAATTCTGTTTTACCTAACACCTAAAACCGCAGCAGGCGACATGTGGGTGAAATACACTTTACATTACTCTTCTAGATATATAGGCGTGAGTATCTCCATAAATTATGTTTCAAGTCGCACGTAGAGGTCGAGTTTATTGCATTCTACAAGACACATTATCATTCTCCATGTTGCTATACTGAGAATGTCCAAAACAGTAGCAATGCTTTTCCTTACCTGGGAATCGAAACCGTGATATCGCCATCTGACCAACGTCGCAGTCGTTAAAAGGTGTTGTATAAGCATATTTGGCTATGTTAATATAGTACAATCACGGATTCCAATGTCTATTGAAAGACAAAGCAAAGGCTTAGAAATTCGACGTCAAGTTTGTCTTACTAACTAAATAGGTTCAAATATGACCTTTCTTTGAATCGAGGTCGATCAGTAAAAAGACGGTTAGGCAATATGGGCGATTAACTTCAATTCACTGGCTCTGAGTTAAACTCAAGTTCATTGAAATTGTTACGCGTTCGCCCTTAGTAGTCTTGCATTTGGAAATAGGCAAGTCTAGTGTTGTGTGTAACTTGGGTATCGGCGCCGCGCTGCCGCGTAATGCGTTAAACTGACGCAGCCACAAACAAGCGTTTAATATTAAATTATTTCAAAGAAATAAACTCAAAGTAATTAAAATATAAAATAAACATTTGAAACGTCTAGTGTCACGAGTGAATTCTAAGTGAACTTTTACAATAATGTCGTTTTTCTTAACACAAATGTTTAGTCCGCAATCTTTCATATTTGTGGTTATCGCGTCTGTATACACCGTCCTATGGTTCCGTTATAAATTTAAGTATTGGGATAAACGTGGTGTCGTTGGTCCTAGACCGGAGTTTCTTTTCGGTAATATAAAAAATGTGATTACAAGGAAAACCCAGTTTTTTCAGCCTTACTGTGATAATTATTTCATATATAAACATTTACCGTATATTGGTATGTACTGTTTCCACCAGCCGGTGCTATCGATACACGATCCAGATATAGCTAAGCATGTATTGATTAAAGATTTTGATTGTTTCCAATCACGTGGAACTTATGCAGGAGGGGTTGGAGATCCTTTAGCTGAAAATTTATTCAATATATTTGGTAAACGGTGGAAGAGTTTGCGACTGAAAATGACTCCTACGTTCACGCCGGGGAAACTGAAGACAATGTACCCCATAGTTGAGGACGTAGCCACGCAAGCTTTGAACTATATCGATGTTTTGAATTCGAATAAGGAGACAGTAAATTTCTCCGAATTCTACTCTAAATATGCGATGGAAATAATAGGTAATGTCGGTTTCGGTGTGGAGTGTAACGGATTTACAAATCCAAAATCTGAGTTTTATATTCGAGGACATGAATATTTCGATCATCAATCATTCTATTGGTAAGTCAAAATTGCTACTTTCGTTCATTAATTTCGTTCAATGATTTATTAATAGTAGCTATAATGGAAATTAAAGTATTTTTGATTTTGTTCATATCATTTTGCTTCTTTATACAATATAGTGAGTAAAATAAAACACCCTGACGTGTTTTATTTTCACTCTCAACCAATATTTCACGTTGGATTTACACCATAATATAATGGCTAATGATACTCTGACAAAATCGCAATTTGCGACAATGCGTTGTAGCATTAGTATAAATGCTTAAATTTTATTACGTCTTTTACTTTCTGGTGTACAATAAAGAGTTATCTACATACATACTCTTATATTTAAATAAAATGATAAATATGCTGTTCTGTTAAATGCACTTTATGTAATGACACTATTCTGTGATATGTTATTATATACTTGTTTCAAACTTATTGCAAAAGTAATTTTGTTTGTAAGTTTATTGCTATTGAATGGCCTATTGAGCCAACAAATCTAATTTAAGCTTTGTAGAATCTTTGAAGTTAGAAAGGGCTGTTAAATAGAAGTTACGAGCCCGTTCGTCCCTCAAGTTTCGCCTCCTAGTAGGTATTTGTTAGGTTTCTTCTTACATTCAACCAAAAATAGGAGCCCCGCGAAGCGGGGTTCCGTCTATCTATGAAAGGGGCGAAAGTCAAGAGGCGTACGGGCTCGTAGCCTAAATAGGTACTACGTAAGACAATATTAACAATTTTATTTCTTATTTATTTTTTACCGAAAGATCGTTAGACTACCTATGTAGGACCTTTATAAAAATACAGAATATATAGCTTTCCGGGTATAAATAATTAGATAAATAGTCTTCAGATTTATAATAATAATTGATTAATGTCGTTCGTTACTACATTTGATAATGTTTTTAGGCGAATCATTCGAGCTTTCGCATTCTTTGCTCCAGACACGTTTGATAAATTGAAAATTAAGCGCATCAGCTCGCAAATAGAGGATTTTTTCTACGGACTAGTGAAAAGTACCGTCGAGTATCGTCAGAAACATGAGATTAAACGGAATGATTTTCTACAAACGTTAATAGAGTTAAAGAGAGGACATGTGGTTGACGAAAAAGGTACGTGTAAGGAATTTATATTTAGTTATTACTAGGCTGGTTTGAGTAAAACTTTCTGTTCCGTTGTTTTATGAGTAGAGTAATTCCATTTAATTGTTTTAAAATGTATTTTTATGAAGACCATTCTATTTATATAATAGCGAAATGCTGTGGAATTAAACGTTTTGAATTGGCTTAGTTCTTTAACATACGACGACACCGGAAAACTACTAAATCATTTAAATTAAATATATATGTACATATCTAATAAATGCAATGATTTATATATCTATATATCTATTTATACATACATTTTTAATAATAATTTGTAATATATTTCATTAACATTAGAATTTAGCATCAATATTTTTCTTTCAAATTATGTTTATTTTTGTTCTAATTTATTGCCACTAATCTTTTGTTTATATAAGATAGTTTTGTAAAGTTAATAAAATAAAACAGTACAAGTCAATTAAAATAACATAATGTCGACCGAGCAATGTAAACGTAAATGGTAATCGACACGGTATCCACAGGACAGTCTTGCCTAGTGTGGGGCCACTGTATATTTTTGCATTGTTGTAATCTTTTTGGCAATAAATATTTTAAATTTTTTATTTATTTTAAAATCTGATTACTTTTGTTTGGACTGAATGAATTCAATTGTTAATAGATTGTGAGCACATTAACATGTTAACATTTTTAAATCATTGTTCTTTAATAATATAATAGAATGACTGCCTCGATGGCATAAGATTATATATTTATTACCGCTCATATCGGTTCCGGCCTCGGGTTCAATCTTCGGGTCGGACTACCAAGTCATTTGAAATTGTTTAAACTTTCATATAAAGATGTCAAAATTTTCAGGCAAAGTGAAATTCGTGACAGATTTCTCGTTTACCATGGGTGACGTGGCGGCAAACACGATGTTATACATGATAGCCGGCTACGAGACCTCGGCTACTACGGGACAGTTTGCTGCGTACCAGCTGGCGTTGAATCCTGATATTCAGGCTAAGGCACGGGAGGAAGTAGACCGAGTGCTTACTAAACATGGAGGAGAATGCACGTATGAGGCACAGAACGAGATGGTTTACTTGAATATGGTGTTAGATGGTAAGTGGTCCTTTATTTGTATCTGTAGAAATACTGGAAAGACGGCGTTGGTTTTTAAATTGTTCTTTAGGCATTACTAACTCACGTACGAGTACAGTATCGCATGCCAACTCGCCCCTTTTTCGAGCACTAACCTTATTAAATATGCTACTGATATCAGCATCGGAGTGTGATCTATTTGCTTCGGGATGGATGGATGTGTGTCGTAGCTGTTTAAGATTTTATGAGATGATGAATTTTTAGCTAATTACTATGTTACGAATCTTTTATTGTACTCATGTAAGCAGATGTAATAATAATTTATATATACCTTGTATATTATATCAGGTAATATTAATGTAAAATAATGTAAGATATAAGTTTTAACTTGTACAATGAATTGGTGTATACCGTTATGTTGTCATTTGTTTATAATAATAAATAAATAAATAACATGCAGAGTGTTGTGGATTCAATCTCTATACTATAACAAATTTGTATGATTTATGATTAGTATGATTACGTATGGCTGGTTTACTTTGAATCCGTTCTTTCACTGGGGAATCTGTTTAAAACAGATTCCCCAGCGAGACGAGACGGGGTATCGAAACTTTTAGCAAATTGTCTGGCTATAGGTACTTATCGCGACTTCAATTCATGATAAAAACGTAAGATTAAGTTCGCACGGAGAAATATTTGTATGCGCCGCGCTAGTGTACAGCTTATTCTAAGATCTGGTTAAATCACATATGATTTAATTACATTGCTGCTTTTAGTATTTTTGTTTTTTTTTTAATAAAATAGACTGTGCACGCATAGTATAAAAACGGATTATTTTCTAAATCTACCATTTCAGTGTTCGGTAAGCTGTCATTAACACCCGGTATATTTGGGTACTTCTGGTTTTTTGTGGTGAAGATTTTCACAGTCTGCTAACACGCACTGGGCCGGTCCTGGTCAATATGAGAAGGGCTGGGCAAATTTATTTAAAATAGCGACCCGCACTACCAATATTTCCTGTGTCGCGAGGGTCTTTACAAACATCCTAACAATGGACACAAGGGACACCCAGAATCAGAGAATCAGAACAAAGATTTGTGGACAACACATATTTTTGTCACGTGTGGGGATCGAAAGCATAACACTCAACGCAGTGACAGTGTTGAAACAACCACTCAAACCACTAGGTACCCTTGTTTTTAACCCCCGACGCAAAAACGACGGGGTGTTATAAGTTTGACGTGTCTGTCTGTGTGTGTGTGTGTGTGTGTGTGTGTGTGTGTGTGTGTGTGTGTGTGTGTGTGTGTGTGTGTGTGTGTGTGTGTGTGTGTGTGTGTGTGTGTGTGTGTGTGTGTGTGTGTGTGTGTGTGTGTGTGTGTGTGTGTGTGTGTGTGTGTGTGTGTGTGTGTGTGTGTGTGTGTGTGTGTGTGTGTGTGTGTGTGTGTGTCTTTCTGTGGCATCGTAGCTCCCGAACGGATGATCGGATTTTAATTTTGTTTTTTTATTTGAATGGTGAATTAGTCGGGAGTGTTCTTAGTTATGTTTGATGAAAATCGGTCCAAGATGGCCTTCGCCACAAAATGGCGGATTACATATTTTTTCACAACTCCCTTAATATGGGTATCAAATGAAAGGGCTTGACTAGTAGAATACTATATGCTATGATAAATTGCAAATCCAAGATGGCCGCCACCATAAAATAGCAAATTACATTTTTTTTCTCAACTCCCTCAATATGTGTCGGGGGTTTTAAATTTTTAATTTTGTCATGTTTAATTTTTGCAAGATTTAAGTGCATATTTTTATGTTATATAACTAACTAGATGTGCCCGTGGTTTCAACCACGTTTATTGTTACTGCGCCGCCCCCGTAGGTCGTAACGTGACGTTATATAGCCTATAGCCTTCCACGATAAATAGGCTATCCAACACTAAAGAATTTTTCAATTCGGACTAGTAGTTCCTGAGATTAGCGCGTTCAACCAAACAAACAAACTCTTCATCTTTATAATATTGGTATAGATTAAAATAACTTACTTTATTGTTATTCAGAAACGATGCGAATACATCCCTCAATGCGTGCGTTATTCCGTCGGTGCAACAGAGACTACAAACTACCGAACAGTGACTTGGTTCTAGAGAAAGGCACGATGGTCTTCATACCCATACAAGCGATACACATGGACCCCGAGATATTTCCTGAGCCAGAGAAATTTGATCCCGAGAGATTCTCGCCCGAGAATAAAGCAAAATTACATCCATGTCATTGGATGCCATTTGGAGAAGGTCCGAAGAAATGTTTAGGTAAGTCAAACCACATTCTGTTACAGTTAATCCTAATCTGTACATATATAGTCGCTTACGCCTTTGTCCCTGAAGTATGGCACTTACATTTTGCTAATTATGATAATAAGTACCACGTAATAGGTCAGGGTATTGTCATCGACAAGGCACATTTTCAGGCTTTGTCCTGCTACACAGAAAATTTATCGGCAGTAATCTATTAATACATTGAACACGAGACACCTCATGACAGCTGTAGCTTTCTCTACCGTTGTAACACCGATAATAATAGTATGTAATCAATCATATAATGTCTCTGCAAACTTTGAAACAGATATAGTTTCCATATAGAGATCGAATCTGCAGTAATTTTTTGTATATATATTTTACTATTCGTATAGCCGAAACGGCTCATAAAATAGCTATGTGTCTCTTTTCTTTAATTTGCTTTCTTAATTAAACACTGGATATTTTAGGAAACTGGTAGCTTAATACTAATACATTTTAAATTTTGAATAACATTACTAGAAGCTAGACAGATAAATTGAAGTGAACTTACACAAATCTGAACCGTTTAAGGTGCCAAATGTGACTGCACTTTTGTAATATCTAAGATGGTGCATACATTGTTGTTATCCTTGACCTGAGAGGTCGGGAGTACTCACGAGCCGGGTTAACTAAGCAAACGGTTACGTCGCCATCGCCCAGGTGTGTTTCCATTGACCGCGATTCTAACAACGTAATCACGTCATGTTCTGACTCGGCAATCTGTCTTTTAATAAAGCTATCGGATTCACAAGAACCTGTTTCATTCAAACGAGAGAGAATTTATTATTCGCGATCGGTATAGAGAGTGGTTACGTGTTTCTTACGTTGAATGTTAAGTAATATTACTACAAATTTTAGGAAATATTTTTGACGTCACCGTGTTTAGGTAATAATAGCAGCGAGCTCGGAATATTTCGTGTCACGCTTCTACAACCTACAGATGAAAGTAATACCAATTCTGTCAGTACGAGATTATGACACCGATGTCGGTGTCATAGTCTATATAATCTAAGCATGTGCCTGGATTATATAGAATTATAATAGATTATATAACAAACGGAGCCACGAGGTCATTAACAGAACGCTAGTTTGATTTGGTTCGGCACTACCTGAACACAATAGGTTATAACAAGTAACTATGGCCGGACATGATAGTACAGTGCGTAGCTATATGTGATCGACTGTGCCGCTATCGATTCTGAATTCCCATGTTCGAAAATCCTCAAGATAATTTTTATTAGCTGTCCATACAGCTACTAAACTTTTTCTATTCTAGATAATAGTAGCAGTAGAAACAGTGTTCGTTGTTCATGTGCTTACAACGTTTTTATGGGTAACTGAAATTGGGTGAACCCTTTGCAAGCTGCCAAGAAGTGAATCTAAGCGTAACTGACAAACACGAGTGTGTGATACGCGCTGCCTAAATCAACGAAGATATGCGGCACAAATTGTATAGAGGTAGAGATGAAAAGACCGCCTTAATGAAAGCGTGATCAAGACTGACACATTATATGTGATGTAAGCATAAAAGCACTCGTCGGCGTTTTGATCTACCTGCGCATGCGACTTTAATACACACGCACATGTTCCCTAAAACTTAGCATTGACATATAATTTTTATTTGTATCAACTTAAATGACATACCTTACACTCTTAGTGATGCGACTTGATCTTAAGTGTGTATTTAAAAGGCCACATCCAAACTGGTTCAGCCGTTTTGGGGATTAGAGAGCGCAATAGCATGGAAATACATAAACAAATGCTTACGATATTATCACAATTATGTAGGTACTGTTAAGTCAGGCTAATGTGAATATAAACAATCAGCGGTTTCTTTTATTTTCATTTTCAAAATATCGACAGGTTCAATCGAAGTTTGATACATTTGACAATGATGATGACAAAAATAACGATAAATTAATAGACACAACTATTTTTTATATTAATTAACAGTAAAAAGATGACATTCTAAGCTGTAATATCAGTACATTTTTTCATCTATGAGAATGATGAAATAAATGTTGACATCTCGGGGTCTGATTGGATAATATTTTCTCTCGTTTCGCTGGCCTTTCTATACTTTTGTTTAATAGTTTATTTGTTTTCCAGGAGTGCGGCAAGGTTATATCCAATCAAAAATAGCACTGATCAAAGTTTTGCATAAGTACGAGTTGCTTTTGGACAACAAGACGGCAGTACCGATGAAAATAAAGAACTCATCACTAGTATACGCAGCAGAAGGTGGAGTGTGGCTCAAGTTAAGACGACGGCTTGAAGTGTAGAAGATCTTCAAATCATTCTGAATTTTAGGATTTAGACATGGGATTATACGTGTAGTTTGGTGGTAAAAGTGATGTGAATATAGAACTGCATGTATTTGGCACACAGGCAGAGCAGGAAAAAGACAATTTGCAGCCGCCGCCAATCGATGCACGCGCTATGCTGCATTATGTACATAGCAGAACTCATGCAATGGGAACTGACGTCTGACATCGACAAGGAAGTTATTGCAATTAATTATTATTGTTTAAATTCGTATTTAAGATTTAGAAATATACCGCAATCACTATAAACGGTGTTGTATCTTTTGTAATTTTAGAAGCAACTCTTATGGTTAGCGTTTATTAATCAGGTCTGCGAATATGGCGGCACAGTGGTTTAGGCGGTAACCTCGACACTGCTGATGATCGTTGTGACTTAGATTGACTGAAAATTGAATGAGATTACTCGGGCCAACGAATGTGTGATTGACAATCAGTTGTTTCCAATCGGTGCAGTTTGATTTTGTTATTTCATTGATTGTTAAGTGCCCAGCGACAACATTGTGACATTAAAACTTATTCGAGAACATTGATGTATTAAAAACCTAGATACACAATCAGCATCATAAAACGTCCTCACTAAATGAGCATACATTTGGGTGCTCATTTAATTTACTACCGTTCGATTGCTCCGAGAGTAAATTTGTCGCAGAGCTCGTTTAAAACTTGTAAAATCACACTTTCAGGACACTAAAAAAAAGGAAGGAATAATCTTATTGTGTTGTATCTTTTCATGTTTGATATCATAATTTTACTCTTTCTTTTTATTGTGTTATGTTACTTTAATTTGTAAGTACAATCAGTCGCGTAATGTTCAAACACGTATAATTTCAAAGTCGGGCAGCCAAGTATATTGAATAGCAATGAAACATACTTTTAATATAATTTACGTGCGTATTAATTATCTATTACTGTTAAATATTAAAAACATGCTATTTTACAAATGTTTTACTTGTCTTGTCTATTTTGTTAAATAAGTACTACTGTTATATCTGGTAAAACAATAAAAGATTTTCTACCATCTGTTTAAGAGCTGCCATATATAAATTACACATAATGCCAGTACATTAGTTTCATTTTATTGAACATCATAGGATACAAACTTGGTAAAATACCTACAGGTAACGGTAATTAAAACAAATATGAGTTTAAAACACACATTCACATGCATTTTATAAATTCTACATAATTACGTCAGAATATTAACTTACATTAAAATTTGTAAAATCAATATTTGACTCCATTCATTCTTTATTCGATCGCGAACTCTGCTCGTAAAATTTTATTACTTTTTTTAGATAGCCTTGTATATTCAACTTAAAGTTAAGGCGGTAAGGTTTAATTTGCATTAATAAAGGTTTATATAGTCAATATAACTACTTATAAACAACTGATGACAGTTTTAAGTGTAAGTTTTGTATGGGTTTGTGTATCTAGGATTTTATATATCAATGTTCGAGAACCACGAAAGTGCAAATAAGGACACGGTGACGAGAAATGAAAAAATATAGTTAAAGAATTAAAAAATGTGACAGTTCATAATCTTATTCGTTTAATGTGTGTTTATAAAATTTTATCTAATAGAATTTTTTTTATTGTGAAACATATTTATAAAGTTAATTTATACAATATAACATTATTTACAGCAGTGCTATGAGATATGTAGCAATACCTGTTAGGTCAATATAATATTAAACAACGAATCCTAGTTGTTTTTATTTATTTTATATTTTTATGAAAACTTTTAAATTCGATAGTGTAAATTATATACATATCCTGCACTAATGTCTTAGGCCATCTTTCGGTAGCAGAATCGTCGACATGTACCTTAAAAGACTGTGAACTGCTTAATAGAACTCATAGAAATACTTTCTCACTTCTGTGTCAAAATATGAGAAATATTAACAAGAATTTCGACGGCTTAACTGCTCTTCTTGAACGAAGTAAGAGATCATGGGACTTAATTATTCTTACTGAATGTTGGCTTTTAAACCTTTGCTCATACCCATAATTCCAGGCTACACTTCTGTCAGCTTCATTCGCCACCGCACTTAAAATGAAGGTGTTACAATATACTACCGTCATTTTCTTCAAATTACTGTCGTAGAACCCTTTTTATCAGATGCCAACTGTTTAACCCTAAGTAATGCTTGGTTGCAGATAAATGTGATAGGAGTTAAAATGTTCCTAAATTTCTTAAGGAAAGTGACAGAAATATTATCAGCGCCTATTGCACAATCACTTCTGAGATTAGATATCAGTAGAACATTACAAAAGAATTATGGTGTGTATGCTGAGTAGCTTGTAAATCCTCTGTGGTGGAAATCACTATATTTTCGGCTAGGGAGCGCCCAACATTAGCAAAATAAAAAATTATTTCGTTAACAGAGCTCTCGGGCTCAAACGGTAAAGGAAGCTTGCTTGCCAATGTGTTTTGTGTCGTATTATACGTAATGGTTTTAATAGCTGGCCAGAGCTTTTTATTATTATTCTGTGCACTGTTTATTAAACCTTTTTCAAAGTCACGTTTATGTGCATTTAATAGCATTGTACAATAATTACGATAATTTTTATACAGGTGTCCCAGAGTTTGTGAATCAAATTGTAACGGGAGATTCCTTAGGCAAGGACCTTTCAAATGTGCTAAATAGTGTAAAACTAAAAAATCTAAGTTTTTAAAAAAGTACTATTTTTTTCAGACGTTTAACTACAGGTGCTTCGTTTATGGCTAATTTTCATTTTTCATTATAATTATTTGTGAAGGATTGATTCGTCAAACTACAAACGATTTTTTTTTCTAATCTGACGTAGTTTTGAAATTGCCGCATGCAAGAAAATCTTGCTTGTCTTTTATTTTTACACAAAGGTTTAATTTTTTTTTCATTTTTACCCTAATTGAGTCTCCCTTTACAACTTGATTCACATATTCTAGGACAATCTGTATGTTAATAGCAGGATCTCGCTAACAGGTGTTTTCTTTAGTTTCAAATATAAATGTTCTCTGTTACGTAAGGCCTCCGTTGATTAGGTATTATTTTTAACGATGAATTTGTAGACAATATGGTACTATTCAGAGTGTTAATGAAATAGTTAGTGGCTTCATTTACCCAGGGAATATTATATAATGGAGTAAAGTCCATTTGACGAAGATCCAGCTCAATTTTATTATAAGTGTTATAATAGTGTTATTTTTAAATCGACAATCCTTATTAATGTTGTAGGAGTGAAGAAATAATAATCCGGTATCATGGTCGGTAAGTGAGGTGTTGGCAATGTAACAAAACGCCTTTCGTTTAGTTTTTAGGATAAGATGATCAATGCAGGTGCGATTGTTACGTGTGGGTATGGTATGTGCAGGTAGCATCCCGTAGTAAGCCAGCATAGTTAGGTAATCTATCGCGATGTCGTTATTGTTATGAGAGATATCAATGTTAATATCGCCCGCTAGGATAATGTTCGTGTAGAATAAGAAGGATTTTAATAACTCATTTAATGAATTTAAATACAGAGTGAGATTACTATTTACCGGGGGGCGATAGATGGCAATAACAGCAATGTCTTTATTTAAAGTAAGAGCACTCCGCGCAGGATTTTTCCGGACGCGTTTAAACTTGCAATAGTCCATCCTATTTACAAATCGGTAGACAGAGGTCTTGCGAACAACTATAGACCTATTTCTATCTTGCCTACTCCTTCGAAAATACTCGAAAGACTTATGAATACCAGACTGATTAAATACTTAGAGCAAAATCAATTACTCTCTGCATCACAATACGGCTTTCGGTCTGGTACTTCCACTAGTACAGCTGTTCTTGAACGCAATGTGAAAATTCGAGTATTTCCATACAGGCCACGGGGCTCACCGATGAGCCTTCTCTTATTGAACCGATCAAGCCATGAAGGTCACCCGCCGCGTATAAGATTCGTTGTAAAATGTTTCCACAAGCCACATATTGCAGCTATCAAACGAAACGCACATAGAAGTAAGCCGCATGGTCCTGCAGCCCAACCAGACGGCGTGGCTTTCAAATCCAATAAAAACTTATAGGATTTTTCAAGATATGTAATGAAATCACGCTTGGGTTATTCTTAAAGATAAGATTTTGCTTACATTTTGTTAGTCATACCAAAAAATATACTTAATGAAATATTTATTAGATTACTGGAACATAATATTTTCTTCATCACCTAATAAAAATATCACTTTCAACATTGTAACAAACTGCTATATCAAAATAAGAAGTCTAATAATCACAATTTTACTATGACATTTGTTTTTAATAGCACATTAATGATTTATTAACAATTATTATAATTGGCTATGGCGAAACCGGCGCCGCACCGTTCGACACCCCTAGCCACTTGCGCCGATGTTGCCCTCTGCTGCTGGCTTGTATGCCTATGGCTTATTCAGGGGGTCCATATAGTGAGTTGGCGAGTCACCGTCTGCTCATTGCATTGATGCTATTAGAGTATTCAGGGCAGACGCCGTTTTTCATCCATAGTTACCAATATACCGGTACACCAAACACCCATACCCATAGCCCATATATTAGAATCCATACGTAGTAATAATCTTACGCCTGCTGCGGCTAGTGCCGCTGTCGGTGTTCCATCCCATATATTTGATTAAAACTCTCGAAGGGCCTCTTCACGTTGGACCCATGTCTCCATGTAAGCCTCCCAAAGGGCCAGGTATTTTTTAATGTAATATGTTAGAAAATACCTGTGATAAGAGAAACATAATAATTAGAAGAAAAAGAAAAAGAAAAGACAAGAAATTAAACTTAAAATAATAAAAATCAACGATAAATCCTGTTAAAACAAGACAATCAAAGATAATGTTTAGTTGACCAGCTTCCACAATAAGTAAGTAGTTATTTTTTTTTTGTCTTGGCCTGTTTGCTGCCCTTGATTGGTACGTTTTCTGCGTAACATTGATGACATGTTCTTCTGACTTTTCTAGCCAAGCCGTCTTTTTTCCAAGGTGTGTTTTACTCATTTCGGTCTTTATCCAGAAAATATTAAATTGTCCTTTCTTTAGTTTAGGACTTATGACTATTTTGGGCATGCGACTCCTGGTCTTTCGGATTGTTCCTATAAAATGGGTTTCATTATTTAGCAGACTACAACAAAGCCAAAGACGCGGTCGACTTATCACATCAGATGGCAGCATACTCGACCTCGTTGAGAAAATCAGTAAAGTGGTACAAGATACAGGCTATTTATTAATTATTCAATACTGCGATGGTAAATGCTCTGACTTTATATAAGACAATGACTAAATAAAACATAAAAATTGTAGATTTCCAAAGGTTTCTATTGATAAAACTTTGAGAAGTCCCACAAAATGCTGCGCTTATAGAAAGACCGAAAAGAATAAAACACACCTTGAAAAAAAGAGGGTGCGGCTAGAAAAGTCAGAAGAACATGTCGTGACTGTTACGCAGAAAATGTACTAATCATGGGCAGCAAACAGGCTAAAAACAAAAATTATCGTAACTTTCTGAGAATATAATTCGGTGGCATCTTCTTTTCGTTGGCTGAACGTCTTCTTCTGAATCTATTTGGAAACAACGGTTTAGAAGATTTATTTCAATGTTTTCATACTGTGTTAATTCCTCTTGTAAAGAATCAAAATTTTTAAAATTACTATTTGGGAGCCACTTTATTGTAAACAATTTATTTCATGCAGATCAATATGATTTTAGGAAAGGCCGTTCTACGATAGATGCGGGTTTTACGCTTTTAAGACATATTCAGTGCCTGGGAAAATTCGCAAGATGTCATTGGCGTATTATACACTGTGATCTCTCTAAAGCCTTTGACTGCGTTGACCATCATACGCTGTTGCGAAAACTCAGGCATTATGGCATCAGAGATACTGCACTTGACTTAGTTGGTTCCTACCTAAGCAATAGATACAATACGAATATGTTGATATCAACGGAAGTACATAGATCTTCTGGATTACCAGTTACAATGGGCGTGCCACAGGGCTCTATTTTAGGTCCCTTTCTGTTTTTAGTATACGTAAATGATTTGCCGTTCTTCGTGCAGGATTTGTGTGACATTGTTTTATTTGCAGATGGCACATCTTTTTTTTTGAAGTAGACAGAAGAGCAACAAATTTAAATACTGTTAATGATTCGCTCGCGCACATCCTGGACTGGTTTACGGCGAATAATTTACTACTAAAATCAAAAAAATCAAAATGTATCAAGTTTACATTGCCAAATGTAAAGAGTCCCAACATAAATATAAATTTAAATAATGAAATTATTACTTTCGCACAATCAACAGTTTTTCTAGGTTTGACTTTAGACCATAAAGTTCAGTGGGGCGCTCATATATCGTGTCTTGCAGGGATACTTAGCTCAGCCGCATACGCAGTTCGGAAAGTAAGACAGCTTACTGATGTAGATACTGCGAGACTAGTATACTTCAGTTACTTTCACAGTGTCATGTCCTATGGTATATTATTGTGGTGCAAGGCAGCTGATATTACACAATTTTTATTCTTCAAAAGCGAGCAGTACGTAGCATTTATAATTTAGAATCACGAGTTTCCCTGAAAGATCGATTTAAAGAAATAGGCATATTTACTGTTGAGTCGCAATATATATTTGCTAACATTATGTTTATTAAACATAATATTCATTTATATAATAAGAATAGTGATATCCATAACGTAAACACTAGAAATAAGCATAAGTTAGTAGGCCCATATCATCGTTTACATAAAGTTCACAATACATTTGCGGGACTCGGTATACGTTTTTTTAATAAACTACCTATTAGTATAATTAATTTACCATTGCTTTAATTTAAAAGCGCCGTTAAAATACAACTTATTTGGAAGGGTTATTATTCAGTCAACGACTATTTAAATGACAAAAAGTCATGGAACTAGTTGCTTGTTGCATACAGGATTTAAAGATCTGTATTACTTTTAAGTCAATTTAGTAATGTCCTCTACATTACTAAATTGACTCATACTAGATACCTCGTGATTATTTGTGATGTTAACAAGTAACTTGTTTCTTAATTTGATTATTATTGAACAATATAAATGCATAACCGCATTTAGTCACGGACTGCCTTTGCATTGTCACAAAGTGTAAGTGTATGCGCCATCATGCCACCCTACTGCCTGTTTTAGATTTATATTAAAACATATACCTTAGCCCAAATTATTTCATCTCTATAATATTATTAACTTATTATTGTTTTTATCTTTCGTTTTTTTATAGTCAGTAGTATATGACATAATGGCTGCAACACCTTGTCAATCTGAGTTGTAAAATACAGAAATTATATTTAATTGGCGATTTAAAAGAGTGGCCGTGTTTTTCTTGAAGGTTTCTTTTCATAGGCATATGAAATTCTGTTGTCCTTTGTAAGAAGCCACGCGATCCACCCGTGAGCCTTTTGCTATATCGCTAACACTAGACAGTAGAAGTCGCTAATTTTTATTTTATGTTCGTATAACCGCATTTTATACACATAGGAATCAAAATCTTAATTTAATAAAAATAAACGATTTTCTGATTTTGGCTTGGCTCGAATGAAGTAGTGTGCTAGGCCCACAGGTGGTTCGTAAAGCATTGAACGTGTTAACAAATCACATTATCGATAATTTACACAAAAACAAAAAGTCATTGGTGTATGTCTAGATTTAGCCAAAGCGTTCAACACGATCTCTGTCTCCATACTAATCGATAAGCTTGACAAAATCGGAATAAGAGGGGAGCAACTTTCTCTATTTAAGAGTTATCTTAGTGGTAGGTGGCAATGTTTGAAGATCGGTGATTGGGTAAGTAACGAGCTGTCTTTATCTTACGGGGAGCCCCAAGTATTATCGGTCCTACTCTGTTCTTAATTTATATAAACAACCTTTGCAATCTTAAGCTCTTAAATTGCTTTATTTTTAGATATGTCAATGATACTGTCCTAATCTTTCTTGGTCCATCGTAGGAGTTAGCATTTAAACGCACACAGGTAGGTCTCAACTCAATTACTAATTGGTTGGCTCAAAATCTGCTAACATAAAATGTTAACAAAACCGAATATCTTACCTGGTCACTGTCATTCCAGGGTAAAATTCAGTCTCCTTCTTACACTCTGATTGCTCATTCTTGCAATATTCCATTACAATCACGTTGCATCTGCTTTAACCTTACTAGAACGAACTATATTAAATATCTGGGCGTACAGATTGACGATACCCTTACATACCATCTTCACATTGATTCACTAGCCCCCAGATTGCGAAAATTGATCATTGTCTTTAAGGGTCGCCGCCATGTCGCAGATACTAAGGTTCTGAGAATGGTATTTTTGGCACTCTGTCAATCACTGACACAATAATACATATTATATAGTGGCCTGGGGAGGAACCTCGAAAACTAACTTATTGAAATTGGAACGCGCACAAAGGGCACTTTTAAAGGTTGGATGGAAGTTATCTTTCTGATTGCCCACCACAGAACTCTACAAAACCTGTAACGTACTTTCAGTTCGTCAATTGTTCCTACTTAATCTCATTTTAACAACTCACGCACATACATCCCTACGAACCATCTAAATTTGTGACCATCCGCTGTAAATATAATGTTTGCCAGTCGGTGTCGGCAGGTTCTAGTTTGGCGCAACGAAAATACTACTTCTTCAGTAGCTACGTCTAAAATAATATAAATAAAATATTGTGTATATATTCAATGTGTAGAACGAAATGTAAAAAAGTAGTTACAGATTGGTTACATAGTTTGAGTTATGAGGAGACTGAAAGTCTCATTGTCAACCAACTGCATGCAACCCGTTTTGTTACTACATATATTTTGGTGCTTAAATGAGGGGTTTAATTTCAAATCAACTACACTATCCTGAGGAAATTTTACATTGAATATGTTATGGTTAATTGAATGCCAAACATTTGTCAATAATTTGGTTGTCGCGTCATGTCAGTCCTAAAAATGTGAGAACTTTAAATATTTACGAGCATTTTGAAGCAATCAACCAGGTAATTATAGTAGATTTAAAAAATTTACTGTCTTCTTATAGTGCGGCACTGTCATTGGTCAATTTCATTTTAGGGGATCGTAGCACATATTTTAGCGGCATTTGCAACTAACATTGCTTTTCAGGCTGAATTTATCATGTATTCCATGACGTTATGAAAGGTAACACATGATACATTGTAAAAAGAATTTTATAAACTTTTTTTTGGTGCAAAGATATAAAAATGAATACGAAATTATTTTAGGGGGTTTTGAAATAACACCCTGCAAATATACATTATTTGCTTTTCTTAACAATAGTTATCAGTACTTTGTTCATACAACGTTAGCCACATTAAATATTGTTAATAATGTCTATATAATGAGGAGAGGGCCGGGAAATTTTTTATGCAGGTCTTGAACCTAGTACAGACTCCAGCTCTCTCAAAGGTTTAAATTTAACTTGTAACAAATTTATTCACATGTATGTACCTTTGAGAGAAATAAAACATTATATTATTATTATTATTCATAAAATAATAAGTAAGTAAGTAAAATAGTAAGCCATTTTAAATGCGTTTAAAGCACAAAGTTTAATTTTGTAATAACATGTGCTACTATTTGTGTATAGTCATATCTCAGACATCATACTCTATAGTTTAACCGAATTGGACACCGTGTGCATCTCTAATTAAGGTTTATAGTTTAACTAACATTATATTTGGTTTTCTATTTCTAATCTTGTTTTTCTTTCTTCCGGGTCTGCGTCTCCTTGTCTACTGTGTCTTGCTCTTCTTGTGTTGATTGAACTTCCTCCTCCGCAGTATTTTCCGGAATAGATAATGGTTTCTCTTTAGGCTTCCGTTGTTTTTGCGGCTTTTTTCTTTCACCAGATCCAGTTTGGACTACTATGCTTTTTTTATTTTTTGTTTTATTCTGTTCATCAGATTTATTAGAAGAGTCATCTAGAGCTGCGCGATTCCAATTCCGTGTTCTTTTTAAAATGCGCTTCATCTCATCTGTAATGTTCATAACAGATTCAGCGCTATCACTCTGGCGCGATGATAGCATCGGCAGCTCCACCACTTGTGCATCTGAGATTATCTGAAACTTACGCCGAGCTAACCGAGAGCCCTTGGCATCTTTATCGTTTAGTCGTTTATTTGTTTTTTCTAATAACTCTTCGCAAATATATCGCACTATTTCCTCAGTTTCATGTAATGTGTTTGACAGAACCATTTGTTCCCTCGTTCTCAAATCTTTGTTCCTGTTCAATTCTTGCATTTCATTATATCTGACTGCCTTGTCATCTTCGAATGCAAATTCAGATGTAGACCCACTTGCAGCTGTTAAAGCACTGTCAGACAAATTCAAATTTTCTATCATATCGTATACCATCTTGACAATAAACTGTTTCTCTTTGGGCATACTTTTATATGCTGAGATTCTAGCTAATCTGTAACTTTCTGCGGGTACAAGCGATAATTCTGAATATTGGGCAGTATTGTCAAATAATATATTGTCAGATTTCTTTAGTAGCTCAGTCATTTGCACACTCGAGTCTGAGTTGTCCCTCTTAGTAAACACAGTGCGTACTTCTGTTTCATTTTCGTGAGAAATCCATAAGTTTTCGGGAAAAATAGTTCGTAATTGAGTTTCGTTTTGCTCCTGTAAACGAGCATTAAGAAATATTATTATTTTACTTACTATACATAAATGCCACGTAGGATTAAATGGTATCCTAACCTTAACTTGTATAATATTATAAATACGAATGTAAATATGTTTGTTTGTTAAATTTCATGATAAGAAGTCTAATAGTTCAGGCGTGAAAGCCTGAACTTTTAGACTTCTTATCATTAAATTTATACACGCATACACGTTGTCAGGAGAACAAAAAAGTACACAGGGTAACTTCCTTCCAGAAAATGTACTGTTGCTAACCTAACTTACATTTACGCGAGCGAAGCCGCTGGAAAAATATAGTATTACCATAATTTTGTCGACATCGCCATGCAGCTTAACGGAAATGCGGACGAGCTGGAAGTCGACGCCAAGAAGCACTCGGACTGCAGCGAGGAGAGCTGAACAAAGCCAGCAGAAGGTATGCAACCAGGCGGACACGATGGTGAGCCGCGTGGCCTGGTACACGCCTCGGATGCGCCGCTCGTACGTCAGGGTCGCCACATTCACGGCGTACGTACATCTATAAACAACACTTTACCTATTAACCATTCAACAGACAAAATACGGAGGTAGTTTCTAATATCCTACTAGCTAATAACAAGATATTCTTGTTCGCTGTTGTATACAAGTGATTACTTCATGAAGAATTATCCGTAACAGGAAATTAAGGACAAACTACATTTCACTACTTAATAAATCTCGGCAAACGTTATTCTGCCATACAGATTTATTTGATAGGGACACCCTAATCATCTAGTGGTATGAAATATACTTTACGACCTGTTCTCATACCTACCAAATAAACATTAAATTTCATAAAAATCGGTCGAGCCGTATCCGAGGAGTACGACCACAAACTCTGTGACACGGGATTTTTATATACAGGAAGTACCGAAACTCAACGATAACATGGTACCGGGCGGAAGGCCAAGGTATACCAGTTATGAAAAAAAATAAAAAAATCCATGTCACTTAGTCAAGCGATAATAGAGATTTTTCGAAATAGTTGAAAATTTGACACTTACTTTTTTATTTGAAAGTACTGTGATCACAATTTTCACAATTTTACAGTGATTTTTTTAATAATATAATCTCAAATAACAGTGCTATTAATCGCAACCACAAATTAAAGTAATAAACATTGTTAACTAAGAAAAATAAATTAAGTTTTGACGAGTTATGGTTTACAAAATTATTGTCAGTTAAATTTGACACTCCATGTTGGAAAAAAAATTACCGCACTATCCCTTGGCAAGTTATTTCAAAAGATGGCCCAGTTAGTCCAGATTTAAAAATGGTGCAATACTTGCCACTTTTCTTGCTAATGAAAGTACGTCGTATCTTTTGCGATGGGATACTTATTTGAAAATAAATTACCTGATACTCTTTTGTTTAAAAAGGTCGGCGTCTCCATTGTTTGTAATGAACAAAAGTTATAAAATGAGATAGATAGTAGTTATGCTGTCTGTCAGAGCGAGACAGATTGTCATTGGACTTTTAGGATGAGTGAGACGGATAGTGACGCCGATGTTTGTTAAGTCGTTCATAATAAAATTAAAATAATAACATTTAGTAAGCATCGTTTCTTCGTTTACTGCGCACCTCTCGTAATCGCATAACTTTTGTACTATCTACTTTCGCTTGTGTGTGTACCCTGTACCTGATACTCCATCCGTACTTGACGACTCTAGCTTTGTTTTCTGGACTTTGTGCTGTGCAAACTGTGTGTGAACAACATGCCGTATTTGTACACACCGGAAGAATATGCAAATATGCATCTTATCTACGGCGAGTGCCGTTGTAATGCCTCTGCCGCAGCTAGGTTGTACCGTGAGAGGTACCCGAATGTGGAGCGGTAACCAGACTATCGTGTCTTCCAAAATGTGCACGCATCATACTCGGACGGACGATTGCCCAGTGCTCGTATGTCTGGTGGGAGAACTCAAAGAGACTAGGACGTCGTAGTTTTGACTGAAATTGAAAATGACCCCAGTACTTCAGTACGTGCGATTGAAATTGCAACGGGAGAACCGAAGAGTATCACTCATCGAATTTTAAACCGATACGAATTACATCCGTATCATGTGCAACGTGTGTAGAGTTTGTTACCACGTGATCACGCACCCAGAATTGCTTTCGCCAAGGCTTGTGGAGTGCAAGGTGTTAGTACCTAGTTGTTGGATAGTGGGGAACGCTGCGCTGGAACGACGCGACGCGCGACGTGCTAATCATGCGATAAACTAGGCTGCGTAGGTATATATAGCGTGCACAATTTAATGAAATTATAATATGATATTATAGAATTATAATTAGGCTGACTTACGTCCGTGCGACATCTAAAGGTCCGCACTGAAAAACAGCGCTCTATTGTGGATCCCCTATGGACCACAATATAGCAACAATGCTGAGTGCGTACCAATCTGTCCACAGATTGCACGTTTCTAATAATTAATGTTAAGTTATATTGTAAGTATGTATTTCCTTTTTGAACTGTATCTGTGGCAAATAAACGGTTTTTCTTTCTTTCTTTCTTCTTTCTTTCTGCAGAACCATGTTAGCGAAAATTCGTAAAGATCCGGCTTTTCTAAATACAATTTTATAGACTGACGAATCGACGTTCAATAGAAATGGTTATTTAAACTTACACAACCTACATGTACAATTTTACTAATTTATAAGCTAATACAATTATTTAAATTGTTAAATCTATTTATATTTAGGTTTACACTTTCTCCGACGTTTCGGCTTACGTGCTTTTCAGCAGCCATGGCCAGTCTTCTCGTGACCAGGCGCGTGCGCTTCATACAAGCAAATAAGCACTGCATACCCTAGTCCGCTGGCTTATGTAAATCTATATAATCGAAATCTATTTATTAAATACTACAATATAATATACAGATATATATACACACAAAAACATTTATAAATGAAATGTAGTGCCCTCACAGAGGTTTTGGGGTAGGGCGTGCATACCCTACCAGAAAACTTTGTGCACGCCCCTGCCCGTGACCATGGCTGCTGAAAAGCAGATTAGTAAAATTCAATAGTAGTAGTGTAATAGTTTCAAAATTTTGTAATACAGTGATAAATAAACAACGCGATAAAATCCGTATATAGCAGTTTAATTTCAAAGAAGATGTACCACTCAACATCTACAGAGAAATGTGGTATCGACAAGATGGTTGCCCAGCTCATTATGCCCGGCCTGTACGAAAATATCTAAACGAAGAATATCCCGACAGATTGATCGGACGCCTTTGATCAATTTTATGGCCCCTTCGTTCCCCAGACCTGAATCCAGTAGATTGTTTTTACTGCGAATGTATAAAAGAAAAATTCTACTCAAAACCAATACAAAATCTATTAGAATTGCGCCATAAAATTGATGCAGCATCAGAAGAAATAAATGCGAGTAGATGTGCACGACTGTTGAAGAGGTCATTTCTGAGACGATGCAGAGCTTGTATTCGTGCCGGAGGAAAGCAATTTAAGCATCTACTTTAGTTTTAGGAGGATATTAAAGTGTTACGATAATTGATTGTTTTCCATGAAGTCATTGGCAAGAAAAGTGGCAAGTGTTGCACCATTTTAAAATCTAGACTAAATGAGCTATCTTTTGAAATAACTTGCCAAAGGTAGTGCGGTACATTTTTTTCCAACATGGAGTGTCAAATTTAACTGATAATCATTTTGTAAACCATAACTCGTCAAAACTTAATCTATTTTACTTAGTTAACAATGTTTATTACTTTGATTTGATTAATAGCACTGTTATTTGAGAATACATTATTAAAAAAATCACTGTAAAATTGTGAAAATTGTAATCACAGTACTTAAAAATGTGGCCATGGGTGTCAGATTTTCAACATTTTCTAAAAATGTCTATTTACGCTTGACTAAGTGACATGATTTTTTTTCTTATTTTTTCATAACTGGTATACCTTGGCCTCTCACCCGGTACCAGGTTATCGTTGAGTTGCGGGACAGCCTGTATAAAGATTGACATTTCAGTCTGCAGATAAAGTCGAAACATTGAAATTATTTTATAGGAACATATTTATTTTTTTATTGCACAGAAGGCGCAGTAATTCTAGAGATCACCTCTGCGCAGCCCATGCCAAACAAAATTAAATACTACATAATGATGTATTTCATATTACTGTAAAACCCGTTTAAGACGATTTCACAGGGACCTAACCAAAAACGCGTCTTAAGCGAGAAAGCGTATTATGCGGGATAAGGAAATAAAACGTACTATTACATAATATGTTCTAATTTCGTATATGTAGGTATTAAATAATAAATTACGTTAAATACACAGTGTAATTATAATTACGTTATTTAAAGTAATCACTTATTTTTCGATGCATTAGCAATTACAAGATTTACAACATAATATACTTAATATTTTCAGTACGTCTTCGCTTTGATTCAAAGAAGCTACATAGCGACTTAAATCATTAAAAGCTGATAATTCCTGGGCGTTTGACAAAATCGGAGTTGACACATCTTCGTCTTCATCATTATTACTTAGGTCCTCTTTTTGTGTTATTCACATTCTCAATAAGATCTTCAATTGATTGTACGGTGCCACATTGTCATCAATGAAAGAATATCCAGGAAAACCCTCCAGTATCACGGGTTCTTCTTCTTCTAACACGACGTCAACTCTGTTAATAACCCGTGTTAGGCGTATTAAACGGGATGACGAATCGTATTAAGCGTTAAGAAATGTATGAAAACATGTCTCAAGTTGCAGGGGCGTAAAATGGCGTATTATGCTGGAAATCGTATTAAGCGGGTTCTACTGTATTTATAAATACAATCTAGACTCTGTAGGAGTGGGCACAGAACCAACTGGTTTCATAGGGCAGATAATATTCAGAGATCATATTACAGCAGCTGACGAAAGTTCTCATATTTCTTGGCACCTATAAATGCTTCGTTGGTCGTGTGGTCAGTATGCGACCCACTCGATTGTCAGAATCAGAAGTGTAATTGGAGGCTATGTATAAAATTCTCGATGACAGGTTACAAAGTACTGGGTAATCGAACAATATTTGGTACTTTTGCATTCGGCTTGCCATGCAAAGTGATTGATTTAATGCTATCATCAGCGAACTGCAATAGTTGGCAGTAGTTCACTATGGTAGTAACATCGGACCTTGAACTGTCTGTCCACTAGGAACATAATTCCGTCTGCAGAAATATGATTGAAGGTATTCCTAAAGAGTCGCCTGCAATTATATTCCTGCGAACTGCTACTATGTATATAAAATATATTGGGCTTCACCAGTGCGAACAAAAATTAAAGCTTTCCTATCATTCTAATAGCAATACTTGTATGAATATGGACAGAATGAGTATTAGTTATTGTCATAAAATTAAAGGTTAATTTTGTATTAAAAGTAATTAACAACACTTCGGTGGCCTAAGAAAATATATGAGTCACATTGCATGCTAATTTGACTACGTATAAATTACGTAGTCAGATTGGCATGCAATGAACCTGATATAACTCGTACCGATAGTAAATATCAGATGAAGAGCGGTCTTCTTTGCATACAATCCAGCCTAAAACTTACGCGAAATTCGGTTTGTCGATTATTCTAGGACATATACATATGTTACGAACGTTGAACTGCCGGTGATTTCACCAAGTTTAATGCACAGTTCTTGTAAGCCGTAGTGGGTGACAGCTGAGGAGTACACACAGAGTGCACCCATCGCCAGCGAGAAGATGAACACAGGGGGCAGCACTCGCCAAGGTCGTTGTAATCTGAGCAATATTGACAATAATTATCAATACTAATCATTAAACACTGTTAATTACCGATAAATGCAGTGGAAATCGAAGTTGACTTCAAAGCTCCCCTCATTTCTATGTAGTACAGTACACCTTTATGTTTATTTTGTGATCTGTGTGAACTGTGAAGGTTAGGTATTTATTCCATTTCATCACAGTTCATTAAAACGAATGAATCAAAATTCGTTTATAAAGCTAAAGTTAGGCACTTAAGGTAGAAGGTTCGTTTATACTAAATGCACAGTTTAAATATATTTTTTGTTCACAGTTTCAGGTAAATAATTCCTTCCAGCTTTTCCAACGGTTTGATATCACCTAAAGTTAATACTTAATACATGAACGTCAAAGTTCAATTTGTGAGTTTAGATTTCAAGTTGTTGCTACATACGTACTTAATACGTTAGTGTGTATCTATGGATAGCACAGTAGACACATTTCTGTAACGATTTAAATCCATTTAGATTCAGGCCTATAATGTTAATTGGAAATAACTAAGTACAAAAAGGGTTCGATCACGTTATATATAAATAATGGTACGTATAAACATAAAGGTGCTTACCCAGTTAGCGTCCTGCTCCCTGTGGAACACATGAGGAACATAGTGGTCCACACCAGACCGAAGATGCCGGACACAAGTGGCACGTATGTGGGTAAAGCGCACGTACTTTTCTCAACCCACTGCGTGCTCAGGAAGTCTACTGGTACTGTTAGCAAATACAAATACTGGTTATGGTGCAAACTAGAATATTAGACAGCTGAATAGTTTCTGGACAAGCAGCGATACCCTAGTAGGAGACCATTGGATTGCCAAGCAGACGTCTCCAGTCCGCATCCAAAGCACGCATCTCTGGCTTTCGAAATTATATGCGTATTAAATAGTTAATCAAGCGTATTTAGCGGCGTTAGTCCAATGGATAAGGCATTAGACATGCGATCGCGAGGTCGCGGGTTCGAATCCGTGACGTGAACTCACTCCTAACACAAGCATTCTAGCTTAGCTGGAGCGGTTAACAAGAATACTAGTAAATTGAAACCCAAATTGCTAGTAATCTCTAAAAAAAAGCAGAAGGGCAAGATAAAATTATCGTTCGCTTTAACGGCGACAGAAAACATCGTAAGGAAACCAGCCTATCTGAGAGTTGTGTTGTTAGGCCAGCGTGGTGGACTATGGCCTTACTCTTCTCACAGTGAGAAGAGGCCCGTGCCCAGCAGTGGAACAGTTTCATACAGGGCTGATATTATTATACCATAATATATTTCGTAGTGGTGATTATATGATACATAGTGGTCCTTAAAAATGCTTCAATACTATGTAATACGCTAAACTTTGTAATACTTGGGTATATGTCTTCGTTTACTCTCCTTGTATAGAAACAATAAGCAATGTTCTAGTTAATCTTTACCGATATATTAATAGTTATTTAGTCATCGCTTCTCCTTAATCGTTTTAATTTTATTACGTTTTTCAGTTCAGAAATTTCAATAGCAGCCCGGCGTTAGGCAGCTGCCGGTGTAAGACACCCACGTGCCTCGGAAAGCACGTAAAGCGGGTGGTTCTACGCCTCTCTGATCGTGTTGGATTACCGTCCCATCGGATCATGAGAGTGAGGGAACAAAGAGTACACTTTTGTTTGCGCACACACTTGTGCACTATAATATCTCCTGCGTAGTTGTCCAGTCTCCGTTAAGACTGGCCACCGTGGCCGAATTTCGGTCTAGAGGATAATATATAACAGCCCCTTGAATGCTGCAAAGAATATATCGCTTTTAATATGAAGGTATCACACAGTTTCACCCTGGTTGCACCACGTAGATACGTACAACACAACTGACCCTTTGCAAATTGCGCGGGTTACATTTGGGTATTGATTTGTAGTTGAACTAGTCGGCCTCGATGGCGTAGTGGTTAGTGTAACCGACTGCCACGCCTGAGGTCTCGGGTTCGATTCCCGCACAAGTCAAACATTTGTGTGCATGAACATGGATGTTTGTCTTGGTCTGGGTGTTTCTATGTATAATATGTATGTATTTACAAAAAAAAAAGTATATATGTATGTTTATCCATTGTCTAGTACCCATAGTACAAGCTCTGCTTAGTTTGGGCTAGACGGTGTTGTGTGTATGTGGTAGAATATTATTATTATTATTATTAACTATGTAAATACTAGACATGTAATTAGGTAATCTATTGAGTCGCAGCGGCATAGTTACGGCCGGCGCCGGTTTTCACCATCCTAAGTACTGTCAGGTTAAGATAATAAGAACTTATGATATGACGTCACAATTTTAAGAAAATTTCGCTTACGACTTGATAATTCTCTGCTAGACGGGATAAACTCATAGATGACGTTGTGTCGTAGCGATGTGAGAGACAGCAGCTTCGGAAATAGCACGCATTTCTCGTCGAACAAGTACATTAGCATGTGGAAGCAAAAAGTGCAGAACGAACCAAACACGAACGCCAAGAAGAAGAGCAGAAGATGTGCACCTAAAACACACAATAAGATACATCATTTAATATATGTAAGTATTAAAATTGATTTCAACATGTCAGCCGAAAGACGTCTACTGCTGGACATAGGCTTCCCCAAGGTTTTTCACACAGCTCGGTCTTGGGCCACCTGAATCCAACTGCTTCCCACGACCCTTACCAAGTCGTCGGTCCACCTAGTGGAGTCCCTTACTGCGTCTTCAGGTGCGTGGCCGCCACTTCAGAACTTCGCCTTTCTGCCACAATGGCCATCGGTTCTGCGCGCTATGTGCCCTGCCCTGATGCGATCTCGCAGAGAAACCCCAAACATAGCTCTCTCCATGGCCCTCTGAAATACCTTGAGCCTTTTGAGAAGGCCCATAGGAGCAGCCACTTCTCTGAGCCATAAGTCATCACTGGCAGCTGGCAGCAAACTTTTGTCTTGAGACACTGCGGTATATTGGACGCGAAGATATGTCATTGTCGTAGCATCCCGAACGCTATCCAGCCGAGTTGGATATAACGAAAGTGAATTTCAGAATAAATATATTGCAATTCTTTAGAATAAAGAAAAGGAAAATCTAAAACCCTCTAACAGGCGTCATAGATTTCCTCCGCATCACGGTCGACTGGTAGAGTGCCCAGAAGATTGGCATATATACATAATTATGTCGCATAATAATATGTATAATTAGGTATATTACATTATCTATATATTAATAAGTGAAGCAAAAACTTTGTACCCCTTTTTACGAAAATTGTGCGGGCGGAGGAGTATGAAATTTTGCACAGTTAAGGTTTATATGGAGAAGGAGTGACGAATCCTAATATTTCTATAAAATATGCATTAGAAATATGTACATTAAATTAATAAAAAAGTACTACACGCACACAACCATGACTTTGACACAAGCAGTCGAATCGCGTTCGTAGTATTTCGGCGTTGTTCGGCTGGTGTTGTAGAATATACGTAACTATGATTACATAATATGTATGTGGTGGTAGATGACTTAATGAAATGTGATTATAATTAAGTTTTAAATCAATTATGGTCAAATTTCGACCAATTGGCGACCGCTAGTATACATAATCATGCATATTTGACAGCCTGATCTGGTTGGTACTCTCCAAGTCTATTGTGGTTGGCTTTCTAGTTTAACTAGCTTCGGAGAAGCCCCAGGTTTCAACAGCGCAAGCAACTATCATTTGACCACCATAACCCAAAATTATAATTATATCGATATCCTTTTGGCTATTGTCAGGTTTATGCTGAGTTGCATTCATTTTTATGCAGCAGTCTTTTTTGAAGAATTGTCTGCTTGCCACTAGAAAATTCTGCTCTACATCGTTTTGAATTTTTTTGTTAACATTCTATGTTATTTAAAGAAACTGTTTACAAAAATTCTAGTTATAAGGTACCTTTCCAAGCTCTATTTATAGCGACCTCACTCCGTTCAATAAGTCGGAATTCTTCATATAACGTCATGTCTTTCCTTTTATTTACACTCATGGTTTAGATAATAAAATAGTCGTATCTTTGTGCAATGCCTAGGTGTAGATTTCTGCTATAATATATTATGTATTGTATTATCCCTATACGCTCTGTTCTTTGAATCGTGAAGTAAAGCTGACAGAAAGACGGAATACTTTTTAAATTGAAGACTGTAGATACATATTAAGTCTTTTTACAAAGAATAGTTTTAATTAAGTAAGTAAAATACCTCTTGAGTCATATCTAACAAGTGTTATCTACCTAATACGAATATCTATCGCGAAATCCTAATCCTAACCATAAATATAAATGCGAATGTAAATTTTCTTATTTATGCCTTCACGCATTAAAACTACTCAACTGAATATCATGCAATTTCGCATACAATTCAAAGGAACAGAAAAAGATATAGCACATCAATCCAAAAAAATTTTGCGTCCAAAGCCTTTGGCAAAATCTAGTAAATGATACTATCTGTCAGTAACGGCGCAAAGCTATTTGGGTTCAACGGGCAGTTTGAAAATTTGCCGCAATCCAAGGAAAAGAAGATGTTTGACGCAAAGGATAAATATTTACGTTAACATTTCTATGCTGTGTATGTATATTAACACGCACTTCATGACGCGTAAAAGTGTGTGAGTGATTGCAATAATTGGCAGAGTGCCAAGAGAAAGCCTGATTGCTCAATATATTACTATAGGCGCTCTTTAGTATCTACATATATTATGTATACTAGATAACTAGATAACGCAATACAACGGGCGTGGAATAATCTCATCTGGGCCTTACGTATCTCTTGCATCAGATGTTATGTTTGTTAGATTATCTATGTCTTAACGTATTTATCATAAAAGTTTTGAAATTTATATCTCACTCACTTGTATTGCATGTTCTTCTAAAGGACATTCAAAAGGTATTTATAAGTATAAAGAACGTGGTTGCTACGTTATCCATGGTAAATCAGTAGAGAGTCCTTAGGTTATGTTACGGTTTACGGAAGACCCCGGGCTGATATGTAACTGGGATTTTTATTAATAATCAGCACTTCGAGGGGGCTGATTATTGGCTTTCCAGTTATGGAGAAACTAAAAGTTTAATCAGCCTGGGGTCTTCGGGGATCCTTTACAGTTACCAATTGGTGTAAGTAGGGCATTGATCAATTACTTAGAAATAATATGTAGGTACTTACATATATAAAAATGATATACACATATAGTCATATAGTAAGTAGTCAAGCTTGCCAAGTATGGTTTAACGACCCACGCAATAGGCCAACCTTTACCGGGCACAGCGCTAGATTCTCTGATGGTACTGATGATTTCTTGACAGAAAATTCCAATAAAGCAGTGCCCAAATGAAGCCCCATGCACAGCAATCGCATCTTGTCTTGCCGCTGCGGCGCCACTCAGGCCATCGTATATCACATAAAGGAACATTTTTGTCTCCTTAAAAGGTTACTGACATAGAAAGCGATTGATTCCAATACTGCTGGAATGATTAAATTCTATTAACATTGCTGACACAGGACCTTATTTGTTCTACATATTTACGTTTTTTTAATAGACAATTCCCGTTCTTGGAATTTTTCTCTGTCGCGGGTGACTTTACAAGCCAAAGATATTGTTACAAATATTTAAACGGACACGAAAAACACCCAGACTCGGGAACAACTATGTATGGATCACACAATTTTTTGTCCCGTGGGGGTTTGAACACTAGGCGCGGCAGTGGCGAGGCGACCACTTAAACCACTACGCCATTTGTGGAGTCTACAGTGTGGCTGGTTAAACATTGTACATTGGACATGATAATTTATGGTCAGACGTAAAGTATAAAACAAAACTGTGTAACCTGCAAAGAAAACCTTTATGAAAATTTGTATGAAATATCCATAAAATGTGGACACTGCGCGCACACAGCTGTCGAGCGTGCCGCGATACCGAGGCTAATAACCTTTGATAAGAAAAGGACGGGCGGGGGTGCAAATTCGGGAGAGTGCGGGGTACAGTAGCGGGAGGCGGGGGCGGAGGTTTTGTTTAGCTTTGGTATATGCGCAAGAATGTCCGCACATTAAGTTTTTATTGGATAACTAGGTCAAATTTTAAGTACCTAAGTACCTTTTTTTTTAGATATTCGGTTCCAGAATCGAGTTGAGAAGGAGCTAGGGTACTCCTTCAATATGTCCCGACTTTTACCAACCAGCCTGTATATATTGGTTGTGTCTCCTGTTTGTATTTATCTTATAGAATGTGGAACAAATAACATTAATTTTCTTTCTTTCTATTCGGTTATTTCAGTACGAACCGAAGTATAACATAGCAACGTAGGTCACAACTCTAGCTACAGAATAGCTATATTTGTGACATATCATACATATGATACTGAATTAACTGCTTTATCTCGAGTGTTTTAAAAACCAGACACTTTTGGGCTCCATATCATTTATATACATATACTGGCCCTGAAGGTCTCGAAAGAAAATGACTCTGCCTAGACACGGTAATGTTATCTAACAGTATTCTATCTTCATACAAACAGAACAGAACAGAACGCGAGTCATACCTACGCGCGTCGAAGTCGGTGACACTTCGTTCGCAACTAGTCGCGAATGCGCCGCAGCGATGAACGGACGCACGGTAGGCTGAAATTCGGCTTTCATAGACTTAGGATTTCAATTTGCAAGTGCCAGTTTTTTTGCCGGATATCGCTTCTATTAGTTATTTTTATATACAAAAATGACACCCGAGCTAATTCTGCACAAAAACGAAGGAATTATAATTTTTTTACGAAAAATTTGTATGAAACTGGTATGAAAAATCTAATTATCTCTTAAACGGCAAGGAAATCCATAGTATTTGCTGGTGGCTATAGTACTAATTATTTATGATTTTTTTTCATATTCCAAAATACGGTTATCGAAGCCGTTTTTTTTAAAAATCGTCGAAATATTTTTTTATTTTTACGTATGAAACGGTTCCTTTTATTGTTTAAATTGAGGAACACAGAATTTTAACAACACGTAACATAAACCATCACACCTATATCCGAAAGGGTAGGCAGAGGTTTATAGTCCACCCACACTTAGACAACTATGTTAGAGCAAGATATTTATCAACCCAAAATTAATTTAAAAACTTTGGATACAACCAAAATACCTAATATCTAATTGTTTAGTCTTCTAATAAGTCTGAAAAAAAGTAAAGATCTTGTGTTCAAATAAGTCTGAATAGGTGATTAAATAATTTACAATATCGCGCAACAATGCCAACTATGGACTATAATCACTTTTTTCTGATAAGTAAGGTAATTTGTTGATTAGTTGTGCTATGAGTTCTAAGAAATGTTTTTGATGATTATAAATTTTCATTACACATCTTTTAAATCTCTAATGAGGATAGTTAACTAATTATCGACATTTTGCAATAAAAGGGCTTAAATGTTGATTTATAATTTACATTGTTCACCACTGTGCTGCCAGTGCTCGCAGGCACTAAATCATTGCTCTGCGACTCTAAAATCTTAGAATGGAAAGTCTAATTACGAATTTAGACTTGTTTGTTCTTCTAAAAATCTACTAAATACTATAAACCTCTGCTTACCCTTTTGGAGATAAAGGGTTGATGCTATTTATGTTACGTGTTGTTAAAATTCTGAATTCCTCAATTTAAATACTAAAAGGAACCGTTTCATTAGTAAAAATAAATAAAATATAACGATGATTTAAAAAAAATGGCATCGATAACCGTTATGTGGAATATGACAAAAATCATAAATAATTAGTACTATAACGACCAGTAAGGATATTGGGGTTTTCCTTGCCGTTTAAGAGATAATTAGATTTTTTATACCAGCTTCATACAATTTTTTCGGAAAGGAAATACAATTCCATCGTTTTGTGTGCAGAATTAATTTGGGTGTCATTTTGTATATAATAATAACTAATAGAAGCGAAATCCGGCGAAAAACCGGCACTTGCAAGTTGTATTCCCTAAGTCTATGAAAGCCGATTTTCAGCCTACCGTGGGACGATGTGATGGTTTTGTAAGCAGAAACCGTGCGATTTGTTGATGTTTGATTGAAATAAGTGCAAGTACTTACATAATAATGATGGCAAAGTATAATTATAAACAAAAGTGTTTTTAATTAAAGTTTTTACCCGAATGCGGATTTTTTATACTCTTAAATTTAACAATAAAGCTTTTCGTACGTCTCAGTCGAAGCGCAAATATTTTTTAGCCTCAATTATATAAGGTTGTTTTTTATTAAATCTACTAATAAAAAAACATAACATGATTTTTATTGAACATTTCCTATTTCATTCACAACAAATTAAATATTTTTAAATAAAAAGTATAATATTTACAATCACTTAACTAGAAAGAAACTCAAGTAGGTAGATGAAATTAAAATACTGTAGGTGGGCAAGCCCTGTCGCCTATTCGCGGGCCGCTCGGCTGTAGATGATTGTTTCAAAGACAGAGCCGAGTTACAATACTGTTAGATAACATTACCGTGGCCTAGATCTTTAGGACCATAAGAAAAGTCTTATGCTACTAAATGGCAAGCATACAAACCTTTGGTGTTAAATGTCTATAAACTATGGTAGCTATTAAATGATAGCATGTGTATTACCGAACTGTTAAATAAGGGGTCGTTGTGCTGTTAGCGCAACAAGGTCAGATCAAATGCCTCGCACGACCGCGCCATCTCTCGCATTAAGATGAAGTTCTATGCCGCAGGGGACTTTACAATCATTCAGACACAAAGAACATTCATACAACAAATATTTGTTACTATAAGATCACACAAATTTTCATGCAGTGAGGTGATTGAGCTCATAGCACTCGGCACAATGGTAAAGGCCTAGAGGCGAGGCCTACACTATAACCAGGGGCGTGCACAAAGATTTCTGGTAGGGTATGCACGCCCTACCCGAAACATCTGCGAGGGCACTACATTTAATTTATAAATGTTTTTGTGTGTATATATGTATATCTGTATATTATATTGTAGTATTTAATAAATAGATTTCGATTATATAGATTTACATAAGCCAGCAGACTAGGGTATGCAGTGCTTATTTGCTTGTTTGAAGCGCACGCGCCTGACTATAACATACCTACCTAATATTAAAGTGTGCAAGTGTGTCCGCTAACACTAGCGCGCTCTCTATGCTATTCACTCACTCCATGGTCCGATGGATCAGGTGCAGAACTAAAGGCATTACGTGCTTGCCAAGGCACTGGAAATAAACACTACCAATTGCCTATAAGCCCTACGCTTTTTACAGTAACAATTGAAGAATTTCTTGATAGTAAACCCAAAATTTTTTATTAGCTCAACTCGTTATCACATACGAATTAGGTACAACTAATAAAACATAATAGAGACAACTTTTTGAATCACGCATTAAACCATTCGTCGCTAACGGGGATTAAAACCCGCAACACTTTACGCAGCGTAGTGTTGCGTGGTCGATTAAGTGGTCACCTCGCTACTGCCACTGCCCCGAGTGTTGTGGGTTCGAATCCCGCACGGGACAAAACTTTGTGTGATCCACAAATTGTTGTTCTGATTCTGGGTGTCCTTTGTGTCCGTTTGAATGTTTGTAAAGGCCCCCGTGACACAGGAATTATTCCTAGTGCAAGAGTTGTCTATTACTTATTTAAACTATTTAATCATTATTTATTTATTAATATAATATAAATTTAAAATTTAGTCTTCACGCATTCTGCTCACAGAACCTCATACATTCTTATAATAATACTTTTTTATTATATAAAAGAAAAGAAAGTGTTGCGGTTTGTAAGTTGTGATGTTTTAGATTTTAACTTTAGTACCTATTCAACCAGGTATGTTTACGTTTCACGCTAAAAGTGGCGTGAATATCCGCATTTCGTAGGTTTCACGCAGTGGGTAGCAATATTTAATATACAGAAATATTCAATTCTACAGTTGAATACGTCACATTCGACAGATTTGCTTATGCTATCATTTAACAAAGTATCGCCTTAGTCATGCTATCTGTTGCCTCCTGCAGAAGTAGATACATGTATCTTTCTTAATATATTTCTAGAAATCTATAGGTAGGTTTTAAACTGATATAGAATATATACACAAGTACATAAAAGTATATGTAACTGCTAAAACGAAAACACATACAGACTTATGAAACTTGAGATAATCGATGCGCACAACAACGATACGTATGATCGTATGTTCTCATTGAAGATAATCGCTGCATTGTTAGTGATGTGACATCACTGCGGAAATTCGATTCAAGCAACTCTGATACTATTCTGTGCAATATTGTTTATGTCAGTCTTCATATGTATTAGTAGCTAAAGCACCTGCGGTGCGAGCTATTCTCAAATATTAAGATATTTTACAGAGACGACACTATAACTTAGTAGATACAACTGTCAGTTAAGGATCTGGTCTAGATTTATGTCGAACCTGCTGCAGTTCATGCAATTAATTCAGTTAATGTGTCGACCTTAGTATTTAAAGAAACGATTTGCCACCAATATTACCATATAAATCATATTTTCTTTTTCTGTAATTAACATAATATGTTTTTTATAGTCAAAGAAACTATATATGTTAATGGAACTTCGCATAAACATTACATATGATGTTACGTTTATGAGTAGTCCCGTTATAATTGCACGTGGCTGTGACAACGTAACACCGTAATATGTATATACTCATTGTACTTTGTGCACGCTTGCACGCTCTTAATAATTTTCATTATTATCAAGTCATTATTTCTGATTTTAGTATTGAAGTTGATTAAATATTTCCAAGTATGTGGCTATCTACCAATCAACAATCGGCGAAAATAATATACGTATTTTGTTACGCCACCATATCAAAGTTGTAAACACGGTTACAAATACAAGAAATGAAGTGTAATGAGCGCGAGGACCGTAGCGGTAAACGGCTGCTCATTTAGTTATAATTTCCTTATCGACAAACAAACAAACGATGCACATCATTACGATGGAGTCAGTGTCAAGTGCTTGATAGAGATTAGCGTCCCAAATAAAACATCTAACTTAATATTGTCGATACTAAGTGAAACAGTACCATTTTTGATGTGAACGATGAAGGCGCTCGTTTTGTTGTGCGCCGCGATATCAATTATTAACGCTAAAAACATTCAATTATCCTCAAGCAATGTTGTTTTGTGGACATTCGTCAATGGAAATGGATGTAAGTTACATTATTTACTTAATTCTTGGTTATTACTTCAAGCGGATGCATGATGTTTACACTCGAAAATTAGGGCAAAAATTTACAGGGTCCCTAAGTACTAAACTAAATATAGGTACATCAGTATCGGTTTAGGCAGAAGTGTGATTGCGTTGCATTGTATTAGCAAATATACTATAAATTAGAGGACAGTGGCCTATTATATAGCGAGCATCTTATATTGATACAAATTTTAATTATAATGTGTGCTTTTACAGAAATTAATGTAAGTTTAACTTTGATTCTTATTTATTATAACTATGTATGTACCTAGATAGTAGCTTCGTACCTAGTTGTTTAAATTATATGTAAAGGACAGTGACCCGTATAGACACTGATACAGAAAGGTCAGATAGTACCGGTGAGATGTATATATAAATAACATAATCACTTATAAGAATAATTATTTGCGGTATAATGTAGAAAGTTTATATAATTATAACGAGTAAAACACGTAACAGCACTGATGTATTAAGTAGCGTATAATAAAATTAATTATAAACTAAGCTGAGACTATTTTATCACAAATATACGCATAAGTTTAATGCTCATTAATCGTTTTCGAATTAGGTAATAATGTATGAGCAATTATATAATTTGATTATTTATTAAGCAGCCCATTAATAAATATATAGTACATATTTTTAAGAACTTGCTTTTATTTTGCTTAAATTACAATTTTAGCTTTATATTATTCATCAGTTACGCGTTTGAAAATGTTTATTACGTAATTATTAAATATGAATTTTATAACTGCTCTACATATTAGCAAAAACATGAGGTTTTACTATTGCATATGTCTATGATGAGTGTGCACATGATATAGACATGGCAAAAATATCATAGGTATATATAAATTAACTATTTAATAAATTGCTTGATATTGTTATTGGTGCAAGCAAGTAAAGGCTCAAATTTCTTCCTATTGGGATGTTATTTATTAGAATCAAAACAAAACCGGTTCAACAAAATCCCTTGCAATATTTTTATGGTTCGAATGAAAGCCATCTCTTTCACGTCGGCTCTTTCCAAATCTATTATCTTGTTTATGGATCTAAATTACCAACACAAGTACCGTTATTGATAACAATATATTCTAGACACCAGGATTTGACGTCCATTACTATAAAAGTAACATAATTATTTATTCTATTTTATTTTAGTTATTATTTATAGGCAGATCGAAGCAAATCACATAATATAAACTTACAGCTAAAACAGTATGATAGAAAAATTTATAACATAAATAAGCCAATTACAAGTTCTCACTAATAACCAAATTAAATAACTTAAAAACTAACCAACATGCAACACAAATAAATATTAAATAATAGTCCATATTATTTAACCGTGATTTCGCCCAAAAAACCGTTTACAACAAATTTGTTTTAATTTGGATACAGTAGTGATGAACAGGCCGACAACATGGCACGTCACGTTGTACTTTCGGCTCGACCTTACTAAGTATTTAACTTACAATGTTAATTGGTTGACTATAGTTTAAATCTGTTTGTACCTCAAGCAATATCAGGTAACGCGTCAGTGCCGGGCGGCGTGTACACAGATCTGCAGAACGCCGGTGTTATTGGCGACATCCTGTCCGGCTTCAATGATGTGCTCACGCGGTGGGTTGCCTACGACACATGGACATATACAGCCAAGTTCAAAGGTTAACAACATTCTATACTCGTAATCGTATCCCCTGTCTTCCATGATTTAAAAGTATTTATACAACATATATGTAACATCAGGCCTGTTTTAAACTGTCCCGGGCACGGGCCTCTTCTCCGTGTGAGAAAGGTTAGGCCATAGTCCACCACGCTGGCCCACGGCGGGTTAGCAGACTACACATATCTTCGAGAACATTATGTAGAACTCCTAGACATGCAAGTTCACGCATGATGTTTTGTCTTCACTGTTAAAGCAAGATAAAATTTCTTATCGCTGACATCTAGCTATCATTCATACATACTAAGTCTCACGCCTATATCGCCGAAGGTGAAGGCATATATGTATTTAACGCCTACATTTCGCCATCTATAGTTTTCAGGCCATGTAACAGGGGACGAGCCCTTTGACATGTTCCGGGCACTATTTAAGACTCTGTGCTACTGAGAATTTCATAAAAAATAGCCTAAATACATTATGTCCGACCCAGTAATCAAACCCGCGACATAATAGTAGCTTGTTCACTACTGTTGTGCTAGCAAGGCAGTCAGTTGCAAGTGTTCTTTGCCTGAGCTACTTCTAGCTAGTTCTTTACATTTTGATTTAGATTTCTATTCACAAATTAATTGGCAGAATATATAATCTTAATATGTATGTTTCCAGTGTCGAACGATCAGCTGATCGCGCGCGTAATACAAGTGGTATTCGAAGGATTGGACACAATAGCGTTCGTGGAACTCAACGACAATCCCATCGGTACGAGCAAGAATATGTTCGTGCGATACATTTATGATATCAAAGATGTGATACAGGTACTGTGAATATTCTGATATAGAAAAGAACAGATGAACTTATGTACTTTCTTTTTTTCTTTTTTTTTTACCGTGGTGGAATGCATTGACGCATACCTCTCCGCTAAAAAAGGGGGAACGGAGAGGTTATGTCGGGCTCACCCGGGTAAAGATGGAACGTCCCGGGTACTACCGACTAAATCTACCACGGTGTGCCAACTCGCTGCCTTGAATGGTGGGTGGGTCACTGGAACTGAAAATGCCTGCGGACGACGACTCCTGGGTGACACCCCGGCACGATAGGGGGCGTCACTCCGACTCAATGGCTGGCGGACGAGAGATCCCCGTTCTCCCGCCCGCGGCCAACGCTATGGCGGCATCAGGCGCGCGTCGGCGCGCCTGCCTCGCCCGGTTCGCCGGCGGCGGCTCGGATCCGCAAGGATACTTTCCTCACGAATCTGCTCCGCCGCCTCCTTCCGCGAGATAACGTCCTCGCAGAAGGATGCGACCGCTATCCAGTTCCTCTCGCTGTCGAACATGGCTTTGAACACGGCCGGCAGCGAGAGGTTGACACCCACAACGCCTATGAGTTCACGGCGCTGCACCGCCCAGGCAGGACATGCCTCGAGCGTGTGCTGCGCCGTGTCCTTAATACACCCGCAGTGGTGGCAGAAGGGACTCGGTTCCCTCCTAGCAACCGTGTGCAGGTATTTGCCAAAACAACCGTGCCCTGACAACACCTGCACCAGTCGGAAGGAAAGAGTCCCATGCTGCCGCCCTGCCCACCGCTCTAACACCGGCTGGAGCCCACCAGCCGGTGTTCTGAATCCTGTTCTCAACGGTTCTGAATCCCGCTAAAGGCACCTCCAGCCGCGCCTTCCATTTTAGGAATACGCCCGGCGGGCTCGGTTCCTTGTACCAGTTATTAACTCCGGGAGCGGACGAACACCCGTCTCCTCCCATACCGACAACATCACTTTAAACGTTTCGGCAAGCACTTCCGCTTCCAAGTCCTACGGGGGAGTTCCGGCTAAAGCGCAGGCTACGTCAGCCGATACCGTGCGGTATCTGCGTATGACCCTGACCGCCATGACTCTCTGCGGTCTCCGCAAGAGAGCCCTACACTGGGCGGTCAGGGAGTCCACCCACACCGCCCAAGAGCGGTCGCAGCGCCGAGGAGCCTCGGAACGAGACGGCTGAAGTGCTCGTCGAAACGCCACCGCCCGTCTAGTACCAGGCCCAAGTACCTCATATGGGCCTGGACTGGTACATGAACCGAGCCCACCACTATCGAGGCGCCGCTGGGTGGCTTGCGACGGGGCCCATGAAAAACTAGGGCCTCCGTTTTGGACATTGCAACCCTCAAACCTAGCGCCTCGATACGCCCGACCACCTGGGACACCCCCACGGTGGCCAGGCGGGCTGCCTCCTCGAAGTTACCCCCTCGGGCTGTGACAAGAGTGTCGTCAGCATAGCTGATGACATTCAGCCCGAGGGGTAGGACACCGCGTTAAACTTATGTACCTAGCTCAAATATGTGAAATCTCAAAACAAAAAATCGTATGTCGAAAAGTATTTAAAGGTGTTCCATACCATGCATCCACATGCTGTGGATGCATGGTATGGTAGAATCGCAGTTACTGACACTACGCATTTACATAATATTGTCTGTTTTAATCATACTAATATTATAAAGCGAAAGATTTGAATTTTTGTTTGTTTGTAAGGATTGAACTCAAAAACTACTCAATTAAAAGTTCTTTCACCAATATAAAGCTATATTATCACCGAGTAACATAGGATACATTTGATTAAAAAAAATACTGTTACTAACATAATCTAACCTAACTTGCTTTCATGCGAGCGAATCCGCGGGCAACAGCTAGTATTATATACCATTGTGATTGTTTAATTACATGAGCGTTCTAGAAACGAGAACTGCTATAATTGCTTTGCGATGATACTTGGAAAAATCAGTCATTATCAGCTTCAATAGCTAGGCATAACCATGTTTGCGAGTCTGATTGTCAATAATTATATCAGAACTCACACACACTAATATAAGGAATAGAAGATCAAGGCAACGGCATACTGGAAGATTCGTACAAGTTGTGAATGCTGTCAAAGGAAGTTTGCCCAAAAAACGAGAAAACCAAATGTATAATAAGTACAACTTAGTCGCGAATTATTAAGAACGTCGTGCTTTGCGTAATGCATTTTATTTACCTCTGAGTCTTCTTCGAAGAGGTTAATGAAAACACTATGTGGGTCTGTGTGTCTGTCTGCTAGTGACAGGCATAGCTCCGAAGCCACTGGATCGATTGACTTGTAACTTGGTGTATAGACACCGTGGGGTCATACTTCGTTCGAGTTTGAATATGGGCCCTGTGGGTCAAAAGACCCCCGAGATATAGGGGTCACGAGGTTATAAGGTCAGAAGATATCCACCAAAGAGGCCTTTGCCCAGCAGTGAGACATTATAAAAAGCTGCTGAGAAAAAATAAAAAGGGGCACATGAAGACGAAGTGGTTGAATCCTGGGTTTTTACACCCATCTCGTTTAAGATTCGTGATAGGTGTTACTAACGAGTAGTAACACGATCATGCATATTATTTATCTTTTTGATACTTGTCGTTTCGACCAGGTTACACCAGTCTTGGTTAGTAAGTTTGGCGATGTCATTGCTCCATTTCTGAGGCAGAAGAATCTTCAACCACCCTCACTTATCTTATATTTGTATTTGTCCATGTAGGTACCGTTACATTCACGCTATCACTATTACGTATACTAAACGTCAAGCTTCACAAAGATTAAAAAAATGCATGATTGTGTTAATACCCGTTAGAAATTAAGTATATCATGCAGCAAGAAAGTTTTAAAACTTATTATTAATAAAACCTAATATTGCAGCCTGGCGATAACGAGCTTAAAGTAACATTCATATCTCCGGTGGAAGCAGCCTTATATCGATCAGAGAAGCACTTCACGGCACCCGACTGCGTGCCGTCAGATTATAAAGGAGAGTGTCATGCCAACCAGCTCCGGAAGATGCAAGCCTCCTTCAGCTGGGACTGGGGACCCGCTTTTCCTTCCGTGGGTATCTGGTAAGTTAAAGATGTGATTATTACATTATTGCATAAACATTAGTTATATTTTTAATGAACAAGTATAAGTAGTATATATGTAAAGATGTACATATATAAGGCGCTCTGGCAGGCAGAACTTAAGCCGTGACCACATCTCACAGGTTTCTTTGCGGGCGGAAGATTAAAATACCACGCTCTAATTAACGGTCTTCCTGGCAGTGGTATCAGGTGGGCTTGCGGCGGTTGGTCCACCGAGGATCAGATTCCTAAAATAATTTTACCCATTGGCTCCGCTTCGCCTCTCTTTCTGCGAGATGTAGAAGAATGCGACCGTGACCCACTGCCTCTCACCCTCCATCACGGCTGGCAGCGACAGGTCATCACCTACTATTGTAGCGGGTTAATGACGCTGCACCCTTGCACCGTTCCGGCAGAACACAGCTACATGCTTGCAATCACAGTGGTGGTAGATGGGACTCAATTCTGTCCTCGCTAGATTGTGTGCAGTAATTTATCTAAACTACCCTGCTGCTCTAACATCAATTGGATTGCCCCATTATTTTTAGCAAATCAAGTAGATTGCCTATTTGTTGAATGAGCTATATGTATTGCATATTGCAGGAAACCAGTTTATATAGAAATGTACAACGGAGCGATTATAAGGTCCTTGACTACACATACAGAGAAGTCTGGACCTACGTGGATTTTAATAGTAAGAGCACATATAGAGTCTGGCCTACAAGTGACAGAAGTTAAGGGAATTTTGACTGCTTCGCTGAAACTTGAAGGTGGCCAGGTATTAAAGAGATGGCTGCCTTTCAACACAACCACCAGAAATGATGGAACAACTGAAGTTGACATAGAGCTTACTGTTAGTGAGGTGAGTGCGTCTATTAATCTTGTTAAAGAGATTATTCCCTCGCTAGGAATAATGCCGGTAAAGCTGGGTACTTTTTTGAATAATTACTCGAGTAATGGTTACGGAAAATATTCACACACGCTACAAATGCCATCCTTACACGGTGGAGTGCCATCCTTACATGGTGGAGTCGACTAGAGTGCGTACCAACAAGTTTGGATCCTCATACCTCTGCCGAACGATCAAGGCATGGAATTCTCTGCCAAGGCACGTGTTTCCTTCTTCCTTCAATCCTGGGTCCTTTAAGCGGGGCGTGAAAAAGCACCTTCTCAAGTCAAAGTAGAGACCTCAACATCGCCTTGGCTGCTATGAGGACGATGTGGGGGCCACTGCTCTTAGACCACACGACTGCTTACTATCAGGCGGAGTGCAGTCAATAAGACGAGCAAAAAGAAAAATTGTGTAACATACAATTTTTTGCTTCGTGGGGCTATCGAGCTCAAAACACTCAGCGACTGATAGACGCGTAGTGAAAACACTTAAACTACTACCACATCCATTGTATCTATATTCTATATATGAACTGACTGATGCATCCTTGTTGGCGCACGGTACTTAATGCAACTGCTGTATATAAGTCCGGATTCCCAGATAGGGCAGTTTTATTGGGATTTTCTGCGAAGAAATTCTCACTAGTAACTCAGAATCTGGAACTGTGAGATAGCTATGCGTTCGCCCTCGATAGCGTGGGATCAAAAACAATTATAGTTGACGAATATGGGTGCTAGAATTAAATTTTTTGGGTATAGTGTACAATAGCATACATAAGTATGCAGTTTTTGTAATACCTTTTTGATCCCGTGGTATAAGTTTGCGCTTCTGTTTGCGTGTCGATTCTGGCCAGGAGCCTTCGATTGTCACATCGCTATGCCCGATTTCTTACGCTCTTCTAATGGAAAATTCTTAGCAGCAAATTATTACAAAATTCTTAGTAGCAAAAAAAGACAAATTTTATATTACTTAATAGGCAGGTGAGGATGCAGTCGACGATGAAGCACACTTGCCTAGAAGATGTCTCCCGATAGACGCATGTCCTATTGCGTCGTATATTAAATATAGCTGATGAAATCTGGGAGTGACACCTTGACGTATTACACCACTAGCATACTTTAAATGTCTTTGCATTATACATTACATATGTCGTCAGTCAGTAAAGCAGCGATAGCTTAATGGGGAGACCAACAGACTGCAATGCAGAGGGTCTCGGGTTCGAACCCACGTCGCCCACCTCTGACATATGGAAGTAAAATGAAAATGAAAATTTCTTTACTACCAATGAAAAGAACATCTTTTGTTCGTATCCAGTGGCCCCACACTAGGCAAGTCTGTCCTGTGGGTGCCTACTACGTTTACCAAAACGCTTACAAAGTAAGTAATATGACTTTTCGAAATTATGTGCGTATTGATTGACAATTATCGCCTGCTCCGTGCCTCGGAGAGCACGTTAAGCCGTCGGTCCCGGTTGACATTAAAATCTATGGCAGTCGTTATTGGGAAGTCAGTGGCCTATATTATCCTGATACTGGTCTAGCCTTAGGATAGCGTTAGCCTTCGGGTTGCGGAGGTCAGGCGGCAGCCGCTCCGTGTAAAAACTGACATCCAGTCAAATCCGGTTAGACTAGAAAAGCCGACCCCAAATGACTTGGGAATAATAAAGGCTAGCGAGAAGAAGATTACAAATGTCGTCAACTCCATTTCAAAAATGTTCTATCTCTCCGATGATAAATAGGTGTGGTCTACATCATACAGATTTTTGTATGCATATGTAATAGAAGTGAAATATTGGAAACAGACCCGCTTATCCAATTTGATTTTTAAGTATTACTAGCTGACCCAATTTTTTTTTGTTCAATGCCTTTTCCCATTCCCCTCCTCGGGGGTGGGCGGAGGGGTTATGTCGGACTCACCGGGGTAAAAGAGAAAGATGGAATATAAATAATCGCTATCGATGAGGAATCACTTGACACGCGACCCGGCCGTGGTTTCGGCCCACCGTCTGAAACGGCAAGCCACTACACGAACCTACCTTATAGGCACTTCTCACTCTTAATCCCTACTGTCAACCCCCTCCCCCCCTAGAGGGGAGTCGGACACAGAGGCACACGTGGGAACACGCACGTGTGCCTCTGTGTCTCTCTCAGCCCTGGTGCTGAACGGATAGCAAGCAGGCCCACAAAGCCTGCCACCCCCAGGTCAAACCTCAGAGGAGGTAATCTCGCGCCCTCCGGCGCCCGGCTCTGCGGTTGGGGAGGGGCTTTCAGCGCTACTTTTCCCGCTCTGCCACCTCCTTGATGGAAATCACTTCCTCACAGAAGGAGGCGACAGCGTTACACGACCTCTCACTCCGGACCATAGACTGAACAACTACGGCCGGAAGCGAGAGGGCAACCAATCCGACTGCCGCGATCAACTCACGGCACTGCGATGGCCAGGCTGGGCAAACCACCAAAGTGTGCAGCGCCGTGTTCTCAACAACGTCGCGGGAGCCGCCGCAGTGGTTTAGTGGTGGCCGGCGTATACGACACAGGAACTGGCCAAAACAACCATGGCCAGTAATCATCTGGGTCAGCAGCAAGGTGAGGGCGCCATGCCGCCTCTCCAGCCACTCCTCAAACACGGGACTTACCGCCACGATCGTGGGGTACTAGCTGACCCGACAGATGTTGTCTAATCTTGACGAACTGTCAAACTCGCGAGGTTAAAATGGTCGTTAAGTTTACTGATATTATCCAATTTTTCTGCGGAATTTTCTTAACTTTTCTTTCCGTAAAAACCTTCTACAAGATATTAAAAAACTTGAAAGAAATTTATGAATGAAATTGGTAAAGTCGTTATTAAGTTATGGCGTGACCAAGGCAAACAGATTCATTTTTATATACTGTTACGTGCTGGGTTCGTGGGATAGGAATTTAAACAATATTACCGACTAAAATACTCCTTAAACACTTTTTAACTCTAACTGCTTCAAACTCAGTGGTATTTTCGCTTCCGTTCGCTCCGATGAACTTGACCGCTTACAATTATTGTAAATGGTCAATTTCATCGTTTAAGTAGTGTGTGTGTGTGTTTTAAATTTAACTGGAATAAAACGTGTTTTAATCAGTAATATTGTTTAAATTCTTATTCCTCGAACCCAGCACGTAACAATACCTACTATAGACCTACAGATTATGACGATTTCAAGTCTTCGTAATATCCACACCATTCTGTTCCAGAACACGGTAAGACTTTGGTGGCCTAACGGTTATGGCGAGCAGCCTTTGTACGATTTGAACGTGCAGTTGACTACGGTAGATAATAAGGCAGAACTTTCTCATAAACATGTGAAGATCGGCTTCAGAATCTTGGAGATGGTTGAAGAAGATGCTTCAACGTTGCTAGGTAAGTTCTATTAAGCGGATTGGCTATGCTTTGAGGATAGGCCAGCTGGATTTGTACGGTCATCCAACCACGCGATTGAAAATAATAAGGTATTTATTTAAGCAGATCAGACTTTTGGGCTTATGGGAAGTTATGGCCATTGTTGTATTTTGCTTATGGATTTGCTTTTTGGATATGCAACTATGACCCAAAGTAGCTAATGATGTTTAAGTACGTATCGAAATAAATCTAAAAAGTCAATGTACAATGAATCTATCTATGATCAACTCGACGGATAGCGTAGTGGTTTAGGTGGTCACCTCGTCGTTGGCCCTGCGCCGAGTGTTGCAGGTTCGATCTTTGCTGGGGTCAAAAATTTGTGTCAATAAATAATAGTTGTTCCTAGACTGTCTTTCTGTAATGTTATTTGCATATTGGTAAAGTCCCCGCGACACAGGAAATCTTCCTGGTGCAGGCATTTAAAAATAAAATACATAGAATAAAATCGTATACATTTGTGTCAGCGTATTTGTAAATGCTAACCTCCTACAATGATACCATCAATATAGATGTGGTATTCAATGAACTAACATTAAGTGCCGTATGTACCGGATCTGCACAGACTGACTGACAACATTTCTTATATATTGTATCAAACTTTCCAGGAAATACCACTGACGCCGGTACCGGTCTCGCTTTCTACTTCAAGGTCAACGGTTACCCTATCTTTATGAAGGGCTCGAACTGGATCCCGGCAAATATTCTGCCGGAATTGGGAGAAACACAAAAACATGTTGGTACGTACTATGTGTACGGTTTGCACACCTTTTAGATGATTTTAGTATAAAAAGAGAAAAACTGATTATCTGATATAATTGATTTATTGCACTGAAAACCTGATAATATTAAATGATTGATGTGAGCCGAACGCGATCGTAATGACGACTGAATAATACAAAGGTTAACTTAAACGTGTAAAAATATGATTGCTGAGTGCACACAACGTGAGCGCGATATGTGCGATGTTGACATCGTACATGCTCCGGGGCGCGGTAAGAGAGATGGAAGATGCTGATGATCTGATGAGTAACAAGGTGAATCCAATTTTGCTTAGGGCTAGATGATATTACAGATATTCCCGACAATTATTCTAGATCAATTTTTCGAAAACTGCACTTAGTAAATATAGGCGAGCTGGCTGTGCTCGTCACGTTTATTTTTGACTCTTTGTTCACTGCACTTGAATATTGCACTTCACTAGGCTCTGCTTTTACACTTTCACTCTGTATACTGATCTCACTAGTGCTGTTGATTTGTTGGCGACTCTTGTTTGCGGGCGGGGCGGCGCCTGCGCGAGCGGTGCGACCGCGCGCGCGTCTCCACGCGAGCGCGAACAGGGCCAGTCCTACTGCTATCACCACGTAAATGGCTGCGTAGTGGTGAATGTCATGAAATGATAGCCCGTCATTGTCTTCTTTTAATTGTTCCGTTGCAGTCTTCATCTGCTCGATCTGCTCATCGATACTCTTGAATGTTCCAGAGAAACTATTGCTTTCATTAAACTCAGTTATTGGGATAGATATATTAATGAGGTAATTGACAGGCGAGATCTCTGCTGTTACCACGTCTGCCTGTATGTTTATTTGATTCGTTTGCGTTTTATGCGAAGTGACCGTGAATCCGTCGCCTTTGATTACGCAATCACTGCCCAGTGCTATAATGCTGACTCCGTTTAATTGCTCGCTCGCAATCTGATGCCCACATATTATTCTTAGAGTGCATTGACCGCAGCAAGTAAACATAAAAGTATTTACTGGAAATAGCGTTGTCCATGTATTTTGACATATGCTAGATATGGTTTGACATTCTTTTAGATGCTCGTCTTTAACACGAAAATCAAGATCTGACTCTTTCTGTAATACTGGTTTTTGTAACTCGCACAGTTTTGTATATGCGTCGATTTGTAGACATTTCTGTAAATCACTCTCTGATATCCATATGAAGGTGTCTTTCAAGATATTCATAGCCAAATAACTTTCTACAGGAAGGACATTGATCATACAATGTTTGCCGTTGCGGCGAGGAATTGTTATTGTTTTATAAATGTCATAGCTGTCTCTATTAATTAATGGTATTTGGAATTCAAAAATAAAATATTTTGTCGTCATACGTCCTTTGACTTTCAATATTTTATAAATTTGAAGAAGGTCTGTCTGAATGTTATGAATGGGTAATGACAGCTCCTTTGACAGCTGACTTGAGATAATACTGAATTCATCTTTTAGTTGAGTGGGTGTGAGAAGGTGTACATTAAAATGTTGGACATTAGTAATGGTATCCAATAAGCTGTCTTGGATGTTCATTAGACTCATGAGCATGCTGTTTGCCATGATGCTTGTTGCCATAAATTCGTTTACCTTTTCCGAAATACGGATTTCATTTTTGAGTTGACTTGTGGCTTGTTCTAAACGAATTAAATGTTGATTGAAGATCTTATGCTGTTTCTCCATAGTGCTCTCAACTCTCTTCAAAACATTGTTTTCTGCTTCTATGACTGATGTTTGATTTTTCCAATATTGAGCTATATGTTTCTGATTGGTTCTAATCATTGTTATATCCTTTTGATATTGTTCGGCGAAACGTTCATCTAATACGCCGAACAAACTGTTTGCAATATATCCGACACCGTCGATAAGGCCGCGGCGCGCGCGTGCGCTCTTTACAAAGTGCTGACTCTGTAACATGGTGTCATAATACTCCAGCTCGACGATGCCGTGATGTAATTGCATAAGGATGACGTCACAATGTGATTGTTTTTGTATTGCTACACATAGATTTGATAAATAATCGTAATAGCTTTTTAATATTTTAGTACCTTGCCAGTATGGTTCCATGTTATAATAAACTACTATTTTCCATTTATCTTGAATTAGGTGCATGTCTGATAACTTGTCAAAATAAATGCTGTTGTTATTCTGTAACGCCGAAATATTATAAGCGCCATGAACTGGTGGTGAGGCAAATAACATAATCAACATAAATATCAAGCTTACGAAGTTAACGCAAGATGTTTTAAATGTTTTTTGGCTTTCCTCTTTTCTGATAGCTGTTTCAGGTTTCTGTTGCTGCTGATTGCTTTGATTTGATGATTCGTTGACTGGTAGAATAGATAATTTAACTATTGGCCGTTTGATTATGCCGCCTTTAGTCTTGAGGCTAACGACACGCACGTATCCGTCCTTCCCTGGATGCACTTCAACAACACGGCCCAATGCCCACTTGCCAGGGGGCAAGTTAGCGTCATGAATGATAACAATATCATTTATTTGAATATTAGGGTGGGATCCTCGCCATTTACTTCTTGCTGATATGCCTGCTAAATACTCTGTACGCCAACGGACCCATACGTCATTGAATATTTTTTGTGTTAACTGCCATCTGGTTCTTTGGTCTCGCTCTGTTTCTGTTATTGTTAAGATGGGTCCACTAGCCAGGAAGTGAGATGGTGTAAGATAATTTATATCATTAGGATCTTCGGTTATTGCACAGAGGGGTCGCGTATTGAGACATGCTTCGAGCTGAGATAATAGGGTAGCGTACTCCTCATACGTGAGTTTCTGATCGCCGACTACTCTATGCAAGTGATGTTTTAGACTTTTCACTGCAGCTTCCCACAACCCTCCAGCGCTAGGCCAAGAGGGAGCGTTAAAATGCCATGTGATTTGCATTTTATTTATTTATTAATATAGCCACACCAACAGTATACATATACAACACTACTAAGCATATTACGTTGTAACAATGTTCTTATATGTAAACCTTTAACAGGCATGTACAGAATACACCAGAAGGGTTGTGAACTAATTATAATACATTATAAAATTTATGACTAAGAAGCTAAGCGATTCAAAGTTAATAAAAACATAATAATTACACACTAAGTTAAAAATATATACTTACATATATAAATAACACAATAAATGGTTCTTAAAAATAATCTATTAATAGCTGGCAGTTTACGCAAATGATTTCAATATTTTGTCTTTGAAAACTGAAACAGAATCATGAAAAATATCTAAATGATCAATTTTACTGTTAGACATATTGTACAGGTTGCACGCACGCACCAGTGGTGAATTTAATAAGATGTTTGTTCTGGCAGAAGGTAAGTTGAAAGATCTGGTAATGGGATAACGAGGTGACTTCCTAGGAACTGAGAATGATAACTGCTGGAGCAAATCACTGCACAGCGTTTTGCCGTTAACAATTTTGTGCAAAAACAACATGTCATGCAACTTACGTCGATCGTTTAAAGACAACATTTTAAAATGCTTGAGTCTTTGGTCATAACTGCATCGATGTGATATGCCTTGTGAGATAAAGGCCAAATGTCGTGTAAACACTCTTTGTATGCGTTCTATACGTTGCGAGTGTACGGCATAAAAGGGACTCCAGATTGTACTCGCGTATTCAAGGTGAGTGCGAACGAGCGCATTGTACAGTATCATTCTAGTTCGCACCTCTCTAAAACCTTTGGTATTGCGCTTCAGGAAACCAAGCATCTGGGCCGCCTTACTCACAATTTTATCAATATGTGATATAAAACGTAGCTCACCGTCTACCGTGACCCCAAGATCCTTAATTGCAGGGACCGTTTGTAGTTGAACTGTCCCAAGTTTGAACTTAGAATCCATTTGCTGTTTTTTTTTGGAGAATCTCAAGTGGAAACATTTGCCTACATTAAGCTGCATATCATTTACTTTGCACCATTTCTCGACTCTATTTAAATCTTGTTGAATAAGAAGAATATCATCGGTTGAATTAAGAGGTCTATAGAATTTTAAATCGTCTGCAAACAGTAGGCATTTGCAATTCTGTATGACAGCTGTTATGTCATTGATGAAAATGGAAAATAATAAAGGTCCCAAATGGGATCCCTGGGGAACACCGGAGACAGCAATGTATGGATGCGAAACGTAGCCATTGACAGAAACCACCTGAAGTCTACCAGCTAAATAGGAACGAAACCAGTGCAATAAGGAGCCTGATATGCCATAATGGTTTAATTTTGAGATCAGAATGCTGTGATTGACCTTATCAAATGCGCTTGAGAAATCGGTATATAATGCGTCTACTTCCTGACCTCTATCAAGCTGCTCAGAAATATCTGATATAAAAGAACAAAGGTTGGTGACAGTCGAGCGGCCATGGCGGAATCCGTGCTGTCTATCGGTTAGCAACGCATCAACATGATTGGTTAGATGGGGGCAAATAAGAGATTCAAAGAGTTTAGAAAAACATGACAAGATAGCAATAGGACGATAATTTTTAGCATCGTCGAGGTCGCCCTTTTTGTGTAATGGGAGTATTCTAGCTCTTTTCCATTCGTCAGGAAAACTACCCTCTCTCAACGAGTGATTAAATATTAAAGCAAGCGGCAGCGCCAACACTTTACCACAACGCTTAATAAAAACTGTGGGTAAACTATCTGGACCCGCGCCCTTAGATACGTCTAGTGTTTTTATTTTGTTGAAAACTTGACACTCGGTTATGTTGATGTTAGAAATATGCCTGTCATGACCAGACAGATTAAAATCAACTGGAATGGAAAGCATATTATTTGCGTCGGTATATACTGATGAAAAATGACAAGCGAACATGTTCGCAATTGCAGGCCCTGTAACAGCAATACTGTCATCCCTATGCATGCTAGAAGGAAATGAGGACGTGCCTTTGTTTTTATCTTTTATATACCGCCAAAATGCTTTTGGATTTTTTGTGATGTTTTGTTCAATATTGCATTTATATCGGGAGTAACATTCTCTGAATAATACATTACAGTGATTGCGCAACGATTGAAATGACCATAAATCCATTGGATTCTTATACCGTCGGTACTTTAACCTCAGTTTCTCTTTTTCCTTCAGCCGCCTTATTAATGAAAAACTAAACCATGAGGGGTACTTATATTTACTGGTGCTACGCAAAGGTACGTGTTTTGATATGGAGTCTTTGATAATATCGTAGAATACTGAAACCATTGCATTTACATCACTGCACGCCGAAAACTTCCTGTTCCAGTCTATATTCATCAGTTCAGAAATAATAGCATTATAATTGGCCTTGAGATAATTCAGTTGGTTACAGTTAACGGATTTCAAGAACTGGCCAGGTTTGGAAAATTGTACAACAATCAGCAAGCCAGGATGTCTACTATCCAATTTGCTGACTAGATTCAAAGGATCTTCAACAGCAAGATTGCACAGATTAGATAATACCAGGTCTAAAATTCTCTCGTCTACATTAATACAGCTGTTAAATTGTCGAAGATCATTAATGGACATGAAGTCAACAAGCGAATAACCTAACTGACCACTGTAATCAATAGGAACGGCGTAGGGTAATTCACTACTTCCTGACCATTTAATCGATGACAAATTAAAATCACCTAGTATAATCACATCGTCAACAGAACTCATAACATCAGTCACACTCTCTAGGAATCTGTTGAGAGATTCTAAGCGGACAGGGGGTGGCAGGTAGACAACACAAATGGCTACTCTTTTAACAGAACCATTTATGGTTGATTGAATGGTTATCCAAACATTTTCGCAATCGCACTCCCAACTGCTCATTCGAATAGATGGAATATCGCGAGATACAGCTATTAATACCCCCCCATCCCTTTTCGAGCCCCAAGTACAAGAGCGGTCTTTACGATACACATTGTACCTTGAATCTATAAACTCACCATTAGAAATTTTAGAATTTAACCACGTCTCTGTGAAAGCAATGACATTATAATTAGCTTTAAGTATGTTTTCGTATACATCATGAGTTTTAGTGCGAATACCACGTACATTCTGATAATATATATGCAGATCACTGAAAGCAGTAACAATACACCATGACATTGACATAAAAGATGTTTTATACGTTAGGACATCAGCTTAAGACTGTCGTAGCCCCGCACCAATAGTGCCTGGCATGATTCTTCCTTGCGTACGTAGATACGGCCGTTGCGAATCCAAATGAATTTGTATTTCATTTCCTTTGCCCTCTTCCGCGCAGCTGCATGTAAGGCTTTGTTGCTTGGTGTTAAGTGCTCAGATATGTAGATTGGCACGCGTGGACCGCCCATTCCCAAGTGATGGGAGCTCAATTTATCATTGGGATTCTTCTTGTTGTAATTAAGTACAGCTGCTAAAACAGAGTCTCGCTGTCGTGAATTGCGAAGTTTAACAACAACTGTACGTGGCCTGTCATTATCCTTAGATAGTTTAGCGACTCGGGTTACCTTAAAAATGTCCTGTTCAGGAATGGGACAGGCAATAGTTTTAGACAGTTGTGATATAGTAGAAACAAGGTTTTCTGAGCGATGTTCCGGCAATCCATTAATCTCAATGTTACTATCGCGTAGGTGTTGTTCAGTTAGAGCTAATCGCGAGGAGAGATCATTCACTGTTGAACGCAGTAGCTCATTGTCCGTCTGTAATTTCGATATTGTGGACGAATTACTCTCAACACATGTTTTCATTTCCTCGAACTTAGCATTCATGAAAGACATTGATTCGTGGTACGATAGTAGTTGTTGTTTTATAGCATTTAATTCCTGATTTCACTGATTTCAGATAAAAATTCCTTTGTTAAGACTGATTTCAGATAAAAATATTCCTGTTCCAAAATTCTACTGGCTCCAATAAAGTTAGTTCCATTATCACTAAAAATATGTTTGGGGGTACCTCTTCTTGCTGCTAGCCTTCGCAGGGCCGCCAAGAATGCTGCTGATGATAAATCTGATACTAATTCGAGATGCATAGCCTTGGTGACCATGCAGACGAATACTGCTACGTAGCCTTTTGTTGTTTTGATGCCTCGGCCTTTATTTGATTTAACATCTACGAAGCCCGTGAAATCTACGCCAGTGTGGTAGAACGGTCGGGTAGGATTTGTTCTAGACTCCGGCAAATCCCCCATAATTTGTTGCTGTTTCACTGGTTTATGTCGCTTACAGAGTACGCATCGATGTAAACGTTTCTTGACCGCTCGATTTCCTCCCAATATCCAATATTGTTGTCTGAGCCATGATAAAGTAAGGCGTACTCCACCATGAAAGGTTTGTTTATGAGCATAATCTATTAATAAATCTGTTAAATGGCTGCTATGTGGAATAATGAGTGGATGTTTCATGTCTTTGCTGATGTTAGCGTTCTTTAGACGCCCTCCAACTCTAAGGTAACCGTCCTTGTCTAAAAATGGGTTCAAGCTATATATCTTGCTTTTTGGTTTAACCAGATTATTCTGCTCGAGTCGTTCAATCTCTTCTGTAAATTCTATTTGCTGTACATATTTTATTATTTTTAATTTTGCTGATTGAAGCTCCTCTACTGTTAAGAATGCTTGCTTGCGTCTATCACGTGTAATTGCGCGTAGTACCCAAGCAAGGACACGTGATACTCGCGAAAAACTGCTGTGCTTGTTAAGTAATTCTTGTATTATATTATGTTTATCTGTATGGGTAGCATTTAATAATTTAACTTTCTTTGCTTCCAACTGTGTTTCGAATATAGTCTCATTCCCAACATCTTGATTACTATATGTTACTAACCAAGTGGGTCCCTGCCACCAGAGTGAATGATGTTGCAACTGTGACGCAGTCAAACCACGACTCGCACAGTCAGCAGGATTTTCACTGGATTTGACGTACTGCCAACTGTCTGATGGCATTATTTCAATAATCTTCTTAATTCGGTTGGAAACAAATGGCTTCCAACGATTGGGGTCCCCTTGTATCCAGCCTAATACTGCTTTGGAGTCACACCATCCGTATATCTGAAGCGTGTGGCTACTCAAACTCTGTTTAACTTTGACCATCAGCCTTGTGAGTAATAACGCTCCACAAAGTTCTAATCTAGGCAATGATGTTTCGCTGGTTGTTTTGCTTATAGGTACGACTCTTGTTTTTGCTGCTAAGAGAATGACAGATGTTGCATCTTGTCTCTGTATTCTAGCGTATATAACGCATGCATAGGCTTTTATTGAAGCGTCACTAAAGCCGTGAATCTGAATAATGTCCTTTCCATTACTGCCAATCCATCTTGGTATTTCTAACTGATTGATGTTATCTATGTCTGACCGTAATTTAACCCATTCTGCAAATATGTTATCTGGCACCTTATCATCCCATTGTAAGTCTGCAATCCAAGCATTTTGGAAAAGTAGCTTTAGTTTTATAGTGACTGGTGCCAACCACCCTAAAGGATCGAATATTTTTGAAATTTCTGCTAATAGATTTCTTTTGGTTGGCCTTGATTCTGATTTCTCTGACATCTTACATTGAAATGTGAACACATCTTGCTTTGCAATCCAAATAAGCCCCAAAGCTTTTGTTGATTCTAAATGTTTAAAATCAAAGTTTTCTGGATTACATGTATTCTGACATATATTTTCTAATAAAGTGGGCGTATTTGAGATCCATTTGCGTAGATTAAATCCCCCTAACTTAAGTAAATTTATGAGGTCTGCTTGTAAATGTTTAGCTGCGTGAACATTATGGCCTCCACTCAATAAGTCGTCCATATAAAACTGGTCTTCCAAGACTTTGGCTGCTACTGGAAATCGATGTCGCTCATCGCTTGCTAATTGTTTTAGCGTCCTCATGGCAAGGAAAGGAGCTGCTTTCGTGCCATAGGTGACCGTTGCTAACTGATAATCCTGAAGGGGCAACTCTGCGGATTCACGCCATATTATTCTTTGATATCTCTGATCATCCGGATGAACCAAAATTTGCCTAAACATTTTTTCTAGGTCAGCAGTAAAGGCGTATTGATACTGTCGCCAACTGATCACTAAAGATAACAAATCTTTCTGTAAGTTTGGCCCCCTAAACATGAGATCGTTTAAACTGAAGCCAGATGACGTAGACTGTGACGCATTAAATACGACACGAAGTGACGTAGTCGTAGAGTCAGCACGTTGTACACAATGGTGCGGTAGGTAATAACTCGGTATCTCGTTACTATTTGTTAAGTGCATATGACCCAGACTGATGTATTCTTGTATAAATGATTTATAATTGTTTGCGATATTTTCATGCCTTTTGAATTTTCTTTCTAATTGATAAAATTGTGCAACTGCTGTATGTTTTGAATGCCCCAATTTATTGTTTACATCTGAATGCATGGGGAGACGGACTACATATCTACCATCTTCTCGCCGCTCTGTTGTTGAGTTGTATAACTCTAAACACTGATTATCCTCGGACGTCATGTCGCTATCATCATTGATATCCTCAATCGACCAAAACCTCTGAAACTCGTCATCATTCAATAAAGCCACACTACAGTTTAAAGATTTCATATCGGCTGCGTTCCCGCATAGGATCCACCCGAAGCGCGTTTGTTGAGCTATCGGCAGAGACTCATTTGTTTTGATAATACCTCCCATGAGTATGATGGCATAGATATCTGCACCTAATAATAAGTCTACAGGACGACTGATATAGTATTCTGGGTCTGCCAACTGAATATGCTCTATATACTCCCACGCAGGCTTTTCAAATGATCGATTGGGCAGATTATTGATTACATTTTTCATGATAATCACGTCTGTACTGATTGAATAATCACTGTGAATCGATGACAGGTTGATCGTCAACATTCCTTTACACGTGTTGCCTTTGGCACCTACTCCAAATACTATGCCCTTACAACGCTGACGTTGCAGGCCCAATAACTGAGCTGCATTCTCTGTTACAAGAGAGGCTTGGGAGCCTTGATCTATAAGGGCACGTAATACTTTGTACGATCCGTTTGCCGCTCGGACTTTCACTTGAGCAGTTGCTAAGAGTATTTCGCCTGACTCGCCCTGTGTTGCATAGGCACCCTTCTCTTGCTGACTTGATCCTTGCTTGTTTCCTTTAATAGCTTCATTTGGTTTTAAATTAAATAATTTATAAGTATCATGTAAAATTGTATTATGATCGCCCAGACATGTACGACATTTTTTGTTCGATAAGCATTCGTTGCCCTTGTGGTTGTGAAGGCAATTTTTGCATAGTGACAATTTTTCCACTGTTTCCAATTTCATGTTCGGCGGTAATTCTAAGAATGTGTTGCAATGGAATATTCCATGATTTTTATTGCAAACTGGGCACATGGGTAAATTAGAACGGAAATTTGTCTTATTATGTTGAAATAGTTTCTTGATAGTTTTATTATTTGTATCTGTATTACTGCTAAATGTCTTAAAAAAGGGCTTTCTGATATTTTGATACGATGTCTCCTGCTGATGACTAGACTTGCCCGTATCCAGCTTGCGCTTTGATGATTCTAGGGATGTAAATTTATTCTCCAGAAAGTCTAGTAATTCCTGAAGCGACGGTAGGTCCCTGGGGCTCTTTAGTGATTCGATGTAATCATTATGCGTGTCGGCATCTAACTTATTGGAAATGATATACACTACTAATGGATCCCAGGTACTTATGTCAACTCCTAGGGTCTTTATGGCATTCAAACATTCATTGGCCGTGTCATGTATTTTCTTGATGGCCATTGCCGATTGATGCTGTATGGTCTGGAAACTCATAAGGATGTTGATATGAGAATTGAAAATAAGCTTGGCGTTATTATAACGATGAGTTAAAATATCCCAGCACACCTGATAATTGTCTGAACTGATTGGTAAATGCTGGATCAATCTTTCTGGTTCTCCTTTAAGCTTGCCCTTCAAAAATTGTAGTTTTTGAGCATTTGGCATTGATTTATTGTTATGAACTGTTTCAAAAAATAAATCTTTGAAAGACACCCACTGATGATAGTTGCCTGTGAATGTTGGTACGTCCATCTTAGGCGTAGACTTCTCCCTATAACTAGTGGACCACATTCTACGGCTAACATCTTTCTTGATTTCTTGATACTTTTGCTCATGTTTACTGAAAGTCTGTTCGTATTCTATGTTCTCCTCATAGACTTCGCTGTCAATTTTCCAATGCAGAGAGTCAATTGCTGACCAACGATTTTGAATTGTTTGCAAAATATCTTCAAATTCCCATTTTTCTGAAACATTTTCAAGGTCAATACTGCTCACAGTTCTAGTGAAAGCTTTGAAATTACTTTTCTGGTTTCTGAACATCTCTTCTAATTTACTGCTTATTCCCTGCTCGCGAGAGTCTGAGAAGGCTGCTTGCTGCTGAGTGGATATCTCCGAGCGCGATGATGTTTGCGGCGTAACCACTAGGCCACTGGGGGACTGCTGTTGTACTCCCAAGGGCGTCGCTGGACGTAGAAGAGATTTTTCGGCTGCTTTTGAATCGGAAGGGAATTGATTCATGATATATAATCGTGTATTAATGTAGTACTCTTCCGTCTGCTTATACACGTCATTGATGAAATAATCATAGTTTCTTTCGTCGAATTTGCACAACTTGATGTGGTTGTTCTGAAACTCCTGCCAATACGACTCTAAAGAGCTTAGGCGGTTCTTTATATAAGTAGGAGTCTTGCGCTCTGCACCGTCTTTCTTGAAATTTGTGAGAAGTTTTTCTATTCCTCCTATGATTTGTTGCTGCGTTGCTAGGAGATCCTCCATGTCGATAGCTTAGCTGCTTGCAATGATAGAGGGATCACTCACCGAAAGCTGCTGCGTCACTTACTTGGCCGGGCGGTATCCACAGGAGGCGCTGACCAACGGGCACTTCACAACTACACTCGCGATAAAGTCCCGCTAGCGGTAGCTCGAAGGACCAAAAAGATGTACGGTTTGCACACCTTTTAGATGATTTTAGTATAAAAAGAGAAAAACTGATTATCTGATATAATTGATTTATTGCACTGAAAACCTGATAATATTAAATGATTGATGTGAGCCGAACGCGATCGTAATGACGACTGAATAATACAAAGGTTAACTTAAACGTGTAAAAATATGATTGCTGAGTGCACACAACGTGAGCGCGATATGTGCGATGTTGACATCGTACACTATGAATATAATATCAGCCCCCTCTCCTCGGTGTCAGAAGTGTTGGACTAGTGTTATAATTATGTAATATGGATACAAAATATGAATACCTATCTTCAAATTATTCGTTTTGCTTTTGACATAATGGTGTGATCATCAGGATATTATACTATCGACCTTTGTTGGTCGACATTCGGTTTTATTTATCCGTCGGGTCATCTATTGAGGATTAATTTGATCAGTATCTATCAGTGTATTTTCATCGGTGCACAAGAAGATTAGGAAAAATTACGTCTACATAAAACAAGAAAATATATTTATTGCTACATACATGTTGTTTATAACGTTTCAATGTTCAGTTGACTACCTCGCCAGTCATAAATCAATGGCACATTTGCAGATTCAATTCGGAGTGAGTGCAAGAGACTCACTCTTTATGTATTACTAGATGTGCCCGCGGTTTGACCCGCGTTTATGATTACTGCGCCTCCCTCGTGGGTCGTAGCGTGATGTTATATAGCCTATAGCCTTCCCCGATAAATGAGCTATCCAACACTAAATTAATTTTTCAATTCCGACCAGTAGTTCCTGAGATTAGTGCGTTCAACCAAACAAACAAACTCTTTAGCTTTATAATATTAGTATAAATAGAATACTAGATTTTGCCCGTGGCTATGCTGGCGTGAATATAGGTTAGGTTTGGTTAGCGACATGTGGTGTAAACATTGGTGGCGAATGTTTAAGAAACCTCACCTGACCCTTTCGGGATCATACAACAATACTTACAAGTGTACTGCTCTCTTCTCCACGTTTGTTAAGTAATTTAATAATATACGTTGGGTATGTTTTAGTGGATAACTTGCTACTAGCGGCCCGCGATGCTCACATGGCTATGCTTCGCGTATGGGGAGGAGGTGTCTACGAATCAGACTATTTCTACGAAAAATGTGACCAGCTCGGAATATTAATTTGGCAAGATTTCTTGTTCGCTTGCTCTATGTATCCAGTAGATAACGACTTCCTACAGTAAGTACGAGTGTATATTTTAAAAACCAGTATTTAAACTAGTCTATTAACGTATTTCTGAATATATGAAATAAACACCATTCATCACCATCCTACTAATATTATAAGTGTGAAAGTTGGTGAGGATGGAAGGATGTTTGTTACTCTTTCACGCAAAAACTACTAAACCGATTTTGATGAAACTTTACAGTATTATTGTTTATAGGTACACCAGAATAACATATAGGCTACAAAAAAAATCTTATCATAATATAATATTCTATCACATACACACATCATCATCTAGCCCAAACTAAACAGAGTTTGTACTATGGGTCAATGGATAAACATACATATATATTTTTTTTTGTAAATACATGCATATTATACATAGAAACACCCAGTCTAAGGCAAACATCCATGTCCATGCACACAAATGTTTGATTTGTGCGGGAATCGAACCCGCGACCTCAGGCGTGGCAGTCGGTTACACTAACCACTACGCCATCGAGTCGTCTAAAGTAAGTAAATATATTAACGCGAGCGAAGCTGCTGGGAAAACCTAGTCGTTCATAACGATAAGTCTTAAAACAAATAAAGATTTTAAATAGTAGGCATATATTTTATTGAAAAATGAAATGAAACGAATATGCCTTCTTCTTGTCACGTATACTTGACGTCGTCATCTGCTAAGAGGACGAGGATCACGTGGATCTGTGGCAAAAAACCAAAGGATAAACAGTAGCTCATCGTTGAGTGTGTTATAGCCATGTGCACAATCGCATACGAATATATTCGTATATGTTTAATTTTGTACATTATTTTACACACAAAAGCCAAATAAATATACCAATCAATAGAAAACTTTTTGTTTCAAACAGTATCAAAATTGGTTGCCAGATAACTTAGTAATCAAGTAGGGCTTCTCGTGACATCGTTACTCTTATATCTTTACCTACGCAAACTGTCGTACAATAGATTAGTAAATCGTTTTTGATATTTTGAATTTGGACATAAGAAAAAGTGGGATCATACGGGGATGTCCCGCCATCAGCTGCGGCAAAATAGCGGTTACGTCAGTTTGTATTGTACATCCTTTTTTTGTCATTTGACAACTACCCCTACTATCAGATTAGGGACGCCTGAACATTATTTATTTTAAAAAGTGATTATTTAGGAAAGTAGATTTAAAAAAAAAACTTTTATTTTATAGTTCGGGTTATGTGACTATTTGAGTTAAATAATAAAAATGGCGGGTCAACTACCCTATGGGTATACCTACGTACAAGCGAACGCTTATTAACGCAAATTTAAGTTATGTCATATATTATAATACGTAACGGGTATTAACGCGATCATGCATAATGTTTACCTTTTTTATGCTTGACGTTTCGACCAGGTTACGTATTATATATATCATGCAACGCGAAAGTTTAAAAGTTATTAAGTTAAGTATGTCATGTTTTGAGACATCACCAGCGTTTTCCTACATATATTTAATCAATTGATTCTTTTGATTATAGGACAGTGAGCGAAGAAATAGAACAAAATGTAATACGACTACAATACCATCCGTCTGTAGCTGTTTGGGCTGGCAACAACGAAAATGAAGTTGCGCTTAGAGGCAACTGGTACAACACAGAGAAAGAGTTCAGCCGATATAAAAACGAATATATCAAATTGTATGTTGGCACGATTAGACCTATCGTTGCTGATTTAGACCCTGGCAGACGATACCTGGTGTCAAGTCCATCAAATGGTCTAGAGTCTGAGAGCGAAGATTACATAGCAGTCAACCCTTATGATGGTCATTACGGAGACACACATTACTACAACTATTTGGCTGATAATTGGGATATGAATACATTTCCGAAAACCAGGTTTGCATCGGAGTACGGATTGCAGTCACTCCCGTCCCTCGCAACTATGAAGACAGCTACAAATAAGTCAGAGGATTTCGCCTTGAACAGTGCTTACTCTCAACATAGACAGCACAGCCCTAATGGTTACACTTATATTACAAATCAAATAAGAAGCCGGTTAAAGTTGGACTTAAATGATCCTAAGCATTTTGAAAAATATGTTTTTTATAGCCAGGTATAGTTAATTTTAATTTTGTTTTTGGACGTTACAAACTTAGGATACCTAACTAGTTTTACGCCTATATCCCCAAAAAGGTGGCAAAGGGGTAATTGCCAACTATGGATTTAGGTTCCATGTAATAGGCGGATCTGTTGCTGTTTCTATGGCATGCTGAGAATTTTAGAGACTAAAACCTCCAACGATACTTAGCCGAATCCGGATTTCGAACCCAAGACGTTATCCACAGCTTTCACTGTCATAACTAATATGCTGAAACTAATGTGTATGTTTTTATTAAAGTAAAAGAGTAAAATAAAGATAGAAAATGTAAATTCATGTTTTCTCAAATTTTTCATACCTAATGATTTTGGTCGATTTCCGAACAAAATTCTATATAAATAAACCAGATTGCATTAGTTGGTACATTAGTAACTGTTGTTTAATAAAATATGTTTGTAGATATCACAAGCGATGTCAATGAAGGCAGAGACCGAGTTCTACAGACAGAGTCAGGCTGACTGGTATACGATGGGAGCGTTGTATTGGCAGCTTAACGATGTTTGGCAGGCACCGTCTTGGGCTGGTATTGGTAAGGCATTTTTGTAAGCAAATGTTAAATTTTATGCCATTAGGATTGTTATCGTTGCCAATTACATAAAAGCTAGATTGATGATTATTCTCATTTTTAACACTTGGACCACGGGGCCTAGACCTCAGTTGTATAATTCTCTGGAGGTCAGAAGGCAGTTAGATCAGATCGGAACTATGCAAAATCCATCGTGGCATAATTGAGGCACCAGAAATTCATGACGTGCTATTGAGGATATTTGTGCCCAATAATTACCACCACGGGAGAAAGCACAAAGTGTTTGCCTTACCAGCTTGTCACACAGTAGCCCGTGCTAATTCGCCTATACCTCGGTCTCTCGCCACACTCAACGCTCCCCTAGTGGACAACACTCAGTGTGATATGTTTGCGGATGAATGGAAGAAGATATTGTCAGTGTGTAAGGAATATTGTGAAAAGTTAGTATGATAGTTGCGTCCTTAATTAGTAGAAGTGGCCTGCGGCCGTTCTAATTAGGTAAGTAAATAAATAAATAAAATATAATTTCTTATTTATGGCCTAGACACAATGCTATTCTTGCTATTCTTCCCAACGCTACTATGTCCTGTTTTAAACTAATTAATGAGTTATTGTAAATATCATAAAGCACGGATATTAAAAACGACGGATTTTGTCCATTCTTTAGTCTATTCTACGTAGCACCAATCTATACACCGAAAGGTTGTTTTTCATTTATCCTACGAAAATGTAACAATTTGCCCATTACAAAACGTACCTAAGGAGTTAGTTAAAAGAACAAATAATAAAAATAAGGCTACAGCTAATCGTAGTAAAGGTTTGTTTTATGCGGTTATTACAACGCACAAAGTCTATAAAGTAGTAATAAAAATGTAATATTCGAATCAAGAAATTAGTTTTTGCATGGATAGGCTAATGTTTATTTTATTGAACATACATTGTGGTCGTTATTATTTATGTTTATATTACAACATTAGCAGTTTGTGATAAACAAATCAATTAACTTCTTTAAAAGTAAGTACCTACATAGGTAACTCGGGATAATAAAAACCTCAAAACAACAAAATTACATAATATATTTATAATTACTTGTTTTCGTACGTTTCAACGTCTTGCCAATATACTTATCGAACACTTGTCGACATTTTGGCGGCATCGAAGTGTTGTATTTACCTGCATAATAATCATTAACTTTCATAGATATTTACACTTCTTAACACTTATAAATTCTATTATTCACGTAGAAATTGCCCTACGACAATTTGTCGATGTTAAGGGAATGGTTCTGTAGGCACGCACGACACCACAAAACGTTAGACAAAACCAATGGTTTCCAATTGCGCGGGCAACGGCTCGCTCCGACGTTTGCGCCGCGGACGGACGTTAGCGATAACTAAACTCTTTTCTGATTCGTCAAATATTGCTATTGGTTACATTTCTGTGTAAATATTTTGTAAGTTTTTATTGGCTAACGCAATATTTGGTGTTTTAAATTTCGGTGTCAAAACTCAAATACCTACATATATACATTCTAAAATCTGGCGTCTACGTGTTACTATACCCGTCACTATCAGTCAACCTCCAAAGTTCACTCGTTTTCATTTATGGTCTTAGATACGTCCTTGTGTTACATCCATTAGATGGAGTTTCATGTAATAGGGTACAAGTCGTGGTCCTATCTGACTATATTTTTAAGCTTCTAATTTAAATTGAAAATTCACTGGGAGAAGTGTTAGTTTCCGTTGCTCGCAGAGAAGTAAATGTTGGGCGTCACAATTTGCTAAGTATACCACTAAAGGGTACAAATTTTTACTAACGTATGACTCTTATACTTTCAGAATATGGAGGTAGATGGAAGATGCTACATTACTTTGCTAAATCATTTTTCGCGCCAGTTCTTGTTTCACCTCGGCTGCTGCTAACTGGTGAAGTGCAAGTCTATCTCATAAACGACAGACTGGTGCCAATAAACGACGCTCAGATAGAGCTACACGTTTTTAATTGGACAAGTCTTACTCCGATGAGTGTGAAATCATTTCCCGCTTCTATTGGTCTATTGACTGTAAAGTTACAAGATATCAAAATAGACTTTTGGAAGAATTACAATCAAGGGGAAGTATTTTTGAGATTCTCTTTGAAGTCACCTGGAGTAAAGTTTTCGCCTTATAACCACGTATTTCCTAAGCCTTTGAAATCAATAGTGGGTTTGAAAGAGCCTAATATAAACGTAAGTAGTAACACGATGGGACTAATATTAATTTGTTTTAGCAACTCAACTGAGAAATGCAACATGTACCTACTCTACAAAAATTTGCAGTAAATTAATTCAGTGTTGTGTTTTTCTGTTAAGAGTTCAGTTTCAGAGCTGGAATTTGTCTTGCTTGTCATTGAGTTAATACGTATAATCTCAACTAGATTGTATGTAACACGCATAGAGGCATGCTCCAACTCATTTAGGCGCATTCTTTAACAACACGTTCAATTGCAAATTTTAATATTCTAAATATGCCATTGAAGAAACGTGGTCTGATGTCCCTCCAACACAAAGGGAGGTCCCTCCGACCAGGCTGGGCGATCGTGCCTGGCCTCAGCCCAACTAGTGATGTCGGGAACTTGATTATATACTTAGTCACTGTGTAAACTTTACTTGTGCCATGCAGGATTGTACGGGGAACGTGAGGTTAAGTGCTTATTGGGTACAACGCCATCTGTTGGATGTAGTCGGAACTTCTTCGTCTGTGCGGAGTCACCACACCATCATGAGTGTTACACTAACACTATTGCTTAATTAAAACTGCACTCAAACCTATCGGTCCAGTAATCGGTTAACTCAGACTAAGTGATTAAGAGAGTAGGCACTCTAACGAGTATTACAAACAATTTAGCTGAGATGTCCCCTCTAGTTCATAGTAGGTACTTAATAACGCAATGTTGCTAGTACGATGTTTCTTGCTCCAGGCTTATATTTAATGTTTTATGATAGCCGGCTTAAAATGGGCGGCTCAATATAGCAGACGATAGGTATTTAAGCTTTTGAAACATGAAGCCATTTTGGGTCAAGCCGGGTTATAATGCGCAAAATGTACCTACCTATCTATGTGCGAGTTCGCATTTAAAGGACATCGGCGAATTTCGGCCCTCACAAAAACAACGGTCAGAAGTTAAATGTATACAGAAAAAAAGTACTTATTTTTATTGATTTTTAATTAGTGTAAACAGAAAAATCTATGGTTTAGATATAAATATCACGAAAAAAGGCAATAAACGCACTGTAAAACCGGAAACAGTTGCCTTTTCGAGTATCTAATGTTGCCAGCCTTAAAAATAGATAAGGGTATTATTTATTATTCTTAAATTAATGTTTTTAGTAGATATACAATACATGGTCTCCATTGTCAGTTTGAATAGTTATAATAGTTTAAATAAATATCAATCACGGTAAGGTATGTTTAACTATAATTACTGGCGTTTGACTTTATGTTTATACGTGCGCTTCTTCTATTATTATTTTATTTTTATGTTGGATCAAAAGGCTTATATTCAATAACAGAAACGGAATGGCAATAACGAACAATAAAGCTGTCAAAAATAGTAACAAGTTACATTCGTGTTGACTTTGCACTCGTGCGCAGTGAACGTTAATAAACTAGTACTTATTTTTGCGACTGTGATTTATTTGTGACCTGGCTATTTATTTGGATTCTGAAACTGCATCTTCGATTGACCTGGCTTTGTTGTTATTGGATATTTTTGTAAGTTGTCTCAAGATATTAATTACAGTCACTACGGGCTGAGCCTCATTTTTCCCACGCAAGTTACTAATCAAAGAGCAATAAAATAGTATTTATGAATATTACTATTTATACCTAAAATATTTTTATCTATAAAATATATATGATTTACTTATTATAATTATATAAACCATAAACAAATATGTACCTACAATTTTAGTACCTACAAAACGGTGTCATTATTATAACCTAGAATTATACATATAAACTCAAATATTTCTTTAATACCACCATTAATATACCTTTCTTTTTTACATATGTCATTTGTATGTATTTAGCAGTAATTTGATTACATTTTCATTCTTGTCCGCGATGGGCCTGACGAACTAAGGGACTTCGCCCGTCTCCTTTGAGCGCATGGTATTGAGCCGATCTATCTGATGTGTAGTGACATTTCAATTACATTTAATCCAAATTTATAAAACGTTTTAACTCAGAAAAATTCCTGTGTCACGGGGCAATTCAATCACACAAATTTTTGTCCCGTCTGGGGATCGAACCAATGTGGCAATTGCGAGGCGAGAACTTACACCAATACGCTACTCGTGCAGTCACCTTATTAACCTCCGAGTCTCCTTCGAAGAGGTTAATTAAAACACTATGTGTCTGTTTGTTACTGACAGTTTGTTTGTGACTTGTAACGTGGTGTGCAGACACCTTGGGGTCATACCTCGGTCGAGTTTAAATATGGGCCCAGTGGCTCAAAATACCCTCGAGATATAGGGGTCACAAGGTCATAAGATCAGGGGATATCCACCAACAGAGTGACTTTTGCCCAGCAGTGGGACATTACAAAAAGCTGATCGAAAAAAAGTCACATGAAGACGAAGAGGTTGAATCCTAGGTTTTTACACCCATCTCGTTATTATTGCTTTTATTACCAATCTCTGATAAGATATCTTCATCTACATAGATAGTTATAACAGTTAGCAACATACCTGTTTATTGTAGTAAGTGTTTTTATTACCTCATTGTATGTATATTTTCCTTTCAGATAAGCGTATCAAATATCGTGATGAGGACACCAGACCGTAGATTAGAATATACCATAGACTTAAATGTTGACACAATTGTTTTGTTTTTATGGCTGGAATCAAATGTCGAAGGCCAGTTCAACGACAACGGCATGGTAGTCACCGAGCCACACCTCAAAGTGAAATTTGTTTGTAATCGTTATGTAGCACCACACATATTACAAAAATCTATTACGTTCCAGTATTATATGAATTGATTTGTGAACAAAAAGCTTCCATATTGGAAATAAAATTTATGATCGTTGGCTTTGTTATTATTTATGTTTACTTTATAGGGTTACGGCAATGCATACCTAATTGTAATACAATGAATTAAGCTCATTACTTAAGTTATATACATACAATATAGGTACACACGATATGCGAACAGACTAGCAATGTGCAAACAATACCTAGCTAGTTATGTATCATACCCATGTGGGTACATAAAAAGCCGCTTATCATCAGCTGTAGGTCTGACGGCTCATTCGCCACCTTTACAATCTGTGTATGAGATAAAACGAATAACAACATCCTAACGGATAAGAGGATTATTAATTACTATTTATGAGCATTTGTATGTAAATGATGTTTCATTTAATATCTTTCAATTCATTTAATCAAAAAATATGTTTATTTATGTAGGTCACAAAGGAACAATTATGAACGTTAAAGTTATATTTATTGATGTGAATTAACATTTACCTGTTGTCATGTTCAGTCAAGCAAGGGCCTAGAACCAATCAGAGGAACTCAACAACAAAAAACTAACGGTCATCCTTTTTAATCGCCAGAAAGATTTGTAAAAAAGCAATACTGTGAGTAGGTATTGCTTTTAACAAATTTTGTCTGTGAGGAGCTGTAACCATTATAAATAAGACGCTTATTATAAAAGCAAATTAATTTAATAATATAATTTCAGTTAATAATGCGAATATGCGTGCTGTATTTATAAACTAATTATAAGTATCTGCAATACAATATAGTACAATAATGAGCTTCTAAATTAAATCTTTGGACGATTTTTCACGAACTGGTAAGGGCTTGCTGAATTTCTTCAAATACCAATATTTTACATCTATTTTATTATAATTATGTTTAAGTTTTTGCAGTATAGTTCATAGTTTCATAGTATAGGTTGAGTGGGTAGCTAAAAATTCATTACGACTCGGGAATTAAAATGTACAATAGTTTGAAGATTTTAGAAGGATTCATTTAGATAATACATTTTATATACATGGCTTTTCTTATAAATACGATAAGAGATATCCGATTACATCTTACTTATTTATCGAAGTCCAATTTTAATTGAAGTATATGAAAGATAATGGAAATTGAGAATTATAGCTACCCTCATACTGGACAAATTCATTTTGCTAACTGACCGTCCTTGCGTACAATAGCATTAGTAAATATTACAAGAAATAAATAGACATTGGAATATAAAAACCATACAAAAATATACAAATGATTTATTTCATATCTTGGATGTATAGGCAAACTTCAATAGCAACAGCTAAAATAAAGGCCCTTACCTTTAAAAGGCCACAACGAGTTATTGCAACAGAGCCGCGTCTCATAACAAGAAGTATACTAAAAAGCACCATTTTATAAATTAACTTTATATCTCGGACCTGTTTCACCAAATAGGATGTTATCCTTTTTGAGACCCAGAAAGGTAACAACATTATAATTTCTAAAAGACAGTTAAGAATGTACAATATAAAGCAAGGCTTTAATGTATAGTTTAACAAGGAACATTCTCTCATTAAGGTCACAATCTATATATATATTTTCAACTGAAGAATATAGTAGGTATACAAGGTGAGTTCACTATACAGGTGACTTCTTTTTCAGGGGAAGATCTTTGGTAGCTACATTAACCGTTTAAATAAAACATTTATTATTTTTAAAAAGAATATGTTAAATTTAAAAGAGTTATAATAAACGTAATTATTTATTTTTCCTAATTCAAATAATAATTTAAATTGTCCGACGAAGTTGATTATTATTAGTGATGCCAAACCTTAAGGTGTTGATTATTATTAGTGGTACCAAACCTTAAGGTAGGGCTAAAGGTTTGCTTGCGGCCACTATGAACTTCGCAATTGATCGTTAGTATAAATTAATCAAAAATCTACATACAGAATAAATTGACATAAACTACCATTTACGTATCACCGTCGATGTAGTAATCTAACATTTAAACATTATTCGTCAAGACGCGCATAGCTTACCTAATCCTATTCAATGGCAAAATTATTCAATCTCCGTACGTGCCCTTTTAATCACATTTCTATTCGATTAATTTATAGACATATTGAAATAAGCAATAATTGCATGTGTAGACCCAACATTTTTAGTTCTTATTCATATGAAACTTTAGCCACAATTATAAACTTGAACTCGTAAAAAAAGAAACTACGAATTGTAATGCCTTTCAGTAATTCACGAGATATTTTTGTAATAAATTAAGTTCAAGTAAATTTTTGACATGAGGTGTAATAATCATTAAGAATCCTCAATCTCATCAAATTATGGCTCCCACATCTTGGTACTTCTGATATTGGCACTGTCATCAACGTCCCCATGTTTGGCATTGTATGCCTCTAAATCTTTATCATATTGCTCCTTGGCCTCAGCAGCCTTCTGTTCCCATTCGCTCTTTTCTTCCGTTGTCTTTGACAGCCAAATCTCTCCTGCCATCTTAGCATAATCAGTGACTTTCATGTCGGAGTTGTCGTCCTTGATCTGTTTCCTAGTGCTCAGCATCCATAGCGCAAAAGCTGACATTGGGCGCATAGGATTTTTTTCCATTTTATCACATGTTCTGATCGCAAACATATAGAAATTGTTTTTAACTGGTATAAAACAGTATAGGCATGGACAACCAGAACATTTAAGAAAGCTATTTGTAGTTCAAACGATTTAACTGGACTTATGGATTTAAAAAGCTATCGGTTGGTACCTATTATATTATTTCATTAAAGAAATTGTTTTTCTATAATTATATTGTATGAATTCGTACATTATGCTGTCATAAAGTTTTAAAATAGTAGATAAAAGCAATTTGAATAATCTTTAAAAACATCTAAAGCATCTTAAACATATTTGTATCTGAAACGGTTAAGGTAGCAGTAATAGGTACTAAGTCCCCTATTATAAATTCACTCTGTATAGATATGAAGACTATCGACATCCAGATCTTTACGAGATTACAAAAAGTGATGAAACACACAAAACACTTCAAGCATTATTTATACATCACAAAACGAAGTTGATATCAGTTTTATCCTTCTAGATAATATCGCTAATAATTATTTGGTCAATAATTATAAGCGATAGTACCTGCTTAATCCGGTATATCACGAACTCGCAGGACTATACAGTAATGTACCATGATAAAAAATCTACAGCCTAATTCCATCGTCATGTTTATTAAGGAAACAATTTCGCTTCAGTGGCATTGTAATCAGTTCTAGCTATCGATTGTTCAAATTAGCCGATTTGAATGGCATATAATCGTACACATATATATATATCTTACCATGACAGCTTTAGTAGAAAAATAACTAATCATCATCAAAACTTTAAGAGAGGTCAATGTTTAACGTCATCGGGCAGGAAATCTCATACGAAAAGGTTTCTATAATTACATCAAGTTCGAAGACAGTTCCAGTTACTAAGCTATCTGAAAGCCGTAATTAACAATGATTTTTATTTCTACAGATTTAGTACATTTTACTTTATTATAAGTATAATTATTAGCTTACTTTCTTTCTTCTACTAAGAACAAAACACTGCTTGCAGAATATTTCGAACATTCTTTTATAACGTCGCGTTTTTAAAACATAACTTATCGTGGTTCAATGTAAAATAAATAAACTTATATTTAGACAAACATTATTACACAAATAAATAACAAATCGAATAGAAATCTCAGACAGAATAACGAATCTAATACAAAACTTACTGGCTATAACAAATCCACTTTATGAAGTGGAATGTTTATTTCGATTATTTATTTGATTTGATGTTGATAAATTAATTAAGGCGGAGTGTACATATCTATGGCTTGTTTTACCACTATTAGTTATTCAGAATTCTCGTCTATATCTTAAAAAGAACAACACAGCATGACATTGTATTCTCTGATCAATTTATTTACAATAGTAGGTATCACAGGCTCTATTATAGACTCAAATTGAGAAGTCATTTAATTGAGAAGATGAACAAAAACATACAAAACATAAGCCAATATAAATTTTCACACAATATATGTAAGTATATACAACATATAAAATATACACAAATAAATAATTTGGCAATATCCTAGTTAATATCAAGTCTATCTTGATAGCAATATTTAATATAATAACAGCACAATATAATTTTTAATACGCATCGGCATGCAATACTTGCTATATAAATGTATATTAGTTTAACTTTGTTCAACCATTTGTTGACAACCTAGCATATGAGTTGCAATGAGTGACACAGTATGCGTGCGAATGTTCGTCCCTAGAACGCTTAACATTATTACATCACCAGAAATACGAATATACGACGGAACATATTAAAGTAACCATTTAAACATTATTGTATATATTTCTTTAACCTTTTGACCACCAGTCATGTACACATGACAAAGCAAAATGTGTCCAGCATGCCAAGATCACGACTACATACCAAATTTAAGGATGAAATCGTAGCTTGGCTTGGCTATATTAATATATTTATAAGATTTAACGTGTCCCGAAGTATAAATCAATGACTTTCAATGTTACACAAAGATTGCTTCAATAAATTGACAAATGACATGATCTAATTTTAATGTTAGTGATCCATGCAAGCCCATCAGAGATAAGCACCGAGCCTGTAAAGAAATTATTATAGCATTATTATAATTAGAATATATATCCGGTAAATTATGGTACTAATAAAAAATATGAGTAGAATGATTACCTCAAATTTCTGATACAAAAGCTGATAGTAGTTTTATGCTAAATTAATATAGAGTATATCAGATATTAAGGCATTGGGAGAATTGAATCACATTAGTTATAGTTCAGTCCTGCACCATGAGCTTTAAGTACATTAGGTTGCTTGCATGTAAGTCAAGGTAGAGCTGAAGATCAAGAGTTGACTAGATATATGACGATAGATTCATAGCATACATGAGAATACTTCTTTACATAGAGTCCATGTTAAATAATGGATACTTCTTAATTTATTTTATTTTAATAAGTCAATTTTAAAAGAATTTAATAATTAATTGTAAGGATGATTTTTGATGAATGCTGGTTTTTAGGATTTGTATTTCAGGTACTTTATTATGCTAATTAATAATTATTAAACATTATCTAAATGATGCATCATATTATTTTATAACTTTTCTATTATAGAATATTGTTGCCAGAGAATATTACCTCAACCAGTGTGATTATTAATTTACAGAATGAGGACAATGTTGTGACGTGATAATTTTTAGGAAATTTAGTTTATAATATAAAGTACACAGCATTGTGTTATGTTATATCATAACGAAATTCTCCCATTATAAAATTAAAGGTATAATAATTAAATGATTAAAAAGACATCCATTAATTAGTTTAGAGATCTACATTTAAAATAATGTACCAATATCCTCTTCTGGACCTTTCCTCGAACATAATATGTTATGGCAGCATTGGCAGCTATCAGAAAATATTGGACCAGGTTCATGCAATGCGTGTTACAATATGACTAAGAAACACAACATCTTTAGCACTAAGCATGCATATAAAAATACATATACTTACCATACACAAAATTTTCAAGCAAACACATAATAAAAAAAGAAATGGCTATTAACATATTTTTTAACATTCACTGCATATTCACATACTTATAAAATAAATGGTGCTATAGAGACGCTGGAAATTCAGTGCAAATCGACAAAATAAACATAGTGCAAAACGTATAAATAAAGGTCTTAGTGCAAAATAAAAAAATATACAAAGTTCAGATCAGAAAATATACACACCTTATATTAGAATATTCCCAACAATGACCTACGTTAATAAAACAGCAGAGAAAAAGTTATGAGTAGCTAATTCTATTAAACATTTTAACACTGTTGACACAAAAGTGTAAGACTAACCAGCTTGCCAAGAAATGTTGTACAACGACTTTTTATTCAAGTATGCTACAAATGACAGTAGTGCCAATTCTGCTATAAGTAATTTTCACTTAGCTAAACATTATTTTACTTAAGTTAGTTTTCCTACAGAGATTTCCTTATACTAGCGGTCGCCAACTGGTCGAAATTCGACCATAATTGATTAAAATTTGAAGTTTGATCGTTTTTATATATACCGTGAAATTGCAATATGTACTTAATGTATGTAACCATAGTTACGAAGAATTGTACGACACCAGCCGAACAAATAACAATGCCGAAATACTACGAATGCGATTTTACTGCGTGTGTCAAATGCATGGTTGTGTGCGTTTTTCATAAATTTAATGTATTTCTAATGCATATCTTATAAAAATATTAGGATTCGCCCCTCCTTCTCCATATAAACTTTAACTGTGCCAAATTTCATACTCTTCCATCCGCGCAATTTTCGTAAAAAGGGGTACAAAGTTTTTGCTTCACGTATTAATACATAGATTACATTTTGACAGCATTAAATTTAATTTTGACAACACTTCAATTGAGGCAGTGTTACCGGTACTTAAATACGTCAAAATACACTATAAATGTCGAAGGATGATTGAAAAATAATAATATAAATATTTTCTAGATTGTAGAGTGCATGTAAAAATTTGCTTATACATTTAAAAAATAGGTATAGTAGGGACATATAGTAGGGATGATGTTGTTTTACTGATTCTTACTCTGTGACTGTGTCCTCCGCGGAATTAAGTTCCTTTAACCCACTCAGAGCTTTTAATTCTTTATGTTGTTTTTAGTCAAGTAGATAGAGTTGACATGACATTGTATTAAGAGTATACCATATGTCAAGTTATCTTACCTCAAAACTAGAAACAATATTTGAAATAGGCATCAGAGCATCTGAAAATCGCCGTACGTATTGTTTCTCCATTATCGATGGAACAAATAATTTCAATCGTGTCAAACTAAAAAAAGTTTAGTCCTGTCAGTTGTAACGATTTCAGAATGCAAATTGTCGTTTGACAGGACTAAATTACAAACGTTAGTGATTTTTAGTTTAGAGAATTGTGTAACAACAGAATTGGCAGTAGTGTGCTTATAACTTATTTTAATTTACGAAGAACATTTATTGGCAGAAGTAAATAGAGATAGAGACATTAATTATAATGTTTTTATATTTTTGTCATATAAGTCGTTTGAATAAGACTATTGTGTAAGAATAAATATATACGAATCGAATAACACGTCGTAATGAACATTTGTATTTTCATTTTCTGTTCACATAATATTTGAATTATATAAACTTTTGAATTATAAGGATACCTAAAATATAATGTGTAAGTATAAAAACAGCATTCTGTATTCTTTTAAAACACGTATTTGGATTACAATGTTATTCGATTCATCGGTAACATTAAGAACTTATAAATATTTAACTTAAGACTTATACAAATCAAATAAAATCTTGAAATATATGTTTAACTGCATATTATAAACAACTACTTGTCATTATGTAATTGTTTATGTATTACTTAAAAATAAAAACAATCCAAAATTCGAGATGGGGTAAAATTTTCACTCGGGGCTTAGGGGAGCAGTCCTCACACAAAATCAAAACCGAAAATGGGGATGGTTTGTACAAGGGTTTTGTCTACGACGGCACATTCATAGTATTTTTTGAAAAAACGTCGTTTATTATCCAGTGATGTTCAATTTTAGTTTAAATTGTAATAGCTTGTGCGTGTACCATCGTAGACGTTCGCTTCAATGTGTCGTACAAACCGTACATTTACCTGACACGTGAATGTAAGGCGGCTCGTTCTTCGGACGGTGTGTCTCGCAGGAAGGTGGAAGACAAGTTCAGGACGACCATCAAGCAGCACAGTAGCAGTGGACCGAGGATTGCACCCTCGGGTCCCAGGTAGAATATACCGCCGGCTATAGCCAGGCCGGTGACGTATGGATGACCTCCGCTGGAAGAAAGAGATATCTTAATTATGAAATGGTATTAGCCGATGCATACATTTAATAAATCGCTTCATAAGAACGACTATGACGAAGATATCATTTATGAGAAAAACGCTTCTGAGTATCTTTTTACTGTTTTGCTGATATCTTTTTTATTGCTTTAGTCGCGACAATATTGCCAATTAGATACTTAAAAGTTAATGTCGCATCAAAACTTTAATAGATTTTAGTCATAGTATATTAGTTTTAGCAATGTTTGTATATACGTTATTGTCGTTCTAGAGGAACTTACATATTTTAAGAAGAAAAGACTGAGATTCGGTATTCGAGCGGTATTCTCGTTAGCACCTGGCATTTCACTCAAACTAGATTGCTGTGGAAGTAATTTTACTCTCCGTGTGAGAAGGTTTAGACCATAGTTCACCACGCTGGCCCAGTGCGAGTTGGTACACTCACATAACTTCGAGAATATTATAAAGAACTTTCAGACATGCAGGTTTCCTCACAAAGATTGCCTTCACCGTGCAAGCGGGCGATAAACTATTTAAGATGCACTAATATATATAAAAGTAAAATAACTTACTCTTTGATTTCGGCATACACGGCAGCATCAAGGAACGCTATAGGTGCGGCCTGCGCTATGGGCAGGAGGAGAGCAGCCATGGGTCGCCCTTGCAGCCATACGTCTAACGCAGCCGGTATACCAGCTAAATATGGGCCTAGGAACGGCGCAGCACCTAGTACTGCAGCGAGGACTGCAAAAATTGAATTTATATATAATAATTTCAATATACCTTACCTTATTTATGGATTTCTATATAACGAATGCCGCAATAAAGTACGTACGTGGCCTGATTTCTTTATGAGTACCAATATTGTGATGACATCTACCATATTATATTAAGCAAAGTTTTTACTTGATAAATTAGTGTTTTCTGGTCAAAAGAGACCTGTTAAGATAGTGGGTACGTCTCAGTATCGCGAGGCTCTTATTTCTGCATCCCAGAAAATAATATTTAGTTACTCAATTTGTTTTATCGCTTATTTAGTATTACTATCTAGTGGATTAACTGCCTGATAATGATTATACATTCATTTTTTTATATCCAATTTAGTGAATGCAAACATCGCCTGAGAAAAATATGATTTGTATACATTCTTAGTACGATGTCACAATCTCATAAGCCCGTACAGGTCAAATAAAAACGATAACTTGTGAAGTAATATTTATTTATAAACTATTAAAAACAATCAGGGTTTCTTTTTCTTATTATCATTTTGTCTAGGCGGTCTCAGTTGCGCGTATACGTATTTGTAAAAGTCAAGAGCCTTTTGTTTGTCATATGCGTTATTTCTACATTGAGAGCCCACACAGCGATTGACATATTCCTCTCTAGGAGGCGACTTTGGCTCCTCAGCTGGTCTTTTGCGCGATGTACTCGTACTCCGTAAAGTCTCGACGAAATCTTTAGACGAGTCGAACACAACTTTGATGGCAGTTCTGTTAGTCATATTTAAGTGGCTGTCTTTAAGAAGATCGTCTTTGTCGACAGCTGTCATAGCGGCGCTTGCGTCACCATTAGGGGAGTTCGCCTGACGTATTAGGTAGAACATCGGCGCAGGTTCCGTGACGTCATCGTCAGTAGTAACCTCGTTGGTACTCGAATGTTTATCGCTGTACAACAGACACATGACTTGTGGATCAAGCGTCAACTGGCACATTTCACTTTCTAACAATATTTTGACTACATCAATGGGCAGCGTACAAGGTGCTGACAAGCATGTATTATTGTTTGATACATCCAATATCATGTTGTTTAATTCCGCATTGATTGTCGAACTGTTTAAAAAGGCTATATTTCGGCATTTGCAGTCCATTTTGTTATCATTAAAGCTGATTGTAGTTCCAGCTGATTTGCAGCTGGCATAGTCAAATATGACGGAGTGCGGTTCGATAGTTTCGATTTTGTTTCTTGAGAATTTGAACTGTTTCTGATTGGTCCGTTTTCTTAAACACGTGACGCTGTTGAACGCATTACTTTTGAGTTTACTTATGTCGTTTTGTGATATATCAGTGCTGACAGATTTAAAGACAAGACCGTTCGCACTAATTTCTTTAAATTTATTGGCAACCATATGTAAGTTATCTGCAGTAATGTTTATACAGCCAGTACTTATATCGTTAAATGTATTTTCTGTTACAGTCACTGTAGTACTTTGGACAACGATTGATTTAAATTCCAAATTATTGATCCTGCTATTAGTAAGTGTAAACACACTGTCGGTGCCCATAGTAGCCTCTATGGCTTGATTGTGAACGTCTGCTATGGTAACGTTATCAAATTCTATATTTTTTATACCGGTTACGTTATAAATCGCTCTAGTATGTATCGCATTTATTTTACTGTTCCATATACGAATTCTTTTTAACGTCGCTGCCCCTAGACACTTTTGTTCTGTGGTAGTTGTTGGAGACTTAAACATTCGTCTCGGTATTGAGACAACTTCGTTTACATTTTCTATGAACAGTTCAGGCGGTGTTTGCAAAAGGGAGTTACTCGATAATGACACGAATTCGAGTTTTTGACAGTCCTTGACTTTGAATCGCTGAAGTTGGGATGCTCGCTGCAATATTGGACAGTCGAGCACTACACGTAAGTCTCTGCAGTTTTGTACGGTCACACTTGTTATATGGTCAGTGTAGTAGTCTTTTAGATGTATTACAAAGTCCTAAAACAAAATAAAAAAATATCATTAAAGATACTTCGTAAAAACTGCATTTTTAAAATGAAATTTGTTACACTGACATGTAGTGACCTTTTGAGTGACGAAATTATAAAATACTTATCGATTTCTGTTAACACTGGACTTAACTATAACGTACTTACATTGCTTCTCATCCCGGCACAACTGTAGACTATTTCATTCGGTAGATTGTTCACACAAGACCATTCCGGATCCTGGCAGCTAGTAAAATTGATTCTCACACTCACAGCAGACTGCACAAGCACAGCGAGCAACAAAACGTTCCCGTAGGCCATCACGATCACATGATATTACTTCAACTAACTATATTTTATAACAAAATTTATCTGGTTGTACGATTAGCACAATAACGCGTTCGCAATAAAAATACGAGAGCGCCGACTGAACATCATCCCGTGATAATTCCTAAATGAATGACGTAAACACATTTATGAATTGTATTATCGAATTTTATCGAAAAGTTTATTGACTCGTCTGGTCTTATGTTACTAATAATATCCGCATTTTACATCGGAAATACATAGTGAATTTAGATGCGCCATGTTGATGGTTTATCAGCACGTGTAATTTTATACTAAAGTCATGCTTGTTGTATGCTTATAAAATTATGTTGGCCCTGGCCTTTAGATAACAAGGACATTGGAAGGATAATGGAATGTTTTGTGCAACATCCCTCTGAGTAGATAATGACAATATCTGAGGAATGACAGATTAAACAAGTAGCAGTAAACATGTATCTGTGCTATTAATAACGCCGATTAAACTATTTACAATTCTATTTAAAGATAACTGTCTAGCATTTTTATTGAAACTTATTTTTCTTTGTCTGTATAAATCTAATATTATGCCAGTATCTAGTCGCGTGGCATTATCCTAAATTTATTTCAAAACATTCCGTTTGTCTCGTTCGATTACAAAGTATTAAAGAATGCGGTTAATGGAATATACTGAGCATAGTCCGATACTATATGTGAACGGAATCTCCCAAAACTACCTACTGGATCCAGATCAACCGGTACAATTTCGATGCCGTTTAGTCAATAACTTCTGACCGTGGTGTCTCTTACATGTTCCTATGAGAACGCTTATCGGGATACAAAGTAACAAATCCATGATAGTCTGTGTGTCATGTTGCACGCAAATCCGTTGTTGGAAATGTTAATTTCTGCCATTTCGAGCCAAATACTCAACGCCTATTAAATGCAAATAAATATGCGTCTATTTGCTATACTTCTTATATCAGACAAAAAAACCACGAATTCGAATTGCGCACCGAAGATCTTTCGAACGATAGAATACAAATAGTATACGATTCTATACAGTTCCCTACAACAGGTTAAGGATAGCGACGCTCAACACTATTCGAATGGTATTTACCTATATTCGAATGTGTCGACAGCATAGTACAAAGGTGCGCACCTTTGTACTATGCTGTCGCCACACTCAGTCTTTTGACCACGCAAAGTAAGTATCGGATTAAATTAAATACGCCTACTCACAGGAGCGTTTACTGGTCATTTTGGCACCAATGACTTCCTGTGCAGATTGAGATTGTCAAACAATTCGATCTGCAGAGCCTGTGGTGAACAGGACGAGTCCATATCACACCTACTGTGTGAATGTGACGCGTTGGCCGGACTAAGGATGGGTCTGATGGGATTGGCATATCCGAACCCTGAAGACTTCAGGCTTCTCCCTCTGAGGTGTACGCTGCGACTGATGCAGTACATTCATAGGGAGATAGCTCAAGGATAAACCTCGGGGCCGACACAAAAGATCCCACTGGGTCGAAGTGTCGCCGGTCTACAATGACTGGCCCCCGGATCAAGATAAGATAAGATAAGATAAGTATCGGATTACTCCTAATTGCAAATAACGTCGATTACATTACTAGTATGAAGGAATAATATTATATTACTGTTATTGTAATATTACTGTTAAAAATAAGTCATAATTTTATTATAAAAGTTGATATCCTTGTTAAATCAGGATATCAACTTTAGTGCAAAGCTTTTGACCAGAAAACACTAATTTATCAAGTAAAATCTTTGCTTAACTTGCTTGGTACTTATAAAGAAATCAGAGCACATACACACAATTTTGTTATAAAAGTTGATATCCTTGTTAAATCACAAATACTCATTGTATTTGTGATTTAACAATGATATCAACTACGAAAGCGGGGTTTTTAATTTAAATACACTAATGATTATTATTGGTTTCAACTCGATGGCACAACGGTAATGACTGCGCTGTGCATGTTGTCTCGAATTCGATTATCGGATCAGAAAGTGTTTTTGGGTTATTCTGAGAAATAATTTTCAGTAGAAACACGGACTATTGAACTGTGTCCGTGTGCCCAGTAGGTCTTCAAAGACACTTTTACGGACTCAAGAGTAAGTCTTGAAAACTACCGCTGTGCAAAGAGGACCGCCAACATAATTTGTTTGTTTATAAAGCTCAAAATCTGACGAAACGTCAATAAGATAGGTGAGGTCTTACCTGATGGTAAGTACACAACTTTGGCGCCGAACAAATTGTGTACCAACCACGTCCATAATCCGTAGAATAGTGCCATTTTAAATGACGCTCTGAACACCTGCAAATAAATAAATAAATGATAATTAGACGAATGGTTTGGGCGGTGCGATAGTCTAGTGAGAAACTGTTAAGACTGCCACATAGGGGTCTCGAGTTCGATCCCAAGGTATGCACCTCTGACTTTTTGAAGTTATGTGTATATTAAATTGTTAATAATCGCTTGCTTTAACGGTGAAGCAAAACATCGTGAGGAAACCTGGTTGTCTGAGAGTTCGCCATAATGTTTTCGAAGATATGTGAAGTTTGCCAACCCGCACTGGGCCAGCGTGGTGGACTATGGCTTAACCCTTACACTGAGGAGAGGCCCATGTCTAGCAGTGGGACAGTTTAATACAGGGCTGATATTGTTTTTAGACGGTATTTAACAAATACAGTTACACACACATTTGATTTGGATTAAGGGAATGTACCCATATAACGTGACCTGTTTAGGGGAGGATGGGGTTTCTTCAAAATACCACGCTTGTTCTCGAGAGCTCTGGGAAAATTTCGCGCTTTTTCGAGTTTAGTACAACATGCGACAAGCGCCGTATTAATAAAGATATATGTATAGGTACTGGGTGTTTCTTAGTATAGTGAAAACCTCTCAGGGGTGATTATACAAGTTATTATGAACAACTCTTGATCCGAGACATTGCAGAAATCGCGAAAAAAAATTTCAGCTGTTCCATACATTTTGTCGAGGTCAAAGTCCAATTTTGTATGGAACAGCAGATTATACCTATTTTCGCGATTTCGGCAATGTTCCAGAACAAAAGTTGTTCATAATAACAAGTATTATCGCCCCTGAGAGGTTTTCACATACATACATACATACATAAATTCACGCCTGTTTCCCAGAGGGATAGGCAGAGACTACGGATTTCCATTTGCTACAATCCTGACACACTTCTCTGGCTTCATTCACTTTCATAACATTCCTCATACACGCTCGCCGGTTTAAGGTGCTCTTAACCTGGCCTTTATCCAGAACGTCTCCGATCTGATCAGGAAACGTTCGCCTAGGTCTTCCCCTTGCAACTGTTCCATTCACACTAGCCAGTTATTTAGTTAGTTTTAGTTATTTATACTAGGTTTTCACTATACTAAGAAATACCCAGTATAAACCAAATAAAGTAGTTTTTTTAACTTTCTGTTTGCATAAAAACGATATAAAACCATATTTATGAATAACAACGTAAAAACTAGAGTACGAGAGGGGTTCTAGGCATATACCACTTGTGGTCACCGAGATGGGTGGGGAGAAAATCGTGAAATATGGGCCAAGTTATATGGGTACGTTCCCTCAGTAGATATAGTATATCTATAGAACAGGATCCATTCGATTAAAGAAGGAGGTATATTATAGAACATTTTAACCACGGACACAACGAACATCCAGACTTGCAACAACCAAATGTGGATTACACAATATTTTATCCCGTGTGGTGTTCGAATCCACAACGCTAGGCCTAGGATGATCGCATTGATCATCCTAGACCATCCTTGGCCTAATGATGATGTGTGATCTAAATGATCGCATCGTCTGGCGCTAGCGGCAGACGATGCGATCATTTAGATCACACACTATCCGTAAAGTCAGTTTGCCATTTTAACAGACTTCAAGGAGGAGGTTCTCAATTCGCCGGAATCTTTCATTTTTAATGTATGTTTACCGATTACTCGAAGACGCCTGAACCGATTTGGAAAATTGATTTTTGTTTTAAAGGGTATACTTTCCAGGTGGTCCCATTTAAATTTTATCGAAATCGGTTGAGCGGTTTTTATATTATTAGTTTTTAGTGAGTGAACGCTAAAACCACATTATCTATCTACTACATTTTTTTATCAGTTATAGGTCACGTTTATCAAACGTTTTCCGGTTCTATGTTTTTAATTTACTTTTATTGTATGCTATCTATAATAATATTATAAAGAAGAAAGATTTGACTTTTCGTTCGTTTGTTTGTTTCTAAGAATTTAACTCAAAACTACCCAACCGATTCTAAAAATTCTTTCTCCATTAGAAAGCTATTTTATCACCGAGTAACATAGGTTAAATTTAATTTAAAAAAGGTACTATTTCTAACATAACATAACATACTTTTACGCGAGTAAAGCCAAGGGCAAAAGCTAGTATTAGGTATATAAACAAGAACAAAATTCTAAAATCCTAATTTATATTATAAATGCGAATGTGAGTTATACTTTACGTCTTAACTACCTATTCAACCGATCATCATGAAATTTTGTATACACGCAGGACATAGGGTAAATTTAATCCAGCAAAATGTACTGTTATGTTATTAACCTCTAAGTATTCTTCGAAGAGGTTAATGAAAACACTATGTGGGTCTGTGTGTCTGTCTGTTAGTGACAGGCATAACTCCGGAATTACTGGTCCGATTGAATTGTAACTTGGTGTACAGACACCTTGCGTCAAAACACCCCCGAGATATAGGGGTCATAAGGTCAGGGGATATCCATCAACAGAGTGATTTGGAAGTCCAAGGGAAAGGCTTTTGCACAGCAGTAGGACATTACGAAAAGCTGATGAAAAAATTAAAAAAAGGGAACATGAAGACGAAGAGGTTGAATTCTGGGTTTTTACACCCATCTCGTTACGCTAACGTACATTTAGGCGAGGAAAGCCGCAGGCAAAATCTAATCGTCAGTAAATGTTCCATTCTGTTTGTTGTGATGTTCATCCAACGCTAAGCATCATCTAGTTGTCAATCTAATACCTATATGGTACAGTACTAAAGACATTAACTTAAGCGTCTGTAATGCCTATGTATGCCCATACATAGCCTCCTACAGGTGCTAGCAATATTAAGCCCCGGATTCTGAATGAAAATTAACAAATCTCATCTAAGTATTCTCAAATATTTTATACAGAATTGAATTCAACTGAGCATTTACTTAAGTAATAATAATAATGTCCTCCTGACCGAATTTCGGTCACGACGGCCAATCTTAAAGGAGACTGGCCATCGGCTCAGGAGATATTATAGTGCACAAGTGTGTGCGCAAACACAAGTGCACTCTCCGTTCCCTAACTCTCATGATCCGATGGGACGGATAAACCGACACGACCGGAGAGAGATCAGGCGCAGGACCAACGGCTTTACGTGCTTTCCGAGGCACGGGGGTGTCTAACACTGCCAACTTCCTAACTCTGGGCTCGTATTGAGATTTCTTAACAGAAAATTCCAATAACTTTTTGTTGGCGCGACCCGGGATTCGAACCCGAGACCTCATGTACAGCAGTCGCATTCACTACCTAGTAGTAGTATATAATATTATATATATATATGTTCAAATATCTACTCAATTTTTATTACAGTTTAGCTACGGACAGATAACTTTGACACATATTCTATATAAAATAAGTCAAAACTGTCCGTAGCAAGAACTTCTTTCTTGAATATAGGAGAATTTTTACTGCGTCCGCAACCTAATGGGTATTCCTTTAGAGGTATTGTTTTGGTTTCCTAGGAGACGATTTGTCCCTGTCATCTGACGGACCATGTGCTTGCTGCTATCTTTATCTTTATATATATAATTCTTCTGTACGTGTGTTGACAGTGAACTCCTCCTAAACGGCTGGAGCGATTTTAATGAATTTTTTTGTGTGTGTTCAAGTGGATTCGAGGATGGTTTAGATTTGGTTTTCTTTTTTTTTGTCTATACAGGACAACCGTCTGTGGGGACAGCTAGTATATATATATATATCTTCTGTACGTGTGTTTGTAATTAAAAGTTGTTTCCCCTCGTGACCATGGCTGATGAAAAGCAACCAAAACGTTGAGTCAAGTTTATGAATTAAAATTGTTTAATCATTTAAATAGCTTGAATAGTAGTCAATTTTAATAGTAGTAGTTTCAGTTTAAAAATTATGTATTAAAAGTGTTTTAATTGAATTCAAACTATTTTATACGGTTTTTATCGCATTGTTAATTAATAGTTTATTACATAATTTTGAAAATATTACGCTACTAATGACCGTATAAAGTAGTTTAATTTCAATGTATAACATTTGCGTAAACGTTAATTTGACAATATTATGTATGTGTTACCTGGTTGATAGCAACGGAGAGAGCTATGCCTAGTCGAGGCCCGAAGTTCGGTTGGACTTGAGTGATCACTTCTACGGGCTTATAGAGCGCGTTGCTTGAAGCTAGCAGATAGAACAACGTCGTGAAGAAGACCACCTGTAGACAAACATTGCAAAACTTAATTTCTTAAAAACTCTCGTAATTGCCATGTTTGTCGAGAAAGATGGTGTAAGTATAGTTTGTTGTGCCGTGTCCGGTACTGGAAAAGTTATCACGAAGCAGGATTCATTACTCCCCAATGGGGAAGTAATGATGATGACCAGCTATGTAGTTCACGAGCAGAACACTCTACAGCAAAGGTCTCCACTATGTCGGCCTAAGCAGGTGCTTTTCCAGGACTCACTTGAAAGACCCAGGACTGAAAGTAACACGTGTTTCGGCAGAGAATAAAATGTTTTCCAATCCTAACGACTTTGCGTTTTGTCTTGTGTAATTATGGAGACGGTCTTCTGTAAGTAATTTATGCCCCTTATAATATTATGGTTTTGAAGTTCGGTGACCTGTTCTGCGGCTATAGTATCGAAACTATTGAGGCATTTGTTAGGGCCGGGCTACAGACAGCTTAAAATGCTCAAATCATAACCGCTCTAAATCATTAATCGGGCACGATTTTTGCACTTGACTCGAATACGTATGTAAGCTATTTCTCCTATTCCAATCAAATACAAAAATCAACTCTTCAATCTATTTATTTACGTTCCGAATAATTGAAGTTCAAAATCAAGTATCGGATATCGGATGACACTTGCCAAATCGTTCGGTAACTGAGTTGAGTCGTTCTGAAACGCACTAGTTAACACCAAAGAGTATAACGTAGTTACCATATTAATGAACATGTTGATGAGGGCGCTACCGCCGCACAGCAGCAGAGAGGTGAGCGCGCCCACCGAGCCGGCCAGCAGAGACACGTTGCTCGCGAGCGGCGCCCAGATGCTTGTAGCTATGGCACTCAGGGTGCCCACGTTGGCCTTCACCCAGTCCACCACCCCGGAGTAGTCGAACATACCTGCCAATCAAACGTGCATTTTATAACTACACCAGATTGTGCCCGCGGCTTCGCTAGCATAAAGTGATTAATAGGACATCCCTGATCTATAGATGAGTAGCAGCTAGAAACTCGTCATGCAGTTTACAATGATACATAGACATACATAGATTCACGCCTGCCTAAAGAATGGAAAATATTAAAAAATGAAACCTTTAAAAAAAATTTACGGACATACCTTGTGCTGATGGCTTACTATAATGTCAATGACTTTTTAGCTCATAATATAATAAATTAAATTAAATACTTATTAAGAATATAATCCCGATGTCTAAATATTTATTAATTTTTTATTTCAAATTGAATTATTTATTATTTTTATTATTTTATTTCACTATTATGACTATTAGCTACTTGAAATTGGCGAAGAGAAAAGGCGAATTTTGTTTATATTTTATCATTATTACAAATATAATTATTCTTTTGTCAATTTTCAATTAAAACTATGAATAGTGTTATTTTTAAATTATATTTTACTATGCATGCTAATTTTGACATTTAACTTCATAAATATTTGTACGTCATACAATATGGCAAACATGTTGGGACAAAATTCATGTTACATCTTTCATGCATTTATATTTCTGTATGTATACACATGTTTACACAAATAAATTATCTTATCTTATCTTATCACGCCTGTTTCCCAGAGGGGTAGAGTTGTTAAAAAATATTTTAGATATATAGCCAGCAATACTATTAAAACCGTATTCAATTTCGTGCAGTAGTGTTTGCGTTATGAACCTACAAACATACAGACAGTTAAACTGATATTCAATCATTATTGTGTTGGCTTCTGTAGCTCTTATATACCTCACGTAACTTTTCTTAAATATCTCCTATGTTTACACATCGACCAGTTACATTTTTATTATAATATGTGTAGATGCATTATATATCTCTAAAATCTGCACGGATGGCGTAGTGGTTTATGTGGTCACCTCGCAACTGCCGCCGCGCCAAGTGTTGTGGGTTCGATCCCCACACGGGACAAAAATTTGTGTGATGCTCAAGTAGTTGTATCGAGCCTGGGTGTTCTTTGTGGCCGTTGCTGGTATGATTGTAAAGTCTCCCGTGACACAGGAATTATTCATAGTGCAGGAGTTAAATAAAGTTACACTTACCGGGTGCATTAGACACATCGTTCACAAAGTTGTCCCACGAGTCTTGTATGGCGGTGCCGTCCACTTGCGGGCCCCCTGCCGAGCCGAAGTGCCCCGACACCCAACTTTGGTACACTCGGTCCCATAGCTCCAGTATTTGTTGTTCTACACGATTTATCTTTTCGGGATCGCCTTCTTTGAGTATGCTTTTTACCTATGATAATTGAGGGTAGTTTTAATAAGGAATCTTTATAGAAGGATCGTGAGTCACAAATAAAATAACAGTGAAATTTGACGCGATATTTAAGTAATAGTCAGGCTCAGCGTATGAAGTTTTGCCTTGTTAAAGTAAGGCCTCATGCTGTGGGTTTATCTATGTTGCAAGCAAATATAAACTTTATGAAGTTGTTACATTATGTTTCATATTTGAATGTAGCTCCCTATGGTAATCCGAACCGTTATCCGCGTTACCATAAACTAAATATAAAGAGATATCAGTTTCAATACCATGTATAAGAACTGATGCGCTCACACGTAGACACGAGTATAGTCGTCCACGAAAGAGGTCTACCAGTTTTGACGAAAGTTTCTGTGAGTTCAAATTATCGCTAAGGTTGAATTTTCTAACGGTGTGTTAACTGTGATAGTTCAAACTTGACACATGGCATGACGTGGAAAAATCGACCTTGTTTCGTGACAAAAATCAACCTCAATCGTAGGGTGGTGGACTACATTTTTGGCCGACTGTACAGTAATTTGAGATCGATTCACTAATCTGCAACTAAAACTATGTGTTAGTGCGCTAATAAGTATCGCGCATAAAGCTGGCCATCTGTACTCATGTAATTTCTGTAATCGAGGCAGATCACTAAATGGCCATTCAATTGTAAATATCATTTATGCTAATTGCGCCAATTATATAATATGTGCAATTATTTACTCATATTATCAATTTGTACAGCGGCTATACAAATTAATCTCAAACTAATTCGGCTATAGTATAGGTAGCCGAATTTTAAGAATTTTAAGAAATAAAATTCGTACACGCTCTTTGAATCTAATTCGGCTACCTATACTATAGCCGAATTAGATTCAAAGAGCGTGTACGAATTTTATTTCTTAAAATTCTCTTTGATTCTTTTAAAGACGTACTACTATTATTGCTACTTCGATGTGCTGCTGAATATTTAGTTTCCTTGTATTCTAAATAAACATCATTTCTGTAATAAAATAACTGTTCATGTGTTATAGCACTTACTAGTCCTTCAATCTTTTTAAAGTAGATCCAATTGGAAGCAGAAAACAAAAGTAAAATTATTTTTACACAGTCATTTGTTATATAAGCTGCCTATTTAATGAGTAGTACTATGAACTTACCGCTGTTGAGATTCCTTCCCTCCCATACGTGTAAGCGTTATCGATGAGTGAGTCAAGTTTTTCCTCCCAGCCTTCGGGCAGGTACGCGTGAAGCTCACTGTTTTGGACGTAAGTGCTGTTTAGTAAGCTGCCGCTAAGCTGCACTACTACTATCGCCTCGGAATATATCTGGAACAAAAACAAATTTCTTTCAAATATGTTTTATGAATCGACTAGGTTTTGCCCGCTTGCGATTTATGCAAGCGAAGCAGTGGCCAAATCCTAGTCGAAACCTAGAACGAAGGCGACTGTTACTAATCTAACCCATCTTACATTTAGGTTAGTAACAGTACTTTTACGGTTAGGTTATGTTAGGTTCCTTCTTTAACCCACCCAAAAGTAAGAGCCCCGCGAAGCGGGGCTTCGTCAACTTAGTTTGATCTCTTTAAAATATTTTAGTAAGCATATTTTGCTGTTCAATTAGGATTTTTGGTGATCATTATATTTAATCTCTTGTCCCCAACTGTACGAATAAAAGTGGTATAGTAGACGTGGCGGTAATAAAAGATACATTTTTTAACGATTCGACGAGGCGGGAATAAAGGCGGCCGTTTTTGAAGTAGACGTGGCGGCGACTCGACGTGGCGGGACTCGACGTCAAGATAGACTCCCAGAGCGGGTTGACAGACTGCACATAATATCTTAATTTATTCACATATATTAGAAATGCAGGTTTCCTCACGATGTTTTCTTTCACCGTTAAAGCAAGTGATAATTAAACATTGTTACGTGCTGTGTTCGAGGGATATGAATGTAAAACAATATCACCGACTAAAACGTCTAGCACACAATTAAATTTAAAACACAACAAACACTAAACTACATTTTCCACTGTAACTGCTTCACATTCCGTAGCATTTTCGCTTTCGTTCGCTTCAATGAATACTTGACCGCTTACGTTTGTAAACTGACTCGGCGAGCGCTGGCCTTCCCCTTTTATACGCGGTTAAAGCGTTTCCGGAGTTTTCTAGAAACGTCGTACACAGTACGAGGATTCGAGAATGTGCCAGCTTTCTCCCTACTCTTCTCGTACCGACGAAGTAGTTCCGTAAGACGTAAATAGATGGCGCTGTAATAAATTATTAGACGGAACTGCCGAGTCTTCCCCACAATGCCGAGAGATGGCACTGGGTGTAACAATATTAATTACGCAGATAACTTCAAAAAGTCAGAGTTACGTGCCTTGGGATCGAACTCGAGACCTCTGCGTGGCAGTTCAACGGTTTCCCACTAGGCTATCGATGACTGACTGCTAGATAGTTTGAGATGCTTTCCAAAGTAAAGTCAGTCTATACTCTTTGTGATATCATGTAAACGTTTAAGCATCTACAAGCACGGTTGCTATATGATGGCTACGTGTGCTAACTTCGCAGATCGATCAATCTGCGCAGTCGTCCAATAGTAGTATGACGTCATTCGGGACCATTAGAGTCCATAAAACTGCACGGTGTAAGTGGTCGCCCTGCCACTGCTGCCGCGTCGAGTATTGTGGGTGCGATCCCCACACGGGACACACATTTTTGTAATCTACAAAACATTTTTTTGAATCTAGGTGTACTTGGTGTCCGATGTTTAAATGTTTGTAAAGTCCCCATACAGGAATTATTCCTAGTGACAGTAGTAGTCCTTTAAAAAGTATATAAAAGTCATTTAAATTAAACTACTATATACGGATTTTATCGCGTTGTTGATTTAACACTGTATCTATTACATAATTTTGAAAACTGTTACACTACTACTACTACTATTGAATTTTACAAATTTTTATGCTAGTAAAATTATTAAAACTGTTTATATTTAGGTTTACACTTTCCCCGACGTTTCGGTTGCTTTTCAGCAGCCATGGTCACGGGGAAAAGCAACCTAAACGTCAGGGAAAGTGTAAACCTAAATATAAATAGTTTTAATAATTTTATCAGCATAAAAAAATTAGTAAAATTCAATAGTAGTAGTAGTGTAACAGTTTTCATAATTATGTAATAGGTATCTAGTGTTAAATAAACAACGCGATAAAATCCGTATATAGTAGTTTAATTTCAATGAATAACATTCGCGTAAACAGAAGACAATATTATATATAAAAGTCCTTAAAAAAGTATATAAAAAAGAAAGCAAGAGGCTGCGATCACTTTACTACACACTTGATTCGTCCATTGACCTTGAAATTTTTTCTGTATAGTATATCACCGTGTTCGTGTGTTAGAAGTGGATTAACGTCGGTCGTGCGATATAATCTATGAAACTAGTTAAATTTCGGTGCCTTTGGCGTAAACCTAAGAAAACTCTAGGTTATTTATGTATATGAGTTGCGTGTTTTCCATTTTAGTTGTAACGAAGCAGAAAGTCGCGTGACAAAGCGTATTTCGAATTCAGCACGTGTTAATATCAGAAATATATTTACAGACTTTTAACATTTCTCCGTTTTTTTCTTTATTTATTATAAGATTTATAAGGGAACATTTGCCCGTAAAATATAAATATTACATACCTACAGCATATATAATTTTTATTTATATTATTTTCTCTTCACAATAGTTAACACAATGCCAATTCACTTTATGACCATTGATCTAATTCTGTGAGAAACTGGTGCCTCAATTAGGATTTTAAAAACCTGTATACAGGTAAGACATACCTAGATAGGTACTTACATAGTCACGTCTCTGAGTAGGCAGACACTGAATCTCTGCTTTGAGAGTTGAAGGCGCGGCGCGGCGAGAGGCGGGGCGGTTGCGACCCGCACCGCAATCTATTTATACTGTTTTTTTTTAAAGCTACTTCTTCTACGTCCATCGCGTATAATGCTTGAAGTAGTACTAACGTTAACACGAAGCGCCAGTAAGTATTGCCGATTAACCGCGCCGCACCGCGTCTCCTCTGGGCAATGCACACCGGACGCAGCGCAGCGCGGTTTTTAACCGCGCCGCGCCGCACCGCGTTCGGTATGTGGAGATCCTAAGAAAGCGCCGCTGTCTCTTACTTAACACATTATATAATATAAGATTTGACCGCGGCTTGGCCCGCTTTAATGTACGTTTTGACAATAAATTTCTATCCTGCGGGAACTGTACTTTTAGTCTGGACGAAAGGAACCCTATGTCCTTTTCTGTTCTCTAAACAACGTGTATGCGAAATTTTATGATGATCGTTCAAGTAGTTAAGACGTGAAAGTGTAACAATTAAACAAACGAACAAACTCACATTCACATTTATACTTAACTAGACTAGATGTGTCCGCGGTTTCACCCGCGTTTATTGTTACTGCGCCGCCCCTGTTGGTCGTAGCGTGATGTTATATAGCCTATAGCCTTCCTAGATAAATAGGCTACCCAACACTAAAATAATTTTTCAATTCGAACCAGTAGTTCCTGAGAATGGCACGTTTCGCCAAACAAACAAACTCTTCAGCTTTATAATATTAGTATAGATATCAAGTAACTAGATTTTACCCGCGGCTGCGCTCGCGTAAATGTAAGTTAGGTTAGTAACATTACTTTTCTTTTCATTCTGCATGAAACGTACCCTATGTCCGTTTCTGTTTGCTCGACAACGTGTATGCGAAATTTCATGATGATCGGTCGAGTAGTTTAGGCGTGAAAGCGTAACAAACAAACTCATATTCGCATTTATAATATTAATAAGTAATATACATCGAGAGATATAAATAAACACCACATTATATCAACCGCGTTGTATTACAATAAAAATTACGTAGAATTGGATACAATGTGGGTTATTCTTATCAACGATAGCTTCACAATGGACTATCGTCAAGTAACGCCTATTTTAATTCACTAAACACTGGCCTTGCTAACTAAAATATAACAACGATCGATAAATATGTACGCACAGCGACACATCAACCTAGACTGTTTGGACTTTGAACTATTAGAAGTTGAACGCTGCGATTCGTGCGAGAGAGTGCGTTATATTTTTGATACGCTCTATTCTTACCATTATATCGACACCACTATGCACTGTCCCTTTACAACAATTCTCTATTTTGCATGTAGCGTAGTTATGCGTTGTATGTATGTAGCCGTGAGTACTTCTTCACCATGATGATTAACCAAACACTGAATTTGATTGCACGGATGGCGTTGCTCTTTAAGCGGTCATTTCGGTACATGCCACATGCTAAGTAATGTGGGTATCTATTTATATAGGTATAAGATACCTATTTGTGGATCAAAAAAATGTTTGTGCCGTGTGGGGTTTAAAAGCCTACAAACAAAACTTGGCGCAGTGGCGAGACGATCACTTAAATTATCTTTTTCCATATAATTTTTTCAGATTTTATGCATGTCAGTTTATCTTAAACTACCATACAATATAGTATCGCCCTTATTCCTAAAAATATCTTACTAAGGGCTTAATACGCGATGCATTTATTGGGCACTAGATTTTCGCCGGGGCATTGTTCGCGAAAATGTAATTTAGGTTATGTTAGTAACGGCACTTTTTCTGGATGAAAGGTCCTATGTCCATTTCTGTATCCCTGACAACGTGTATGCGAAGTTTCATGATGATCGGTCGAGTAGTTAAGGCGTGAAACCGTGACAAACAAACTCACATTCTTATTTATAATATTAGTTAGGATTTACGTATACTAAGTGTTTTTAAACGGGTAGTATGAAACTGCACAGCAAAATATGCTTACCACAAATACTAATTGCACAGCAAAATATATTTAAAGAGATCAAACTAAGTCGACGGGGCCCCTATTTTTGAGCAGGTTTAAGAAGAAACCTAACATAACCTAACCCTTTCGAGACGGAATGCAGTGATTTGAGACGTATATGTGCTCGTTATGCTATAAAATATTTGCTGTGCAATTACTATTTTTGATGGTCATTATATTGAATCCCTTTTTAAACGTAAATACCACAAACTCACGTAGGTATGTTTCGAGTAGGCGGAGAGACTAAGCATTTCCACATTGCTAGCATCATATTTACCTATTGTGTTTATTTAAACTCTTCAGAATTTATGCATGTCGCTTTGAAAAGCGAATTTTGATAATGTACTGTAGTATATTTTTAAAATTTCTATATTATTTATAGAGCTTCCTAGACTGATGGGCCCTGTGCAGCTAGAAATTAAATCCGTCAAGTAAAATCGGTATATTCGGACCAAAAAGTTCAATCAAATCTCTACGGGCTTTTTTTTAGAAAATCTCGTGCCTTTAGCGGTATTCCTCAAAATATCCGTCGACCGACGTTTTTACAAGTAACAGTCGCTGAGCTTCTTAAAATATTATCTGCCTACATTAATAGGTGAAGTCAAGCCAACATTTGAGTTCTTCACTATCGAAAGCAAAGTAAATTTTCGTGGACCCCACTTACGAATTGTGAACCCCTATTTTTTTGTCACGCCAACGTAGACCCGCGTCGAGTCTCCCGTGAACCCCTGGGGGTCCACCTGGACCACTTTGGGAACTAAGGATTTAGCACAAGCATTTACACGCGGTTTCGTTCGCGTAAGGCTGCCTGTCCATTGAAGCGGAGAGAGGCTGGGGAGCGAAGAAATGGAGAAATATTAACCAATAGGATTGCATAAAATCTCCGCTCCGCTCCAGTATGCAATCCTATCTATACTAATATTATAAAGCTAAAGAGTTTGTTTGTTTGTAATCTCAGGAACTATAGATTCGAATTAAAAATATATTTTAATATTGGATAGTCTATTTATCGAGGAAGGTTATAGGTTAAAAATTATAGGTGCGGGTGATACCGCGGGCACAGCTAGTTGATTAATATTTATCCGTTTCATTGTTCCGCAACCTCGCTCCGCTTCAATGGATAGGCAGTTTTAAAGTAGGTTAGGTTACGTTATGTGAGTAACAGTAATTTTAAAATAAAAAAATATTGCTTATGTTACTCGGTGATAAGAGTGACATTATGCGCATGAGATGCGACAAAATGCAACCAATGCACATATACAAAAATAATTTTACAAGGGACGAGTGGAGACAAGGTTTACAATATCCTGACAAGGGTTGTCTCGTCTGGTACACCGATGGTTCCAAAATGAAAACAGGATCAGGCGCTGGTATTTATGCCAACGACTGCAAGGTGAGCTAAAGCATGGCCAAATATGCAACGGTCTTCCAAGCGGAAACCTATGCTATAATTGCCTGTGCGCAGGAAAATATTTACAATAATGTCACTGACAAGACTGTTTATATTCTCAGTGACAGTCAAGCTGCTCTTAAAGCTCTGAACTCCTGTAGGGTGGACTCCGGACTGGTCCTGAACTGTGTTAAAGCCCTTAACAAACTTGGCAGGGAAAACACAGTCAGGCTGGTGTGGGTTCCGGGGCATGCAAGGGTGCAGGGCAATGAGGAGGCTGATGAATTAGCCAGAAAGAGCTCGGAGCAACTGTTTGTGGGCCCCGAGCCATTCGTGGGACTCTCTGAGAGCACCGTCAAGGCAGTTTTGAATGCACATGGCAATGACAAACAAAGGCTAGAGTGGAAGGCCCTGAGGGGTCTGGAACACTCCAAGAAATTCATTGCAAACAGAGCCACAGGCTTCACCCGGAAGTTCTGCGGGTATAATAAGAGCCAAATACGCCTGCTCACAGGAGCGTTCACTGTCCATTTTGGCACCAACGACTTCCTGTGCAGATTGAGATTGTCAAACAATTCGATCTGCAGAGCCTGTGGTGAACAGGACGAGTCCATATCGCACCTACTATGTGAATGTGACGCGTTGGCTGGACTAAGGATGGGTCTGATGGACTTCAGGCTTCTCCCTCTGAAGTGTACGCTGCAACTGATGCAGTACATTCATAGGAAGATAGCTCAGGGATAGATCTCGGGGCCGACACAAAAGATCCCACTGGATCGAAGTGACGCCGGTCTACACTGACTGGCCCCCGAATAAGATAAGATACTCGGTGATAAACTGATAATACAGCTTTCTAATGGTGAAAGAATTTTTTAAATCGGTTATGTTGTTTTTGAGTTTAATTGTTACAAACAAACAAAAAATTAAAAATTTTTCTTTATAATATACACGGTGTCCGGTAATTAATGGATAACCTGGAAATGTCCTTTAGTGGAACTGATGGCCGTTCAGAAAAAAATATGAAAAGAAATCTATCCTAACTACCACCTGAGATATGTTTTTTTTTAATTACCATGTATAACTTTCTTGTATACTACGACCATAAATGAATGAAATCGATCGGTTTTCTGTTGTTTTATTATTAAACACTAATTATGCTAATAGATAGACAGTCAAAAGTATGCTATGCTAATATAGCTTGCATTTTATAATATTTTCTATTTTTTATTTTTTCGGACTGCCTTCAGTTCTACTATAAGACATTTCAAGGTTATCCATTAATTACCAGACACCCTTTATATAATAAAACTTCTGACACGGTTATATAAAAAACTTCTGACACGGTGTTTGTGGTCGTATTCCTCCGAAACAGCTCGACCGATTTTTATTAAATTCTTTATGTATATTTGGTAGGTATGAGAATAGGTGGTAAAGTATATTTCATACCGCTAAGAATAATTTATATGCCAGAACAAAGTTTTCCGAGTCAGCTGATATTAGTAGTATTAAAATAACATGTTTATTTATTCACAAACAGAGTTTTACATTAAATCGTCTTGGACCCCTTTTAAGCATTAATTTGCTTGTATTAGGGGGTACAGCTTTTCCTTTGACATTAGCAATTGTAAGTGAATTAAAATTTAAAAATATATAAGAAATGCATGCAATTTTATATCTTTGTAAAGTATACAGGGTGATTTTGAAATCGTGTAGTTCCTTTTAACCACGCATTCTACTGGTGATATAAAATAACCCTGACCATATTTTTATTTAATTAGAATTATTTTTTTTGAAAAATTTATGTTCCGTTTTTTTCGTGAAATGGTGTCAGATAGTCATATGTTAACCAACCGAGGCAATTTTAATTTTTTACTAATTAAAATAAAAAAACATATTAATAATTAATGTCGTAAATAATAACGGGCGGTCCTTTTTATTGCCCCCTATTATTTACGACATCAGTTATTGTTATGTTATTATTTTTAAATTAACAAAATTTTAATATTGTGTCAGGTGGTTAAAATATGACTATTTGAAATCATTTCATGAAAAAAATCTGTACTCTAATTTTGCCGAAACCATTATTCTAATTAAGAAAAAATATGGTCAGGGTTATTCTATATCACCAGTAGAATGCGTGGTTAAAAGGAATTACACGATTTCAAAATCACCCTGTATATATAGAAGTATAGACAGTTAAAACCTTAACAAATGTATATAGAGGTAAATAGGTACAGTACCTGTATACAGATGAAAACTGTGGCGACAGTGAGGAACATGATGAGGCCAACGATGACGATGCACGTTGATACTGTGTCCACTGAGCTGTAGGCCACATCTCGAGTACTCGCGTTGCATATAGACAGCATCTTCCTGATGCCGCGCACATGTGCTGGTATTAGAGCTGATTGCCTGTAGTTACAACATCTTAAGTTAATGACGGGATAATAGCAGACGCCGTGAACCACACATGATTTTATCCGGTGTGAGACCGTCGGACTGTCTCGCATAGGTCTCAAGTTCGATTCCAAAGCTCTGACTTTTCAGTTTTTTTATACTACTAATTTGGCAAACAAGCATACGACCCACCTGATAGTAAGTGGTCACCATAGCCTATGGACGCCTGCAACACCAGAGGCATCATTGCGCAAATGTTGGCAACCCTTTAGGAAAGGTAGTGGCGAGGCCACCACATAAACCACTACGACATCCGTGGAGTCAAAAACTTCAATTAAATAGTTAATTATTATCGCTCGCTTTAACGGTGAAGGAAAATATCGTGAGGAAACCTGCATGTCTGAAAGATCTCCTAATGTTCTCGAAGATATAAGAAGTCTGCCTAATTGGGCTAGCGAGGTGGACTATGCCTTAACCCTTCTCACACTGAGAAGAGACCCGTGCCCAGCAGTGGGACAGTTTAATATAGGGCTGATAATAAATAAACAAAACGCATTTTGTAAGCACTGATAATTTTAATGTAAAAGTTATTCTGTATCGCTTTATGCTTCACTAGCTGGAATCCAGACTCAATGTCAAGTCAAAGTCAAAGTCAAAAATAATTTATTCACTTAGGTCACAAAGTAACACTTATGAACGTCAAATGGGTTAGTGAGTTTATTATATTTACTGAATTTACATTTATGTTAGTTGCAAGGTTCAGGCAAAAGGTTGAGCCTATGAGAAGATACCTGCAAGAAACTCAAGGCCACTCTTTTAAATCGCCATCAACTTATAATTTCAGTATTTTACAACTCATTTATGTACCAGGTGTTGCAGTCATTATGCCATATGTCACTGTCCATATAAAACTAAATTCTAAAATAAAGAAAAGTTGGTAATATTATGTAAAAAGCATTTGAGATTTGAAATCATATTTATCAGTACGTAGCCATTTGTAATAGACAATAGTATGGCATGAGGACGCATACACTTACACTTTGTGACATGAAAAGGTAGTTCGTGACTAAATGTAGTTAAAACAAAATTTACGTTATTACTTATAAAGTTTGTTTAAAAGAAAAGAAAGATACTTTAACACCACCAAATAAACACGAAGTACTTTCACATAACTAAATTGACTTATATAATACATACATTGTTTGAATCCTGTATGAAACAAGCAACTAGTTCCATGAGTTTTTATCATTTAAGTAATCATTGATTGAATAATAGCCCTTCCGGATAAGCTGACTTTTAACAGCACTTTTAAATTTTAGTAAAGGTAAATTTATAATATCAATCGGTAGTTTATTAAAAAAGCGTATACTGAGTCCCGCAAATGAATTGTGAACTTTATGTAAACGATGATACGGACCTACCAACTTATGCTTATTTCTAGTGTTTAAGTTGTGAATATCACTATTCTTATTATATAAGTGAATATTATGTTTTATAAACATAATATTCGTAAATATATATTGCGACGCAACAGTAAGTATACCAATTTCTTTAAAACGCTCTTTCAGGGAAACTCGTGGGCCTAAATTATAAATGCTACGTACTGCACGCTTTTGAAGAATGAAAATTGTTTCAATATCAGCTGCCTTACCCCACAATAGTATGCCATAGGACATAACGCTGTGAAAATAACTAAAATATACTAGTCTCGCAGTATCTATATCAGTAAGCTGTCTTACTTTCCTAACCGCGAATGCTGCTGAACTAAGTCTCCCTGCAAGACACGATATTTGAGCGCCCCACTGAACTTTATCATCTAAAGTAATGCCTAAGAAAACTGTGGATTGTACAAATGTTACTGTTTCATTATTTAAATTAACGTTTATGCTAGGACTCTTTATATTAGGCAATGTAAACTTAATACATTTTGTTTTTTTTGAATTGAGTAGTAAATTATTCGCCGTGAACCAGTCCAGGACTTGCGCGAGTGAAGAATTAACACCCTGTAAATTTGGTGTCTTACGGTCTACTTTAAAAATAAGTGATGTGTCATCAGCAAATAATACAATGTCGCACAAATTCTGTACGAAGAACGGCAAATCATTCACGTACGCTAGAAACAGAAAGGGTCCTAAAATTGAGCCCTGTGGCACGCCCATTGCGACTGGTAATCCAGAAGATCTACTTCCGTTGATTTCAACGTGTTGTAATCTATCGCTTAGGTAAGAACTAACGAGGTCGAGTGCAGCATTTCGAATTCCATAATGCCTGAGCTTTCGCAATAACATTTGATGTTCAACGCAGTCAAAGGCTTTTGAGAGATCACAGAATACGCCAATGGCATCTTGCGAATTTTCCCAAGCAGCAAAAATATGTTTTAAAAGTGTAACACCCGCATCTATTGTAGATCGACCCTTTCTAAAACCATATTGTTGAGTATGAAATAAGTTGTTTACGTTAAAGTGGCTCTCTAATTGCTGTAATATGATTTTCTCAAATATTTTACTTATAGCAGGTAATATAGAAATCGGTCTGAAATTACATGGATCACTTTTACATCCATTTTTAAATAATGGTATTATTTTGCTACATTTCATTAAATTTGGAAAAATGCCCACATCAATGCATCCGTTGAATATTGCAGCTAGGTGTGGCGCTACGTTATCAATAATACTTGTAATTAATTTCATAGAAATACCCCACAAGTCAGCTGATTTTTTTGAATTAAGTGACTTAAATACTTTTATTATGTCATGCGGATGTACATATTTAAAACTAAACAGGACTTTACACTCCACCACGCTATCCCTAACCAAGGATTCTGCTTTTACTGGGCAAGACCTTAAGGAACTAGTTGTATTAACAGGTATCTTTGCAAAGTAGTTATTAAATGTTTCAGCTACTTGCAAGTTATTTGAAATTATCTTATTATTTACATTAAGTTTAATAGTATTATCACGCTGCTTGGTGCGTCCAGTTTCATTATTAATAATATTCCAAGTAGCTTTAATTTTATCGTCGGCATTTCGAATTTTGTTTTTTAAATAAAGGGACTTGGCTGTAGCACAAGCCTTTTTAAATAATTTTGAATAATTTCTAACATATTTAATAAAATTTGGATCAAAATTATATTTTTTTATTCCATATAATTCATATAACTTAGCTCTACTTGTATATATCCCAGGTGTTGCCCAATCACAAAACTGGAATGGAAAAGCTATGTCTCTAGATCCCGGAGTACCTAGGCTATGGCTCAAACTGCCCAATAATTTTTGGAATGGAGGTAGTTAACAGATCTTTAGGATCTTCTTTGAAAAGAAAATAAAGTATAAATCAATTCTAAAGTAAAAAAATATGTTGTTTTAATTACCTGAGCATCCACCAGTCATTCACTCTGCTCTTAAAGTTGTTGTAATGGTTCTCAAAAAACAACCACACTCCAAAATAGTTCAATAGTCTTTTCAGCACATGAATGGCCAAGAAGAATAAAGTCACTGGCAACAACCATATATGTTTCCACACGAGCATACAAAGACATCCAAAGAACAAAAGCTTAAAATACAAAGCTGTTTCTTCGTCATTGTCAAAATTGTTTTTCATATAGTTCTCGTCAAGGGACCTTTGTTTGAAGGCAGTCAGGAATCGGGTATCGGCTTTTATTTTATTGTTGGATAGTGGTAGTGCGGATAATGTTCTAGTCTTATACAACATTTTGGCGTGTCTTGGTGAGCTCTGCATTCCCTCATTGGCCGCCCAGCTTCCTCTTTTTACTAATGTTTCAGGAGTGACAGGCGATGGAGTATCTTTCTCTGGTGTAGACTCCTGGTCACTAGACTCAGTTTGAGCTACTTCTGGCGGCTTTTCCTCAGTCGGCTTTTCGACTATGTGTTCATTTATAATAGTTTTATGTAATGCCAGCATTAATGAAGCTTCGGGATCTGAAAGAAGTTAAGAGATATTATTTTGATTTTGGCAACATTGCTTATTTCAGTACAAATTTCGTGATTTTTGTCAATTAAGTAAGTTCTTTTTCGAATCTAAGCAGGCATTGTTTAGTATAGGTATGTAATACATTTTTGTTTATATTTATCCTAATTTTCGGTAGTTCTCAATCGCGATGATCGTCACACTTTCCATACATATTGATTAGCTCATTCAAGTGTTCTTAGAAAATATACAGCCAACCTGTTTTCTTAAACTTTATAATGCCAAGAAACGAGCCAGGTTACTCTGATGCAAACGGACAGGTAAGTACCTACTAGGATAATATATAATTATTACGTACCCCTCGCCAATAGTTTTTTGTGAACATCTAGAACTTCTAAAGCAAAACCAGTGATGCATATTGCTTGCAGAAGAACAAAAGTGTATACTTGGAGTGACCCTGTAAGACTGGCTATGAAACTAGAGATCACTAGCCACATCAGTTGTGACGTAACACGAAAGACGGTCGCGCGTTGTGGTGTCCATAGAATATATACACTGATGACGTAAGCTAGAAATATCGTTAGAGTCTGAAACAATAAAGGTATATGTCCAATAACAGTTACTTGCGTGGTATCATCGCATTCCCCTATTAACAAGGGAATGGTGATAGAATAATAATATATAGGAATATGTTGTTTAACATGAAATGTTACCTTGTTCTAACTATTAAATTAGGTAGTAACATATTTTGTATGAACATAATTCATATCCAAATGTTAATTAATTTGCATCAGTGATGCCACCCAGTTGTATCATATAGACACCGCTGAATAAAGAATAGTAAATTAGAATTAAACCTTTAGTTATAAGCATTCAGTATAGATAAGCATATTAAGCTGAAGGAAAAATTATACTTTATTAAGTACCTATTTGTGTGTAAACCCAATTTTTGGGAGCTGGTTGTATGGGTTGCTATGTGATGTGCTTACTTACAGGTGTAAGCCACATCCTTCGAGCCACAGTCAATTTGTGTATATGGGCTATTAATGTTATTGGTTAGATGGAATACAAGAGGTAGCAGGTGGTATTTGGATTACAGCCTTGGACAAAGAGTTGTGAAGATATTTGGAGGAGGCCTTTGCCTTGAATGGCACACAGATAGGAGCTGTGGAGGCAAATAATTAATTAAAAGCAACATAACACTTTGTTAAGCTACGAAACATACATATTCCTATCTGAGTAAAAGGCTATTATTATTATTATATGTTATTTAAATACATATATATCACAGGTATAGATCATAATTAGTTTTACTTACAATGTAACTGCTGCAAACGCTGATCAGCAATGTAGTGGAGAAGCTGACGAAACTGCTGAGCTGCCAGAACAGACAACCAAGACTTCTCGGTACCGAGTTGTACAGCCATGGCAACACAAATATTGCAGACAGCAACCCTATCACAGTCTAGAAACAAATAATCATGTTTATTTATAAAAGTATGTCTCATAAAATAATTTTAGTCAAAACAATTAGAATTATAATGTTTGGAAACTGCTGGTGCCTGTAATATGATGCTTTACATTAGTACCAATGCTAATCTTACATTAAATTTGTTGTAAATGCCATATAAAACTCTATTAGAAAGAAATATTTTATTGTCACATTTTATAAAGTAGAAATGCGATAGAAACATAATAATAAAGCTATCACCAATAAAAATATTATTATGGCTTACATTTATTTTGCAACTACATTTTGTCCATGGCTTAGCAAGTATACATGTAGGTTAGGTTAGTCACAATAGCTTTTCTAGAGATTATCAGTCGAGTAGTTTAGGCGTGAAAACGTAACAAACAAATAAATAAAGTCACATTTACATTTATAATATTAGTTAGGATACAGCATTTAAACAAGTAATTAGAATGTTATAGTGCTGTAAATATGCTAGTTCTAATGTGGGAATCTAATCTATGTATAACAATAGGTATTATTCTCTGCACCAAAACCTGTAAGGCACATTAACAGCTTCAGTGTTCAGACTAATTTCTTTACTTATTATATTATGTATACACAGTGGCACTTAAATGAACTTGGTAAAATCCTTTTTCTTGTTTAGAGACTCTCCCATAATTGGAATAATGCCTGTGTCGCGAGGGACATAACGAACATTCAAATAATGGACACAAAGAACATCTAGCACAAATATTTTAGTCCCATGTCAGATTTCAACCCATAACACTCGGTGCAAGGGGCAGTGACCACTTAAACCATTATGCCATCTGTGCGGTACAATGCTTAAAAAGTTATTATAGGTATGCTTATGAGTTAAATTGACTTAAGAACAGGATATTTTCTAGTGCTGATAGCATAAATATTAGGTATTTTCTTGTTATATATGGTGGCAAGCTAGCTCATATATCATAGCCTAATTATAACTACTTGTAACACAAGAAATATTGCCAACACCTTGACTGTGGGTGTAGGTGTGATAAATCTTGCTCAAGGACATATGAATCAGTATGACTCAATGTAAGTAATATAATTCTTATCTAACCATGCTTGCAAACTATGAATACAAATAAGATTTTAATCAGTCAAAAATGTGCATATCATTTTAACCACTTTGCCACCCTTATAGCATCACATTTGATTATTATAAATATGTAGCAATAAGACATGGTCATATTTTACGATTGTAGAGTGAACACTGTGAATAATATTAAACATTCATTCATTGTCATTGTTGGCCTCAATGGCATAGTTGTTAGTGTAACCGACTGCGACGCCTTAGGTCGCGGGTTCGATTCTCGCACAAGTCAAACATTTGTGTACATGAACATGAATGTTTGACTTGGTCTGGGTGTTTCTATGTATAATGTACGTATTTACAAAAATAAAATATGTCTGTTTATCCATTGTCTAATACCCATAGTACAAGCTCTGCTTAGTTTGGGCTAGATGGTGTTGTGTGTTCGTGTAGAATATAACTATTAATAAAAAAAATTATGTTGACCCAAATATTAAAGCAGTATTTACTTTTATGATACTTGGTAGACTTCAAATGTTGTTGATTCAACATGTTTTCTGATTTGATACATGAGTTGATTTAAATTAATGTATGTATATAGACTTTCAAGAGAGCTGACGGCATGTCTGAATTTAACTGGAAATTATGAAATCAAAATTAAGAAAATAATTAATATTAAAATGGAAACAAATAGATATGTGAAGTAATTTGCAATAGCAGAACAGAGTTTGAATCTGGCCCTGGTTGTCAGCAGTAGGCTTGCACCCTATTGCATGGAATATATCATATATGGCAAAGACTTGGTGTAATATACCTCTTACACAACTACATCCCTAAAGGGCTACTTTGCAGATAATGGCATGGGTTATATATGTACCATAAATTGGGGTGTCTTGCAATTACTGAGATAAAATCAACATCTTAGTGAAAAAAATCATCTTTATAATGACAGAATTTTACATTGTTTATAGTAAAAATGAATATGGCAATATTTGGTTTTAATGCGAAATTTTAAGATTGGCAGTGCTGGGTTACGTTATTTGATTAAATTCGTGTGTTTTCACCACAACACATTTAACTATGTTGTTTTCACCCCTGTAGTTGCAATACACCCCAATTTACCGGTACTTTACAAACTTAAAATATGACCACACCTTACAGTTACATGGTGAATATTTAATGCAAAAATATATCTGTTAGTTAAATTTTTACTGTAGAACAGCAGAATCAATTTTGATAAAATCTAGTATGCAGAAAGCATGCATATACCATAGGAAAAAAAACTAAACCGATACATTAATAATTAATTTAATGTATTGTCTATTCCATTGCAGATGACTACTACATGACGGTAGCTTATCTATGGGTGACAGTGGGATATGAACATTGTACAATACTATTTATTAGTGGTATGATATTAAACACAATTGTCATGTTTATAGCTAATTAATAATTATAATAAATAAGAAAATTATTGTCTTGAAAAGTCTACAGTGAAGTTGGCAATAATTAAAATGATTGTATATTTTGTAATATCAGTACCTACATATTCTGCATTCACAGATACCATAATAATATAATTATTTATGGCTAGTGCCCTTACTACTACTGATATTTATAATATAATTAATAAATACAACAAGAGTTTATTTTTGTTGGTGCATAGCCTTACAGGTTCTGTGAGAGAAGAGCATAAAATATACTGAATATTAATGTATAATAATAATAAAATGTAATTAATGCTTACCTTATAATGATCTATGAATTGCTGACCAACTGTATCAGATGCGAAATTAACGACGTTTACCGGTATTACCATTAAGCCGAATATCACGGATGTGTTGGATTTTTCCAGATCCTCGAACCATGACTTTAGTTTCTTAGAAAGCTTATATTTGAAAGGGTGTAGTAAAGAACCCACGAGCAAAGCCCAAAACAATGGTTTGAAAAATGGTTCTAGAATTAGAAATAGGACGTACACCGCAACACAACATACTGCCAATATAAACAAGGCAAAAGCGTTATAAAACCCATGTTTCATAGGCTTTTCGTTGCCTTCCGATAATCCACCTATAATATTGAATATATTCTCAAAAGGTGATTGCTGCATTGCTTTTTAGGTGTTAGATAATTGCACACTAAAACTGTTCGTAACATTAAAATAATAAATAGATTAGAGATAGGAGTAACCACATTTAAATAATGATGAGATCATAGTTTTAATAAAATTTTGGAAACATTTTGATTGACTGACACAGCTATGTACCAGATCCCGGCAGGATTTTGACAGCTTATTATTGACATTGACAATAATTTGACATTATACGATGTGACATTACCTGAAGTACATTTCGTTTCACGCTTAAATAACAACTTAAAAAGTATGGAAAATAATGAATGTATTTATTGTCTTAATATTAAGTATTTCCTAACATAAGAAGGTTAGTACGGTGCAGTAAGAATGGGTAAGTTAGGGCGCATGAATTTGCGTAGGTACCTGTCTAAGCATCTAAACAAAATAATAGTTATGGCAGTAAGGGCGCTTAGTAATTACGTGAATAGCGTGGAGAGCGGTTGTCTTCTTATTAGTGGCGTAGCGCAGTGGGGGCGGCAGGGGCGGTTCGCTCGGGCGAAACTTTTAGGGGGCGGCAAAATAATCACAATATATAATAATCTAATACATCTTGGTAAATATTTGAACTGTACAATACAAAATAATGATAATAATAATAATAACCCCCCGATGTATCCCTACGTTGCCGTCGTGGTGGGTCTTGCACGCCTTAATGAGCGCTAGGGCTATGCCGGGTAGAGTTACTCATACCGGACAGGTCTAGGGTGAGAGGTCAGACAAAGCGGGATACAACCAAAGCTTTTGGCCCAGTCACAGGCTAAGAGCTATTTCCTTTCCTTCTTATTTTTTCCCATATTTTGCTTATCTTTTGCTTTACTCAACCTGTTCTCATTTAAATCGTCACTTTTTTGCACCTTCTCTACTCTTGCCCATCACTCATATCTCTAAATTTTAATGCGATGCGTCTAAGAAATGGAATAATACCCCAGGCGGGTACCGGAGCTAATCGTCATGGAGAATCCCGCCCCGGGACTTCCAACCCGGGCTGCCCTTCGTATTCTGGGGTGGGCACCGTATCGCAACAAACTACTCAGTCTCATCCTGCTGCAGTTCAACACATTTAACCCTCACCTTGTGTTTCACCAACGTCATCATTATTTTCATCCATTCCTTCATCACCACCGTCATATCTTAATAATCAAGAGCCAAGTTCATCAAGTTCATCACCATCATCACTTCAATCCGCCATGGATGTTGTGCAGGTGGCTGCTTTAGCCAAAGTTACTGCACCCGCCCGTAGTGGACGGCGCACACGTAAAACGTGGATAAGAGATATGAATATTTTTTTTATCATGTGCCATTATTTCATCCTCACACAACTTGAGCTAAACACCAAAACATACCTTACATCGTTACATGCACGTTTCATAGCTGAATTTCCTGAAATGGAAGTAGGAAAGCAAAGAATAGGGGACCAACGCCGTGCTATTATCCAACGTAGCTTTCAAACAAAGGAAGATTTTTAGAAATCAAGGAAGAGATTAGAGTCCTATTACAAAACCAACCAACTTCATTAGAACAAAATACAACCATAGAGTACACCCAATCCCGTAGAATCAGATGGACAGACGCCCTTAACGAAATCATAATGAGAAGTTATTACCGACTCACAAAACTTGAAACGGATTTAACTACCTATAGACCGCTACTACATCAGGATATTATTTCTAAATATCCTTCAATCGCTCATCTTTCCGTTCAAAGAATAGCAGACCAACGTAGATCTATTGTCAATAATCGACTTTTATTTACTGATCAATTAAACAGAATTAAAAAGGAAGTCAGAATCGAGTTAAATAATACTAACACTCTTGAAAACACAACACAACCAACAGAAGTCAACGTTACATCTTTTATAACACCACCAGGACAAATAGCCATCAATGATTAAGTATCACACTACACAAATTACACCAACTACACCAACAATACCCAATGAGCAACATCCAGATCTCACACAAACAACACACGATACTGCAAGCCTTTCCATAGAGCTACTTCAACAATTAGAGGCAATGTACCTAGAAAATTATAATAAATTTATAGAAATAAATCCAACAACACGACCATACATACCTAAACTAAAATCTTCTAAAAAACTGTCATCTATTATTAGCCATATCAATACTAATATACTCCCAAAAACATTAACAACCGATATAGACTTTAAAACATTACATACATCTATTTACTGTGCGGCTTACACTTCAGCCAAATTAAACGGTGCTAGAGTTTTAGAAGTTAATGCAGTCATTAATAAATCGCAAGGAGCACCTTGGTGGCAGAAACGGCTAGAACGTGGGACTAATCATCTCAAAGCAAATATTTGGAGACTTACTGATTATACTAGGGGTGTTAGGTCACCAGCATTAGAAAAACACGTAAGTAAAATAAAACAGCTATATAAAATACACTCACAACACGAAACTCAAAACACTGACATATCACACTTTCTAGACACCTTAAAACAAAAACTCAACACCCTAGCTAGCTGACTAAGAAGGTATAAGCAGACTACGATAAGGAAAATACAAAACAAACAGTTCTGCAATAATGAAAAATTATTTTATAGACAAATTACACCACAACACAACAACCTACATGAAGATGAGCCTAATTTACTTACCTATGAATCGGTACATACATTTTGGTCAAACATTTGGTCAAACCCAATACAACATCAACAAAATCACTGGATAGAAGAAGATAAAGAAACATTGCGAGATATACCAGAAATGAAATTCGAACATATTCAGTTAGACCTCCAGAAGGTAATTGCTACAACTCAATATACATAATTTTTGGTACAAGAAGTTGACATACACTCACACACTATTAAACATACACATCAACGCATTCCTTCAGTCACCTGATACGATACCACATTATATTACACAAGGCGTCACATACATGCTACCAAAAGATTTATCGGACTTAGCAAACCCTGCTAAATACCGTTGTCCGTATACATATGAAATTATGATTAAATCTGAATAAGGTAAGACTACACTAACAAATGACATCATTTTTTTAACATTTCAGCGGTTATTAAAAAAAAAAATTAAAGTTTTATACAAAAAAATGGAGATTTTCTAGAAAAATAGAAAAGAAAATATTACTCATTAAACTTAAGGCAAAATGTTATTTAAGTAGGCGCAACACGTAGCCAACACCATCACCTATCGACCATTTTCCTATGGCTACTCACCCTCCAAACACCCTGTATATATTAAAACATTATAAAATCCATCCCACATTCACCTCATTTTTAGAAAAAATTATGCCTAACTGGAATGCGAAATTAAAAAAACGCAATTCGAATAAAATCAGCAAAACTAAATTCATCCCTATAAAAAGAGGTATCTTCCAAGGTGATGCCTTGAGTCCTCTATGGTTTTGCCTTGCACTTAATCCGCTCTCTCGCATGTGACGCATCAAACAAGTGTGCAGGCGCAGTACTACAACAACGCGTGAACAACAAATGGGTACCTCTCGGCTACTTCTCGAAGAAATTCTCCGACGCACAACAACGATACAGCACGTTTGATCGAGAACTATCATCTATCTACATGGCCGTAAAACATTTTAGAAAAACGTTCGAGGGAAGACAACTCATTATCTACACAGATCACAAACCGCTCATATACGCAATCCATAAGCCGCCGTCGGACAACGAAACACAACGTCGAAGCCGCCAACTATCATTCATTAGCGAATTCACTACGGACATACGACACGTGAACGGGATAAACAATGCAGTCGCCGACGCCTTATCACGAATAGAAGCGATCGACATACCTACATCGATCGACTACACAAAACTCGCCGCCGCTCAAGAACAAGATAATTCAATATCCGACCTACTCAAACAAACAAACATAACATTAAAGAAGATCGCTATACCTACGGCAAACCATCAGATCTATTGCGAAACGTCTACAAACAATATACGTCCATACCTAACAGCTGATTTTCGACGAACTGCGTTCGATGCCTTACACAACATAAGTCATCCCGGAATACGCGCAACACGAAAAATGATGCAAGAACGATACTTCTGGCCTTCAATGAACACGGACATCGGACGCTGGGCTAAGGGATGTACTGCGTGTCAACAATCGAAAGTGCAACGACATACCTACAGCGACCTTGCAACGTTCCCGCCAAGCGCCCGATTTCAATGCCTACACATCGATATCGTTGGCCCGCTCCTACCGTCGGCGCAAGGTCATCGTTATCTTATAACTATGAAAGATCGCGCGACGCGCTGGCCCGAAGCAATCCCCGTACGAGAAATAACAGCTGATACAGTGGCGAAGTCGGTATATGAAGCATGGATAACGCGATTCGGCTCGCCCAGTACCATAACAACGGACCAAGGAAGACAATTTGAGAGTCAGCTGTTTTCAGAACTAACACGACTTGTCGGCGCCAAGAAAATACGTACTACTGCTTACCACCCGCAGAGTAACGGTATTATAGAACGCTGGCACCGCTCACTAAAAACTGCATTGATGGCGAGATTGACTACAAGTAGCAAATGGATCGACGAATTACCGACAGTAGTTATGGGTCTACGTGCTGTCACTCGCACCGACACGAACACAAGCGCCGCTCAGCTTACATACGGACAAGCGCTAAGATTACCGGGAGATTTCGTCGTACCAACACCTACAACAAACAAGATGGACTACACGTACGTTGACGAACTACACCGCGTTATCATCACACAGCTGACGCCTAAATAACTACCTCACAGCAACAATAAAAACATATTTGTTCACCAAGATCTCTATACATGCGATTCAGTATTTCTACGTGTTGATTCTGTACGGAAGCCGCTTCAACTTCCCTACGAAGGCCCGTATCCTGTCCTGGAGAGAAGCGACAAATACTACAAGATAAGGTTGTCTACACGCACTATCAACGTATCAATCGACCGCTTGAAACCTGCTTATTCACTACGCACGGATGATAACAACCTCACACCCACCACTGACATTGCCGCCACACCTTCAGTGACAACGACGACAACCGAAGAGCACCAGAAAAAAACAAGATCCGGCAGAGTCGTGAAGACTCCCGTACGCTTCGCTAGGGGGGGACCACTGTAGCTGCAATAAAGATTTATACACGTCCGCTCACCGCGGCATCAAGCGCCGAATGAAACTGATTTTACGTGCCACGTCTTTTATATGAGCCGCGCGCGCACGTCCCGTTCGTGCGCCCTCTGTGATTGTCGCCGTACTAATTGTGAGCTCTGTACAACAAGCATTACTTGCGTGACCAACTTTGTATATATAATTAGCCTAAGTTAAGACAAAAATATATATTCGTTACTACCACTACAACGTCGTCTTATTGCAAAGCTACAGTACCTACACAGAAGTCCTGCTCCTACAGCTTCAATGGAAACACTTGCTACTTTTCACTGCTCGTCTCCGCTCCACTCCTTCCAGCTCTGCGTCAGTGGAAACGCACCTTAATTGTTTAGTAGTGTGTACATTTTAATATGTCGACGCATGTAGATTATGTTGGTTCAAGTATCGTTTATCAAAGACTAGTTTTCTATTTTCATGTTTTCCAGTATATATAATATCATATAATACAATAAACGTTTTCTTTATCAGACTCCAAAAATGACACTTATTTCGAGACGTTGCCTTTTTATATTATATTAACCGATTTTGATGAATCTCTTTTATTATAAGAATAAGATTAAGAATGTTATTTGAAAGGATATACTGTGTAAAAATATCAGCCTTGCATATAAATTGTCTTATTGCTGGGTAAGGAGCTCTTCCCAGCGTGAGAAGTATTAAACTGTAGTCTACCACGCTGGTCCAGTGCGGGTTGGCACACTTCACATGTCTTCGAGAACATTATGGATCACTCCACCGTTATAGCGAACGACAATTATCTATTTAATCCGCACATAACGTCGAAAGCTCGGGAGTGCGTGCCTCGGAATCAATCTCGAGATCACTCACACAGTCCAACAGTCTCCGACAAGGCTGATATTGTAAAATATTACTTATGATTTATGAATTATTATTTCCAAGATACTTTTAATTGTTTTAAAGCATAGTTTAAATCAGTTATATCTTAGCTAAGTGTATAAGTCTTATCCAATAAAATTCTTTTTTGTGTGGCTGAAATGTATTTTTGGTAAAATGTAAGTATTATTATGGTGTATATTATTATCTACGACGATGCTACTAATTATGAGAATAGTATTTCACAAACTTTTTTTTTATAGTAACTTATTTCAACAAAATCTAAAATATAAACACTGTATATATAGTACTGGAATGCAGTGTAGGATTTTCCAGGTCAAAGGCTTACAAAGCTGGCTCTTTAATATAATAAAATGATTAATTTATTAGATGAATGAAGATTTTAATGTATTGTTAAATTGCATCTTTAGTTTAATGTTCTTAGAGTACTTTACATATATTTTCACATAGTAGAACTTTTTAAATACAAAACAAATACAAAAATATATGCTTATTTATTTATTATCATTATGTTCCTCCCCTAACTACCTATAGAAATAATATAGATGATTGATTTATTTAAATGTTTGTATAAACATATCTATTATTTGATTGGCGGCTCGCGGCTGGTCTGAAGGCACCGTGTGTCCTGCACCTCGCACCATTATGTCCATGAAGTTGCCACTTGCCTTCACGAAACTGGAAATATATGATTAAGCAGTTTGTAATAGAAGATTGGTCTTAAATTTTTAGTCGCGCAGTGTAATAACTATCATTTCCTTTTCTATTCTGCACAATACGTGCTCGGTTTACATGGTAAATGCGATAACAACGCGTACCATGAAGTTTAGCTCCTCTTATCATAGTCGAACAGTTTAAACTTGGAATTCTCTGCAGATGCATGTGGTTTCTTCTTCCTTCGATCCTGGGTCCTTTAAACGGGGCATGAGACCTCGGCACCAATTTACGAGAGGACTTGGTGTGGAGAGATCTACTCGTGGACTGCACGACTGCTTACCATCAGATGGAGTGTAGTCATTTTGACAGGCAATAATAACAAAATAAAAAACACACGGTCAATTCCGGTTAGTGGTTGCAGTACTTAATAGTCACTATTAATACCAGTACCTCTAGCACGAAGATTCAATAAATGGAACAAAGTAAGGTAGTGATATTTAGTTTGTCGATTTATTGGTCGTTTATCGCTCGCGCATTAGTACGGCATAGTGCTCGAGCATGACGCAGAAGTGAGTAGTGAGCTGTTTAAAATACTCACGTATTAAGTTTTCTGCTGTCCGTTTCGTCATAGAGTGGTTTTCTAGAAGCGTTTAAGTATGCTTGACGTCCTGATCAGTTCAGACTCCGGTAAGTATGGACAGACAGTGCGTACGCGACTCTTAAATCCAGCTGATCACTATAAATATTAAAATATAGTATAAATGTATTATAAATGTACCTCTATAATTGCGATATAATATACTACCTTATTCTTACGTGTACTAAATATATTTCACCAATAGCCACGCGACATTTAATAATTTCAAAGAACATTATAATATTCTGACAGCGTCACCTTGCTAGTGCTGCGGTAGTAAATGAAACTGCTGTGCACCAGGACTTGAGATCGTTTCTCGCGATGGGCAGTGTTGTTGGGATTTCCTATCAAGAAATTCTCAGAAGCACAGAATCTGGAACTGTGCCCTGTATACAGTTTAGTGTTATAGGTAGGTATGAGTAGACTGTGTTCAGGTACTGGTGTAGTTGGCGAGATAAATGATACGAGAGTCCACAATTCAATGTCATATATTTTGGAATAAACGTACACGGTTACATAATGCACTCTAGTTTGATAGCGGGTATGGGCAACGACTGACTGTATTACTTTTCGCTTGTGGGAACATTGCTACGCGTTCATTACGCAGAATGATACGTCAGCATTGCCACCACAATATACCCCCCTTTGGAATTTTTTTTTTATTACAAACACATCAAAAACAGAAATTTTTTTACAAACTATCTTAATAACACAAAGAATACATTTTAATATAAACTTTCATTTCTTGAACCAAATGTTTGTAACCACTGTGTTAGTTTGATAAGACCCTTTTGTTTATACGTTTGTTACGAGTGCAGAAAGCCTCGTAAGCTAAATAACGTTCCCACGAGAACCGCGGGACTGGAGGAGACGTGACACCTCGTTTACGTCATATTAATGTTAAGTTCAGTAAGTCTTAAGCCTAACTTCGGCGGGACCACTCTTGTGTTAAAAGTTCATATTCTGTAAAGTGAACGTTTCGTGGACATTTTTCGTGAACATTTTTATGAACATTTCGTCAGAACTTTATGTAATCTAAATTTTTACATTTTCAATATACTTTTTATTACTATAAATACTAGTTTAATTGCTTCCCGATAGTGCCCAACGTAATTGGCGCAGTCGTGGTTAGCTCGGGACTTAAAAGTGTAGTTGTGTGTGACCTCGAATCGGACACCATCGAATTTCACCCTGAGCTAAGAACCTACCGGAGGCGTATCGAGGAGCAGCCGCTGACCTACTATCGGTTAGAGCAGAGTTCGAGACATCCAAAAATTGATGAGTCGAAATTCTCCGGCAATGGTATTCAAGTAAGTGCATTAATCCTTTTTATTAGTTGCTATAATCATTTTTAATAAGCAGTGATACTATAATTTTCACCATTTTTCACCCAAAGGGGTCTAGAGATTCGTCCCCTTCAAGGGATTCAAGGCGAACGCAATTACGAGCAGCGTTAAACGACGCTCGACGTAACTTAGATTTAAACATGGACGGCAGTACAGCAAGCTCGTCTGCCTCCACCGTCGGCACAAGCCAATTCAATAAAATTGATCAAATTTGTAGATCATTAAAATTAGTTCCACAATTCGATGGCAACCCACATGTCCTTACAAGATTCTTAAAATTATGTGACGAACTCGTCGCCACATTTGTTAGCCCAACAACAGGCAATGAACTTATTAATCTTTCTCTAATTAATGGAATTTTGAACAAAATTACTGGTAGCGCGGCACGCACATTGGCCACTAACGGCATACCAAGTGATTGGAATGGCATAAGGTCTACTTTAGTAAACAGCTTTTCAGATCACAGAGACGAGGCTTCGTTATATACTGATTTATCTTTGCTAACTCAGGGAAGTGACACACTACAGATATTCTACGAAAGAGTCCAAAATTTACTGTGTACCATAATGACATATGTCGAATTGCACGAAACTATAAGCACTACTATAGAGGCCAAAAGAACATTATATAAAAAACTGGCTCTACAGACATATTTAAAAGGTTTATCAGAACCATTGGGTTCTAGAATAAGGTGTATGAGACCTGAAACCCTTGAAAAAGCCCTTGAGTACGCTCAAGAAGAAGCAAATGTAATATATCTTCAAAATAAAAATCGATACCTACCTATTAAAAAGAACTTTCAGAACTTTAATGACCATACACCTCATTCTTTTCGTTCAAATCAGAATTCTATTACATACGTACCACCGAACACTGTACAAACCTTACAAACATATTCGAAACCGCAGATTCAATCACCTCACCACACATCGCAATACAGACAACCCTACATAAGGCCTTCAAGAACACAACAAATGTTTAAGGATGCCCCCGCTAACGTGTCAGTCGGATTTAAAATTCCACCACAGCAAAAATCCCATAATAATTACCCGAGACCTATGAGTGGTATTAGCCACCCGGTCGCTCGTACTTTACCGCCTACTCATTTAAACGGACGACGCGAAAATTATGTACCGAACAAGAACGTACCGATAGTTAAAGAACTGAATATTAACGAATCTTTTAATGATAATTACTACAATGATAACAGTCAAACGCCGATAACAATTTCAGATGTAACGTATTGTGACGATCCTGATAATACCAGCATGGAACCTAACTTTGGCCTTGAAAATTTGGACGTTTCGGATGACCCAAATTTTTGCCCAGATTTGAAGAATACTGCCCCCGAATAGAATTAAATTTACAGAGTAAACATCATTTACCATACATCCAAATTAATAATCCACCCTTAAAACTTCTGATTGACACGGGTGCAAATGAGTCATTTCTTAGCCCGGAAGCACATGAAAAATTTTACGTACACACCTCACTGGATTATGATCCATTTTTAGTTACGAATACACATATTACTACGCAGAACTACTATTCCATTACCATACCTTGCTTTACGGAATTTAACGAGAGTACTCCAATGAAATTATACATATATAAATTTCATAATTTTTTCGACGGTCTTATAGGTTGTAATCAGTTAAAAAAATGGAATGCTAAAATTGACCTTGCTGCTCACGTATTAGAGACTAAATTGGCTAGAATACCTATTATGTTATACCAACCCGAAAGTTCGAAATGTAATGAAATAACTATTTCTGCCCATACAGCTCAATTTATTACTGTTCCAATTAATATAAGTCATGGTGATATTTACGTAGAAGAACAATCGATATCCGATTGTTTTATTAGTGAATGTCTGTCCACAGCCAAAAATTATCATACTATTGTCCAAATTTCAAACCCTACGGATAACGATATTATTATTCCTATTCTCAGTCCGATACGCGCACAGATGTACAACGAGCAAACGATGCCAGTAAAACATAATACCACTAGTACGGACGATAACAGGATTCATAAGGTCTTATCTAATTTGCGCACAGACCATTTAAACGCAGAGGAGTCACTCAATTTATATACACTTTGCAAAGAATATCACGACGTATTTTACCTTGAAAATGAGCCATTAACTTTCACAAACGACGTCAAGCATCATATACATACAAGTGACGATATACCTGTATATAGTAGAAGTTATCGGTATCCGTATATACATAGATCAGAGGTACAAAATCAAATAAAAACTATGCTTGATCAGGGAATTATTCGCCCTTCATCGTCTCCATGGAACGCTCCAGTGTGGATCGTACCTAAAAAGTGTGACGCATCTGGTAAGACGAAGTGGCGTTTAGTCATTGACTTCCGACAACTGAATGCGAAAACAATCGACGACAAGTACCCGATCCCGAACATTAGTGATATATTGGATAAACTGGGTAGATGCTTATATTTTACGACCTTGGACTTAAAATCCGGATTTTACCAAGTGGAATTAAACCCGGGTGATATTTCTAAAACGGCCTTTAGTGTAGAGAAAGGGCATTACGAATTTCTAAGAATGCCCATGGGTTTAAAAAATGCTCCATCCACGTTTCAGCGTGTGATGGACAATGTCCTCCGGGGATTACCTAACTGTATTACATATGTTGATGATATATTATGTTACTCTACTAGTTTACAGGAGCATATAGTTAATTTGCGCGCCATTTTTGAACGACTCAGAAATTCCAACCTAAAAATTCAAATGGACAAGTCGGAATTTTTCAAACATGAGACGCCATATCTAGGTCATATAATTACAAGGCATTAAACCCAACCCGGATAAAATATCGGCAATCTTAAATTATCCACTTCCAAAAACTCCTAAACAGATTAAATCATTTTTAGGTCTTCTAGGTTACTACCGCCGTTTTATACCAGATTTTGCACATGTCACCAAGCCCTTTACTTCTTGCCTAAAAAAAGGTGCGAAAATTAGTCTAACTTCCGAATACATAAATTGTTTTAACCATTGCAAAACTCTACTAACGAACGACCCTATTTTAATATACCCAGATTTCAGTAAGGAGTTTGTCATAACTACGGACGCATCTAATGTAGCAATAGGCGCTATACTGTCGCAAGGCCCTATAGGCGCTGACAAGCCCATAGCCTACGCATCGAGAACCCTAAACGACAGCGAGATTAATTATAGTACGCATGAAAAAGAGCTTCTCGCAATAGTATGGGCTACCAAATATTTCAGGCCATACATATTCGGTAGAAAAATCAAAATTATTACAGATCATAAACCATTAATGTGGCTTATGAATCTCAAAGAGCCCGGGTCGCGTCTTACAAGATGGAAACTTAAATTAGCAGAATACGATTATACTATTATTCATAAAAAAGGTAAGTCCAATACTAACGCAGACGCTCTGTCACGCATAGAATTAAATCACAATGAAAATATGTCGTTATTCGTTAATCAGTCCGCTCAGTCAGATTCATCAACTATAACCGCCCCAGGTAGCCCAGTATATTCCTCATCATCTACTCTTACCGCTCATTCAGATTGCAATGTCGAATCCCAAACCGCGCAAGAAAACCCAGACCCTCCGTCTGCAGAAACCATTCACAGTAGCCATGAAAACCCGATCCTAGAGATACCTATAACAGAAGAACCTTTGAATAAATTTAAAAGACAACTAATTTTAAACATAAAAAATAGTAATATAAGCAATAAACCGCATATAACAGAACTCTTTACGTCGTACCAAAGAATTTCGGTGGATATACATGAGGATAACCTTGAATTGAACCTTATTAACTCTCTAAAAACTCATATTAAAGATTTCAAAACTCTGACAGCGATTTTGGTCAAACCAACAGAAAAGATGTTATCTATAATTCCTATTTTACAAAAAACTTTTATAAACGGCTCCATAAAACTAGTTTTGGTAAAAACAATAATCAATGATATTAGCGATCAACCTACTCAGAATCAGATAATTAAAAATTATCACGATGGTAAAACAAATCACCGCGGGATTAATGAAACTTATTTATCGTTATCGCAGCGTTATTTCTGGCCCAAGATGAAAGCCGATATCACAAAATTTATAAATGAGTGCCGTACATGTAGTCAAGCAAAATACGATCGTAATCCCGTGCGCCCACAATTTAAAGTCGTACCTCTACCAATCAAACCGCTTGAATTAGCACACGCAGACGTACTAACAATTGAGCACGATAAGTATTTAACAATAGTGGATTCATTTTCCAAATACGCACAAGCTTATTTCCTATCAGATTGCACTGCCCCTAATATAGTAAAAGCTCTATTAAACTATAGTTCACATCATGGTTTTCCCTTAAATTTGACAACAGACCAGGGCACAGAATTCAGTAATCAAGTCGTAACAGAGTTCCTACGATTACATAAAATACAGCACCACATGACCAGTGCATATGCACCGAACGAGAACGGCATTGTAGAACGTTTCCATAATACTCTACTGGAACATTTACGGCTATTAAAACTACAGCATATGCACGATCCAGTACGCACTCTAATACAATATGCATTAATAGGTTATAATAGCTCTATACACAGTCTAACTAAATGTAGACCATTTGATTTGATATCCGGCCATTTTGACCCTCGCGAACCCATAGACTTAAATATGACGGACCGATATCTTCAAAGTTATATTCAAGAACATCGTAGTAAAATGGACACAGTTTATAAAATTATTCATGACTCTGCAATGTCTCAACGTGAAGCAATAATGACGCGTCGTAACGCTAGTAGGGAAGAGGTTTTAGATTGCGAACCAAATCAGGAAATATTTGTGAGAAACCCCGCAGCCGATAGACAAAAATTAGCACCCCGTTTTATTCGTGATCGCGTAGTCACTAATTTACCTATACACGTATACACCGCAAAGAGCCGCGGCCCAGTAGCAAAATCGCGATTAAAAAGACCTACCAAAAATTAAAAACCGAATGTATATCTATTGTTACAGGTACTTTTTAATACTCCACGGCATTCTGGTCAATGCTCAAGACATACAACTTGATAGCCTAGATAATGGACCCGGCATATTACCATTTAATCTTGGACCCACAAAAATTATTTCCCATTTTCATACGTTTTTACAAGAAATTGACCTTGACAGAATTGAGTCACATGTGAATACTATCAAGTCCACACTCTCCGACACTACATATGAATTATCCAAAGTTGAACACACTCTATTCAATCATCAGATTAAACACCTTTTTGATAAATTAAATAAAATTTTAGTGCAGCTAGACACATTTAGACCAACCAGATTTAAAAGAGGTTTGCTTAACCCATTAGGCACAATTATTAAAAGTATTACAGGAAATTTGGATAACGATGACGCCTTGAAATTCGAAAATGCCTTGCAAATTTTGAATAAAAATGATCAAAGTTTATCGCAGACATTTAACAATCATATAACCTTGTACAAAGAAATGACCATTCAGCAGAACCAGATACTCAGTAATTTATCCATTAATCAGAGAAGATTAGAGAAGGCTCTTTCTTTTGTCATGAACATGACAAACAATGAAAATGAGCGTACTATTCATTTTGCCCAACTTCTGCAAGTTTTCGCTATAATTAGCGAAAATGCACAAGATCTTCTGAACGAAATTAACAGACTAGAAAACATATTAGCTTTTAGTCGAAACAGGTCAGTTCATCACTCAATACTTTCTATTAAAGATTTAAATAGTATATTAACTAAATTAAAAAAAACTTATCAGTTAGATCAGATTGTGGCTTTAGATATAAGAAATTACTATGATATTCTTAGCCTAGGTTCTTATATTACCGAGTCGAAAGTCGTTGTAGTGATCAAATTTCCAATTACATCTAGTACCTCTTATCAGTTATATAAACTCTGCCCGGTCCCCAATAAGTATAGTAATGTTATAGTACCACCTGCACAATTTATAGCAACTAATTCTCAGGAATTCGTGTATCTAGAAACAGAATGTCAGCGAATTGAGTCCTGGCACCTATGCGAGCAGAAGATTATACACCAGGTCATGGTCAAACCGGACTGTATTCAACGACTCATACATTATCAGGAGATAGATGTAACGTGTAAAATCACGCCTATCTCTCTGACTAAGGAGGCTCTAACCGAACTGGATAGCTACCGCTATATAATTTCATTTCCCGTTGAAACCAAGGTCCAAATATCTTGTGGATATGAAAAACATAGAATATTACAAGGCAGCTTCCTACTCAACATTCCCATAGGATGCAAATTGAAATCTCAGGAAATAACCATCGTGAATTTAGACAACAAAATAGCTGGGGCGCCATTAGAAATCATACCATTAGGATCGCAGGACAACCAGAATTTGAATAATACACAAAATTTCATACTCCATTCTACAGATCTAAGCAGCCTTCATAAAATACAAGGGCAGATTATGATGGAGACTAAAATCGAGACCTCGGAATTATCATCAGTTTACCACACTACAATTCCGCTTTATACCATGGTTTTACTAAGTGCAGGCGCACTGATTGTCATATACATCGTATACAATCGTCGCAAAGCCAAGCTAGACATCGCGACGCAAGACACTCAGACGAATGTGGACGCTTCAGCAACAGAGAGAAGAGCCGCAGCTTTTGGCGTAAATATCACCAAATAGCTGCTCATTTTAGAGGGGAGGTGTTACGAGTGCAGAAAGCCTCGTAAGCTAAATAACGTTCCCACGAGAACCGCGGGACTGGAGGAGACGTGACACCTCGTTTACGTCATATTAATGTTAAGTTCAGTAAGTCTTAAGCCTAACTTCGGCGGGACCACTCTTGTGTTAAAAGTTCATATTCTGTAAAGTGAACGTTTCGTGGACATTTTTCGTGAACATTTTTATGAACATTTCGTCAGAACTTTATGTAATCTAAATTTTTACATTTTCAATATACTTTTTATTACTATAAATACTAGTTTAATTGCTTCCCGATAGTGCCCAACGTAATTCGTTACATATAATGTTACAGACTACGATTCTCATAACAATAATGTTGAACAAGTACAATTATTGTTTTGTTTATACCTATACTCACATTTAAAGATAATTCATAATTAGTACATAACACAAAGGTACATTCTTTAAAACATATGAAAAACACAAATTTATGTTGATAATAAAATAACTTCAATAATTATAAAAATATATTTATTTATATTTAGCTACACACATAAAAATACACGTTGGTATGCTGGTTGATTCATCAGTTTACTAGGATATTTGGAGATACTCGTGCACCAACATTTGGCTGCTGCACCGTTTCTACCTTGATACTGGGCAGGGCAATAGAACTGGCAACAATTTCCTTTCGTAACCACTTTTTCACTCCCTTCTGACATCTATTTTTCAGATAACAGTAACTCATTGTTACAATAAATAGTATAATCACAATCATAACTGCACTGATCATATTAACTTTATAATCCACAGTTGTCACATTCGACAGATTTTCATTCACGACAACTTGTTCCTTGGTTTGATTGCTGCCCATTATCGGAATTTATTAAAACTTGTTACTCTGCCTACGCCAATATAACGAATAACATATGAAAATTGTTGCTTGCTACCGTATAATACCTAATCGATCGAATTACCAAGCTCTTTTGATTAATCATACAATTTATATTAATTACAAATATCTACTCGTCTTCTTGCTTACTCGGCCACTACGCGTAATATATTCTGAACTTAAGGGTTTGCTTGTTTGAAATTGAACCTTTTTTACTACATTTGAGGTACTTGTTTTTTTATTGTTTTCTATAACATTCTCCCGTTTGTCACTAGTTAGTACATCCTGTTCCATAACGTAAGCTGGCTTTAACCTATTTATGGAAACATTTACTTGCCTACCTGGTAACTGTATACAAAATATTTTATCTTTTCTATCAATAACGCGATAAGGTCCGTCATATGGACATTGTAACGGTTTCCGTACTGCGTCATTTCTTAGAAATACATAGTTACAATTATACAGATCTTTATGTACTGAAATTTTATTCGGTGACACGTTCACTCTTCTAACAGGTTTATGGCTATCAATTATTTCTTTTAACTTTGCTACATAACTCTGGGCGTCATCGGATTGCAAATAGCTGGTGTCGCGAAAATCACCAGGTATCCTAATATTACTACCAAACAACATTTGTGCGGCGGTTACGCCTGTATCTAATCTGACAGTTGTGCGTAACCCTAGCATAACCGTTGGTAGTTCATCAATCCAAGATGTGTTACTTAAACGTGCCATAAGAGCTACTTTTAACGATCGGTGCCAACGTTCAATTTTCCCATTGCTCTGCGGGTGATATGGAGTGGTACGAATTCTTTTGATTCCCATTAAGCTCATTAATTCCCTAAATAAACTACTCTCAAATTGTCTACCTTGATCACTCGTGAGCCTATCGGGACAACCGTAACGACATATCCACCCCTCATATACATTTCTTGCCACATTTTCCGCAGTTATCTCTTTCAGTGGGATTGTTTCTGGCCAATTTGTATACCTATCAATAATAGTTAGTATATATCTAAAACCTTCTGATGTTGTCAACAAGGGTCCTACTATATCTACGTGAATATGTCCGAAACGTTTTGTTTTTTCAAAAATACCTAAACCAGACACAGTATGTTTCTGAACTTTCGCACGTTGACACTTAATACAATTTTTCGCCCATATTCCAATATCTTTATTTATCCCCGGCCAAAAATATCTATCCTTTACTAATTTTCTACTAGCCCTAATACCGGGATGACTTAAATTATGTATTGACTCGAAAGCTATGTGTCTAAACTCTTTAGGCAAGTATGGACGTGCCCTATCAGTGGACATTTCACAATAAACATACCTATTACTATCGTCTAATATAACACGCTTAAATAACAACTTGGAACTGTTATTTGATTCCTCTAACAAATGTGCAAACTTGCTGTCAACTTCCTGCGCACTGGCGAGTTCTGCGAAATCTATAACTGTGGGACATGTTATTGTTTCAATTCTTGACAAAGTGTCGGCTACAATATTATTCAAACCACTTATGTGCCTAATATTTGTACTGAATTCACTAATGAACATAATCTGTCTCGCTCGTCGTGACGTCTCCCTATCTGTACCTACTTTACTGAAAACGAATGTTAACGGTTTGTGATCCGTAAAAATTACTAATTCACGACCTTCAATCATGTTGCGAAAATGAATTATTGCTAAATAAGTAGCTAATAGTTCTCTGTCGTACGTAGAGTATCTCTTTTGAGTCTCTGATAGCTTTCGTGAAAAATAACCTAAAGGTTGCCAGGCGTTATCAACCTTTTGTTGTAACACGGCGCCCACGCAAGTATTGCTCGCGTCGGTCATAAGTGACAAAGTTGCATCTTGTAACGGAAATGATAACAATACCGCGTTCTTAAGGTCGATTTTACATTGCTTAAAATTAATTTCCGCCTGCTCATTCCATACGATTAAACTTTTATCTTTACGCTTCGCTTTACCTAGATACCTATTTAATTCTGACTGATGTTCTGCTGAATGTGGTATGTGTGTTCTGTAAAAATTTACCAACCTAAAAATCTACGAAGGTCCGCGATAGTTTTGGGTTTTGGAAAATCTATTATTGCCTGTACCTTTTCATCTAAAGGCCTTAAGCCTTTGGTCGATACTTCAAAACCTAAAAAATCTAACTTCTCCTGGCCAAATACACACTTTGAAAAATTTATAGTAATTCCATACTGGTCAAAACGCTGGGAAACTTGCTCTAACTACTGCCTATGCATTTCTTCACTTTCAGCCGTTAATATTAAATCGTCTATGAAATTGAATACAAAGTCTAACCCTTTTAAAACTGTATGATGCATAAAACGCTGAAAAGTTTGTGCGGCGTTTTGCAAACCAAATGGCATTCGCGGAAATTCATATAAACCAAAAGGAGTAATAACGGCGGTCTTTTCTATATCACTTTCGGCTACGGGAATGCAATTATAAGCCCTATTTATATCTATTTTCGAAAATATATTTTTATCTGCTAACAAATAGGTAAAGTCTTGAAGTCTAGGCACAGGGTATCGATCGGGTTTCGTGATTGCATTTAACTTCCTATAATCGCCACAAGGTCTAATATTACCGTCCTTTTTGGGCACTATATGCAAAGGGCTGGCCCAAGAACTGTTACTCGGTCTACAAATACCTAATTCCTGCATCAATTTAAATTCATTTTTGGCTTTTACGTACCTGTCAGGCGGCAATTGTCTGGCTCTCGCATACACCGGAGGTCCAGTCGTCTCTATATGATGAACTATCCCGTGCTTGGGTATCTCTTTATATGAGACAGGTTTCGTTAAATCTGGAAATTTACTCAATAAATCAGAATATGTACATTTTTGGGTAACGGTTTTAACAGTCGATTCAGTACACCTAGAAATGATACCCTTAGTACTTAAATTAGTAACCTGATCAATCAATCTGCGTCCGCTTAAATCAATTAACAAGTTATAGTTAGCCAAGAAGTCCGCACCTAAAATAGGTTGCTTTACATCCGCTAGTACAAATATCCAACGAAATGCTCGTCGCAGTCTTAAATCTAAAACCATACAATGCATACCATATGTTCTGATCTCCGTGCCATTTGCCGCATACAGTTTATATTGTTCTTTATTCAATGAATTATCGCCCGATTTTTTATACACTGCACTGCGCGGTAACACAGACACATTCGCACCACTATCCACTAAAAATTGTAAGCCTGATTTCCTGTCCATGACACTAAGACGGTTGTTACTACTGATTGCACGGTCACAGTCCCCCGTCGCTGACTGTACCGAATTCAGTTTTCCTCTGCCTTTTTCGTGCCTCCTTCTTTCCAGTTACAAGGTGGAATGCATTTGCTAGCTCTCTGTCGGTAACGGAAATGATAATGGCACAGCCAATTCGGATGATCTGGTGTCCTTCCACGCCCACGATTCCTTGAATTTGATCTTGATCTAAATCTCTTGTAGTTTCCACGTCTCCACGAGCCCCTCGTTCTTGTATTTATCTCATTCAATTTGTCACTTAGCTTTTGAATTTCAGCTATCATCCTTTCTTCACAATTTGATGTTTCGGGCTTATTCTGTATGCTCGCAATACCTTGAACGGGTGTCAACGTTTCTGCCACCTTATCGGCAATCGACGCCAAAGTGTCTAATTCCTTGGAATCCGCTACAGCCAAAACACCACGTACGGCCGACGGCAGGTGATTTTGCCACAAAACTGCTAGTGTTTCGTTCGACACTTTTCCTCTAGCCAGATCTTGCATTTTACGTAAGAGTTGAGAAGGTTTTTGTTCTCCCAACTCCATTTCTCTAATCAGTTTCTTCAGTTGCCTATCTTCTGATTCTTGGTAGATGGAAATTAGCCTCTGTTTCAAAGTCTCGAATTTTTGTTTTTCCGGAGGGTTAATTAGTATCTCAGTTACTTGTTCGATTACATCTTTACTCAATTTTGTTATCACCACCTGATACTTCGATTCATCAGACATCTTTTGTGGGCTTAAGACTGCTTCTGCTTGGATAAACCACAGCTTCGGCGAAGTCTTCCAAAACGCCGGAATGCGCGCAGTCAAGGATACTGCGGATATTCCTTGACCTTCCAGGACGACGGCTTTTTCTTCTTCCGTTGACATTCTTCTTTTCTTTTTACTGCACTACACAATTTTATTATTTTATCAAAAATGTTTGTTACCACGCTACCAAACTGAAATTTGAGCCATTGCCTTCCTACACCAGTAATTCGGGTTCGGGGTCACCACTTTAGTGTTATAGGTAGGTATGAGTAGACTGTGTTCAGGTACTGGTGTAGTTGGCGAGATAAATGATACGAGAGTCCACAATTCAATGTCATATATTTTGGAATAAACGTACACGGTTACATAATGCACTCTAGTTTGATAGCGGGTATGGGCAACGACTGACTGTATTACTTTTCGCTTGTGGGAACATTGCTACGCGTTCATTACGCAGAATGATACGTCAGCATTGCCACCACAACAGCAATAGCAACGAAGGCAACAGGCTCTATTAAGTGGGTCGTGAAACATAGCTGGCGATACATGGATGTAATACTTCTTTGCCTACCGCTTCGGGAATATAGATGCGAGACTATGACTGTATTTATAATTTTTTTGCCGTCTCGCATAGTTTGTATTGGTCCTATAATGATGTGTCAACAGAATCATTCGATAAGAAAACTCGAATTTTTGTAATAATATTATCGCGATTGATTTTATCGCGTTGTTTATTTAACACTGTATAACATAATTTTGAAACAGTTACATTACTACTTCTATTTTTTTAATTTATTTGATTTATTACATCAGTATAATATATACACAAATTATTTACAAGAAAATATAAACTAAACACAAAAATAAAACTGCAATATCAAAAAGCGTCATAATATTCCTACGCATCGTCGTCAATTGGCAACGTGCCCAGAAGACTGGCAGCATTGCCACGTTGAATGGCAATACTTATTCTTTGTGCAAAGAAAATACCAGCCCTCTGGTCACGCGAAGCGTCGATGAGCCGCTTAGCTAGGTCTCTATAAACAGACCTAGCACTTGGACCCCATGGCCCCAACGTTTCGACACCAAACGGCTCAAATATGTACTCACCAATAAGGTTTTGATATTTACGCCGTTTGAGCGTCTCCACTGATGAAGCAGCAGCACCAGCGCAACCCGCTGTGCTAGAAAGATGTGATGGCGCAAGGGTGTCGACACAAGTTGCGTCCCACACCAAAGGCCTACCCATTTTCCATGGCAGTAATGACATACCATCTGGTCTCTTGCCATCGTCGCGTACCAAGCCGTGAGGTTCAAGCTAAGCCGGGACACCAGCGGTGACAAGAGCTCGACGGAGTATGTTATTCAGGTTGGCGTGTCGTGATATACGACCAGCACTCCTGCTGCATGATAGGCCATGGTGACCAAGACTATCGACGGCTTCTCCACAAAGACACCGATGCGGAGAAACACAAGGAGAACCTAAGCGCAAACAAGAAGCAATGCGGAAGGTCGTATCGTCCATCATAGTACCTATGTTAGACGACGGGAGCGCCTGAAGCCAAAGGCCCGACTCCCACTCTCCCACAGCCAGCAAGCGAGCACGTTCAGCAGCACAGGACGATGTATTTATGAGATTTTCTCGAACTATGCTGCATAACGGCCCATCCCACTGTCTCTGAGAGAGGCGGTTTTCGGGTAACTCAGTGCTTGGGCAAGCAAGTCTCCAAGCGTTCACGGCGTCGGTCATGCACAGCACTTCAGAATTAACCAGTGTAGGTGCCAAGATTTTCCTGGTCAATTCCTCCGTGCTATGGACCGAAGATAGGAACGCTGGTAAACTTACATCAGTAATTTTTCGAATGCCGAGGCCGCCCAAGCTTACTGGCAAGCTCGCTTGTAGCCACGCCCGATCGTTAATGGCCACATTTAAAAGTTTAATAAGAGTGTTCTGTATAATTTTATAAATTTTTGCTAAAAGTGTTAAATGTTTCCAAAAGTGTAAAGACCGAACGAAGAGCATGCGTGAATTTAGGGACGAAAAGACAGTATCGAATAATTGTACAAGCCGAATGTATATTAATTTTGAATAACCTATCTGACGTTTCACAAAAATTTTGAATTTTCTCTTCTATAAAATTATCAAAACCTTCATCTAAAATTGGGGACCCAAGGAGGCGAAGAGAGGTTTTATCTAAAAGTTTAATATTAGGTGCCAAAGAATTGAATTTAGATAATACCGATAGTTTATTGATGTTATTGCTGACAAAAATTTCACATTTGCTTGGATTAAGTTCCAAACCTATTGACTGAAATTTATTTTTTAAATGTGCCAAGTCTTGTAATACTGTATCTACATCTCCTCCTAGGGTGCCATGGTCTAGGTACCAGATATTAAATTTTGAATTTAGCTGTTTAATGATGGGGTGAATAGCTAAACTAAAAATTACTGGCCCGAGAGGGTCACATTGTTGACAACCAACGGCTGATTCCAAAAGGTTTTCCTTATAGATTAATTTTGATGGATACCTGTAACATTGCCAAATGAACTTATAAATTTTCTTCTTACTTATAACAAATTAGGTACTCCATAATGTTCTAATAGTTCTTCTAGCCAAGGTTTAACCGTATCATAAATATTGTAACGCAAGTGATGATAAATATCATAGTTACAATCTACATAGTCCACGTTCTTTACGTGAAGTAAATTTTGAATTTCTATTCTATTCATAAAAGGTACGACTTCTGAAGGTTTTGGTGCATCTTCTATATAATTATAAAGATTTACGGGGGCATATGAGATCAATAAATGGTATGCATCACTCGCTTTCTGAAACCAAAAAGTAAAATGTTAAAAAACGACGTTTTAAAGAAATAAAACGACAATTATAAGTTTATCTTTTGAAATTATTGGACTGGAATACTTATGTCTAAGTTATACGTTGGAGTACCATACTATATCGATACATTATAAAATATTTCAACATTTGTTAGACCATCATGTGTGGAACATCAAACGCATATGCAATCAAATCGAAAAAAGGGAAGTTTTTTTTACGCTTTCATGCCTTAACTACAAGAACTACATCATAAAAATTCGCAATCTCGTTCTCAGGTGAACAGATAGGGTATCTCACATTCAGAAGAAAGTACTGTTGCTTACCTAAACTGACCTACTCTCACGCGAGCGAAGCCGTAAAATGTAATCAAATATACAAATAAGTAATATAATACCTCTTCAAATGCGGCCATGTTGCGTTGGTCCCAATACTTTCTAGCATCTTCTTCTAGTTCGTGTATCCGATCAGCTTGCTCTGGGTCAATTAGTCCTACTTGGAGCGCCCACTCGGAATAGTGAAGCAATGTCGGTGGATCTGTCCATCCATTGCCGATTGCAATTCCCTAAAATTAGTATGAAGATATAAGATACAAAATTTGCCTTAATTACAAGCACGGCGTTTTAATATGTATATGAGGACTCCAAAAATGTTGATTTGTCAAAAATTGTACTTTAACTATGATCCAAAAAGTGTTCAGTTTATTATATAAATAAAAAGTGACATACATATATGACCACTATATGTTTACTTTGCCGCGTACTTGGACTTGTCTGAGTACTCCTCGTTTTAAATTTGCAACACATTTTCTAGTTTCGACTTCATGGTTACCCGGTATCATGATAGGACACGAAAACTCTTACGACGCGCGTTCGTGTTATTATGAATTAGATCTGATTGGCCAATAGATGCACTAACCTTTCATTAAATTTATATTTTACTGGTAATATTGCACGACAATTGATGTCGTTTTAATTTTGTCAAGTCTTAGAATACCAGACATAGTTAATAAAAAAATCGATTGTGTCTGGCCTGTGTGCCGTTGCGACTCAATAGGTTAAAAACTTTTATTTAGCTTCACCAACTGGTTCCTGTGTGTTAACAAATCTTGCAGATTAAATTAAACCTAAGATTCTAGATGTTCAACATATCATACTTTCGTTTCTTTGTTCTACTAGAAGGCAGAATCGATGTAGAATTATTAGCTTTCTAAGTGAAAAGTACAAATAAGATAGTCTAATCATTAGATAGTATGAATTTAAATGCCCGAAAAGAATAATTTACTGATGTTTGAACGGCATATATATCTAGTATAGAAAAGCAAAGCTAAGTTCAGAAGTTACAGTAATTTAATAGATGATAAGATCATATAATAGCATCGATAATGGCATTGGTAGTAAGGAATATTTAGGAGGATAGTACTTACTTAGTTAAATATGTAACTACATATTAAAATGCCACCTTTAAATAAATCCTACTGCTCCTATTCATGGTCATGCCATAGGCAATACATATTATTCAGCTGCATTATTAATAGTAGTTACCTACTTACCTACTTATCGTTTTCCAATCGCAATAATCGTTCTCACGATTTTGTTTGTTGAGTTATTTTAATTTTTATGCATACATCAATATTTTGCTGAAATGGTTCTGCCTAACTATTGTTCGATAATAACCAATGTCCATTTGCAGTGGTAAACGGAGAGCCGTGCGCTTTTGAAAGTGTTTCCTGTGTTCAATCTCAATACCCAATTATCTCGAGAAGATTAGAACGGTATTTTAAGGCCTTACAATACCGTTTATGCCGATATTATGAATTAGATACATTATTTCTACATTATAACAATCAATTATTTTTGACATAAAATAAAATTAAGCTCCATCATTCCACATATACAATAAGCTATGTTTAAAACATTAAAATTTTGACTTATTGTGTCCCATTGATGGAAATCTTTTATGCGTGATTAACAGTGATCGGAGTAGGTAGATTGATTTTTGGTACTTGTATCATAAATGCACACAGAAAGAATAACATGGATAAGCCATTTTCCCGGCAAGTAATTCCGGTATTTCCGGATTCAATTAAATATTGTTAATGTTGGTAGTGATATTATTCCTACTCAATTCAAAATTTAAAGGAAGGTATCAAAACTAAATTAATTCATTATTTATCTGTTGAATAATAAAAACAATCGAATTCCGATCGAAGCTTTAATTTTTATTTTTAGCCTTTTATGGCTAGAACTTTTATAGATAGACATAAATTGTTGCACATGTCGTCGGCGGGCGTACGCATTGTTCTGATAACCGGTTATTGTACCACCCATGATCCTTTGTTCTGATTGGTCGTTGGGTTTTGTCAAATCGTGACTGTGTGCCGTTAAAAAAAATATGAAGAATAATAAAGAATAATATTGCTCATTTTATTACAACTCCTACCTTTTTTTGAGGATGGCAAATCATCAAATGACTCCTTCCACTCTGGCAGAATAAAATTCCTACATAAGTTCCGGTTTTTTTTTAATAATCCACCAATTCCGGAGGAATGTCCATATTAATATATACGTTTCGGATCAATGACCCCATTTCAATCTACCTACTCCGATCACTGGTGATTAATGTTCGAACTAATAGCACATTATAACAATAATAGGTGCGTACCTACCTGTCTAGTAACTGTTATTGCTTTGCTCAATACTCTGGTATAGACACTTATCTAATTAAAGCATCACATTAAAATGGAGAAATATATTTTTTGTATTTTGGGTTTTTCATGTGCAAGTGCATTTGTTGCGCATCAAAATAGCAAAAGAGATAGTGATCTTACCAACTGCGTAGTGAAATTTGTCGAAGAATGGAAGTCAACCAATACTTATAATCGAACACATTTATATATCACTCTTATGAACATTGATAACGATTTGAAATTGGGTGCACTACATAAGTTGAATGACGTACAATTTATTTCAAGAACAAGCGTACGAAGCTCTGATATCAACAGTTATGCTTACATACTTATGAGTGAAAACTATACTGAATTACAAGTGGCATTAGCTGGAGTTACTACAGATTTGTTTTGGACCCCTTCAGCTAGATTAATTATTGTAATACAAAACATGAAAGACGACCTAAGGCATATTCACAAACTACTGCATGAACATAAGATTTATGATGTCACTCTCATTACACATCAAAATAGTGACTATGCTATATTTAAGCATAATTTAACATCAAACATTTTATGTGCTGAAAGTGAAGAACTTGTGTTGGTATCATCGTGTTCTCAATATCGTGACAGATATACTTTGCCAGTCTTAGTGGAAAAAGTTGATTTACATGGATGTCATTTCAAGTTTATTGCCCCAAATGCATGGCCTTTTGTAACTTTTGACGATTCAAAAATGGAAGGCACTGAGCAACATTTATTAAGTTTGTTTAAAAATCATGCAGGATTTAAACTTGACCTGGTTTTGCAGCCCGAATTCGATGGAAACAATAACATTATTGTTGATCATACAGAAATGATGCTTCATAGAGTCCACAAAGGCGAGTTCGAAGGGACAGTCGGAGCATATAACCTTCGGACTTCCTATCTATTGTACGACTATGCAGGCAATATGTCGTATACGTATCCTTTGGCAGTCGATCATTTAATATACATCTTACCTCGAGCAAATGTATTGACGCCTTGGGCAGCAGTGTTAAGACGGTGTTTATATTCTTGTATTGTGACAGGAGTGCTCTTTATAATTTTCTGTACCGCAGCCGCATCATTGTCGATATTTCCAATGCGAAAGAAACAGGTTTCCCGTGACATCTTTCTCGTCCTAGGATATGTTTTGAGTAAATCCAATGTCAGAATAATTAACTCTAGACTTCCACACAGACTCATTGTCATATGTATATTGTTTTTTGCGTTTATAATGCCATACGTACTCCAGGCATACTTATTCAGTGTAATAAGTAGCCCGGTAAATGGTTATGAACCGAAGACCGTTACAGAACTTAATGTAAATAAGCTTATATTGTTCACAGGATTTCCAGCCAAGAACACTTTTGAATATGCGGGTGACTGTAAATCGCGGTTAAATTGCCTGATAGATGTAAAAAACAGCCAAGATAAGTCAATTTATACAATCATTTCAAATTCTTTTTATACTATTTATATGCCAAAATTAGCTGATGAGTCTTGTAATTTAGGCGTTTACCCATTGAAGGAACCCTATTCAATGTTGTTACGGGCTATTTTTTTACGCCGTGGTTCGATCTTACTTGAACCTTTAAATCGATTTTTATTTCATGCCATGTCAGGTGGTATACTAGGTAAATATGCCCACGAATTATATCACAAATACGGACTCAGGTGCCGAGGAACTTCAGACATTAAAAGAACGTTGAAGCTCAGTGACTTATATGTTGCTTTTGAAATTCTTATTATTGGTAACTGTTTGTCTTTGTTCGTGTTTATTTGTGAGATTCTAATTCGGAGATACGAGATTATGGTCTAATATGAGAGTTTAATTTAAAAAAGGGATTAAAATACACATTATGTTTTAGTGAGAAGCGCCAACGAAGGCGGTCAAATATACAGAATTTGAAGAAAGTTATGGTGATATTTTAAGATCGTTGAAGTAAGACATTTTAGTAAGACTAAAACATTTATAAAATTATATGTTTAAAACTGTTTCTGTCGATATTTGAAACAGAGTATTATAGAGACTCTAGACGTCATTAAGAAAAAACATCATTAAAATAACTTTGAGTGAACATCTAAAAAGGTATCGATATTTTATAGTTCACACTGCTAATAGCAATTAATAATTAGATCAGCGTCGAAAATCTGCTTCTCGCGTTGTGTTGATTATATTAACTAATGAGTTTGAAGTAGGTAATGCAATATACGTACATATATAGACAGAGCGTAAGTTCAAAAATAAATTATAACTCGAACATTTCCGCTTTGAATGTTTTGCAAGGGGTTTTGTTGAACCAATTTTGTTCTGATACTAATAAAATATCGTACTAATTAGGCGTTTCGTTTTTGAGTCTTCACTTTGCGTGCACTAGTATAATATCTGCTTCTTTTCTGTACCTACATAATATGTTTGATTTATCACCGATACCTTGTGACTCTAAAATGTAATGCAGTGTCGTAGTGTGGGTGTCAGCTGCCAGGGGCGGAAGAAAATATTTACAGGATATTATTATTATTTATTGTAAAATTTTGCCGCCCTCTAAATGTGCCGCCCGGGGCGGGCCGGCTCTGCGCCCCAATACTCTACGCCACTGAAGTAATGAAACCTTACTCTTACACCTAGTTTATTTATAGACATTTTATTGTTATAGCACATGGAAGTGGTTTGCGTTTCATGTGCAAATTCACATTAACCACTTGAACACCGTGTTCTTACATGTAACGTACTATGTATAACAAAATAATACGTTTACGGACGTAAATAGAGTAAATATATGTAGGTAAATAAATTATAAGTGTCGGTTTGCTTTTTACTAAATTTGTATAAATTAGGTAGGTTAAGTACCTACCTAATTTATGATTACCTTTTATGATATCTAATAATATGTGTTACATATAATGTTAACTGTATTAATTGTTGAAGTAGCAATTTTGGTAAAACTGACTTGTCATTGATTATCTGTGGTTCTGTGTCTTGTAAAATGGTTTCAAGAAATATAAACATGCTCTAATAAAAGTTTTATTTATTTGCCCGCATCCATCCAATTTAACAAGAATAAATAAAAAGTAAAATCTAAATAAAGTCAGAGTCAGAGAAAATGTCTGGTATTCATCTTATTATTTACTAAGTTTTGCCCAACACTTTAACCGTGATGAAAGTAGCTACCCTATGTGTTAAGCAAAACATTTATCTTTCATTATCTACCTAAATGTTGGACAATTCTGATGATTTATTAAAAGAGTGTTCAAATTTTTTTGCATACCCATTTCGTCGAGGAGTTTAGCCATACTGTAGATTACAGAAATACAGATGGACAGACATGCACACAAACAGACCGAAATAATAATTTTTTTTTTAACTTGTTGGAATTCTTTTACGCATACATCTCCGCGGGGCGACGGAGAGGTTATGTTGGTCTCACCGGAGAAAGATGGTGATTGACATCCCGGTAATACTGACTAAACCTACCACGGTGTTCTTCAACATAACCGCAATCGGCGGAGCCGCGCGAATCGCTTTCACATGCAATCGCGACCCTGCCTAGGTTTCGGCCCGCCGTATGAAACGGCAGGCTACTACACAAGTAGACTACCAATTATATCCCTACTGTCCCCCTGAGGGGAGGGGGAGGGGATACAAGATACAGAGGCGCGCGTGGGAACACGCACACTGCCTCTCGGACCTGGTGCTGATCGGGTGGCGGGCAGGACCACGAAGCACACCACCCCCAGGTTAAACCTCAGGGTGGCTGGAGATCGTCTCGCGTCCTCCGGCGCCCGGCTCTGCGGTTGGGGAGAAGGTTAAAGCGTTCCCTCTCCCGCTCCGCCGCCTCCTTGATGAAAATTACTTCCTCACAGAAGGAGGTGACGGCGTTCCACGACCTCTCACTCCGGACCATAGACTGAACTACGGTCGGGAGCGAAAGGGCAACCAATCCGACTGCCGCGATCAATTCACGGGGCTGCGATATCCAGGCAGGACAATCCGCCAAAGTGTGCAGCGCCGTGTCCTATGCTCCCAAATAACCTTACACTAAGTAAGTCTATTAAAAATATTTGGATATATGTGACAGACAGCGTACATATTGTTCAAGATGTACAGATAAAAGGCTAATGTTAATAAATATTTCTTTTTGTATTTATTTGTCACTGAGCTACTCTTCACCCTTAACTGGTATCGCTAGAAAAGGCAACATAAGTAGTGTGTGCGGTTTTGGAAATAAGACACGTGATCTCTTATTAAAATATTTCAAAAATTTAATTAATATTTACGTTATAAGTTCTTTTTTCCTAAATAAAACATAAAAACATAAAATTGAAAATTAAGACTTGTTTTTTTTATTACTATGCTCAGATGTATACTTTTGATACCCCCATACCAGTTAAGGGTTATACGGCTGGACCAAATTTCATAAAATGTTGTGTGTTCTTTGATGGTTTTAATTCACAAAAGAACTTGGTAGAAGACGCTGGAATTCGTTCATACGGACAAGACGGCTTTTATCGGGTGCACTAGTATATATAATTGAATTCAGCTAAGATGGCGCAGAGGTCCTATTCTGTAAGTAGGATGGCGGCTCGATATAGCGTTATAACTCATTCAGCTAGTACGGGGTTTTGGTAGTTTCGACTACTGTTACTTTTCCTTACAAAGAATTATAATTCTAAGTTAGTTCGTTTGTTACGCTTGCACACCTTAACAACTCTACCAATCAACATAAAACTTCTTTTACACGTTGTCAGGGGAACAGAAAAGGACATAGAGTACCTTTCATCCAGAAAATAAATCTGTTATTAATCTAACCTTACCTAACTTACATTTATGCGAGCGAAGCCGTGGACATAATCTAGTATTTGATATTATTGAAAACTAGTTTCTGCTGTGGCCTCGACTGTGTGAAGCCTACTTAAACGCATATGGATGAACACATGGGATACCTATGTGTCAATCCAGGAAATGATTTTTCTATGTGTTAAGTTTCATCCAATTCTGTTGAACAGTTTATCTATTGTTACACGTAAATGAATATGAATAACAATAATTGAAACGGTTTCTCTAACTGTCACATTTATACAATAACATGTATCTAGTAGATTAACATTATACAGATTTTATTTCTAATCCGTGATATACTCCCTGTTGTTATAAAATAGTGTGGGCGAAAAACCTCCCCGAATCATACTAGTAACAACAACAAAAAAAATTGATCTTATATAACTTTCTATTATTCGTAATGCGAAAAATACTCAAAACTTACTTATAACTAATTAAGCGAGCGATACCGCCGTTATTGCTAGTGTTGAATAAGCATTCATCACATACAATATTTTTCATAAGACTAATTTTAAGTAAGTACCTACCTTTTTGACAGAAATCATTTAGGTACTCGTGATTAATGTTATCACTAAAAGCATACATAATATAACAATGCATACAAATCAACACAAAATCGGTTTGTTGTAAACTTGTCTAATGATTCTTTGAACTCTACTCAATATTAAAGTATACACGCCTAATTTGAACATAGCATCAATATGGAGAGATATTTGTTTCTTATTTTGAGCTGGACTTGTGTTAGTGCATTTATTGATTATGAAAATATCAATAGAACTGAAGTCCTAACTAGCTGCGTTGTAAATAAGATTGAAGAATGGAAATCAAACAATCAGAACAGTCCTCATTTATATCTAACTGTCATGAATGCAAACAATTTGGATCTGGCTACACTGCATAAATTAAAATACGTACAATTAATTTCAAGAACATTTCGTTGGGGTACTAATATTATCTCAAATCTTGATTACCTGGTTATGTGTGAAGACTATGTGGAGTTAAAACTTGCTCTAGCCGAAGCGTCTGCAGATACTTACTGGAAGCCTACAGCTAGATTTATTATTGTCGTACAAAATATAAGAGACGATGGAGGTAATATTGGCGATCTATTACAAGAATATAACATGGTTGATGTCATAATAATTACATTTCAACATATGGATTATGCCATTTATATGTATGATTTGACATCGAGCGTTGCTTGTTTGGGAGGAGGACGTCTCATGTTTTTCTCGTGGTGTTCTAAATATCGCAAAAAGGACAGATTGCCAGCACTGGTGAAAAAATTTGGAATACATGGATGCCGTTTTAAATTGATTTCACACAATTTATGGCCTTATGTTAATTTTGATGATTCGATCCAAGGATTTGATCAGCTAGTAATCAGCTTGTTTGAAAATTATACAGGAGCCAAAGTTGATCTAGTGCAACACCCCAATCATGATAAAAACGGTAACATTATCGCCAATTATCGAAAAACTATGCTTCATAGAGTAGCGAATAACGAGTTCGAAGGTGCAATAGGAGGTTTTACCATTCAATCCTATCTTGCGTATTCAAGAAACTTATCATATATCTATCCTTTTCTAGCAGACCGTGAAATTTATGTATTGCCTCAGGCAAATGCTTTGAGGCCATGGCAAGCAGTCCTGCAACAGTGTTTATATTTGTGTATAATGGCTGGAGGCCTATCTATATTTTTTTGTATAGCTGCAATATTATTGGCAATATTTCGTTTAAGAGAGAAGAATGTTGCGCGTGATATTATTCTAGTTCTGGGGATTATCTTGAACAAAACGACTTTGAAAACTGTAAATCGTAGATTATCGCAAAGACTTATAGTCACATGTATTTTTATATTTGCACTTATTATGCCATACATACTTCAGTCATATTTGTATAGTGTAATGACTAACCCGATACAGGGCTACGAGCCGAAGACTATAAATGAACTTGAAGGGTATAAACTCAATTTGCAGGTCACATTTGGTAATAAGCATACTCTGAAATATGAGCGTATTTGTGGAACTAACTTTAATTGTTTATTATACATAAAGAATTGTGAAGATAAATTAAGTTATACAATTATTCAAAATATTTTTTATGATCTCATGACGCCGATGTTGGCTGACGATAATTGTTATATAGGTGTTTATAGAATGCCTGATCCGTATGCAGTAATACCGCAAACCATATTTCTTCGCCGTGGTTCAGTTTTGCTAGGTCACCTAGAAAATTTTATGGATATTATAATTTCTACAGGAATATGTCAAAAATATGTTTTGGGGTTAGTCAACAAATATAGCCTCAAGTGTAGGTATGTTAAACAAAATAAGCATAAACCATTGCAACTAGATGATTTTTATGGTGCTTTTGTGATTCTTATAGTAGGCTACAGTTTATCAACATTGATATTCATATGTGAGCTTTACATGGGGATAAAACAAAAGTAAAGCGATTGTCGTAGTTGATGTATGACGTAACGATTGTGTTGATGTTATTAGAAAACTATTGGTTGTGATTCTGACGTCTATAAAAAATTGTTAGTTGTAAGTCTATTACGCCTTTTAGGGTGCGTTTCCACTGACGCAGAGCTGGGCGGAGTGGAGAGGAGCGGATCGTGAACTGGCCAATCACAGTGCTCGATATCTCGACTCCGCATCAGTGGAAACAGTGCAAGTGGAGCGAAGCGGAGCTGAGCGGACTTTGAAATAAAACAAATGAACATGCGGCCCCGAGCCGGATAGAACGGAGTCGAGCGGGCTGTGGGGCCGAGCGGAGCGCACGAAGCGGAGGGTAGCGTAACGGTGCGGCGCGGCGGCTAGTGTAGACTTGTCATATAAGGACTCGTACGCATTTTAGTTTAGTTAGAGATATTACGTCATACACTTCACACGTCATCGACGTTGTATGTGAATCAGAATGGATGAGAAACTAATTGAAGGTGTCAAAAAGATTTTATGTTTATGAGATACACGACTGATAACATATACTATATAGATACAAAAACGATGCATTAGGAGTCCTAATGCATCGTTTATATAGTCATATATAATATTAAAGTGCCCAAAAGGTGCAAGCCCTACTTTATTGAGAATAATTTACTGACTTTGCCTTGCATTCTCATTTATGAGTGTGCCTTGTTTGTAAAACAAAATATGGAATTATTTAAATATAAAACAGGTTTGATGCACAAAACCTTGTTTTGTATTGCACCACACATAAACTACTAAAACATATAAAGAACATAAAAAATATACAACTATTTAAAAGGCGTCTTCAAAAACTGCTTGTAGTCTAATGCTATTATTTGCTTCGAGAGTTCTTAGAGGATAAGCATATAGAAAATAGGTAAAAGTCTGCCATATTCACATTTTTTTAAATTTAGATTCTGTGACGTATTGTAATTGTATAACAGAAAATAATTTTATTTTATAATTGTATGACTTTTATAATTTTATTTTTATCACTTGAAATTATTTTGGCATTTTAAGAAATTTTTATTACAGCCTGATATCAAGTATTAATTTATTGCTATTTTTAGATATGTAGTATTATTTTTAAAGTTAATTACATACATATACGTAACGACATGACGTCTTTTTCCTCTTTTTTTCCCCCTTTGCATGCCTGATTGTTGAATATGGTGAAAGACCAATAATATTTTGTTTTAGCTAATAAGATATGTATACCCATATTCGCAAAGGAATAAATTAATTATAAAATTATGAATTAATTATAACATACAAATGCAATAAAACCAAAGATATGGTGTGGAAAATCATAGTGAAAGACACCGGATAAAAAGATCATTGCAGCTCTGGTCTGCTAGGCTCCACTTAGCCCCGCTCCACTTTGCTCCGCCTAGCCCTGCTTTGCTCCATCCGCTTCAATGGAAACACTTGCTACTTTTCACTGCTCGTCTCCGCTCCACTCCTTCCAGCTCCGCGTCAGTGGAAACGCACCCTAATTGTTTAGTAGTGTGTACATTTTAATATGTCGACGCATGTAGATTATGTTGGTTCAAGTATCGTTTATCATAGACTAGTTTTCTATTTTCATGTTTTCTAGTATATATATAATATCATATAATACAAGAATCGTTTTCTTTATCAGACTCCAAAAATGACACTTATTTCGAGACGTTGCCTTTTTATATTATATTAACCGATTTTGATGAATCTCTTTTATTATAAGAATAAGATTAAGAATGTTATTTGAAAGGATATACTGTGTAAAAATATCAGCCTTGCATATAAATTGTCTTATTGCTGGGTAAGGAGCTCTTCCCAGCGTGAGAAGTATTAAACTGTAGTCTACCACGCTGGTCCAGTGCGGGTTGGCACACTTCACATGTCTTCGAGAACATTATGGATCACTCCACCGTTAAAGCGAACGATAATTATCTATTTAATCCGCACATAACGTCGAAAGCTCGGGAGTGCGTGCCTTGGAATCAATCTCGAGATCACTCACACAGTCCAACAGTCTCCGACAAGGCCGCCTCATCGCTGATATTGTAAAATATTACTTATGATTTATGAATTATTATTTCCAAGATACTTTTAATTGTTTTAAAGCATAGTTTAAATCAGTTATATCTTAGCTAAGTGTATAAGTCTTATCCAATAAAATTCTTTTTTGTGTGGCTGAAATGTATTTTTGGTAAAATGTAAGTATTACTCTGGTGTATATTATTATTTACGACGATGATACTAATTATGAGAATAGTATTTCACAATTTTTTTTTATAGTAACTTATTTCAACAATGTCTAAAATATAAACACTGTATATGTAGTACTGGAATGCAGTGTAGGATTTTCCAGGTCAAAGGGTTACAAAGCTGGCTATTTAATATAATAAAATGATTAATTTATTAGATGAATGAAGATTTTAATGTATTGTTAAATTGCATCTTTAGTTTAATGTTCTTACAGTACTTTACATATATTTTCACATAGTAGAACTTTTTAAATACGATGGTTGCGACATGAATTGTTATGGGTACCTAATATAAAACGAATACAAAAATATATGCTTATTATGTTTCTCCCCTAACCACCTACAATATAGAAATAATATAGATGATTGATTTATTTAAATGTTTGTATAAACATATCTATTATTTGATTGGCGGCTCGCGGCTGGTCTGAAGGCACCGTGTGTCCCGCACCTCGCACCATTACGTCCATGAAGTTGCCACTCGCCTTCACGAAACTGGAAATATATGATTAAGCAGTTTGTAATAGAAAGTTTGGTCTTAAATTTTTAGTCGCGCAGTGTAATAACTATCTTTTCCTTTTCTATTCTGCACAATACGTACTCGGTTTACACGGTAAAGACGATAACAACGCGTACCAAGAAGTTTAGCTCATAGCCGAACAGTTTAAACTTGGAATTCTCTGCAGAAGCATGTGGTTTCTTCTTCCTTCGATCCTGGGTCCTTTAAACGGGGCATGAGACCTCGGCACCAATTTACGAGAGGACTTGGTGTGGAGAGATCTACTCGTGGACTGCACGACTGCTTACCATCAGATGGAGTGTAGTCATTTTGACAGGCAATAATAACAAAATAAAAACAGATGGTCAATCCTGTGAATCAGATTAAATGTAAAATATTGTTACGGCTAGTGCCCTCTGTCGGCACTGTGGGTAAGAGTCGGCGATCTCTACTAATAATTTATTACAGTGCCATCTATTGACATCTTACGGAACTACGTATCTGTCGGTACGAGTTGAGTGGAGATAGCGCTGGCACATTCTCGAATCATCGCGCTGTTGCGTGCCGTGTGTGTCGTTTTCTGTAAAACTCCAGAAGCGCTTTACCCGCGTATAAATAGAGCGCACGCGCACCGCCGAGTCAGTTTACTATCGTAAGCGGTCAAGTGTTCATCGAAGCGAACGGAAGCGAAAATATTACGGAGTTTGAAGCAGTTACAGTGGAAAAGTGTAGTATAGTGTTTGTTGTGTATTAAAGTTAATTGTGTGCTAGAATAAAACGTTTAAGTCGGTAATATTGTTTTATATTCTTATCCGTCGAACCCAGCACGTAACAAATTGGTGTCAGAAGTGAGATAAGAATATGCCAGTACTACCGAAGGAGGAAGTGGAAGGGGTGCGCACCAGGAACCAGCGCCAACAAGATGTGGACCAGAGGCGCTTTGGAGACGCCCCCTTGCCGACGTCAGTTGGACCACGTGACTCCGCGGTTGCAGCGGAACCATCTAGTGCAGCTCACTCGCTGGTGAATCCCGACATCGCGACCCTGATGGCGTTTATGCAAGAGCAGTCACGCCGCCAGGAGGAGCAGGCACGCCGCCAGGAGGAGCACGCACGCCGCCTCGAGGAACAGCTTCAACGCGATAAGGAGGAGTGTATGTGCCGCCAGGAGGAGCACGCGCGCCGCCTCGAGGAACAGCTGCAACGCGATAAGGAGGAGGGTATGCGCCGCCAGGAGGAGCAGGCAGGCCGCCAGGAGGAGCACGCACGCCGCCTTGAGGAACAGCTGCAACGCGACAAGGAGGAGGGGATGCACCGCCAGGAGGAGCAGCTGATAATGTTAAAAGACCTCAGCGCAACGGTTGGCAAAGAATTGAAGGAGATGAAAGAGCAAGTCCAACGCCATGAAAGTCGCATTGCCGAGTTGGAGAAAACAATACGTGAGCTCAAGGCTGGAGATGGGGTCATGACATCTGCGGTTGTGGCGCCCTCACCACGAGGCTTTAAAGTCCCACCATTCGACGGCTCATCGTCATGGTCAGCCTATAAGATCCAGTTCGAGACCGTCATGAAATCTTACGCGTGGACGCGAGAACAGGCTCTGACTGCTCTCACCTTGGGGCTTCGCGACCAGGCCTTTACCGTGTTAGAGGCGCTTGGTCAAGACGTCACGTACGAGAAGCTGTTGGAGGCATTAGAAGCGAGATATGGCGACGCACACCTGGAACACGTGTTTCGCGACCAGATGAAAGACCGATCGCAACGTGTTGGTGAAACCTTGCAGCAGTGGGCCCTGGAGGTGGAGAAGCTGGTGCGAAAGGCGTACCAGTCCTCACCTGCGCTTATCGACGGAAATCTTGTTCAAGCTTTCACTGACGGAATCCGAGACCTGAAGGTTAGGGCCGCAGTGAGACTCGGACACTTCAAAAACCTGAAGGACGCTCTAGCCCACGCTCTGGAGGTGGAAGTAGTACGACGGGACGATCGCGCTCAACGAATCAGGGAAGTGTCGGCTTCACCCCGGTGCTATAGTTGCGGCGAAAGAGGCTACATCAGGATGAGCTGCCCGAAGCGAAGGAGTCCACGTAGCAGAAACCAGTCGCCGGTAAGAGGAACACCTGATGTGCGTGTCGGACAACAACTACAGGACTTCGTAATACAGCATCGCAGTGGCAAGTCACATAGTAATGCAGATGCCCTGTCGCGTAGACCGTATCCCGACCACTGCGTGTAAGCACTGCGCCAGGCAAGGCGCAGAGGCCAAGCGGGAAGGACTAGTGAGGATGTTGAGGACGGATCGTAGCGAAGATTGGAAGGAAACTCTCCAGAGGACGCAACAAGAGGACAAAGACATAAGACCCATCTTCGAATGGAAGAAAACAGGTGCTTTTAGACCTCACTGGAGTGAAGTTGTGGCAATGAGGTCTATTACCAAGAGTTACTGGGCACAGTGGTTCTCCAGGATGGAATTCTGTGTCGTAAATGGGAGAATGCTCTAGGTGACAAGTATCACCTGCAAATGGTTGTGCCAAAGCTCAAGGTACCGAAAGTTTTACAACTCTGTCATAATGGGAGTTCAGGAGGTCACATGGGAGTTAAGAGAACTCTGATTAAGATCCGGGAACGATTTTATTGGATCTATTGTCGAAAAGACGTTGAGCAATGGTGCCGTAAATGCACGAGTTGTTCTGCGGTGAAGGGACCACGCACTGGCAACAGGATGAATGATGTATACGAGCACATCAGACAGATCGGTCAGCAGATGTCTGAGAGGATGAAGACCCGTTACGATCAGAAGGTGAACAATAAAGGCTTCGAGGAAGGATCGCTGGTGTGGTTACATAATCCGGTACGCAGCAAAGGAAAATTTCCTAAGTTGCAGGTAAAATAGGATGGACCCTATCGCATAGTCAGTAAGATGGATGACGTCACCTACCGGATCCAGAAAGGACCACGAGGTACACCAAAGATCGTTCATGTGGATCGATTGGCAAGCTACTACGGATCCAACAATGTTCGGGACGAATATGTGTAAGAGGGGGGCAGTGTTACGGCTAGTGCTCTCTGTCCGCACTGTGGGTAAGAGTCGGCGATCTCTACTAATAATTTATTACAGTGCCATCTATTGACATCTTACGGAACTACGTATTTGTCGGTACGAGTTCAGTGGAGAAAGCGCTGGCACATTCTCGAACCATCGCGCTGTTGCGTGCCGTGTGTGACGTTTTCTGGAAAACTCCAGAAGCGCTTTACCCGCGTATAAATACAGCGCACGCGCACCGCCGAGTCAGTTTACTATCGTAAGCGGTCAAGTGTTCATCGAAGCGAACGGAAGCGAAAATACTACGGAGTTTGAAGCAGTTACAGTGGAAAAGTATAGTATAGTGTTTGTTGTGTATTAAAGTTAATTGTGTACTAGAATAAAACGTTTTAGTCGGTAATATTGTTTTATATTCTTATCCGTCAAACCCAGCATGTAACAATATCATAGTTATCAGCAATAAATTACCCCTTTGCAAAAATCCTTTGTACTTTATTGTACTACCATGATGGCAGCAACTAACGGTCTGGTTCTTCTGATGGTTAGTGGTTCCAGTACTTAATGGTCTATTAATACTAGTACCTCTAGCACGAAGATTCAATAAATGGAACAAAGTAAGGTAGTGATATTTAGTTTGTCGATTTATTGATCGTTTATCGCTCGCGCATTAGTACGGCATAGTGCTCGAGCATGACGGAGAAGTGAGTAGTGAGCTGTTTAAAATACTCACGTATTAAGTTTTCTGCTGTCCGTTTCGTCATAGAGTGGTTTTCTAGAAGCGTTTAAGTATGCTTGACGTCCTGACCAGTTCAGACTCCGGTAAGTATGGACAGACAGTGCGTACGCGACTCTTAAATCCAGCTGATCACTATAAATATTAAAATATAGTATAAATGAATTATAAATATACCTCTATAATTGCGATATAATATACTACCTTATTCTTACGTGTACTAAATATATTTCACCAATAGCCACGCGACATTCAATAATTTCAAAGAACATTATAATATTCTGACAGCGTCACCTTGCTGGTGCTGCGGTAGTAAATGAAACTGCTGTGCACCAGGACTTGAGATCGTTTCTCGCGATGGGCAGTGTTGTTGGGATTTCCTATCAAGAAATTCTCAGAAGCACAGAATCTGGAACTGTACCCTGTAGACAGCAATAGCAACGAAGGCAACAGGCTCTATTAAGTGGGTCGTGAAACATAGCTGGCGATACATGGATGTTATACTTCTTTGCCTACCGCTTCGGGAATATAGATGCGAGACTATGACTGTATTTATAATTTTTTTGCCGTCTCGCATAGTTTGTATTGATCCTATAATGATGTGTGAACAGAATCATTCGATAAGAAAACTCGAATTTTTGTAATAATACTCAATAAAGTTTAGTTTTAAAGAATTGTTTATATTATGTATATAATTAATAATTTGTATTGTTATTAGTTAAATCAAAATAATTAAATTAGTTTTCTGACACTCAATATTTTGATAATTCTTCTTACTTATAACAAATTAGGTACTCCATAATGTTCTAATAGTTCTTCTAGCCAAGGTTTAACCGTATCATAAATATTGTAACGCAAGTGATGATAAATATCATAGTTACAATCTACATAGTCCACGTTCTTTACATGAAGTAAATTTTGAATTTCTATTCTATTCATAAAAGGTATGATCTCTGAAGGTTTTGGTGCATCGTCTATATTATTATAAAGATATAAGAGGCCATATGAGATTAATAAATGGTATGCATCACTCGCTTTCTGAAACCAAAAGGTAAAATGTTAAAAAACGACGTTTTAAAGAAATAAAACGACAATTATAAGTTTATCTTTTGAAACTATTGGACTGGAATACTTATGTCTAAGTTATACGTTGGAGTACCATACTATATCGATACATTATAAAATATTTCAACATTTGTTAGACCATCATGTATGGAGCATCAAACGCATATGCAATCAAATCGAAAAAAGGGAAGTTTTACGCTTTCATGCCTTAACTACAAGACCGATCATCATAAAAATTCGCAATCTCGTTGTCAGGTGAACAGATAGGGTATCTCACATTCAGAAGAAAGTACTGTTGCTAACCTAAACTGACCTACTCTCACGCGAGCGAAGCTGTAAAATGTAATCAAATATACAAATAAGTAATATAATACCACTTCAAATGCGGCCATGTTGCGTTGGTCCCAATACTTTCTAGCATCTTCTTCTAGTTCGTGTATCCGATCAGCTTGCTCTGGGTCAATTAGTCCTACTTGGAGCGCCCACTCGGAATAGTGAAGCAATGTCGGTGGATCTATCCATCCATTGCCGATTGCAATTCCCTAAAATTAGTATGAAGATATAAGATACAAAATTTGCCTTAATTACAAGCACCGCGTTTTAATATGTATATGAGGACTCCAAAAATGTTGATTTGTCATACATATATGACCACTATATGTTTACTTTGCCGCGTACTTGAACTTGTCTGTGTACTCCTCGTTTTAAATTTGCAACAAATTTTCTAGTTTCGACTCCATGGTTACCCGTTATCATGATAGGACACGAAAACTCTTACGACGCGCGTTCGTGTTATTATGAATTAGATCTGATTGGCCAATAGATGCACTAACCTTTCATTAAATTTAAATTTTACTGGTAATATTGCACGACAATTGATGTCGTTTTAATTTTGCCAAGTCTTAGAATACCAGACATAGTTAATAAAAAAATCGATTGTGTCTGGCCTGTGTGCCGTTGCGACTCAATAGGTAAAAACTTTTATTTAACTTCACTAACTGGTTCCTGTTTGTAAACAAATCGTGCAGATTAAATTAAACCTAAGATTCTAGATGTTCAACATATCATACTTTCGTTTCTTTGTTCTACTAGAAGGCAGAATCGATGTAGAATTATTAGCTTTCGAAGTGAAAAGTACAAATAAGATAGTCTAATCATTAGATAGTATGAATTTAAATGCCCGAAAAAAACAATTTACTGATGTTTGAACGGCATATATATCTAGTATAGAAAAGCAAAGCTAAGTTCAGAAGTTACAGTAATTTAATAGCCAATAAGATCATATAATAGCATCGATAATGGCAATGGTAGTAAGGAATATTTAGGAGGATAGTACTTACTTAGTTAAATATGTAACTACATATTAAAATGCCACCTTTAAATAAATTCTACTGCTCCTACTTATGGTCATGCCATAGGCAATAAATATTATTCAGCTGCATTATTAATAGTACCTACTTACCTACTTACTGTTTTCCAATCGCAATAATCGTTCTCACGATTTTGTTTGTTGAGTTATTTTAATTTTTATGCATACATCAATATTTTGCTGAAATGGTCCTGCCTAACTATTGTTCGATAATTACCAATGTCCATTTGCAGTGGTAAACGGAGAGCCGTGCGCTTTTGAAAGTGTTTCCCGTGTTCAATCTCAATACCCAATTATCTTGAGAAGATTAGAACGGTATTTTAAGGATTGCCTTACAATACCGTTTATGCCGATATTATGAATTAGATACATTATTTCTACATTATAACAATCAATTATTTTTGACATAAAATAAAATTAAGCTCCATCATTCCACATACACAATAAGCTATGGTTAAAACATTAAAATTTTGACTTATTGTGTCCCAGTGATGGAAATCTTTTATGCGTGATTAATGTTCGAACTAATAGCACATTATAACAATAATAGGTGCGTACCTACCTGTCTAGTAACTGTTATTGCTTTGCTCAATACTCTGGTATGGACACTTACCTAATTAAAGCATCACATTAAAATGGAGAAATATATTTTTTGTATTTTGGGTTTTTCATGTGCAAGTGCATTTGTTGCGCATCAAAATAGCAAAAGAGATAGTGATCTTACCAACTGCGTAGTGAAATTTGTCGAAGAATGGAAGTCAACCAATACTTATAATCGAACACATTTATATATCACTCTTATGAACATTGATAACGATTTGAAATTGGGTGCACTACATAAGTTGAATGACGTACAATTTATTTCAAGAACAAGCGTACGAAGCTCTGATATCAACAGTTATGCTTACATACTTATGAGTGAAAACTATACTGAATTACAATTGGCATTAGCTGGACTTACTACAGATTTGTTTTGGACCCCTTCAGCTAGATTAATTATTGTAATACAAAACATGAAGGACGACCTAAAGCATATTCACAAACTACTGCATGAACATAAGATATATGATGTCACTCTCATTACACATCAAAATAGTGACTATGCTATATTTAAGCATAATTTAACATCAAACATTTTATGTGCTGAAAGTGAAGAACTTGTGTTGGTATCATGGTGTTCTCAATATCGTGACAGATATACTTTGCCAGCCTTAGTGGAAAAAGTTGATTTACATGGATGTCATTTCAAGTTTATTGCCCCAAATGCATGGCCTTTTGTAACTTTTGACGATTCAAAAATGGAAGGCACTGAGCAACATTTATTAAGTTTGTTTAAAAATCATGCAGGATTTAAACTTGACCTGGTTTTGCAGCCCGAATTTGATGGAAACAATAACATTATTGTTGATCATACAGAAATGATGCTTCATAGAGTCCACAAAGGCGAGTTCGAAGGGACAGTCGGAGCATATAACCTTCGGACTTCCTATCTATTGTACGACTATGCAGGCAATATGTCGTATACGTATCCTTTGGCAGTCGATCATTTAATATACATCTTACCTCGAGCAAATGTATTGACGCCTTGGGCAGCAGTGTTAAGACGGTGTTTATATTCTTGTATTGTGACAGGAGTGCTCTTTATAATTTTCTGTACCGCAGCCGCATCATTGTCGATATTTCCAATGCGAAAGAAACAGGTTTCCCGTGACATCTTTCTCGTCCTAGGATATGTTTTGAGTAAATCCAATGTCAGAATAATTAACTCTAGACTTCCACACAGACTCATTGTCATATGTATATTGTTTTTTGCGTTTATAATGCCATACGTACTTCAGGCATACTTATTCAGTGTAATAAGTAGCCCGGTAAATAGTTATGAACCGAAGAGCGTTACAGAACTTAATGTAAATAAGCTTATATTGTTCACAGGATTTCCAGCCAAGAACACTTTTGAATATGCGGGTGACTGTAAATCGCGGTTAAATTGCCTGATAGATGTAAAAAACAGCCAAGATAAGTCAATTTATACAATCATTTCAAATTCTTTTTATACTATTTATATGCCAAAATTAGCTGATGAGTCTTGTAATTTAGGCGTTTACCCATTGAAGGAACCCTATTCAATGTTGTTACGGGCTATTTTTTTACGCCGTGGTTCGATCTTACTTGAACCTTTAAATCGATTTTTATTTCATGCCATGTCAGGTGGTATACTAGGTAAATATGCCCACGAATTATATCACAAATACGGACTCAGGTGCCGAGGAACTTCAGACATTAAAAGAACGTTGAAGCTCAGTGACTTATATGTTGCTTTTGAAATTCTTATTATTGGTAACTGTTTGTCTTTGTTCGTGTTTATTTGTGAGATTCTAATTCGGAGATACGAGATTATGGTCTAATATGAGAGTTTAATTTAAAAAAGGGATTAAAATACACATTATGTTTTAGTGAGAAGCGCCAACGAAGGCGGTCAAATATACAGAATGTGAAGAAAGTTATGGTGATATTTTAAGATCGTTGAAGTAAGACATTTTAGTAAGACTAAAACATTTATAAAATTATATGTTTAAAACTGTTTCTGTCGATATTTGAAACAGAGTATTATAGAGACTCTAGACGTCATTAAGAAAAAACATCTTTAAAATAACTTTGAGTTAACATCTAAAAAGGTATATTTTATAGTTCACACTGCTAATAGCATTAGATCGGTGTCGAAAATCTGCTTCTCGCGTTGTGTTGATTATATTAACTAATGAGTTTGAAGTAGGTAATGCAATATACGTACATATATAGACAGAGCGTAAGTTCAAAAATAAATTATAACTCGAACATTTCCGCTTTGAATGTTTTGCAAGGGGTTTTGTGGAACCAATTTTGTTCTGATACTAATAAAATATCGTACTAATTAGGCGTTTCGTTTTTGAGTCTTCACTTTGCGTGCACTAGTATAATATCTGCTTCTTTTCTGTACCTACATAATATGTTTGATTTATCACCGATACCTTGTGACTCTAAAAAGTAATGCAGTGTCGTAGTGTGGGTGTCAGCTGCCAGGGGCGGAAGAAAATATTTACAGGATATTATTATTATTTATTGTAAAATTTTGCCGCCCTCTAAATGTGCCGCCCGGGGCGGGCCGGCTCTGCGCCCCAATACTCTACGCCACTGAAGTAATGAAACCTTACTCTTACACCTAGTTTATTTATAGACATTTTATTGTTATAGCACATGGAAGTGGTTTGCGTTTCGTGTGCAAATTCACATTAACCACTTGAACACCGTGTTCTTACATGTAACGTACTATGTATAACAAAATAATACGTTTACGGACGTAAATAGAGTAAATATATGTAGGTAAATAATTTATAAGTGTCGTTTTGCTTTTTACTAAATTTGTATAAATTAGGTAGGTTAAGTACCTACCTAATTTATGATTACCTTTTATGATATCTAATAATATGTGTTACATATAATGTTAACTGTAATAATTGTTGAAGTAGCAATTTTGGCAAAACTGACTTGTCATTGATTATGTATGGTTCGATGGTCTTGTAAAACGGTTTCAAGAAATATAAACATGCTCTAATAAAAGTTTTATTTATTTGTCCGCTTCTATCCAATTTATCAAGAATTAAAGTCAGAGTCAGAGAAATTGTCTGATATTCATCTTTATTGTCTGGTATTATTTACTAAGTTTTGCCCAACGCTTTAACCGTGATGAACACGTGACACACGATACAGAGGCGCGCGTGGGAACACGCACGCTGCCTCTCGGACCTGGTGCTGATCGGGTGGTGGGTAGGACCACGAAGCCCACCACCCCCAGGTTAAACCTCAGGGTGGCTGGAGATCGTCTCGGCGCCCAGCTCTGCGGTTGGGGAGAAGGTTTAAGCGTTCCCTCTCCCGCTCCGCCGCCTCCTTGATGGAAATCACTTCCTTACCCGCGATCAATTCACGGCGCTGCGATGCCCAGGCAGGGCAATCCGCCAAAGTGTGCAGCGCCGTGTCCTATGCTCCCAAATAACCTTACACTAAGTAAGTCTATTAAAAATATTTGGATATATGTGACAGACAGCGTACATATTGTTAAAGATGTAGAGATAAAAGGCTAAAGTTAATAAATATTTCTTTTTGTATTTATTTGTCACTGAGCTACTCTTCACACTTAACTGGTATCGCTAGAAAAGGCAACATAAGTGGTGTTTGAAGGTTTTGGAAATAAGACACGGAATTAATATTTACGTTATAAGTTCTTTTTTCCTAAATAAAACATAAAATTGAAAATGAACACTTGTTTTTTTTTATTACTATGCTCAGGTGTGTACTTTTGACCCCAATACCAGTTAAGGGTTAAACGGCTGGACCAAATTTCATAAAATTTTGTGTGTGTTTGTATTCTTTGGTGGTTTTAATTCACAAAAGAACTTGGTAGAAGACGCTGGAATTCGTTCATACGGACAAGACGACTTTTGTCGGGTGCACTAGATATAATTGAATTCAGGTATGATGGCGCAGAGGTCCTATTCTATAAGTAGGATGGCGACTCGATATAGCGTTATAACTCATCCAGCTTGTACGGGGTTTTGGTATTTTCGACCACTGTTACTTTTCCTTATAAAGAATTATAATTCTAAGTTAGTTCGTTTGTTACGCTTGCACACCTTAACTACTCTACCAATCAACATAAAACTTCTTTTACACGTTGTCAGGGGAACAGAAAAGGACATAGTGTACCGTTCATCCAGAAAATAAATCTCTAACCTAACTTACATTTATGCGAGCGAAGCCGTGGACATAGTCTAGTATTTGATATTATTGAAAACTAGTTTCTGCTGTGGCCTCGACTGTGTGAAGCCTACTTAAACGCATATGGATGAACACATGGGATACCTATGTGTCAATCCAGGAAATGATTTTTCTATGTGTTAAGTTTCATCCAATTCTGTTGAACAGTTTATCTATTGTTACACGTAAATGAATATGAATAACAATAATTGAAACGGTTTCTCTAACTGTCACATTTATACAATAACATGTATCTAGTAGATTAACATTATACAGATTTTATTTCTAATCCGTGATATACTCCCTGTTGTTATAAAATAGTGTGGGCGAAAAACCTCCCCGAATCATACTAGTAACAACAACAAAAAAAATTGATCTTATATAACTTTCTATTATTCGTAATGCGAAAAATACTCAAAACTTACTTATAACTAATTAAGCGAGCGATACCGCCGTTATTGCTAGTGTTGAATAAGCATTCATCACATACAATATTTTTCATAAGACTAATTTTAAGTAAGTACCTACCTTTTTGACAGAAATCATTTAGGTACTCGTGATTAATGTTATCACTAAAAGCATACATAATATAACAATGCATACAAATCAACACAAAATCGGTTTGTTGTAAACTTGTCTAATGATTCTTTGAACTCTACTCAATATTAAAGTATACACGCCTAATTTTAACATAGCATCAATATGGAGAGATATTTGTTTCTTATTTTGAGCTGGACTTGTGTTAGTGCATTTATTGATTATGAAAATATCAATAGAACTGAAGTCCTAACTAGCTGCGTTGTAAATAAGATTGAAGAATGGAAATCAAACAATCAGAACAGTCCTCATTTATATCTAACTGTCATGAATGCAAACAATTTGGATCTGGCTACACTGCATAAATTAAAATACGTACAATTTATTTCAAGAACATTTCGTTGGGGTACTAATATTATCTCAAATCTTGATTACCTGGTTATGTGTGAAGACTATGTGGAGTTAAAACTTGCTCTAGCCGAAGCGTCTGCAGATACTTACTGGAAGCCTACAGCTAGATTTATTATTGTCGTACAAAATATAAGAGACGATGGAGGTAATATTGGCGATCTATTACAAGAATATAATATGGTTGATGTCATAATAATTACATTTCAACATATGGATTATGCCATTTATATGTATGATTTGACATCGAGCGTTGTTTGTTTGGGAGGAGGACGTCTCATTTTTTTCTCGTGGTGTTCTAAATATCGCAAAAAGGACAGAATGCCAGCACTGGTGAAAAAATGTGGAATACATGGATGCCGTTTTAAATTGATTTCACACAATTTATGGCCTTATGTTAATTTTGATGATTCGATCCAAGGATTTGACCAGCTAGTAATCAGCTTGTTTGAAAATTATACAGAAGCCAAAGTTGATCTAGTGCAACACCCCAATCATGATAAAAACGGTAACATTATCGCCAATTATCGAGAAACTATGCTTCATAGAGTAGCGAATAACGAGTTCGAAGGTGCAATAGGAGGTTTTACCATTCAATCCTATCTTGCGTATTCAAGAAACTTATCATATATCTATCCTTTTCTAGCAGACCGTGAAATTTATGTATTGCCTCAGGCAAATGCTTTGAGGCCATGGCAAGCAGTCCTGCAACAGTGTTTATATTTGTGTATAATGGCTGGAGGCCTATCTATATTTTTTTGTATAGCTGCAATATTATTGGCAATATTTCGTTTAAGAGAGAAGAATGTTGCGCGTGATATTATTCTAGTTCTGGGGATTATCTTGAACAAAACGACTTTGAAAACTGTAAATCGTAGATTATCGCAAAGACTTATAGTCACATGTATTTTTATATTTGCACTTATTATGCCATACATACTTCAGTCATATTTGTATAGTGTAATGACTAACCCGATACAAGGCTACGAGCCGAAGACTATATGAACTTGAAGGGTATAAACTCAATTTACAGATCACATTTGGTAATAAGCATACTCTGAAATATGAGCGTATTTGTGGAACTAACTTTAATTGTTTATTATACATAAAGAATTGTGAAGATAAATTAAGTTATACAATTATTCAAAATATTTTTTATGATCTCATGACGCCGATGTTGGCTGACGATAATTGTTATATAGGTGTTTATAGAATGCCTGATCCGTATGCAGTAATACCGCAAACCATATTTCTTCGCCGTGGTTCAGTTTTGCTAGGTCACCTAGAAAATTTTATGGATATTATAATTTCTACAGGAATATGTCAAAAATATGTTTTGGGGTTAGTCAACAAATATAGCCTCAAGTGTAGGTATGTTAAACAAAATAAGCATAAACCATTGCAACTAGATGATTTTTATGGTGCTTTTGTGATTCTTATAGTAGGCTACAGTTTATCAACATTGATATTCATATGTGAGCTTTACATGGGGATAAAACAAAAGTAAAGCGATTGTCGTAGGTGATGTATGACGTAACGATTGTGTTGATGTTATTAGAAAACTATTGGTTGTGATTCTGACGTCTATAGAAAATTGTTAGTTCTAAGTCTATTACGCCTTTTAGGGTGCGTTTCCACTGACGCAGAGCTGGGCGGAGTGGAGAGGAGCGGATCGTGAACTGGCCAATCACAGTGCTCGATATCTCGACTCCGCATCAGTGGAAACAGCGCAAGTGGAGCGAAGCGGCGCTGAGCGGACTTTGAAATAAAACAAATGAACTTACGGCCCCGAGCCGGATAGAACGGAGTCGAGCGGGCTGTGGTGCCGAGCGGAGCGCACGAAGCGGAGGGTAGCGGAACGGTGCGGCGCGGCGGCTAGTGTAGACTTGTCATATAAGGACTCGTACGCATTTTAGTTTAGTTAGAGATATTACGTCATACACTTCACACGTCATCGACGTTGTATGTGAAACAGAATGGATGAGACACTAATTGAAGGTGTCAAAAAGTTTCCATGTTTATGAGATACACGACTGATAACATTAGGAGTCCTAATGCATCGTTTATATAGTCATATATAATATTAAAGTGCCCGAAAGTTGCAAGCCCTACTTTATTGAGAATAATTTACTGTCTTTGCCTTGCATTTTCATTTATGAGTATATGCCTTGTTTGTAAAGCAAAATATAGAATTATTTAAACATAAAACGGCTTTGATGCACAAAACCTGTTTTTGTATTGCACCACACATATATAATAAACTACCAAAACATATAAAGAACATAGAAAATATACAACTATTTAAAAGGCGTCTTCAAAAACTGCTTGTAGTCAAATGCTATTATTTGCTTCGAGAGTTCTTAGAGAATAAGCATATAGAAAATAGGTAGAAGTCTGCCATATTCACATTTTTTTAAATTTAAATTCTGTGACCATTGTATGACAGAATATAATTTTATTGTATAATTGTATGACTTTTATAATTTTATTATTATCACATGAAATTATTTTGGCATTTTAAGAAATTATTATTACAGCCTGACATCAAGTATTAATTTATTGCTATTTTTAGATATGTAGTATTATTTTAAAGTTAATTACATACATATACATAACGACATGACGTCTTTTCCCTCTTTTTTCCCCCTTTTGCATGCCTGATTGTTGAATATGGTGAAAGACCAATAATATTTTGTTTTAGCTAATAAGATATGTATATATTCGCAAATTTTTAAAATTTATGTGTGTATTCGCAAAGGAATAAATTAATTATAAAATTATGAATTAATTATAACATACAAATGCAATAAAACCAAAGATATAGTGTGGGAAATCATAGTGAAAGACACCGGATAAAAAGATAATTGCAGCTCTGGTCTGCTAGGCTCCACTTAGCCCCGCTCCACTTTGCTCCGCCTAGCCCTGCTTTGCTCCGTCCGCTTCAATGGAAACACTTGCTGCTTTTCACTGCTCGTCTCCGCTCCACTCCTTCCAGCTCCGCGTCAGTGGAAACGCACCCTAATTGTTTAGTAGTGTGTACATTTTAATATGTCGACGCATGTAGATTATGTTGGTTCAAGTATCGTTTATCATAGACTAGTTTACTATTTTCATGTTTTCTAGTATATATATAATATCATATAATACAATAATCGTTTTCTTTATCAGACTCTAAAAATGACACTTATTTCGAGACGTTGCCTTTTTATATTATATTAACCGATTTTGATGAATCTCTTTTATTATAAGAATAAGATTAAGAATGTTATTTGAAAGGATATACTGTGTAAAAATATCAGCCTTGCATATAAATTGTCTTATTGCTGGGTAAGGAGCTCTTCCCAGCGTGAGAAGTATTAAACTGTAGTCTGCCACGCTGGTCCAGTGCGGATTGGCACACTTCACATGTCTTCGAGAACATTATAGATCACTCCACCGTTAAATTAAATTAAATTAAATTAAATTCATTTATTTCAGGTCTTTAACCCATATAAAATTAAAAAATTAAATAAGAATTATTTTTAGAATTATCCATTCTTGCACAAAAAATGTTACATACTATTACAATTAATAAAACATACAAAATTATAACAGAAATTAAAATTAAATTTAGAATTATAAATAAAATACAAAATATAATGAAATTGTCAAAAAATAAATTAAAAAGTGATACAAAATATGAGAACAAAATGTCACAAAATGTCAAAGATAAAATGGAAAATAAAAATGTCAAAATATGTTAAAATTTAATCCTAAAGTTAAAGATATATATATGTGCACGCGCTGGCATGCAGCTGCAGCCATCTCCGCAAGAAAGGAGAATCCCACCGCTCGGACAACACGCTCAGGATCCCATTCGAGCCACCCCTACAGCGTCGCAGAAGCGATGCACTCCTTTTCCGGATTATTCCGTAGAAGTCATCGGTAGCAGCATCAGCGAACATCGCCGATGCGCTACAATACCGGGGCCGCCCCAACAGAATCCTGAACGCGTTGTTGTACTGGACACGAAGAGCGTTGTACGCCCGCAGAGTGAAGTTGGTCCACAGGCTGCACGTGTAAAAGGTCTGGCAATATGCCTTGAATAAGGTTATTTTAACCTGTGAAGAACAACGTGCAAACCTGCGAGCCAGCATGTTGCACCGGACAGACAACGCCCTTCGCTCCCTCTCGATGTCCGCATTGTCAGACAGATCATCAGAGACCCAGTGACCCAAATACTTGAATCGATCTACTCTGTTCAAATGTGACCCGCAAAGAGTGACAGGTGGTCCAGTTAAGTAGCTTTTAGTACCTACCAGCTTTGAAGATCATGTATTTACTCTTCTTTGGGTTATATCTGAGCCCATGGGCCTCCGCGTAGGTCTCACAAATATTCAAAAGCCTGCGCATCGCAGAAAGAGACGGGCTCAGCAACACCATATCATCCGCGTAACTTATGTTGTTTATACATATCCCATCAACGGAATAACCGACCTTAGTGCTGCTGAGCTCCTCGATCAATTGATTCATATACAGGTTGAAGAGACGTGGGGAGGTTATTCCCCCCTGCCTCACTCCACAGTCCAACCCGTATACGTCCGAATGCGATCCTGCCCATCTGACACTATTTTGCTGGTGACTATACCAATATTCAAATAGTGCTATAATGTCATGTGACAACTTCGTCTCGCATCGCAACTTACGCCATAACTTGTCATAATTGACTGTATCGAATGCTTTTGACAGATCTAAGTAGCAAGCATATACAGGCGTATTCCTGTCTGTGTAGTACTGAACAGTTTGCTTGAGACAGAGGATAGCACTCTCAGTTGAAAGGCCAGGCCTAAAGCCACATTGGGCGTCGTTCAGAAGTAGGTGCTTTTCCAACTGTTGTTCAAGCAAACTATCCAGTAGGTACCTTACTTATGACTGTTGTTAGCGAGATGGGTCTATAATTTGAAACGTCAGAAGAATCACCAGTTTTATTTTTAACAATAGGAACTACTACGGAGTACATTAAGTCATTAGGCAAGTAACTATGACCCACACATAAATTGTAGAACAAAGCGAGAACTCTCGGTAGATGTACACCCGCGTACCTCAGATGCTCGATGCTGAGCGCATCGTGACCCGGAGACTTACCTCTAACCATTCGCTTTATAACAGAGGCCACATCTTTGGCGGTGAATCTAACGGCAACGTCCCCGGGGCGATCCACAGCGGCGAGCACCCGCGACGCGGGCCCGAGCGGGGATTCGACCTTGAAGTTGCGCTGAAAGGCACAGGCTATGTCCCGGGGCTCATGCGCACCCCCGACACTCACAGAAATTGCTAAAGTCGTTATTAGCATGATGCTCAGCAATAATATTCATTTTAATCTGTTGTTCATTATTTTGGCTTTATTTCAATTTAGATTTAAATATTTTCCTGGCTTCACACATGTCTCTGTACACAGGTCCAAAACTAGGTTTACCATTGTTTATCCATGTCTGAAAACAATGCCGCGCCCTCCCGTGAGCATCACTGACAAACTTATTCCAGCCCGGTACATGTCTATGCTTCTTACGTTTAGATACATGTTTCTTACAGATGCACTTAGCGGCTTCAGTCAAAACATTTACAATAGTCTTGTACATATTATTTATTATTAATTTGTGGGACTCATTATCACACATTTGATCCGCACAATAAGTAAGCTCTGGTGGGAAATCCAACTGTTTTAATTCTGAGTTACAATAATTTAAATACATTTCAATTTCTTCATTGTTTCTAATACCCCAATTTATTTGATTAAGTGTTGATGTAGTTATTTTCTGACTTTTAGGTAAAATTACATTTAAATTACACTCTACCAGTAAAGGGAAATGATCAGACCAATAGGTATCATGCAGAATAGACACGTTAACAACCGTACGTCGCGCTGAACCCGTTACCACGCAGTGGTCGAGCCAGCGACGGCACCCATGCGCCTCACTAATAAACGTAAACGCGTCGGGAGGTAATATGTCCATGTCCACACACGACCACATCTGTTCGGTACAAAACGTTAATAATTCACAAGAAAACAGCTCACCTGGGTGCGCATTGAAGTCCCCCAAAATAAATACAGTTTCCACTTCATTACTCTCGATTATGGCATGTTAAAGCGAACGATAATTATCTATTTAATCCGCACATAACGTCGAAAGCTCGGGAGTGCGTGCCTTGGAATCAATCTCGAGATCACTCACACAGTCCAACAGTCTTCGACAAAGCCGCCTCATCGCTGATATTGTAAAATATTACTTATGATTTATGAATTATTATTTCCAAGATACTTTTAATTGTTTTAAAGCATAGTTTAAATCAGTTATATCTTAGCTAAGTGTATAAGTCTTATCCAATAAAATTCTTTTTTGTGTGGCTGAAATGTATTTTTTGTAAAATGTATTATTATAGTGTATATTATTATTTACGACGATGCTACTAATTATGAGAATAGTATTTCACTAACATTTTTTTTTAATAGTAACTTCTTTCAACAATGTCTAAAATATAAACTCTATATATGTAGTACTGGCATGCAGTGCAGGATTTTCCAGGTCAAAGGCTTACAAAGCTGGCTATTTAATATAATAAAATGATTAATTTATTAGATGAATGAAGATTTAAATGTATTGTTAAATTGCATCTTTAGTTTAATGTTCTTACAGTACTTTACATATCTTTTCACATAGTAGAAGTTTTAAATATGATGATTGCGGAATGAATTGTTATGGGTAATATATCATTATGTTTCTCCCCTAACCACCTACAATATATAAATAATATAGATGATTGATTTATTTGAATGTTTGTATAAACATATCTATTATTTGATTGGCGGCTCGCGGCTGTTCTGAAGGCACCGAGTGTCCCGCACCTCGCACCATTACGTCCATGAAGTTGCCACTCGCTTTCACGAAACTGGAAATATATGATTAAGCAGTTTGTAATAGAAAGTTTGGTCTTAAATTTTTAGTCGCGCAGTGTAATAACTATCTTTTCCTTTTCTATTCTGCACAATACGTGCTCGGTTTACACGGTAAAGACGATAACAACGCGTACCAAGAAGTTTAGCTCATAGCCGAACAGTTTAAACTTGGAATTCTCTGCAGAAGCATGTGGTTTCTTCTTCCTTCGATCCTGGGTCCTTTAAACGGGGTATGAGACCTCGGCACCAATTTACGAGAGGACTTGGTGTGGAGACATCTACTCGTGGACTACACGACTGCTTACCATCAGATGAGTGTAGTCATGTTGACAGGCAATAATAACAAAATAAAAAACAGATGGTCAATCCTGTGAATCAGATTAAATGTAAAATATTGTTACGGCTAGTGCCCTCTGTCGGCACTGTGGGGAAGAGTCGGCGATCTCTACTAATAATTTTTTACAGTGCCATCTATTGACATCTTACGGAACTACGTATTTGTCGGTACGAGTTGAGTGGAGATAGCGCTGGCACATTCTCGAATCATCGCGCTGTTGCGTGCCGTGTGTGACGTTTTCTGGAAAACTCCAGAAGCGCGTTACCCGCGTATAAATAGAGCGCACGCGCACCGCCGAGTCAGTTTAATATCGTGAGCGGTCAAGTGTTCATCGAAGCGAACGGAAGCGAAAATACTACGGAGTTTGAAGCAGTTACAGTGGAAAAGTGTAGTATAGTGTTTGTTGTGTATTAAGTTAATTGTGTGCTAGAATAAAACGTTTCAGTCGGTAATATTGTTTTATATTCTTATCCGTCAAACCCAGCATGTAACAATATCATAGTTATCAGCAATAAATTACCCCTTTGCAAAAATCCTTTGTACTTTATTGTACTACCATGATGGCAGCAACTAACGGTCTGGTTCTTCTGATGGTTAGTGGTTCCAGTACTTAATGGTCTATTAATACTAGTACCTCTAGCACGAAGATTCAATAAATGGAACAAAGTAAGGTAGTGATATTTAGTTTGTCGATTTATTGATCGTTTACGTTCGTTTGATACGTTTTACTCACGTATTAAGTTTTCTGCTGTCCGTTTTGTCATAGAGTGGTTTTCTAGAAGCATTTAAGTATGCTTGACGTCCTGACCAGTTCAGACTCCGGTAAGTATGGACAGACAGTGCGTACGTGATTCTTAAATCCAGCTGACCACTATAAATATAAAAATATAGTATAAATGTACCTCTATAATTGCGATATAATATACTATCTTATTCATACGTCTACTAAATATATTTTACAAATAGCCACGCGACATTCAATAATTTCAAAGAACATTATGATATTCTGACAGCGTCACCTTGCTGGTGTAGTGAATGAAACTGCTGTGCACCAGGACTTGAGATCGTTTCTCGCGATGGGCAGTGTTGTTGGGATTTCCTATCAAGAAATTCTCAGAAGCACAGAATCTGGAACTGTACCCTGTAGACAGCAATAGCAACGAAGGCAACAGGCTCTATTAAGTGGGTCGTGAAACATAGCTGGCGATACATGGATGTTATACTTCTCTGCCTATCGCTTTATTTTTTATTTTATTTATTTGGGATCTACAACAAAGAATATACACTACAATTTACACAGAATTTTACACATACGTATTATGAATGTGAACCCCTTGCATGTAGTAACTGGAAAATTAACAACTAAGATTAAAGTGTTAGAAACAATTTAAAATATAATGTGGTTCATAACCAAAACAGATATAAAGAGCAATAGGTACATATATGAACAAACAAATAAGACATATTAAGGCAAGATGATTAAAGAAATTCATTTAACTGTTTCTTGAATTTATATAAGGGTTCACAAATGTCAATTTCATGGGTTTCAGATATGTTGTTGTAGTTCCTACAGAGTCTTGGTATTGCAGCATAATGACCTAAATTTGTTTTTGAGGTGGGTACGTCAAAAAAGTTGTACGTATTCTTTCTTGATATTCGAGAAGGAATTTTAATGAGTATTGAGCTCAATAATTGACTGCTTTCCATAGTGCCATTAATTACCTTGTGTAAGAAGATATAATCCAATTTTTCTCTACGGCTTGCAAGTGTTTCAATATTGAAATGTTTCCACCTATCGGTGTAGCTAGTGCATTTTCTTGCTATCTGATCTCCATAACACAGATGATACAGAAAGCGCTTCTGGACACTTTCCAAGCATTTTTTGTACACGTCATAGTGTGGATTCCAAATTACGAAGTCATATTCCAGTATCGGTCGAACTAAAGTATTAAAAAGGTTTATCTTTGCAGATGGTTTTTTAAAATCCTTGCAATTACGTGTAACAAACTCTAGTACTTTGAAACCTCGTGCAACAGTATTCAATATGTGTACATATGTCGAACTTTAGTGCATTGTCTAATTGAACACCCAGATCGCGAATTGATTAACATTTTTTATTTCAACTCCTTCTATGTAGTAAGCGTTATTAATTGCAGCTTCGTGAATATAGATACGAGACTATGACTGTATTTATAATTTTTTTGCCGTCTCGCATAGTTTGTATTGGTCCTATAATGATGTGAAAACTACTAACACAATCATTCGATAAGAAAACTGGAAATTTGTAATAATACTCAATATTTTGATAATTCTAATAAAAGACCAAATTTGTAAAATTATACCTCACAGAACGGCACTAGCTTCTGGAAGTTTCTTTGTCCTCAGTTCCCGACTATATAACCGCGTCAACAAAATTATATATGTTTATCCGCTGACTACAAAAAATTGTAAATTTATCCTACAACGCTGGTTGCTAACTTTAATAAATTACACAAACACACACACACACACAAACTCACAAATAAATACACATAATCTGATCGTGACGAAATGACTTATAAAAGTGTTATTATGTTAATCAAATTAAAATGTTTTAATTTAATTTAATTTATCTAAATTAGTATATTATTAATTAATTAATGATAAAATCTTTTTGTAAAATATGTTCACTTTAAATTAATATATCAAGATTTACTTATTACTGTCATTATAATAAAATTAAAGTGATCTAAAATCCATGGAAGGCGCTGGCACCTGTGATACAATGCTCGCATTAGTACAAGTGTCAACGACACAAAACACTTGTCATGTTCTTTTAAAAGTTAAGAAATTATCATTGTAAACATGTTTGTGATGAAATTCAGTTAAATCAATTATATATTATTATTATTATTATTCTTCTTACCTATAACACATTACTCCATAATGTTCTAATAGTTCTTCTAGCCAGGGTTTAACCGTATCATAAATATCGTAACGCAAGTGATGATAAATATCATAGTTACAATCTACATAGTCCACGTTCTTTACATGAAGTAAATTTTGAATATCTATTCTATTCATAAAAGGTACGACTTCTGAAGGTTTCGGTGCATCTTCTATATAATTATAAAGATATACGGGGGCATATGAGATCAATAAATGGTATGCATCACTCGCTTTCTGAAACCAAAAGTTAAAATGTTAAAAAACGACGTTTTAAAGAAATAAAACGAAAATTATAAGTTTATCTTTTGAAATTATTGGACTGGAATACTTATGTCTAAGTTATACGTTGGAGCACCATACTATATCGATACATTATAAAATATTTCAACATTTGTTAGACCATCATGTGTGGAGCATCAAACTCATATGCAATCAAATCGAAAAAAGGGAAGTTTATTTACGCTTTCATGCCTTAACTACAAGACCGATCATCATAAAAATTCGCAAACTCGTTGTCAGGTGAACAGAAAGGGTATCTCACATTCAGAAGAAAGAACTGTTGCTAACCTAAACTGACCTACTCTCACGCGAGCGAAGCCATAAAATCTAGTTAAATATACAAATAAGTTATATAATACCTCTTCAAATGCGGCCATGTTGCGTTGGTCCCAATACTTTCTAGCATCTTCTTCTAGTTCGTGTATCCGATCAGCTTGCTCTGGGTCAATTAGTCCTACTTGGAACGCCCACTCGGAATAGTGAAGCAATGTCGGTGGATCTATCCATCCATTGCCGATTGCAAGTCCCTAAAATTAGTATAAAGATAAAAGATAAAAAATGTGCCATGCTTGTAGCATTCTAATATGTATACAAGGACTCCAAAAATGTTGATTTGTTAATAATAATACTTTAACTATGATCTAAAAAGTGGTTAGTTTGTTATATAAATAAAAAGCGACATGCATATATGACCACTATATATTTACTTTGCCGCGTACTTGGACTTGTCTCTGTTTAAAACCTTTTTTAAAGTATTAGAAACTAGTTATATCTAAATAAATATTTTCTTGTACATTATGCTGAACTCATATAAATGCTTTAATGCACTTTATGCAAATATGCACTTTATACACAGCGTTTGAATTACTTATACCAATTTTACCTAAAATGCATATTTAATAAGTATATTAAATTTGATTTTGCACTGACCTTTAAATTTATAGGAAATGATTTATTTTTGTTTTGATGAATGTAATGCCCAAAAGCTGGTATATATTTGCCAGCATACGACTCGCCGGCTATGAACAATGGGGAATCCCTTACTTCTGAAAAGACTTGTAAGAACTGTTCGATAAAATTAAGAAGACACGCGCCGATCTGGAAAATAAAATGTCATGTAAGTAGTGACAAAATGTTACAGCTTTATAATAATACAACAGTTTTAACTGAAAGTGTGACTTCACTAACCGTATCCTGATTGGTAACATACAGGTCTGGGTCTTCTGAAAAGCTAAATCCAGTACCAACCGGGTTATCAATAAATAACAGAGAATAATTTCTGCCCCATGTTATTGGCATTTGTTCCACTGAAACATGAAATACAGAGTCTTTTGTTTCTAGCGAGATGTCATAACTAAAAACATAAGAAGATATTTGAGCAGTTTCGTGTCAAAAGGCTGGAGCCATGCGGTCCAAGTGCTAGGAATGTTTATACAGACCTAGATAGGCCGCTGATCGACGTTTCGCGTGACCAGGCAGCTGGTCTTCGGCAATGCTGACAGTCTTCCGGGCACGTTGCCAATGGACAGCGACGCAGAGGAATATGGTGACACTTTTTAATTTTGTTGTTTTTTATCTCTTTAGGTTTACCTTGTTGTTAATAATTTGTTTGGACGTATAATGTTAATTTTATACAAATTGTTTATTTAAAAATCAAGAAGATACATCGTAATTACCTTTTCCATCCTTAATCTGTAACGGACCAATTTCGTCAAAAAGGCCAGTTAACGAAGAGCATCCAGGTCCTCCTTGCAACCAAATAACCAGCGGTGTACTCTGCAGAAGAACTTCTTGTACAGGGAAGTACCAAAAGAACAAGTGCCATTTGCTTGTTTTGTTCACAGTGAAGTATGCGGCGTGACTATTTACACCAGCGAACTGAGCAGCATGTACTATTGACAGATTCTTTGCTTTTTCTGTTTCGCCTCTTTCAAGGTAAGGTGTTAGAATTAAAGGCTCTTCAGCTAGAATTTCTAGCCTAAGAATATTTACACTGAAAAGGAATTAATGTTGATTTAAGTGACTGCAATACTTCATATAAAAATAAATAGAATGCAAACTTACTAAAGTAATACTATAAAATACGCTTTGTATATCATATTTGTGTGTGGACTGCGTGTACGCGACATATCTACTTTGCTTTTTATAAATAAAGAAAAAATATTTAGTAGTTTTATCAGTGAAAATTCTATTAATAATAACTTATGTTAAAGACGCGGTCAAGTATTTCAAAGAAAAAATAGTCATACATTTTTCTACAACATACCACCATTCCAAAATCTGCAATTAGTGTTTTTAACTATAAGCATACGATAAATGTTGTCATATGTCATGTTAAGTATTTTCAGTCGTGGTATCTTTTATTTTTTAACGTCGCTGTACAAGTCTTTTGACATTGTTGCATAATTCATGCTGCCTTTTCATAACAAATAGAAACTCACGCCTATCTTATCGACACTGGCGCACACATATCTGTCATACCGAAGAAAAGAGGAATGATGTTAGCTTCAACGTCGTTTCAACTGTACGCCGCTAACAATACCACTGTAGGCTCCCTACATATTACATTTACTAAACATTTACTTTACTATATACTACCTACATTATACTTACACTATCCTATATACATTTATATAAATAATACTTACAGTAATTAGAAACTATGTACATCAACACATTATTATCATATTTCACTGCACAGCGTCGAAGCCGTGCGTTGTGCGAATATCGTTCAATGGAACCACGCCCGGCAAACCGGTCCCTGAACCTAAGTGTGGCGCGGGCGCCGGTCGCTATGTCATTGAGTCGACCTTAAACTCTCTGACGTGTACCCCGTGTCATCCGTTGACCCGCCGCGCGAACTTACGAATATACAATATATTGTTTACGTGCTTTTCCATCGCTGTCTGATTCTCACGCTTTCTCCTACGCTATCACTGACTTTCTCCTTCTCTTGTATATCTTTCTTTCGGACTATATCTGTGCTTGTGCTTGTGAATATATCTACTCTTCTGTGAACTGAACTACGTGTATTTATTCAATACCCGAGGGATCTACCAGGTACAGAACTTTATAATTATAATAGAAAGGATTATATGGTGTGCACAGTGAACTCCATACCTCACTACCCATACTATAACTGGTGACCCCTTCAAGGACATTTAAGACAATGAGTGATAGCAGTGACACGGCTAAAACCGCGGCTTCTAGAGATGAAAACGTTACTACGCGTCGACCAAAAAAAATGCGCGTTTCCACTGTCCGTCGCGACTCGTCCTCCGAACATCGGAAGCTTACGCTGAAGGTGCCAAAATTTTCGCCTGAAGATCCGGAACTCTGGTTTGCACTTCTAGACAATCAATTTGATAGCCTGAATATTACAGAGGATTTCCTGAAATTCAGCAGCGTAGCTACAAATCTTGATATTCAGCACGCGAAAACAGTGAAGGACATTATATTGAATCCTCCTTCTAAAAACCGCTATGAGAAAATCAAGACCGAGCTCCTTCGTCGTCTGTCAGCTTCGCATGAGATGAAGGTGAAGCAGTTGCTCACGCAAGAGAAACTGGGTGATCGTAAGCCTTCACAATTCTTACGTCACCTACAAGACTTAGCTGGATCGTCTGCGGCTGATGATATCGTGAAGCAAATCTGGTGCAACCAACTGCCTATCAGCATTCAGACGGTGCTAGCATCCCAGCCTTCACACTCTCTGGAGCAGCTCGCTGACTTGGCTGACCGCATTCATGAATTGACTGCGCCTCCTGTAGTTGCAACCACATCAGCAACCGCTCCTACCAGTAGCAGCACTTCGTCTGAGATCGCCGAGTTGAGGAAGATGGTGAAACGTCTAGCGCTGAAGATAGACCAGCAATCGCGCAGACCTAACCGCACAAACGAACGATCTAGGCCCCAACGACGCCGATCACCTGCACGTTGCAGGTCCCGATCGAGTTCAAGCTACCAGAAGTACCCTATCTGTTGGTGCCACGCCAGATTCGGGTCCAGAGCTCATCAATGCGTCGCTCCGTGTGACTACGGCAAGTCGGGAAAAGCCACAGGCAGTCGCTGATGGCGACTGACGACTGCCCGACATCTTCAGGTCGCCTCTTCGTCTACGACCGCAACACAGACACACGATTCCTGGTGGACACTGGGAGTGACCTGTGTGTCTATCCTTATTCTGCGCTGCGAGAACGACGTGCCAGGACCGATTTTCAGCTATGTGCGGCCAATGGGACTCTCATAGACACTTACGGAAGCATCGAGCTAAATTTAAACCTAGGTTTAAGACGCAATTTACCTTGGCGTTTTACAGTAGCTAATGTTACCAAAGCTATCATAGGTGTTGACTTTTTAAGCTTTTATAATCTCATGGTAGATGTACGCAACTAACGCCTTGTTGATAATACAACTACTTTGTTTTGTAGTGCTTCTGTAGTTAAAACAAATGTATCTTCGGTGAAGGTAGCAACGGGTGATACGAGGTACCATACTCTCTTGGGTAAGTACCCAGAAATTACTCGCCCTTCAGGTACCCACGGAAGCCGAAGCACAACATAGTGCATCATATTCGCACGACGCCCGGCCCTCCCGTATTTTGTACACCCCGCAGGCTCGCCCCCGACAAACTGAAGATAGCTAGGCAGGAATTCGAACTCATGCTTAGTAACGGTACAGCACGCCCCTCTGAAAGTCCCTGGGCGTCTCCTTTGCATCTCGCGCCAAAGAAGGATAACGGCTGGAGACCTTGTGGTGATTACCGGATGCTTAATGCACGGACTATACCAGACCGCTATCCCATAAGGCATATTCACGACTTTGCCCATAGTATAGCTGGGTTGTAAAGTCTTTAGTACTATAGACTTGGTGAAGGCCTATAATCAAATTAAAGTCTTTGAGGACGATATCCAGAAGACGGCCATCACCACTCCCTTTGGCCTCTACGAGTTCCCTTGTATGACCTTTGGTTTGAGGAACGCAGGCCAAACCTTTCAAAGATTTGTTGACGAGATGACTAGAGGACTCGACTTTGTTTATCCGTACTGTGACGATTTTTTATGCTTTTCTGTGAATGAGGTCCAGCACGAGCGTCACCTACAGCAGCTCTTCGAGCGTATGAAAGAATACGGTGTCCTCGTCAACACGTCAAAGTGCGTTTTCGGAATCAGTGAGGTAAATTTCTTAGGATATCGTATCTCGGAAGCTGGCACCAAACCTTTAGAGTCCAAGGTTCAGGCTATTCTAGATTTCCCAGCCCCAAAAACTGTCAGGCAACTGAGACGTTTCTTGGGCATGCTCAGTTTTTATAGGCGCTTTTTGCCCAAGGCTACTTCAATCCAAGCCCCTCTAAACACACTACTTACTGGGTCAGTAAAAGCTTCTCAACCAGTTGATATAACTGGTGATGCACTTCTTGCCTTTGACCAGTGTAAGCAGAGCCTTGCTAATGCTGCATTGCTATCACACCCAGACAGTAATTGTAAGTTGGCGCTAGTCACTGACGCATCTGATTTAGCAATGGGTGCAGTTCTACAGCAACTCAAGGACAGCAACTGGCAACCACTTGCTTTCTTTTCGCGCAAGTTTAGCCCCTGCCAACAAAAATATTCGCCATACGATCGCGAACTTTTAGCGATATATGAAAGTATAAAATACTTTCGGCACATGTTGGAGGCTCGCCATTTTGTAATTTTTACTGACCATAAGCCGATTACTTATGCCTTCCGTGAAAGAAAGGCTAATTGTTCGCCTCGTCAGTATCTCCACCTTGATTTTATCTCGCAGTTCACGACTGACATCCGACACATATCTGGCAAAGATAATGTTGTAGCCGATACATTGTCGCGAATCGATGAACTGCAGATGTCAATTGACTTCGATAAACTAGCAGAATCACAGGCTAATGATCAAGAGCTCCTCCAATTTATTGACGGTGAATTCTCACTCCGCCTGATGAAGCTCAAAATTCCTGGCAGCATAAAGGAACTTTATTGTGATGTGAGCAGACCACAACCTCGTCCTTTCGTAACCAAGCCACTGAGAAAACCACTGTTTGACAGCCTTCATGGTCTCAGCCATCCTGGCGCTTTGGCAACCACAAAGTTGGTAGCTGAGCGGTTTGTCTGGCCTGGCATGCGTAGAGACTGTCGAGAGTGGTCTCGTAAGTGCTTGGCGTGCCAACGCGCTAAGGTAAATCGACATGTATCTGCACCTTTGGGTGCATTCGATTTGCCTCGTGCCCGCTTTACCTTTATTCATGTGGACATTATAGGCCCACTTCCATCATCACAAAACTACCGCTACTGTCTGACTGTGGTAGATCGTTTCACACGCTGGCCTGACGTCACGCCGATGATGGATATTACCGCAGAAACCGTAGGCAAGGCACTGATATCGTGGATATCCAGATATGGATGTCCTACGGATATTGTCACAGACCGCGGCCGGCAGTTTGAATCCACACTTTTCCAGTATCTTGGAAAAGTGATAGGATTTAAACATCGCCGAACAACCGCGTACCATCCGGCGTGCAACGGCCTTGTGGAACGATTCCACCGTCAGCTTAAAGCAGCTATAATGTGCCACGCGGACTGCAATTGGGTCGATACTTTACCGCTAGTTTTATTAGGCATTAGATCATCCTATAAAGAGGATCTGAAAGCTTCATCAACCGAGTTGGTTTACGGAGAACCTTTGCGTCTGCCTGGTGAATTTTTTCACCCAACTGTGTCAGGTTCTACCGATGTATCGGATTTTACCACTCGCTTACGCAATTTTGTTCGAAAACTGCAACCGTCACCAACTTCTCGCCACAGTAAAGACAAAATCTTTATTTATAAAGACTTAACATCTTCGAGCCATGTATTTTTAAGGGACGATGCATCACGAGGTTCCTTGCAACCTCCTTACTCTGGCCCATACGAAGTGCTTGAGCGTGGGGATAAAGTTTGCATAATATTAGTTAAGGGTAAAAGAGTCTCGGTAACCATAGACCGCCTTAAGCCAGCCTATTTACTTGCTGACCCTTCCCCTAGCACTATCCTTTTCAGCAACTCCACTCCTTCATTTATTCCTGTTCCTGATCCTACTTCTAATCCTGTCCCCATACCTAGCCAGGTTAACGTCCCAGCTCAGACGGATACAAAGATTACTCGATCCGGCCGCAGAGTTCGATTTCCTGACTACTATCGACCGTAGTGACGGTCTCTAGGGGGCAGTGATGTAGGCTCCCTACATATTACATTTACTAAACGTTTACTTTACTATATACTACCTACATTATACTTACACTATCCTATATACATTTATATAAATAATACTTACAGTAATTAGAAACTATGTACATCAACACATTATTATCATATTTCACTGCACAGCGTCGAAGCCGTGCGTTGTGCGAATATCGTTCAATGGAACCACGCCCGGCAAACCGGTCCCTGAACCTAAGTGTGGCGCGGGCGCCGGTCGCTATGTATTCAGTCGACCTTAAACTCTCTGACGTGTACCCCGTGTCATCCGTTGACCCGCCGCGCGAACTTACGAGTATACAATATATTGTTTACGTGCTTTTCCATCGCTGTCTGATTCTCACGCTTTCTCCTACGCTATCACTGACTTTCTCCTCCTCTTGTATATCTTTCTTTCGGACTATATCTGTGCTTGTGCTTGTGAATATATCTACTCTTCTGTGAACTGAACTACGTGTATTTATTCAATACCCGAGGGATCTACCAGGTACAGAACTTTATAATTATAATAGAAAGGATTATATGGTGTGCACAGTGAACTCCATACCTCACTACCCATACTATACCACAATACCTACCTACGGCGAGAAAATCTTGGTGTTAGATCTGAAACTACGAAGACCTTACACTTGGAAGTTCGTCATCGCCGCAGTCAGTAAACCAATTATCGTCACTGATTTTCTAAAAACCACAACCTACTCGTCGACATACGCGGCCGTTGTCTTATCGATAAAGTCACGAACCTATCCGTCAAGACATCAGTTTCATACTCCATCGAGCCAACCGTAAAAAACATCGATGATCAACAACATTTTCATCAAATCCTCGCCGAGTACCCAGATATCATCCGACCGATCCTCAATGAAACAAACCAACCATCGGCCCGCCGCTACATTGTCGAACACGACCGTTACCGCCGCACCGCTAATGGGCCACCAAGAAAGAGTTCGAAATCATGAAGCAGCAAGGCCTATGCCGTCCAAGCAAAAGCCCTTGGTCAAGCCCGCTCCACATAGTTCCAAAGAAAAACGGGGATCAGGACACGCAGGACAGGCGTCTTAATGCAGTCACTATATTCGACCGCTACCCCGTGCCTCGACTAAAGAACTTCGCATACTTACTCCACGGCAAGAAAATCTTCACTGTACTAGATTTAAACAGGGCTTACCAGCAGTTACCCGTCCATGAGTCTGACATTGAGAAAACTGCTATCACCACTCCGTTCGGATTATTTGAATTCCCGCGAATGTATCCCGGCTTCAAGAACGCCGGACAAACTTTCCAGCGATTCATACATCAAGTACTCAGCGGACTCGATTACGTCTTTCCATTCATCGATGATGTCATCATAGCCTCAGACAGCCTTCAGACAGACAGTCCTAAAAAGATTAGATGAATACAGGATAACGATTAACCCATCGTAATGCGTATTGACGCTGGTGATTTGAATATGGTGCTAGCCTTTCCTGTAATCTTACGGTCCGTTCATACCTTGCCGGATTGCCAAAGTTTATTGCGGCTTGCTTTATAAGGCAAAATACAAGCGTTTCTACAGCGTTCAGATTTCATGTATAAGCGTGAACTATATTTTCCAACTAATATTATAAATGCGAATATGAGTTTGTTTGTTTATTACGCTTTCAGGCCTTAACTACTCGACCGATCATCATAACATTCCCATACACATTTTCAGAGGTACATAGAAGGACATACTGTGTACTTTATCTGGATGTAAGCTACCCTAATTCAGGGTGCCTATCATCCAGATAAAGTACAGTTCCCGAGGGATAGAAAACTAAAACCTACATTTACGTGAGTGAAGCTGCGGGAAAATCTAGTTGTATATATTTTTATACGCTACTGAACACTGTGTCAGTATAGTTGCATATCTGAATGCACATTTAAAATCTTATTTTAATGTTACCATATTTTCTAGATGTACATACATACATACATAGATTCACGCCTGTTTCCTAGAGGGGTAGGCAGAGACTACGAATTTCCATTTGCTACGATCCTGACACACTTCTCTGGCTTCATTCACTTTCATAACTTTCCTCATACACGCTCGCCGGTTTAAGGTGCTCATAACCTGGCCTTTATCCAGAACGTCTCCAATCTGATCAAGAAACGTTCGCCTAGGTCTTCCCCTTGCGACTGTTCCATTCACACTAGCCTTATAAACTTTCTTAGTCAGTCTTTTCTCGTCCATTTTTCTACATGCCCATACCTAACCTAACATACCCTTTTCTATTCTCGTCACTATATCCACTTTTATGCCGCATCTCTCTCTAATCACACTATTCCTTATCCTATCTCTCAGAGTCACACCACATTTATTTCTCAGCGCTCTCATTTCTACAGCATTTATTCTGCTCTCATGCTTCTTTTGCTATACCCAACTTTCACTTCCATGCATAAGTGTGGGCACTAATAGTCCTCCATGAACAGCCAAACTAGCCTTTTCGGATACATTTCGACTGTTCATAAAAGCGCGTAAAGCGCCATTCACATTATTGCCAGCAATCGTTCTCTTTTTAATATCTCTCTCATGTGTACCATCCCTTGTAAAGATCCCTTGTCCCTTTCTAGATGTGTAATGAATGAACCTAAGATGGTGGCACATTGCGTACTGCTTGTTACAAGTTCTGCGGCAGGCATGTGATGTTTCCTTTATAAACTCTAAGTATTATGGTTTCGAAGCCAACGACACAGGGCTTGACCCTTAATCCGGATAAAGGATCCTGTAGTTGTCATTTTTAATCATTGATTCCAAAATAGCTTGTTAAGTTACCTTTAAAAGAAATCCTCATTCAGTTCATTTAAATGGAACAACGTTACATTCAAACTTATTGTATATACATACTAAAGTTACAGAGATTTAAGTTATGTCTATTACTACTATATACTATACATATACTATATAGTGAATGCGACTGCTGTGCATGAGGTGTCGGGTTTGAATCCTGTTAAGAAATCTCAATAGCAGCCCGGAGTTAGAAAGTTGGCGGTGTTAGACACCCCGTGCCTCGGAAAGCACGTTAAGCCGTTGGTCCTGCGCCTGATCTCTCTCCGGTTGTGTCGGATTACCGTCCCATCGGATCAAAAGGGTTAGGCAACAGAGAGAGCACTTATGTTTGCGCACACGCTTGTGTACTATAATATCATGCGCAGATGGCCAATCTCCGTTAAGATTGGCCACCGTGACCCAAATTCACTTCATAAGTTATGTCTATTTTTAAATTAAGATTGCGTATCTTTCATTAGTCTTCTTGGTTCTGATTATATTAACTGATCAGTGTAGTTAGGACGTGGCAGTTCGTGTGTTTTGGTTCCACAAAACGCCTGATATGAAAATTGCAAAACGTTTGCGTACGTTTTAATTTATTCTTTAGTACAGGCGTCTGAATCATTTTATATTTATTTAAATAATGAATACTGAAAAGCTGTGTTAAAATACTTCTTTCCAATATTTTGTACCACACCATGGTTACAGCAGTCTAGGCGCAATCTAAAGCAACTGCATTTATTGCCACTACATTTGTTTTTTGATTTATTGTTATTCCTGAGATATTCTTACAGAAGAGCCCAATAACTTTATCCGGCCTTGACATTGAAACGAGACCCTTATAAATAGCAGGCATAGCAGCGCTGACATAACTTCTGATATTGTATTGAAGAATATCAAAAGTAAGTAGGTACGGTGTACTTAAGAAGAAGGATATAGCCGCCCACAAAAGCAAAAAATTTGACTATGTATCTTTAAACTACAATTTGCTATATTCCTAAGGTGAGGCGACTTCGCATGTATGTGCTGTGTTATTAACAGGGGAACTAGTGGTCGTTGTATCTTGTGCTGGCTATGCAGTCTTCTTTTTAGCTGACTTTTCACCAGTAATTTCCCTGGTATTCCAATGTCTGCAGGACAAGGCTGCTTACAGGCAGGCCGAGTGCTTAATCGCCATCTTAGTTCTATAGGGTCTATAGAGTAAAAACAAGGTACTTTTCTTTACACCACAAAAAACTGATATCTTTATAATAATCTGATCTTTATAAAGCTCAGTTTCATAATAATTCAATAAGAAAACAGTGTCAGCCAGTACTCCACCAGTCTGCTTTACATAATATTGAAAAACTTTTAAAGATATTCGCGGATAGAAAACCCGGCTACGATTAAGCGATTGAAAGAATTAATTGCTAAGTCTTTCATATTTGCGAGATATTTGGAACGAGTTATTTAAAATATAGGGTTCGACAAAAGTCTTTTCTTTTAACTTGAGTAAAAAGCAAATGTATTAACTGCAGTGCTTGTCGTTGACGACCAGATACAAATGTTTTTCAATTATGTCTGGCATTCCAGCAATTGACAGATTCAAGATGATCGTATATTGATTTTTTAAACATAATTATTCTTTTCTATTTTTATTTTTGAAGTTTATTATATGTACTCGTATAAAACGATTGGAAAGGTTAAACTTGGTTCAAGGAGAGCATCATACTAAATTATGGAATGAAAACAATGAAGCAAGATTTCAGTCTACTGCCATCCCATTTATCGTACGATCGATCTATAGAGCCCGAAATTAAAGTTAAGATGGTGTTAACCCATTGCATTCCAAAGGAAGATGAAATAGTCAAGGTCGGTTACTTTTCATCAGCCAGGTGGTCCTACCTGCTAAAAAGCAACCGTAACGTTGGAGAAAGTGCAAATCTAAATAGTTTAATAATTAAAATAGTTTAAAATAGCAGTAATAAAAATATTGTTATAAAACCATGTAAATAAAAGTATTGTTTTAAAATAAATAACAAATTCGTATAAAGTAGTCAAATATCAATGTATAAAATATAATGTATAATAACATAATACTGTCTGATTTTTAAAAAAGAAAACTCTTTTAAGATATTGAATTTAAATATTTGCTTAATATATGTAATATATATTATGTTTAGAACATAAGTATATTTAATCAATGACATAATTGAATAATTAACATATTATATAAACAAATTATTTACAAGAAAAATATAAACTGAAGAGAAAAATAAAACTGCAAAATCAAATATTGTCTTAAATTCGCGCAAACGAAGAACATATTGTATTATTTTCATTTAGATAATAAGCAAATACAAATCAAAGAAAGGATGATACCGGCACCGTATTGCGCAATTGTTGGCTCGAAGTTGTCACGGTATAAAAAATAGCGTCACTTTATATTACACAATATTAAATGATTCACAGAACTTTTGTGACGTGGGTTGCTTCTTACGGTAAGTCTTGTGCAACAAAATGACGCAGATACAGGAACGTCACAACATTGACGTAAAACGTATTTTAAATTGAAGCTCCAAAAAAGGGAAATGAAAATCGTATTGTCTAAAAAAATAATTTTTAAAGCGTCTAATTAATAAATAATTAGTGAAAACATTACCATGTTTTAACAGATGACGGACAAATAGAGAAATGTGTGATATAGAATATAATTTTTCTCCATTAATTAGTAAAATACCAGGTCAATACCAGGATGTCTATCGGTCGATCGATTGGCGGCCTCGATGGTGTAGTGGTTAGTGTAACACCGACTGCCACACCTGAGGTCGCGGGTTTGATTCCCGTACAAGGCAAACATTTGTGTGCATGGACATAGATCTGTTTATGTGGGTCTGGGTGTTTCTATATATAATATGTATGTATGTATGTATTTACAAATAAAAAAAATATATGTATGTTTATCCATTGTCTAGTACCCATAGTACAAGCTCTGCTTAGTTTGGGCTAGATGGTGTTGTGTGTAGGTATGTGATAGAATATTATATTTTTGTAAATACGTATGTTTACTATTTTATGACGTTGAAACAAAATATTGAATGGCGAGTCTGATCGGTGTCGCAAATTCTGTGAATCGGTAGCTGACTGGTAGGCTAAGGTCTTTATTAAGGCCAGTAATGGCTCGTAACAGTAGATCTACCACGAAAATGACATAACTTCATTGTTCGCACTGCTTATTAAAGCATTAAGGTTTTTTCAGCACAATCAAATGGTACCTAAATTCAAAACGAATTTCAGAATAAATTTGTTTCACGGTACAAACAATTGGCCTGAAACTTAGGTACCTATTGACGTTTCTTGGGAGATCTACATATTATTACTAAGAGATACCCTTTATCATTTATTATAGGTAAATTTTATCATTTGATAATGATCCGTTTTATTTTGTCAATAATTATAATTAAATTTAAAATTTAAAAAACCCCCGACATACTATTCATTTGATACCCATATTGAAAAATTTTAATTTGTGAAAATATGTAGTTTTGAGGTGGCGGCCATCTTGGATTTTAAATTTATCATAGTGTGTAGTATTCTACTAGTCAAGCCCTTTCATTTGATACCCATATTGAGGGAGTTGTAAAAAAATATGTAATCTGCCATCTTGTGGCGGCGGCCATCTTGGAACGATTTTTATCAAACGTAGCTAAGAACACTCCCGACTAATTCACCTTTCAAATAAAAAAAACAAAATTAAAATCGGTTTATCCGTTCGGGAGTTACGATGCCATAGACAGACACACACACACACACACACACACACACACACACACACACACACACACACACAGACACGTCAAACTTATAACACCCCGTCGTTTTTGCGTCGGGGGTTAAAAACAGAGGTACATGACACTTGATTTAAAAAATGTTCCCTGTAGGTATACACGGGCCGCAATAGTAAATCCTAACTATAATATTATAAATGCGAATGTGAGTTTGTTTGTTACGCCTTCAAGCCTTAACTACTCGACCGATCATCATACAATTTCTCATAGACGTTATCAGGAGTACAGAAAAAGACATAGGGTACCTTTCACCCGGAATTAGTATCATTCCCGAGAGATATACAATTGACACTCGTAAATGTACTTAAATTACTAAGTACATTTACGAGTGCGAAGCAAATAATTCCAGCGTTTGTACTTTAGAGCCATTGAACTCAGAAGTGTGTCAGGACCTCAGGAGGTACCAATTCAGTTGCGTCACTGTAACAAGAGAACAATGACACGTGTGTCATTCATTTCGTATAGTATCGCGCTCGTGGCTCATTGCGGTTTGTGGTCCGGACTACGTTTGTTAACTGCTAACGCGTGTCACGGGATTTTTTAGTGGGGATTCTTTAAGTTATTTCTTCTTAATTTATAGATTTAACTGTAGGAAAAATTGCTGTAATATTAACCAATTGTTGGAATGCAAGACGTAATCGAATACTTATTGTGTCTGACCGTCGGTATGCTGTTGTCATTCAATAGGTTAAATTGTATGACTATATTTTAAGTTGGTTGGCCTCATTGGTTTAGAGATGGGCTAGTCGAGATTCCATGTAGCCATATGATCCTTTAAATTAAACTATTTTATACGGGGTTTATCACGGGGAAAGTAATATGATCATAGCTGCTGAAGAGTAACCGAAATGTCGGGGTAAGTGAAAACATATGTTTAGATAGTTCCATAATTTAATAACTTAAATAGTAGAAACGTTAAAAAGCAGCGATAGCTCAGTGGGGAGACCAACAGACTGCAATGCAGAGGGTCTGGTGTTCGAACACACGACTTTCGAAGACAATAATCACCTGCTCCGTGCCTTGGAGAGCACGGTAAGCCGTCGGTCTCGGCTTGCCACGAACATCTATGGCAGTCGTTTTTGAAAAGTCAGTGCACTCTAATATCCTGACACTGGTCTAGCCATAGGGTATCGCTAGCCTTCGGGTTGCGGAGGTCAAGTAGCAGTCGCTCCGTGTAAAAACTGATATCCAGTCAAATCCGGTTAGACTAGTGACCGACCCCTAGTGACTTGGGAATAATAAAAGCTAAGGAGAAGAAGAGTAGAAAAGTTTTGCAGTAGTAGTTTATTAATAGTAAATAAACAATGCGATAAAATCTGTATAAGGTAGTTTAATTTCAATGAATTCACAGATGGCCTAGTGGCTTAAGTGGTCGCCTCGCCACTGCCATCGCGCCAAGTGTTGTGGGTTCGATTCCCGCACGGGATAAAAAATTGTATGATTCATAAATGGTTTTCTGCATCTGGGTGATCTTTGTGTTCGTTGTTTGAATCTTTGTAATGTCCCCCTCGATACTGAAATTATTCCTAGTGCGAGAGTAGCCTCAAAAAAAAAACAATTAATTCGCGTAAACGTAAGACTATCTTTATTGCAAGTATAGCCCACTTGATGGTTACCGTATGCTATTTGCAATACAATTTTCGTAAAAAGGGGTAGGTACAAAGCTTTTGCTTCACGTATTAATATATAGATGAGCACATAAGTTCAAAAAGTCAAAGATGCGTGCCGTAGGATCCAACTCGACACCTCTGCTTGGCAGTCCAACGGTCTCCAACTAGCCAACTAGGCTATCACTTCTACTTTTCAGGTTATTTCGCTATTTTGACTTGGCTGAGGCCTAATAACCAGTAAAGATATCAATGGTTGTTCTGATACCGTTATAGCTTAAGAACATTCGTTATGACGGTACATATTGCCTTATACTGCTTCACTGACTCAATGTCGGGTAAAAGGTCGTTAATACTGGATTATGGAGTTTTTAAACGCCCTAGTACCTAGTGGTGGCAGCTTTGTCATACGATGTCAAATCTATCTATTAAATTAGGTAACGTAAATAGTAATAATTATATTATTCCTTGGCATCTTTACCTTATAAGGTTCATAACAAGTGTATACTTATCACTACGTATTATGAAACAAAGTCCCCCACCGCGTCTGTCTCTCTGTTCGCGATAAACTTAAAAACCGCAGAACGGAATTTCATGTGGTTTTCACCAACAGACAGAGTGATTCAGAATGAAGGTTTAGGATTATAATTCGTTAAGGTTTAGTACGACCCGTGTAAAGCCGGGGCGGATCGCTAGTTTTTCATAAAAGAGTTATACTCAATGTACGTCGTCCTTCTACGACGTATGTACGTATAGAATATTTAGCTAAGAAGAAGAACACCAATGGATACCCACAGTACTTGCGATCGAAGTGTCGTAGATTGATCATCAATCTTAATCTTATCAAAATTAAGGCTTAGTTGGAGGTGTTGACAAGAATTAGATATTCTTGTCCAATAATCTGTAACTTAATATAATGTCAATCTAGAATATTTATGTACATATTAGAGGGTATGCACAGATGTATAGCACCTATATTGAGTCAGCATGGTTTTAGGTAAAAGGGGTTTAACTAAACAGAAGGCGAGCCTATTGCGGTATATATTGAATCTTTTCTGGGTTCGAATCCCACACGGGACAAAAATTTGTGTGATCCACAAATTGGTTGTGCCGAGTCTGGATGTCCTTTGTGCCAGTTGTTTGAATGTTTGTACAGTTTCCTGCGATACATGAAATATTCTTAGTGCGGGAGTTGTCTTTTGTAAAATAACAGAAAATAACAAAAAGATCATATTAAGTTATATTATTTACTTAAATGAATCAGCGAGGAAAGAGTACTCACAAATGAAGCAAATGCCTCATCATTAATTAAAGTTTTAATATCATGGAAATATGTCGATTCCGACCGTATTGCTCATCATTATTCTCGACGTTGCATATCGTTTTCAGCAGTTTCCATTGTGCATTTATAATAATAATTTAATACCAAATATGGTTTGTTTCAGATAGATAGTCTGCTGCATAAGGCCGACGACCTGCGAGTTACTATTGTATAAAGGGTAATAAGTAATGTTTTCTATGAATCATAGTGACGTTTGAATTCAAGGAATAAGTCACTAATCTATGACGTATTAATTAATAATAAAACCGCAAAGGTATGTTTAAATGTAAACATTTAAACGAATGTCACACAATTTATGATCAAAGGCTATCCTAGTGAGAGTATTTTGGTATGCCATGCAAAGGTATCGAGTTTGATATTAAGACACGCACCTAAGGCTTTTTGAAGTTATATGTGTATTAGTTTATCCATCGCTTTAACGGTTAGGGAGCAAAGTAGCGTTATATCAAGTCTATAAATTTTTTATTGAAAAGATATTGCATTTATTTTGTATGTATATATTAACATTTAAGCTGCAGCGGTGGTCAGACACAATCACAGAAATCTTAATAATAAGGCAATATTAAGATTTCTGTGGACGCAATGATTGAAGTGAACAAATAAAAGAATGTCAACATCCTACTTAACAAAGTAAAAAGAAAAAGAGACTATTGAAAGCACAGAAAATATAAGAGTATAATGTTTTCTTATTGAAATTGCCACTTTCAGCATACATGTCATGTGTCCTAATATACCTATTATGGAATTCACTAACTTACAACAATTTATATATATAACAATGTTTGCCGGGACATACATATAGTAAGTACTTCCTCATTTGCATTGCTAAGAGTGTTTAGTACTAACGTATTTTCCCCGATGGGACTACTTACATTTATAAGTTATATTTGTTGTTTAATATAATTAAATACTAAGTGTATTAAATTATATTAACGTTTAATTATTATAATTATAATACTGGGCAAAGTAAATAATTAATAATTCTCTTCTTAGTTTAATATTCAAAATAATTTATATGTGTAACATTTACGTGTTATACTAACGTTTACGTGTTGTTTTCAAACATATGCATATTCAATTATACCTAAATGCTTCATAATTATAAGTGCGGATGTATAAATCTTAAAGTATAACAATCTACATTATTTTTATATTTGGTTAATGAATGTTTAATATGAGGTAATGAGGTATACAAATAATAAATAATAATAACAAATATAATATTCTTTTTATTCAATAAATAAGTCTTTACAAAACACATTACAGGCTACTTATTGTTTTATATTCACATTAAAACTATATTTAATCTAAAGGAAAACATTTACAATTTAAATATTGGACACAAGAGACTTGTTTATGAAGTCTGTTTTTACATTGTATTACCTGAACTAGGTCAGAGATCTGTTTTTCAGGCTGTTATATATTAGGCATAATTACCTAATTTAATAAATTATATATTAGACGTAATTGCCAAATAAGGATATAATATTATAATATCGCGACCAATTTGCAAAAGCCTGAAATATATAACACCTATAGCTTTAAATCTTCGGATATAACTATTTGTCATCATAAAGTACCTAGCCTGCACGAGAGCTCACTCCGCTGTGGAGAGCAGATAAAAAATGTTTGTCTAACGTTATAATACAAAACAATATTTATGAAAAGTAAAAATAATTTGAAATCCTGGGTTCCCTATCCATTTGCATTAAATTTCAAGACAGTATACAGCTTACGCATAATTTTTTAAGCATAATCCTAAAGTTAAGGTTTGAGATATCTTTATTTCTCATAAGAATTTACAATAATTCACTTACATGAGAAAGTTTAAACACATACAAATTATAATCGTATCCTAGGCGTACACTTAGATATCGAAGCACTTCACTCAACACATTCAATCGAAAGTATACATTTTAAGTTATTTTTAATTCTAAGATAATAAAAATACAATATATAGGATACTAGTAAAAAAACTTACATAAACAAGGAGCAAACAATGCTTGGACGCGCAAATTACATAGATCGAGCGTAGCTAGATGCGACATGCGAAATAGTGAAAAGTTGCGCTCAGATTAGATGTTAAATAGTATTTTAAGTGTTTTTTAAATGTATGCATTGATTTTGCTTCTTTGATATTTTTCGGTAATTAAAATTGAAAGTTGAGTTGTATATTATCACAGCTGCACCTATTTTTCGGGTTGTCACTATGATTATTACGTCAACATAAACTGTATGCCAAAGACAATTATGGCAAAGTATTATTTAGCCAAAAAGATGCAAATCAGCCAAAGTATATTAGCGAAAAACCTTTATGCGAAATGAAGGGATCCTGAAATCTAGATGTGCAATATGTGTGTGATACACGTGGATATACGAATGAATCATTGCTCCTATTCGTACTAATAGGACGATAATTTAAATGACTGCATCGTTCGTGCAGTCAACGAGATAAATATTAAGTAGGTATTACGCATATTTGTACTACGTAAACACAACTACTATAGTTGTACTGAAGACTTACAATTAGCTGGTCACTAAATAATTCTCTTTTATTTCTTCCATGTGTTTTCTATTACGTAAATACCTTAGTTATAAATGTGATAGTTTAGGTATTTGTAATCACGATCAAAATTCCAAACAGAATAATATTATGTTTGTCAATTCGATCAATGTTATTTCCTTCCTGTCGACAAGTATCAGGTAATTAAATAAAATTATAATTATGGTTATACCTAATAGTAATAAATTTATGCATTAATTCTGTACCAGAATAATTTGCATACACACTTTATCCTTGTCTGCTCTCAGTGTATTGTTTAATAGCTATTTATAATTGATATATAACTGTAAATTGCACGCAGTATTTATTTTACATACCTTCTTGTTAATAGACAATTTTTGCAATATAGCTTTTTGAGTTCTTTGGTTTTTCTTCTTTCTCTTATTGTCTGCAATTCTATTTTAATTAATATTATTTAAAAAAATAAGATTCTGCTATGCTATCTCCTTTTATAATAAAGCTAAATTAATTTAATACGTGTAAAGTCTGACAAAAGGGTTGCCTACCTGGTTGCAAAATAACGGGGTACCAACCCGGTACGTGGGGGAATGCTTTGACGCCTACCCCCCGCGGGGGCGGGCGGAGGGGTTATGTCGGACTTGCCGGGGTTAATGAGAAAGATGGAATATGATAATGTACTTCCCGGAATACCGACTAAACCCACCACTGTGCTCCTCGACAAAAACCACTATCGACGGGGCCGCGCGAATCACTTTCGCATGCGGTCGCGACCCCGCCGAGGTTTCGGCCCGCCGTATGAAACGGCAGGCCACTACATGATAAGACCAACCCTATGGTCACTTCTCGATAAAACCCTACTGTCGCCCCCCTAGAGGGGAGATGGACTCGAAACAGAGGCGCGCGTAGGAACACGCACGCCGCCTCTCGGACCTGGTGCTGATCGGGTGGCGGGCAGGCCCACAAAGCCCACCACCCCCAGGTCAAACCTCAGGGTGGCTGGAGGTCGTCTCACGCCCTCCAGAGCCTGGCTCTGCGGTTGGGGAGAGGGTTTAAGCGCTCTCTCTCCCGCCCCGCCGCCTTCTTGATGAAATTCACATCCTCACAGGGCTCATTATGTCCCATCAGAGGTATAGTATTTCCAGTTTTCGCTTTCATTCCTAGAAATTTTAATTACAATATTATGTAATAACTCTTTTTTGTTTACGCATCAGCATTGTTGCTGCAGTGATCTCAAATACTCAACTATGTCAGCCATATTCAATTTATGTTTGCATTATGACAACATCTTCGTTTATATGCCCTAAAAACAATAGACTGAAAAACAAAGTAACTTGTTACATTTTATCTACCCGTACACAAATAGAATCAGACGTAGCTCTCATCCATTCTGTATACAAGCCACGAACGGTACAACCCCGCCGCGCCGTCAAGACATTTTATTACATGTATACCTACAGATAATTCGGCTAAAACAATAATATCTGAGTCACAAAGAGGCTGTACATAAAATATGAAGGGCTCAATACAAAGACCTCCTGTTCTATATTACGAGTAATAGTTTTATAGCATGATTTGAGTAAATATGAAGGCAATCTCCGGGGATCGCAGGTCGAGTGGCCATTATGATACGCAACATATTTTCAGCAATATTTATTGCTATAATCTGAGTAACCCGGCCCGTATTTCAACTTTATCGAGACTAGTGTGGACCCGATCGGACCCACGTGGCTCGATGTTGTTCGCTGTTTTACATACTAAACGTTTGGTTTTAATATTTGATATTAACAATTCGCAGTATACGTAGAGATCGTATACTTTGAGAGGTAGGCAAACCTGCCCGTTCATATGTATATATACGTTTAGTAGAATATTATTTTCTGTCTATTGTAATCGGTAGTCATCAGTGGCTATACATTAAACCTATTAAGTGGCAGCGGCACACTGGCGCCTAAATAAGCCACAAAAGGTTCCTGGTAGGTAGGTAATTATACCTGGCATTCCAACAACTGACGGGTTGAAAAGCTTTAATTTAGTTACGAGCCCTTTCAACCTGCAAGGTTCGCCCTTCAAGGTTCGCCTCCTTGAAGGTATTTAAAAAGTTTCTTTTTAAAATCCACCCAAAAATAGGAGCCCCGCGAAGTGAGGCGCCGTGCCGTCTTTCTATGAAAGCGGCGAAAGTCAAGGGGCGTACGGGCTCGTAGCCTTTAATTTGTTTGAAACTAGGCAATCTGTTACTTATCCGTTTATAACTTTAATAAGCCAAATAATAATAATTGGAATTAATATACCAGTTGACTGGCGAAATACAACTCTAATAATAAGTTTCTGAGTCAGGCTAACTGACTGGTTTATTTTGAGGGAAAATCCTCGAACAGCGCGTTACACGAGACTGTAGGTACACGTCAAATGGCGATAGACTTCCTACCTACTACTTTACTAATTAATGAAGAATTATTGTGTTCTATGCCTATTATCTATACATTTCTCTTTCTGTCTCTCATCTTTGGATATAAGGTAATGTTTTTCTTTTATTGTTTCCTTAATTTACCTCAAATTATATATCTATATATTTTTTTAAATACCTTTAGTTACTTGTTGTAAATATGTGTTTACGTCGAATGTTGTGACGTTTCTGTATCTGCGTCATTCTGTGGTGCTAGACCTATCGTAAGAAGTACCTCGCGTCACAAATGTTCCGTGAATCATTTAAAATTGTGCAATAAAATAATAATTTAAAAAAATACAACAATTGCGTGCCGACATCATTCTTTCTTTAAGTTGTATATGCGTATTATCTAAATGAAAACAAGCAACAAATTTTAAACTGTTGTCTGGATATAGAATATTGTTGTCTTAAAATAAAAATAGCCGTATTTAGGTGTAAATTTTGCGATGCAATGGTTTTAATTTTACAGTTAAATAAGTTAAGAAAAGACTACCCTTTCTAGCTTAGTATTCGATGAACTCTCTAGAAATTTAGATTTCAACCTGTTTCGTTACAAATCAAAATGTTACTAAGCAACTTATTGCGTAAGAGTAAATATTTTTTGTTTCTATGTAAAAGTAAAACGTATAAATTTAGCTACGCTGTAATAAGCGCCGTAAAGATTACACTCAACCATGGTTTTTTAATTCACAATGTACTTTGTCCAAAGTTGACCGTAAAATACTGTTGTTTTCAATTAGATTAAACGCAAATACAGTTAAAAGAAAGAATGACGTGGGCACCGCCTGGCGTAAATACTGGCTGGATATTGTCGTGGCGTCAATATTCCCCTTTGTGAAAAAGCAAGCGTCACTTGTCATTGGAGTGATGACTTATTGAAGTCTAGTGCAACAGAATTAGGCAACTATTGTGACGTCACGACACTTGATGTTACAACTTGTTGGAACTTTTATTTTAAAATATATAAATGTTCCAACAGGTACCTAAATAATGATTTAATTGTGTAATAAAATATACCTTTCTTAATTTGCTAATATGCTATTGACTATCTTTATATATAAAATTCCTCTACTGTACGGATGGCGTAGTGGCTTAAGTAGTCCCCTCGGCACTGCCGCCGTGCCGAGTGTTGTACTCGATTCGATGGGTTCGATCCCCACACGCGACATAAATTTGTGTGACCCACAAATGGTTGTTCCGAGTCTGGCTGTTCTTTGTTTTCGTTGTTTCCTATAATTCCCGCACTAGGAATTAATCCTGTGTTACGGGAAGCTTTACAAACATTCAAGTAACGGACTCGAAACAAATATTTTTGGATTACACAAATTATTGTTTCATACAAGACTCGGTGAAGTAGTAGTGGAGTGGTGACCAGTTAAACCTCTTCGCCATCCGGACAATCGGTACGCACCTAGGTTACCGTTGTCTGACCAGAGCGGAGACATATTGGCGCAATGCCCGGTAAAGAATACTTTAATAAATGAAGCAAGAATATCGTTATAATAAATAGGTAATAATAATAATGAGAGTACACAATATATAGCAATAGCCTTACGCCAATTTAGATTAAAAATGTCGAAGGACCTCCTCACGTTGGAGCCATGTCTCCGTGTAAGTCTATAATCGTGCAATATTTTTAATATTTTAGGAAAATATCTGTGATGAAAGACACATAATATACTACATAATATACTCTGTATATAAACTGTCTCTATGCTGTGCACGGGTCTCCCCTCAGTGGGGTTAGGCCATAGTCTACCACGCTGGCCCAATGAGGGTTGGCAGACTTTACATATCTTCGAGAACATTTTCTAGAACTTAGACATACTGGTTTCCTTACGATTAAAGCTAACGATAATTAACTATTTAATACAAACATAACTTAGAAAAGTCACAGCTGCCTTGGGATCCAACTCGAGACATCTGTGTGCAGTCCAACAGTCTCCCACTAGGCTATCGCTGCTATTTTAAAATATAATTTGTGGAAATCCGTAGTCTCTGCTTACCCCTCTGAGAAACATGTATTTTAAGTGCCATTAGGCCATTCTGTCGTCATATCTTTAAAAGCAATATGGCGTAAGTGCGGGTCTGTCCCTTTCCCAGACCTTTTTAGAGCAGTCGTTAATATGTATATTAGTTAGCTGGTGAACTAATTGTGTATTCGTTTCAATAGACATTACCAAGGTTGATATATCCATAAATATTGCAGTGCACCTATTAGCTCATTAAGAAATCCCCGTGCATCAAAATGTCACGTAATTGCATATATGAGTAAGCACGAAGAATATAGCTTTGGGGAAAAACGGTTAGTAAACGTTCCTTACCTTAATCTGGGTATAATTAATCGTCTTTTTTATGGCTATCAATTTGAATAGTGCTAGTCAAATACCTTATGCACATTTAACCAATCGCCATGAGCCATCGTATATATTACTAATATTATGGTCGGTTATTTAACAGATTTGGATAAAATTTGGCACAGAGTCCAGGACAAAAATCATTTATTCCTTTAGGTCACAAAGTAACACTTATGAAAGTCAAAATACATATATAGCTTAGTGAGTTTACTAAGTTACTGAAGCTACATTTATGTTAGTTGCTAGGTTTAGGCAAAGGGTCCTAGGATACCTTTTATCCTGGTATACTCTCCCTTAGGATTCACGTGGGCGAAGTTGCAGGCAGAAGAAAGTATGTACATCATACGTGATGAATCACGATAGCCTGATGAAACAAGCTACGTTCAACCGACTTCTCAAATTACATATAAGCGTGTATAATTATGGCATTATTATCGCACTTGAATTCACCGCTATAGGTACTAATGGATAGTGACGTTTCTAAAGGTCGTAATAGAAATTGACAATTGGATAGTAATCTATGTTTTATTTTGTACACAGAAGAGTAGATAGCATCCAAAATAAAACTATTGTGCAAAATAAGGTAATAATTAATATTTTAAATTAGGATTTAAGAAAAAGTAGATATGTATTGGTAATATGTCGCTATCTCCCTCGGACAGCTGCTTTTAAATAGCGGTTACGTCACAGTTTGTATTGTACGTCCTTTTTCTGTCATTTGAAAACTACCGTTACTACTAGATTTGAAACGCTTGCATATTATTTAATTTAGAAAAGGTTTAAAAAAATGTGAGTAGCCTAAACATTATTAACAAAAACTGATTTTGCCCAGAGATAGTGACGAAGAGTAGAAGATAGATGTCTTCTAGCCGCCGTCAGTGTCAAGCCGGTTTGGTCCATCGGTGGTTACGAAGACCGGTACGTGTGGTTCTCAAAAGGAAGGGAGAAGGTGGGATGAGGTCAAATAACTCTTCGGAGCATTCGCCATGATAGAGGCGATAGAATACGCTAAGGGACGCAATGTTTCTACGAAGTTGTAGCGGTTTGATGTCCTTCGTAACCTCCTGGCTGTCGATTATATTCGGGAAACTTAATATTTAATTTTGTATCAAAACTTGTTTTATGTTATGACCAAATATATGTCATAGACTTAAGTCGTGGGGAAGGCACTGTTTCCTGGGATACAGGCTACAACCTAGTCTAGGAGGCAGAGCTCACTTTAATTTGTTACTTATTTGGTGGCTAATAAATCTATTATTATTATTATATTATTAAAAATATGGGTGTAATACACCTTTACTCCCTTCGGAGATTCAGACATAAGATAATGTATGTATTATTCGACAATCTTATTGACATTTAACCAATTCTATTTTCGATCGGGTTGTTCAAAAGCAAATTATAAACGGAGTTTCCTGCCAGGAAAATCTCAATAGCTGTATAAAGTTCCTATGGTATTTTTATCGTTGGAGGAAAATTGTATTTTCCTTGTGTTTATGGTAGACCGACTCCCTACTAATATACGTGAAGTACTCGTATCGTATCTCATACGGTAGCAACCCTTTAAAAAACAGGGGCATTGTGTTGGCAGCGCAAAGAATAAAGACTAGAGTATATTGGTTTCTGCTGCTAATATTTTTATAAAAAAATCTAGGAAGCCTTAAACAGATCAGAAACAGAACATAGAATTGTTTGGCTGTGATTTTCAGTAGGGAAGTAGTGCAATCAGCAACATAAGTCAACACACACATGCGAGATTTTGTAGTTATAATTAATAGTTTTTTTACAACAGAAATCGCTAAAAGATAATCAATGTAATCAGAGTTTAATAACACCGAAATTCTTAAGAATTACAAATTTGTTCTATGCTGGGCTAACCACATTTTGTAACCGTTTACCAAGTAGGCTGAATACTTATTCACACAAGTACTGTAAAATATAAAATATTTTGCGGTTAACCTAGTGAGTGAGCACACCGGTGGCCAGACACACTCGATTTTTAATTATGTCTGGTATTATTACACTTGTCAGACTACATATCATACACTAGCTGACCCGCGCAACTTCGTATGCTACACATAAGAGAAATTTCGCTTTTGCAATATTTTTCATTAATGCTCAGCTCCTTTTGGTCGTAGCGTGATGTTATATAGTAGCCCTCCTAAATAAATGGGCTATCCAACACTGAAATAATTTTTCAATTCAAACTAGTAGTTCCTAAGATTAGCGCGTTCAACCAAACAAACAAACAAACTCTTTAGCTTTATAATATTACTATAGATAATGAAACTGTTCGCATAATGGTTTCATGAATGTAATCATATCATGCGACATAGTAAATGTGTGGTTAGAACGAGACAGAGATATCATAATCAAGCTAATAATTGATCGTATCAATAGACTTACCTCTGTATCCTTATTAATATTATAAATGCGATTGTGAGTTTGTGTTACACTTTCACGCTACTCGACGAATCATCATGCAATTGACATAAACGTTGTGTCAGGGATATGGAAAAGGACATGGGGTACCTTTCATTCAGGAAACAGTATTGTTTCCGAGGAATAGAAAATAATACGTAACCATTTTTTTTATTTTTTGATACCCAGGGATAATGCTTGATGCACTACCCGCCGGCTAGGGGACGGCACCGGCGGGTCGTGTGGGACTCACCAGCCGAGCGCTGGTATACCCACTAAAAAACCTGGGGTGTTCCCTCTCTCGCCCAGTGGGGGGGACCAGTTGGGAGTCTAAAAAGATTCATCCATAGCAGGCCCCCCAAATAAATATAAATAATACGTAACTTAGATTTACGCCAGCAAAATCTAGTTATGTTATATTATAACTGTTAAAAGTTGATGTTTACGTATCCGTTACGAGGTCATTGTATCTATTAATATACGTATAATACGAGTAAAACAAATTGGCTTAGGTTTTTTTACTTAATATTGCGGTTGTGGATGATTCACGATTTGGATGGTAGCTGTAAGTAGGTAATGGTCAATGGCATGTGATCTAGAGAGCGTGGGGTCAACCCACACTCATTATGTTACCGAATCTACTTGTAATATAAATATTTGGTTCAGCTAAATGTAAAAATACTAGTCATTTGTAATATAAAAAGGTTCGATTCTCAACTATTGCATTACTGACGTTAACTCACTCGTAATATAAGTATTTAGCTTAGCTTGAAGGGTTCAAAAGAATATAAGTATAAATATACACTTATAGGACAATTTACATCACATCTCTACTAGGATGAGGTAAAAAAATCACAAATACTGTAAATACAGTTTCAAGCAAAGTGCTACTGTGCTACTAAAATTTTCCTAACGGTATATCTCGCTCGACCATGAAATCGAACACCAGTCCTCGAGAGGTCAACTGCTTGTCGTGATAGGCAGTTGAGACGTAGGCGCACAATTTGTTCACTGGAAAAGGCCATCAATAACAAAAAAGGATATGTCATATATAGCCTTTTTTGTTATTGACGCCTTGTCTTGTAGTTGTGTGTTGACAAAGAAAAAAACAAACATAATATAGTAACCAGTTTTAATAAACAAAAACAACTCATAAATAATACAAGTAGATATCACATTACTTCGCAAAACTCGTTATGTGCCCTGCTCTTCAAATACTCCTCACTAGTTTCCTTCACCGAAGTTCATGTTAATGCGTCTTAACAACGTTTGTAAATTCACAACTTATTCGAATATAATATTAATAATCTGCGTCATCCTTGTAACAAAATCCTCCAACTTTCGAATAACCTTCAGGACAAGTTCCCACCACAATGCCGGTACGATCGTCGAGTGCAGATAAGACTTCTGGAGGCGGTTCAGGGATCAATGCCAGCACTACTTTCTTACTTCGTTCATTGATATCAATCTTCACCTTGGCCATCGGCTCGTGAGTGTTGCGGCTTCTAACGAGAAGATCCATAATCAGGCCCTCAGGAGGCATCGCGATTTCGATTTTGTTTGCCTTCTGTTTGTCAGTTGTTTTTGGCACAACGGCGGCGCTACACACAGCGAGCGCTACGCACAAGGCGACAGTCACACGCGTTGTTGAATACATGATTTGGATGAAATCGAGCAGACGAGGTATACAGTACTGTTCGTTTAAACTCCGGATGATGAATGAGTCAAGCTAGGCGTCTCGTTACTTACTTATATAGCCCTTTGTAGTTGCTTATAATTTGCAATGATTGCATAACGCAACTGTAATAAAGGCGACAACTTTAATATAATAATTGCTGGTTCTCCGTTCACTACAAGCAATTAAATTGGCATTTAGGTATGTTTACTCTGTTATTAATCCTTTAGTGTGTATATTAGAATAAACATACATAATAGGTTCATACTATTATAATATCGTCTCTGTAATGCTATATTTATTTAAAGTATTTCGTGTGATAGAACTCACACACATTTTGACAACTTGTATGTTTTAGTGAGGTAATAAACATTTTTTGTAATGTATTGTATAATAATTTTATTACTTAGAGAACCTTAAATTTATATTATAAGCTTATACAGGTAATATATACATTATTATGTACGCTATGTTTAAAGTGCGTAATACATATTAATTAGTTATTATATACTATTAGATTTAGCCTGCGGCATCGCTTATATGTAGATAAGGTTACATTAGTAACGGTCCCTTTTTCTGGATGTATCCTATGTACTTTTTACTTCCCATGACAACGTAGGTATATGTGAAATTTCATGATGGTCGATCGAGTAGTTAAGGCGTGAAATCGTAACAAACAAACAAAGTAACATTTGCATTTTATACGTCATTAAATATAAATAAAATAAATAATATAATATTATTCTACCACATACACACAACACCATCTAGCCCAAACTAAGCAGAGCTTGTACTGTGGGTACTAGACAATGGATAAGCAAACATATATACCTTGCTTTTTTGTAAATACATACATATTATACAACATCCATGTTCATGCACACAAATGTTTGACTTGTGCGGGAATCGAACCCGTGGTTTCAGGCGTGGCAGTCGGCAATTATTTCAACATTTAAGAAAAAATTGTACTCACCTGTACCTAGTGCTTATATCTAGCGTTGCTTCCAACGATTTTTTTTTTTTTTTTTTTACGTGGGGGAATGCTATGACGCATATCCCTCCGCGGGGGCGGGCGGAGGGATTATGTCGGACTCGCCGGGATAAAAGAAAGATAGAAAGATGGAAATAATAGTAAAGTACCTCCCGGAATACCGACTAAACCTACCACGATGTTCCTCGACAAAACCACTATCGACGGGGCCGCGCGAATCGCTTTCGCATGCGGTCGCGACCCCGCCGCGGTTACGGCCCGCCGTATGAAACGGCAGGCCACTACACGAAAGACCTACCCAAAATAGGCACTACGTCGCATAAAACTCTACTGTCTCCCCTAGAGGGGAGACGGACTCGACACAGAGGCGCGCGTGGGAACACGCACGCCGCCTCTCGGACCTGGTGCTGAACGGATGGCGGGCAGGCCCACAAAGCCCGCCACCCCCTGCTTCCAACGCTCAAGAGTGTTCCCATTACTCTTGAAATATACTTTTAACCTATGTACAATTTATTGAAAATTAAACAACTATATACGGATTTTATCGCGTTGTTTATTTAACACTCTATTACATAATTTAACCCTATGTAAATTCTATTACATAATTTTACCCTATCTAAAGGGTAGACCTCCCCGTGATCATGGCTGTTGAAAAGCAACCAAAACGTCGGGGAAAGTGTAAAGTTAAATACAAATAGTTTTAATAGTTTTAATAATTTAATTAGCTTGAAATTAGTAAATTTGAATAGTAGTATAGTAGTGTAACAGTTTCTAAATTATGTAATACAGTGTAAAATAAACAAGGCGATAAAATCCGTATATAGTAGTTTAATTTTCAATGAATAACATTCGCGTAAACAGAAGACAATATTATATATACAATTTTTTACTCGTCATCGTATGCTTCATTACTATCTGCAGTCGTAGTAATTTATTTTGAATCTGGGCGTTTTCTTGCATACATTTGTTTCTGTTTCATATTTATCTCAATATTGACTGCACAGATGGAATATTGGATTAGGTGGTCGACTCGCTATTGCTACTGCGAATGTTGTAGGTTCGATCCCCAAACAGTACACAAATTTATGTGATCTACAAATAGTTTTGCAGAGACTGGATGTTCTTTCTGTCCTTTGTTTAAATATTTGTAAAGTAACGACACAGGAATATACATATTAATAGAGCGGGCAAATCCCGCTTCTTTTGAAAAATGAAAGAAAAGAAAATAAATCTTGTTCATTAATATTTTTTTTAAGAAAGCTCTCTTCTAAACTAATGTATTGCTGTATCGCGGGGTACTTTACGAAAATTCAAACAACGGACACGTAGAATACTTAGATTCGGAATAACCATTTGTAAATCATATAAACTTTTGTCCCGTGTGGGATTCGAACCCACAACACATATACAGTCTAAAATGAAATGAGCGAGCTATAATGCAGTAATCAATGAAATTTACCTCATCGTTGTTACCAAACATAACCGACGAAATTGCCGTAAGAAACATAACGTACATATAGGTACTTAAGATACTCAGAATGTTTATTAAAACTAAAATACTTTACCGTAAGTTTAAATTGTACCTATTACTTTATCTTTTAAAAGATATTTCCATCGGTGTATAAACATCTAAATCAGTTTCAAAACGTTTGCTTCCGCATAAAAATTAATAAACGTCGTCATTGCATTTTCCAGTCATGAATGTTCTTTTTTTAGTGATTTGATTAGGAGTTTTGTTTAAGAAGCAACATAAATTAATTCTGAAAATATTTGGCTGACGCTTCGTTTCTGGATCATAGTGATAAATCTAAGATTTATCTTTTTTAACCTATTGAGTCGCAGCGATACACCAGCGGACAGACACAGGAAGTTTTTAATTATGTGTGGCATTTCAACAATTGACAGGCTAATGGTATTATAAATCTCTGAGATGAGCTTTTGCGGTACGGTACGACACGTTAACATGGTACGTAAATAACAAACGAAGACGACATCGTCTTAAAAAAATCAATCATGACTTAATAATATGCATTGCTCTTCGTTACCCACGTAGTCGTTTACACTGCCGGGTAGTGGGCCTAAACAGATGTCTTACAAAAAAACATTTTGAAACGCCATTCAAAGGATTTTCTATATTTACTCGATATTTGAAATCATAATTTTAATATAATAATAATTATTTGTTTATTCAGGCAACGTAAACCTATACAAAAATATTAGTTACATGTATTCTTATATACTAATGTTAGTATACTTAAAACTAAAGACAATATACATTATATTTGCTTCTAGTCTCTCTCTACATAAATCCGGCAGCAATGATTCATGTAAAGAGAATCAAGCCTATCAGCAATCACTGCCAAGACGCGGTTGGGGCTGGCCCGCACTCTGCAAAGCAAGAATGCGCATATTTACGGATGGTAGTATAAAAGCAATCCAATCAATCTCAATATCTATTGTCAAAGAACATACCTGATGCGTTGCAGAAACGAGGCAACCCCAGCAACATCCGAAAAGCGTTAATAAATTTGACACGCAGAACATTGTATGATATTTTTGTGTATCTGGCCCACAGGCTGCTTGTATAAAGTGACGTGCAGTAAGCTCTAAATAGAGTAATTTTCATTTGACGTGAACATCTAGCAAACCTGCGGGCAAGCATATTCGCTCTCATAACAACGTCCTACGCTCACGCTCAATATCTGCTTCGTTTTTGCGGTCGGCGGTTACCAGATGGCCAAAGTATTTAAACTGCTGCACCCTTGTAAGAGGCTACCCGTTTAGTTTAATATGTGGAATATTAACTGGACTTTTACCACCGGCTTCAAAGACCATCCACTCACTTTTCTTAGCGTTGTACTTTAAGCCATGTTCAGGAGTATAGGATTCGCATATCGCTACCAACTGTCGCATGCCACCGACAGAGGCGCTTAGCAACACCATGTCATCCGCGTAACTCAGGATATTAACGGAGACGTTATTTACGTAACACCCGACATGCATGCCGTTGAGCCTCTCTATCAATGTATTCACGTACACATTAAATAATTTAGGCGAAGGCAAACCCCCTGTCTCACGCCATACTCTAAGGCTCAAATTAAACCACCGCAGAATGGAATGGAAGCGACTTTATGCAACGAAATTGTACATAGCATAATTAACTTTATGTCTATTGTATACTGGGTGTAAGGGCCGATGTACCGAAAACTGAAATAGTAGATTTAGACCATTGTTCTGAGTTACAATCGTTGGAATTTTCGTCAGAAAATTTTTTTTGACTGTATATCATAACATTTTATTAAATAAAAATCAATTAATACCACATTTTACTAAAATACAGCAATGTTATTAAATTGGCGTGATTTAAAGCATGAGCGTTGCGTTGTATCAGTAGCAATCCATTGCGTACCGCGTAATTATATTAATCAATATAAAATCTTTCATCTTGCGTTTTTTATTAATAGAAGTTTTCGTCGAGATAAGTACCTATAGAATGAAGTGTTAGTAAAGTTTTCGTTACGCCGTCCCTTACACCCAATATAGTACAAACTAAATACGAGGCAAAAAGAGGCAGCGTGTCTTCCGGGGAATCCTCGCGTATTATCGAGAATTCCTCTAGCTACTGTCGGCGCCGGCTGTGGAATCCGCGGGAAGGGGCGCGAACGGTGAGTCGGTCGAGACGTTCTTCTTCTTCTACCTAACAAATAAGCGATATAAAAATAATATCCAAATCAACCATTCCTATCAAGTAAAAGATCTAGACTAACAACTGATCGCGCATTCGCGCGAATTCACTGGAATGCGCAGGAATTCTCGAGCATTCTCGCGAATTCGCACGTCATTTAACGTCGTGAGGCGAAATTGACATAATTAACTTGGTTTGCGTATCAATATTTGAATATTGTTGTCATTTCATAAGGTAGTTTTAATGTAGTTAACTTACTCAAAAGGATGTCGTAACAAACTAAGTCAAATGCCTTCGAGAGGTCTAGGAAGCAGGCATACACGGGCGTATTGCGAACTGTGTAGAATCTGACAGTCTGCTTAAGACTGACGACTGCACTCTCTGTTGACAAACCCGGCCTGAAGCCAAACTGGGTTATCATGCAGGTGCAGATATTTGTCGAGCTCCGTACTAAGCAGACTGTCAAAAACCTTAGTAATAATCGTGGCTAACGATATAGGACGATAGTTATTTTTATTACTATCGTTTTCATCATAGCCTCCGTAAATAAGAGTGACGCATACATACCAAGCACAACAATGCTAATACCCTTGGTAAATGAGGACCAGCAAAGCGAAGGTGTTTGACACTTAAGTAGTCATGGCCAGGTGACTTTCCCCTCCTCATTTTATTAATAGCTTTTTCGACATCTTCCACCTTTAAGCATATCGCGTGTAACGTATGAATTTTTTCAGCGGATAAATTTTTCATTGAGATACTTTGTATTAATTTGGTTTTAAAAATGAGGTTAGATATCTAAATTTTTATTTCATATATAATATTGTCTTCTGTCTACGCGAATGTTATTCATTGTACTATATACGGATTTTATCGCGTTGTTTATTTATCATTGTATTACATAATTTTGAAACTATTACACTACTACTACTACTACTATTGAATTTTACTAATTTCTAAGCTCATAAAGTTATTTAAACTATTAAATCTATTTAGGTTTACACTTTCCCCGACGTTTCAGTTGCTTTTCAGCAGCCATGGTCACACATAGTTTGTTTTATAACTTAGAAATACTTAAAATCCGGCTAGTATCTATTGCTATTATACGGCTAGTATATATATTGTTGAAAATACTCTATCAGAAAGTTTTCTCGGCCTGGAATTGTCCATCTAGTTATTGTCAATGTTAATTAAAGAGTACTAACTAAATTTGCTTAAATTGCATGATTATCGTCAATGCATCACGTAGGTTTTTTATAAAAACTAAATTATCAGTAGGCTACACAAATATTGAAATAATTAAAATACATATACCCAGCTAAGTCTGCCATTTTGAAGGTTATACAAATAATGTGATGATAAAGATCTACATAATAAAGAACATATGTATTATTGCATCATGCCTGTATGACCCCACTCTTCGGATGAGTCAGAGCATTTCCTAGATAAAATAACTTCGGTATCTGAAACTCGTGAGTTTGTTTTTAGAAGGACTACTTTCGCACTATGATTGTTCCGTGTTGCGGCGCATCTTACAAACATTCAAACCTTGGAAACAAAAAACAACTCAGAATAACTACATATTTGTGGATCATACAAATTTTTATCTCGTGTGGAGGTCGAACCCACGACACACAGCACAGTGGCAGCGGTGAGTTGCAGTCTAGTTGGCGCACTTAGTCGATAAGTAGAATATAATAATATTTTATTCATTAATAAAATATAATTATATTCACAAAACAAGATGAAACATAAGCAGATAGACTTAACTTGTAATAAAACAAATACGTTTCGGCAACATTTTAATAAGACAATCATAAATAAATAATAATAATAAATTATATGAACTATACATAGTCTAACCCTTCTCACATTGTGATGAGGTCCGTGCCCAGCAGTGGAACAGTTTAATTCAGGGCTGATATTATATTATATCACTTTACTTCGCAAATCTGGATTTAAGATCTACTTGGTCACTCTCTTCAGTAGTCATCTTTACCGCAGCTTACACATACAGGGTGATTTTGAAATCGTGTAATTCCTTTTAACCACGCATTCTACTGGTGATATAGAATAACCCTGACCATATTTTTTCTTAATTAGAATAATGGTTTCGGCAAAATTAGAGTACAGATTTTTTTCATGAAATGATTTCATATAGTCATATTTTAACCACCTGACACAATCTTAATATTTTTTTAATTTAAAAATAATAACATAACAATAACTGATGTCGTAAATAATAAGGGGCAATAAAAAGGACCGCCCGTTATTATTTACGACATTAATTATTAATATGATTTTTTATTTTAATAAGTAAAAAATTTAAATTGCCTCGGTTGGTTAACATATTACTATCTGACACCATTTCACGAAAAAAATGGAATAATAATTATTCAAAAAAAATAAATCTAATTAAATAAAAATATGGTCAGGGTTATTCTATATCACCAGTAGAATGCGTGGTTAAAAGGAATTACACGATTTCAAAATCACCCTGTATATTGCACTACAATACATTTGTACTCCTAAAATTACTTATTTATAATTTAATTCACAACTTATCCAAACGTATTATTAATAATCGCCGTCATTCTCGTAACAAAATCCACCGACTTTCATATACCCTCGAGGACAGGTGCCCACCGTTATCACATTACGGTTTTCGACTGTAGGTAAGATAGCTGGAGGAGGGTCAGGGATCAATGACAGCACGACTTTCTTACTTTGTTCATTAATATCAATCTTCACTTTGGCCATCGGCTGGTGAGTGTTGCGGCTCCTAAGGAGAAGATCCATAATTAAGCCCTCAGGAGGCATCGCCACTTCGATCTTGTTTGTCTTCTGATTATCAGTTGTTTTCGGTACAACGCCGGCGCTACACACAGCGAGCGCCAGGCTCAAGGCAACCGTCACACGCGTTGTTAAATACATCTCTAGGATTAAAGCGAGCAGACGAGGTTCGAGGTAATGCTTGATTGAACTCTGGATGAAGAATGAATAATGCTAGCCGTTTCATTGCTTATATAGTTTTTTATTTTGCTACTGATGTTTATCAGCGAGTGCAGGAAACAGTTGTCTCCTTTAAAATATTAGTTGCTAGGTTACATATAATAAAATTTGCATTAAGTTTGCTCTGTAATGTTTTCGTTTATAGAATACATATTACCATAATGATTTCCTTTGTAAAGATATATTTGTTTAAATAGTAATTATGGCGCATTACGAAATCAGTTTAATATCCGCATGTGATTCGCCGGTACTGCATATATATTTATAGGTTGTACATATACTTAAACTCTACATATATACAATTCGTATATTTTTAGTAAAGCTTATTTTCCATGATAAATAATAGTTATGATTTAGAGAATCTTGAGTCACCTCCGAACCCTTCGAAAAGTTTATACAGACTGATTTTAAGACAGACAGTATGGAAAATTCGAATCCTGTAAAGTACAAGATTCGAATTTCCCATACTGTGTGAATTGGTGGCGATAAACAGTCATATGTTTACATCTGGATCTTAAAATAAAAATTGCTGTGTGCCGAAGAAAACTGTTATTCTGAGTCAGGGGTTTCTTGTGGCGTCTGGTTCATATTTATTCAAATGCAGATCTTAATCATAGTCTAAAAATAAAAATTGATTTATGATGTAGTGTTCGTACGATAGAATTTGAATTTAGAATTAATTTCTAGTATTTTCGTTGCGCAAAATAAAATATAACATGTTTGTCGTGCGGACTACCTAAGACAAGTTGGTAGATGACATTTATACATAACCTAGAATGCTAGAATTGACAGAATTATATTCACCAAAGAATTGATAATTCTTGTAAAAATTAAAGAAAAACTTATGAATTCAGGAAAGTGTGGAATATTTATTATCAATCAATATGACATGGACAGTTAATGTCAAACATAAACAAAATGTTTTGTTCCGAAGTGCACCCTGCAAAATCAGTATTATATTATATGAATATATTTTTTATTTTGATTGTTTGTTGAAAAGATGTGTATGATAGTTGAAATGAATAAATGATACTCTAAAACATATTTATTGTTGACATATATATTTATATATTATTTACATTATTATATAGTACTTTCGTACTTTTGATATGATTTATGAACGCATACAAAATTATATGACGGAGAACCACCGCCATATTGAATATAATGGCAATAATATAAAAACTATTATTTTTTAAGCGCAAACGTAATTCGACTTAAATTCTGGAAATAATATTTTCCCACGATTCCTGGTATTTTTTGCTATTTTTTGGCTGATAGTACATTTCGTAGTCGAAAATGAAACGTCTCCTTTAGCTATAGGCTAATGAAATCAATTGACTTGTGTTTGATTTTGACACGTCGTTGACCGACCTTTTTGAAACAGCTTTAAAAGTACTTTAGGATTTAATTTTTCTACTTTATCAATTGATAGAACCACCATCGGAGTTTATACAAAGGTAAAGATTTCAAAACTACACCGATTTGCACGCTTTTGGCAAGAATTTCTGCCCTATATAGACAGACGTTTGCAAACTCTATGTACCTAATATACTTCTGCCAACTTACGGCAGATTTCTTCGGCTGCGGTGTGGACCTATACTCGTATATGTATGACGTATGACGTAAGCATTATAAAATATATTTTAATTTGGAATGTTTATTCGTCTCATAAATAATGTTAAATTTTTTAGCATTTAACAACTAGCCAGTTTTAGACCGATGCAAACTTTTCAAATCTTATTTTATACAAATTCTAAGGCCTTTACAAATGTTGAGTGAAAAGGCTATAGTAGGATTATTCACAATACACATAATACTAGTATCTACTATCACGCGATGTAGTTCCAATGATAACATGTCATAATATTACATCACACTTACATTTCCCCCATCACCTTTATGAGGCACAGCGTGAGTATGGTAAACGCGGTCACGGTATGCCAGCGAACTTTCAAGGTCGACATGTAGGAGTGAGTCTATGGGTTTTTGCAAAGTATAGATCAGACTCAGTGTTGCGGCTTAGACGTTCTTGACAAACTACTTCCATAGCTCATTTAGCCCATTACACCAACCACGTAATCAATAATAAAACATGACTACATTCATATAAAAATGGTCATACAAAAGTCAAGAAGTCCATATACAGAACATTAAAAACCAAATATATTGAAGGCACATTTTAATAATAAAGCTACTAATAAATAATAGAAATAAATTATATCACATTACTTCGCATAACTCGCTTTAAGGTCTGCCCTTAAATTCCGCACAACAGTTTTATTCACAGAAGTTTATATTTTACGTCACAATACGTTTGTATTTGTAAAATTACTTATTTTCACTCACAACGTATCTGAACATAATATTAATAATCTTCATCATCTTTGTAACAGAATCCACCGACTTTTGTATAGCCTTCAGGACAATTACCTCCCACAATTGCAATACGGTTTTCGATTGCAGGTAAAATGTCTGGATGAGGTTCAGGGTTCAATGACAGCACCACTTTCTTACTTCGTTCATTGATATCGATCTTCACTTTGGCCATCGGCTGGTGAGTGTCGCGGCTCTTAACGAGAAGATCCATAATCAGTCCTTCAGGAGGGATTGCGACTTCGATCTCGTTTGTCTTCTGATCATCAGCTCTTTTCGGTACTACGGCGGCGCTACACAAAGCGAGCGCCAAGCACAAGCCGACCGTCACACGCGTTGTCGAATACATGGTTTGAATTAAATTGAGCAGACGAGGTATGAGATACTGTTCGATTGAACTCTGAATAATGAATGACTCAAGCTAACCGTTTCCTTACTTATATAGCCCTTTCTTTGTTGCTTATAATTTATATAACTACACAGACGTCAAGTTTAATATATTAGTTCATCATAATTATGATATAAAATTTATATCATATTAGGGCTTTCATACATATTATTATAACGTTTTGTAAAGTTATATTGTTTAATATTTGTTGAAAATAATTCATCAGGCAATATGCCGCAATAGGAATATTACCTGCGTCGCGGGAGACTTTACAAAACTTGCAAACATTCGACACAAAGAACATCGAGACTAGGAACAACTATTTCTGGGGCACAATTATTTTTGTCCTGTATTGGCACTTGGCGCAGTGGCGGCGAGGCGACCACATAAACCAGTACACCATCTATGCAGTTTAGAGTTTGCCATGTGATATACTTTACTGAAATACGTAGATTAATATACATTAGCATAAAACGATCAAGTTAGAGAAGTTTTAAGTAGTAAAGCAACAAAGATATATTTCGTGAACAACAATTATAGTTATCAAGAGCCTAAATTAAATCCTTAAAAGAGTATACAGACAGGTCTTTAGAGATCTTTAGGTATTGCTACTTTTTATCTCCTTTAACACGAAGTGTTGGAAATTCGATTCTTGTACTCGATATTAGGTAATTATTTTGTGACGCAGATAGCTGTTATTCAAAGTTTCGTATTTTCTTGTTTAAATTTCTACCAATACCAATAATTATTCATAGTCTAAAATAAAAGCAGCGAGTTATTATGCAGTGATCAATGCAATTTATGTCATCATTACAATTTGACTAAATGTATTATTAATAACTCTTGAAGGGCTGCTGCACGTTAGACCTATGTCGCTGTGTAAGCCTCCCAAAGGGCCGGGTAGTTTCCTAACGTACTAGATAAATACTCTTACTAGGAAAATAAATAATAACTTATAACAGTCATTTATTTCAGACCATCAAGATTCATAGTATGTTAGTAGTAATTATTACTATATTAGTATATCTTTCTTATTGCTTTGGACATGAAGATTGACCCAATATCTAACAAATGGACAGTCAAATCTTGCCGATAGCACTGTCAGTCAGGTGGTGGTATTTGTTAGGATACGCTGCAATATGGCGGCTGCAAAATTACCTTGAGGAACCGTGAGGAACATAATCATTATCCTAACTGCCTAAATGCGAATGTGAATTTGTTCGTTTGTTTGTTACCTTTCTGAAAGAAAACTGTTCCTGGGCAAGCGAAGCTGCGGGTAAAATCCAGTTTACTATAAGAGGCATATTAATAAAGTAATATAAAACTAACCTGGTTTATGAAAGACCGTTCTGCATTAAAGTTTGTAAGCAGACGGTCCAATGTATGTTTGAGACTGAGGGACTGAATTAACAACAGACAAATAAATCACTTTCTATGTTCAAAATACTAGAAATACTACTAAATAGGTTTATGATATTACGTTATCATTTCAAAGTACTCCCTATCAGCGTTTATAACGTCTAAACCTTCTGTCTAACTATAGACTTTGCACGTTTTCTGCTGTACCGGCTGTCAAAGGCCTGCCATATCATAAAGGTTTTTAAGTAAGAATTTTTCGACCACCAAAGTTACGTGACCATGCTGTATCTCACTAATTTATGATTATAATATTAATTTCACGAGGTAAAATACAAATACATTATGTAAAAAATAATTAAAAAAACAAACATATTTCAGTAACATTTTAATAAAAATCAAAAATAAATTATATTTTAATAAATTATAGTTATCTTATCACATTGTTTCACAAATCTCGCTTAACGCTTCTTGACCTTAAACAGCTTTTCACTTATGTTTACCTATATACCGCGTAACAATACGTTTGGGCTCATTAAAATTTTTATTTTCATTCGTAACTTATCCGAACACACCATTAGTAATCGTCATCATCCTTGTAACAGAATCCACCGACTTTTGAATAGCCTTCAGGACAAGTGCCTACCACAATCGCGCTACGATCTTCAAGTGCAGATACAACGTCTGGGAGAGGATCAGGGATCAACGACAGCACCATTTTCTTTCTTCGTTCATTGATATCAATCTTTACTTTGGCCATCGGCTGGTGAGTGTTGCGGCTTCTAACAAGAAGATCCATAATCAGGCCATCAGGAGGCATCGCAACTTCGATCTCGTTTGTCTTCTGATTATCAACTTTTTTCGGTACAACACCGGCGCTACACACAGCGAGCGCCATGCACAAGGCAACCGTCACACGCGTTGTCCAATACATGATACGATGATGAGATGTGATATACTTGAATTCTGGATGAGGAATAACTCACACAAGGTATTGTAAATCCTTATATAGCAATTTATTTGTTGCTATATTATTACCAGCGATTGCGTAACACAGATGACAACATCAGCTTTTAATTACAATAATTGCTAGCTCACCGTATGCAAGTAAATTGACGTTTAAGTTGGATCCGTAATTTATTAGTTACCATCTCATGCGGTGTTTATAATTGCAATATATTTAAAGTGTTTTCCATAAATGTTTTATTATTTATTGAGATAACAAACAATATTTATCATAATAGAGTAGTATAGTTAGTTAAATAAAATGAAACAACTTAAAATTATACAGAACTTAACATCGAATAAATTTACATTTTAAATGCGTCACACAATATATCTGCGCACTTGAAATGTAGAATATTTAGCAATTTAGTTTCAAAGTATTTATTAATTGATAAGTGCAATGAATCAGACATTATTGTCATTCATAAGTTTCATAACTTTTAGTGTTATATACATATATGTTGCCATAACGTTTTAAATGCCATATAATTATATAATTTGTAATAACCTAATAATATTGTGCAACGTAACTGAAATATTCTGCTTGTCAAAATAGAGTTTGTCTGCCTGTTTGTTAAAGACTTTTACTTATAATAGAGGTGGTTAACTAGCGTATTGCCTACCTGATGATTAAAGTAGCTTAGCTCATGTGTTGCCAATAGTAACGGTATAAAAGCGAAGGAATAGGAAAGATAGGTACCTATATATCTTGACCAAATTCGGAACTCTTACTAGCCGGGCGAAACGTAATAACAATGAATGTTACCCTAACGCCAATTTTCTATAAGACAGTAGTACTTCCCCGCGAAAAGTCTAATTCATGACGTCACTATATAATTGGGAACGAAGAAATCTTCCATTCAAATAAAGAACATTTTCGTTGCCATAATCATACGTTTAATTACCGGGCTGGGCAAAGGTTAAATGGGTTGACCTGTAAGGAAATCCACAGTATCATGACGTTGTGCATTTTAATAGTATTCGTGCATACATGCACATGCATGACTACTAAATATGAGGTAATATGAATTCCTAGTTGTAATAAAATTTGAGGTCAGGAAATTCTAAGTACTAACAGAGGATGCGCGCATGCCGTTTTGGTATAAGTGTACCTCACCAATGCCTGCCCTTAGTACAAATAGTTCTACCAAGTCTGGGTCTTAATTTTCGTTGCTTGAATATGAGTAAGTCCCCCGCGACACAAAACCTATTCCTAGAGTAATCTTTGTAAAAACAAAAAGTACAGTACTGTGCTGGGTACAGGGACATACAATATCTTTTTAACTTGTCACGGCTACTGTTAAGTTATTGGTCTCGATGGCGTAGTGGTTAGTGTAACCAATTGCTACACCTGAGGTCGCGTGTTCAATTCCCGCACAACTCAAACATTTGTGTGCATGAACATAGATGATTGTCTTGGTCTGGGCAATTCACTTGGGGTCCTTGTCACTGGTCACTTGACTTGAGAATAATAAAGGCTAGGGAGAAGAAGACTGTGATTTTAGATATTTGCTCAATAATATTGTTGAAATATTTATCTTTCATAAATAACAAAGCCCGCTCTAGTCGTAACTAATATATTGTGAGAACCTTGCAAATATTCAAACAACGGACACAAACCACACTAACTAAAACTATATGTCAATCACACAAATTTTCGACCCGTGTGGCGCTCGAACCCACAACACTTGCCGCAGTGGTAATGACGAGGCGACCAATTAAACCATCACGCCATAATATCACGATGCTCATTGAACTCATTATCAAAAAGGTCACGCATTAAAGTTAGTCTTAGTTCACGCTGCTCAGAAGATTCGTTGAAAGATGCTGACGTCATTTAGTACTGGCCTTCTTGAGTTTGACAAGCAGCACATCCTTACTTCTACAGCATGGATGCAAACTATCTTTAGCTGGTCTGCTCGTAAGGAATTGCAGTTAAATATTACTCGAGATCCAGACGTTTTTAGTTCCAGCTGCATTTGTCAAGGCTGAACTACTCTTTATTTTTGGTTTTAAAAAACCAATATTGATTGAAACTGGCGATTTAATATCTTTCTGCCAGTGTGTCTTTAGTAAATTTTAACAAAGTGAACTTTTAAATAAATTAATTTTTCTATTGGAAATAAAATTATAAATAATATAATTATAATTAAGATTTTTGTGTTGATATACTTGCTAGCCTTCAAAATATAATGTATAATAAAAATAATCATTATTTTATAATTCCTTAAAACTATGGTTAAAATTATTGTTTATTGGTTAGTTTTAAAGACGGTATTTTATCATGTAGATAACTTAAGTATTATTACACAGCTATTAAGCACAAAAATTTAAATAAAATATATAAAAACAAATAATATAAAATATGTATATATTATAATAATATAACATAGCAATCAACCAATCAGGTATAATATAGTAATGAATTTATTATTGTATTATGCATTGTAATTTACTTATACAATTACTTTTATTTATTTCATTTATTATGTAGTTACCTACTATTTAACAAAAATAATAAAACATGCGTGTAGTATGCACAGCCAAGATATATTACACAATAAGTAATAATGTCCAGAATTTTGGTCACGGCGGCCAATCGTAACGGAGACTGGCAATCTGTGCAGGAGATATTGTAGTGCACAAGTATGTGCGCAAATACAAGTGCACTCTCTGTTCTCTAACCCTCATGATCCAATGGGACGGATAATACGACACGACCGGAAAGAGATCAGGCGCAGGACCAACGACTTTACGTGCTTTCCAAGATACGGGGGTGTCTAACACCGCCAACTTTCTAACTCTGGGCTCGTATTGAGATTTATTAACAGAAAAACCTTATACCTTTTTTGTTGGCCCGACCCGGGATTCAAACCCGAGACCTCATGCACAGCAGTCGCATTCACTACCGCTTGCGCTCGGAGGCAGTTATATTTTAAACATACAACGTATACATGTGTAACGTAAACATGTGTGTGAACACGTGCTACAGGGGACCAACCACTACCTACGATTTGACAAACCACAGATACTCGCAAAAGAATACTGATTCCTACCGAGGATGCTTCGCAAGGCTATTGACATTAAAAACCATCTGAATTTTAATAGAGAAGATGGTTGGAATGTAAGTACATACCACCAGGTTGGCATCCAGTAATTCAAATAGTCAAACCCAAGAAGAAGCAAACCACCGCTAGACTTCATGATACTTTGAGCTCATTCTCATTAGTGCGTAAATAGACACCCCAAAGATTAAATTATGTTCGGGTACTTTGAAATAACTACACTTCTGAACATTGAGATAACTACCATCTTAGTCTTACCGTGAACGTGGCTGCTGTAAAGCAACCGAAACGTCGGGGCAAAGTGTAAACTTAAATATATATAGCTAGTTTTAATTAATTTAAATAACTTAAATTGTAGTAAAGTTCAATAATAGTAGTGTTAGAGTTCCAAATTATGTAACAAAAGTGTTTTAAAAGAAACAACACAACAAATTTTGTGAGTAGTTTAATTTCAATGCATACAACGTATGCGAACATAATACGTATTAACAATTACCTATCATTATCGTGATACATCGTTATTGTGATACTTAACCACGTGAACCAAATCTTATCACACTTTTTGGATACGTTGTCGTCGCAAGCACATTAAATTTCTCGGCTGAAAGAGTTTCAGGCATCAATGCCTGCACCACTTTCTTATTTTGTTCATCAATATTTACTTCTGCCATCGGCTGGTGTTGTGGCTCCTAACGAGAAGATCCATAATAAGGCCCTCAGGAGGCAGCACGACTTTGATTTTGTTCGTCTTCTGATTGTCACTTGTTTTCGGCACAACGCCGGCGCTACACACAGCAAACGCCAGGCTCAAGGTGTCCATTACATGCGTTACATGATTTAGATAAAATCGGATAGACTAGATGCAATACACGAGTATTCTTTGAATAAATCCTATTTTAAGAATGGGTCATGCTAGCCGTTTAAATACATATGTAGGTAATTTGATTGTTAATTATGATCAGCTGCGGTTAAATAAGTAATATAGCTGACAATAATCAGCAAACAAACAAACTCACATACGCATTTATATTATTAGTAAGGATTGGTACCACCCTGACTAGGATGGGTAAGTTAGAAGCTCGGATAGGTTAGGTAATCTAAACGCTAATTGGTTCATTTCAATGTTAATTAACTACTTTTTCATCTAGTTCGCTGAATAAGTCAATAGTTATAAAAAAGTTTATTCCCAACGTGGATCCTATAGAAACGTACCGGAATAGACAGATGGAATGAAGAAGAAAGAAGACACATGACATGGTCTGTCTATGTCCGAAGTTTCTTTGTAATCTTTTCAACGGTTTCCACGTGGCTCAGTAACACACATATCCAAATGTTTTTACAAATTACACAATAATAACATTTTCTAGAATGTTCATTCCTAAATCGATGTTTGGCCGTCGCTGCTCAGACACAATTCTTCTTCCTTGTATGTTTGGTTACGTTACGTTTGGTTCGAGCAGCGATAGCTCAGTGGGGAGACTGCAATGCAGAGGGTCTCGGGTTCAAACCCACGTCGCGCACCTCTGAATTTCGGAAGTTATATGACTTTTCGAAATGATGTGCGTATTGATTGACAATTATCGCCTGCTCCATGCCTTGGAGAGCACGATAAACCGTCGGTCCCGACTGCCATGAATATCTATGGCAGTCGTTATTGGGGTAGTCGACACAAAAGATCCCACTGGGTCGAAGTGTCACCGGTCTGTACTGACTGGTAAACTGTCGTAAAGTCACACAAGATAAGATAAGATGTTTGGTTATATTGATTCATAAGATAATAATCATGATGTTTAAAATTAGATACAATTCAAACTCATAACATTGGATTATTCTAAACCAAAATGTTCAGTGTTTCACGTTGTTGCTTCAGTGAGTTCATGTTCATAAATTTTTAACATGGCTCATATACAAAGGGATTTCCCAGACCCATATGACACGTTTTACGTCGTCAATTTTGTGTGACACAGCTCGAAGGCTCATCACCAAATGATTCACGCTTTACATCGACTCCCTTCCTCCATTCTGTTGGGAATATTACCATTCTAACAATTGTTTTAAACTGACGTCACGTTTTACAGGACTATAAAAATCAGTGCATACTGTATCGCTTCATAGTCCTTTTAGGACCTGCGGTCAGTCCACACATTAATATTACAATTATGTATTCGAACATGTGTGTGAAGGTGGCTTTGTACCTTGCCCTGATTGTCTCCATCGAGGCTCACGTGCTGAGATTCCATCAGACCATTAAGATCAACCAATATCAACCAATTTCAACATTGGACAATAACATTGACGAACTGGATAAAGATGTAACGATTACTACGACCGAGGATTCGTTGGAAGGATCGAACCATGCTGCCGAGCCAGACTTTGAAGCTATGTTAGAAAATCGTGCCGGTATCGTTGTTGGCAGTTGTCCTTCAGGCTTCACGAGACGCGGTAGATTGTGCGTGCTTACAGACTACTAGTTTAGTTTATTCGTGCGCTGCTGTCAGCTAACTAAAAAGATGTTAAGAGTTCCATATCACTCAATGTCTTTAGTTAGTGGATGGCAGTACGATCCCAAGTGATGTGAATCATTCTGTTATGTTTTGTTTATTCAATTAAATTGACTGATATATACGAATGTGTTTTGATTGTTTCTTTTGATTCTGATAATTTTGTGCTTGATACACATTGTGAGTTCTTATTTGCCACTTTTACATTTAGGTATAAAAGTGCTTCAAATAATAGCCTTAGCTGTGTGTAGTACCGAAATAGTTCTTTAGAATGATTAGTCTGAGTATGTTATGTGTTCTGAGGTATTGTTTATAGGAACGTAAAATGATAACACGGGACAAGAGTTCAATTTGGATGCTTTAATGACTAAACTTATTAACATGATCGCGGGCGCAGCCGCACGTAGGCACACACACACCAATGCATTATGCATTATATATTACATGCTTAGTCGACAATATCATACATATCTCCCTATAGTTCTATCTCGGTTTTACTTTTAAGATGAAAGTAATAGGATCGTTATGTAAAGGTACCTTCTGATTATTTGTGATGTCTAAGTATCTTTCTAATTTTCTTAACTTTTCCAACCAAATTCGGTGACGGATTACCTCTACATAGACACAAAGTGTACAAGCACCGTCATACCCTGCTGACGCATTCATGTATTTACATTACTTTAATTTATAAATTACTAACATTCCGCCCCGGCTTCGCACGGTGTATAATTTGGTAAGGTTTTGTACTAACAAAACCTTATACACCTTCAGGTGTATAATTTGTTTGTTCCCTCCTCCTAAGTCACTCTGCTTATTGGTGAAAACCGCATGAAAATCCGTTTAGTAGTTTTTGAGTTTATCGCGAATAGACAGACAAATGGCAGGGAACTTTTTTTTATAATATGTAGTGTTGATAGTGACTGCTATTCCATAATACATAACCTAAATAGGTCCATCTCATTAATATTATTCAATACTTATTGTTATGATTTTACATTTGTATAGTCAGTAATAATGGTGGCAACACCTTGTATAATACTGAAATAATATTTTACCTAAATGTATTGTCTCAGATTGACGCTGGTAACACCTTGATGATATAAATTTTAAAATACTAAAGTTATATTATTTTAATGGCAATTTAAACAAGTGGCCCCGAGGTATATTTTCTTGTTTCATCCACTTAACACATTACGTATTCCTAGCAACTAACATAAATGTAACCTTCGTAAACTCACTAACCAATAATATAATATCAGAGCTGTATATAAAGTATTCCACTGTTGGGCAAGGGCCTCTTCACAGTGTGAGAAATGTTAGGCCATAGTCTACGACTTTGGCCCAGTGCCGGTTGAAAGACTTCACATACATATCTTCGAGAACTTTATAGAGAACTCACAGATATGCAGATTTGCTCAAGATATTTACCTTCATCGTCAAAGCAGGCGCAGCTAAATAAGGGCTAAGGCAACAAGCTAACGATTCTGTACATAAAGCCGAAATCGTGTTCATCATTAAAATTATGTTCCATCTCGTTTTAAATTATGTGAATATTACCTACGCACATAACTTCGAAAAGTCAGAGATGCCTTGGGATCGAACTCGAGACCTTTGCATGGTAGTCAATCGGTTTCCTACTAGGCTATTGCTGCCAATAAACATTGACGTAAATAAGTGACTGGAGTACTTTGTGACCTTAATAAAGAAATTATATATACTTTAATTTTATTCCTCTTTTACGAAATGTGTTAGCTTGGGCGTGTTCTCTTCGCATGGATGAAATACAGCCATATTGGTAACTAGTATAACCGTTTGTCATAAAGCTCTCATTAAACAAAATAAACACATCAGGTACCTTATTTATAACAATAGTAACAGTTACTAATTTAAATAATAATAATATCAGCCCTGTATTATACTGTCCCACTGCTGGGCACAGGTCTTTTCTCTGTGTGGGAAGGGCTAGGCCATAGACCACCACGCTGGCCCTGAGGGTGCCCGCGGTTGGTAGACTTTACATATCTTCAAGAACATTATGGAAAACTCTCAGCCGTGCAGGTTTTCTTATGATGTCTTCGTTCAGCGCTAAAGCGAGCGATAGTTTATTATTTAATACGCACATAACTACGAAAATACAGAGATACTGAGATTATACAGACTGCCTAGAGATAGAATTCAAGGGCTCTGTGTGGCAGTCCAACGGGCTATTAAGCCACTAAGCTTTTGCTCCTGTTTTGGAATGACTAATTTGTGAAAGTAAAAATCTAACAACAGTAATTAGCCCAACTGTTTACTTATTTAATGTAATTCTATGAAAATACTACTGTTTGTGAGTGTCACATACTTATTTTATTATTGACGCAATAAATTTGTACTTACTGAAACAAACAGGACAAATGAAAAAATAAATTGTAAGTTTGCCGATGCATTACTAATGATGTGATCATTATACTATAAATATAGACATTAACAAATATGGTTTGCGTAATAAGATTGAAATAAACAATTATTCCTTACCGCAATTTAATGGTATATAAGCTCTTGGTAAATCCAGTAACATTACATTCATCACTGGGCCACCGATCGTTCCACGCATTAATATTACATGTAATTATGTATTCAAAAATGTGTGTGAAGTTCGCTCTGAGCCTTGCGTTACTCGCCTGTGTCAACGCTTACGTAATTCAGCATCCTGCAGTCCATCAAGAACTGCCTGGAGTCTTCATTGAGGATATCGCAGTGGCAAACAAAGAAGAACATCAGCCAATTACACTAATGGAAAACGACGTCGATGAACAGGACAACTTGATTGTATTCACTACGACTGAAGAGGCAATTAAAGTGTTTGAAGAAACTAATATGTCTACCACAGATATGGATTCAACATTTGAAAACCGCATCAGCATTCATTCTTATAATTGCCCAAAGGGTCACATGAGACACAGCGGCAGATGTACTACAGACGAAGACTACTAAAGATAAACCTACCAATGAAGCCCAAGGTTCGTGAAACTACCAGCACTTAGAAGAACATTATATTTATGTCTGAGGATATTACAGTGAAAAAGTGCAAGGAACATTTACTTTTAAAGGATATCAGTGACTATGATTAGTACGATCTGTACTTTAAATATCAAAACAGTATAGGAGACACTGGAAAATCGTGACGGCCTCTGCATTGGACAATGCGCGTTGAGCTTATCCAACGCGGTGTACTCTATCGGACAACAAATGGAATAATTTCTGCCAATGCATCTTGAGAGACGTGAAATTTTCTTTCAGTGTCAAAATAAAGTCAATCGTTTAGAACATGTGTATTTTATTAGTTTCCTTGTATTACATCAGCTATATATACATGTTACACATATCACGTAGGCTAATGTGTGTCGGTGTTATACATACATTGGTTCACGCTTATATGTCCCCACAGGAAACGGCTGACGTTTATAATACCCATACTTCGCCACAATTTTAAAAGTCCGACGTCATAGACTACTACTGAAAGTATTACATATTATTATGTTATAATAATAATAATATCGTGTTTGTAAATAAACTTCCCTATTGCTGGCGGCTACACCCGCCTCTCCTTAGTGTGAGAATAACTCTCAGATCATAGATAATAATACACTATGCTTGGGAACCTCAGATATACTGGTTTGGCCAGTAACCTTAACCTTTGCCATGAATCACTCTGTCTTATGGTAAGAACCACGAAAATCCGTTCAGTAGTTATTAGGTTTATCGCGAACAGATGGACAGCCGCGGAGGGGGAGGGGGGACTATGTTTTATAATATGTAGTGAAGTATATTTGCACATTGACTGCTGAAATATGCACAATAGATATTCTATTCTATTGTACACGGTTACTGGTGAACGCGGTGGCGTGCAAAGGGTTAAGTAATTTATTATATTTATGGCATATTGCCTTATATTTATTTGGTCTGTTAAAGTAAAAACGCGTTTTGGAGCATTTTGTCTGAAACATATATTATGTACGTAATACTGATGACGCAAATAAATGGATCGGAATATTTTAGTGTTATGCTCACCTATTATCTATTATTATAACTATAACAAGTTGCTTTATTTAATAGTCAATCTAGACAACACCATTTACAGAAACTAAAATATATTATCTCCTCATGTTAGTCACCGCTTACTTCCAGACGCATAATCCTTTTGGAAGAAAGAATATGCAGTATTCTTATGAGGATGTGGCAGGTCAGGCAACAAAGCTAAACATCTTTTGAAGCAGCTGCATCTATTGATGATTACATTACATGACATAGTTTTTAAATGGTAGATCAACTTATTGAAATTGTTAATAGCCTTCAAGAAATCACACTTAAGTATAGAATCGCGTAATAAGCAGAGGCAAAAAGTAATAGCTCTTAATGTATCCAAAGAGATGACCTACTGATAAGATGAAAGAATTATAATAATACAGGTAATTTAATTCCATAATAATTCCTGGTCTTCATACTGAAGTCTCTGGTTTAAATCCCAGGTCGGGCTCACAGAAAGCTTTTTAGTTTTCTGTTAAGACATTATTCATATCAGCGCGGAAAATGAAAGTTGGCGGTATTGCACACTGTTGGTCCAGCGCCTGATTGTATCAGATTGCTGTCCCATCAGAGCCAGCAGTGTATGCATTTATGCTTGTGTATACTGTCTGTGCTCTATTAGGAACTCCCGCACAGAAGGTAAGTCTCTGTTAAGAGTCCGAAATCTGGTATGCAGGATAATATTAGAAATATTCCTGAACTACCTACTGTTAATGACATTGACATTAATGATGAGATATTTTCCTGCTGTCATATGAAGTGATTACTGGAAACTATGTAGACATATTTTTTTATATTAAGATGTTTGATTTAATATATTTGTTTAATATCTAAAATCTGTAAGTTTGGATTGAGCATTATAAAAAGTGTCATTTGATTCAATAGTGGAGGGGAACATCGTAAGAAAATAAGGCAGGCTTGTCTAAAAGTTGTTAAATATTTAAAGACTACCAGCCTGCACTGGTAGTGACTATGGCTTATCCTTTCGCATTCTAGGAGGGTACCCATAAGCACCATTTAAAAGAGTTCTAATTAGAAAACGAATATGCTTTTGTATCAAAGATGGATACTTTCCATTTCAAGTGCCGAGATAACAATTATGGCAGAGTTGTTACAATCGGACCGAGAAACTTTCTACCACTTTCCGTATTAATTCTCATATACAGAAAGTGGTATCTAATAATTTAGATTAAACTGTATAATAAATTATCTAAACTTCTAATAAATATTCATCATAAATGTGTTTCAAAAAGCACCTAAGGCACGTATTATATAAAATACTCCATTACGCTAAATTTTGCTTGTACCTAATTAATTGTCAAGAATTATAAAAATTGTTGCATACAGAAAATATAATTTTAAATTTGAAAATAGGTACTGTGGTAGAATATTTCAGAATAAATTATAATAATAATACTAACGGTCGCCTAGCAGTCAAAATTCGACCACAATTGATTTAAATTTTAGTTTGATCGATATTAAGGTTTTATTGTATATAACTCTACCCAATCATATTTCATTTAGATTTCACCAAGGCTATACAGGTTAATTTACCTATCTTTATCAAACAAATTAATTATTATTTACTTAACTATACTCTTTCATTGACGATATTCCTAAGCTTGCTACTTTGTTTTCTTTTTGTTTATTACATATAAATAATGTATATGTAGGTAACCATAGTTACAAAGAATTGTACGACGTCAGACGAACAATATCGAAATACTACGAACACGAGCCGACTGTGTATGGTCAAATGCATGGTTGTGTGCGTGCAGTGGTTTTTTTATTAATTTAATGTATTTCTAATGCATATTTTATAAAAATATTACGATTCGCTTTTCCTTCTCCTTATATAAACTTTAACTGTGCCAAATTTCATACTCCTCCATCCGCGCAATTTTCGTAAAAAGTGGTATAAAGTTTTCCCTTCACGTATTAATATATAGATAAGAAGATGTTTTACCTTTAAGTACTATTTGAGACGTCGAAGCTAGTATCTTTTGTCTAACAGTTTTAATGATACTTATTTAAATACGAATTCAATTTTGTCCCTTTATATAGTTATTATTGAAATGAATAAAAATGGTTTATCTGAACTATTCACATACACATGTGTCACACTAATTGTCACGGCATAATTCCTGTTAAACTTAAACCTTACGTCAATTCGTTAGTATAAAAGGAGGGTATAGATCTGGTGAGTCCACACTCGTCACTAGGCTACTGGTCATTAAACACATTAATATTACAATTATGTATTCAAATATGTGTGTGAAGATCATCCTGGGCCTGGCACTGTTCGTCTGCATCGACGCTCATGTGCTTAAATACCATGCAGTACAAAACCGGGTGTTTTCTGAAGACCTCCCTGAGGCAGCTGCAATGCCAGGCAAAATCGAGGGTCGTCAACTTATTCCAACAATGGACAATGAAGCTTCTGAAGAAGTAAACTACTTGGTTCCCAGAACTACAGGAATGACATCAAAAGTGTTTGAACATAGTACTCTACCGTCTACTAGTAGCAGTTCGGAGTTGGAATCGGAGTTTGAAGACCGCAACGGAGTTATCGACGCTAGTAACTGCGCGGCAGGACAAGTAAGATTTGGTAGAATTTGCGGGACAGAGCCCCCCGATTATTATTAGAAAACATCTGCTATTCAAATTTAATCTAATGCCACAGATATTTAATAAATCATAAATACCCAGTAACTCAGTTTCTTATTTCTTACATATTGTATACAAAACGTGTTTCCTTTATTATTAAGTTAGGACATAGAATACCTCTTATCCAGAAAACAGTACTGTTCCCTAGGGATAGAAAATTAACTAAATATATTAGACAAACAGGGGCGAAACCGCGGGCCGAATCTATACAGGGTGATTTTGAAATCGTGTAATTCCTTTTAACCACGCATTCTACTGGAGATATAGAATAACCCTGACCATATTTTTTCTTAATTAGAATAATGGTTTCGACAAAATTAGAGTACAGATTTTTTTCATGAAATGATTTCAAATAGTCATATTTTAACCACCTGACACAATCTTAATATTTTACTAATTTAAAAATAATAACATAACAATAACTGATGTCGTAAATAATAAGGGGCAATAAAAAGGACCGCCCGTTATTATTTACGACATTAATTATTAATATGTTTTTTTATTTTAATTAGTAAAAAATTTAAATTGCCTCGGTTGGTTAACATATGACTATCTGCCACCATTTCACGAAAAAAAATGGAACAATAATTTTTCAAAAAAATAATTTCTAATTAAATAAAAATATGGTCAGGGTTATTCTATATCACCAGTAGAATGCGTGGTTAAAAGGAATTACACGATTTCAAAATCATCCTGTATATGTATCTGATACATAATAAATCAAATAAAAAGAAGGACCAAAAAATATTACAGTACATGGCATGGTAAAGTCATTGTATAATTCCTCAGCATCGCTGTCGACTGGAAAATTGCCCAGAAGATTGCAAATATCAAAACCGGTTCAACGTTTTAATCATGAATACGTAACACACAAGATCAGATTTCAGATCGACGGTTTCTACCGCGAACCACATTCATTCTGTAATGTGTACTGAATTTCAATACATAACTCCCTGTTTTTTTTATACATCTATAGAAACAAACAATTATACGGCTCAGCTGATTGTAAGTGGTCACCGTAGCCTATGGACGCCTGCAACACTACAGGCATCACTTGCGCGTTGCCGACCCTTTAAGAAAGGGAGAAGAGAAAACGGAATCAGGAAGGGTGAAAGAGGGTGCTTGGGCCTCCGGCACTCTCACTCACCGAGCGAAATACAACAGTAGGAATACTGCTATTTCACGTCGATGTTCTGTGAGAGGGTAGTCCTTCCCTGGTCGAGCCGGACCATTCATGCTGAAATGAGTGAGGCTCTACTATTACTTATTGTCGTAAACTTCTACATGTAGTACTCCAAACAACGAAGTAATCTCATTTTGAAAAAAGAAATACTAAGAAACTTTATTGCATGTTATTTTCGTTCGGTCCGAAGTTTCGGATAGACATTTTCATGGCAGACCTTCTGGGTCTATGTCCGGTAGCTCTCAATAGGCTCGCCCCGTGTTCAATTGCACTGACATCATAATTTGTGAAACGTGGGCATAATACACATTTGCTTATACACCATAGGCGTGAACTGCCATTATGTTCTTACGACTAACATAATTTAATTTTAAATACTTAACCCATACTCCATTTAATCTATTATATAAAAATGGACCTAGAAAGTCTTAGACACTCCCATGCCTCGGAAAAACACGTGAAGCCGTTGGTCTTGCGCCTGATCTCTCTCCGGTCGTGTCGGATTACCGTCCCATCGGATCATGAGAGTTAGGGAACATAGAGTGCACTTGTGTTTGCGCACACACTTGTGCAATAAAATATCTCCTGCGCAGATGGCCAGTCTCAGTTATCACTGGCCGCCGTGAACGAAATTCGGTCTGGAGGATATTATAGGCGTGAGACTAAATATGAATTTGTCTACTGTGGAGTATTATTCTGACAGAATAGATTACTTGTTTAGAATTTGAGAAATTGTTTACATATTTTAGAGCAAAACATCCTAACTAGTCTTAATCTTAACTAATAATCTGAATGCGGCTGTGAGTTTGTTTGCTTGTTTGTTACGCTTTCATGCCTTAACTACTCGACTGATTATTTGACATTATGAAATTTCGCATACACTTTGTCAAGGGAACAGAAAAGGACACAGGGTACCTTTCATCCAGCAAAAGAACTGTTACTTGTTAGAAGTCGCGTACTCGTCCGCGGGAGCGGGATATGTAAGTATGCGAAGATATGTGCTAGGTACATACCCAGCATTGTTCACGTATACATGTCACAGAAACCCATCAATAAATAAATAATTGTTATTGTACATATATAAGTATATGTATGTGTATATACAAGTATCTATTTGTTGATGTGACATAAGGAAAATTAACAATACAGGATGTATACAATTAATTTACTTTATTAGGTAAATTGCTAACATTTGCCCGCTTTGCTCGGGTAATATAGGCACAGTACATAAATATACAGTAACCTATCTTCATACAAACGGTCGGAACTCGAGTCATACCTACGCGCCTCGGCGTCGGCATGCGCTCGGCACCCAACCAGTCGCGAATGCGCCGCAGTGACGAACGGATGGTGTGTTACTTTTTAAACAGTAACCGTGCGATTTTTTTATCCAAAATAAGTACAAGTATAGCCTATTTAATATGACAAGTAGAATATATTGTGCTGTTTTTGGTTGCATGAATTCCTCAATAATGCACCCAGAGATAACTTTTTTTAGATTACCTGGAAACTCCGATAGGTAACACTATACAATAATTATACTTACTAGTAAAGGATTTTTACCCCTCCCGAAAGGTACCGGGACTACAGTAAGATTAATACGCAAACTTTTTTAATTGTACCCAGCGATGATTTTGTAAAATATATAGAAAAAAAGAAATATTCCGAACTTCTTTTAAAACTAAACATATAAATTGTAAAGTAGCTGCAGGTATATATAACCATGTAAAAGATATTCCTTTTTCTCGTCCTTGTCCATGTTTCCCAAAACAATTTTTAATTAATCTTTATATTCGAATGCGGATTTTTTATACTTTAAAATTTTATAATAAAGCATTCCGTACGTCTCAGTCGAGGCGCAAATATTTTTCAGTCGCAAATTTATAAGACCGATTTGTTATTAAGTCTTAAATCTAACATAAACATGTCTTTTTTAAATTAAATATAGCAATCAAAAAACAACATGCATTTTTATTGAACACTTCCTATTCCATTCACAAAGTATTTTATTTGTTTAAATAAAATAAAAAATATTTACAATCACAAAAATAGATAGAAACTCAAAGTGTTTACAGGGCAGGCAGATTTAATTAAAATGCTGTAGGTGGGCAGCCCTATCGCATGTTTACGTACCGCGCGGCTGTAGGCATTTATTTCAAAGATACGGCCGAGTTACAATACTGTATATTTATGTACTGTGATATAGGCTATGTAACTTTTATCCCTCGAGGACAGCACTTTTTCTGGATAAGAGGTATCCTGTCCTTTTCTTTACCCCTGACAACGTGTATAGGAAATTACGTGATGATCGGTTGAGAAGTCAAGGCGTGAAAGCGAATCAAACAAACTCAGATTCACGTTTATAATATTAGTTAGGATGATCTTACGTTTACGCGAATGTAATACATTGAAAGTATTAATAATTAAAAAAAAAACAAAATAAAACATAGTATTGTAGGTTCAGTAGTAGTGTAGTGTATCTTCAAATCTTATATGTACCTAATAAAAGTGTCAGTGCCAGAGAAGTGTGTCAGGATTGTAGCAAATGGTAATCCGTAGTCTCTGCCTACCCCTCTGGAAAACAGGCGTGAATCTATGCATGTATGTAAAAGTTTCAATAAATAACGCGATGAAATCCGTGTAAAGCAGTTTAATTTAAATTACTTTATTATGTTAAGTTAATTGACATTGAAAGTATATTTATATTTCGAGAATTTTCTTAGCGATCTCTCTCTATTGCAATTAAGAAAAATGTTACGATGTTGTACATACATTTAAAATAGGGTATGTCTTGTTGTGTAGTGGCCTGCCGTTTCATACGTCGGGAAGAAACCGAGGTCGCACATGCGTGCAAGTGATTCGCGCGGCCCCGTCATTAGCGGTTTTGTCGAGGAACACCGTGGTAGGTTTAGTCCGTATTCCGGGAGGTACATTACTATCATTCTTATTGCATATTTCTCTTTTACTCCGGTGAGTCCGACATAACCGCTCCGCAGAGGGGTATGCGTCAATTCTTACCCCACGTAAAAAAAAACCTTGCATGTCTGATATGAACAAACTGTAGGGTCTAAAAACATATGTTTCATTAATACGATCAATTACTGTTATGCAATAAATAAAACTTTATCTTTATCTTAAAAATTATATATGTATATGTATACTTATACGCTTTCCTCAACGTTTCGGTTCGAATAAAGTAGTAGTCCTCATAAAATCCGATTTCAATGAATGGTACCTATTCACGTATATGCAAGACAATATACATATGTGTATATTAACAGTATATCGTTTATATATATATTATTATCATTTTTAATAAAGGCGCAAATTAATAGTATTAAACATAAGGAAGATTAATCATGTTTATAAAAACTATTCGTCTATATACCTTACACATTTGTAACTTTATACATCAGTGATATCTTTACTATTAACAAAGCAATGCAAACACATTAAAAAATAAACTCTGAAAGAAGTGAAAAGTAGATATGAAACAGATATGAAGACAAAAATATATTTTATTGTCTTGTCTTCATATTTATAGGTTCGCGCTTCTCATAGAAACTGCTAAACATATTCTGATGCAATTATTACGTAACTTAGCTTGAAGTTCAACTTAAAATTTCTCCGCTCCAGCTATGTTTTGACTTATTCCGTTCAGTAGAATAGGAGGTATAGGGCTTTATTTGGTCGCCTAAATGATGTTGCAGGCATCGCAACTGAAGTCAAGGGCATAATGTAGCGTAACATAAACACATCAAACATTTTCATACCACTTGAACATTTTAAATGTCTTACAAAATTAAATGAAGATATAATTATTCAGGGAGTATTATATATTTAAGTATTGCGGCATGCAATATCCATTATATTTACTGAAACCCACAGGACATCGGCCGTCTCTATTGCTATAAGTCCTCTTTTTACTGGTCCGCTTCTTTGGATAGGTCTCAGTTTGGTCTTCAGACATTGACATTATCACTTCTTTGTTATCTTTATCGATTTCCAAAGTCATCTTCGAGACAGTGAGATACTTTTCACCTTTATTCTTCACGGAAATATCCAATATGAGGCCTGAGGAGAGCGGCAAGCGATGTTCGGTCAATATCCCACAATTTATATATACGGCCAGCATCAAACCAGAAACGATCTTAAGATACATCATTGAATACTGTTATAAAATAACAAGATTAGTTTGGACGTGTGAAACTATCACCGGACGAGCGAGAAGTGCAACGATATTCAACTGTGTCTAGTTTATATAATATAAGGTTGTATAAATAATTCATATGAGTTAGATTACAAAAAGAATCACACTAATAGAACTAGGTTTCTAGTGATTCGCTATAAGGTCCTCTAGTCCTATTTTTTGCAAACGCCAGAGCCGAAATGCTAGTTCAGCTGCTGCATAAAAAATAAACAAATGAAAAAACCCATCAGTCTTCTTCTTTAGCTTATTTAGTAAATTTTGGCAATGGCAATAAAAGTATATAATAAGCAACTGCATGCAAATAAACCGTAAATAAACACAATACTGGAAATTGCTCTAATGTGATGTTTTTCAAACTTTTTATCATATTAAGCTAGGTGATCTTTTTTATTTAGTTTATATACAGAATGTAGGTATTGCATTGTTAAAACATAGAAAAAGAGAGAAAACAATAATACAATCAAAACAGTGTTAGTTCCCTGTAGGGCAATGTTCAGTATCGAACCTATCACGTTGTGTACTGAAGAGATGCTTGTGAAGTATGTATCTTGCCGCTGAACAAACTACTGGTGCCCTAAGTATTTGTACCGGAGAAAGGGTATATTGCTAAATATTTAATGGGTGTGACCACATCATTTTTCTGGACGGAATGAGAATGCCACAATAATTTCTCAACGAAGATGACTACACAGCAAGCGCTGTGGGTTCAAGTTCCACATGCCACAAACAATTATTTTATGTAGGGTAAGAATGGGTATTACCGGTTACTCAAGGAGAAATGATCACAAATCAAACAACAATAAATATTTCTATATAATACTTTTTTAAATTAAACTTTTAACTATTCTTCTTACAAAATCACAGTAATTGAATTCAATAAGCAACATAAATCTGGCATAATTAATGTTAACAAAAAATACGACTTTAACCGGTATTAAACACTGGCTGGTAATACCGGTCACTAGGTCGGTAATACCGGTCAAGCTTAGTTGAAGCATAAGTCGCAGATATAACCTCCAGGTGAGTTATATCCTGAGCATTCAGCGTAAGCCCAGAGATTCATTGTTTTGGCTATAATCATCGCAGATAATCTATTTTCCTCATCATCACGCTGGTCTGCCATTTCTATTTCTAAGCCCGACGTACTTTTGGTCTTCTTTACATCAATCGACGTTCCTTTTCTTCACCTTGTCTCTTTTTCAGTTTTCATTTTCATTTTTATTTTTGATTCTCTTTTCTCAGTTTTCATTTGTTTTGATTTGCTTCTTGTTTTGGACATTCTGTAATAAATAAATAAATATTTGGTCGTTATCTTACAACGACTTACTTACCGATTGCAAACGGTGATATTCAACAATAATAAATAAGCAATAAAACACTGACCATGTACTTATTTTACAAGCGGGGAATGCCGGTCACTATAACCGGCATTGCCCGCCTAGAAACACTTCCAAAAAACATTTTGGTTTAAAAACTTGCCGATGAAGTTAAAATTTAGTATCACTTGGGATGGCTGATAATTATGTTACAACAATTATAGGCAAATACAAGAAATGTGAAATAACAAACACCTCTTATTCTTTGACACCAAAAATTTACTTTAAGTAATCGCGAGAACAATTGAAGTGCTTTCATCCTAGATGACGGCTGCGGAATGAGGATCGGTGCTCCGACGAGGGATAACGTCACGCCACCAGTTTTTTACGTGTGCGCGCGGTTGTAGTGACCGGTATTATCTCCTGACCAGTAATACCCAGTTTTACCCTAGTTTCATCGTTTAAAAACGATAAAATCACTGGCAAAACTGGACTTATTCCTGCTGCAAGAGTTGTCTTTTCTAGAACAAAAGTAAGGAACCCTACATATTTTACTACATAATGTATAATGACATGTATTTATGAACAATATATTATAAACTTTCCCACGCAGATGAATAACATATACATACATACGTAGCATTTCATGTAAATATTGAAATATCAACACCTGCATTGTCTATGAGTGAAAGTAGAAGGGAGAGTATAAAATAGCTACATGAGGCGTTCGTTGTATAGTTTTTATAGGAACGCGAAACGTATCAGTTCATTAATTACTTATTTAAATATGTATCTGAAGATTTTTCTGTGTCTTCTGCTGGTTGTGTGTATAAAGGCAACCGAGTTACCTACAGATACATCTGAAGACACGGATGTGGTAACTAAGAAGGATGATATGCAGGCATATCTATTGACGAGGATCATGCTCAACAGACAGGCAAAAGACGTGGCGCTGTCATGGGCACCTCATCATCAGGAAGATAGTTTTGTGTCCTCTACAGTCTTTCTGCCTTCAGTAGACTAAACGGTAAAGCTATGAATCGTATATGTAGGTATTTAAAGATTTGTATTCTAATTTATTACTATCAGTTTTCTTTGGTGTCTTTTTCTTTCTTTTATACCTGTGTATATGGAAGCTTGAAGAAAGTTACTTAGTTCACTAATAAGTATACCTTTATATATATAGATAGTCTTACATCTGTATCACCAACGGGGTAAGCAGAGGCAGTAAACATATACATTTTGCCAGTTTTAATTTTATGCCCACGTAATAGCTCTAATCAGCTCTAAGCTCCTTTTATATACAGGAATGTTGTAGCAAGGAATCCTCAGTAGCAGACTGAGAATTTTTTGACAGCAAAATCTCAATTACACTTTGCCCGCTCCTACAATCGAGCTCGAGATCTTGCACACAGCAGTTACAACTTTACAACTTAACTGTCATTGAACCACCGAAGCACTAAATTACACTTATAGAAAATAATGTCTAAATACGCACGCAGCAGCTTAGGGTTTGAAATTGAGTTTAGACCTAAAGCCACTGTAATATTTGGTCAACCTTTTCGGAGATATAGACTTAAGACTAAGCACGTATGTTATGTTAAATTTGTTTACGTGATTAATACAAAAAATTAAATGTTTAACATTGTGTTAAGATATACACTGTTCTTATTTTTATCTCAATCACCTGCTATTCTTTCCTCGGTATCGACAACTACAGTGACGTCATCAAATTGAAGCAGCGTTCTATTTTGGAGTCAAGACTGCTTCTTTATTAGCCTATTCAACTATCACAAACTTATATTGGTGTTAACGGTTTTAGAGATATTGCCTTCTTATTCATATTGTACTGTTCGATAAATGGCTGTATTCCAAAGAATTGTTTAAAATAATGTTTACTATTTTTCATTGTACGGCTAGCCACGACCAAGATATTCCTATTATTATATATTTATATTATATTACCTTCATAGATTGGTAGGTTCCGAAATAAAAATTCTGCAAATGACAGGCAAAAATGTTAGTTAAAGTTGAATGACTTCGATGCCATAGTATGCCAAGAAATAACAGCATGTGTTTCTTCTAGAAGGGCGTACAAAGTTAATTATACTACGCGCGTTTGAACGATACCGCTACGATAACCGCTAACCATTTTAAGGGTGGAAAAGTATACGTTTTACCATGAAAAATCAAAAAAAATATATGCACTGAATGCAGGGAAAGTTATAGAAGATTGTAGAAAATGAATAGCAGGTAGACTAAGATGGTTCATTAAAATTGCGCCGGCTAAACTCATCACAATGGAATTCACTTCACGTCATTGTAATGTCTGAATACTTGTAACATATTTATACTGATACAAATAAGGTAATTGCTCCAATTACGCAATGAATATAGCATATTTTATACTAGATTTTGTCCGCGGCTCCGCTCGCATAAATGTAGATAACGTTAGATTAGTAACAGTATTTTTGTCTGGGTGAATGGTACCCTATGTCCTTTTCTGGTAACGTGTATGCAAATTTTAATGATAATCAGTCGAGAATTTTAGGCTTGAAAGCCTAACTACGACAACACAGAAGCCTTAATATCTATAGAGAAATAAATTAATATTATTATAATAACAACAGGCCGTATGACACATACATACTCACACATAAACTCATACAATACAATCACACACCCACACCACACACACACACACACACACGCACACACACACACGCTCACACAGACGCACACGCTCACACACACTGACACACGCTCGCACAGAATTCATAAAACTTATGAAGTAGAACAAACTCACAAAGCCACGGGTTGGTGTCCAGGAGACCTGAAATACAGGGATTCCCTAGTTTAGGCTCCTGTCCACCTCTCATAATACGCTACTTATTATATTTACGTCGTTACCTATGCTCCATTTGTTTAGGTGGTTGGCTGGAGGTGAGCGGTCTTGGTGTGACTTTTTGCGCAGATACATGTTAAACAAATAAACTACTGCTTAAACTAACGGTTCAATTGATTTAGTAATCGTTATTATTGTATTTACATCTTTATCAGCATTTTATTTTTAGACTAGATTTTTTGGTGGGAAGACACTTCAGGATTGCTTACCTTTGGTTGGGTGTCTGGCCAAATGGAGCATAGTTGTAATATCACATTGTGCGAACTTGTAAAATTATTATGTTTGGTGGAAAATAAACTAATTTTAATTTACATAATATTGTCTTCTGTTTACGCGAATGTTATTCGTTGAAATTAAACTTCTGTATACGGATTTTATCACGTTGTTTATTTAACACTGTACCAATTACATAATTTTGAAAACTGTTACACTACTACTACTATTGAATTTTGCTAATTTAAAAGCTAATAAAATTATTAAAACTATTTATATTTAGGTTTACACTTTCCCCGACGTTTCGGTTGCTTTTTAGCAGCCATGGTCACGGGGAGACTAAGATAGACTAAGGTAGCTCAATGTTCCAGTGTAGTTATTTCAAAGTACCCGAACATAATTTAATCTTTGGTGTTTCTATTTACGCAGAATGAGCTCAAAGTACCATGAAGTCTAGCTGTGGTTTGCTTCTTCTTGGGTTTTACTATATGAATTACTGGATCCCAAGCTGGTGGTATATTCCAACCATCTTCTCTATTAAAATTGGGATGTTTTTTGATTTCAATAGCCTCGCGAAGCATCCTGGGTAGGAATCGGTGTTCTTTAGCGAGAATCTGTGGTTTGTCAAATCTCAGGTAGTGGTTGGTCCCCTGTTGTACATGTTCACACACAGCAGACTTCAACGAGCGTTGGTGTTTTACATCAGCTATGTGTTCTTTTATGCGGTTGCCTATGTTTGTCTTGGTTTGACCAATGTATGAGTGTGTGGACTCTTGTGGATTGTGACTGTGGAGTCATAATATAGTCTATTTTATAGACCCCTGCATCTTGTAAAGGTAATTGGCACTTGACGGATGGTAAAAATTGACTTATCTTCGTTGGCGGCTTGTAGTATGTGTTGATTGAAGCTCACTTCAAGATGTAGCCAATCTTGTCAGTGACACCCCTTACATAAGGCAGTATAGCAGGCTGGCGCTCGACTGTAGCTGGCTTTTCTCGGGATCTGTGACAGCGGCGCGGCTGTTGGAGCTTGTTGTCTTGCAGTACTTGCTTGACATGTTGAAGCTCGGCGTCCAGGTGTTTTATATTTACTTGGTGATTATTATTTACTTGTTATGTAATAGTTACAGTGTTAAATAAACAACGCGATAAAATCCGTATACAGAAATTTAATTTCAATAATTTTAATTTAATCATACAGAAAAACTCACATTCGTATTTATAATATTAGAGAGGATTAGGTACGGCTCTTGTGGGCAGATTAAAACGATATGCAACCACTTAGTTATTGGTGATTACTGTGAAGGATTTCTCAATAGCAGCTCGCTTCATAATACGTGGGACTTTAATGTATAGTTGCCTAAAGATAGATTGTAATACATATCAGCCTACTTCTGGGTATAGGTGTGAGAGAATGTGTATGTCATTGTGTATGTATTTTTATATTAATATAATAAATTTTATGATTTGATTTTTGTTTGTTTGCTCGTTTTCAACTCAAAAACTTTTTAACCAATTTTAGAAACTCTTTTACCATTACAAAGCTATATATAATTACCGAGTAACCTAAGCTATATTTTATTTTTAAAAACATAACCTAGCCTAGTTTTACGCGAACGAAGCCGCGGGCAAATCTTAATCAACAATAAAGATATAATCACGTTAAAGGAAATATCTTTTCACGTGGTCAAATTGTGTATTGTTTACGTTTCCAGTTAATGTTGCTTCTAACTGAATGTGATGTTGTTTGGTTGATATAAATGTATTTTACTGTTCACTATACATATTAAGGTCTGGTTTGTGTTGTGAGTTGAGGCAATAATTAGGTATCTATATTTGCGGTTTGATGTGGGTTTGAATTATATTAGGTTAAACTTATTAAGATTGATTTTCTATGTCAAAAATGTACCCTTAAAATTCATATATACGGAAAAAGGAGCGATTTTAAGGCTACACCATTGTCTATTTCAAGAGGAGTGCTTGTTTATTTGTTACAATTACTTCAATTATTTGTTACAATATACATACAACGATTTATATTTACAAACGTATTAAAAAAGATAACATAATTACAAAAACACAAATAATTATATTAAAATTATAATGAATAGGTACTGCTTTTTCTCCTGTGGCTCGTAGCGTGGTATTGGATGATAAATCTGAATATATTATATAACCGTATTATTACCCGTCTATAAACGTAATTTTTCTTCTTAATCTGTTCTTTAGTTTTTGTGTTTATACTTTACAAATAAAAATACGAACGGCAAAAATACAAATCTTTCTTCTTAATAATGTAAGTAGAGATATAGAGATGCAGTCATGCGTGTTTCTTGGAAGACTTGGCAGTTACTACTATTCCCACTTGCTACAAATCTAGCTAAGTAATCTAAATATCCTCTTGCTTCATTCATACACTCATGGTTTTAGGTACTTATGAGTAATGCCAGTTCAAGAAAAACTGGCATTACTTAAGAATATCTTCAATTTGGTCAGAGAATATTCACCAAAGTTTTTTCCCAGGTAGGTATTCCATTTACATTATCCTTATATACTTGTTTGGTCAATCTTTTGTCATCTTGCCGCAGCGATTTTAGTTGAGCTTTTTTAATTCTTATCTCTTTATTTCATTTTGCACCACAGCGTTTCCTTATATATTTTGTACCTATACTTTTATTTGAGGAGTCTACATATTCTTCTCTGATGATATCATTTCCACGGCATTTATTTCATTTTCATATTTATACCTAAAAATATCTTAGAAGAAAATAATTATAAGCTGTTAATACTTATATGTATAATCTTTATATATATAATTCTTCTGTACGTGTGTTGACAGTGAACTCCTCCTAAACGGCTGGACCGATTTGAATGAATTTTTTTGTGTGTGTTCAAGTGGATTCGAGGATGGTTTAGATTTGGTTGTTTTTTTTTTCGCCTGTACAGTACAATGTCTTTCGAGTCCGCTAGTAGAATATAGTTTATTGGTTGCTTGAATAATTGTATAATTAGAATTACAATTCGCTTACGTGTCACACCAAGACAATGGCCGCTGAAGTGTATTCTTCAGTGTCTGCAGAATTATTTGAACACGACCTTTTTTTCTCAAGATGGCGTCCAGAATCTCCGGCATAAAGGTCTGCAGAAGTCCTGACAGATGGTGTCGTCAGCTCGGCGTATAACCAGTTGGTGCATCTCTACGGATTCACAGCGTCATTGTGTTGAACCAGGGTACTTTGAATACCTTGCGCATCTGTCTTCATAGTCCATAATATTGTCAGCAGCTTAATGACAAATGATTTTATAAATGTATAATATACCGATAATAGTATAAGGTGTCTATATTCTTATCATAATAAATTTTTACTCTAAACTATATTAGGGGAATACATCTATAGTTGAATTGAATGAAAATATTAGTAATAACAGTAATAATAGGAAGATACAGAGTTTCAAATGCCTCTTTAAAAGTTACTGAATTAACCTTCAGTTCGATGCCAGCACTTCAGTTTAAATAGATGATAGAATTGTCGCATCATGCTTTTCGTAACAACAATGGTTAATAACCAACTAATGGAGGCTTTTGTAAAAAATTCTTGGTAAGCCAATTTCTATATATAAACATTATTTCATATATGACTTGATTGATGGAAGTAAATTCCTAGTATTTACCGTCCTCCGTCGTCTTATGGACATTCTAACTAACATTGTAAATGCGACAGTGGGTTTGTTTGGTAGTTACGCTTACACGCATTAACTACTTGACCGCTCATCATGAAATTTTGCGTACACGTTGTCAGGGGAACAGGATAGGACATAGGGACCTTTCATCCAGAAAAAAAGTATGTTGCTACTCTAACCTACATTTATGCGAGCGAGTTCGCGGGCAAGCGCGAGCACTTTTAACGACAACGTCTTTGTACTAATCAATATGTATGGAGTAACATTTCGACGATCAGATGTCTTTGATCAAACACGTGTTAATAAATACATGAAAATCTACGGTACCTCATAATAGACTCTCTATGCTAGAGGAGACGAATAGAACTTTCTTCTAGTGAAACAAATAAATAGAGAACTGTTAGACTGCCTTTAGCTGGAGAATGTCGAGAATGGCACATCTCTGAAGCGATGTGTTTTAAAAATATCTTATATAGGTATTAACAGAATGTAACCTTGCAGGTGTCAGGTGCATATTAGATACATGTCCGATCACTTTTCTCAGAAATTATATTAAAATGCTCCTAACCATTTCAGAGAAAACGCACAGCTTACTGTTCTAACCTTTAGGTTTCATGTCAAAACAGTAATAATTATTGTTAACCTGTCAAGTGTTGAAATGCTAGCCATAATTTAAGACCTATAAGTATCTGCTCGCCGATGTGTGTCTGCGACGTAATAGGTAAATATGGATAGTGATTTAAATAAAGCATAATTACTTGGCGCTGCTTGCGGTCGCCACTTTTAGTGACGCATTATATTAACATTTACATATATTAATGGTCGCGTAAGGTAATAGTTGATTAGTTCTGTTTATATACATACAGAATGATTTTGAAATCGTGTAATACCTTTTAACCACGCATTCTACTGGTGATATAGAATAACCCTGACCATATATTTTTTTATGTTTTTGGGCAAAATTAATGTACCGATTTTTTTCATGAAATGGTTTCAGATAGTCATATGTTAACCACCCGACACAATCTTAATATTTTACTAATTTAAAAATAATAACATAATAACTGATGTCGTATATAATAAGGGGTAATAAAAAGGACCGCCCGTTATTATTTACGACATTAATTATTGATACGTTAATTTGCAGCTTATCAATAGGTAATATGGTAATTCCGAATATTTAGTATACTCTATAAGGCCACAAATAAAAGACCTATAAAATAATAATGACTTCTTGGTAGAGAGTCCCGGTATATCCTCAGATTTTAATCTATTGCCGTTCTAAGGTGAATTTTACATTAAAATGGTAATAACAAAACGGACAGACAAATTACAACATAAGGATATGTTGCTACTTGGTGTAAGATAGATGGATGGACATTGTCTGTCTGATACATTTCTCAGCTTCTACAACACCAAGAACTAACTGCCTCGATGGCACAGTGGTAGTGAATGCGACTGCTGTGTATAAGGTCTTGGGTTTAATAACTAAGTCGGGCGAAGTGTTATGACAATTTTCTGTCAAGAATTTCTCAGTAGAAGCCCGGAGATCAGAGCTGTTCCCGGGAAGTAATAGCAAATCTCACCTCTATTACGGGATTGTAGTGAAAACTTTGATTGCGTGTAGTATTTATTATACGAAATTAAGCATGTGTCTATATCTAAAATATTGAGGTGATATAGTTGTAATGTGCCTACAGGGTAGTTTAAAATCATAGCTGGCCAAATGTCGGTTTATAATATTGACACCCCTGCCTTCCTCTCTGTGGAAATAGGAGTGCGTCTATATATGTATGCATATGTACAACATTTTTTAAATAAATAACGTTTGTCGAATAAATATTTATTAATTTATTTTAATGCTGTTGCATAACGAGCAGGAAATAAAGGTTACCATTTAGGTACGAAGAACATCCTTTTATGGAAAAATTATGGTTGCAAATAGGTTTTTCGCAGAAGCCATATCCATCCATGGATGTTGACGGTTTACAAGTGAATGTGTGTCATCATAGAGAACATACCTTACAAAGAACTTGCTAATTCATAAGAGGATCCAGGCATCGTTTAGTTCATAGAAACGGCTTGCACCATTTTATCACTGAAAAATTACAATACAAGATAAAATTGGAAGCAATCTACATATATCTAACACAGACCTGATCTTTTTTTTAAAGACTCCTACAGCTCTATTATTCCTGTATCACGTGGGACTTTACAAACATTCAAACAACGGACACAAAGAGCACCCAGGCTTGGAACAACCATTTTTGGATCACACAAATTTTTGTCCCGTGTAGGATTTGAACCCACAACCACACGGCGCAGTGGTAGTGGCGAGGGGACCATTTAAACCACTACATCATCCGTGTAGTCATAATGTTTCGTTTTTTGTCACAAGTAATTTCATTATCACAAGGACTATTGTTGTTTTAAGACAGTTAGCACACAAATCTAACGCAGCTTATAAAATAAATAAATACAATGTGACTGGATAAACATGTTTGTGTACATACTTAAGGACATCATAATTTATGGTCAGAGATAATGTATAAAAAATAAAAAACTGTGTAACTTGCAAAGAAAATCTTTATTAAACTTTGTATGAAATATCCATAAAATGTGTAAACTGCGCGCGTTGCACACAGCTTAGCAGCTGTGTGCCGAGGCTAATGACCTTTGATAAGAAAAGGACGGGCGGGGGTGCAAATTCCGGTGAGTGCGAGGTGCGGCAGCGAGGGTCGGGGACGGAGGTTTTGTTTAGCTTTGGTATATGCGCAAGAGTGTCCGCACGTTAAGTTTTTATTGGATAACTAGATCAAATTTTAAGTACTAATTTTTTTAGATATTTGTGTCCAGTATCGAGTACTGAATACCCTCCTTCAATATGTCCAGTCTTTTACCTATCAGCCTGTATATACAGATATAGCCAAAATCCTTCTTACACTGACTATAATAAATATCATATCGGTTTAGTTTTGGCGGGAGAAACCTGGCAAACCAAATGAAGAGTTTGTCCAATCTATACTAATATTATAAAGCTGAAGAGTTTGTTTGTTTGTTTGCTTGAACGCGCTAATCTCAAGAACTACTGGTTCGAATTGAAAAATTAGTGTTGGATAGCCTATTTATCAAGGAAGGCTATAGGCTATATAACATCACGCTATGACCCACGGGGGCGGCGCAGTAATCATAAACGCGGGTGAAATCGCGTGCACAGCTAGTTATTCATAATATTTAATAAAACATCAGACAAAAAATTCAAGTAGTTTGAGTAGCGGTTATGATATTTCGTTCAGGTCCAGCGTAACAACAATAGATGGATTTGTGCTAATCGGAGTTTTTTTGTTTGTTACCCTTTCACGCCTTAACTATTAGACCGATCATCATGAAATTTTGCATACACGTTGTCGGAGGAACAGAAAAGCACATAGGATAATTTTCATCAAAAAGAAAGTACGGTTCCTCTGGATTAGATTAGACATTTACGAAAAGTTTTTGAAGTGAAAACTTCTTTAGGCGTGTTGAGCACTTTTTGTGTCAACAAAAATCATGGAACTCACGTCATCGTCACCGAACACTTTCCATGAGCTATTATACTGTGTATATATGTGTAATTTTTTGGTGAACAAAAAGCGTGAAACTCGCGACATCGTCACCGCATGCACTTAGTTTTCACTTCTATCAGCAGTTCTCAAAAACTGCCCCGCATGTTTTTCTCTAATTTATGCCTTAATGCCCAAATTAACCTGTCCAGAAAATTTCTAAATTTTAAACGCAACATTTTTCAGCGCAGTGTGTCAATTCTGACCACAGTTTTAGCATCTGCAAGACAAGATGAGATATATGCTTGTTTCTTTTAGTTATTCAGAGACAATATTATATTTATAAAATATAATTATATTTAAAAAAAACAAGCATGTAGATCTCATTAATGCTTATTTCTGTAACTGATAATTTCTTGTAATGCAATTATCAATAAATAATCACAACGGAAATACTATATACAATTGCACGTAATCGGAAGATCATATAGACAACTTTAATTTCCAAAAATGGTTTATTCCATTTCTTAGTAATATTCGATCGTAACAAAATACCGCGAAACATATATAAATATAAAAAAATACAAGCATTTAGTAGATATAAAAGCCTGATCCGTCAAGTTTCCACAGTCGTTTTCTGATTGTATACATTATAGTACGCCATCGTGAAGTCAACAAAAATGTATACAAACTTATCTTTAAAGATCGTGTTTAGCATTGTATCGAGGCTTGCGTGCTTCAACACGAACAGGATTCACCGTCGTCTGAGAGAGTTACCATTTCGGATACTGGGATTATCAACCGTGGATCCGATCTGAGGAACCACGGCAAACAGCTGGTCAGAGCATCGAGAGCCACCAGTGACCCTCCACCAAACTTTTTGCCCACTATTGAAGAACGTGTCTCCATACGATCGGGATCGTGTCCAGTTGGCTACACCAGGACAGGTGCTTTCTGTTATCCCAATGATTATTAAACTACAGACTTAATTTTCAGGTTGTGTGATCTATTTATGTTATGATTGATAGTAAAGTATATTTTAATGTTGACTAATGTGTTTTTGTTCGATTATCATTGCGGAGGGATTATAAACTTAGTCTGGCTTGACATGATGTGTGTTTATGATGATGATGGCAATGGGCTATTTTCTTCTTTTACTTAAAAACGGGCTGACTAATCGAAGTGATGATCGGCCTACCGGCTAACTAGATAATTTATGGATCAGAGAAGGTGGCGCCATAGTAGGCGGCAACCTCGTCTACCAATGCACGGTTCTAATGACATAATTATTTTTCTTAGATTCGGTAACGAAACAAAACTAGTACCTAAATTATATGACATTTATCTTCAATGCATTTTAGTGAGTCGAATTAATTAGCATAAAGTTCTTATTTGAAATAGTCTTTATTCCTCTAAATTAATATACTAACATGCATAATCTCAATCGCCTTTTTCCCGATTGGTATATTACACCTCTGCCAACCCACAGTGATGAAATACAATCACATTTGACACAATTATATATGTATATAGTTTTAGGTCCAACATAATAGTGAGCGGACCTATTGGCCCATTGAGCTGCCCAGTAGATACTAGACGGCTAGTGTCTACTGGCCAGTTCAATGACACTAGGCCCGAATCAGGAATCAAACGTTATTTGATACGTCTACACGGATGACGCAGTGGTGTAAGCAATCACCTTACTATTGTCACAAAACAAAAGGAACAGAAATAACAATAATCCACAATGCGTAAAGATACCTGCGACACAGTGGTATCTTGATTGCAAGATATGTCTTAAGCAATCTTTATTATTAAGAGGTTATTACTCTTGTACTATTTACTGTAGAATGTTTTATGAATAAACAGAAGAAAACATTCTACAAGCCTTTATAGCTACAACTGTGTTTTACGTGTAGTTTATAATTTGTGAAGTAGTGTAAGTACCTACTTGTAAATTCTGTACCTCAATAGACATTTCTCTAACCTGAAGGAACGGTGAGGTGCTTAAAAAAATGCCAGATCCTAATGAGATAGTGAGACGGAATCATCATTTTATTAATCTACCATGGTATCTTTGACTCAACGCCACGTTAATTTTTGTTGTATATATTTCAATGTTGTCTCTATATTATGTTCGATTAAAAATATACGTATATAATACGTAACTGGTATTAACGCGATCATGCAAAATATTTACCTTCGGCATCATCATGACATCGCAGCACCAGTCAGCTTGTGGCCACGGCCGGTGTAACCTGGTCTAAACTTCAAGCATAAAATAGGTAAACATTATGCATGATCGCGTTAATACCCGTTACATGAAAAAAAAAAATACGTGTATATATTTTAAAAGTGCAAGCTATTAGCATAGCATACTTTTGACTGTCTATCTATTAGCATAATTAGTGTTTAATAAAAAACAACAAAAAACCGATGGATTTCATTCATTTATGGTCGTAGTATACCTACAAGAAAGTTATATATGGTAATTAAAAAGAAACACATGTCTCAGGTAGTAGTTAGGATAGATTTTTTCATATTTTTTTCTGAACGGCCGTCTTTTCCACTATAAAACATTTGCAGGTTATCCATTAATTACCGGACATCCTGTATATATATATATATATATATATATATATATATATATATATATATATATATATATATATATATATATATATATATATATATATATATATATATATATATATATATATATATATATATATTAAAAGTTAAAGTAAATGATTATTTTTTGACTGCACGGATTGCACAATAATTTAAAAGCTACTTACACGCCACCAATGCAACAAAAAGAAGTGTGATTAAAGGCTCTTTGTTCAGAAACTGGATGTAGTTAATATTATTCGTTATTTCTTCTAGTAACTTTTTTACCGGGTAATATAAAAATATGCGTAATCACTTCATATTAATGCCTCAGCCTTTTAAGTTAACTATAAAAATAACAACCTTTCTTTTTTTAAATGACTATTCCCGCACAAGGAGTAATTCCTGTGTCACGGTGGAATTTATAAACATTCAAACAACGGACACAAAAAATACTCAGACTCGGAACAACCATTTTTGGATCACTCAATTTTTTGTCCCGTGTGGGATTCGAATCCAACACTCACCGCAGTCGCAGCGGCAAGACAACCACTTAAACCACTACGTCATCCGTGCAGCCAAAATCTTTATTAGAAACATTAACAATTTCCAGCAATATTCTAAGGAAATAATAATATATGCATAATTATATAATTTATTGTAGCAGAGCTAACGCTCACTTCAAAAACCTACAAGCTCACAGAAAAAATATTATTAGAATCATTATTTAAAAGACATTAATCAGCATCAAGTACTAAAGATTATATACCTATATATGACATCATACATATGACGTTGGTCTTGCGTTAAACCAGTGATGTTGGTGACTAAAAAGTTCTTAATAAACCGCAATAATGTAAACATTTCCTAGCCCCGAGGTCTACGCCCGTCACGGCAAAATGTAATTAAGTTCTCCATTAGTAAATTGTCAGCCACAGTATAAAAAAGTTTAGAAGGAAAGTTCATTGATATTTTATTTAAACACGAAACTACAATTTTAAGATTATATTTTCATTAATTTACTTTTGAATAAATATATGTATCTATTATTATTATTCGGTTTAATATACAGGATGTTAGGAAATAAGATACATTCCTTGCAGGGGGTTAAAGTAGAGCTTATTTGTAGCCAATCTATTCATGTGATACCATGTCCGAAACCTAGTCATTCCTAAGGAATAGGGATCGATATCGATTTTCATGTTAAAACGTACCTTTGTTGTTTTCTGATAAACTAATAACCAGAAAACTATAAAGAAACCACCACTTTTTTATAAATAATAGATAATAATAGTATTTAAAATAAATAAATATTTTTTATGTATTGTATTTCTTGACACCTATATAGTTTATTATTATTCGTTTTGTTCGGCTATGAAAAACGACAAGACAACATTTGCATATCTGAGAGTCCTCAAATCTCCTATAATATATCTTAATCCCATATATTCTCAAAAGTGTGTCAACTCTAGTGGGAAACTTATTTTATTTTCTTCTGGAAATGCTTTGACGCATACCAGGGGCAGGCAGAGGGGTTATGTCGGACACACCGGGGTAAAATAAAGATGGTAATGATGACAATAGACCGCCCGTAAATACCGACTAAACCTACCACGGTGTTTCTCAACAAAACCGCAAACAGCGGGGCCGCGCGAATCATTTTCACATGCAGTAGCGACCCCGCCGAGGTATAGGCCTGCCGTATGAAACGACAAGCCACTAAGCAACAAGACTACTCTTTGGGCACAATTACATTTAAGCCCTACCGTCCTTCCTTAAGGGATGGACGGATACACGACACGGAGGTTGTCACGTGTGGGGATCGAACCCAAAATACTTGACACGGCAATAGTGACGAGGCGATCACTTAAACCACTACATCCGAGCAGACAAACGTCAAAAAGTGTGATGTCTAGTTCGGGCCTCGTGTCATTGAACTGCCCATTAGACTCGCCTTCTATAATGTCGGACCTTAAACTATATAATTGCTACTTGACCTGCGCAACTTCGTCTGCTTTATATAAGACAATTTTCCCCGTTTTGCAACATTTTTCATTGCTGCACTGCTCCTATTGGTCGTAGCGTGATGTTATATAGCCTTCGTCAATAAATGGGCTATCCAAAACTAAACGAATTTTTCAATTCGGACCAGTAGTTTCTGAGATTAGCGCGTTCAACCAAACAAACAAACTCTTCAGCTTTATAATATTACTAGATGTGCCCGCGGTTTCACTCGCGTTTATGATTACTGCGTCGCTCCCGTGGGTTATAGCGTGATGTTATATAGCCTATAACCTTACTCGATAAATACGCTAGCCAACACTAAAATATTTTTTCAATTCGGACCAGTAGTTCCCGAGATTAGCGCGTTCAAGCAAACAAACAAACAAACTCTTCTTTGTGTGAAATGTGATTGTATTACATCAATGTGGAGTAGGCAGAGGTGTTATATTACATTTGGGGATATTTGCGATTGAGACTATGCATGTACGTATGTTAATTAAAAGACAACTAGTACCTTCAAATAAAACCGCCTTTTCTGTTATCATTGATCATCTTATAGCTGCGATAACCTAGTGGGAGACCGTTGGACAGCCACGCAGAAGTCTTGAGTTCGATCCCAAGGCGCAAAACTCTGACTTATTGGAGTTATGTGCTTATAAAATTGTTAATTATCGCTTGCTTTAAAGTTGAAGGAAAACATCGTGCAGAAACCTGCATGTCTGAGAGTTCTCCATAATGTTCTCGAAGATATGTGAAGTCTGCCAACCCGCACTGGGCCAGAGTGGTGGACTATGGCCTAACCCTTCTCACACTGAGAAGAGGCCCGTGCCCAGCAGTGGGACAGTTTAATACAGGTCTGATATTGTTATTATTAGGCTTACAATTTGGAGAATGCTAGGCTGTGCTTACGAATCATAACTGCTCGATCTTTTAGCTCACAGCTTGATGTTATCCTATAGTCTTCCCCATCTTCCCTAATAAATAGATCATCTAAACAAACAAACAAACATATCAAACTGATACAATAATTTACATATATATTTCCTGAGATCAAACAAACAAGTTTTACATTAGGTAAAAATATTTAGCGGAATGCTATATTTAAAATATATTATACTTAAATCGAAACTTTATGCTAATTAATTTGACTCACAAAAAGACATTGAAAATAAATATTATATCATATACTTGTTTATAATCGCGGTATCGTGACCGAGATTCTTAGAAAAATAATTATATCATAGCAACTATATATTGTTAGACAAAGATATCGTCTGCCAATGTCCTTCCCTGTCCCAGAAACTATTAGTACTCCAATAATCACGTCGATTTGACAGTGCGTTTTTACGTGAAAGAAGAACATAGCCGATAGCCACCAACAAACACACTTCGTGTCAAACCGGAGTATGACCCTTTATAATAAAAATCAAACAAAAACACTCAAGTCAACATTAAAATATACTTTACTATCACTTACGACATAAATTAATCACACAACTTGAAAATTAAGTCCGTTGTTTAATAATCATTGGGGAAACAGAAAGCACCAGTCTTGGTGTAGCCAATTGGACACGATCCCGATCGTATGGCGATACGTTGTTCAATAGTAGGCAAGAAATTTGGTGGAGGGTCACTGGTGGCTCTCGATGCTCTGACCACATGTTGGCCGTCGTTCCTCTGATCAGATCCACGGTTGATAATCCCAGTATCCGAAATGGTAACTCTCTCAGACGATGGTGAATCCTGTTGGTGTTGCAGCACGCGAGCCTCGATACAAGCGAGCAATGCTAAACACAGAGCGATCTTTAAATACAAGTTTATATACATTTTTGTTGACTTCACGATGGCGTACTATAGTGTATACAATCAACGAACGACTGTGGAACAACCGGACTGTTCAGGCTTTTATACCTACTGTATACTTGTTGTTTTTTATAGGTATAGAGGCTATATTTTGTTATGATTGAATATTACTCAGATATGGAATATAATATCTTTGGCGATTACAATTGGTGGGTAATTTATTTTCCAGAATTTGTTCCAATACGTGTTGGCAAGCGGATGTCCAGATCATTAACCGTTCCAGGACAACTCTAGTCATCCCTATGTCTATATTATGTTCTGACGATTACGATATTTTAAATAATTTGATATTATAATTATATACTTAGTCTGGCCATAAATACTGTTACAATTATAAAAAAACCATATTATTACTTTTGAATTTGGAATCTTTCATTCTTATATGAATATTCATTGTGTTTTCTCATATTCGTGCTAATCAGTGTTATGTATTTTTGTGATATTAAAATGGAGTAGGTTAATAAAGAGAACCGAATTGCTGCATTACACAAAGTAGGTACGAAGCTAAATGCAATTTTTGAAACTCCTTTCGCTTGGAATGTCTGTGTACCTGGCTATTGACAGGTACAATAATATCTCCTCTATTTGTGACAGAAAAATACCTGGCCGTTCACTTAGTATTGGTAGGAAGTAGGCGATCAAAGCAGCAGCAGAAAATAATTCGAAGAAATCCTATCCGAAAGCAAAAGATTTAATCTCGGGAAATTATTATAGCACCTAGAACCATGTCGCGTAAAAGATGACTTGGGACTTGTAGCCTATAAGTAACGCACTGGTCATTATTTAACTGATCATTTAAAATCAATAGGTTGGTAAAATCAATACAACTTCTTAAGCGGTACGCAAAGGGAGGTTACAGAAAAAATTGATTTACTGACGAGACGTTTTTACTATTGAGCATTGTTTTAACAAGCAGAATAACCGAGTTTATGCTTAGCGCTCTATAGAAGCTTTTTAATTAATCAGCAGAGTATAACGTTGACATTTTTCGACTTCAGTAATGGTTTGTTAAGGTGTTAGCTATCAAGGAGTAACTGAGCCAGCTTTTTGTAAAAAAGGTGTTAAAACATCGGCACAAGTGCATCAATATACGATTCTTGAAATGGTGGTTAAGTCTCTTAACAACACCATGTTCCATAAGCAAAAGTGGGCCTTTTAGCAAGACTTAGCACCGGGTCATAAAGCTCGATCCACACAAGCGTAGTTAGAAACGAACGTTTCGGACTTCATCTGACCTGAAGATTGGCCGTCATCGAGTCCCGTTTTTAATCCGCTAGATTATGACTTATGGTCAGTTTTAAAGAGTATGGCATGTTCTAAACGCCATGATAATTTGGAGTCCCTAAAACAATCCATATGATTGGCAGTGAAGAATTTTCCCATAGAGAGAGTGCGTTTTTCTATTGATAACTGGCCTCGACGTTCAAAGGTTTGTATTAAAGCCAATGGAGATCATCTTGAATGAGCTTCATATATTTTAATATTAATATATTAATGTATAAACTAACACACATTAAAGTACCGAATAAATGTTTTATACAATCGAAAAAAAATATTTTTCCTTGTAACAATATATTTATAATATAATATTCAACCACATACATACACACAACACCATCTAGCCCAAAGTAAGCAGAGCTTGTACTATGGGTACTAGACAATGGATAAACATACATATTTACTTTTTTTTGCAAATACATACATATTATACATAGAAACACCCAGACCAAGACAAACATCCATGTTCATATGCACAAAAATGTTTGACTTGTGCGGGAATCGAACCCGCAACCTCAGGCGTGGCAGTCGGTTACGACTAGGTATATTATAATTATATAAGTTTTAGACCAATTTCTTACCTTATAAATACCAGGTCTGTCCTGTCCTTCTGCTACACATTTTTTTTGCCTCGATGATTATATGCAAATTCTCTACAACAAAGTTTATACCAATATGTACATATATACATATATATACAAATACATATGTATGTATATATATTACTAATTATATAGGTATATATAGGTATACTTATAAAGAGAAAATTTGCAGCACATATTATAAATAATGTCATAGTGTTGGATTTGGCTTAGTTAAAGTTTATATGGAAAATGGAAACTAGCAACAATTTTAAAACTATGTCATTTTTATTTATTCCACTTCTGGCCGACCCCAAATCGTTAAATAGATTAACATAGTGCCTATACCCCAATAGAAAGGAATAGTATCTACTTAGGTTTTATTTATAATCTTGGAATAACCCTTGCAATGCCCATTCTGTTTTTTATTTACGTAATGATTGCTGGTACCGATGAAATACATACGTATATTACCTAAATTGTTTCTGAATCATGTTCCATCGTCACTGCAGAATTTTTATACCACAATATAAGGACATTTACTGCTATAAAAGCTGGCGCATCGTTTACTTTCCAGTCACAATCCTATCAGCAATCGTGTATATCGCATCTAGTCACATTTTTCTCGAAAATGAATTCAAATGTGTTTGTAAGATTCTTTGTGTGCTTGACGCTTCTAGTCTGCGTTTACGCTCATGTGGTGAAATATCAAGTAGGTACGTCATCCCCTCGGGAATTAACGTCTACAATTAATACGAAAAATAAAACTCTGAAGCCTCATCCAGTTTTAACATCGAAAGACAATGTTCAAGAGCAACCGTCAAAAGGGCCTGAAGAAAAATCACCTCCAGTCATCGTCCCAGTCATTGAAAGCCGTATGACTCTTTCAGCGGGATCTTGTCCAAAAGGTCACAGTTGGCAAGGCAATATGTGCATCCCTGATGCGATCCAGAGTGACTATGACTAAGCCAACACGCCAAGCTAAATAAGAAAACCGGATTTCGATGTGTAATATTATTTATTAAAGTTTATTAAACTATAATTTATGTCTTTTTGTTTTGAGACTGTGATATAACATGGATCAGCAGACTGTTCTATATTATATAACGTAATCCCACTAAAAACATTTTCATGTAAAATGTTGCCAAGATTGTCATCAACGGTAATCTAATAGATAGAGTGTTCAAGGTTCGCAATCTGGGATTAATTACGGATCCGGAACTGCATTTTGAAGCTCATGTTAATAACATAATGAGTAATTGCTTTTATAGATTAAAAATTTTGTACAGAATACGACAATTTGTTAGAATGGATTTGCGGAAGAACCTGGTTGATACACTAGTGTTATCCAAACTCAATTACGGAGACGTAGTGTATGGGCCATGTCTTCTGAAACGTACGGAGAAGCTGCTGCAGCGCATTTAGAATGCTTGTGCGCGATTTTGTTTTGATATACCGCGTAGGAGCCATGTGACTCCGTTCATAAATAACAACAAAATACTCAATATAGCATCTAGAAGAGAATTACACTTAGCCACCCTGTTATTTGGAATAATAAGGAGCCAATCGCCAAAATATATATTTAATAAATTGTCTTGGACACAAGCTAGTTCCAATTAGGTCGACAGTTCACCTCTTGAATGTACCTAGACATCGCACAATAGCGTTTAGGGGAAGTTTGGCCACGAAATGTTGGAATGACTTGCCTCCACCAATGAGAAAATTTAAAACAAACTTAATATTTAAGATAAATTATAAAAATATTTATTAATTCGACAAATAGACTCCTAATTTAAAATCGCCGAGTATTTAAATCTTACTCATATTTGTTTCATCTATATACATATATATCTACAATAGTAAAAATATTTCATTTATAATTCTTATCGCCATTAGTTAGTTATAAAAAAATTACATGTATATTTATTTAATCTATCTGTAATCTGTGTTTTTTTTTTATCTGTAATAATTAAAATTCTGTTCTTTATTTTTGTAGTTTAATGGTATTTATTTGGATTGTATTAGACGCTCATAATCACTATTGAGGTGTTGCTGAAAATCAGCGCTGTATTGCAAGCGGTGTGGCATTATGTTGAGCAACTTCTCTTTATAATAAATAATTAAAATAAAATATTTCTTTCTTTCTTTCACTGTCAATAAGTTACCAGATCTCATGTAGAGCCAAGCTTTTAACTCTACACGCCCTGACTCTACAAGGCCTAACTTCACAAACTCTACACCTTATTCAAAATATGTGGCTTGACCATTTTGCTACAATCACATGGGCGTAAGGTGAACAATTTATCCACTGTTCATTACTTTTCTGTTATACAATAGTTTTTGTAGTAACGAAACGGCCAAGCCACATACAGTTGCGCTTCGTTTGGCTTGTCTTGGCTTGTCTTTAGATGTAAGTACTAAAACATACCTGTACGAATGGATGTTATTTATTTTATTTACATTTACATTTACAATCAGTTACGCATAAGTCCTTTATAAGTAATATATTGTGATTGAAGTTTGATTAAATGTACAACCCACAACGTTATCCAGAGCTTACATAATTATAAATTTATGACAATTTCGCAAAAATAAAACAAATAATAATATTTTGAATTTTGACCCACGTTATATAAACGTGAAACTATAAACGTGACGACTATCGATTGCTAGTGTAAGGATGTATTTGGCAACTTTACTGAACGAGTGTATGAATTAGCTGTGCAAGCAATTTTAATAAATAATTGGCGCTTTTTGTGTTTTCGACGGCTTCGATGACGTAGTGGTTAGTGTAACCGACTGCCACGCCTGAGGTTGCGGGTTCGATTCCCGCACAAGTCAAACATTTGTGTGCATGAACATGGATGTTTGTCTTGGTCTGGGTGTTTCTATGTATAATAAGTATGTATTTACAAAAATATATATATATATATATATGTATGTTTGTCCATTGTCTAGTACCCATAGTACAAGCTCTGCTTAGTTTGGGCTAGATGATGTTGTGTGTAAGTTGTAGAATATTATTATTAGAATATTATTATTATAATATTATTACATAATGCTCTACTAATTTTTTAAATTAACTTGCTTTGCCACTTTATTTATTTAAATTGTTATGTATTTTTTGTTTATTATAGAAAACCAGATCACCAACTTATTACAATTATGCACAACCTTGAACTTTATCCAAAATGTTTCTGCAACACGTAGCCAATAAATAAGAGAATTAATAACGTAGCTTTCGATTGTTTGACCTATTAGAAATTGAAATTTGACAAAGGTTTATCAGAAATTGGTATCTGACATAACAACTTTGGAATTTGTTATTTTAAATACCAATTCCTCGGGCATACAATCGAAAGAGAGGATTTCATCAGGAATTACTGTAATACATATAACATTTACCATAACTACTGATAAATCTCGACTCTTTACTGATTTCTGTGTCTAATTAGACAAGGATTAGGTATGGTAGCCCTGCCTTGTTGCCACTTTGAATCCCATAAAAATTGTGCAATCAACCGATAGTTCTACATAGTTTTCTTAATGTCTTTTGAAAGTCTAGTCTAGTCAATATCGATATTATTAGTGATACTAGGAGGCGAACAGTGTAAAATATATTTTGTTTGCATAAACATCCGAATATAGGGCGCGGGTCAAGGTAATGTAATAAATATTCTATATAAGTATTCGGATTTAAAATTATGAATATCAAAATATTCTTTGTCATTCAAAAAACCCACAAAACTCCAATATATAGTAGTACATTTGCTGCCTTTTCCGTGTGAAAAATATGGGTCACAATCATCAATAAATACGCAATTATGATTACAACAAGGAAAAACGTTGATGACAAACATTTTAGGCGCACAGAATGACACACCACAAAGTATATAAGTTAATTGTTACGTACTCGTCCCTAAAAGCCTATATATATCCCCTTAAACATAATACTTTCGGCATTTGTGTGATCCAGATGAGAACAGTCTTTAATTGAAGAGCCTATGACGCAGAGCCATCGTTCTCGTAGGTATTGTAGTAAGGACATAATTTTACGCTCAAATATTCCGACATCTAGTCTAATATTAGAAGAACCTTTATCCTTTTGGAATGCAAGAATCAAGTGGGTGTCGCTTGAAGAAATAATAATAATATTCTAATATAATATTCTATCACATATACACAACACCATCTAGCCCAAACTAAGCAGAGCTCTGCTTAGTTTGGGCTAGATGGTGTTGTGTATGATATATAAAGATGAGATAAAAAGGACGGTATGGGTGTGATAGGTATGAGAGCGGTAGATATGGGAGAGTTAGGTATATGAGAGGTGGTTATGGGAGAGTTAGGTGTGGAAGAGGTGGGCATGGGAGAGGTAAGTATTGGAGATATAGGTATGGGAGAGATGCTTTGTGCCTCCAGACCTCTTATTTACTAGGCGAAACGTAATAGTGTTTTTAATCTTACACCGGTCTACTGTTACAAGCACTACTAGCAACAACAAAGGTTTAAGGTCGACACCCGCATGAGATGTAAATCTTATGTCGCGGGGGACTTAACAAACTTTCAAACAACAGACACAAAGAACACCCAGACTCGACAACCATTTGTGGATCACACAAAGTTTTGTTCCGTGTGGGATTCGAACCCACAACACTCGGCGCAGTGGCATTGACGAGGCGACCACATAACTACACTATCTGTGCAGTCAATTCAAAAGGTTATGTGATCAATAAACCTTGTCACCGATTTATTTAAAGTATAAAGTTTAACAGCTGGTGTTATTGTGCCATCTGAGATTGCGTTGTTTTCTTTATGAAGTAACAACTACACGAACGAAGAATATGATTTTTGTATTCTTAAATTAGAGATTGACTGCGTTGTTGGTCCCTAGGCATAAGTCTGTACTGGGCCGAGCAAAACTATTATTGGGATTTTTTAACCCTTTCACTGTTACGTAATAGACACAATAGAAAATCAATTGTTATGTATCATATGTGATTCATCGGACAGCAACCTGTTAATAAATACATTTTCAGTAGAGTTTAGCAATTTAACCGATGAACTGTAATAGGTTCGTGATCCGTAGTACATCCGACCTAAGAGATTATATACTATAGAATATATTTTAAAAACTTGAAGAGCATAACAAAGGCTTGCATGTAAATAAGTTATTATTAATTCTGGAGATTTTAGTTCAAGCTATAAATATAATTAGGCAATTTTGATATTTGTGATTGACATCCAATTAGTATATTGCCATTCTAATAGATTTTAGCATGAAGAGTTCGATAAAATATGCACATTAATAATTATTAATTACTTACTGCGTAAGGATCTTATAAAGAAGACTAGTGTAAAAAGCAAAGTATGTACCTACATAATATATTCCTTATATGCATGTTGTGTAAATCCTCAATTGGTTTACACAACATGCAACTGCAACTAAAGTCAATAAAATGACAACGTGTTAACCAGTGTAAGACATTCAAGGATAATATGGCAACTTTGTTTTATTATATAGATATAGTCTCCCCGTGAGTTATGGTCATGCTAGAAAGCAACTCAGGGAAAATCCGAACTAATATTATAAAAGCGAATGTGAGTTTGTTTGTTTATTACACTTTCATGCCTTAACTACTCGACCGATCATCATGAAATATCGCATGCACATTGTCAGAGGAACATAAATGGACATAGGGTACCTTTCATCCAGAAAATAATACTGTTACCAACCTCAATACATTTGTGCGAGCGCAGCTGCGGGCAAAATGGAGAGAATCTTGATTTGTATTCAAAAACAGCTGCTGCCATTTGTTTCTTTTTCACATGAGCCAAACAGTATGATTATAAATAAGCAATTGGAAAACAGGAAAGGCACCATCTGACCTTTAAAAATATAATAAAAATAGTATACTGATTTTAAATCTATAAATAAAATTTCTGATATACAAGTTGTTTTTGATATTACTATTTGTTTGTTTATAATATATAAGGGAGGGTCCCTAGAGACTATAACTCTGGAATTAAAAAACCGATTTTAAAATCTTTTACTATTAGGAAGCTGCACTCCCCCTAAAAAAGGTTGGTTCATTTTTTAGTCTTAAGATTATAATAAGGGTATAGCACGTGAGCGAGGCTAGGAGAAGTAGCTAGTATCTTAAAAATAAATGAGATTTCAAGTAAATGAAGTTTCACGTTTTATTTATTGTTGTTTTTTGTGTTTTATTTGTTATTAATTTGTATTTTCTTGTTCTATGAAATAAATGCGAAAGCTTGTTTTTTAAGCAATAACAAATAACTATTGTAACTTACATAAATTTATATTTGTGTGTAAGCTTGCTGCAATATTAAATAAATAAAAAGAAACAAAATAGGTTTATCGGTGAGACGTTATTAAAAGAATGTAACTATGGGACATTCTGTATTAAACTGCTGCGCACGGGCCACTTCTCAGTGTGAGAAGTGATGGCAGACTTCACATATTTTCGAGAACATTATGGAGAACTTTTAGACACATTCACATCACGATGTTTTCCTTCCCCTTTAAAACACGCGATAATTAACTAATTAACACGCTCATAACTTCGAAATGTCAGAGATGCGTGCCTTAGGATCGAACTCGAGACCTTTGCGTGGCAGTCCAACAGTTTCCCACTAGGCTATCGCTGCTTGGGGTGTGTGGCCAGAGAACCTCCCCGTGCGCTCGACGGCTGCTGGTCCTTTCTACATTTTTAGTGGATTGGAACGTCAGTCATTGGGCCGGTACACCCCGGGCAACACGGGTAATAATGTCCTTTCGGGGGCATTATTACTCGTGGCTAATACTCTGGCACGCGCGTAGGGAACCCGAGGCAGTTTGTCTCGGGGTTATCGGCCCGCGAGGGCCGCGTTTGGGGGTCTCTCCACGTTTTCCTCTGATTAGCAGAGGACACGTGGATGAGATGGGGGGGTTAGAGGAAGAAAACCTCTATAAAAAATTACCAGTGGGGGCCGTCAGGCCAGGGTTGGGAGCGTAGGCGTCCTGCCCAGTCGGGCGGTCTTGGGGCGGGTGGATCGGTCCAGCATGGACCCCCATCCGGCCCAACACGGGGGCATAGAGGAAGACAACCTCTTTAAAAAATCACCAGTGGGGGCCGTAAGGCCGGTGCGGGTCGCGTGGCGTCCTGCCCCGTCGAGCGGCCTTGGGGCGGGTGGATCGGACCAACATGGACCCCCATCCGGCCCAACACGGGGGGGATAGAGGAAGACAACCTCTCTAAAAAATCACTAGTGGTGGCCGTTAGGCCAGGGTTTGAAGCTTAGGCTTCCTGCCCAGTCTTGGGTCCCGGTCTTGGGGCGGGTGGATCGGTCCAGCATGGACCCCCATCCGGCCCAACCCGTAATCCTGAACTGACAGGACCGGGGGCCTTCGGGCTGCGAGGAAGAAAACCTCTATAAAAATTACCCAAAGCCCAAGTTTTTGGTGGCCCGGCGAGGGGCTGTATGGCTGGGGGGAACCCAGTCATTAGGGCCACCCAAAAACCAAAATCATGATGTCGGTCCAAGGCAATATACTACCCCAGGAGGGTACCAGGCGCCCCGCGCCTGGAGAATCCCTCACGGAGCCTTCTGGCTCCGTCTGCCCCTCGTACTCTGGGGGGGGCAACCAACATCTTGCCAGCGTAGTGCCGCGCGATATATCGGGCACAGAGAGATTCGTGGAGTCAGGTGCTGACTCTGTGGTAGGTGTCACCTTGGGCTTGGGCCCGAGCAAGGTGAGGATGGAAGGCCCCAAAAAGGCGAAGGCTGGAGGGGGTATGCCCCCGCCGTCAGTCCGGGATAGTGTGCCGGCCGTGCCAAGGACACGGTCGAGGTGTCGGGCGGCGGCGCTTGCACGCAGCGACTCCGTGTCGAGCATGTCTGGCGCCGGCACCGGCACTGATATAGATGTCGGGTCGCGGGCGGGCTCGGGCTCAGAGGCCAGTCGGCCTCAGAGCCGGTGCTCGTCGGCGGCACGACGGGAGAGAGAGGAGGGGGGGGATAGCCCTGCTTCCCTCACCGTCAAGTTCTGGGGTGCACCCGGCGCTTCTGCAAAGCGCCAGAAGACGTCGCACCTCGCGCTGTCCGACTCTGGCTCGGACACGGAGGTGGAGGTGGTGAAGGGGATGCCCTGTGGAGGAAGGGCCGGTTCCCCGATGCCACCTGCCTCCGCGGGGAAGCTCCTCGGGCAGCCTCTGCCTGCCCGTCGAGCCATCTCGAGGACGGCTGGGGTCGCGGATGCGTCCCCCTTGGGAGAGGACTCGGTTGCCGACCTCAGGCAACGGTTCGAGGCTGGCGCCGAGACCGTCCTGAGGGTGGCGGCCCGGTCCGGCAATTTGAAGGGGGGGTTCGTCCGTGACCTCAAGGTTGCAACCGAGGACATGAGGGAGGCCTTCTTCGGCCTGTGGGGACGGGCTTCCTCCGACCTCCAGAGACGCTGGAGGTCGGAGAACGAGGGGCTGCATAGGCAGCTCGCGGAGCTCCGGGCTGAGGTGGCGGCCTTGAAGGCGGCCGCTGCCACTGCCGCTCGGGCCAGCGCCGCCAAGACGCCCTCGGCCATCGCCGGGGCGCCTGCCGGGAGGCCGCGGGATGAGTTCCCGCCCCTCCCGCGGTGCACAGCGCAGCCCCTCACTCCCGCGGAGGACCGGCGTCCCACCTGGGCACACGACCTGATGCGGGCCACGGTGGCTCAGGCGCGCAACGTTGTGGAGGCGTGCCTGGCCAACTATGGCCTAGCGCCCGTCCCGACCCCGGGCCCTCCACTCGGAGGCCGCCCCCGGATGGTCGGGGGCACGCCGGCTAGCCCACCGCGGCAGACATCTGCCCCCACACCGTCGGCTTCCTCCTTCAAGGGGAAAGGGAAGGGCAAGAAGAGGGTGACCGTCACTGTGGCGCCGCCGCGCCCCGCCACCCAGCCTCAACCCGCCCCAGTGGCCTCTACCACGGCTGAACAGCCGTGGACAGAGGTCACCAGGAGGAAGAAGAAGAAAAAGAAGAAGAAGGCCTCCCGGGCTCCCCCAGGAAACACGAAGAAGGGTCCCCGCCCGGCTGACCTGCGCCCCCCGCGCTCCACCGCCGTTGTGGTGGAGCTGACGGAGGAGGGGCTCCGGCAAGGCGTGAGTTACGCGGGCGTCCTCCGGCGGGCCACACAGGCCATGAAAGGAGACCTCGCAGAGATGGGCCTTGCCGGAGGCTTCCAATTCAAGGTTGCCGCTACTGGGGCTAGAATTCTGGAGGTCCCAGGTGCCACCTCCGGCGACAAGGCGGATAGGGTAGCCGCAAAACTTCGGTCCCTTTTCACGCCTGAGGAGGTCAGGGTCTCCCGCCCGGTGAAGTCCGCGGAAATGCGGATAGCCGGGCTGGACGACTCGGCCTCCTCCGAGGATGTCGCCGCTGCAGTGGCACAAGCCGGAGCCTGCCCTCAGGCGCAGGTTAGGGTGGGAGAGATGCGCCGCGGCAAGAGTGGTATGTGCACCGTGGTGGTGCGCTGCCCCATCGCCGCGGCGAAGAAGGTGTCGGCCGGCCGTTTGCTGGTCGGGATGGTCTCGGCTCAGGTCAATCTCCTGGAGCCGAGGCCTAGGCGGTGCTACCAATGCCTCGAACCGGGGCACGTGAGGCAGCAATGCACCGCCGAAACTGACCGCAGCGATTTTTGTTTTCGCTGCGGCCAGCCCGGCCACAAGGCCGCCGCCTGCTCCGCAGAAAAACTTTCCTGCAGCATTTGTTCGGCTGCAGGAAAGCCGGCGGAGCACCGAATGGGGAGCAAATTCTGCTCCCCACCCAAAAAACGTAAGGCCAGAGGGGCGGTCGCCAGGACTCCGGCCGCCCCGGCCCCGTCCCTAACAGGGAGCAGCAGGGAGGCGATGGAAACCTAATTGATTATGGCCCATCGCCTCCTATAGGTGAATGTTAACCACTCCGCCAGGGCGCAGGATATCTTGCTGCAGCACATGGCGGAGTGGTCAATAGACATCGCCGTGGTCGCCGAGCCTTACTGCGTCCCCAGCCGACACAACTGGTTTGGGGACCTCGGAGGCTCGGCGGCCATTGTTTCGTCCGGACCCTCGCTCCTGGTGATGACAGACAGGGGCGAGGGATATATATGTGTGGATTGGGAGGGAACCGTCCTGATCGGGGTGTACTTTTCTCCAAACCGGCGCCTCGCCGAGTTTGAGCGATTTTTGGGCGCGGTGGGCACCGTGATTAATCGGTACCCATCGCGTCCGGTCGTGGTGGCGGGGGACTTCAATGCCAAATCATCGGCTTGGGGATCCCCTGTCACCAACGCTCGCGGCAACGCGCTGGAGGAGTGGGCGATTGCGACCGGCCTCGTGGTTCTTAACCGGGGGTCGGTCGCCACTTGCGTGCGCTGGCAGGGCGAGTCCATCGTGGACATTTCGTTCGCAAGCCCTGCCGTAGCGCGCTACGTCCGGGACTGGCGAGTGCTGGTCGAGGCGGAGTCGCTGTCGGACCATCGTTACATACGGTTCGACATCACCGCCTCGCCGGCGATCCCGGACGATCGCCCGAGGAGAGTTCACATCCCGTCGTCCCCACGATGGGCGTTGAAACGTGTCGACGTAGACGTGCTGGTGGAAGCCTCCATCGTCCAGGCCTGGACCCCGATGGGTGAAGGGCCTGTGGAGGTTGAGTCGGAGGCGGAGTGGTTCCGGGGCGCGATGACGCGGATTTGCGACGCGTCGATGCCCCGGGCCAGTGCTCGACCTCCAAGGCGTCAGGTGTACTGGTGGTCTGACGACATCAGCCAAAAACGCGCCGCGTGCATTGCGGCGCGTCGCCAGTACACTAGGTACCGCCGACGCAGGCGGTACCGTGACGCGACCGTGGAGGCACGGCTGCGGGGCGATTACGTACAGCGGAAGTACGCCCTGCAGTCCGCCATCAGCGAGGCCAAAGCCCAAAGATGGGAAGAGTTCCTGGGGACTCTCGAGGCAGATCCGTGGGGCCGCCCGTATAAGGCGGTCAGGGGCAAGTTGCGCCCCTGGGCCCCACCGGTCACCGAGAGTCTCCAACCCCGGCAATTGGAGGAGGTGGTCTCCGCTCTCTTTCCTTCGAGAGCGGAGCACACGCCTCCCGTAATGGCGCCGCCCGAAATTGAGGAGGGCGGTGCCGATGCCGGGGTGCCAGTACTAACAATGGCGGAACTCGGCGCGGCAATGGTGCGGCTCCGGGGCAAAAACACCGCTCCGGGGCCGGACGGGATTCCTGGCCGCGCCTGGGTTTTGGCCTTTGACGCCCTAGGGGACCGGCTCCTCAGGCTGTTTAGCGCCTGCTTGGAGTCGGGACGGTTCCCTTCCATGTGGAAGACGGGCAAGCTGGTCCTCCTGAGAAAGGAGGGCCGCCCCGCGGACTCTCCCTCCGCATACCGCCCCATAGTGTTGTTGGATGAGGTGGGCAAGCTTTTTGAGCGCGTATTGGCTGCCCGCCTCTCCAAGCACCTGGTGCGGGTGGGCCCCGGCTTATCCGAAATCCAATTCGGATTCCGGGAGGGCCGATCGACGATTGACGCGATCAGTCGCGTCAAGGCCCTCTCGGAGGAGGCGGTCGCCTCGCGCGGGGTGCTGTTGGCGGTGTCCTTGGACATCGCCAACGCGTTCAACACCCTGCCGTGGGCGACTATTAGGGAGGCGCTCCGATTTCATGGGGTGCCTCCCTACCTGCGCCGAATAGTCGGGGACTACCTGCATCAGAGAAGTGTATTCTGTGTGGGGCGGAACGGAGAGACGTTCCGGAGGGAGGTGTCGTGCGGTGTTCCACAGGGATCGGTTCTGGGTCCGCTCCTGTGGAACATCGGTTAAGACTGGGTGCTGCGGGGCGCCCTGCCCCCGGGCGTCGGCGTAACTTGTTACGCCGACGACACGCTGGTTACGGCCCGGGGAGAGGACTACGGGGCAGCTGCCCGTCTTGCCACGGCTGGAGTGGCTCTGGTTGTCGGCAGGATTAGGATGTTGGGACTGGAGGTGGCGCTGGAAAAGTCCGGGACCCTTCTATTTCACGGGCCTCGGAGGGCGCCGCCACCAGATGCCCACATCATTGTTGGAGGGGTCCGCATCGGGGTGGAGCCGAGTATGAAATACTTGGGGCTCCACCTCGACGGCCGCTGGAACTTTCGCGTCCATTTTAGCCGCCTGGCCCCCCGGCTGATGTCGGCGGCGGGAGCGCTTAGCTCTCTGCTGCCGAATATCGGGGGGCCGAGTGTCATCTGCCGCCGCCTCTATTTGGGGGTGGTGCGGTCGATGGCCCTTTATGGGTCGCCCATTTGGGCTGGCGCCCTGAATCGCCGAAACGTCGCCCTCCTAAGGAGACCTCAGAGGGCGATGGCGATCAGGGTGTCGCGGGCGTACCGCACCGTCTCCTATGAGGCGGCGTGCGTTTTGGCGGCATCGCCGCCCTGGGATTTGGAGGCGGAGGTCCAAGCGTCAGTGTATTACTGGCGCGCTGACCTCCACCTCCATGGCGAGGAGCCCACGCACAGGGCGGTGGAGACGCGAAGGTCCCAGGCTCGACTGGTCCTGGAGGCCAGGTGGAATGAGCGACTGGCCCAGCCCCGCTACGGGGTGAGGACAGTCGAGGCTGTCCGTCCAGTACTAAGAGAATGGGCGGACAGACGGCGCGGACCGCTCACCTACCGGCTTACTCAGGTGCTCTCCGGACACGGGTGTTTCGGAGAGTACCTCTGCAAGATAGCCGGTAGGGAGCCGACAACCAGATGTCACCATTGTGAGGTGTGTGACCGGGACACGGCGCAGCACACGCTGGAGGAGTGCCCGGCGTGGGCCGCGGAGCGCTGTGCCCTGGTCACCGTGATTGGCCCCGACCTTTCGTTGCCGACCGTCATATCCAAGATGGTCGGCGACGACAGGTGCTGGGGCGCAAAGAGAGAAGGAGGCGGCGGAGCGGGGGCGTGAGGACGATCCTTACGCCCCGGACGTCCGCCGCCGGAGGAGGGGGCGCAGGAGACGCGCTTATGTCGCTCTCCTGCCCCCCACCTAGGGGCTCCGGGTGGCGGGGCCTCAGGGGACCCTGCCACCCGTAAACTAAAAGCCCCGAGAGGGCGCGCGCGGTGTTCCCGCGCGCCTTTCTGATGTCGAAAGGGGAGAGCAGTCAGGCTCAAAAAAAAAAATGACCCGGCCGGCACCCACACGGGGGGGCCTGCTATGGTTGAATCTTTTAAGTTCCCAACTGGCCCCCCCCCATTGGGTGAGAGAGGGAACACCCCAGGTTTTTTAGTGGGTATACCAGCGCGTCTTCTTGCTGGGAGTCCCACACGCCCCGCCGGTGCCGTCCCCTAGCCGGCGGGTAGTGCATGAAGCATTTTCCCTGGGAAACAAAAAAAAAAAAAAAAAAAAAGGCTATCGCTGCTTCTGCCATATAAATTGTCACAATTCAACTCTACCGCTTTTTACGCATATATTTACTTAAGAGGACAACATTGTTGACTTATTGAAACCTATACTTTAATTAACTTATTCCAAATATTCATAATATTGTGAGTAACTGCCTCCGTGGCGCAACGGTAGTGAATACGACTGCTAGCATGAGGTCTCGTGTTTGAATCCCGGGTCGAGCCAACAAAAAGTTATTGAGTTTTTCAGTTAAAAAATCTCAGTAACAGCCCGGTGTTAGGAAGTTGGCGGTGTTAGACATGCCTGCCGGAAAGCACGTAAAACCGTTGGTCCTGCGCCTGATCTCTCTCCGGTCGTGTCGGATTACCATCCCATCGGATCATGAGAGTAAGGGAACAGAGAGTGCCCTTGTGTTTGCGCACTATAATATCTCCTGCGTACTTGGCCAGTCTCCGTTAAGACGGGCTGCCGTGGCCAAAATTCGGTCTGGAGGATATTATTATTAATATTGTTAGTAGATTAGTATTCATTTATTAATATACCACGTATGGGACAGACGCAATCAACGATGCCGTAGTTGATGTTGTCACTATAATATAAAATTATCATATCAAGATTAAGCTATTCTAAGAAAACTAATGGAGTCAAATATTCTTGACGAATAGGTATTTTGTATAAATATAAAATAACCCGTTGTATAAGTCTATATAAAAGTTATTGAGGTATTAATTGACTTTGGAATTTACGGACACAATATCATTAACTAAGTTGACGTGCAGATATAGCGGGCGTGTAAGAAATGTAATGAATGTACGGACGCACCCAGTGTTCTGGGTTCGATCCGGTGCGGGACAAACAATTGTGTGATCCACAAATAGATGTTTCGAGTCTGGGTGTTTGTGTCTGTTGTTTGAATGTTTGTTAAGTTCTCTGCGACACAGGAATTATTCCTAGTGAAAGAGTGAGTCTCTTTAAACAAAAGACAAAAAAATGCATTTTAGTTATAAAAATAATCAATGCCTGGTTTTAATACGTAAGAATACCTCAATTTTAGATTAATAGAAGCAATTTTAAAAAAAGTTTATCTTATCGCGTAATATTGGCTTGTCAGCTAATTGCAGTAGTGTAAGTGTGTATGTAAGAGCGGACCGGAAAATGAGAGGATAATATCTGGTTTAGGAGAAGCCCTCTGTGAATTAGAACATTTATATAATAAATTTCGAATAATTCTAAATGACATATTATAATTTATAGGGCTGACATTCGACATTCTATTTTTTATATTTTTTAATTAATTATTGTAATTTATTAATTTATTGTTATTATTATTTATAATCTATGACATTTTGATATTTTATAAATATGTATATGTGACGAGCATGTTTAGTTATACTTTTAACTTAATTTTTGAATGAGTTATCTTGTAAGCGTTTTGGGTGTCACATCTGTTAGCTTGTAAGATCGAATGAATAAATAAATAAATAAAATAAATAAATTCCAATTTCTATGGAGTATCTGTTTGCTTGTACATAAAGGGTTAATCTTTGGGACCGACGCCGTGGCCTGAGGTGGAGGTAAGAATATTAATGTTACTGTTCCTTGCAGTATATGTTAAAAACGTAAGATGAAAAGAAAGTCAGAACAAACATTTATAAGTCTCGTAAAGTATATTACTCATTTGTTATTGTGTGATCAGCAGCAGAACAGCTCATTGTAACTCAAACATCAAAGAAATAAGGAACAAGAGAGATGAAACTATAGAAACGCAGAACATATACATAATGGGGTGCCACAAGTAGGACCCCTAGGAGTTAATCATAGACTGGATATTCTATATCTTTGGACAGCCACTTAGCATTTTTGAAACAACCTGTATATGCAGCAAGAAAACAAAAGATAAGAAAGGAACAAATAATAATCAACTGCCTTAATGACACTGCACTGATGGCATAGCGGTTTAAATAGTCGCCTCGCCACTGCCTCTGCGCCAAGTGTTGTGGGTTCGATCCCTACACGGGACAAAAATGTGTGTGATATACAAATAGTTGTTTCGAATCTAGACGTTCTTTATGTCCATTTTTTTAATGTTTGTAATGTCCCCCGCGACACTGAATTTATTCCTAGTGCGGTAGTCGTCTTTTTTCAAAGCAAGAAGAAAATTGGAAGGAAAACATAGTTGCATGTAAATGATACCAGGTTGCTTAGTGCGAGTTGTTTTTACGTTAACGTGATCGAAATGTTTATTGTGTTTGGTTCTCTGATTGGTTAAAAACTTGGAGTGGACCAATCGGAGCGCCAAGCGTCATAGACGTGTCGATCGCGTTAACGTAAAAACAACTCACACTAGGCACCCAGTTATTAAAATAATAAGTGTACATAGAATCTTGTCTGTATTGTTGTAGTCGTAGCTCTAGTCTAAGTATAGGTACAAATGTAGTTGAGGAGATGTGTGTGTAATATTAGGGTATTACACACACATTTCCTCAACTATATTTTAACGTCTCACATAAAGAAGAGAACGACCCGATTGACTGTATACCGGACAATTTGCAGATACTACTGAGAATTTTCAAACTGAGAATTTTCAAACATAAAAATCCAATTATACTTGCCTGACTAAATCCGAGAATTTATGCTAATAAATTGCATTAATATCGCTGCACGACTCGTACAGGCAATTTTTAAATCTATAATAGTTATTTATTCAATTTTCCTTCTGAGTATGAGATGATATTTGCCCTCCGCGATTTCGCCCCACTGGTCACTTTAAATAGCTCCTTCAACTTTCTATTGATAAAAGATTCATTACAATACATTAAAATATACAAACATATCAGGACACACTAGGGGTGGAGACCTGGTGTCCTAAGATACAGGCGTAAGCTTAGTTTACGCACCAGTCTCCCACATTCATAACTTTTGTATTGTACATATAGGCTAAGCTCATGAAATGTAATGTGGAGAGAAATAAATTAATTTTATTATTATTATTTGTTTCTCTTTCACGGGTTTTTCCCTAATACGTTAGGAAAATACTCGGCCCATTGGGCAGCTTACACGGGGACATGGGTCCAACATGCAGAGGCCCTTCGTGAGATTTAGTTTAAAGTGAGATGAGACACTTACCGAGACACTAGCCGCGGCAGGTGTAAGAGCCTATTGCTACATATTCTGGTCTAATTATTCTGGTCTAATTATTCTGGTCTATGGGGATGTTGTGTGTTTAATGGTTTGGTAAAATGCAAACTATATTTAAAAAACAGCGTCTGCCTGATATACTGTTCCAGTGCAAACTCGGAATGGCAGATGGGCCCTCTGAATTGTCGCCATAGACATACAGGCCTTAAAAGCAGCAGGGGGCTTCACCGGTGTAAGCGGCTGGGAGTGTTTCACCATCACGGGTCTCGTGAAAACGGAGACCCACAGCGGGTTTCCCCGTGGTTAGCCCTTGAAAATGACACTTCCACCCCCAAGCATATAGCTCTAGCGGCCTCCCTCTGACCGGCCGACCAAGGCAAGCCAGAGTTGAGAGTTCTACAGGCGCTCTTGAAGTTCCACCCCAGCCAACCAGTGAAGGCAAACCGGGAACGAGGCCCTAACCGACTCTCTGAGGCATTCAGGACCGCAATGTCACCACTCACATTCAGCTTGCCACAAGCTGCCCTGCGGTTTATGCGCTTTAAGTTAACCTGATGATACAGTTTTTGTTTATATCACAAGGTGAAGGCGTATTTTAAAAGCTAGTGTACTGTTCCCTCCGAGATCGCGTTAGTCTCATGATGAGATAACGACTGCCCCGGAGGGATATTATTACTATTATTATTATATAATTTTTTAAATCGTTCCTGTCATTTTCGTAATTATTAACCTCTGAGACTTCTTCGGAGAGGTTAATGAAAACACTATGTGGGTCTGAGTGTCTGTCTGTTAGTGACAGGCATAACTCCGGAACCACTGGACCGATTGACTTGTAACTTAGTGTGCAAACACCTTGGGATCATACGTCGGTCGAGTTTAAATATGGGCCCTGTGGGTCAACAGACTCCCGAAATAAAGGGCTCATTACTTTTCATTACTTTTTTAATTATTTAAGAGAAGAGGTTGAATCCTGAGTTTTACACCTATCTCGTTCATTATGAAAGAACATAGAGAAATATACATTTTCATCTTTATAATGTTACTAAGTCTAGCCCGTGGCTGCGCTGGCTTAAGAACAGGCTTTTTTCTGGATAAAAAGTACCCTATGTCGAAAATTGCATAATGATCGGTTTAGTAGTTAAGGCGTTAAAACAAACAAACAAATAAACCCACATTCGCATTTATAGTATTAGTTAGGATAGTATATATAACCAATGAGTCATTTGCATATCCGCCAAGATTTTACGGAGATGCAAATTTGTTTGCTTTAAAGGTATTATTTAGATTAAAGATTAACGGAATTACTTCGAAATCACACGATGCCATATTACACATTCAACAGATATACATCTTTACGTAGCAAGTTACTTGGAATGTTTAATTATCATGTATTTTTATTGTATTGTACTTATATGTATATTCGGCGTATATCGTAAGTACTGACCTCCTTGTACTGTACAGTCAGAAAGAAAACTAGCTAAACATTGAATAAAATTGTTAAAGTATTTTATGAATTAAAGATCCTATTTACTATTATGTATTTTAAGCTGTGAGAGTTTAAGATTACCTTTTAACTATTACTGGAATAAAAATCTAAATATTATCGTAATCATACTTAATATAATACTTGCGATTAAGCATTTAAGAGGTAACAAGATGGTTGTAAAAACCCAGGATTCAACCTCTTCGTCTTCATGTGACTTTTTTTTGTTTTGTCATTAGTTTTTTGTAATGTCACACTGCTGGGCAAAGACCTTATGACCTTGTGACTTCTATATCTCGGAGGTCGTTTGACCCACAGGGCCCATATTCAAAGTCGACCGAGAGATGATCCCAAGGTGTCTGTACACCAAGTTACAAGTCAATCAGTCTAGGTGTTCCGGAGCTATGACTGTCACTAACAGACAGACACACAGACTCACATAGCATTTTCATCAACCTCTTCGAAGAAGACTCAGATGTTAATAATACTAGGTAACGGCTAACTTTTGCCTGCAGCTTCGCTCGCGTAAAAGGTTAGGTTATACTAGTAACAGTCCTTTCTTTTAAAATAAAATTGACATATGTTACTCTTTAATAATAAAGCTTTCTAATTATGAAATATATTTTAAACCAATTGAATAGTTTTTGAGTTTAACCCTTACAAACCAACAAAAATCAAATCTTTTCTCTTTATAATATTAGTATAGATTTGTACAAATCGCGAAAGTCTAAAAACGGTTATTTGTAGTAATTATAAATATAATGACTATTGCAATCTTGCTGGCGTGCATCGACTTATGTTGCTGACTGTACAATCTGATAAATCACGAAGGATTTTAATATATAATAGAAATTAAAACGAGATGGGTGTAAAACCCAGGACTCAACCTATTCGTCTTAAATGTAAAAGTAATGAAAAGAAATGACCTCTATATCTCGGGGGTCTTTTGACCCATAAGGCCCATATTCAAACTCGACCGAGGTATGACCCTAAGGTCCCTGTCTGCACACCAAGTTACAACTCAATCGGTCCAGTGTTTCCGGAGTTATGCCTGTCACTAACAAACTGTTACTAACAGACAGACACACAGACACACAGACACACAGACCCACATAGTTTTTCATTAACGTCTTCGACGAAGACTCAGAGGTTAATAAATAATCGGCTATTGAAAAATACACATGTGTTATTGTGTTATATGTACCTACACTAATATAATAATGAGAAAATATTTTTATTTTTGTTTGTAATCGAAAGCCTTTGGCACTACTGACTTCATGTCAAGAAATTATAAGTTAGCACGTTTTGCTTGGGGGTTTGGTCGATGATAATAAGCTTGCCTGCTATTATGCGGGTCTTGGAATCCTACTTTGTCATAAACATCAATGTGGTTGTCATATACAACTGCTTAATACGTCCATCGACGTATGGTTGTTGCCTTCCTGATGCAATGCTTTTATCATTATGTCTCATAATGGTTAAGCTGACAAATTAAAACCACAAAAATATTGGTGTAAGAATTTGTTAATCCAATATATTATTCGCATTGTGCAATAGTGACAATCAACATCGTTTCCATGAAATTTTCGTCGGCTTATTAACGATAGCAGTCACTAGACTACTCGTGAACGGGTGATGACTGGTCAGCCTTGGTTTTGCGGATTCAGGTAATGCATTTTTTTTTTTTTTTATTGTATATGTTGGCAAACGAGCAGACGGATCCCTGATGGTAAGCGATTACCGCCGCCCATGGACACCCGCAACCCCAAAAGAGTTACAAGTGCGTTGCCAACCCTAAAACGGAATGAAGGAGGGAAAGGATCGGGGTAACTGAGCCTCCGGCGCTCTCACTCACCAATACGTAACGCAACAGTACGGGTACCGTTACTTCACGCCGGTATTCTGTGAGAGGGTAGTACTACCCCGGTCGATCCGGCCCATTATAGGCTTCTCCTCAAAATTGCAAAATAGTCTCGCGTTATTTTTATGCTATACACACGTAAGATGATGCTCTTATCCTACCGTTTAGAGGCTAACTTTTAAATATTACTTATTGCTTGACTGTTTCATGAGTGGTAAGTAGTTTAATGATTGCAGCTTCTTACAGAACGGATGTGTAAAATAAACAATATTGTAAACTTGGCTATTAAAATAGAGGCTCTGAGTTTCTGGCCAGTTCTTCTCTAGCAACTTTGACGTTCATAAGTGTTACTTTAAGAGCAGCGATAGTCTAGTGGAAGAGAGCAGCGATACTCTAGTGGAAGTCCGTTGGACTGCCAAGCGAAAGTGTCGAGTTCAAGACACACACCTCTGACTTTTCGAATTGAAGTTAATTATCGCTTGCTTTGAAAGTGGAGGACAGTATCGTGAAGATACCTGCATGTCAAGGAGTTCTCCATTACGCATAAGTGTGACTTCACTTATGCGTTATGGAGAACTCCTTGACTAATCTGCACTAGGCCTGCGTGGTGTACTATGACCTATCTCTTCTCATACTGATAATAGGCCCGTGCCCAGCAGTGTTACAGTTTATATACAGAGCTGATATTATTATCATAAGTGTTACTTTGTGACTTATATGAATACACATATTTTTGATTTCTGTTTTTATTTAGTCGTCGTCCAAATATAGATATTGATACGGCCAACCGAACAACTCTTTATAGGTACTAGTCGATCGGTAAACAAGGGTTTGATTGGAGTTGGCCAAACCACAGTATATTTTTAGACAAGTAATGTTTGTGGCCAAAGTGTATACTGTAATTAAGCCTATCTATTAGTTTGAATATTTCGGTTTTATGCCAATAACAATAGAATGATGTAACGATTGTTGGTCTGTGTGATTAGTCATTATACAAGTATTTATGTATGCAAGTGCGTCAGGAATTATTCAAAGAAAACACTACCTATACTACTATATAGAAATAATAGACCATATTTGGTATACATTAATAAATATTTTCCCAACGTTCCAGGAAAAGCCCTATGAAAGAGAAACAATTAATACTAAATCATATATTTCAGACAATAATACAGTCCATTGCTATTATATGTATATATTTAAAGTAAACTATTTAGGGTACATGATCTGAGGAGTCATGTTTTTTGGGCAGTTGTGAGTTCAAAGCAGGGTTATTTTTATAATTATATTTAATGATTAAGGTACACTTAAATACACACTGATTAAAACACAGAAAATAATCGATTATCCAGGCAAGAAAAGAAAATATCACGGCGCATATTTTGCGGCTGGTAGCGGGACTGGCGAATGCATTCGTTTATTCTATGTCCCTTTAAATTCGCTCTTTGGCAGTCATTGGCAGAAGCGCGTCAGTTCTTTTCACTGCGGCTAAAGTTGCGTCCGAATGCATGAGTTTACTGGCCGTTGTAACTATATAATTATGGTCATGTCATATGTAGTCCGTCCAAGCCACGAACAATTGACAATTTATTTCCATTCTGCCTGCAATGAATTGCAGGTATCTGTTGCAGCTGCCACGCACCCGCCGCATCAAAGTCGCCGCTGATTTTCTCAATATTGCGGCAATACCGTGTAAGGCAGCATCTGCAAAGCTCCCTCACGCACTTAACAACTACCAATTTTACAGTAAGGATGCATAGACTGAAATAAAAGGGCATGCCAGTATTAGGCCTACAGGTGCACAAGAAATTAGCAATACTAAAAAAATATATGAATATTTATCCTAGTTCTTCCTTGTATTTATTATTCTGTATAAGTCGGTAATATTTTCTAAAAATATTAAACAAGAAAACGACTAAACTATGAAGTGGAAGTTGCAAGCAAGAACACTAACGTGAAAATGTTGCCTTTACAGAAAATATGTTAAAAGGTAATTTACCATTGATATATTATATAATTATTATTTTAATCGGGGATTTCATTGTTTATACAAAGGTTATACAAATACTAATAATACCTAATTATTATTCTTATCTTAGGAAGATTGCGTTGATTAACTTAAAGTAATGTCTATTGTCGATGTATCGAGGTTTTATGTTAACTATGGCAACACCATCTCTAACTTATATGACGCCAAAAACGTAAATGTCAATATAATTTCTTGTTTTGCAACTCCATTTGTGACGGTAAGTGTTTATTTATTGCGGTTAAATCGACGACTTTTACCTATAAGTTATAAAACAGCAATGTATTCTGTTTTATTTAATTCCTAATTGATTGTACCTACTCATAAACAAATTAAAATAATATATAAAATGATATATCACATATTTAATATAAATTATATTGATGAGATATAAGAAGATTGATTGATAACTTTAAAATGCCAAGTTTTTTGTAAATCACTTTTTATGCTAATTAATTATTCGCATTGCTTACTATTATTATCATTAGCCTTTATACGTGTGCACTGTGGGCCCGAATTACTATGACCACTGGCATGCCCCTTTGAGTGGTTGAAGTGGTGGCCTGGCTATTGCCACTGTGCAGAGTTTTGAAGGTTCTATATCGTTGCAAAAAATAAATGATGTGATTCACAAACAGTAATTCTACGTATATGTTGGTGTTCTTTGTGTATGTTGTTAGAAGATTTATTCCGCATTCGTGCCTGATGTTTCATTCCAAGCGTAGAAATACGCATTTGTCCCAAAAAATGTTCCTTATATGCCTCTAAATTTAAATAAATATTAATTTCTTAATGTAATTCCTCTTTCGTCCCAGATTATGTTCCTTTTTGTCCCTCTTTTTTTTTGTATGGAGTTTTTGTTGTACCGTCAGCCGAAAAATATTTTAAAATACCTCGTTGATCTCTCAGTAAAACTTTGGGCTTATGATTGCATGACATCACGAACCTGGCAACAAAAGATTTAAAATAATTTTAAACCATGTTTTATTTTGTTAACCATATGTACAAAAATGTAGGGCGAAAAAGGAATAATTTAAAAAGAGGGGTGAATGAGGAACATTTTGGAATATGGGACCAAATGTAGAGGCAAATGCAGAACAAACCTGTTAAAATGTCTGTAAAGATCCCCACGACACATAATTTATTCTTCGTGCGTGAGTTTTCGTTTAAACAAAATCAAATTCAAGACTTTCTACTGCCATGGCATAATATGTTTACGTACGATCGTGAGTTCTTGGGTTCTATATCTGATTCGGGCAATATTAAGAAACATACTTGGAGAAATATTGCTGAAATATACCTCTGCCTACCCTATGCCTTTTGACCCTAAGCCCTACCCTTAGGGTCAACAGGCATGAATCAATGTATATCGACTAAGATTAATTATTGGGCGGCGGCCTCGATGGCGTAGTAGTATTGGGCTAGATGGTGTTGTGTGTATGTGATAGAATATTAGATTATTAAAAAATATTATTATTATTGTTTGCTTAAGTGTTTCATGAGTGCAAGTAAATTTTACTAGTCATATTCTTTCTTATTCACCTAGTAGACTTTGCCCAAAGCAGGTGAAGTAACCTCAAGTGACACAATTATTAAGGTCTGTTACCTGTAGTCATACGCCAGCCGTAAGTCATCGTTTTTCTGATTAATTAATTCAGGGAAATATTTTGTATTTTCCCTTATTTTGTAGTTCTGATGTCATCAGATTAGTAAAAAATATAGGAGTCTGATAAAGGTTATATGATTATGTTTGATAATCGCTTGATAAGGCATTGTAGACTTACGATTGGCCGTAAGTTCGAATCCCAACCATTGTACTAGCGACGTGAACTATTTATCACAAGCATGTTCACAAGCACTAGTGATGTTGTATACACTGACCATACACTTAACTGCACGAATGACGGCGTGGCGTAAATGGTCGCCTCGCTACTACCGTTGCGCCGAGTGTTGTGGGTTCGAATCCCACGGGACAAAACTTTGTGTGATCCACAAATGGTTGTTCCGAGTCTGGGTGTTCTTTGTGTCCGTTGTTTGAATGTTTGGAAAGTCTCCCGCGACACTGGAATTATTCCTAGCGCAGGAATGGTCTTTTCTAAATAAAGTTAAACAAAAATAAAAAGAGGAATATACCAATTGCAAGAGATTAAAAAAACACAAGCTATTCAACGCCTGTGTTTGTAGCCACGTTCTTGTTTTAAGGAATGTGTCATAGGATTGTAATTTTGCCATTGGGGACTTACTGTAGGTATCCGTATACAATGTACAGAGGCAAGGCGATGAGCAAAGAAGACATTGCATACGTCATAACTTCTTATATTTGTAGTACTTGTGAATCAATAATATATTGTATTCCCATTAATTTGTACTTTTCCTGTCTCCTCCAGTACCTGTGTCGCGGGGACTTTACAAACAATACAATAACGGGCAAAAAAAAACCTTCTCAGAACAACCATTTGTCGACAAATGTTTGACCCGTGTGGGATTCATACCCACAACACTCGGAGCAGTAACTGTGATGAGGAGATTACTTAAATCACTACATCATCCGTACAGTCAATAGTTTAATTCCCATGAAATTGCTTTGAAAAGCAATGTTCTCGAATTATTTGATTCCTCCTTACCCTTTCTACCATCGAACGATCAGACAAATAGACCAACGCCACAGTTACATGGTGGACATATCACAATTACGCACGAAGCACTTTGCTTCCGCTTTTATAATGCGTACCGCAAAGGACTGGAACTCATTACCTAAGTCTGTGTTTCTCGATGAGTACAATCTGGGAGTCTTTAAGTCGCGAGTGGAAAGTAAAAGAAACCGTCTATAGTATATATTGTGTTTAGTACATTAAGTTTTATTTTTAAGCATACCCTGTGCTATATTAGAATAATATTCTACCATATACACACAACACTATCTAGCCCAAACTAAGCAGAGCTTGTACTATGGATACTAGACAATGGATAAACATACATATATACTTTTTTTTTTTTTTTGTAAATACTTACATATTATACATAGAAACACCCAGACCAAGACAAACATCCATGTTCATGCACACAAATATTTGTCTTGTGCGGGAATCGAACCCGCAACCTCAGGCGTGGCAGTCGGTTACACTAACCACTACGCCATCGAGGCCGACAAATGTAATAAACGAGGATAAAGACCATACATGCAACATGTGTCACGTCATATTTAATTATATATATACGTAAATGCTACCATCACTATACATGCCATTGAAAATAAACAATAATTAATAATTAATTAGTGTATATTATGAGAAGTGAATAATTATATTACAAAGTACGATAATATTGTAGTAAGTATATAATTATAAATATGTATCTACAGCAAATCAAAACAATCGAGTCTGGCCCTTTGTGATGTAAACGCACTGGACAGCGAAATTTAATCTGCTTTTCAAAGGTATTATATGAATTCAATAGCAGGTATTATGCGGTAGTGCAATATGGTTCCGCGGGCTTGTTTCATATTCTGAATAGGTTTTCCTGTGTCCGATTTTAAACAAAATAATTTGAACCGTCGCCTCGTATTGAATGGGTCTATGAGCTTTACCATTGTATAAAATATTCGACAGTTCTGTGTAGCTGACGATCGAAAATGTTTAATTCGTTTTGTATTTGCAACGTGGTATTAATTACGATGTTAACAGTTACGCAGATGAATTTAGTCATTAAATATGTAATAAAATTATACGATATATATTTTAAATTAAAAACATCATCCGCCTTTAACAACATTGAAATACAAAACGTTTTCGAAACTGCTTTTTCCTAGAATTTTAATATAATTTTTTCTCGTTAATTGCATTTTGTGTTTGTTTTTAGATTATTAACTAGATGTGGCCGCGGTTTTACCCGCATTTATGATTACTGCGCCGCCCCCGTGGGTTGTAGCGTGATATTATATAGCCTATAGCCTTCCTCGATAAATGAGCTATCCAACACTAAAAGAATTTTTCAATCCGGATCAGTAGTTCCTGAGATAAGCGCGTTCAAGCAAACAAACAAACAAACTCTTCAGCTTTATTATATTAGTATAGATTACACAATCATGTCAACGATATTTAAACTAAAATACTTTTGAAATACATTTTGGAGGTCCCTTTTTACGTTTACAAAGTTTTTGCTTCACGCATTAATATATAGATAGGAGCACAAGACAATGACGATATGAATTGTAAATTAGCAAAAAAAATATTAAGCATTCATAAAATTATATACTCAACTAGCTGTTCCGACAGACGGTTGTCCTGCACAGACAAAAAAAAAACAAATCTAAACCATCCTCGAATCCACTTGAACACACACAAAAAAAAACATTCAAATCGGTCCAGCCGTTTAGGAAGAGTTCACTGTCAACACACGTACAGAAGAATTATATATATAAAGAAGATGTTCAATTTGGTTGTGTTGTTGGGTTTCTTGTGTAATGGTTTTTGTACCACAGAATCTAGATATGTCCACACCTGATATTTAATTTTATTGAAGTGAAACTCCTTGGGCATGCTAAGAAGAGATGTTTCCCGGGCCACAACCTTATAATACATACCTAATATGGCATTTGCCTGCACAGATGGCGTAACGGTTAAGTGGTTGCCTCACCATTGCCACTGCGTTAAGTGTTATGGGTTCGATCTCCAGACAGGTCAAAAATTTGTGTGATCCAGAAATGGTTGTCCCAAGTCTGGGTGATCTATTCTATGAGACCATTATTTATAAAGTTTCTAAAGCGACACGGCACTTTTTCCTTGTACGCGAGTTGTCTTTTTAATACATAATAACATTGTTAGCGGTAAACATCAAATATGTTGTTTATATACATGTCAATAGTTTATCCTGCTATAAACCTCGGATAGCCGTTCTGCATCTCTGATTCATAAATAATTTGCATGTGGGAATTACTCTTAAGCAGGATAATGATGGTTACTTTGTTATTTTGATATGCATATGTTATTTTGAATGATCTATTATTGTCTTTGAAAAATATCACGATATATGGGGAAATACTTTTTGTTACATGAGTCAGTTGAGTGATTTTATTTATGACTAATGTTAAGAAAGGTGTTGAATTAAATGGACTTTGTAAAATGTACTAGTGTATGTCAATATGAGTCGCAGCGGCATACAGCTGCCCAGATACAATAGATTTTTAATTATGTCTGGTATTCTAAGACTTGAAAGAATAGTATTATAAAAGTAAAAGTTTGTGAATATGTTTTGGTGATCGTTAATTTATCACTCGTGATAACTAAGGATGGCAAGATAGTTCCTATGTAAACAATACATTAATAACTATAAATTAAAAATACGACACATATTGAGGGAGTTGTGAAAAAAAAAATGTAATTCGTCATTTTATCGTGGCGGCCATCTTGGATTTGCAATTTATCATAGTGTATAGTATTCTACTAGTCAAGCCCTTTCATTTGATACCCATATTGAGGGAGTTGTGAAAAATATGTAATCCGCCATTTTGTGGCCATCTTAGACCGATTTTCATCAAACATAACTAAGAACACTCCCGACTAATTCACCTTCCAAATAAAAAAAAACAAAATTAAAATCGGTTCATCCGTTCACACACACACACACACACACACACACACACACACACACACACACACACACACACACACACACACACACAGAGACACGTCAAACTTATAACACCCCGTCGTTTTTGCTTCGGGGGTTAAAAATAGTAATAATAAGACAATACATTGATTCAAAACTTAGATATTTAACTTTAAAGTTATTTTAGATTTTGATGGTATACAGGTTGATTAAAATATTAAAGGGTATGTTTGAGACTTGATACTAATAAAAAACAAATAGTAAAAAACATTATAACAGCCAGGAAAGATTTCTCAACTGCCAACTCATTAAGGTTATTATTATAATTGAAATTGAACTATTTTATACGGTTTTTATCGCGTTGTTTAATATAAACTTATACTATCCTTCTAGGCAAATATATTCCATGCCTACGTTTGACTGTTATCAGCGTAGTGAGTTTGATAACAATAGGTCTAATACGATGTGTATTAAACCTATACCTGCCACGAAATAGATATCCTCCTCTTTTCAGAGATGTGTAACAATAATAAAATGTAAATATTATGTACGTTTAAAAAACAAAGCGGCAGCGATAGCCTAGTAGGACACCGTTGGAATGCTACGAGGAGGTCTCGATTTCGATACCAAGGCAAGCACGTCTGAATTATCCAAGTTATATTCGTATTAAAAAGTTAATTATTCTTCGCTTTAAGAGTAAACGAAAACATCGTTAGAAAGCCTACACAAGAATTCTCTTTAATGTTCTCAAAGATGTGTGAACTCTGCCAACTCTACACTAACTCGTGTTGAACTATGGTCTAATTCTAATCCTTCGTACACTGTTTGGAGAACCATGCCCAGCAGTGGCACAGTTTTTGTACGCGATTGATACTACTATATTCTATGAAATACCACATATAAAATACCAGACTGTAAAATGGTTTAGGAAATACCAGACGCTTACGCAAGTAATTTGTTGACATTCTTGTAAGAGATTGATGATGAACCGGTAATATTACATCACCGTAATGTAACATTATAATTGAGATGTTGGTTAGCGTATATTATAATTATAATTATTAATATGATTAATGTGCATATTATATATTATATTATTATTATAATATTTGTATTAAAATAGATGAAATTGTACCTACTGCACTTAAAGCAAGCGAGAAATAACTACTCAATAACTCGTGATTGAACTCGAGACCTTTACGTGACAGTCCGACGACGGTATCCCATTAAGATGTAGCTGATTTTAGTTGTGAAATAGTTTCATCAAATGCTTCTCTAATTACTCATACTACTAACGAATGATAACTCTAAATGTAATTACATATCTATTTATATCAGTAATTGATATTTCATCAAGAGCGTGACGAACATTTGGAAATTAGAGCACCTGGCACGCGCCACCGCAAGCGCTATGTAGACGCACAGTCATAACAAGCGATTTGTCACCACATTAATAGCTTATACGCTTTGTAAACATCGTTATTTGTCAACAATAACATATTAACGTTTATTGCTTATGTAGTCCCCAAGAAACAATATACCTAATAATAATATGCCTAATATGAATTTACAGACTGAGAAGAGAAACATATGTACGATTCCTAACACAAGCACTAAATGCTTAAAAGGAGACTGCACAAACTAACTTAAGGATATTTATTGTTAAAACGAAATAAAATAATTTGAATTTGAATTTGAATGTATTGTTGACATAAAAAGTTAGCAATGTTACTAATTTAAAAACAACAATGTTTGATAGTATATATTTGATTTGCCTATAAAGCAGGCAGCCAGTGATAGATGAAAGGAGGGAACAATAAAGGATCTATATTTTCTACATGTGCCGTTGCGTAGATGGTGACGACTTATACAGGGTGTCCCAAAATATGTGAATCAGATTGTAACAGGAAATAAAATGTGCTAAATAAAAAAAATTAAATTAAGATCTTGTATAAAAATAAAAAATCAAACAAACAAGATTTTCTTTGGTGCAAAAAAATACACCAAAATAATGCAGAGATTTCAAAATTACGTCAGTTAAAAAAAACCTGTATACTACAGATAAATTATTCGCACTATAATAATACATTTCAATACGATCGATAACAGTTCTATTTAATGTTTATTGAAGAAGATAAAATTCATTTTAATACTTAGGTTATTAGTAAGATTTTCCTTTGTCTTATTCGATAATGAGCAGCAGGTTTAATTTTAAAAGCAGGTAATCCTAGCGACACCTAATAATATAAGCTCCTTAATATTGAAATCATTTCAAAAAGACTACATGAACTTTACTTTAAGACTAAAGTAGGTAATCATGCAGGATGCATGCGCGAGTGATCCCTGTGCCCCGGCCATAGATTGTGAAAAGGAACACTGTGGTAGGTTTAGTCGGTATTACCGAGATATCTCCAATATCCATCTTTTACCGGGTGTCCGACAGAACCCCTCCGCCCACCCCTGCGGAGGAGTATGCGCCAAAGCATTCCCCACGTAGAAAAAAGGTAATCATGCAGCCCACTGTGATTTTTTATGATGTTAATAAAACGAATATAATGTTTCATAGGTCGCTGGGAAATTTCTTTAGGCAGAAAATGAGTTTAGGTAAACTATATATAGGTATAGATAACCTCGTATATGAAGCAGCGATATCCTAGTGGGAAACCGTCGGACTGCCACAAAACGGTCTCGAGTTCGAGCCCAAGGCGCCATCTGCCGCATCTCTGACTTTTTGAAGTTACGTGCATATTCATTAGTTAATTATCGCTCGCATTAACAGTGAAGGAAAACGTCGTGAGGAAACCTGCATGTCTAAGATAATGTTCTTGAAGATATGTTAAGTCTGCCAGCCCACACTGGGCCAACGTGGTAGACTATGTCCTAACCCTTCTCACACTGAGAAGAAGCCCGTGCCCAGCAACAGGACTGTTTAATACAGGGCTGATATTATTAAACTCGCCGGTGTACCAGATAACGCTACATACTCTGTAATATACCTAGATATATTTTTAACTGACTACATAAAAAGTAGGAGGTTCTCAATTCGACTGTATATTTTTTTTGATGTGTGTTATCTCCGAACCTTTTTTCTAACTGATTTTGATGATTAATTTTTATTTAAAAGCTGTTTTTTTTTAAATTTTTTATTTTTATGTTATGGGTTGGCAAACGAGCAGACGGATCGCCTGATGGTAAGCGATTACCGCCGCCCATGGACACCTGCAACCCCAAAGGAGATACAAGTGCGTTGCGAGAGAAGTTGCGTAAGAAGGAATGAAAGAGGGAAAGGACAAAGGAAAGGATAGGAATAGGATCGGGGTAACTGGGCCTCCGGCTCTCTCACTCACCAATACGAAACGCAACAGTACGGGTACCATTACTTCACGCCGGTATTCTGTGAGAGGGTAGTACTATCCCGGTCGATCCGGCCCATTCATGCTGAAACCAGCGAGGATCTTCTACCACTGGTACTTCCCATGTGGTCCGATTTAAAATTTGATCAAGATCTGACCAGTAGTTTTTAAGTTATCCTTAATATTGATATTAATTGAATTATTAATATTTCCTTAATATTAACTATATGTACATTGATGATGTTCTCATTCTATTACTTGTCTAGTTGTTATCTAGTTGAAAACGGTTTCCTTTATGTAATTTTTTTATGTTACAGCATAGCCTAAAGATTATTAAAAATAATAATTAAACAGTTTATTGGCAAAATAATTTATACCGGATCTCAAAATGAAAATCTTTGTTTCCATAAAAATGCACCAAAACCATTTCATGGACACGTCAATAAACTTAAATAACATTTTGAGTGACGGCTAAACTCAAGGGGTAAAGTATGAAACGGGCTTGTGCTGGTCAGAGATAGAAATTATTCCATTACGATCAGCAACATGAATCTAATGTTATCACCAACACTAAACGGGTTACGTGTAAGCTCTTTTCGTATTCTTACAATACGAAAATAAAATAAACGTTCGTATTGAAAAAAGCCTGTTCGAGGAAGAGAGTTCTCATGAGAAAAAGCAGGCAAGAAACTCACTCATGGCTTCTCTTTTAAATTGCCAATGGTAACGTTTCTAACAATACATTTTTTATTTTATAGGAGAAGGATGCGTGTCTGTAATTAATTAGTTATAGTACATATAAAGTTGGATTAAGAATGTGTTGAATAATCTGAGATTCATAATTAATTACAGTATTATATAACAGTCACAAAATCTCACATTTATATTTACACTTACCGTTCGAAAAACCCTGGATATGAGAGCAGTTCAGTCTCGAGCGTTCTTATATTGTATACTAATTGCGCCCTGCGATTTCACTCGCGTACGTTCACATGTTATGTGAATATCAGGATAAAGAGTAGCTTATATGTCTCCAGCTATCTACATACTAAGTTACATCGCAAACGGTTCAGTAGTTTTTGCATGAAAGAGAAACATCCATCCATTTATCCTCACAAACATTCACATTTATAATAGTATGTGGCCAAATAATATCCTTTTAAATAACATTTACGTTTAATTACTAACTTAAATTTGTTAGAGCTTAGTTTTTAAATATCACTTAAAAGTGTATTGAGTAAGTGCATACATCAGCCTTTAGATGACTTTTTTTTAAGTCTGATCGTTGGGCTTTGTTATTTGTTCTTATTTGTAGGATTGACATTTTTATGTGTGTAGCTTTTCTTATATAATGACCCAATGTACCTATACATATATTAAATTGGGTGGCTACTGTTTATATACTTATTTCCTTTATATATTTATTTATTTCTTAATGAGTCTCTAGTTTTCATGTTTTAAATTGCTCAAATAGCCCTCTTCTTTAGAATATGTAAAAGGATAAGTAAGGTTGTCTATGGATTGGACTAAAATATTATGCGAAGGGCTTTATGGTAAAGCAAAGCTGTATTCTTTCGAGAGAAAAGAAATGCTGGTTTGAAAGTCTTTCAATGTTTGTAAAATATGGTACAGCAATCATTTCTAGTAGGTATGGCAATTATCTTTTTTAAGATAATAGACTTGTTTCTAATTCAATTTTGTTAGTTTAAGCTAAAAGGTTACATAATACCACTTTTCCACCATTTGTTCGAAATAGATTCACACATTTAAATTTGGAACAATAAACAAAAGACTGACGCAATCGTTTTTCTGCGAATCGATGGCGATACTTATAACATTCAATTAAGTAAAGGTTAACATGATAAAACTACTAAAATACATACTTTCAAATTTATTGAGCTAACCTAGTTTTGAGCAATATTCAGTTCAAGGTAATAGAAGATACACGAAAAATAATAAATCAATTATGAAGTAAATAGCATCTGGAGTGCCAAGTATACATAGATGATGATTTCCTGTTTATAATATAAGGTAAGCTATTCAGTAATTTGTTTAGTTTATATATCTTATCTTATGTGTCTAGTCAGTACAGACCGGCGACACTTCGACCCATTGGGATCTTTTGTGTCGGTCCTAAGATTTATCCCTTAGCTATCTCCCTATGAATGTACTGCATCAGTCGTAGCGTACACTTCAGGGGGAGAAGTCTGAAGTTAGTTAGTTAGTTTATATAAAAATTTAATCTTTAAATATAATATGCCATAACAAAAAAAAATTTACTTACAATAAAAATGGTCACGATCCAAGCCATTTTAGATGGTTTACCGGACGCTTAGGTTATTGAATCACCCGTCTGAAATGGTTTTACTAATGGGATGCTTCAAGAGCACTATCTTGAACTGTGAGTAATTCCTTTGGTGTTGTAAGGTGGTTTTGCTTATTTGCCACCTCAGTGATACAAAAAGCAATGGAGAGTATCTAGCTACGTAGACCACGATATGCACGATTATCACCTTTATCTCTTAGGCTGTTCTATCGTAATGATGTTTTTATTTAGTATTAATTATTTTATTTACTTAAGCTGTTTTACGAGTTTTGTCGTTTTAACTATGATAATTTATACAGGCGTTTGACGTGTGCTTTGTTTTGGTTAATTAAAATCCAAGTAACGCCAAGTAACGGGATGACCTTTTTTTTAGAATAAATTCTCGGGTTTTCAGCGTTCCTATACTGTACTCCTTAGCATTCCTCAAAATATCCATCGATTGACATTTAAACAAGTAACAGTTGCTGAGCTTCTTAAAATACTAATCTGCCTACATTGATGGGTGAAGTCAAGCCAACATTTTAGTTCTTCACTATCGAAACCAAATACATTTTCGTGAACCCCCGCTTACGAATTGTGAATCCCCAATTTTTCGCCAACGTAGACCCCCGTCAAGTCTCCCGTGGACCCCTGGGGGTCCATCTGGACCACTTTGGGAACTAAGGTTATAAAGCGAATGTGAGTTTGTTACACTTTCACGCCCTAACTACTCGATCATTATGAAATTTTGCATATACGTTGTCATGGGTCAAAAAAGTACTACCTTTGTTCATATTTGATCGGGATGAACAGAAGGCAGCTAATTTTAAGAATATATACAACTTGTGAAGTTATATTGTGACTGTCCGGAGCTAGCTACAAAGTTGGTCCGGTTATTTGTCCCCATTGTACTTACCTAAAATACAAATTAGATCATGCAAAGTCCAGTTACTAGATGTGCCTTATGCACGCACAGTCGCGCATGCCAATTCGCCCCTTGTTCGTGCACTAACCTTATTAGATGCTTCTGACATCATATTCGGAGTGTGATCTATTTGATTCGGGATGGATTGATGTGTGTCGTAGTTGTTTAAGATATTGTGAGATGATGGATGTAAAGTTAATTACCATGTTACGAATCTTTTATTGTACTAATAATTTATATATACCTTGTATATTATGTCTGGTAATATTAAGGTAAATAATGTTAGATATAAGTTTTAACTTGTACAATGATTTGGTGTATACCGTTATGTTGTCCATTTGTTTATAATAAATAAATAAAATATTCGCACCTACCTTAACGGAGAGATCCAAGAAGTCCAAGGAGTTCGTGGTCCAAACCATTATTATAGAAGTCGCCTTTAATAAGTAACAAAGCTAACCCTCTTGGCACATTCTGTGCACACATAGTTTGAACTACAAACTGGCTTTATGCTGTATACTATTTACTCTACTTCTATACGATTTTAACTTATTTTGTGAACAAGGCAATACCATTTAGTATTCGTTTGTAATATACTAAAACTATAGAACTGATGTTATTATCAATAATAATAATATCAGCCTGTATACTGTCCCACTACTGAGCACGAACCTCTTCTCAGTGTGAGAAGGGTTAGACCATAGTCCACCACGCTGGCGTAGTGCGGGTTGGCAGACTTCATATATCTTCGAGAACATTATAGAAAACTCTCAGACATGCAGGTTTCCTCACGATGTTTTCGTTCACCGTTAAAGCAAACGCTAAATAACTATTTAATACGCACATAACTGAAAAGTCAGTGAAACGCGCCTTGGGATCGAACTCGAGACCTCAGCGTTGTAGTCCAACGGTCTCCCACTAGGCAATTTAATATGTTAAATATTTCACAACAGTAGTGTCTGGGAAAATGCCACCTTATTACTCAGAATAAACAACAGAGTGTATAAACGACCATTTATATTAATTGTTCTACATTTTATTTGATATTGGCGCCTATTCTAAAGTACATCGTACAAAACTAATTTTAAAAATACAATGTTGATTACCTTATTGCCAATGCATCAATATTACTGTTTGATCTCCACACTATCTGGATACTTTGTGCTAGTTTTGCCTATATAGAAAGACTTTAATGACACTAAAACTTCCGTGGGAGCCACACTTCGGCACGAACGGGCCGGCTCGACCGGAGTGATACCACGGCCGCACAGAAAACCGGCGTGAAATAGCGCTTGCATTTTGTTTCGTCTAGTGAGTGAGGATACTGGAGGCCCAACCCCCTTTTCCTCCTGGGGGGAGTGGACAAATTTAAAAGGCTGGCAACGCGCTTGTCACTCTTCAAGTGTTGCGGGTGTCCATGGGTGGCGGTACTCGCTTACCATCAGGCGATCCGTACGCTAGATTGCCTCCTATACAATAAAAAAAAAAAAAACATAACTGAAGCAGGACCAGCCCATAAAAAAAATATTGCTTTAGCCTCCTATTATGGGGGCCGTTAAATCCTTTACCAATTACCATATATTTAACAAACTAAATATTTAGCGTCACTCTCCTGAGCACTTATTTTACAATCAATTACACTACACTTACTCACTCTTACACTCACATCGTTTCGTGCTCATCTTGCTTCCACCATTATTGCCTCCGACTAACAGACTTAATCCTCGTACGGCGTAATATTTATGTAACCAATAAAAGAAAGACGAAGAGAAAGCACTAGTGAGGAATCTATTTGCGTTAATGTAATTCTAATTTACTTAATAGCTAAAAATAATGATAAAAGAGCCACATTACAGTAAAAAGTGTGTTACAATACATTTTGTAGCTCCTTAACTATCCTCCTACCTACTAAAACCATATATTGTTTTATTTAATCATTATTAAAAAGAAAAGCAGTGAAATCTAGATTGGTTTAGTTGGTAATAACAGAATCGGGGTTGACAAACAAAATCTCGTAATTTATCGTGAACAATAGAACTGCTGCCAGTTGGCAGATGCAGGTAGGCGAAGGTATGCAGTGACAAATAGTGAGCAAGTTTTACGAATTATAACTATTGTTGATATGTAGGTAGCTTGATATTTATTCGTATATAAGTTGTAGGTATTAGTGTTCACCCAGCCGTCGGCAGTTCCATCGACATTTCCATTTCCAGCTTTCTGCAGTTCTTTTCCATATAGACTATGCCAAATATCACACTTCTCAGTGCGCGCAATATGTTTATAAAGGGTTCAACGATTTCGCGACATGTATTAATATATATACCTAGATTTTATCTACGAATGGTATTACTATCAAAATATTTTGTCGTAATAGTTAATTAAGACAAAAGAAACCAGGCAATTATTAACTAGCAATGTATTAAATATTATATTTCCAATACATGCTTTCTTACTGCAAGGCATAGCTGTAATTTAAAGAAGAAGACATACCTAGGTAAGCTTTACTTATTAGATTTTATAATCTTTATTAGTCTTAACTAATATTGTATTTCATTAGTGTATCTCTAAAGGAGCAATAAAGATATGTATTAACGTAATGTTTAATGGCAATATTAAAGGACGGTCAGTAGCAAATTTAGTTCTTACCTAAAAATTATTTAATGAAGGAACGAGTTTAACCAATTCAACGATTGTGATTTAGATGGAACTGTGTTTCTTTGAGACCGATTTTGATATACTTGCATAGTACCTAAGTTGTAGCTTATTCATGAAGATTAATACTTAAAACTCAAATATATATAATTGTAGATATTCCAGTTTTTACGTTTATACGCCAGCACATATTATGACAAAGAAATTCACTAGTAAAAGAACTTGAGTCTAGCAATAACGAATAGATAATTGCATGTCCAAATTGATGGAAACATTGTTTGTCTATCGTACGCCAAAAGATAGTTAGGATTTTTCTTAAATCAGTAGGTATTATCCTAAAAAGTGAATGTATGAGCAGCCTGCAAGTTTGAATCTATATACAAGCTTTTACCTATGCTATTTTATATACGCAACTTAAACTTATTATTCGTTTTTCAAATTTATTGTAGCAAGAACATTAATAAATCGCAACATACTAACTAACCCATAACTTATCAGTCTTGTATTTTCTTGTGTAAGAAGTTGGCTCACGTGTCACTGATGTAGTTTCAATTCCAGCGACCCACCAACCATACAAGCGGCGCGTTGGCACACAAAAAAAAAGAGCAGGTTTACGTCTGTATTACAATGTATTCGAGTCTACGATCTTTAGATTGCAAGTTCACTGCCTCATCCATAGGGTTTGATTTGCAATATTAAGGTCTTTCCTCACTGAATCAATCGCATCCGCGTAGACTTACAGTACGCCTATAATGTCATTAACGAAGAGTCATAGATCACAATATGCATCACAGTGCCAATACTACTTGAGACTTACTTTGGATAAAATGTTGCTCAGATTTTAATTTGAATAGCCTCGGAGCTATGGAATCCTCAATAAAATCAGGTTTTACGTGACGCCAAAACATACATATCGGATAAAATTCTAAAAAGCATTCGATATTTGGGTTTAAATGCGCCCAATAATAAAAAGAAATATAATTTAGATATAATCTATATAATTCTATAATTAAAGTAGAAATAAATTTAGTTATTGTACGAGTATAAACCTGTGTAGCATATGAAAGTAACATAACCATCATATAATGTTAATCGTATAATACATAATATAATGTTCCAATTTTGAACAGCCGGTAATAAATAAATCAATGTTCAGCAGTGAATATTCAGACTAAAGCTTGTATTACCACCTCTTGGCTATTCACAGAATACTTATTAGAGGCGCGAACGTGAAAACGCACCGTCTTTAATAATACAAAAGGTTTCCTCTAGATGGCACTAGTAGTATCGTCGACTTGACTTGTATGTCGTCTTCCATTGATACTTTGTGTTTGAGGTTAGGTTAGATGTCTACGACTACATTCTTGCTTTAAACACACATTATGCTTTCAAATATATTAGATTACAGTTTTTAAATTATATTGTAGGCTAAATAACAATGTGTCAGGATCGTGGCAAATGGAAATCTGTAGTCTCTGCCTACCCTCAGGGAAACAGGCGTGAATCTATGTATGTAAATAATAATAAAGGGTAATATCACCTATGTTGCGACCGTTGCATGTTTTATTACTTCTCAAGATATGCGAAATCCACACGTACAAAGATTATTCTAGGTATAGCATCCTTTGACATGAAGAAAATTATAAACGAAAATAAAACGAATTTAAAGGTACTGTAGTAATTAGCAATATGATAACCATAATCAAAATAACCAACCCAAACCAAACAATCAAGCCAAAAAATCAAAATAAAGCTGAGTAGAATCTAGGGATCCGAACTAGAGACTTCTACTGAGCACGACTCAGTTTGACCAACATCAAATAGAGTAAGAACTCTTACTTTCATTATATTGCTATTATTATTTAATGTATTGGCAGTGAAAGAAAATATTGCAGGAACCCTTAAACTTTGAAAGTAGTCCCTTATCTTCTTAAATATGTGTTAACTTGCCGAATCACCCTTTTTAATACATATTATGTACATGCATAATGTCACGCCGTTATCCGCAAAATAGAAATCGGAGGTGAAACACACTCTCACGTTTCGTCAGCTATTGTTTAAGGGCCACCATAATAGAGTTAAGTCTTTTGCTAGTTCCTGGGCACAGTTCCAGACTGTAAGCTGCTCCTGAGAAATTCTCCACAGAAACCCACTAACACTGGCCGGACCCAGCAATCGCACCTGGCACATCATACACAGCTATCACATACATACACTTCTGCCGTGTCACAGAGAAACCATATCCTTGACGAAATAGAAAATAGTTTATATAACAGGTATGAGGTAACTGACAATTTTCTAACAGGACAACAATGCAATCCTAATATAATTTAAATTTTGCGGATTTATACTAAGATTGCGGTGGGCTGATTGATTGATACTAATATTAAAAAAAGAAAAGATTTGAGTTTTGTTTATTTATTTGAAAGGGTATAAATATAAAAACAACACACAAATGTATGAATACACAAATGATTTAAAAAATTCTTTCACCATTAAAAAACTATATTATCACCGAGTAACATTTATATATTTTATTTAAAAAGTATTATTATTAACATAACCTAACCTAATTCTACGCGAGCAAAAGCCAGTCGTTAATAAAATCGCTGCGCTCATGACAACATTCACACCTTGAGCTTGTGCATGCACTCAGGAACGCGTGTTCTACAAATTATGCACGATAATTAATAGCTGTCTATAACGAGCGAACACGTTGTAAACATTGCACGATGAAATTATGCCGTTTTATAATGAGCTGTTGTCCTGCGGGTATAATCGACTATAAATAAGTTATACCTAATGGAAAAATAACTTATATAACCTCAAGCTGTTATTTGCCTAAAGGGTGGGAGTATTACGCCCGCATTGTGGTGGTTATTTTTAGAATACAGATCACAAGGGGTGGAGGTTTGAACTTTAGTCTCCTACTAGGTATTTAAACAGCAAAACGCTAAACGCTAAACCAACAATATTTTAATTGATTGCATAGTCCTCATGGTGCACAGGCAATTTTAAAGGACATATCTTGAGCTGCAGGCATACCGAAACAAAATCAACAAATTTAAGATTTCATCTTCACATGTCTATTCTCATTTAATTAAACTATGAAATAAATTCTTCGTAAGGTAAAGGAAAGTACGGACCGAGCAAGATACATACACTTGCGGTTTTAACGATCATACGAAATTTCTTAACAGCATATAATCAAATGAAAGGTCTAATAATTTATTATATTCATGTATATAATGTATTTAGATATTATTAATTATATACATGTTCGCAACGTCAAACCGTTAAGTAGCAACCATATTTATTCGACACTGCAGGCGCTCGCCTACTGCACGGGACGTGATTGTTTTGGTTTGAGCACCACTTTACTGAAATTCTCTAGACAACCTTAAATAACAATGTGATTTTATAGATCTAGGCAATGCCCTAGTTACAGGAAATAATTAAGCAAAACAAGGGCACAACCTACTCATAATAAAAATGTTTAATTTATATGAGTGTGTTTGTGACTTAGTCACGCGTAAACCGTTAAAATAATATGAACGAAACTTAATAATAATAATTGATAAAATATACTTTTTATACCAGCTTGCTTTACCGTGTAGATTCAGGGTGATTGACGTAAGCGAATTTGTGGTCAGAACATACCTTAATTATTAAAGTAATGCTTTTGTAAATTTAGAACAATTTCGTTTTCCGTTTACATGGCTAAAATTCGAAACATGCGCTGACATTCTAAGGAGATAGGGTACTTATAAAAAATGCTGGCGTTGTTGTAATGAGTAGCAACTAGTACAATAAAACAAAGTGTTATTTATAACAAAAACTAGAAGTTTAGTGTTTTAAAAATTACCTACGAGTTTTATTGCATTTCAATGAATGAAGTTGAACAAAAGTTGGTATAGGGAAGTGTGTTTTAGATGGTGTTTCAACTCCCATGATTGGGTGATCCAATAACCATTAGCGAACTAAGTATAAACGGTTCATTGAGCAGGCACGGAACAAATGGAACAACTCTGTTCCTGGACACAAATTACACAACTTTTATTAGAAACTATCCGTTAATCGTGACTTTTGTGTATCTCATTGAAATTAAACTACTATATACGGATTTTATCGCGTTGTTTATTTAACACTCTATTACATAATTTTGAAACTGTTACACTACTATACTATACTATTAAACTTTACTAATTTTAAGCTAATTAAATTATTAAAACTATCAAATCTATTTGTTTTTAAGTTTACACTTTCCCCGACGTTTCGGTTGCTTTTCAGCAGCCATGGTCACGGGGAGACTAAGATGGTAGTTGTCTCAATGTTCCAGTCTCCCCGTGACCATGGCTGCTGAAAAGCAACCGAAACGTCGGGGAAAGTGTAAACTTAAAAACAAATAGATTTGATAGTTTTAATAATTTAATTAGCTTAAAATTAGTAAAGTTTAATAGTATAGTATAGTAGTGTAACAGTTTCAAAATTATGTAATAGAGTGTTAAATAAACAACGCGATAAAATCCGTATATAGTAGTTTAATTTCAATGAATAACATTCGCGTAAACAGAAGACAATATTTTGTGTATCTTTTATATTATTCTTGTGTCCTGCATGTTCCTGTAAATAGTTCAGGTTGTAATTTACGTTGTGGGTTTTATTTCTGTACGAGATTCACATCAAAGTTTTTTACTTTAACTTGGTTTTATCCGCGGTTTCGCTCGCGTAATGTAGGTTAGGTTATGTTAGAAAGAGTACTTTTTATGGATGAAAGGTACCCTGTGTTCTTTTCTGTTCCCTTGACAACATGTATGCTAAATTTCATGATGGTCTGTCGAGTAATTAAGGCGTGAAGGTGTAATAAACAAACAAACACACATTCGGCTTTATATTATTAGTTAGGATTAGAATTATAAACCTGAGACAATTCATTTCACAATTTTTAGTAGCTGTTTTAGAAAGAAAATTATCTGCATAAAATGTGGTTATCAAATCGATAATTTTATTTATATCCCAGTGTTGAAGCGGATGAACTGCATGAAATGCGTAAAATTAGATATGGATTGGACAGTCGGTAGCTAAACACTTGGGCGAACGTTCATTGACCAACCAAAAGTCTTATTCCAATTACCATTACTCCATAACAGCGCTTGAAGCGTTTAAGATTATTAAAATTTTTAACTGATGGTATGGAAACCATGAGTTTAATTCTTGGAAAATAGTGATCAGCAAGTGTAAAAGTAGTGACTCAGTGCATCAGTGTGCGGACGTCGTTAGTGTTGTGTGAAGTACCGACAGTGCAATTGTTCATAAGAATGTCCTAGTGACGGTAGTTGCCGAAACGCACACTCCAGGAAGGCGCCGCGCCGCTGAGCTCACACCAGTCAACCAGTGAACACGACTGATACAAATCGGTCGAAACGTTGGAATAGAAAGAGGTTTTTATAATTTTTAAATACTTATCAACTCAGGTTCTCAGTAAGTGGTAATATGTAGTTACTTGAATATCTAAATTGATTTTTGATAAATAATATAAAGAGGTAAACCGGTAAAAGGTAAAAGGGAAACCTACCTTTATATTTAATAACATAAATATGGGTTAAGCATTGTAGTTTTTTATGTTATCTCAGAATGAGATAATGTTATATTCAAACAATAATATTAATTTCATCATTTCTATATACATATATCTTCCATATATCACGGTTATATTTACTATTAGAATTATAATATCACATAAATGTCATAATATAAGATCTTGGAAATTAATTATATTTAGACCAACATATATTCAATATATTCATTCGTTCACTTATTATCGCAATAATATTAAAATAAATATACATACATACATACATAAATTCACGCCTGTTTCCCAGAGGGGTAGGCAGAGACTACGGATTTCCATTTGCTACGATCCTGACACACTTCTCTGGCTTCATTCACTTTCATAACATTCCTCATACACGTTCGCCGGTTTAAGGTGCTCTTAACCTGGCCTTTATCCAGAGCGTCTCCGATCTGATCAGGAAACGTTCGCCTAGGTCCTCCCCTTGCAACTGTTCCATTCACACTAGCCTTATAAACTTTCTTAGTCAGTCTGTTCTCGTCCATTCTTTCTACATGCCCAAACCAACTTAACATACCCTTTTCTATTCTCGTCACTATATCCACTTTTATCTTTCTTACTTTTATGCCGCATCTCTCTCTAATCACACTATTCCTTATTCTATCTTTCAGAGTCACACCACATATATTTCTCAGCGCTCTCATTTCTACAGCATTTATTCTGCTCTCATGCTTCTTTTGCCATACCCAACTTTCACTTCCATGCATAAGTGTAGGCACTAATAGTCCTCTATGAACAGCCAAACGTGCCTTTTCGGATACATTTCGACTGTTCATAAAAGCGCGTAGAGCGCCATTCACTTTATTGCCAGCAATCGTTCTTCTTTCAATATCTCCCTCATGTGTACCATTCCTTGTAAACAAATTACCCAAATATACAAACTCTTTCACTTGCTCCACTTGTCCTCCATCAATCATAATATTGCACATCGTCATGCACTCTTCCCTTTCAAATACCATTACTTTCGTCTTGCTTACATTCATTTTCATTCCTTTACTCTCAAAAGCACCATGCATAATAGTTACCATCGCCTGTAACTCTTCCGCCGATGACGCAAGTATTACTTGGTCGTCGGCATAAAGTAGACATTTGACAAGTAACTCATTCATTCTTAATCCTCATTCACAATCTAAATAAATATATTATACAAATTAGAAATGAGTAAAAATGTTCTTTGGATTTTGTTCAGCCGCTATTAAATATTTCATAAAGGAGGTCTCGTATACTTTTAATAAAACATAATTATTATGGTTCTACGTGGGATAATGGATTTATTATGAGGCATGCGTTGCAATGGCTCATCACATTAAAAACTGAACAGAAAGCGCAGGGGGCAATTGGTCGCCTTGCCGCTGTTGTTGCGCTGAGTATTGTGAGTCTAATCAAATACGGAACAAATCATGGTTCATACAAACAGGTCGCTGAATATCGTGTACGTTGTTTGTATATTTGTAAAGTGTCCCATGACACAAGGTTTAATCCCTGAAATGTGATTTTAAATTATAGAAAGACAATCTGATATATTAATACAGGAACGCATTCGTTACAAACAAACATACATTTATTTATATGTAAATACTAGGTTGATTCCGGGTATGCTCGCGTGAATCAACTACTCCTTGATGATCTCACTATTTCTCTTCCGTTAATAATTACTGCTAACGGAACCAAAGGTATACAAATGGCTAGAAAATTATGTGTGATTCTCGAGCTATAAGCGCACAAACATTCAGACAGACGAGCGTACAGAGAGTATTGTATATTTTTTGGAGTACCTATTTAAAGTATGTCAACTGTTTGCTACGTTGGCCTACTGACGTGACGGTAACGTAAGTGTGACGTACGCGTGTTTACGTACTGTCTTAAGTCCGATTGGCATTTAAAGACGTGGTTTGTATGTCAGAAAATCTATTTTAGCATTATCTTTATCTCGTATACGTAGATGATGACGGGCTCCATCTGCACATTACATCATTATCTAAACATATTCATCTATATATAAGTGAAATACTACTCATTGACCAATCATAAAATATAGTGAACTACTTGATCTACGATTCTACATTTACGTAGGTGCATTTCTTAAGGCAACAGCTCAGAAACGGTTTTATTAAAAGATACTGAAAAGTATATGAACGTTCTTCGTTTTAATTTTATTTGGGTCATTAATGTCAAACAAATAAATTTAGTACAACATTGTAAAGATTTATTAAAAAAACGAATTTGACTACTTATACTGTGTACTACATGTATCGAGATTGGTTCAAAAATATTAATCATGATAATAATTACATTCGAGGGGTGAATGGCTATTTGGTTTAAGCGACATTTTGGGCGATATTGAGTTATATACAGGGTGTCCGGTAATTAATGGATAACCTGGAAATGTCTTATAGTGGAACTGAGGGCCGTTCAGAAAAAAATATGAAAAATAATCTATCCTAACTACTACCTGAGATATTTGTTTTTTTTTTAATTACCATGTATAACTTTCCTGTATACTACGACCATAAATGTATGAAATCCATCGGTTTTTTGTTGTTTTATTATTAAACACTAATTATGCTAATAGATAGACAGTCAAAAGTATGCTATGCTATATAGCTTGCACTTTTTAATATATATATATATATATATATATTCTATTTACTTTTTTAATTTTGTTCATTTTTTTCTGAACGGCCTTCAGTTTTGGTATAAGACATTCCAAGGTTATCTATTAATTACCGGACACCCTGTATATATTCGTAATCAGCGTTTTTTTTCTGTTTCGAATGAGCCGTTTGAGAGTTTCGTACAATTCTGACCACATTTGAGGCGCTTAAGACAATGCAATTTTAGTACCTAATTCTCAAACATGATGTATGATCTGACATCAAATTTGTCTATTATGATTGTTTAGTTTAAGTTAGTAATATTTTATGTTTTCTGTTTGTTAATAATGTTGTTATTTTATTTTTTCAAAATTTTATTCTTGTAATGTATTCTTGTCTTTCATTCTTTAATTCTTGTGTGTAGTTGTGTAGTTTAGGTTATTAATTAGTTAAGTTCTTAACTGTCGCATTAGGGTCAAGCCTGTAATGATAGTTTAAGTTATTTTAAATAAATAAATAAATAAATATATTTTTGGAACTTTATTTAATCTATACACAAAAATAGAGAATCAGATCTTAAGCAATTATTCCTGTCCTAAAATTTAAGTTAAATGGCAGATAAAGCGATTTTCGATATAGCAAATTTTAAATGAAAAGTCCGTTCATACATTTTGCTTTCCACTACTAACACTATGCAATGTCGCTTCAACCAATTTGCCGTCAACCAAATTCAATAAGACATGTCGGTTAAAACCCTTTTCGCTGCAAATGTTTTGCGTCTGCACATGACAAGCGTTTATTTCACACTCTCTACACAATAGATTTTATACTTAACCTTCTTTACCAAATAGGTACATTAATCCATTTCAGTTACTACTTTAATGTTTATAATAGATTATAAGAATACTTACGATCTCATAAAGACTGATTGTTAAATAAGTGATAAGATATAAGATATTTAATAAAAGATTTTATAATTAACAGAACTTTTTTTTATTCTTGGCTTAATTTATTAATTATTCACCCATTTTAATATATTGTATAAATCGGTAATTATTATCTTGTATCAACAACTATGTTTTATGAGATCCTTTCGAAACATGAGACATCAAACAACTCATAAAGAATATTCATCGTTGCTTAAGTCAACTTGCGTGTATCGGCTATCGTTAACAAAACCCTATTGGTAGTTAAACAAAATAGCTTATTCCTATTATCATCGAGTAACGTCGATTCAATCATTTTACTCTAAAAATAAGGCGATACAGATCATTTTGCATTATGCGACATTTATTTTGGAACTCATTACTGTTTTTTTATTGATAATTATACCAAAACTTTAAGGGTTTTATTGTAATAAAGATCCCCGATCCCCATTAAAGTAAGAGTAGTATAACTTCTTAACGATTTTTCCAAATTTTGAATCTTTAAAAAGCTCTCCTGTAAAGTTAGTAGAATGTCGCTTATACCAAATAGCCTTTCACCCCTCGTATACTTAATTGAAAAATAATACTCACCTGCCTGTAAAAAAAATATTGTTATGAACGATTCTTGAGTCACGCGTACGAAGTCACGGGAATAGCTAGTATCATATAAATATAACCAACAAAACGAGGGTGTCATACATCTCTGCCCACCCAACCGAGGAGATACTACACGTAATCTTACGTCACATAAAAATCAATCTTCATGGTTTCCCTCCAAACAAGTTTCCTAGTTTCCCTTCCAAACATGTTATTTTCCTTTAAGATGTTTCCATACATTATAAATGGATATGTTTTTTATCAATAAAATATAAGCCTTTGTAGTAAAACCGGTCGTGAGTTGTGTGACGTTTTAGTTCTGCGCAACTGGAGATGAAAAGGGTAACGTTCAATACAGACATACTGGTGGATATTTCTATTTCTTTCACGACAATGACCCCGTTTCCTACTCGTTTAGAAACGGCGCCTCTAAAACTATTGTCTTAAATGTTTCGTATTTAATTTTCTTTTCTACTGTGAACTTTTTGTTTTTCTTTTTGAATTTAATAGCGTTTTAATTGAAGTATTTGTGGCTGTTGAAATGCCAATGAATTTTTACTGGTGTGAGATTGCGATATATATTTTTTATGTCTTCTAATATTATCTTTGCGATGAATAAGATTCACAAAAATAAGCGTAATGATATATCATACTTACGTAATCATAGAGATTTAGACAGCATTATATAGCACCCTGATTTTGGCGCGTATATATGTATGTCTCTTGAAACATGTCGCCTGTACTGAAAGATCCAAATCTCGTTATAAAACTTGTCCAAATCAAGTGCGGATATTAAGACACTAAGTGTCATCACAAATAATATTGCCCTAAATTAAAAAAAGACAACGTGAAAAGTGACCATTAAATTGGATTCCAGTTCACATTGAGGTTCATGAGACTGGATTAGAACTCTATTTTGAACAAATTTTATTACGAGAATTTGATTACTAGTACTATACACATATTGTTACTAAATCGCAATAGAATATTCCTCACGCTTGCTCTTTTATTTACGCTGGGGGACCTGCAAAACAGTCGTTACAATAACATTCAAAATTTTGGCAACTTTAAAATAGGCTATTAGTTAAACCGCATTAAATGGCGTGCGCACTAGAATGGCGCAAGTTCCCGCACAATAAGTACACATAGTATCGTAAAGGAATTCATAAAGGGTGTTAGCTCACAAGTTGCGGGCGGAGTACGCCTCTGGGAGTTATTGGATTAGTAACGACGTAAAATTTGGCGTACGTACTACGGCTATCAGCTAACCTTTCAGTAAACGGGCTTTAGTTCTCTATGTCGAGTTATATTCGCTTTTCATTTGTGTTTCACGTTTATTTAAAAAAAAGTCCGCTTACTTAAATGTAGGTTAGATTAGTAACAGTACTTTTCCCTGGATGAAAGGTGCTCTATGTCCTTTTCTGTATCGCTGACAACGTGTCTGCAAAATTTCATGGTGATCGGTCGAGCAGTTAAAGCGTGAAAGTGTAACAAACAAACAAACTCACATTCGTATTTATAATATAAGTTAGGATTGGTGTAGTACGTTTGTCAATTTATTGGTGAAGTCATAAAATTTATTTTTAACAATCTTCGTAGTTACATATGAGTATACACAAAGTCTCACATCTCTATCCCGGGATAGTTAGACTGAGATATATGTATTACACCTATATTTCGCCAACGATATCTTAGGATCCACGTTTTAGTAGCGAGCCTTTTGCCATCCACCGGCACAGTTTCAAATTCAGTGTTGCTACTGAGAACTATTAGGTAGTAAACCTTAATAATTATCATCCTAACAGTCAATAAATAATCAATCATTTTCTTCGGCCCTGGTATCGACCTCACGCCTCACAGTCTCACGCAGGGCTACCAAGGCAGTTATGTATTCACAATTTACTAAAGGATAAAAAATATGTTTTCTTCCCTTTTTTATAATAAACATGTATTGCGGTAGATAAAATGAACATCATGACTTACGTTGGATTCGAACAACTATCTATGCATCATACAGACTGTCCCGCGCAAAGATTGATTTGAACAGGCGGCGCGGCGCTTTGATTCTAGTTATGTATGCAGCTCGTAATTGCAACATAGGCGCTATTCATTTTTGATCATTATATCCTATAGCTTTACACATTACATACATTGAAAAATTAAATAACTTTATACGAATTTTATCACGTTGTTTATTTACATAAAACACTATTATCACATAATTTTGAAAATTTAATCTACTATTGTTAAACTCTTTTACTAGTTAGGTACTGTTTACTTATATTTCAGCTATTTAGTAACTATTTAGATTTAGATTTAATTTTACACTTTCCACGACGTTTCGGTTGCTTTTCAGCAGCCATGTTCACGGGGAGACTAATATGGTGGTTGTCTCAATGTTCTTAAGCGTAAAATTCGTATAAAGTTGTTTAATTTCAATGTATAACATTCGCGTAAACGTAAGACAACATTACATACAGTTTGACAAAGGATGGACAAAGGATTTATAAACGACTTCTTACCTTTAAAAGATTGATCGCTCTGATCTGTTGCTACAAAAATTACCGAAAGAACATTTTATTGTAAACACATTAAGCTTCCCCACGACCAACACTTGCAACAAAAAAACATCTAATGCACTCCGCAAATAGCTTTCTCGCATTAACGACGCGAACTATGACGTCATAGTCCGCTACCTCTGCGTTCCTCGGTGCAATTTTTCACACACATCTCCAGAAACACTTGATGTATGTGTCGAGATGAAACAAAGTGCAGAACACGAGCGGAATGCGCTCTATAAACTATCTCTTGGTGTATACGTTGGTGGTCGCTATGTTTAGTCGCCTTTGAGTTAAAACTGGACAAACGCCGACGTATTTGATAGGAGCCTATCGTCGTATCGTCGTGTTCGCCGAATGTTTAAAGGAAAACATTTTGTCGGAAATAGACACGGATTTGTGACGGAAAATACTTTTTTGTTTCACAATAGTTTGGGTATTCTGTTTGTATCTGCGTTTTTGTAATTTTATTTTAAGGTATTTGAAATTTCAATGCGCCCGTCTGTTATACAAAAAATTAACGTGGTCTCGTAATGTTAATCAGTACAGTACACGGGCGGCATCACATCTTTTGGTCACATCGAGTCACAGAACCACGGCTTTCAGGGGTAGTTTCAGATACGCCGCAACCCATTGCTGGAATGACCTTCCACCGCCTATGCGAAATCTGAAAACATTACATACATTCCGTAATAAGTTTAAGATGTTTTTAATAAACAAACAAAAATCATTGTTATAATTTTACGTACTTACCTTTATAACAGATATGTATAGCAACTTTACTTACATGTATGGTACCCATCATTACGAAACATATTGTATAAATAAATCTAATAATGATTGTGGTAATATAGTGTATATTTTGTTAATTTGCGCGTACGCAGCGGTAATGTATGTTTTATCATTTATGTATTCGACTCTGGTAGACGCTTTCTTGACATTCGTGACAGATGTAACTAGTTTAAGTGGCATTCGAAAACTCATTATTATTATATTGTTCTTTTGTTTTTCTCGTTATTGCTTTTGTTTATTTTTTATTTTATATTTTTATTTTTTTGTGTATCACATGCTGTATTTTGTAGTATAACATAATATTATATATTACGCTAATGAATATAGACTATTTACGTTTATATATATACATATATCTATATATATTACATAATATATGAATATACATAAATATATTGTTATGAGGTTATATTTATTATTTTTATTCAATTTATTGTATGTTTATTTTATTATGTATTGGTTTATAATAAATTATTATTTAGTAGGCCTGCGAGAATACCAGCGTTGTAGTCTATACTGCAACAATAGCTGACGCAGTGCCTAATTTGATCTCCATGTACCGCCTTCTGTTAAATTGTATGTAATATTGTTTTCTTTTAAATTATGTGTGTATGGAGGTTCAAATAAATCATTTTTCTTTCTTTCTTTCTTCTTTCTATGTTATGCTACATTTCGTTGACATAAGTTCTGCAGCTTAATATCGTAACAAACAGGGTACGTATGTAGGTATCCTGTTTGTTACGCACGTGTACGATACAAAGTATGTACTTTGTATTTATAATATAGAATTTTTAGTATGCTTTACTGCTTGCATAATAATTAGATCTTTAATATAACAGATATTTCTTACACTAACAATGAATGGACTTCAAAACATAAAACATACCGGACACAAAGTACACCAAAGTCAGTGGCGAAGACGCCATGTTAAGTACAATGCCATCTGTGCGGTAATTTTCAGAGATCTTTAGGCTGCGAATACCAGGTACAACCGATCGTAGTTGTTGAATTTACTGCCAACATATCAGTCAAACTTCATTAGTTTAGTTAATTTTAAAAAAACATGTGACTTCGCAGAATAAAAAGAAAAATCCCACTGGTGTTCTTTGCACATATAAAGATAATCGCTTTACTGAACTATGACTGATATTTGTTATTAAGATAAATAAAGCTTTATTAACCACCATACATATATAAACTACTATAAACAAACAGTTCGTAAACCACTAATTAAATGTTTATTGAGTTATATCAATTAATTGCTAATTGATATAACACAATATACATTACATCAACAAAACTAGTTAACGCTCATTACCCTGAGATATCACCTAATTACAATTATGCTATCTAACAAAGCGTATTAACAGTAAGTTAATATCACAATAATCGTTTAGCAACAAACGAATAAAACGTAATAACTGTGAAATAAAACGCTAATTAACCGTTACGATTTTATGCATAACGTTGTGTTGATAGCATTCTAATTAGGAACGCTAGACGTTACAAATCTATGTTTAATCCTGGCCCTTGTAGCGGAGAACGAACTAATTGGAGGATTAACATAAATACAACATTACAATTTAGAAATAATGCGTCACTAACAATAGCAGTAGGAATGCGACATAGTAATTATTTCGGTGGATCCGAAGCGACTGAGTTACTGCCACGTTGGCAGGGTGACAACTTTTAAACAGGCTATTTTATTCGCATATACGATTAATCGTTCTCATTAGCTATTTTTTATGGTCGCAGTCTGCGTTCCCTTACATTATTATTTAAATATAGAATCACGATACCTTTTTTTATATTGAACGTTTAGAAAAGCTATTTATTTCTTTTATACTGCTATGTTCATGCGTAGTTTTTATAACATTTTTTTTTGTGTGGCTAATCTAGGTGAGTTTCTGACTGTAGACTGGCGCACTGGCTTAATATTCACTGTGAATTTGTCAAATGGTCAGAGTTTATACACAGACGGCAGACAAAGACTGTGTGAGATTTACATCTGTCTATTGAATGTGAGTCAGTGAGCTTATAAATATTATTGTGATACAATGATTATTCTTGGTAGGTAATAACGAGAAAGAAAGAATTTATATTTGCCTTACATATTGATTTCCGTGAATCAAACATAATAGGAAAATGCTTGCCATCACAAATGACCACTTAAATAACAGAATAAGCATACAGTTAAATTAGTAGTCTTATTATCATCATAATTAATATAACACAAACGCTTTATTAAAAATTTATAAAAGACTAGATTCCGAAAGTCGCTTCGTTAGGCTAGTTTTCGCGTAGGTTATGTTAGATTTAATTACAAACACTAATTTTTTCTAGACGGAAGATACCCTATGTCCTTTTCTGGTTCCCCGGAAATGTGTATGCAAAATTTCATGCTTATCGATCGAGTAGTTAAGCCGTAAAGCGTTACAAACAAATAAACTCACATTCGCATTTTTAATATAACTTTTTGGAATGGCGTGATTTCGACTTGTTCCCTTTGATAGTTTCTCGAACGTATAGTAAACTATCGTTTGTCAAATAATAACAAGAACAATCCATTGCCATTACAAATTGTTGTTAAAGTTCGACAGTCATGACGTGTTGACCAAATTCGGTGAAATAGCGTTATTTAGGTCGAGAATTCTATACTACGGGCATCTTTGAAGGTAAATCAATCCAACTGTTGGGAACGATATCCGAGGCATGTAGAATTTAGATCGACTTGTTTGTACAGCACTCATCTATTAAACTTCGGCCCTTCCGAAGCTTTGACCTACATTGGAAAAATCCTGATCGGTTTGCTGCGGATTAAAAACTACTAGTGATTGCCCCGTGGTCAAAATTCGATCGGAATTCAATAAATTTTATTTGAAAATTTTACTTATTCCTTCTTTTTCTCGTATGAACTTTTAAATATTGGGCCTGTCCCACTGCTGGACACGGGCATGACCTAAATCTTCTTTATCAACATTTTTGTCTTCATAAACATTTAGTTAATATGCACTATGTAGAGTATTAGAAGACATCTCATATTTGTTCGTATTTTCTGTTCCATGCTTTGTACCACGCGTCATAGCATGCTCGCTAACTTACTTTAGCGATTATTGGAACAACACGTTTGAGTGCAAAATTATATCATTTATAATAATAACCATCATGTATACGTATTACGCTACTACTTAATTAAAACTGCACTCAAACGTGTAGTTCCAGTAATCGCCTCGTTCAAACTAAATGAGTTAAAGAGCATGCATTTTAATTCGTGTTACTAATAATTTAGTTGGGATGTCTCCTTTAGAACGAAGTACTTAATAACTCAATATTCGTAAATCAATGAAGTATAATAAATAACGATAATAAAATTAAGTGGTCGCCCTGCCAAAGCCACGACGCCGATGTTATGGATTCGAATCTCACACGGAACAACAATTTGTGTGATCTACAAATGGTTGTTCCGAGTCTTGGTTTTTTTTATGTCCATTATTTTAATGCTTGCAATTTTTTTATCTATTAAGTGTTGTTACAATCTAAAATTATGTTATTCAATTAATTAAACAGGTAATAAATGTTATGCCTTCTGTATATCATAATGTTTATCATGATCCGTATGTATAAATCAACGTAGACCCAACCGAAATCCTGAAATTTTATGGCGTTTTTAAAGACTTGTTGAGCCCCGGCACAAAAATGTGATCCATATATCGTTGTAAGGTTTATATATCCGTTGATTAAATATTTCACAAGTATGCAGTTTGTTTTTCATGTTCAGGCGTTGCGTAAATATTTAAAATTATAACAGCATACTAGCAGAACCGACAGACCTTGTCCTGATCGAACGAATTGATCGCAGTGTTAACACAAAATTCGTCAAAATCAGTCCAACCGTTTACGAGATCAGTAATATACACACGTACGAAGAACTATATATAGCTATTTGTAGTTTAGCTTTAGGCTATTAGTGTTAGTTTTTATTTTAGTGTCTAATAATTTAGCTTCCAGCTTTTATTTATATAGTAATCTAGAATATGTGATAAATTACGCTCATTATACCTATCAGAATAAATAGAATTTTATTACATTTGATGTCAAAATACTATTTGGAACAAGATCTGTCATTAATAAAGTGGATTAAACTGCACGATGTTGCAATTCGCACACATAAATTATCAAATTACCTGCGTCGTGTGCAATACAGTTAATACTTTTATTTATTACAAAAACAACTGTATCTTCGCTATATGATTCTCATAAAGAAACTGGGAACGCTAGTGTGAGCCGGTAAAGCTGTAAGTTTAAGTATCTTAAGTTTCATTCCCTAACGCGTAAGTAAGGAAAAGTAAGGTCACATAACAGATGAAATAATGGATTTAAAAAGGGAATTACTTCAAAGAAGCAACAACAACTCGTGGATGTAAAGTATAGTAATAATAAAACAATAGTAAATATTCTAACGTTAGTTTATTAATACATACAAATATAGTGTCACGCATCTATCATGAGGTCAGAGGCCTTATTGTATAGTATAAAAATATAGGTTTATTCCGCATTTGACCCTTATGTTTTGTCCCGAATGTAAAAATACGCATTCGCCCCAAATATTGTTCCTCGTATGCCCCGCAATTTAGATAAATATTAATTTCTTAACGTAATTCCTATTTCGTCCCGATTTTGTCCCTGTTTTTTTAGTATAGTAGATTTTGATGTACCGTCAGCCGTAAAATATTTTAAAATACCTTCTTGATCTCTTGGCGAAACTTAGGGCTTATGATTGCATGACATCGCGAGCCCGACATTGAAAAGACTTTAAAAAAATTAACCTTTTTTTTTGCTAACCATATGCTCAAAAATGTATAACGAAAAAGGAATAATTAAAAAAGAGGGGCGAATGAAGAACACTTTAGAAAGTGGGACGTAATGTAGGGGCGAATGCGGAACAAACCAAAATATATAATATAGTACATTAAGGGCTTATCCCACCACGTTCAAATAGCATTTATCTATAAGATAAAAATCTCACCATCTTTCTTCTTTAACCTAACAAGAGTGAGACAGCATGCGATTTATCTTTCGGATAACTTTTACTTGTAAGTTGTAGGACTGGCCATAAATGGTATTAAATGTTATCTGGTAGGTACATAGTTATTTTAATAGCTGGCGCAATAAAATGTATCACGGAGGACTTTACAAACATACAAACGAAGAGCACCTAGACTCGCAAGCACATTTTGCTCATATTGGAATCGAACTCACAACACTAGGCGCGGTGGCACACACCACTTAAGCTACTATTCCATCCATGCAGTCAAAATATCTATCTACCAGGTACATTTAATAACTTTGTATATATAACAAAATATCGATCTCAAAGGCAGATAAAGCAACTAAGGGCATACTGCAAGCGGATCGTACACATCGCATTCTTAATAAAACAGTGACTTAACTCGAAATTTGACAATAAGGCAATTTGAACTCTAATTGTGTGACTATGAATTATAATATTATATTCGTGTTAAGTAATTGCAACAGAGTTCAAATTTGATTACCCCAGAATACTCAGATATGTCTCTGTTTTATTAAGAGTGCGACGTGTTCACACAGAATTCCTTCAACGCTGTAGAAGTCCAATTACACAATAGCTTACACTCCGATGGAACTCCCAACATTAGATATGGTGGCAGTAGTTAGACGACCACTTAACTCCACTACGATACACGCGCAGTCAAATTTTATACTTAGGTATCTGGTAACACTTAATAGCTTTATATTGTCTTTTATCGAGCATAGCCAGTTGCACTCACTGATCGGTAAACGATTAGCGAGGTTAAGCAACGTTGGGTGCAGTCAGTCTATAGATGGGTGACCACTTAGTGGTATTTCATCTAAGCGTCTTCGTGCTTCGGAGGGCACGTAAAAAGTCGGTCCCGGTTGTTGCCAAACTGACAGCAGTCGTTACGCCATGTCAGAGGCCTATGGGCAACTTGAACAACTCTTGACAACAGGTTGGCCATTAACCACACGAAAAGAAGAAGAACGGTGAAGGAATACATCGTGAGGAAACCTGCATGTCTAAGAGTTCTCAATAATGTTCTCAAATATATATGAAGTCTGCCAACCCGTACTGGGCCAGCGTGGTGGACTATGGCCTAACCCTTCTTACACTGAAAATAGGCCCGTGCCCAGCAGTGTAACAGTTTCATACAGAGTAGATATTATCATAATATTATCTTACGTTGACGCGAATGTTATACGTTGAAATTAAACTACTTTATCAAATTTCATCGCGTTGTTTATTTCAAAATTACTTTTACTACATAATTTTGAAACTATTACACTACTATTGTTAAACTTTACAAGTATAAGCTAAGCTCAAGCTATTTAATTTATCAAAACTATTTATATGTAAGTTTACACTCTCCTTTCATGTGCTTTCCAGCAGCCATGTTCACGGGGAGACTAAGATGGTGGCTAAAATACATGTCGAGTAGTTAAAGTTCAATATTTTTTAGGTTTTATTATGCCAATTAATATAGACAATATCTTTAGTTATTCCACAAAGGAAGTAAAAACAGCATTAAGGGCCTGTTCTATAAACTCCAAATAGCATTTATCTATAATATAATAGTCTCGCCATCCCTCTTCTTAACCTAATAAAAGTAAGACAGCATGCAATTTATATTTCGAATAATGTTTACTTGATAGTTGTGAAACTGGCCATAAGGGCGTACTAAGATGGTGGATAAATCTATACTAATATTATAACGCTGAAGAGTTTGTTTGTTTGCTTGAACGCGCTAATCTCAGGAACTACTAGTCCGAATTGAAAAATTATTTTAGTGTTGGCTAGTAGCCTATTTATCGAGGAAGGTTATAGGATCTATAACATCACGCTATAACCCACGGGAGCGGCGCAGTAATCATAAACGTGAGTGAAACTGCGGGCTCGTCTAGTTCCGTATAAAGTAGTTTAATTTCATTATTGATTGGCTTTTATTTTACCACAAAATATCGATAACAGCTGTAGATATACCTCAAATAAAGTTAAGGCAATACTAAGAGCATACTGCTGCCGATCAAACACGTGTATCAACAGAATACCTTAACCGCTGTAGAAGTCCAATTACACACCACCTTCAGGTGGCTGTTGCGGCTGCTGCGCTTTTGTACTGCATCGGGTATGTCTACGGGAACATGCACACCAATTTGTTATCCGTACGGGGATCAAATCATTGGCTAGGGCGGTTTAGTTTACGTGCACGACGATACTATGATACTGGGAATTTCTGGTGCAAAAAGGAGAGAAAACTGCTTGGAATTTTCAGAAATAAATGATTCGTGATGCATATCGTTATATAAAAATGTAGGTACTTACTGTATTTATGCATTTATTTATCATGAGTATACATACAAAGTCTCTAGAACACAGTCAAATTATTGATAAGAATTATTTGATACGTGTTTTGATTTTACGTTAACGTTTGAACTTGTAGATAGTTTTCTTTTTTCTGTTCTTTCGCTAGGAATAATTCCTATGGCACGGTAAACTTTACAAACATTTGAACAACGGGCAAACAGAACAATCAGACCTAAAAACTATTTAATTTTGTGTATCACAGAAATTTTTGTTCCGTGTGGTTAACGAACTCACAATACTCGACGCAGTGCCAACACGAGGCAACCAATTAAACCAATAGGCAATTGGTGCAGTCAAATAATAAAATCTATGCGAAGGGTGAAAATAAGTTATAAAAATAGGAAGTGTATTTTAAACTTATTCTGTTAAAGATAAGCAAGCGCATTAATAAGAATATCAATCAAAATACCAAACTTACGAACCTATTAACACTCTAAATGTTATCCTTGATCGATGTTTTAGAACTTGGCAACAGATGTGAGACGGGGGCGAAGTTTAAAATATAAATAATTTAATAAAATTACTGTTATTAAAAACTTGTTACTAGATAGATGTAAGTATATATGTATATGACATTAGGTTTAGATTTTTATATGATGCGTCTTTTTCATTCATATGCATGAATGGCGACGAGTCGAGCGCAGTAGGTTCGAATCCCATACAAGACAATTATTTGTGTGATCTACAAATAATTGTTCCAAGTCTGGGTGTACTCTGTGTCAGTTAACTGTATGCTGCCATAGAGGATATTTTCTTAAAAAAGAAAATTATCTATACTAATATTATAAAGACGAAAGATTTGATTTATTGTTAGTTTGTTTGTAAGGATTTAACTTAAAAACTACTTAACCAATTTTAAAAATTATTTTACCTTTAGAAACCTATATTATCACCGAGTAACATAAGTACCTAATATATTATTTAAAAAAAGAACTGCTACTTACATAACCTACTTTTACTCGAGTAGTTTAGTTTAGTTGCTAGTATTCATATAAAACCCTTATGAGAGATAAAAATCAATCTGGCCATTACTATCAGTGTACTTGGTAGAGGTTTCGATTCTGTATTAAAAACTCATAGTCCATTTATAAGCTTAGCGTAAGTTATCATAGTCGTGTGTTATCTATGATCATAGTTTTCGATGCATGCTCACACTGTTTAGACATCGATATATTTGAATTGTGCAGTTAATCGTGTGTCTGTGACTGTGGATCTCCGTTGCAAACTATGCCACATTTGCTCTCTTGTTCGATGTGCCCCTCTAGCTGCACTGTGGAGGATCTGTGGAGAGCAACGGACGATGCCGTAGCTGTGGCGGGATTTTGGGCAGACAAAATTTAAGGGTGTTCATACATTGACACGAAGAAGTTAATCGATGTGTCCACTAGAGGTATTATAAAGTAGTATGACACGTGTCGAGATGTGTTAAGGGATATGAGATGGTCATGGCTCATGGTAAGGGATTCAACATTGTGTACACCACAGATAGTTGCTTCGGGACATAGTGTTGTTTTAATGTAATAGAGTTATTATCACTAATGTAAGCAATGTACAGAAATACAAAAACGCACTAATAAAGGTTGACTCATTTCGCAGATGGAAATGTCATTAATTAGAAAATAAACATCAGTCACTCGGAGTAATACAATTCGGTAGTATACAAGTATAACATATTTACACATCCACAATGCTAAATATCTTTAAAAATATACTTCAAACCAAATAATTTATCATAATGTTATTTTATAAATGTATGTATGTATCTTGACCAGAGAGTAAGCTACTCTTGCTAAAAAGCTAAAAGACAATTTCGCCTTCAAAAAGACAACTCCTGCACTAGAAATATTGCCTGTTTCACGGGGGACTATACGAACATTTGAAGAACGGACACAAAGAACATCGAGACTCGGAACAATTATATGTGAATCACACAAATTTTTGTCCCGTGTAAGGGTCGAATCCATAACACTCGACGCAGTAGCAATGGCAGGACGAACACTTAAATTACTACAGCATCCGTGCAGTCAAAAGAAAATATTAGATTTTTATTGGAGATATTAGAGATTAGTGTACCGTGGCGCAGCGGTAATGAATGCGACTGCTGTGCATGAGGACTTAAGTTCGAATCCAGGGTCGGGCCAAAAAAAAGTTATTGGGTTTTTCTGTTAAGAAATCTTAATAAGAGCCCGGAGTTAGGAAGTTGGCGGTGTTAGACACTCCCGTGTCTCAGAAAGCAGGTAAAGCCGTTGGTACTGCGCCTGATCTCTCTCCGGTTGTGTCGGATTATCCGTCCCATCGGATCATGAGAGTTAGGGAACAGAGAGTGCACTTGTGTTTGCGCACATACTTGTGCACTATAATATCTCCTGCTCAGATGGCCAGTCTCCGTTAAGATTGGCCGCCATGACCGAAAATCGTCTGGAGGACATTTTATTCACATAACGATCCGACGAACTAGAAAGCATTTTACTTCAGAAAAAAAAGCAGTATTATAATAAATTATTTGAAAAATAAATACCTAGTAATGATAACATCGTGAGGAACCCTGCATGTCTGAGTTCACCGTAATGTTCTCAAAGATATGTGAAGTCTGTCAATCTCCACTGGGCCAGCGCACTATGGGATAAAACCGTGCGTACCGTCTCAAAAATAGGTTTTGGGAATGTTCGATATTGAATATTTTGTTAATGCACATATCTGACTGAATATCTAATACATATTATATAGTATTTAAAATAGATTATTTCGCTCTTTCTTTTAAATAAATTTTGTCTTGCTAAATAATACCCATTACGTAGCACTGAATTCAAACAGTTTACATGGTCATATTTAGATTATTTTCAATGCAAATCTATAAATGTGATATATGGTTAGGATGGTTTTTTAAGTACTCTATTTAAAAACTATTCAAGTGGACTTTTATGTAAAACCTGGAGAGGTATACAATTTTTTTTATAGTATTTAATACTTTACCCTTATTAGAAACTTTAAATAAACTTTTGACTGTTAGCGATGTCTGCCGATGTCGTAATTTTGATAGCATCACATTAAACAGCTCATATAGAAGTCAAGGCAAAAGCAATTTTTGACCGAGTTTGACCCTCTTAAAATGAGACGAAAAATGCCTGGTCGGAGAAAATGCAAAATATATCAAAACTTATTTTAAAATTTTAATCAGATGATTTTTGGAAAATAAGATTATTTTTGACATTTTATTGTTAAAGAATATTATCTATTAATAACTAAATTAAAGTTTAGGTAGAGTGGGTATACTGGGTAATGTATTAATTTTATTTTTATTATTCGGTCGGATGTTAATGTTTGTTATCATTGTGTGAAGTAAATAATTCTCGTATAACCTTTCATTTTAAAAAGGGGCTGTGAGAATACCGGCAGAGAAAAAAGTAAAGAAGACAAGAAGGAACTTGTACAAATTTGATAAACCCTGTCAAGGAAATGGAAATAGCAATGACGCCAATACAGCACGATCTTCCATTGGTCTACAGAAATTACAGGTATTGATGAGGATCTTTTTAAGAAGGTTCTATATAATTCTTTAGACTTTGACATCCGGCATTGCAGTAAATATAGAAAAAAATGGTGAATACACTTGCGCTACTACACAATTATACATTACAAAATATATGTATGTGGTATAACATGCCTTCTTCAGTACATACGATCTTAATACACGGAAAGTATAATTAGACATTTTGCTGTTCTGCCTATTGGTAATTTATCTAAGGATGCCCAAGAATCTCGTGATAGAGATTACAAAAATATCAGATGATATCACTCTAGAAAGTGCTCCAGGTCCGCAACGAATGAAGACGTATTTCATGGTTTTCTATTAACATCAGATCCATACATATCAAGTATCAGAAAACCATCAGTCACTGTTTCCAAGGAATTACTAGACGAAGCCAAGAATCTATTAGATATTTAAATTGAAGTATGTACATTGATTTTTTTCCTATTTTATGTAGTGGATTATTAGATGTTTGTCATTTATTATATATTATTTTCATATGTAATATTAAGAAAATACGACATAATAGTTTAATGTCATAAAACTTTATAATTATCGTTCAATATGTTAAGTAAAGTATGTTTTTGTATGGAAAAGTGTCATTTTGATTTTGTATTATTTTTTATATATTACAAAAAAATATATATTACATCGTATGTACCATTATTTGATAGTATATACATTATAGATACTATGTACCAAATTTCAGTTAATTACTTCAATTAACAACAAAGTACAGATTTTTAAGACGGTACGCACGGTTTTATCCCATAGTGCAGCGTGGCTTCTCACACTGAGAAGAGGTATATTATATAACGATACAGCTCTAGATAGTGTAATTTCTCAGTATAGAGCATATCATGCGGGAAAAGCGATTGCAGCTTTCATTGGCAAAAAACTGATATTCGAAGCATATTTTCAAATGTGTTCGAAAATATTTGATTGTTTATATTAATAGTTTAATTTTATATCACTATTATTATACGCCGCGTAACAATTGTTGTAAAAAATATCATGTTGTAAGTTTATACAGCAATTTACCACTTTTGTATTATAAAATAAAACATACTAGCGGTCGCCCAGTGGTCCAAAGTCGACCATAATTGATATAAATTTTAAGTTTGATCGTTATTCAGGTTTTATTGTCTATAACTATACCATTTACATTTCGGCTTATTTGTATAGATAAACTTTTAAAATTGAATGGCCTATACCGCGGAATTGCAATATGTATGTCATACGTAACCATAGTTACGAAGAATTGTACGACATCATCCGAACAATGCCGAAATACTACGAACGCGATTCGACTGCGCGTGTCAAATGCATGGTTGTGTGCGTGTAGTGTTTTTTTTATTAATTTAATGTATTTCTAATGCATATTTTTATAAAAATATTAGGATTCGCCACTCCTCCATATAAACTTTAACTGTCCCAAATTTCATACTCCGTCCGCGCAATTTTCGTAATAAGGGGTACAAAGTTTTTGCATCACGTATTAATATATAGATTAATACTAGCAGTAGTAATTATAAAACATATTCGCTACGTCCCTCGTACATCGTAACACAAAAGCGACGCGTGCCGATACTATAAATGCTAATTTTATAATCTCCCTTGATATTTCTAAACACAAGCATCAAGGTATTGTAGAGGTCAAATTTAATAACTTTGAAAGCCTTTTTTCACGCACCGAAATACTTATAGCGCCCTTGAAGCCTGCCCCTGTCTCGTAACACGACTCTGCACTGCTTTCATGCTCCTAATTGTTCATAATTGAGCATGACTGTGAGAGCTTTGGAAACAATAAATGGTTATACAAGTAAATTGTATTTTGAGAATAATGTCTCAATTGATTTTTTGTGAGATTATAATGTCGTTTTAATGAATTTTTAATACACTAAGGATAGAGTTCATTATGTCTACACATGTGAATCGTGTATGCAGAAAGGTTACGCAATTAAATCATTTTTAATAGTGACTAGCGTTTTACTTTTCTGCATAGCACAACAACAAGTAAGTGAGGAGAATTACGAGGATATTAATTTAAACCATGAATTTAAAATCTCTGTTTTGTTCACAATTTCCAAAGCATTGTCGACGGTTTTTATCGCTTTGGGCAAGTTTAAAAACTCATTTGAGTTTTCAGTCCCGTCAGATACAAAACCCTTCTACAAAAGGCTCACAAATATGAAACGAATAAGATAATAACGAAAATACAAGCGCAAAAAGTACAAAACTTGTTGTATTTGAGTTTCACTGTTACATCAAGGAGATTCAAAAGGTAAGACATTCAATTAATTTGTGACGAAACATTCTTAGGTACGGCCGTCAAAGCGACCGTCCTTTAGGATTTTCGGGCACGTCGTCTCTCCATTAGTAGGCTTTTAAAAAAGATAAACAAAGGGCCGATGACGTAGTCGTGCAGACGGTTGCAGGGCGCGCGTGTGTTGGTACGCGACCACAAACGCACGGTGCCCATTTGTCAATTGATTCCCGATATAATGAAGGGTACATCGCTACATTGGAGCGAGCTGTCAGAGGCGGTCGCCGAGTTCGGTATAGATTTGATCAGGGTGTGAGTGTGGAGGCGCGAGGGTGTATCGAGCGCTGCGTGCGCAGCCACGGTGCGTGTTGTTATCTCGCCCGCTCCGAGGCGGCCGCCGCTCTCGTATCTCGCCTCCCGACCTACACAGCCTACTAAAGTTGCGTGCTATTTGATTATGCCACGCGTCTGTGTGGCCCCTTGTTTATATTGGACTTGATGCCACTTTAAAATGATTAATTCTTACAACGACACCTCCGTTTCTTAGAAACGATTTAGATTAATTTAATCGCTTACAATTGTCAAAAATTAGAATAAATTAAAACATTTCTTTATAAAAGTTTAAAGTAGCGATACAATTCATAAATCCTAAATAATAATACGCAACTTTTATAATTTTTAATATTACGTTATAATTATGACCTATATACATATCTCCATCGCAAAAACTTTCTTCCATCAATTAAAAGTTTTTATACAGCACTTTACTAAACTTCTAGCGACGTACGTTCGTAATAAATGCCAACAACAAGTTTTAAAATTCTTGAGACTACCGATATCTAATACTTAGATTGGTGCCGATACATCGATACTACACGATATTCAATAGAATATAGATAGGAGCTGTTTGGAATCATGAAAATCCTTGCGCTTGTGAAAGCGTCCTAAAGAGAGTTTTCCACAACTCACTAACACCGATTCGTCGCTCGTAAGCATGCGAGTTTTCACGCACACACGTGCACGAAGCAAAATAAGCGCCTGAAACTCGGCACGAAGTCGAGCGAACTGGCGTCGTCTCTCTCGCACACAGTCCCCCGTCCTATTTCAACAGGTTTCGCCTTTCAGCAGTTGCAGTAGAACGCGTGCCTCTAGTAACGGAGCACAAACAGTACGAGGAACACACGTCGCATTGGAAAACCGAAAACACAGTTTCACTGACAGCTCCGGCATCACCTGACATTCACCGCTGTCCTCCGAACTACGGCAGCACCGCGTATTAGTGAAACACTCCGACATGGATACATATAACTATTTATAAATGCACAATTGGAACCGGCGTGTATTCAGTGGACGGTTTGAACTTCTAGTGGAAAAGGCGCGTGCCGCGTAACAGTGTCAAACTTCACGTGCTAAACATGAAGACTGTCAAACTTGAGTGTGCCAAATACCATCAAATAAACCATATGTAGATATGCTCGTACGCGACGACCGTGCACTGGTTGTGATGTAACAGTGAATTGATATGGAATTTAAAACTTTTACGAGAGACACGAAAAGTTAACATCATGTAAATCTTTGGATGTAATGTTTACCTCTTCAGTGTTGTGAATAACGCTTAGATAAGTTTAGTGTTTAAAACTTGGATGCAGAAGCGATGTAGCCGAGACTCACCGTGAACTTTTAGACTATCTCCGGATGGGCAAAAATGGTTGTGATATATTAAAGGCAAACAAACGGAGTGCGTTTGATTCAGTCCTGGAAAGACTTACAAAAAATCTGGTTGTAATACTACCGTAAGTTGTGATTAATTGCTAGGCAAGCAAATTTATTTACGTATGTACAGATAAATAGTGAAAATTAAGTATTTTATGTACATATGTTAGGTACATGTTGTAGTGTTCGTTTCTATTTCCATTACAAACGTTGAGAGATTGTCTGCGTTGGGAACTCGCCCTGGATAATTTCCCATGAGGTTGTGACTACTACAATAAACAAACTGGGGCAAAAACTCGCAAGTTCCATTCTCATTCAGATGTGATTGTCCTGGAACGTGATTGTGCTGTAGTGATATATAGTGCACTTGTTTGGACTTACCGTGCGTCGCATTCAAGCCAACGGACTTTTCCAGGTAAGATTTGACTGGTTTCTTTTTTACTTTTAGTTATTTATGTTATTACTTTATGTGATAATTCTTGTATAAATAATATAATAGGTAATCAAATTTAATATATTTAATAGATTTATAAGTGACACGGTAATCTACAGCGACACATTAATTTGACTGTAGCCGAGAAACTGCAAAAAACCTTCGATTCTCTTTTGTTCTAGCAAAGGCGCGCGATTTAAGTGTAATTAGATTCTTTCTCCTATGTCTTTCTTTTTTTTTTTTTCTTTTAACAATCTTTTTTGTTATAAGTTATCGTTTGTATTATATGTTTTTTGTAGCGTAGTTTTTGTAGAGTTTTAATGCGGTATAAATTATTGATGGTGGGTTTAATATTGGGCTTAAAGTGTGTTTTAGTTAACATCGCCAACATTATCAAGTGTGTGGCTCTTCGTAAATGGAGGACCAATTAGCAGGCAATTTCCTATGAGATGTTGATTGCTATAATAGCGTTTCATGGCGCTACTCGTTTATAATTTATCGCGTGGTAGTTCCGCTCTTTTATGTTACAGGTTTTCATATTTAATGCTGCAGGGTACTTATAATATGAATGTGTAATAAAGAATCAACTTTGTATTGTGTCGGTACTCAGGAGGCGCTTAGTGTGTGGTAAATTATAAGAAGACGTAATGTATAATTTTCGTTTAATATTCTTCGTAGGTATTTCAGTAAAAAATATTTTAAGCTTTAATCTATTTTCTAATATTTTCGAGCAAGATATAACTAATATAAAAATGCAGAATAGATATTTTTTTCCTTTTAGTCGTATATTCAATTTAAGTGCTTAAAGCAAATTTTAAATACTTCTGTCATCGATAACAATATTTTAATAATTTAAAAAGCTTAAACTCGCTTCTGTGATTTAAACTATAATTATGTCTTATTAACTATAATTACATAATTAATTAATTAATAAGTAATTAATTATGTAATTATAGTTAATAAGACATATTTATTGATTAAAATACATTATATTTTTATAATACATTAGTATACCTACTTATAAAATGTCTTTAACATACATAATAATGGAAAAGCAAAATATACACATTATTTATTTCTTTATAACCACACAAATTACTCCATAATGGGGTCATTATGGAGTAATTTGTGTGAATAATATATATTATTATACTATATACTAATTTAAATATGTATATAATGTCTGGCGCGGTAGCAGACAGCGATACATATTGCCAAAGCCCTGAAACCGCGAGAAGTGACTAACCGCGCGCGGCACAAATGTGATTGCTATCATTTAATAGACGATGAAATATCTATACTTACTACAAGTATTCTACAAAGATACATACTAACACACACGTCTGTTCCATAATGGGGTAAGCAGAGACCACGGATATCCACTTGCTATGACAGCAGCGATAACCCAGCGCCACGCAGAGATCTCAGATCTCCCAAGGCGCGAATCTCTGACTTTTAGAAATTATATACGTAAGTTAATTATGGTTTGCGTTAACGGTGAAGTAAAAAACATCATGAGCAAAGCTGTATGTCTGAGAGTTTTCCGTCATGTTCTCGAAGATATGTGAAGTGAACCAACAACCCGCACTGATCCAGCGGGTGTCAAAGTCGAAGTCAAAATCATTTATGAACGTCAAAATATATAGGTTAGTGAGTTTACTAAGTTACTGAAGCTACATTTAGGTTAGTAGCTAGGTTCAGGCAAGGGGTTGAGCCTATGAGAAGAAAACTGCAAGAAACTCATGGCCACTCTCTTAAATCGCCAATTAAATATAATTTCAGTATTTTACAACTCATATTAAGAAGGTGTTGTAGCCATTATGCGATATATTACTGACTTTATAAATCTAAAGCTTATAACAATAATTTTAAATAAATAATAAAATTACTGAAAAATGTAAAGGAGATAAAATAATTAGGATTTAGTAGAATTATTTAATATTAATCTGTAATAGACAGTAGGATGGCATAAGGGCACATACACTAACACTTTGTGACAATGCAAAGGCAGTCCGTGATTAAATGCGATTGTGCATTCATATGTTTAATTTTATTTTCAATAATAATTGAAATGGGAAGCACGATACTTGAAAACATCACAAATAATCATGAGGTACCTCTACATTACTAAACTGACTTATAAATAATACAAAACTTTAATCCTGTATAGAACAAGCAACTAGTTTTATGAGTTTTTGTCATTCAAGTAGTCGTTGACTGAATAATAACCCTTCCGACTTAGCTGTGTTTTTAATTAACTACTGTGGGTGGACTATGGCCTAACCGTTCTCACACTGAGAAGAGGCTCGTGCCCTAACCGTTCTCACACTGAGAAGAGGCTCGTGCCCAGCAGTGGAACAGTTTTATACAGGGCTGACATTATAATATATTATTAAATAACCCTAGCATATTTATGCATCGTCCAGTCTCATTAAGTGTAGAGTGATATTAACCGGGGCTTCCTCGTCTCCAACCTGGCTAGAGACCGTTAAACAATTTTGTTACATAGTAAATTACATGAGTTACTTAATCTATCAAGTCTTAGAGTACCAGATATAATTAAAATCTATCGTATCTTGCCGCCGGTGTGCCACTCCTACTCAAAAGGTTAACAGTAACGCAGAAAAGTGGTAGCATATTTTAGCCTACCAAATATGCGGCGCAACGATTGTATCGAACAAACAGAAAAAATATCTCTGTGCTATTCCTATTGTCCACTAATTTGATCTCTATACAGCTTCATAAATTGTGTTAATGTCGGTTATTGACACTGGGCAGTTTTAAGCTTATTTTGGAAGTATATAATATGTTTCAGAGGTACGTCCGTAATAAGACTGAAACACACATTATAAGATAAATTCCTCTCTTCTTTCTGTTTTAAAAAGAGAACGTCCGCTCTAGGCTTTATGCCTGTGTCGCAGAGGACTTCAGAAACATTCAAACAATGGGCACACAAAGCACCTAGATTCGGAAAAAAAATTGGTATTTGTGGATCACACAATTTTTTATCCCGAGTATCGATCAGTGGCAGTACAGTCATAAATGCTATAACCAAGTGATGTGGTTTGCGGATTATAAAGGGAAGGAATAATCCGCTCAATACTTTGCTTATTAAAATACATAAGTTATACTTTAAAATAATCATATAATGTAATATCATATATCATGATAAGAATGTCGTCCACTGCATCTAAGCAGCCAGCTTCACAAGCACGGGCTAGAGCAATTTATGAAAATGTCTAATGAAACTCACGGCGCTTTAAAATCTTACGCGTAATAAAAATATTGCAATATCTATACTAATATTATAAAGCTGACGAGTTTGTTTGTTTGGTTGAACGCTCTAATCTCAGAAACTACTAGTTCGAAAATTATTTTAGTGTTGGATAGCTCATTTATCGAGGAGGGCTATAGACTATGTGACATACCCTACGACCAATAGGAGCGGAGCAGACAAAACCTACACTAACGCCACGAAGCCGTGGGCAAAATATAGTATTAGAATATAGTCCAACTCCACTGTAAGCACTATTTAATACATTTGAATAGGTATCTAAATAATGAATCAAAATTGCAACGGTTGTATTAAAATTAGGACAAACTAATCAAAAATTCGAACGACTTAATTAAAACTGAAACAATTTAATAAAATCCGCACAGTTTAATTAAAATCGCAATGGCTCTATAAAAATTGGAAAAGCTCATAAAAAGATTAAAGTGATACAGCGACTATACAGAAATAAATGGACGTGCGCGCTAAACATCACCTGCTTCTTACGATATAATGCTAAATATTGAAACAGCTGAATCATCTTTTATCACTTATATTTTATTACCAGATTTTGCCCGCGGCTTCGCCCAGTAAAAGTAGGTTAGGTTAGATTCGGTTATGTTAGTAACAGTACTTTTTTAAATCAGAATATGGTGATAATATAGCTTTCAAATGGTGAAAAAATTTTTGAAATCGGTTGCCTAGTTTTAGAGTTAAATCCTTACAAACAAACAATATTAGTATAGATAATTAAACTTACTATTTCATATCAATTTTTAATAAATAAACTGCAGTTTCATTACAATTTATAAATTCAAATTCAAATTTCATTTATTTGCTAAACACAGGTTTAAAAGATGACACAAGAATATAAATAGAATGTGTATCATTTTCTTTTTCTTAAAATATCTCTAGTTTCAACACACTATATAAATTTTATGTATGCCTTACTATTTTACCAAGCAGAGAGTTCTTCTCCCTAATTCTCCCTAGCCTTTATTATTCCCAAGTCACTTGGGGTCGGCTTTTCTAGTCTAACCGGATTTAACTGGATATCAGTTTTTACACGGAGCGGCTGCCACCTGACCTCCGCAACCCGAAGGCTAACGATACCCTAAGGCTAGACCAGTGTCAGGATATTATAGAGCACTGACTTCCAAATAACGACTGCCATAGATGTTCATGGCAGCCGGGACCGACGGCTTAACGTGCTCTCCGAGGCACGGAGCAGGCGATAATTGTCAATCAATACGCACATAATTTCGAAAAGTCATATAACTTCCGTAAGTCAGAGGTGCGCGACGTGGGTTCGAACCCGAGACCATCTGCATTGCAGTCTGTTGGTCTCCCCACTGAGCTATCGCTGCAGAGATTTATTCTTTTTAATATTTTTCAGTTTTATAGCAAAAATATGTGATCTGATATAATGACGTAATATTAGGCTCAAACGACTCGTTACCTATAGGTAACAAATCATATCTATCACTAGTATTATTTTAATGTCTGTCACAAAGCAATACACAATATAAAACGCAAAGTACGTATGCTAAGTTATTACGGTAGTATTGAAAATGGTCTGTAAAAAATGTCCTCTGTTTGTTACGTATAGTTCCCCGACAATTGCAATAGGTAAATAGGCGACTGGAAAAGCTACAGTACGCTTGGAGACCTAGAAATAAAGCAGACAAAAATTTGTATCTGTCTCCGACGGAGACTCTGATACACATTTTTATTCCTGTAGTAGTTTGAATTACCATACTACTGCAAGAACTCTGAAGCATGCAGCTGCGAAAAGAAAAAAGAACTCAGTACTAGGAATATTGCACTAGCTTCATCCGTATCCGATATCGCCAAGACGTTTCTTTAAAGTACGCAGTCATCATCAATCTCTATAATTTGCTTTACTAATATTATAAATGAAAATTTGAGTTTATTTGTTACGCTTTCACGCCTTAACTACTTGACCGATCGTTATGAAATTTTGCATACACTTTGTCAGGTGTACAGAATCTATACTGTGCTCCTGGCAAAGTGTATCGCTTGTTTGGGAACAGTTCTTTTTCCTTTGTAAATGGTATCTTATGTCCTAACATACGATACCTTTTATAATGGAAAATTACTGTACGCCCTTGCGTGGAGTACTGTTCTCATCTTTGGGATGGCTCCGCGCAGTACTTGCTAGATGCTCTTGACAGATTACAGCGGCGGGCTGTCCGTATCATCGGAGATCCAGAGGTCACGAGTTCATTGGAACCTCTGCAACTCCGTAGGGATATTGCCTCTTTGGCATGTTTCTACAGAATATACCACGGGGAGTGCTCTGAAGAGTTATTCCACCTTATCCCGCCCTCCCCTTTCCTATCCAGAACAACGCGTGCTGGGCTCAGATGCCATCCTTACACGGTGGAGTCGACTAGAGTGCGTACCAACAAGTTTGGGTCCTCATACCTCTGCCGAACGATCAAGGCATGGAATTCTCTGCCAAGACACGTGTTTCCTTCTTCCTTCAATCCTGGGTCCTTTAAGCGGGGCGTGAAAAAGCACCTTCTCAGGCCGTCAAAGTAGAGACCTCAACATCGCCTCGGCTGCTATGAGGACGATGTGGAGGCCACTGCTCTTAGACCACACGACTGCTTACCATCAGGCGGAGTGTGGTCATTTTGACGAGCAAAATAAAAAAAATAAAAAAAAGTTCTTTGTTAAATATTTTCCGAAATAAAATAAAGGTAGGGTGTACCCTACTAATCAGGCGACTTTTTAGTAATACAGTGTACTGTATTACTAAAAAGTCGCCTAATTTTCAGCAAGGAATACATGAATCTATTTATGAACAAACTATTATTTCAGATGTGAGTGCGTTTTAAGGAACTTACTATTTTTAATGTATACTTGCAGATCGCAATGCCATTCAGCTTATCTGGAGATGCTTATCTGCGTCTATGTGAAAAGATTGTAGTACCTATATTTTGAATGTATATAAACTTGTTGTGTTATAAACACTGTTACAGAAGACAAAAATCATTTGTAAATAATTTTACCATGATAAACATCTAATCGCGTAAATATTAAACGTTGTAAAGACAGTAAAATATTATATTTTAAAACAAAATATCTTATATGTTATATAAAACTTGTACTCACATTATGAAATACTCTCAAAGAATTTTTCATCGTATTAAATGCGTAGGTACTTGTATTATTCTTCGAATACGAGGAATGTTCAAGTACTGTTCATTTCACATGTAAATAGGAAGGCTTATGTTTGAATTGAAATTAGTTATTATTTATGAATATACGCCGTTTCCCACGGGAAATTATTCACACATCGTACATCCTTTGTTTCTTTGTAGTGCTGAATTAAACACTGTGTTTACTATATTGTTTTGGGCTGATATATATTGATGGTAATTCATAACACTATAGGCAATTACTTGTAATATAATTGTTGCGTTATATACGTTTATAGTAGTTACTCACGACTTACATACCGACACTGGTAAGGCAGTAAAACGCATTAATTTTGGCCGCCATTTTCACATTTTACTTAAGCGCCGGTGAACCATCGTGCACATATTCAGACGCCGTACCGGTACTGAAAATAATCTGACGGTAATTATAATTCACCTACACCAAAGCGGCGACTAGAAAAGTGAATCCGGACGATTCCGAGTGAGATTTTAAGAATGCCAATGGACTGATAGAGCATTTTATTATCTCAAGAGTTTATATATTATAATGAATATACATACACGCTCACACCTAAAACCCCAATTAGGTAGGCAGAGGTGAATTATATCTACACTAAACACATCAATGACAAACAGTTACGATTTTAGGTCCCAGGCGGCCTCGATGGCGTAGTGGTTAGTGTAACCGACTGCCACGCCTGAGGTTGCGGGTTCAATCCCCGCACAAGTCAAACATTTGTGTGCATGAACATGGATGTTTGTCTTGGTCTGGGTGTATCTATGTATAATATGCATGTATTTACAAAAAGAAATATATGAGTATGTTTATCCATTGTTTGGTACCCATAGTACAACCTCTGCTTAGTTTGAGCTAGATGGTTCTGTGTGTATGTGATAGAATATATTATATATTATATTTAATAGCGGGCGAGCCCATTGTCATTTGCAGACTCTGTTCGATCAATTTGTCATAAAGCCCAATAAAACTTTATCCGAGCCGTGAATCCAATGCGAGACTTCATACGCAGCAGTCATTCACTATGGCTCTGCCATTGAGGCTCACCGAACACCAGTAAAGATTTTACATTATATGAAAACGAAGTACGACTTTTGCTTTAAGAAATAGCTTCAAGAAAATTGAAATAATGCTAAAATCATAGACCCACTTTATGTCTCGTCTTGTCAATCATGTTTTCGAATGACATCTTCTTTGTTCTTTTACACTGATCTTTACACCACACTACTGACACTGGCAGCATAGAATAATAAAATATAAGACTTGTGTTATAGATTTAGGATGAGAGCAAACTAGCTGTGATATTATTTTTATTACTTGGGCTAATGAGACGTGGAATAAAAAGAAAAATAACCTGTAATCAATTTGGAAGTGTGCCATACATATATACCTAGATTTTATTCTTCTTGTAATAGCTTGCTAGGACATATTTTGAATGTAACAACACAAACATGCTTACGTATGCTACATATACGCAGCAAGGTATACACATACATACATATGTCTCCAGCATTAGTCAAGAACATCGAGTTTCAGCTACGATTAAGGTTATCAAGTCTTTTTGGTATTGAACTGTTAAAAAACAGACAAGTTTGTCTGTTTTTAACTATTTATATTTAGGTTTACACTTTCCCCGACGTTTCGGTTGCTTTTCAGCAGCCATGGTCACGGGACCTAAACCTAAATATAAATAGTTTTAATAGTTTTAATAATTTTATTAGCTTAAAATTAGTAAAATTCAATAGTAAAAGTAGTAGTAGTAGTTTTCAAAATTATGTAATAGATACAGTGTTAAATAAACAACGCGATAAAATCCATATATAGTAGTTTAATTTCAAAGAATAAATGTAGTAAAATGTCTTAATGCTAGTAACCACATCCTAAATATAAACTATTTATGTTGCATTCGACTTAAAATCTTTGTAACTCTTTATTAAGTCAAAAACAAAAAAAATATCGCGATAAAACAATAAATATTCGCGATAAAATAAAAAAGTGCGATATTTAAATATCGACTGACATCAACCATTTTATTTGATTTTGATTTCTTCCAAGAATACTCTTCGATTAATTAATACAAAGCCTTTATTTAAATTTGATAGTCTAGTTTACCTAAAGACTATATTAAATTTCTACGATTATATTAATGAAATAAATAACCCAGCATTCAAACAAGAATAAACTATTCAGTTTAGCAACAAAATATTTATGATAACTTCAATAAACTATTATAAATTACACAAAAATGTTTTGAAGCAGTATTTACGGTACCGACGGTAATATTAAAATGCATATTTAACTGAGAAAACTACTATTGAACAAAGTATAATCATTAATTTACCACGCAAATACAGTACTGAAAGATAAAAGTAATAATGTCTTCATTATCTCTGTTAATATTACTTAGAAGAGAAACAAAAAAAGATAGCAAGAGTTTAGCTTTATAAAAAATAATAACAATAATATTCTATTACATACACACAACACCATCTAGCCCAAATTAAGCTGAGCTTTTACTATAGGTACTAGATAATGGATAAATATACATAAATAATAATGTTCTACCACACATCTACCACTTTTTTTTTGTAAACACTTACTTATTATATATAGAAACACCAAAAAAAAAAACTTATGCGTTGTGCCCGGTAATTAATGGATAACCTTGAAATGTCTTATAGTAGAACTGTAGGCCGTTCAGAAAAAAAATTATAATAAAAAAATAAAAATTATATTAAAAGTGCAAGCTATATTAGCATAGCATACTTTTGACTGTCTATCTATTAGCATAATTAGTGTTTAATAATAAAACAACAAAAAACCGATGAATTTCATTCATTTATGGTCGTAGTATACAAGAAAGTTATACATGGTAATTAAAAAAAAACACATATCTCAGGTAGTAGTTAGGATAGATTTTCTTTCATATTTTTTTCTGAACTGCCATCAGTTCCACTATAAGACATTTCCAGGTTATCCATTAATTACCGGACAACCTGTATATTATAAAGTCAAAATTAAAATAATAGCGAATACTGAAAAAGTACTCGTCACTTTATCACCTTTTCTTTTTTTTTTTTTTTACTTGGGGGAATGCAATGACGCATATCCCTCCGCGGGGGCGGGCGGAGGGATTATGTCGGACTCGCGGGGTAAAAGAAGGATGGAATAATAGTAAAGAGCCTCCCGGAATACCAACTAAACCTACCACGGTGTTCCTCGACAAAACCACTATCGGCGGGGCCGCGTGAATCGCTTTCGCATGCGGTCGCAACCCCGCCGAGGTTTCGGCCCGCCGTATGAAACGGCAGGCCACTACCCAAAGAGACCTACCCAAAGGACTCCCTCAAAAATTCCCTAGAGGGGAAACGGACTCGACACAGAGACGCGCGTGGGAACACGCACGCCGCCTCTCGGACCTGGTGCTGAACGGATGGCGGGCCCACAAAGCCCGCCACCTCCAGGTCAAACCTCAGGCTGGCTGAAGGTCATCGCGCGCCCTCCGGCGCCCGGCTCTGCGGTTTGGGAGAGGGTTTAAACGCTCCCTCTCCCGCTCCGCCGCCTCCTTGATGGAAATCACTTCCTCGCAAAAGGAGGCGACGGCGTTCCACGACCTCTCACTCCGGACCATAGACTGAACTACGGCCGGGAGCGAGAGGGCAACCGATCCGACTGCCGCGATCAACTCACGGCGCTGCGATGCCCAGGCGGGGCAAACCGCCAAAGTGTGCAGCGCCGTGTCCTCTACAACGTCGCGGCAGTCGCCGCAGTGGTGACAACTGGGCGTCTCTTGCCGGCGTATACGACACAGGAACCGGCCAAAACAACCGTGGCCAGTCAGTACCTGTGTCAGCCGGAAGGTTAGGGCGCCATGCCGCCTCTCTAGCCACTCCTCAAACACGGGACTTACCGCCACGATCGTGGCGTGCCCGGCACTGGGGTGCACAAGTCGCTCCTTCCAATTTGCCACTAGGACCTGGTGGAGCTCGGACCTTGCCGCCTTGACAGCGGGAAGATCCGGCTCCTCGTCCCGAGCTAGCGCCTCCTGGCGCCAACGATAGAGCGACGCCAGGAGCGCCGCTTCCAGGTCCCATGGCATCGATCCGGCGAGGAGGCTCGCAGCCTCGAACGAGATCGTGCGGTATCCTCTAATCAACCTGACGGCCATGGCGCGCTGTGGCGCACGAAGCGCCGAAATGTTTCGGGCCGTTAGGCTGTCCGCCCAAACTGGGGCCCCATACAGGGCCATGGACCGCACGATGCTAACTCCAGAGAACATTGCTGAAACCGAAAACTAAAATTTGTAGAACTCTGCATTGACTACGTCTGTCTGTAACAGTGACATAAAACCGTAAAAGAAAATATTATTATAAAATAATACCGACAATGATTTATAGGGATTACCGATAAAATACTCGTCGGTATTTATTACACGTGCATATTACACAAGTAATAATATATTTGCGAAAAGCTACATACGTTTCTGGTAATTTGTTGACCTCCAGGGAGAGTCGTATGAAATGACGAAGCTGATGTCACGGCACCGAATCGCTGTTGATTGCGCCCGAGTATTTTAATTCCCACACCGATAAAATGCTGAACGAAAATATAATGGTAAAGCAAAGCGAAATTCGGTGTTACTACGTTCAATTGGTGTTAAATTGTCATGCTTTATACTAACTCTATTAAAAATATAGCAAAACTACATTTTATTTTTGGGTCTGTGTGTTTTGTTTGTTTAGGCCGTTGGACTGCCACGCAGAGGTCTCAAGTTCGATCCCCTGGCGCGCACCTATGACTTTTCGAAGTTATGTGCGTATTAAATAACTTAATTGCCGCTCGCTTTAACGGCGAAGGAAAACATTGTGAGGAAACCTACATGCCTGAGAGTTCTCCATGATGTTCACGAAGATATGTAAAGACTGCCAACTCGCACTGGGCCAGCGTGGTGGACTATGGCCTAACCCCTCTCATACATCATCTCAGTTTAATACAGGGCTAATATTATTATATTATATATATGTATATATAATACTCTATACATACATCTCCATCTATATCCTAGGAGATATAGAGGTGTGTTACAACCACGTCACGCCAAATATATTTTATGTTCCACGTAATACACAATTAACGTAGCGCACAATATTAAATAATGCACAATTCTAGACTCCGTGGTGCTACTGCAAATGTTGTAGTAGGAAAACCTAATAACACATTGCCCGACCCCCAGGTCCCAACCTGAGACCTGAGACCTGGGACCTGAGACCTGGGACCTCATGCACAGCAGTCGCATACACTATCACTATGCCACTGAGACAGTAATTAACCTATAAGGTTATAAAATCGAGGACAAACATAAACTAACAAATTACAAACAATAATTAAGACACGTCTTTAACCATACAGTTTTGTAAATAATAAAAAAATAAAAAGATATGGTAAAATCTCTAAAAAAAATTACCTGCGAGTAGAGGTGGATTTCACCAAAATGTATGTCAATACAAAAAAAAAATGCTTTTATTTTTAAAGTTAATTAGGTGCCAAATGATCTGCAAAATTTGTCACTTTTAAATGACATATGCAATTTTGCTTGCAGACAAGTGATTGAAAACATTTGCGTAATCATGAATATTCGGTATTAGATCTCATTTGTTATGCTTTCGAAATCAATATAGCAAGATTGTATAAATAATTGTATTAGTCCGTCGACTGTACTAGTTTTCGCGAAGGCAAGATGTGGATAAAAAATTTGGTAATTGTGTCTTCGGTTAATGAACTTCAGAAAATCACCACGAACGCAAGCGATATTGGTCGTGAGGCCGAGAGAGAGAGAGATAGCACATATATGAAGAAGTTAAGAACGAGGAAAATTAATGCGAAGATAATAATTATAATAAATAAGTATATTTAAAACTGAAATAAAAGTTGCGTAACTAAACATTTCATTTGGCTTCAGACAAATCTGTGTTATTTTTATGTTTGAATTAACCTAATTCTCAAAGCGTTTCAGCTCTTAAAAGGTAAACATTTTAGAAAGAATTCCCATAATTTTTAATAATCTGGAAGACTATAAATAACTACAAGCAAAGTGAAAGAAGACTGACGTTATATTAAATTATATAAAAATAGTATAGTCGAGTCAGTTTGCATATAACAATATCATTATTGATAAGTAGTAAGGTAAAATAATACAGCAAGAAATATATAATCGAACTCAATTGATTAAAATTAGCTTTGGAAATAACATGAAGTAGGTAGAATATGAACAGCTGAAGCGCCATCAGTTAAAGATTAAAGTAAAATATAATATATTTTTCGTAGAGCTATATATTATAAGTCCTAATATTAGAACAGTGAATGACCGCATCAATATTATTTTTCATTATCATCCCACCTTCACGACTTGTCATATTTATGTTTGATTTGTCCACCAGAGCAGCAATAAATATCACTACATTTTAAATTAGGGCTTGCTATTTCAGTCTTTACTAGTTTTAACATAAAGATGTTAATTCTATAAACATTTACATGAATAAACAAAGTTAGACAACTAGGATGTACGAATTACTACCTATGATTACACCGGTGACAGATTTATTCAAAGCATTACCATATTTTGTCGGAATTTGCCATAAAAATAGGTTATTAGCATTGCCATGTGTTGTGGAAATAAATATAGAACGAGGTGTGAAATTTCCATCCCATTCATATTATATTTAACGGCAATACGTTTGCCTGTATAAACGTTATTGTTAGTGTGGAAATACCTATTATATTTGTTGACATCTACACGTACGGGACGAAAACGAATACAGATGCTAGCAATATTACATTGCATGATCCCAGAATTTACGAAAACTGAAGTATTATTAGTATAATCGTTGAAAAATTCATACATCGTAAGTACCAAAACTTATGTATATTCATATAGTTTTCAAGGTTCGATTGTTCTAGTTCCTCTTACTTGTTGTTAGAATGTATGTACGAGAGTACATTAACTAATGATGCATAACTTTATTATTAAAATAATATATACAAACAAGTTTATTTACAACAAAGTTAACCAATAATTAAACAATATTCGTTGATGAAAATAGTTTAATTCATGTTTATATGATAACTAGGTAGCTTAGGTTATGTAAGTAAAAGTACTTTTTAAAATAAAATCTAGCTTATGTTACTCGACGATAATATACCTTTGTAATGGTGAAAGAATTTTTAAAATAGGTTGTGTTGTTTTTAAATCCTTACAAAGACACAAAACATCAAATCTTTCTTTCTTTATAATATTAGTATAGACAAGTGATAGCAAAATCGTTTTAATTATAAGATTACCTTAAGCATATACACACAAACAGAAATCTTGTAATTGCAAAGTATGACCGTACATTCGGGTAATTAGCCTAATAACGGATATTTTTACATGTCACAATTACCCAAATACGCGTTAAAGATTTATGATTCAGCTGCATGTAGTTATATGTCGTCGGGAACTAGTTTATTTGAGTTATAGCACGCGCGGGTTAAGGCGTCGAGTGATCGAAGCTGAACGCATACGTCTCTCATTATGTGTATTACTGGTTACGCTAATACAGCTGTGTTTATCAGAATTGATTTATGAATTATTTATAGCTTTTCTATCACGTTTAAGCTCAACTATTGAGTATCTACATCAGCTTTAAAGAAACGTGTAGTTTGTTGGAATAATTTTACAGACATTACTAATTAATTACATGTATCTATTTGTAAAAAACTTTCATTAAAGTAAGGCTGAGATACTTCAACATATTTTTTTTAGCTTGCCTGAGATGGTCTTATAAAACACACATAAACGAGATTTTATTGATCAAATGGATGATTTAGCTATGATTCTTGTTATAGCAAGGTGATAATTTTAACTTTAATTACTTTAACTAGCCATAAGATCGCATTATTTTTTTCATCGAATTCTACCAAAATAAAATCATCAAAATATAATCATTTTTATAAATCATAAAAACGAGAAAAGTCTCACTAAAATTATTTTTAAAATTAGGAAATACCATACTTGACCTTGAGTTTATAAAAACTACACAAAAGTACACTCATCGACAACCCTCGCAGTTCACGGCTGTTTACGTGCGTACAGAAAAAATAAATGGCCAAAACTCGAATAATGATGGCGAAGTACGCTCGAGCCGAGCGGTTGTTATTGCCGGCCGTTCCTTGCTTTAACGTTGTGAGCGAGCCAAATCGCGCCCCAGTAATGTATTACTACTGCCAAGGCGAATTCTATTGCTATGATACACCACTGACCTTCTATTGTCTCCGACACTGGGACATTTCTTTTGTACAGTCGACTCGTAAATTCGTAAATATCTTACAGTTGGTTATTTAGGTACTTGTATTTATTTATTTGAAATCAATAGGTCGAGTACTTGCCATTATTATGAACAAGATTTTTTGTCTACGATTTAGATTTTGTCAATAAACTATCCTTTGGGAACAGTACAGTTTTTCTGGATGAGAGGCACTGTATTTCCTTTTCTGTATCCATGAAAACGTGTATGCAAACTTTCATGATTTATAATATTACTTAGGATTAGGATAACGGTACACAATGTTACGTTTCTAATTGTTTAAAATATATTTATAAAATATCAAAAGTAAAATAATTGATTTATCAAGAAATAATAGGCGTATCATGTTTTTGAATGATTGAATTTAAATTTAAGATTTCATTTGGAAACCTAAAATAATCTATGTACTTAAAAGATGGTCTATTTAATAGATTGCGTCACGAGCCAGTAGTGATATCTTTGATAAATAACTATAAATAATATATAACGATAAGTTTGTATTTTTAAAGGAATTTTGAATAATCTTTCGACATATTTATTTACTTTATATCAGAGTTTTAAATTATTTTCGATTATTTAGAAAGCTTACGCTACGTATTACTGTTTAGTTTATAAAATGATGAGGTGAAGTCATAAGTTTACTAAATTATTTATTTGATAGTTACGAGCACATGTATATAATATTTTTGTGAAAATATGAGCTTATTTTAAAGTTACGTCAATACTTTTAAAGAGGGAGAAGTTTGGACTGATTTCGATCAATTTGACATTTACACGACGTTAGATCTTAAATGAAAAATGTAAAACACGGATGCTATAGGCATGACATCATATTCTCAGTCATAAACGTAAAAAAGATGTTTATTTAGTTGGAATATTATATACATAATTCTCTGACAAGTATTATAAGCAAAAATTATTTCTGATCTTATAAAATATTTATATGTGTTTCCTTAATTCCAAAAAGAGCGGTGAGAGGAAGGGCTTTTTTTAAAACAAACTCAAACTTCTCTAGTGAAGCTTACCATGGACGCATGGACAAAAACAAAGACAACTGACAAGCTCTAAGTGTTGCTATATAATGCACTCCTGTAATTGATTTACCGATTTACCTATAATATCTGTTTGTCATAACTCCATTTTATGACATTTCGTACAATCATCGAAGTCATGAATATAATTACACCGAAGTTTGGAACAATAACCTATCAATAACACAAATTTACAAATCATACGGGATTCCAGTCCACAACTTGATATAAACTGATTGTAGAAAGCTAATTAATTATTTGAACTATTGCCATGCCAAACCAAGCAGTCAACGGAAAAAGGAAAATTGAAAATAAATTTCTTTGAAGTTAAGTAAGAGTAAGAATTTTATTCACAATGTTCAAAGAAATTCGTTAAACCCTATGTTTCAGTTTCAATTTCACGAAGGCAGTCTTATTCTATTCATTGCTTGTTCAGTTCGCGAGTCAAGGCTATTCTAGTGGAAAAATGCAAAATATAAATAGACACGGCTTTCAGTGGATTCGTCACTGCTTCTTGGTTCTGTCTCATATTGTTTTTGTCTTACGTCGTGCAAAGCAATCGGTCATTATTAGTGTTGGTAAGTATGTGCAGCCTTGTACAACTAGATAATTCGTACATTCGCCGATTTAATTAGACCGTCCGCGCGTCCGTCAACTTTTCTAACATATGCGCTTCTGTAATTCAGTCATGCAACCGTTTTTATGGACCATAATAAACTACTATGGTTCTGCGGTATACTTCTCTACACAAGTGTTTAAAATACCAAAAATATTAAATTTTACGAGAGCAGATTTAGCATCCTCTTTATTGTTGTCTAATTAAATTATACTATTATAAAAATCTATTCCGTGTTTAAAAAAAGAAATAATGACGATACACTTTTTTTCTGACTTTGTATAACAATAGTATTTTGTGAACTGACACTTGATGCCATGTTCTGTAATGCGAACATTAGTCATTTAGCATATGACATGTCGACTGACAGTTTCAAATTTAGATTAGCGCATTGTTGTTTAAATTCTAACTGTGACAAACTTCCTTAGTAATATAATGGAATAGCTGTCTGTTGTGTTTTTTTTATGAAAATGGTAGCTTTATTACTCTTTACCTTAATACATAATTATACTTGAAGATGTAACAGATTATTTAAACTATGTTTTGCAACAACGCAACTATTTCTCAAGCAACGATAGCCTAATGAATAAAACACCGGACTTGCGTTCGAGAGCTTATGGGTTGGAATCCTACTCATTGCACTACCAACGTAGGTAAACCTTAGTTAAGCTTCGCTGGGGATTAACAAAAATACTAGTAGTTAGTACTCATAATTGACATAAATCTTAAAGAAACACGGAGCAATAACTAACACCTGCCATAGGAGCACATTTAAGTAGGATATAAGCTATAAAATGGAAAACACGTCAAGTGTCTTACTAACAAGATCAATGATAATCGAGCAATAGACTGCGACTCCACAAGATAACTCAATACTATCTTCCCAAGTTATCAAATACTGAACCGCCTGAAAGCCACAAAATCACTTGATTTTATTGCTTCTTATTGAAGTAAAAAAAAAAGCAAACGCTTTCGCATTTTTGCTGATTGTATTCAAATATAAAGCAAAAATAACTCATTCAAGTGATATACGGCCCCTATTATCAGATAGTAAATAATAGATACTGTCATATTGACATGATATATGTGACTAAAAAAGCGGATATAAGCAACAATGTTCGAGAGAAATAAAATAGAAAATAATTGTACTAAACGTTTTGTGAGCGAGGGTACTTACAAACAATGTTCTCTGAGACATAGCCACAATCGAAAACATATAAAAAGCTCGTTAAAATGCTTCATATCCATGAACTACCTTTATCGCACGTCACCACTAGTTTCTAATAAGCAGTCTTATAACTGAAACCATAATTCATGTTAGATTTCGTGTAATACCACCAAAGTAATTCGTTCCAAATTTTAAGGATTTAAATCCTGTCTCTACGATAAATTACCAATGTATCATCAGTTATGTTTTAGTTGTGTTATAGGTACTATGAGACGTAAAGTACAGTGGAGTTTTCACTTAAGCCTTGGAGTTTGCACAAACTGGGGAAGCCCGACTATTGGTATGATGGTACATATCCAATTGGGCTGCGAATTGCTATTAAATTAGGTCCTAAAGAAAATTGCAGCCAAGCAACCGTATTGTATTTTTGCTAAAATTATGATGACCAAATTCCTGGAGGAGACAGTGTACTATCAGCAGGGATTAGTGTGATTTTTAGCCAGCAGTATAGCTTATTTTATTTTGATAGTGCAGCACTCCACACATGATATCCCTGGTATTCCAAGAGATAAGTTTTGTTTACTATCAGGTAACCCTTATATTAATTTGCCATCTTGGTATTATAAAATTCCTAGTTAAGTGAAGTTTTGAGTGTGTAGATTTAGATTTTGTGTTATATCTATGTGTTTAAATAAAAATAACAGTCATTTACACTTATTATTCTAAACCACTGAAGCAGAGAAGAAAATATAAATAAACAGGAAAATAATTGTTTCCATTTATAATAACTTTTATGACTAATAAAATTGTTGACTATGTTGGCAACGCATCAAATAATACGACTACATTATTACATATTGTGTAAGAAATTATCTTTGTGAGTTTTAAATGATAAAAATCGCTCTGTCTGTCCAGAATTTCTCGAGATCAGTCAGCGTAACAGACAAACATGTGGAGTTATACGTAGCGTCGTGGCTCTACAATAAGGTCGTATTTTAAGAACATTATCAATGAACGTACATGTTACTTTCGTTTAATGCAGGAATTCGGTCAATATCGCCGGCCAGGAACACTTGCCAGATAAATTAATTTAGACACAAAATAACAGTATTTATGATTTATAGTAAGCCCTTTTCACGAATTGTTGCACTACTGAAATCGACTATATTTGATGTATGAGAGATGTTATGTTGTCATCATATAGGTCAATCTCTTGGGCTTTTATGTTCGAGCTTCGGGGTCCAGATACAATGTTTTTCAATTGTGTTTATTTTTCAGCTAATTGACGAGTTAAAAGAATTCATTCAGCTTTAAGTAATTTTATGTCACTTGCGATCCTACGATAATAAGTTGCAGTGTTGTGTATATCGCAGTTGGGACAAAGTTTATGTGTAACAATAACTTTCAATCTTTCGCGTTCCATGATGTATATATTATTCGTAACGGGTATTAACGCAATCATGCATAATGTTTACCTGCTTGACGTTTTGGCCAAGTTAGCTTGTGAGCACGATAAATTGAAACGTCAAGCATCAATAAGGTAAACATTATGCATGATAGTCTAACACTTCCATAAAGGATGTCAGAAAATTTTATTCTCCGATTTATTCTCCAAGCGAAAGGTCATAATTACGGACTTTCTGATAGATTTGTGTAACAGGCTAGGTAGGCATTTACATACCTTTTACTTTTTCTCTGACAGATAATAATATCTGCATATTCAGTGATATGTCTGTCTCTAAACTCTTTATTGATCAAAACTACAACAGAACACGATAATTTTATTTCATATACATAAATATTAGTTAACCGAAACATCTATTTTATAGTTAAATGAAAATAGATATAGCAAAAAACGCAATAAATAATTTCAATTTTACGACAGGGTCATTTATCAATCATCATCAATAATCTACGACGTAGCAGGTGGAGGTACTACGTACACACGAGTAATTGCTACAAAACATTTACATGCATTAGCCTTCAATATTTTCATAGACTTTATGTTTGTGTAATTCTTTATAGAATATAAATGTTTATGTTTTCAGATAATGTAAATCGAGTTATGATGTACAGCTAATTTTCGGCAGATGAATTGTAAAATGTTATATTTGTTGCATGTAATATATAAAATGTTCCAATAAAAGAAACTTATATTCGTTAAATGATAACAATCTATATTATTACCGTTGAATACTTAATATTACAGCCTCTAAACTACTCTTTGTACAAAATTTAGCTTTGAAGAAGTTGGCTGATTCAATACAAAAGAACACAATCCCTAATTTTGTAAACCACAACGCTAAAAATCCTCAAAGTAAATAAAATACATCGCTTTTACCCCGGCATGAATATCCTGTGTTTAAGGCCATGCGTATGAATATGTCAAACACGTCTTCTTTTAAAAAGCGCACCAAAAATTTGACGCAGTGCAGATTTATGTGAGCATGATCTGTAACGTGTATCCGAGGCGTGTAATAACTAACTAGGTTTAGCTCGTAAAACTATTTTATGGTTCACGCTGAATATTTGCTATGACTGAACAAAATTTATTTCTTTTCAGTATGTATACGTTTCTTGCTCACTATTGATATTTGTGCCTCGTACGAACGTAATCACTAAAGGTTGAATCACTGAATGTGTTCGTGCTAAGGCCTCAGTCATATCAACGTACAATTTTTTTAAAGTGGCGTTTAATTATGTATAATAAAACAGAGTACTATGTGAGTAGTAAACAACGTAAATAAAAACACGCAGAATTGCAACTAGTGTATTTTGTTACGTGGGGGGATCGGACACAAAATACTTGTCGCACTAACGGTGGCTAGAGAGGCGACTTACATAGTCACCAAATCTGTACTTATATAAAAATTGTGTTAAATATTAAAGATACTATATTTGTGGCGCGATTATTAGGTTATGTAAAGTAACTATGTAAAGTGCTGCAATGTGTGAAAATATTGTTCGACATTATAATCACTCGTACTTAGGGTACTGGTAGCGTTACTATGATCAAATAAAGAAGAATATTATATGCGATTATCAGTTCAATCATTATAGATAACTCTAAAGCTAATAAATAGTAAACTTGGTATCAAAGTAAAACAACCTCATAAACACGACTCGGGACAAAAAAACATAGACTGACATAAAGATGTGATATTGATAAACCAGCTTCCTATTTAAGCTTAGTGCTGACTATAAAGAGAAAAATAACAATGGACTGAAAAAGCTATGAGCCGCACCCCTGCACCCTACTACTATTTACAGTTGTTTTGTTAATTCTTATAAGCACTTTGTCCAACACGAGACTACACCATGTGTAGACGTTATCATATTGAGGCTTACACCAAAACTAACCAAGCGTTTTAATAAAATAGATTGCTTTTATCAGCATTCGAGACAGCAATGAACGCATGAAACAACCTCATGCTTAAAGCCCATTTAAATTGGAATGGCTGTTGTGCTTTGTTTGTGAAGTGCTGCATGTTCACTGAAAGTTATAATTATGTAAATAAAAACTTAGTGCACGTATTCAAGAATATTATGCTTAAAAAGTAATACCTATTTTCGCCCAACATTATAAGAAAGCGAGTTTGAAAACATTCTAATTACTATGCGTATTCTTCGTAATAACGTAACAGATACCACCATATTCCTACTTCAATGTTCTACCAACAATATTGTCTTGGATTTTCTCAAAAATTTTATTACACCTGCCTTATAATATTTTAGAACAGCACAATTTACATTTTTATGAAATCAGCCTGTAGGTATTATTAAAATTACAACTGTAATCTGAAAATAAAAACGCGATCCCAGTCATTTTTAATTTTAGAAAAATAAATTACAACTTCATTTCGATGTTTGAGGTATGGAGGTTTATTATCTTAGCCACCGTTGATAGTTGCGTTAAAATAATAACTGGCTAATTAATGTCATAAGCTGAGGCATTAGGAAATCGTGAATCAGTGGTTTGCGTTTTAAAAATAAATCGTGTCGGTAAAAATGAACTGTAGGCGGCATAGAGACAAAAATATGCGGCGACTAATTTTGACGGCTCATATAGTCGTGTATGCATTATACGTGTGTCGAAACGACCTTTAGAAATATTTTCAACAAAAATAAATTCTATTATTACAATTCGACGTTGTAAACTCCTCTTACGATAGTTGGAGCGTAAATTCAGAGGACTTTACTGGAAGTTTGGAAAAACACCAGTCGCCGCTTTTTTATGTAACTTTGCTTAAGATTCCAGGTACAAATCAGATGGCACGAGTAATTCAATAGTATATGGTCGCCTTATCATTAGTAGTGTATCACATAAAGAGAAATTATTTTATACACGGGGAAATAGATGATATCTCCGCTATGTAATTTCGGATCTAGGTGTCGCTATAAAAAGAGATTATGCCGAAATATGGTAATCGTCTTTCTTAAAAGCATGTATATTTACAAAATAGCTAAACAAATACATAGTTACATATATAGTATAAATTAATATTAAAAAAATAACAGCATTTGTAAGACGTACACAGATTTTTAACGAAACTTTTAATGAATTACAAAAGTTTTAGCTTCAGATTTTGACAACAGATAATTCTACAAACGATAAACACTTATTAATTCTGATTCAATATATTGGAATACGAGTATTTGAGTAAGTTAGTCATTTGGTACGGTCAGCAAGTTTTTAGCATCTAGTACAGGGTACAGCTCACAACGGCAATATATCTGGCGAGATCCGAGCTGTTTGACAAGTCACTGATTTATGGACGGAACGAAACACGACGAGCATGAAGGAAAAATATGCATGAGTGTGTGTGTATATAACTAACACTCACACTAAAAGGAAACGTTCCTTGGAACATCATTTTGGGAAAAAGTTTAATGTAGCGTTATCATTTCGGTTGTGGGCTTTCTTGGGCGTACTTTGTAGCATTTTATTAACTACTTACTACGCTGTTATTTGACAATGATAAACTGGAATGGCTTGATTCTTTATAGTGATATAAGCGTACAATCATCCATGAACACTCAGATTGAATTCTCGGATGTTTTTTTTTATTGTTGAACGATTAGTATTTGCCTAAGTAACTGATTAAAGCGTTAAAGCATGATTGGGCGAATATTTCATATTCATTATTTGTCCAATTTATATTAGCATTAGTATTTATATAACGAAATACTCAATTACTAAATAAATGACAATATTTTGATTCCTTTGGCTTCGCAAGTAGTACTACTTACTTGTGCTAATATTTATATAGTTCATTGCACATGTCAACAAAAATTAGTTTTATTAAAGAATAGGATTATTGGAATTCGTGAAGTTACTCGCCATTTTATTGACTGGTGAACCAATATTTCTGTCTCCAATTCGTCAATCAGATTTGGAACTGCAATATCGGCAGCCTGGCTAGAATTTGCATTGTCGCTGGACGAACTACATAATTCTGTCTCTGATCTTAAGACAGTGTAATAGTAAAGACTAATATTGTCTTACGTTAACACGAATGTTATACATTAAAATACATGGATTTTATCGCGTTGTTTGTTAACACTTTTATTATATTATTTTGAAAATATTACGACACTACTGAATCTTTACTACTATTTAAATTATTAAAACTATTTAGATTTCAATTTACACGTTTCACGACGTTTCGTACGTACCAATGATGGAATCAAAAATCGTCTTAATTTCAATAGAGATGTTGGTTGGAATGTATCACCAGTTTGGGATCCAGTAATTCAGATAGTCAAACCTAAGAAGAAGCAAATCACAGCATGTCTTCATGATAATTTAAGCTCACTCTGCGTAAAAAGAAACACCAATGATTAAATAATGTTCTGTTACTTTGAAACACTTCAGGACACTAAGAGAACTACCATCTTAGTCTAATCGAGAATGTTTAATTTCAATGATTTCTTAACAATAAAACCAAAAACACTTTTGTCTGACCTGGGAATCTTATTGCAATTAAATTACGATGTACGGATGCAATCGCGTTCAAAAAAATATTTGGCTAGATATAGTAAATAAACAACACAATATAATTCGTATAATGTAGTTTAATTTCACTGTATCGCGTACAGGTAAGAAAATATGTTTTATATCAAGATTTTATGCATAACAGTTGCATTCGCTACCATTACGGCATCGTGACTATACAATTAGTGTAAAACTTTTATTCTAAGTAATTCTGAATATACCTATGTACTTTGTATAACGATTTTAATATGCATAACTCCAGCCACAAAACGAGGATCACTGCCTACTGCAGAAGTTAAAATATCTCTTGCCGTTTATAGCTGTTACGTAAAGGTGATTCATCTTTCTTCGATTTCGAACGTAAAACAACACATGGGCGTACGTCATAGATTTCATTTTGTTTTAGTGACGATCGTACGATTCAGCTAAATAAAGTTTTCACGGTTGCGACGTTTTTTGTCTGATGACGTGTTGTTTTTAATATTTGTGTAGGAATGCTCTACGTTCGTATGTTTGTTCCACACGTCATTTTAACGGTGAAGGGCGGTATTGTAATATCATTTGGAGTTATAAGTATCAGTATCTTGTCATGTATTGCACGGATGGCGTAGAAACGAGCGGTCATGTCGCTGCTGCGTTAAGTCTGGTGGTTTCGTATTTCACACAGGACAATTATTTGAGATCTATGAATAATTGTTCTGAATCTGAGTATACTTCATATTAGTATATTTCCCAGTGACATAGATTGATTGATAATATGCTAGTAAACTATTCAAAAAAATATGACCTAATTATTATTACACGTAAAACATAAACACACGTATCAAATAAAAAATTGATCAGTATTAGAAACAAAAGACTTAATTCTAAATTTGAAATTTATGTTCTACCTAGATTGCCCGCGGCTTCATTCGCGTAAATGTAGGTTATGTAAATTTTCTATCCCTCAGGAACAGTATTTTCCTGGATGAAAGGCACCTTATGTACTTTCCTGTACTGTAGGTATGCAAAATTTAATGATAATCGATCAAGTGATTAAGGCGTGAAGAGTAACAAAGAAACATACTCAGATTCGCATTTATAATATTAGCTAGCATATGGACTAGGTGGTATTATCATTAGTTTATTAATAAGACTAGACTACTAGATCTTTATTGTTGCAGAACTATTTCGTTTGAGAAGACGTAGACACATGTATGCGGAGCTCACTGCCAACCTCTAGTAGTAGAGTAAAGCTTGAAGAATTATAATAACGTAACAAAACATTGCGTATTTTACTTACTATAAAAAAATCAATGCTGTCTCAGAAAAATTCAAAAGGAAAAACAGTACCAGCTCGACTAGATCCCTAAAACAGGCGGTATAGGGAGAAAATACAACAATGGACCGAGAGGTTTTAAAGGACCTGGCCCACTTTCGCTCGCGGCACTTTTTTCGCTTAATGACACCGCGCTCAAGAAAACTTGGGAATATTAAAATGAGCAAGCACTTGTTTCGTTGGTAAAACGGCTATCGCTCAAGGCTTCGCGCCTCTTCCCTCCTCAGATGATACCATATTTTAAATGTGGTGCGGATTCGTGCAAGCTCTCGATCTTTTAAATGAAAAACTTGGCTTCCTTATGACGCCTTGTATTGAAGTCTGTCGCGGACAAACTGGAAAACTTTTAACTCTTAACGGGACTAATGCAGTGATTGTATAAAATAAATGTACGCGCATCGCGGTAATAGGATTTAAAAGACATGGACCGTTATTTATCGAAGCGACTTCGTTATTTATTTTGTGTTAGTGCATTGTGCTTACTTATGTGTCTAGAATCGATGTATCTTAAATAGTTAAATTTAATATTATTTTTTTAAACAGTGTTTTGTTTTTCGTCCAGCTAAGCTAAAGCTTATGTTAGGAGTAGATTTACGTTACTACACTGAACATTACACGGTTTTTCCCTATACAGTTTGAAGATCGAACTCATAACCTCTAAAACATATATCAAATGTTAAGGGAGACATTCGATATGCCTTTTAGAGGTTAACACATTATTATCTTTTTGTTTACATATAATTGTCGTCACTTGCATGAAAATATAACATTATCTTGTCACTTTTCTTTAACAGGAAGATTGGACATAAATGAATATTCTCTCACATTTATTAACTTTAGTTACAGTACAAGACAAGACGAATATTTTTATCTCGTCATCGTCGTATAAATCTATGGCAATAGAAGTTTGTCTTCAAAGATAATATGGATGTATCGTGAAATGATTTGGGTCTGGACAAAACATACTTAGCGCACAATATACTGAACATTATCTCGCGAGAACGAACTGTCGACGTCTTGCTTACATTTAACAACACATAAAAATCAGCGTTTACTTCGAAACCGTCTCGGAGGCGCGAAGTGGAATGTCGTTAAGGAAAATAGGAAAAATACTGGGATTTATTCGTACCGTGTCCCCGATGAGTAATGCCTCCTGCGATTTAGGTGTCAGCTCCGATAGAAAGCGTTCGACACCAATGATTTATGTCCGAGCTAGTCCTTGCGCCCTCTGCACTCTAAAACACAGTACTTTATAAAGATATCTATGTTCTTAACCAATTTGAGACTTAGCAGAGGCTAATTTAGATTTAAATAAAATTCAGTAGTAGAAAATATCTCGGATAATATTGGCACATTATTATCTTCGGCGAGATATCGCTAGTCAATCGCGTCTGTTTTATGATCGATTTATCATTAGTAAATATATTGATATTGACTTTATTTACTTTACATTTTAGCTAGAAGGTATACCATGACGAATACTGGTTGTAATAGGCACTTAGACATATTATTTTCATTAATAACAGTAATTAGTAATCGGCGACTTTATAATAGCGTTCACTCACGATATCAAAATGGCCAGTTTTAGTAAAAGTGTCGATGTTGTACAGTAATACCCCGAAGTTACGCGTTAGGTGGGACTGAGAGATAACCGCGTAATTCGGGGTATAATTTCTCATATAAATACATATAATATGAATAATTTTAAAGAAAATAATTTAGTTAGTATTTTTCAAAGAACCTGAGATTATCCATATATAACATGGCCAACTGAAGTAATTTTGATGTAGCAGGCTTCATAAAATCTAAAAAAGTACTTCAGAAAGACGTCTCAAAGATGTTTTTCCGCAAAATTTCGTCAATTTCTGGACAATAGTGTAGGGGTTAGTCTACAATCGAAAATCGAGAGTTGTGTGACGCTCAAACAAAAGGTGAATTAACGACATTTGAAAAACGCGTATCTCCGGGTTCGCGTAAGTCGGGGTAGCGTAAGACGAGGTATTACTTGCGTTTTGGCGTTTTTCTGGAAGCCACGAGCTTCTGAAAATTGACTCGAACCATGCTAAAAGCGTGTGTTAGCGTGCGAAGTGAAATTATTCGTTACCACAAACTTTCGAATTGCAAGCTCCCCGGTTTGTTCTCTTTTGGATACCGTAGAATAATATCGGTATTTTAAACATACTTCTAAAGAGCAGAATATTAATCTCCAGTATATTCATAATGTAATAAAACACAAGTTTCCAAAGGCCCGTATTAAAACAAGGCTCCAGTTTAGTTTAGTAATATATAACTGTAAATATTTGTGCTGAAATCGTTTCAAGAAACTTTTGAGATTAGAAATGGTATATTTACTTTTTATAAACTCTGTTTAAGTATAAAAGTAACTTCGAACTTGAAATCCGTTAATTAACTGTTAGTTGTAATGATCAGTAATTTAATTACTCTTCTGAGTGAAATTTGATCGATCCAACTTTGTTACAAAATTTATTTAGAAATGTTTCGTTTGAAAATTGATATTCCTTGATTTTTCATTTATGAGATAAATTATGAATCTGTTTTGATAGATATACAGAATATTATTTTCAATAATGTTTAAGGCGTAATAATTATATTATATATAAATCCGGTTGTTGTATTTGGACAAAGATCTCCGTGTGTCTTCCTTGTTCTGTCATTCTAAATATTGTATCAAAACTAAACTTTATACCAAGTTCCGAACTGACCGAACTATATTAAAGTGATTCGATTTATTTCTACTTTACCGATATACCCATCAATGTATCCAGAGTAATGTGAACGGGTTTTTCAACAACATAAATTTCGCCGTGATACGACATTTTCACTTTGCGCCATTCTCCCGTACCCATGTAAACGCCATTATGGAACTGAAATACGAATACCGTATCTTTTATCGTTAGGTAATCGCTTATTCAAATTTCCCATAATAAAATGACAGGTGACGGGACCAAGATAAAATGTGCAGACGTTGGTCGGCTCTAAGGGCGTTAGTAAATCTTGCATCGATCTGGGTATCGGTACCCTCATCATGTGGGATACGGGATCTCAAATGTTCTATAGTGATTGTATATAGTTTCTAGACCATTTTAGTGTTCAGCGGTCGTAAATGTGAACTGAAAATTACGTTCTCAGTGTTCTCACTAGAGAGTGGTATGAGCATTTTGTGAAACTGCTTATGGCTGAATAACACTCGTGTGAAAATTGCTCGGCTTTTATTGCTTAGTAATGTGAACAGAACTGTAATGATATCTCTAAACTTCTTGCTAAATGAATTGAATAATGCAAAACCAAATTATATAAAAGTATTATATAAGATTTAGAATAGCTATTCCGAACCGAAGTATAACTAAAATGTTATTTATTCGTCGGATTGCATATCAATAGGATTATATAAAGAAGTGTCGAGAGCCCGATGGTTTAAAATGTCATGTGTTTGTTCTCCACCCATTGCACTACTGACCTAAATCTTCAGGAGTTTTGTCATGCATTTTAATTTCTGATATCTTAATGTGCAGAAAAAAAAAAATATTGGTCTTGTACGATCTGTTTATCTAAGAGTTTACATAAGCGTGTTAATTATGTCTGCATGGTGCAACATTAATACAGATTGTTAATATGTTTGTGTCTAAATCCATCCTGACGATGGCCTGATGAATCAGTACAGCGAGGGGTGCGGTATGCGCGACGTCGGAGAGGGGAGGGGGCAGGCTAATGATTTATGTTGTTGCTCCGAGACGCTCTACTCATGATAAATGTCTGTTACGCAATGCTTCTAGCTTGTACGCCGAGATTTGTCTCCCAGTCAACCCATAAATTGTTTGATCACTCAATAATTATATTACAAGGGACGGGAAATTCAGAATTTCCTGATCGAAGTATCCTTTTAAAGAGGTTTTTTCCATGTAACCTTTTAGTAGATTTGTTAAAATCCCTTTTTCACTGATTACTTTGATAGCTCGTTGATATTTATCGATTTGTTTGTGAGTTTGTAGTCTTTTTTCATGATTATTTATAACATTCGTTAGTCATTCTGTTATTTGGATGTCATTCAATGTCGACGTATCATTATAATGGCCGTCAATATACCTATAAACATAATTATATTTATTTAAAGTTAAATACTAAGAGACAACATATTTGGAAAGCATGTCAAACATATTATATAACCCATCTAATATATTAAAGATTTTAATGTCTAAAGAGTAGTCATTACCTATTGGTAGTGACTATTCTTCCATAGAATTGGTGATTGAATAACACTATTTCTTTTTTGATATCTATATATATACCAGTTTCAAGACTAGGTATTTTATAAGTTTCTTATTTTAATGTCGGAAGAATCTCTACAATATTTTGCATTACTTTGTAGCAATAGTCACAACAATATTTTATATTAAATTATAGAAATGAAGGTATCATAAACTAACTCTATCCGTTCCTTTAAGCCAGTTACTGACACAGATTAAATATTAATTGTAATAAAATTTTGGCATTTGAATATAACTAATTAATTGGTCTCATTAACAATGCACTGCATTTAGCTGATTAGTTATTGGCAAAATACGTATGGTAAATCTATTTTCGATAGCGTATAGATAGTTGTACTGTGTCTGAGTGTATTTTGTGTTCTAGATTCATATGTTTACTAAGCACTCACCATACATGCATATACACTATAAGAGCGCTTTCACATCAAATAATTTAGTCGCACTAGCACATTAGTGATGCGTATAATTGCATTCTATCTTCGAATTGTGTCCAAATGTAGGTATTCGGATAACGTTATTCGAATACATTTGGGCATACATTAGTACTATCAAGAATTCAGAGTACCTACTATGTGTAGTAATATCAATACATTTGAATATAATTATTCGAATACTAGTGCACATCACTATTTCACGTACTACTAAGTCACGCAACTAGTGTCTTTAAACTAGACAAATAATCCCTATTAAAGTTTACACGATGCTTCGATAGATCACATTGTTCGAATCACCTGAATCGCGCTATGATTTGGTTACCGGCGTTAGTGTTAGCTGAAAACATTATAAGTTTAATGAGTATCAACATCACTGGAACTGAAAGTGTATGATAGATTATAATTTCGGTTTTTGATTTCGACAACTATGTCAGGCATACTTTATTGGTGGTTGGGATTTACCGACGTTACGTAATGTTTGCAAACTATTTGCCATCTGAATGTTATAATCCTCTATGGCCGTTTTGAACATAAAAGCCCACGTCCAGTATTTACGGTCGCTTATAAAAATACGATTGTTACGTTCCAACCATTATGCGTTACCGTAAGCCCCGTTAAGCTGAGCGTGCGATCGACGTGAATGATTTATAAACGGGGATAACAGGGCATTAGCCAAACCACAACACGTACGCGCACTGTATTTACTAAAAAGAGATCTGCCATTATTGTGTGACGATTTATTAGATGCAGTGTGTCCATGTCAGATAGGTGTTAGGTCATTATCACAAAGATCGTTCGTCAGTGTTGTATTTCTACGTCATTGGCATCAATAGCCTTTGTGACATATGGTTTGGTTATGTCTATCTAATGACCTAAATTCGCGTAGTAGACATTTTTAACTAATACCTGTAACCGATAAAATAAAATAGCGATCGTGGTTTGAAATCGTTTGATCTCAAGAAGTTCCGTAATAATAGTAATTATTTTTGTGTTTTTATTTACCTTTTTTTAAATTCACATTCAAACAACTGGCACAAGAACACCCAGACTTGGAACAACCATTTGTGGATCCCACAAATTATTAAATACACAATACTTACAATACTTCGCAAAGAAGCAGCAGAGAAACAACCACTTAAACCATTACGTCATCCGTACAGCGATAAGTCTTTTAGACAAATATTCACTTTGCGAAAAATAGGCCCTAGGCTCGCCCTAGCAATGCCGAGTGAATTTGAATGCATGTACATTGTTTATATGCTGACGTAGAGTTCTTCTGCTTTCGAGGAGACGAATCCAAAAGTTGAAGCCTCAAACTACGTAAGACGTAAAGTGAGACGGTCATCAGATAACCGAAATGATAATTTGGCGAAGATGGTTGCGACCAACTGGATACGAAATGAGTAAGGCCGAGTGTTGTGGTGCAAATTAGGAGAAGCCTACTTTCAGTGACAGACTGAAACAGGCTATTGTTTATTTATGTATATGGCTAATAGGACATACCGGCATCAATTTATCATAGCTAGTGTCTTAACGAACACGTAACTATGAGACTATTGGTAATACAGAGTGAGATTTTCGGACCATAGTTTTCTAAAATAATTTCCATCGTTGTATTGAATTTTCCCAGTATAATTTATATTATATCTTATTTACCTAGATACTTTTTTACAATTTATCACTTACCATCACAAGGCATTAAATAACGGCATTTAAAAAAGAATACTTAATCCTAAAAAGCACATGATTCTAAAATCAACTCACTGATTCGTTACACTAATATTTTTTCACTGTTAACAGATACGACGGAAGTGACATCGGCACCATTACCGCTTCCCTTCCGTTTGGTTTGAGTTCAGAAACAGGTGATCGCGCCAATTCTTTGTTGCGTTACACTCATTTCATATTCGTTTAAAAGTGATCTTTTGTTATGAAATGTTGTTTTTCCACGTGTTGTGTCTATAAGTCAGATGGTAATTGCTTCACGGATTTCTGTAAATTTTGTTTAAAATGCGTGATAATTCTCTTGTGCATATCGTGGATAGGGTTAATGAACGTTGCCGGATGTAATGAACACACATCTAACACATCGCTGATCTACTGAGAAATCACCGGATGTATGGTTTGAATTAGTCTGTTCAGATGATACTTAGAAACACTTATTACATCTAATAACCTACTGACGTCATTCATACAGCAATATTCCACGCAATTCCCCCCACGTTAAAACCCTAACATTTTTCTCAAATAACTGCGAGTATATAAAGAACTCCTTTTGCTTACAACGCAATAAAAATACACTAGAAAACTAGACTAATAAAAGTAAAAAAATACTCCATTATTAGTTGTAAAAGTAATGTTAAAGAATGGCTATGATTTTCGGGTCTTGAAAGCTTACGAATCGACTTTCGTGGGTTATTCCCAATTATTATTACAGTTTGCAATATTGGTGTGCAATTTAGTTGGTAGCTGAGCCCGGGGCTCGCTTACAGAGTCACTCGTGCGTGGCCGCCGCCCTTCCCCTGCCTTCCACAGTAATGTCAGTTACCTTTTATTACGTATATTATGTAAATATAATAATGGCCCAATGGCACGGCCTTGGGCTGGCACGAATTTTATTTGAAATGTAACGTTATATTGCCTGCGTAACCGCTGAGGCTTTGACGGGTTTTGTGCGCTTATACGACGCTCCGTACTCCCGCTGTATTGAATAGGGATATTGGGGCAACTTAGTCTACTTGAGCGACAAACTTGACTGAATTATAATAAAATATGTTTGTATAGAAATGGTTGCTTAAAATATCCTTTGTGCCTACGCGTTTTAGGATCGTAAAATTTTAAGACAGGGTTTAAGATTCTTATATAAACGCTGAAATATTTTGTCATAATGAGGAGATACAGAAAAGATTCTTGGATCTGTATATAGTATATGCATTATATTAATATAAGATATCTTTTGTTATAAATCTGCATTAAATAATGAAATGAAGGAGCTATAAATGTAATACTTTACGATCTAAGTATTATATTTTTTAATAAATAGTAAAGCTGTTTGCTGTTGTGTTAAGTTTCAGTATATTGATTATGAGTTTCTAATTAATCATGATTACCTTTCTTCAATATGATTCGAGTACCATCACCTTAATAATGTTTGAGGGTCACACGACGCAACTATCGCATAATTATAGATATAAATCAATTAGCCTTTCCACAGAATGTTAGGCCTATTACTAATATTTTTGCTTGCTATTCTAACTAAACATAAAAGGGACGACATATCAGCAACAATGTGCAATTATGGATATTTCAAACCTTAGACTTTCAATAATGATTTAGATTGACAAGTCAACGATTGAATTGTCATTTCCAAAGCTTGCATTGGTTATCGCAATTATTAACAGTAAGGAGAATGACATAGAAATTTATTTCATGATTACATTTGTCACATAATAGTGCCGTGTCGTATTCGTGGTCGTAAGTAGTATTATTACACGTCACACATTTGTGGTTTTACTGTTTTACTGACAGCTGTATTTACTAACATTAGCTACGTATTACACGCTATGTAAAGCAAAAGTATTGTTTGAAAATTGTTGTGTATTATGAAAGATATAATACTTTTCGAAAATTCTTGCATAAAGAATATTGACTTGAAAAATATTTTATTTCCCTCCACCTCTTTTTCGGTACAGTACCTCTTTAAGAACAAACTTTTTACTTCACAAGTCACCGTCGATTCGCAATATTTGTTTTCTTATGTTTGAGTTTGACTCCCTCAAGCGGGGACTCGGCCATCGCGGGGTAAACATGGCCACAACTTTCACTCACCCATTACTCACACTACCAAATAATATAAATATCGAGGGTTTTGTTTAACAATAAACATGACATTAAACGTACTTGTTACACATAAATGAAAGTAGATACGGTTTTATCTCAAGTACGAACGATATTAACAGGCCAAGTTCTGCCGTTGCGAAATATAAGCGGCAACTAATTTCAGATTAAACAAACAACAGTGATTACGGTTAGTGTGATATACGAACGGCTGTATCAAAACATTCTATTTGTACGAGCTTGGCGGACTGCGTACGCAATAAAAGCAGTTACTGGCGAGTTTGTATCCAATCTTCGTAAACAGCGATCCGTATTGTTATTGGCCATAACGATTACAAAGCTACGGCCAAATTGAAAGTATAACTCGGTCGATGCGATCCTAAGAATGTGCAAGCCGGCGGAATCTATAACTAAAGCTACGTAGACCGCCCTTCGTGAAATTATTGCACGCCCGCCCGAAAATAGGTCAATTGCCTCCTGTGAGGGAACGAGAGGGCCCGGGATCATCGCGCGAGACAAGGACGGAAGTTTTAATTCGTTCAGGTGACGTCACGAGGGTTTTAACAGGATCGTTCGTTTTCTTTTTGCCAGCTATTGTTTTGGTTCAGTTCGGAAGCTCATAGAAGCTGTCGTCTCCATTCAGTGGGGTTTATTTGTTCGATGTCGTATGGAATCAGTTATGTGTCTCCTCTATTACGTTTATTGCGTCAGAGTTTTGTTTTTCATTGTTGTTTTTTGACGAACCTCTATAAGGTTGTAGACAAGTATAGGCAATAAATTAGTTATTATTAAACGAACAACTTCACTTTGATATTAGTGATTATTTTGATATAACTCGCTGATTAATTCGTATTATAACGTTCTCCCGAAAGTGTATTTCCCTAATGAACCCCTTGTGATGGCTTAGCTAAGTAGTAATTTGTGGATATCCTACATTCTCACTGTGGTACCGGCATAACACAATAAGTAGCGTAAATGAGTAAATTTATAACTTCTTTCAATTTCTTCGGATATGCTCTGAGAAAACTTTGTAATAGCACTGAGAAAACTCTGCTATTTTCTTAACGAATAACACTGTGATTTGTAGGTGTTTAATACTCCTTCATTACAGTAATAAAATATGTCATAAACAGTCCAGTAGTGGATAATAATTGGACACTTCAATAAAACGATGAGAGGAAACATAATAAACCTCCTTTGTATTGTGTAGATAATGCGCAGCGATATCTTTGACTAACAGCTATTGTTATAATAAATAAAATATTTTATTCGCCATGATTTGAGATTATGTTTTTTGGATTGTTATATTAAAGTATTGTATAACAAACCATTTTAGGGATAACTATTGATCTACAACCACTTGCGAAATTGCAAAATTTACGATCAAGTGATTGTGCGTTTGATACTCGCCTATTGCACTACAGTAGTGGACCCATTGCTAACATAAACGTAAAGCCTAAATGGAGGAGTAAGAGTTTGTCTCGTCTATTATGCTTATTGCGTAAGAGGTTTTGTTTTTCATTGGTGTTTTTTGACGATCCTCTACGATAACGTTGTAGACAAGTACAGGCAATAAATTAGTTATTATTAAACGAACAACTTCACTTTGATATTAGTGATTATTTTGATATAACTCGCTGATTACGTGATATGATACTCGCCTATTGCACTACAGTAGTGGACCCATTGCTAACATAAACGTATAGCCTAACTGGAGGAGTAAAAAGGAATTCTTTCAGTATAATAAGTGACATTGATAGTTACCACAAACAAATTAAAATTTAAAAAAAAATCGAAATCTTGACCACGGTTTTCTCTAAATGTAAAATAAATGAACGCATAAATATTTTCAATGATTCACTGCTTCAATAAAAGTCTAAATATACGGTAATTTTAACACATAAGAGGTGCTTTTACCCGCCTTACTATTAATACAGTTACGTAGATAAACAGATCTGAAAGACACATGGTCTGTTAAAGGTGTAATTACTTGTTAATTAACACATAATAAGGAACACCATAACCGAGAACGAGCGACTTGATGAGTGAACTGATCATAAATTGCCTTAACACGAAATTGGTTCAAAATGTTCCACCAAATTTCATGATTCTAATACAATTTTGTTGGCAATATTAGTACTTTGTAGCGACCTAGGGGTAAATCAATTTAGTAGACTACTAGGATAGGATTACTTTATATAAGTATGTCTTACAAATACAGATAAATTGATGTATTATTTTATTTATAGTATTTTTAAAGGGTCTTCTTATATAATAATACACAACACACAACATCATCTAGCCCAAACTAAGCAGAGCTTGTACTATGGGTACTAGACAATGGATAAACATACATATAAACTTTTTTTTTGTAAATACATACATATTATACATAGAAACACTCAGACCAAGACAAACATGCATGTTCATGCACACAAATGTTTGACTTGTTCGGGAATCGAACCTGCGACCTCAGGCGTGGCAGTTGGTTACACTAACCACTACGCCATCGAGGCCGACATGGCTTTCATGTACACATAATTTAAGATCACAATATATTGTAACTGTCCAAATACATATGTATATATATTAAATATTGCACGCGGCTTTGCTCGCTTAAATTTAGGTTTGGTTAGGTTAGTAATAGTAGGTACTACTTTTAGACGAAAGGTATCCTATATCCTTTTCTGTAGCCCTGACAAGGTGTATGCAAAATTTTATGATGATCAGTCGAGTAGTTAAGGCGTGAAAGCGTAACAAACAAACAAACTCACATCCGCATTATAATATTAGTAAGGATTAGGATATATACATGTGTAAGTATATGGATAAATTTATAACGTGTACATAACTATAATTAAATTGTTTAGAGTAAACCAGCAATATAATAACTAGGTGATTATTTTAGACTGTATGTTACCTTCCTTCGCCTGAAACACATTCCCGCCTAGTTCAGGTCAAGGTTTTATATGTACTTATAATTAGATTTGTACATTTTATATTTGCTCTTTATCTTAGGAATAGATGCCGTGAATAATTATAATATCAGCTTTGTATTTAAACTGCCCCATTGCTGGGCACGGACATGTTATTAGTGTGAAAATAATAAAGCATTTGGTTGGCTTAGATAAATTGAATTTTAATCCATTTGTCGCAACGGCACACCGGTGGCTAATCAAAACAATATGTGTTTAATTACATCTGGCATTCATGACAATTGAAGGGTAAAATTTGTATCTATATTGGTAAAAAAACTTGTATATACAGAGACGAGCGAAAAGACAGAAACGGCCAATTTATCTGTGCCTCGTATAGAAATCCAATAAAAATACAAACACGTCAAAAATTCGTCAGCGGCTTTCAAAAACCTAATATTTGAAACCAATTTTCCGGTAGAAGCATCTGCAATATTCAAACAAGCACATATACAGGTTGTGTTGTATGTGACCCTTTAGACGATGACATTCTGTCATCAAGAATACGGAGCACGTGTAAATGAGTATTTACGAGTGTAGAATTGGAAATTATGGGATCCATGTTAACGTTTTGTACATCGTTGTCTGTAGTACAAGCGTATAATTAAGAATAACTGCAACAATTTTCTTACGTAACCATAGAGTGAGGACAAAAGGCATATCTTCTAAAAAATAATCTTGCGGAATCGGATTATAGCCTGTGTTTACCTTTTTTTTTTCATCCATACTAAATTATTACAAAAATACCAAAAGCAAAATATGTTTCTCATTGCATAGCTTTTAAAACGGTAATTGTTGTGTGTAGCCAGATTCAGCAGTGGTAACCAAAGAAAACACAGATTTTGTAAACTGTCTTGAGATCCACAACGAATTTGATCAGGAGTATATAGGAGGACTAGGATTTAACAATATAACGTAATCCTAGATGCCTGTACCAAAAGGAACCAGTGAACTGTATAAGTCGACTGTTTGGCAATAACCACAAAGAGTTATTCGTTACTTGTACATTCACACATCTAAAGTCTTAGCATTTCGCTAAGAATTTCAGTAGAACAAAGGAAGTGTTCCAACGCTATGTGAAGCAGTAACGAGCAGGATTCCGACTCTGGAAACATTATCACAGCTCAAAGACTATTGCGTGAAGAACATATAGAATTAAAGGGCATTTGCCTGCTTCTATCTGTATCCTTGTTACAATTCAATTCATCTTTTTGGCTGTGATGTATAGCAATTTACGGCAGCCAAAATATTAGTACAAAGGAACTGATAATTCTGCTGGGTTGGTGAGTGATTGTGGTCATTTTTAATAGACGAGAGGTTCAACTGAACCTTGATTATGCTTTTTACAATTAAATTTAACTTTAGAATTGTTACGAATGCCAAAAATTACAATTTGTGGTAACCACAATTTTAGTACCAAAAGTGCTGTAATGCTTTGCTGCATTGATTTTGGCTATTTATATTAGAGGAGAGGTTCAGCTTAACCGTAATTTTACCAATGCGCCTGAAGTTTAAATTCGATTCTTATATATTAAAAGACCTGTAACATCTAAAACATTATTTAATACGTCGTATTAACGTTTTTAAAACAACCACGTCATAAGAATAACTCCACTAGGAGTCATTCTTATGACGTGGTTGTTCCTCCAAAAATAGTCTCTATTTATTTTTTATTTGCTATAATACAAGCTGAAACAATAAGTAGCAAAGCTTTCCTCCACAGTAGTCCTCGTTTCATGAAACTAAGTAATAGTGTTTTAACACAATGGCTTCCAGCAAATAATTATGTACTCTAATTAAACATTCGCGAAGTCGATTTTCTGGCCTCCTTCCCTCTTTTGAGAGGCAGCCGAGTGTGTGATTGGGCGAACGACGAAGGCTCGTATACGACGTCTGTTTGCCCATTCACATCTCGAATAATTTAGACTGAAGAGAACAATTCTAACTGTTGTTTGCTTGTTACTAAGACTCTTAGTAGCCTGAGAATGGATGTATTTAAAACATAGGCCATACCAAATTTTTGTTCGAACTTTTCTAAATTGTCATAGTGTTGTTATACCTAAGTTTCATAGTCTCCTCGCTTGGAGGTTTCCACTTATAACTCCAAATGATTGCTTGTATAACTGCCTATCAAGATCTGCCGGGTTCGATGTTCAAAGCAATGTGTTATTCGATTTGTCTTGTCTGTGTGATAGTCCTCAGTCGTAGTACGGAAACGGGCACTGTTCTGGGTAGACGTCAATAAACTGACACCCTATTACGTAGGATATTACCAGTGGATGTTGTATACACCTCTGATGACCATGATACCTATAGATTATCATCATGTTTTACTATTTTTTTAGATATATTTTGTTATTGGCATATTTTGGTATTCCATCAAAAGCTTCAATTCAATCTACACGTAATAGAAATAACTGATTCTCAAGTACTGATTAATTGACATAATTCTGGAGCATTTTGTTATTTTCAATGTATTGTTTGAGGAAACTAATTAATTAGTACTTATGCATCGAGCTTCTGGAAATGTGTCATAAAATTTAAAAGACCTTTTGACCGACATTTTAAGGTTTAATGATGAAAGATTAAAAATTCGTACTATACGTTTCAGTTTGAAGTGATCAGCGTTTTTATTGGGTCGATTGTTCGTCGCACAACGATGAAGTCGTAAAATTGTTATTGGTAAAGCTATAAAATGGCTCATAACATACGAACGGGACATCAATTAACTTCGGAGCAATCTGCTGATATACTACGCTTAATAACTTGGATTAAGAGAGAAATGAAATTTTATGCTCCCATGAATATTGATCAATCGATGCAGGAGTTAGTTCCAATAGTGCTTTTTTTACTTTTCTTCAGCAAAATCTCTATTAAAATATAAAAGCACTCTTAAATGTACTTACGAAGTATCTTTAATATTAATGAATTCCTTATTAGAGATTTAATTAGAGCTTGGAACGAAGAGATTCCTCATCGATCGAGAGCTTTAACCCATCTTTTGGTTTTATACTGCATCCAGTTATGGAAGTCTAGTGGTTTGATTCTTTTTGCTTGATTTAAGCTTTCGAACTCGTCCCGTGCATTAGTCACATTCAAAATGCACACTCTTTTTTGCTTTTTGTTTTGTCTTTTTACATGGGCGATTGGTAATTTTTGCTTTTTGGAAGTTACCTGCGGCAACTGTATTTTAGAAATTAAGGACACAGGCGCTAAAATGAAATTCAGTAAAAAAGTAAAAGGGATGCCAAGACGTTAATGCTCAAGCAACATGTGTGCTTGGTTCCAAATTCAAAAACGTCATTCATATTATAATTGAATCACAGATAATGGTCGTACATAATTAAAAACACGCAACGTGACTTCCGATTAATTTAATTTTCACCTGTCAGAAGGTACATTGGCAGGTTCCCTCGCGGGCCGGATTCCCACGACACTCGGAAAGGAAATGGAACTTTCAGCTTTGATAAAGTTTTAATATATTCTTCGGCAAGTTTCCAAGTTGTCTCACTGGGCGTTATGACGAATTCTGTGTGTGCCGTTCGCCTTCTTTCCGTTACGCTTTTCCCAGTTTCACTTATTCTATGGAAGGATTTAATTTATGGAATATGGCTGCGGGCGCGACATCCCGCTATGGAAAGTACACACTTTGTAAGTTAGTTTATAAAAGTTGGTCCGTGTGGGAACTAGTTCGCGGCGGCTGTCGCAGGTTTTTAGCATAACCTCAACGATACTGTGAAGAAATATGCTAGGTAAAAAGTCCAATCTAGTTAGCTAAACTACGTTTGGTTATGGTTGAATATGTTATTATGCCTACGATTAGATTCATCACAGTTCTATTCTTACTTTAAAAAAGGCATACTACAAGCAATTTTACTACAAAAAGTATTCGTAATATACACTGCTGGTTAGCTTTCGGATAGATTTTTTAGGTTTATTGAATACATCCCTATGTATAATTTCTACGTCACGGAGGACTTTACAAGTATTCAGGCAGCGGATACTTAGAACACTCAGATTCAACTCAGACTTTTTATAAAATCTATACAGTTCACAGAAGTCTATTATTCTACAATAACTTTACTTTTGTATTATACTGTACAGCCTGGTAATAACTTTTGTAAAATTTATAAATATACTTTCTAGAAGTTTCACCCCAGAATTGACCACTTAAAATCTTCCTAACAAGTCGTACAATTAAAAATTAAGAGCGCCGAAAGTTTCCTACTCAATGGGTTATTCGAAAGTGTTTAATCGCAAAAATACAATAAAGGTAACTTGTTTACGAGTTCCACAACAATGGCTGTCTGATTGCGCCACTTGAAAATTAATTTTTATGTTTAAAATTTCGAGAAAGTTCTTCGCAGCGGAGAATCTATTCAAGAAAATAATTAACCTTTATCCGCCGTGTCAAATGCAATGAGCCGCAGCTTGCTCTGCTCAATTTTAACGTCATGGAGTTTCACTTTATTTTATTGCAATTTTCTATTTGAATATAAAGCAGGTGAACAGTATGGTTGATGCCTTTTAACGTTCTTTCACTATCTTGATTGAAATCTCGCTTAAAATATAAAACTGACGATGTTATTTTTTAACATGAAAGTAAGAACAAAAGTTAAAGTTTTAGTATTACTAATAAAACCTCTTAACGTAGTTTTATATACATTCAAATTTAAAAATGACTTTAATTTCAGAAGTTTTTAGATCTGCATCACGTCTGACGTCACCCGCTACAATCAGATTATGTGAAAGGGCGAAACTAGCTAGTTTGGGTCTCCAGACAGTCTGACAAGCTATCTCCGTCGACCTGCTTGACATTACGTCTGTGCCCATTACGTAGTTCGGCGCGACAAACAATGCTTTGATAGCTTCTAAACTAGGACAATCCTAGCATCCGTCCTTGTCACGCATAGGGCTGTTAAGCTCAGGGATTAATGGGCATTTGCTAATCACTTTTAAACTTAAAGCTTCTATACTTCAAAACGTGGATTAAATTTTCATTGAACCGGAATACAGAAACGACCTGAAGTATTTTTTAATTTAAACTGAATTATAGACCCTATGTTTTAATCGATACTTGCTACCCATCGAGTTAGTGCATATTTTAGGTAAATTATTAGAAATTAAATTGTATTTTTTTTTTATGAAAGTGATATGAAATATTATTTTCGGCAACCCTAATACGTCTAGTATTATCTATCTCTCTCGCACACCGACCTGCAATCACTCCCTCGACGCTGCCCCAATGATATTTGTGTTCGATTATAATTAAACCTATGTCCTCCTTCTTTGAAATGTCAAGCTGTCTTTAATTAAAGCCGGCCTTTAATTATAGATCTGTCCCTTTTTGTTTTCTCAACAAACAAAACGATACTTAAGTACTATTTAATACTCAACAAACGATTACGTTTAAGCTGTTTGTTTCTAAGATTAATATTTGAGTCGTGAATTGAGTAATATATTGTCTGTTGCCAACTGTCACGTATTTGTTTACTTAAAACATTTTATATTATTACGAAATCTTGTATTAGGAATTAAATTTAATATTTTTACAATAGTGAGAGTGCTAGGTTTTTCTAAATACAAACATATACTTACAGTGTTTTCTTTTTTTTGTATGTCGGTCCTTCACCATTGTTAAGTTTTCGGTCATGTCAATAATCTTTAGTTTGTATAATTACCGGATATATGCACAATCTGCCGCCGCCATGGAGTAGAAACTCTAATAAAACATATAGTATATAATGTAATCATTACGTCTCGCTTGTAATTCAGTCACGTGTTGTTTTTGTTCTCGTAAAATATGTATAAGGTTAAATGTAAGGCGATGTGCTTATTTTACTAATATAGCCCATTGAAATTTTCATTAATATTGTTTACATTCATACATAGCCTCATGGCTATTTCTAATTTAATTTTTATTTTTGAAAGGACAACTCCCGCTCTAGGTATAAATCCTGTGTCGCGGGGGACTTTACAAACATTCAAACAACGGACACAAAGAACATCCAGACTCGGAAAAACCATTTGTGGATCACATAAACTTTACTACTACTACTTTAGGATTCGAACCCACAATACTCGGTGCGGTGGCAGTGGCGAGGTGACCACTTGAAACATCCGTGCAGTCAAATAGATTATATCCCGATACAAGTAGGCAGAGGTTTATTACAAATTTCGCCATCTATGTATTCAGGTCCTACGTAATAGGGGGCGAGGTTACGACCTATTGCCGTTCATAGTAAACTTCAATAGACTCTAAATTAGCAGGAACAGCACAGTCTAGGCTTCGTGCTACTACTGACATTTTCTTGTCAAGGAAACCCATTAGGTAACACGGTTCCTCCAATCCGGGCATCAACCCGAGATACTTTTACGCCTATAGGTATAGCTAAGATTTCTTTAAGTTTTCATATAATTAGATTATTATTTATGATATTCATTAAAATTATAAATATTGTGCTCATAAAAACAGCAGCCGAATTTCAAAATATCAAACAAAGCCATTACTTAAAAAATAATTTTAAGTTTTCCAACAGTAGGCAAATATACCTACTACACACTGAAATATTAAAAAAAGTGACACAAAATGAAAATACTGCCACATTTACCAATTATAAGCTAACCAGCACATATAGGTATATACTACAATGTGACATGATACTGTGTTAAATTATAAAATATTAAAATAAATTAATAACAATATAGGTATACGGCAGACATCGAAAAAACATATCGCCATGGAAGTGTTGGTGACTCACTTGGCTTGAACTATAATGTCAGTTGGTCAGTGTCTGATATACGTAGAACAAACAAATGTGATTACCCCTACACACTGAAGTAGTGAAAGTTAGTCTTTGACACTGACAGAATTTATAATCTTGCCTCAGTTTTAGATGAAGCTACGCTAATACGCACTAATTTAACAAAATAGGTCAAGTACGTAATCAAAACTTAGTAGGAAAATGGGCGAATGAAGTTCCTACTACAAAGGTTAATGAATAAACAGTTTATCTTATTGCGGGTCTGTATAAAAAAAGCCATTTTGGTTACTTCTTAAAATGCAATCAGCATAGTTGAAAAAGTATTCAGAATTGATATATGGATTTTTTACTCTGTATGTATGCAATACAAATCTATATTAGCAAATTATCTATAATAATATTATAAAGAGGAAAGATTTGATATTTTGTTTGTTTATAACTATTTAACTCAAAAACTACTCGACCGATTTTAATTATTTAGACATTTTATTTAAAAAATAAGCGCTCGTTACACCTTACCATTTAACTTACTTTTACGCGAGCAAAGCCGCGGTTAAAAGCTAGTGAATAATAATAGTTACAGTTATTGTGAAAATTACTATATTTCGTGAAGTAGTAAGCAGTATATTTGAGCCTTCAGAGCTCTTTAATCAGCCGGCAAATCGCAGCAACAAGGCAACTACTTAGCATTGGCTAAAAATTTATTTTTTTATAAGTAAGCCGGCTCTTTCCTATCATCACCATATAATCAAAAGATTGTGATTAACTTAAAGACCATAAGATACTTTTTTTGAAACTCAGTTGTTAAGTTTGTTGTTCGTTGTTCTTCGTTCGTTGTTCTTCTCTGACTGAAGAAACTGTTTTCATCTAGAGTCAACCCTTTGCGCACGTTTCTTAACCCACTTTAATCAATTTGCCATAGCGAGAGCACGTGCCGAACTGTCAAAATCTCCAATAAGTCTCATAAAGCAAAAGAAGCAAGATTAATTGAAACAATGTTCGCGTGTCGGCCCACTGTGCACCGTAATTTATGAGATTCATTACACCAACCGGCGACGCCATTGTTACTACACCTCATATAAAATATTATTTATATACTTATCTTAAAAGTAATTACTGATACTTTCTTTTTCGAATACTTTTCTTATTTCAAATTTTCTTGTAGGCCTAGTTTTTGTAGGCGTTTTATTCTTGAACAAAGATAAAGTATAATCAGTAAGACTTATTTCTTTTTTCATCTAACAAAGATAGATTAATAGTTGTGTCCTAATTACCCACTAGTTATCCATTATCACATGTTATACAGGAACTATTTAAACATGATTATTGAGAAACAGACTAACGACTACATAAAATCAAGGCCGCTTTCAAAGAAAATGTAAAGAATCTAATACTGTGTTTGCTTTTATTTCACTAAAACATCACAAAAATAAGACCTAAAGCCTAAGAGCATGAAGTAGACATGTTTACAATACATAACTTATTGATAAAATATAATTTACGAGTCTAGTCGTAACCATAAACGCTGAAAACAGCCTATTTGTGTCACAATAATATTTTTTGTTTTCTATCATTTTTTTATTAAAATCAACCGAGCTATAAACCAATCGAGGCTTTCAGACATAAACAAAGATGTTGGCGCCGACGATGTTTTCTTGTTAACTGTGGCGTTCCGTAATAGGTGGATACGTTCGATAGTGAACCCAACCGCGGGAACAAAAACGAGCGGCTTTGGCGAAAACAACACTATTTATCAAGAGGGTAGATATCAGCAACTCTTTTCGGGAAAAGTCGGGCAATAAAAGCCACAGCCGCGTGGCGCGTAGGGATTTCATATTCCAATATGGAGGATAGTCGCGCCAACGGCCAATTCACTTATACCCGTGACTCATGGCTTGCGAGACGAGCGAGCAAGTGGCATATTATCTCAAATTTGTATTCGTGAGCCCTGCTTGGTATGCCTTGCTTAGACAAGTGTATTTTAAGTGCTGCTTGTTGGTAAAATGATTGGACGTAACGGTATTGCCAAGTCAAGGATGAATAAAGTTATTCTGGAATCTTTTCTCGTATAAATAAGAAAATGTTACTTCTATATAAAGTGACTTATAGGGAAGGTCACGTCAGGTCACGTATGCTTGCGTTAGTTACAAGAGTTGCGGTGGTGTAAGAAGACCACAAATCGTATGAAAATGTCCTTTATCTCTGCATTGCCACTGATTACGAGATTGACAACATGAAATGGTTTAATAATTTTTTTGTTCATTTATTCTCGTATTGTCAATATACACTTGGTATAAACAGCCTTTAATTAGTACATAAAACATTCATTCATTTTTTGTTATTCATTATAATCGCAATTGTATATTTCGCACTGACTTACATCCTAGCAATTATTTACTGATTAACAATAGAGTAGGTACTACTACACTGGTATTATTTTGTTTATTTTGAAATACAAACATCATTATTTGAAGTAATCCATACTCTACAATTAATAAATATAGGTTATATGTTTATTACGTTACCGCGATATAAAATAAAACAAACAATATTTGTACTGTAGTGAATGTACTGTTTGAGAACAATTTTGATGTTTATTTTACTCGATCAAGCAATTAACTGTTTCAGTTCGTAATATTAATTTAATTAATCCATTTTATTTACTTATTTTAGCTCTCATAACCTGCTTATAAACCTAATATCAGATTAAATATAATGTTGTGGTTGCCTGCACATATATGTGATGTTGTGATGCCTGTATATCTAATAAACATTATATGATTATAATAGGCAGCCACACATTAATGAGTAAATAAGAATACACCCACCATTATTAAATAAATAATTATTTGGACACTTCTTAAAATTAGAAAAGTATATATAGAATATAAGAATATAGAACGTATTCAAAATAAGTTCATATTAAAAGAGCGGTGAATAGAATTTCAACTTTAGCTATGACTCTTTTCTATAAAATAACGTAAATGTGTAAGTACATACGTAATACGTAAGCAAGTTCTTACACACACTTAGCCACTGATAAACTGTAGCGGAACCTATTTTACTTCTAACGAAGGCTTCTGATCAGAAGTTTTAACGAATAACTTGTAAACAAGGTTTCATGGTCGTATTCACTTTGACATTACCATAACAGAAGTGTCAATACCTAGTAAACTTTTTATTTGCCTCGATATAAACGCCAAAACAGAATTAATATACCGTTAAGAGTAACAAATAGCGCACAGTAGTTGGCCAAAAAATATTGGAACACAAATTATTTGTTCGCGTTCACAGAACCATGGGACGAGACAAGTGTCGGGTGTAAGGAAGAATAGAATATATTTGGAAGCCTTCACGGCCGTGTGTCACACATTGAGTGTCAACAAAGACATTCTATTTCCTCACTCTATTATTTTAGTATGAGAGATTTAAGTTCAGTTATAAAGCCGTCTGTTTGAAAGAATGCTCCCTCGTCTAAGGTCTGAATAAAAATAAAGTATTATGTATGAACACTGCTCTTGCCAAGAGGACATTATACATACATAACCACGTTTATTAAATATGTTACTTTATTTTTATAATAAGTAGAACACGCCATGTTAGTTCGAGTTCAGGTCGAGTTATCCTTTGTCAACATATTATTCTCTATACGCTCTTGTAATGTTATCAAACATTGTGAAAACCTTGCATGTTTCGTTTGAACTTTACCTTAGAGTATAATTTTAATGAGATGTATTCCCAAAAGGTTAGCAGATAAACCTGATATTTGATTTTATACTTTCATTTTAAAAATACGTATCTTTCTGTGATAAGCGTACCTATCCTACTCTTCTGTTTGTGTTGGGAGTATGAAAATATACGTCATTTTATTTTAAATCGTTTAACACACCCGCAGTTCAAAAGGTTCCATTATCATAATTCTAACAAGGGAAAAGAACAAAACGCGTGCTATGCTTGCTTATAATAAAAACAATGAGGGCGTCCCACGCGTGCCTGAATGTTTTAGCGGTCTGAACCCTTGCTTTCGCACGCGCTAAACATTTTTACTTTACTTTTTCAACGAAGGCTGTTCTCTTTGAAAAAATGACCAAGCGCAAAAAGTCTTTCAAAGAGGAATTTTATCAAACCAAATCACAACGGCTTTTGGTGGTTACGTTCTTTTGTTAATAGAAATTCTATCAAAGACAGAAAGTTATTTGTCAACGTGAATATAAGATTGTCTAACAGCAAATCTATTAAACCATAATTTTGAAGAGAAGCATAGAAATGTTTAGAGTGATTATCCTATCATATAAATTCAATATCTTCTACATAATTAGGCATCTTAAAATAAATAAATGCGTTGTTTATTCTAACTAATATTCTGTTTATTATGTAACCTACTATCCTTTTTCATACCGTTATCAATAACAATGAATAGACTTGATTTTGTTAATGGTTATAAAAAAAGGAATGCATTTCAACCAGTCAATTGTTGGCATGTCAGACATAATTAAAAACCTATTGTACGGCCACCGGTGTGCTGCTGCGACACAATTGGTTAAAATTAACACTCCACAGTACCCTAATAAAATATACGAAAAGAAGATGCGTAACACATTATCAATTATCTATTCTGGGTACAGTAGCTGCGATCGTTACAACTAAAAGTATTTTATTTAACCGAAAAGAAAATGTGTGAGAAAACAAAATCATATTTGGATGCTCGAATCGCGTTATACAGGTGCATTGTAGTGAAGTCTATTTTATATTCTCGTACCCATATAGAAGGAAAGTGCGATAAGCGAAATTGCCTTGCTGTTATATCAAGTGCTCCACTAAAAAGGACCACCGAAAATGAGACGCAGATTGTTCTCTACCACTCGGCGCCGTACCATTACGCGCTTCGCTATATTTTCTCGTTGCAACTTTCAAGCTTTTAAAATGTGACCTAATCTTCATACATTCCGTTTTGAGTTTTACATTTCCGAGACTTAATAGCGATGTCAGGATAAATAGAGTGGATTTAAAATGAACGGATCGAGTTAGGTAAACGTTTGTGTTGGATGTTTCGCCAACATAAAAATACAAAATTAAGTGGAGACGGTCAAGTCAATTACAGGTGGCTTAGAAAGTTATGATCCCTCACCGAACAGAAGACGTAGATTTATCTACGTTGGCTTCGATTTGCTTATTTTGCGTCGCGCATTTAAAATTGAATACATTAATTTCGAAAAGTTTGTCGTGAACTAAATTACGAACGACGAGCCGAGGACATATCTCTTGCGAAGTAATTTGACTGGTACCGTTTTTCGTTTGCGGTTGTAATTTTACTGCGACCATATTAATCAACTTGATGCTACATCAGTTGCTCCATTTGTATGTAAGCTTTTATTGAAGAGAATTTGAAAGCTCTCTTACGTTATATTATTCGCATTTGACAACTGATGTATAGCTGAGGTTTGGCTTCGGGTGGTTATATGATATCAAATATTGTTGTTATTGTAGTAAGATCATTTGGCGCCTAGTTATATCGAAATGGAATATCATATTAATTTTACAAATTTTAGTTGTCCCATTTGCGGACGCGAGTATGAAATTACTAGCTACCATTTGCAATATGGTTTAGTTCAGTTTACTCGACAAATATTGCAGTCTAGCATTCTAGGTTTAAAAAAGTAGTAAGCTATTTTCTGTGGTTGGTAAATTAACCACAGTAGTCAAAACGAATAGCACTTTATATCCGGATATTCACAATATACAAAACGCTTTAATGTTCTCCTATACCATAGAATGTATTAACATAGAACATCAATATTAATTTCATTATTTTGATAACATTACACCTAATTAATATTACATACATATTATGTTTCGAACGATAAATTCATATCTTAAGGTAATACTGAGTCTATTCTCATTGTGTCTTGATGTGGGAAGCGTAGGTTAGTGAAGACTAGACCAATCAAGCTAGTAGTCGCACTTTAAAGCCTTCAGTCCTTTGATCGCAATTGTGCCCTTTACTATCACGCGAGTATTTCAACGAGTAAGTTGAAACAATGCAAACATCAGTTGCAAGCATCACTACATTACATATTATAAAAAAAAGTCCTCCACTGCGTCTGTCTGTTCGCGATAAACTCAAAAACTACTGAACGGATTTTCATGCGGTTTTCACCAATTGACAGAGTGATACACGAGGAAGATTTAAGTGTATAATTTGTTAAGGTTTTGTACTACCTGTACGAAGCTGGGGAAGGTTGTATATTATATTTTATCTGGCATTAACACAAGCTACCTTTTTTATGAAGACCTTGACATACAGTACAATAATGGATAGAAAAGTACGCTTAGAGATTGTCATAGAGCTTATATATTTAGAAATCAAAACTATCAAGTTTTGATTTTAAATTTATAAATAGCCTCTATTTTCGACTACCAGATAAGCCTTGCCTGTGTAGGTAAGTCGTATTTGGTTGTCGAAAAAGGAGGCTTTTAGGTAAGATCGATGAATTTGGGTGCACTGCGAGGTACGAAAACCTAAGACTTCTTATAAATGGCTAGCCATATCAGTGGCTATCTTGATTCATTTTGTGGATCGGCCTATCTGCGGCGGCTAATACGGCACAGATCTCTCTGGTAACTATTTCATCTATTAGGAAAATAATATAATATACAATTTAATTTGATACACGGCATTAACATGTTAACTAATGTCTTACAGACATCGCCAAGTCGTCTGTCAAGCTCTATGACTCATTTGTGAATAGGTACACCCTAAATAATAGAATTATTAATATGTTGATGATACATTTTATGACAAAGGATTTACTCGATAGATTTAGATACGATATTTTACATAGCAATGTTTCGTTTATAATTTTAGTAGTAATGCTGTTGTCCTTGTTTTACGTTGTATTCCTGGAGCGTCTTGAAGTGGAATACTTGAATAGATTGGACACTATACTGGCACTAGCTATGGCCTGCGATTTTAACTTTGTAATACTTTAATATAAACTTTTATTTATAAAAATAATAATAGGTTATTATGCCATATCTTACAGCAGGATAAATGCTTCACTTCCAACAATGTACGAGTATATACCTAGTACATATAGATCACAAAACAATGACCATAATGCATATAAATTGAGATGATTGTATTATAGACATAATCTAAGGGAAAAGTAGTCTGTCAACTATCTAGTAATAGCAAAAAAATTATGTTCCTTAAGAAATTATAAACAACCAAACACGCTTTTAAATCAATATTTCCTGTTAAAATACTTGATAGTTTGTAAAACTAAAAGCAAAAAGAAACAAATGTCATCAAACAATAGTATAAATTATAGAACGCTATTTCACAGTTACTGATTCACAAAAAGCTCCACGAAACACCCAAAAATCGAATCTGTTTTCAATAGGCCTCACGTAGTCGGACCGCGTTCGCTTTTCGTCCGATATTTAGTATGCACGTACTTAGAGCACCAGTGAGCGTGATTGGTAGAACATCCCAAAGGCTTTGTGGGGTATTGGCAGTACAATCACGTGTGTTCTCTCGCTTACGTGACGTCACGGGGCACCTGACCCGCGGCGCTAAAATTCGCTAGTGAACAGAATCCGACAATTGTCCCATTTTTCGGTCTCGATAATCTCGAGCTCGAAATTAATTCTGGGGTTTTGGGACTAATCTAAGGTGCTTATGTTGTAATCACTATAAAGATGTTTGTGCTATAAAATATGTTATTGCAGTTACTTCTTTGGTTCTTAGTTTGGTTGAATCTGCTAAATACTGTCGTGATGTATGGCGGAAAGTTTAGCTTCCGGGCACATAAACGAGGCCAGATTAAATACTCCAGTTTTCGCGGTAACTGTGTATATACGTAAGCTAAACGACGTAATGTCTGATAAAATATTTCGTTTTTTTAATTAAAATAAACGTACATTTGCACTCTGTGTTTCGATGTGATAAAATGTTTTGAGAGAGTCAAGAATTTATAGATTCAATGTGTGGGGGAGGATATACACATCAGTAGGTGCTCAGCTTGGTACACGTGCTCTCACCGTAAATATCTACTGTTGAACGCATTATAGTCCGACAAATACTACAAACGATTCTCACGAAAATATATCATCACATACTTATTTACTCACGATTGCTGCTCTCTTTTATTTTGTTTCCAAGTGGTGCGACAAGCTTTAGTAAACTATTTGTATCAGATAGAAATACTAGTTTTAGTCCGTGGATAAAGAATACTATCAGTTAATCCAGAACATTTTCATTTCGTGGACCATGTTTTGACAAAATTCGATAAACAGTTGACACGTGATTGAGTACGCAAACCACTAAAGAAACATCTTTACAAAGTTTCTCATTCACATTATTAATAGGAAAACATTTTAAATTGAGAATATTGAAAGTTTTAATGTAATAAAAGTAAACAGAGCCAAAGTAATATTATGACTTTGTAGTTTATTATGAGCAGCAGTATAATGAGTAGAGGAATTTTCCTTGTGAGGATCATTTCCTCTAATAAGGCTCGCGATATTCGTTCAACATAAGGCGTCAATTAGTTAATATTGCGTCCACAATAAGGTGTCAATGTGTAGAGAATCAGCGAGGTAGAATTAATGAGACTTGTACACGAGGTGGGTGTCGGATCTAATTGCACAACGGCGGTATCGGGTTGATTAACCGATACAGGTTATTAAGGGGATTGCTCATAGCTCTACATTCGTTCTGGCGGTAGGCCAGCGGCGACACTACGACTGAGTGGCGGTCGCAGGGTTGTCAAGCTAGGACATTACTCTTGCAAAACAAAAAAGGAATTATGAAAGAAAATTTCTTTTGTTATAAATATTACGCCTATCCTTGGCCGAAGAACTATAAATTTGATTTCTAAATAGTAGAACCAAAATTAAAACCTGTAGAGCGTGGCGCGGCGTAGTGATTCGTATCATCAGACCATTACTCAGGGTAACTTAAACCAAAGCGCATTAGTAAGTAGAGATTAAGGGGATTGACCGATTTCTCTGATCATAGTACGGTTTATAAACATACTTAGAAAACGCTTGCGATATACTAATAGGTACATTATTTGCTTCAATTTAATCAAATATCCTGTAGCTGCAGGTTCAGTTTTCTACAGCTGTGTGAGTATTTAGTATCATAAAAAAATATTATGCCTACAAAGCTTAGTGTATAAATCGCGACCATTTGAGATGTTAACTTGTCCTTGAAGGTAACACATCCAAGTACAGTAATTTATTTTAAAATTACTTAAGCCTATTTAAAAACCAGGCACTACCCAAGTTTGCCCGATTTTCCCGATAAGTACAATCTGAGTGTCTTTAAGTCACGAGTGAATAGATATCTTCTAGGCAAGCGTGTTCCACCGTCGACTGCATCTTCACTTAAGATCAGATGAGATCGCGATCAAACGCAAGCCTATTACAGTATGAAAAAAAATACGTGCACAAACATAACACGCACAATAATCCACCGCAACCGTTATTTCTTTTTCCATTATTGTATCAGAGAGCGGCACAGCAAAATAAAATAAAAATGTAACCAAAAACAGCGGTCAACCCTACTGTGAACACAATAGCTGCCGCCCACCGAGTCACAAATATATGAGCGCGGCTGTCAGTGCGCGGTGTAAGCAAACATGTCAGTGTGACCAACGCTTTACAGCTAACGCTTACGCGCCTTTCTCACATCTATGTATGTGTCTTATAGAAGAACATCTAATGATGCGTTTGGAAAAGAGAGCAGGAAAATTATTTCAAATGAACTAATTTATTGAAACGCAACGGCACTCCGGCGCTCAGACATAATAGGTTTTAAATTATGTCTGGCATTCTAATAATTGACAGGTTAATTCAGTTCAGTCAGTTCTACTTTAAATAGGAATCAAAATATTTATAGAATTGATATGTTGCAAAAAAGCCAAAATAGGTAGGTAGTACACAATGTGTATTAATAAATTTAATATTTCCATCTATGACGAAAAGTACTTTTATAAACTTTTATATTAAGACTGATCTAACTAAATGTTTACGTTACCATTGACCGACAAATTTAGTTTATTATGTTTTAATGTGACAAAAGTTATTTTGATAATTGTTACTACTAAGCAAACAAGCGGTGTGCTTGGTGCTGAGCGATACTGAGACCGACGATCGTTTGTACTTATTATGCGTTGTCAATATTGCATATTGGGGTAAGGGCAGTAAAGTTGAAAGATGATAGGAAAAGAATGACAGAGATAGACATGTGAGGTTCTGAAATTCTTGATCTCTAAGCAAAACACAGTAACGTTGTTCTCGAATGAAATTCGAAGGAATCTCTCTCGGATGAGCCGAGTTATTTGGGCCGATCACCGATTACTAAGTTGATAACAGCGTGTCTTTCCATTCGATATTTAAATCAATTATAAATTATATAAGTTTATGTATTGCGATTTATCAGTCATTTTATATTCTACTAATATCGGGGGTTTAAGTATGAAGTTGCCGCTTTGTATAAAGAATTCTATGTTGCTTTTTCATGTATTTAGGTCACATAGTTACCGTTTCTCTTAAATTAACAAAAACATTAATCAATTTCAAATTTAGTAATAATATTATAAATGTGAAAGATAATGTCTTCTATTTACGCGAATATTATTCATTGAAATTAAACTACTATATACGGATTTTATCACGTTGTTTTGACACTTCATTACATAATTTAGAAACTGTTACACTACTACTACTATTAAACTTTACTAATTTTTAAGCTAATTAAATTATTAAAACTTTTGAATTTATTTATATTTAAGTTTACACTTTTCCCGACGTTTCGGTTGCTTTTCAGCAGCCATGGTCACGGGGAGACTCAGTGAAAGATGTTTAGATATTTGTTACCAATGCAATTTAATGATACAATCACATGCAAATAGTTGAAGAGATTTAGATGATATTTGGCTCACGAATAGACCGTCCTGGATTAACATAACAACGGAAGATACTTTTTACCTTAGTGTGCGTTCACATGGACTAAAAGCTATCGACTGTTGTTGACTAGTATTATAATAAAAATAATTTGATTGATGAGCTATAACAGACTATACACAATATGTTAATAGCTGTGTGTGTAAACGTTTAAGTAGGTGGTGTATAAACAAAAACATGTTCTATAAGCTCCAGGTCTTACGTCGACACACAATAAAACTGCATAACGAGTTCTAGGCTACACATTCTATCTACAATGAACTATTTATTTAACGGAAAGCACTAGGTGATTATGACTTTACATCATTTTTAAATAACATATACTCAGATTGATACTATTAAAGTTACGAAAAAAAAAAACATTCGACATTTCAAATCCGACATTGCGTTGTTTTGTTTTACTGTTCACTAGGTTCACCTACGCTTATGATTATTGCAACGCTCCCAAATAAAAAATGCCAAAGCTTTCCTTTTTATAAATTGGTATTGATATAGATGAATGAATGGAAGATTTTGCTAATTTACCAGACAGATCTAGACTCTGCATCGTCATTTAAAATTGACGGATAAAATAAAAATATTGTATTTGCTGACATTACATTCCTATAAATGAACCTGCCGATAAACGTAGTAATGGGAAAGTCAAACAAATATTTAGACGCAAATAGTCTCAATCAATATTTAGACAACTAATTACGAGACCAGACTTTTTTGTCCTTAGGATAAATTCCAATAACAACCTCATCATCGAACATTTAAATAAAAAACAAATTTGGAACAAAGTATGTCAACAAAGTCTTTGTTTTGACTTCATAGTTTACTTTTCTAATTAAAATTGTCCTGCGATCCCTCAGATAAAATAAAGCGAGTGGTAGTGAGGTCGGGATATAATTGGGTCGGTGTTATTGGTGAGGCTCGGCTTTGCTACACTCTCCGTTATCACTATTAGCACTTAGGTCTCGTGATGTCGGCACAAGTCCTGAATAGAAATGACGTGAAAGGGGTTCGCCTCAGGCCTCTTTCGGTCTCGCTTCATGCATGTCACGGACGCCCTTGCTCCGAAAACTCGCCTTTTGGTCTACTACGTAAGTAATCGTTTGTTTTATTATTTTCTTACGATATTTTCTCGTTTCGTGTACATATTTCGCTCGGTGAACATCACCCTAATTACTCGATGTTCGCAAGAATGAATGACGCCTGCTCGACTCGCATTTTATTATTTCTCCGTAAATATATAGGTTGGGAATATGAAAAGACAGCTGCTTATGAAATCAATTTCCTTTACAGTTCTATGTTTGAACGTAATTCTGTACCTTACAATCTCTGCTCGAAAATACGCCATTTGAAAAGATTAAAGCGGTACTGTTTTGATAGACAGTCTTAAATAGATCCTTTTCGGTGGAAAATTCCTTTCATCGATGTATGTATATAGTAAATAAATAAGTATCATCGTGGAACGTTTCATCGTTAATGGCCGCATGGAGATGAACATCACAGATAATATAATTTATATTTCTCAAAGGATCACAGCGATTCAATAAGCCTCATAGTATGAATCTTTTGTTTTGCGTCCAAGGTTAGACAGTTCAAAATATTACTAACGTTGATAAAGTAAAAGTAACGTATAATCTGTTTCAATAATAAAATGAATCTTTGCCAGAATTATTCCGTGACTTATTCGTCTATTAATATATATTAAAATACTTTTAAGACATATTGCTTCCTTTATAAATATAAAGATCTGAGTTCGTGATACGTTGTATGATGAAATAATGATGAGAAAAATAATGTAAATAATTATTTGTTTATTACCTTAGTAATTTTTATGTAAGAAAATATTTATTTTTATGGCATTCCTAAATTTAAGTTCCCAATTAAATGTTTGATGAAATTAGCCAAATAAATACTGTTTTCATAGACTTTTTGAACATATAAATCAATTATTATTTTTTTGTAGGTATCACATACCCAAAATGGGTCTATTATTTCATAGTTAATCAAGTAGCTAAGTGAAACATTACTCAGGCGTAACGCTTAATCATTTAAATAGAGTTTCAATTTCAGTTCAGGCAGTGTTATTACATGGCATTTTCTATAAAAATTACGCATAAGTTACTTTGCGTTCTTTTATTTCTACAGTCATTGTAGAATGCTTGTTTGATTAATTGACTTTTGGTCGTAATTAATTCAGACGGATGTCATAATGTCGTCATCAAACGAAGATTTTTTAAAGCTTTTGATTCGTATCTAAATATATTTTAGATACTAATAATAAAATTTTCTTTTTTATACGTCCAACAAGGATTTATTCATTTTGATAAGTTGAGGTGGACAATTTTCCTTCTAAACCAGTGTTATTTTCCGAATCTTTCTGTCTCGTGTCACAGTACGGCAACTGTGAGGATAAACGTCACAGTGACACGGCAGGTGTCACGCCGCCAGGCAAAGTAATGTGACATGACGTCATGAAAATTAAAAATATTCGATCTGACATGTTTTAACTGACATTTAACGGACCAAACTCAGTTTTCAAAATGGTAAAATGGATAGTCTTTCTACCTACCGATTTACTGATGTAGAATGTGTTTCTTTATTGTTTGTTTTTACGGTAACATGTCTGTTTTTTATTAATGACAATTTAGTTTCTATATACTTAAAAATTTTGTTCTTACTAAACGCTCTTTTTATACCTAGTAGTTTTTTAATTTTAAGTGTTAGATATACAACTAACACAAATAATGCCTATACATAGAACAATTATATATGGATGGCACAAATGAATGTTCCCGTAGGGAGGCGATCGCTTGCCCTCTACGCCATAAGTGCAGTCAGTTTTTAACTTCTTAAAAGTTTTAAATCTACAATATGATGCTCAATCTAGGTGCCGACTATTATTGGCAAGCTATTCTAGTAATAACAACGATAGCTTAATTAGATTAGAAAAAATATTGTAAAAAGACGTTTATAAGTGAAATGATGGATGGAATAAAATAACTGTGCATTTTCTGTTTGATAGGACCGATTATTAATAAGCCATAATTTTTTCTTAAATATGGCCGCTCTTTTGTTCTATTTGTCATGTAAGGAAAGAACCTTCTTATTCGTAGGTATGTAGTATATATGTGTAGGCTACTCATTATTATTTAGTAGACTTTGCCCGCGGCTTCGCTCGCGTAAATGTAGGTTAAGTTAGGTTACATTAAAAACAGAACTTTTTTCTGGATGAAAAATGAAAACTCTGTGTCCTTTTTAAACGACTTCAAAAAAAAGGAGGAGGTTTTTAAATTAAACTGTATGTTTTTTTTATTTTATGTGTATCTGTACCTCATAACTTTTTTCTAGGTGAACCGATTTTGATGATTCTTTTTTAATTTGAAAGCTGGTGCTTTCCCTTTTTATTACGTATTCTTATAAATAATTAAAATATTGTTATTTTTGGAGACGGTGTCAGCCGCCCGCACTGCGTGCTGCGCCTATGTGTGTAATTGTGCATGCCAATGTTATATTATGATTATAGTAAGACATCTCATGTTTAAGTAGTTACAAAGCTACATTGGCTGCTCTATTAATAACAATAATTTATCATTTATTTATCACAAGAATACGCAATAATTTTTACCTTTTAAGTGCAATTTTTTGTTTTAGAATATTTTATATTGAGGTCGGCTTTCTTTTTTGTTAAAATTTTGTTTATCTTACTTTACGCGAAATTTCAGAATGGTTAAGCGAGAAGTTAAGGCGTGAAGGCGTAACAAACAAACAAACTCACATTTGCATTTAAAATATTTATTAAGATGAACATAATAAATGATAACTTAACGAAATTCCAATAGAAATTTAGCGTTAAAATAATTATCAGAACACTTAAGTGATTTTAAATAATGTTAGTGATACCGTAGCTAGTCATTTATAAGATGAGCTCGTCGAGGTAAGAAAGTGGCGATAATCCTTAAGAGGCTTAAACAAGTTTAAAGTAGAAAATTTATAGGACCGGGTTGACGAATAAAGACGATAAAAAGTTATTCGCGCCTTTAAATTATAATAATAGAGAAAACTTGGGTGAAGGTAACGTTACTTAACGTTATTTTATTATAAACGATTCGATACCATCACATCACTTGTGACTGTTTCTGGATTTAAATATGAAATATTTCAAAAAAGTCAAGTTTATAAAATTCAGTATTAGAATTTTTGAAAACTTGACTTATTTGAAATATTTATAACCTCTAATATAAATTGATGTGAAGCTGTCAGAATTTTTTGCGTCAAAAAGGAGCAACTAGATGATATTGTTCTTTAAATATAAATAGTATAAATAACGAAACATAACACAGATCTTAAGTTGACTGCCATTTTATCTTAAAAGTGATCATTAATGCTTGGCGTATTTTGCTATACCAATAATTGAATAATTTATTTTACCCGTTGAAAGTATATTTGAGTCTGATTATATAAATATTGAACATCGACAACTAATGCATTCTTAAATAATTGCTTTCACAATTCTTGTTTGCCAAAGTCTAGTAAACTTCTATGTTGACAATACATACTCTAATGCAACACGATGTTTTTCCTTCATCACATTTGAACTAAACATGAATGTAAAGCCGTCGTACTATGACATAATAATGTTCTCTTACATTTATTTTAGGTCACGAATACATTGTTGTTAGCGTCCTCATACAAGTCGTTGTATGTGTGCCATTGTGACATCTATGCTACAATGTAATGATACTCTAATAGTAGTGCACGAGTAACAGACAGCAAGTTAATGTTTTGTGTACTACTACCGTACCGAAATAGTCACTTTAAAATACAACGTATACTGTAATGTCAAAAGCGATGCTACTTTTGATTTGTATGTTTTATTGTGTTCTTAATCTGAAACCAATAGGCTTGAACTTTTGTGTATCAAAGTAGGTTTAAACTTTGACGTAACGAACAAGATTCACACCTAATAATTTACTCTGGATCAGCGGTTAGTGTTTGGGCATTGGAATTTGGGTTTGTGACTAATTAGTTAAAGTTAAATAATATAATAAGTTTTTAAATTTAAGAAATAATTCTATTGAACCTGATGTCTAAATTACATCGTATCACATCGTATACATATATGAGGAGTAAAGATAAAGCACATTTTTAATAATTTATATGAAGTAAGTAAGTGCTGTAGAACCAAGCAAGTACGTTAATGACAAAGTTACAAGACGATTAACGATTCGGTACCTAAAAACAGTCAAGGCATAGGCGTCGAATGATCAAAGCAGTCAAAATTGACACATGTATCGCTTGCACGTAGTGACATAATGCCACAATCGTGCTCCGCCTCTTGCCATACGTGTTGAATTGCACGCTTTAAAGCAGTCAGTGATGCCATGTGTCATGTCGTATCAATTACAGCACGATAGTGGCAAGTTTTAAGACACAATCATACTTTTTTTGCCACACATGTCGTAACTCATGATTTAAGTAGTCAGAAATGGCAAGTGACGTGTCAAATTAAATATGTAACTATGGTACAGTAGTGGCTTTTAGGATATAATCGTGCTCCTCCTTTAGCCATAAATTTAGTATCGCATTATTGAAGCCGTGAGAAATGGCACGTGTCGTATCAAATACGGCACGATAATGGCAAGTTTTTGACACAATCATGCTCCTCCTTCTACCATACTAGGCTGGTGGGTACCAGTGACACACGGTGTTATTTCGGTCCGTGCGTTACAAATGCGTTCGCATAATATTTTATTTTCAGTGCGTACTCATGTTTATTCGTAGATGACGCGAGAGCGCGAGTGACTATGCGCCCGTCAAATATTTAGAACAATCTGTAGTATAGGAGACAGTAATGTTATAGCCGGCCTACTTTTTATTTAAATAGAATTGTGAATGTCAACGGGCTTAAAAGATGAATAGTTATGGTTTTAATATTTCATTATATTTTGGAAGTAGTTTATTTCGCTACAGGAATTGTAAATAAATGTTATGATTTTAAAATATCACGGCCCTTATATTTCTTATTAACTTAAGCAGGTTTTCGAAAGTGTCAATGTCCACGGTCCTCAATTACCAACAATTATTTATACGTGCGTGGATATGTTACTACACTCTTCATAATTAAACCTATTTATGAAAATTTTGTGTTATGTACATAAGCAAATCATAGATTAAATTTATTAAATTAATCTTCTTGAATTGATATAGACATTCGCTAGCTGGGTTTACAAGCAATGGTCATTGTATCGGTGTAATGAAAATATAATGATTTAATAACGTATTTAAAAGCCGTATTATATACCCGTAAATAGTAATCGTAATATATAGCCGTAAATGGTAAACACAGATAATACATTATAAAATCTTTCAATTTAGTGTCTTTTCTTACTCTAGAACTAGACACATGACAAAAATGAGCTTATAAATTCGGGCAATAATAGACGCTTCCAATAGTGCGTCCTGTTATTGTTACTGCCACTGCCACCATTTATCTATTTACCGTCCAACGAGCTCCACTCTACCAAGCTTCAAATATATTAGATAAGTAAAACTGCCGCAGACAAACTAACTTTGACAAAACAAAACAAATTTTAATGCCATAATGTAATACGTTTACACGAGAATGTATCGTTCACGTTTCAAATTGTCTACTACTTTCTTGCTCTTAAAGTGTTAGAACAAATTCGACGCTATAAGATTACTGTACGCACGTGTTTTGTCACTAGTTATACTTAAGTTATAAGTATTATTTTCTATGAACATAATTATACATGGCAAGATACATAGGGAGCAAAATACGATAGCAGCTCATAGGACATTAACGTTGATCTAGATTAAAAGATTAAAGTAATTTTATTCGTTGTGTTTGTGTCCTCACGTGGTAACTCCATTAAATTTAATTGCATATGTTTCAGAATATAAATGAAATAATGAAACAAACAAAACACGCATTTCAAATAATAATCAAATGACACTATACTTTTTATTTCCACAGCATGGAAACATAAATTAAAATATAATGTGATTTTCAATGTCACTGTTTTCTTGCGTACAACGACATGATTCCATTTGTTCTTCTATAAAATGACGTTCCGTTTTACTGGTATTTCCTTGAGAATTATGTTTAGACATTTGGCGACTACTTTGTACTTACGTACCTATCGAGCGACACGTTCGCTTTCAAAACATTGTCTCATGGATTTACGAGCCCATCTAAATATTTTGTAGGGACATCTTTATGAGTGGCTTGGGTAATGGAAATGTTCTAGAATATTTTTAATTCGTATGTATAGTGTAGAATTAATAATGTCAACAGCAATATAATGCTTGTTATTTGTAATTAATGTAATGTGTGTTAAACACACTTTGTTTAAATATTGCCCTATTGTTTTGTTTGTAAATGATCTATTTTAATATATATTTATCTCTTGTATCTTATAGGTTACCTTTAGAGAACTTCACATGTAATATGTTACACAATATTAACCATTAAATACAACTAAAGTCAGCTAAGTAATCTAATTAAAGTACGTATTCGTTATTTTCAGGTAATTTATCACCATCCGGGCGCTGGAGATTTTTCCGAATCACGGACCATGAAGGTTTGAAAGCTGAAAAATAAGCTCTAACTCAGCTTACGTAGGCGGGAGAAACAAATAAAAAGCAACACAGAGTAGCAAAGTTCGTAGTAATTTTAAGTCAGTGAACGAAACGGAGCTACTGGGGTGTAGGAATTGCAAATCGACTCACGCCCGGCGAAGCGGAAAGACAAGGATGTACCTATTTAAATTAATTTGGATTCGAAGCTCGGGTATCACCAGGAAGCGATACCGAATGTGGGTCGTCGAACGTTCAAAACACAATACCGCGATATTGATTGTGTCACCGATCATTTTGGTTAAGGGTATTTTGGATACAATTGATAGGTGAATAGTAACACAGATATCGATACTAGTCAGTATTAAAATTTTAAATGCATACGTTTATTTAGATGATCTTATTATGTCTAACATGACAGTCGAAATTTCTTATTTGTGATTATATAGTTTTTGGTACGAATTAGCATATCTCATTAATCAAATCTGGTAGGTAATCGCTCAATATGGTAATAGATTAACACGCGTATGCTAATGCACGTCACAATCAGAAATCACGGTTAGTTGCTAATAATATTCTATCACTGTAGCACAGACATATGAATGTATAAAAAGAGTAACATTACTCCTCAATAGTTTTACAGGTGCAATAGAACATTAATACGAAAGCACTTATACACATATCTTAATATTTGATAAATTTTAATATCAATTAAACCATAAATTAAAAGCATACCGTATCTAAAAACTTTAACAACTAATTAAACATATATTTTCACCTTAACTAAACTTCTATCGAATCTAAACAATATGAAGCCTAAGCTATATAATATTTTATCTATAGTAAATTGTTGTTGATTTTATTTTGTGAAATATCACATTGATTTGTCTTTGTTGGATGTTTGGCACCGATTCCAAAGTAGTTAGATTCGATTGGAAGCTTAATTAAGTCTGAAACATCATTTTTATAACTTGTTTTTAGTATTTTGGAAGCCAGTTCACGTTTTTGAGAATTATAGTTTAGATTTTACCAAAGCATTACCTTGTGGAGACAATTTGGTGAAATATAAAATAAATTTATCAGGGATACCACTTACCCACAGGTTATGATTAGTTTGATTTAAAAAATAAATAATATAATACATAAACCCACGATGTTCTTAATGCAAGGTTTGCAAAGCCATGAAATATTCCCTTAATCATGAGGCATTACAATCACATTAAAATGATACCTAACCCTTTTTGGTAGCTTATTAAACCGTTTCATTAAAAAGCAATCTCTATAGCTACACATTCAAACCTAATTAATTCATCACAGTAATTATGATTAATTGAGTATATAGCGCAAGATATTCTATGTTCTCATATTATTATAATAAAAGAATCAAAAGACAATAGCATTACAATCACGGTACATGTCAGTCTAGAATAACCGTGGAAGAATCGGAGTCCTATCAATCAGGCTAAACAACTAAAAATAAGTCTACTATGCGATGCCCTTTGTAATGTCACCCAGGGCTGTCACCCACACGACCGGCGGAGTTACATTACGGATCGTCAAACTATTCGCGCAAGCGCCGATGAAAAATAGCATCGTATGAAGACGTTTCAAATAACTGACAAGATAGCATTTTTTAACGTTGAAAAATGGATTGATCTATGAACTTGATAGTAAAAAAGAACGATTTGCATCTAATATGGAAATAGGTCTTATGTTATATTTTAGTTATAGTTCACGTGTTTAATTGATTATCCTGTTGTTTGTATGTAGCTAGCGTGACATATGCAACTATAGTAAAAGAAACACAAAAGTGAGATACCAAGTCAAAATAAGATCTAGTTTTTTATTTTCTTTAAAAACACATTTGGTTGCTACTACATGACTTTAACAAAATTGTTTACACTGGTGTACAGTAAAGATTTAGATATGCATCAACGACAATAGTAATCTACAAAATGAAGGCTTAATACAAATAGAATGAACGCTTCGGATTTTCTTACAAAAATACACCTTGAATTTCACAGTATTCATTTGTACGGCAAGATATATCTAGATTCTGTTCAATCGTAGAATTGTGTCATTGAAATGTGTCTAGAATAATAAGAGGACATTTTGATTTGAAAAATACGCTGCAAAAGAAAAGGGTTTCAAAATGAATTTTATTTGGAATCTAGAACAATCATTAACGAATGCCGTCGAAATAATTTTTGTTGAACATTCTGATGTGAACGTTGGGAAAGAATGTTGGATGTGACACACTGTTATGTACAGACTGCGACATGCTCTGAAACATGGATTGTGCTGTGTGTCTATACAAAATAGAGAATTTTCTGTTACCCTTGGTATATGATGCTCTTATCATGAGTGGTGTACGTTTGATTTAACTAAACTAAAACGACTTATTGTTAGCATAGTTGAAGAAAGATCAAGTTAATAATATTTGAGCTCTTAAGTATTTGACAGATTTTAATTACGGGTAGATTGGATGTAGTATTAATGGTAATTGTGAATGGTGGGATGTACGGTGGTACTCCCACTAACGTTTATATTACAGGCATAAATCATTATTACATTTGTTTCCTGCAGTTAAAAGAGACTGCAGTCACGTGGCTATAAATAAGGTCGTAAATAATTAATAAGTACACCCGTTTCTAGAACAAAGCGAATGTTTTTCTTTGAATAGGTAACAGAAACATGGAACAATCATCTTTGGTTCGATTAACATTGTGTCCTTTGCCGAAATTGTTTAGGAAATTAGCTACTAATGGACATCAATCTTCCTCGAGGCACTTTATAAAACAACTTTTTGTAAGAAAAAGTGTGTAATTTGTTACGAGACGCAAATTAAGACGGCGAGTTTGAGTTCTTGAACGAGAAAATGATAAATAATATAAAAAACCCCACCGTGGGCTTTTAGCGTCCTTTCTCGGAAAACATTTGTTTCATTTAATTTACTCTTGTTTTTGTAGGTGCTGTCCGAGTAAATGCTCTTTGTCTGAACAAGATTTTAGAGTGTTCTCAGTGCCTAGAAACAGACGCCTGTTAAGTTACTAGAGCGTACCGTTATGTATTTAGTTTAATTTATACTACAACTCAGAAGTCAAAGAAAAGAAAACATCTAATAATTAGATTTATAATTTAATGAGTACACATAGTAGTGATTATCTGCAATGGTTTAATAATGAATTTTGGTCAGAAAACATTTAGATATAGTACCCATAATAATGCTGCATACCATTAATTTATATCTCAAAACTATGTTTGCATATTGAAATTATAACGGCGAAGATTGTTCCGCGACTCTAGTATTAACTGGTAATTGAAAGTCCGCAACTTTAAATCCCAAGGCGTTGAAATTGAATTGAACTGTAATTATTGAGAAGTCACTCCGACTTAGCTTACTCCCCAGAGTGAGAAAAATACTACTCTTTAAGTGCTCAATTCTCTGCGGATTGAATCTGCTTTTTTAAGTAAGTTATACCTAGTTCTAAATCCCTGCAATTAAGTCTTCCAAAATGTTTAATACAATGTATAGTATTCTTGGAGCTTGTATTGATAATATCTATATAGCAACCCGGGTTGACTTTGCTTCGTTCCGACAAATACTTTCTTTTCTTCGCGATACTCCTGCTTTATTTCTACTTCAGATTAATTAACTTCAAAAAGAAAATCAACACAGTAATGGATAAATTGAATAGGATTAAATCGTAATCAGAAATTCCACTAACATTTGTAGAGATGAAAGCTAGCAGAAATATAAATTTTATCACTAGTTTGCATATTAAATATTTCTTTTAAACGGTTTTTTAACGGTAGTTTATTGTAGCAACATCTTAGTTTATGCCAGTTGTTACAATATTTGCAAATATAAATTATACAATCTGCAATTTAAAAATTATTATAATACATTATGATATATACTGCAAATTATACATAACTGCCTAATATTGTAACGCAAACTTGCATACATTATGCTTGCAGTTAATAATGCAAGCAGCACACATAAATTATTGTAAATTATGTATAATTCGTATATTTGTTCATTATTTTAAAGTATCACATGTATAATATTTTTGTAATATACAAATATCTACCACTGATTTTCGTGAGAAAACTACGATTTCACCCCTACATACCCCAAGGAAAACTGGTAAAAACGCTGTTAGCATACAAAATATTGTGTATGAAGTATAAATAAAACACATGCTTTAGAATTCAAAGCCGAGCTATCAACGCAAAAAAACGAAACTAGATGTTCCCGCGAGAACGCCCAACTAAAAAGCACTTTTTGGCTTACGGAACACATTTTTTGTGTAATACCCGCGAAAAAATTCAGCATTTAAATTTCGAATTCTATTTACTTCGTTAATTCAACGTATAGTACTAAATGAATACTCTTTGGTAGTTCATTTGCATTCTGATTATACCTTTATTTTATTAGGACCCGTTTGTTTTGCTCTATGTTCGTTCGAGCTTAGATACTATGATAAGAGCTTTTAAACTCTAATGGCTTAGTTTTAACACAGCAGTATTAAGAGTTTTATCTATTTATTTGAATTTCAGATCTAGAGATGCGTCTATTTAATCTGTATTTCAATGAATAGTTCTTGTCTGCAGGTAATTTAATAATTGAATTAGCTGTAATGAAATAATTTAATAACCATATTTTACTCAGTAAAGTATAATCTCTGTTAGACTATCTACCTATTTAGATTTTGCACTAAGAAACATACGATAATAAGATGCGAAACCAAATCATGCTTTTATTGATTTCAATGTTAAATTAAGTACAATTTTTAGTTGACGCGTAGAATTTTACACGACCTGTAAATAATATTGTCTTCTGTTTACGCCAATGTTATTCATTGAAATTAAACTCCTTTATACGGATTTTATTGCGTTGTTTATTTAACACTGTATTACAAAATTTTGAAACTGTTACGCTACTATTACTACTGAACTTTACAAATTTATAAGACGTTTCAGTTGCTTTTCAGCAGCCGTTGTCACGGGGAGACTAAGATGGTAGTTGTCTCAATGTTCCAGTGGAGTTATTTCAAAGTACCCGAACGTAATTTAATCATTAGTGTTTCTATTTACGCAGAATAAGCTCAAGTATCATGAAGTCTAACTGTGGTTTGCTTCTTCTTGGGTTTGACTATTTGAATTACTGGATCCCAAGCTGATGGATTACAGTACATTCCAACCATCTTCTCTATTGAAATTTGGATGTTTTTTGATTTCAATAGCCTCGCGAAGACTCTTGGTAAGAATCGGTGTTCTTTAGCGAGAATCTGTGGTTTGTCAAATCTCAGGTAGTCGTTGAACCCCTATTCTATGTACAACAGGGGTTCAACCACTACCTGAGATTTGATAAACCAGTGTGTGAACATGTGTTCACACACAGCAGACTTCAACGAGCGTTGGTGTTTTGCATCAGCTATGTGTTGTTTTATGCAGGTGCCTATTCTTCTCTTGGTTTGACCAATATATGAGAGTCCGCAGGCACAATCTATTTTATAGACCCCTGCATCTTGTAAAGGTAATTGGCACTTGACGGATGGTAAAAATTTACTTATCTTCGTTGGCGGCTTGAAGTATGTGTTGCTTGAAGCTCGCTTCAAGATGTAGCCAATCTTGTCAGTGACACCCCTTACATAAGGCAGTATAGCAGGCTTGCGCTCGACTGTGGCTGGCTTTTCTCGAGATCTGTGACAGCGGCGCGGCTGTTAGAGCTTGTTTTCTTGCAGTACATCACAAACCCGTGACCACGATCGATGCAAGTCGGTCGAAACGTCAGGCATTCACCTATTGATTGCCTGACGTATTTATAACCTTTTAAATACTTTATCGTATTAAGTAGTAAGTATACTTCAAAGTATACAGTTAAATAAACAAATTCCTATCCTAAAATAAAATTGTAATATAATACTATTATTGTCTAATGATGCGAACATTAATACAAGCAAATGGGTAAATAATAAACAATTATGCAAATCATTATTTGTTGAAATACAATAAACCTCGGCACACGATGTCTGGCAGTTCACTGGTTGTCATAAATTACTATTTATAATCTGTATTTCGCAGTAATAAACAGTCGTGCATATGTTTCAATACCGTTTTTTATTCTAAATAGTTTGCGTAAATGATTTTCTACTCTATTTACTACAAGACATCGTTCAAATTTATATGAACTGTTAAAACAACATAAATTAATCCTCTGAATAGACTAATATAACAACGCTACGAGTTTTTTACCGATTATAGATTAAATATATGCAGCGATAGCCTAGTGGGAGACCGTTGGACTGACACGCGGAGGTCTTGAATTTGATCCTAGAGTACGAATCTCTGACTTTTGAGGTGAAAACTTCTTTAGGCGCGTTCAGCACTGTTTGGGTGAACAAAAATCATGGAACTCGCATCATCGTCACCGAACGCTTTCCATGAGCTATATATATACTGTGTATATATGTATAGGTACTGTTTGGGTGAACAAAAGCGTGAAACTTGCGTCATCGTCACCGCACGCCAGTTACTTAGTTATCACTGATATCGGCAGTCCCCAAAGCCTGCCCCACATGTTATTCGAAGTTATGTGCATATTAAATAGTTAATCATCGCTTGCTTTTTAACGTTGAAGGCAAACATCGTGAGGAAATCTGCATGTCTGAGAGTTCTTCTTAATGTTCACGAAAGTCTGTCAATCCGCATTGGGCCAGCGTGGTAGACTATAGCCTAACTCTTCTGACTTCTCACAGTGAGAAGAGGCCCGTGCCAAGCCATGGAACAGTTGAATACAGGGCTGATATTATAATTATAATAGATTTAATAATTCTGTGGAAAGATTTTAGTCTTAAATTATAATACTTTTGTAGCTTAATTTAGTTAATTAATTACCTATAACAGAATTAAGTATTATATATTTTTTCCTTTTTCGCATGGGGTGAATAAGGTACAATTAAATCTGCATTTATTCTGTGATTTTGCCCAATCTAAAGCCTCTGGAATTAATAAATACCTCAGAAAATTGCAGCCATATAAATTAGTTCTACTGTTTCGCTGTTGAAAAGTGTCCTAGTTTGATAAAATAGCCGCTGGCAGCGCAGCGCGCATCGTTTTATGTAGCTTATTTGTTTAAATGTTACCTTACAATTGCATGTCGGCCTTATTATACACACACATCATTACAGTCTTATAATATATCCTTAAATATCAATTTAGATTAACGCGAGTGAATATAATAATATCAGTATTAAATTGTCCCGGGGCGGGCCTTTTCTCAGTCTGAGAAGATAATCTATACGTATATTATAAAGCTGAAGAATTTGTTTGTTTGTTTTTTTGGTTGAACGTGCTAATCTCAGGAACTACAAGTCCGAATTAAACAAATCTTTTAGTTTTTGATAGCCCTTTTATTGAGGAAAGCTATAGCTTTCGATGCGATGTTATATAGGCTATATAACATCGCACTATGACCAATAAGAGCGGCGCATCAATGAAAAATATTGCAAATGCAGCGAAAATTCTCTTATGTGAAGCAGACGAAGTTGCGCGGGTCAACTAGTTAATTATATTTATAAAAAACGTATTTGCCACTTCAAGCTATTATTTAATATATCAGACTAAGAGTTTAGTAAAAGTACTAATAATCAGTGTGCATACGGCAGAATATTAAATTTTAATTAACATCTTGACACGATGAGGGATCTCTGACATGCATCAAGTATAAATATCGAAACAAGACTGAATCATGTAAGAGCTCGTGTGTCACGAAATGATCGTAATAACAATAAAAATGCATTAGTGTGCTATAAACGTGACACAAGTGTGCAATACAAAATACTGAGTAGGTGGGTGATTGGTTAGAATTTTTTACATTCCTCCTGACTATTTCTTGTAGTTTGATTATAAAATAGCTTATTATTGCTTTTAAAATAATTTAGGTACACAGAATCTCACCTGTTTATCCTAAGTATGTGAGACAGAGAGATATTTATTATACTTACGTTTTGATTACTTCCATAATTATTGAACGTGGGAGTAGGATTCTATTGGGTAAATGAAATCTACCCCATAAAAGTGCACAGTGCCAGTTTCATGTAATCGAAATAGTTGCAGAAATACTTCATCACAATCAGGAATCCTATTTCTTATCTCATTCAGATCAGTAATTGTTCTTGGTGACATGATAGCATTCGGTCAATAAAGTATTGTTATTGATATATGTTTTTATTGTCTCTGCTCTTGTATTAACATATGCTAGAATAACAGACATGATCGTCTCGTTTAAAATACTTTTTCTGTATAAAGCTACCCTAAAGTTTTCCTATTCTGTACCCAACTGTATCTGTAGACAACGTGTATGCAAAATTACATAATGTTCGGTCGAGTAGTTACGATGTCAAAGCGTAGCAAACGAATAAATAAACTTACAAACCCACATTCGCATTTATAATATTTGTTAGGATTGTGCAGAAATTCCCACTGTGTCACCTCTATCAAATAAATGCTTCATGATCGATGTTTACCGTTTAGCTATTAAATAACACTTTTCAAACTACTCAGCTAACAGTAAGTTAGGTATATTGCGCTGAGAGCCGATAATCAATCTTTCAACTTGTCAATACTGCGCCGAGCTCTCCTACGAGCCATACGGCGGGTGATAGGAAGGTATGCCTGTACTTACAGCCGGTATTCATATTTTACGTTATAAACAGTGGCTGGTAGTCGAGTGACGAACTCATAAATTATATGATCAGCGAGATGAAACAGTATTGTCATTGTCATCTATATATTAATACGTGAAGCAAAAACTCTGTACAATTTTTTAGGAAAATTGCGCGGACCGAGGAGGTGTTAAACTTTATATGGAGAAGGAGTGGTGAATCCTAATATTTTTATAAAATATGCATTAGAAATACATTAAATTAACGAAAAAACGCTACACGCACACAACCATGCATTTGACACACGCAGTCGAATCGCGTTCGTAGTATTTCGGCATTGTTCGTCTGACGTCGTACAATTCTTCATAACTATGGTTACATATATCTTATTTATATGTAATAAAGAAAAAAAGAAAACAAAGTAGCAAGCTTAGGAATATCGTCAATGAAAGAGTACAGTTAAGTAAATAATATTTTTTTGAAAAAGGTAGGTAAATTAATCTGTATAGCCTTGGCGAAATCTAAATGAAATGGGTATAATAAGGGTGAGGATATAGACAATAAAACCTTAATAACGATCAAACTTATAATTTAAATCAATTATGGTCGAATTTTGACCACTAGACGACCGCTAGTTCACATAGATTTGTGACCATTTACACACACTTCCCAACTTAGAGAGAGCATGTGAGTCCAGTCTGTAATGAACATCTATTACATCGATACCGCTTTAGGATATCATAATACCATTGGCCAATGCGCATAGCATATGACCGACGCTACTTGCATTTATCCGAAGTCTACTTATTTAATTAATAACAATATTCAACATGCTTGATAATAATAAAGCTAAAACGAAACTTAAAAAGTAATAGGGATGGATGAGTAAAAAAAAAAGGCGGGCAAGGAAAATGTCTTTTTACTTTGTTTTAATAACACAGCAAATTAAACGAAATATAACAATTGTTATGAAAATTTTAACTTTTAATTTTGCTGGATGACAAAGAGGTTTTCGTTCATAATTTTATAATCTGCATAAAGACTAAAAAACTTTTAAAAATAGAATATGCTTTTGCTTGGCTGCCGTGAATCATTAAAGTTACTAATTAATACTATACATTGCGGTTATAACATATTTAAAGGACTTTGCCTACTCATTTTATAATAAAATCAATAGTTTGAATGCATTTTTATCTATTAATACAGTTGGTATATATGTATGTTCCAGACGTTAGATCTTCACTTTTTCATAGTAAAGATAGAGCACCAATAAACTTTGTCAGTCCGCTATATTATTTATGACATGCGATTACATTATAACATTGTCGCATAATGTTTACACGTGTCAGACACATAATGTGTATAAGTAATAACTTACTAAATAGTTATTTATAACTTTATTATGTTTCTCACATGTGTAACTTCTTCTTTTGATGTAGTTAGAGACTAAATTACTTTTAAAGTACTCAAGCGAATCGAAATCTGGATTTCCATTGGCTTGAACCTGACCATTGTTCAGACTTCTGGTAGACTGAACAATGGTCAGGATATACTAGGCATATTGCCTCCACATCACCAGATATAGTTAATCACAACAGTGTTCAAGAATCACAGGTTTAGGAGTACCTAAATCTTTGGGTCTCTTCGACTGTGTCTGCATGAGTAGAGTTCACTCTACAGAGGACAATTACTGATCTGTATAAGATAAGATTAGATGCCTGGTTCTAAAGTATGTCTGTCCAACAATTCTCTGAGGTAATACGAAATCTGGAACTGTGCACAGTAATGGTAATAGTTTCGCTTGCTAGTGAACATGTGGAATATAGGTTTCATATGTATAGTAGAGACTTATACTCACGTTTCAATAGTTATGGAATAGTTATTAAAACGTAAGTGTAATATCTCTCACCTATCCTAGAAACACAGCTTTAAGTCTCTTCGAGTAGGTCTATTCCAGTAAAGTAGGAACACATACTACATTTGATAATTAAACTAACGAAGAATATAAAGATCACGTTAATATAAAATTATTAAGACAAGCGTTATCACGTTGTGTTTTTGAATTAGTTATTTAAAATATTGTTGAGCACGATTTTATCGTCGGATATTAATCGCACTTCATTTATTTTAAATACATGTACTTATATATATTCAAATATTTATTCTTTGTAACATATCATTAATTAGCATAATAAAGTAAAGTTGACAATATTTTACTATAATATATTAAATTAAAATATTGTCAGCTTTACTTTATTTTAATAATACTCACGTAAAGTTTGTAATGTAAAATGCAATAACTTATGTTCATAAATAGACGCACACTTACTCGCATAATCATTATTGTTTTGCAAAATGAAGTTCAAAGCAAAACTGTAAAGTCAGAGTAATCTAAAAAACAATTTGACGGCGCGTGTAGATGCACTGAAGTTGGCTCATTTTCAAACAAAAAGCCATTACTAGGCATTTCGTGAGTTATAGTTCTGGTACATATTCCATTAAATAAAAGTGAATAAACGGGTATACGAACTCTTTTATGTGTCGATTCTGACGTTACATTGTATAATTTATGTTAAGTGACGTCATTACGTACCTAGCATTTGAAACAATTAGAGGCGAACATTGCAGGCAGGTACGTAAAAAAAAATTAAGGCATATTCATTCCTAATATAATATTTAGTTCTATTATTTGCGATATTACAGTGGTGGTATTTAATCATATCTATAAAATAATTTTCTTTAATTGGCTTTCAGATGTGTTCTTTTTTTTCTATTCCGATATTCGGTTGCGTTGCGCCATATCAGCATCCGTCCATGTGTTGTTTATAAGCCGTACCAGCAATGCATAATTAATAATCTGTTTGTCAGTTCATTTGCTTTCGTATGCATTTTATGTTCGCGACAATGTAAACATGAACGGAACAACGGCCATTATGATAGAGGCCATCAAACTTTAATGGTTTCGTTGCATCAATAAAGTTATTTCAAGTACCGGCCGAGTGCACGCAGACCTTTACGACGCCACTGAACGGTTGTTTGTTTAAACAATGTTATTCTTGACATCAGTTGATCGATTAATCGGTATGTACCTTGGCAAGTCAACTTTGAAGTCTAGTTGGGATTAGAGAGCCAATTCTCGTAATTAAATCGGATCATAATCGAGTTCCGATCTTGTCTCAGTATCATAATTATCACAAATTGAATTCTTCTTAATGAAAATAATCGTCAAATGTGAACATAAATTGCATTTCAGTTCACATTTGACGTCTACTAATTAAAACTTTTCATAATAGAGTACCGATAAAGGGTCTCTATTTTAAACAGATTTTATTAAAAGAGTTGGCCTTCTAACCGTAGTTCATTAGGTCTTGCCTTTAATATTATTTTATACATTGCTATGAGGTGAAGAGTGAATCATTCTTCTTTTCAATAAAGCTCAGTCATACTTCTTTCGTGAATAACTAAGCATAATTAAGCATATAAATCATAAAATCAACAAGAATAACCCATTTTCATTGGATACACTAACTGCAGAATGATTGCGTTTCCTTAGCAGCAAACAGTTCCTCGCTAAATGAAGTAAATTCCAGATATAGTGAAGCTTGTTGATAAGATCTGAACAAATGCAATCGGCACTAAAAGCAAGTGACCTATGTATGTATGTGATGTTTCAATCAAAAGTCAAGTATAGCCACGATATTGATGATTATAGTCAATAAGATTTCATTACCATCCCAGTTAAGTGGCGCGTTGGTTCCTCGGTCGATCACGGTATCGATACCTGGTCAATATCTTCTTTGTCGTCCTTAAATAAGAGCAGATCTTAATGGATTTAAGTCCTTTTTCCTGAATAAAGGATCCGAAAAGACGAGTAGAGCTTTAAGAAGACGAAAAGAGATTCAGTTCTAAGATTACCAAACCACCAGTGATACAACCACTGTGTCTTATGTTCGTGGCATCTTTTCTGGATGAATCATACTCACATTTAGTACGCTTAACAGGATATCCTATGTTTAAATCGTAACTAATGAACGAGTATACCAACAAATCATCAAACATTTTATTAGTCGTAGTTATATAGATTTTCAGCCAGTTATTTATCACTAATCACCGTTGGTCATTAAACCGTTTTAAAACTAATAATTCATTGCAGTTTATTGCTCTGTTAGATGCCAATTCACCTTCATATACTTTTATTGCTTCACACGTTTGAAGATGCTACAATAGATAATTGGTTAATACAATATGCTATTTGAACCAATGTTTATTTATATAAATAAAATTTTACTTAACAAAATATAAAATACAAACAATTGTATAAATCCACTCAAAAAACAAATAAGATAGAAATTAGAAACCTTTTAAACCTGATGAAATAGGTTACTGTTAAATGATGATGAAGAGTACAAAAGGACGGACGTTTCTATTATATGACGTAACCATTATTTCAATGCACATGTGCGAGCAATATAGTGATACGCCCGCACTACTTTTTCATATACCGAAATTTTAGATTTGCATTGCTTATTCATTTTACAACCTATTTTGATGCTGTTTTCACAAAAAGATATCTATTTTCGATTGCGTTATAATGTATTTAGTCAATTATAGTGAAGTATCCTATCGGTGTTCATAGGAACAGTAATAATTATATAGACAATATTATAAATGCGAGAGTGTGATTGGTTAATTATTTAAGAATAAATTTAAAATGCAGATATTTTGAACGAAGAAACATTTAAGAATGTTTTTTAATGGTGTGTGAATATAATATGTAATTATACGTAACTTGTTAATGCCGGCTTGATGCCCTCGGCTGATCAAGGTGTTTAGTTTGATAAAATTATGCGTTTCTTTAAATGTGGGCAAGAATGCGAGTACTAATTACAAATTAATTAAAGTGGTATTAAATATTTCAATCAAAAAGTTTTAGTGAATCCAATTCTACTATTCACAAAAACCCAAAAATCACGGACACGGCTTACAAATAAAATATCCATTATAAAAATGTGCTCTAATGGTTTACATTATTTAGTCTGTACGTAATGCATTTGTACGGTATTGAAACGCGATAAGTGGCGAATTAAAAGCGTCTGTGTTTACGTGAAACGAATTCTTCAATAAAACTATCGTGGCTAGACTTTTAGACATGTTATATTATGTTTACAGTGTATTCAAGAAGTTCATAATATAACTCAGCTTTTATAACGCACGCAATGTTCACACAAATAATGGATCCATATTTAGAGGATCAATAGCCGGCAACCAAATACAATGGAGAAAATATTGTGTCTAGACCCCGGGGTCCAAGCGTTGTCCAAAAGATTAAACATAAGCATACTCAATAATATTAACTAGCGACCCTTCGGGAACAGTCGTCCTTTTCTGTACTCTTAACAACGTGTATGCGACATTATATAATCTTCAGTCGAGTAGTTAAGGCCTGAAGCGTTACAAAGAAACTGTCATTCACAATTATAATATTTTGTAGTTAGAATTTAGGACTAGTTGTTAGCTGCTAACGTTTACGATTACTACTTCGCTCCCGTGGCTCGTAGCGTGATGTTATATATAACTTTTGTTATTTTTGGATAAAGTAGCTTTCCATGGGGAAAAATAATAAAATCGGTTTTGCAATTTTCGAACTAATTGATTACAAACTAACAACTCTTTCCTCTTTATTACATTAGTATAGATTTAATAAAATAACTCATGCAATATCTATCCAGTTTGGTTTCTGGATAAGACTAAAATGTCTGTCGGGAACTTCTCAGAACGAAGTCTTAATCTCTGTTACGTTTACCTCGCTCTCTATTACGTGAACGTATTTTGTTTTAATTTACAAATAGTTGTTCCGGGTATGGGTGGAGAAATGTTGGTGTTTAGTATTCTTTCTACCCTTTCGAAAAGTATGTATGTAGAAAACTATAAAGCTTTTTACATTTTTATAGCTAGGGGTTTACCTTAAAAACTAATTGCATTAAGAAGAAACTGAGTGATCCGCACGATTGACGGTTGCGACCAACTATTGTGATATTTTATAAAATCTCATTATCAAACTCACTTCTGAGACGACAGCGAAAATTATTATTTCTACCTTAACCATGGCAATGATAGATGGTTACTATAGTAACTGTTAAGTCACCAATAGAGTTGTAGATGATCTTTTTTCCAGACTACAACAGCTGTAGTCCACACAGACGAATTAACTAACGTAATTTACTATCTATTATAATTATAGTATAATATAAAGGTTTGATGTTAAAGGGAATATGTATACGGCTATATATGGCTTCACAAACACGATTTTGCACGTCGCCCACCGCCATCGACTCGAGATAGCAAAGAAGAAACTGCAGAACTACTTAAAATTCTCCCCAAGTTGTAGGAATCGTCCAGGGAAACGGGTTCCTCCGGATGCCTGTTCGAATTTATCGTCTGTGGTCATATCTGTTTTCATTATGTGGATGAAATATTTAGTTGGTGGTTTTAGTGTTAATATTATATTTACTTTTAGTATCGGAGCACTTAAGAGTGAACTGATTAATGTTTACGCGACATAAAAACTGTAACCTAACAACTACCATGTACCGTATTATCACTTATTACATTATTAATCCGTACGTCAAAACGACACAGCGCTTTACAGAGTGTATATTTTTGTCTTGTTTTTGCGCATGCAATAATAATGGTATACGAGATGGCGGTACGGCTCCAGTTGCTTCCATGGATAAACTCGAAGGGGTAGAAAAGTATAAAGCACCCACATTTTACTACTTAAAGTAACGTTTCATAGTATAAAAATTCCTTATAAGCCCTAAATAAAGTTTTATGGAGTTTTACCTCTGTATTCAATATACATTGCGTGCAGTGCAAAATGTAGTACTCATATTTATAGAAAAATAACTCATTGCCGAGTTAGAATAGAACTGATTTTGAAATCAAACTCAAAATCGCTCGATCACCAAAGTAAGCATCGTAAAATCCAAATCATAAATCTTTAAAATAAGTTTATTCATAAGAACATTAAACAGAACACATTAACACATTGAAGGGATTTCATGAAGACATTGATTTTTATTAATTTCAGAATGCTTTTGTTATAACGTTTCTCAATTATTGTTTTCAGTATAAGTTCCCCGCGTACGTCTGTCTGTGTGAGTTAGAGCCCGACAGATGTTACGAACGCATTCCGCCGCGGCCCGGAATAGTTTGCTCAAATGACACACACTCAAATTTTTTCTACGCTTCAGTCTTTTATTTAAAAACTTAACCTTTACTCCTAACTAATCTTTTGAAAAACAATAATTCCGATTCAATTATTACTATTTGGTGTCATTCAATTCATTTGCTACTATTGTAAAACATTGTTCTTTTTGTTTTTAACAATTGAAATAAAATAAATGTACAACTGTTCGTGATAAAATTGGTTACACAATGCATTTGCACAATCAGGCTGACATTATGTTAACATCCAAATTATAAATAGAGTAAATATAAATACCCAGTTTTATTTTGATCTGTCCTCTAAATTCTTCCTCGTTTTAGCGAATGCTATATCTTTCCTAATGAGTATAATAATATACTGTTTTCAGAGTACTATTAGTCCACATGACTACAATATTTTAAAGCACGTCTTGGCACGAAGCCCACTGTTTGACGGAAGGAAAGACAAGAAACTAAATCGTTGTATTTAATTGGAACAATGAGTGTTGTCACACTTATTTATTGATTGGAACATTTTATATTTGCTACCATGGCAAGAAAAAATGTATATGGTTTAGTGATGTAAATGCAGGCTGATTGTCGATCATGAGAGTTGCAATTTCATAAAAAATATATTGAGTTTTCTGTTCGGTTAGTCTCAGCAGCATGTCATGTGTCTATCCTTTATAGCATTGATATTAGATGTGTTATAGCTATATAACTGTTCGATCTAATTTATCTTCTTTAAATTCAAAACTTGAGATGGTGGATTTCATTATATGTGATAAAATTTAGGTGTACACACTTGTAGTAATACAATTTATCCAACATTTTCAGCTATGTATAATAATGATGACGATCATATTTTTATACATTACATTTTATATAAATAAAATTCTTAAATTTAAGACCACAGAGCTGAATTTAGACATTCATAAATAAATTGTTTTTCATCTTAAAGGCGTAATAAGTTCTCTAAAAGCTTACTACAACCATATTTTCATTTGGTAAAATTAAAAAAACCTTCGTAATTAAATCTATGAATGGTCTAGTTTAGCACATATTACATTTTACAATAAGTATCTTATTTAGAAATTAAATAACTTGTTAGTTACGTCTTTCTTTCTTAGCTTAAACAATAATAATCCCTGGTTACCACATATATTAGCTATATAGCCTTTTAAAATAAAAGTATCCAAAGTAGGAAGCCTTGGAACCTTATTTATTTTTCTGAGTTCAAAACACCTTGCGTGACATCGGTTTATATAAATATTTATACACAATAGATTATCTTGCTAGTCTCGTGGTACAAGTTTCTGCTTATGTTTGTATGTATGTTATGATGATGTCTTGTGTGTATTTGTGTATTTCTGTTAGGCAATTCTCAGTAGTGCTCGGTGTTTTAGGCACTTTTATTCAGGGCCTTCAAAGGTGACTTTGCGAGATATGAGTATAATTACATCTCTACTATTCTCTTAAGAGATATATAGTTGTAAGGGTAATGCAATAGACTCACCTAGACTCTAAATAACAATGCAATCCTGCTCGCTAGTGGCCTGGTAACAACTTGAATACTCTATAATTTTGACATATACATACATATATATACCGTAACAAAAAGACATATAGAACCACCAACAACATCCAAAACAAAATAAACATAATTTTAAAAACTCAAAGCTTACCTACAAAACATAAAACACATCAAATATCATATGAAAAAAATAAATAATTCCTTTTGCATCACCGATCTTGCGCTACGTGTATTGGGGTCCCGTAATGTAGATCATAAATTATTCTGCGGCAAAGACCAACAGTCCTGTACTCTCGCCCTTAACGAATTCTACAGAACCCTTTATCCAATCACAAGTGTTACGGATCAGTGAGCAAGTCGACGAGCTAAAATCAACTGGAGAGAGAAGAGCTTTACCATATTACCGGTGTATCGGATTTGTTACTACCACTCTTCGGCAAATGGGTTCAGTTTATAAGTACTCTTGGTGCTTATTGAATTGTAAACATACGTAATTGCGAATTGTTGCCCAACTTTAGTTTGTTTTGACTGTATTACGTGCATAAATTATGGATATAAATTCACCGGGTGTTTCTTATGCTTTGTACAAGAACATACTCATGTAGTTTAGTAGACACGTCTCACGATTTTCAAATAGGTCAATGAACTACCTCAAAAATAGATTTGTATGTATGAGTAGTTTCAATAACAATTTCAGTCAATGAGCTTATAATGTCAATTTGTCATTTTAAAAAGTTGGCAAATTGTTCATACGTTTCAATTTTACTATCCCATTAAGAAAACACTCGCAAACAATTGTTCATTAGAGGAAATAATGTGAAAAAAAATTAACTGGTGGTGACGATTTGATTTTTATATTTTATTATTGACAACTAAATGTATGCAGTTCCAAAAGAGTAGAAACATTGCACGTTACTTAAATTTAGTAATGCTTCAACAACCAACTGACCTAATTTAACAGCTAAAATTCCTACATTATAATGGTTCTTATCACAAAACATGGTATTAGATAACAAGAATACAGCACACCAGTCTTGTATCAACCATTACCGATCCTATCATGCTTCCTTTACCGTGTAAGTATACAGAAAAGCTATCTAGATAAGGCCAACCAAAATGAGATCAAGGCAGTTAGTGCTATCGGAAACAGTGTAATCTGCTGCCGATTTCCTGGAAACTTCTTTGAATAATAATTTGGAAGAACAGTGGAAAGAAATTTCCAGTAAACGTGGAAATGCCTACGGTGGTCTTTAAAACAAGGGCACTAGCTCAAGGTATGTGGGCTTATATGTTTATTTGTTATCTTTAAAGCGACTCAGAAGAAAAATGGTTTGGCAAGCCGCCTCAAGGAGATTGGAACACTTCATTAACCAATGAAGTAAATTATTATTCAATGTATGCCGCTAAAACTTTAGAGCTAAGGTTCTAGAGTTTTAATGGCACACATTGAAACTTATCCAGAAAAAAGTACTATTCCCGAGCGAGAGAAGCAGTGGGCAAAGCTAAATAATTAATACGAATATCTACCTAATATAATATAATAAATTAGTTAGTCGAATAGTTACCCTAATGAATTAAGTGAACAAAACGCCTAGTCATATCGTTGGTTATCTCTTCGATGTGAGCAAGAAGCAGTGTTGCAACTATTGCTATCGCATTCTATAATAAGATATATATGTTGAGCTATGCATTACATTTAATCGCCGATGGATTGCCTAATTAGCTATTTTACATACCGGACCTATTTTGTAAAACAACCAATGGTTTTTTAACACAGGTGATTCGGCAACCCATCAACATAAGTCGCATTATATAAGATAATGAAATTATAATTGTCAAAATAATTTCACAAATTAATATAGTAACATATTTTAAGCGAATACCTTTTATCCAAATCATGAAAAACAAACTCTAAAGAATATTGAATTCGGTACAACTCAAACACTACATTATTAAAACCTAATTTTGTAAGTAATTTAATTAACGAATTTCAATATTATCATTTATATTACTAACGAAAGTCGTTGTACTTTCAGAATATATTTGCTTTTTATTAATAAAATTATAGTTTAGTTTGTTTTAGAAGTTCCTTCACAATAATCGATTCTTTTGTCAGGTACATAGTTAATTTGGCAACTATTATTTCCTCCTTTAACATTATTTTCGTGGTAACAGAATATCTTTGTTAGGCTTACAGAAAAAATGGGTCTAATACATGGAGATACGGCCCTTAGAGACATCAAGTCTTACGTAGAATGGGACACACTACAGTATTACTATAACAGGACTAACATAGACTGTGATCAAACTATTATTAAGCTATGAAGTCAACATCTGTGCTATGGTATCAGGTATTTAGGGAATCGGTAACATATTGTATCTATAATTTTTAGCCCATCTACATCGTAAGTTACGCAATACTATAAACTAATTAACTTTGTTGGTCATACTTAGCAAAGTACGGTGTAATTTATTCGTAATAAAAGGAAAACCTTTAGCTTCGAATGAATGTGTTTTCACAATTAGGCCAATATTGCACCGGTTCATATAATTATCTTTTATTTATTCTTCTTATAAAAGATATAGTACGAATAGCGTAGGACACTGCTTCATAAGAAGATGTAGCTGATGACCCACTGTACAACATTTGTGTCACGCATAAATAGAAGTCTGACACAAAGACCGAGTGTTTTGTGTCCATGTTTATGAAGCCCCGTGATATAGAGATAATCAATGTAGAATAATTGACCTAAAAATACAGACAAGCGATCGAAGATAGTACATTCCTTAAACTATGAAGCTACTATGTTGCTTTCAATGGTTTGTATTTTGCTTCTTTGTATCTCGATAGTTAAATGAGTAACAAAGGAAGAGACTTGGTAGTTTTACGATTCTAAATATAATTCTCCATTTCTTCTTTTATGACAAAATACAAAGTTAAAATGGTACCTTATGATCGTTTTTAATATTTTACGAATTCACGGACGGGCATACTAACAGTAATATGTATTTAAAATGTTTTTTAGTAAGTATTTAAAATATACTTGAATAGATAATTTATGCGTTGTTCGAATAATTAAAATTACGGGCAATGTCTGGAGCAATCTCTAAGTACTTCATTTGAAATTGTAAGTTAGACCAAAACAAGGTTGAATCAAAATTAAATATAAACAGTAATTGGTGTCGTTAAAACATAATTGGATCTTTTTGAGCGAACCGGTAGAATTCCAGTTGTCATTATAACACAGAACAAAGAAATTTGAGTATGATTGAACTGTTCATAATTGTTTATCAACTTTCTAGGTCTTCGCCAAATTTTGATTGCCATCAACGTCTTATTTTACTTTTGGTAATGATAATAATTATTTTTACGCTATGTTTTCCAATACGGATATTCATCTATTCATAAACTTACAATATTTTCACTGCGGTACTTGTACCACGCCATCCGTATGTATTATTATTTTTCTCACACAGGTACTTTCTAACATATTATATTAGAAAATACCTGGCCCTTTGGGAGGCTTACACGGAGACATGGGTCCAACGTGAAGAGGCCCTTCCAGAGTTTTAATCTAAGGTGGGATGGAACACCTACAGCGGCACTAGCCGCAGTAGGCGTAGGATTATTGCTACGTATGGATTCTAATATATGGGTGTTTGGTGGACCGGTATATTGCTAACTATGGATGAAAAACGGCGTCTGCCCTGAATACTCTAATAGCATCAATGCAATGGGCAGACGGTGACTCGCCAATTCACTAGATGGGCCCCCTGAATAGCCACTATAGGCATACAAACCAGCAGCAGAGGGCAACACCGGTGCGAGTAGCTAGGGGTGTCGAGCGGAGTGGGGCCGGTTTCACCATCACGGGTCTCGTGACAACGGAGACCCGAAGTGGGTTTCCCGTAGTTATGCCCTTGAAAATGACACTTCCACCCCCAAGCACATAGCTCTAGCAGCCCCCCTCTGACCGGCCGACCAAGGCAAGCCAGAGTTGAGAGTCCTACGGGCGCTCTTGAAGGTCCACCCCAGCCAACCAGTAACGGCAAGCTGGAGACGAGACCCTAACCAACTCTCTGAGGCATTCAGAACCACAGTGTCGCCACTCACATTCAGCCTGCCACAAGCTGCCCTGCGGTTTGTGCGCTTCAATTTAACCTGGTGATACATTTTTTGTTTATATCACAAGGCGAAGGTGATAGTTTAAAAGCTAGTGTACTGTGCCCTCCGATATCGCGTTAGTCTCATGATGAGATAACGACTGTCCCAGAGGGGTGTATTATTATTATTATAATATAAATAACAATAATAATATTTAACTATATTTGAGATTTCGACATCCATGCAAATATTTGTGTGATCCACAGTTAGCTGTTCTGGGTTATGGTGTTACTTTTAGCATTGTTTTAATGTGTGTAGTATCTTTACAAGACTTTAACTAAAAAAGAGTAGATGATGTTTCATATTTACTAAAATAAACTCCAGATTCTAGATATTACATACAGATTTATATACAGACATTATAAATAAAGGTCAGGTTATAAGTACTCTAACTATGTAAACAAGCAGCGATAGCCTAGTTGGTTATCAATATATTGTTAAACAGAGGTCTTGAGTGATTCCAAAGTAGAGTCTGAGTTTTTGAGGTTAAGTGAATGAAGGAAGAGCGATATGCCGCGATCGTAGCAAATCGAAAACCTTGGTCTCATTATGCCCCTCGAGAAAATATATTTGCGTGACTCTATATGTGTAGGTGTGTAACTCAATATTGTTGTACAACAAGTATTGTGCTTTCTGTAATGTCAAATTTGGTACAAAGTTGGAATATTCTTTTTATGATAATGTCAAACAATCTAATTAGGCTTTCTCGTATACTGAATATGTAGCATTCTGCGAATATTGCTCTTGCCTTTTGTTAAAGTTTCAAATTTACATCCATTAAATTTGCTTGTTACTCTTACAACGACTTTTACATAATTGTTTTAGTCTATTAATTATATATTTTATGGCGTTAGTCCTGTTACGTAAACGTATGTTACTATCATAATACGTTAAGATCGAATATCGGGACGTAGAAAAGTATTTTTGGCGCTTCTATCAGATAATTAAGTTGTTTAATATAACACTAGGTTGTTCAAATATGATATGTATAATGCATGCGGTGTTTGCTTATTAATTGGTTGTACATTTATTTATTTATGATTCCTACATATGTACATGTTATATAACATGAATTTATGTATTTACTGTAAGCAATACATACAATAAAAAAAATAAGAATAATATAATAAGTATGATTACGAGAATAATACACTCATATTATTAGTGTACTATTAGTACCTACCCTTATGCATGGTAGTGAAAGTTGGGTATGGCAAAAGAAGCATGAGAGCAGAATAAATGCTGTAGAAATGAGAGCGCTGAGAAATATATGTGGTGTGACTCTGAAAGATAGAATAAGGAATAGTGTGATTAGAGAGAGATGCGGCATAAAAGTGGATATAGTGACGAGAATAGAAAAGGGTATGTTAAGTTGGTTTGGGCATGTAGAAAGAATGGACGAGAAGAGACTGACTAAGAAAGTTTATAAGGTTAGTGTGAATGGAACAGTCGCAAAGGGAAGACCTAGGCGAACGTTTCTTGATCCGATCGGAGACGTTCTGGATAAAGGCCAGGTTAAGAGCACCTTAAACCGGCGAGCGTGTATGAGGAATGTTATGAAAGTGAATGAAGCCAGAGAAGTGTGTCAGGATCGTAGCAAATGGAAATCCGTAGTCTCTGCCTACCCCTCTGGGAAACAGGCGTGAATTTATGTATGTATGTATTAGTGTTACATCGCTGCATCGTAGTGCCCATAGTCATTGTATGTTTGTTCCGGGTTATGATTCTCTCAGCGGGCGAAATGTTATGGGAATTCTGTTGGGCAATTTTCAATAGCAGCAGGAAATCTGGATTCACCAATTACATAAAACCTAAAACTTAACAAGCAAAATGTAGGTGAAATAATCTTCTGCCTAGCCCATATAAGCTTGCTATGTACATGTTGTATATACATTTAAACAATTTCTGCTTAAATGTTCTCATAGAAAGAGGCATAATGTTTTGTACGCTTATTTTACTGTAGGAAATGATTATACAAGAACAATATAAACCATCATAATGAACTGGTCTACAAAAATATACACTCTAAGGTCGTCGACCTCTGTGTTGGTAACGAAATTAAAAATATTGGCTCGTGTTGAACATTGAGATTTATCTTTTATCGCGGCGAGTGTTGATTGTCAATCTCTTATAACAACAAGTGTACTTATTATGCGTTATACTTTTACTAAGAAGTATATTACGAGATAAATACATTTTTGTGTACGTTTTAAAATAATGTCCACTCTATCAATGGCGCAATAGGTTAAGTAGTCGCGTTTTACAATGCACCGAGTGTGAGTTTGATATTTTATTCAGATAACTTTGGCCCTAGGCGAACACCTGTACCGTGGCAACTCAATAAATATCGTAACAATTGACAAAAAAGGCTCGAACCCACTACACTCGGTGTAGTAGTAGTGGCGAGGTGACCACTTAACCTGTTCATTGTTGGAACGCCAGACATAATTGAAAATCTATCGTGTCAGCCGCCGGTGTGCTGCTACGACTCATTAGGTTACACCACCGCGTCAGCCATGCAATCGATGCTAAAGAAACAGTCTTCTTTTTACGATTGTTTTAACTCTATATTTTCTTTATTTGATATTTTATTTCTAAGGTTAATGCTTTGTTAGTTCCATGCGCGTTCTCAACTAAAGTTCTCTTGTGTATTCATATAAGTTATCTCTTTAGTTCGTGTTTTCGAGTCCCGGGCTTATCTAGCGCATCTGTGCTGTATATTTTATTACTCTATTTTCTACTTATCTGATATAATATTGCGACTTTCGATAAATCTGTTGTAAAAGCCATATCTACTATATTTAAAAATACGGGTTATTAAAACCATTTGATAATTTATGGGTTTGTAATAGTGCTCTGTTCTAGTTGGTTAATTTAATTTTGCTTGGCAATAGTAGGCGACTTAACAGCGATAGTCTAATAGGAGACCATTGGACTGCAAAGCAGAGGTCTCGAGTTCAATCCCAAGGCATGCATCTCTGACTTTTCGAGGTTATGTGCGTATTAATTAAATATCACTTGCTTTAACGGTGAAGGAAAACATCGTGAGGAAAGCTGCATGTCTGAGAGTTCTCGATAATGTTCTCAAAGATATGTGAAGTATGCCAACCCGCATTGGGCCAGCGTGGTGGACTATGGCCTGACCCATCTCACAAAGTGAAGAGGCCCATGCCCAGCTGTAGGACAGTTTAATACAGGGCTGATATTATTATATAGTAGATAACGTTTTTAGACTCGTACACATACTTAATATAATATAAGACAACGGGTCTTACTTTCGATTAAGTATTTAAAGGTAATACCTATTGATTGCCCGACGTTTCGACCAATTTGTTTCGATAGTGGTCACGGGTTGACTGTGACCCGTGACCACTTTCAATACATTTATTACTTAATCGCGAGTAAGAACTATTGCCTAGAATTAATTTAAGCAATAATAGGTCATAGTGGCATCTCTAGCCTTAGAAAATCGCTGTCACATAACATTTTGCTGTGTGGTAACACAGCAAAATGTTATGTAAAAAAGCAGTTGAGCCAAAGGGTTTTTTCGTAGCAATGTTTGTTATCCATATTCGCCAGCGCCTGTAAATAATCCATGGTGTTGCAAGCAAGGGACATGCAGCAGATTATTGTTAAGCGAGCCATAAAAGCATTTACATACGTCTATATTAATATTAAATCGACACAAAGTTTAAGCCGGCATTCAAATACCTCTTGAGTGGACTAACAAGAAAGTGTCTTGATTGACTTATAATGACCTATTACTGATCACTACAGTTATTCATCTTCATGATAATATTATAAAGATTTAGTGAATTGCATTCCTTCAAAATCATTATTTCAATGTGACTACATATAAAGAATCAAAGAGCACCAAGCGTAAATAAAAGTTTATTTTTTATTATGTTAAAAAAGAGAACCCTCCGCACTAAGAATAATTGCTGTGTCGCGAGGGACTTTAGAAACATTCAAACAACGGACACAAAGAACACCCAGACTCGGACCAACCATTTGTGGATCACACAATTTTTTTGTCCCGCATGGGATTCGAACCCACAATACTTGGCCCAGTGGCAGCGGCGAGGCGACCACTTAACCCACAACCCAATATCCAGGTCGTCATAAATGAGAACATATTCATATTGAAAACCTATGAATGTCATACGGTATATAATTTTCCGTTGAGTAAATAATTCGATCGTTGCCTTGCACATAAGTTGGTGCACTGCCAACCGATCAACCGATGGCATTGTTCTAACAAATCGCTTTTATATAACGATGATACGTTTGTATATAGATCTTGAATATTCTTAAGAACTTCTAGAAGGTACTTAGTAAATTTATCTATATCTAGTTGAAGTGTATAGAAATACAATATTTTGCCAGCGGCTTGGCTCGTGTAAATGTAGATTAGGTAAGTAACAACGTCCTTTTCTGTTCCCCTCACATAGTATGCGAAATTTTATGATGATCGGTTGAATAATTATGGCGTGAACGCGTTAAAAACAAATATATAAACCCACATTTTCATTAATAATATTAGTTAAGAAATCACAAAATAGGATGAGCTGAATATTTACTTATATTTTTCACAGATGATCAAGTAATCACATAATAACAAAAAAAGCCAAAACTGCTTTTACGAGACTATCATGACACCGTCGCAAGGCTCACTTTATACACAAAAATAATTCAAAAATATATTTTCACGTTCCCTCCTTATCGACCATTTTGCTATGAGATGTATGTGGTAATGTTAAGAACTCAATCAACCATTAAGTATTTATAAATGTATTAGGCTTACTTTAACATTTAGTCATCCAAATGCTAAAACATTGCAAAAATAACGTCTTCAGAAATGTTCCACAGTCAATGTCAAAGCTAATATATTGAATGCGATTTTTCAGATACACATACTTACGGATTGCCAATGATGAGAATAAATTACCACAAGATTTATCTTTACATGTTAAATGTCAGAGTTTTCTTGAAATGAAATTTGCGAAATCTAATACATGCTAAATTAAACATTTTAAATGTGGGTTAGAAAAATATAATTAACATGGTGAAATCAAGAAATAAAATAAGTCAATAAGATTTTATTAGACGTATTTTGTGTAACGGGTGGCAGCTTATTTATTTTATTTATTTATTTAGGACAACCAACAAGATGTATACCATAACATCTTCCTATGGCTGTACTTATGATTTGCATTTGGCTCTACCTCGTTGCCTCAGCATTTAAACACTAAACTAAACTGTAGTGGCCCATTTAGGGCCACTACAGTTTAGTTAAAGAAGTTAATAATTACGACTTCTGTAATAAAAAGATCCTACATATTAAGAAAAAGTCCAATAGTATGATAGTAGGCTTACTAACGTCTGAGTCTTCTTCGAAGAGGTTAATGAAAACACTATGTGTGCCTGTCTGTTAGTGACAGGCATAGCTCCGGAACCGCTGGACCAATTGACTTGTAACTTGATGTACAGACAGCTTGGGAACATCCCTCCGTCGAGTTTGAATATGGGCAATAGAATATGGGCGCTGAGAGCCAAAAGACTCCCTTGATATAGAGGTCACAAGGTCATAAGGTCAGGGGATATCCATCAACAAAGTGATTTGGAAGTCCAAGAGACATTACAAAAAGCTGATGAAAAAGAAAAACAAATAGGTCACATGAAGACGAAGAGGTTGAATCCTGGGTTTTTACACCCATCTCGTTATTAGCTGATCTGATATTATTATTAATAATTAGGTTTTACCCGCGTTTTCGCTCATTATTGCACATTAATCTTTTCTGCATCAACAGTACTCTGTGTGCTTTTTGTACCATTGACAACTTGTATGCAAAATATCATGATGATCGGGCTACTTGTGAAGACGTGAAAACATAACAAACAAACCTACATTCGTATTTCTAATATAAGGAAAAACTACTTAACATACCTTTGCTAGCTGCCATTTATGACTTTTTGAATATTTATTCGATCTAGGTACCTACTTAATTTACGCTGTACAGTAATCTTCTTTCATCACAGACAGTGATGGAATAGCACGGCATCAAATGGAAGTGATCAATTTTAGTGGAAAAGAGAAGGCATATGTTAAGCCTTTGTAATTATATCAGGTTTAAAGTTATTTCATTGCTGTATATGACATACAATAACGACGAATAGCATGTGAACGTCATAAAATTTACTATTATCTTGATAATACTCCTTTCATATTAAGAAATCCTGATATTAACAAACGTGTTCCTGGGAAATGTACTTACTTTTTTCGGGAATTACCTCTTGAAAATGATATATACGTTTGCAAACTATTTACAATTGTAACTAACTCTTTCACTACAATCCGGTATTTAACCCCACTATAGGTATATAAGCAAACTCCTTTCAAAGTTGGAAACACAAGCGTTAGCCGCAACCCGAGTTCGTTTAGAAACCCCACGCGTGTCCAGCACTAGTAATGAAAACCGGAACTTTTCCAACGGATTAATTCGTTCAGAATCCCGCACACCTACAGGTGATCCCCGTCAAGTCACAGTTGTTCCTGTTAGTTACTGAACTCTCCTTAAATAAACGTTCGTACCCTTACATTAAAATCCTTTTGACTCCGGCTTAAAATTAATAGCCCATTCATAAACGCGGCCCAATTATATTATGTTTTAATTACGAGCCTAACTTAATTTCGGAACAAAAGAGTTTCCTTATTTTTTTAAATTAAATTATGGACGGGCATACTCGGTGTTACTTTTACAGGCCGTTACGGCCGTAAAATCAAGGTTGCTATGGTACCCCGGCCTGATTTCACAGCATTTTGCTTTCGTTTTTTCAATTACATGCATTATAACATTTTCATCAATATACCACGGCATTAGATCTTTTTATACAAAAAATACAAATTATTGACATTGATTAATTTGTGGCCTATAACTAGTCTACTAGCCTAAGAGTTTTTAAGTCGGCGTAACTGGTAAGATAAGAACTCCTATTTTAATGTGTCTAACACCCTGAGTCCATCGTATCATTACATTTATTGGATCATTCCGACGTCGTCTCTCTGTCTATCTGTCAAGGTATTTTTCTCAAGAACACGTGAGTAATCACTGACACTCGCAAGGGAATTAAGAAATTATATATTTTTCGTTAACCTAGAATCATAGAATTTGGGCGAGGCAATGTCTTATAAAAGTATTTAATTATAATTACGAACTTTACCGTTTGTACGGAACTCTTGGTGCGCGAATACGACTCGCCTTTGCTGCTTTTTTATAATTGAATAGAAAACTTTCAGTAAATTGCGTTCCAATTTTATTTTGTTGACACTATACTGCCGCACTATAGTGTAGCAAAAAACGTGTGACGACCGGCGATAGCTTGTTAATGGCTAGGCTTTCCTTTTCGGACCCTATCTGTCTCCTTTATTGCCAGGTTATCTGTTAGCTAAATTTATCTAAAGTGAATACCATCCCACCTATAGCAACAAAACTACGATAAATTCTAAACAAACACATTGCAGTTTGACATTTTATTGCCAAAGTATTTTCGGAGCCATTCCCGCTTTATTTTAATTTAATCTTCATTGCATTTGTTGTTGATATGTTACCTTGTTGTCAATGTCATGTTCAAGTGCATCCGTATGTCTGCCTGAGCTGATTTTGCGTTACAATTTGAATGATTTATTAATTTTTTATAACATAAGTTTATCGCATCAAGTATTTCATATTGTCATAAAGATCACATTCTTTCAAACCTAGTTCCGGTCTCAGCAGCCTATTTTAGCCTAGCAATCATGAGATATGCGCAAATATACCAATACTCTCTATTCACTCATTCACATAGGCCGATTACACGGCTAGATGACATCACCGGGAAAATCAAGCGCAGGAGCAACGTTATTACGTTAGGCTTGCTGAAGTATAAGGTGATTTCTATTACATGGGACCAGCTAGATTTTATAACTGTCAAAATGTGAGCGTATTTATATCTTTGACTCGGAGATATGGGCGGCTATGTATGTACCTATATAGAAAGAAGTACATGATCTGTAGAGTTTCTACGTTCTACTTCGTTTCTAACGTGTCACAATATATTCGTAAAGCTGAGTGAGACACATGTGCATATGTATGTTTGCCAAACATTAACGTCTATGAGGTTTTCTAAAAATGTAAAATTAACAGCCACATGTGCAATTTGTTCTTGGCCAAGTTGTATTTTATTATTGTTTCCACGGTCAAAAGGTATAACAATATTTGTTACAATTTCTTGTAATTTTTAGCTTGGCAACACATTTAGGAAAAAATGTATAGGTATAGCATTTTGATTGGGAAACATATTGCTCTTATAAAAGTGACCAAAGTTTTTAATTATTGTGATTGGAGTTTACTTAATGAAGTCTGTCAGGTCATGTTTCGAATACCATAATGAACAGTTTCTATTCAAAAAGTTCTAGTTTATTGAAACCTGTTTCTTAAGCCAAATGCCGTGTGGTGCCGGCAGAGTAGAATAGCACCACCCCATTTCTTCCCGTGGGTATCGTAGAAGGCGATTAAGGGACCATGCGAGAGGTGGGCAGCAGCGCTTCTTGCGTAGACAACACAGTCCATACCAATACACTGCGGTCACCAACCCGCCTGCCTAGCGTGGTGACTACGGGCAAAACCCCCCATGATGAGTCCAAAAAAGAAACGGCCCCCAGTTCCCGGCCGCCCTACTATTCCAGGTCACGGCAGCGGCCTTGGTTACGGTAGGGTAGGGGGTGCTAGGAATCCCCGGGCTACGGACGGCTGCCAACAATTGACCCTGGCTACATTTAATGGACGCAGTCTACGGCTGGACGAAAGCCTCCAGATCCTTAAAGAAGAATTAGAGAAGATACGATGGCATGTTCTCGGGCTATCGGAAGTTCGTAGAGAGGGAGAGGACACGGTAACCCTTGAGTCAGGCCATCTATTCTACTTCAGGGAAGGGAGCCAAAAATCCCAAGGTGGCGTGGGATTTCTCGTCAACAAAGCCCTTCGTGACAACGTGGTGGAGATCTGCAGCGTCTCGACCCGGGTTGCGTACCTTGTACTGAAACTGACCGAGAGATACTCTCTCAAGGTCATACAGGTATATGCGCCGACGTCGAGCAGCTCAGACGAAGAGGTGGAGGCCGTTTACGACGATGTGTCAAAGGCCATGCATCGTACCACCAAAACCCATTATACAGTTGTCATGGGGGACTTCAACGCCAAAGTGGGAAAAGAATGCGGTGAATCTTGTTTGGGACAGCATAGCTATGGGCGCAGAAACCATAGGGGCCAAATGCTGGTCAACTTCCTTAGCATGCAGGGGCTGTTCTGTATGAACACATTTTATCAGAAAAAGCCCCAACGGAAGTGGACCTGGAAGAGCCCCGACGGTGTGACGAAGAACGAGATTGACTTCATCATAGCCGACAAGAAGCACATTTTTAGGGATGTCTCGGTGATCAGCAGGTTTAATACCGGTAGCGATCACCGGCTTGTACGAGGCACCCTAAATATCAATTTTAAGCTCGAACGTAGTCGCATGGTGAGGTCTGTTCTTCGTCCAAGTGTGCCCCAAGCTGGACATGATGCGTTCCAACGAGAATTGCAAAATAGATTCGCCGCACTGGAGACCCCGGCCAATGTTGACGAGGACCTGGACGGCATAATTGGGGTGATACGCGAAGTGGGAACGAGGCACTTTCGGAAAAGGCGATCAGATAGGAAGTCCAAACTTTCTAGCGAGACCCTGGATCTGATGCGATTTAGACGTGAGACACCAGAGGAATCTTTGTCAGATCCCCAGTCACTCCACAAGAAAATCAGGAACTTGGTAAGACGCGACCTTCGCAGCTGGAACACTCGCCTAGTACACGAGGCGATCGAGCGAAATCGGGGGTCGAAGGTCTTCACCAAGATACTGGGGAGGAGTCATCTGACAAAGTTAGCTACCTCGAATGGTGAAACCGTCACATCAGTCCCGGGGATACTCGCTGAAATTGAGGACTTCTACGGAACTCTGTATGCTTCGCACGCACCGAAGCCTCCACCAGACGCGAGAGACCCTAGAGCCCCACTTACCCGCCACTTCACTGACGATCTCCCAGACGTAGATGTCGACGAAATCGAGGCGGCTCTCAAACAGCTTAGTAATGGGAAGGCTCCCGGTGAAGATGGAGTAGCCTCTGAGCTCCTCAAGGCTGGGGGTAAACCTGTTCTTGGGGAGTTGAGGAGGCTCTTCAACTCTGTAATAACCAATGGGGCTACCCCGAAGGCGTGGAACGGAGGTGTAGTGGCATTGTTTTTCAAGAAAGGAGACAAAACGCTCCTTAAAAACTATAGGCCGATCACGCTTCTGAGCCACGTCTATAAGCTGTTCTCGAGAGTCGTCACGAATCGTCTGGCATCAAGATTTGACGCCTTTCAGCCACCGGAACAGGCTGGGTTTCGTAAAGGCTATAGCACCGTAGATCACATCCATACTGTTCGGCAGGTTATACAGAAGTCCGAAGAGTATAACCAACCGCTGTGTCTGGCGTTTGTGGAGTACGAGAAGGCCTTCGACTCCATCGAAACCTGGGCTGTTCTGGAGTCTTTGCAGCGATGCCAAGTCGACTGGTGGTACGTGGAGGTGCTGAGAAATCTCCACCAAATGGCGACGATGTCCATCCAAGTGCAGAACCACCAAACAAGACCCATCCAGTTGCTCAGAGGTGTAAGACAGGGTGACGTTATTTCCCCGAAACTCTTCACCAATGCTCTGGAGGATATCTTCAAGACCCTGCGGTGGAATGGAATGGGCATCAATGTCAATGGTGAATATCTCACACACCTCCGCTTTGCTGACGACATAGTTGTAATGGCAGAATCGCTGCAAGACCTGCAGACAATGCTGTCCGGTCTTAATGCTGCCTCGAGACGCGTTGGGCTCGGGATGAACTTGGACAAGACTAAGGTCATGTTCAACGAGCACATCGTCCCTGAGCCCGTTTTCGTCGAAGGTGTAGCCCTTGAAGTTGTCCAGGGGTACGTCTACCTAGGACAAAAGTTACAGCTGGGTAGAGACAACTTTGAGGGTGAAATCACCAGAAGAGTGCAGCTTGGCTGGGCAGCGTTTGGAAAGCTGCGTCACATCTTCGAGTCACCCTTGCCACAATGCCTGAAGACCAAGGTATTCAATCAATGCGTCCTGCCGGTCATGACATACGGAGCCGAGACGTGGAACCTAACAGTGAAACTAGCCCACCGATTGCATGTCACTCAGCGAGCTATGGAAAGGTGTATGCTCGGAATCTCGTTAAGGGACAAAGTCCGGAACGAGATTATCCGACAAAAAACCAAAGCTACTGACGTAGTTCAGAAGTGTAGCAGGCTGAAGTGGCAGTGGGCCGGTCACATCTGTCGCAGAACCGATGAGCGTTGGAGCAGACGGGTTCTCGAGTGGAGACCACGACTCGGCAAGCGTAGTGTAGGACGCCCTCCGGCCAGATGGACCGACGACCTGAAAAAAGTGGCTGGTGGTGACTGGATGGCGAAAACGGGAGATCGGGCCTTGTGGCGCACCCTGGGGGAGGCTTATGTCCAGCAGTGGACTGCAATAGGCTGAAATGATGAAGCCAAATAAATAAATAGGCAAAAGCACTTGGTAAGCGGCAATATCTATTTTTTAGAAACTAAAGTCATAATAGCAAATATCACAGTGATAGCCTTAATTGTTTGGAATGTCGATAGATTTTATGTTTGTAGTTTTAAAATGTTTTAATACCTATACTATTAAAAATAATATAACGACTAAACCTACATAAGAGATATATTTTTATAGAACATTTATTTTCCGTCACACTAAGGCAATACACAAAAACAGCAATACAATGCTAAAGATACAATAAAGTTGTGGATAAGGAACTCCATAATATTGTTAGCGCAAACCTCATTACGAACATTCCGTTAGCGAAAAAGCCTTTCGTCTTGTTTTACGGTCTTCATTTCTCTAACAACGTATTATAGAAAAAACTTTAAGAATTGCCAACTCAATCTACCTCCCGTACCAAGCTTTTCGGAATAAAGAAATTTCTTTGTCTGCTTGACTCAATCGCGATCAGGTTGCTTACGAAGAATTTTGTCAAATTAGCTCCGCTGCCAAAGACTAACAATGAAAAAAATGTAGAACAAAATCTAGGCCAACAAAAGTAGAACAAAACTTGCGGCTAAAAAGTCAGTGAGTTACCATTATAATATACTTTTTCGAAAAACTATAGTTCTGCCAACCAAATAAAAATGTTTTCTTTTTTCCGGAGTGTTGTGTTTACTGCGATGGTTAAAAAAACGTAAACGTGTTGGTTTACGGTCAGTTTACACGTACGTGTACCTACGACTACAAAATACAGGCGGTAAAAGACTAAAGTTAACGTGGAATATTGTTATTTTGAGTCAATATATAAAATTTTGCAATTATTACTTTTTCGGCATGAAGTATACTCGTGTCACCCAAGGCCTTAATTGGAATATGGAATGATTGTATTAATGACATCAGAAAGCACACTTGGCGCTAGCACTGTTGCGTAATATAATTATTATAAAATTATTCTTGAGAGGATATTCTTTCTCACTTATTGTATTTCTATTATTTAATTATATTTAATTGCTCAAAGATTTTATAATTTATTTTTGTAATGTATTACGTGAACGTGTACTTTCAATCTAAAGTAGGTATGACATTTATATTTTATTATGCAAAGTGAAGGCAAAGACTGCGAAATACCTAGGTAGAAAACATAATTAAAAAAGTAATTACACGGACAACATAATTATCCGATCAAGCGACATAATTGCTTATCTGGTGTAAAATTAATGATCATTTTAATGTGTTATTAAAATGTTTCGAGCAAGCTGTACCAATCGTTAATTCATTTTATACGTGAGTAAGTTAATGAACAATTGCTTTTATTTGTTCACGTGAAATATCACGAACGTATTTGTTGAATAAATTAAATGACACTCGACGGTTGTTCAGGTAACAAGATACGCCCTCTAAATATTTCGTTACGTTTCGCTGTCGACATGTGTAAATTAGCAATCATGAGTATAGTGAGTGGTTCCATAATGATCCTGTTCGAGAGCCTTATTATTTGTGTAATAAATTCACGCAGATGGTATATAGTTCATTATTATATTCATTGATTGTTCTGTGTTGGTATATGTGTCACGCTATTCAAAGTGTAGCTCAAATTGTTTGATGAGATCGGTTAAAAACTAGCATGGCCATCTTGCTGCAAAAACTATTGTAAGTTTGCATGCATCGAATCATCGCGTTACTTGTTGCACAAGTAAGAAATACTAACGTTGTATTTAATTCTACAAACATTTTCTTTAGGGTATTGCAACCCTTAGATGCATACCTCGCGGGGCAATGGAGAGGATATGTTGGACTCACCCGGAGAAAGATGACGACGTTCCGGTCCTACCGAGGAGTCGACGGGGCCGCGCGAATCATTTACACACGCTATTGCGACCCAGTCGAACCTTAAAAAGTATTGTATTAACCTCTGGTAACTAATATACAAGTCATAATATAAAACAGAGCACATATTCACACAATATGTCATTATATTAACAAAGTAAATTATTAATTGAACCAGTGAGCGTAGTACCAAACACTAACATTTACAGTTGAAGGCTTGAATCGCATGGTAGAATGAGACTTTAATTATATACATATCTAGTTCTAATTCAAATTATTTCATACCTCATTTAATATTGACGGCGGTTGTTTTGGCTTTGGTAAATCAATTAATACTAAACATGTGTTTGTGATGTGTGTTTCAGTGTCAGTTGCGTTTTCAACTATTGGCTAGGTCTGACTTTTAATGATATTCAATACGTGGACAGGTCTTTCAAAGCAATCTATATTTGAACGATTAAGTATTAATAGTAGGTATGTTAAAATCCTTTAAATTTACAAAATGATTTAAGTAGCGAATAATTTTGCATACGCTGCCTTTAAGCCAGTAACTAAATATTTAATACAGAAAATATTGCAATGTAACGTAAACTTCTTTTTATATAAATTTCATTTAAATTTATATTCAAATATAAGAAATAATAAAAATGTTCTTTTTGTTTTCCGTAATTTATATTTCAAAGTCAAAAGTCAAAGTCAAAAATAATTTATTCACTTATGTAACAAAGTAACACTTATGAACGTCAAATGGGTTAGTGAGTTTATTATATTTACTGAATTTACATTTATGTTAGTTGCAAGGTTCAGACAAAAGGTTGAGCCTATGAGAAGATACCTGCAAGAAACTCAAGGCCACTCTTTTAAATCGCCATCAACTTATAATTTCAGTATTTTACAACTCATTTATGTACCAGGTGTTGCAGTCATTATGCCATATGTCACTGTCCATATAAAACTAAATTCTAAAATAAAGAAAAGTTGGTAATATTATGTAAAAAGCATTTGAGATTTGAAATAATATTTATCAGTAGGTAGCCATTTGTAATAGACAGTAGTATGGCATGAGGACGCATACACTTACACTTTGTGACATGAAAAGGTAGTTCGTGACTAAATGTAGTTAAAACAAAATTTACGTTAATACTTATAAAGTTTGTTTAAAAGAAAAGAAAGATACTTTAACACCACCAAATAAACACGAAGTACCTTTACATAACTAAATTGACTTATATAATGCATACATTGTTTGAATCCTGTATGAAAGAAGCAAATTTAATCCCTCCCCTGCAAAATACCTATAATTTGCTAACATATTTACTCGATTTCGAATATTAATGTTAGAATTACATCATTATGTACGTAATAATTCTACAAATTCGTATCATGAACATAACTTTATTATTTTTGTATCACAGTATAATTTATAACTCAAATTTACTACATTTTTTATCTAAGACAATTACCATAACACAGTTTCGTATTAAGATATACTTTTGGAAGGTAATATAATCTTACAATCATCCTCCGGGAATCTTGGAATGAGCAAACACAGTTTCAGTATCTCACATCTACAACTTCCGACAGTTATTAAAACTCGATGGGGACAAACCTATCGCTATTTACCTGGCAAGCCTCCAACCTCGAAAAAGAAAATCCAAACGTAATTTACCCAAATTGAGAATAATTTACATCTACAATGGTTCCGCTGCTGGGTCGTCACATTAATCAGTCTTTTTCAAACAGACATTATTAGTACATAACATTAAATCATGCTTGTGCCTGTTAGCTTTAAGTAAGGGTATATCACTTATAAATTATGGAAGGTATATTTGTCCCACATAATAGAGAGCAAGGTTGTTACCACGGAATAGAAAATACGATGAAAGTAGCTTGAAGAAAATTTTGTTCAAGAACCAACGTGGCCATTTACATAGTACTAAAACTTTGATCCACGGGTTATGATTGGTGAAAAACAAAAATTACGACATGATGTAATGAATATAGTTATTCACATGAAATTCAACCTAATTGTTGGTATTTCATATTGGCAAAATTAATTAAAAGTTTATTATTTTTCCACTTAGCACTGCTTCTCGACGCTAAATGAAATTAATCACAATTTACAATGTCTCAACTATATGGCTAATTTATGCTACCGTCTGTTAGTTGTGATTTCACATTTAATGCTGCTATTGAATATCTCTGAGGTTTACCTGCAATAGCAATTAAGGGGACAACAACAAAGATTTAATATCAAATCAACAACAAAAAACGTTAAAACTTTCTTGGTACAAAACAAACAATTGTGGAACAATTTAGAGGCTGAATCAGCATTCTTTGATACATCGTTCAGCGATCCATTAAACGGATTACATTCTTGGCTCACCTTGGACGCGGCGTGAAAACAAAGCAACGTAGAATACTGATGTAATGTTTACTAAGGTTAGCACTCATATACCGTGCTGCACAATTCATACAAACTGAACGCACCGACCATCTTCTAAGGAATTCTGTATGTCGTACGCATAGTCTACTCAATGAAACTAATTTGTCTATATATTTATACGTGTGAAAACAAGCTACCTTAATTTCAAATATCCTAATCCTATCTAATATTATACATGCGAGTGTGAATTTATTTGTTTGTCTCGCTTTCATGGCTTAACCGATCATCATGAAATTATGCATACACATTGTCAGGGATACAGAAAAGGACATAACGGACCTTTCATCTAGAAAAAAAATGTAACTGACCTAAACTACATTTTCGCTAGCGAAGCTGCGGGAAAAATCTAGTTATGTTATAAATATTTAAGTATATTTTGTTGTTTACAGTGCTTGTAGTTTGTATGTCAGACAAGCACACGTTAACCTTTATAAGGAATTCCCAGAAGATTCTTATCTGCTACCTGAACCTCCTTGGCTTCAGGCTCACAAAAGAAACAATGTCCGTATTTTCAATTCTTAAAGAAATGCTTATTCGTATTCATGGAGAGAATTACACATTATTATAATCATTACATGCTTCTTACTCTAGTATTATAAATTACATAGTATACGAGATATAAAATTAACAGCCGTTATGAGTTTACGTATACATATTTTATTATTAATTATTTCTTATTGCGTTTATTTATTAATTGTATTTATTAATGCATATGCTTGCGTTTCTAAGGTTTTGCCTGCGGCTTCGCTCGCATAAATGTAAGGTGGGTTAGATTAGGTTATTTCAGTAACAGTACTTTTTTGGATGAAAGGTACCTTATGTCCGTTTTTGTTCCATTGACAACGTGTATGCAATATCTCACATTTATAATATGAAGTTATGATAGTTAAGACTTCAGGTATAACATAATAATTTGTGCCTACTCTTATCCATAACGAACATAATATAACAGTTTCATTCACATGTAAATAAAGATCAACAAACACATTCGAGATCTTAGTAGATATAGATATTAGTAATTGAAGCATAACAATCTCTATACGTTTTTAATATAGCTAAATAATTCAATGGTGACTCATGCTGTAGATTGAAAAACATCCACATTTTCGTAACAATGACAAAACACGTTTAAAATAAGTTCGGATTATTTAACAGACTATTTTTTAGTGTGGTTGCTAAGAAGAGCCATGGAATGTAGACCGATGTGGAGCGCCTGCTGTGACGTGGCCCAACAAAAATAATTGTCACTCTAAACATCGCCGTCTTTTATTTTAAATTATGGTTGTTGTATTGTTTTTCATCAGTTGTTTTGAGATATAAATCTTTGTTGTGAATAAACTATTTAAACCGCAGCGCACATTTCACGTGCCTCCGTTTAGCCTGTTCGGATATTGTCCACATTCCGAAGAGGCAATTCAAAGGAATGAAAAAAAGAATTTTTCGACTTCCGGTGTTGTGCTTTGAGGCTTACCGAAGCTAGACAAAACGTGTGTAGACGAGCTTTTCTTCTAAAAAAGCTTGTCGTCTTGCCAGTAAGTAGTTACTGGCAAGGCTACCAGTAAGATGGCAGTAACAGATTGTTCCTACAGAACAACCTGTTATTGGCATGTTACTGGTACATACTGTAAACATCACAAATATAACAGCCGACTCGGATGTGAGTTTGGTAGTGAAGTTTAACAGAATTTCACAGCAGTTTTTGCTTTGAATTGTTAGCTAATTAAACTAGAGATGTATAGTATAAGGAAGTTGTAAGCACGTAATCTATTCGAATATTATAAAGAGGAATGATTTGATTTTTTGTTTGTAATGATTTAACTTAAAAACTACTCAACCGATTTTAATAATTACTTCGCCATTAGAAAGCTATATTATCACCAAGTAACATATGCTATTGAAATTAAACAAACTTTATACGGATTTTAACGCGTTATTTTTTTTTTATAAAACGCTATTATCATTTTGAATCTTTAAACTACTATTGTTAAACACTTTTACTGGTTACTGTTTACTTAAATTTAAGCTATTTAAATTATACAACTATTTAGATTTAATTTTACACTTTCTCCGACGTTTTGGTTGCTTTTCAGCAGCCATGGTCACGGGGAGAGTCACCCCGTAAAGTGTTTAACAATAGTAGTTTAAAGTTTTAAAATTATGTAATAATAGTGTTTTATTAAAAAATAAACAACGCGATAAAATCCATAGGTATAAAGTTTGTTCAATTTCAATGTTTATCATTCGCGTAAGCATAAGAGAATATAACATATGCTATATTTTATTTAACTAAAGTACTGTTACTAACGTAACCCAACCTACTTTTACGAGCGAAGCCGAGGGCAAAATTTAGTGATCTATAAAGCCGCAATAACCACACAATCACATACTAATCAACCACAAATAATGATAGAACATCTGTGACGTCATAGCATCAGGGACACTACGGCAACAGTACTACATATAGAATGAAACAAATTAGGTTATTTAGGCGAGTCGATACATAAAGATCTAAAAAGTTAAGTTAAAAGTTAAAGTAATAAAATGTGTACGTTAACAGCATCAGCGAAGTGTTTGTAATTAGATAAGTTTACAACGCACGCTTACAGCAAAAGTAAACTGTATGTCTTAGTTTATACATTTAAACCTCACATACAGCTTAAAAAGTTCGTTGTGATATTACTATCTATCTATCTATCTCTAGCGATAGACTGTTGGACTGCAAATCAGAGGTCTCGAGTTCGATCCCAATGCGCGCATCTCTGCCTTTTCAAACTTTGTACGAATTAAATAGTTAATTATCACTCGCTTAAATGGTGAAGGAAAACATCGTGAGGAAACCTGCATGTCTGAAAGTTCTGTTGTTCATAATGTTCTCGAAAATATGTTAAGTCTGACTACCCAGCGTTGTGGTCTATGGCTTAACCATTATCACACAGAGAATAGACCCGTGCCCAATAGTGGAGCAGTTTACAGGGATGGTAGTATTATTATTATCTCTATTCCGAATACCTGGAAATTAATTGTTTAGTAATTATTGTACACAGGACACCATACACACGTATGTTAGAATATATTATAATTGTTGCATCGCAAACAATACTGATATAATCATAGGACACTCTATGTAATAATTATTTGTGACCGATATTCTCCTTGCAGAAACTACAGTGACGTAGAATAGAATGTATCTTAACTGTCAAGTACATTTAAATGGCTGTATCTGAAACACAGTTGGACCTACACAGATATTAATTATTTATCTAAAGATAGTTCATTTTTTATACCACTTGTATGTGTAAATAAAGTGAACATACCCAAATTGTATGTACTTTCTAATTTAATGAGCGGTGTTATTAGGAAGGTCACGGCAACTCAAGTCGACGTTCCTTTTAATGACGGATAAAATATTGCAGCCCTTATTAAATACATTCATTTTTAATTTTGTAAAGTACAATGAGAATATTAGTAGCGTTACAATGAATTAAATTCCAAAATCATTTTCCGAATAAAAATATTACATTTATTATACTTCAAACTATCATTTAATTACCTATCATTTAACTGTTATTGCTTTAAAAATATGAAAAATTTACGAAAAATTTAACCATTCAAAGTCTTCCAAAAGCATAGACTTATTTCACTTACTGTAACTGTATACCCGCTCGCGACTGAGCAGTCCGAACCAAACGCCAGTCGTAGAACTAAAAGATTTTGTCAATATCTTACGTCAGACAGAACTTTGATACGGTATTATTTTTGCGTCATATTTATTGCTGACAAGTGCTATAAATTCAGTAAAATATGAAGAGATAATACTTGATACTTAGAATTCGGAAGAACGCCAATAAATGTGAAGTATCACAAGGATAATGTAACAAACAAACAAACTGCACACTACTACGAATTGGAAACGCGTTCGAACTTGAAGTTGGCAACAAGGTTAGCATCGTTTGTAACAAAGACCCCGGTAAGCCTTCACTTTTATTCATTACGAGGGAGGCATCCTTCTTTCCACCCTCCATAGAAAACCTTCTATTGTCACGAAATCTCTATAGACAGGCTCCGAAATTAGGAGTCTGCGGGAATCTGCGAAATGGTGGGAATTATTCAAATGATACATTTCGCTGTTGCAAATAAAAATATTGGGCTCGTTTACTGGATTTATTGTTAGTTTGTGCTCGTTGTGTTAGATCGCTGTAAGGAGTTCTTGATTGTTGTAATTTGCAGTTGGGATATAAAATGCTATAACGTTCATTACATGGGTATAGCAATATCCACTAAAAAAAGAAAGAAAGAAAACATTCTTTATTGCCACAAAACGAAACAATTAAAAAGATAACCAAATAAATAGTTTGTATTGAATATTATGGCAATGTTATTATTTCGAATTTACATCAAGATAACATTTAAGATACGTTTTTATTAACATTGGATATGGACGCTAATAGTTGCGATACAGGTCACAAGATGCTGCAAATATTTACGTTCACTAATTATTGTAAACTTATCCTCTCTGTCCACGAATGTTTCCATAAACTCTTCCGTTTGTTAATACCCGGCCCTTTAGGAGGCTTACAAAGGGACATGGGTACAATGCACAGGCCCTTAGAGAGTTTTAATATAAAGTGAGATGTGACGTCTACCGAGACACTAGCCGCCACAGGTGTCGAACCATTGCTATATACGGAACGTATAACTCTGAGCTATGGGATTCACATAACCCATATATTTACAAGTTCATACCCATAGGTTTAATAGACGTGCATAATAAAAACTGTGAATGCATAACATAATTATTACAAGGTTAAAAAATGGTAGAAAATTGTAGTTTCTTATTGATTAATATATACTTCTGAACTTTTTTCTGGATGAAAGGTACCTTTCATTCCGAAAAAAGTACATTTACTAACCTAACCTAACGTACATGCTGGCGTACAGCGAACCGGTAAAATCAAGTAGAACTAATAAACAATATGACACCGAACTTTTTTCAGTCCCAATCATGAGACGTTCAATTACATACAAATACGTAGATACATATATAACAACCTATTCGCAGCGGAACCTTAGTTCACCAAACTACAATACGTATACGAAACTAGTTAACATCACAATCCTCCAGCGATGAATTTCGCTGACATAATTAGGAGAACATCGCAACATGAACATATCTGTACACGTGCTGCGAGAGGTTCGTATCTCTCGCATACAGAATTACACAGGATTGCTTGTTACTCTGATGAGAGAGTTTCTACTTACCTAACAAGCACTTAAAATATATTGTACACAAATATATCTACGTGATTATTTTATTTAGAACTTATGTATATAATAATATCTACTATTATAGTGTTGATGACGTGTTAGTAACCTCGGATCCGAATGTTGTGGATTTGAATTCCACACGGAATTGTGATTTACAAATAGGCCGGGTGGTATCTGCGTTGTTCATTTAATGTTTGTAAAGTCCATGATACAACAATTAAAGTGCTAGTTAGAAGAAAATATAAACAAATGTTAACGTGTGTGGTGTTACCACTCATTTTACTATCTGACTTGCCATATTTTCCATTGCATTATAAATATTATAATTTATCTCTATAAAAATAATAATCGTTATTATATTTTTATACTACCAAATTAGCAAATTATCTGCTCTATTTGATAAAAGCTTGAACCCACCCCAGATATATAAATGGAATGTTTAATTCCATCCATTAACATATATATGTAACGGGTAATTAATTTAAATAATGTTAATTAAAATATATTATTAATGCATTTTTATGTATATAAAATGTGTTCTATATAATGTCGGGCTAACTCATTCGTTCTGTAGCACATACGTTCGTACGAACAAGCGATTCTGTCTTCGATTTCCAGTTGGGGCAAAATACTGGGGCTTTTCTTTAAGAACATTAATAATAATAATATTCTACCACATATACACAACACTATCTAGCCCAAACTAAGCAGAGTTTGTACTATGGGTACTAGACAATGGATAACCATACATATATACTTTTTTTGTAAATACATACATATTATACATAGAAACACCCAGACCAAGACAAACATCCATGTTCATGCACACAAATGTTTGACTTGTGCGGGAAACGAACCCGCGACCTCAGGCGTGGCAGTCGGTTACACTAACCACTACGCTACTACTGGTTCTATAATACAGCTGCCTACTTTGGGTAATATATCTCTGTCTACGTACCTACTTCTTGTAACTTCTTATAGGCTCAAACATGTGCTTAAACCTAGCAACTAATTTTGATATAGCTTCAATAACATAGTAAACTTACTTACCAATAAATTTTAACGATTCTAAGTGTTATTTTATGACCTAAATATACAATATTCACACTAATAATATTTGCATGCCTGTTGTAGGCGAATATGTCGGGCTGTTACTTGATGTACACTACACTATCTAATGTACCATATTCTTGCCGAATAAATAACTTTCTTTCTTAAATTAATAAATGTTTTTTGACCTTGATTTTGACTTTGACTACGGCGTGAGCAGCCCAATTTCGGTATATTCATTAGCTTGTTGCACATGATATTACAAGTGATTCGTTATATTGTCAACTAGCTTGTATCTATCATGTAAGTTTCGCTTCTAGACACCTGAACGTAGTAAGACATATCGCCGTGTATGTCGTTGTGAGGCACGCTTACGGGCCAGATCCATCATGATCGATCTAATACCTACATTTATCGACGATCACATCGTACATGCACTACATCTATGTACTAATATATTGTAGTAATTGGAGAATGGCATACAGTATAAAGAAGTTTGTAACTGTTGCTGTTCACGACTATTTGAATACTTAAATGTTGAGCAAAGCCTAACCCATGGCTTTAAGTCTTTGCTAATTGACATCGATGAAATTTTTGAAATGAAACCTATTTTAGGCACGTTGAGCACTTTTTGGGTGAACAAAAATCATGGAACTCGCGTCACCGTCACCGTACGCTTTCCATGAGCTATATGTATACTGTGTATATATGTGTACTTTTTGGGTGAACAAAAAACGTGAAACTCGCGTCATCGTCACCGCACGCTAATTTTCACTTCTATCGGCAGTCCCTAAAGACTTTCACGCATGGTTTTTTTTATTGATCATCTGATGTCGCAAGTTTCAAGTTACCTACATTTTTTTTTATGAAAATTCGTTTAGCAGAACTATTGTGATAGCATAATAATTATATAAACTTTTACCTTAAGGTCTAACTAAAGGTGTATTATACGCACATTTTGCACAATATGTGCTACTACAGAAAATGTGTTAGAACACTTTTCCCTTGGCATTCACAATCGCACGCAAACTAAGTTATGCCCCGGAAAAAGAGGCAGTTTTCACCATTAAAACATGATTAGAATTTCTTACTCTGTCAAACTTCAATAAATAATCCTTATATACATTAAGTATGAAGTCAGTTAATTTTAATCTTAACTAATATTATAAATGCTAAAGTGAGTTTGTTTGTTACTCTTTCACGCCTTAACTATGTGACCGATCATCATAAAATTTCGCATACACGTTGTCAGTGGTATAAAAAGTCTACCTTTTATCCATAGAAAAAATACATTTACTAACCTAACCTACATTTACGCAAGCACACATCTAGTTACCTATAAATATAAAGAACTCTAATATCAAATCTTATCTTATCTTGTGTGGGGGCCAGTCAGTACAGACCGGCAGACACTTCGACCCAGTGGGATCTTTTGTGTCGACTTCCCCAATAACGACTGCCATAAATGTTCATGGCAGCCGGGACCGACGGCTTAACGTGCTCTCCGAAGCACGGAGCAGGCGATAATTGTCAATCAATACACACATAATTTCGAAAAGTCATATAACTTCCGAAAGTCAGAGGTGCACGACGTGGGTTCGAACCCGAGATCCTCTGCATTGCAGTGTGTTGGTCTCCCAATGAGCTATCGCTTCTCTATCAAATTCTAAGACGCTAAGTAAACCTATAGTTAGCACACGAAACCTTCGATACGTTCTCCTTATAAAGTACTACAGACATACGTGATAGTGAGTAAACAACCCACGGCATCTCGATACTGTTGTTAATGACATCACGCCCTACTTCCTGGAATTCATTGACGTACGACTGCATGTGTACGCTCTTTGTACTCCGCTAGTAGTATCGAGCTGTACTTTGTTTACGTTTTAAACAGTACACGTTGCCAAAAGACATTGTTTCAAAAAACGAGTCGTTTTCTGTGATATAATGTTAGACAATAATGGCGAAATGAATATATTACCTTTGTAAAGAGACTATGTAGTTAAGTGTGGGACTGCACGGGTGGTGTAGTGCTTTAAGTGGTCGCCTCGCCATTGCCATTGCGCCGTGTGTTATGGGTTCGAATCCCACTCGAGATGAAACTTTGTGAGATCCACAAATGGATGTTGCAGGTCTGGATGCTCTTTGTGTCCGTTATTTGAATGTTTGTAAAGTCTCCCGCGATACAGTAATTATTACTAGTGTGGCGTTTATCTTTTTAAAAAGAAAATGAAAAGAAAAAGTGTTTATATGTAACAATGCGTTACCTTTTTCTGTCTTATAAATTAAAGTAATTGCATAGGTAATAGCAAATCTTTGAGAATCTAATGGACGTGGTTGCAAATTCCGTGCTGGTGCTAAATTATTCTAAGACACAATGCCATTGTGCTTTGTTCGATGTTTAATCGTCAGAGCTGAATGCATGAATGTGATTAGTTAAACCTATGGCCGAAGGGGTTAAGTAAATTCGGCAACGACAAAGCGTTATGTAGTAAGTTGTTTCAATGTTTGTACAGTCTCCCACGGCGCAGGAATTATTCCTAATGCTGTAGGGGCATTATTCTTCATCAAAATCTAAATTGACGAGTAGACCAAAGAAACACAATAAAAATTCTAGACTTCATCTTTTTTCAATCTTACAAATTTAACATTTTCATGTGACATCGCCGACAAAGACATTGGTACAATTACGACATTCAACATTTCAATGCTCCGTCGTACGAATTTAAAATAAAACCGCAATTTAAATAAAAGTACGCCCATTTTATCAACAAGCTCATAAAATAAAAGTAAACATCGTCACCGCAAATCTAATTTTACAACTGCGATCAAATTAGTGATATATTTTTAAATAAGCTACAAAGTGCACCAAACAATTGACACGATTGTTTGAAGTTTAAAGAATTACCCTCGTGCTTCGGATGTGCTTGACAATACTCGGCTTTTGTCGTAAAACTTGGTTATTACTAAATAAACACGGTCCCGTTGCTCGCCTTATGTAATGAGCACTTTATGTTCGTATGAAACAACGCTTGAAATTGGTGAACGTTTGTGCACGATAATATGCATTGTTTATTTGTGCAGAGAACTTATTCAGGAACTTACAGGTAAAAGCTATTTGCTTTATACAAACAATGGGAAAATACGACGAAGAATGGGCTGCTTAGTAGTAATAATTAATTAATTATAAAAGAAAGCTTTACGCTTTAGCTTTACTACTACTTCTGAAGTAGTGAAAACAAAATAAATTTACACACACAAGTCACCAGCCTGCAGTAGATCGTCAAACTTAATTCTTTATTTATTTTTACCAACAGATTGTGCTGCAAATGCTTGGCTTTCGCATAAAAATGATCTGCCTTGCTTGGTATCAATATCGACATATATCTCAGGCGCATTATATAATTTTTAACTGAAGATTGACTATAACTTTCGACGGACCTTGATACAGTTTATTGAATCCACATCTCTCCATATATTTTATAAATCTGCCTATGGTGGAAATGGCATTGAACTAATTAAAATGTATTAAAAGATCTATTTTAATACATTTTAATTAGTTCAATTAAAATGTATATTTTGATCGTCATAATGTTATGACGATCAAACGGATTGCGATTGATCAAGAACTATAAAACTTATGGACTTCCTTAGAATAAGACCTCCACACAAACCTTACACACGAAAGTGTGAGCTCGGCAGACAAAATTAAGTTAACAAATTTTGTTAAAAGCTTAGAATGCCTTACCAAAATTTGTTAAGGGACCATCAAGTATTTTTAATCTATTGAATGACATTTATACTTTATTTTGTAAAGATTTATATTCTGTATAAACTAAAACGAGCTTCAATAACACAAAAACCTTTACCTTTACAGAAAAAGGAAAAAGAAACAAAATAAAAGCGAACAAAAACACGCAGACAGGAATACGTTTATTAATCTAGACATTCACCTTTTTTAATCCCCGTATGTTAGTCTTTGTCAAACAGACACTGTACCGAGCATACGTATTGAAAGGCTGGCGGCTGAATTTGGTTCTTTACGGATTACATTGCTTTGTGTGCGCCAGTGAAGTGCTATTGTCATCCAATAGCGGCCACTAATTCAATTTTACTAATGGGTTCGGCCATTTTACTTTATCTCTATATCAGTCATCCGAGCGTGTGTGGACGTTTTACAGAATTGTTTTGTATTTTCCTCTGTGTGGTTCTTTGACAAATTTATAATCCCAATGCTTTTTTTATAAAGTATAATATGATCCCTTTGCTTTCGTTGATAATGTAATGGTTGGTCTGGCACTGCTTTTATTAGATAGTCATTGTGTGCGTATACATTTCAGATACACTCTTATCATGTTTTGTTTAATAAACCATTACATCAATACATAAGACACTTACTAAACTAAAATCAAATTATAACTCTATCAGAATACATGAAAGCAAACGAAGAAACAGTTATTGTGTATTATATTTATCGAATACGAAGAATTTCTATCAAACTATTTTCCGAGAACGTTCACCTATCAATATCTCGTACAATATCAAAGTATCATAATTGTTGGTACGCATATATTGTGATCTCAATTCCAATAAATACAGACACATGGATCCACGTGTAGCCCGAAGGCTAAAAAAATAAAGACCTAAATACAATGAAAAGTAAGGAAGACTTATTACATGTCACAAAACGACGAATGGTTGAGATAGCAACAGAAAATATACGTTTACTTAGTGTATTTTTTCGGAGATGTTAAGGGTCAACTGGAGATTGACATTTCAAATAGGTTAGTTGGTTTTTAGGAACTTTACCGATAGAATCCGATGAAATTTCAAATGATAATAGCTTCAGTAGTAAGTGATTTTATCATATTAAGATAACCACGAGGTGGTTTATATATGGTTAGTAGTATTTGAAGTGCAATGAATCGAAATATCTTTCAATGGATGTGAGTATATATACAGTAATAATAGCACTATTACTAACATTAAAATATAAAAACGGTACTATATTTGAACAATGTATGTTTATCATATGGCATTTCTTATGAAACAAATCTATACACTTAATATATATTGTATTATTTTATTTTTAGGCATTTATTAAATTGCAAAATGTGTGAGTTTATTATTTCTTATATGGCTAGTCCTTGTCATAATATAGCCTGTTGACGTTTCTGCATTTGATACCTTTAATAATTCATCTACCATTTTTATTTGATGATTATTTTATAAGAATTATATTACAGAATAATTAAACATATTAAATTATTGAGTATGTCATGACTAGTAAATTACATTGATATTTATAAAGACGATCCTGTGGTCAAGTTATTAGTAAAGATAACGAACCGCGTAGCAGAAATTATCCCTAATGAATAAGAAAAGAACTCTTGCGTTTGCCACACGCTCGGGTAAAATCAGTGCAGCGCTTGTAAAACTTGCACGATAAACGATCCAATTTTACTTGTTTTCATAACATCACTTCATAAATCCTTTATGATTTATTCTTCTAGAGCATACCTCACCCTCGTACTACGTGACAAAATTAAAAACACTTTTTGTGCATAAAAATGTAATAATTTACCTGCAATGTTGCCTTGTGTCTCTACTTTATTAAAGTTTTCTTGCAAAGTGATAAACATGACGGGCCTTCATAACGTGGCCTCTTTGTCTTTATTTTGTAATAATTTTTAATGAAATCTCTCGTTTTTATTAGAATGAGTAAGGACGAAAGTTTTTGATGCTGGTGACCTGTACTTAATTCTATATTTGTGCTTATCTGGGAAGGTAATAAATCGTAGACCATAAAGTGATATTCGTAGACCTTTCGTAGACGGTATTCGTAGCTCCATAAAACTCTACCTTTTTGTTTGCCTGAATAAATTGGTGTCATATGAATACAAATCAGTAGTGCTATAAATTTCAAAGAAGTTACGTAAACAATATCAGTCTAGATATTTTGATCTTAAAGAACACGTCACTAACAAATTAATAGTTTATTAATGATTCTATAAAGTAATTGTTAATAATTCCAGCATTACAGATATGCATTTTTATGTCTTACGAGATATTTGTTATTAAAACATTGATTATTAATATTTTTTACACTATATACGCATAAACAGAAGACAATAATATTGCCACAATATTTTATTGTACATGGTTATACTTGAGGTGGACGTCTTTTGCCTGAGATTGTAATAATAAACCTATTATGGTCATGCAAAAAGTAAATGAAAGACCCACAGGCTCACCCACGTATAATAAAGGTTTTGACTTGCAACTATAGCTTGATATGACACTCACCGTATGGTTATATGTTTATTTTCTATATATGTATCAAAATGTGCATACCATCTTTTCTTTATAGTGACAATTCAAAGTGCTCAGAAACAAGTAACAGTTTCTTTATATTTATTTAATAGTCAAAATGACGTCGGGGAAAGTGTAAACTTATATGTAAGTTTTAATTAATTTAAAATTCAATAATAGTAGCTAGCATATTACAAAATTATGTATGAAAAGTTTTTTTTAAATAAACGTCGCGATAATATCCATATAAGAAAATTTAACTTCAATCACATACTTTTTAGATATTCCTTTTCTTTTCTTCATAAACCTTACATTAGCATACGGCAGAGTAAGGTTCATTGATCAAACTTATAACATGCTATAGTTACGTGACCATGGCTGCTGAAAAGCAACCGAAACGTCGGGAAAAGTGTAAACCTAAATATAAATAGTTTTAATAGTTTAAATAATTTTATTAGCTTATAAATTAGTAAAATTCAATAGTAGTAGTAGTGTAATAGTTTCAAAATTATGTAATACAGTGATAAATAAACAACGCGATAAAATCCGTATATAGTAGTTTAATTTCAATGAATAACATTCGCGTAAACAGAAGACAATATTATGCAACCAATATAATATTAAAATAATAAATCATACGAAAGGCAACCATTTCAATAGACTATCAATCATTTTCGTCCAAAACTTGGCAACGGCTTACGACTTATAATAGATGATTTTTTAAACCCAGCCTCGTCGTACACACCTATGTACCTACATAATATATATATAATAATAATGTCGGTCCTTATTAACTGTTCTACTCTTGGATAACCGTCTTGACTGTGGCAAATAAGGTTTAGGTTATGCTAGTGTACCTATTATTTTCTTATAGAACTGTATCATTAGGTTGTAAGACATATTGTTGTGTGAACTTGTTTCAATAAAGTGGTTTTTATTAATTAATTTATTATATTGTAAAGAGTCTTTGCCATCCATTTGAATGATAGAATTTTTAAGGCAACATCAAAGTTTTTGTAACGCTTACGCTTGGAAACAGTACATAATAATATTCCATGTAGGTATAATTTAGCCTAGATTATTTTCTAAACAAGATAACGCTAGGATTAAAACGAGTCTGTATACAAAAGTACCAAATAACCGAGTAGTTTGCAGTGAACAATTAGCACATTTAGTTGTTATGTTTAGAGAGTGCGTTTTTGTTTGTTAGCCACAAAAGCCTTTATGAACTTCACAGTAGCTCGTTCGAAACTTGAATCCTTGTTCTCTATTGTTGGTGTTAGTTAATCCGTTCTAAACATAAGCATTTTATCTTTATTTAGATCGAGAATTCATATATTTAAATGCGTTGAAGTCGAAATATTTTTTATAGTATAGTTTAGTTAGTTATAGTTTTAATATGATATTATAGTATTAAACTACCACGTCATTCATGTTTATGATATAGTGACTGAACTTATCAACGAACTAAGGAGATGCAATAATACAGATGAGAAGGTACGTACTACTTCTTTTTCTTCTGATTTTAGTTAGTCCAAATTAACTTATTTAAAGCATCCTGACACATTTTTTCCTTAAAGAACAATTCACTTCTTAAAGACACAGTTTCCTTGTAACTCAATTTCTCATAATTTATGGGAATAATTGTTCACTCATAATAAAAAAACAAGTTAGTGTAACCGACTGCCACGCCTGAGGTCACGGGTTCGATTCCCGCACAAGACAAATATTTGTGTGCATGAACATGGATGTTTGTCTTGGTCTGGGTGTTTCTACGTATAATATGTATGTATTTACAAAAAAAAAGTATATATGTATGTTTATCCATTGTCTAGTATCCATAGTACAAGCTCTGCTTAGTTTGGGCTAGATAGTGTTGTGTGTATGTGGTAGAATATTATTAATTGTACAACATTTCACCGTCTTATTCAATAAACCTTACGTACTATTAAAATCTTTAAACCACACCCAACAAGAGAAAGATTAAAATACTGGCACGTAACATCAGAGCGCCGGTTCTCCTAAAAAGCTCGATATAATAACAATTTTCAGCACGACCGCGACGGTATTCCTTAAACAAAATCCATTCTATTTCAAATAAAGTCTGCTTTAGCTTAGTTTTAGGATTCGTGTGCTGAATGTATCACACAACATTTGTAGTAGACATAAAAGCGATGAAATTCACAAGTTTTAGTTGTTACGTGCAATACGTAAACCAAAGTTTTGTATGAAGATACGACAACTTTGGACGTAAAACAGGGATTTTATTGTTCGGCTTTACATGACTGAACGTAGCTAAACTTTACGCTTTATTGAGTCAATTGGTTTAAGTATGCGGTACATAAGTAGGCGTTATGTGCCTTTAATTGTTGCATGTAATGAATATCTATTATATAGCCCGAATGTTAAATACATAATGTAGATAAAGTACAATATACTGTTCGATGAAGTGTTTAATACATATTAAAAAGCTTTAGCTTTTAATACACATATTAAAAGCTAATGCTGAACATTATTGTAAGTAATTATGGAGAACCTTGAAAATTAATAGCGAATATAATATACAACTGTTATCAGCCGCTCTTCCTATAAAAGTGATTATTATTTTGATAATATTTCGTTATCATCATCAACAAATAAATGCATGGCACACTTTAAAGACTCCTTTTAAATATAATAATAACATTGGCCTTTTTAAACATATACATACATACAAAAGTGTGAACTTATTGACAAACGCAATATCAAAATGTAACCCAACACTTGTCTAAAGTGAAGATATTTATTTCCAAATATTGGTAGTATATAATAGTGGTGTAACATAATAATTTATTTATTTAATTATAACGGTTTTACACCAATTACAATAATTAAAGATTAGAATACATTAGACACAAATACAAAAATTAAAACAAAGATATAAAACCAATAAATAATTATATAGGTAATAATTAAGACAAACCCAATCATCGCTTCTTATCACTAAATCGCTGACACTCTAACAATATATTCTGCCATCCGCAAACAAGTCAGAGGCAGGATTGGCGTACAGGAGAGCGTTGAGAGTAGAAAGCGAGCGCGGTATGGGTGACTTAACGCGCGCTACGGGGCGACATGATGGTACGGCAAACAACATGTGCCTTCGGTTGCGACGGTAGTTATCAGGAACAAAAAATCAACACAGCTCGTCATGAAGGTCTGGTGCATCAAATAATATCGAGACCTGTAGAGCTGCTCAGTTTTAATTTATTTATTGCCCACATCACGTCTCTAGGCGTAATTTGAAAATATTTATATAGCCACTATTGCAACTTTTATCCTGTCTATTTATTATAACTAGCGGTCGCCTAGTGCTCGAAATTCGACCAAAGTTTGCCTGTAAGATATTGCTGATATATGTCATTATAATTGATATATGTAACCACAGTTACGCGCTTTGACTGCGTGTGTCAAATGCATGGTTGTGTGCGTGTAGTGTTTTTTCATTAATTTAATGTATTTCTAATGCATATTTTATATAAATATTAGGATTCGTCACTCCTTCTCCATATAAACTTTAGCTGTGCCAAATTTCATACTCCACCGTCCGCGCAATTTTCGTAAAAGGGGTACAAAGTTTTTGCTTCACGTATTAATATATAGATAAATAAAGACCAAACTAACAGTACATAACAAATTAAACAGTTTCAAAATAAAACATAATAAAGCACATTTAAAAATATTTATCTTAAAGGAACAACTATTAATTGTTTTCGTTTTCTTTATTCGAAGGAACGCCACACACATAACTGCCAGTAGTATTGACACATTAAATGAAACGTGTAATGCAAGCGGCGTTCGAGCGCAGCTAGCGAACGCGACACTGGAAATACTTAGAGCTGTCATTAACACGGACAGTTTTCTGAACGATTTACTTTTACTTAGTATCTAAAGATATTGAGAGACTAACCTGTAAAACGGTAATATGCTTGCGTTTTATTATTTGCTAGATTTTGTTTGCGGTTTCACTTGTGTATATGTAGGTTAGGTTAGGTTAGTAACAGTATTTTTACATAATATTGTCTTATGATTACGAGAATGTTATACATTGAAATTAAACACTATTTTACTTTAAAACACTGTTATTACATAATTTTGAAAACTCAAACACTACTATTATTGAACTTTACTACTATTAAGCTATTTAATTTAATTAAATCTATTTATATTTAAGTTTACACTTTGCCCGGCGTTTCGGTTGCTTTACAGCAGCCATGTTCACGGGGAGACTAAGATGGTTTGGTCGCTTATCAGCAAGCCTGAAGAGCTGTGGAGCCTCATAGCTAACATCATGGCGGTCATGTTACGATTCCGTCGACCAGTATTTTGGATGTACCGGTTCTGTCTGCGAGTGGTGATGTGAGATCGTCCTCCATGTCGCTCGGCCACTCTGCCCGTGATACGACAGCGTGTCCACATACGACTTTTAACGCTCTGTGTAGTGCCTTTTGCGACAGCCACAGTACGTTGCCTGGTACCAGCTTGCAACATTCCGACGGCTCTCATCATCTCTTCTCGTGTTAAATCATGTCTTTGCTCCATATTGATGCAGGTTTTGTGAGTTCCGATGCACAACTTTGTAATGGTTTTATAAAAACGCTATTTTACAGAAATTATTACTTTTACAGAAATCCTGATTGACAGTTTTTGATTTTATTGATTTTCAATATTTTATCGAAATTTAAAGAAAATTATTTTTTCATGTAGTGGAAATGACTAAAAAGAACCAATTACAACAAAAAAATGTTAAAATAATAATCCTAAATTTCAGTGAGCCTCTAAAACGTATTTGATCCCTATACTCTTTTGATGTGTGTGATTACAAAGTATATGAGCAAATTGCAACTTTAAAGTCATGTTTAGAACAGTAGAAACTGTTTTTATTTTTCTTTAAACAAGCCATGCATATAAACTATGTACAAAAATAAACAAAATTATGACTGTCGTGAAACAAATAACATTTTCCATTTAATTTTAATGTCATAGTAATCGCGATATAAAATTATTATTATTATTGGCCCAGGCTCTAGAATTAATAATACATGTACTATTTTCAATTGGATATAAATACAGAAAGCAGTGATTATCCTAATGAGTAATTAGTAATTATTATATTGTTGACAGCTACGATTATTTGCAACAAATTAATAATAATATATTCTACGCACATTAGGTATATTATTTAATACGAACTAATAATATGTTATAATTGTTTCCATGTCATTACAGCTAGTATTAAATATCATTGAATAAAATCACGAGCAATTGAAACTAGTTTGTTTTGCGTTGTAATTATTAAAAAACATATTTCGCTCACTATAGATACAATCTCTGAGCGACTTTATAAATAAATTGTTGTTTTGAGTTTGTGAAAACAAAGTAAGACTCGGTACAATAATTTATAGATCACACAAATTACAATGTAATTGTATCATGGCAACAAACATAACTACTTTAAAGGTCGTTTCGTCAAGTTGGTAGAATATTAAATTATAATTTAAAAAAACAATTCCGTGGCTACGAATAGTTATTATTTCCTTTAATACTGGTCATTGTCTTGACTATTAAAAAAAGAGAGATCTTTTTTTTAACGTTACGTCATGTTGTTTTTACTCGCTGTCTAAATATTCCTAGCACATTGCAGATAAGCAAAAGTCAAACAATAATTTAATTAAAGATATTAAAAGCATCAAAGCTCATTTAACTATAATAAAAAAGAAGACATATAAGTATCTATAATGCCTTTAATTAAACATAATATGAATGTTAGTTGTCTACCTCTGAAGTAACACTACGCGATAACTCGTTGTCTTGAAGATAACCAAGCCCCTTTTCTGTTAATGAAATCTAGGCCGTTTTATACACAGGGGATGTTTAACAAAACCCCCAATTGTAGTATACTACTGCTTAAAATAACGACATCATATCACCAAGCGACACATGATTTTCTCTTAGCCATGACTTATCTTTAGGAATTTCGCATTTATCTTAGATGTTTTTTTTTTCTAAAATAATTGCTGATTAAAATTGAGAATAATATTGTTAGGTTGGTTTGACATTCATGCGCCTGGGTAGTATTTATATACCTTTGTAGCTACCACAGAATTCAAAGTTTTATTTTTTCGGTTTCAATTTATTTTATATTAATCGACTAATGTACAGAATGTCCCAGAAGTCGACGTTAAGCCAGAATCAGGTAACAGGCTAAGTTATAACAGCTATCAGAAAAATATATTCCATAATAATTTCGATTATTATAACTGTCTTTTTCCACGAAACCACATCGCCATCCACGTAACGCCTGCGAGACGTCTGCATCCGCACTAATATCATCGAGTTTTATTTATCTCCACACGTGCACATTGTGCCCCGGAATGTCCGTCTGATTCAATTTTATTAATGGACTTGGAAGCTTGCCCTACTGACTGTGAACGCGACCATTCTATTTGTCGCGAGACGTAACATCTTTAACAGTAGATAACTCATTTCATAACTTATCCCACCGTATTTAGGTGCAGTTTTTATTGTAGGGCGTCTTTATGTGTCATAGGGTAGCGATGGAACCGGAGATTAAGAAACGTTCAGAAAATCGCCCACACGTAACCACATCGTAAGATGACAATAAAGAAAAATTACTAAGGGTAATTCCGGACAATTGTTATTTAGAATGTAATTTAATTTAAGCCGAAGATTTTATGCTAAAAGTTCAGACGTGGGCGCTATAGGTAACGGAGACATCGAAAAGTATTCGTGACGTCAGAATTAGTGTAGGCAAAACGTTCTTAATAAAATAAATCGCTATAGATATTTGAATAATGTTTGTGTCTAACAAATAACCTTACAATAATCGTAAAAAAATGATTGTAATACTTTTAAGTTCTATAGCTTTAAAAATTAACTATTTAAAAATATGGAATCACTTGCAGCGTATATTTAAATTACGATTATAATTGAGAATCGATCAATGTATAATTATGACTGATATACGAGTTTAAAGAACAAAAGCATATTTTGGTTGCAGCACCTTACAGTTATGATTTGTAAACGAAATATTATTGTACACTTGGCGATTAAAAAGAGTAGCTATGAGTTTCTTGCCCGTTCTTCTCATGAGCCCTACACCCTTGCTTTACTGAACGTGGCAGAAAATGTAAATTCACAGAAAAATAATTACGTGTAACTTTGACATTCATAAGTGTTACCTTGTAACCTAATATGAATAAATTTATTTTGATTTATTTTGATTTTACAGTTATCCTCAATGGAAGTTCTAGAAATAGAATAAAATAAAGTCTCACTATTATTGCGTATTTTCTAGCAAGATACATAAGAGTTACATTTAAAAAGAAATCTCATACTTTAATCTCAGTAAGAGATGTTATCAGCCCTATTGGCTGAGACATATCGAGACAGCATTGAGTCATATGAGATGTCAACAAGGCCAACGTTTACGATATCGCTTTGAGTTTAATTTACTTTATAGTCTTAGGTACGGCGTTCACGTTAGATGTAGCGGAATAAAACAACACTAGTGCCCCACATACGTAATAGAGCATAGTGGAAATAGTTCTACGAAGTATTTACAAGCAAACAAGTGATTAGAACTAGACGGATCTCGTTATCATTTGTCACTGTGACGTGTGTTTATACAAGCCCACATGGGACGACGCTGCATCAATAGATAGGTACTGCAATACTGTCTAGGTGTTCTATGATTCTCTTATTACAATTTGGCTATTTAAGATACTCTCGAGGATGGGACAAAGGACTTATTTTAACTAATAACATAAATGCCAATGTGAAATTGTTACGCTTTCACGTTTTAAATACGCGACCGATTATCATACATATAATTTTGCATACTCGTTGTAAGGGTACGGGAAAAGGTATATAGGGTTATTTTCATCCAGAAAGAAGAAGAAAAGGTACTGTGCCTGACGGAGTGAAAACGCGGGCAAAAGAAAGTTAATTAAATACAAATGATTGAATTCATCTCTACTATCACAACCCTAGAGTTTTCATATAGAAAATATATTATGCAATTTAGAAGACCCGTTTGACATAACCTTTTCGCTCGAAACAATAGGAAATCGGTTGTTATCATATATTTATATGATTTATCGCACATAACATAAACTGAGTAAGTTAAACTAATTCGTATAAATTATTTGTTTCAGAATGAGCTGGTAGAGTAGCGGGGACCCCCATGTAGCGATGGCGGCCGTAAACTCGGTAAGCTTCTTACAAACAAACCTTATTTATCAAACAATACAGTACATTGATATCATTTGTTTCTTACGTGCGTACTCAGATATAGAAAGACTTTGTAGGAGTCAATGACCCCGACGTTTCCCGGGCTTTATTAGAACGAGAACAAACATTCAAATAAAAGTCTTATAAATAGTAATTTTGTTGAAATGTAATAAAACAACGACGACGTGATATTATTCTTACGTATTGTTATATTGTTTTTCTTTAATATACAATATTGTTATTTTGCTTATAATTTTGTAACTTCAGCTTTTCGCTGTAGCAATAGTAGATTTGAGAACATTATGTAATCTTATGTATATTAATTGATCTTATTTACAATCAATGTAGATACATAAAATCCAGTTCAATTCAGAGATATTATGTTAAGCAAGTACATGAAAATCATAATCAAATATTTCATTGCATGATGCTATATTAAGTAATTATATCAAACTATGTTTAAAATAATCAAATTTATTAAACATTTATTTAGGTATATTAAAAAAATATATATAACATAATATAATTTTTGTTTTTTTTTTTTAACATAATTATACTTTAAACTTTTCTGCAAAGCTTGAGGCCTCTTTCGGCCTCTCCTCTTTCTTAGACCATACTAAAAAGTATTTTACGTAAGTATATGTAAAAAAAAGAAACATTGTAGAAATCGTAGTCAAAGTAAATCGTAATATTTATACTAATGTATTTTATTTAAAATTCCACATAAACAAAGTTAATTACTAAGTGTCGTATTTGTAATACAATACTTACCTGGAAACATTATATTTTGTCAAAATTTAAATCTATTAGTCAATTCATTGCACGTTGCCACTCATTTTTATATTGCACAATTACAAAAGCAAGGTAAGATAGTATTTTACTATCTTAGCAGAGCTACTATCAGTAAAATTCGTGGATTGCAAAGTTTGTGCATCGGCGAGAACGATTTGCAGACAGCGAGCGTACGTGCATTCTCCCCAAACGCTACTGCAAGTCTGATGGAGGGGGCAAAAAGTGGACTACCGCACACTAACAGGCGGCCGCCTACTGCGTTTCGATGAAACGAAACCTTTATCGGTCACACTGACCCCATTTCAATCGTTAAGGGCTATAAATCTTTCCGATAGTGACTGGCAAGAGTTATATCTAAAATAGTTACAAGTAAAAAATATTCGTAGTCAATTAGGTACTTGTGAAAAGTTTTAGTTCTTGTTTTATAGTTTTACAAATGCAAATATGCTAAATAACTTTTGTTGATGAGAGTACTTATAATGCAATGTAATAATAATATTTTTAATAAAAGTATTATAAGCATAACGTCTTCTTACTTTCTTTTTTTAAATGTGCGAAGCCTGTGCGCGGCATTTAGATATTGCTAGAGAATTTTACTTTATTGAAGCGTTAATCAAAACAGCTACAAAATGATCAGCTTATTGAAACACATGAATTAATGAACCGGGGTATTCGACATCTCAAGATAGATCTCAATGAATTTACATTATAGCAGTTTTCATTTAACAAAATTATTTTCGTATTGCCATCTGGGATCCGGCTTAAAATTAATATCGTAGTACTGTATTATTATATGAACGCAGTCATCTCATTAACAAGGTACAATCCGTCGTGAAAATCTGGCCCATTATACACTTCGTTAATTGGCGTCGTTTCTGTACGAGGACTCTTCTTTCGCGATGTTATAAATTTTCGGCGACGAGAACTTTATTACGGGATATACACTTGTCAAATTTGTGACGTGTTTAACATATTTACATCGTCGATTTGTGGGACGTAGCGATATTTTAGAACAACATCTTGCCACGCCGGATGCTTTGAAGGAGTAATATTGTATCAGTTTACTTCGGTCATAATTTTCTATCATAGTAGGTACTACGAGTCATAAACGTGTTTTAGCTTACTAGTATAACTAAATAAAGCGCCACTGTCTACGCTGACGGCAAATGATTCGCTGGCAATGTTCCTATTTTGTTAACTGTATAGATAAGTAGACAGACAGACCATTCGATTAGTCAAAATATATGCCTTTGTCACTTTATCGAAAGCGCTAGGTTGAGCAATACAGAAAAATACTATCTCGTCAATGCGTCTTGTATCTTATCGTCATTTCAAACTTACACTCTTATCTATGAGACAATAAATAAGTATGTAAAGCGGTCTAAAACTATTCTGTAGTTAAATAAAATAGGTCTAGTAGGTACTAGTAAGAAAAATTAAAAAGATAAAATAATTAAAAACTATACTAAATATAAAAAAATATAGGTCTAATACCTACAGTGATATATTCATCAAAACTGTATATCAGTTTATAACTCGAACCGGCAAGTTTTGATTTATCTTTAAATAGCCGAAGTGATTAAGGAGATCTTTAAATAGATCGTCTTGAGAGCGCACTTCAATAAATTTTTTATACATCGAAAATTATGACACAGTATTAAAATGTTTTTGACAAGAACATGATTTTATAAAGTTATTCTGGAAATGAATATACTTTCAAGACTCGATCTGTGACTTAGTTCTTAACTAATATAATACAAATATTAAATTGAAACTAAATTCGGAAAGAAATCTTAAACTAATTCTCCAATAGAACATAAAACTTAAACCGTTATCTATTTACAAATACGAGTATGTGTGGGATGGTACGTAGCTCCAGAGTGACCCAAGTCTGTAGTATTGTGTATCAAACCCACGATATAATTTTTAAAACATTAAGTATACCTTACATATTGCATCTTGGTATAAAAACTAAATTGGTATCAAAAGTTAGTACCAATGTAAAAAATCAAAGATGTATTTATGTACATAATATTTAAATATATAGAACCAGACTACTTAAAACACTCATTAGCATTTAACCTACTTTATTAAGTCTCCAGACTCGGACGTCGCAGAATAAAACTAACTACTAACCTATTTCGCGTCGAAATATTGACTTTATTAAACATTCAAATTCTTGGCGACTCACAAACGTATATGGCTGCGTACAAACCAAAAGCTAATAATATTCAAACCACAACTTTCAAGACACATAAAAACTTGTAAGAAGCGCGCCGCCTTTATCAACTCAACTAAACAGAACCGCTGTTTTATCTTCTTTATTTTTTGTCGACCATAAGGCCTCGTTTAAAGCTTAACAGCCAGCGATTGAGGTACATAACTGCGAGTTGGCTCATCACTGTTCTCTCCCAGGTATAACGTGCCCAGATTAACTAGATCCCCGCAGTTTTTAACATTAGGCAAATTTTTTGAAGACTCGTATAGTTCATTTTGAACTGGTTGGTTGTATAATGGTGCTGGCGTCGGCCGATTCGCCATGGACGCCTTCCAAACGACATCGCATTTGAATAGAAACTGCAGTTCGGCGATAGTCGTTTAATGACTTTTCATCGATCTATATCTGAATAATCTTTAGTGTATTGGCAGCACTTGTATTATTCTATTCGAAAAAATGAGCCAATCTGAAGTTAATGTTTATTATAAATTATTCCAAGATTATTAGAGTATATTTAATATTAGAAACGTTTCTCAACATTGCTTTTAAGATGTCCAAGTGAATATTTGATATGCATATTTGAACAGCTGGCTCATTAATTATATAATAGTTAGAAAAGTAAATCAATCGTTTTGCTACTCTATTATATTATCATATGTAGTATGGTCATATAAAGTGATTTACAATTGAAATAAACTAAACTGTATATTTCAAATGATATATAATCTAGCAAATAAACATACTTTCAATTGCCATTAAGACAGTGAAAATGTTATTTGACTGAAATTTTACATTTGTCATGGTAAGAAGCTAAGGAGCCTGATTAATGATATTATTACAAATGCATGGCCTTTGCATAATTCTCCACAAATAATCACTATAAGTATATAGCTACATATAAGTTTATAACGAAAGCAGCGATTGGCTGTAGTTTGTGACGTCACTTGCGAGCAATATCTAGCTCAGAGCTCTTATTTGTTCACCGCAACTGAGCAGACACCCGCCTTCTCTAATTCCAATTTCCTACTAACAATAAGTAGACTGTCGAACCAAGAGTCAATTTCCAATAGAAGTGTGAGGATCATTGCAGGACCTCTGCCAAATCGAAATTACACAATATTATCGAGTTTCAAGCTCGTTCAAAATCAGAATCGATTTTATTAAAGTTAGAACTCGCTACTTCATAGATACGCTACTTTTAAACCATTTTAAGAGTTCTGATGCATCTAAGCAATGATTTTTGTTACATGCTAGTATTATTTACTTTTTAACAATGCAGTAAATTACATTGCTGTGTTCTATGTTCACAGATTAAAGCTCGATAAAACAAAACAAAAATAAAATTTCCATATTTTCTTAATTCGGCGATTAGTTGTTAAATAATGCGTGGTAAGGAGAATCATCAATCCGCATATTAAAAAATATATTGGCAATACAAAATGTCTTTGCTGCTAGATAAACCTCATAAAAAACATATATTTACCTGAGATGCAATATTTGTTTTGAGAATAAAAATATTATTCTAAAAGCTAAGTATTGCCATTTTATAAAATTTACATCGTCTCTATTTAAGACCATACGACGCGGCGACGGCACATTAATTATTTCGCTGCCAAGACTTTTCGATTAATTGGAATTGCTGGAGTTAACAAGCAGTTTGTTCTCATATTAGCCATGCCTTTAAAACAAGATAAAATCCAACCAGTATGGGAGATTCATGCTAATGAATGAAAACACGGTCACGTTCCTGATTTGTAATCGTACCCGCGTTTCTAGGATAACAGACGTATTTCCGCTATCTCAAACTCAATATCCTAACTAATACTCGTTATAAATGCGCATGTGAGTTTGTTAGTTTTCACGCGTACTCGACTGATCATCGGTTTCGCAAACACGGTGCTAGGAGAACAGAAAAAGACATAGGGTACTTTGCATTTATTTCATTTTAAACAGTCTTTCTCTGTCCTAAATCTTATGGATTCAATTGTTAACCTTGACTGCTTGTAGCAATAAAACGATTTCCCGCGCACACAACTCAATTTCCAACTGTTCTTACATTTTATTGCAGGATTACTGTACTCGTAAATGTAATAAATCCGACTTTCGTCATTTACCTCAAGGCAAGGTCAAAATCTGTATAGACAAGATTCTTCAGAATAATCCGAGTAATAGTAACTACTTACATAAATAGTTACTATTTAGCACGTTCAGTGACTTTTACTATTGGAACTATTTAAAGCTAAAGTTCAAAATAATTTAGTATTCAATTACTCTGATTAATTCGCAAGTAACAAGTTTCAAACTTACTCGTAAGCTTCAAGTCGATTAGGAATCTGAAGATTAAAATATATTTATCTATCACAGTACCTATTTATAAATGTGTTATAAAAGTAACATAATACGAGTATTATAAGTCAATCTTTCTCCTTGCGTAACTCTCGATGATATAGAAGCTTGGTATAAACATTTGTTTTAAAACCCTGCTGCGTTACGAATAATTTCTGCATCGGGAGGGAGGATCAGACTTTACAAACATTCAAACATCGGACACAAATATCACCCACACACGGAACAACTACTTGTGGATGAGACAAATCACTGTCGTAAGTGTGGAGGTTGAACCTAGAACACACAGTGGCAGAGACGAGGCGCCCACTTAAAACGCTATGCTACAGGGCTGTAATAATTCGACTCGTTACTTTAAATAAAGAGATCGCTACCGCCATCTGTTATCATAAATCGAAACTACTAAAACTACACTTGTTGTCTCGTTGTCTTACACTGACTGATATGCTCAACGTTTTACGAACCATTTAATTTTATCGAATGCAACGTAACACAGAATGTTATGAATCAGCTGTGAGTAAACACCAGATGGAACGCATAAGACTTATGTCAGGTAAATTTGTTTTTCAAACGTACATTTTCCTGTTTGGTTTACGCTGGTCTCTGTCAAATCACATATGAAACAAGGAGAATCGGATTTCTTTCAGTTTCCGTTCCATTACAATGTGTCATCTAAGGTTGTATGATAATAATAGATGAACGCAGCTATGAACGATGAAGGTTAAAAATTGCTCTTATTTATATTAATTTAATACGTTGATGAAGTAACGTTGGTGGCAAACGAATTTAGTATAGTAACTAATAAATTACTAGTGGTGATATACATTCATTCTCTAGTAAGTTGAAGTTGAGTTAAAGAATATCAATAAATGCATATTCTATGGAAAACGCTAGATGGATAGATAATTTGGACACTTGTTCAAACTATAGCTGTGACAGTTACATAACGTTTATCTGTCTTTTAAGGTTTGTCGTCAACTCCTATATCTATTTAACAATACTTGAGATGATCGCTATTTTCCAAACTACTCATTTACGCTAAATACACGTTCATGATTTGAATTTTAGAATTAAAAGACAGACGTCGACCAATCTTCAAGAAAGATATTCCCAAAACAAGTTATCGTAAAGTAAAAAAGTAAAAGTAATATTTGAAAGAAACCTCCACTGTGAATAATCCATGTAATGCAAGAGACTGCACAACAGACAAATGTAAAAAACATACAGATTTATAACAACTACAAATCTATCACGTTCTGCTATGCGCAAGAATAAATCACTGCATAAATTCACACTGAATTAAAAAATATACACCCTAACAAAGTTACATTAACTTTCAAAGCACAGCAGAGCTTTACGAAACAAAAACGAGAACGAATGAAAAAGACAAGGGGAAAATATCGCTTTGACTGTATCTTAAAGCAAGGAACTTTGTTTATCCTTGCTCGAGACAAAAAGAAACATAAAACATTTGTACTGTGTAACGTTTTACAAGTTATCAGAGAAATCACGGAGCTTTGCCATTTAAAGGACATAAAAAAGGAGGGAGCGAGCCAAGTTACGTTGTGTACTAAGTCCCCGCTGGTACCGATCGAACTGGATTACATTAATGAGCAGAGGATTTCTCACTCATAAAATACACAGACATGTACCTACTGCGGTGTCATCATTAATGCCTTTGTTTGAGTATGTTTATCATACAATATTTTACCAGGAATCATAATTCCAAATCCTTGCTGATACTGTAAATAGTACAACATAGTTACAGGCGATTGATTAATTCTAGCGAATCTCTCATCGGCTTTGTATGTAAACGGGACGCTTTAATTTGAAAAGTTGTATTTAGACTTATAATTTTTTTTTTTGGTGTCGTCACAAAACTTGAATAATAAGGCGTATCTTAGTCTGAATATGTTAGTTGTGTTGTTAATAAATTGACTGATATCTGAATATCTAAACGGTTGAAGATAATACCGCTGGAAAAACGAAAATATGGATTCTAGTTTATGTTCTATTCTTCATAATTTTCTATTGCGTACGTTTAATGTCTAAGCCTACGGACGCCGATGTAGGCGAGAAACAATGTTTTTTCATTGTGTCTAGACCTGTACTAATTCGTTGTAAATACCATTGAGAAACTATGTTGCTTATAAGCTGTTATTACTTAATCTTTATAAATCACCAGCTTTTACGCGAGGTTTTGCCAGCGATCAATAAAAACCTATCCTTCCCCAGGTTTTAAACTATCTCTGTACCAAATTTCAGTAGTGAATACGTAACAGACAGGCAGAGTTGCTTTCGAATTTATAATGTTAGTAAGGATTATGGCTCATCGTAAATATAAGAATATATACATAATCGAAACATTGAAATGTGTTACATTGTGATCTAACTGAATGAATCATTTTGATCCGTATCGAATTGAATTAAACTGCGTCTGCGGATTTTATCCGAGTTTACTTTGTTCAGCTACTTTATTTATGTGAATTCTTTAATCATGGAGGCGTCTGAAACGACACGATAAACTACTTAAACTAAATAAACTTTAGTTATTTTGTACAGATTTCTGTCGTCAATAATATTTTATTGGACTGAAGAAAAAATTATTGCTAACAATTTCAGTTTTAGACTAAGAGTAAATCCTAGGTTCGTGGGGCAATCAGTGTTTTAAAAAGATGTCAATTTTACTTAAATTCTTAAGGCGGTACACGTAACGTTATTAAAATATTATTTACCAATAGTTTGTGCTTTTAATTACATGAAACAATTACATATACCTAATATGCAATGATAATAATGAACTTAGCCATCTACATAAACTGTCCCACTGCAGAACATGGTACTTAAGTTAGTAAGTTAGAAGAATCGAAAAAGATCCTAACCGACATATCTGTGAGTCTGCAGTCTTCGAAAATTATAGCAAAAGATATAACCACAATTTTATTTTAACAACAATAATCAGTGACGTCAATTATAAATGTACACAGTGGAACACTTTATTGTAACCTAATAAAGTGTTCAGTGGCAGTTTGCGAGACGTTACCGCGTCCCAAAATAACATTGTCCTGTGTAACATCCCCATTCAAAAGGGGATATTGCTCAACTTACGCAGTAAAATGAACGCGAAAGATAACTGTAGCTGGCCTTATAAACGCCTACAAATATCATATATTTTTATTGAATTCCATGAGTGCATTGAGTTATTAAATTTCGTGTTTGCTGGCAAAAATATTGAAGCACTGAAAATTTTGTGATTGGCAATAAACAGTTGAGTGATTGAACTGAACAGCAAAGAATATGGAACTCGTCAAATCGGGTACCTAAAATTGCTGTAAACGTTGAACAGTCTGCCAGTGTAATTTTATCATATCTTTGAGTTTATATGCTTACTTCATTGTCGACCGAAGAAGAACCGCTCCGCAAACGGCAGCTTATCTCTAATGTAAATATCTAAAATACGTAAGTAGTAATAGGATATTTATATATCCATTACAATTTATTACATGCCACTAACATTAAACGATTCAAACTAAGTGTACCCTAACAAAAACAAGGAAATGAATAAGTGCGACTCTAATATTCTAGTGCCAACAGAGAAGCCTTTTGTAACGGGTAATAAAGGGCATTCTAGGCTCGAGTGGACCGGGCGGAAATTTAATCTGACTGAGGACCCTCTGTTACAAGGAATTTTGTCCTTAGATAAATGTCGGTAAGTAGGAATGAATGAATATTTCAATTTAATTAAAAATACGGGTAGAAATGTTGTTGCCTCCGATTGCCCATTTAAAGGGCCATCTTATCAAATCTTAATGGTCGTCAGTGTTTTGTTTTGATTTGAGTAATGGCTTCATTTGTTCGGTCTGTATTTTTATCGGACATGCCGCTACGGCTCGTTGGAATAGCATTTATTGTTATAAAACACCACAATTATGAACCGCTTTGTACAGATACTTTACTGTCGCTATTAATGTAGACTTTAGTGAACGTTAGACTTCTTTTCTCTTATGTTTATTTCTAGAGACAGTTCATTAGCTTGAACTTTAGACTAATCTTATTCCCAAGTCGCTTAAATAATCTACCAAACTACTTTATTTTTTTGGAGAGCAACTAAAAGACCCGTTTGTTTTTAAGCCCACGGGCCCTTTATTCAATGTTATTCTAAAACAAATACAATAAAATGTTAATTTCTACTTAAAAAATACAAGGTACATAATTTTAACTAAATTGCTTGCCAACGAAACGGTGTAATTTACATTTCCTAGCATCTTAAGCTACTAATGACAGCTGGGATTTACATCTAAACCCTTCGAAGAACGAAGGAACATCGAGGTACTTTGGTGCTTTACCTAAATCAATAAAACGAGGTATTTAACTTTACGATATTTTGTAAAGGAAATAGAACTAACACTACACCATCAACACGAGTGTTGGTATTTATTGTTGACAATAACATTAAACTACAGTGCAGTAAGTGTCCGATAAAAGTCTAAACAGTGCATAAAAAGTTCTTAATACTTTATTTGCTAGCATTGTACTCGTCTTGTCTATACTCCACTAAAATGAAACTTCTGTGAATGGTATCACTTCGTTAGTTTCACTTCACAGAGATCATTTTGTGTCATTAAATTACGACATCCTAAGCGTCCCTTCACGCCTTCAGCCAAAACATTTACTTGAAAGATAAAATGTAAGGCTTTTATCGCGTCTTCATGATGGCGGCCGAACCCTCAGTGCTGCAGATAATGAGCCACTACTGCCCCCATGGGCATAAAATTGAGGTATCAAGCGCTTTTCATCGCCACTCTAACATATCTCTTGAGGCAGTGTACTACTTATATTCGAGTACGAGACTCAGCTCTGCGCAGTTCGGTCACATAACAAGATATAGCGCCGTATAATCAACATGTTTACCACACAACAAATAACTCTGGCGTCCAATCGGATCACGCATGAACACGCCATATTTATTGTCTTCTATGTTATTAGAACTGCGAAAATTCAATCATACGCTCTGATATATTATGTTACTAAATAAACACTTCGTAGAATCATAATGATTGGTAATCAGAAGTGGTACCTCCAGGCAGGTATGGCGCACACAAATATTGACCGCCTACATGCCTAAGTAAACATAAAGAAAACCTATAATATATGTATACGAATCTAAAATAGACATGAAAACTATTTCGAGGGCCTCTAACCCGTCGAGTGGGCGACGGGTCCTTTCTACCCTTTTAGCGAGTGAGTGGATCACAATCGCTGAGTTGACTCGACCCCTCCCGCCGCCGGCCATTCGACCGCCTTGGAAACACGCCAGAAATCTGTTTGCCCAACTTTAATTGAGATTATCCTATTCCAAAATAATTTTAAATAGCCAAACATAGATTACAAAAGTAATCCAAAATTTTCTGATTGCTTTATCTCGACTCTTGTCTGAGTAAATTTATTTTCAGGAGTTATTTAAATATTTTGAGAGTTTGTTAGAAAACGTAATTATCTTTACCATTTCCGATGACGCAAATGCCAAATGCAGCAGAACGTCACGCGTCTGCTGGTGTCTGTCAGATGACAAGTATACGTCATGCTTCACGGCCGCGGACTGAATTAGCCGTGTGAAAGAATGTTTAATGCCCAACAATTTATAAAAAAAAATAAGTCTTAATTTTTTACTATAACGTCAGCTTTATTCCGCTATCAAAGCCGTATTGAACGTAAAATTTTAACGACGCCGCAAAACGGTCGGCGATGGAGAAGCGAGTGCGGCGCGCCACCACTTTATAGCAAATTGGAGTCATAGCGAGTTGACACCGAGACGGCATGGCATTGTCCCATGTGACGGGATACAACAAGACCCAACGGGCTGTGTCGAGTAGCAACGAGATGAGGCGGGCATCGGACAGGTTGGATGCGAGCCAGCGATGTGTCCCGCCACTCGCGTGCTACGGGATAACAGGATATCTAGCTTATGTACGGATTATTCAGACAACTGGGTCGCAATTTCGTTTGTCGAGCGAATTTTCAATGGGATTTAATATTTTACGGTTGGTATTGACATAGGTGATTCCAGTTACTGTTTAAAGTCGCCTTGTGTAAACGTTGGCAGCATGACACGCGCCGAAACGCGATTGTTCAGCAAATATCCGAGTAAATAGACAGTGCATTTTGAAAATTGCGGAGTGTTCCAAGCATTTTTTTAGCGCTCTGACCCAAATATTCTGGTTTTACATCCTGCACATTACGAGTACGTATACGATTAGTCAGGCTGTGAGTTATATAAAATCCGTTTCAACTGAGTGAGTCAATACCTAAATAGATTCGGAATATCCAACTTTAGAATGTGTGTTATTTTTGAAATATTGCGAGAGAAAATAGCTTTAACTACACAAACCCAAAATTCGCAGTAGCTGTTTCAGAATAAACATTAAACCGATAGGACTTAGTTGTAAGAAATTGAAAGTTTTTATATTTGGTAAGAACCTAAGTCTTATTTTTTTTGCTTCAGCGCCCTTAACGATAAAAGAATCTGACGCTGAGCCATTCTACTAATGGCAAGACTGAGCTTGAATTCTGTCATTAGGGCTTGGAATTTTACCTTTTATCGCACAAATGACGTGCCACGCACAGCGAATGATATCAATTTGTTCATAATCTAGGTCAAATATTATCGTGCTAACAATTATACTGGCCTTGCGCTAGGATCAGCTGTTTTATAAAGTACTACCTTACTAGCTATTATTCAATGATATTGATACCTCATTAAATTTTTTGAAATATATAATGGATGCGTATGAATTTATCACTACTTAGAATTCGTCTACAAAATCTAGTGTAACAGATTCATTCAAGTTGTAACATTCCATGTTTTTAGACTGTTAAAAAGCTTTCGTTTTATCACCTACGCTGGGCAAAAGTTCAATTTTGTTTCAATGCTAGAAAAATTCTAGTCCGTATTTGGAACTGTGCCCAACAAATAACAATCTCTGGGCTTAAAGCGAGCCTCTGTTATCACCTATGCTTAACTCTTTATAGTGAATTTACAATTATTGCGTTTTATATAAGCACGTAGTTTATTTTATTAACGTTATGTGTTACGATCTCAATTATAAATTGACTACTTGTAATATCGGCTTTTCGTCTGCACGGTCAATCGAAAAAATAAGTGTTTACAAAAAAATTACGTCATCATAATTCACGTTTAAGTATATAGAAGGAGAAGTGTGATACAAATACCCTGTACTTCATTCCTTTAGGTGTTTAGATCGTGTCCTTTTCATGTTAAATAAAACAATTTACTTTTTTGATCGCCCGACTAGGGATAATGCCTTTGTCGTAGAGCCTTCCCAACCTTAAAAACAACGAAAGCAAACATCACTCAGACACGAAATAAATATATGCAAATCACACAACTTTTTGCCCTGTGTAAATAGAAGTTATAAGTAACATTCGGCGCTTTGATAATTACAGAACGAGCTCTAAAACGACTACGTCATCCAAGCAATAATCGTATTCATTGAATTTCAAAAAGTCATCTTACTAAATTCTTAATGCTGGGACTTTTTATATAGACAGGCCGATGTTAGTTCTTTTCATAGCGCGTAGAGGGAAAAGTAAAGTAAAATTTAAAACTTTGTTACTATAAAATTAGAACAAGTCACAAGAACTAGTGGTAGTACCTACAAGTTGTTAAAGAAATAAAGTGAGTCGTTCCAAAACAACAGCGGCAACTATAGACTGCTGGAAGTTTGTAACAAACGGAGCTCTCAATAGCGGGCGCGCTGTTCGCTTCATGGACCAAGATATTTTATGATTTAGGGTTGTGCCTATTTTGTAATATTTGTTACCTGCCAATTTCACGACGATGAAGTATAAAGAATGTACGACGGTATACTTAACGTATGTTGAACTAATTACTCATCTGTGCCGTAATAGCAACTTATTTAATTTATTACTTAAATTGATCTCTTGAGTCGCAGTGATACACCGGCGGCCACACACAATGGATTTTAATAATGTCTGGTATTTTAAGACTTGACATACTACTTATATCTATTAACGTTTGAAAATCAAAAGGCGTACCGCGTCTTACGAATCCTTCCGCGTTTGATAAATCTATAAACGCATATCATTGCCATTTACCTAAGTCATCTTTTTATCTTTTAATATAATCAGATAAATTTATTTCGCATAGATACACAGATCAGCGTCTTTTTCTTAGACTAATCAAGTTTAGAATTAACCTATTCTACACCTTGTGTCATCTGCTGCATTAAACAGATAAAATAACCCAGCGCTGAATCTGGTTTTCTCGGTAAATTACAACTTATAAAGAAAACTAGATTCAGCTGAAGATAAAATTGTCCATTGAAGATTTGATATATCTGTCTGCCATATACATAGATATGGTTATTTACAATCAATGAAATTTATTATGTATGCTGAAACAATTCTTAGCATTGGAATACTATTTGTCTTCATAAGTCCTTAAAATTATTAAAAGTTGAATATAAAGTCTAAAAATCAAATATTATGCCAGAAATTTTGTATTTTATTTTAAAAACGAAATAAACGAATTTTAATTTTAATTTAATTTAAAAATTAATCACCATAATTAACATATCAAAAATTATTTTGCGTAGATGTCTAAACGTCTTAAAAATACGAAAATGCCTTACTGATTTACTTACATAATTTTTCTGTTTACAAATTCTATAAAGACCTTTCATTCAAATATATAAATAAATAACTGCCTCACAATCTTAATTTTAGTGAGCCATCTTGATACCGAGGAACCGTCTAGACGATTTCTTACCAACATTCTAATTATTACGTTTGTTAATTAGCTCAAAATATATCACAGTCTATCAGCAATCGGCGTGTTTTATGAGTTAAGCGTGTTAATTTTAATTAGTTGTCGCCTGATTGTACAATATATTGCTCCCACGCATATTCCCATCATACCAACTGCCGTATATTAAAAGATTATTTTATAAAAATATTAAACTACCACATATTATTCTACCACATACACACAACACCATCTAGCCCAAACTAAGCAGAGCTTGTACTATTGGTACTAGACAATGGATAAACATATATATATATAAATATTTTTTTTTTTTTTTTTTGTAGATACATACATATTATACATAGAAGCAACCAGACCAAGACAAACATCCATGTTCATGCACACAAATGTTTGACTTGTGCAGGAATCGAACCTGCGACCTCAGGCGTAGCACTCTCTCTAAATCGTTCAGTCTGAGCCAAGCACTTACTGAATGTTTGAGTGCAAAATGACTTAAGCAATACCACAATACACTTAAAGGCATAATTATTTCAAATATTAAACTTCTATTAAACGTCTCTAATAAGTGACTCTCTAGTGCCCTATTGGTAGATCTAAAATAGTATAATTGAAAGTCTTTTCCATTGCAATCATAGATTAACTGCACGTCAAAGACTTGTGACGTAAATGCTAAGATTCTACCAAATGTCAACTGTACCTATCTATGGTCAAAATGCATGAGACAATTTTTTGCTGCTCCAAATCTGGGTCAGTTTATACTCATTAATTCAACGTTTTATATTCCTCCTTGACACAAGGAACTACATCTAAAGATCGAGTCTGTCTTTTAAGAACGTAGATTCTAATCTTCTTCTTCTCCTTGCCTTTATTATTTCCAAGTTATTTAGGGTCGGTTTTTCTAGTCTAACCGGATTTGACTGGATATCAGTTTTTACACGGAGTGGCTGCCACCTGACCTCCGCAACCCAAAGGCTAACGATACCCTAATGCTAGACCAGTGTCAGGATATTATAGGGCACTGAATTCACAATAACGACTGCTCTAGATGTCCATGGCAGCCGAGACCGACGGCTTAACGTGTTCTCCGAGGCACGAAGCAGGCGATAATTGTCAATCAATACGCACATAATTTCGAAAGTTATATAACTTCCGAAAGTCAGACCTGTGCGCGACGTGGGTTCGAAGCCGAGACTCTCTGCATTGCAGTCTGTTGGTCTCCCCACTGAGCTATCGCTTTCTAATCCTAACTAATATTATAAAAGCGAATGTGAGTTTGCTCGTTTGTTACATGCCTTAACTGCTCGACCGATCATCGGAAAATTTCGCATACACGTTGTCGAGGACAGAAAAAGATATAGAGTACCCTTCATCCGGAAAAAAGTACTATTACCAAGGTATAGCAACTTATTGACAAAACCTACATTGACGCGTGCGATGTATAGTATACAGGGTGATTTTGAAATCGTGTAATTCCTTTTAACCACGCATTCTACTGGTGATATAGAATAACCTTGACCATATTTTTTCTTAATTAGAATAATGGTTTCGGCAAAATTAGAGTACAGATTTTTTTCATGAAATGATTTCAAATAGTCATATTTTAACCACCTGACACAATCTTAATATTTTATTAATTTAAAAATAATAACATAACAATAACTGATGTCGTAAATAATAAGGGGTAATAAAAAGGACCGCCCCTTATTATTTACGACATTAATTATTAATATGTTTTTTTATTTTAATTAGTAAAAAATTAAAATTGCCTCTGTTGGTTAACATATGACTATCTGACACCATTTCACGAAAAAAACGATACAATAATTTTTCAAAATAAAAAAATTCTAATTAAATAAAAATATGGTCAGGGTTATTCTATATCACCAGTAGAATGCGTGGTTAAAAGGAATTACACGATTTCAAAATCACCCTGTATAATAACAAGAATCATAAGTCTAAATAATTACACACTTTTTAAAAGCACCCACTTTAAAAGACACAATAACAATTTTAAATATCTTTGTTTGACAAATATTATTCTGAACAAGTAGCAGGCAGCATATAAACCATTCCTTACGTTATTCAATTACATAAAAAACAAACTAACAGTACCTTATTTGGAAGTAGAGCGGAGTGTGCAGTTCGTACGAGCACGTCATCTACATAAATTGGAGCAACGCGTGACGCTAGCGACATCTACCGCGTCACGTAGGGACTACATTATTCTGCTACCACAAATCGCATATATTTGAGAATATGCCTGAGTTATGGATCACTGTTTTTCTTACAAAGAATTTGTATTTGTAGGCCGAATATTTTCGTAGAAGTAATATTAGGATCGCAAGTAAAATAAATTATTGTAGCATTACGATACGTTATTACATTATTATATATTATTGTAATGTGCGGTGTAAGTGATATACAACTTGACAATATGGGTGATAAAGAGTCGAAATGGTAGTACTATATCATACGACACAAGAACTTGTTTACAGTTTGGACATCTTAGTACCTAGACTGGATTTCTTTCACATAAGAAACAGATAACGTCCTAAAGCAATAATCCTTACTTAAAACCTTTTTAATTCTAATATCTAAATCACGTGAAGTACCCTAACAACTTTAATATGTCAAAGTCAAACAACTAACGAAAGTTTCACCGTCAAACCGCACCTATTTAATAATATATTTGCTTGTACAGTCAGCAATATAAGTCGATACACACTTGCGAGATTTCGAATGCCTCTACCTTTCAAAATTATAACAAACAAAATTTTCGCTTAAATGTAGAGGTTAGGTTAGTAGCAGTACTTGGATGATGGTACCCTTTGTCCTTTTCTGTACCCCAGACAACGTGTATGCAAAATTTCATGATGATCAGTCGAGTAGTTAAAGTGTGAAAACGTAAAAAGCATGCAAACAAACTCACATTCGCATTAATAAATACTAGTTAGGATGTTAGTTTAATATAGCAGTAATAGTTCAAATATAGCTTTTTAATCATATGTCAAAAATACAGAATAAAATTAATTCATAAAGTACTTTTACAAATTTGTAAAATGTTCAGATACTTATTTTACTGACTGTACGTATTTATATCGACGATACTTTGACAATACAAAACAGACAACAAATTCACCTTAGCACGGTGATTAAGGCACATGACGATGAGTTTAATGTGCAGTTTATATTAGATGATGTTAACGTTAATTGGAATGACGGAGAAGATTCATACTTTGATTAAAGAATTTATATAAATAAAAATATATTCTATATTAAGCTTCCAATCCTTCCATACTACAAAAATGTATTTAATTATATGGTTAAATAGCCTTAGCCTATAAATTCGTTCGCTCGGGAAATCAAGTAATTTAATAAGGTCAGAAAAATTCCAACGTCTGCACGGACGGCGTAGCGGTTTAAGTGATCGCCTCGCCGCTGCCACTGCGCCGAGTGTTGTGGATTCGAAACCCACACGGGACAAAAAATTGTGTAAGCCACAAATGGCTGGTCCAAGTCTGAGTGTTCTTTAAGCCCGTTTTTTGGATGTTTGTAAAGTCCTCCCCGCGACACGAATAATTCCAAGTGCGCGGAAAAAAAAATAATTATGAGAATATAAACAAATAGAAAGCCGATAATATATCTTTGTCACAAAACTTCTAACATGCTAATAAAATCATCACCCATCTATCCATAAACAGATCAATATTTGGGCCTGAACACTGCACATTATTTCTATGACTGCTTCAAATAAAACATTGAAATTAATGAAACTCGGCTTCCATTTATGATTTATGCCTCAAGTTATCAAGGTAGAATAACTGCAACAAAATCCGTTTGAGCTTTTGCATGATACTGGAACAAATTAACAGACAGAAATTCCATAGCCATTGTTTCAGTTTCGGACACCTCTTCATAGTCCATCCCAATAAATATTCTAACATATTTCCAATTCACAGATAGAGCCTTGTTATAGTTATATAACGGTATAGATAGAAGATGGATTAAAGCAAAGGAGATAAATAAATGCCAAAACTAAATGGACTCGTAATTCACATATGCTTCGAAGACATCAAGAATTAATGAAACTAAAACGTCCGTATGAAAACTATAATATAAATCTTCCTAATTGATGTGGCTCTCGTAATCACAGTGATGGAGCATATGTGTGCGTTAGATTTTCTAATTTACTAATCTATGTGGCTTTGCTAATGGAGAATGTGGTTTCGTCCTATAAGGTCGCTGTCGTAGATAATCAAGCCCAAGACAAAAAAAATACGAATATAGAAATGAAACTAGCAATTATGCATACATTGTTTTTTATTATACACCTCTGCCACACTAGCAATCAAGCCCTGAAACGCTGATAACTATTACATAATACAAAAAAGTCACAGAGCCACAATTAGTTAGACCACAAAAGAAATTGTTCCGTGTGGGATTCAAAACCACAACACTTGTGAAGCTCCAGCGACAAGGCGACCGCTTGCCTGCTGCATCATCCGAGATGTTATCAGTTTACCTACATATGTATTAAACATTTACTAAATATCTCAGCTATGTTAAAATAACGTAATTCTGGCGGCTGCAGCATTTCAGTATATATACATAGACTATCAGTACCACACCCCTCTATACTTTTGTACGTAATTTCTCGAAACATCTTAGTCTGCTTACTTCAAGATACAAATGGTAAACGATTTAGCTGAGGTAGCAATCAGTTGTAATCCAACATCGTACAACCTCCTCCAAATAATATATATAGTTATTAAGACGACTACCTATTGATCTATTTCCAGACAAGTGTACTTAGTGTTACTTGGGGTTATTACTTCATGTAATGAGCCATCACGGGGAATTCGTCTCGCTCTACTACGACTCGGTAAGATTATTGCGTGCCCACTCGGTCACCAATCCCGAATCGGTATCGGTTCAGTCAATATTCTACATTACACATTACATGCACAAATGGACCGATATATCGAGTAAATGTAGCTAACGGCTACTGCTGACGTCATATGTATATATATATAAGTACATACTTATATGTGTTAGGTATGCGTGTTGATTACGTCGGTAAATATTATTTTATGAGAACGCCTCAGGTCAGCGTGGCTTTGTAGACTACGTTCTAGACGACAAAGCCGGCGATGCCCGGAGAATCTATTAGTCTGTTAAGGTAAGGTCTTAATTACTTGTTGAATATTTACTTAAATAAAGTCCATGCTTTTGTGACCAGTAAACGAGTACAATATTGATAAAAATTTGAAATTAAATGTAAACCTTTATGATCGCACTTCACAGTAGGAGCGAACAAATTTAGAACTGTACATGGTAGATGGTAATAGTACCATCTACCATGTAAAGACGATTTCTTATCCAAATACTAAATAACAGTTTACTTAATCCGGGATTCAAACCGAATAGGCAGTAAACGAAAGCACAACCGTCAGTGGACCAAGCAATTCAAGCTAAGTCATTAGGTATGTAGTTACTTATACCTTTCTAAAAGCAAATACCATCAAACTCTGAAGTTAGGCAAAGCCGTCAGATGGCAACAGGTCAGCACGGCCTCCTGCACAAAACCACTTAAGCCCTTATACGAAAATGGATCCAGGTAGATTACCGACACAGAACTAAGTAAAAGAAAATTTCGCAAAGCCCTCGCTTATCATACTTTGCGCGTAGGTAGTACCTGCCGCTTAAAATTCTTACCTCGAAAGTCCGGAAGGGACAAACAGGAAACAGAGGCAAATAATAATTATTCGAACGATCGAATCCTTGACTGTCATCCTTTAATGAGTCAAAACAAATGATACACAAAATATTTAATTATTTTGAACAATCTCATGGATTCCTTTTTCCTGTATCAGTTATAAACGGCAAGACGATCAAAATCATCGTTATTTGCCGGCTTGTATAAAGAATTTAATTAGAGCTTTCAAGTCTCGGGATCATGTGAAATGAGATAGCTACTTATGAAGCGAACTCCGACATAATTAAATTTAGAACAGGTGGAAGCTACACCAAATGAATCAAAATTAATCCAGCGCAATTTGACAGCACCTAGTCGACGGCTTCAGCTTCATTTTCAAGTTTAATTAAATAATATTTTGTCTGACAAGTGAACTAAGATCAGAATTAAGAAAATTCCATATACATAAACCTCTCATTAGCCGCTTTGATGGCAAAATTATTAGGTGACCCGACTCAATAAGACCTTCTGTAAAAATTCGTAAACAAGGTGAAGTTAAAATGTTAGGCGTTTTGTTCTCATGGTTCTCACTTTTATATTAAAAGTAATCTTCCGTTTTTAGGAATACCTCATTATCTATTCATACACAGCACGTAATAACAAAGTGTGATTTCGAGGATACTAATATAATGTCCGAACTTGTCCGTAAACGTGCGAGAAAAAGAATGAATACTAAAATACTAATATTGACATTAAAATATACAAATACATATGTACCCAAAATTGGAAATCCCAAAAAAGAATATAAAAGAACGGGCTACTATTTAAAAATCATTTCATAAGATATGAGTTTAAGCTCACGCGTTCTACACCATTACTCATTTCACATTCGAAGATTGCCAACGGCGATACAGTAATTTGAATTAACATAAATACATCGTAATATTTTCTCCATTCATTAATGGTACCACATGGCATGAGGTAAGCGGCAATTTCTGGCACACGCCCAATGCGGGACAAACATCTAGCACCCGATAGTCTTTATGGCCACCGAAGGACAAAACTTTGCTTGTTATCCGAGAAATATCACAACATATTTCGAAGCCTTTATAGGGAAAGTTTTGAAGGCAAGTGCGGAATCATTGACCGGCCCTTCGATTGAGAACTTTTTGTTGGTGTATATCAAAGTGGTGTTGTAGGAGAGTAGTGGGTACATATCACTCATGTGGCGCCGCAGAATATAACAACTGCAAAACTTTTTCTGTTAATCAAGTTGTAGTAGCCTTTGTTTTTCTACTAACCAGTTTTCTTTAAGTAACGTTATATAAAAAATATTCACGGAAAGAATAAGCATTGACTTTCAACGTAGCAATGTTGCCAGTCCTTTGAGCACATTACAAATCGACTGTGATGCGGCGGATTCTATGATGCCTATTAGAAGATTTAAGTTTTAGGCTTTCCTTTTCTTTTTTATTTCAGTTATATACCTAATATTTTAGGTATAAGTTAATTTTAAAGAATTGTGTATACTATACTAATAAAGAAAACATGTTTTGTATGTCAACTTAATGTATACTTTCACAAATTAAAAATGATGGTATGTAAATAGCTTACACAGCATCACAACAGAGAAACAATTATCAAACTCCATTCCAAAATTCAAAATCGCCAACCTGAAATTAAGGCGAAGTCACTTAAAATACGATAGAGTTTAATTACAAGATTTGTCAAATAATAAATAAAGAAAGTTCTGTCTACCCTCTCGCTCTCGGCGTGATTTCAAAGCTGCCTTCAGATACCGTCAGGATTTATTCTCGCTCCGAGTTTCCGTTTCCTTTTATTTAACTTACCCCTTAGCTTAGCATTGAATTCTATGAATTCCTTTTTTTGCTCAGATCTATGGTTAAAGTTAAGATTTTGACAGATATCCAAGTATCAACACCATATGTTTTATACTATTGGTACATTTCAATGTCTTTATTACCAACTAGATTTTGACCGCGTGAATCTATTCCACGGGAACTACTTTTTTTTTTGGATGTACCCTATGTCCTTTTCTGTACCCCTGACAACGGGTATTTATACTAATAGTTGGAAAGTTAGGATTTCATTGTGCTTTTCACCAAACAATTACTTTCAAAAGTAAATCAGTTGCATGTCAGTAATCTATGCGTAGTCTACACTGCGCCTACATTACGAAATCGCCGACGAATCACCTTATAAATCACATCACAAAATTTGCTTTAAATGTCTAAACCGTACAAAGAAACGGCTGACATAATTTATCGCGTCCGGATCATCTGTCGGATTTGTCCGACTCGTACTCACTGACGGATCGCTTTTTAATGCTGACGAGAACTGTCGCAATTACTGAACAAATTAGTACACCGGTCGTTACTCTACCTACAGTTTAACACTTTTTTTCATTCATTTAAATGTAGTCTTTAATGATCCACGCTACGGTCGGATAATTCAGGACAATCGTTTTAATTTAATTATAATTACGTCGCTTATTTATGTTGTTTTTGGGTCGAAGAAATATTTTTAAGCTAAATGAGACACAAATAATAATATTTTTCTATCACATTCACACACCACCATCTAGTCCAAACTAAGCAGAGCTTGTATTATGGGTACTAGACAATGGATAAACATACATATATATATAATTATTGATATATATAAATATATATATTTTCTTTAATACATACATATTATTCATAGAAATACCCAGACTAAGACAAACATTCATGTCGTAGCATAGTCATGTGGGAACCGAACCCGCGATCTCAGGCGTGGCAGTCGGTTACACTAACCACTACGCCATCGAGGCCGTCATAAAAATACGTGGAATCATTGATTTAACAGTCTTCAGGACAACGAGATTTCCAAGAGACTTAAATGAAAGTTTCCGATTAATGGATAGCATTAACCTATTGAGTCGCAGCGGCACACCGGTGGCCAGACACAATCGATTTTTAATGATGTCTAGTATTCTAAGACTTGACAGATTAATCATTAAATATTTTTAGGTTGAATATCTACTGATTTTTTTCCACCTGTAATAGAAAGCTATATTATCACAGAAAAACATAGGTTATACTTAAAAAAATGTGCTTACTCGTACTAACAGGACAAAAGCTGGAATGATTATAAAATAATAAAGTATAAACGGACAAAAATTTAACGTCTTACGAAACCCTCTGAAAAAAAGATGTTAAACTAATGATATAACTAATGTATGATAACTTACGCAGCACTCTCATTAACCCTGTTTTTTTTATTTATGTTCTTCGCATTTCCAAATAGCTTAAATATATAGCTCCAAAATCTATGCTACTTTACTTTACTATAAACGAAATGTCAGTAACCAATGTTAACGATTTAATTACAAATCTCCCTGCGTATAGCTACTAGAATTTTATTCGCTCCGCCCGCGAGGGTGAACATTTAGAACGCTCAGCTGAGCAAATGGCAGTTCCAAGGCACATCAACGATACAAAATCCGATTTGGTAGAGGGTACAAAGAGATTGGAAAGTGTCGGAATTTGGTGGAATCGTATCGGTTTTAAAATGGCATTAATTAGCTATTGGATCTTTCTTGAGTTGGACATTATCAGAGTATAACATCTGTACTTGATTCTTTTGTTGTCGTGATTATTGTACTCTACTTACATTTTTATAATTTTTATTAAAATAGTTTATATTTTAAACCAATATCTTGTGCTAGACATAGTTCAATACATTTTACACAATGCATATTAATTATGAATGAAAATCGCTGTTGCTGCCTTCGCTGTTCTCTTAACTCAATATCTTACGTAAAATTTGTTCTTTGGGTGTAAAATATTGCCATGGCTTCCACCAATATATAGTGCTAAAAACATCATGTAATATTATATATACCTAAGTGGTTTCTACATATTTACTTGGGATTAATATATACACTTACACAGCGTGATCAATTAGGTAAAGATTTTCGATCACCTAATTCAAGATGAGTACTATACTAACCTTAAATATGACTATACCTTTATGTAAGGTACATGTTGTATATAAAGGATTACAGTAGCAAATACATCTATTACGTTGAAACCTTTTGAAAGTGTCTAAAATATATTTTCTCGATGCAGTTCGAGGAAAGTCTACAATACTATTTTCTATTAACTACTTTATATCTATAACAACATGACCTACTATCAACTTCTCTATAAAATTGTATTGTTCAATAACTTGGTATCATATTTTGAAATAGCAAAACCGTCTTCTGAGTAATTTCAACATTCGAAATAGAACTTAAAATCTCAATGATACATCTCAATTCTAACTAAGATGATTTTGTCGTCAAATCGCAATCAAGACCGTTTTTTAGTTCCCAATTAGGCACAGTCAAAAGATAGAAGTGTTAGTAATGAGCAATGCAACAGCACAGTCAGTAATTCGTCCGGTAATTGCAGCCGCGTCACTCGCTCGCCTCTTCATTAGAGAACCATCCGTCAGTCGGTGTGAGTTGCGACAGATTTGCTCGCGATAAACCGCTTCCATATGCCCGGCTTTTTGGATTAACGGTATTGGATTAGGTGCGGTCAGGGTTATTTTACATATGGTGTCCTTATCACTGAAAATGATTAAAAATATAAATAAAACTTAATTATCGGACTGCTTAAGAATAACGATCATTTTCGGTAGGAGTGGTAGGTTAATCATCAGGTGTAGGGTAGATGGTAGTGGTCTTTAAGTTAGTCTTAATCGAGAGTGTAATATAGAGGAATGTTATAAAAAAAACTTGGTGGCCGTGAATAGTGACAAATTTGTAATAAGGACGACCTGTTCTGTGGCTCAGTCGGTTTAATTGTGCTTGTTGCATTTAAGTTTAATAATATTTTTGTAACTAATATAAATTTCTGTTTTATTCCCGCTGAGCTGATCTTATTTCTGCACTAATACTTCGTAATAACATCAATAGACGTTTTACAAAGTGGTGAAAGTCTTGTAGTCTATTAGACCATTGAAAACGAAATGCAATTTAAATGAATAGAATTAACTAGTATTTTATTCTTTAATTGTTTTGCGTAATCCGTTTATTACGCCTTTTTGAAATTTATGTATCTGCTTCATCTGAAGTTTAGCGTTAAAAATTGTAAACAAGAGACCCCCAAGTGTTTTTACAGGAAGGAACGCATGAAATCTAATAATACGCATTCTATTTTCTCGTATCAATGACCCAAAACTATGCACGGTCAGTGCATTCAGAAAGTACAACATGAATAGAACATGAATATTTCATGATAATAAATTGTAAATGTAATAATATTTGTCGGCACGTAATATGGAGAGCTTTTTGTATAATTCTGTTCTTGATTTACCTACTTGCGTAGAGTAGAGGGAGCAATGAGGCGAACTATAGAATACAGATACATATAGTAATTTATCATAAAATTGGTGCGTAAATGCAAAAGTTGATGTTTTAGAGGCAATAGTATCCCGACTATTATACAATCAGCTGTGCAGCTCACTTTGTCACGTTCGTGAAGAATTTTACGATCATTTACGTACAAAGACATATGTACATTAAGACTGACGCTCTAAATACTTTGAATTTTATTTGTTGAATGTATAATTATAAAAATACTAGTAACCGTCTTGTTGCCTCACAGGTGTACGTTTCATTAGGTATATAAACAAAAACAAGTCAGTTAACAATATAATTTCAAAATTATATAAACCTAGACGTAATTATATTCTAGAATTGTAATTAGTTGTTGTAAAATAACAACTAATGAAACAAATGTATAATGTAAAAGTATAAGACCTCAACAAATGTTATAATTATTTTAAAATATAGGTACTACTTTACTATAAAAGTGCTTTGTTTGTACTTTTAACTAACATTCGTCGTTTGGCGATATTAATTATCGGCCTTCATCTTACAAAGAACAAAGGTAACACTAAAAAATAACATGATTTGACTGTCACTCGATTTAAGACAGTTACGACGAATCATTTGACATAGATCCTATTATTTTAGCTTCATATTATTTTAACGATAAATACAGCTAGTGGTAAAACACGTCTGACAGATTTAGAAAGTTTGTAATATCTGTCCTCTATCCTTTTATTCTGACAGGAGCCAGTTATCTATAAATATAACAATATTATCAACGCAGATATACTTTGATAAAATATATTATTTCTATATCATTGAACCGTGCCACGAAATGATATTATTATGAATACACAAAACGTACACATAGACATGGCTGTAACGTTTTAATTATGTATATGTACGTCAAATACGAAACAAAAGCTCACATTTCCACATTATGCGAGTAACATGACGCATGAAGCATACGAAATGAAGTAAAACCAACAAACCAAATTGGTGCTGGCGTATGTAAAGTTAAGTGAAATTTTATGCCATCTCATAAAAATCCACGTGCTAACGGCTGTGGGGACTTGGCCCCGATTAAAGTGGAACTTGCCTGTCGAGGCATGGTTGGGCAGCGCCGAGGCAAACGTGCAATGCGGTTAACGCTAGCATTAGTTTTTTGTTTCGGATGTAGAGACCTATCGCGTTGGTATATTAGCGTCGCCGGTTATTGTGAACAGAGACTTCAGTTTTTACGTTAGGTAAAGTATTTTGTTAGGATATATTTAATAGTAAGGATACCAATTTAATAAAATTCGCTGCCTCCTTATTATCTAAATAAACCTACCGAAACGTTGGCGTAAAACCATTACCTAAAGTCTACGTTTACGTCATTTAGGTGTTGATTTTAAACATTACAAAATATAAAATAAGTAATATGTATTTAGTTTCCCACTGCTAAGCACGGGTCTCTCAGTGTGAAAAGGGTTAGACTGTAGGCTACTTTGCCTCAGTCGGGGTGATGGATTTCGCACATCTTCGAGAGCGTTATCGAGAACCCTCTAATATAGAGGGTTCTTGGCAATATTCTCTGTAATTGTGCAAGCTATTTAGATGACTTCATAAAGTGCGTGCCGCAGGGATAACACACATTATAACAACCAGATAACCTTCGTGTCTGGCTGCGATCTTCTCTAAAGTGGAGATTATCCTTTTTCAAAGTTGGGCTTAGTTGGGACTTCAGTTTTAGCGAAATTATTTGTTTATAGCTATATTAGGCTTTAACTGTTACAACACAATTTTTAGGCACCGCAGATTTTCAAAGTCAAGTTATTCGATTTGGATTTTGGAGCTTTGTCCGTCCGTCTATTATACAACTTTCAACTCAAGAACCGTAAGAGTGTCCTTTTGACCTTTGACCTTTAATGACCTTTGACCTCTGACCGTGGTATCACGTGACCTTTGCATATAACTTGAACCATTTTTTAACTCTAAGATTTACGGCAATTCAGTGCCGTTTCTCACTTGTCTTTAAACGAAACGTCATGTACAAACGTAGTTAAACAATTTGCTTACAGCGAAGCATTCTCGCACCGCAACCTTTAACTTTGATCCTGTAGGTACGAAGTGGGCTCTGTGGTCGCACGCAGCTCGAATAAAACGGTAGTAGTTCCGCGCCATTTACCCCACGGCTACCGCCGAACCAAGCCTTTTGTTTCTATTATGTTGCTCCTATTTTGCAGATCCAAATAGTGTGAAGCTTACATAACTACGCGATGTATAGCACAACCAATTACGTGTATTACTTTTTTTTAGAACGTTGCATCTTTATCTCATCATATGTTGCTTGTTGAAGTATCTTATCTAAGAACTTTTAATAAGCAACTGATGTTACTTGATTCCGTTATCTATCCAGACTTTGTACATTAACTACGAAAACGCTGACATTGACAAACTTGGTGATATAATGTTTATCGCCTGAGTCACATCTTAAAAGAAAAACCAATATCAGTGCCATACACTCTTACATAAACATATCGCTTATACACCCAAAGTGATACTTTCAGCTGACCCTAACTAAAGTGTCGGACATCCATTGCTCACCACACTTATAACACCGATCATATATCATGAACAAAACAACAAAGCTATGGCGAACCACCTGACATACCGTTCAAAGATACAAAACGATTGTGTTCCCACAATTCCAATTTCCCGGACAAGAAAAATGGATTGAGACGGATACATTTAGACGAACGTAGGGTTATCAGTACCGGGAATGGGTGCTTAAGAATTTTTACGTTCAATGATATAGTATGTACTTACGATCTTCTTATAAGGACATTCAGGGTACTTATTATTTATTTTTATTTTTTTATTTTGTATTGTTTAGTAAATAGTTAATAATAATATGTTTAGATATTGAATTGAAACATAATTTGATAACACAATTTGTTGTCAATAAATTTACAGTTTATGTTTAAGTATAAGGAGTAATCAAAAAATAAGTAAAATAAAAGTCTATGACGATGACTAATTATGCATTAGTCATCGGAATTGAATAGGTTTTTGCTACATACGTATACGTTCATATATATTCACTGAAAATATTCAGAACTATTTTTAATTACTTACCCACTATTTCCATTTTAAAACTGTTAAGTTTTAATATGTAAATTTGCTGTGATGTGTGCTGGAATTTACTTTTTATTAAATAGTCTAACAACAAGTAAGTAGCTCAAATCCTAATGAGTCTCAAAATTTCTTAGGTAAAACCTAACAAATAGATTAGTTTTAATTAAAAACATAAACATATACTAATAATGGCGACAAATTGATAAAAGTAAGAAACCACTGCCTATTTGCCAAAAAAAACCAGTCCTAACTAAAAATGTACTTTCTTATACTGATCTTTTATACTTTACATTACTAAAAACTTGTCAAGAGTGGTAGTCAAGCAACCCTGGAAGGAAGTGGAATGGTTTTAGAAAGCTGCAGTCCGGTAGATCTCGGCGCAGTTGGACACAATGATGGATTAATGGCCTCCAAGGGTATGCCCGGCTACAACTTAAACTGCTCTTAAAGATGGAAACTTTTTAAAATGTACAATACACCTGAACTGAACTACCTGAATCAAGGTGTATCGTGCGCTATACTATGGTATACATATATGTATAGTCTCACGTTTATGTTCTCGGTATAAGCGTTACTCAATAGGGTAAGCAGAGGCGTATTATACTGCTATTTCGCCAGATTTAGTTTTAGAACTCACATAATTGGGAGCGAGCGAGAGTGTTGTTACTTAGAATAACTTGGCAGAAACGCATCCTTTGCCCACTAATCGAATTTGAGTCACAGCAGACGCGAGAGACTATGTATGCGTGGTGTGATATAGCATAATGTTATTGTTATATCAATCTCGCCTTCTTTCAAGTTTTTCGGACCTGTTGCCTTCACTTTCACCATAACGTTTCGTCATTATCTTTAGGCAATACAATACATTTTCGCACCAGTAATATACGCATTGCGATTTTGTTAGTTTACATAGATAAGTAGTTTAGTAAAAGCTCAGCTCTTATATATTAGATAGCAAAAAGCAATATGAACTGCTATCTAAAGTACAATACTATATTCAAAATATTATAATCTTATGACAAAATAAACGCACATGCAGCAGATAGACAAACTTGGAAAATTTATTTAACCTGTCAATTGTTGGATTGCCAGACATAAATGAAAACCTATTGTGTCTACCCATCGGTGTGCCGGTGCCTCAATAGGTTACAATGTGTTGATTGAGAAACTGGGGTCATCAAATTGATGTCAATGATGAGTATTTTCTGCTAAGATGACAAGACGATAATTTTAAAAGTCAACTACATCATTCATTTTCTCTTATAATTAATGTCCGTTAAAAATATTATGCTTGCAAACATTTTTCAGACAGAAACTATGAAAATTAAATTGTTAAGCCGGTCTAGAAGTAATTATTAACACTCGCTGAATAAAAACCAACTATAACTAAACTTACAATTGATTAAAAACAACGGAAAACAAAATCCCATAGGTTTATCCGCCAACCAACCGAATTAATAAAAACAAACATTTTACAATATTTCAAATAGACGGAATATTTTCCTGAATAATTAAACGTCTCAAATAAAAGCAGAAATACAGCGCGAAAATTGAAAAGCTTTACATGAAAATTACATTTAACATTAAATCGAATGGAAATTCACGCAATTTTCCACTAATCCAAAAATCAAGGAAAATTGTTCCCTTTTCTCTTTGACATACACCAATTTTATGTTTTACTAAAAATATTTTAATTTTTCCAGGTAAGTCCTCAACTTTCTACGACGACGACTGAAGCGAGAAAATTGCCTAATATTCAATGGTAAAGTTATTAATGTGTTATAGAGTAAAAGTCTAATAAAATAGATTATGTTTCACAAAAATATTTTAGATCATGTTTCACAATAATTTCATGACGAAGAATTTATTTCCTAAACGTTTCGCACTTAATTTTAGATAGTTATAGACTTGATAAATATAGCTCACATAAACGTAACGCTTATTGTTTCTAGATCCAAATAATACAAAGTAGTAAATTACAAAATTTTATTAGAAAAATCAAAGCACACAAGAGGGGACTTCAAAGAAATAATATAAAAGGTACTCTCGAGAAATAAACGCGCGACGTCAACGGCAGCGCGGGACAATTTCGAGTGCGCTATTGGTCACACTAGAAACCACCGGGACACGAAACATTGGGACACGGAACATTGGAACAAGAAACATGGAACATTCAAGTAACGCTCGAGTTATCTGATAAATTTTTCCTTTTATGACGTGTTCGCTCGCAGTTTATATCGTTATTGTTTAGGATTTGTTGTAAGAGAATGTCAGTACAGATAAAGAAAATGTGTTAGGAAATATCTCTTTAATAGAAACTAGTCTTAGTTTCTATTAAAATATACAATCTCATCTATCTATACAATATTTAAACTGTAGCGGTGCTGTGTCACCATGGGAGATATTGGTTAAGAACTAATTAGGATCGATTATTTAGCGGTATCTAAACCTAAAAGAGGGTGTGCTTTTAATTTATATCTGCCTGGGTTTTACTTTGTTTTGATATCACGTAAAACACACACAAAGCTCTTTATAGTTTGCCACAGAATTAAGAATTTGCCACAGCATTAACTTGCGTTTGAGTCCCAAATCCATAAATTTTTGGCGTTCTCTAGTTTACTGGCTATCTTCTTCAATCTAGCCATCCATTATGGCGCAAACTCCTGAAAACAAATTGCTGGACAGAGTTTAACATTGTCTCTTTGTATGCATCATAGCATAATAACATTCGTTTTAAATATTTAGATGCAAAAATATCCATTGTGTTGGTGTACAAAAGTGCATGTGCGACCCAAAAACCTTTCGCCGAGCCAAGTTGAACGAAGCACCCTCCCCAATTACAATTAATTAATCAGTGCATTTTCTAAAGTCCGGCCGCATAAAAAAGGCAAAGCATTGTAAAAACTGTAGCCATAAAATACCGCGACCTACTTACGTCACCGGCAGAATTTCGCTTTACAGAAATAATTTCCAATAGCTTGCTCCGTGTGAATGCCGAGGAAATTTGTCGTCTTTGTCGCGGATTCGGCTTTCAACCGTCCTCTTCTGACACTGACTTTTACAAAATAGAGAACATCGAATTCGTTAACACTACAACCTGATTTTCTGTGCGCTCTAAGAATATGTGTTTTGATTATATTACGTAGGTAGTCTTATGTTGTACATCTCTCGTCATTTCGGTGTACGCGAGAGTGGTTAAAGCCAAGCACATTACTTAAAGTAAATAATGAAAAAGGTTCTCATTTCGCAACGTGTGCTATCCATCTTTTTAGGTGGAGACTGTATATTCTTGTTTATATTTACCATGCTTATATAATAATGCGTGAAAAATCGGTACTCAAGGCACATTTTATGTCAGTTTGTGAGTCATAAAAAACCGTCCCTCGTGGTACGGGCGCGGCATAAAATGTGCGTATGCAGCCGAGTTACGTTTATAGTGGTATGTTTTAAGAAAATATAACTGTAAACCTGTGCTTACTATGTCGAATTATTACTCCTCATAGTCATAACAAAAAAATATGTTAGTTATGGAGCTTACAAAATTGTAATAGATTTTGACATAATTTACATTCTTGCATTACAAGTTAGAAGATTATAATTATACAGACTAGACTCAAGCAGTAACATCTAGTCGGAATACATAGTGCAGCAAAAAGAAAATACAAACACGTCTTTATAAAAAACTAACTAAAACATCTTCAAATAAATTTTACAGCTACCAAAAAGCTAAAATATTACTTTGATGTAACGACTTTCTAAAACGGGGTCTTCGAAAGGTCAAAGCGTTCACTAAAACTCAACAGCCACCTAACTAACCGTGGCCATTATACCGCTAACACTACCTCCCTTTTATATTTACAGGCTATGGCCTCAAAGATAGTGCCCGCGAGTCCATAAAGGGAATAAAATTGCGATCATGGCCGAACGAAAAATATGTTCGTCCTGTATACATTTTCATTTTATTGCTTACTAAAAAGATTGCGTTGTTACATGACAACATTAATTAATTTGCGTGTATTCATTGTTTTAAAAATCCACGAATATTAAATAGTTAAAGACAAATAACAACGCAAGACATATGTTATGTAAATAATTATGTATTTATATATGCCTATACTTTGGCATCACTAAACTCGAAGCAGTTAACAGAAAACTTTCAAAATTAAATTTACCCAAAATCGGCCGCAAGAGTTTTGAAGTTTACGGCAACAATAAGCAATAAACTATTAAAATCGTGACCCCACCACTTGAGGCCGCGGCCTCGAAAACTAGTGCCGTAAATTTAACTCGTCCTATTTCTGTCGAAAACAGACGGCGAATAATTCCCGATAGGTACCATACACAGATATTCCATCATCTATAGTGAATGAGCTGAGCGTTGTCGACCGAACAAGGATCCCTTTTCAACCCACGGGGTCTTAAAACCAGAGTCCGCTTTTCATTTACCTATCTTTGAGGCTGTTGTAATTGAAAGGGACATTGATGCCACTTATTCGAGTGGAATTGATAGGAGAATGTATTGAGTTGTGATGTGTTAAATTCATGTGTGGCTGACATCACGAGGGTGCTTCAAAGTACTGTATTTTATACTTTAATAGTTTGAAAAGCGAACTAGCAATTTTAGCTGCATTGTTCTTTGCAGTTGTGAAATAAAATTCTCTCGATAAATATAATTTTTCTCGCTCAATTTATAAAATAATTGAAGATCTTTGGCACATTGCTCGTGATATTTTACACTGATATAGGGGATCTTATAAACTGCCAGGCGAATAGAAACGTTTTGATAAAAATATATAATTCAATAAGTACATTATATATATAGAAGATATTTGCTAAAAATGTGACGAAAGAAATGAGTACAAATTCTGTTAAGTATAATCCGCTTCGGTTCCGCGATGCAGTAACAAGGGCAGTTTACATCCGCACCATTTGGTCGCGTCTATCCGTTTGTCGGACGAAACGGACCGACGCGACGGTACTTTGTAACGCAATGTATGAACGGCTCCGGAATTACGAGTAGGTACAAGTATACTTGTATTTTTGTTAGCACATATTTCTTAAGCATCTGCAGTAAGTAGAAATATATTTTAAGCTACAACGATATAGAAGCAGTGTGCTATAAACAATATTTTTGCAATGGAATGCCAGAGCATGTTAAAGTTTTAAGATATCTAGGTCAATTCTGCCCGAATAGGGCCTCAAAGCAACCAAAAACAACAGATAAATACTTTCGAAGTCAATAAACTTAACTTAGTCCCTCTATTCGTTCACAAACAAAAATCCAATCGTATAATCCGAAGTCGTTGAACCAAAACCTTATCTGAATGTCTCTTGTCAATAACAACAGAGGCAGCCAAACATTTGCAAACAAACGCATGCAAGTAAAAACACGATAAATTTGGCAAACTGGGGTGAAGCGACGTACCAGCTGCGGCAAATATGCCGCAACATTAGACACCAGCCGTAGTCCGTCACGTAGCCAACGAGCGTCAACAAAAACCGCACGCGCCGATATCTCGCCAATATTTGCTTAGCTTGTATTTGGAAAACTTATTTCTATGAGCGCACACTCGCAGCTTGGGTGCCACCGTGCGACATTCGGTGAGCAGCACCGCGCGACGTCAAACCCTGTGTAAACATGCAAATTCGCTTTAGTTCGGCGCATCACTGTTTGAACTGGGGCTTTAGCAAACGGAAACTTTGCCTTTACAATGTATAAAGACGTTTCGGAGCTCGTCTAATACGGTGTAAAGTTAATTGAATGATACTCCCCTATAACAAAATTAGCTGACTTTAGTTCGGATTTGTCTTGGTACATCTTCTCAAAGGAACATAACTGGAGAACTGGTTAATTTATGAAAGTTCACTCATGGAGTGCGGAGCTCTGAATGAGGTGCTCGGTTTCAAGCTTTTAATTAGTTGTTAATGAAGTACTGCCATGTTAGTCCAATTATGCATAGTAACAACGAGACTAAGCAGACTGCTAGGCGATTGACACGAATATTATGTAGCTGTAGAGAGGACTGAGTTTTCCCACTTCCAAATACTACATCTTTCATTTTATTTAGTGTTCAAATTAACATTTTACTTTTCATAAACATTTCTAAAAAGAACCAGAGAAACTGTTACAAAGATTTAAGCACTCCTATTCACTGCGTGTGGGTAATTGAAAAGCAAAAATAAAACCTTCGTTCTGAAGAAATAAAATTTGCTGAAATCTGCGGATTTAGACGTTGCGTATTCTAGTGTTTTGCCGAAACGATGGCTCTTAACAGGAAAACATGGACTTAGGACGTTGAAACATGTCCCTTAGGAAAAAAGAGGCACAATTTAAGGCAGCTCAGGCCGAAGCCGCTTGGAACAAAATTATCTTAGTATTGCGTCTATAAGATTTAACATGTACTTACTATAAGCTAGCAATTCTCTCAATGGGATTTACATTTAAAAGTTATAAAGAAAGTTTCACTATAAGAATGTTAAAACAATCGCGTGTAGATTTATTTTATTGCTTAACAAAATATAAAAGTTAAATATAGTATCGTTAAAATGGTTTATTACTGCAAAAATATGAGATAATTATAAGGGAAAACATAAATACTTAAAATAGTGCTTGTACCTCAGAATGCACATTAATACTATGTATAACATGTACCCTATGTTACTGTATATATTTTGCAAAGAGCTTAATTACATAACCTGTTTCCTTCGGTTTCCTCACTAGGCAGCCTGCATCAAGTAAACCTTGAATTACATGGAAAATTTCTGTCAATGTACTTAGTGAAAAGTACAAAATAATATAAACGAGTATTTATTTCTAATAGCCCAGAATATAAACAGAAACATTACATTTCATTTGTTACAATATTTATGCTCGCACTAACGTGTACATGAAGGATGCGATGAGAGTAAATTAAACTTGGCTTGTAGTTGGAATACACTGAACCGACATCCAGGGTACTTCCTACATAGGCTTTCTTCAGCACATCTCCGATCTAGTTGGGTAAAGTTCGCTAAGGTATTTCTATACCGGCTGTTTTTTATTATCTTTATAGTTATTCCTTATAAAACAGAATAAAACTTTCCTTTGCCAAAGGTGTATTTCAATGTAGAATTATTTAAACAAAATTTTGGTAGAAACTGAAAAAAAAAAAGCTACGTACTTTTATCAAAACAGCAATTAGTATATTCTTACACCCATATCGAATTATAAACCACAAATACTGGCTGAAAAGAACCAATTAAGTTATGAGTTGTAATAACCAAAAAAATAAACCGGTATCAAAGTGAACATCAAAAAATTAATAACGAGTAAATTAAATATTGACATGGCAAGTATACCGTGCACAGCGGGAGCGGTGCGGACAAACAGACGGCTCGACTATCGCTTTGACATGTCAGATAACTTTGGTGTTTACACTTATATATGTACGTGCAACATACGGCTTTGACTGGTAATACGTGGTGCAGTTTTTATCAATTTTACACTAGTGCTTCGGCAAATATGCAGTTATGAACTGTACAAACTGTTTCGACCAACCTAGACGAGTATTTTACATTTTAAATCTATACTAATAATATAAAGCTAAAGAGTTTATTTACTTTTACTGGTTCGAATTCAAAAATTATTTCAGTTTTGGATAGGCTATAGGCTATATTACATCACGGTACGACCAATAGGAGCGGAGCATCAATGGAAAAGTTGCAAAAACGGGGCAAATCCTCTTATGTGAAGCAGACGAAGATGCGCGGGTCAGCTAGTGTTCTGATATAATGTTCAAGTTGAAATGTTGCTGACACGATTCATTTTAGTATGACTATGTAATGATTTTTAGTACTTTAAGTAATGAATTAGTGTTGAACATAAATTGAGATATTACGTCAGTTGTTTTAAAACTTTGTTGAAAGTTGTGGAACCAATACGGCGTAATAAATTTATTATTTGTTGAATGTGAATAAATTTATTATTACCAGTTAAAATAGTTTCTAAAAATGAAGGATTTTCTAAAAGCCAGGTGTTAGGTTGCGACATAGTAAAAATACAAACAATAAAAAAGAATATACCAATAAAAACCAATTTTATCGTATCAAATTATTGATCGTACATCAGATTAGATAAATTTGTGTATATGTCGAAACATTGTTAACATACCGTTGAAACCGTTCGTAAAAAACAATGAAATTTATGCCTATTATTTTAAACTATTGAGTTGCAATGGCACGCCGGTGACCAGACACAATACATTTTTAATTATGTCTGGTATTCTAAGACTTGATAGATAAAAATGTAAGTAAATGACATATTTGTTGTAATCATTAAAATTAAATTGTTTTATATTTTAACGTATATATAAGTAAAAAAAATCATGAATAAGAATAACAAAAATGTACAAATCCAATCATTGTGAAACGAAACAAGGAAACGACATAAAAATGCCTTATCAGCCTTATCAGAATAAGATAAAAGAGAGATGGAGGTGGACAGGCGACCCTCGTCGGGCTGCCTGGATAAGCCGCCTGTATTTTTACCCGACTAGAAAATCAGAAAGGTTATGAGTTTTGGGCAATTTGTGTAATTATTTTAACTCCTTAGTTCTTATTTCTTACCGCTCATTGTCACGTATAATAGTATATATATATAGGTTATGAAATAGTAATAATTCTATTGTAAATCGTAAAATCTGGCAGCAATGCAATGAATAACAAATATGAATTAATATGAGAGATTCCTCATTGGTCCCACGGCATAAGTTTACAGTTAATTTATGGGTTGAGCAAAGCGTTTGGTTTTTCTATTAGAAACTTTGCAGTAACAACACTGAGCCTAATAAATGTTACCGATAGATGGTAACAGGTTCTTATATGTATATATAACTAGTTCTTTTCAGCATCGCTCACGTTAATGTTGGTATTGTCAATATTTTTTTATCTCTCGAGAACAATACAACTCTATGTCCTTTTCTGTACCCCTGAATGCGTATGCAAAATTTCATAATGATCGGTCGAGTAGTTAAGGCGTGAAAGCGAAAGTAATAAACTCACATTCGCATTTATAAAATTAGTTAGACTTTTAGATGTCTATTACGTGAGGTCTTAAAATGCAGGTGCTGGAATGTAGGTATTATACGCTACTGCCTTCTTCTTGAAGGATATCCAGATGTGATTGAATGCATCAGAGCATAAGGGTCCTCGCTATTAGACGAATACAATATTTTGACAAAAGCTATTGACGATGTGCAACGTATTCAGAGTTATTTGGAGAAACTCAAAGAAATTTAACCTTTAGAAGATACTTTTAACTGTGTGCCGATAGGTGCCGCTAGTAAAAGACTCCCTGAAAGCTTTGAAAACTCAGAAAGCACGTTTGATGTATTGGAAATTTTGTCGCTTCACCAGCTTGCAAAGCGACGACGTGTTAGATCTAGGGGATAGAAATATGTGATCTATGAGTACCTATTGTGACATCAGATACAGAGATTTAAAATCTCATTTTAATATTTGTAAGTAAGTAAGTAAGTAATAAAATATTTATTGAGTCCAAAACATATGAATTTAAACATTGAAATCCCACCAAACTGCTTAACAGTTTGTCGGCAGGCACACTCATTTATAATAACAACATTCACTTAGCTTAATTATAAAATAACATAATAAACCAAAAATAAAAAACATATTGCGTTAGGTACCATTACACACACTACAGCAACTTGAGGATCTACACATGACAGTTATCTGTGACGTCAGCAAGCAGCAGTTTCTTTAGCTTGTGTTTTAGAGATAATTTACTTATTTCAATATTCATGTCTCTAAGCCAGCTACGTTTGTTATATATTGTAGGAATTAAATACTTGTTGGTTCTACTGGCAAAGTAGTTTTTTACTGATGCTCGGACTAGCTTGTGTTCTCGTATGCTTTTAGTATTATAGATATTTTTCATATGGACTTTATATTGATTGCTATAGAATTGTTCTAGAACCAACAAGTATTCGATCTTTATATGGACAGGAAGTATTTTACAGGTAACAAATAGCTTTTCATAATTTTGTTTACATTCCAGTTTTGTTTTAGGGTTTACAAAGTACTTCATAAATCTAATTTGCAATGCTTTAATACTATCTAAATATGTTTTGAATGTATGGCCATACACACTCAATCCGTAACTGAGCAGTGACTCGGCGAGGGCAAAGTAAATAACCCGCAGTGTTTTTCTACTTAACGGTGTACTGAGTGCGTAGAATTTGCTTAGTACAGACCTGAGTTTAGTGCAGACTGAATCAACCTGGGACCTCCAATTCATATTACTATCCACCCACAAACCTAGATATTTAAACTTACTCACATACTCCAAGCCCTGGCAGTAACAGTTGGCGTTCTCTGCGTGCAGACATTCGTAAGTGTGTCCTACGATACTAATTGTAGAATTACTAATTTTCTTTGCTATCCTGTTATAAGGTGAGTGTATATGCATTACCTTAGTTTTGTTTATATTTAGTATAATACCGTTATCGTGTGCCCATTTGGTAATATTATTAAAATCTGCCTGCAGCAAACCTCTGGCCTCCTGTATATTTTTAGAGGAAATTATCAGACACATGTCATCGGCGTACATAAATACCCTGCAGTTCTTTACTACATTACTAACACTATTGGCATGCATGATGTAGCCCACCGGGCCATACACTGAGCCGGTCGGCACGCCAAGGTTGACCTCGGCTTTTCGCCCCGCCACGCCTGCAATACAGGTTTGAAGAGTTCTTCCACTCAGGTAATTCCTAAACCATCTATTTGTGGGACCCCTTATCCCACATTCATCCATGGCCTGGAATAGCATCTCGTGGTCCAAGGTGTCAAAAGCCTTTTTGTAGTCTATGAATAACGCTATGACCTGGTGTTCTGCATCTAGGCTGCTATTTATAACCTCGGAGAACTGAGAAAGTGCTGTAAAGGTGCTGCGGCCTCGTCTAAACCCATGTTGTGCGTCTGATAACATGTGATTCCGTTCTAAATATTCACTCACCTGAGCAACTACAATTTTTTCTACTATTTTATTCATTGTAGACAGAATGGCAATCGGCCTGTAGTTAGAGTAATCACAGTGTGCACCCTGCTTAAAGATAGGATAGATAGATATTACTTTTTTAAGTAGACATGGATATTCTCCTCGCGATAAACAAAGGTTAATAAAGTGCGCCAAAACGGGTGAGATTTCATTTTTTATAATTTTTTTATCTACGATTCGAATACAATCCCTACCCGGCGCCTTATCACTGCTCAGCTGGTCTATCAATTTACTCACTGTGTCACTTCTCACTGGAGCAAATCGAAATGTTACTTTACTTATGCTAACATATTGACATCTGTCTAAAAATTTTGTACTACAGTTATGTTTTATGTCAATTATTTCTTTGGTAAATGTGTCTGCAAAGTTACTACATACATTATACATTGATTCATTATTTCCAAAATATCTCATGACTATATCGTCTATATTTGCTTTGTGCCTACCTAACCAATTATTAATTTTGACCCAAATTTTTTTAGGGTCTCCATTACACTTTTATATTTCTTCCTGTCTATACTTATTTCTTGTCTTAAATATAAATTTATTTACTTTATTTCTGTACCGTGTGTATTCTAGTCTCTTAGTATAACTATTTGGTGTCTCTTTCCATTCTCTAAATAACTGATCTCTATGCAGAAGCATATTTGTTTGTAAAGGGTTGCTTTGCGTGGATAACTTAAAGACAATCCTACTAAAATTACAAATGTGCAATTTCGTGAAGATGTTTATTACATAATCATGCGTAAGGCGTTGAACAAATGTCAATAAATCTTGGTACACACACAGTAAGAACATATACAAATGTTGCTATAGTTTAAAACGTGGGATTATTTTTATTCGGCCTCGCGTTCATTTGGCATCGCACGTGGACCGCAGGCAGATGGTAGTTTTTTAGGGAATTATCACATAATAAACAATTGCTTCGAATATAATAGTTTGAAAGGTATGTGTTTATATTAAAATAATGTGAGCTGTTTGTGAATGAAAAAATAAAAAAATTATATACTAATATTAGAGTGAAGAGATTGTTTTCGTGTTTGTATGACGACACATTTTTGGAACTGCTAGACCTAAAGGAAAATGCTTTTAGCAATAAGTACTACATTGTAGATAGAGTATAGTACGAGCGTCGAGAGCGGATTAGTAATCATAAACATTGGTTTTACTCAAAGACAAACTAGATAATATACATTTAGTAAATAAAATACTTTATAAATCCACAAACATATGAAAGTAAACAGAGGTCGGACGATCGATCTCACAGAGACGTGTTTAATCGCTAAGCAACGATCCCACGGACAGCAAGATTAAACGATACGCCACCGGGAACTTTCTTTCTTCTTATGTTAAGGTAAAGATACCATTGTGATTTTGGCCTCGTGGCTAAAGAAAATATAACTAGAAAGTATCAGCTGCTTATCTTACCACGGCTGTGGTTTGAGTCAGTAGATATTCGAGTATTTATTTGATTGTTTATTTAGCTTTCTACTCTGTAGGCAATGGTATGTAACAGAAATTTATTTACGTGCAATAAAATATTAAATTCATTTTCATGGCGTAGGGAGTCGGTCGTCTATGGATTATAAATTAATGTCCTTTTTATTCAATTATTAACATTTACATTATTCTAAATCTTAATACATAGTTAGTTTAAATAGCAAGTAAGTACAAGTAATGAATTTAAACATTTTTTTTTTGCTCTTCGAAATGGCCACTCTCCGCCTGATGGTAAGCAGTCGTGTGGTCTAAGAGCAGTGGCCTCCACATCGTCCTCATAGCAGCCGAGGCGATGTTGAGGTCTCTACTTTAGTTACGGCCTGAGAAGGTGCTTTTTCACGCCCCGCTTAAAGGAACCAGGATTGAAGGAAGAAGGAAACACGTGCCTTGGCAGAGAATTCCATGCCTTGATCGTTCGGCAGAGGCATGAGGACCCAAACTTCTTGGTACGCACTCTAGTCGACTCCACCGTGTAAGGATGGCATCTGAGCCCAGCACGCGTTGTTCTGGATAGGAAAGGGGAGGGCGGGGTAAGGTGGAATAACTCTTCAGAGCACTCCCCGTGGTATATTCTGTAGAAACATGCCAAAGAGGCAATATCCCTACGGAGTTGCAGAGGTTCCAGTGAACTCGTGACCTCTGGATCTCCGGTGATACGGACAGCCCGCTGATGCAACCTGTCAAGAGCGTCTAGCAAGTACAAAACTTGCTAAAGAGTTTGTTTTATAAGTAAGCACTTTAACCAGTTTCAGATATCTTTTTGGGGAGACTGTGACTGTGACTAAATGTCACTAAAATAGCAATAATGTTAATGTGTAAAGCTTGAAAAGATTTAATTTTAAAATAATTAGCTTTTTTAGAATAATATATACATACAATAATTAAGTTTAATATTAATAATGTCCTCCAGACCGAATTTTGGTCACGGCGGCCAGTCTTAACGGAGACTGGCCATCTGCGCAGGTGATATTATAGTGCACAAGTGTGTGCGTAAACACAATTGCACTCTGTTCCTTAACTCTCATGATCTGATGGGACGGTAATCCGACGCGACCGGAGAGAGATCAGGCGCAGGGCCAACGGCTTTACGTGCTTTCCGAGGCACGGGGGTGTCTAACACAGCCAACTTCCTAACTCCGGGCTGCTGTTGTGATTTCTTAGCTGGAAAACCCAATAACTTTTCTTGGCCCGACCCGGAATTCGAATCCGAGACCTCTTGCATAGCAGTCGCATTCACTATTGCTGCGCCACGGAGACATCCTTAATAATAATATAAACGATATGATATTATCGATCTTAATTTTAAGTCTTTTACTATGAAATTGCCGTTTATCTCCTACATCTAATTTCGTGGTTTCTATACAGTATGCAGTGGTTATTTTAAAGATCCATTTATATTTTGAAAATAGGCTATATATTATGTTACTAATACTATGAACTATTATTAATTACTATTACAAAATACCAATAACCTTTTATACAATTTATATTTAAAGTTATATCGCTTAGTGTTTGTCTGTATTCGTTGTTTCAATTCGCCATAATTACACGATGGTTGATGGTTTTGTTAATTTAATGCAAACCATAGCGACGTTAATACAAGCAAACTATACGTGAAAAAGCGAAGAATTCTAATTGTCCATTCAAAAAATATTGTCGATATAGTATAAAAATCACAACGTTACCCATTTTCTCCATACAAAGCGGCAAGTTCATATTTGAACCCCTTATACTATAAATAACATGAAATATTTAACCTTTATATTTTCACTCATGGAGATAAAACAGATATGTTGAGATGGTTCCCTATATATTCGCATAAAATTATAATTTAACATGGCATACTTTTACTTATCCTAACAATAGTTACGCACAATATTGATATTTTTTTTTTTTTTTTTTTTTTACATGGGTGAATGCAATGACGCATATCCCTCCGCGGGGGCGGGCGGAGGGATTATGTCGGACTCACCGGGGTAAAATAAAGATGTTAAAAAAAGATAATGTACCTCCCGGAATACCGACTAAACCTACCACGGTGTTCCTCGACACAACCACTACCGACGGGGCCGCGCGAATCGCTTTCGCATGCGGTCGCGACCCCGCCGAGGTTACGGCCCGCCGTATGAAACGGCAGGCCACTACACGAAAGACCTACCCAAAATAGGCACTACTTCAAATAAAACCCTACTGTCTCCCCCCTAGAGGGAAGACGGACTCGACACAGAGGCGCGCGTGGGAACACGCACGCCGCCTCTCGGACCTGGTGCTGAACGGATGGCGGGCAGGCCCACAAAGCCCGCCACCCCCAGGTCAAACCTCAGGGTGGCTGGAGGTCATCTCGCGCCCTCCGGCGCCCGGCTCTGCGGTTGGGGAGAGGGTTTAAACGCTCCCTCTCCCGCTCCGCCGCCTCCTTGATGGAAATCACTTCCTCGCAAAAGGAGGCGACGGCGTTGGGCAAGAGGGCAACCGATCCGACTGCCGCGATCAAATCACGACGCTGCGATGCCCAGGCGGGGCAAACCGCCAAAGTGTGCAGCGCCGTGTCCTCAATAACGTCGCGGCAGTCGCCGCAGTGGTGACAACCGGGCGTCTCTTGCCGGCGTATACGACACAGGAACCGGCCAAAACATCCGTGGCCAGTCAGAACCTGTGTCAGCCGGAAGGACAATATTGATTTGGCATAACTGTTTAAACACAATTTTTTTTTTTTTTTTTTTTTAAGCGTAGTATTTATAGGCATAATAATTATACGCCGCATAACTAAAGGCATAATAATTATACACCACAAAATTTACAAAACTTACTTTTTCCTTGAGTAAGTTTTGTAAATTTTGTGTTTGCATATAATAAAATACTTTTCGTATATAGAATAAACATATTGGCGGCTTAAGCGTGGTAAATAGTATACCAAAAAACAATTATGTCAAATTATTATTATGAAAAAAGAAATATGCCTTAGGTACTCGTTATGCCAAATTACATTAGGACAAAAAAAAATTGTCGACACAAAGGGTTCCCTTGAGATTTTGATTTGATTTCATTGAGATATATATTCTTTTACTTAGGTATAAAAACACGTACCTTATATTTTATGGCTCGCTAAATGTGAACAAGTCCTAAGTTAGTCGTATTTTCACCCAAACTGACAGTTGCCATCGGTCGATCTAAATACGTCGTATATAATAAGTCCAGCCAAGTTATGTAGTCTGAAAAGTGCTTTGAATATATTCATATAATAAAATGTCAGTTATTGTAGAGAGCTTGGCACCTCGATATGTTCACGTCATAGTTTATACTAGACGTGAACGCTATATTTTGTTACGTTAATTTGTAAGTTACGACCTTTCACAATTAGAGCTAGCTTTGCTTTTTTGTTACTTCAAATTTAAACAAAGTAGATTGAAATTTAAATAATGTATGTTCTAGTCCAACTGATCATGGCTGCTATAGGGTACCTGTCATATCGATAAAGATTTATATTTTGAAGATAGTAAGTATGGAAAGTAGTTCTACATGCTAAGTTTAACAAATGCTATAAATGCGAATGTAAGTTTGTTTGTTTGCTTGTTACGCTTTCAAGCTTTAACTACTTGACCGATCATCGTGCAATTACGCATACACGTTGGCTGAGGATCGAAAAAAGACATAGGGTACCTTTCATCCAGAAAAAATACTGTTACAATCCTAACCTAACCTACATTTACGCGAGCGTAGCCGCGGGCAAAATCTAGTCTAGTGTATTTTCAAAATATTATTTCACTTCTTAATTTAATACTATGAATATTTACTAATCTAATAGATAATTACAGCTATAAACAATACGCATAACGATTCAACAGATAATATGTAAAATACAAATTGTAATATGTAAAAGCTCACAAAACATATTCTTCACATATAGTTAAATTCTCTAAAGTTAGTGCAAAATATAATCCATTATCTTGTAAGCGAGGCTTCACTTGTGTTAATCCCACAAGAATGCATACCCAACAATTATCTTGCGTGTTTATCCTAGACCTAGTTTATCTAAGTCCTACGTTGCATCCAAATCCGTGCAACGATTTACGCTTCATTGAATAACATACAAACATCTTCACAATATAAAATAAATTTATAATACTAGTAAGATATAATAGCATAATCAGGTACCTGGCGGTACTGGGCTCTAAAGAGTATGCTATAATATTGTCTTATGTTTACGCGAATGTTATACATTGAAATTAAACACTTTATACGGATTTTATCGCGTTGTTTATTTTACTTTAAACACTGTTATTACATAATTTTGAAAACTCTAACCCTACTATTATTGAATTTTAAAGCAACCGAAACGTCCGTCGGGGCAAAGTGTAAACTTAAATACAAATAGTTTTAATTAGAAAAAAATATATAGCTTAAATAGTAGTAAAATTCAATAATAGTAGTGTTAGAGTTTTCAAAATTATGTAATAACAGTGTTTAAAGTAAAATAAACAACGCGATAAAATCCGTATAAAGTGTTTAATTTCAAAGTATGCTATAAGTTATATATCTGCATTTTTTTATTCCTAAGAAGACCTCTCCCTCTCTACGAATAATTCCTGTATGGCGAAGGACTTTACAAACATTCAAACAACGGACACAAGGGACACCCAGACTCGGAACAACCATTTGTGGATCACACAATATTTTTGTCCCGTAAAGGATACCAACCCACAACACTCGGAGCAGTGGCAGTGACGAGATGACCACTTAAACCACTAACCCATCTGTGCTGTAAATTTTTCTCATTGATTTAGGCTCAGATTATCGTCTAGAGTCTATATATAAGTGCCGTTATATGCGAAACCCGATTAAGATACAAAAATACACCGCTCTTAAATACTTAACGTCGAATAATTATTTTAATTTGTATGCTCAGGTTAATTCGTTTCACGGTAAATTTTGTGCTAATTTATGATGACAATTTGTGTTTTACCTGATAATTTACTAGTTGGGTTAATATATTGGTGCATTTATATTTGCTAGATTTTACCCACGACTTCAGTCATGTAGACTGTTTATTGACTGCATATATAGCATAGCGGTAGTTGCCTCAGCACGGCCTCTACGTTAGCGTAACAGCCGTGCCGAGGCAACTACCGGATCTAAGGGTTTGTATCCCGCTCGGAAAATATTTGTATAATCCACTCATGATAATTTCGAGTCTGGATGTTCATTGTGAATGTGAAAGAATACCTGATATATATGGGTCAGGAATTGTTTTTTTTAAACAGAATAATAAGTTCGCCCGCAGCCTCACTTACGCCGATTACACAGATGGCGAAGCGGTTCAAGTGGGCGCCTCGCCATTGCCACCGCGCCAAATGTTGTAAGTTCGATCCCCCACGGTACAAAAAGTCTGTAATCCACAAATATATAGTTATTCCGAGACTAGATATTCTTTGTGTCCGTTGTTTGCATATTTGTAAAGTCCCCCGCAATACAGAAGTTATCGAAGTTGTCTTTATTCGATAAAACAATAGAAAACTGTTTTGTCTTAGTTTAAATAGATAAAATTCAAAGATTTTAAGTGAAATCCTTAGCTAGAAAACTGTAAAAACTGCAAAGAATATTCCAGTATCAACTCTTAATAGGTATCTTATAGAATCTTATTTCAGATACGTTAGGCTAAGTAAAAATCACTGGTCGTTAAAATGAAAGAAATTTCATAAAATTTTAGATACCTGAGAGTTTAGTTGCATCTCGTCTGCAGCCCAAGCGTCAAGCCCGCAACGTAGAGTATTTTCTGTACATGCTCAATTTTTGCAGTGTCTCAAGCAAGACGGTAATTTGCCTTATTACCATACTCTTTAGGTTACAAAACGTTTCCGTTACCCGAACAGCCTAAACCTACCCAATCTTACGAGCCTTTAATTTATCATTTTATTCTCAATTATGTTCTTACTTAATTTCACAGCCTTCTGATATTAAAAAGTAGTAAACGATGTAACTGGCAGCATTAACCGAACTCACCGAACCAAAACGCAGTTTTTGAATTTACTTCATAAAAATACCTTAAAATATTTACAGACATTCATCCCGAATTATTAAGGTATCAAGCTAAACGCAGTATTTGCGATAACTTAATAAAAAAGACGAAAACAATCTCTCATCCTGAATCATTTAGTTACAAAGACAGCTAAACACAGTATTTGTAATACCTACATAAAAATACGTTATATTAAATATTTAAGATTACCATAACCATTCACTTACAAAATTAAATGCAGTATTTACGTAAACCTTATAAAAATGCCTCATGAAAATAATTTAAGACGAAACAGTCAGTCATCCCAAATAATACATTTGCCAAGCTAAACGCAGTATTTGCGTTAACTTCATCAAAAAATAATTCAAGCCGAAAACAGTTTGTCATCCGGAAACATTAATTGAGCACAAGAGTGACACATATTTATACTCATGTAGATGGCACAATTACGCGGCAATAACTATTTACGGGTCCCCTATTTCTATTAATAGTTCGTTTCCCCAAGAACATCGAGATGATAACACATGATGTGCCTATTCATTATCGACTCACTAATGTACGACCGTCGGGGTATAATTAACGTGAAATTATCAACGTATCAATTTATGTATCTGTCAATATCGTACGGAACCATGTTAACGTCTAATTATGACATGCCGTGGCTTTTGTGTCGGCCGATGTGTTTGCTACTGACAGTAATCATTATTTTATGTTATTTACTTTCGATGTTCCGTTCGTGTTATTATCTTTTAATATGTTATAAAGAGAAATTATAATGTTATTATATTATGTTGTGTAATGTTATTACTGGAGGAGTAATAATGCACATATATAACTAACATAAATGTAAATTCAGAAAATATAATAAACCCTCTAACTCCTTTGACGTTCATAAGTGATACTTTGTGACCTAAATAAATAAATGATTTTTGACTTTAACTTTTCGGCAGTATTGTGTTTAGATATTACTTAATAGGAGATGAGCTTTTTGCCATTTTCAGGCACATTTTTGGACCTACTGCAATTTTAGTTTTGTATTTGACTACTTTCGTCATAGGCAAATTCTTTTGTCGCACGGTACGGGACGGTTTACCAACAACGGACACAAAGTACAAACAGACTCAGTACAGCTATTTGTGGATTACCCAATTTTTTTCACATGAGTTTCATATCCACAACTTTCAGCGCAGTGGCAATAACGAGGTGACCACTTAAAACATTACACTATCCATGCAGCTAATACTAAGAAATTCCTAAAAAGAAAATCTAATAACAGTTTGTGTAACCCAGAACCGCAAAATACGCCGCAAACGCCCTCACCCTCGATGTATGCATAAAACAACATACAAAAACTTTAACAACATATTCTCAAAAATTTCACAACAAAAATTGATACGAGCTTTTCTAAAACCAACGAACAAACAATGAAAAAAGCAACATTTATTTTTGTAACACAAATGTTGACTGAAAGAGATTCACTTTGGATAAATTTACATTGTAATAAATCTGCGGGGTGTAAAATTTTCGTATTTTCTATTATGTCTAAACAAACAAAGGACTTTAAACACGCGGCAAAACAAACAGACCCGAGGACAGATAACGTATTATCGTTCAGGTGTGTAGGAGTCACGGCGAGCACAATTATTGAGTAACCTTTGAAAATAATTGCCCGATACAATCGCGGTACGGCGATACGCCAGCTTCTACAGTTTCGGATAACAACGACAAATTATGTTTTGCTTACATAATCAGTAGGTATTACATTTCTGTATAAAAATACAACACCTGCTATAAGCAGAAGCACTATGTTAAGAAATATAACAGGTGACATGTAAGCGTGTAATTACTTACGCCCATTACGTGGGCCATTCTACATGACTGTAATTTTGCATCTATTTAGTATTTTTGATTACTTATCAAAATCATAACAGTGACGGTAAACATCGTGAGGAAACCTGCATGAGATCTCAGACAGTCAGTGGCACAGTTTAATACAGGGCTTCTACTATGATTTAATCGAAACTAAAGAAATTATCGATTGAACTAAATATATGATCGGTTTATATGCAAAACCTAGGGGTAGACCTATATTAAGTAGTGGACGCCTTTCGGCTGAAATCATGAAAGAAGTTATCTTAGTTTAGTTTTAGTAGTTAAGTACTAATTACAGTCGTAGCAAGGTTCTACGTTCAAGCTACACGGCTACGCAATTACGTATATATTCTAGTTCAGTTAAGTCGTGTTGCTTAGCTACGACATAGGCGCGTAGCACATTCCATAATGATGATATACAATATACTGATATTAATGTATGCCATTCGAGACGTAATTGTAATTTATATCATGACTATAAGGTAGTTGATTATTATCTTTCGTTAGTACGAAGAACTAATGTTTGTTTAGTAGAAAATATAAGATAATGACGCCTTTACCTTGACCACGTTCTTGAACCATTAAAAAATACTAATAAAAGTAGCTAGCGTAGGTTATATACGGCGGCTACTTGCGGGGGCTTAATGAGCTACTTAATCATCACTCATAAGAGCCGTTTTTATATGCTCCGATGTATATTATGATGGTACACATTACTTAATTATTTTGTAGCATAATATTATTTAAATTATTTTATATAAAATCTACCATATAATGACGACAATCTGCTTAAATAAAAGTCCGAACTTAAACAAACAGAATAATGGTAATGTTTATCCGAAATTATGTAATAAAAGTGTTTAAAGTAAAATAAACAAAGCGACAAAATCCGTATAAAGTATTTTATTTCAATGTATGTCATTTTATATTCGGTGGGGTGACTGAAGGCAGCTTGGTGAAAATAATAATTATCCAATTACTACCCCTTCGCAGAGCAAAGGTTGTCTAAATTGGGCGGTGCAACCCTCTCGTTCTATATTATCGATATACATACGTATACTGGAGTCGGTCGCGAGTTGTCTTTGTTGTTCTTGCTTAACATTTTAAATGAGATATCGTGTTTATTGCCTTAGTTTGACTTGTTCTTAACGCAACATAGAAGTGGGTTTTTATTCGTATTATTATTATTAAAAGTGCCTATTATTATGTTGTCATAGACTGTATTCCTTTGTTCTCCTTCAAATTAGCAACTATAAAATGTAGCTTCATTGAATTAAATATATAAAACATTAACCCCTAACATAGGTGTCACTTTGTAAAGAATAAACGAATTTTCGATTCTGAATACAAAAATTTAAGGCGAAATTTCAAAGGCAATATTAGATTTTCAGGTTCGTTCAAATAGAATGTGCGCACGAACGAATGTGTGTTGCTGTTCTGAATCAAAATAATGTTTCTTGCGTGTTTAGCATTTGATAAACAGTTCGACTTTGTTACCAGCTCTGCACTCTGAGGGGTCAAGTTCAACAGCGAACGTTAGTAGGTCATCACAGGCCAAGAGCGCGTTCTACACTATCTAGTAGAGTAACTAGAGAAATTCGATGTTATATTTTTAATGTTTAGTTCAATGCTAATCGATTTAAATTTAGTAATTTATAGTAGTGGCTACTGTCCAATGGACTTGCAATAAGTCGATAGTTCGATTACCAGCATGCATGAACGACTTATAGTCTAAAGGATACTCTGTGATAATCATTTACTTACGCTTACGACCAATTACGAGATCTGAATTCTATTAAAATCTAATTTTAGTATTATTATAGAGCTATATCGCTTACGAATTCTAAAGAAGTCGCACACAGTCTGGAAATGTGCTCGGTAAAGAGCAAAAGATTTGCGCTTTGAGTTATCGAGGGTAAGTCTACTACCTAAATCATACATACATACACGCCTGTTTCCCAGAGTAGTAGGCAGGGACTACGGATTTCCATTTGATACGATCCTAAATCATAGCTGGCAAAATTTAAGGGTAATATACTTCTGACCTTGGACGTTAAACAAACGTGACTCTATGTATATTTTAACCACATCTTAAACATGTGATGAACTCAATTTGTCGAAATTGTATTAAACCAGAGAATTTAATATATTTTGTGAGTATAAATTAATATCCGACATCTGTAGACAAACCTCCAAATGTAAAAACTAATTTATTTAAATCGGTATTACAGATTGAATGAGCTTCAATAATATTACCTCTGAGAATAGACGATGATGACGATATGACGGGCAACGTCCATCATATAGCTAATTACGTAACATAAATTATTAATTAGGTAACCGATGTTCCCGTCGATGCTTCAGCCGAAATCAACTGTCAATTTGAATGACGTCCATAAATTAAGCACGAGTAAAATATTCCTGAGAAAGCAGGTAGTATTTATTATTCCCGCTCAAACATCGACTTCAACTGTGCAAGGAATGTGATAAAGGCTCGATCTCCCTGGGCAGATTATCACCATACCCAATAGACACTTGTAGAAATAGCTTGCTTTCCACGCACTACCCATCCTGAAAGAACTTAGTTTGCTGTCAACGCAAGCTTAAAATGACACTAGCCTCCTGTCTTTTTGCTAGGATTGCATCTCTATAGTTTAATGTTCTGGCATCTCTACACAGGATCACAAAGAACTAGTCTTTTTGACAGTGGTCTTCGATGCAATAGTCTATTTCGCACAAACTTAAATATGATAAATGCTATACGTTTTTGATTATCCGTATGTCAAATAGGAGAGAATGTACAAAATACGCTTACAACACAAAGCCACGCTAGGTAATAAGCTTATGAATATCGAATGTAAGTAAGTGTATTTACATTGATATAAGGTTTCTTGTTTATTTACTCGTATATGTCAATTACAGGCCTTTTTATAACATAAACGTTTGACTATTTGTAACCAACTTGCGTTTGTTTAACTTTTTAATATTTAGAAAGCAAGCACGTTATCGTCATGTTTGTTGAACTATCTGCGTTTGACAAGTCTCGCGAAAATAAATTACACTTTTCTAATGTCACTCGTGCTCCTTGCGGTTGCGAATGTCAAAAGAATTGCTGGAAAACGAGTCTTTTGATTTGTGTGTTTTTGAAGTCGGTTTTATTAATAAATTGTAATTTATTTTTGGTGTTATGTGCAAGACATATTTATATATAGGTAATTTTAAACCAGCGGCGATATAAGATTTAATAGTGATGACCACGATCTCAGGTACTATTATGTACTATTACATAAATTGAATAAATTTTATTTATGATATTTGTGACGGCCATTGATTTTATTTACAAAATGGAAACTTGCAATAAATCTATAAAACGAGCAAGGTTTAAAATTTGTAGCACGCAAATACAATAGTTACAAGCCAAAGCAAGTCAAATCAATACACTTTAAAAATAATTATGTTCAAACGTATGCTACTAACACTCTTTTTTAAAACACGTGCATACAACAATTTAACGTTTATACATATGTATATAATCAAACATAAACAAACAAGCTTTGATTTTATTATCATTTAAATATAAGCCCGTCTATCAATCCGTGGTTCAAATGCAACTTTTATTTGCTTTTCAAATGGAAAAACAACTTACGCCGATTTATAAAATAGTTCGTTTGTAAATATCGAGGGAAAATATTCGAACACGTGATACTGTAAATCGTACTCGCTGTATGATAACCCAGCCCTGTTGTACTAGTCTTGTGAATGTACGGATTTAGTTCAGTTTTATGTTTTTAAATGCGCTATCGTAGATTTTAATCGCGATCACGCTTTAAACCATCATTTATTTCCACAGGTAATCATCAGTTTTAATACTTTTTCGATCAATGAGTTGTTGTTGGTATTGAGTGATTGATCGGAATGTATTCATTTCATTTAGGGATTAGTATTTTTTTGCAAGAGAATAACAACTAAATTTCTATGTATAATATGAATGTATTTACAAAAAAAAAGTATATATGTATGTTTATCCATTGTATAGTACCCATAGTACAAGCTCTGCTTAGTTTGGGCTAGATGGTGTTGTGTTATGTGGTAGAATATTATATATTATATTATTATTATTATATAATTACAACTTGAGTATCTGCCAAATTGAAGTTCATCTAAATAACTATATGTATGTATCCTACGACTACACTAGTTTTTTTTTTTTATAAATATCATAAGGATCTTTGCTGTTAATCCGTAAAAAATACACATATGTACACACACATGTACCACGTACGATCAAGTATATACATATATGAAAAGTGCATTTATGAATTTGAGATGAAACATAGAATTTATTTTTACTACAATTAGAAAGTTTTACTTATATTGAACTTAGATTGGTGAACATTATTTTAGTATCATAGCTTAATTTGCTTATAAAAACAGAATGAAACAAATCCATTTCAAAATTTAGATTATTAGTTGTGATTTATTTCAGTTGCGTTTTTAAATATTTACTTTTAGTTTACTAAACTTATTGAACGACAGTAGTGGTATAACCATTTAAACCATTGTGTTTTACGTGGAACAAAAATATTAAAACATTACTAATAAAAAAGCGAAAACAATAAAAAAAATGGACGACGGAAAAGAAACTCCTGACAAAATATTATCTTTCAATTCTCAAATATGGCGGCAAATATAACAATGAAAGCGTCTCTACGCAATCCTTGCTCTGAACTGGGTCGCCATAAGAACGGTGCGCCTAACAAAACAATAGAGAGGATATTAAAGTTCCTGTAGGGTTTAATGTTTGCTAAAGCGGTGCACTCACCACGCGACAAATAAGGCGCACTTGTCCTAACGTTAATGCTGGATGATATGTTATGTTTAAGTTTGTCCTTGTGTTTGGTTACTATCTGAATAAGAAATAAAGTGTAAATACTTGTTGAATATTCACATTATCAAATTTTAAACAAAACCGCTTAAGTGATTTTCCTGACATTTTATCTAGTTTAAGATGATAAGATTTTTAATAAAAATCCAGATATAAGAACAATAAATGTATGAGTTACTATTTTAGACATGCGTACTCTATTATCGCATAATAATAATAAGATTTATTTTCTTAATTTAGCACAAAAATACATTAAGAGCGTCACAAACACAATATTTAGAATTTACGATAAACTCTGGTACCCACTTACAACGTATTGTCTTAAAGCGACTTAGAAACCCAAACAGCCTCAAAATATGTCAAAATTTTACATGTTTACATGACACATCATAACTCTCTTAAGTAACGAACCTTAATAGTTATAACAAGTAGGTACTTCTAAATCTGTCCAACCTTCTTATACAAACCATTATTCATCTCTTATGACACCCTCTGAAAGTGAAGGGGTGTGTTCTCCGGGAACAACAACTTAAATGACATTACAGTAAACCTCACAGTTAACTTTAAGGTCTACGTAACGGTTACGGCGTAGCGAAACTTACTGCTACGATTACTACGCAGTTGTAGCAGTACGCTTACTATGACTTAGGGTGACGTATCTGAAACAGTTTGTAAACAAAGGCTTTGTTCTAGTATTAAAGCTCTTACATAGATGCGTTATATTTATTACGGCTGACTTTGTCGCAATGCGATAATTTGAGAAGCGCCTTTTGCACACAGCAGTATTATATCAAGCTATATTGTATAGCTATATAGCTATATAGCTATATAGCTATATTATATAAGTACAGACTTTAAACCACTATTTTCACGAATATTGCATGTCATACTTAATATATACTGGGCACCGACGTATTAAGAATTGTAAGCACTTGAAGAATTGTGTACTTGTCGTGTTACCGTAGCTTATCTTCGACTTGCAATACAAAGAACATCAACCGTGAGTAGCCGAATAAAATAATTAAACACAGGTTAAAAGGAAAGCCTTTGGATCGGTAGAAACGCATCGAGCGAAATGATTGAATTTCGCTCGATGCGTTTCTACCGATCCAAAGGTTATTGATAATAGCACAGTTATTAAATTGTGTTATTCATGTTATGATGGTTTTCTGCATTAGTTTTGTACATCGTCATATATGTATATTTGTGCAGCTCTCTTAGGTAAACGGGCATTATGTTAAGTATGTAAAATGTACCGTGGAAGCTTATTTAGTAAACTAAAAGATACTTTTTTATATAATGCGGAGTGATGGCATAGCGGCCTCTAGTCGCAACTTAAAACTACTAGAGACTCATATCTAAAAACTAAACTTCGATAGTCTTAATATTAATTAGAATGAGAAATCTATGTAGGCATTCACTGCAGCAGACGCAGGACCATTGCGTTACATATAATCTTAAGTTTGTGGTTGATTGTGATTTGTATACTGATACTTACTTTACTTACCTTATTATTAAGCCACTAGATTGTTCCCCCGGCTTCGTTCGCGTAAATGTAGGTTTTGACAATTTTCTAATACATAGGTAACAATACTGTTTTCTAGATAAAATGTACTCTATGTCCTTTTCTATACCCCTGACAATGTGTATGCTAAATGTCATGATGATTGGTCGAGTAGTTAAGACGTAAAAGCGTAATAAACAAACAAACTCACATTCGTATTTATAATATTAGTAGAGACTGATTATAGTTTGGAAGGTGACATCCATACACAATGCTTTGATCATTATATCTGGACATGATTAAGCTGGCAAGTCAGACAATCTACGAGCGGGGTTTACAACCGATTGCAATCTCAGTGGTTTAGAGAAGTATAATTATATGTCACGTATACCACATTCTCGTTACACTTGGTACCCACACATGAACGGTTGATTGAATGATTGAATCAGCATCACCCTCGTGGAATCTTGTGATGCCATGCGAATGAAATGTTTTGTCAGACGTATGTACAACCCCGGGATAATCCCTTGAGCCAATCTATTGTTGATATCGTATTTACATATATATTAACGTGTTACTTCCGTTATGGTATATAGATTGAATATTAATTTAATACTATTATTAGTGTTATACGGATTAATGCGTATATATAATTCAATTATGATCACCTGTTTAAGGCAAAATGGCGTCTGATCTTCGGGTGTTATGGCGCGTTTACACCTTTACAGTTTCACTAATTGAGACGGCTTTCAGTGGCGTATGAAAACATTTGCTTAAATTTGAAAATGTGTAGGCTTCTAAAATCCATTTTATTTTTACTAATATGTAGCTAATATTTATGTAGCGATAGCTCAGTGGGAAGACCAACAGATTGCAATACAGAGGGTCTCGGGTTCGAACCCACGTCGCGCACCTCAGACTTTCGGAAGTTATATCACTTAATTATGTGCGTATTGATTGACAATTATCGCCTGCTCGTGCCTCAGAGAACACGTTAAGCCGTCGGTCCTGACTGCCATGAGCATCTATGGCAGTCGTTATTGGGAAGTCAGTGCCTTATAAATCCTGATACTGGTCTGGCCTTAGCGTATCGTTAGCCTTCGGGTTGCGGAGGTCAGGTGGCAGCCGCTCCGTGTAAAAACTGACATCCTGTCAAATCCGGTTAGACTAGAAAGCCGACCCCAAGTGACTTGGGAATAATAAAGGCTAGGGAGAAGATTTATGTTGAAAATATAATCGTTAAGTACGTGACATTTTTTATTTTAAATGTTGTCATGAACATTACTGAAAGTACATTCAAATTCTTTTGCCGACGCTCATGGCAAGAAACATGCGATTTGTTAAAATAGTTAGTCAACTATAGTAAGAGCCATGACAGTAGTTATATATTAACTAGTAGCACTAAGTTTAGGTTATACCCATATCAGCAGTATACAATACCGCTTCTTAATTGTAGAGAGCGTAATTAACATATGAGCTAGTGATAACGATCCATTTGTGTAGCACTACGAAATTATTAACGTTATAAAGTGACGCAGCTAAGGACCTTATGAAATTTTCATTAAATTCGGGTTCAGGGCGGTCGTCAAAAATATTTCATTAGGGTTTTAGACCCTCCTTTAGTCGCATAAGATATAGCTTTTTGTGTACAATACAAAAGGTACTCGCTTTTGTGCGCGCCTAAGTGTGTGCGCGTGTTTTTGTATAGAATATGAAGCTTTAAAGTGGATTTTTATTTGATGTGAAAGAAGTATAAATACTACTTGTAGATTATGCTTTTGAGGTGGAATCTTAACTATAGAATACATCAGTCTTAAGTAAAACTTTTGTCATTAATACTATCAACATTGTATTCTTACATTCGAATGTTAATTAAAAAGGATATATTTTCATTGTAGTCGATGTTTTTACTCGATAAAGTATACTAGCGGTCGTCTAGTGCTCGAAATTCGACCAAAGTTTGCCTGTAAGATATTGCTGATATATGTCATTTTAAATAGATTTTACGTAGGCAACCATAGTTATGCGCTTCGACTGCGTGTGTCAAATGCATGGTTGTGTGCGTGTAGTGTTTTTGTCATTAATTTAATGTATCTAATGCATATTTTATATAAATATTAGGATTCGCCCATCCTTCTCCATATAAACTTTAACTGTGCCAAATTTCATACACCTCCTTCCGCGCAATTTTCGTTAAAAGGGGTACAAAGTTTTTGTTTCACGTATTAATATATAGATTACTATAAATCATCACCTTATACTTTTTTGTTTTATAATAAGGTAGGTCTCCAAAATAATGATCAATAATAGTTCTGGTAGTCAAACCACACAAAAACCAAAGAACAAAGTACATAGCAAGGTTATTATTGCGTGCAAATGCAAAATAACTACATTGTATACCCAGCCAGTGTGCTACAGTTGTTAGCTATAACCCTACTTAAATAGACAACTACTAATACTTAAAGTCAAAAAAAATAACATATCCAAATTTTTAGAATATCAGTACTTTAATAGGCGATCTAATTCAAAAGGCAGTTGCTAAAATAAAACTGTATTTCATTCGCATCTGTTCAGACTAAAAGCTCTATACACGAATGAATAATAAGAACTGGGGATATAGATGCATGGCTATACAAAAACTAGGTACGTATCAACAGGCCATCGGGGCAATTAGTATCTACAATAACGAATAGCATTGTGGACGTCTGAATACACTACAAACTTGTGTGTATTTGTCCGCTTCCCTCACTCTGTCTACGAGAATCTGTGTCAATGTGACCGGCATGCGATTCAATAGTTTGTACGGTGAACTTTGCAATCACTAGTCGAACTCGCGTCTTCATTTAAAATATGTTCTTGGGCAGCTTTCTGGATACTTCTGTAAAAACTGAACACAAGGTATAATTATTTGCTTTTACAATTCGCTTCAAGGTATTTGAATAGGTAATGTCCAATACCGTATCGCTTTTGAAACTTTGGTATTTAAAATTGTAATACATTATATTTGTTACAATTTTACATTATAATATGCTACCCTTGACGGGTTAACGAAACCTAAAATAATTATATTTATTTATAATTACTACAACTTTTATTCATACTAGGAATAAAAATTTTGTCGTGGGAGACAAAATACAAACATACAAACGTTTGTTTACAATCCGACTCGGTACATCTATTTATGTATAACATAATTTTTATCTCGCGTGGGAATCGAACCTGCTACTCTCGGCCAAGTGACAATAGCTCAGCAACCATTTAAAATTCAAACCACTACGTCATCTTGCAGTCACACACAAACTAAATTGAATATGGAAACTAAGACTACTTTTTTAAATAACGTGTATATATGCATATGTATTACCCAGTATTTAATATTCTAGTATTGTTAAGTACATGGTACAACGCAGCACAAACTGCTTTTAATACTAATGTTCCACACACGCTTATTAGCCGTACGTTCAAATGAGTTCTTCCGTAGCAGAAATTATAATCAACAGAATAAGGTTAGTCCACTGCTAAAATTGTTAGCATAGTAGGCAATAATAATGTCAGAAAATTAATTGTCGTGCCAGCAATTATGTTCTCTATTATAAATGTAGCAATGTTTAATGTAAACTCCTTGTTACCAAAGAACGGCATATTACCAGATATAAAGATTTGTGTGATCAACAGATAGGTATCCTGGTTCATAAATTTGACATTACAACACAAACACATTTTGGCTCAAGTATAATTAAAAATTAGGGCTTTTTACACAACCGAATGATAAAACTATATAGCAAGTATGAATGCAAGCTATTTTCAAAACTGGACTGAAAACCATTTTGATGTCTGATTAGCGATTGTAGAGATCCGTATTCACAAACGCGCAAATAAAAAAATTGTTTTCAATTTCATAGAACGTCATAGAGCTTTATCTAAAAGATGATTTAGATTAAGCGCATAGAGGTTAATCTAAATCATTTTCATCCAGTGAATTCTATAATATTTGTAAAATCCGTAAATATATTTACTGAAAACTTCTATACCAAAAGAAAATACTTGTTATGAATTGGTAAATATAAATTTTATTCCCACTCAAAACTATTTTTGGCTCTTGTATTGGTTGTATACGCGAAATAAATAGCAGAGCTAGACGAAAAAGAAACATACTTTTTGTAATGACACAGCGTAAACAAAATTCAAACGAGGCATTTCGAACCCCAATCAAGCGAATCAACATTCAAAGCATTCAAGGCCCTGTCAGCGTCAAATCGTGCTCGTGAAATATTCACAAAATATATTAAAAAAGAAATATGAAACTACAAATGTAAATAACACGATGTAGCGGACAGATTTTGTACAACGTATCAAAAGGTTCGCCTCAGGCTTTTAGCCCGAATTTTCCATTAAACAATGTTATCGATGTTAGTGATTTAATTCCATACAAACGTAATATCAAATATTCACTATTTATTCAGTATGTATGTTTATTTTTATATCGAAATGAATTAAGTTTGCATTGTACATATCAATATAATAATAGAGATGGTTCATTAAAGCTACCTTTGTCGGTTTTTTTACGCAAATTCATAGTTGTAATCCTTTTAAATCCGATAATACTGCACTCGGATTAAATATAGTGTACTAGACTATGCCTGCGATTACGTCCCCAAAAGGTACAACTCGCCTGTAACATTGCACATACATACGTTATCATACGCCTATTAATATCGCCCAAGTATATTACCTCCAACATTTCCCCAAGTATGGTTTTAAGTCCTACGTTATAGGTAAGTTTATTGCCACCTATCGGGCAGAGTTCTAGACCCCGTAAAAAATCTTATCTGAGAAATCTAATAGCGCTTTACCCGGCACAGGAATCGAACTCGAGGCTTTATGCACAGCAGCAGCATTCACTATCATTGCACCACTACTGTAAGGACTTAGATCACGCCTGGCTTAGATTTTATATGAGTCATATATTTTGAGCCTTTTCATTTTGTATTAGGTACTTATAAGTAGTTAGGTTCGTTAATATTAGTACAGAAACAAACAGAAAACGATGACGTCGTTTCGGATTCAGAAAAACATCTAATAAGACGAGCTTAATTCGTTTTTATCATTATTTTAAACTAGATAAGTCCCGTTGCCGTGGAAATATATGGATAAAAAGTAGCCTATTTATGAATCCAGCTATCTACATACCAAGTTTCAAAGCAATCGGTTCAGTAGATTTTACGTGAAAGAGTAACAAATATCCATACATACTCACAAACTTTCACATTTATAATATTAGTATAGATGTACAGACACTTTTATATAAGACTAGATTTTACCCTCGGCTTCGCACGCGTAAAAGAAGGTTAGATTAAGTTAACAACAGTAAATTCTTTTAAATAAAATATATTTACACGGTGATAATATCGGTTTTTAATGGTGAAGGATGTTTTTAAATAGGTTGAGTAGCTTTAAATTTAAATCTTTAGAAACAAAAGAAATATCAAATCTGTCTTCTTTATAATTTTTGTATAGATTAGTATAGATGAGATCATTATACATTTCGAAAATCGTTGTTAAAATGGCGTGCAGGCGTAACAAAGAACGCCCACGACTGTCTTTTAGGACTAAATGTAAAAGGTTCCATTATTATAGCAGGCTTTAATAAGAAAATTCGTAAGATAATTTATCCTCGATGAAGTTGTAAATAAATGAAATGCAAATGAATAATTATTATATTAATTTACCGTCAAGATACATCAACTCTGATCTGATAAAACTAACTCAGTAGCATTTTAATCACGTCGCTTTTTTACCGCATTGGTCCCTTGGCATGGGGTGCCGCTTATTGTAAGTACAATACGCTTGTATGTACAATATTCCCAATGTTTGATATCTGGGTCGAGCAAAAATCTTTAAGGGGTATATTTGTTAGGATGTTTTCAGTAGCAGCATGGATCTCTGGAAATATTATGACTGATGGCGATAGGCTGCTAGCATGATTATAAAGAAAAATATTCAAATCTCTTTATTATGAGATTTGAATATTTTTTGTAACATAGCCAGCAAAATATGGCCGTAATACACTTCTGCTTACCTCTTACGAAATATACAAGCGTGAGTCTTTGAAGATGTTAATTTAAAAAGGTTGCACCACCAATAGGATAGCATTTATTAAGAATTAGACAAGACGTTGTTGTCGTCTTTATGACATAGTCGTATATTTTGACTTTAATTCACGCTTGGAACACATTAAGTCTGTGATTCACATTTATTAGCCCCGAGCTATATATCTATAATTAAAATAAATTCTTTTACAAGAGCAAGATACTTGTGTTTACCTAAATTCATATAATGAAGACATACATAACAGGTTCCTAGCAAACGGGTTACTTTACAAGATTCTGTTTGTTCCTCAGCTCATTACAAGGCTCTTAGTACTAGAATTCACAGTCATGAAAACAACGATAATAATTTAGATACGGAAAGAGAACTTCCAAGAACTCTACCGACTAAAGTTATATAAAATCTGAACTGTTTTCATTTCAAGTTGGATTTCCGTCAGCGAGGTAAACAATAGCGTCGGCACAATTATGTCGGATCGACTTTGATGTTAGTACAGATACTTCCATTAAGTAATGTTTAATTATAATTATGTAGCGTTAATCTTTTCAACAAGCGGTAATATATTCAAAATATAGACACACAAACATAAATAATAAAGCAGTTACATTACCGTCACACGCAAAGTGAATACTCGAAAACGTTACAATTGTATCTTTTGTTAAAAGTCGCAAACAAAGTCAGTTCAGCAAATTGGCAATCATTTAAAGTACAAATATTCGAATGTTAGCTATCTCTTTCACGTATGCTCTTTTTATTATTGCGCTACTTATAAGTTCGAATCACAACAACACACATGCAACAGAGTGCCGAGTGCGAATTTGTTTTACGTTAACGCGATTGACACGTTTATGACGTTCGGCGCTCTGATTGGCCCGCTCCGAGCTCTTAACCAATCAGTTAATGAGAACTATATAGGAAAACAATAGAATCTTCTTTATTGTTTCAAAATTCAAAATTGATTACACGGATGAAGTAATTGTTTAAGTGGTCGCCGACGCTCCGACGTTTCGGTTGCTTTTCAGCAGCCTTGGTCACGGGGAGTTCTCCTCGTGACCAAACGTCGGGGAAAGTGTAAAATTAAATTAAAATAGTTATAATAGTTTTAATAATATTATTAGCTTCAAAATTAGTAAAGTTTAATAGTAGTAGTATGTAGTGTAAGTTGTAACAGTTTCTTAATTATGTAATAGACTGTCAAATAAACAACGCGATAAAATCCGTATATAATAGTTTAATTCCAATGATTAAATATCTGCCTATTTAGAGCATATTACATAAAATCTATCAACTTGTTAATTAAAATACGTGCATTAGTTACACCTATTTGTGATGTTCGTCAAAAATCTGCCCGATTTGCCTTCTAAACATACCTTGGTCATATATACCTGTACGATATAATGTACAGGATAGTAATTCAGGAGCAATAATATTGAATCTAAACACAAATTCCGAGGCAAGGTGGTGACAGTCTCGGTGACGCAATTAATAGAGATGGCCGATTTCAACTTCGATGCAAATCAATTTTGTGTAGCAAGGCGGTCAAGCTCTATTTCAATATTGCGAATCAATTTAATTGGAAACTATTTTGGTTGTGACAGTTATTTCGTTACACAATTATACGTTACGCAGTTAAAATAACTATTACATGCAAATAATTTACACTTAGAAATATAAGATGCCATCGCCATTACAAAATAAACTATCGTACATACTACTCAAATAAATCAGAGATTTCTTATCGTTACTTTGTACGCAAAGGAAACAGTCAAAGTGTATGATTGTAAAAATGAATTTAATGCCATAATTGAATGTTACATAAACCCAATTATGCAAATTTAAACATCTATGCGCACCAGAATAAGAATGCAATCGGGATTTTATTACAGACTAGCTTTTGGCCGCGGCTTCGCTTGCGTAAAAGTAGGTTAGGTTAGTAACAGTACTTTAAAAAGAAATATACATAGTCTATGTTACTCAGCAATAATATTGTTTTATAACGGTAAAAGATTTTTTAAAATCGGTTTATTAGTTTTTACTCAAATCCTTACCAACAATCAAACAAATAATCAAATCTTTCCTCTTTACGATATTAGTATAGATATAATTAAATTTAAATTACTTAAAGAGAAATTGTGCAATATCGATATATCGATGTTGTTAGTTATAACTAACAACATTGTCTACTACCCAATTACGTTCTAAAATTATTATTTCTATTAAAATTCCATTCGCATGAAGTATATTAATTAATTATTATTGAGCTTGTACAAATCAAATAACTCTACTTGAACTCGAAATCGATTTATCTGACTCATAAATTTAATAATAGTTCATCTCTCGAAATTAACAGCGTCAGATATTCATTGGATTGGATATTACTTAGACCCGGGTACTTACGAGTTTCTGTTGATGCCAGTTGATTGACTTCGGTAAACATAAGCTCGGATTGTTCAAATGCTTACTGTGAACGTTCCCGTGACACTATCCATATTAATACGCCTGCAATAATGATTTATGACTGACTGTGAACCGTGTGAGCGATTTATAGCAAATTATAAACGGCTCAGCAACTAAAGCTTTAAAAATTAATAAAACTTCAACTATTACTTTAATTTATTAAACGCCGTGGCATATTAGACTAGCCTAGAAAGTCCAGCTCAAAATATAACTTTGTAAAATATATCAACTGTCAATCCTACTCCGCTGGAATGAAAAAAGAAAAAGTAGCTTATAATCTTTACATTTACATTTTAATTTTTACATCTTGACACGTTCCAACAAGGAATATTAAACAAAAGGGATTACGAGATTCCCGCCCGCAACTAGAGACGGGCGACGAGCTTAAAAACATTAATCACGAAAAAAAGTATTTAAGCTGATGCTTTCGCACCCGAAATTTTCGGTACACGTTCACAGTGATTGCCAGAAAATTTCACCCCGGCTTTAAAACGTTTCACCAAATTACAATTTGGATTTATTTAAATAAATCAATTTTTATATTCTAAATTTATGATTTATGATTTTTGTATTTTTTTGTACATCTTTGGATTAAGTACAGTATAATAAATATAACATATAACATCTGATTAAATCTTAACTAATATTAAAAATGCGGATGTGAGTTTGTTAAACTTTCACGATTTAACTTCTCGACCGATTATCATGAAATTCGTATATGCCAGGAAAACGGTACAGTTATACAGAAAAGGACATAGAGTATGTACATTTCATCCAGAAAAATAACTGATTCCTAGCGGGCAAAAGTTAGTAACTGATAAAAACAAGGCAAGACAAACCGATTAATACCATACTGACGCTGATTGTCAACCCATACTATTATATTTCAAAAACATTGGCGATACTGAACTCCTCTGTTGTTGGGCAAAAGCTTCTGTTATCAAAAACCACTCATCGCTATTAGGAACACGAAAACAAACTGGATGTGCAATAGATGATCATCCTCTATTTCCCTGTAAATAGGACATAAAATAACTGATGATAATAGAATCAAACTCTCGCCAAGATACAGGTCTAATGTTATATCAAAATTAAAAGATGGCTGCTTCATCTAATGAAGTTTGTTGAAGTATGTATGTATATACATATTGGTAATGTGCAAGGACTTTAACAAGATAAATAGTTACTACCAGTATATTGTAACCCTTTCACGAGTCAGTTTAACTTGCGCGCAACGCAGTCTTAAGTAAGTGACTTTGACGGATACTTAAAGTTGGTAACTAAATTTAAGTTACCACCGCAACAACGAGCGTTAATTTATAATACATTACTGATACCAACGTAAAAATGTATGAAATAAGAACAATCTATACTAATATTATAAAACTGAAGAGTTTGTTTGTTTGGTTGAACGCGCTAATCTCAGGAACTACTGATTCAATATGAAAATTATTTTAGTGTTGGATAGCCCATTTATCGAGGAGGCTACATAACATCACGCTACAATAAATAGTAGCGAAGCATCAATGAAAAATGTTGCAAAAACAGGGAAAATTCTCTTATGTGAAACAGACGAAGTTGTTGGTCAGCTAGTAGAAAATAAAAGTATTGGTTAAACTTAATATGAACAAAGGAGGGCAGCAATCTTTTGGCAAAGCACTAGAAGAAGTTTCATGTCGTGTCGAATAAAGTTAGAGAATGCTTCGCTAACAAGAACATAGCATCTTGCATATAATACATCAACTCCTATTTATAAAAATAAAATACATAATAATAATAATATCAGCCCTGTATTAAACTGTCCCACTGCTGCGCACGGGCCTCTTCTCACTGTGAGAACGGTTAGGCCATAGTCCACCACGTTGGCCTAGTGCGGGTTGGCAGACTTCACATATTTTCGAGAACATTATGGAGAACTCTCAGACATGCAGGTTCCCTCATGAAATGTTGTGTTGGATGTTTTTGGATGTTTTTCCTTCACCGTTAAAGCAAGCGATAATTAACTATTTAATACGCATATAACTTCGAAAAGTCAGAGATGCGTGCCTTGGGTTTGAACTCGAGACCTCTACGTGACAGTCCAACGGTTTCCCACTAGGCCAAGCATAAGTTTAATTTTTTAGATCGGTTTCGCAATGCAGTAATCAAAATGTCAATATTTATTCTGACCATATTTACAATAAACTAAAGGCACTGACGAATTTTAATTAAAGCGTTATATTCATACATTTTATTACTCGACAGTTAACTTAAATTTCTTCAAGTTTCTTCCTTACCGTGACTGGATGAAAATGCCTTGGGCATTGAAAACGCCATTTTCACAGTCAAACTTTAACTTAAAATGTTGCTGATACAGTACTTTGGTCTGCAACAGACACATACAAGTACTGCCTTTGTATAATAAGAAGTATTATGCCTACATACGTTAACTTATACCTTTTCTCGGCGGAGTAATCAGAGCTCTTCGGTTTTAGGTACGTTTAACGCCCTGTTTCCCCTTTCTTCTTACCAACGTTCGCCCGTTTCTTTCCAATCAGACTGACCAATTAACATATTCTTTACATACTTTCTTGATCAATCACTTCTCGTCCATTATTGCCACGTGCCAAACCACTGCAATATACAGTAAATATAATAAAACTTTATCAATTTTGAAGAAACGTTATCGGATTCTTTGTTTTTGAAAATATATTAGAAACTTATCTAATGAAAGGAACGTTTATTAAGTCCTCATATAATCCTTTTAAACCTATCCACTTCACATTGCCAATATTACAACATTAATCATTTTCGTTAGAACTAATACCAAACTCTGAACACACCAGCAACTGTTTGAATCAAACTGTATTATTTACATCGAAAATCTACGCTTTATCAAAGCTAAGAGTATCACTAAAGTTTACTATGAACTGGTTAATATTATATTGAATATCATGTTATTGAAGCTCGCTTAAAATACTTGTCTTCGTGATCTTTGATCAACACTAGATTTAGTTAAGTAATGTTTTATGATGTGACGTGACATAATCTTAACTTTTGAATTATTAAGTACAAAAAAGGTGAATTCAATTTCCTTGACATATTTGACTGGCTCACATATACAGCGTGTAACAGAAAAGTGTGTTTATATTTTAGAGCCATGATAATCTGGAAAATAAGCCATGTTAAATAGTATGGTCTATTATTAAATGTTGACATTTTGATGTCAGTTACAGGGTCCACTATACAACTTTAAATATAACCAGACCTTATTGTTACATGCTTTATATCTGTAATACACAGCTATAATAAAAAGTTATTAAAGAATACATACAGTTAACAAAAAATTGGCCCACATTAGATATTAACACGAATGTAAAAAGGATAAAAAATGACATTGCAACCCGTAACACATAAATAAAATTAATAAAACACATTTACGTGTTCAGCGACGCAAAATCGGCGCTAGTAAGTTATATTTACGGACATACGTTGCTGACAAAAAATATTCTATTCACAGAATTCTTTTTTAATCCCGCGTATAGGAAGCTTGGAAACATACTTGGCATGACTTTGCCGTAGTTCTCATCACGTATTCGCATTTCAAACGTTGCACGGACAGTTTTAAAAGCTGTAAGCGTCCATTACTCATGGGAAAGTTTAGACAATGAGTCGCATGTGTTTATCACAGAACTTGAGCAATAACAAACTAGGGTTGAAGCATCTGTGACACGCGCCGGTGGGTGCAGCGTACAACGTAGCGTACATAGCTGTGAGCGACTCGACGTGACGTCATAGTTACACTGACACAAAATGTTGCCAACAATAAATTCCCCTCAGCTAGTTTTTAGGACAGCAATCGAAACAACTTTCATGTAAACTCGTTATATGTTATTCGCGTCTAGTTTTGTATAAATTTCGTCTCTGCGCTTCAAAAACTACGTGTTCTCTTTAGATGGATAATTGAATACAATTGTTAAGTTACATTTGATTAATAAAATACGTTCAGTTTAGTTTCTCATTATACTACTACTATTAAGTTATAAAAAAGCAGCGATAGCCCTAGTGGGATACCGTTGGACTGCGACGCATAGGTTTCCATTTCGATCCCAAGACACGCACCTCTGCCTTTTTGCAGTTATATTCGTATTAATTAGTTAATTATCGCTCAGGTTAACGGTAAGTGAAAACATCATGAGGAAACCTGCATGTCTAAAATTTCTCCATAATGTTCTTGAAGATGTGTAAAGTCTGCCAACCTGCACTGGGCCATCGTGGTAGACTATGCCCTAACCCTTCATACACTGAAAAGTAGCCCGTGCCCAGCAGTAACACGATTTATATACAGGGCTGATATTATTTATATTTTATTATCTTATTAAGTTACGTTACATTCCTTTGTTAAAAAAAATAAGAAATATAGCTTATTATGAGTTGAGTCTAAAACAAACGAGTAACTTTCGCATTTATATGATTAGAACTTGTAACCGTTATCCCAATGTCTACAATTAAGTTCTTGTAATATGATTACTTTCAATTTAAATACCGCAACAAAACAAAAGTTGATAGTAATCCCGTTAAACTAAAATATTATCGAATTCCCTCACCTACAACTTTGATTTTACGACTTTTCGACTTTGCCTTCCAATATCAATAAAACTATTTCCCATAAAAATCGATTGGTGGAAGACATCGAAAGGATTCAAATGGTTTGAATATTACTTGTAGTAATCGTAAAGATATCGTAAAACTAAGACATCGATTATACTTTAACTTTGTATGGTTTGATCGTAAAAGAGGAGATTGGGAACACGACCGGTAGCGCGATTTAAGGATCCTTACCGACTTGGCAAACATATTAGAACTGATTGTTTGCTGTTAGATGTGAGAGCTATTCCTTGTTATAAAAACTGTTAAAATAGAATACCAATCCAGACCCAGTGTCACAAATATGACAAATGATATTCTCCTAAAAAAAGTCGTCAAGTGAGAACTAAATTTGCGTTTCACCACGCTTATTAGACTAGATCAAAACTCTATTATGAACATATTTTAGGCCTTCTTGTGAATGAAAAATTAATCATGTAGTACATTATCATTTTACAAAAAAATAATAAAAATATATAACGCCAATTGAGCATCCTAACTAATATGATAAATACGAATATGCGTTTGTTTCTTTGTTATTTACGCTTTCACGCCTTAACTACTCGACCGATCGTCATACAATTTCGCGTAGACATCGTCAGGGACATGGGCCCCATTCACCCAAAAAAAGTATTGTGCCTGAGCGAGGACGTGGTATTTCTTTTGAACATCTTTTATAAGTCTTAGTAGTACTTGTGTCTTTATAAATATTACATCGCACATTAAATAATAATGATTGAATAACCATTAATAGTCGTAGAACTCACTAACAAACTTATATAGAACTGTTTAGAATAAAGCAACTGCCACGTGTTAGTTTGCTTGATAAAAAAATATCCTTAATCCACTTTAGAGGTAAAATCTAGGTGATTTTAGCATAAAGCGATGTGAATTTAATGAATTTTCGTTCTGTAATCTGTTTAAAGACTGCAGCGAGAGCATTAACGCTGGTTTAATGGAGGTTAAACTCGCAAGCTCTTGTCGCCACTCACGTGCTATTTACGTCGTATTCTCTTCAAAACATTTTCACAATATTTTTGTTAAAATCCAAGTAATTATATCCTTTACAATTTGTAGTCTAAAAATATTATTATATAATCTTTAGACATGTAATCGTACTTAAAATATGTACCTATATATAAATCATTTATTCACTTTTATGATATAGGTACTTACTTATTAATATTATAAATTTGAAAGTCTATTTTATTGTTTATTCACGTAGCAACGGGGTAACAGATCGACATGATTATTTGTATAGTTACATTGTGCCTTAATAAAAACAGTGACAATGTTAGTTTTAGCAGCCCTACGAGGCTTTTTTAACTCGCTCGCCTCAGTATATAAGTAAACAGCACGCATCAACTCAGTTCGATTTACCAAAAATCGATCGTTCAATAATACATTTAATCGAATATCGATTAAAGGCATGATCAGCTGATTCGTCGCATAATACGGCATGATTAATGATCGTATACCTACGCGTAGCGAGCACATTCAGTTAAGTCATGCTTTAAAAGGTAACTTAAATAAAAAGTTATTTTAAAAAGAGATTTATAAACTATACCAGCCGAACGAACCTCAATCCGTTCTTAAATTCGAAGCTTTTCACCAAAGCTGCTATCAAAATCTCTTTAAATGGCATTGGTGGATCCTAAAACGTCTACTGTCACGGTAATAGTGGCCATAACACGCGCGAATTATCCTCCGTCCCTCCTGTATCCCTCCAATGTCATGCGCGGATATCCGCACGAGCCTTCCTTCCGTAGGGAATGACGTACGGATACGAATCTAAATCAGCCGTCGGATTTTTGCTACAACACTATTCTGGACAATATGGATTATTGACAGTTACCTTCATTTGTTGGCGAACATGAACTTCTTTATTGTACTTCAGAAATACTTGTGTAAGTTTTGACATTGGAACCTACTTAGACAAGATAAATTGAGGATTGGCAGCTGTTTGTCTCACATGAGATCAATATTTGTGGGTTTCAAAATTCGGTGTTATATTTAGTTACTTAGTGTCCTTGTTTCATCCGTTATATATAATAGTATACTTTTTAATATTTATCTGTTGTAATAATGTAGTGATTATTATTTTATTATTATAAATATGTTCATCAATGATGGTTTATGTATCACTTAGATGCTCGTTGTATTGGAGTATATATGTAAGTAATTCATCAATTGAGCTCAAATTTATAGGTTACGTTTGTCAGTTAACTGGAAAAGACCACATAGAAAGATAAAGAGTAGCAGACATTATATCACTTTTAAGTGACTGAAATCCTAAAAGATATAAAGGCTTCGACATTAAAATTGCTACAGTAGTTGAACTCACCTTAAAATATTTAATAAATATCCAATTAAACTTTGTCCGTCATAATATATTTTACGTTTCTCAAAAACAAATGATGTCATCAAAAAAGCAATGAGTTTCCTTCGCCACTCTTATAGATATACTAACTATTGCAAAATCTATCAACGCTCGATTTGCACCTGACTGGTGAATTATTTATTAGTGTAACATCCTATTACTCAATGTATCATCGTAATTGAATAATTAATTAAATAGCTTAACATAGCTTATTGAATACTTACCACCGTTAACTAATTACAGTAACCTGTGCGAATATTTAATTAACCAACAAAATGAACCACTGACAATTAATTAGTAACAGTTCAACTAGGATGCCAAAACCAGAGGTTACCACTTGGCAACAATAACAGAAAAACACTAAACAGTTTCCGTACAAATTTTACAAAATACACGCCAATTAGGCCCTCTTAGTGCCAGATTACGCGTACGCCTTCGAAATATAAGTACAAACAATTTCACTTGCGCTGAAAGTCTAAAATATTTTTTAAGCGAGCTAAGTTCCAAGTTACAGCAACTTGTTTGGCTCATGATTAAATTTTATAAGTTATGGTCAGTGGACTTAGCAGGTTTTTTGGCAGTCCCCGCTCGTACATTATTTATTGGACCGATATGAAATATGCATTAATCACACGAAAGGCTTTTGTAAACAAGTTTTATAAGTATCGCAGCTGCTTTTAATGAGATTCGGTCTGCCCGGAGCCCTTTGTTGTCACTCTTGTTTTGTGATATATCGAATGACAGAAAGGACTGGCATATAGCCACATATATAAGAGCTATATTAATGAAGTATTTAAAAAGGAAAACGTAAATCGATACCACCAAAGAGTGGGCAGAAATATACTGTTGTGATTGTATACGCACTTTGATGGTTATAAGCTGTAAGAACGATACGAGTAGAGTAATAACCAGCTCGATATACGAATACATATATGAGAACATTTTCTACCTATTATTGTTCTTAAATCTCATAGTAACAGTAATCTCAAAATTCGTAGTACTTTCGTTCTACGACGTAAATCGCTACGAATATTGTAGAAATGCTAAAGGAAATATTACAAGTGCCTATTATTAATGAAAATTTGCATAAGTTTATGTATAGTTGGGACGGTTAGCAATTTGTAATGCACTTGGTATTTAAAAGACGTATCGTAAAATACCAAATAAAAAGCTGTCCTCTAGCCGTCTGACCTCACTGAAACGTAATCAAGTATGAAAATCAAAGAATGCACCGAATAATTCTTTCTACATATTTTTTTCTTCCAATGAAATCGGTAACGAATCACTCCGTCGGGAGGCCTGATTGACAGATGGCCCGTCTACATAATTGAGACGAATGCGAATCTGCTTGTCTGCTTCGATAAATCTCTGCATTGGGTTTTCATTGATATTTCTGTTCACATTCACGCACAATATTGTCAAAGAATAATAACTGTTACTACGTAGTATTGATATGGATTCAAATATAGTAACAGCGTCTGAATTTGAAATAAGCAGAAATATTGATCACTCGACCCGATGAAAGTACAGATTAGCTTTACGGAAAAATTAATCGCTTTAATTGAAAATCAAAGGCTCTGTAATAAGAATTTTTGATCAAATTTATATTTTTAATAAATCTATTTTGATTATATTCATTATTAAGTGTACGTAAACGCAATGTGTAAAGATGGTAAACTTTTAGCATTTGCAGATGATACGGCACTCATTTTTACAGGCGACACGTGGGAAAAACTTATAATACGGCACAAACTCTTTTAAAAAACTTTAATAAAATAATAGCGTGGTTAGCTAAAAACTCATTATCACTTAATGTTGATAAAACCAAATTTATTATGTTTAATATAAAAAATCCAATAATTTAGACCTTAATAGCTTTTCAATTACCGCTCATAATCACACGATAGACAGTCACCTTACTTGCAATTGCCCTAAATTAAATAATGCCACTACGATTAAATATCTAGGTGTAATAAATGATGAAAAATTAAATTTTGGGCCACGTTGAACATTTAACGGGAAGAATTCGCAAGCTTATTTTTATTTTCAAAAACCTGAGACAAGTTGCGGTGCCAACAATTTTAAAGATGGTTTACTACGCCTTGTACCAATAATACTTGTTAGGATATTGTATCTTATCATGGGGCGACGCTTGCAAGACTAAATTAATTAATCTCGAACGCGCACAGCGCGCCGTATTAAAAGTATGTACATTTAAGCCTTATCGCTATCCTACAAAAGAAATGTATGAGTACTGTGAAGTACTAACAGTGCGCCAACTGTTTATTCTCCAAGTAGCAATAAAACAACACCTATTAATTTCCAAGTCGGGCCATCTTGTTTTATCTTCAGGATGTGCCTCACGCAGGCTTAAAGGTTTAAACTTCCACCAGTCTCACAGAACATCCTTCAATCAGAGATTCTTCTGTTTTCTCGGACGTCACACCACACACACACACACACACACGTTTGGGTTACTATTTAATAACGATATTCAACTATTGCATGTTTTATTTTCTATTATTGCCATATAAGCAAAGCTGTCGTTTAATTTAGTAATTTTTCAATTGTATTGTTACCTGTACAAGATTATTTTCCTGTGACACTGGAAGGTTGCTGGTACTTATAGCACAGGTTATCCTTATTTAAGTACCAGCAGAACATTATAGTGTTAATCTTTATATTGTACATTCATTTGGACTTTTTTCTATTGTATGTACTATTTGCGTTCGTTAGGCTGATCATTCCTTGACATAAATACCCATTACAGTTTTGCGACACGTATACGAATCCAGCAATCATAAACACTTAAACTTACACCATAATTCAACAAGTTCCATAATTAAACTTTTATTTAAATAACGCACTGTTCATTAAAATTAATGGAAACTCATATTTGTAACATGAAAACTCATTTTAGTTTAAATATTATATTATTAATATTTTAGTTTAAGCATTTAAAACATTCAAATGTAAACTCAAAGTGTTTACCGTTTTATACAAACTGCATTGACTAAAAGCATTGGCGTTTGAAGCACCTAAAACCTTGCCAACTTTTGTTTGCTGGGACTCCTAGTAGATAGTATTTAGTCTATACCATTTCAAATTAAATTTACATGTACTAGTTGTTACTGTTTGTTTGTTCAGTAATTGTTTTGCTTCACAAAAGATAGTATAGGAAGGAAAGAACTGTTCAATCGAGTGATAAAGTTGACATTCCGCTCGGTAGATGGCGATGTGCCGTCCGGCTGAATCGCGGTGTTAAGATTCTCCGACGCACGTATATAAGGGCCCGAACAAAATAAATTTTTCTCTCGCATCAAACGGTTGTTTCATTCTAATTGATTCATTAGTTAAGTAAACCGAACCGTGCAGCTAAAAGCTCTAACATTGTTTGGTCCTTCGGAGCCGGACGGGTTTATTGTAACAATAAACCTCGTAGTTGATCGATCCGTTGGCTGTCTGTGTATACTATTGCGCCGTTGGCAATAGTGTATGGTTCAGAGTTCGATTCCGGACTGAGTGAAATTCAATTTTGTGTACTCAAGTGTTCAGTGTTGTGTGTGGTGCAATTAAGCGCAATAAAGCGGCAGTCATCGCTATTCGGAATTGTGGCGATTATCGGCAGAGGGCGCTACCTGTGCCTTTTGACTCGAACCAGTGTTTCGAGAGGCGACGACACCCGACGTTCTATTTGGGTGCTGTTTGGAGCTTGTGACATCAAGTAAAGTGACGTAACACATCGGCAGTGACGTGCAGAGGTTTGACCGAACAATAACTGTAAGTAGTGAACAATTATTAACTTTGATTTTGGAAGAACATCAGTGATAAAACTTAGAAAATTACATTAGTATAGTGAAGTAGAAGCATTTGGGACTTGTAATAATTTAAAATTAATTAGTTGTAGTTTGTAAAGTAGTTTTAGACTTAGAATAATTAAGCAAATTTGGTTCATACGGGGAATCCATGCCCGATTTTCGCCCCGGTGTACAAAGTTGTTTAAACACTTGTAAAATTTTTTAGATTTTACTTGGACTTATAATTTTAGCAAGCTTGTTGTTATTCTCATATCTTTAACGTTAATTATTGTAGCTTGTGGAGTCATTTGTAACTTAGAAATTTTAGATCAGTATTGTACTTTAGTGAATTTATAGTATTTAATTTATAGTTAATTTATTATTTACTTTAGTTTAAACTTGTGTATCATATACTTAGTCACAATGAGAACATTAATTAAATTACAATTGAACAACAAAACCATAATTGAAAAGGCTAGAATTAATTTTAAAAAGTCACCAAAGGATCGTATAACACAAACATATTTGCAAACAAGATTAGAATCATTAGAAGAGCAGTGGAAACAATTTGTAAAAACACATAGAAATATTATAGAGAAAGCGACAGATTTAGATTTAAATAATGAGTATTTTACAACTGAAGTATACGATAATACCGAGGAGTTCTACATATTGTATAAATCAGAACTTAAGGAACAAATGAATGTAAAAACTCTTCAAATTCAAAGAAGCAAGAAAGAGCATCGTCAAATATTAGATTGCCAAAGATTAGTCTACCTACCTTCTCAGGTATTTATACTGAGTGGACTAGTTTCAGAGATTTATTTCTGTCCCTTATACACAACAACGGGTCGTTAGACGATGTACAGCGACTTCACTATTTGAAATCTCATTTGTCGGGAGAAGCAGAACAGCTACTGCGACATACACCAGTAACTGCAGCTAATTATAGTGAATCTTGGTCTATTTTATGTAAACGATATGACAACAAGAAATTTTTATCTAACTGTATGTTAAAGCGCCTTGTCAAACAATCAGTAATTGTTAAAGAGTCTTCAACTTCCATTAAAAATCTATTGGATACAACAGTCGATTGTTTACATGGCTTATGTACCTTAGGCATTAATGTGGACGCTTGGGATACAATTGTGATATTTCTAATTAGCGAAAAATTAGATAACGAATCTCGAAAATTGTGGGAATCTAAAATTAGTATTGACGATAATTTACCTACATTTGCCGAGTTCAAGATTTTTTTGGAATCAAGATTTCGTGCTTTAGAGTATTTAAGTCCTAAGTCCATTACCCAAACCAAGAATAATAGTCCAAATACTAATGTAAAAACCTTTCATGTTGCTTCTTTAACTTGTATTTTGTGTTCTGGAGACCATAAATTGTGTCACTGCAAGCAGTTTGCAAAGCAGGATTGTGATGCACGTCGCGACTTTGTTCGAGCCAATAAGTTATGCTTTAATTGTTTAGGTAAAAACCACGCCGTGTATTCATGCCGTCAGCCTACCAAATGCCATCTTTGCAAAAGGAGACACCACACACTCCTTCATTCTAAAACAACCGTCGATGCCACTGAACCGGTAGAGGGTTCTGCGGACAAGAATGTTGTGGTTGCCGCGGCAGCCGCTTCTTCCAATCAATGCGAGACCATAAACACCATTTGTTGTTTCGCAGATGTACACAACCAAGGTCTGCTCGCTACAGCCTTGGTCGATATTGAGTCAACAACTGGTACTGCTATTGTTTTAAGAGCTCTGATGGATCAGGGCTCTCAAGTCTCCTTTATCACGGAGGCCGCAGTACAGTTACTCGGTTTGAAGAAAACACCTGCTTACACCGACATATTGCGACTAGGCGATGATGAGGGGGCTTCGATGCCTTCTAAGTGGGTAGTTAGTTTTAAAATGCAGTCACGCCTAGATCCTACATTTTATTTATATGTCAATGCGTATGTATTGAACAGACTCACATCACGTCTTCCTGAAAGGAAGATCGTCAATGTTCTGCCGTCAATCTCATCCTTAGACCTTGCAGACCCGTCTTTTGCTACCCCGGGTAAAATAGATATCCTGTTAGGTACTCGCGTGGTCGGTGAAGTTCTAATGGATGGTTTGGTCAAGGGCCCACCTGGTACACCAGTTGCCCAAAGAACCAAGTTAGGATGGATCCTATCTGGCGAGATTCACACATCGCTCAGGACTCAACCAGTATGTTGCAATGCAAGCGTAGACATTAACAGCCTCCTAAGGAAATTTTGGGAGTTGGAGTCTGAGTCTTCTCCTCATAGAGTGATCTTCACTGAGGAAGAGCAAAGGTGTGAGGACCTATACTCTAACACAACCAAAAGAGATGCAACAGGACGATACATAGTCAAGCTGCCATTCAAAACTGATCGTCCTAGCTGCGTTTATGGAAGATCGGAGGATATCGCTCGTAAACGTTTTAACATGCTGGAAAGAAAATTATCAGGCAATCCTGAGCTAAGGCAGCAGTATTCAGAAGTTATCCAGGAGTATGTTCGATTGGGACACGTTGAAGTAGTTCCTCAAGCAAAATTGAGAAACGATGCCTTTTATTTACCGCATCACGCCGTAGTACGTGAGGATAAAAGTACTACCAAGGTTAGGGTTGTCTTCGACGCCTCTTGTTCTGGATGCAACGGGGTCTCGTTGAATGACGATTTGATGGTTGGCCCAACCTTGCAACCTGATTTACGTCAAATTATTATGAGATGGCGCTGTCATCCCATAACATTAGTAGCGGACATCATTAAGATGTACCGGCAGATTAAGGTTTCTGACGATGACGTAGACTACCAACGTTTTTTATGGCGTGACAACTCAAATTCGGAGTTGCAACATCTACGTTTGTTACGTGTCACCTTTGGTGTATCTTCGGCTCCATACTTGGCGGTGCGTAGTTTGCAACAACTGTCTCATGATGAAGGCAAGGATTATCCTCTAGTTGCAGACCGAATCCTTAAGGATTTTTACGTTGACGACCTTTTGTCAGGTTGTGAATCTGTAGCTGAAGCAAAACAGATCTATCATGAGATAAATGAGTTATTAGCACGTGGAGGTTTCAAACTTCAGAAGTGGTCCAGCAATAATAACGAATTATTGAATAAAATACAAACCGGAACAGAGGCAACCCATGATATAGTAAATTTCAAAATTGATAAGATCATGAAAATTTTAGGTTTAACTTGGAATAGAGATACGGATGAATTTCAATACACTGTCCATCTTCCTCCGCTGGAAACACCCTTGACTAAGCGAAGAGTGATATCTGACATTGCCCGTTTATTCGACCCACTGGGTTGGCTCGCGCCAGCAATAATAACAGCTAAGGTGTTCATTCAACGCCTGTGGCTTTCGGGTATAGATTGGGATGATGCATTGCCAGATCACCTAGCAACGGATTGGCTTAGTTACAGGAGAGAACTTAACAGTTTAGTCGGTTTCCATCTGCCTAGATGGATTCACACAAGCAGACACGACCAGCATCTTGAACTGCAAGGCTTTTGTGATGCTTCTAATGAAGCGTACGCTGCAGTAGTCTATACACGGTCCATTGATTCTAACGGCTTAGTTTTCGTCAGTCTAGTGGCATCAAAAACCAAGGTGGCCCCCGTCAGACAGGTATCCATACCTCGTCTGGAATTATGTGGCGCGGTGCTGCTATCAAAACTTCTTCGTGAAGTTTCGGACACCTTGGGGATTAAAAGGGATAATGTACATGCCTGGACTGACTCATCAGTGGTTCTTGCCTGGTTGGCGAGCCACCCCAGTCGTTGGAAAACCTTTGTCGGCAACCGAGTTGCCGAAATTCTCACCGTTATGGACAGCAATCAATGGTCGCACGTCCAATCAAAAGACAATCCCGCTGATTGTGCCTCCCGTGGAGTAAAGCCTTCCATGTGTGCAGATCTTGAGTTGTGGCTAAGAGGACCTAGCTGGCTCAGGAACGACACAATTGATTATAGTATAAGGAAATTTAATCAAACTAACATAGAGGAAAGGAAATCAAACATAGTATGCAACGTAATAATCAACAATAAGGAAGAGAATAATATAATAATAAAATTTTCATCTTTGAGAAAGTTAACTAGAGTAATTGCGTATTGTAGAAGGTTACTGAAATCAAAAAATAAAATTATTAATCAAACTAAATCACAAAATAATTGTTTAACATTTGCCGAAATTGACCAAGGTCTACTTACATGTATAAAAATGTGTCAGAATGAATATTTTTGTAATGAAATAGACAGCATAAAGAAAACTGGTAAAGTTGAGAAAAGAGGCAAACTTATTCAACTCAATCCCTATCTGGACCAGGATCAGGTTATGAGAGTTGGCGGAAGGTTACATAGAGCTGACATTGAGGAAACTATGAAGCATCCTGTAATATTGCCTCACAAGTCACACTTAACGAACCTTATAGTTGCCGATGCTCATGAGCGTACTCTGCATGGTGGACCACAATTGGTCCTTAATTATTTAAGATCCAAGTACTGGATCATCAATGCGAAGAGTGTGGTTAGACAATATGTGCGCAAGTGTGTGACTTGTCTACGCTATTCAGCTCGAGTTGTACCGCCCTTAATGGGACAATTACCATCAGCCAGAGTCAATGCTGGCCGACCTTTCTCTAAAAGCGGGGTGGACTATGCAGGTCCTATTAGTGTGAGGCCCACAAGAGGGCGCGGATATCACTCCACAAAGGGCTACATTTGTCTATTTGTCTGCATGGCTACCCGTGCTATTCATTTGGAGGTTGTAAGTGATATGACTGCGACAGCATTCATAGCAGCCTTCAAACGTTTTACAGCCAGACGGGGCCATTGCGAGGAGATGTGGAGTGATAACGGCACCAACTTCGTCGGAGCTAATAAAGAGTTGAAGGCTTTGTTCATCCAAGAAAGGTCAAGCGTAGCGTTAGACATTGCGGACTGGTTGGCAACCAACGGAACTAGTTGGCACTTCATTCCACCCCACTCTCCTAATTTTGGAGGGCTTTGGGAAGCTGGAGTGAAGTCCACCAAGCATCACCTCAGAAGAGTCGTAGGGATCAGCACTCTTACCTTTGAGGAACTAACAACAGTGCTCGCTCAAATAGAGGCGTGTCTGAACTCAAGGCCGATCTCTACGTTTAGCGGTAGTCCCGACGACCCATATCCCTTGACACCGGGTCACTTTTTAATTGGAGAACCGTTGCTGCTTCCGCCTGAGTCAAACTTCGAAAGTTCAAACGTAAGTACACTAAGGCGGTGGCATTTAACTCAGCGTCTAGTCCAAGATTTTTGGCGTCGATGGTCCCACGAATACCTTGTCCAGTTCCATCATCGGTACAAATGGTCTCATCAGACTGTAGAACCTAATAAAGGGGATGTGGTTTTAGTTATGGAGGATGACTTGCCTCCTGCAAGATGGCTCTACGGCCTTATAATCGAGAAACACACTGGCTCAGACAAGGTCACGAGGGTTGTGTCATTGCGTTGCAAGGGGTCAATAATTAAAAGACCCGTTTCTAAACTAATAGTGTTGCCTATTACTACTTAATTGTTCAAATTTTATAATTAAGATTTGTATTGAGATTTATTGTTCGTGTAGAATTAGCATTATTTTTGTTGAGTTCGGCTGAAACCCTTCGCTTGTGAATCGAAATTGTAATATTGTAGCACCCCATGACTAGGTAATTATTTTAGTCGCTAATTATACAGTCCACTATTGTTTGTAATGCCTCAAATACATTTTTTTTGTTTTTCAAATTTCCTTTATTACCTACGTCATGGTGGGCGGTTTTATGTTTATTTATTGCTGTTGCTTGTTTTAATTTTAGTTATGGACATTTCGTCCATGGTGGGCGGGATGTTCAATCGAGTGATAAAGTTGACATTCCGCTCGGTAGATGGCGATGTGCCGTCCGGCTGAATCGCGGTGTTAAGATTCTCCGACGCACGTATATAAGGGCCCGAACAAAATAAATTTTTCTCTCGCATCAAACGGTTGTTTCATTCTAATTGATTCATTAGTTAAGTAAACCGAACCGTGCAGCTAAAAGCTCTAACAGAACGAAGGAACCATTTCTAAGTTTATTTTACGAGTTAATCAGTTTCCGGGCATGTACTACTATTTGAATTTTCTAATATTTTATGTTTACACGACTAATTACAATATAACACTGTATTGAAACACTATTTGTCTATTCTTATCTGGACGTTTTAAATATTTTAGCGTCAAGTCACAAGTTCAGCCACTATGACTGAGAATATTGGCTTTTTCATTTTTAATAACTTATCTCGATTTCCGTAAGGCAAAAGTTATCCCTCATCTTTGTATCTTAGAGTATTTTTTATAGCTTTTATAGGTATGATAAATACAAGCAACCCCCAGAATCAAAACACCTAATTATGAATGGAGCATTTCATCCAGTGAGAAAATCAAGAATAAGAATTATTTACGAAGAAGAATTATATTTATCACAACCTACTGGTTAAGAAAATTAGTTTGCTATTCCTATGCCATATACCTAGTACCGTCTGTCTTTAAGTATTGATGCGTAAACACATCACCGCCCAAGGGCTGCTAAGGTTCCACACAATAGAGGCTAGCCGCCAAGGCTGCATAATACTATACCTTGGAACCGCTAACAAAATCTTAATAAAAAAAAAATAACTTGCCTCTACACAATTGCAGTTCGATATGCTTACGGACCACTGAACTTGTTAAAATCTACAGTTCTCGAAGCACAATACTTACTGAACTCTTCACACTACAGCCATTCCAAACAATACAAGACAACAAGTAAGTATTCAAAGCTTAAATATCAAATGAACACCTCGGAGTGCGAACTCATCGAAACTAGTCGCGTTAAGTAGTACAACTTATCAGAGAATCGTTGCGAACTAAGACGGTGTTCGCACTACTCCAGAACTGTTCTGTTCTATTCATAAGTTTCCGTGAACAGTACGTGAACGTATTAGATTATCATTTATTGTAACAGATAAATAGGTAGAGATAGAAACTACTGGTATATACATTACATTTACATTACATTATACTAGCCATTATATGCATTTCTATCGACGGTTCGAAATATCGTACAGATCAAAAGTCTCGAAAACTTTATTCTTAAGATCAAGGTGCATTTATGAGTGACGTTTTTAAATGTGAGTTGATCGAAAACCCTACATTAAAATTTACTTTAAATACCTATATATGCCAGTGTCGCCATTATAATTAAATTAGTTTTCACCATAGGTTGTGTAAACTTATCACTGAATATTTTGTCGTCTTTTTGTATTTTGTTACCTGCTGAATGATTTCACAACTTTAAAAGTGTTCCTTTAAACTTGATTTTACTTAGGAACCTCTAATATGACATTTTTCTTCAACATTTTGTCAATTATTTTATATAATATTTACTACAGATTTATACATTTTACCGATTTATAGATTTTTAAGTATATAGTCTTCATTGAGAACAGACGCGTTGACCAATTATTTAGTAAAATTATAATGAATAAGTTATAAATCGTGACCTTGTTTTAGCGCTAGCCAGCACAACGCAAACTGTGTCATATTTACGCTTTCGTACAACAAATATGCGCAATTTATTAATGAAAATGTTTACTATATGAAGATAAAGTAACTAATAACATAGTGGGCAGTCCCTTTATTAGAAGTAGCAGAACCGCTCGCACGCCACCTCCTACGGCTGAAAAGGCACCTGTGACCTCACCGAGATGACCTTGAAATAATAACAGCGCCTGAAATTCAGTCATGGATGACGTCCATTGAAAAGTGCCTAAATGAAGTGTGTTCTATTGTATCAGAGGGCAAAATGAAGTCTGAGCAAAAATTAAGGATCAACACTTTATGCCGTAAAGTTGGACACGGTACTTCGCAGCTGGCAGTACAATACCAATCACTCAAAATGTAAGCCGTACATGCATATTCTTCTATGAGAACCCTAGAAGACCAGTTTGATGTATCACGGCGACTTCAGGACTTGAAGCAGACCGTAGAAGAATCTATAAAACCTATCACAGGTTTTTTCGCAGACGTGGTGAAGACTGGTACCAATACTTTTATACAGCCGTCAAATTTTAGTTCAGTAGCGATCTATCCCAGCGATGAATCAAAGTCGAGTGATGAGACAAACTCTATTGTCCAGAAGATAGTCCGTCCTGACCAAATTAATCTGCACGTCCGGGGACTACGAAAGACAAGAAACGGCGGTATAATTATCAGTACTGGTACTAATGATGACACGGAGAGGCTTAAACAGCAGGTGCAGACAATGAACACGGGTCTTACAACTAACGATCCCTTTAAACGTAAGCCTAGTATGGTACTTATAGGAGTTCCTCCGTCCATACAGGATACTGAAGTTTACACTTGCCTCTATAATCAAAATTTTGACGGCAAACTTCAGGATAGCAATCTCGAGACATTCCTTAGGTCTATTAGATTAAGCCATAAATCAGGGAAAAAGAATGCCAAGACCTGTAATTCCGTCAATGAAGTTTCTGGCGCAATACGAAAAGGTCTCATCATAAATGACAGAGTATTTATAAATTAGTCGTCCTGTCCTGTAAGGGATTTTACTCTGGTAACACGCTGCTACAAGTGCCAGCAGTATGAGCACGCGGCAAAGACATATCCCGAGAGCAGTTATACTTGCGACCATTGTGGTGATCAAGGGCATACTATAAAGGACTGTGCGAAGCGAGAGGGTCCTAAATGCGCAATATGCTTGCATTTTAAGAAACTTAGCAATCACATTACAAGCGATGCTGATTGCATTGAGACTCATGGCCGAGAAAAAGTATTTAAACTCGATCGATTATGGAGGCACCTAAAGATATCCCTAAGAATATATTTATCATATTGTTTCTGCTTAACTTAGTGAATGTTCCGAACTCTATATTAAATAATTACTTATAATCTCAATACGACTGTTACATAACAGACAGTGCTGCGATTTGCTGACGCGCGGTTTTATATCGCTAACACACAAAAATGCACACCTACAATTATGATTATAACACGAACAATATGTACCTATGTTTATAGATTCTAAATTCTTACATATTCTTTATTTACGAAATTTATTAGTTCGGCGATGTGTTTATTTTAATTTAGTATTTAAGTTTTTACTTATGTTAAAATATATATATCGTAAGTCTGTTCCTTGCGTTAGTTTACTGAATGTATTGTATTGGAAGGCCCCGTCACCTGTGATACAGTTCTTAACTAGTACAGGGATGAGTGACCTTTCTACTAGTTTAATCATTTTGTATTAATACTTTTAATATGTATACCTTTACACAATATTTGATTTACTATTGATTATGGAAAAAAAAACATTATTATTATTATACATTGATAACCGTTATATTATTCTTGCCGAGTAACATAAGTTATATTTTATTTATAAAAGTACTGTTAGTAACATAACCTAACCTCACCTACTTTTACGCGAGCGATGCCGCGGGCAAAAGCTACTTCAAAAATATTTAAACCGAGCTGAACGTTCTACACAAAAACACTAAGTAATATTTCCGAGTATATTGTCCGGATCGCATAACCCAATTCGCTAAAAGCATCCACAGTTAGAGTTGTTCACAAACATCATTGAACTACTTCCAGGTCTCGAATGTTACTAGAATTTGAACGGAGTTTGAATTGCCGGTGCCGGGATAATGACTGTCAAGATATACGACTACAACTTAGGAGATTGCGAATGAATCGTATGTGCTACTACTTAAGTTTCATGTTAAAGTTTCAGTTTATTATTATTATAATATTATAACGATATTATTATAACGATCACAGCTGTAATATGTCTCAACGAAACACGAATAGTTTTTGAAAGTACCCCATTAATTCTAAATTATAGATTTATTGGTGCCAATTCTGTTATCACAAAATTCTCTTATCTTAGCTAAAAATCTCTAAAATTTAGTTTAGTCCTGTCACTTTTAGCGATTTCAGAATACAAAATGTCGTTTGACAGGACTAATCTATATTTTAGAGATTTTTAGCTAAGATAAGAGAATTTTGTGACAACAGAATTGGCACCATTGTTTGTTGTTTTTAAGTTTTGATGCAAATAATTATAATTCTATTACATATATTTTGTTTGCAAGCCGGTTTCATAGAGCTGATTTACGATGTTTCGTGATAATTATTGACTACTTACCTATGATTAATTAAAGCTAACCTATCATCATGTTTGTTAAGATTTATTATTCAACCAGATTATGCCCGTGGCTTCGCTTGATTAAATGTAGGTTATGTCAATTTTCTATACCTCAGGAACAGTATTTTTAACCCCCGACGCAAAAACGACGGGGTGTTATAAGTTTGACGTGTCTGTGTGTGTGTGTGTGTGTGTGTGTGTGTGTGTCTGTCTGTGGCACCGTAGCTCCCGAACGGATGAACCGATTTTAATTTTGTTTTTTTTGTTTGAAAGGTGAATTAGTCGGGAGTGTTCTTAGCTACGTTTGATAAAAATCGGTCCAAGATGGCCGCCACCACAAAATGGCGGATCATATATTTTTTCACAACTCCCTCAATATGGGTATCAAATGAAAGGGCTTGACAAGTAGAATACTATACACTATGACAAATTTCAAATCCCAGATGGCCGCCACCAGAAAATTACAAATTTCCACAAATTAAAATTGTTCAATATGGGTATCAAATGAATATTGTGTCGGGGGTTTTTTAAATTTTAAATTTAGTTATTATATGAAAGTTATCCTATCTCCTTTTTTGTACCACTGACAACGTGCAGGCGAAATTCCATGATGAGGCGAGTAGTTTAGGCGTTAAAGCGTAACAAACAAACAAAATATCATTTGCATTTGTAATATTAGTAAGGATTTTGAAAGTAAATCATCATTTGTAATATTAGTTAGATTATTGAATAAATTGTTCTACTATATATAGACTCTATTTTGACAACGAATTTAAAAGCGAAAAATAAAATTCATCAATTCACTGTCGAAAAGAGTATAAACTGATCGAAAATCCAGAGTAATCGTTATCCTTAAAATAAACTTTTACCTTTATATGTTCGCTCGGCATTTAAAAGGAAAATTGTACAGAGTTGAAATAATCCAACATGAATAGTGTATAAAATTTCGACGTAAACTTCTATTAAAGTAATTACAATAAACCGAAGCAAAGTGGTGATATTAAACACAACATTCTTAAACTTTATTATCTACAACTCGTTCGTAAAATTCACACCTTCACTATAATATCTGCAATCCAACAATGGTAGAAGTTTTACGGGAGCTACAGTTAAATGCGCGGGCTTTACTACGAGCCCGCCTTGAGATTGCATTTCTGTGAATTATAGCCGATCGTCGCTGCCAACTTGCCGACTGCCTTCACTGTTATTCCGTGCCATTGTACCTGGCTGAATATATGTTAACTTAAAACGAAGATATAAACTGGCACTAAGTCACAACCTTATAGATATATATCATATCTGATACGATGTCCAGGATGAGAAGCAAATATGCGTTTAGATTTACAAAATGAATATCCGATCCGAATACATTCGATATCAATTATGATAATGTAATAATAATAATAATATTATATCACATACACACAACACCATCTAGCCCAAACTAAGCAGAGCTTGTACTATGGGTACTAGACAATGAATAAACATACATAATATAATTTTTTTTTTAAATACATACATATTATACATAGAAATACCCAGACCAAGACAAACATCCATGTTCATGCACACAAATGTTTGACTTGTGCGGGAATCGAACCCACGACCTCAGGCGTTGCAGTCGGTTACACTGACCACTACGCCATCGCGCCATGATGTGAAAATTGTATCGTTATATGTGTGAATAAATAGATGGCTGTTCACTATGGACAATTTCAAATATTGTAATTGTTACAAGTACTAATTACTACCAGCCACTATAACAATATTTTAAATCGTCGAGTCACTAGATCTCTAGTCGTTTTAATTTTACTTCAAAATTATAGACGGGTAATAAATGAATCAATAAATTGTATAAGACGCAACATTTTGCTTATTTGTAAAGGCACCGTAACTTCACATAGCCATATAAGAAAGAATTTTACAGACGATTATGGCATAGTAAAATAAAAAACGTCGATTATTTACCAACGAAATTATAAATAAACCTACTCGTTGTAGTCCCTTAAGCAACGGAAGAACTCAAAAAGCTATAAAAGTCTTTCAATAAGGGCTCGCCAGAGTGACTCCGTTATTAATATTTCCTACAGCACTTTACAAAATTAGCAACCACACAAATTTACTGTCGATACACTTAAAAAGGTGATTCAAAGGTTTCATAATTAAATTTCTAGTTCATAAAATCGTTCTCAATTTTTAATTAAAACTGACCCCGGATACGCGCTTCCAGAAAATAAAATTCAGAAATTGTAGTTACAAAAAAACAATCGACGGTCTCGGTTACCCGGAGAGCATGTGGTTATGAAATTTTAATATATCATGTTCCATGCTGCATTTAAATGGACTCCGCTATTGGATCTGAAAAATAAATAATTTACGGTTTATTCCGAAAATAACAACGTGAATGGAGTAGAGGTACTAATTGCTCGCCCATATACGAACTTTCATGATTTTATTTTAAGTTTTACAAAACCAATGGTATTCATTTCTGAACAATTCGGCTTCTTTGCGTTGAATATACTTTTAATTATACGATGCCTTGTAGCCATTTGGAAATTAGAAATATATAAATCTTTAACTCGTAATAGGGTATTAATTATGCTTGAAGCCTCAAAACATCTTAAAGATATATTTACATAAGATTTATTTTAAAATTCTCTCAATTAAAGGAATTATACAACGACGCCCACAGCTTTTTCTCAAAGGCAATGCGTGGCCAGTAATGTACAAAATTAGAGAAAATGTATTAAATAGATCATAAGGGTAATCCTATATAAGAAAAGTAATAGATTACATTCCAAACCAACAACGTTCATAATTCCAAATAATATCAAAATAAAGTAATATTATAACCTATTTATATCAACCTAAATGGTTTTTTTCTGTGTATACAACAAGTAAATTCTTAACCAAAAATCGAAGTAATAAAAAGAGAGGTTGTAACAAAATCAAACATATTTTTATTCAGAAATATACGGGTTGTGGCTATTAAAAGAAAAATACATTATATTTTAATTAAGATAGGATTTTCGTTAAAGTGCAGATTTAAATATAGATGGAATGATTTAATTTTAATTACTTTTTACTTAACTATCGGGTGGGTGAAGATTGCCGGATGCATTTATGCTTGTGTAATTCTTTGGCATTTTCTGACGCAAAGTATTAATGCATTTTAATAAACAAGGTGTCACTTGATTAGCTTTATACTAGAAGTGACATATAGTATAATTGTTTATGAAAATACAGGTTTTGCGATGTTTGAGGTTGTTTCTGGTTCGTAATAATTTATAACTTGTACAATATAGAAATTTTAGTTCAAGGTGAAATGCTCAAGGATTGACTTCACATAATGCATTTCATGTTTTTTGTAAATGTAAGGCATAAACTTAAGGGACTTAACCTTATTACCTACTTTGAAATGAATCAAATTCAAGATTTTACAGTAATATTGCAGCTTGTCTCTTAATTTTGCAAACATTATTATTTATTAACATAATATCAATTTATGACAATATAATTTCACCCATAAACCAACTTAATTTCACCCAGTGCAGCATTCACCCTGCGTGGTGAATAATTCAACTCTATTTCATACCATCTGGACGTTAACTTAAAATACATACATTGTCAGAGATAACGTTATGTTCTCACGTTGCAGTAGTGTCGCCAAACAGAATAACGTAGTTTACTTAATTCTTATCTATTCACATAAATATTCTACATTCTATAAATTACATAGTTGTTACCAATTCATTTTTCCGTGCGATCGTGCAAGTAAAAACATTTTGGCTTCACGATTCCTTTCTTGAATTCTAAATTAATGCTTTCTGACGTGACATTTTACGCCGGCCACTCATTAAAAAGTTATCCATATTACACTCCCATGAAACTGGAAAATTGCCAAATTTGCATTGTAACAGCTTTTTCTTGCACAAACATTGTAAAATTATTCAACATTTTTTTATTGTAAAGAGCCGTACGCATGAGAATAAGCTTTTTAAATTTTACGGTCCAAAGGCATTTAATTAACTGTTGTACAGGAACAATTAAAGTAAAGAGTGGGGTGATTAAAACTTCGCCAATATATTAATGTACCAACATACTTAATGTATAAAGACGTTACATGAAACGAGAATACGTTTTTAATGTTTGTTTTTTTATTTACAGGTACGTTCTGAGCTAGGAGAGAATATGTGCGAAGTATAATAGAGCGGTAGGTTTTATTCTGCAAAAAGGTAACATATACTGTGGCCTGGTATTTTTCTTATTTACATAACCTGTAGACTGATGGTTCAGTTTAAATTTCGAATGATGCATAATTAGGTATCACAAACAGAATGAAACTGCTACATTACTATGTTTAATAAACGTAACATGTGCATTTAGCGCACAATTTGTTCACAATTAATAAAAACCTACGCTAATCCTTTTATTTTGTAATAAACATAAAATGTTAACGGAAATTTTGTAGGCAATACTGTATCTATATACAAAGGCTGATAAAAAGCGTCGGGATTTGCCTTTAATAAAAATTTTACGTCGACACGAAGCTGTTATGAAGTTGCAAATTAATTTAGGCCGGTTTTGGAAACTCAATTTTCAGTTTATTTTATCCGCCAATATTTACTGAATATCAATTATCTGGTGAGCCGTGGGCCCGTGCGCTGGACTCCATCAATCTCACTGGCCGCTCGCTGCTGTCTTCACTTTATACATCATAACAAGCGATCCTTTATATTAGCAATTCATTTGTACTTGTTCGTATGTTATGCTGAGATAATTGAGCTGTCACTCTTACAATGTGTACTTTTAAAAGGAACTACCTGTTAGTACGAGTATTCTTGTTAACTTGCGACGTAAGCTTAATGCCTGAATGAAGGTTTGCCACCCTCACCTCACTCACTCCTGTCGTAGTGGTTATGAATAGAACCTTTGAGCGCGATAGTTACTCCAATGCTTTATCGAATAGGTGTGTACCACTTCTTAAAACATATTAAAAAGTTGAATGTGTTGGCAATTTTCATGAATAGCATACATATATTTGACTATTATAATCTGATGAGATCAACGGTGTTTTTAATACAGTAGTAGTGTGAAGTATGGAAAACTATTAACATCTTACGAAAAATATATTCTAACAGCTTTTGCCCGCGGCCTAAAAGTAGGTTAGCTTATGATAATAACAGTTACTACTTTTAAAAAGAAAAGTATAGCCTATGCTACTTGGTGGTAATAACGCTTTCTAATGGAAAAAGAATTTTTAAAATCAGTTGATTAGTTTTTATGTTAAATCTATACAAAGAAACAAACAAAAAAGAAAACTTTCCTCTTCCTAATATTAGTATAGATGAGTAGCTCTTAGTAGCAGTAGTATTTAGTACTAAGTCTGAATAGGTTAGCTTCAAACCACACCACAAGAATATATAAGTACATTTAATTCTACAACCAACAGCATTTAACATAGTTCGATAATCATAGAGTTTGTAGTCTGTCCTGAATACTAATGCGACGTGAACAACTGGATAGCAAACTTGAACTTAGTAAGATGGAATCTAGTGTGTGGTGAACAAGCAACTACTACATTAATATGAATAAGGCAATAGTAATAGTACCTTGTCCCGTTTACCTTATGGTCATGGAAAAGGGCTTATAGAACATACGATTATTGATTAAAATTTGAATTTCATGAATCGATATGATTTAAGATTCATTTAATTCGATTTTTTATCGATAATCCCCAGCGATAATCGATTGGAACTAGCTCAATTTACCCGATTTTCTACTTTAATTGATAATTGGTCTACATATTAGCAGCACAATATAAATGCTATACCGTTATTAGATTGTTCATGTGGCGTACGAGACGAGGCTTGGAAATATTAGGAAGGTTTGACGTGTCATCAAATCAAGTTTAGAATATTTGATTATGATTCGTGTAATAATCAATGACAATAAATTGGTCTATATTCGAATACTCGGTCATAGAAGTTATTCGAATTTGCAAATCCGAAGTCCTTTTTCGTTACAATTTCCATTAGCTAGATAGAACTGTTTAAAGAACAATTAGTTTGTTAGCGTTTTTTAAATGTGTCAAATAATTGCTGGTTATTATTGTTAGAAAGACCAATAGGATACTTGCTTGGATCTTCCAGAGCAGTCAATCAATGATAGAGAGTATTTTTTGGCTAATCTTATAGATTTAGGTTCCATTAACCGATGAAGTAAAGTATTTTGTATTATGAATTGTAATTTAAATAAGTTCTCATCTATACTAATATTAAAAATTTTGCTTGTTTACACTTATGTCCATAGTCAGTTTTAAAAAACCAGTTTATCTTAAAAAGTAATTTTATTTAAACTATCGGTTTATTATAGAAGGTTATAGGTGCCAACAGTAATCATAAATAAACTCTAATTCCAAATGACTCCCACATGCTATAAGTAATCAATAACATAATTATATAAAATAAAAATCAATCACATTCAATTTACAATATTAAATAAACAACTATCAACAAATATATAACGAACTAACTGATTGATCAAGCCGGATATACCTTCATGTCAAAACTAAATCCAAAAGCCGGCTTCAGTAAACACTAAGGTAACACGCGTCGATAAATTAATTACCGGACGTATTCGGACGTTCACGTGTCATAATTACTGGCTTACTAAATATATATTGACAATCAGTCACACACCTATAGGTATACCGACGTCATTAGGGTTGAATTATATAGTCAAACCATGTACATTCGGCCGAGAAAGTGATCAGTGAATCAGCGCTGAATGTTGAGGAAGTCTATGACGCCTATTATAGGGTTATATTTTCTTTTTCTTTTTTATTTCTGTTTGATAATATTTTAGGTATAGGTTAGTTTTAAAGAATTGTGTTTATATTATGTATGTAGTTACCTAATAATTTAAATAAATCATTATTAGCACTAAGGTTGACTTTCTAACTTGACACATGGCACGACGTAAATATAATACATTATAAAGAAAGCAATCGTCACTGACATAATATACACATGAAGTTAATTGTTAACTGTATCTTAAGCCACTATGTACGGTAGAAGCTACTGATTCCTAAGATACAGGTCTTAGGTTAGTTTAATAATCATTTATTAAAAAAAAAAAGTATGCGTAAGTTATATGTAACTTAGGCGTATTATTTAAATAATATAATTAACTGCACGAATGATGCACTGTTTGAATTTAGAATTAGACTACGATCTCTTTGCAGACAGTATGATATAATGGTCGTATATTATCGAATTGTACATTGTACCATGATGCCGCGGAGGTAGTGAATGCGACTTAGTGCTGGAGGTCTTATTATCGATCGCTAGGTCGGGCAAAGTGTTACCGGAGTTTCTGTAAAGAAAATGAACGTGAAATCAATTGAATTTAGACTCTATAGCGGTATGGAATATAGATCTATGCGTAATAGACGACATAAGGCTCGTCTCTTATAACGTGGGATCTAAAATAATAGCGGGCAAAATGTAAGCGTAATACAAATAGGTATGAGTCTATGTATGTTTGTACGATTGTATTCATATTGCTTGGTCATATAAAAACATCACAATAAAATATATTTTCATGTAACAACGAACGAATGCATTGTGTTAAATATTAATATGTATTTAATTATTGTAATGGATTGCAACCTCGTTTCAAATATAAATACTACGTACAATTTCGTCATAACAGTGATAAAGTGTTCAAATACAACTTTTTAACAGGCAAATCGATACCTATACAGAAAGTTGTGGATACAAAAATGTAAACGAGAAATACTCATAACTAATATTTTGAATGCTAATGTGAGTTTGTTTGTAACTTTTACGTCTTAACTACTCGATCGCTCATCATGAAAGCACATTCACGTGCCAGGAGAACAGAAAAACACATAGGGTACCTCTCATCCAGAACAAACTACTGTTACTAACTTAAACTATATTTACACGAGCGAATCCGCGGGCAAAAATTAGTAGTATAATAATAGCAATAAAAATGAATAAAACCTGCATACGTTCAAACCACAAAGTGAAAACATTTTAGACAGACGCCGAGACTCATGGACATACGTCTTATTGTTCCTAGCGTCTAGCAAAGCAATACTGATCGTATCACACGTGTATTTCAAACAAAGTTATATGAAAGACAACCTTAATACGTTTCACGATAACATCGCTAAAACGGATTGGCCAGTAGCCAATCATAAGACTCTACCCTCTATACGACCACTTTATGACGTCTTCGGCGACATCCTACGAAAACAAATGACGAATCAATCTGGAATTTTTATATGCACTGACATTCATAATTTGATGAAAAGTAATAAAGATGTTATCATTGTGGTTTGTTTGTTGATGGAAAAGACAAAGACTGTCTCAGTGACGTCATACGCATAGGAAAAGTTTTCACATTGAATTTATCGGGGCAATGGCGGGTATCCAATGCATTCAAATCGTGTTCTACGGACCGACGACAAAATTACTAAACGTAGAACTTATTAAAGTTTTAGTACGTTTGACCCAATCCTACAAATTTGTCTGTACTAATGTAAACTGTATAGATAGCGCAATGATTGAAGTAGTGCCATTGCCAGTGAGCCGTGTGTTCTAAGTTTGACTAATGTTGGTGTGATTCACAAATAGGTTTCGTATACGGTTTAATCGTTTGAAAAGTCCACTTCGCAGTATGAATATTTCTTAGTGCAAAAGTAGGCACTTTTTAGAAAGATAATGTATAGAGGAGGTTGTCTCTATACTTTACCTTTGTAAGAAAATGCCTTATGATACAACGGCAGTAAATGTGCATGAGGATCTAGATTCGAATCCTGGTTCGTGTAATGTGTAAGGTGCATTTTTGTCAAGATATCCTGAGTAGTAACAGTAGAGTCAAAAACTGCTCAGTAAACAGGCTCCATTTTTAATGTAGCACCTAAAATATTGTCTTCTGTTTACGCGAATGTTATTCATTTAAATTAAACTCATTTATACGGAGCTCATTTATATCGAGAGCCAGCCAGCTATACTATTGGCTACATCTTGAAGCGAGCTTCAATCAACACACCATCTGTCAAGTGCCAATTACCTTTACAAGATGCAGGAGTTTATAAAATAAATTGTGACTGCGGACTCTCATACATTGGTCAAACCAAGAGAAGCATAGGCATAAAAGAACACATAGCTGATGTAAAACACCAACGCTCGTTGAAGTCTGCTGTGTTTGAACATGTACAACAGGGGACCAACCACTACCTGAGATTTGAAAAGCCACAGGTTCTCGCCAAAGAACATCGATTCTTATCAAGGATGCTTCGCGAGGCTATTAAAATCAAAAAACAGCCTAATTTCAATAGAGAAGATGTTTGGAATGTACCACCAACTTGGGATCCAGTAATTCAAATAGTCAAACCCAAGAAGAAGCAAACCACAGCTAGACTTCATGATACTTTGAGCTCATTCTGTGTAAATAGAAACACCAATGATTAAATTATGTTCGGATACTTTGAAATAACAACACTGGAACATTGAGACAACTACCATCTTAGTCTCCCCGTGATCATGGCTGCTGAAAAGCAACCGAAACGTCGGGGAAAGTGTAAACCTAAGTATAAATAGTTTTAATAATTTAATTAGCTTAAAAATTAGTAACGTTCAATAGTAGTAGTAGTATAACAGTTTCAAAATTATGTAATACAGTGTTAAATAAACAACGCGATAAAATCCGTATAAATGAGTTGAGAATTTCAGTAGCACCTAAAATCACAATTAGTGAAAGGTAGATATTTTTATTCTTATTTTCTTTTGGGCGATTTTTCCACACAGGGCCATGTCAGCTCCATCATAATCATCGGAATGAAGATGTAATATACTACTACCTAACCTACAGAAATAGATACCTGATGTTATATGTAGCTATATGAGAGAGAAACAATAAACTATTATTTATTATTAAATATGTAAAAGTAAAAAGCTAAATGTACCTAAAGGGTTCTGACAGAAGAACAATACGAATAGTTCCAAAGCAATAAGACTCGTTCAATACAAAACCAACAACCGAATACAGACGAAACTAAATTACATAATATAAGTTAGACTCTAGTCTATATAGGCATGACTCCATTTCGTTTACGCTACTTGAACTATCGGGAGAACATTTAGGCGTGGAGATTGCCTTCGTCTGCCAGTTCCAAGCACCTAAGTCATTTGATACAGGCGCCAAGTTGGAACTTGTCCTACTTTCCAACTAAGCCGGTACTTAGTACTTAGGCGTTACCTAGCCAAGACTTGGCTTACCGCACTTAACTTGTTTATGGTTCAACATTTTGTGTTCTATGAATTAGTTGTGCGATTATTACTACAGTTCTAGGCATAGTTGATGAACTTGTATCATGGGTTAAGCTTCCGTCGGCTACTTAGTTACATATTATTCTAAACAATCCGCCTACTAACTAAACTATCCTGTCCTTTCACACCATTTCAGTGATGTCTTATATGTATAAACATAGATGTATTTTCAATATCAACGTTATCATTGTTTTTTTAATATTATAAATATACTAGATTTATCGTTAATGTAGATGTTATCAATAAATGTCTATTCGTAGGGAACAATACTTTTTTGTGAATGAGCCCCGTGACAAAGTGTTTATGAAGTTTCATGATGATCGGTTGAGTAGTTAAGGCGTGAAAGAATAACAAACAAACTCACATTCACATTTATAATATTAATTAGGATTACTGCAAAAGTCGACTTTATTAATGTGAACGCAGTCTGATAAGAGAAAAATGGATGCCAAATTTCAAGCCGTAAACATAGCCATTTAAATACATTAGCGATCTCACGATGTGTCAGTTATATTAAGTCTATATGAGCTTTAAGCAATTTGTACAAAATTGGTACACGTTTGCCTACGGTCGTTAGATAGAGGTCAGACGAAATCTTACTCCATAGTAATATATCGCAGTGTTAGTTAAACTGTACGCCAACAAACACAAGGGAAACTGCTAGCATGACTTAATCTAACTGCTAAACAGACAACGAATACCTTTATACATATAACCATATACTTTGTTCGCACTTGTTATATTATACATATATTGCGTTAAACTACATATGTAGTATATACGGTATGTTTTTAATATGTAACAGTAAGAAGGTAGATACTGGAGCCTAAGGGAGCAATACAGGTAGCACTAACGCTACAACAAAATTGGATTCTACTGGCTCTCTTCAGCTGGCAAAAACAAACATGAATTCTAGTGCAAAGTCATAAAAACGATATGTCTTACAGTATTCGCGCTTAATACAAAGAATACTTATCTTTTCTTTTTTCAAAAAAGGCAACTCTCGCATTAAGTATAAATTCTGACTGCCTGACCTTAAAACATTCAAGCGATGGACACAAAGAGCACCCAAAGTCGGCACAACCATTTGTGGATCTCACCGGGGGTCAAACCCCCTAGGCAGTGGCTAGGCAACCACCTAAACAACTACGCTATCATCATATAGTATGTTCTACTATATTTCATAATCTTAAGCTGCTGTCTTAATTAGGGCGTAGGAAAGCAATTGTTTTCAATGATATCTGGATGGATGCAAATATTCACCACTTCATTAACTATGCTTAATAATCATTGTAGAACATGATAAAACTGCGTACCCCACTAAACGCGCCCTTACAAGACGTCATAAACCGAATTTACACATAAAATTATTATTACAGTTAAGAGTTCCAAAATTGATACTTGACGAAATTGCTCCTTAATTAATGGGATAGATGAGCACCCATTAAAATTTGGGATCAATAACGATTTGCAAAAACAACGACGCCATGATAAAAAATATTTGTAACAGTGCCTTTAATTAATGTGTATTTTATAAGTTCATTAAAACCCGTGGGAGGGCGTGGTTCACTTTTAATTAAATAAAACCGAAGCCACGCGGTTTTGGTTACGCTGTTGGTAATAATCTGAAGGGTTACTTACGTGCATGTGTGCGTGACTATACACACGCTGAATAACTAGTGAGATCAAAAAATATATGTCATTGTTACATTTGTGTTGTACAGAATAATAACGCAGCCAACATAAATTCCAATTAAATATCCATTAAATCATTCATTCACACTGCAACGTGATATTTAATCATATAGATGTCATCATAAAATCAAATGATAATACAACTAGGCTTGGAGTAAGTATATATGTTTGATGAATCGAAATCTCAGTATATAGTGTCTTATCTATGATCTAAATTTTATCTACAAATAAATGTCTAATGGAGTTGATTTAGTGCTCATCAGTTGGCGCCACTAGCATGTAAGGTCCTGTCAAACCTATCACAGCTGCTGTCAAAAGAGTCGTATCTGGCGGTTTCTATGGTTACTATTGAAGTAACCATATAGTATGAGGTCTAGAGACGGTACTTTCAATTAGCACCTCTAACAGTAAATTATTAAATAAAACTATATTTCTCAATAGAAAAGAACACATAAAATAATGGCTATTGTAGTTAAAACTGCAATAGCGTGTTCATATTCTTGTTTTTAATCATTAAGAGAGTATGTATAATACAATATTAGACATCTGTGAGCATACACATATACACGCATAGAAACAAAAATATGTTAGTCATAACTAAGTAAAAACATTGAATAATAATTCAGTACACTAAGTGAGGTCGTAGGTACTTGAATTAAATAAAAAAGTTACAGATATTTTAAAAATTTGAACCCGGTATTATGAATGCCACCCGGCATGCGACGATGCGGCAGTGCGACACTGTTGTTGTTTGACGTTTTAAATGAGACAACTAGAGCGAAACGTCTAAACCGGTTGTGTCGTGTCGCCATGAGTCGGAAATGATACCGACAATACGAAACTGAAACGTCGCGCCGTAGTAAATCATTGAACGAACGAAATGGAGTGGAGTTGTCCGTCGTTTTCTATAATAAAATGAGTATAGTATTGTTGTCTTATGTTTACTCACATGTGAAGGATCTAGGTTTACAACTCAGATAAATAATAACAAGATGTCAATAACAAAACTAGGTTTATTATCAATTCGCAAGAATATCCATATCAATTATTCTTAATTAATTGTAAGTCGCGGCTTTGCCGCCTTAATCAATACCACTGATTATATATATATATATATATATATAATCATCATATATATATATATATATGTGTATATATATACTTAGTAATATAACGCATACCAATAATCTGCCGGTAATCTTGCCAGTTGAACAATTTACCTATTGGTTAATGGTTATAAATATAGACAGATTATTAGAGGTTAAGCTACTGAAAACGAATTCGTTCGCGGTTTAATTTGTTTACAACTTTCTTACGTAAGCCATGGTCAATGGCTGCTGAAAAGTAACCAAATCGTCGGGGAAACTACTAACGAACAGCTATAAAATCAGTTGTTAATAGTTTAATTTTGATAAGACATTTTATAATTCACAAATTAATTATGTTGCCCTGAGCTCAATTCGATTGGGGTCGAGAAAATATATCTTGTTCTTTTAAATATCCAAACCAACATCATCATTGATTCTCCTTTTTATTTTATGTCATTATTAAGTATTATAGATATTTTTATCAATTTAGACTGTATGAAGCTCTTTAAGCTGTTTCCCTTAGTTAACTAAGGGAAAATGCCTAAGGCATGCAGCAGTTTGAAGATCCATCCATTCATCGAATTATTTAATATGCCAATACATTAAAACGTATAAGATTAATAGTATGTAATACAAAAGCATATGGATATACGTATATACCAACACGAGGCTTTTTAACAAAATAATGAGCATGTAGGGCGATGTATTTGATGTGAGGTGGAAGAAAATGATGGTCACTTTGATATATACTTTCTTTACTGGTACCAGAAACTTATAATAGATATACAATAATAAACTACATAATTATGCGACCTAACTGAGCGGGTGTGGGGAGACGACTGCTGCGCTGCGCACACACAACAGCGCGCCTTGTATATAAATTTGTAGCGTCAAGAGCCGCTACAATATTCCCCCCCTCTTTTAAAAAAAAAAAAGCTTTAAGATAACTAAATATGTAACAAAACAAAAAAACAAATGTTATAACATACAACATACATACTTAATAGAACAACAAAACTGGCGCTCGTCTCATATCATAACGTAAACAATCGCATCCTGTTACCGTGCGCTAGTTCTAATAACAATGAAAGCTATGCAGAAATGATACACTGATTCAATACGTGGAATTATTACGATTAACAGTGTGACGATATGAAACAAATAGACAAAGACACAACAGAAACATTAAAAAAAAACAGAATATATGTGTGACACAAGAATGACATGTCCGTAAAACTTCTCTTGCTCTTCATATGCCGCTTGTCGAGAGCTGGTCGTACAAAGAAGCAAATATGTTGTCAATCCTGCCAGCGACGTGTTGCTTGGGCCGTGTTTCAGATATATGACCGGGTGCGCTATCTAACACTGATGCGGTATCCATCCTCGCCTTCAAGTGTGATCAGCCGCTTCGACGCATGCACTGTTCCATAGAGTGCCACCGCCGGTCCCATGTCAATCACTGTCCTTGGAGTACGTTGCGAATTGTCGTCCTGGTGCGGAATGCTGCCTCGCTCCCAAGGTCAACTCGCCTTACGCTTGCCTCGACGTACGCACTGTCCTGTAGAGTGCCGCCACCATCGTGTACCGCTCCGGAATCACTCTGCTGGCCATGTTGCCGTGGTCGCTCTTGTCAACAGATCGTCGTGTCCTGTGTTTCTACTTTGGTTGTACGTCTTGACTGTGGTATTCAGCGCAGCTAGGTCCTAAGCCCTCTTGGTACGAGCGAAAAGGGCGAGTCGTCTCCCATGTGTTCGTATGCGTGTTCGGGTTACCTCCAGCTATATGCATCCGCTGCTGCCACGCTACACATGCGCTTTTCCGATTCCGCTGACCATGTGCACGAGTGTCGATGCCACATTTCCGAAGATTGCGTGTTCGATGTCGGGGTCACCAATGTAGGGCGATGTATTTGATGTGAGGTGGAAGAAAATGATGGTCACTTTGATATATACTTTCTTTACTGGTACCAGAAACTTATAATAGATATACAATAATAAACTACATAATTATGCGACCTAACTGAGCGGGTCTGGGGAGACGACTGCTGCGCTGCGCACACACAACAGCGCGCCTTGTATATAAATATGTAGCGTCAGGAGCCGCTACAAGCAGTTTTCCAGTAGGTACTACTGCCAAGCTAACAACGAAAAGTCAACAGTTTTCCGCACCAGGTTGATTAAACTTTATAAAAAAATTCTCTAAGTACGCGCCGCTGCGTCGAACTAAAAATTAAGCAGGTAAGCATTTATACAGTGAGAGTACAAGAGTTAACTATTATTATTAAACGTAGTCTTTTTATTTTGTGTATTTTTACAGCCAAAACTATGACAATCCGCAAATTTTAAACGAATCGTTTCCACTCTACTCTTTACTGTATACACATTATACATCTAAGATACGCTAAGCGCCCAAAATATCCATAATAAGCGAATAACACGCAAACTCGTGAATAGAACAACGAGCCTCAAGTCTTGTGTGTAATTTTTCTCCTACATCCCATCTCAACTGAGCCGGGTCACGGAAGTAGCTCGCGGCGTCACACACAGTACTACGGAAATGAGATACCGGTGTCTCGACTCCATGTTTGGATCAACTCCGCACATATGATTAATTTACATCCTACGGTACTGTTACATAATATATCTACTGCATATTTATTATAAAACAGGTTCTGAAAGAGTAGGGGTTTTTTATTTAGGTCAGTAGTCAGAACGTATTAATTTCTTGTTTGTAAAGTGTTTTTTTTATTTGTTTCGACGTGCAATTTTCAACAACCCCTTAACTACGGTCAATATTCTTAAACAATGGCAGTATTAGGAAACAATTATATAATAATACGAGCATTGAAGACTTTTGCATAAAGCATACAGATTTAAAAGGTTTAAAATCAACCGATTCCACAAGTTTTTATTTCACGTGCATCTGTACGTGATAGGTATACGTGCGCATCGATGATAGCGTCAAGCGCCCCCGCCGTAGATATCGAAACAACGTGCAATTTTTAATAATTGTAACCCCTCCATCATAGACGAATAAGCTCCCTTTGCGAGCTTTCTTACAGCTTCAATTTAATCGTGAATGTGCACGTTCGCCGATTGATATCAAATTTATTTGTAAGTTTTCACTCATCTATTTTGCGTAGTAATATTACGAAATGTCTTACAAATTGTCTAGATATTACTCTTTTGTGCTGCCATGAAACTCATATATGATTTAAGTTGCTATATTCGTAGAATGTCTAATGTAATTGATATTTGCTGTTATTGTTCTCTTTATTTCTATGTCAAAATATAGTCATATTACGAAAAAAGAATATTTTTGCCTAAGGAGGTTTTTAAAGCTGAGCTTAAACAAAATGAACGACGCGTGCCGCGGTGTCAACCATTACGCCAAAAACAGACATATTAATATTATACTCTGTCCCAACAGAATTAATATTTTATGTAAACAATCGTTTCATGCCTAATTAAATATAAAGTCATTTAGAAAAAACTCACTATGAAAAGTAGTTAATGAATACAATAAGCCGTATTTAAAGTCCTTCTTTTGATAAATATCCATACATTTATCTTACAGAAAAATATTTAAAGTTGTTTACCTTTTTCTCAAATTCTATTGCGATAGCCTATAGCATTTTTGATTAACTATTGAGTTACATCTAAGAAGATGGCTGCAGCTACCATACATTCTATACCACGCGTATATTTTTTCGTTTGTGTCGTTGTTTGGCTAACCAATGCAACGACTGAACAATGGTTATATTAAAGCTGTCCATCACCCATGCAGTTAAAATATTCTTTATAATATTCTGATTGGGTGCAGATATCGAATGCACGGATGACGTAGTGGTTTGAATGGTCGCTTCGCCACTGCTATTGCGCCGAATGTTGTGGGTTCGAATCCCACACGGTACATTTTGTGTGATCCATAAATGGTTGTTCCGAGTCTGTGTGTTATTTTTGTCCGTTGTTTGAATGTTTGTAAAGTCCCTCGCGATACAGGAAATATTCCTAAAGCCTTTTATATAAAAAAAAAACTTAAAAACACAGTATCGACGTATATAACATGTCTATTTCAGACATGTTATATACCCTCGGTATATGTCTTTTCAAATAAGCATCAAAAGTGTACAATAGCGCGAAGTTTTTACAACAATTAGAAATAAGAAAATCGACTTCTTCGATTTGTTTACATCCGAATCAAATCAGTAAAAGCGTGCTTTATATCCACGATCTCGTAAATCACGTCAACTTGCCAATTTTAATTCAAGTTCAGAAGTTATCAACAATGCCGTCAGTAATTAATAATTATTAATCGGCGTCCGATAATTTTGTAATGGATGCGTTCTGCCAACTTAGCCAACGGCTTTGTTTTCAAATAGTTTTACACTAATATCAAAAGTTTTGTTAAAGCCATTAGTGGACCTCGACCGTGGGTCAGAGGTACTTTTGACTATTTTGATGTTATTGGTATACATTACAATTTTGTTGTTAACTTAGTACTACTGTAATAGCGTAATATTTTAATTATATAAATGCTAAAATAGCTTTATATTGTGTCTTGTGTTTAAGTGACTGTTACATGTTGAAATTAAATTAGTATGATATCTCTGTTTTATTTGCTTGAACCTTGTTACCAATACTTTCGTCAAATGCTGAGAGCATATTATCAACCAGATTCATTTATATAAATAGAAATAAATGTATAATTAAAGTATATTGTATAGTTATCTGTAAAATTACGTCTGTATGCTACAGTTATTTTCCAGAATAACCATTGTAATGATTTAAATATGAATAAGTTAAGATAACGTCACGCCCTTAAATTCAGAAGGTCTCAGGCACAAAAGTATCAAAACTACAATTATAAAACAAAGACGAACAATCAGTAACAAGATTTCAGTATTACTCCGCCATTTACATCACAACGAATGAAACTAAAATCATTAAATATGGCGCCGGAGAACTCTCAACGAAACAAGCTGTCATCAATAAGAAAAACAAAAGTTTGACGAGCCGTCAAAATAGAATGAATAAATAAGTGAAGGGAAGGACGAACACTGAACAGTGAAGCCTACTCGTGGCAAAACTTAGGTAAAATATTAATCGTTCGAACCCGCCTCGAATCTCAACAACTTGTTTAATAACTTATCGTTTTAAGACGTTTAGGAAATGTATTTTTGAACTCGATTATTTACTGTACCTTTACCAAGTTGACTGTAGAATTAAAAGTTCTTTATAAATTATAAATTACGAGATGGAAACTATGTCCTTAAATATAAAAGACCAAGAAAGTTTTTTAAACAATTATCTAAATCTCAAAATTAGGAGTCTGCATATCGAAGAAGAAGAACCACAAAGCAGAAACGAAAATCAACATCTCACAAAACATCTTAAGAAATCGGAAAGTGAGTTTCCATGTACCTCCAGTTGCCGCATGAAAAATGACCTATACTTATGGAAGTGCGCCCACATAAAAAGTTGCTCCATGCACTTAATTATTCATAATGTTTCTCGTGATCCCCTCGCGAAGTTCTTTTGGCCTTGTCACTGTATTAGGTGACAAATTATAGCCGAAAATCGAAGGAATTTTTCATGAATACCACGCGCTAGCCCAGCTTTATTTGTGAATTTTTTAACAGCACAATTTTGTTTGTTGTTCTATGCGTTCCTATACCGGCTGTTGTTGAAGCATTAATTAATATATTAATTAGCATAGTGATATGAACCGTAGGCGTACTCTAGTATGAATTGCGTGTAGTTTAGACAACCAGTAAACAGCGTAGGTATTTAATATTCTACCTAGTTATTTTTAAATAAGTTCTTATCTCTCTTGAAATATATAACTATCGCTAAGGGGCATTCAAATAAGGAACACAAAAACAAAAATACTCGATCAACTAAGTATTAGTGTACTACATTTGTGTGTGTGCGTGTATGAGTGTAAACACTACTACTACATACAAACTTAAAAGTTTCCACTAATCATGATGTTTAGTTGCCGAAGAATTTGAATAGTTATATATACTTTTATTCATCTACAAAACTGGCAAGACATACAAACTATAATTTTACATATTCTTGTACAAAAGTGTGAAACACAAACGTTAGACGAAACTATAGCTAGAACACACAAAGCCACCCCAAAATTAATCATTAAACAACCGTGATTTCATTGAAAACAAAAGGCAAGTATACAAGGTATATTTTAAAATAAAAAGCAGCGCAAAGGCTTTGTGTCGGGAAAAGGGATTTGGCGTGACATGGCTGCGAGACGGTATTATCATCATACGTACAATAAATATAGGTCTATATGTATATGTCTGACTGTTACTGGTTTATTTTCGTAAAAGCTCAGCGCATCCATATTTTGTTTATCTGAGCTTCAAAACGTTAACAAAAGATATATATATTTTCCATATAGGTAGATATTAGTACTCGAAGCTTAAACTTATCATATGTTTTTAATAATACAACTTACAATAAAATAAATATTGTAAATTACATACATCCATATAATTATAATGCACACGTTTGCATAACAAATCATACAACAACATAAATAGTTGAGATTTTAATAAAAACATTAATTACGTATAGTAAGCTCTTACCTAAACCAATCCATCAAATTTTGTCCTCTATGTAAAACTCTCTGGGATATGCTGATTATATTTAGAATCAATATAATATAATAGTAGAAGTTCAGCGTTATTAGATGTCAACATTTTGTGTTCCAATTCTTATACTTAATATAAATCTAAATGATTAAAAACTATATCAAATTTAGAGGCAGATATATCAAATTTAGAGTCAAATCGTATACCAAAATTAGTGCGGTCTCAACACTAAATAAAGTTAAGGTTATTTACCTTTCAACTTAAAAGCGTTTGCGGCTTGTTGTGTTTAATTATGTCAAACAAAAACATAGATTAAAAGCAAAACAATATATCCGCTTGAAACCGAGGCTCACCGTTTACGTACACTCCTGAACACCTACCTTAAACAAGATATGAGTGAACATAATCACCTAATCACTTGGCTCAAAGCTTTGACAGTGTCTTGAGCACAATATCCGGCTCGGAGTCTCAGAGCCGAGTTACCGATACACAATAACTTTGTGCCCGGCACAATCTCCGCCGGATATATCTACCGTTTTCACTTGGCAAAGCCATTTCGCACTGCCTTATATTATAATCTCAGGTATTACGAAGATAGTGCTTTGGGTGTACATCATTGCGATGGCTTTTGGCCTTTGTAGCGATGCTAGATATACGGCGGTAGTCCTTCAGTGAATATTGCCTGAATTATTACGAGAGAACTATGATTTGTTTTGTAGGCGTTTAAGTGTAATACGGATATAACCTCTTATATATTGAAGATAACCTTCTTTTTTGGTTATTCTTCCGTTTATTTGACTTACTCTTAACCCATTGTTACGATTATTATTTTTAAGAAAAGTTAGACAAATGCAATAAAATAGCAGAAGATTTTTAGTCAGAGGTTTATTATATTAATTGTTATCTGTTCGCTTGAGATACGGGTGACTTATGTATGTAACTCCAACTTCTTAAGCCATCGAGGCTATACTCTCTGTGCCATATTTTTCACGGTGTTGGTTCTTTTGCTGCTCTGCTTTTCTTAGGCACTGTTAATAATTTTCTTCTCAATTCTGTATACTATTAACTTGCTTCGTTCCTTTATTTTGATGATAGAATGGAGGGGATTCTACTACCCAAAATATTTTCGTCTCAAATAAAGGGTAGAAAACTGTTCTTATTTCTTCCTTTTGCGGTAGACAGGAGCATGGTAATATTTTTATGGCATTGCTTTGAAATGCTAAGAAAATACAGTCATGTTCATAAACAGCAATTTCCGCTCATCTTCAGAAAATCCAATGGATTATCTGCCACTTGAAATAAACATAAGAAAACGCTATAAAGTATGTTCTATATTACTAACAGTCACTGTTCAAAAGTAAATAAAATTTCATATAATCACGGCGTCCTACACCAACACATTTCACAGCCAACTCAAAATATATCGTATATTAGATATAATAACATTGGATAGTTGTTCACACGTAACATTCTCAAAATAAAATTTCGTCACAAATGTTTTATTTCTAGTCCTACTCATTCGGCACTCTCTAAAAATATTATTACTTAAATATATTTAGAGTAACAAAAATTTTATCTAGAATCTTATAATATATTTTCCAGAATGTTGTGTATTTTCGTATGTAATATTGAGATGAATTATTCGATTATAGTGCGGTAGTTACTCCGTACCTATGCGAGTAAACTAGGTACTGTTACAGGTACTGCCGAAATCAATCATTATTTACACGAATTCGATAGTTAAATGGCATCCTAATTGCGTTCCCAGCATTACGTGTTAGAGCCCGACGTGCTGCACTGATGACGTAGAACCTATTCCTCGCTTGATTGATTTAGCTTATTAGTGGGCAACGTAATTTTTATTTGAAATATTTTGATAATGCAGCCACCTATTTACAATCAGATATTCTTTTTAATCAATAGTCTTTGCATATATCTTATTACATTGAGATCGTAACAAAAATATCAAGAGTGCCATACAAAATTACAATGCTTTGCTATAATGCGTGGCACTGTGAGTTTAATTTATAATTTCAGGATTGATTTTACTACTTGAGTTCAAGGTTAGCACTATAGTACTGATACATATTATTATGTCAGAATCAGTAATAGTTTAATCATAAATCGATCTTGTTTATGTAGTAATATAAATATAGCAAATTGTAGAATCCTAAAGCAAAATAAATGACAAATTATGATCATAATACACATGAATTGCATTTCAGTACGTACCTGACTTTTCTTAGACTATATAAGCACTCAATATTGAACAGTTTTTATTACGGTAACTGACCCTCTGATGATTTAACCAACCTCGTAATACTACAAACGAGCATTATTTACAAATAAAGTATATTTCTGACATTGTTCAGCCACGGTTCAAAGACAAAAGAAAAACAATGTAGTGTACAATCTGAGGACTCCTAACTTGAAAAGTTGTTGTTGAAGTTGTAACTGTCTTGAAACACTCCACTCCTTATCTGTACTTTTGACATCTTTCACAAAAGTACAAGCATTGTTGCTCAGTATGGATTTATACACGTAGTTTTTAAACAGAGATATAAATTTAATGTACACTCAACGACTAAGTCGATAAACCAACTCGTGATTTTGAATCGCTTTATCGTTACACAACAATGGTAATTACTCATATTTTACTGAAATAACAGTTAAAGGATAATTAATGAAAATTCATTACTATACAACAATAAGAAGCGTAACGCAACCTATTGAGCCACAGCAGCACACCGGCGGCGCGACATAATAGGTTTCCAATTATTTATTTATTTATTTAATTAAACTTATATTATCTTTACAGGATAAAAACCTAATGCGACAGTACAGCCAACAAAAACAATATTACATATATAACTTCACAATTTACTTCAGTATACTTAATTTATATACTTATTTTATTTTACTTCAATTATGTGGCATTCTAACAAATGACAGGTTAATATATCATAGGACAAACAAATAGACATGTTAAAGATCAAGCAAAGTTGCGAAATGCCATTTCATGTTAAATAGCGCAGATATTTATTATAACTTGCATCTCTCTTTGAAGTTAGCAACAGTGCAATTCCTTTACAAACTTTCATTGCGCTCGTTATGAGCAGTCGACTTTCCTAGCAAGTGTGTCATAAGTGCTCATTATTGCGATAGATTAATTTTAGTGGTAGAACTGGCAACGTAATTATGCAAGAAGTTTATTGCGTTTGGATTAAGAGTCGAGCAAAAGAGATATTTGATAGTTCTATCTGGCAATTCTCAGTGTAGCATATTGGAGTTTAGTAAATAAAAACACTGGCGTAAAATGGTAACATGCCTTATGACCGACGAATCCAATTACGAGGACGTAATTAAAATTAATATAATTCTTTACTAACAAAATAAATTTGTCCTTATAAACTGTATCGGGCGCAAAAGTACATGTCCCATTTATGTTTCTCGAGTTATATTTTGCTTTCTTTGTGTCATTAAGTATGTTTTACAACACATAACTCGGTAATCAAATAGAAAACTACGATCGGCAGTCTCATTTCTCCCAATTCATGATACTTACCGCCAGTTTCACCAATGCTAAGTAAAAGTTATCCGAAAGATAACTCGCAAGCTGTCTCACTCTTGTTAGGTTAAAAAAGTAAGATGGCGAGACTTTTATCTTAAATATATATGCTATTTGGAGGTGGTGGAACAGGCCCTTAATAACGAAGTGTTCCTATACATGATATGGAATTCAACATGATTTTAACTTCAATCAACATTTTAACTACTATGTATTATTATGTTATTCTCAACAACGATTCATATGAAATGTTGGTAAATGTACATCGGCAAACCTGCTCAATTCCAAAGCTAATGTTCCTATTAGACCAAACAACTATCGTCACAGACGCCGCGGGAAACAGTGCGAGCGTTCTTTCCAAACGGGACAATGGTATAGTCGTAATGGCTTATAGTAGCGTAGAGCGTCCTCTACGGATATATCAGTAATATTAAATTGTCTCACCTAACGACATTACGTAAATAACAATAATATCATACGTAAATCTATCGTTAACATTGAAATAGTATGATTATCTCATTTTTATAGCAAGCATTGTTCTGCTGTTCCATATCTATGAAACGTTTATAGATGTGTGCCTCTGGGGATGTTATGATAAAACTCAAAACTTGGTTAGGTAACATTTGATAGAATTACGAGAATTATGGTTGTTTGTGCGAATATATTAGAGAGCACGTAAAGCTATCGGTCCCGGCTGTCACGGACATCAATGACAGACGATGTGGGCCGTCCGTTCTCTTTAATATTGTGGCAACTCGTATCACCTTTGACTATCGATAACTCTGAGGGTTAAGAGCGGGCATTGCTTATAATTTTATATGTCGAAACATGTTAATAGTTGATGATATTCATAGTTTCATGCCTGTAAGTATTCGAAAGGTTACGTTTTACACCTATTATGTATGTTTAAGAAAATTAACTTTAAACATAATCCACAGAAGTGCGATTTTCTAAAATTACAATTACTAAGTAATTTGTAACTATTATTTTATTTTATTATTTACATAAACAAAGCAATAATCATAATTGACAACTTAACTAATATTAACAAACGTAACCACTTATAAATAAAACAAAATGAAAAGTAACAAAATATGGGTCTGTAAAATTTAATAAAAAGAAATGGCTGGTTTAGGCAGCTTCGTAAAATTACTCAACATCACTATCGACCGGGAATGTGCTCAGAAGATTGGCACCATTGCCACGCTGAATCGCAATGCTGATTCTTTGAGCCAAAAACAGTCTAGCCTTCTGGTCACGCGATTAGCCGCTTAAATATATCTCTAAAAAGCGCACGAGCGCTCGGACCCCATAAACCTAGCGTCTCCACCCCAACGGCTCGAAAACGTTATTACCAATTAAATTACTGTATTTGCGTGGTTTAAGGTTTTCTGCCGCTACAGCAGCAGCACTGGCACAGCTCACCGTGCTCGGAAGATGTGATGGCGCAAGGTAAAAAAGACCATCGGGTCTCTTCCCATCGTCACGTACCAAGCCTATGTATGGGTTCTAATATTGCTGGTACGCCGGCGGTGATAAGAGCACGACGGATAATGTCATTAAAATGAGGGTGTCGTAAAATACGACCAGCGCTTCGGCTGCAGGACAGCCCATGGTTTCCGAGGCTGTCGACGGCTTCTCCGTAATGACAGCGATGCGGAGAAACACACGGGGCACCTAAACGAAAACAGGTGGCGAATCGGAATATTGTATCGTCCAACATTGTACCTGAGTTGGACGATGGAAGTGCCTGAAGCCATAAACTTGATTCCCATTCTTCCACAGCCAGCAACGTGCGTGCTCTACAACACTTACAGATGTAATAAAAAGATTTTATCTTACCGTGTTGCATAGCGGCCCATCCCACTGCCTTTGGGAGAATGGGTTGGTAGGCAAATCAGTATTTGGACAAGCCATTTTCCAGGCGTTCACGGCGTCGGTCCTACATAACACTTCTGAACTAACCAGTATGGGTGCTAGAATGTACCTGGTTAATTCTTCCGTGCTGTGAACCGAGGCCAGGAACGCTGGTAAACTGATATTTTAATATTTGTCACTTATGTTATAGGTCGTACATAATACAGAGATACAGAGTTTATAAACGTAACAAAATCTGATAAATCTATTAACACTGTCACTCCGGGAATCGATGCAAAAAACAATCGCACTCAAATATAAGCGCAAACTTGAGACATTAGATCAGCGAGGCAGGCATATAATATACTAAAATATTGTTATAGTTATTAATACATCTTATATTTATTATTTTGGAGCAAGACAATTACTGCCATGAAAATCTCACAATTATACTATTTAATCCGGATAGGATTAGTCAGTTCAATAAACTTTTTTAGAATTTATTATATAAATATTCCGTATACAAACCCACATACAATTGAGCCGTTAAACATTTTTATTTCACATCCTGAGCTCCCTCAATTGTCAGGTGGCGGGCTTGAAGGAGCTTGTCTAAAACTATTCGTAACAATTTTTCAAGTAGTCTAAAACATTTGACAGCGTAGGCGTTCGCCTCCCTGCGGTCCAACTTTAATGTTTTTCATGTCAGTGGTGTGACGTCACGATCCTTTGTTCTGCCTCAGTTAACCGTCTCACTGCAAAGGACGTTGTCATGTTTACGCCTCAAGTTTGTTGGACCTCTTCCAGCCGCGTCACTCCGGATAAAAATCCTCTGGAATCCCGCCACAGTAATAAATTATTAAAAATATATCGCTCTGCCAAATTACACCTAACGCTGTGTATAACTATTTTTAAAGTAACTATATATTACGTAATTACGTACACTATTTTTACAAAACTTTTGGATTGCGCAGCGATGTATACGTGGGAAGTGTTAATGAACTTTTGGTACTTACTCATTTTTAGAGTTCCAGAATCTAATAAATAATTTTTATTTGTCTGTCTGTATATGTGATACAGACAGACACATATCTCTCTTAGGCATTTTAAAACGAATACATACATACATACTGCAAATAATTATCTATAGTACCCCAAAATCCGATTTCATAACCAAATGTATAACTATTTGCATGCGTACTCCTAATGAAATGATGACTACTAAATAATGAACTAATAAAAAAAGAGCCAAAGAATATTATTTTTTAATTGTGCACACATACACATGACAAAATGCAAATTTCTGACAAGAACGTATAAAAAGTTTACTCGAATGCGATAGCTACTGCTCCATGAATTCTGCATACGAAGATAAAACACGATAGAAATAAAAGACTTCTAATGAACTTACGTCAGTATCGTGTGTAGCATGACTGCTGTATTTTATTTACCCCTTCGAAAATGAGTGTGTGTGAGTCTGTGTGTATATGTAATTAAGTCATTAAAATGGTAGCGACAATGTTTAATTTAAAAATTAAGCGAATTATATTTAAAATCTGCCATGGATAGCGGCACATAACCCCGCAGATCACAAATCCTACTCATACTTGGCCAACTTCATATACGATATTACACATCTGAAATATCAAAGTGTACATCTTTTACACTAAATAAAAAGCTGTTTTGTTCTGGATCACGACAAGTATTTCGTGTAATTTAAAGAGAAAAGTATACGAAAGTTGAGACTATTTGCTGGAACATAAATCTTAGTACATCGTACGAGACATTTATACTTCTGTGGACGTGTGACAAGGATACAATGTTTCACTCAGTAGCTACGTACATCAAGAGCAATAAAATTGACTGATAACCTGTCCACTATTTATTTGTAGAAGACGCAACTGATAACTGTTTCGCTTGCTCTCTCAATATAAATTTATGACAACCATTTCTCGGGGCTTTCGCCGCGTTCGTATATAACAGTATCATTCATCGACAATCTCTTTTAAAAGTATATTTTTATCACTTTGTACTCATTGAATATGACATGTAACGCATATGTTTTTTTGATTGTAGTGTTATTTATTGATGATATTTTTTATTTTATTTGTTACTACTGTCAGTAACTTACGTAGCGATGAATGTAAAAAAATATATGTATATTTTACTGTCCATGTTTTCGTTCTCATTTTCTTCCTTCAACAGATATAGTTTAAAAGGTGAACAAATAAATACAGTATTGGACCATGATATTGCTTAGGATGATAATTTATCTAATGCATAACATCTGTAATATCTACCTTGCTTATAGACTCTCCCACTGCTGGGCAAAGGCCCCTTCTCAGTTTGAGAAGGGTTAGGCCATTGTCCACCACGCTGGCCCGACCTCAAACATCTTATAGACCAGTATCACTTAGACATGCAAATTACCTCATTAGGTTACTTAAGGATAATTTACTTATTAATACGTAGATAACTTTGAAATGCCAGAGAAGCATGCATCGGGATCGAACTCGTGACCTCTACATGGCAGCCCAGTCTACGTCTAACTTAATTCACATACCTATAATTAATTGTCAAATGTTTTAATTTAACAAAAATGTTAGCTTGAGCTTATCTCAATACATTACTGAAACATCAAATCCAAATTGGTTGAGCCATAGGGGCGATAAGCGTGCGCAAACGCACAGATATTCTTTTTACGATTTTATTAAATGTTATGGACTAGACCCGCAGCACGGAGCGCGTGACATGAAATAAATTGCGTGTCGTTTAACACACCGTCTTCATTATATGTTTTTGAGACAGTTTTGCAGAGGTACAAAGTAGCCTATGTGCCTTTATATTTGTTAGCATATATGTCATTGTGTTGCTCGTTTTAATTCGTCAATTGCTAAAATTTTGTTATTGGAAAACAACTGCGTTTGGTTGCCGACGGGACGCAGCAGCCTAAGACGTTAAGGTTTTTATTAAAGGAGTGTTCCGCGAATAGAACAAAGCAAGCGGTTGCCTCGCCGTAGTTGGTGAATCTAGGTGAACTTGTGTTTATAGTTTGTATTTGTAAATAGCAACATGGTTGGTTACCTAATGCGTAAGGGAGTGAGTTATTTTTACCTACGAGTTTTGCTTCAAATATGTTGAAAGCAGTTTAGTACCTAACCAAACATTCCCATCCCTGTTATAATAGAAAGGCATTTAAACAACTTGCATAGTTTACCGCTTAAAGAAGCAGTTCATTTTAATACATTTAGTATAATCTCCATAAAAACTGGAGACGTTATTTATCATCGAAAAATACCGTTCTGGTATCTGTTAGAGTTCGTAGTTAAATCAGTGTACCTTATGGCGCTTTCAATCGAGTAATTTAATATAATAAATGTGGTATATGTAGGACATGTGTATGTGTGGAATGGTGTATAAGAAGGACAGGGCTTTCAATTCTAGAACAACTTAAGGTTTTCCCTCTTGGCGTTTAGTTTAATAGTTTATGTTGTAGTTAATTCTGTTTTTGACGTAGTGATGTCAGTTTTTGTAGAACTAATTCATCCGTGAGTTGGTTGATAGTGTTGATTGGAGTGTTTAATTTTAGACATATGTCCGTGAATGTATACACGTGGGATACAATTAATAGGTTATCTTGTTTCTTTGATGTGGTGTTGGCTTTGAGAAAGATAAATAGCGTGATAATTAAACGAACGATTTAACATTATTCGGGATAAATTGATGAGTATCAAACTATTGGAATGTACTATTGATATGCACTAGCTAACACCTACGCTTACCGCCTGCCTTTCCTAGATTTTAAGGTTTTTTCATACCAAATAAAAAAACAAAGATACAAAGTTACTTTTGAATTTATGTATTAGAAATGTTGTCTTTAAAGATTTTTAAATATATTTTTAACAATGCATATCATCAATATTTATTATAAGATATCATTGCAGGTAAATGTAAGCGCGTGTCGTCTAATAGATAAGACATTAAGTCTTGCGATCGAAAGGTCGCGATTTCGAGTCTCATCCATTGTACTACTGACGTAAACATGAAAACTAGTAAGTGGTTACCCAAAATAGCTAGTAATCCTTACTAAAAAGTACAAAATTAACCAAACCGTCGCTGTCCCCTTACAAAAAATAATTTCAGTTATTATACGTAATCTGAAACACTAAAACATATTGCTAATATTCAATAAATGTCAAAATGTCAGCACAAACATAGAAATGTAACATATAAACTGTTAAATGATGCCTCAGTGGCGCACTGCTTCAGTTGCAGCAAGCCAATTTAACTACAAGACTTTATACAAAATACGACGTCATAACAGGAAAATGAAGCTGCTCTCCGACAGTTAACTAAACGTACCTTATTTCCTTTTAATATTTCTTTAGACAGGCCGTGCATGAAATATTGAAACGATCGAGTAACGTCACAGGTACCACCGCCTGCGCTTCGCTTAATCGCGCTATTTATAATGAAGAATATGGTTTGTTATAACAGCGCCACGTCTCCGATAATTTTAAAGTAATCGATTTTAGAAGTGACTTATTGAATGCACAGCTTTGAAGATACATAAAATACGCAAGACTTGGTAATAGGGTTGGTAACGTAAAATCAAAATAATATATTATATTTATGCTGCATTATACACCATTACAAAAACAAACGCTTCATGTTATGTTGAGAATGCGTTATATATAATATATAATAATATACTATCACATACACACAACACCATCTAGCCCAAACTAAGCAGAGCGTGTACTATGGGTACTAGACAATGCATAAACATACATATATACTTGTTTTTTGTAAATTCATACATATTATACATAGAAATACCCAGACCAAGACAAACATTCATGATCATGCACACAAATGTTTGACTAGTGCGGGAATCGAACCCGCGATCTTAGGCGTGGCAGTCGGTTACACTAACCACTACGCCATCGAGGCCAACATACATGTACGTATATATATATGTACGTAGTATTTATTGGGTACGTTAACTAAAATATTTCTGAAAGACCAAAACAAAATGAATAGAATCAAATGCGTATCTTTGTTAGAGATACACAAATACGCCACATGAATTTAATTTTAAAATAATATTTGATTAATTTACTACACAAATTTTCATTTTGTTTCGATAACACTCAGTATGGCTTATAAATAGCTTAAAATATCAAAAACAAACCAGGATTCTTTTTATAAACATGAGATTCAAGTCTCGGTGAGGACTACTTTGTGATGAGTGGTTAAAATTGCTTCGTAGTTATAGTTTTCCGCTTTTCAATTACATAGCAAACTAAGCAAAACACTTTTGTAATAATAACATTCGAAGCAATTGCAAAAGAATTAAATACTTCTAACAGTTTCAGCAACAGACACTAAACCATAATACTAGATTATGGGCTAGGTTAGATCAGATTATTAACAGTAATTTTACCTGCATGGAAGGTATCCCATGTTCTTTTTTGTTCCCCTGACAACGTGTATGCGAAATTTCATGATGATCGGTCGAGTAGTTAAGGCGTAACACCCAAACAAACTCACATTCGCAATTAAAATATTAGTTCGGATAACATTAAAGCGACGTTTTCTTTCATATAAAACTCGAAACAATAACAGTCGCATCAGGAGCATCCGAAACTAATTGTAAGCGTATCCGTTCGTACATTTCAAGCATTCGAAATGATAATGGCGGTGTCCTGCACTTAACATGATGAATATACCTCGGTCCCCAATGTCTAATGATAAACGACTCTGGTACCCCCAAATGTGGGTCAGGGTATAACGTGCCTACAATGATGTGTTTTAAACTGTTCCACGTACTTTTGATTTGAGTTTGATTATTTGAAAAGTTTGTTTCGTACATGTAAATAGTGTTTAATTATGAAACTGATAGGTAATTTGTGGTTGAGGTTTATTCACGGATATTTACATACATGGATACATAGTCGTGCGAATAGACGTGTGAATATATACCTTCAGGGATATAGATCACTGAAGAGTAGGCTGGTGTATTACAGGGGCATATTTTTCTCTATAGTTTTATGTTCCAATTAATAGGAAGCGAGCCCACTGCCGTCTATCAAGCACGGTATCAGATTCGATGCTGTTAATGAGAATTTCTTGAAATTTATATTATAATAATAATATTATATCACATACACATAACACTATCTAGCCCAAACTAAGCAGAGCTTGTACTATGAGTACCTGTATACCTGCACATTATACATAGAAACACCCAGACCAAGACAAACATCCATGTTCATGCACACAAATGTTTGACTTGTGCGGGAATCGAACCCGCGACCTCAGGCGTGACAGTTGGTCATTTTATCCTAATCCTAATCCTAACTACTATTATAAATGCGAATATGAGTTTGTTTGTTCGTTACGTTTGTACGCCTTAACTGCCCGACCGATCTTCATGAAATTTCTCATACACGCTGTCAGGGGAACAGAAACGTACCTCTTACCCAGAAAAACTGTTACTAATCTAACCTAACATAACCTACATACTCTAGCGAAGCCGCAGGCAAATTCTAGTTTTTTATACATTTGTTTCGTTTCTATTTGATTTTATTTATGCGTTTCATTAAATAATATTTGATTATCAACATACATTTCTGTAACACTATACAACAATTAAACAAATAAATAGAAAATATGTAATGTTAGAAGATATAATCCTAAATTCAACGCAAAGAGATATTCAGATATTACGCTCTTCAATGATTTCCTAATGAGTTTAGGATACCAAATATAAAAGCATTGAATCCACTACAGAGAAACTGATTCCGAAGTTAGGGTTTAAGACTGTTAAATCTAATAAATGCTTAGTAGATTTAGGTGACCCAAACTCAATCGAAATATACTGAGAAATAGGCCTAGTACTGTAATCCCGACTATCGACATAACAACTAATAATTTAATTGTGCCTAGTCAGCTCTCTGTTACGAAACATATTTTCGATACTAACTAATATTATAAAAGCGAATGTGAGTTTATTGTTTGTTTGTTAGTAACGCTTTCTCGCCTTAACTACTGGACCGATCATCATGAAATCTCGTACACACGTTGTCAGGGGTTCAGAATAGTTCCCGGGAAAGAAAAATCTATAGACATAATTTAGGTTAACGCGGACAAAACCGCACGAAAAATCTAGCTGTCTACAAGATGTTAGAGAGACATGACTAGTCAATGTGTCCCATAGTCAAGTGATCACACATAAATTACATAATTAACACGCTAAACCTCTGCATAGACACAATCGCGACAATTCGACACACACAAGCTGGGCATAAGCTCGCGATTACCATATCTCTACAATAATATGCCTATTAAGATAATCCAAGTACTGACAATTACATTTAGATGTACGACTGGCGATCAGCCAGCTATAATTGACAGTTGGATTGATCGACGATGATCCGATCAAATCGTATGTGTGAACTTTTATTGGCAGCCGAAGCGGGCCTATTTACTAATGTTGTGAAGTTTTTTGTTTGAATGTTTCGGTACGGCAATCTTTGTGAATTTTTTGATTGATTGACGGCTTCCCGTATCCACATTATCGATCGTAATCACTGTGAGTGTATTTAATGGAAAATTATTCGCGATTTTAAATTGTACTTTACAGTCATGTATTATTCTCTTTATTGAAATTTAAAGGCTGAAAATCTAAACAAGAATATGCTAGCTCCATCGTAGCCTAAAATACAAGCAGTCATATATTTATGGGAAATTTAGATTGCGTTGCATCTAAAATTTCTCTAATTATTTATGTGCTTGTATATAGATATGTATGTGCATATTAAATTAGTAATCAAAACTATCATGTATAGGTATTATTTACTTTAACTGTTAAAGTAAAGAGCAGCGATAGCTCAGTGGGGAGACCAACAGACTGCAATGCAGAGGGTCTCGGGTTCGAACGCGCACCTCTGACATTGGGAAGATATATGACTTTTCGAATTATGTGTGTATTGATTGACAATTATCGCCTGCTCCGTGCCTCGGAGAGCACGTTAAGCCGTCGGTCCTGGCTGCCATGAACATCTATGGCAGTCGTTATTGGGGAAGTCGACACAAAAGATCCACTGGGTCGAAGTGTCGCCGGTCTGTACTGACTGGCCCCCACACAAGATAAGATAAGATACTTTAACTGTTTTAGGTGCCGAGGTTGCACTGTTCTCTAGTGACTACTTTAATAATATTTTCAAATAATATTGATTAGATGAATAAGTAATTATTATATTTACTAATGTGAAACTTAATTTGAATAGAAAACGTTTTAAAACAATAACCACATCAAGTGTAACATTAAAAACCAGCTTGATTAATAACCATTGGCACGAAGAACACATAGACAATACATACTAGATACATAATAGAAATAAGTGCTGATAGATGTTACACAACACAAGTCACAGTTATCATATTATAACCAAATTGATACAGATATTTCCTAGTAATAAAAAATGTGTATCGACCGTTCAACTTTATGATATTACCAAATTTTACCCACCTCTATCATGGCGAATGCTCCGAAGAGTTATTTGACCACATCCCACCTTCCCCCTTACTTTTGAGATCCACACGTGCCGGTCTTCGTAATCACCGATCGACGGTTAACACGATCCCGTCTTACACCAAAAGGTTCAGCAATTCCTTTTTATGCCATACCATACAACTTTGGAACAGTCTTCCGGCTCATGTGTCTCTCCCTTCTATGACATTGTGTCCTTCAAACGTAGTATGAAGAAGCATCTGGTCAGACCGGCTTGACACTGACGACGACTAGAAGACATCTATCTTCTCCTCGTCGTCACTGTCTCTGGACTGTAATTGGGCTTTCCATCAGGTCCGTTACAATAACTTGGCCGTGTCCAGATTAAAAAAATTTAAAATGTAACTTTTGGTTAGGTTAGTAACAGTACTTTTTCTGGATAAAAGGTCAGATAAAATATTACTTAAGATTAGGATATGTTGGAAAAAAAAACGGATCCCAGACGACATTTCGCCATCCGCAAACAACTGATTGCTTCGCAATATGTGGCTAGAACTTACTGATACTGGATAATACAGTCTCGAATGGCACATAGCTCAACCTAACGAGGTTTTACTACCCTCCCTCGGCCCGTAAATTTAGGCTCACTATTCTTTTCACGATAGAATTTCGCAAATTTATTCCTTAGTACGGGGAATTCGGACACATTTATAACGGTTTGATGTTATAAACCCGTTTGGATGGTCGTTTTGTGCATAATGTTTTTGTCACGGCTATGTTTTGATAGTCATGCAAACTATATCTAAAGTATTCTACGGCTGCTGCTCAGTTGGCAGATGCTAAACAACTTAGAAGAGAAGGAAACCTGTTGTCGTAATAATATGGCTTATTTTAATAGACCTATGATTTACCCCGTGATTATTATCAACCTAAACTTCAACTTAACTTCTTTTTTATTAAGAAGACCGCTCTCGCATTAGGAATAATATCTGATGAAATACCTGTGTTGCGAAGGCTTTACAAACATTCAAACAACGGACACGAAACGCCCCCAGACTCGGAACAACCATTTGTGGATCACACAAATTTTTGTTCCGTGTGAGGATCGAACCCACAACACTTGGCGCGGCGGCAGTGGCCATGCGACCACTTAAACCACGATACCATCCGTGCAATCATGACTGAACTGATCTGAAGTATCTGCAATTCTCGGGAATGCTTTGGTCATCTCAAAACAAACTCAATGAGTTGTCAATTCCACATTCTAGTACAATAAGTCACTGAAAGCTTAAACACGAAGAAAATCTAGCAAGCATAGGTGGAATTTCTTTCCAAATCAAATCTGGCACACTCAATGAATTTCTATAATGAGCACTTAAATCTCTAGCTCATTGGTATTTATGTAATCAGTGCGATCCACATAGTTGTTCTGAATCCGAGCGTTGTTTGTGTACTTTCTTTTATATTTACAAAAGCCATACTGGCTTCATCCCTAGAGCAGCAGATATCTTGTTTTAGAGATAAAAGATTATCGCTTGAATATCTCCCACGGGGATCGTATCCGCAGTCTCTAAAAATCGTACCATCTGATGATAAATAACGTCCAATAAACTAGAGAAGGCTGCATCATAACTTTAAAAGCGCATTACATGTGCTTCATAATATAAATATTTTGATTTATAATTGTGCTCATTGCATTGAAGTGGTTTCAAATATATGTATATCATACTAGATGTGCCCGTGGACGCCCGCATTTATGACTACTGCGCCGTCCCCGTAGGTCGTAGCGTGATGTTATATTGCCTATAGCCTTCCACGATAAACATTAAAAGAATTTTCAATTCGGACCAGTAGGTCCTGAGATTAGCGCGTCCAATCAAACAAACAAACTCTTCAGCTTTATAATATTAGTATAGATATAGATTACCGGGAATATCACATTAACAATGGTAGTTACCGAATTGTTTACCAGTTTAACAACAGAACGTGACAATAATAATACTTGAGAGTTACTACACCTGGGTAATATTATCTTTTTTCAACAAATATTTTTCTTCTAACACATTTTTGTTATAGTCTGCTATGTAATAATTATTTTCTACTTATATTGTTACTAGACTTTATCTTTTTTCTATCAAGTATTTTTCTTCTAACACATTTTTGTTATAGTCTGCTATGTAATAATTATTTTCTACTTATATTGTTACTAGACTTTATCTTTTTTCTATCAAGTATTTTTCTTCTAACACATTTTTGTTATAGTCTGCTATGTAATAATTATTTTCTACTTATATTGTTACTAGACTTTATCTTTTTTCTATCAAGTATTTTTCTTCTAACACATTTTTGTTATAGTCTGCTATGTAATAATTATTTTCTACTTATATTGTTACTAGACTTTTCCCGCAGCTTCGGTCGAATAAATGTAGCTTAGGTTACATTAGTAAAAATTTCTTTTTTCCGTAGTAAAGGTACCTACTCTATGTACTTTTCTGGTCCCCTGACAACGTGAAAGTGAAATTCCATGATGATCGGTCGAATAGTATAGGCGTGAAAGCATATCAATCAAACAAACACACATTCGCATTTATAATATTAGTTAGGATTTTAAATCCGGTCCGAGATTTTCAGTAGACTGTAAAATTGCTTTAATCAATAAAGCCGAACTTAGTACATACATCTTAAAATTGCTGTCTGACAAAGATTTTAATAATGTGGAAGACTAAGAAGCACTCCACATCTATTTATAATACTAGTCCTATTACGTTGATGATATATGCACTGTTGATTCTATAGTGACGTCAAATCAATATGCTTTGCTAAAATATCGCGTGAAACATGATTTTAATAAATTTGCAATAATTGTTCAAACAAAAACCACATGTAACAGGCTCCCAATTCAATCGTTAATGATAGCACATGAAAATTGACACACGTTTAGCTGTTAGCAGAGTCGAGGTCATATTTTCGCCGCAATTCCCCATTTGTGGTATAAATATCTGGTATCCATCTATAAATGGGTTTCTGTGAACTAGCACGAACCTTTACTATAAGTCTAGGCATTGCCTATAGTCAGTGCCAAAGCTCAGCTTAGGCCACATTTAGCGAGTCATGAAATTTCTAGAGCATTCACCAATACCTCATAACTTTATGCTATGCGCACGTATCAAAGGCCAATTTTCGTAATAAAATATGTTCCAAATAGAGTTCCCATTTAGTCTATTAAGCGTCAAATGTGAACTGAAATACAATTTAAATTCGCTTTTAGTTTTAATTAAGGAAAATGCTATTGTGATATTCAGACCAGATTGAAATTCTATGTTGAATTTAATTTATAGCCAGGATTGGCCAGCTGGTTTCCACTTAAATCCATTTACACCTTTACGAAACACGCGAATGGAAACACAATAGAATTAAAAATTCAGGTAGGTATATAGAGAGACAATACGTGGCATAAATCGGCCATTATCGCGGGAGCCGTCACGAAGCCCGTTTGATTCAATTCCTGGGTAGGATTTACTGCTGGTCGCCTTCCGACACCTTACGTTACCGTTCAGAGCAATCTCTTGTGGCTGCTATCGTCTTGTGTGGGCTGATATTGCGGTTTGTTTACGAAGATCGAAATGATTTGACAAGAGCTACAGTTCAGTACTACATATAGTAACGAAACCTATTGAGTCACAGCGGCACACCGGTGGCCATACACAAGAGGTCTTAAATTTTCATTAATTTGATTTTCTTTTTAGTATTTGCCGTGAAGCTATAGATTTCGTAAACACGTGTTTATCAAAACTATGGTTAAACTAGTATTCGTAGATATCATCCGTTCATTACGTTTATTTACCTGACTATAAAAATACATATTGGGCTCAACAAATATTAAGAATAAACTAGATTAGGGTTTTCTTAACACTGTTAGCACTCTGATCTATAAACAACGAATTTTCAGGACGGCATATTTACTAAGTGAAATATAAACAAATTATTGTTCTAACAACAGCACCACAAAGAATTGGCATTAAAATTATACTTTAATGAGTCCTCAAAATATTCTTTGTTAGAAAGGTTAACGACAACAACAGATGGAACTAACACAGGTTAATCCAGTAGAGATTTATTATTATTCAAAATAGCAACCATTATGTAACATCAAAAGACTAAGTCTAGATAAACCCAGAGACTAAATAAGGTCACTAACAATCCTTCAGTATTTGATCTACCCACAAGTTGTCTCTGATTCTTTTGTAAACCAAACATAGACTTTGTATCGACGTCTTTGATGTTGAATACGTAATAAGGTCGTTAGCAAACACAGCGCAGCAAACGCGAATGTTTTGGTTTATTATAAGATCGGTAATACCAATAAATAAGGGGGGCACATAACGAGTGCGTGCAACGAGTTTTTACCGCGGGAAATCTCGAATGCCTCGGGAATGCGGCAGGGCTCGAGAAAAACATCATATTACCGAATGCGTGAATCATCCGAACAATGTTTGCGACAGTTATGGCGGCGTTCTCTTGAGTTATTGTGTTCCAGACTCAAATTTACTGTGATTTAACGTCTACTGGCCGTTATTATTCTCACCATTTTCCTTTTGGTTCGCTCGATTTTTTATAGACACAGAAACCCGTAACGTTATGCCTTTGGGAGTTGCTGAACTTGTGACGCTCATTTCCTTCTTGACTGCTATTGAAGAATGAGTTAAACATAGTCATTTATATCGCTAAAATAGTTGACTTCATAGCCTAACATCAATAATATAAATAATAACCAACTTCAAATATGAATATATACATATAAAATAATACAATGAAATATGAAGAGTGGCAATAACATTTTGAACGCAATTCCAATCATATTTGTTCAGCTATTTGACATAATTTAAACATTCTGATTGCACAAAGCTATTATTCGTGAATGGCACTAATCGACAATGGTTTAAGCACAATATTGTGACGTAATAAATACATTTCCGATTGACTTCTCAAACAAAACGTTATATTAAAATTCAATCTCTAGCGACCGATGTTAGACATTCAGTCGGTGAAATGAAGCATCAAATCCCACAAAAATTAGACAAGCGAACAATTTAGCTTGAATTTCCGTTCGCACGGGCCATTTAACCCAATAAATTTAGACCATTACCCATGTCCGAGAGAGTCCGCAATAAAGCGTTTTAAAGCACCCGTGTCGTTTTGAAAACTCGTTATTTTTTTAAAGCGAAGACAGCAATGAAATTAATTTTGTATAATTGGGGAAATTATAAAACGTTCGGATGACATTTCGGGTGTTCGGATACGGGTCCTCGTGTTCTGCGGAATGGCGTTTATGCGTGGTCACCGTGCTAAAACGTTTTGTAAATTGATATGGGCATTGTTTTAAGACATTTGTTTTGATGGTTTTGTCTGTTTTGTTCGGTTAAACGAATGACACATTTTGTTCCGCCGTAATTACACAACGCAACATACTGTTAAACGCTATTTGAAACGAGATAAATACAAATGTATAAATAATTATCAAATGCGTTCCATGAGTCTTCACGATATGCTATAAATATAGATTGCTAAAATCTAGATGTCCTACAAGATTACTACAAAATGACTCGCCATTCCATATACATTTTATTCTTTAACGCAAACAGCTTGCTTCTTAAAAGTATAGATTGGCGAACAAAACCAACTGATTTTCCATTGTTTTCATAAAATATCACCATTTCTCTGTTTCTTTGTCATATCGTGATTACTCAATATTATATTTGTCAAAATAGTTTTACCCTATAAAAGTCCTCTGGAAGCAAAACTAAATGTTTTGATAAAGCTGTCACGTTTCTTCCAGACACAATCATCCAACCAAAGTCAGTCGAACTTTTGCTTACCCTGCGTAATCATTTCCCATCCAATAAACTATTATGAACAAACCATTAACAAGCGTACGTGCTTTTTGTATTGGAAGCACAACGGTGTACAACTTCGCTACCATTGGCATAGACCACCACATACATAGTGCATTTAAATCCCCGTACATTAGTCGAAGTTTGGTTAAGCTGTTGATAGCATTGCAGATTCACGGTTGGCTTGGGGATGTTCGCTACGGTTTGATATTAAATTTACGTTCGCTAATGGAAATATTGCAATATGCAAGAGTTACTAAATAAATGGTAAATTAATTAATCTTTGAATATATCCCGAATTTGAATTAACATGACGCAATAACATGATATAGAGTGACAGCAATGTATGACACTAATGTTATTCTTGCGAGTCACGTATAGTATCATTGTTACTTTAGGAATGCTTTGCCTTGTAATATCACGGCTATGCTTCTTTAAAGGACTACACTGGCAAGCGTCATGTCAACATTCCGCCATTTAGATTCACTTTCAACGTCTATACGTCTCTGCGTTCTGCTACTGAAAAATCTTTAAAGGAAAATGCGATTTGCTCGATGCGTAGCCATTAAAATTTAAATTCAGACGTATCACGATTGGTATTGTCTTCTCCTACACTCCAATGCGATAAGGAGGATTTATCTAGACTATAATAACAAGGGTTACAAGCCTTGCCTAAAGCGATGTATTATTTTTGTTACTATATCGAAAATAAACAATAGTTTTGTCCCGCTTTTATCAGGAACTTTCTTTTGGCTCTCTTATAAACTTGTGAAATTCCATATCATATCCCTACACCTAATGCATCTCAGGTCGAAAATTATAACATTACGTGACATGATTTTGTACCCGTTTACCTTAATTTAACTGTGTAATAACAGGTTCGTCTCTACCTAGATTGAATATTATATTTTATTTTTATCAAAATGATACTAAATGTTATACGAATAAAAACCAAAATCAAAATAAAATGATAATCCGCAAAGTGTCTTAATAAATTTAAGAAGCTATTTTTTATTTACTCATACATATCTCGTTCCAAGCAGAGTCGATTACAGAGAAGTTCAAGTGGCAACTTAAAATAAGTTGGAAGTTCTAAGAGCACTTGAAATAAATACTACTGAAACTCGACTATCGTAGGCTTAGGGTCCCGTAAAATTCTTATTTAAACCGCGATTACACCAACAGGTTGAAGTTCTGAAATTCTTAGATCACCTTACGTTACGATGTTAGTAAATTATACGTTTTCTTATTCAATGATAAACGTAACTTTGTAAGTTATGTTTATTATATTTTTGCTAATAAGCATCACATATTATAACAAAAAGGTTTTATTATGACGGACCTTGACATTTTTAAACATGAGTAGAACTATGCGTCATTATAGCTCAACTAATTAAGTGAATTCAAATAACGACGCAGCGGCACACCAGTAGCCAAACGCCATGGATTTTTAATTATATCTGGTATTCTAAGATTTGACAGATTATGTAATTTGATAGTGCGTTTCTTTGTAAACGCCTTGACGCAATACACAATACTAAAGATTTAAGAGATATAGCTGAAGTAACAAACTATAATATAACAAAATATATTAAAATAATAATGTTTTGGATTTTTATATGTATGGTGTCACTACGTTATGTATAGTTATAATTCTTAAATAAACATAATACATATAAAATCATTTTGTGTTAGTGACGTCTAATTTATAAACACTAGTTTTACTTAGTCACTTAAGAATAACGAATTTACCATTTCTTTCATTGATCAACATTTTGTACAGACAACACGTCGATAATTTTGCAGTACACATATCTACACAAGTATATGTGATCAAGTAACTTTTAAAATCATTCCCGACGGATACACTCCTTATCTAGGTACAAACAACAAAATATATATTAATAAATAATCGAGTAAACAATCAAAAATGCACCAATTACACAAGATTTGAATAAATAAACAGCATCTGCAGTCTAATATCGGCAAGTTCTATCGGCTTACTGTAATACAAAATCAATATTGTAAGCCCCAATTAATCGGTACACAAAGCCGATTTTGAGGGACTCGGTACTTCACTAGTGCTTACAACCACACGACAAAAGCTCTTTTGATAATGGAAATATACCGTTATTCATTATTCAGGAAGCGTGTATTATGTGAATGCTTGCTTAATACTATCAAGTACAGGGTGCCTCAATATCTTACCTATTCATATTTATTCCTTTATGAAATGAAAACAAATGCCAATTAAAATTATGATCGATTGTTACTGGCTGATAATTATTCTGGTCTTATTTAGATCATACTTGTTCGACCTTATTATAACAAAGACTCAATACGACCTAGCTTTAGTAAACTTATAAAAGGTACATAATTATGTAGCATACAGTGTGTCAGTAATATTTTTTTAAACACTGAATCATTCTGAAAATTGCTTGAAAGTCAGGGAACTATTCGCAACTAAACTGCAAGACATTAACGACAATAAAATAAAAACCAAAACAAACAAAAAATATTACATTATAGTACAATTATAAACTCAAACTGTGGTATTTATACGCAACAATATATGTATTTTCTTAGTTTCCTCTTACGCGATGGTACAGTATGGTATGGACAGCAAACTAGCGTCGACATTTGTTTTAATTATCATATGTAGATGATTGCGATATAGGGAGAGCTGAGAGATACGCCCCGTATTTTTATAGGCGTTGTTCCCGTATTTATTAAACGAATCGGTTTAGCTAACGACATTTAATTTTTACATATTTTTCATAAAACAGAAATTAACTGTCCGTAGGTAAAATGACTCGTTTCTTGAATCTCATATTTAAGAACTGTGATTGTATGTGAGTGCGTTTCGGCCGTAACAGCTTACCGTCAGGAACTATAGATAACTTAAATGGGAAAATAATAACCAAACAAATATATGATTGCTATCTTTATTTCTATCATATTACTCAAGTAGAAGTTGTCGAACAGTTAAACATTTTCACTACCATACAAAACGCTTCAAATTTTGGATTTGAAGCGTTCCTTATAGCTGTTTCTTATTCTAATTGTAGTATTAGTACATATATACATACATGGACGTAAGTGACATAGCATCGTCAAAATCGTAGTAGGTATACAAAAGAATACCCAATTAAAAGCTCGTCTAAATCGGAATAGCTCAAAAAGTCAAATTATCAAAGAGAAAACAAGTTTCAAATGAACACCTTAATCAATCTAAACTTGTCTGATATGTGGTTTAGACAATAAATTTGTTGTTTACAAACACACAATACCTAGCTAGTATTCCAGATAATTAATACCAGTTCCTAACTCGATGTACATACGTCAATTAGTACACACTGAATTACTGTGTAGCGCTGAAAAACGATTCTTGTTTAGCTTCTAACAATACGTAATATAATATTTTAATACAATACACGCCTACAATATATTCATATACCTACATAGCCGTTAGAAACAAAAAGGTTGCCAACATAATGAGCCTAGCCTGTTTTATTTTAATTCATATAAATTTAATGCGATTTTAGGATTTAGTGCTGCCGTATATTAAGCCATTTGTGGCGATAACTTATGGCTGTGATCGGTTGTCAAAACGAGTCACTAGCCGGAGTCACTTACCCTCGATATCTAAATTGAGAAAATAACCAAATCTCAACTGATAATTCTCTAATATATTTGCAGAATCGAATTTCATCAAATCGCTATCAACTAAGCATTTACTTAAACCTTGATACAGAAACAAAAATTAATGTTTAAGTAATACTTAAGTACAGTTTAAGTCGTTCTCAAAATTCTCAATTCAGGTACCGGGGTTCACTCATCACATCCTCTATTCACCTTGTATGCGGCAGCACTTACATAAAGGAAGTTTTTATGGTATGTTAATAAAAGCCGTTTTGATACTGCCTGCCGTAACTATTCTGGCCCCGGCCATAGCCGCCGTATCCTGCCATGTTTCGACCTCCAGAGCTGCCCTGCGTCATACCACCGATGTCGTGGCCCATGGACTGATGGTGGTGGACCGCCTAAAATAGAACGAACAAGTTGAAATAGTTTCATCAACTCTATATCAATTTAAAAGATTATACATTACATTTTGCTCACGGCTTCGTTCGGATTAATAAAGATTTTTGTCAATAAATTTCTATACCCCGGGCAATGCACTTTTTTCTGGATGTGAGACATGCTATATCCTATTATGTACCTCTGACAAGATATGTGCAGAATTCCCTGATGATCGGTCGAGTAGTTAAGGCGTGAAAGCGTAACAAACAAACAAACTCACATTGGCATTTATAATATTAATTAAGTTAGGATTATCACTATTTTTTATTACAATGGTGACATATTGCATATTCCTAAAACAAAACTTTTCTTTATAAAACTGTACATATTGCCGAAAACATTCATAGGTTTAAAAATTTTAAAAATTATACATACATATTTGTTTTATCATAAGACTACACAGTATATCCTATTATAACCATGTCAATTATATCAGCATATTATCGATAGGCTAAAATCGCTGCTTCAAGAGTCATAAAAAATATCAATATAATAATAAAAATATTAACTTACGGCATCGTAATCATTCTGCTCGTGCCCAATATTGTGACCAGAGTGTAGTATATTGCTGCCGTAACCCCCGCCCGAGTAACCATTTCTGCCGCCACCATATCCGGAGTTGCCATAGCTGCCACCGGAACCGTATCCACCCAACCCGTATCCACCCATCCCGTATTCACCCATCCCAGGTCCACCCATGCCATAAAAAGGCTTAGCCTGTACGGCTACAGCCACAGCGAAGAAAAGGATAGCCTAGGGAAAATAAGACGTAATTATTAAATAACTAGATTTTGCCCGTGGCTTCGCTCGCGTAAATATAGGTTAGGTTAATGACAGTATTTTTTCTGGATGAAAGGTAATCTATGTCCTATTCTGTACCCCTGACAACGTGTATGCGAAATTTAATGGTCGAGTAGTTAAGGCGTGCAAGTGTAACAAACAAACAAACTCACTTTTGCATTTATAATATTAGTTAGGATTAGGATTCAATTATGAATGGGTAGTATTTAATTGCACAGCAAAATATGCTTCCTCTTCTTTCTTTTTGTTTTCGTGTGGTTAGTGGCCAAGCTGTTGTCAAGAGTTGTTCAAGCCGCCCGTAGGCCTCTGACATGGCTTAACAACTGCTGTAAATTTGGCAACAACCGGGACCGACTTTCTACGTGCCCTCCGAAGCACGGAGACGCTCAGATGAAATACCACTAAGCACCCATCTATAGACTGACCGCACCAACGTTGCTTAACCTCGCTAATAGTTTACCGATCATTAAGTGCAACTAGCTATGAGCGCCTCTAGTGCAAATATGCTTACCAAACATACTAATTGCACAGCAAAATATATTTACTCGTAAAGAGATCAAACTAAGTCGACGGAGCCCCGCTTGGCGGAGCTCCTATTTTTTGGTGGGTTTAAGAAGGAACCTAACATAACTTAACCCTTCCGAAACGGAATGCAGTAATTTGAGGCGTATAGGTGCTCGTTATGCTGTGCAATATTTGCTGTGCAATTAGTATTTTTGATGGTCATTATATTTAATCTTATTATGAATTCCAGTTTTACTACAAGTTTATAATATAAAACACAGTATATAAAATACCACGTCTCGTATAGAAAATAATATTATCATACTAAGCATAGATGTTATAGTAGAACAATTAACATTAATGACAATAGTAATTAAGTGTATATGACGTCGGCAATATATAAATTCCTACTGTACAACGACATAAATATATTAAAACTAGATAACCCGCGCAACTTCGTCTGCTTAACATAAGATATTTTCCCTTATTTTTGCAAGATTTTGATTGATGGTCCGCTCCTATTAGTCGTAGTGTAACCCGCCCCTGCTTCACACGGGAACTACAAAAACTTAACAAACTATACATTTAAACGTTCCTCATGAATCACTCTATCTATTGGTGAAAACCGCATGCAAATCCGTTCAGTACTTTTTGAGTTTATCGCGAACAGACAGACAGACGCAGTGGGGGACTTATTTATATAATATGTAGTGATAAACAATAAAATAAGTTACTTAGAACAAATCCTTTGATAAAGGCAGTACTTCTTTCTACATCCTTATTAACCTACTGAGTCGCAGTGGCACACCGGTAGCCAGAAACAATAAATTTGTAATTATGTTAGGTATTCTAAAACTTGACAGATTACCATGCAGAATAAATAAATGTAGATATGTCTTATCTTATCTATATATTAATACGTGAAGCAAAAACTTTGTACCCCTTTTTACAAAAATTGCGCGGACGGAGAAGAATGAAATTTGGCACAGTTAAAGTTTATATGACGAAGGAGGGATGGATCCTATTATTTTTATAAAATATGCATTAGAAATACATTAAATGAATGGGAAAACACTACACGCACACAACCATGCATTTGACACACGCAGTCGAATCGCGTTCGTAGTATTTCGGCATTGTTCGTCTGATATCGTAAAATTCTTTGTAACTATGGTTAACCTATACCTTATTTATATGTAATAAAGAAAAACAGAAAACAAAGTAGCAAGCTTAGGAATTTTGGTCGAATTTTGACCACTAGGAGACCGCTAGTTAATTATTAAATTGTGTCAATAGTACAAAACATAATATATTTTTTTAAATAGTAAGTACTCTATTTTTATGTGAAATAAAAATTAAATCTTACCAAGCTCTTCATTGTCACTATTGTCGTATTGCAACTGAATGTCAATACAACAAATTCGGTATCTTATATAGATACAGTAATATCACTGTTATTAATAATTAACGATGTCTTAATAGCAGTAGGTACATATGGGTTTGAATTGGATATTTTTTGGTAAATTCCAATTGATTAATTTGGAAAATAAAGTAATTAGGATTTACCGCGTATACTTAATTAAAAAATTCCTGATGCGTATGCCTTTTCCTAACCCCCAATTTAATAATATGCAATAATAATTTTAATGCTTGATAACAGATTATTTGTGTTACGTCCATGGTTAGGTTAGGTTATAAATACCCTCACCTCAGGCAACGGTTTGAGGCTGGCGCCGAGACCGTCCTGAGGGTGGCGGCCCGGTCCGGTAATCTAAAGGGGGGATTCATCCGGGACCTTAAACAGGCTACAGAAGAAATGCGGGAAGCCTTCTTCCATTTGTGGGGGCGGACTTCCTCCGACCTTCAGAGGCGCTGGAGGTCGGAGAATGAGGGGCTGCATAGGCAGCTGGCGGAGCTCCGGGCGGAGGTGACGGCCATGAAGGCGGCCGCTGCCTCTGCCGCTCGGGCCAACGCCGCCAAGACGCCCTCAGCCGCCGCCGGGGCGCCTGCCGGGAGGCCACGGGAGGAGTTCCCACCCCTCCCGCGGCGCACAGCGCGGCCCCTCACCCCCGCGGAGGACCGGCGTCCCACCTGGGCGGATGAACTGATGCGGGCCACGGTGGCTCAGGCGCGCAACGTAGTTGATGCGTGCCTGGCCAACTATGGCCTCACGCCCGTCCCCACCCTGGGCCCTCCGCTCGGGGGCCGCCCCCGGATGATCAGAGGCACGCCGGCTGGCCCGGCGCCCTCCGACCCACCGGTTACGCGGCAGGCATCTGCCCCCACACCATCGGCTTCCTCTTCTAAGGGGAAGGGGAAGGGCAAGGGGAGGGCGACCGCCACTGTGGCACCGCGGCGCCCCGCCTCCCAGCCCCAACCCCTCCCGGTGGCCTCTACTTCGGCTGAGCAGCCGTGGACAGAGGTCGTCGGGAGGAAGAAGAAGAAGGCCTCCCGGGCTATCCCGGCTCCCAGCCAAAAGAGGGGCCTCCGCCCGGCCGACTTGCGCCCCCCGCGCTCCACCGCCATTGTGGTGGAGCTGACAGAGGAGGGGCTCCGGCAGGGCGGCAGCTAAGCGGGCGTCCTCCGGCAGGCCACTCAGGCTATGAGAGACAATCTCGCCGAGATGGGCCTCGCCGGAGGCGTCCAATTCAAGGTTGCCGCCACTGGGGCCAGAATTCTGGAGGTCCCAGGTGCCACCTCCGGCGACAAGGCGGACAGGGTAGCGGATAAACTCCGCTCCCTGTTCTCGCCTGAGGAGGTCAAGATCTCCCGCCCGGTGAAGTCCGCAGAAATGCGGATAACCGGGCTGGACGACTCGGCCTCCTCTGAAGATGTCGCCGCTGCGGTGGCACAAGCCGGAGCCTGCCCCCTGGCGCAGGTCAGGGTGGGGGAGATGCGCCGCGGCGATAGTGGCCTGTGCACGGTGGTGGTGCGCTGCCCCATCGCCGCGGCGAAGAAGGTGGCGGCCGGCCGTTTGCTGGTCGGGATGGTCTCGGCTCAGGTGAATCTCCTGGAGCCGAGGCCTAGGCGGTGCTACCGCTGCCTCGAACCGGGGCACGTGAGGCAGCAATGCACCGCCGAAACTGACCGCAGCGATCTCTGCTATCGCTGTGGTCAGCCCGGCCACAAGGCCGCCGCCTGCTCCGCAGCAAAACCTTCCTGCAGCCTCTGTTTGGCTGCAGGAAAGCCGGCGGAGCACCGGATGGGGAGCAAATCTTGCTCCCCACCGAAACGACGTAGGGCCAGAGGGGCGGTCGCCGGGACTCCAGCCGCCCCGGCCCCGTCCCAAGCAGGGAGCAATACGGAGGCGATGGACACGTAATTAATTATGGTCCATCGCCTCCTACAGGTGAATATTAACCACTCCGCCAGGGCGCAGGATATTTTGCTGCAGCACATGGCGGAGTGGTCAATAGACATCGCCGTGGTCGCCGAGCCTTACTGCGTCCCCAGCCGACACAACTGGTTTGGGGACCTAGGAGGCTCGGCGGCCATTGTTTCGTCCGGACCCTCGCTCCTGGTGATGACAGACAGGGGCGAGGGTTATATATGTGTTGATTGGGAGGGAACCGTCCTGATCGGGGTGTACTTTTCTCCGAACCGGCGCCTCGCCGAGTTTGAGCAATTTTTGGGCGCGGTGGGGGCCGTTATTAACCGGTACCCATCGCGTCCGGTCGCCCCGGGGCCGGATGGAATTCCTGGCCGCGCCCTGGTTTTGGCCTACGACGCCCTAGGGGACCGGCTCCTCAGGCTGTTTAGCGCCTGTTTGGAGTCGGGACGGTTCCCTTCCATGTGGAAGACGGGTAAGCTGGTCCTCCTTAGAAAGGAGGGCCGCCCCGCGGACTCTCCCTCCGCGTACCGCCCCATAGTGCTGTTGGATGAGGTGGGCAAGCTCTTTGAGCGTGTAGTGGTTGCCCGCCTCTCCAGGCACCTGGTGCGGGTGGGCCCCGACTTGTCCGAACATCAGTTTGGATTCCGAGAGGGCCGATCGACGATTGACGCAATCAGTCGCGTCAAGGCCCTCTCGGAAGAGGCGGTCGCCTCGCGCGGGGTGGTGTTGGCGGTGTCCTTGGACATCGCCAACGCGTTCAACACCCTGCCGTGGGCGACTATTAGGGAGGCGCTCCGATTTCATGGGGTGCCTCCCTATCTGCGCCGAATAGTCGGGGACTACCTGCACCAGAGGAGTGTATTCTGTGTGGGGCGGAACGGAGAGACGTTCCGGAGGAAGGTGTCGTGCGGTGTTCCGCAGGGTTCCGTTCTTGGACCGACCCTGTGGAACATCGGCTACGACTGGGTGCTGCGGGGCGCCCTGCCCCCGGGCGTCGGCGTAACTTGTTACGCCGACGACACGCTGGTCACGGCCCGGGGAGAGGATTACGGGGCAGCTGCCCGTCTTGCCACGGCAGGGGTGGCCCTGGTCGTCGGTAGAATTAGGATGTTGGGACTGGAGGTGGCGCTGGAAAAGTCCGAGGCCCTGTTATTTCATGGGCCTCGGCGGGCGCCGCCACCAGATGCCCACATCATAGTTGGAGGGGTCCGCATCGGGGTGGAGCCGAGTATGAAATACTTGGGGCTCCACCTCGACGGCCGCTGGAACTTTCGCGTCCATTTTAGCCGCCTGGCCCCCCGGCTGATGTCGGCGGCGGGAGCGCTTAGCTCTCTGCTGCCGAATATCGGGGGGCCGAGTGTCGTCTGCCGCCGCCTCTATTTGGGGGTGGTGCGGTCGATGGCCCTTTACGGGTCGCCCATTTGGGCCGGCGCCCTCGATCGCCGAAACATCGCCCTCTTGAGGAAACCTCAGAGGGCGATGGCGATCAGGGTGTCGCGGGCGTACCGCACCGTCTCCTTTGAGGCGGCGTGCATCCTGGCGGCATCGCCGCCCTGGGATTTGGAGGCGGAGGTCCAAGCGTCGGTGTATCACTGGCGCGTGGACCTCCGGCTCCATGGTGAGGAACCCACTCACGGGGCGGTGGAGACGCGAAGGTCCCAGGCTCGACTGGTCCTCGAGGCCAAGTGGGAGGAAAGGCTGGCCCAGCCCCGCTACGGGGTGAGGACCGTCGAGGCTGTCCGTCCGGTGCTAAGGCAATGGATGGACAGACGGCGCGGACCGCTCACCTACCGGCTTACTCAGGTGCTCTCCGGACACGGCTGTTTCGGAGAGTACCTGTGCAAGATAGCCGGTAGGGAGCCGACAACCAGGTGTCACCACTGCGAGGAGTGCGACCGGGACACGGCGCAGCACACGCTGGAGGAGTGTCCGGCGTGGGCCGAGGAGCGCTGTGCCCTGGTCGCCGTGATTGGCCCCGACCTCTCGTTGCCGACCGTCGTATCCATGATGGTCGGCGACGACAGGTGCTGGGGTGCAATGAGGTCCTTCTGCGAGGCTGTCATCTCGCAGAAGGAGGCGGCGGAGCGGGGGCGTGAGGAAGATCCTTACGCCCCAGACATCCGCCGCCGGAGGAGGGGGCGCAGGAGACGCGCTTATGTCGCTCTCCTGCCCCCCACCTAAGGGTTCTGGGTGGCAAGGCGTCAGGGGACCCTGCCACCCGTGAGTAAGAACCCATAGAGGGCGCGCGCGGTGTTCCCGCGCGCCTTCTAACGTCGAAAGGGGAGAGCGGCGATGCTCTCCCCCGGGGACGAGAGGAGGTCGGGTCCCATTGACCCGGCCGGCACCCACACGGGGGGGCCTGCTATGGATGAATCTTTTTAGACTCCCAACTGGCCCCCCCCATTGGGTGGGAGAGGGAACACCCCAGGTTTTTTTAGTGGGTATCCCAGCACTAGGCTGGTGAGTCCCACACGCCCCGCCGGTGCCGTCCCCTAGCCGGCGGGTAGTGCATCAAGCATTTTTTCCTGGGAATCAAAAACAAAAAAAAAAAAAAAAGAGGCGGAGTGGTTCCGGGGCGCGATGACGCAGATTTGCGACGCGTCGATGCCCCAGGCCAGTGCTCGACCTCCAAGGCGTCAGGTGTACTGGTGGTCTGATGACATAGGCCAAAAACGCGCCGCGTGCATTGCGGCGCGTCGCCAGTACACTAGGTACCGCCGACGCAGGCGGTACCGTGACCCGACCGTGGAGGCACGGCTGCGGGGCGAATACGTACAGCGGAAGCACGCCCTGCAGTCCGCCATCAGTGAGGCCAAAATCCAAAGATGGGAAGAGTTCCTGGGGACTCTCGAGGCAGATCCGTGGGGCCGCCCGTACAAGGCGGTCAGGGGCAAGTTGCGCCCCTGGGCCCCACCGGTCACCGAGAGTCTCCAGCCCCGGCAATTAGAGGAGGTGGTCTCCGCTCTCTTTCCTTCGAGAGCGGAGCACACGCCTCCCGAAATGGCGCCGCCCGATATTGAGGAGGGCGGTGCCGATGCCGGGGCGCCAGAGGTAACAATGGCGGAGCTCGGCGTGGCAATGGTTCGGCTCCGGGGCAAAAACACCGCCCCGGGGCCGGACGGAATTCCTGGCCGCGCCTGGGTTTTGGCCTACGACGCCCTAGGGGACCGGCTCCTCAGGCTGTTTAGCGCCTGTTTGGAGTCGGGACGGTTCCCTGCCATGTGGAAGACGGGTAAGCTGGTCCTCCTGAGAAAGGAGGGCCGCCCCGCGGACTCTCCCTCCGCGTACCGCCCCATAGTGCTGTTGGATGAGGTGGGCAAGCTCTTTGAGCGTGTAGTGGTTGCCCGCCTCTCCAGGCACCTGGTGCGGGTGGGCCCCGACTTGTCCGAACGGCAGTTCGGATTCCGAGAGGGCCGATCGACGATTGACGCGATCAGTCGCGTCAAGGCCCTCTCGGATGAGGCGGTCGCCTCGCGCGGGGTGGTGTTGGCGGTGTCCTTGGACATCGCCAACGCGTTCAACACCCTGCCGTGGGCGACTATTAGGGAGGCGCTCCGATTTCATGGAGTGCCTCCCTACCTGCGCCGAATAGTCGGGGACTACCTGCACCAGAGAAGCGTATTCTGTGTGGGGCGGAACGGAGAGACGTTCCGGAGGGAGGTGTCGTGCGGTGTTCCGCAGGGTTCCGTTCTTGGACCGATCCTGTGGAACATCGGCTACGACTGGGTTCTGCGGGGCGCCCTGCCCGCTGGTCACGGCCCGGGGAGAGGATTACGGGGCAGCTGCCCGTCTTGCCACGGCAGGGGTGGCCCTGGTCGTCGGTAGAATTAGGATGTTGGGACTGGAGGTGGCGCTGGAAAAGTCCGAGGCCCTGTTATTTCATGGGACTCGGCGGGCGCCGCCACCAGATGCCCACATCATAGTTGGAGGGGTCCGCATCGGGGTGGAGCCGAGTATGAAATACTTGGGGCTCCACCTCGACGGCCGCTGGAACTTTCGCGTCCATTTTAGCCGCCTGGCCCCCCGGTTGATGTCGGCGGCGGGAGCGCTTAGCTCTCTGCTGCCGAATATCGGGGGGCCGAGTGTCGTCTGCCGCCGCCTCTATTTGGGGGTGGTGCGGTCGATGGCCCTCTACGGGTCGCCCATTTGGGCCGGCGCCCTCGATCGCCGAAACATCGCCCTCCTGAGGAAACCTCAGAGGGCGATGGCGATCAGGTTGTCGCGGGCGTACCGCACCGTCTCCTTTGAGGCGGCGTGCATCCTGGCGGCATCGCCGCCCTGGGATTTGGAGGCGGAGGTCCAAGCGTCGGTGTATCACTGGCGCGTGGACCTCCGGCTCCATGGTGAGGAACCCACTCACGGGGCGGTGGAGACGCGAAGGTCCCAGGCTCGACTGGTCCTCGAGGCCAAGTGGGAGGAAAGGCTGGCCCAGCCCCGCTACGGGCTGAGGACCGTCGAGGCTGTCCGTCCGGTGCTAAGGCAATGGATGGACAGACGGCGCGGACCGCTCACCTACCGGCTTACTCAGGTGCTCTCCGGACACGGCTGTTTCGGAGAGTACCTGTGCAAGATAGCCGGTAGGGAGCCGACAACCAGGTGTCACCACTGCGAGGAGTGCGACCGGGACACGGCGCAGCACACGCTGGAGGACTGTCCAGCGTGGGCCGAGGAGCACTGTGCCCTGGTCGCCGTGATTGGCCCCGACCTCTCGTTGCCGACCGTCGTATCCATGATGGTCGGCGACGACAGGTGCTGGGGCGCAATGAGGTCCTTCTGCGAGGCTGTCATCTCGCAGAAGGAGGCGGCGGAGCGGGGGCGTGAGGAAGATCCTTACGCCCCGGACATCCGCCGCCGGAGGAGGGGGCGCAGGAGACGCGCTTATGTCGCTCTCCTGCCCCCCACCTAAGGGTTCTGGGTGGCAAGGCCTCAGGGGACCCTGACCCTCTCTAACTTAACCTACATTTATGCGAGTGAAGCCGCGGGCAATATCTAGTAGAAATATATTCGTGCATGTTCCACAATACACCATTTCATAAATGTAACTGATATGAGATAATACCTGGCCTGGTCATAATAGTAGATAATATTCTCTAGAGACTCATTATCCTAACAACGTACAATGTATAACATTTAATTTTTACTTGACATTGTTATTCCCACGCAACTGAGCATTAAGCCACACAACGACAAAGAATATTTGCCGAACAAAACGCAAAAAATACTAAACGAGCTATTTTTATGAATCCTTTTTTTTTTAATTCTGCTCGTCACACAGAAATTGATGCGTCAAACACATGAGAGAATGGCCCGGGGGATAAATCCTCACGCACTACCCGAACCTAACCATTTCACATACCAATTTTACTGCCCATAAAAATATCTGCCTATATTTTATACTCTAGCGGGATTTGGACGATTTTTTTTTCGCATCAGTTCTCTAGTTTATGCCTAGATACTCGTAAATAGCAAGGTTTACGCCTGACGAGTCCTGTACGGAGAGAGAATTCAGCAGTAATGATAAACTGTAGTCGATCGCTCGAATTGCTTCAAGCCTTTAAAATAACACGAAAAATAGCACAAAACACGTCTCGTTGGTTTTGCACGAAACTTTTCGCAGTGATTGTACTCTTTTACGATATAACAGCGCTTCATCGCTTTTGAATTGGTCTGTTGTATGACTAGTGGCGAAACAGTTTTGGTTAAAACTACAAATATAAAAATACACAAATGTTTCCTTTTCAGTTGTTTTTTTTTAAAAACAAATATCTGTTTTCACCGAAAATAGCTATACAAATGCATATTATTGCTTTTGGCTCGTAAAACGTATTAAAAGGAATAGGTTAAGTGAGTTATGCAACGCTGTCTTTTTAATTGTTTCTGGTGTACCTGTCTAAGCCACGGAGAGCATCCCCTCTCTCTACGACTAGTCCAGTTTATGATATAGCGCTATACTTCACCTACCGTCCGGTTATAATAGTGGGAGCCGCTTTACCTTCCAGTGCCCGAAAACACCTTCCGGGACCAGTTATAGACAGATCTTGTCCCCAAATCTCGATTTCTCCATCCTAACTCCAGAGATCCAGTTCTCGTAAGCGAGCTACCTCGTGCCCAAGTGGCACTACCTATTCTCCAGATATGAGATAGGTGCTCGAGCAATAAAGTCGCTCACCACTCGCAACTCTTGGAATTGCTAACGAAAACCTCGCTGAAGCCGACGGAGAAGCCGCCGCCTATATCTCCAGTATGGTACCGGAGCTGTATAAAGCACGCTCACTTCCCGACGTACATCCATACGCCTACCCAAATAGGCCTACAAGCCGGTTGTGGCCCGAGTCACTGTAGCTATGACTCTTACTTGCTGAGCAGGCAAGCACCCGAGATGCGTTGTGGCACCGAAACCACACTGCTACTTCACTAAAGAAAACTCCGTATCTCGCGCGACCGACTGGTTCGCACTAGACGCGCATGAGTCCGACACTCGAACGCTACGTGCTTGCCGAGCAATGAACATGTCGTCCTCAGCGGCTAACCATATAGCCCCTGCGAGTCCAACCTCAATTTCAGGCACCGCGTTCCATAATCAGCGGTCGATAGAAACACGCCTTTCGAGGCGCCGTGGGCTTCCTAATCCCGCAGTACCCTGGTCCTAAGGGGTAGACCTGTAGTTTTACCCAAACCCTATCTACTCGGGCCTGCCACGGAGAGCAGTCATTTTATTTCAGGGTCTTTGGGTCTTTCGTATAATACGGCAATAACATACATACTGTAGAAATTAAGGCGTTTTCACATAAGTTCCTTATTGTACTGAACACAATAACGCAAGATATTAATTAACTAGTCTAATAATAAAAAGAAACGTCCAGAACGTCCTATCATTACGCAGAAAAACGGGTCAGGTAGGGTGAAGGCACGCATTGTGGGCACTGCGGCCGAGCCATTTACTCACAATACGCACTGTTAATCACTCACGCGATTTCTCGTAATATCATGCCTTAACACGTAACGGGAACAAATGAGGCAAGTCGTTGGCAATCATCACACGAATGCGCAAATCTCGAGCGAGATTAGTACGTGCTCTTGACCTCGTTCGAGCTACGATGGGATATATTATTTTCTTTGAAGTACGGTCTCGCTCAGTAGCCTTTATTATGTACGAAATATTTTGATCGGCGAACTCTCTAGAATTTCGACAGCCAGTAAATTTCGTTTTTGAATATTGTATTGGATTTCAAAAGTGAATTATCAGTTTTATTATTCAGTGGGTTTATTACAGCCTCCGCCAAATTTGGTATTATTCATATACAAACAAATGATATCTGCGCCAATTATTGGCTCCAATTATTGATAAGCCAGTTGTCTGGGATTATCAATTAGCAATTTCTGCCAAGTTGAATTTAACAGGAGGCGTAGGTATGAAACTGCAGATTACAGTAACTGTTAGGGATTAATCACTAGGATTATACTGTAAGTTATAGAACTAGCACGCGTTAGATAATACCGCAGGCTTGGAAATGGCTTACATCGCATTTCATATACATTACAATTATATGTGTCACTGGTTGTTGATGCCTTATTATATAAGTATATCGCCACTCAACAATTTTTCAAGTACTATGGGTACTTGAAAAATTGTTGAGTGGCTAACTATAAGTATAATAATTTAAAATACGATATTAGATTTGTGTATAATATCGTAATATCAAGAAGAACCAACAAAATAACACTCTAACGAAGATACATAAGGTATAGGTAGGTCATTAACTCAGTAGGTATAATATATAAAAATATACGACAGTAAATAACGGTGAGAATCTTTTAAATTATGACCTTATTGACATTTTTGTTGATGTTCAGAAGAAGATAATGTAATGTATATTTAATTCATTTATCATAATCGAATGACATATCCACGATCCAAATGACTGACTTAATGTCTATCTATTTTATCAAATTATGTCGTAAATTTACTTTTTCATTAATACATATTGTTTATTTCACATTATTTCACAGATTATATATTTATCTTTCGAATACATACTGGCTACCTCAGATTTTTTCTTTCTTTCTATCGCTTACAAGTAAATTGACTCGCATAAGCAGTTTCCATAATCATGGTCGCTTATAAAACCAGGGGTACTTACTTAGGGGTACGCATTACCATTCCTACCAAAAAAGAATTCTTGTGCTCGTCTATTACCTAGGCTTGCAGGCTGTAAATGGCAAACGTTCCTGAAAAAAAGTATCGTCATCGTTTAATATTTTTAAATATGGAAAACGATATTACAGCGACACGTTATGACATTTAGAACAAATATTTTACTCACACAACATTTAACAATAACAGTTTGTAAAAAGCACAGTTAAATAAAAAATAACAGCGCTATAGCAGGACACGAGAGACCTTTCTTGCCAACATCAAACGAAATGAACTTTCATATCTGAATGTGTAATAATACGGTGCCGGTCAAATTGCTCATCCGGCCTATTACGTGTTTATTTACCGGCCAACGGGGTATAATTGTGTCGTAATCAGCCGGCGCGGCTTGCCCGCGGGACTGAGCTGTGGCGAACGTAAATAGTGCTCTCATGGACGACAACTAGACCTCCCACCCTGATTGCACGCTCATTAGAATTTTATTGTTTGCTTTTATCTAGTTTTGGTGGACTATTTAAGATTTTTTATGTGATGGAAGTATGTGATATGAGGATAAAACCATAGACGAGGGTCTACGGTTTTTAATACGCTAGTAATTTCACGAAACCTTTTTTTAAATTTAACGTCTTTTTTTGTTTTATTTTTCTTTTTAGAATATGGTTTTATGTATTATTCGAATTTACTTTATTGTCATTTAGGTACCAGAAATGAAGTCTAAGTATTAGCGTTTAGTTTTACGCTAATCTAATGCATTAATTATTGTATCTAATAATTGTTGTTTCTTACAGAGTATGTAGCTTAGTGTATTATTTTACTTTTTTATGTGATGTATGTATTAAATACTTATGCCTACGGTTTTTAGCGTGTAGCTTAACCCTAGTACGATCACGTATTTTTAAAGTTATATCCTGCAATGTTTGTAATTGTTGTACTTTACGAAGTATGGAATAACGGACATAAAGATCATATACTACAGGAACAAATATTTGTGATTCACAAGTTTTTAATCCGTGCAGGTAGCGAATCCTCAATAGCGATGCAACGATATATCGAATATTCGATATTATCGAATAATCGACCCTAAAAATACCGATATTTTTATCGATACTATATTATCATATCGACAAAAAACTAATATCGATATCGAACAATGTATCGATAATATCGACATAACTTGAAAGTTCTGAATTATCGATAATATCACATTGAAACTGTCGACATTATCGATCATCGATATTTTCAGGCCTTCAATATAAATATCGATATTTATATCGATATTTTCGTCTCCTAATAGTAGGCCGGTGGCACTAGCTGTGCATCCATTTATAATTTATATCCATTGTGTAGCGTCTTGGTTTACCAAGTATGATCTTCAGAATACCTCTTTAGGCCCGTTCTAGGTAAAGTAATGTTGTTGTCCCTGCTCCACCCCACGTAATAATACAGTACTGGAGTATACTCTGGACTAGGGCATAATATACACAAAACAGGGTATCTATATTAGCTGACCGCCTAAGTTACCTAAATATTGGAATAAGCTTTCTTATTCGAGTTGTTAGCTTATTAATATGTGGTGACCAGGTTAAATTTTTATCCACAATAAGACCGAGATATTGTGTCTGTTCGTGTGTAAAATGTGTAAAATACATTATAGGTAATGAAATCAACATATTACATATTAGCTTTAGCCCGCGGCTTCCCACGCGTATAAGTAGGTTAGGTTAGATTATGTTAGTAACAGTAAATTGTTTTTAATTAAAATATATAGCCTATGTTACTCGGTGATAATATAAAGGAATTATTAAAATCGTTTCAGTATTTTTTAAATTAAAAATCTAATTTTTCTCTTTATAATATGAGTATAGATGATCCATTTCATATTAAGTTAACTAGTACCAAAGATTTGAATGCTCAATCGAAGATCGCATTAAAAGTGTCCACACTGACTAGAGTGAGTTCACACATTAGATACAGAAAGATAGGGTAGAATTTTTATTATAAGTGAGCGTGATAACACTGTATTTATAGTTCAAATGTTACGTTGGCGTTGTGTGTCAGCTGGCAACTGGACATCCAAAAATCTGACCATATTTAAACTTTATAGGGTGAATCTATGGTTTAAATCTTCAGCACTGGGTTTTTGGATTCCTTCTATCTAGGTGTATATAAAAGTCTACCATTAAAAACCTATTACTCAAGCAAAAGCAGCATCTGTTACACGTCACACATTCGTTCAATTTGGTCAAACCAATCGTCGTTAATTATCACTCAAAAAGTGTGACAGTCATATTATGTGGTGCTATATCACCCTGTTCTCTATCTACATACACAAGAACTCCACAATAAGTAATCAATAAGGCTCCCTCACCTTTCCTCGGAGTGCTTATCAGCAGTAAACAGTTCATAATTGCCAGCTCATTATCTGCCGCGATGGGATTCCAAATTAGTTTATTACGTCTTAAACCTTTCCACTATTTACACGACGATCCGGGTAATGGTGCGTTCATTTTGTACAACTTCTAATGTTTGTCGTAAATAGAGTTAACTAGATTTGCCCGCGGTTTAGCTCGCGCTGATAAAGATTAATGTTAAGATAGATTTTCAAGTAGCCTATATGTTATTCTGATGTATAAACAATAATACTATAAAATTTCAACAAAATCCGTTCAGTAGTTTTTGCGTTACAAAGTTACAAACTTCCATCCATCCTTAAAAATTTTCACATTTGTAATACTAGCTGCGCTCCGCGGTTTCACCTGCGTAAGTCTCGATGCCGTGGCAATATCGGCATAAAAATAACCTATATGTAATCCAGGTCTCCAGCTATCTACATACTAAGTTTCATCGTAATCGGTTCAGTAGTTTTGCGTGAAAGAGTAACAATCATCCATCCATCGTCACAAACTTTCTCATTTAGATAATATATTTAGTAGGATATTACGTTCAACACAACAATGCACCTATGTATGTGTACTTGAAGAGTTAGATTAGCATAGATGTTGTATTGGTGTAAGATTTACCTCGCCGCAGTAATGACTGTCGCCGAGTATTACGGGTTCGTATTGGGTTAAAAAAATGTGTCATCTGCAAATAGTTGTTCGAATCTGGGTGTTCTTTGTGTCCGTTGTATAAATGTTTATATGGTCCTCCGTGACACAGTTTTTATTACTAGTAATTTGTCTTTTTTGAAAAGAAAAGGTTACTCATGTTTTCACGAATTCGATACATGATATGGGCACATGCACCCATGTACTTAAACCCGAAGGCTTAATTAACTTATCCACATTATGCAATGGTACTGTAATTAATAGTGTAATACATACTGCAATAGCACTAACATTAATAAAGCTGCTACCCAGAATTACTTGATAGAAGAATTCACAGAAACATTTTGACCACCTTTTGACAACCACCAAGCAAACGATAGTTACATATGCGCGGTCACCTAATTATACTAAGAACGTACGCTTGGGCAAATATAATCTGATATTTAAGCAAGAAACAACGAAACATAAACATTATATTTTGTTAATTTCATTTAAGTATAAGGTTGAGATTTATTTGTCCCTTAATACAAAAAGAATTGTGTTGAATACGATAGCAATAATTCTGAAACACTAACAAATTTCGTTACTTCCCGACGCTCTCACATTTTATTGTAATCTCCTTTCCTTTTAAACTATACAATCACTTTTTCCTTTCTCTGTAATTAATCCGTAACATTTCGGAATAGCTGTGCATTTTTCCATTTTAATTCCAAGTAATTAGAGGCCCAAAAAGGGACTAATTAACCTACATCGGAAACACGTCAAGAACATTACCGAAATGATCATGAAAGGTACTGCAACATACTGGCAACAATGTGACGTCTCAATTAGAGCCAACCGGTACGAAGTTCGGTTATTACGGTTATTTGTGGAAATTTATCCTTTCATAATTAGGTCTAAAGGTTTGACTTAGATATTAGAACGTAATTTGATTTATGCTGAGTTCTTTATTGTAAGCTTAATCTAGACTAAACTGGTTTAGATTATCTTAGATAATAGCTAAACTTAGTAAAATTTTGGCCTTTTTTATTAATCTGCAAGGCTTTTGTAGTCAAAGAAGACATAAATAATACAATTTTAATTTAGGAATACTATTTATTGGGTACAGGTCGACATTATACAATTCTTCGTTTGTGTAAAGTTGTAGTTTTTTATTTATCTACAAAAATAGTCTGTATTCCTTTAGGGGTTTTAATCTATACCCGTATCGCTTTCAACGAAATTGACTTAGTATTTTAGCTTCAAAACATTAAAAACAAGCAGAGTACTACATGATGATAATAAAAGTGTTCGATTTTCGCATTTTGGTCGTAGCGAATCGATTAAGAAATCGTTCGGTTGCGTGGCGACACTAGTCATTACCCCCTAACGAGAGACAATCGCGATGTAATCAAGTTGGTGCCTTGGGCAGGAGCCCGTGGGACATACAATGTCTTGTAATTATGTCAGAACCTGTTCGCCTCGGATACATGCCGCCTTGTATCAATTTTCACGACATTTACGCCATATAACGTCGCCGTGAAATATTTCTGCGTTAATTGTTATACCGTGTCATTGTTTTATGTCCCTATAAACATATGAAGAGGGGCAAAAACTATTATTAATATTGACAATAGTCAATGCTAACAGTAGATTTGCGTCTATATTTTCAGATTGCAATATTGGTAAAAAAAAAACAAATTACAGATCTCAAGAGATGATTTATTACATATAGTACAGATTTTTAGATTTTGATTACGTTAACATTTCGCAACCTATGTTTTTAGGTTCTACTTAATAGACGACTAGTCTATTGTCGTCTACCAGAACTATTTTAAACTCCGTATAGTTACCGAAAATATCTTACAGAAACCGACTTTATGTAACATAATATCGCGCTTGGATCGCACGATACAACGCCTCAAACGTGAACACGCTGTGATACAGGCCCAAGGAAAGTACAAAACAATAGTATTCACGTTATTAACCTTTAACAACCTCAAAGCTTTGTAGTTGTTCAGTAATAATATCGACTTATTAATAGATCGACTACAGCAAGCTCAGTGAAACATAGTTAAGTCTGCTTCAAGCGCACCTTGAAGTCTTGCTAGTCAATTTGATACTGAAATTGAAATCTATGAACCGTCCTCACTGCAATTAAACTTTACACCAACTATTTGAACTATTAAAGTTATTTACTTTGAGTGATCGCTATATTGAAAATGATGAATACCATTTTTATACAAAACCTAACTGCCGTATTTGTCTGCGAGTAATACCCGAAATTATATCATTGCTATTATCTACAACAGGGCTGTTTTATATTTGCCTCTGTTTTGTCATCTCATTACTCTCTATTCTTTTAGTTATTTATTTCAGAATTAAGACATTATTATCATTGGCCTATATCGTCCCACTGTACGGTGGGTTTTCCAGCCCACTTTCACCTTTGCCCGGTTTAATGCCAATTGAGTCCAATTCTTTAGAAAGGTTTAGCTTATCACGCCTACTTTTCTTAGTCTACCACGTCCTCGTTGCTACGTTTTAGAGAAAGCAAAATAATGGTTTATGATATTTTAGAAATTAGGTAACGTTTTACTTCTATAAAGTCATTTCACTCTTGTAGTTTTAAGAAGCTGAACTTTTTAATACATTCCGTTTATTATCCATTACTTACCTTGAACACCATGATATAACAATCAAATTTTGAAACGAAATACAATATAATATAGTTCATAAAAAGTCTCAATTGGAATATAAACCTAAATCTTTAATGGGAATATTATAATAACTGATTATCCTTCATAATAAGTATTAAGGTATCGTTAAATTATTTAAATTTATAAAAAGCAATACAATATCCTGAAAAGGAGCTATATTGTAAATTTACAGCTTCTCTTACTACGGATTCAAATTATACAACTAATAAAACATAATAAATCGTGTGAAATAAAAGTGAATTAACCAACATTGGTAGTGTTACGTTCCATTATTCCATTAACCGCACAGCTTCGGGTTTAATCGCATTATAATCTTGGTCGTCGTTACACGCCAGCAATGAACAATACCCGCCGATAATTATTCGCGAGCAACTATTTATTCGCGTCTCAACAGTACAGGCAACGATTGGTAGTTTAACTTCGAACAAGGCATGACTGGTGTATTGTATGAACGCTATTCACAGCTCGAAGGCGTACAAAAGCTGTGTTTGTGTATTAATTAACGTTAATGATGATGACTTCCTGAATAGCCTTGGTAAATAAGACTACAAGTAAGATTAGGTGGTTAATTATTATATTTTAAAATCATTTACAGTAGCAAGACCGCGTAACGAGGATTTTCCTTTTCAAATATTTAAATACTTGCCTGTGAACACTTAAGATACTTTGGCCACGTGTATCTTTAGCATGATGAATATTATGACGATCAGTTTCGATCAACCAAAGTCGAAAATCAGCTGTTCTAGGGTCGTGTTTTGCTCGTGGTCACAAAGAAAAGTGCCTACCGTGTCTTCATTTAAGCTTATTTTATACGAAATCATAAGAAATACGTAATGGGAACCGCACAGTACAGGCTTAAGAAAACCATAGCTATAATACTACGTAAAACTATAATAAATATCTTTTTTTTTATTCTCTCTTAGCATTTATTTGCCTCTCTAGGCTAGTAAGTAGTCCACCAGATAGCCTGCTTCACAGTTGATATAGAATTAAGCATATCTCAGAAGCATAGAGAAACAAAATAACTTAATTGACACAGGTCGCAGAGGTGGACAGAATTACGACACCAAACAAGTGGATGGTATCTATTTCTTTAACTTTCTATAGCTTCTAGAACCATCGATGTCAAACGCTCCGGTATATGAAATCAATTATTCTAAAATCCAGAGTCGCATGGCTTGGTATATTTTAATCAAATGAACAGTTCACCTGCTGTTGTTTACCTACGGTGCGTACGAACTATTATTTCATATGTATCACACATTTCTGTACCGAGGACCTTCATGATCCATAATTATGTGTTTTGGATTATGATGGAAAGGGTTTTGATGTATTCGAGCGACGTGCTAAATTACCAGCCTGCCGTATCATACATCATAACATTATGGCAAATGGTTCCTCCGTAGTACGCACACTGTTTCGTAATTCAATGACTGTAAAGTATGGCGTAATTCGATTGAACATGTTGGGGCTTTGTTCGTAAAGTCTCTATCAAAACTGTTGAAGTGAGTCTCTTAGGGAATATTGCTTTTCGCGTTGTTCGTAATATTATAGTAACTTGAGAAGAAGTATGTAAAACTTCTAGTAGGCTAGGTATTTAGGTAGGCTCTTGTGGATGTATATTATATTTAGTAAGTTTAAGAGATCAAAAGATTCGTTTACGACATGTTTTTAGGCTATTGAAAGTAATATGTGTTAGTAAATCTGTTTTTGACACGATCTTGCACGACTATATACAGTGGCTATACCGTTTTCAATTGCTTCCGAACATACTAAATCTATCAAGTATTTGAATACCATACATAATTAAAAAGCGATTGTGTCTTGCCGCCGGTGTGCCACTTCACTCAATAGATTAACACACCGGAGACACACACATTTTTCAACTGTATTTAGGTGCCACATAATAAGAGTAACTATTAGTCTATGGTGGAGAACGAGATTCACCCGTCACATAGGTCGTGAACATAGCTAGCGATATTATTGCTGAAGAAAACCTTCTGAGTTAAGCTGCCGTGGTACCTATACATGTAACAAATATATATATATTTTAAAACGTAAAAGTTAAACCTATTAGGCGTCATAGAATTCCTCCACATCCTAGCAGACTTTTAGTGTTCCCACTGGCTGGTTGAATGCCAATGCTTATTCTTGTCACGAAATAAAGACCAGCACTCTTGTTACAGGAAGCGTCGATTAGCCTTGTCACTATTTCTTGTTTGTTTTCTTTGTACTTTACAAACAATCAAACAAAAATTTGTGGATCACACAAAGTTTTGTGCTGTATGGTCTGTGGATCTTTATTCGACCCTATACAAATAATACATATGTCGTGTGTCATTATCTAATAGAAAACGTTGTCTGCAGGTCCAAACAACGCGGCTGCCGTTGCCGACGTTCTCGCCGCGGGCTGTGCTGATGTACAGCGCGTCCGTGGGTGGCGAGGGCGCGGTGGCGCTGCAACTGCGGGAAGCGGCGCCGGGGGAGCTCGACGCCGCACGGCTCCACGATGACAGGCTCGCAATAGCCTGCCACGAGCCTGAGCTACTCGCCGACCTGCTCCATGCTGCTGCCGATATAGGTAAGTGGAACAGAACTTTACATCTTATTCTTACTAACGGGGTCAGATGAAAGGGCGCGGCTTCACGGTGACAGGCTAATGTAGCCTGCCACGAGCCCGAGCTACTTGCCGACCTGCTCCCTGCTGCTGCTGATATCGGTAAGTGGAACAGAACTTTACTAATCTTGCTAAAGTAGTCAAAGAAAGCGCGGCTTCACGACGACAGGCTAGCTATAGCCTGTCACGAGCCCGAGCTACTCGCCGACCTGCTCCGTGCTGCTGCTGATGATATCGGTAAGTGGAACAGGCCTTTACTTCAGAGACTTAAAGTGTGACCTTTACTTCAAAGTCGTATAACGTAGCTAGAGAAGAAAAAAGAGAGAGAAAAAGAAAAGTATTGCCCAATTTGGCCGTTTTTGGTCACACCAAACAGAAACTTTTGAATAACTGTATATTTAAATAAGTAAGCATTTATGTTTTAAAGGAACGCATTGTATAATTTTATTTTTAAAAGCATCTTCCTCGCTAATTTCAGTTATTGACTACTTACAGAGATATATTTAAGAATAATACAGGTATATTCGCTTTATATGGAATGAAACACTATTTGTTTAACTTGAGCTACATAAATAAAAAGGTCCACATAGAAGATATGAAAAGAAATAAAATTACAAACAATTTAACGAACAGAATCGAATCTAGTTAAGTCAAAGTCAAAAATCATTTATTCACTTAGATCACAAAGTAACACTTATGAACGTCAAAGGGGTTAGCAAGTGTATTTATTATATTACCTGAATTTACATTTCTGTTAGTTGCAAGGTTCAGGAGTTCAAGGTTCTAAAAAATAAACCTATAGTACATATCTATACTTTTTCGCTTTGTGAACATCTACTTAACCTACAAAAATGTCATCTTAAATGCTCGTCACTTCATTATATGTATATCCATTCTTTTATTTGTGCATATACAATTCATCTCGTAGTAATTATGCTTAGGTTAGGTGTAATTATTACGATATAAATTGAAACTCAACCAAGCATTGCATTATGCATTTGACGAGATTAGATTATAATCAGAATAAATATAATGTTATATAGATTCGTATATATAGTTTCGTCTAGAATTCCTTGCAAATCTACCACTTAAAACAACTTAAACTGTTTAAACCAATTTAAGTGTACTTTTCAATTATGTATTAAGATCGTCTTAACTGATCAAACACAAAGCAGAACTTTTTATATAATCGTGGCACGTGGCAACTCTCAGGTATTGATACATATACACATATCGTAGGTACTTAAGTAATAGCTTACAAGCTTCAGTTCCCATAATTTGAATAATTTTACACAATTAGCAAACATCACTGGCTGTTATGTCTCAGTGTTTGCTTTGTCTATAGATACAGATTAAGCATTCAGATTAGCCCAACGCGAATCAACATCTGAACCAATCTGCAGAACAAATAATAACAGTCTTACATTCACTCAGTATAAACAAACCAAGCATCTAAATTATGAAAGTAAATCTACTTGAAATAAAAAGACTTCAAGTTAATATTATTAAGAGTATTTTCCGATTGGCCAAGTCCAATCCAAGCCAAGTTAATCTAGTGGTATAACTTAAAACTAACAGCCGTTTGTGAGAATACTGGTTTGATACAATGTCCGAGGTAGGAGTCTCGGTCTAGTCTAGGCTTTCATTGCCATTTTGGAAATACGTCCATCCTACAGAAGACCGCACCCAAAGAATCTTCTGTAGTGTTCCTGCGGTGAGTAAGATTTCTAGGCTCCCTAAGAAGGTGCTATGTTCTTAATAGGGAAGAAGTGTAGTGTATTAGCTTAGTGGCACAGTGACTTTTTCACAAACATTGGCAATAGACTTCATAGACTGCGGCAACAGTTACACCCCACGTTAATACTATGATTTCACAAAAAACAATTGAGATCGCCCCGACTGCCATGTTGTATGGAAAACTACTAATCTTTAAATGCTATATAATAGTGGTGTACCTATTGCTGTCTATTGGGCAAGGAGATCGAGAAAGAGCCGGTTGCACGGATTGAAAACAACGTAATCAGAAACCAACACGTTTTTTTAATCCGTGCAACCGGCTCTTTCTTATCTCACCCAACAAAGCTTTAACAATAAGTTGGACAAGAGCAGCTATTATTTTTGACAATGATGTTATATTTGCTTAACCCGGGATCCTTACATTATCCTACATTTTGTTTACATAAACATTAAAACGACAGTCTTCAAAATTGCCAGTCAGATGTCGGTACAACGTTCATGCCATTTTATTTTACGCAAAGAGGCACGAGGATCGCTCCACATCTCAGAGTCGGGCAGCTACAGCGGTTATTTTGAATTTCAAATATCGAATTTTGCATTCGCAACTGGCTTGGCGCTCGCTTGGACATCGTGGCATCGCTTCGTCATTTGTTATCAACTCATTTAAATCTTGCTACTGCACACGATGGGACTGTGACTCAGATGAAAATGTTTGTACTACGTTAGATGTGTAAGCTTGATTAAATTCTTTGTTGAGAAAATATTGTGTAACGTAGTCGTTTGTTAAAAATACAATGCAGAGATTTGAGGCAAATTATTGTTATAATCCAGATAAATATATATATATATATATTGTGGGAAGTATTTATCTTATGTTCTCGTTAAACAAGAGGATTAAAACAAACTTTTATGATTTTTATAACGAAGATATATAACATGGACTAAATCTTTTATCTTTTGACTAATACTTCACGAAATACAAGGCAAACTTATTGCCATAAATAGATTGCCTGTTTCATACTAAAGAAATTTCACACTGAACGGTATCACTTTGCACAATTCAATGATTGTACCTACTCGAAGTCAGACGACCAAAAGCTGCGCATACCTTATGTCACAAACCATACAAATACCAAACATACTGTGACTGCGTGGTGGAAATGTGAATTTTACAACAAATACCAATACCATTTTGCCTGATACGAGAATTGAACCCGCGCATTCTTACAGGTACGGAGCTAATGACGCTATTAGAGTCAAAAAACAATAATTAGGCAACAATTATTATAAAAAGCTGTTTGCAAATCGTTTGCAACTGTTAATCACGGAGGAAAACTAATTATGTGAGATTACAAGTGGCAACAAACAATGCGCCAACGTGCATACATCATCCGAAGATTAACTCACAATCAGAACATGGCGCTGTGATTGTAAACCTCGTCACATTAATATTACAGCTGTAATTAAAAACAGTTTTGTTAATGAATATTTGTGATAAATTGTTATATTTTTGCGTCATGGCGCTGAAATATTTTATACTAGACTTTAACTGCGGCTTCACTCGCTTGGGAACAGTACTTTTTCTGGATGAAAGGCACCTTTATACTTTATCCTTTTCTGTACTCCTTACAACGTGTATATGATAAGTCGACTAATTTAGGGCGTGAAAGCGTGACAAATAAACAAATATCCTTACCTAATTATATTATTATAAATTAGAATACAGTAACATTCGAATTTATAATAAAAATAGATAAGGATTGGGATAAATCATTATATTTTGCATCGCCATGTTTGTATCTTGAAAAAAGGATAAACACATATCTTTGGTTTTATTATTAGAATCTATATTACTCAGTACTGGCATTGTATGCTCTTCTACATAGAATTTTTTTAAAATCTTTTTTTGATAAAACCGCTCTCAATGGAAATAGACATAGTTAAGACATAGATATAGATTTCATGGCAGGCTTTGAATATTGTGATCTTTTTGGGCAAGGGAGGTCGGATGCCATTCGATCTTTAGAAAAACTGATATTTACTCATGACTGAATAAAATGAATACGTGTTGAGTAACAAGGTCGGGCTGGAGAATCGAGTAGAACAAGTTTGTTATCATTGTATAGTTAAATGACATTATGTGGCCTGCGTCTCGAACCAAGGATAGGTAGACATATTTTAGATCCAATTAATGAAATGGACACACTGTATAGTCTATAATTACTATGATTCTGGTTGTACTTTCTGTCCATTGAACCGCAATATTTATTTTCTATTGCAGGTATAAGAAAATATATAATAGTTAGTTGCAGTTTCTATCTTCGGACTAACGAGACACGTGCGGCTTAAACCTAATCATTATAATTTAAGCGTTATATACTTTTATTGTCACTCTACGATATTTAGGAAAGCGTTATTTAGCGATATTTAGATAAGCATTCCATCTTTATTTTTATTCTTCATAATTATTAAAACACATAATACCACGCCTCTTAGTCTTGAAATAATCGTTTATATTTGTTCAGCTCATATTAAAAGAAGAACATCTTCAAATATTTATACAATGCGATCCTTTCTCGTATTTTTGTTGAAGATCAAAGCTAACATAATTTACTAGCATTCCAAATTTGAATTATCTAGCTCGTCGCTCGCCATTACGCCCCGGGGGAGCCGCCATTGCAGGACATCAACTTGTCAAAATTCACTTGAGAACTGTCTCGATTTTGCTTAAAAATGCAAACTCATGCAAACGAGCTTCGAAGCCCCTAATTGAATTAGATCTCCTTAAGCGAACGATGAAATTTTCTCTCTTATTATTGAGCACGTAAATTGTAAAGATCTAACCGTTGTGCATTTCAATTATCAAGTTATTATTTAATTTTCTACGTTCACTGTTTTAATACTCTTGTAATAATATTGACGCTTTTAAACTAGTTAAGAAAGTATTCTGCGAAGCGTGCATTGCGATTATAAGCAATAATAGAAAGATTAAGAGTCGTAGGTACGTCTGCTACCATGATTCAGTCTCACCTGCGAATCCCGAGAAGGAAACTATTATTAAGTTAACCACGAAGTCTTTGTAGTAGGATTATTTTTTAAAGTCCGCTATATATTTAAGCGGCGGTAGCCCAATGGATAAGGTATTGGACTTGCGATCGAGAGGTCGCGGGTTCAAATTCCACCAATTGCACTACTGATGTTATGTTCACTCCTAACACAAGCATTCTATCTTAACTGAAAGGGTTAACAAGAATACTAGTAATTTGAAAACCAAACTGCTAGTAAACTTTTTAAGTTAATAAATATCTTAAAGAACTATAACATCTGTTTACTAAAGGCGAAAGTTTTAACTGCACGAATGACGTAATAGCGAAATGCCTGTGCTGAGTGTTATGAGTTCAAGCCCCACACAGAGTAGTCTCTACAATTCTAGGTGTTCTTTGTGTCCATTATTATTTATTATACATGGTGAAGAAGATGCCGTAATTATAAAAAAATTACAAGCTATTTCAAGAAGTCCAAATATTAGCCACATACTGCTATAAAATCGCTTTTCTTGTAATCCTTACCGCCAGTACAACGTCTGTGTTCTATAACACTTTGCCAAAATGTAATAAGTTTACGAACACGGTGTTTCATCACCGTTACCCTTGTAGGTAAATATTCGTGAATTCCATTAGCCAATCCCTTAGAGACTATTTAATTAACATATGGTAAACAAGTTCATTATCCCTTTGTGCTCTGTATAAACTTTTCGACATTCTAAAACTTCTGTCTCATTTTAAATATATTTTAAAATGTAACGAAATATTTTGACATTGTTGTTCGGTCTTTAAATTTTCGTGCAAAGGTTTTGGCTTTCTGAGATTCCTTGTTGATTTTACATTCTTTTGAAACGTTGACCTGTCCTGAAAATGTTTTCTTTGTTTGGCTTATACCAAAGGGCAAAATTTGCAGGACTTCGTTATCAGGCGATCACTACCCCATAAATAAGACATTAAACTTATGATCGGTAGGTCGCTTATTTGATATCTATCCATTTCACTATCTACCACATACATATATATGAACCCTTTCCTTACAGAACTATTTCGATTAAGATGGTAAGTAAAACAAGAACTGTTCCTTGTAATCCACTTAGAAAGTATTCTAATGCAATAAGAAGTTAGTAAACGAGACGACAATGAAAATGCTGAAACAGTAAAATACTACGCTTCAAATGTCATTAAAACATAATAAAATTAATTGTGTTACTTTTAATATTACTGTTGTATATTGTTGATCTATACTATAAAGTAGATTTAGTATAGAAATAAATAAAATAAACATGTATTTATTGCCACCAAGAACATTCACATAGATTGCTCATATGACAAGACATAAAAATGTATTTCACAGTAGATATGTTTGAATTATTGGTCCCAAACTAAGCTAAAGCTTGTATTTTGGGAAACAATGTTCCATCATGGATCGTATATTTTACAATTATGTATTTTGTACAAATAGAGTGAACGTTGTCGCTGTACTTTGGCACTAGGTAAAACAAACAAATAAAGAAACACGATGTCCTGTAGACACGAAAAAAATAAATAAAAAAGAACCAAATCTAAACCATTCTCGAATCCACTTGAACACACAAAAATTTCATCAATATCGGTCCAGTCGTTTAGGAGGAGTTTATTTACAAACACGCACAGAAGAAGATATAGATTATATTATATAGGTAATTAATTAATACGAGCTGCAAACATCATAACTACTTTATACGAATTTTATCGCAGTTCGTTTAAATTCCACCTCTTCGTTCATACTTCAAGATTCAGAAGCAGGTGGAAAGAACAAGGTGAGTCTTGCCATTATCACATATCAAAACGTTGCATTAAGTTAAAATGCTAATATTTTTTTAAAGTATTAATGTTTTATTATAATTTTCTGTTAACATTTGGTAACCGTTGTAATTTAAATAAGCCGCGATAAGATCCAGACAAAGTAGTTTAATTACTGTAAGGCTTTAAAGAATTATCCTTGTGCGTCTTTTAACTTTTTTTTCTATTGGTGCTATATTTTATTTTATTTAACGTCTACCAGTCTGCTGTACAGTTTGTCGGTAGCGTTCTCGTAAATATATAGTAGATATTATAACACAATGAATTTGTGTCAGTTTGACGTATTTATTTATAATCAAAACATGCTGTATCGATTTTCAGGTATAGGTACAAAATACTTGCATAATTTTTATACACCTTGGCTAAACGAGTCGTAAAATTCAATTCGTAAAGCGACGCAAGTTACTCGTGCCGGCTCATGTTTCTTATGCAAACAATTGCACAAGGCATACCTTGAACTTGCGCATAATTCTCGCATTGTATGCAAGAGACATTTCAATACGGTTATAAAAAGAAGACAGGTTATGGTTAAGTCAATTATAATTAGTATAAATAGTACATGAAAATGAATTGAAATTTCTATCGGATCTTAGTAGAAGCCGTTGTTCCATCCGTTGCCGTATCCATTTCGGCCTCCATAATAGCCGTTGTAGCCATTCATCATGTTTCCTCCTTGGTTGCCCTGCATGAAACCACCGGCGTTATGATCAGCGTACTGGTGACGGTGGACATACTAAAAAAGAGACAAAAGATAATTCGGTGAATAAGTGCGAGCGACATAATGAAATCGGTAAAAAAAAAAATATAAAGTTTAAATAGGATGTAGATTGGTTTGCTGAACATAGACCGACATAAGAGTCGAGTCGAGATACCCGTGGCCTAATACCGGTATGTGAGGACAAACGTGGGATAAGCCTATGTCGAGCAGCGAACATCTCGCGGCTGAGACGATAATGATGATGGTTTAGTGCCTATATTGGTAATGCTACTACGAATCGTGGAACCATTGTTGGTTTCCTGGATTGAACCGAGTTATTGAAAAGAAAATGAGGGAATAAACCATGGCAATCCTAACTTATATTATAAATGGGAATATGATTTCGTTTGTTACGCTTTCACGCCTTAACAACTGGACCGATCATCATGAAATTGTGCATTAATTGAAAATATTAATTAACGCGAGCGAAGCCGCGGGCAAAATGTAGTCTTGCTTAACTTACAGCGTCGTAATCATTCTGCATGTGTCCAATATCGTGTCCACCTCTATATAGGTTGTTGTTATAGTCCCCGTTCATAAAACCATTGCGGCCTCCACCATATCTCGAACCACCATAGTCACTACCGGAGCCGTAACCGAGTCCGCCCATACCATAGAATGGCTTGGCCTGTACGGCCACAACGAAGGCGACGATTAAAACAATCTAGAAAAAAGTAGTATTATATATATAGTTATTTATTAGCGCATAAAGAGAATTTGAGTTTTTAAATATATACAGTAAGTTTAGAAAAGTATTAAAAAAAATCGATGGACGTCTAAGTAATGGCACGAAAATCTTAGAAAGAGCTTTACATGTATAAAAACAATAGACCCAGACTGGAGACAAATGGATCGTTGCTTCGAGTTTGGGTGTTTAGTCTATTGTGTCTAAAGGTCTAGATCACACAACTTCTCTTCTTTGTCCTATACAGAAATCGACCCCGCAATGACACAATGTCAATCGCAAAATAATAATTTAGTGCTGTTCGTACAATCTAATATTTAACTCGATCCTTCAACTAATTTAATTTATGATAATGTTGGTAAAACTCACTAAACACCTCATGTTTCTTATTGTAGTATTGCAACTGAATGTCAGTCGAACGAAATCAATATTATTATATACATATTACAACAACGTTGAAGTTATTAGTCATTAATGACGTTTTAATAGCATAGAGGATTAATATTATAGCGTAATATGCGTATTTCGATAAGCCCTAATGGCTTGATTTCTTATGAAATGACGTAGGTAGAATTTAAAATATCCCTAACGCAAATGGAAATGAACGCTGTTATTGTGCAAATATTTTCCACGTTAGAAATTAATTCATTTCTAATGTGGAAAATGTTATAGGTACTTCCTAATAATCTAGGGTAATTAACCTCGGTATTAAGATACAGATACTAACTGTGTTGCAAGTTGGATATCATGAACATACAGAAAATATTATAATCTAGCTACATTTTTATGATAATGACAAAGAAAGTTTCAAATTTATTTTATTGATATAAGTGTTAAGATGTAAGATCTGGTACATAGTCAGTAGTTAAACGATCTAATTTTGCTGTTCAATCTTCATAGCGATAAATACTGTAATGATATTATGTATTTGAATGTGTGAAAATGAAAGGAAAACAAATAAAACACCAAATAGAGAATTAGGATCTGTAACATTTGGATATTCAAGTAATATAAGGAATATACTACGATCATAAGGAAACAAATACTTCATTTTTACGATCAATATTTAAACAAACAGCCAACGAAAATACTTGAGACCGATAAAATAAACAAACAATAAAATAAGCCTCAAAAGAAATAACTCATAATTTTATGCAAGAATGGTTCACACAAACAGAAAAACAAAACATTATTTTCCTTAAAGCACAACCTCAGTAAACTGGAAACAATAAAAAACAGGGCAGTAAGCAATCTGCAATATGAATAAATGGTAGTTGTGCATATTTCATCCCGAGCATCGTCGACGCAGGCACTTACAAAGATGAATTGTCACTTTTGTAAATTGTACCGCGGATTCGCCCGATTCACCCACTTCGACTCCGCGTCGATGACGTAGGATCACTCAATAATATGAACATCGCTCATCAATATTGTAGTTCTATATTGTTTGAAATCAGGTCCCATTTTTAAAAACATGTTTTGGAGTGCTTATAATTTTTTGTTTTTACACAAGCTAAAATACCTGTCCCAAAGTAATGCCACGAATCGCGTGATTTTCTTTGATTTTTCACTCCATTAGGTTTTCATTCGTGTTTTAGTCTATTAAAAAACACTGAAAGAAAATAAAGAAAGAATGTGGTTTTATATTTTTTCAACCTTGAATGACATTCGAAGTGGAGCAATAGCATGCGCATAATTTGCATTAATTTGCATCTGATTTGTGTTCCGCAGCGGACAATGTAAGCTGCAACGTCATTGCTCTAGTGTTGTGACCATGTCCACTAGGTTTGTTTTACATAAATGAGGTCTGTTAACGTTGGATGAAAGACTAACGTTGACACTAGTTAGCTTACAAAAGCATGATGAATAGCGGTGTGAAAATAAAATATATAGGACAATTTTTGAAGGAAGATGAAATAGCCGCGTTGTTTCTTGTCTCTACAAGCGCTAGTTACACTACCGACAAGAACAAAACTCATAATTTCGATGATAATGATAATTTACGTAAAATCAACAATAATTTAGTATACAATCATGATTTACGACTACTTTTGAAACTATCTATAATATAATTATAATTAATTAATGTACCCATAATCTATGTATTTTAGTACATAATTATGTGTACCAAAATACAATGATAGGTAAATTAATTAATTAATTAAACCACAATAAATTTTACATTTTCATAAAGGTTCTAAACGAAGCACAAAGCCTACACAGCTAACAATGGACCTTATATTTCAGAACACATATAAACAAAGTGAGATAAAATTACACAAATTGATTCCATTTTTAAAACCATCCAGCGAAATGAAATCACAACATAAATATTTTTGTTCGTACGAAATTTTCCAGTATCCAATGAGATTAGCGGGCTGGCATCTCGATCGGCCGCATTTTGGTCCTCGTAAATTCATATGGGGCTGTTTCTATTAAATTTTACGACAAACACGAACCCTCATATAACTTTGTTAATAAATGTTATAATATATTGGAGCCAGATGTTAGTCGCATCTGACAAAATGGCTACGCGACGTAACTATTTAAGTCTGCTTGGTAAATGCCTTTTACTTTAGTACCTTACTATTAGTAACTCGTGATTTGTGTCTGTCTGAAGTTTGTGTTGAGGGTAAGGTTTATGCGCAGCATGTACGTCAGGTTGATATGCCTATAGTTATAGCAAATCCGCACTGTTTCTGTAAACTTCTGCACACCGCTGTTGGATATAACAGGTATAAGGACAGCTCTCGGAATAAGTGCTTTAAACTATTGGGCACCGAGTGTGCGTATTGAACTAAATGCGAGTTGATAACAGTTAGCCAGCGTCACATATTTGAAAATAGTATGGAGAACTATAGGTATGCCGATTTTAAGACATCACTGATGAGAAGCAAGCACATGGAATGTGAGATAGCAAATGGTTACCATAGTCACGACCATATGATCACTAACTAATATAAAACCTTAAGACCAAAGGTATTAATTAGGAGAAGTATTTTAGAAAAATTAAGTAATGTAGGATCAAAATAATGTAGTCGGAATAGGTATGTGCGCCTACAATACTTTTACTACTCTTTCGTCGATTTCTTGTAGCACAGTAAGTCTTAACTATGAAATTTACATAGAACTTGATATACCAATCTACGTAGTTAAATTATTGTACCAGAAAAATACAAATACTTGCACGAAAAAAAAGCATCCTTTTATTAATAATAATAATAATATTCTATCACATACACACAACACCATCTAGCCCAAACTAAGCAGAGCTTGTACTATGGGTACTAGACAATGGATAAACATACATATACACTTTTTATTTTGTAAATACATAGAGATATTATACATAGAAACACCCAGACCAAGACAAACATCCATGTTCATGCACACAAATATTTGTCTTGTGCGGGAATCGAACCCGCGACCTCAGCCGTGGCAGTCGGTTACACTAACCACTACGCCATCGAGGCCGACAAATTATTATTATTATTATTTCTGTAATTATTTAAGATTTTATTAGTAATGCTTATAATGTGCCAAAGTTCTAGTTTAGGTGACGTTTATAAGCTGACAACAAAGAAATGGCTGTAAAAATAGAACTTGTTAAACCAAATCTATAAAGTAATTATCTAAATCGGTGGCACTTAAGTTCCTCCACGTTCTCAAGACTTCTAAGAACTTTAAAGCCGTATCAGATGTCATAATAATTGTCCTCTGCAGAATCCGAGACGTCACCACTGCACAGAAAACTCAAAAGTTCAACTAAACGAGCAAAGATTTCTGCTTCAAATGTTTTTAAGCGTACTTTTGCTTTGTATCTAGGTTACATAATATGATTTGCTAAACATTATTTCACTATGAATATAAGACACTAGGTCTTTTGCCATGTTGTTTCTACATCTAGGTTATTTATGTAGCTTTTGCTCGCTTTACTCACTCAGAATCAGTCTTTTTTTCTGGTTGAAAAGTATGTGTTTCTGTACCCCTGACAACGTGCATGCGAAATTTTATAATGAACGGTTGAGTAGTTAAGGCATGAAAGCGTTACAAACAGATAAACTCACGTTTGCATTTATAATAATAATTATGATAAACCAATACAGGTTTGCAATTCCAAGCTACTGAAAATATTGGAAGAGAAGAACGCGCATAATATTTTTTTTGTGTGTAACCCATTTTTGGTTGGTTGTCCGATTGGAACAAAGGAATTTCGAGACCAGAAGTACCAACGAGACTCTATATTTCATTTCCATTTGTTTGAATGACATCCAACATGCTGAATTATAGATCATATTATTTCTTCATATATTATTCAGCTTTCTAGTTAGATACAGTATTGTATATTAACAATACGTTTCAGAATACGCCTTCTCATTATCATCTGTATTTTGACAGAGAGCAAAGACTCAAGAGTGAGAGACTGAATACGAGAGGTCATGAAATTTATTTAACCCACGCTGTAATTAGGACACCATTTTAACCGTATTTTCCTCTCAAAGTGCGTATTTTTAAAACGAGGTCTTCAGGTCCTTTGAAACAATAATTTATTTTATTTATCTGCAAAGATCGCGTAGTGCTTTAAGTAGTCGCCTTACCACTGCCGCCGCGCCGAGTGCTGGGGGTTTGATCCCCACGCGAGACAAAAATTTGTGTGATCCATATTGAATTGTCCCCAGTCTGGGTGTTCTTTGTGTCCTTTGTTTATATGTTTGTAAAGTGCCCCGCGATACAGGATGGATATCTAGTGCGGGAGTTGTCTTTTTAAAAAGGTCATTATAGTATTTTCTTGCATTAACACAATTTGTACTTGTGGATATTATTGCTGCTAGTTTGCTTACAATTTATTTGCCCTTATTTAATTGTTGGGCAATAGCGAGGCAGTCACATAAACCCGTGAAACTATATATTTGTTTGTGTTCATCTCTTAGTCTATCGATATAATTCTTTGCTGATAGAACCATCCTTCTAAGTTGAACTCTAGGGGATATTATCAACAGCTCACTAAGTTCGTCTAAACCTCGCGGGATAGCCGCCATCTTACAAAATGATTTACTATCATAGTTACATCAAATCTTGGCTACTGCGCTACGTCATTATTACTTCTATTCTTGGCCTAAGAGGTAAATAACGAAATATTGTTCACTCTGTCCGATATCGCAACAACTACTTTTAGGAACTGAAACATCTTGTTTGTCAGAAACCTTTGCAACTTGAAACACTTCTTTATATATGTATATACCTAAATTCATATTTTCTAATATACATACTTTGGTTAAATAACGACTCTAAAAATCTTAAAATTATTTTAGGACTTATTATGAAACAATACAGAAACTACGAGATACATCTGTACAATATTATAAAGAGGAAAGATTTGATTTTTTGTATGTATGTTTGTTTGTAATGATTTAAATCATCAAACGATTTAAAAAAATCTTACACGATTAGAAAACAGTATTATAACTGAGTAATATAAGCTATATTTTATTTTTAAAAGTATTGTTTCACCTAATCTAAGCTACTTTTACGAAGTCGCGAGCAAAAGCCAATTCATTCATAAAATAATAAAGTTTCATTTATCAATTAAAAGAGAATGAAAAATGGTCAAATATAAAACATGTAGGTCAGCAACTCTTCGATTTACACTATCATCATTGGTAACATCCCTACTTCCATTATACAGATCAAACTAAAAGCTGTAACTGGCCAGTTCGTTCCCGATTTGCGTTTGTCCCATCAGAGTGCAGCCAATCAATAGACGTACACAATTTTTCAACATCCGTACATGACAAAACGACTGCTTCAACAAAGCAATATAGCTTTTTTATTTGCGTTGCTTTGAAACTCGTGTATTCAATGGCTTCCGGGTCCACTGATCGAATACAAACTGTTTTTGCCAAACATAAACAAAAATATCTCGAACTAAATATTTCGCTCTGAAGACCAGTTTTATCAATATCTAAGAGGAAATATAATGAAAGTTATAAAACTGTGCGAATTCTAACAAATTCTACGTGCATATAATGTAAAACGAAATTGCTAAAAGACTTTAGTTAATAACGAATTATTTATTTGCTGTTTCACTTAACAAAGCGACGACACAAAATGCCAAAGTCATGGATTGAACGCTTAGGGCGTAGTCGAAAAAATTTCTTTTTATATCTTAAACGAGAAGAAAAGTAGAATAATCCTTAAAGTCACCGCTATTTTTATACTTTCTATATTACAATACACTACTTATAACAAAAACAGCTAGACAAAGCGAGCAACTATAAAAATGTGCGTTTTATTTCCATTATCTGAATATTCTTTGCGAAGTGAACCCGCAGTCTTAAGGGGAACTTAATGATGGCGGTAAAAAACCGAAAGTTAAAATTGTGAATAGCATGACGTTTAAATAAAGAGAGAAGCTCCGCAAAGTTAGAGCTAATGCAACTCGGCCCCAGAGTTACGTCTTCTTTTTAGTTTTAAATTTTCAATAACCGCATTTTATGCTGAAATTGTGATCGTTATTGGTTTTTGAACTAACAATATTATCAGTAGGATTTCGATGGTAGTAAGTGATACGCTCTTCCTACAAAATCAAACAACAAAGCATAATAGAATATAATAATGATGTAGTTTAACCATGATTGTCGAGCAGTAAACACAATAAATTATCATCATCACCAAAGATTGGGTGGCGGTGAAAGAGTTAAAAAAATTCCAAAGTGCTTCTTCGACGTCATTTACCGCAAATTCACAGTATTAAAGTCATCAAAGAATAGTGACGTCAGTCATCAGTACAAATCGACAATATTTATAATCTCTGAAAGGCAAATTAAGGAAAAATGGTTAATTAAATATAGTAGGTAGTTAGGTAGTTCTCGGAATGATATTTGACGGAAACATAACAAGGGACAATTGTACAGCGACGACTTATTTTCCCTCCCTATATCTGGAACAAAAGAGAGGGGTGGCGTCGGGATATAATTTTAAGAAAACCGCCCCAGACTTCTTTTTTCATAAAACAAGTAGAGGCACGGAACCCTCGCCCGACCGCCGAAGGGAAATGCGGTACCATAAAGTTGCAAATGAAGTAATACCGCACTCGGCTTGACTTACTGCCGAAACTTAACCAGAAACTGCTGGATGGCACTTGAGCCACAATAGACTGCTACCAATTTTCACTCACCATTTACTTAGTGTCATTTAATTTAGCTGAATAAATTTGTCGGCGCAGCGCGACCGTCGGGCCCAGTTGGCTCACTTTGTAATTAATATTGACCATTCCGACCGAAATATCGCTAACTATTCACTAGTATTCAACTATTCTGTTCCCGTCTCAAGTTGTTTTCTAACAATGAATTTCTAATTATAAGGATTGTTCTGGCCTAAATTATGCTTTATTTTGGCTGCAGTGGGTGACCGGTACTTATTAAATATATATCTCGTAAATACACTTTAAATCAGAAATACTTGCGACATGTACATGTATGCATTAAGTAGTTTTATCAGTCTTAAAGAAAACCTTTATATGTTAGGAAAATACACAATTCCATCAAACTTAATATATGTCACCATAGTTACATGTCACACAGTTTACAGTATGTATAGATACCGACGTAACTTACAGTATCAGTTGCGTCTGCTATCTATACATGTGGTAAGAAGACAGTCCGCTTACAAATAGGAACGAAAGCAGCGTACGCCATTTAAATTGGTACACATACGTGCTACACACGGGACAGACAAAATATCCATGTGTAAACGAATCATAATTCAAGATTACGTTGCATGAAGAAAAATATTCTTGAAATTGAAGCCACGAGTACCTTCCGTTTATTGCACCCTTCGCGCGTCAGTTGGCATTTTATTATGTCCCACATTTGGCTGCGAATAAACAAGATGATAACTGGAAGTACCGGGACGTGCCTACAGAATCCACAACCTTTTTACTGTTTCTATATTATAGAATTCGGGCACGATGATTGATTAAACAATACTTTGATAATCTAGGCAAACAAAAATATTATACTTAATAATTTCAGTTATTTGTGTCACAATCATACATTAAAACAAAATTCTAATATTAATGATGGAGCAAGAAAGCTCGTTTAATATTTGACTTGCCGTTGTTTTTAAGCTTTGACTTTTCCCCGTCCCATTTCTTACAGAGCACTCGAAAATATTAAATTAGGGCTGGATCAAACAGTACTCTCTTTAATAGACAATCGAGTATGACATCTAAGAGGTACTCAAAACCTACGTAATTAAGGAACGCGGCGTACATCGGGGAATAGGAAATTGCTCAACTGTCATAAATTATTTATAGGGATTCGAAGCTGCACAAGTTTTGAGAGCTTTTTGGTACGTTCGCGGTGCTTTTCCGCCGTCAGACTGTCTTAAAACAATTATAATGCCATGAGATACTTTTGATATTACTTCGTGCCACGGTACATCACCGGTACTTTAAATAATAATCATTATAATAATATTGGTGGAACAAATAGGATTTTGGTTGAGAGTTTTAAATCCGATCAATGGTAAAAGTTGCCGACACCCTTGTAAGGTATCAATAACTTTTCAAAGGAATTATTAAACTAAATTTAATTTATGTAAAATGGATAACGGTGACAACAGTTAGTAACAGTAAGTTTTGTAACCCTAGTGTTTCATCACGAAGTTGTCGTTACACGTGTAAGTTATTACGTGTCTAAGTATCGACCTTGTTTGGCATTCGACAGCAAGATGGCCTCCTACGTATAGTGGCCAATAAAAAGTATTATAATTAATACAGAAAGAACTCATTGAATAATTTGTCAAGTCGAGTTTCCAAGACTAAATATGCTAGACTTAGATATAACTTTCTACAATCGTGGCAATATTTTTGCCTTCTTACATAATAATGTTTTTGGTCTTTTTGTAAGAATTTAATTCGTCTTTTCCTTTACAGTTTTGTTTCTTAGACTTAACACCTATTCGAATAGGTATTTCGTATTTCGGGACAAGTAGCTTATTATAAGGGTAGGCAGCCTTATAAAGTCGATGCACATTCCGCCATCTTCTTTGATTTTATGAAGATTTTCTTTATCAGTATTTTTTTTATTAACGGTACTTTAAATTATTATATGTAACAATAATATTATTTAATTGAAAATTAAACAAAAATACGAAGAGAAAAACATTACCAACAATAGAAAACAAAATTATTTATAAATCTACCTTCTACCTTTTTATTAAACTAATGAAACAATAACTATTTTATCTGAAAAATTATATCGAATGTAGTTCGATGGCTAACTTGACTAAACTTTGGTGGTGGTATAACAATACCACCTGACTTTGGCATCTAAAGGTCAATCTTCATATGAATAAATATGCGTTGTTTCCGCAGATGGTGAACATGATGGGCTCACAGCTCTACTAGGGTCTGCTTCACCAGATCTAGCACTTGCGTCCGACACTTCTGACAGCCTACCACTGCCTGACCATGATAACGGTAAGCACGACATTAACAGTGTGTGCTTTGAAAACAACTAACCATTAACGAGGCAAAGGGACGCTACACGCTGACGTACCTAATAGAAGAAACCTTAATTCTTCTATTACACCTGGTCGCAAATAATCTTTAGATTATTTAGCCAAGAATCACGGCCATTTTTCATGTATGCGTTTTGTCTGTGTAGGTAATAATTATCAAACTTATAATTTATCCTTTGAATCGAGCCTGGCGTGGTTAATTACTTAGAAACGGTGCACATGTGCCGGGTAGCTCGAAGGTATACCATACTCGTACAAAAAGCGGCGTAAAGGTAGCTGTGGTAGGCTATTCCTACGTATATACCATCCTCCATCTCATGTTCGATCCCTTTTTCCTATAGTTAGTAACACTCGAGTGACACTGTTAGTAATATTGCAAGGAATCATAGGCTATCCGCGTAGGCAGACCGAGTGCTTGAGTACCTTCTTGGTAAAAGAAACCACTAAACGTATCTAACGTTCATGTGTTCTCTTTTACTTCAAATTGATAATATAGTCAATTTTATTCGCTACATTACCTGCATAGCCTGAATAGAGCTTTGGGAAGACATATTACGCGTTTCAGCCCTATGTTCTATTGAATATAGCTTTGACAAGTTTGATATCAAATTCAGTGCTAAGATAGATGTCATGTTTAATGTCAGTCCGATGTCGAGTTAGTCAGGCTCTAAAGTGTTTTAATACAAAAGAAAGTAATTTATATATTTTGCGACAAAATAAGCACTACTATCAGATTTCATCGTCAAATCCAACGATTCAGTAAGCACTATACAGACTAATTTACCAATTTGGCAGCTAAATAGTCAATCCGATATTTCTCGGAATAAACATCAGTACATTCGTAGTGCAGTTCAACAATATTATTGAAACACAAATGCCAATTTCATGTATCCGTTTATTGCTCGCAGTTCGCTAACTGTATTAGCATCCCAGCGTTCACGACAACAATATATCTCGGCACGACGCTCTTTGATTCCAGATAAAGTACAATTAATTTGCATAGAATCTATATACATACAAATAGAACAGTATTATACGTGAGTGGATGCAAATTATGTCAAAGGCAGCGACGTATCATGTGCCATATAGATTAATAAGGCTGGCTCTCATTTTGGATTACAAAATCTATAGTAATATCATCTGATATCGTAACCTTTAACATAAATCTGGAAATGTGATTGTTTTTTTTCTTTGGTGGTGTTGTAAAAGCATGCTCACGTGAAGGATAACGTTAACGTAACAGAAATACGTACTTTTTAGGTCTATAAAATTCTCGACCAGAACAAAATAATTATGAAGATATCACACGAAAGAACGTCTACTACTAATTAACAAATCTGGTAAAGTGAGGATTGTAAAACGAAATCAATTTTTATTCAAACCCTATCTTTCTGTAGATAAAAAAAAACAAAACAAAATGGTATAATTTTCGACCAACATGGAATTATTTTAAAGTTTCTAGATTAGATATTGTGTAGTATGTTTGATAGCGATTACTCAGTAAACGAAAATGTACAATACCTCTGAACACATTTTAACGAATAGCGCATTACTACACACTTTGACTTACTTAGGTCGTACTTCGTCAGCCCGCGTGTAACATTAAGGCAAATGAATGAACTAATAATGGAAACGTGCGGTCATAAAAATAATACTTTGTTTCCACCAAATTGTGTTAGGTTAGAATAGAAAATTGGAAAATATCTTTCACCATCACAAAAGTGAATTTCTGCACTACATTACGAGGTGAAGTGAGTTGAGATGAAATATATGTGTGCCTAATGATACGCTTATGTTTTGTAGATTGATGAATGCGGCCTTAAAACATTAAGATGAATAGATGGTTGGTGGGGTGGAGGAGCGCAGAGTGGGCTCGCCCGAGGGAACTTCTTGAGATTGATGTTTCGTGCAATGACATTCGCGAGTTGCCCGCGCACGATAACGGCGAAACTTCACAGTTTTATGGCTCATGAGACATGAAATATATAGGAAGCGTTTGTAACAACCTGTTACATGAATCTTACACTGCGCCACAATATTAAGATACATAACTGTTGGCCTGCCAGCGGTAAGTTTTCAAACTTGCGCACAACTTAACCTCAGTGATAAATAGTTGGAATATCGATTTATTGCACTTGTAACTTTAAAAACATTTAATCTTCGACAAGCTAATTATGAAAACTGTAGTTACTTTTCAATATGTTCGAACCGATCACAATCCAGTGACCGTCATTGAATGTTTAATTTCGGCCATGACGCATTTTGGTATTACAGCTTGTCTTAATCAACTAAGCGTCAATTAAGTTTCCCTCGCATTCTGTATGCTGATCAGGCAGTACATAAAGTTTAAAATAAGGCTGAAGTATTTAATCACCTAATGAAACTAACTAAAGAAATTTACGACACGACTGACTCCCTGTAATATAATTGACTAACAATTATGTGAATTCTTCATTTCCCAATACAAAATTCAAAACGTATCGGATGCAAGCCTCGGGGCGTTGAGGGAACCAAAGTCGCGTCAGTTGCAGTAATGAATGCCAGTCAAACCTGTCCGTTCTGTCACTTGTCACTAGTGATTTTCCGACTGACAATCTCGCATAGAATAGGGTGATCAAGTTATCTATAGAAACGTGAGGGCACCATCGTCTGTAACGCTCGCTAGCTAACGATTATACTCTGTTTATAGTGCATATTCGTTAATAAAATTCACTAATTGCAATATATAATTCAGATTGGCTTAAATTGGTACAAGAAATCCCTACCAGATTTACATAAACAATATGATTCTTTTAAAAAAAAAAAATTGTAGAGAAAACAAGAAAACTGTCAGTTCTAATAAAAGAACAATTGAAAATATGCGAGAATAAGGTAAAAGTCTAGCCATGTCGTAATGATTATGATTATTATTATTCTGATCGATTAGTTGAAATCGTTCAGAATATCACGATTGTAATGTTGGATGGAAAAATTGCATCACATATCGCAATTCGTAACATTCAATTCGATTGTTTGAAACCTAAACTATTCCATTCGAATCTAGAAAATTGATAATCGATCCAAATATCGATAATCGATCTTGATTCGAATGAAATCAAAGATCGATATTTTTCTTATCAGGCCTTAAGATAAAACATTAATAACTTTTTGACACCAGTATGTTTATTCGACAATCGAGAGATTAAGTGTATCTTAATTTATAGTTTCCCTTATCCAAACAATTGCAAAAGTAATTCGGCAAACATTTCTCTCATTTTCACCTTCATTATGACAATGGATATTCAAGATTTGTGAGTTGCGATACACACTGACTAATTCCGTCCTCGTCGTCGGCACAAATTAAGCCTGGAGCGACCGTGGTTGACGCACGAATACTGCGCCTTGTGACAATCCATTACAACTAATGGATCTCTCGTTTCCATCTTATTTGATGGCCAAACGTCTTTTTAGTTCTGAATATCTGCTAGGTATACAGCCAATTATATACACATAGCTAATTAAACAAGCTGTGGACAGACGATAAACCCATACAGTATTTATAAAAAGTTTAAGCTCAATATATGAAAAGAATTTCTATGTTTATGCTTTTAGAAAAAGCATTCAAATAACGTAAATAAAAAACACATGGGAAATTTAAAAACGAACGAATTTTAAACGAATTTGGACTACATTTTATTTCCTGTTGATCGATTGGAAGCAAACCCATAGCTACAGCGCTAGACAAGGTAACTACTTCAAAGACTGCGCTCGCAATTTCGATATAGTATTTTTTCAATTGCTCAGAATGATTACTCTAAGCCTGGATAATTCTATTACAAGCCAAGTAACAAGCCACTCCTTTTCACGTCAACTACAAACAAGCAAGCAGATCAATTAACTAATATTAAGATATTAGTTACGATATATCAATGCTCAATATCAGCTATCAATATCTACGATATTAATTACCTGAAAACAAACGCCAAATTGAAGACGCAATGATCTCAAACGCAAAGGGAAACAATAGCCGCTACTGATTAGCTGTAATCATTGATAGAATAGCCATCCCTTTGATGTTCCTAATAACCTGCACGTTTGAGTAACCTCCTCATTATCTAGGTGATGGCAATAGCTACACATGTCATAGAATTAATGTAGGTACAAGCATTTAGCTTAATTAGATTGATAAACAATGTACACATCTGTATCAATAAATATATTTAAAATAATTGTAGCGCAGTCCATCCCAATATCTTCTACTAATTTTGGTAAAATTATTACAAAGTACAGTGACGCCAACAGTCAGGTTAAGATGTTTTTTGTTGTAATAGTCTCATGTGGTCTCAATAAAATTCCGGTTCAAGCAAGGTTTTTTATTGGGTTTATATGTCAAATATTTCTCAGTAGCAAAGTGGAATCTAAATCTATGCCCGGTACGGCATTAAGCTCACCCTCTATTACGTGGAACTTAAAATCATAGTTATAGGAATAAGGTGTGCTCTTGTACTGCTACGAGGATAAAGACGTATATGAATGTAGAATACCAAAAAGCGACATTTAACTTCATTTTCTATTTTATTAAATCTGCCACAGAGTTAAGTTTATATGACTGATTAAACATTTCATGACTTATTCAGCCATGCTGTAGGTCTGATATTTGTAACAGTTTATATATAAATGTAGTGATACGGAACTTGAACTCAAATAACTCCCAACTGAATATTGTGTTAGGTAAGGTTGTAATGTCTGCATTCAGAGGTATGCTTCAAAATACATTTTGTTATATTCTCTTCAGTTCCCCGGAGAGCATTCTGGTCAAGCATCGTTATGCCTTATCGAATAGCGCACAATGGAACTAGAGACTGCTGAAATGGAAGACAAACGATACTGCAATTTCTCCGTACATTTATGTCAGCCGGTATATTTACTAAAAGCAAATATGCCTGCTGTTTACGCAACGATACCTTACACTAATTTATTCTGTACTATGATTTTGAAATTCTTTTGTTTTAAAATTATTTTGTTCAGAAATGTTTGTTGGTGTTTGTTTTAGTGTATTCTCACTATCGATATTAAAGAAATAAGTAACTTGTTACTACACCAGTCATGACCTTAAGCTTCTATAGTCTGATACTTCGGAAATAACTTTAAAAAAATTAGCTTTCTACATTATTATTTTGAGGCTGGTTTGACTACTTACACGTCGGTAAAAGTAGACACGTTAACAGGTAAAGTAAGTAGATAATTGCCTTTGCGCTCTTGCTTTAATAAAGTCTAGTTGAGACTCATTTTAAATGAAAAGAAAGAAGACGTTCTCATTTAAAATGAGCCATAACTAGGCTTTTGACTAAACTTTTGACAACTAAACTAATTACAACTGTTTGGTGAATGGATCATTGTAAATATTCTAATAGGCACTGCAATTCTTACATGAATGGTATGTTCCATCTTGTCTTCTCTTTACTGAATCTTACCAGGAATGAGAAGACGTAAGAAATGCATCAGATTTCTAGATTTTTCGAAAACCAACCATTTATTATTAAATTCAGCCAACCGTCTGAAGTATCGCACAGAAGAGTTACCAGGTCGAACATTCAACACATAACGTTTTCGAATAACATTACTATCAGTTTAAATATACAACAAAACACACATTAAAAAATAAATACAGCAATGCGTTTTAAAATAACGTATAACATTTCCACATTAAATAAACACAACAGATTGCACTCAAAACAACCACTTATTATTATTCTATTTAACAAACAGCTAAAAACAGCCAATTAATCATTTCTGTCCCAACTCATTACCATTTAATATTTTTGCCACACAATTTACGGTAAGTACTTCAGCAATATAATTTTACATTTTAAGTAATTCCGATATTAACTGTGCATACAAAAATTTGTCTCCGTATTAAATTAATTGCATTTTGCGAGTGGTTACATTGCAATGCCGTATTGCCGTGTGCAATAAATACCGTTGTATATTGCCGGCAAAATATGGAGCTTTGCACATTCTATTCAAAACTTATGTATTTGAAACTGCAAATAGGAACTCGGTATACCATCTTTTGTTAACATTGAAAGGCTTTTGCTGTAATTAATGTAAACTAACGTTGTGAGAATTTATATTTAATGTTATGTGTTCGTCATGGGATCATTAAGAAGGCTGCCCTCTTAATTATTCTAAGATATACAAGTGAAGGATCTTTATAATAACCTTAAGTAACATTTTCTCCATAATTGTCTAGACTTAATAATGACGATGATACTACGCTAGCCTAGCCGTAATGGCCTTAAGTAATGTTAAGGCTAAGAAGATATATGCTTTTATTAATGTTCATTTATAAAAGCATATATCTTCTTAGATAATGATATATGTGAAAATATTGCAGTCAAACTTGTATACATATAGATGATAAGACTATTACTTAACTACGCCAAAACTGAAATTGTAACCACTTTTGTTAGACTAATGCCATTGTTCCCAAGCGAAATTTTAATAGGCTTTACATTTTTTAATTAGCTTAACGTTTTGTCCCTCCTATATTTTGAAGGTCTTCTATTTTGATTGTCATTGGTAGATGAGACGCCATTTCGCTTAATATGACCTTTCCAACTAAATAGTGTTTGACCGCTAGAAACTGATAAACTTGGCCACAATAACCTTGCAAAGTGGCAGAACGGTGAATCCAACCAATTTCATGATTGATAATAAATCACTTTTCCCCTTACATGTACATAATATATGCTTCCTGCATAACTGCAGGAACTAACGATTAGAGGAGCTTAAGTGCCACTTCTCGAGTCTAGCCACACGTAGCATTTTAAACATAGCTGAACGATTCAATGCAATTAACGCTAATTAAAATGAGTGATTCATTAGCAGTAAACGGAAAGCTTGATCCCACGACTACTTCGTTGCCTAATCAGGTGAGATAGTAGTGGAATTAAAAGCTTATAATTATATCTTTATTTCTATATATTTTTATAAAAGACATATCTCACACTATAAATAATTCCTATATCATGAAGAACTTTCCGAATATTCAAACAACGGACACAAAGAACGCCACGACTCGGGCTATTTGTACATCACACGAGTCATTGTCCTGTGTTGGAGTCGAAACCACAACACTTAGCGTTGTTGCAGTAGCGAGGCGACCACTACGCCAGCAGTCAGAGTATCGTCAATAAAATATAATAAAGCGATGAGCCTAAAATAGCCAACTTAAATGCAAATAACAATAGAACATTATACATTAGTGCATGGTAATGAGGCGCCCGCAGGGTCCAATTGTTGACAACCGCTGATGGATCGCGCCGCTTCCTGTTTGCACAATAACCTCGTTCGGCTCAGACCCTACAGTTCCCAACTTGCTTCATCATTCATAATACGGGCTTTTACTTTGATAAAACTTTCTTCTCTATATAAATGATGCGAGTTGTAAAATTTGTTATATTTATACGTAAGGAAATAAATTTGGCTGCCCTCGGGGTTAGTTCATAATAATCTGTTCGCATATTCATGAATTGGAACGTGTCTTCGTGATAGTAAATCGTAGATGCTTTATATAAAGAAATAAATATTACTATTTACTCTTTCACTAGACGGAGAGCACTGAGTTTAAAGTGGACGTCAGTAATGCGTAGAGCTGTGGATTTGATCTTCACAAGGGACAAAACATTGTGCGACCCATATATTTTTCTTAATCTAGGCGTTCTTTTTGTTTTCGTTTGAAGATTTTGCAAGTTACCGTGATGTAGAGGTTATGCCAAGGGTTACAAAACACTTTAAAACTTTTGAATGGAACACGAAACACTCTAATAAATTCCTGAGGCAACATCGTCTGATAAATGTCAAATACGCATATACATAATATGTAAAAGTGATTGTGACATGTGACGGAAATTGGATTCTTTACGATAACCGTAAGCGAAAAATACAATGGCTGACCCTAGGTCAAACGCTTCAACAGTGCCCTAAAGCAAAGCTTACCAATAAAAAGGTAATGGTAACAGTTTGGTGGTCTCTTCATGGTGTTATTCACTATAGCTTTCTCAGGACTGTTCAAGCAATAACAGCAGATGTTTACTGTGCTGAACTTCGAACTATGATGGTGAAACTGGCAGTGAAACAGCCCTGACTCTTGAATCGATCTCCACCATTATTGCTCCCTTATAACGCAAGACCTCAACCTGCATTGCACAAGAAACCCTTGTAAATCTACAGGAGCTGCAGTTACAAACCATACGTCATGCTCCGTACTCGCCAGACCTTGCTCCAATGGACTACCATTTCTGTCGGCATTTGGACAATTTTCTACGTGATAAAAAATGTATTACCAAGAGGCAATACAAAATTGTTTCACACAGTTTGTCGAATCTAGATCTACGGAGTTCTATCATAAAGGCATAAATGAATTTCCGTTTACATGGCAGCAATGTATGTAATGAGGGTAAATATTTGGATTAAATAAATATGGTACATCTTAAAAAAAAACGAGTTTAAATTTTTGAGTACTAATCGGCAATTTCATACTTGAACCCCTTATATATAGAAATAGCTTCAGCACATAGCCCGCGCGAGTAGCCTGCCAGTTACTTGATCTCATGAACTAGCTACATTAGAAAGCCAAACGTAAAATTTAAAAACCAAATAGTTACGAAATTTAATATAAATTATTTAAAAAGAAGCCGTTACTCTTCCAAAAAGTCTATACGCTTTTAACTAATTAAAAGGAGCCGTTTTTAAAAATGATCTTTGAACTAGTTTAAAAAGCCGCATTGACCGCGCCAGTATCGCTGCGACAGCTTGCAAGTCCTTTATATACAGAACTTTATAAGCGGGGCGGGTGTCGTAAATTCTCAACACAGATGGTCCAGATAGGTGACGAATAAAGCCACCAAGACCGTGGTAGAACCGTCCCACACTAATTTATGCTTACTTTTCACAGTTATAGCTCTATGGAGGACACTTTGAAATTAAGCCTGTGAATTATATAAGTTGTGTAAACATGGTGAGTGGATGCTGATATTGAAAACAAAAGGTAAACGGTTAAGTCGTGAACGTGTTTATAACATCGTAGTGAGGAAAACAGTGTTTTAATTTTAATATTTTTTTTAATTTTAACACGTTGTATTGCTGGTTGTCTATATATCGCCTATTTATCTCAAAGTGAAGACGGAGTTGTATTACACAATTATATCGCCTTCTATAATTTTAGGTTCGATGTAATAGAGGATGACTCTATTATGTATATATACTATCTACAGGGCACAGTTTTAGGCATCGTGCTGTTTTTTAAATAGACAAACTCAGCACAAGTGATCGACTCGACGTCGAACCGGACCCACATGTGATATGTGGATGTATTACATCTCTGCCTTCAGGGGTATAGGCATAAGAAATGCGTTCAATATGGCTTTTTAGCTTTGTTTAACATAGCCAAACTTCTCAAACGGCAAGCAATCAAATTATACAAGTTGACGCTTTTTATCCAAAATTTCCATGTTACAATTTATGCATGTCAGGCCTCAGATTAAATTTGAAGGTCATTACATTACAGATTTCCATTTCTATTGTAATTACTATTTAAGTATTTGCTTAGGTTCATAATTAATTAACAAAATTTAATCGTATAATGATAAGGACTTTCATAAAGGTAAAGGATTGTTGACGAATTATATTTCATGTTTTTTGTAAGGTCTTTATTCACTTGGGTAAAGGCCAATTTCTCTACAATGTGGTCTTTCCATAGCAACATTTAGAAAGTCACGTCAACATCTATTAGTCTGACAAGACAGATACATAGTTTTAAACGATGAGAGCCAATGAATCATGACACGTCTTGGGTCAAATCAAATAGTACAAAAACAACCGATTAAATTAAAATACTAATGCCTTACAGTTAAGGAGGTCAAAATAAGGGATGTCTTATTTAAGCAATTAATACATTACTAAGATAAGATATATTTATTTGTGAAAACATGTGTGTACAATATAACAAAACATGCATATTCCGAGATGTTATGGACAATTTAGATCTACATGTTTTGCCGATATAGGCATACAAATACAAATAATATTAACAATTAAAATATATCAAAATGTTAATTACAATATTAAAATGATATTTATTAATAGATATGTCATAAAATTAATAATTTATTACATTAAAATAATAAGATTCACAATAAAATTAAATTAAAAATTATCATTTAAAAATTCATTAATATGGTAATAACATTTTTCTGCCAACATTGCTTTAAATTGTGACTTAAATACATTAATATTTAAATGTTTATAATAGGTAGGTATTTTATTAAAGATGATTGGTGCCATGCATACTACACTATTATGCAGCATCGATGTTTTTGCAGGGTGTATACAGAGTCTGGTATTATCTCGTCGACTTCGTGTAACTTTGTCAGATAGACGAGGAAACAGATGCGGATTATTTTTAACAAAAATAGCTACTTCAATAATATATAATGACGGAAGTGTCAGAATTCTGTGTTCTCTAAACCATGGCTTGCAGCTGTCTCTGCTTTGTAGGCAAAACATGGCGCGAACACATCGTTTTTGCATTTTAAAGAGCATTTCTTTACTGGATGAGTTGCCCCAAAAGATGATACCGAACCTCAACAAAGACTCTACTAGGCCGTGGTACGCATTTAATATGGTATTGGTATTAACAACAGTAGAAAGCTTATAGAGTGCATATGCTGTGCTACTAGTTTTTTTACACAAACTCTCCATATGAGACTTCCAGTTTAATTTATTGTCTATTAGCAAACCCAAAAAGCGAGCTGTATTTGTTTCTGTGATTAAAATGTCGTATATAATAATATACGCTAACTTTATATTAGATATATTTTGCGATCTTTGGTTAAAATGCATTATATTCGTTTTAGTCAAATTTATTTTTAAATTATTATTATTAAGCCACGAAATTATAGATGTCATAGTATTGTTAATGTCAAGTTCATAGGTATCATTATTAGGTACTAAAAGATATTGTCACAGTGCTATCGTCAGCAAATAGTGACATTGGGTGATTAACTGCGAGCGGTAAATCATTAATATAAATTATGAATATAAATTCTACATAATATCAATAAAACATTTATGTTATTACTTAACCTATCGCCCTAATTCAAATTGCTTTCCAATTCGAAGTTCAAAAACAATTCAACATTATTTTCGTCGTAATTTTCGAATGCGTCAGCCAGTCCAATACAATGTCTGAAGCAGTACATAAAGAGGTTGTATACCTATTATTTTATTCTGCGATAGACATCTTGCCCTTTCGAAACAATACCTCCCCGGGGATATTAAATACTTATACCGTATTTGGAAAACTGTATTCTGCCTACAATGGAAGCCAAAAGCGTTGCTAGGCGAATGCCCAAGTGGAGTATTTTGAGACCTTTTCTCGTTAATGTTGTTACTCTTCCCGGATTTAAATGGGTTGTTTTACTAAAATCATAACAAGGGCAGATATATTGTAAGACAAGTATCAAGAATATCTTGCTTACATTTTCTTTATGTACTTTGATAGTTCGCTACCTGTATGCCACTACAAAGGCTGTACGTCTTCATGTTTAGTATCGCTGCAGGCGGTAGTTGGACGTCCAATGTTTACATATCGAGGCTCTCAATGCCTCAAAGGAAACGAGCAGCCATCGCTTCAAGCTAGCTTGTGAACGCCATCAATAAGCTTTACACGTTGCTGGAGATATTTTTAATTGAGGGATGTTCTGGCGAGGAGGCTTCATGATCAATCACGTTTTGAAGAAACAATGTAACGGGTTTTTATTATTTAAGTAGGTATTATTACGCGAATATCTCGCATAATAAACAATAATTAATAATGGTGATATGTGCCTATAAGGTTTATTATGCGGATATCAAATTTGTTTGTTTCGTCTAGTGGTTGAATTCACAACACTCAGCCTTAAGAATACTTGCAAAGCGTGGTGATTCCTAATACCATGGCACTAGTACAGTCTAAAACAAAAAAATCTAAAAGAGTAAGAAATAAGAATACTCAGTTGGTGAACCGCCTATTTATAGCAATTTACAGTCCCACCCACGCTTGCTTAAAGCAATATCGGAATTCTAACTAAAATGCTAAAATAAATTGGAGCCTATTTTATCGCATAAAACACGAGTTAATTAAGTAAGGCTATGCACCGATGTTGTGTCACTTCCACAAAGGCTCGAGTTAGGGTTATTTATCTGACTTGTCACGTGTGTTCTCGGATTTATCGCGTTTAGCAGCGGTCGGGTTGACTTGAACACGACAGCCGAGGTTTTATAGCGCCGCCGTCGAGCCAAACATTCTGAATAGTAATTTAAAGATTGTTTATTCATTATATTGTTAGGCACGTTCTAGTTTTAATTATGTTTAAGGTAGTTCTTATTTTGAATTGTTTTTGGATGGAATCTGTACCATTTGACGTAAGAGTGTCAAAGGCAATCAAATGAGTTTCTATACGCGTAGAAAATTAAAGCCGATTTACCTAAAACTAGGAAATCGACTTTTCTAGATGAAATCAGCTACACATACATGTTTACTTGGCTATATGAAATTTTCCTCTTGTTTGCCTAATCAGTAGTCAGTATTACTTGTGACTGCCGTGCCGCTAATTGTAGGGCAATAGAATTAGAGCCAGTATAGCGAGTTAGTATTCTCACATAACTCTAGAATATAGTGCTCCCTTAGATACGCCTGACGTCATGATTGACATCTGATCTCCAGATATCAATCATGATATGCAAAACTTTATTAGATTAGACTAGAAGCCGACCGATACATACATTTCACGCAATTATCTACGAAGTGATAGGCATAGGTGTATTATGCCTGAATTTCAGCACAAAATTATAGTGGGCAAACATATTACCATCTTCCAAACACAGTTCCAGTGCATCTATTTATTTATCTACAAAGATACACACAACTTAAGGCTAAATACAGAAGTGTTAGGTCAATAGAATAAGTGTGCATCCTTACTTACAAGTAGGCCACAGCATACAAAGTAAAAACGTACCTACATACAGTTATTATACAGAAATTGGACAAAGTTACAAATAGTAAATTACTAATAATGTATTAAAAATAATGAATTACAGATAATGAAATTCAAATCATGAAATACAAATAATTAAATTACAAATAATTATTATAATTGAAAATTTCTTGATAGAAAATCCGATAACACTGCTCGACCCGGGCATCGAACCCATGATTTCATGCAAAGCAGTTGCATTCACTATTGCTGCACCACCAAGACAGTCGTTACTTCACTAAATGTGACTTTTAGGAAAATTTACATATTATATATATTTTTATATCTGCCAGTGTTACGCTTCACGTAGGCATGAAACAATACACGAGCGTATCCAATGTCCAAGGATTTTCATTTCAAGTGCGATATGCGAAGTAGCCACCAGATTTATCGTAATAACTATACCGAATCAAGGTTCCCTCTAGAGAATCAGGCAAAATTGCGAATAGACTGTGTCGCACCTCCCAAACCTAAGCAAAGGACGCCATCATGAATACAAATCGTTTGTTTTTCCCTTCCCTTTAGTTAAATCACCGGGAGCCTTACTGCGTAAAATTTCATTTCATTTCGGCGATTTTTTTCACTTAAATATAGCAGTTTGTCTTGCAGTATTACATCAATTGTTGAGAAAGGCTTATATAATATAACACGAATATATCATCTTTAAAAATGTTAAATATAACCGTAAGTTCAAATCATGAACGTTCCAGAATTCACTGTACTGATAGGGCTTGTCACATATGCCTGAATTATGAAGTCACGTATGATGCCAATATGCGCACACTGAAACTCACTGTTCGTACGTAATGCTAAAGACTCATTTACACGGTGACAACTTCTTGAAGTAAATGACGTTCTGATTTTGTCATCCTAGGCAAAAAAACCGGGATACCGGGACACTTGCTTCAAGAAACTTACTACTATACTTTAGTTGTGTAAATGGGCCTTTGTACAGGCTTGCGAGGAAACGCCAGTCAGTTTTAGAGTTCGAAAAACTCTTATACAACAGCTTTGTCCGTCCGCCTGTCTGTTATACAACTTTCGACTCATGAACCGTAAGAGCTAGAGACTCGCGGTCAAGGCCATTCGACTCAGCATAGTCGATATCCCCCGAAATGACCTTTGACCTCTGACCTAAAGGTCACGTCCTATCACGTGACCTTTGCATATAACTTGAAAAAATTTTTCGAACTCTAAGATTTACGGCAATTCATTGCCATTTCTCACTTGTTTTATGCGAGACAAAGAGCACGTGTGCAATTGATTTTGACTATACGGATGGCGTAATGGTTTAAGTGTCACCTCGCCACTGCCACTGCGCCGAGTGTCGTGGGTTCGAATATCACGGGACAAAAATCTGTGTGATCCACAAATGATTGCTCTCAGTCTGGGTGTTCTTTGTGTCCGTTGTTTGAATGTTTGTAAATCCCCCGCGACACAGGAATAATTCCTAGTGCGGGAGTGCTTGTCATTTAAAAAGAAAACAAAATTAAATTGTCTTCAAAAAGAAAATAAATTGGGAAAGCAGGCGTGCTTTACGCATTCTCACCGGCTTTTAATAATGAAAATTATATAAAGTTAATACAACATTAATATTTCGGTGCACTTTCACTGACGCAGGCTGGACTAGTGCATAGAGGATCGCTTTGCCTTACGTTCAGATTCGCAATAATGTAATAAACGTAGCAATGTTGAGAAGGAGAATTTATTGAAATTAAACTACTATATACGGAAGACAATATTATGTAAAGGAGAATTTATTTAAAAATAGCCCCTATTAGTTCAATCGACTGTTTAAAATTTTACTAAGTGATGAACAAGTTTCTATAGTAACATTTTACAGTAAACACACTCTCGGGGACACTTTTTATATGTCCTTTAGGCATATTACTGCAAAACCTTTGCCTGAACGGTCTCTGGCAATACACATTTTATATCTACACAGTTTTTACGCCTCCTGTGCCTCTTTTTCGTACTAGAAACCCTTTCTCTCTTTTGATGTAAAGCGTAGATGACCAGCTGCAAGATATTATATATGTTGAAAACAACAAACCACTCGAGAGATTGTATCGTGAAGGGGCTTTACAAACAATGAAATACGGATACAAACTACACACGGAGGATCAGACCAGACTTAAAGCCTTGGATATAATCTATGGATCACACAAAGTTTTGCACTGAGGGGAGATCAAATCAACACAATACGTTGATGAAAGGTTTATCTACTTAAACGATTATGCTAACCATACACTATGTTTATTTCTGAATATTTATACTATCTTTGGTAACATAACTTTGATAATACAATAGAAGGAACATGTTACACTGTGTGGAGTGGGTTTGATTCCCATCCGAGGCTGGGGGAACAAAATTGTTTGGTGCACAATTAGTTGTTTCGAGTCTAGTTCCTTGTGTCCGTTTTTCGAATGTTTATGTTGTCCTCCACGTCACAGGAATTATTTTAAGTGCGGATGTGGTCTTTGCCCATAAAATATATTTTTCTTTTTGTCATGTTTTGATAAAAGCACTAAGATTTATTTGTGTCGTGGAGCACAAACATTGAAACAACAGACACAAAAAACAACCAAACATTAAATGAAAGATAAAAAAAATGTTAAAAAATACTACCAAACTTGATCTAGGACAGTTTACATCCTAGCTGTCGAAGTGCCTATGTTTAGAATAGAATAGAAGTCTTTATTTGCCAAGAACTACAATACAAATTTACGTTATATATATACAACGTCTTATGCCTGTTTCCTGGACGCGAAGACAGGGGCCAAGGACATCCGTCTTGCTTAATCTCTTTCAATACATTCTTAACCCACGCTTCTCTGTTTAAGGTCCTCTTAACACGGTATTTCAATACTTACAAGGATGAGTGGATATATAGATTGCAATCCTCCGTTGCCCAGAACCTTTTGAAGGCAAAACGCACAAGTTTTAACCATCTGTACTTCAAATATAGGAGCAGAGTTTAAATAGTTTTCAAACTGGGAAAACAATCATTTCTTGCGGTTTATACTGTAGCTTTTAGTTTACCAACTATTTACTAGTAGCAATATTAGAAATCGTATGGAATGCAATGTGCAACGTACATTTTCAAAAAGCTATCGATGGTTTATAGTTGCTGGATTTATTGAACTTGACCAGAACTATCTTATGTATAACGTATTTAAGCGTTGTTATTTGTTAATTATTCTTCTGAGTTCCGTGTGCGAATTTGTATTACGTTAACGCGATCGACACGTTTATGACGTTCGGCGCTCCAATTGGCCCGCTCCAAGCTCTTGACCAAACAGAGAGCCAAACGCGGTAAACGTTTCGATCGCGTTAACGTAAAAACAGCTCGCACTCGGTACCCTGTAAGCGGTTTATTTTCGCGATTGACGAGAGATGTCAAATGCGCCGCATCACAATTCTTTGTTTTTAATACATCGCCCGCACCGAAATAATTCCTGTGTGACTGAATTCCTTTGACTTTACAATCAGTCGAACAATGAACACAAGAAACTAGACTCGAAATAACTAATTGTGCTCCAAACAATTTTATTCCGTGTTATCAAACCATAAAACTCGGCATAGTGTGACGATGCGACCACTTACACTACAATATCATGTGTGTAATATTCACTTACTATCTCAACACAATCACAAATCCGTCAGCAACGTTCTGACACTGTCATTGACAGAAATAAGCACATACTGCATTAATTTTCGTACGAATCAAAAAATAGGATAACGTCAATATTGCTGCGCAATTCGCAAGCACATCATCAGTAATAAATAAGCGCAGAAAATTGCAGTGTCATATGTTCACTATGATTCACTCATACTCACTGTAAAATTGCGACGCGTGCTTGATGGATGGGACCCGCAATTACGTGCCCCATCCCTTTCTCTCTTAGTGATATAATCATTGTGACAGGCGAAACACATCATATTAATTCGCATTCCACGTTCGTATGCAATGTTGGGTAATTAGTGGATGTTTGTATACATATTTTACGAGCTAAATATTTGTGATGCGGTTAATTTTGTTTTTGGGAATGTTGGTTGAACCGATATATTTAATACATTAATTTTTATTCATATGACACCACTTATTTATCATGTATTTTCGCTCTACGTATAACATGTACGGCATATAATATGTTGTAAAGTTTAAGACACCGGGTTTTGATGCGCTAGTTATGAACTGAAAACAAAGGATACCAATATTTTGTAGCATAATACCCTAGGTGTAGGCTAAATAAACAACAAAGATTTGTCTTCATTTCAGTAGGCATGAACGATCAACAAATACACTGCGTTTTGCAGGTTGAATCACTGCGCGTATTTATTTATTTATAGCCCAGAGATTATTTTATCTTATTACTATTTCATACAAATAAGATGACAAAATAAATGACATTAAAATTATCACATATAACTAACGCGATACATATTTAATTATTCTAGTAGGTATTTATATTATCGGATGCAGAGTAAATATATTAGATATTTTGCAGTGTGACATTGGAAGATGCAATAGTGTACTATCTAAACCTCTTTTAGAGCTGGCTAGGTCTTTATATAATATGTATAATAAAATTATGAAAAGTCTGTAATCATACGCACGGTAGCTATGATGGGGCGATACGGTCATATTGCGACAAAGCCTTAAATACAGTAGGTAAAAAAAACAAACGTAGGTATTTATAATATAATTAAATTATACTATTAGCAAACAAGTTACAAAAGTTTACCTTAGTACTCACTTAATACAATTCTAAGAAGAAAAAATCGATGTGTCTCGCCAAAGTTAGAGCTAAGCCTGCGTGTCAGCGAAGCGAGTCGTCGCAATCTCACAGCTGAGTGGCATCTTCAACGAAACTTATACCGTTGCTTCAATAAAACCTTAAAAGTTCCCGAGGCGCTATTCTAAAAGCCTCTCCTTATTACACATCAAAAATATCTCTTGAGAACACAAAAAGTTCAATCGACAATAGACTGATAAGGTCTTCTTTCATGTCAATATTCTTTATTCCAAGCAATCATTGTCACGATTCGTGTGGCTTCTAATTTTTCTTACAAATATGAGAAGAACGACACGTGTTAGAGTAACATGTTACATTTTTCTTAATATATGAAGTTATAGAATTTTTACGTTATGACTCGCCACCTGTACTTTGCCAAAGATTGATACAAACCACGCACCACCGCCAAGGTAAGATAAGATCCAAAAATCGAATAAACGAAATATATAACCTCATCTATCCATGGAGACTTTTAAATAACGACAATTGAATTAAGAACATCCAATTTCAGCAGGCAGATCACTATAGTTAGGCCTCACGAACTAGAACACCTTTCGAAATTGGTTAAACTATCAGTAAGGTCACCTAAATGTCAAAAAATTTAATCAATTTTTCTTTTAACATCCGCGCTAGGAATAAATTCAGTATCACGAAGGTCTTTCATAAACATGCAAGCAACGGAGGATACAAAGAATAACCACACTCGGAAGATCTATATGTGGTTCACACATTTTTTGTCCCGTGTGGAGATCGAACGACTACGCCACCCGCCGCTACGCGCCGCCGTGAACATGACCCAGTAAACGATTTGGTAGTGATCACTTACACCAGTGCACCATTTACTTAGTGTTCTTATTCCTAACCTTAGTAAGATTCCTGCCATGAAACTCAAGTCTAATCTCACTGGCATTCTAAACCAAAAGTCAAGCAGTAAAGTTGGGACTAATAAGATTTGGCCGCGATTGATTTCTTCAGGGACTCCTGGTACAAGTTACCGCTCACAGAAATTATTCCCTTAATAACATTCTGTAGCTTTAGTACCGAACTTACAACTACAAACCTCTGAGTACGGGCTTAAGCAAACCACCCTTTGGTTTTTACCTTTTAGCTAAGATACCATGTATTTTAATATGGTGGGCAGTAAAGCTGTGAATTTATTTCTTCGCTATGAGTTCTAGTAATGTGAGTCGGAGCGACGACTAATAAAGTTTATTGCTTCCTTGCATGAAAGCAATGCTGCTTCGCGACTAATGTGCAGGCGAACTTGCGACGTTTCTAACTTCACCATTGTACAAATGTGTCTAAAGCTTGCGACGTCGGTCGCATCGCAAAAGGTCACTACGAGCTCCGCGAGTGCTCCTAATGTGATTAAAATCTCCCCTCTAACTGAAACTCATGACTGATGTCGCGCAGTGTCTCATATCCTCGTAATTAATTAATTAAATATTTTATCTTGCTCTACTTCCCAGCTCCAGGCTAATGTTGTAACTCACTTTGTTATTTCCATTTTAGTACTGATTTGTATTTGTCTGCAAGCCTTTGTCTCCCCGGACATATTTTTACTCATCTCTGCTGTGCTAATGTAATAGAAGCTTAAAACTTGACTGCAGTCTGAATGTTAGGGGACACAAAGACACAAATAATTCCTTTTGCAATCGTATGTTGTCGAGTTCGGCTTGTAACTATAATGTCTTCTGCAAAACAAACTCAACCCGCTTAGGGGAAGTTCGTTAAGGAAAAGACCGAACCGATCCCTAATCAGATTATTTACGTAAATCATATTTATTTAGGTATAGGGATCGTACATCTAAACAGTTCACTATTATTGGACAGAAATATATTTCGGCCTTTACCGTTCAGTCGTATAAACAAAATCTTTACAGATAGTTGCAAAACAAAATGATAAAAAAAGGTCTGTGTCCGTAATAAATTTCTAAGCATTTGTAGAAATATCCATCAATTCCCCGATAGATACACGTAGAGAAGGGACGACCGGGGTGCCCGAGGCGCGCCGCCGCGACCGTGTCACCAATATGAATAATTTTCCAATCTCAACGTTTATTCACTCCTTTGTCTGCCATTTTTGGCTCACAGACAATTTTATGACGAATCGTAAACGCCTTTTTATGCAGCAATACCATAGGCAAAGTAATAAATAACTTTGAAGTTTTTAGAAAGATGGCTACGTCATTTGTTTACGCCAATCTCCTTGCGACCGAATTTGGATTGTCGGATAGCTTATTGTTCTTATCGATCTATTTAAATACTCATCCAGGACATACACTTATATACTGATATTAATAGCAATAATAAATTTAATTATAGAATAGCTAACTAAACGCATGGGCTAAAATAGTAGCTATGCATAGTAAAAATTAATCTTACTCTCGGTTTTGCTAACTTGAATTAAAATTTCTGTCAAGCGAGCTACTTGTAATGCACCTCTTTGATTTAAAATTTATTTAATTTATTCTACCAAAGATACGAGCCCTGCAAAGATCATTTTACAAATTAAAGACGTGACGACATAATATTTCGATCTTCCACACGTCACAAAACAATTTTCTCCTTAATGCCTGTAATCACCCGCTCCAAGTAAATGGTGTAAAGAAATTTCGTTAAGTCCATCGCGCTCGCTAAACCAAAAACGAAACGGCCCAACACGTAATGTGGGCTTTGAGGGACTTAGGCCAAACCGGGGCCAGAGCGAGGCCAAAGCGGGTCTCGAGGGAACGCTCTTATTAACTCATCCAACTTTAACAGCCTCATAAAATAAGTGAAAAGGAAACTCACTTGATGTAAACACAGAGCAATAAAACACTAAGTGCCTAGTCCTACGCTTTGTGTCTAAAGCGTGTACGGCGTTATTGAAAAACGAATGGATAAGACCTCCCCTCCACAAAGTATGGAGGCACTTTAATTTTGTTTGAAGTACTACATTGTTTTTAAAAGGACGTTCTACGACACTCAGTTTTCAATTCGATTATGGTTGTTGATGTAGCCGACTTGGAACACTTTGAGCATTTAAACGACTTGTTGAGTGTTACTCTTTTGCTGTAGTTAGATCATATCTACTGATAGCATTTTCTTTAAAATGTTACTAAGGGCGCTCACTAACTGGGTAGATATATTTAATTTGAATGCCTTACGTTTCGTTTAGGTTTACTACACCTTCCTTTTATAACGAAAGTTTGAAGGTTAGTACCTGAATATATTGTTTTCGAACTGCAAGGTTATAAAATTGGCTATTATAGGAATCAATTAAATTACGATGATTGTGAATTAAAGAACCTCGCATCCACACAATGTAATACTACCTAGTTATATACTGGCAGTTTTTATCTTAGTACCGGGCGTATTTTCTTTTAATAATGATTTTTAATACCGACACAGGTAAAGGCAGTAAGGTTATTTTAGCAACAATCTATCTACCACTATCATCGACATTAATTCTGCCAAAAATACCACGTGATTCTTAAAATATTTTAAGAGAAAATAAATAGGTCTAGGAATAGGAAAATATAGGCATAACGTGATGGCAAACGTATTCAGAAGCCCGGCACTTGATTTATTACCTACAATATATTTATTTGCGGAGATTGAATACCACGTGTCTCCCACGCATATTGTCACGTGGTTAAGTAACGTATTATACTCCCAAGCGTTGGATCACTAAATTATTTTATAGATGTGTTCAATGTATTTTTTATTTCTGTATTAACAAAATTGTAGCATAGCCTTGACGCATTGTGAAACTACTACTGTAGAAGTATATTTATCCTTCAAAAGATCGAAGCCAAATTAACGTGTAGGTACTATGTGTTAAAGAGGGTACTTTTTTCAAAGCTTCTTAGAAATAGCTGTGTCGTTCCATTTCTCGATAATATTTATATTTATTAAAAACATTTTCCTATAAAATTTTCATTCTAAAATATAAAAACAGTATTTAAAAATGTTTAGAAGGCATCAGATTCTGATATTATTATTTAATTTATTATTTGGCCCAAAAACAAGGTTAGAAGTCTTAGAATCTTAATAAATAAAATTATTAAAGATTAAAAAGCGTGTTCTTAACACGCTTTTTAACCGTCACTGTCACTTGAAACATATTTGAAGGAACGTAGTTTGTAGTATAAGCCTGAACTAGCATCATTTACATAATGTGGGTATTACTGCGCGTGCAATAAAGCTTAATACGAGTTTCAAGGGAAAGGCCTATCTTCGAGCTTCGTATCAGATATACTTACGTACCGTCGATCTTGTTTTTAAACGAAGCAAAGGAGGCATTCTGTTTGCAAAAAAATCCCAGAGGCACGATATCGACTTACAGGTTAGGCAGAAGTGTTTCATACTCACACAAACTTATATGTATAGATATAATATCATAGGCATTCTATTTTTGTCTATCAAGGATAGTTCTTGAGCCCGTGCCGCTACTGAGATGTTTCTGATAGAAGCTTTTGATAGAAGCTGTAAATAATGTTTGATTGAACCAAGGGGTCAATGTTCGTAATAAAAACTGTTCAAAATATACATAGTTCTAATCAAGTTTAATAGTTAGAATATCTTTCTGTGATATTTATGACATCGAGACTAGATCGGCACTCTATTTTGAACAGTTTTTATTATGATAACCCTCTGAAACCACTCGACTGGCAATCGCACTACCATCGAAAGCATTGGTGTTTCGAAGCGTATTTACTTGTCTCATAAGTAGTAAACATTCATTTAATACAATTCTAAATCCGTCAAATGTTAGAATACCAGACAATACAAGAAATGTATTGTGCCTGGCCACCAGTGTGCCGCTGCGACTCAATAGATTAAAGTCCAACATATATATAATATGAATAAATCACTCAAGTACTACGCAGATATAAAAGCTAACATTATTAAATGGACCTACCGAACTTATCCTTGAGTGGAACGAGCGACGTCTTTTTTCTTCGACGACATTACCTATTCATCACACGGATCGCTGAAAAGCGACCACTTTGTTACTTATACATCTTTCCGCACAGGTTCCCTCGTGAGAAAGATCGGGAATCATTTTTCTTCGGTTCCATTAGTGAGCATAGGCCGGCCGAGACGGATATGCGGTCTGCACAAACATAAACAAAGTAATGGGGTCCGTCCAGTGACAAAGAACATCCCATCAGATGGCGAAGCGACGGAATCAATACCGATCGGTATGAGCGGCGCGGCGGCGGCCTCTGAAACCGACCGTTATTGTACCCGATAGCTATCGCCTTTAGTGGATCTTCCGTGCCTACCGAATGTACCCTACAATGAGTAAAGTCAGGATATGAGACGCCTTGTGTCAGCATTCTAGCGCATTGTCGTACACTGTAATCTCCCTTCAACGATTCTCTAAGAATTTAATGTGAGACAATGACCTTAATTACTCTGTTAATTCATATGTAAACATGAATTACAATTCGTTTTACATATGAAGATACGTCTTTCAAGAAGTGAACAGATTTTGTTTTTAAAATTAGTTTTATTGGCTAAATACAAAATTATGACTAATAGAATTAAAGCCAGATCGATTTACACCTCTATATTTAGATAGAATGACGAAACATAAATATTCTATTTGAGTTATATTTGACTCAACATAAGAAGTAATATAGTCAAGAATGATTGCTTGCGAAACTCTCAAACGGAGGAAAAAGGCACGCAAAACTGGGTGTACTTATTACATTTTTATATTTTATTGCCCATCCAATAATTTATCTACGCTATCAATAAAAAGCACTATTATTATTTTCAACAATAATAAAATCGATATGAGAGCTTTATGGCTTCTAAGATATACTTTGAAGACAAAAGAAAAGATTATTGTTGGGCATTGATTAATGATTGGGTATTTGAATAACCAACCAGACCTTTGAAATAGAATTTGCGTTAGATCCTTAACAAATACAAACATCTACAATTACAGATTGGGTATATATATACATTGATATAAGGTTAAGCCGCGAGCTAAATGCATGCGCTAATAGACGAAAAATACAACTAAATTAGATTGTTCGTGAACAGCTTAAATTTCGAGTTTAACAAAATTGATCCTTTGCCCAAACAATCTTTACTTTCGCCTAATTCAACAGTTTTTTCCGGGCGTGAAAAACGAGAAATAACTTTGAATTTCGCCGGGCGTACATTTTGGAGCAACCTCTTGTTTGCTTTCGGCTCGTTCTAAATTAATATCGAACGTTGGGAATTAGGAGCAAACCAAAATTATGAATTGAAGCGATGAGAGCGGTGCGGTCCAGTACGGTCAAAAAATGACGTCATTAATTGAAGCCTAGATAAATATTAAATTTAAAATTTCACAGAGATTTTTGTTACCATTTCACTTTTGATAAAATGTGCTACATAATACATGTATAATACATACGAACAAATAACTTCGGCAAAGCCCGCTATTATAAACAATACTATTATTTGGTGTATCATTAAATAATTGGCTATTGCAAAAGTCAAAGCATTTTTGATTAATCAAATATAGCATACAAATATAACGAAATAAAATGAATGGATGATATTTGCTTTTACCAATAACCGATAAAGTTATCAAACATAAATAAATGATTGCAATATTTTCGGTGGAATTGTTTCCACTCATTTTTATGAGAAATATTATTTGCGCCGCGGTTATTTAAATAAGTATACAACGTTGCAAAATATCACTGAAAAAGTAAGTACTTAATTACGCTTTAGGTAAAATGACCATTTTCCACACTTTGGACTTTAATATCTTTGATTTTACCTATAAACGAATATACATAGGTATGAGCAAAAGCGACAGCCGTTGCGCAGTATTTTTTTCGTGATCTGGCTCAGCAATAGCAATTATTCTGTAATCCTATTCAACAGTTTTGAAATAGGAACAACTACAGAAAAATGAAATATTCTAACATATTAATCCATAAACGAAGGTTTGTTATATTGAAAACAGATGCATCTTACATATAAAAATAGATTAATGTAATTTTGACAATGCTAGTAAAAATCTGTAAAGTAACTACAAACATGACGTTGTGATTTCAACTATCGCCATTAACTACATCGAAATAGAAAATAAAAATACCCTTTTTAGATGTAGATATGTGGTTGATAAATCATTATTAACCGTGGACAATATTGTCGCAGAGTGCAGTACCACGTCATCGTCGTCGAGTGGCGTGGTGCCCATCACCACGGTGTCGGTGGCGGTGACGGGGCTGGACTCCCGACCCTCGCTCACAGCTAAGAAGGTTCGGCCCAAACCTGCTTCACCCAACAGGCAGGGGCCGCAGCAATGTCAAGTAAGTTTATGAATAAGTATTATATTTTATGTCCTTTACTTCATAGCATGGAACCATTGTGCGAAATGTATCCATAACAATCGTTCAATAGCTCCATACTGCATGGTAATATTTCGTATTTGTTACTGTTACGTCAAAGAATAGTAGAATATTCGGTATAAAAACAACTATGTAATCTTATGTAAGGTTACTTTGTAAATAGCAATGTTAGTCTTAACTTTAGGTTACGTAAATTGATGTATGTTTTTAAAACAATGAGGAAAGTAGCAGACGACAAATTAAAGAAAACCGTATACCTTGCACTGGCTCAATCCTTGTTGTCCTACTGCATCGATTTTGGAGTGCCAAAATCCAACTTGATAGACCTAGAGAGAGCGCAGAAAGCTATCCTGAAGGTATCTTACCATCTTCCATACCGCTACTCCACACACCAGTTACACAGAGACACTAAAGTCATTACAGCCCGGCAGCTTTTCATGTTAGCCATATTACTCAAACAATATAGCCTATTGGAATATCATCCTTCATTAGCTGTAGAAGGCGAGTGAATCCAACATTCCCAACGCACCAAATTTTCAAAGCGCTTTTTCTGACATCTAGGAGGTTTCCTTTACAATAAAATAAACGGCTCTCTAGGCCTTCACCTAACAAAAAAGCATTGTAAAATGAAAGTAACGAATTGGCTCCAACAGCTGAATAAGAGACAGTGAGACAGAAAAATATTTAATATCCCGGAGTAGTGATAATAATTAATACACTCTTAATACACTCACGCACATACAGTATCACTTACACACACACACACACACACACACACACACACACACATACATACACACACACACACACACACACACACACACACACACACACACACACACACACACACACACACACACACACACACACACACACACACATACACACGCATGCACGCATGCACAAAACACAATATTACAATTCACAACACTCGCATAGAACATTAAATTTACTAATAGAGATGCAATGTTCCAATCACTTGTTTTTAAAGAGGGGACGACCTGGTGACCTGAAATACAGGTCAAAAGCCTAACTTAGGCACCAGTTGCCCACAGTATAAATTCCATTGATATATTGTTTTATTCATTGTAATTGCTGTAATATTGTGGTTAGATGTCCTACAAGCATAGGTACATATTACACAGGCAAAAAAGAGTGTGCTGGACGGCTGTAATAGTGGCTTATGTTTTTGCTTCGCCGCAGCCAATAATATTGTAGGTTCGAATCGAACACAGGGTAAATTTTGAATTATCGTAAAGATTCTGAGTCTGGATTATCTTTGAGTTATTAGAATATCTGTAAAGTCCAGCGGTACAATGAGACATGGCTAGCAATAGTCTTAAAAAATAAAAGACTGGCATGGTAAATACTTCCTAAATATATTCCTTGCCTTTTAGATAGTTTTGTGAAAAGCGTCATTTAGACTTACATAGACTTTCGAATTCTTAGTCGTATTTGAGTCAAAGAGAAACCACGTTGAATGTGTTGAAGTGTTATCTCTGCTTAGCGTGCCGACGCAGATATACCGCGTTCAGTAAAAGTACCTCTCGACTAGACGACAAACGAAATTCTACTGGAGTCCAATTTTATACACTATTTTACTGATGTCTAAAATATTCAGGGAGAGGAAAATAAATTTCTCAAAACATTACTTTTGGAAACTGAACACTAGGATATCAAAATATATATTTTGTAGTATTGTATCAGTAATCACCAGCACTACTGGCTAGTATGTGTTGTGGTCAAAATTTGGCCCTAATCTATACTAATATTATGAAGAAGTTTGTTTGTTTGTTTGGTTGAACGCGCTAATCTCAGGAACCACCGGTTCGAATTAAAAAGTATTTTTGTGTTTGATAGCCCATTTATCGAGGAAGGCTATAAGCTATGTAACATCACGCTACAACTAATAGGAGCGGAGCATCAATGAAAAAAGTTGCAAAAACGGAAAGAAATCTCTTATGTGACGTAGACGAAGTTGTGCAGGTCAGCTAGTATACTTATAGTATATATAAACTTTACAAACGCCTCCGTGCACGCAATACGCATAAAAAGGAGTATATGTTTTTCACATTATAAATATTTTATATTATAAATCATATTAAATAGGATGCTAATGTTAGTTTGTTCGTTTGTTTGTAAGTCTTTCACGCCTTAACTACTCGACTGATCATCATGACATTTCGCATATACAGAAAAGAACATAGGATACCTCTCATCCAGAAAAAGCTCCCGAGGGATTAAATTATATAACCTTCATTCTAGCGCGCAAATCCGCGGCCAAAATCCAGTATTTCACAATATACAAACTTATACCATGTGTATATTAGAAGCGTGCTTCATATAGCCGTGTCGGTGTTCCGGCTAGTTTCCGGCTCATAAAGACCGATGGACCGAGGCGATTGCCTCTATTTGTCTTCCCGAGTTACAAAGGATCACACGCCCGCTCATTTGTCTCATACACACCGCCCACTATCTTATGCTGAGCATATTGTGACCTAATAGTCTGTTTTATTTTCAATATTTCAATGTTCATCTCAATATATATGTACATACATACATATATTCACGCCTGTTTTCTGTTAGGTAGAGACGACGGATTTCCATTTGCTACGATCCTGACACACTTCTCTGGCTTCATAACATTCCTCATACACGCTCGCCGGTTTAAGGTGCTCTTAACCCGGCCTTTATCCAGAATGTCTCCGATCTAATCAAGAAACGTTCGCCTAGGTCTTGCCCTTGCGACTATTCTATTCACACTAGCCTTATAAACTTTCTTAGTCAGTCTTCTCTCGTCCATTCTTTCTACATGCCCAAACCAACTTAACATAGCCTTTTCTACTCTCGTCACTATATCCACTTATATATGTATATATTTTAATTTTAAAAAGAGAACTTCCCCGCTTGATATAGGTCCTGTATCACTTTACACATTCAAACAATGGACAAAAAGAACATCCAGACTCGTGACAACCATTTATGCATCAAACAAATTTTCGTCCTGTATGGGATTCGAACCCACAACATTCGGCGCGGTAGCAGTGACCACTTAAACTGCACCAGCCGTGCTAGTATTTTAGCCTGTATAGCGTACTTCATAGTCTCATGCCTATTCCCCAAAACATATAGGCCGTTGTTGAACTCTCACTTCGCCAACTTTACATTTATGATAAAAGGCAAGCATATAACCCGTCTACGGCAAACGGTTCCAGGCTTTATGCTATTACTAAGAATTTTCTACCAAAAAATTCTCCCATTGCCACTTGCCTGACGCGGGTATAAAAGCCCACACCTCATACACAGCAGTCGCTTTGCCACTGAGGTATACAAGTTATAGACACCTTGGAAAAAGCTAAGCTAAGATTACTCAAACACAGAAATACTAAAATACTAGTTGCGTTACGTTGTTAATACTACATTAACAACAACAATTCATAGTGCATTAAACAATGTTGAGATAACTACATTCCCTATAGTCTATACATCCAAGACCTAAGTTAAGGTATACTACATAATCGCTAAAAACAGCACTTTTACATAAGCCTAAAAGCCTAACTAAGCTATTAAATAACTCTACGTTGTTATATTTATCGAACTTTTAAAATAATAAAATGATGAAAAGACCTAATTACACTAATTACAGTTATTTATGTTCTCTTTATTATAAAACGTATAAAAATTGTTAGTAGACTTCAGTAAACTTTTGTATTATCATGTTGCATGATTTACATATATAATACGTAATCGGCATGTGGGCAATCATTGGTCCGATTAACGTTTCGGCCAGGCGCTTTACCGCCATCTCTTAAAACAATGTCATTGCATGTGTGCGAACAAGACAAAGATATACACATTATACACTCTATAACGCTATCTTATACTCACACATGCAATGAGAATCCTTTAAATTAAGGTTTTAAGATCCCAGGTGCTAAAATGTTGCGTTTTACATGCTACATTCGGCATCAAACGAAATTCAGTAAACACATAGTGCACATAACAGCAAAACAATTTGGTACCATATTGACAAGTGCTCCAACAAGAATTCCTATATAAAATGATTCTGTAATAACTGAAATATTCGTTATAACAGAGGAATCCGTATTTATGAAATATCGCGACGTTCGTTCAATATTCTTTGGAAAATTGCGCTGTGTATTTTATTGGAGAGATCGTTTACACGTAGTTAGGTAACAAGCCCGTAAATATTTACAGATGAACGGCACTAGTAAACACTACTAACAAAACTACACTTCGTCAGTCCGACGTTTTAAATAACTAGAAAGGATCGTGTAACTATATCAAATATTTATTATTTGTGTACTTTATATGATTGAACCTTTTTGAAGAGCCGTTTGAATATTGTTTACCTAATAAAGTTAATGACAGACAACTTTATGTTATAATAATTGATTTATAATGAAAAACAAACATCCAATCGAAGTAACCTCACTTATACTTAACCTAAAAATTTGACTGTATGATGGTTAGTAATACTATGAAACAGCCATGTTAGTCTGTTTACCCTCTATCAACTGTATAAAGACTTCATATGAAAAGACTTATTTAAAAAAAACATGTTGTACCTATAATTCTGGAAGCTACGCTCAACATTTATATGCTGAATTTTCATATCGAACAACGTAATAACCAAACTTTGATCTGCTGTTTCCATAGTAATGGTTTACAAAGCTTCTCATATCTTATATTGGTTACACGAGTTCTGTGGCATGTCACGTAAAAAACACAAGGAAAGAAATAAATGCAATCAATTACTTTTCAAACAAATTTACACAGAGTACAAAATGTGAGATCTATATTTAAATTAAGATTGTGTCTCTTACTGCTTGTGTCTCTCTGTTAAATAAGTATAATATGTACATATACATATATATGAAAATTAATTGTATCCATACCTAGTATGCAACCTTCAATATAAGATATTAACAAGCCATAAAACGAATCTTTACTTGAAAATACATACGTCATAACATTTCATATTTCATTCATATTTATCTTAAAACATTTACACATATGTATATCGGATGAGACTTGGCTCCTGGGATTCGACGTGAATATCTCAGGAAGGTACGCAACACAAACACTAAAAGGCCTGAGTGTTTCATATCCGGGATCTTATTTCTATCGCATCACGCAACGAGTGAAACGCTCACGAAATAAATTTCCAGCTTCCATTCTTTTCATGGGTAGTCTTTTGTCCAACAAGTGTGGGATTTATATAGATTATATTTTTTGGACTTTATAAATGCCATAATATATAATGAGTTTGTATAAAGTCCATAATTAAGAGTACAAAGCCTTAACCTACTGTATATGGTAGATATATGTACATTCGGAAGGAAGCTAGATTGCTACGTTGTTTCCAGTATTTTCATTTCCAAACTTTTCCGAAATTGAAGCCCATGTGCTCCATTCAGCCGATGGAAAAGTTATTCTGTTTAGGCTGCATACACACAATCGAACCCCCTTTTCAAAGTGCCCCTTTTCGCTTCCAAAACTTTTCGATTTAGGTTTGGGAGCAAAATACTTTTAGACAACACGGTATTTTTTAGATTGAACACAAGTATTACATTCAAAATCCTTTCTAATGGATTAAATGTAACAATGAATTGTATAAAAAATTCTGCTTCCCATTCAAGTTCCGCACGACCAAGTCGCGAATGTTTTTCACACTCCTAAAAATTGATGTTCATTGTTATTTTTATAACTCCTTATTACTAAAACGCCTACTTAAAAGGAACTCATCTACAAATTTAAAAGTACATAAAATATTATTGTTGGGTAGGTAGGTCCTTACGAACTGGTAGAGATCGAAACTGTGTTTGTAGGTCAGCCGAATATCAACAAAAGAGGGATAAAGAACGTCGCCGGCGCGAGGGGAGGGCCCGCGCCCGTGTTACCACTAACACTTATTTTCATGGATCGTCCTGATTCCCGTCCGTACAGTTTGCGAAACGCGAGCGACGACGGCGGCGGGCGGCTATAATTTATATATTATATTATTATATTTCGATTGTTTGTTTTCTGCTTGTAGGTTACTCGTGAATATAGTTTACTGTCTCTTTGCAAATAAGATGCTTATAATACTTTTGTTCTGATCTGTGGTTTAACTTTGTTTCGATGTAGTCTACGTCCAACTTGCGTAAAAAAATGTGAAACGCTTATAAATTGCGTGATTCAGTGTTATAGGCTTGAATATCTTTAATATTTTAATAGCCGGCATCCATACGTTGTTAAGAGCATTGTGTGTGGACCCTGAGTTTCCGAAAATCGAATTATAAGTGACGTAATAAAACTCTCCATAATTAGAACATTAGTCCTGAAATTATGATCTTTGATTGTGGAACACCTACACGGGTCGGCACCCCACTCTGCAAGAAAGTAGCGATTCATCATATTTTGTATGGCGCCCTCAGCTACGTAATTGCACACTTTGTAAATGAACCGATATCTCTAACTCGTGTTTATATTACGCGGAGCTAAATACACTCTGAGTGGTCTAACGTTTGAGTGGAGATTACAACGTTTTGGAACATCACTTTAGGCTTTTAGTGGTGCAGGTGTGAAGTAAAACAATAGACAATAAGCTCTTAGAATAAATAAACCCTTACTTGTTTTTTTATCATCACTAAGAGTTTAATAGATAACACTTAGAAACTTTTGTGAGTTGCTTGTATCATTTCGACCTTATTCATATACCGATGACCTTATTTATTTGCAGAGAACCTGATATATTACATATATGGCTACTTAAAACTTGACATATGAATTAAATACTAGCAAACGTGACCTAAGTAGTAAAATATGTATATGAATATTAAGTTTACATTCGCCTTATTTAAGGACATCTTGAAAAATATTATCTTAAGAAGCGTACCTATTAAGTTTCAGCATCTTAAGAAATGCAGTGCAAGTATCCTATTAAAATTATAAACTAGCTTTTGATCGCGGTTTTGTATGCATGAAATAAAAATATATATATTTTTCATTCTTTGCATGTAAGAATAAGCTGATTTACACATATTATACTCGATTTCCAAGCGGCGTATCATAATAAGACATGCACCAAGTTTTAAGTTGGACTTCTAGTAATACAACTGTACAAATTGCATTCAATTTCGTGCAGTAGATTTTGCGTGATGTGCTTACAAACATACAGGAAGAGAGACAAAAGTTCTAAAATAATTGTTTTCTTTTCTATAACTATTATAGAAGATATTTAAGAAAATCATGTTTGCGGTCGTCCCTCACATTAATTTCATTAGATATCTTCTATGTTCAGACATCGACCAGTTACAATTGTATCATATGTATAGATGTGAATGTTTCTGAAGATGTTTGCATGTTTGTTACTCAATCACGTGTAAACCGTTAAACAGATTTGGTTAAAACGTAGTACTTAGATAGACCACATCCTGAATTAACACTTAAGTTATTTTTTATCCCAGCATGCGAACCCGCGGGCATAAGCTCGTACTTCAAATACTTCGGGATTGGCAATACTTATAAAGCTAAAGAAATAATCAGTACCAGATATCTAAATCCGTTTAACACGTACGGCATTGAAATAAGAATGTAAAGATTGCAATAAACAGTAACAGGTTGCAATCCATGCCTAACGACCGTCACAATCACCTCATTTTCCTCAATCCACCCTTATTTTTTCTTTCATTTTCTGATACAAATAGGTATCTAACGTAATATTGTAACGCGCTTATTGTCCTTTATAGCGAGCACAGTTACAAGTACGAGGAACAATCGAATATATACTTAGATATAAACAGATATATTTATTCTATATCAAAATTCAATACATAAGATCCTGTAGCAACACTATTTGAATACAAAGGTTGAACTTAAGCAGTCATTATTCACGACAAGATTCTTATACATATCATAAGTATTTAAATTTGCCGATAGTTTACATCCTTTTGAAACATTCAATAAGTAGTAAGTCATATTTCATCATCAAAGTCATATTTGGATTGAGCAGTAAGAAGCATGGAATAGCTAACAACTAACAAGACCTTCTGAATTAGGACCAGATTTAGAGGACCCTAAACTACCAATAAACGTTTATAAAGAATGTGAAGAAAATCAATGAATTAAAGCAGATATCATGTTAAACTCAATTGAAAAAGCCTACTCCATGACCAGCTCTTTGGGTATTAATTTATGTAAATATAATATACTAGCGGACCCGATATACGATATCTTGTACAAACGAAAAAATTATAAAAATCTCCAAATCTAAACCATTCTCGAATCCACTTGAAAACACAGAAAAAATTCATCAAAATCGGTGCAGCCGTTTAGGAGGAGTTTAATTACAGAGAATTACAAAGAAAGAATATATATATATATATATATATATATATATATATATATATATATATATATATATATATATATATATATATATTCTATCACATACACACAACACCTAGCTACTATGTGTAGTAAACAATGGATAAACATACATATACTTGTATACTCTTTTTGTAACTACATTCATATTATACCTACGTAGAAACACCCAGACCAAGACAAACATACATGTCCAAGCTCAGAAATGTTTGACTTGTGCGGAAATCGAACATGCGAACACAGGCGTGGCAGTCGGTTACACTAACCACTACGCAATCGAAGTTGCCAATACAATCAAAAGACGTTATTATCTTTGAGCACAAGGGACTTAATGCCTGAATCATATTTCTAAGGTACTTTTTAGGCAAACCTGTCAAACACATTATTAATAATATATTATTTATTTTTTCCATTTACGTCAATTCACCACCACACAAGCAGATCATTAATCATAATACTTGGGTTACTCATTCAATGGCCTGTATGAAAGGCGATACAGCCAACCTTGATCGTGACCTATCCCCTTAAATCAATACACGAATTCACAAAATTTCGGTGACCTAACCCAATCGAACGCTAACTAAAGTTGTTAAGGCCACGTCGCAGATTTGAACCGATATCACTAATTGGGCCAGGCTAATAGCTGTGATGGTCGGCGCCAATTAAAGCTTATTGATGTCGTAGGCTGTAGATCTAAGGGACGAAGACCCTCGTCTCGTTTTAACCCCATCTAACTCCCCTGCTAATAATTAATCAAGCAATTAAGTAGATCCGCAGAACGTAGCTGATATTTTCGTTACGAATCCTTATAAACTGCTCGCTAAATAAGACGGTACGTTGTACTTGTCCCATAATACTTATTGTAATAGATGAGGTGCCGCCGATTCTGCGACAATTTTGGAGCTTTATTTTGCTCCTCGGCGATAATTATAACGATCTCTTAATAATTTGTAGATTACATAGAATAAGGTCATGCGGTGATTAGCACGTTAGCACACAGTCTATTTTCTTCTCTGTTTCTCTTATTAATGTAAAACCGAATGAAGATGATTGTTTACATAATGTCTGCATTACATCAGACTGCATAATCATAAAAGAACACACGAAGAGTCCTCAAAATATAATAAATATCATCTATGCTAACCTACAAAAAGATAATATGCACGAAATTCTGCGATGCGTGCACCCTATTAAAAATAGTGGTATACCATGGTACAAATCACGTTTAGATATACCACAAATGGGAATCAAATACATATAATCATCAAATGACACGGAACTTCGCGGAAATTATCGCTCACTCTGCACGCAGCAGGTAATGATAACATAAAAATTACAAAAAAGAAACAGAAAACAAAATTTTGAAATGGTGGTTGTAAATGACATTGTATAAAATAGCATAGTCTTCTTTTTCTTTTATAAGCTTTTGAGTATGGCTTTGTGTGTTTTCTTTTCAATCTTTTGTCTTTTCGTTGTCGTGTCGAATCCATAACATAATGATGTTTGATTGGCACTCTCTCCGTGTGTTAAATGTTATAATATACATAATTATGTATAACGATATTATGAAATATAAGTATAAGAGTATTTTACTCAGCCATGTATATATCAGAATCTAGCTAGCTTTTTACATTCAATATAAATAAAAAATAAGCCTTTTATACATTTTTCGTGTACAAGGAACAAAGTTTTATCAAAACAAAGAGAAATCTTAATGAAGAGTCACTTTGACTTCATTTTACGGTGATTAATTTGACTTAAGAACTTGGAACATTCCATAGATATCATAATTGAGATTGAACGGATTTCACCGCCCGTTTGACCGTCTGATACCTATTTACTTGTTTTGATAATAAGATGAATAATTAACACACCTATTTGTAGAGTTTAAACTGTTTGCACTATTTTTATAATATTTAATTCGTGGTCTGACTTTAATTATTATTGCTTTCGTATGTTAAATTTACATAGTATTCCAACTCTAGAACTGACGCTGTTATTAAAATAAAGATATAGAGAATGAGAAAAAGGGATGTCATTATAAAATAATAGCGCAGAAGATAATTTTATAACTGACTTGAGCCCTTATTTGCCTATTACAGCAGTTATAAGGCTTACTTGCCCACAATAAAGGCGGCGTCTTCAAGCAGCTACAAGCCACTATGTCTCTCTGTAATATCCCTAATGGCTTTTTCAATACACATAAATACCCCATAGAATTCTCCTTATCCCATAAAAATGCGGTCATAATTTTAGTCGATTAACGATGTTGTTTCGACAATCGAGAACATTGGGACCTACGCGAGGGATTAGCGTTGGCTGATCACCCACATTAGGGGTGCCCACCGGGACAACACGTTGGAATTAATTAGCAGCCCCGGGACCACCCTATTGTACCGTTGATCACTTGAATTTTCCTTCAGTAAATATCTTGAGTTTTACCCGTATTAATTATGACGGATTCCTGTTCTGATTAGCGGCGCTCTCTGGTTTGGAATTTGCGGAATTTTGTCTGCGACATTTTTGACGAGTTAGGAAGTAAGTTATGGAGAATTATTGATTAACCTAAATTAATATCTGCTACAATGTTGTGACAACCTGTATTGAACATATTAATGTCATGCCACATACTAGAACTACTACTACATCCTCCTGTTCTAATATGAACGATATACGAGAATTATAAAATGTAATAAATAAACTAGACAGCTGAAGCTAACATTTGCTTAAATCGTAGGTGGTATTTTATTAGTTTTTGTGTGCTTATCGCTATTGATCGAGAAGAAAAACTAACCTACATACTTCTTACCAAGCTAATAATGGTATTTTTATCTTCAAATGATAGCCTTAAAAATGATTATTTAATACAATTATTTTTCTTCATAGCTGTCGGTAACATGTGAGTTATCGGCCTATAAGCATTGTATGATTTTGTAAGAAATCCACATACAAATAAGGAATTTCGCTGACAACATTCATCGCTTTTCACTTTTTGTATAATCTTGATATTCATAAGAAAAATATGCATACGAAAAGTTAAAACAAGCCCCGAAATAAATTGAATATATTTAACGATTGTTGAGGCGAGTTGAGACAGTGTGAATGTGTTTCTAATACCATTTAACTTCTCCCAACTTCATCGTTTACGATATGGTTCAAACTGTATGTTTTCACGTTAACATTCGGTACGCATAATGATTGTAAAAGAGTTCACCCGTTCCCATCTCGGATATTAAGTTAGAAGACATTTTACACAAATTAAATTTCGACTTTGTATCAAAATTGTTTTACAAGTCAGTGTTATCAAACTGTTATGAGGAATTTCAGGGTGTTTATTAGTTGTAATGAACTTCGCGCAGATCATTATTTTGTGTTTACAACCGGTGTTGTATAGGCTTTATATTTACTTAAATTAATTATTTGTCAAATAATAATTTAACATAGTTTGAAATGCCTTTTATCCTATTGGTCAACAATGGTTTATTTAAAGGTGCTATTTCTATTTTAATAAAGTTTGGAATCTTTTCCGTATTCAGATGATTATAAGACAGACATCTTCTAACAATATCCTGTCTGTCGAATATAGTATTCAAGCCTTCGCTACCACATCTTATCTCCCCTCTCTCCTATCCTATAATAATGGTGTACTTTAGTGATTTGTTACCACTATTGGGTATTATGCCAATCAAGCAGATTTGCGTGCCGCCTAAAAGGCAAAAGCCGTGCCCTTTCCTGTTGTGTTTACTGTGCATTGCTTCTGCAAGGATGAAAGGGCATAACTAAGTCTCTCATATCATCATCTGAGCCTCAGCTACCAACAACAACAATAAAAATAAACAAAATATATTTTATGTTGAATTAATCCACATTCGGACATTTAGCAATAGAACAAGCGATCACTAATTACTTCATGTCAGTATTTGTCTTGAAAATCAAGATCAGCTTTAATAGAGCTTAGCGAGAAATAAGAAAATGATATATCACACTAGTCATAATGTTATTGTTTTTAAAAACATCTATCGGTAGTAATGTTGGCGAGTAAACGGAGCATTTCAGATATACAAATTATAGTCCCTTATTGTGATAGTAAGATCGCGCGGGCTATTTACGCGTATTTTTCATACGGGTTACTTGCGGTTGGCTTGCGGCAGGTTTTTACACTCAGTTAGGTAGGTACCTCAACTTACGAACGTAATCCGCGACGTATACCTATAACGCATCTAAAGCCACTTTCTGTAGAATACACAAACATAGCTGTAGAGGGGTAAACGAATAAATTTTATGCAGCTTGTGGTATAAAACCCATATGTGTGAGCCTCAAGTAATAGAAGGCAGCTTATTGACGAACAACGAACACAGTACTGGACTTCATTCTATAGCTAAATTATTTTATACTTTACAGCTGGGTGAGGCGGTTCTTCGCGCCTGGGCAGCTGCGCCTATTGTATAAGGCACAAGTGCGCCCTTGCGTGGAGTACTGTTCTCATCTTTGGGATGGCTCCGCGCAGTACTTGCTAGACGCTCTTGACAGGTTACAGCGGCGGGCTGTCCGTATCATCGGAGATCCAGAGGTCATGAGTTCACTGGAACCTCTGCAAAGCCGTAGGGATATTGCCTCTTTGGCATGTTTCTACAGAATATACCACGGGGAGTGCTCTGAAGAGTTATTCCACCTTATCCCGCCCTCCCCTTTCTTATCCAGAACAACGCGTGCTGGGCTCAGATGCCATCCTTACACGGTGGAGTCGACTAGAGTGTGTACCAACAAGTTTGGGTCCTCATACCTCTGCCGAACGATCAAGGCATGGAATTCTCTGCCAAGGCACGTGTTTCCTTCTTCCTTCAACCCTGGGTCCTTTAAGCAGGGAGTGAAAAAGCACCTTCTCAGGCCGTCAAAGTAGAGACCTCAACATCGCCTCGGCTGCTATGAGGACGATGTGGAGGCCACTGCTCTTAGACCACACGACTGCTTACCATCAGGCGGAGTGAGGTCATTTTGACGGACAAAATAAAAAAATAAATTTAAATAAAAAAACAAAAAAAACATACCATTACAATAAAAGGAGACATAATCCTATACCACTGGGCCAACGAAGTAGTCCTAAACTAAGTTAAATTATATCTAAAACCTATTACAAAAACAAAGACTTAACTTTAAACACTACCTATCGATAGTATTTCGTTCATACTTTCTCGTAGTTTTACGTACATGGAGGCATTACGTCGGTTGGACTGTAGCCGAGCGTTGGGGCACAAAGCTTCTGAGCCGAACGTTTGGGTGACTGCCAGGCCCCGATAAGCCGAGCCCCATCACGTTACATATTTCTTATTTAACCCCCATCCCGTCTTAGATGACTGTAATTACAGGAGTACCGCTTGCGATGAAGTATGACGAAACTTGGGTGAAGAACGAATAAGTTGGATGAGAAACAGCCATCCAGGGAATTGGTTGTTATACTGCTCAGAAAACAATCTGTCTTACATAACAGTGTGTGGCCTAATATTGTCTTCTGTTTACGCGAGTGTATTGTATTGTATTAAATTTGAATCAGCACAATTCGTGAAGAAGTAATAACCAGATTTCTAACATCGTAGAGGGTTGTATTCTATAAAAATTTACCAAAAACAATCCGTATAAATGTGACTAAACGCCACACGCGCGTATATTATTACTCTCAATTTTTTCCCAGTACTTAAAGTAATATCTATAACGCCGCCAAAATTGGAATTCATATCTCAGAATTCACCTTATAACAATCTATTGAAAGGCTTTCAAAGAGATATCTATGTCTATCATCCTACCAATATCACTTCACGAGAGTCGCTAGATTGGAACCACTAAATCTAGTTAAATCGACGAGAAAGTAAGCGGTATTCACAATATGAGAATATTTTTAAATTATAGTTAAAGACAACTTTGAGTGCTTGAATTATTGTAATAGTGCCTAGACCGTTAGGGTTTTATATATCTGTATAAAAAGCAGTATGTTCTCTAGAGTTTGTCGAATTATATTTCTCGGAATTGATGCTTCTCGCATTATTTAGCGTTTCTTTGATACTTCAGTTATTACACAGATTGCGACTATTTTTATTCAGTCTACTCTTCAAAATCTAGCTTGAATTATATGTTATTATACTATAACATATATTTCAAAACATTTTGCTTCGCTAGAATCAAGTAACAACTTTCATCGTGGTCATTTTATCCAAACTTTTTTACTTTGACCTAATTTGTTTTAAGATGTAAAGTTACGACGAACAAAACCGATTGTCTGTACAGTGGGGGCACTAACAAGTCGGTCTAACTCTAAGCTAAACGCAGCCTTATTATCGGCACAGTGGCTCGCAGCAAAAGTCGTGTAACGGTTGGATGAGCGCCAAACCGCACCAGGTAATCCCACAATTGCTTGTGGTCATGTCCACAGACTCCATGGCCGATATTTAGTCCGGCTAAACTGCGCAAATCACCCCGCGTTTTGTGTCGGTTACAATTATTAGAAGCACAATTCGGCCGGTCACCACTGCGCGTCATTTCGTATCAATTTGTAGTGTAATTGTCTGTTTGTGCCAGTTTACAATAGTGTTTTGATTCTCTGTTGTGTGTAGCACAATGGAATTTGCCCTTTGTTGGTTAGTCACAAGTGGAAGCTAATACAACAAAGCTTTAAACTGAAAGAGCATTCTCTATTAAAGTGGCCGTGCTATTGCATGTTTCGTGGACATTGCGCGCTTTACGGATTTACTAAATGCTCTTTTTTGGTTTTGTCTGCGCCGGACGCACCGAATGTTCCAGTTGAGATTGACATTCATAACAGTCGAAATGCTGCCGAAAGGGAAAATAGCTTTATGAGTAGGCAGAATAAAAATAGTTGTTGCCTGTACTATATATTTGGCTTCACAATCAACATTTGAAAACTATATCGAAACAATATTCAAAATTATCTTTTAATATAATTAAGCTATATTAGAACATAGAGGCATTAGCTACATGTAATATACACATGTCCTAAACTAATAGATCCTAACTTATATTATAATTAAGAATGTGAGTTTATCTGTTCGTTTGTGACGCTTTCAAGACTTAACTACTCAGCCGATCATCATAAAATTTCACATACACGTAAAGGGTACAAAAACGCCCATAGCGAACCTTCCATCTAGAAAAAAGTACTGTTACTGAGGGATAGAAATTAATTGGCAATATCTACATTCATGCGAGCGAAGCCACGGTTAAAATCTAGTTATTAATAATTATTGCTAGATAATAACAAGTTTACGGCGATGACAGAGTCTAGTGTAAAATTGACTATATACCTACAAACATATTGACTCTCGATGTTATAATAATCAGGTAAGTACTGTAAAACTAGCAACCAACACAATGCCTTATACCAGTTTTCATTATTCGTAAGTCCCTTGTCCTCTCAGTGTGCTCTACAGATCTTTTCATAGCCACGCCCCAGGGAGCCCTTCCGCTGAGGGTACATTCAATCCTGGTTTCTGTCCAATTCTCATTAGGTTGATGCTCAATTAATTTTCTATTCAAATAAATCACCCTCGTCCCATACCCAGGCACAGATTTGACATGAAATGCACATCAATCAATGTTTGCAAAAAAAGTAAAACAAATGTTGGATTTTGTTGATCGTATTGAAAATAAATATGTATGCAAATTTTGTCACAGGATTTCTCTATATTTTGATAAAATTCAATTATATTACTTGTAATTTTAACATGTTTACATAAACATATATCCTCACACCTTTATAGCCCCAAAGGTATAAGCAGTGATGCATAATACGCACATTTCGCCAACTATATATCTTTTAAATTCGTAGTAATAGGCGGTGAACGTATCGCCTTTTGCCAAACACATTGCCAAATTTCGTGCTACCACTGGCAACGCAATAGAACTTTAATCGACGCGTGAAACCCTACGTCTCAAGACCGGTCCCAAACATAAGCTCAATCTTAAACATGGAACCAATGCGGCATAAGTTACTACTTATGCCGCATTGTATAGATACTATATATGTGGCTATATAAAAAATATGATAGTAAAATATTTTATTTTAATAGAAGATGCTAACTTGAAAGTGGAGTACAATCCGTTCTATCTAAATTCTAAAGTTAAGGACATAAGCGTAAGTCGCCATATGTAATGCAAGCTCTCCCGGGAGAATCCGTCTGAAAGGTAAATTCGATCCAAATGCTAGGTGTTGGGTTTTCTCGACAAATTCACATTATATCCCCGATTGTCTGCACGACCGTAAAAAAAAGGTCAGTTTTATTACGAACGAGGAAATGTGCGACGGTTAGTTAAACAAAGAAAATTGTCGTTTTCGCAATAAAAAATTATGTCCCCGTGTATCGCTCTTTAATAAATTCGGCCGGTGTAAAGAAATAGTGAAATAAAATGGCTGCCTCAATAAAGATATTTCACTCGAATAGTTTGGGTTAGTTGACGCGGCGCGCGGCGGATATAGTTCGTTTTGTAGGGAGCGTTTTAGATTGATATTTCGTTGTTCGTTCGAGAAAATACCAACCCTGCCTGATATATGCATACGAACGGACGCGGTCCGATCAGTGTTCAAAATCTAGTTAGTCACACGAGCGCTCGACAGTTAGGCCTTCTATATGTTTACACCCACCTCATCGTTAAAAACTAGAACCTTTTCTATTAATAAAATACTACTTTTATGGAAGTATTGCTTCCTTTGACACGGTAAAAGCAATATTGCGGTTCTATGCTATAGAAGTGTAAATATACGTATGAATGGGAACAGGTAGAGAATCACTGTAAAAAAAGAGATGACAATTAGAAAAGTGGAAGATTGGTGCAGTGAATACTCGTGGTCCAATGTCCTACTGCCCAACTACTGTATAATATCCAACACTGTGGAATAGTGAGAGAATGGTAGAGTTAGAAAGTGAAAGCGAGGAACAGTTGAGAGAGCAGCAAAGTGGCAAAGTAGTTCAGTGTGGGCATGGTAAATGAGGACAGTGGAGAAAACAGAGGTTAAGAGAATAAGTTATTAAGTGAGAGGAAATAAATTGTGTGAATAGAAGAGTAGGAGAGAGAAACATTGGAATCTAGTTAAAGAGAGAACTTGTTACCGGTACAGTGCGGAGATATGCATGATTTATATTATAGCTCAAAAAGATGAGTGTAACCCCATTAAAGTTTAACACACGCGTCTAGAGTGATACACTCGCTGCCTTATAATTTAAGCGTCATTCAGGCTATTAAGGTCTTTATGATCTTAATATTTGTTAAGCCTTCTAGGGCACAAAGGTTTGATGCTAAAGTAATCCTTAATTAGAAACTATTTTACAGCTTAAATGTATATTAATAAACATATATCAAATATTAATAGAAACTTACTATACAGAAAATTGTACAAATCACAATTATCAGCATTTATAGTCAAAGGAAGAGAAAAAGGTCAAAACATATTCCGCGTAATTAAATAAGCATCAACTGTGTGTTAAGTTATAAATACACCAATGTTTTGATAAACACAAAGTTTAAATCTCTTTATGCTCTGCCTATACCTACTCGCACAAAAAGTATAATAAATTTAAAAGCAAACAGCGAAGCTGCCAGTCCTTTGCATAATGTAAATAATGGAACAAATGCAGTATTTTTCTCTCGTCGAAGGTTGTTCCGTCTCGAGTTTGCTTTGAAAAGCAGCGCTGTGTCATTTGTCACCCTCTGGCGGTTTTTGTTTTCATCTCCGAGGTATTTGTCTTGCCCTAAACTAAAGGAGTGCATTATTTCAACTAAGGCTATTGTTCCAATTGGAACAAGCTATTTGATTGTTGAATTACAGTCACCGTTGTTTGTCGGTTGTGTTCACTTTTGTAGCTATTGTTTATGAATCTGACGACAAGCGATATAAATATATCCTAGAATAGAGAATTTCTTTACAGAAACTTGTGTTTTCTCTCTCGCTATGTAGATGTAAAAATGTCTTGGAATAACAAACAATGACGGGCCTATCTCACCAACTCGAGACGTGAATAAAACTTGTAACTATATTTACAAAACAAATATTTTCCTGGACGATGGTGACCCTGTAACAACAAAAACAAGATACAAATCTACGTGTAACAACAATAGATCGCTTCGACAGAGGTTCTCCCGATCGAACATACAAGAAAATTTCGGCATGTAAATTCCCCGGATTATTTGGCAACGAATGACTAACCCCTAACTACCTATATGTTCTGTTAAACACACACGTATTCAGACTGACAAAACCGTATTGATCAACACTTCTTTTGTATCATTTTTCATTAAAGGTTTGGAAATACTCACATTTTTTCTTCTTTGTATTCACTTCAAAATAATTATTCATTTTATGTATTTACTTTTTTACACTTTTGTAGTATATGTGTATATAAAAAGTCTTTAGGTATAACCATATTTACTAAAACCATTCAAACCAAATTATTACATTTACAATGTATTTAGAAATGAAATACTTTTCATAATAATTTAAGTAATTATTTTAGTTTTTATAGTATTTTACCTGCCGTTCAAATTGACTTACATCAATATTTCTTGAAATCGTTCGATATTATATAAGTATATAGCTATACACAGCTGAAAACTCAATAAAGTATAATTCCTTTCAAGTACGAAAATTACGAACTAACAAATGAAAGAACTTATTCACAACGAGCTCATAAAAATCGGTTTCTTATAGACTACTAAAACACTTTTTTATTATACGACAAGGTCTAGTACAGTCTCGATAAGTACAACGCTATACGAATACGTCTCAGTTTTTTGGATAAGCTGCTGATTTTGTTGAACTAGTAAAGCTCATTATATTATAATATTTAACAGTAAGATTGATTTTATTTACATTATTTATATAAATTCCACTTTTAAGTGCCTAAGGTATCACAATCTTCAGTATATTTTGCTTATTTAAGAGTATCTTGAAGTGGGAGAACGAATAAATAAACGGTTTACCGGAGAAAATACCAATATATCGCAAAAAATCTTCGAAAGAATAATATCACTGTTACTGAGTCTCGACCAGTTCACAGTTCCGGAGGCTCAAGCGCTTACCTTATATTCCTTGCCCTTCATCTGATCTTTTTTCTAGTATTGCTATCGCTCGAGTAATATGTTTTGCACAAGCGCTCATAAAACACCGACCAAACGCTAACTAAATGTTCTCTTGACAACCGCATGATTTATAAAACATATCTGTACATATGCGTAGGAGTAGGCAGAGGTCTATCATGCCCCTAATTACCTAAATTAAGAGTCAGGCAAACGGGGTTACATTCTCATTACTAACAGCTAAGGTTCCCTAATTAATCCCTATAAATGAAGAATGTAATGAGTATAGGAATAATAACAGGAAAACTTACAAAACTTCACCCGATTCGCCAAACGATGCCAAGACTAACTAAGCACAAACTTATACCACAAGACCTAGGAAGCACTCAATATAAGCACATGGTTCCAAAATAACAAGAAATAACATGATTTTCCGCCAACGTTCTATTGAAATGATCAGCATTTTACTTTACACGTTTTTGTAGATCTATCGATAATTGAAAATGCGGATACCGAATCAACAGAACCTCTGTACAAGATACCCGTGCGACGTGACTGTGTTACAAGTAGGGCTGAGTCAAACCTTGTAAATTCTTTACATGAATTACTTTCAATCATTACCATTGATACAACTAATTAGAATTCAACAGACGAACTAAACAGGGACAAAGATATAACTTAAACATTGTAATTAGTGATATTGATTTTCGCCTGGTTTCGTTAGAAATAAATTAGATGGTTTTGATCTTAAATTACGATTAAATAGTAGTACTTTAGGTATAATATTTGTAATTTAGTAGAATAATTTTTATTGGTTGGAACATAAAGCTACTTATAGAGTGAAAATATGGATATGACTACTGCACAAGAACTCTATTACAATAAAAAACTAAGCACTTTTCAAAGTAACACCTTTGCAATAGCCACTTATATCCTCACCGATATTTTTTTTCGTATTCAGAGAGAACTGAATGCCTCGAAAGTGGGTGCCGTCGAGCGAGTTCCAGGATGGAGTCCTTGTGAGACTGCTTGTAAAATATGAAACACTTCACGGTTTAGAAAACGCATAAAGCTATTGGTCTTAGTTATAATAAACATCAATGATCAGTAATATAGTAAATCGTTCAAACGACATCGACATTACTAACGACAATAATCGTTCGTTAAAAAGAAATATTATAAGTATCTGGTTAGACCAAAACCTATACCTAACAATCAAGCAAACAAAAAGATAAACAATAAACACATAAGATTTATATTTGCAATCACTAGATTTCTCTTAAATCCGTTACCCTATCCCTCAACAAGAACACGTAACTAACATACATTCACCACGAAACAAAGTTGTAATGTACGGATATCAATAGCTCTTAATTGACGAGCCGTCGATCCACGGATAGAAACGTCATCCAATTAAAGGAGGCCCGGTCACGTGGGACAAGATGGCCGCGATCGATAGGCCCTATCGGCCTTAACTAATCGACGATGTTGCGAGGACGTGGCTTTGTATGTTCATGAATGCTGATTAATTTATTGTTCGGTGTCACGTCTTCGCTTGGAGCCAGCAGGATCTGGTAGAAGAATATATGTCAAACACCCGACCTGTTTGTTGAGTTGAAAAAGTGAACGCTTTGCCACATTTACACAGCGCGCGAGGACTTGTTAATTCGATAGTATTCTGTATATTACATTATATTGAAATTTTGTTATAAAATAATATTCAATACTAGCTTCTGTTGGCGGTTTAAACCGCGTGAATTTTCAAATAATAAGAAATACTATAGATCAATCCAGGACAGTTCCATCCATCTGTGTTCTAGGTTTCATCCAAATTTCTTTAACGGTTTAAGCATGATTGAATAACAAAGCTCTAATATCTTCGCAAACTGTAAAATTTTTAGAAATACACGACATTAATATTAGTAGAAATACACGACTATATAAACATGAGTATGGACACAGATCACACAAAGCATTTCAGTGCGGAGCTCTTTAGACTAAATGTTAAGACTTCTTACAAAATCTACGCCTTAATTTTAATTAATTTTACTGCCTTCAATAGACATATTAATCTGCTATTTACAGTCTTGCCTCGCTTACCCTGTACCCGAAGCCTAAAATCTGTTTGACGACAGTTAGTAGACGCTGTACCTCCTCTACACAATCGTAGTAGTCTACGAAACTAAAATCTGCTTGACGACATTTAGTAGACCCTGTACCTCCTCTACAGAATTGTAACAGTCTACGAAACTGCTACGAAAAATTTCCTGTAGCAGAATTCGAGAGAAAACAGAGCCTACATTTTGTTTATTTTAATAGCGTTGTCATAAAAATATCAAAGGAAAATTAATGCCAACGTATACAAAGACTAGAAAATGTTGTCAGTACTTATATTGATTTAATTAATTAGGCCTCGTATACATGATAAATACGTTTGGGTAAATATAATTGTTATTAATTTACTTTAAGTGTATCAACGTGGAATTCCTGAGAAAAAGCTTTTTACAGTGCCTACCTTTTCATTCGCCTACATCGAGACTTGAATATATAAGTATTTGTTTTAGCTTGAAATAGTTCAAATAAATATAATTATTTCAACTGTGTCTTGTTTATACTTACTGTGTAAGCAGACACTCTCACACACGAAAATACACACACCAAGACGTTCAGCTTGCGGAATGGGCGCTAAATTTATACTTTTGTTTCCGAGAACATTAGATAAATTATTATGTTTAAATAGTTTTGCCTTAAAGGCTGACATTATCATATATGTATATACTCTATTATACGTATAACAGAATAAGTAGAACAATAATTAATCCTTTCAACAAAACATCGCCACGTTATAAACAAATATAAAAATAAATATCATTTTGTTCTGTGTTTAAAGACTAAAGACAAAAATAAAATCCAACAATATAAAGTGACTGTCAATTCCAAATAAATTTCCATATATACGTAAGCTTCCACATCCCGTGGCTGCTTTGACACTTTTGCTTACCCTATTCAAAGTAAGAACCGTGAAGTTACCTATAGAATCCATATTTTTCAACAAAAGCGGGTTGTATAAACAAAGAGCGTTCATCCCACTTTCAATTCGATTCGCGGTGAGGTAAATCCCTGCGATCGAAAGCGGTACATCGTGAGATTATGTTAAGGACTCGCTCAAAGCATATTTATATTGGAAAGCTTAAACTGAATATCCCAATATGTATCTTATACTCGATATTCGAGTTTACACTTCTAGCAAAATTCGAGAGCGGAACTTCTACTCAAATATTATTTTAATAAAATCTGGCTACTATAGAACTGCCTTTCTCGGTTCTGCATATATTTGAACGCAAAAATACTTTTTAATATTAAGATGTTTATTATATGGAGAGATATATCGTACATTTTCAGCAAGTGAACAGATAAGTGTCACTGGAAAAACACTGGCATAACATACATTAAAAATATTTGTAAACAGCATTATGTTCCAAAAACAATATAAAAGACAAAGCACACAATACCTGTAACACCCTCTTTGGGACGCGGCTCACGCTTCCAGGGATGGGGCAAATCCACAAGATTAAGTCATCGAAAAATTTGATGCGTGCGCGGCGTGCGCCCCGGGGGCTTAGACGACAGCGCCCTCTATCCGTAACTGCCTCGCACTTCCCAATGACGATGTGTCGGAAAAACGGGATTTAACGGCTTTACGAGGCTTCGGTTATTTGAAATGACAGATTTGCTGACTAGATTTCGGGCGACTGTGTTTTTGGTTTCCAAAGTGAAAAGAAAGTGATACGTGATTGTGTAAATCTGTATATAAAATTGTACCTATGTCATAAATATTTTGCCATCTTTCTTCTCATAATCGTTGTAATTTTGTATATCGGCTGGCTCATGCTGGCTGTATGTTAACAGGTATCTTAGGACATTTGTTACATTTACTTTGTGAGCAAAACATTTTCTTACCTTGTGACACATTTAAGCAAATTTCACATCTACCTTTAATAATTTCCATGAAAATGATTCGTATTTTCGTTCGATATAAACCTAATGTCTTAATAAATTCAATTGCTTTCGATAAATATGTACATTAAACATTTTAGTTGCAACAAATAAATATATTAAGATTTTTACTATTTGACGCGAATCCCTTTTTTCAACTAGGCTGTTATACATGAAACGTATAAAAACCGGCATTTACCAAAAAAACATAAGCACGCAGCGACAATAAAACGTAGTAAACACGAGTTTACCGAACTAAACCAGTAAAAAGAAATAAAAGCGTGCAGTAAATAGGACCGCCACCTATTTACAAAACGGTTTTCTTTAGAATTGGCAGGTCTCTTTTGATGTCCGAGATAAGGTCACGATTCGTTGAAACGAGATGAAAATCCTTAGTTCAATATGTTTCCACTTGAAAGCTGTCTGTCAGTGAGCTTAGGCTGTTATTATCTGAGCTCAAACTAAAAATAAAACTGCTTTGTTAAAAGTTAAGTGGTATCGTATCAACCTACAATAAAGATGCAGTCTGACATTCACATTTTACTTTTTATTTTGTTAGGTTATCGCGGTAACTCTATCAGAAATACTCATATGTTTATACAAACGTGTAAAAGTTGTACCTATTAAACTTTTCATTTCTAATATTTTTCTAAATTATAAAGTATTTAGTTTCTTCTTCTAAAGCAGTAGTTAATGTTTAAAACAGTTTTGAACAAGCAAATGTCCGTTCAACGGTACATTAAAACACTTAAGCCAGCGGATATGTTTGTTCAGTTACGATCTAAGATTTGGCGAACAAACAAACAGGCGTACACTTTATTTCATTTCATTGTAGTGAAAACAGACATTTACTTTCTAAGGTACCATCATTAGATCAGCCAAACATTCGTTCAGTACAAATAACCCTAATTTAAATCTCTTTGGCTCAGACTAAAATGTTCGCGTAAAAGACACCAAATACACATTGTTATTTTTTTAATAAGAACATATAATAAATAGATTTATGCAAATCTATCTATTGATATCATTCAAAATTAATTAGATAAATTAATGGTTAGTCTAAGTGATAAGCTGACACCCGAAATATTTGAACATTTTAAAAACATAGCTTTAATCTATCATGTCTTAGAATACCAGACACAATTAAAACTCAATTGTGTCTGATCACCGGTGTGCCGCTGTGACTCAATACGATAAAAGAATAAAACACACACTTAAAAAAAACTGTTTGATGATCATAGAAAATGTATTTTTGTGTGGACCGAACTCGTAGACCAATTGTTTGACACAAATTAACAAAGTTTTCTACTGCATAAAAATATCAATCGTATCACATATTTAAAAATGACATGCAATCGTTTTATAAAATTAGAATTTTTTCAAATTCTATATTTAATTTGACACGGTTTTTATTAGGCCAAGCCTTATTGTCTGACGAAATACCATTAACTTGATCAAATAAAAGACCGAATATAATACTAAAGGTGTATTTTTTACTTGTTTCTTGTGAAGGGACCAAAGGCAGGTTGTACATAATGCGAGTCTTGACCCCGATGTAACATGTATTACAATGTGGGTCACGGACTCAGCTTTGCAAGAATTGGGTCGACAGAAAAATGTCCGCTAAAATGACGAATGCAGCCGCTCTAGCACCAAATTACTCTTAAATTGCACTCTTTAATTTGTTTTTAAGGCTTTTAAGTTCTTGAGAAGTAATGGTTTATTTGTGGTTGTAATAGTTTACTGTGTATTAAGCCTGACACAGTGAACACGCGGATATATTATTACTTTCATTCTGTGAGTTTTGTAAATAGACACGTTTAACTTAAATATATTGCACTTATGCATTTACCATTCAAGGCATAAATATTGTTATGACTTTAAATTAAAACCATTGATAATATTTGTATCTATTATGCAAAGAGGTAATAAATACTCTTGCAATTACTTTTTAATAGTACGCTGTATGGATTAACAGTAATTGAAGAAATAAAAGAAAATAATCTCAACAATTTGACGTTAACATCATGTCAAGAAAAGATAATAAAATATTTTTAATTACGTTTTATAAAGTATTATCAGTTATATTTTAAACGGCTAAATAACAGTTGCGACAGTGACATTTGAATTATATTTCCAAAGCATTGCAGCAATTGATAGATTATAATACACTATAAACATCTTTACATCTTAAACTCACTGCATGGCATAAGCCACTTTCATTTTGCCATATACTTCTGTTTTAAACTAATCCTTCTAAAGCTTTTCAATAAACTCGACCCCTCTGCCTGTCAGCCCTTCAAATAGCAAACCCCTTCTCAGCAAGTAATCACATAAAAATTGAAATCCGATAATAAATAAAACATGAAATTGTGCATAAACCAAATCGTTTTCCGAAAACTATTTCGTGTCATAAAACTGATATTAATGTCCGGTGTAAAGGTTCGAATCCGGATCACGTCAAAACTATCTCTACTTTGACATCGGTCCCGGAGCATCGTTGTCAGTTTATATGCCAATAAAACCATGGATAAACCCATGACACGTACTATAATGGTTGTTGAGAAACTATAACTTTTACGTGTACTTCAAATTATAACAGTGACAAGGATTTTTATCACCCAAAGTGTTTAAATTTCCTACGTGCTTATATATCCTAGGTCACCTATAAAATTACCGTTTACTCTTTACATCCAATTTTGTAACACCTATTTGATTACGTGTATGCGAAATTGCATGATGATCGGTCGAGTAGTTAGTAATAAGCAAGCTAACATTCGCTTTTATAACATTAGTTAGGATGTTAGGCCGTATAGCATCTACCCAGTTTCGTTGCTCCGATTCGCCATCATAATGGTTGCTTATTAATAACACAATTTAAACCAAGCCATAAAAATAATTGTAATTCAGTCTCAATGTGACTTAATAATTAATGAATAATTCCTTAGTAATTACCCGCAATTAAATGCAACAGATGTCTTATATTAATACAAGTTTTGGAAAAATGTACCTTTACCTAACAAGAAATCGCAATACAGTTACGCTACGCTACGCAAGTTGACACACCAAGATAATTTAAAGTATTACCCAATCGTAAAATTCCCTACATTCAATCTACGTCATAAAAATATACACTAAAATACACCAACGTAGATTTCTTCAATGCCTTCATATTAGAGGGCCATTTCTTGTAATAAAAATGTTCAAAATTGAGTTCCTATCTAGTCCTATAAACGTTAAATGCGAACTGAAATGCAATTTGACAACAATAATTTGACTTTTATTTTAATTTAGGAGAATGCCATTTGTGAAATTTGTGTCACTGAATGAATCGGAGCTCTATTTTGCAGAGATTGTTTTGCATAGGTTTTACTACAAGAAATGGTCATCTGAAATCGGCGATTGCAAAGGCAAACCAATATTTTCTTTAAAATTATTCTGACTAGCTTTTGCCCGCGGCGTCGCTCACGCAGAAGTAGGCAGGTTTAAATAAAATATAGCAAATGTTACTCGGTGATAATATAGCTTCATAATGAAGAAAGAATTTTTAAATTATAGTTTTAAGTTAAATCCTTACAAACAAACAAAAAATCTAATCTATCCTCTTTATAATATTAGTATATATAAATTCGCTCATTATTAAAAGATATCGCAAAAAATATTGTTTCCTTTCTAATTTCTAAAAGAATACCCTTTTCGTATCAATTGTTACCGGTTTCCTACTATATTATGTTATTTACAGAGATTTTATTTTCAATCGTTATTTCATTGTATTGTATGGCCAATTGAGTTTGAATAAATTGTAAAAATAATTTTCCTGATTCCTTTTAATGGTGAAGTCTCGTTGTTTGGTTTCTTGTTGCCTGATATAAATGTCTTATTCTATAACTGGAGACAAAGAAAATAGAAGCAATTATTTATTAATTTTATGGAAATTTCCAACCGATTAAATGCTTAATGTTCTTTTGCTTATCTCAATGAAAAAGATCTTACGCCGTACGTTAAATGTATCAAACAAACTGGCATAAAATCTACAAAAGTAAGATAGATTAGATAAAATAAATATATTTGGAAAGCTGTACCTTTCTTCTTAATAGTTATCCTTATACATATGTAAACATTTTTAGCTCCCGTAAGTTTGTGTCAGTAATATTCAATAAGTAGTCGATGTATTCACTTAAAAATGTTACGCAACATTACATTTCCTAATAAGATGTTTTATATACTTCTTACCCCGAAGTTCTTACGGAAATGGGCAATTAAAAATAACAAACAGTGACAACGAAGCGAGAACGTGTACTTATTTGTCGGTTTGAACTTTTTTAACGTAGCAACATAGCAGAAATCGCAATAGCTATTTTATTGAGTTTCTTAGGAGTGAGGCGTAAAAGCTAATTATAAACACAATATTAACTAGATCATTTGCTAATAACAATAAGTTCTGAGACTTTAAAAAGCAAATAGTTAAAATGACACAAATACGTGTATCAAGATGTGACGATCTTTACAAAAGCAGGCCTTATAAAAAAAACAACATGGTGGCAGTAATCAAAAGACCTAATTTAAGTATGAATGCAAATCGTAGAACTAATTTAATTTGTTTATTTGTGTTTGTTCGCGTGTATACGTTCTTTTAATACTTTATTTATTTTCTTTGTATAAGAAATATACACTAAACACACAGTTTTTCAACAATATTATACGATTCTCATTAAATCTAGAAAATTCTATGTAATATGTATTCAGTACTTAAATAAAAACGAATGTTCCAGCAAGATAGCATCCACACAGATCATTAGTGGTATGTTAAAAGATGCATTTGCCTCGTTCTAACAATTCGTTCTGGTGAACGTAACAATCATTAATGCATCGCTACTAAGAAATACTGCTCTCTAAAAACTTTCTTTCTTTTGCTTTGTTAGCCAGTAAGTACTAAATGGGTATTTTTATTTCTTAATGTCACGGAATATCACAGAACGTTAATAATGAGTTGGTGCGTAAGTTCTAGACGTCTTATGCTATGACTTTCTTGACCGGCGTTCATGCGCATTCTAGATTAGCTAGCTAGACTAGCTTAGCTATATTCTAAGGTAAGATTTTGTGTCTGCGCGGATGGCATACTGGTTTAAGTGGTCGCCTCGCCACTGCCGCCCCGCCGAGTGTTATGGGTTCGGTCTCCACACGGGGAAGTGTGATCCACAAAAAGTTTGAATGTTTGTAAATTCTCCCGCGATACAGGAATTATTCATAGTGCGGAGCGTTGCCTTAAAAAAAGTAAATAAACATTTTATATTCTTGCTAGGAATTAAATTTATATATATATATAAGATTTTGGGATTTGGATATGTTTCATAATCAAGCATATACCGTTGTACGGACTGTAATGAAACTAAGCAAAGTATAATTGCACATGCAATGGGATATTATATATAAGTATATTTTTTTACCAGCAATGCGTTTTTTGGGATTTCCACGGGCAAATCTGTGGGCAGAAACTACATTACATATCATATACATAGTTACATATCAGATTCCAATATAGAAACAGAGTGCTTATTCTCAAGAAGTAGACAGTTTTGTCCTTATGACCTATTGCGAACTACAATGGCTTATATCGTACACAAAAAGATAACTCCATGATACTCAGCCCTCTGATGCCTGGCTATATACCACAAACCGGTACCTAGTATACACAAGACGGTTTACAGAAGCATGGAATGGCAGTCTTAGACCACTTGCTTCAATCCTGATTTACTATCCTCTTTTGTTTCATTAATTGTCATCTCATTCTTAATGCATCGTCGCTCGTAGGATTAAGAAGTATCCTAGATAAATTACAAACGCAATGGAGAAAGAGCCGGCTAAGTAGTTTCAACAGCGGTAGTAAATATGTCTGCTGTGCATGAGGTCACGGAATTGATTCCAAGTTAGGCAAAGTGTTTTTCTTCCACGGAATTAAGTGATAGAAGCAAAGAGTCTGGAATACCGGTGAAGCCTCAATAGGCTGTGAGGCTTGTTCCCTATAATGGAGACCCAAAATAACACCTGGTTAAATATAAGTGTGTAATATCAGCTCTGTGTACACCCTCGGAGACGCAGTCAAAGCCAACGCTGGTCTACGCTGTAATCAGTAATCATACTAATTACCTAGCGTCTTTATCCCTGAAGGGGAGAGTAGAACTGTTTACATAGCCATATTTCACCAGGTACAATTTTAGATAATTGGTGTGATAACAATAAAGAGATCAGAGCCTTATTGCAAACAAACTTCTGCCCGCAGCTTCATTTGAAAGTAGGTTACCCCCCCATTGGGTGAGAGGGGGAACACCCCAGGATTTTTAATAGGTATACCAGCACTTCATGCTGGGAGTCTCACACACCCCGCCGGTGCCGTCCCCTAGCCGGCGGACAGAGCATAAAGCAGTTTTCCTGGAAAATAAAACAAAAAAAAAAATTATATTAGTAACACTTACACAGTACTTAGGTATATTTGAAACTAGATGTGCCCGCGGTTTAGTTCCTGAGATTAGCGCGTTCAACCAAACAAACTCTTCAGCTTTATAATACATATTAGTATAGATAAAATGCAACCTATGTTACTCGGGTCAATATAGCTTACTAATGGTGAAATAATTTTTTAAATCGGTTTATTAGTTTTTGAGTTAAATCCTTACAAACAAAAAATGAGATCTTTCCTCTTAATAATATTAGTTTAAATATAGTATAGATAGTACTGATCAAGCTTAATTTTAACTTTCGGTTGGGTAGGAATATAATGAAATCTAACAATAACAATACATATGCAGGCCACATTCAAAATATTAATTACAATGGATATTCCGAGTATACATACACTATAGCGTGCATACAGGACTACAACGGGGCGTATCTCGCGTTATAGAACAATGAAAGCCCTTTCTGGACCTTTGTCCTGCACCATACCCTTCAGTGTCCGATAAAATCACTAGCCAATCTAATATTACAGTAACCGCTGCTTCACAATATTGAGATTAGTTGTGTCTGTTTACTTATAAAAACAGACGGTTATAATAATGTATATTGCTATAAAATTATTTGCTATATGGTCTGAAAGTATACCTGAAGGTGTTTAAGTTCAAGCATCTAAAGATAAGCAATATGCATGATCGCAATCATTCCTGTAACAAACTATACCTACCTATATCATGCTACGTTAAAGTTTAAAGGTCATTAGAAAAATACAATACAAATGAGTGTAAAAAATGGGTGTAAAATCCCAGGATTCAACCTTTTCATGTTCATGTGACCTTTTTATTCCGTCAGCTTTTTGTAAAGTCCCACTGCTGCGCAAAAGCCTCTCCTTTGGACTCCCAAATCACTCTATTGGTGGATATCCCCTTACGATCTTGTGACCCCTATATCTCGAGGGTCTTTTGACCCACAGGGCCCATATTCAAATTCGACCGAGGTTTGACCCCAAGGTATTTGCACACCAAGTTACAAGTCAATCGGTCCAGTGGTTCCGGCGCTATGCCTGTCACTAACAAACTGTCACTAACAGACAGGCACACCACATCCACATAGTGTTTTCATTATCCTCTTCGAAGAAGACTCGGAGGTTAATAAATAAACTTTAAAGTAAAAATTATACGGATGACGTAGTTTCAGTAGTCGCCTCACTACTGCCCCTGAAACGAGTGTTATGTATTCGACCCACACGAGACAAAAATGTATGTAATGCACGAACATTTGTTCCCAGTATGCGTGTTTTTGTATCCGTTATTTGACCGTTGTAAAGTCCCGACACAAAAACAATTCCGAGTGCGGGAGCAGTCTTTTAAAAGTAAAAATAACAAATAGCGGGGCTGTGAAAAGACAAATGATATATCAAAAATAGAACGTAATGGCATTAAAAAAAATAAGACGGAAAAGTGGTCGCTCGGTCCGCCGGCGGCGTAATTGTGAGCGCTTGGTCAACTCAAATATGTAATAGCTTGTGAGCCGCTTACGGTCTACGGGCCAAAGTTGATAACTTCATAGTGTTATTGATTTATTTACTATAAATACACTGTATTTTTTTCACCTGGGTGCTCGTTTTCGTTAGTTATACAACATACATACACTTATACTACTAGTGAGCTTTATAATATTGTCTTCTGTTTTCGCGAATATTATTCATTGAAATTAAACTACTATATACGGATTTTATCGCGTTGTTTATTTGACACTTTATTACATAATTTAGAAACTGTTACACTTCAACTACTATTAAAATTTACAAATTTTTAAGCTTATTGAATTATTTAAACTATTTATATTTAAATTTACACTTTCTCCGACGTTTCGGTTGCTTTTCAGCAGCCATGGTCATGGGGAGTCGCCCCGTAATAGTTTTAATAATTTAATTAATTTAAAAATTAATCAAGTTTAATAGTAGTAGTAGTGTAACATTTTCTGAATTATGTAATAAAGTGTCAAATAAACAACGCGATAAAATCCGTTTAAAGTAGTTTAATTTCAGTGAGCTTTGTTTTATACTTTACTGTAATTATGAATCCGTGAGTAATCTTGAATCGAAGAGCTCGCTGTTACTATTTATTTGTTAATGGTATGAATGACTTCTTCGGTGTCTCGGGTTCGATCCCGTGTTGGGTAAAGTGTTTTTGGATTTTGCTGTCTAGATGTTATCAGTAGTACGATATCTAGGACTGTATCTAGGGGGACCGTGGGACCTAAAACTTACCTGGTGAGCTGTGGGTGTAAGACACCTCTGCCGACCCCTTCGGAGATACAAGTGTCAGACTATGTACTACATATTATTATGTATGAGTCGACCCTCGCCGGGGTAGTACTAGGCTGGTATAGAAAACCAGCTCAACAGTAGAAACACTGTTCTGCCGTCATAAGGGAAAAAGTCGTATCTGCCAGTATTTTTAAATCTATACTTATATTTGAAAGCTCAATGGTTTGTTTGTTTGGTTGGTTGAACTACTGGTTCGAATTGAAAAAATCTTTTAGTGTTGGTTAGCCTATTTATCGAGGAAGGCTATATAACATCACGCTACGATCCATGGGGGAGGCGCAGTAACCATAAACGCGACTGAAACCGCGAGGACAGCTAGTTTAATATAAATCAGATGCGTCTTTTTTTGCTAATTCCAAATACGTACAAAGCTAAATATCAAAACAATTAGATGCGTCCTTTTTTTCCTTATGACGACAGTGTTACTGCGTTTGACCCGATAAGTATAACTGGAGACTCGTGTGAGTCTCCAGTCTTATTTACCGGCCCAACTCTCCGATTCCTACTATCACATTTTTAAATTTTTTATTCTCGGATCGGCACTTTTATAGTTAAAAAAACACAATCTTCATTAATATTATTACAACCAACGGATTTGTTTTTATACTACAAAGCACATGTTTATTTTGTGTAAGTACTAGTGCTAGGATTTACAATGTGTGTCCTTTGTCAGCCGAAGCCATTAGTTAATTAAAAGCTTAAAACCAGGTTTATAATGGTTGGCTGAATAAGTACTGTGCATTAAATACGTACAGTAGAACACACCGAGTTGATGTTTACGTCCATATTAATTAGAGCTACGTGCACATTTTGTTGAGAGTCACATTTGTTTTTGTTTTCCGAGGCATATTGCAGAGTACGTGCTCATGTATTTCTTGTACAGTTTAATGTTCTAAAATTAGGACTACAAAGCTATGCTCATTTCCATGACTGCCATTATTTTGTTAAAAATAAGACAATTTTAGCAATATAATAATAATAATATTCTATCACATACACACGACACCATCTAGCCCAAACTAAACAAAGCTTGTACTATGGTTACTAGAAAATGGATAAACATACTTATATACTTTTTTTTGTAAATACGTACATAATATACATAGAAACACACAGATCAAGACAAACATTCATGATCATGCACACAAATGTTTGACTTGTGCGGGAATCGAACCCGCGATCTCAGGCGTGGCAGTCGGCTACACTAACCACTACGCCATAGAGGCCGACAACTAGGAATTATTATTTCTATGGCAATGACGAGTTGACCATGTAACCCACTACACTATCCGTGCAATCTAGGCTGCTCATAGGCTACCATTAAAGCATAGGTTGACCCTGTGCATCCCATAACTGTTCCATAAAGTATGTTATGTATATGTTTAGTGTTCTATGGGCTGTTCTCAATTCGAGAAGTTTAAAGACTTTAGAAAGGTCTATTACGCATAAGGTTTCCTTGCTATGATTGCCTTTTATAAAAGCGAGCGATAATCATTGTCGCTTGCTTTAATAGTGAAAATTTATCAAAACTGATAGGGATAAAGTTTACCTGTATGCCTAGAAAATTCAAAGATGAAATTGACTTGGGATGGAACTGGTCTTCTTACTTGGCAAACCAACGCTCTTCGCACTGAGCTTTCGCTGCTTCACAAGGCAACCGTTTAATTTACGCATATGATTTTTGTTATAAAAGCAAAGAAATATATGTATACATGCAAATATACGTAAAGATCAGCTTGACAAAATAGTATTTGTTATTTCACAGAACATAGCGCTTCTGATTTAATAACACGTAATTTGATTTCCGATCGCGATATTTTCGTTCTCCACTCAAATGTTCACTGGACCTCACACAATTGAGATATTTACTCGTCTACTGCTCCCCGTTCTCTCAAAATACATTTTTTGTTCCACGCCACGGAGTGAATTTTAACCCTCTATTATGTTTATGATAGAAGTGCAATAAACCGTAATATCGGAACGCTTTTATGAATTCTATAAAATCTATTTCTTTGCTTATAATAAACTCTAAATAAGAACGGAAATTAGATTTAATTGGATAGTTGGTATAATAGGTTTCTTATCATGCCTGTAATACATTTGTTGTAAATTATATTCCATTTAAAATGTTATTAAATATTAGGAAATTTATCCTAAAAAGAATACTATAATATATCAATCTGCTGATATTATAACTATGAATGTGTTTATCGTATTGGCTGAAAGCGGCACACTGGCGGAGATACAATGGGCTCTCAATTATGCCTGGCATTCTGAAAATTTACAGGTTAATAATACATGTATACCACATAAGGTACTTTCGCAAATACACAACAGTAACGACAAATTAAGATGTGACAGTATATTAGGCCAGAGCCTACAGGATCTAATAAGCTCCATTTTCCTCAATCAATTCCTCAGGAAGATAAACTGCTGACGGGATATTTTTCTTTCATCCGGAAACGGCATGGTAACCGCGTTCCTACAATAATACACTCGACATTGCTCTAAGGTGTATCAGCAAAAAATACGTCAGGAAAAAGTACTTACGTCAAATATTCAAATGTAGGGTATAATAACTTGGAACAATAGCGGGTCGTGTGTATTCACGTCTCAGTTGAACCTGCGCTTATACATAATTCATGTATTTATATATCTGTTGATAATAAAACTACGACATAATTTGAAGTTTGAGTTTTAATATACCGTAGAATGTTTGTTTTCTACTGTTAAGAGGTACGATTGATTGTCATGTCATGAAACAAAATGGCCGTACCTTCTTGATTCATATCCCTTTTTTATAGTTAACTTAAGAAGTGACAAGGACGTGATATATACCACCAGAAGAAAAGCGACAAAATTAAAGCACAAGCACTATTATCTATGTATATATTATCTATCCTTCTCCAAAAGTTATCGAAATATAACTTTTCTATTTTTTTTCAAATTTCTTTCAAATTTTCTGGATTAAAAATGCGCATCAAAATATCACGTTAATTATATGTAACTAATATAGAAATAGAATTAAAATAAAGTTACTTCGTTTTCGAAATTGCGATTCTAGTTGCCGAAAAAGTGTCTGGGATCTTTGTATCTTAAACATTGGCTTTAGGTTTAGAAGCCTAGCCAGGATTGTATATCTAAATATACTTGATACATGTGGGTTTAATATACCTTTATCTAAAGGATTACTAATCCTATCAAACTCCTTTGTTCTCTCAGACCTTTAATATTATATAATTTCCATCTCAAAACAAACATAGTCTCGTCTATACGCGCTATCGATAAGCTTACCCTAGAGGTCCGAAATAAAAACAGGATAAGAGACGAAAAGACCTCCTAATTAGATGAGAAACAAACGCAAGATTAGGGTCAACATTCGCCCCGGGACCTCTCTCATTGTAGCTGAATGTAGGCGCTTCAATTTAATATAATTATTATATTAACTACAGCTTATTATAGGTCCCCTATTTTGATGTTAGTTCTGTTTATATGAACAGACGTCTTTATCTTGATATTCGTAGACGTTTTACATGACGAACGAAGACACGTGGGCTTGCGTAAGCCCTAAAGCTTATTATATTTCTTCCAAAATATTCTTTAGATAAAACCTTTTAACTTAAATAGTTAAACCTAGCCTTTGACCGCAACATCGTCCGCGTCGACTACGTGTAGATCACATCATGTACTATCTATTATCCTATTTGTTCTCCAAATTTTGTGAAAACCGAATCGATATCCGATCAGTAGTTTTTGCGTAATGTGATAGCATAGACAGATTGTAAAAAAAACTAAATACCATTCATTTAGACGCCAGTATATAGGTACACATAATAGTTGATTCTAATTAGCATATAAAAAGTATCTGCACTGTCTTGACAAAGTCTTGTAACAATTATTTGCCAGTTACAGGCTACAGTTGTTTTTTAATCTCTTCTTTAATACATCATAATACCATGGTGATAAAACAGAAAGCCGAAGTTCGTAATAAAATATGTTCGAAATAGAGTGCTGATATAGTCTAATAAACGTGAAATATGAACTGAAATGCAATTTATTTTCACATTTGAGGTTTATTTTAATTTTGGAGATTACCTATTGTGATATATTTGACACTGAGATTAGGGGATAATTTTATTTATACAGTTTTTATTTTGAGAATATTTGTCCGGTCATAATAAACTGTTTGTGATTTAAAGAAATGTTCATATATTATGTTCTTGTAGGCATACAATCATTTCTGTCGTCCGGTAACTAAAAACCGTTAAGTAGTATTTTATTTTATTTATTTATTTGGAATATTTTAATTGGATTTTGATTGAATGTGCAACCCACACCGTTACCCACTTACATAATTATACATTTATGACAGTTACAATATTATTTTATATCACCTAGCGTCTTTTTAATTAAAATAGCAGATTAAAAATATAATAAAACAGCAGATTTGTAAGCTAGTTCTTGTCTTCTCACGCTTAGCGAAGGTTCTAGTAGTACAATTCGGTCAAACATGAAACAACCTTACAAATAGTAGCATAATATGTAACTATATGTAAAACCTAATTAACTGCTATGTAAGCTAACCTCTTAATGAGGCACCTTACTTAGAACAATGGCTCAGGAATATTAACGCCTAATAATACACCCACACGTACTCACATAGGTATAATATACACAAACATATAATTATCTCTTCTATCTCGAATAACATAACGCCTCTGTCCCTTGTAAGGGTTAGACAAATATATATCTATACTAATCCTAATTAATATTATAGATGCAAAAGTGAGATCTTTTTCTTTCTTTAAAAGATTACTAGCAATTTTGGTTTCAAATCACTAGCATTCCTGTTAAACCCTCTACCTAAGCTAGAATGGTTGTATTAGGAGTGAGTTCATGTCAGTAGTGCAATGGGTGGAATTCGAACCCGCGACCTCTCGATCGCAAGTCCAATACCTTATCCATTGGCCTACCGCCGCTTTAGTGTGTTTGTTTGTTACGCTTCCACTTCTTACTTCGCGACGTATCATCATGATATTTCGCATACACGTCTTCAGGGATACAGAATAGGACATAGGGTACAATTCATCCAGAAAAATTACTTTTACTAACCAAATCTTACCTAAGATTTGGTTAGTAAAAGTAAATTCTAGGATAATTTAATAAGGCTGAAGAGTTTGTTTGAATACGCTAATCTCTGGAACGTCAACGAAAAGGGGATTAAATATAATAACCATTAAAAATACTAATTGCACAGCAAATATTGCACAGCATAACGAACACCTATACGCTTCAAATCACTGCATTCCGTCTCGGAAGGGTTAGGTTATGTTAGGTTCCTTCTTAAACCCACCCCAGCGGGGCTCCGTCTACTTAGTTTGATATCTTTCAATATATTTTGCTGTGCAATTAGTATCTTTTGCTGCGCAGTTAAATACTACCTTTTGAAAAATCGATTTGCTCTTGATAAGTCAATATCGAGACAGGTACCGTGATGGTATGAGCCATAGGACAACATATGTGACAATCATAAACGTATGCGAGGGACAGTAACAGCGAGGGACAGCTAGTTATATATAATTCTAAAATACTGCATTAAAAATACTTTACTTTGAAAGAATATCTACATTCTTTCAAACTAATCTGTTCTTTTATAAATACCATAGAGATCTTTAAACACATCAATACATTATTATCTATATTCTACTCTATCTATATTCTATCACATAGCCCAAACTAAGCAGAGCTATGGGTATAACGCAATGGATAAACATACATATATACTTTCTTTTTAGTAAATACATACATAGAAATACACAGACCAAGACAAACATCCATGTTCATACACACAAAATGTTTGATTTGTGCGGGAATCGAACCCGCGACCTCAGGCGTGGCAGTCGGTTAACACTAACCACTACGCCATCGAGGCCGCTATCGTTATATCGTGTAGTAGTATTATAAAGCATTAGAACAAATACCTAAAGATGTGGTATAAGTTTTAACCTAGTAAGTCGAAGCGGCAAACCAGTGCCCAGTCATAATAGATTTATAATTATATCTCGTATTCTAAGACAGATTGAGCACTTTTTAATTATTTTTTTCCCTCTTTGTTTTTTAAAAGACAGCTCCCGCTCTAGTAATAATTTCTGTGTCGTTTATAAACATTCAAACAACGGACACAAAGAACACGCAGACTCGGAGCAACCATTTGTGGATCACACAATTTTTTGTCCCGTGTGGGATTCGAACCCACAACACTACCACACGACTACGCCATCCGTGCAATCAAAGTACGTCTAAGACTTGACAGATTAAGCCCGCCGTCCGTTTATGCGACACTCGATGCGTTAAACGCATTGCGATTGCCGCGTCCTATTTTATAACATAATAAAGCAATTACTACGCTATAATTTCTACGTTGAACGTAGCAGCTATCGCACCGAGAGACGCAATGCGTCAAACGCATATTAAAAAATAATTTATCTACTTAATATTCGTATGCAGTATCCTTGTTTATAGCGTGAACAGTTTGGAAATATTTTAAACGCAGCATTATTCGAATAATACAGGGTTGGTTCATATAATTTTTGCACATAAAAAGATAAACGGTGTCGATCCGTCAAGTGTTAGAAAACCAGACATAATTAAAAGCTTATTGTGTCTAACCGCAGGTGTGCCGTTACGACTCAATAGGTTGCCGCAATAAAAGCTATCTTCAGCGATGCAGGTGCGACAAACGCTGGGCGTTTACCGCGAGCATAGACGAATGCCGCAGACACAAACCGCATTTTATAGGTCTTGTCGGTTTTCGATATGTTTGATCGTCGGCGGTTCTTGCCATACATCTTGATTACTTCATCAAAAATGCCACTAGAAAATGTCTATACATTTCATCAGCAATTTCAAATTATTATTAGAAAATTTGTCTTTCTCATGGCTACTAACTCAAGTGTACCCAGAGGATATTATAGCAATGATTTTAGTATAACATGGATATCCTGAGAACTCCGTTTCACCAAACTATAAGTTAGGGATCTCGTAGTAAACTTAATTGAAATAAGAGATACAAGAATACAAAAACATCTTTGCCTGGTCACAAATTTACGCATGGTGTACTGAAACTAATATTCTTTCTTTATTGTTATAGGTATGCAACAAGATCTTCGGCAACGCGTCGGCGCTGGCCAAGCACAAACTCACACACAGCGATGAACGCAAGTATGTGTGCATCACATGTGCCAAGGCGTTCAAGAGGCAAGATCATCTGTAAGTAATCTTTTCAACTACTACTCCTAGTACTACTAGTACTAAAACAACAGATACAATGGCGGTAGATCCCTGTGACAATTCTCGCCACATAATTGACCAGAAGTCAAAACAATGAGCATGTTTATTCAAACACAACTAGAGCTTTTATCCCGGTAAACATTGCAATGTCATTATGCTACAGGAAAAGGTGTTTTGCAGATGACAGGCAAATTAGACAATTTGTCAGCAAAATAGACCATATGGAATCCTATGATACAACGCACGCTCAGGACAAAAGGTCTGCTAACATAAAGTACATCGTCAGCTCAGACCCTAATTCCGTCGCATTTAAACATAAAAACTAATACATATAACAAGTCACGCCAATTTGTGCGTTGTGTCTATGCGAACGACCCGTTAAATGCTCAATGCTGGCGTACATTTTACTGTGAATAATTATATTTGTGTTCCACTGCTCGTATGACGCAGTGAACAGAAATCTTGTCTCTGCCAACCATTTGCATGATCCGAGTCAAAATGCTCCTACTGCGGTACAGGAACTATTACAAAGTATTAAAACTTTTTTTGAAAATGCTAATGCTATTCGATACGTGTATAAACAAATACACCTGTATTTCCTTTTGGAATATACGCCATAATACGAATACAATACAAACTATAAACAATTCAACAACACAAATATTATTTATTTTCTAGTTTAATCGCAAAATGATTACTTAATTAATACCAATACCTTTTTACTCAACAGATTTATTCAATCGCTTTTTAAATATATATTTACCAATCACGCGATAAACAGCATGCTAGCTGAGATTAAAACTAGGAAAAACTAATTTAAATTAGCGTAGCGTTCATTGTTGGGCACAAATATGGAAACAGCGCCAAATAAAGCCAAAAGATAAAAACTACATCTCATCAGTGATATGATAAGGCCAATCGAAACTACGACCGAGATGGGCCGTAGTTAGCCGTAATGGTGTGAACCATAGAAGAGAACATCTAGTCAAAGACCACTATTATAATACACTATACTATAGTTATGTTAATAGCCTCAAAAAAATACCAGTTAAACCACACCGCAACTAATCCACAAACAGCATCGACCAATCAGATGAAACATATCAATGTGTGCGTGTACACATATTGCGACATGGAACATTGGTCAACTTAAGTCGGTTTGTACACAAATCTCACTAGTTCGGGGATGAAAGCAGTAAGTCAACTCGGAGCTAATATGTCGGCTGAGGAGCAAGGTGTTGGTTTAATCGCTTCAACTTAAGCCACATGCATATTAATGAACGAGAGTTAACGCAATGTATTGAGTATACGAACTTAGCCATACTCGTTGCGAACTCGTTAGCCAAATATGTTGGCGCACTAATTTTATAAGGTCGGACATTTATCTCACTTGTTCTCACACACGGTTTTGTTCACGCAGCATACTTATAATATACTTACAAGTCACATCTAATACACTAATGTTTTGTTTTTTATCTTCATATGTCGGTTTAGACCCGACTGCGTATAGGCAAACTTATAAGGCAAACGCAACCAGTTTTTCTAGAGCAGCTGGAAATAAATGTATCAAAGTAAGAGGGTTAAATTTATAAATCTGAAATTTAATTACAAAATAAATAGTACATTAATTAAAAATATACTTATATGATAAATAATTTATAGTTAAATTAATTTTACTGTAACAGAATTAATATAATATTAGACTTAAAATATTTTCTTTTATAAAATTACAAAATATATTTATATCGTTCACCATACCTCACTTATTACGACGTTTTTAGGTTGCACTTATACAATTTTACACTTGCATGGTCACTAATCATTATTCTAACAAGGTTAAGTACCACGATCCTAAATAAAAATTTAGTTATCTATATAAACCTGGTGTAGATATCTTAACGGACCTTTATTAATTTACTCCGAACACCTTTCCATGCCTTTTCCCCTTGTATATCCTAAATAGTATAATAGGAAGGGCCCAACGGAAATTGGAAAGTCTAACTTGCGATTTTATCCAATAACAGACACGACCAATTTTGTCCCGAACACTAAATTCACACGGTCTATGTGAAACAATCTGTAGAGGTATTCATGCACCCATTAGGTATTACAAGTAGAGTAAAGCTACAATTTAATAACAACGTCTAGAAAACTCTTTCCACCTAGCTTATAGACGAAAATGACGATCAAATTGAAATCCAAATTTCGGTCATTAACCTTTTTATGGTACATTAAATTTAATAATAGACTCTGGGACTCTGGACTGATAAAAGAAGAATATTACTAATAAGATATTGAAATTAATTTCTATAAGCTGTTTTTTATTGTTAAATTTTTTCTATTTCGTTTAAAACCTCTGAAAAAACCCCTATCCATCCGTGTAATCAAATAAAGATAATATTAAAGGCATGATTTAAAAATACACAAATATAATACAAATATGACATATAAAGTTTCAGGCTTACACGAAATTTAGCATAGAGTAGAAATTACGGCCGCAACACGCAATGGAAATTTACAATGCTATACTTTTCCAATAAGACCATATATTGCAAATGAACTGGACACGAATCTAACGGTCAATGTTCCAATGTGTTCAATAAAATGTACGACGACTATGGTAAGTTCGATAATGGTGATGTATCATTTGTTACAGCAACGGTCACATGCTAACCCACCGCAACAAGAAGCCGTACGAATGCAAAGCAGATGGCTGCGGCAAGTCATACTGCGACGCTCGTTCCTTGCGGCGACACACTGAAAACCACCACCAACCGCCGCCGCCGGACAATGGTAACAACTTGCAACTTATACACGAACATGTTTCAAATACAGCTGCAATGTGCCAAATGGCTGTAGCAAAACCTAACTAACTTAGCATATTGTCGGCCTCGATGGCGTAGTGGTTAGTGTAACTGACTGCCACTCCTGAGGTCGCGGGTTCGATTCCCGCACAAGTCAAACATTTGTGTGCATAAAACATGGATGTTTGTCTTGGTCTGGGTGTTTCTATGTATAATTAATGTATGTATTTACAAAAAAAATGGTTTTAAAGTATGTTTATCCTTCGCCTAGTACCCATAGTACAAGCTCTGCTTAGTTTGGATTAGATGGTGTTGTGTGTATGTGGTAGAATATTATTATTATTTGCAATGGTACTTACTCATACTAATATAAATGCGATAGTAACTCTGTATTTGTTTAGTTACTAAACACCTAAACAGATTTTGATGCAATATTTTATGGAGATAGCTTGACACTTGTACACAAGGTTATATTTAACAAGGTTTTCGCTGTTATCGGCTAGTATACCAATGTATACCTACTATTTGATATACACTTGATTGATTCTACATGTCAAGTATGACAAAATTCCAGACGCCGAACTGCCACTTAGATTTTCGATTTGATCACATTACGAGACTGAGCGATGTGAACTCATTGAATACATTATTGAGAGAACTATTCTCAAGTCATATAATTGAAAACAAATCAAATGACCCAAAACTCTTGTGAGTGGCGTTCATTTTCGTCTTTATTATAACATCAAGTTTTGTATTGTCATAAGATCTATTGAAAATGAGTCTAAAATAAATAAAGAAAACCTACCGTTCATAAATTAAAGCAATATATCAATTTTTATCTTAAACATTTTAATAAAACCCGTATTAAAATAAGTTATTGATAATATACATCTGCCAATTTCTCCATTACGTAAGAGGGAAATCGTAAATCTGGGAAGGGTCGGTAATAATCCCGGGGAATACCAATTTTTAATCGATCCCTGCACAGTAGGCTCTTCAATTTGTTTAATCCTGTTCCTTGAATTCCTGATTAGTTTCTGAACAGGGTTTTTGGGTCACGCTAGATAGGATAATATAAAGTACATGTAGATAATTTGTAATCACTTTATTGACTTGTTTTCGTTGAATAATTAGGCTATGAATAAATGTGTTAAATTTAACGTCATAAATTTGTTTCTTTCTTCACGTCGAAAAACTAACAACGAGTTTCTTTTGAACAAGATAACTAAACTATATGAGAATAATATAGTATTTTACCTTAGAAATGTATATAAAAGACTTCAAAAATGATTTGTAGAAGCGACAACTACGTAAATACAGCCTAGAAAAAAAATTTTTAGTAACTTAACTATTTTTAAGTTAGAACAAGCTTATTATTATCAATTTATATACTCATCCTATTTTTATTCGTTAGTGTGTGAATATTAAAATGACGCAATATACAAACAATAAACAATTCTTTTTATTATATATAGATTATATAAAATTCTATTTATTTTGACCCAATAATACAACATGCAATGTTCTAAAAAAGCCTTCATATACATATTTAACAACACAATATATTGATAATACCTTTATTCTATACTACTAAATTCAATCACCCATGACAATCGCTCGCAATATTAGAATGCATATATTGATTTTCATATCATACTGCAATACGAGTTAAAAAAATCATATTTAACAACTTTATAACAATATTAAAATACATGCAGGAAAAAGTACAAAGTTTATTTATATTTAATATCCGATACATATAGAGTTGTATAGCCATAACTAGATTAAATCCCGGGACGAATATAAATGACCTCTGTCACGATTAATAGCAGTTTAATATTCATAATATGCATAAGCTCTAGTGTTGCGATCTTTTCTTGTAAGGATAAACATCTATGGGCATGGTGGCACCGCACCAGGGTGGGAATTTTTATATTGTGGCAGTAGGTCAATAGCAAACGTACCATACTTGATAGATAGAATGGTGGGCTAAGATATTCGCGAATTCATCAAGGCAATAGTATGATTTTTTATTACTATCTATTATGATAAACATTATCAAGCGCTTCTTAACCGATCATTTGATAGATGTTGTAACCTCTAGCAATAACTTACCAAATAGTACTAAATAAATGTATGAAAAAATAAGCAATCAAATAACTAAATAAATATATGAAAAAACAAAAAACTGTTCATCGTTTTCGAGGACAATAAAACGCGTGACTTATTAGAATTTTATCGTTTTCGTACTAAATACTATCTTTAGTACAAGGACACTAAAAAAACAATTTCAATCACCATTGGAAGCTGTTATTAATATTTTTCTAAAATCATCCATGTGAGTATTATATAATAAACACGAAAATATCTCAATCCGTTTGTTCACAAATAAACCGATTTGAAAGGCTTTTATCGAGATAGTTTGTTTTCAGTCTAATCTGTCAGCTTGACCTTATGGAGACATAACGATAAAAGTGACGTCTAGATGCGCTCATATGTTAAGACATGCAATCGCCAGGAGTCGAACTAGGTACGAAATACTTACAAAAAATCAAATATAGTCGCGAGCGTTGTAGCATCACTCTTTAAATCAAAAGAATCATGAAAAATATTCTTTACCTTAAGCATTTTTTAAAGTTTATTGTTTTATGCCCAGGTACTACCACGTCCTCAAGCAGTAGCGCCACCACTAATGGCACGAGCACCGACGTGAACTCTCACCGAGTGACGTCACCGCCCTCGCCGCCTCGTACGCATCCACCGCATTCAGACGTGAGTATACTGCTTTACTTTCTTTATCTTTTTTGTATTAGTAAGTGAAACCAGCAATACATATGATTTTGCATGAAACTCTTCTGGTAGGTACTCTACTCACTGGTGGTAAATTTTCAAAGAAAGTAATTTGACCATTTCAGAGCAAGAAACCCAGTTTGACTTCAAAATCGTTGATTTAGGTAGTCACGTCGTCACTATACCGAATCAAATGTCGTGAATGCGATCACCACATGAGACAAAATTGTATGTGATACACAAATAGCTGTTCAGAAGCTGAGTGTAGAACTCTCGCTGTAACATGCAAAATATTACACGCAATAATACTACTCACACAGAAAATACACTTCCATTATGTAACAAAGCTTCTACAATCAAAATAAACACATTTTACTTTTTCATCAATTTAGTTTACAGCACACAAACTTACTTCTATAAATCACGAGGTTAACAACGTACAAATACTGTAGTAATCCGATAGTGTGACGTCACAGCTAGTTCATAGCTAGAAGCTAGGTAGCGTCATTAATCTAGCTTTTTATATTTGAACGTCTGGCGTCCTTCCAGCTGTTCAGCCATGTAAAACCCACCCCACACCCGCCCTTATTAATTAACCAATTAGGCTGAAATCCACGTTGTGAGTGCTTTTTTCATTAACCGCATTTAAAGGGTACAATAAAAAAGTTACTTATTTATGACTGTCTATAAAATGTTTGTATGTTACAAATGAATTTCGTATTCTTTATTTTATTATAGAATACTAGTTTTTGCCCGCGGCTTCGCTCGCGTAAATGTAGGTTATGTAAATTTTCTATCCCTCGTGAAGTTGTAGATTGCTTACCATGTCCAAAATGGATTGATTTAACTAAATAATAACTCAAAGAGGGCTTTGCTGTGTCATAACTAAACATAGTCAAGAAATTACATTAAGAAATCTCTGTAAATTACTTGTAACTATGTACCGCGAACAGCACACAAAACAACACATTGAATACTCACATAACACAAAACAGCATCGTACTTGCAACACAATCTATGTGTAATCAAGAACAGCAATCACAATTAAAACTTATTCGGCATATTGCAGTCGAGCAATCCAGGGTCGGAGAAGTCTAGCGTCACGCCATCGAGCACGGACTCGAGCCCACCGGGCACCCCACCCGCGCCTCCCACGCCCCCCGCAAGACCCAAAACCAAGACCAGCACCGCCAAACCCAAGTCTTCCACGGTAAGTAATCATTGCTGTGTGTATTCTTGCAGATAGTCAAATCAAATAACTTGATAGTACTAAATGGGTATACATATGTATATCCATCCAAATTTACTGCTATCAGTTATAAATAACTAGCTAACCCGTACAACTTCGTCTGCATCACATAAGAGAATTTGAAGGCTTCACTTTAGTAGTGGAATGAGTAGGATTCGAACCCGACCTCTCGATTGCAAGTTCGATGCCTTCCATTGGGCTACTGCCCCTTATAATTGTTTTTATAGAAGCGCAACCCTTTTAAATATTGTTTTCATTGGATTGACACAGTTAGTATTTCTTGACGTGAAGGTGAACGACAGTGTCTTATCTACTCATAACTAACATGAGCAGATAAGAACACGCGCTAATCTGACACGAATAAAGTAATTATAACATTCTTTTTTAATAGTAACACTTGTTAGACCGATATAATCAGACCTTTATCATGAGCGTGCGAGCTGTTACACCGGCATCACTTTGTAATCGGAAAATTTTATAAAAAGGCGTGAAAATTGTTAAACCAAACTTATGAACATGTATACTTATGTAACTAACATTAGCTGTCTGGTTTTACCCACGTTTACGGTCCGCTCCCATAGCTCGTATACATATATTTATTACTATTATGAGGACCATACTGTTAATATTGCTTTAGAAAGAAACAGCTGTATACCACAAGCAATAAACTTCAATGATTAAGATGAAATATTTTCATTGATTTTTCATTTTATTGTGGGAGAGCCACGCTTCGGTATGAATGGGCCGGATCGACCGGAGTGATATCACGACCTCACAGACAACCGACGTGAAATAGCGCTTGCATTGTGTTTCTTCGAGTGAGTGAGGGTAACGGAGGCCCAAAATGATGGCTCAGTTGAATTACCGTATACTACCCCAGGAGGATACCAACTGCGCTAGCGTTGGAGAATTCCTCTCTGGGCTCCCACGCTCAGGGCACAACGTACCTGTGCGTCGGCGCCCAGCGTGGTGCCATAGCGGTGACACTAAAACTGACCGACGCATTGAGCACATCCAGATGGCTTCAGACTTTGTGCAGCAACTGATCCCGGCCGCGGAGATCGTTTTACTGGCGATTTTAACGCCCACTACGCCGACTGGCTCAGTTCCAGTAAGACCGATCATTCGGGGAAATCTGTTAACGACTTCGCCCTGGCCTAGGGCCTGACACAACTGGTTACCACGCCACGCGAATCCCAGATATGGGGAGCCAAAATCGTTCACTGTTCGACCTTCTGCTGACTTCACACCTGGATGGTTACTACCACGTGTCTGTTGGCGCCCCACTTGGTTCCTCAGATCACAAATCCCTTCTATCCTTTGTCTGGAGTACAGTGCCTCTCACGTACACGCCGCAATCGCGTGCTGCACGAAGCCACCGTGTGTGGCATTACAAGTCAGCAGATTGGGATGGCATTCTTTGCGTCCTACCCTTGAAGACAAGTATGCTTCTCGTCGGATGATCCCAATGCCGTTGCTAATTCTGTTGCTGATGTGATGATACAGGGTATGGAGCTTTTCATTCCGTTCTCTGTGGTCCCCATTGGTGGCAAATTTCGGCCTGTGTTTGGTCCATCTTCCAAAAACGCAGCTCATAGGAAGCAGGAAGCTTACCAAGCCTGGGCTGATGCATGTGATTTAAATACCAGCGCATTAAAAAAGGAGTATAACTTTGCCTCCAGGTCCTTCAAAAGACGCATTGCAAGGGCAAAGGAACTCGTGCATTCTCGTCTCTTGCCAAAGCTATCGAAAGAAATTTCTGCAAGCCATCCTTTCCACCTCTTCACATGGGAAATGATTGGCTCACGACGCAAAAGAGAAAGCCGATTTTCTAGGCAAAATTCGGCTTTGGATGACAGGGGACAAAAACCGCCTACCATACCGCGGTGTGAGGGTTGTATGCCGGATATCGGGTTTTACCAACGCTCAGTGCGCTTAGCACTTCTGTCCCTTGATATCCATAAGTCGAGTGGGCCTGATGGAATCTCCTCTCCTTAGTTACCAGCAGTACGGCTTCCGTGAGGGTCGGTCATCTGGTGATCTTCTAGTATACCTGACACATCGTTCGGCTCAGGCGATCGAGACAAAGGGGGAAGCCTTGGCGGTTATTTTGGACATAACGAAGGCCTTCGATCGTATTTGGCACAAAGCGCTTCTTTCGAAGCTCCCTTCCTATGGCCTTTCCGAGAGATTATGCCGATATTGGAATTCTTGGTGTCGACATGTCGAGCAAAGTCCAGTTCCGCGGCTATTTAAAGGGTAAGGCTAAATTAGCCTCAAAAAAGCTTGGCGTGCTCAACAGATCAAGACAGTATTTCACGCTGGTCCACCGCCTACTGCTTTATAAGGCGCAGGTTCGGCCTCGGATGGAATACTGTTCTCATCTTTGGGTCCCTATCTTCAGGACCCGAGTAGATAGGGTTTCGGTTGGAGAACTACGGGTCTCCCCCTTTGGACCAGGGTACTGCGGGGTCAGGAAGCCCACTGCGCCTCGAAAGGCGTGTTCTATCGACCGCTGACTAGAGTGCGCGGTGCCTGACATTGGTGTTGGACTCGCAGGGGTATGTGGTTGGCCGCTGAGGACGACATGTTCGTTTGCTCGGCAAGCACGTTGCGTTCGAGCGTCGGACTCAGGCGCGGCCAGTGCGAACCAGTCGGTCGCATGAGGCACGGAGTTGCCTTTAGTGAAGTGGCAGTGTGGTTTCACTGCCGCAACGCATCTCGGAAGCTTGCCTGCTCAGCAAGTAAGAGTCATAGCTGGAGTGACTCGGGCCACACCCGGCTTGTAGGCCTATTTGGGTAGGCGTACGGATGTATGTCGAAAGGTGCTCTCGGGCACTGGAAGGTACAGCGGCTCCTCTAATATAACCTAACGGTTGGTGTAGGGGAACGCTATATCATAAACTGGGATAGTCGTAGAGAAAAGGGGATGTTCTCATCTTTGGGCACCCCAGTACCAGCTTCTCCCTCTGGACCGCATTCAACGGAGAGCGACCCAAATCATCGACTGCCTGGATGTTTCAAATCGGCTAGACCCCTTGGCGCTACGTAGAGATGTGGCCTCAATATGCATTCGCTTTTACTATGGGGAGTGCTCCGAAGATTTGTTTAGACTGCTCCCTGCCGCCTCTTTTCGCCATCGTCCTATGCGACAGCATTTTCATTCCCATCATTTAGATGATTGGCAGTCCACAACTGTGCGTTTCCCCAGGAATTTTCTGCCTCGCACAACAAAACTGTGGAATGAGCTGTCGCCTGCGGTATTTCCGGACCAATACGACCCTACACTTCAAGAAGCGTACTCCTTTTTAAAAGGCCGGCAACGCACTTGTAACTCCTCCGGTGTTGCGGGTGTCCATGGGTGGCGGTAATCGCTTACCATCATGCGATCCGTTTGCTCGTTTGCCCCATAAACTATAAAATAAATAAAAATTTAGACTGTCTGAGAAAAGCAATTTTAGTATATATTAAGTAAGTATTGTTTTACAAGACGTTTAATAAGGCACCTTGAACTATGAGTACATTCTGTTAGTCGCTGTTAAATGTAATATATACCATTCATCGCGGAGCATAAACACAATTCTCTATTGCCTAAGTACAATCATAATTTCCATATAATATTTATCGTAACTGGCTGCTAACAATTACACATTTGCACTCAAACAAAACATGCTACGACGTAGGGTGTAACAATACCAACAGTGCTACGCTACGTAGCCGACCGCAAACTCCTACGGAGTTTCGTAGCCGACGCAGCACTAAATCGTAACATGTTGGACTTTAGAACAATTCAGCCTCGTTGTAGATTGTATATCGTTAAGTAAGGACCGCTTACATTCATCTACGTACACACGTATGTGCTACATATGCTTATGTACAATGTGCTCCGTCGGCAAGCCATAAACCACTTACATATATGTTAAGGTCAAACTTAAATCGTTAGTCATAAACTGTACCGATGGCGTAGCTGTACCTATTGTTTATGAAACTATCCCGTAATATACTATATGGTAGTTAGGCAGATGTTCGACAATTAATATGAGATCATTATTTTTGTTATCGCAGATATTAATCTACAGTGGTGAAATGCTACTACTAAGAAAGTACTATCGCTAGAGTGCTTGTTTATGGAATTTGCTTTTAAAAATTTGTAAGATTTTTATCTCCAAGTAATATTAGTAATCTTTATTAATCATTTAAATTAATTCATGTATATTCTTAATATCCAAGAAGCATTCAGATTTAAATAAAAAAATAAAATATTTTTTGTAATAAACTCGATATAAATACAAGTACTCAAACAGAACACAATATTAACAGATTTCGTTCATCAACATCAAAAACCCATCATGCTTACGTCGAGCAAATTAAGTACGACGTAAGTACGATGGGTTTTTAATATATAATTATATTATTCAACAAAAACTTCCGTCATAATAACGCCTTCAAAACACATTTTTCCTTTAACAAAACAGCGGTGTAGTAAACAAACGCAAACGTTATCAAAGTTCACAGAACAAGAGCACTCTTAAGCTATTCGGTTGCAATAATTAAGTCTACCAACAACTCCACAACTTGAAAATAATTGACTATTATTACTGGAGGTGAATTATTAATGCTAGTGTGTAATTCTAGTAGAGAAAACAATGTAAGTAGATCGTGGGAAAGAGGGCGCTCTGGATTCTTATGTAAATGGCGATAGGTCGCGGATCGGTCCAGTGCGAAACGTCCTGTGAATTAAATCGGCCATTCATCAGCCTTTGTAACGGTTTAATAATTCAGGTGCGGTCGCGGACCGACCCTCTACCACGAAACACTCGCGATATCTAACATCGAATGGAGATGAGAGAAATAATGGTTTATCTCTTTTATAATGTTACTAAGTTAATATTGTACGGCATCACATTTATTATTTAATTGCCTAATAAGAATTCTCGTATTTACTTATTAAAAATCATTAAGAACCAAATTTACACTTATAATAGGATATACATTATACCTAAACAATATAATTATAATCATATTATATCAAGCATATCCACATACATATATCAAAAGCTACTTTAATAATAACTCCTTTAATTCGATCAAAATAGAACATGATAAAAAGCTAGACTATTTATTTAAAGCATATAAAAATAAATGTTAAATATTAAAATGATATATCGCTTTACATTATTGTGGTAAGAGGTCCGCTTGCGAATACCGTCCCACATTGTGCCTCCACCTGTTCTCGCTTGTTCCCGCCTGTTCTCGTCTCGCCCCATAGACGCATTAATTCCAAGGGATTCTAGTTCAATTCGCAGAACCAGTTTCATCGCTACTAGATTCTATAACATTTCGCACTGCATTGCAACCCTATTTAAATGAACCAGAATTAGTTTGGGAACTTTCCAATGAGAATAAAACTGCAGTGGTATTATTAAATAATAGGTTTAGAGGCTTACTTATTCTTGTAAGCCCCTTAGTATTGCAAGTTTTATGCGACAAGTCTATTGAATAGAAATCTGGGCGCGCCGGCCGTATTCATTGAATTCATTGAGTATCTATTTGGTCAATTCAAAACAGGAGAAAAATATCTTTAAAAGGACAAATATTCCAATAAATAAGCAGACAAAATAAGCTTATAATTAAAGTATAATTTCCACTGTAACAAGCATTTTAATAATCCCCAAAATGCAATACAGATCCAAGCATAGCGCATCGCTCGCCACTATATAACATTGGGTTTTCACATAATTAAAGCACAAAGAATTTCACCATTTACACGCAAATATGCCGCTTCAGAGTCATTCGACATCAAATTATTAAATACCAAACTCCAACAATATAACAACACCAAATTAAAACTGAACTAATCGGGGCGTTACGCGAGCCGGCGGACCAGACTAAAATGAACCTTCACGCAGGTATTATAAGTAAAGCAGGCATTAAATTTTGTGTTTGACTGGTGACAGTAGGGGTTCAATATTAAATAGACATCAGGTATGCGTCCGGCAGGTTTATTAAAAGCACTCACTTTGATCGGACCCCTGATTTGTCGTCACCTGCAGGAAGTAATAAAGGCGGACAGAAATACTGGGACATATGTAATTACAAGCCCGCAGTTATATTCGAACAACATTGCTGAGCCGCGCTCTTCACTATAAACCGCTTTATATTTTGAGTATTGAGTATTCATCGCTATGTATAAAATATGATTGCTACGCAGTTTGGTTTCGGTATTAAGTTCGCAAAATGATTTTCGAAGGCAGTATTACATGCGATTATGACATTCAGTGCACTACGTAAAATGTACTGTTTAATTTTAAAGCCTTTTGTTCTATAATTCCGTCTGTTTTTATCATCATTACTTGTGCTCTACATTGTTTTACAACTAATGCTTACGACGAGTATTGGCTTTGATTTGTCGATATAATCACAGGTTGATTGGAAAATGGAAATCATTGCATTTAGCTAGAATATGTACCTAATAAAGTAGTAAGAAATTAGTAATTAGTAATAGAACAACATGTGATTTAATTCGAGTACGATTAATTAACCCTCCTCGAATGGACGTAATACATACATTAATTTTACCTCAAATTAATTTCTTTGTTTCTTTTTCGCCCACGATTTTCCGCTGTACGTAATAGCGGTTATAACTGTAACTCGACCGCGGCGGCTTACCACTGCAGTACACCGTATAATTTTAAGAATAATTAAGTTTCAATCCTCACACCCTAGCAATAAGGCCTTAATTTGATAAATTGTGTTCAATACATGGTTTAAACATATCCAGGGTGTGCGGCTGGTGTCTTGAATTTCACGTCTGGATTTGATAGGTACTAATAACAATGGGTCGTGTGTCAGTACGTTGGCGCTTGATATTGCCTGAGGCGGGTGATGCGGCGAATCGGTTTAATCTGTCAGCTTTAATTATACTATCTCTCTATACTCTGACGTAATTGTTAACTTTGGATCGGACATGTCGAGTACAGTTTTCGTGTACAAAGCTATCATCTACAACTTTTAATTGAAACATGATCCATACCTATACAAAAATATTACGTTTTCTTTAACAACATGGCCAACAAAAAAGAAATGGTTTTCCTGTCATAAAAGTCTCCAAGCAGCTCTGAGTTCGGCAGCAAATTATTCCTCCTCGTGCCTTTGAAAGCACATAAGGCCTTTGGTTTTGTGCCTGATCTTACTACAGTCCTCTCAGATTGCCGTCCCTTCGGAGTATGAGAGTTAAAGAATAAAGACACATTGTGCAAAATACCATCATACCATCTCCATCATTATTGTGATCATCTTTTTCGATTACCTACTTCTACGAATAACTTGGCAAAAATATAAACTTACTGCTATAGGTAATAAATGTTAACATAACGAATATTGTAAGTATAATTAATATATTTATTACAAGTACTTATAATGGGACCAACGATTAAACCTTTTTTAAAAGGTATTCTTAATCTCTCAGCCTACGCTCGAACCCTGGGGCTCCGACACAATGCTTTTTTCATTGTGATTCCTGGCTAATTGATAACGTAAAACCACAAAAAATATTTTTAATTGGCAAGATAATAGTAGTGTGTAACGTATTACAACTCAAACGAACCTAAATAAATAAAACGTTTACCGCTCTAACCGTATATTATTTATTACAATAAAATCTTCTTACATACGTTTAGTTAGACAAGTTATGTGACTCACTCGAAACGATACCCATCCTCTTGAATGTTCCTTACACGACATACCGTCCTATTTCAAACGGATAACACTAAGTGATTGTACGTAATGAAACAGCCGGGCAACTATTAAATAATGTATTACTCTCAACGTAATTAAAAGATCACAGCTATTTCATTAAAGCAACAGATTTAAAATCTTTTAAAGACTTTTCTTTAGAACAGCTATCTCGTTAAATAAATTGCATTCTATTGTAAGGTAACAAAGAGAAGTCATTTCGGTTATAAACTTTATTAATACAGAGCACGTTCGTGCGTGTAAACAGCCAATCTAAAATTGAAACCATTTGCACATAATTTCAATGCAATCAAAGCTGCTTAATTATTCCATTGGGTTTGCTTTTGTTTTAAATGAGCTGACGTGTTTTTTTCACTGACCAAAGTTAATTGAATCAAAAATATATAATATAGCTGCTAAGATCTGTGTTAATTTCGGTTGACTTATGGTCTTCCTCATTGGTCTTATGCCATAGGTTTGTTTCCATGTTTGTCACTATTATAATTATTCGATACCCGGCTCAGGAAAAGCTTTTTGTGAGATAATTCTCAATGGCAGAATTTACTCTAGAAATGTATGTTTACATGGGACCATAGCATTGAACAAAATATAACTGTAATTCAGCAGTATGTAGAGCGAGAGTCTTCGTGGTTATAAAGTGAAAAACCACGTATTTTTGATGCAAATGTTGACAAAATCCTAGCGACTTATAAACGCTATTACACTATTATTTCAATCATTTTATTGTATTATAAAGGATAATATTATTAATTATTGAAAGTGAATAGACAACTTAAATCTGCATCAAACGTGTATTAACTTTGGATAGCAAACACTTCAACACTTTACTTCCAGTTCAATAGTGTAGTGCTTTAGTGATTAAAATTTCAGTATGCAGCTGTTGAACTCGTGACAGCCCTAATATCTGTGTACGGTTTATTACTGTCACACCTACATATACTGGCTGTATTAATTAGTAGGTACTTTATTATTTACTTCTGAGGTTTATCACCAAATAGTTGTGGGACAGTGTGATTGGTGTCGAAGCACAATGTTTGCAACTGAATTCGACTCGCGATTCGAGGATTGTGCAAAATATTTTCTGGTCTATTCGATAGAAAATGCCGTCTCATTAGAAGCACACAGTCTGGCGACGGCAATTAACTAGCTTATTACGTAGGATCTAAAACATGATAGTGATAATATAATTCTAGCTACTCATTTGTGGTTTTATAGCCTAGATGTGTATTACTACTAGATAAAACAACTTTACTTTATCCTTGAAAATAGCTTCCACGGAAGCATGCTCGCGTGGTAGGCTTTAATTATCTTCTATCAAACGATAAATTACATTAAAATAAATTGTATATTTAAATTATTGACAATATTATTATCTTTTTATTTATAATAATATATATTAATATTATTTCTTTTTATTGAAAGATGTGACATAAAATTTGTGTCTTTTAGTGCAACCTAAATCTTATCGACTCCTAAATTGCTTTATTATTTCACTTAATATCCGTTAAAATAACATACGTTAAAAACATATATTCATTGCTCTTGCAAACGAAGTAAGGAAACATGAATTTAAAAATCATCTTATATGAATAAAATGTGTCGGAATAGGCGAGTAGGTTTTAGGCTTATAAACCCGAAGTGGTGCTGGAAAGTTTCCTTTACGAGTGTGTTAATGCTCCTCGAAGCCTTAGCAGCTGCTAACATGCATTATTAATCCTAGAATCTAACCTGACAAACGCTTTACGACTCCACACGCGATAAATTGCACCGAAATATCAAGAAATAAACATACGTACATAACAGCGTAGTGCCGAACATAACATAACGTATCTTCTTTTGAAACAAGTTTACAAACATTATCTTCTTTTGAAATAAGTTTACAAACATGCCATTGCTTTCATGCAAGAACTCATTTTCCGTTGAAAATGCGGGAGAATTTTCAATAGAAAGCAATTTTTGGGGTGGTCAATAGTAGTCAATACATGTTTAGTTGTCCTGCTGGGCGACGGTGAATAGTGAAGATTGTAGGGGTGCGGCACGGCAACGACGCGCTACGACGCTCGCTGCAATTTTTGACGCGGACCACAAATTGCATTTGCCGTCTCCACGGACCGGCGCCAACTTCCACACCTCGCCACTGAGTTGGGAACACACCTGGAACTGTCACTTACTTGGCAAATACGTTATGCTCCTTTTGCGACCGCTTATTGAATTGATACGTATTCATTGCACTTCTTACTGTTTATTTAGCTTACTAAACAATTTAAGTAATAACCATTTTTCTTACTTGCCTTATTAAGTAAACAAATATGGCTTATTGGTAACTAAATAAATAAAAGTAAGTAAGAATACATAGAGACAAGTCTCAATGTATATCTTTAATTTATTGTCATCTCTTTTACAAAATGAATAATTATAGTCTGAAAACAAAAACTGAATTGTTTTATAATCAGTATGTTGGTAAATCCAAATATCACAAGTAAGATGTGTACCTACTTCTTTATCTAGGTATGGTTCAAGATAAGTCTATTGCCCTATTTAGAAGACCATACATTGTTGTACTTTTCTGTCAGCCAATCGTATTAATAGCAATTGATGATTAAAGCCAAGCCTTATCAATCGGCAATTGCGGTTATGCTAACGCTTATGCAATCAGACCAAAGAGATAGCCATTATTGTCAATCGATTCCAATATTACAAACTAATCGGAGTTCAAGAAACCTCGACATAGTTAGGTCATGCTCAGGGTTTCATGAACATAGCAGCATTAAATCCTATGGACAAAAACTTAGTTGCTAACCAACCGTAAGATGATCCTACTTAATATTATAAATGTAAGACTTTATGAAGATGTCGTGTTCATTATTAGTTAATTCGCTGAACTGATAGCGTTTAAGCTTGCCATCCACATTAAATATATTCTGGGTTAACACATGGGATACTTTTTAACCCGGCTTGCAATACCATCAGATTTAAACGTACAGAAGATAGTAATAAGTTTTTTAGATATTGGAAAATTTGTTACTACTGGTAGGTACAACGGGTTAGGATGAAACTTAGCAATCAGATAGACGATGTCTCAAATTAAAACATACATACTTTTATCACGATTTGCATTCCTATAGGATTCACGCTGGTAAAGTCACATGTCGATCCTTTTAATAGATATTATTTATCTATAACATTCCTGTTTTTATAATTAGGTATCCACTCAAGTGACGTATCTACTTGCGTCATATGGCATGCTACTTACATGTTTAAGGAAAATTGTTGATTTATGGGCTATTTGTAATAAAATATATAAAAGAATTTAAACTACCTATGGAGGTATTTTCTTCCTTCGTTTGAACTTGTGAAGAGTTTTAATAGACGATGTATTGACGCCAGCGGAGGCACGTAGAGCCATTAAGTATACAGTTTAAAAAGCTACGCTACGTTACGTCCCGATGAGTTATGTGATAAAATACTTCATAAATATTACTAGCAACTTTACAATATTTTACTTTATCTCTACAAATAACAATATGAAAAAGAAATACATTAGGCTGCTAACGTTTAGCATATCTTTCAATATATCAAGATATTAAATGAAGTCATTTTAATTGAATCAAACATCTTCAGCATACACAGTGCTTACTAAACATCCTAGGCATTATTTTCTTCAGTATACCCTTAATAAATTAGAAAACGTTTACTTGGGCCACATATTATTCTTTGAATTCATAATGATGCTTTGTTCTATACACTTAAACCTAATACCTACAGGATTACACCTTTTTGTACAGAACAGATAATGTGTGTAAATTTTTCAATTGAATTATTATATGTATAGTATACATAGAGTTTTATCAAATTGATTAGTATAACAAAATAGAACTAACGTATACATTTAGTAGATGGCTATATCAATGTAGAATCAAGAGATCAAACTGTATTGAAAAACAAATGCGGCTGGCACGTAGTTAAAAGCACAAAGAGCGGTGCAGTGTGTCCTCATCTCACGCCACGTCCCAAAAGAATTTGTAGAGCTGTCTCTTATCAAATTTTACGTCTCTCTACGTAGCCACCCACTCGCAGGAACTTCGCTCCAAATTCGATTCTTTCTCAGCTGTCATCTGTTCGAATATTTCACAGACTTTTCATTTTTTCCCCTCCGCTGCAAGGAAATATGCCAAACTTTCTCGAGATACAATCGCCAATATTGAAATAGAATGAGCATTCGCCCTTCCAAACTTATATATTAATTCTATTTCCATTTAATCAAGATCATGTAAAAAGTTCGTACGTACTTACTTATCGCTAGGTGTTTTTAAGTCCCGCGTAATAATCCTGTCCGCGCTGCTACTGAAAATTTCCTGACCTGATATATGTATGAAGATATAATCTACAACTTACACGTTAATCTGAGCAATCAATCTACCAACTATCAGAGTTAACAAGTCATTACATATTCATAGTATAATCCTCGAAACTCCGCATACGTTGATTAAAAACGGTAGCAACCCTTCAGGAGCAGAATCCAACAATAATTCATAAGTTTTAGCTAGAAAAGGGATCGTTTATAAAGACAGTGTCATTGTTTTAGGACGACATCGCGCGGCGCGATCCCGCTCCTCGGTCCATTAATAATGTAGTGTGACAAGGACGCAGGTGCGCCGAGGCCGCCCGGCTGGGACGCGCCGCGCCGATAAACGTCTCGATGCATAATTGAAGACGTGTACCTAACGTACCACTTACGTGACTCTCTCTATCTCCTAATATCGACTTTAATAGCGCGTGCAATGGATTATTTTCTAATATCCCTCTCGTCCCATAAAATTGCTTTCGCTCGGCGTCGTAAATAAACCTAATGCTTTACCAATAAATGCTTAAGATCAAATGTCGCATGAAATCTTCTTGACTTGTTGAAATACATATATAGTTTCAAGTAATATTTATCCGTTTTGCAGAACCACAGAGCGCGGCTTCTACTTAGGCTTTTTATTCCTATAAATGGACGTTTTGCGCAATATTGCTAGGTACCACTATTAAGGCACTTTTACCAGAAAAACGAAGGCGAGCAATTAAAATTTTTAATTAAAAAGCGCACCACTTGAAGCAGACACCCTATTTTTAAAAAGTTAAGACTTTTGACCTTTCGTAACGCGTAGTGACCTGCGACCTCGGCGCCACGTGGCCGCCTCGCCCCTCGACTTTCATGTCACTCTTTACTTGACCCTTATTTGTTGGCTTCCAAAAATCAGCATTTTTAATTTTTCACACGACCTCTAACAATAGATATGAGTTATTCTGCCACACTCCGCGTCTTCTATTAAGAATTATACCTATTATACAGATACTCTATAAAGTATGCAAAACAGCAATATTATAAGTAATATAAAACAATTTAATAAAATAATAAATACAATCAGATGTAAAAATACTTACTTAATAGAGTAGCAGTTGTGCAAAGTATTTTCAGTAAAACGTAAAAGTGACTGATTAATCCTTGAAAAGATAAATTTGGCATAAAATCCAACTTTATTTACTTTTGAGAAGAAAGGCACTTTCTATAAAATTAATCTCAAACTCACTGTCAAGAAATAAAAACTTTTATCAAAACTAGTCGGCCTGTATTTAACTTTTGTTTTACAAGCTATCATTTTTAACGAAACAGTGGTATAGGTGATTCATTTTAAAATAAAAGCGCGTCTACGAAAATATTGTACCTTTCTTATTTTCTATTAAGCCGTTCGTAATTGAATAACAATTTTGTTTCTCACAAGAAATTGTATGTTTTAATCCAGATGGTATTTGTACAAAGTATATGCAAATTAATGTTCATACAAAGTGCGTTCCTTTTATTGTTCATTGGCCAGTTATCTCGCGATTCGCGAGGTCGAAAATTCATCGAGGGGTCATCTTTTCGATATCTTTCCCATCCATTGTATCGTCATTTTGTGTTCGAAGAGCGTGAGATAAACATCATACTGACCGCTAAGTATTTTGTATTTAAGTTGAGATAATTTCGCCAGCTGTGTTCTAATTTTATAACTAGCTCATAGTTACAGTGGTGTGAATAGAAATGGATAATTGGATATCAGAGCTTTTTCAAACACCTACCTTCAATAAACCCAAGGTATGATTTCACTGTTTAATTATATTATAGTAATATTTGTTCTTTATTAATATTAAAATTCAATTCAACACATCGTCAATAGGTATTAATTTCAATAATTATGTTACATAAATTGTCAAAATTAAATTATAATAATATATGTCATATATAAAAATATACTTATAGACATTTATAGGTAGAATGTCTATAAGTATATTTTCATATGTGACATATATTATTATAATTTAATTTTGTGTAAAATAGCACTTGCCCTTGTTAATAAAGACGGGTCTACAGTTAATTGCATAGCTTATTTTAAATTAAAAAAGGAATCTTAGAATGCAAAATTTTGAAATAGCGAATGAAAGAATAGTTGTTTCCTATTGACTATTAGATTTACTTGTTAGCATGTACAGATGATAAACTAATTTCATTCAACTTTACTATCACTGATATAAGTATTTCTTTCAGCGTGCTTTAGACCTTCCCAGGCCTTATTCCATTATCTAGGTTTGACTCTTCTTGTTTGATGTCTTCATTTGTTTTCTTTCCATTCGAACGCTGTGTTGTTGTGACACTCCTTCAAGTCCTTCTGAACCGACGTTAGATTACCTAACCAGTCTGCCGCAGCGTGTCATAATCTTATTATATAGTCTAACTAAGCATAGGGACAATTTCATGTCATCCAAAGTGCCACTCCGAGCGAGAACAAGTACTGGATGATAGTAATATGATGATCTAGTAATATTTACTGACAAGCATAGCATGCTGAGTTTCGTCGTTTGTAGTTTTTACATGCTTAATGCGATCAATATATATGTAGGTACCTATTTCAAATAAAAATATAAACATGCAGAAAGATAAATACTAAATAGCATCACTACAACACTAAAATAATTTCACCACTCCAGCTCATATACTTAAATGTATTTTTGCAAATTAATATAAAAACAACATTGTAAGCACAGCTTGGTTAGTAAAACTCAAATCACCATTTGCTACAACTACAAGAAAACGATACAACCAAAAAAGCACAATACTAGAGCCAACTGCAGTACGGATGATGTACAGCAAAAACGTTCCAACAACTCTAGCGAACATCTGCTCTCACCTCCCGCATTAACCTAACGAGCTTGCCCTAATGGCGCGTTAGGGCTGCCCTGCGAAAAAAGCTTCAAATCAAATAAATTACGCCCACGACCCACTTTTAACATGTGTCCTCTGTACCGTTATTAGTCACGTGACAAAAACGTTTATCTGTACAAATGAAGACATAATGCAACGTTTTGTTTGGCAACCCTGCCGTGTGACGTCATTAACGCGGGCTGTGCCTCTAGTTGGAGCTCATATTAGTTTCAGTTTTTGAGCTAATGTGTCAGCAGCTCCTAAATATATTTATTCACGGTTTCGTGCTAATAACACGAGTAACTAGATATATAAACACATGATTACCATATGTATATCTATTTACATAGAACTATACTTGCCTCTTCAAGTGGGTGTATGTCATATGTAAATAGATACACATATCGTTATCATTCACTACTACGTTGGTTCTCTTACCAATGTAATAGTGAGACTGTTAGTACGTTTCACGCAAAAATTCCGAAGGCCCACGCGCTCTTTATACCATTCCATTCAATCCATCTTTAATTACTTCTTCGTGGAACTGTGCAGCACCGAGCACAAGCAAAGCGAAAACGTTTATACAATTCTTCTATTAGAAACTTCTTATTAAAATTTACATGCGCATGGTAAGTATGTCTAAACTCTGAAGCATTTGATAGAAATACAAGTGCTATTTTATGATAAAAAGAAAAATCATATTTATCATAAAAACGGATGTAATTGCAATACAAAGGACTGAAAATCCACTGTTTTGCCAATGTACCAATCGGCCTCATATGTTATGTTTTAAACTGTATATGTAATATACAGTTTAAAACATAACATACAGCAAAAGATTAAGGGATAATCATTAATCATCAAGAAATCGTATCTGCGGTCTGAAAATGTGAATGCCATCTCATTATCATTTAGCATAATTAACTAGGGGTTAACGAAAATACTAGTTGTCTATACTAATATAATAAAGAAGTAAAATTTGATTATTTATATATATTACGGTAATCTTTGTAAATACTTAACCGATATTGAAAATTCTATCACTAATAAAACGCAATAGTATCCCTGAGTAATATGAGCTAATTTGTTAGACATAGCTACCACGCGGACGAAGCCACGGCAGCTAGTGAGTGGCTAGGTAGTATGTAGGTAAAATAAAAATACTACTGAACTCTAAAATATTTTTATTTGGCATACGCTAAACTTAATAAAAATTCTATTGATTCAATTTCCCTCTGCTTTTATAAACAACAATTAAAAACGCAAAATCATGTGACACGAACAGCCCTGCAATCATTGCGATCGTCTATCGCAGCTTTAATTTTTGTTATGTCTACCCTAATAACAAAAATTTTCGTTTTCATTCGAATAAAAGACATTCCGTTATATTTATGCGACGTCTCAACGGATTAATTCGGAAATTATTGCGTCTCGTTCGACATTTTTGTTTTGAAGTATGTCACTCGTCGTATAAATTGTTCGAGAATAAATAGTCAAGTAACGCGCACAAGAGACTGTTGTCATTGTAACCATTTTGATACTCTGATGCTAGGCGAAAATAAATATGAAGTCCTATGTATATAAGCCCTACATTCTAGGAAACTCATAGGCTTAAAACAAGAAGCTAGGTCGCAAAGAAGTGGAACGGAAGTCCGTAGTCTTTGCGTACCCTATGGGAAGTAGGTAGGCGCCTAGTTATGTACCAACCTATTATGTAATGTATGGATATACTAAAAATCATACATAACAAAAACTAAAAACAAACAAGGACTAACGGTTTCTACAACGTTATTACTAAATAACAATATTAATAACTATATTAGACACTAAATTATAGGTATTGCATAAGTAATGCAACGTCTGCCCTTGTGCAAAGACCTAGTTTTAAGCTAGTCGCTCTACTCATTTACTAAATGCGTCTGAAACATATCACTCGTGATTCGAGTTACACGCACAACCGTCAAAATGTCGTTCAGTTGATGTTCAGTTGGATAGCACTATAAGTTATCACCAGAGACGTGTTTAAAGCGAATAAGTCGTTTGACAGCTATCTTCATACACCTGCCTAAAGCGCGCTAGGGGTATAGTTCAAGTATTATTGCTTGCAAGACGACAATAACGCCGAAAAGTTTCAGGTGCCAACACTGCCAACCCTGATCCGCCAGTCATGCCATTAAACTTGTTCACCTTGTATTCCTCTTAAATTGGCTCCTACTTAAATATTTAGATATTTGCGAGTGGTTATTTAAGGCTCCCCTTTTTGTTCGATAAACAATTCGAACACTGCCGAACGTCCAGGCAATATTATTTACGCAAAATTATCTCCATAATCACGATACAAACTGCGCGTGTACGGCCAACTCGAATACTAATGTACGTAAATAGAATAATTCCGACATTAAAACATTTTATCAGATATAATTTACGAGTGGCCGTGCGACGCGTGGGACACCATCGCGCGGTGCGACGGAAATCCGCAACTAATTAAAATTCTACGTGAATGAATAACTGCACTGCGCTCTCGTTGCGCTTTGTAGGAAAGTTTTCACAAATAAATATTACCCAGCCGAACATTTTTCACTGTTAATGTTTAAACCAGAGTCAGCGTCACACTTTCTGCGATCTATTTACGGCTTTGAATTGACCTATAATTACCAATTTTCTTCAAACCGTCGCGGATTACGCAGAGTCCATCAAAATCCATTAATTAACTCAGAATATTAACGAGCTACTAAAGATAGAAAGTTTATACCTTGAAATTACGAAGTACGTAATAGGTTCGAAAGACTTTTGAACTTTTGAAAAGTCATCGTGAATTTCACAGACACAGCAAAGCAGTCAGAAAAGCGGGAGTGGCGCAAATGGAAGCGGGACCACTAGCGTAGCGACGAGCGGCGCGAGCAGCGCACGCGCGAGTGACATCAAACCGGTGGAGTGCAACCTGTGTCACCGCAAGTTTAAAAACATACCTGCTCTCAATGGACACATGCGACTTCATGGCGGATACTTTAAAAAGGTAATTGCTCTACTTAATATCACCTACATAATTATATAAACATTTATAAGATTAAGAGTTAACTTCAATCATCAGATAAACCATAATTAAGGAATACTCTTGACGTAGTTAAACGCTTTTTTACTTATTCTATAACATTAACGGTTCGGATAAGTAATATCTGACGATTGAACAAATTATCCGTAGGTTACTAGAGCTAAACTTTTATGTGCATATCTGTTTTTAGGATTCGGACAGCAAGAAATTAGACAAGAAAGAATCTACAGGACCACCTTTACAAACCGCTTCAGTCTCTGTTCGTGCTCTCATTGAAGAGAAGATCATAAGTCGTCGAGGTGCCACTGCAGCTTATACACCATCTATAGGTACCCTTCATTGAGCAAACTAAAGAAAAAGACCAAACGTTGCCGTATATTTGCATTATTTCTTAAATGCATTTCTCTTACTCCTCTAGGCACAAGCACGGACACAGTGGTGTCCCGCTCAGGATTTGTAGCACCGGCGCCGCCCCCGCTTTCAACCATTCGTAGCTCAGTCACATCGCCTGCCTCACCCGCGGCTACTTCGACACAATTCATCTCTCCACGAGCGCCACCGGTAGTCACAGTTGCCACAAACCATGCAACAAATATCTGTGCAGCCCAGAGAGATTCTACTTTAATAGAACTATTAAAAAAAGGGAACACTAAGGTATAAACATTCCTGAAAACCAATACTTTTATATGTGAATTCGTCTTTTAACATTGTTTAATCATGCCATTTTATTTATAGGTTGTTAAACGATCAGCATCAGACCCAGGCAATTCGCCACAACAACAAGATTTCACTTTTCGCCCAGAGTTATTTGGAGTATCTTTCAATTCAGACGATGGTTACTTTTCGCCAGCTCTAAACGACGACACTTTTCAATTTACTACAACCCCCGAACAACTCGAAGAACTCGCATCGTTAGAAGACTACGCGACTGTAGCTGCATCTATCAGAGAACGGTCGCCTGTAACGTTTCCTTCAAACAGACGCCTTGCTGCTGTACTTAATTCACCACTACCTGAATCGCTAGCAGACTTTGGAGCGTGTCATGGAGGATCTCCAGTGCCATCGCCCGGAATGGGTTATGCAGCCAATTCACCTGGACTGTCGTATTCTACGGGTGACTCACCAGGCTTGGCTTACACGGCTGCTTCGCCAGGTGGAAGTTACTCAAACCAACCGGAACCATCGCCAGGACTGGCGTACCCAACACCACCAGCGTCACACGATGCGCACTCGCCAGCTCACACAGTACCGCGTGCATCATCACCGCTTTCAGCTGCCTTTTTTACAGCAACAATGTCTAGTCAAGAAGAGGTAATTAATTTTTAACTGTTATATTAATTTTCAAACATGAATTCAATGTAATTTTAATTATTTTGCGTAGGTGGAAGAGGCATTAGAGGAAGTATTGCCAGAAGAATGCAGATCATTGGACGCGTACGCGCTGGAGCCGTCACCAACACCACGACGGATCATGCTCAATTCTGAAGATCCACTCCTTTCGAGTAGTCCTCGTGACTTTACGCATCAGCGGCCTTTTCGTCGTCAAAGTCGTATGGCGACGTCTACTCTTTCGCACTTACAACAATGGCAGCATGACACGTCATCTCTTCAGGTTATAATGAATTAAAAAGATATTTTATGCTCCTTATTTTAGTTTTAAAACAAAATACTGATTTTCATATATATTTTCAGGTATGTGTGGAAGGTAGAGAAACTGTGCCAGCAGTGTTTTTGAGTCCAAGTAGCGTTCCCGCATCACCACAAAGACGTAAACGCCGAGCTTCACCAGCTGGACCTTACCGCTCACGTATGCGACGTACTAATCGTCATTATATACCTCACCCGATACTGCCACCAGACAGAGAAGGCTCCGGACTGCTAATAGAGTTTACATCAGGTAACTACACTATTGAATTATTACTTTTTATTCAAAATGCTGTACTCGTCATGCTAAATATCAATTTTTCCTTCTGTTTATTAGGAATATCTGCAACCGAAACAGATGTATTAGCGCAACTGGAAGAACCCAGGCTGCCTCAAATTAATATTGGCCGCGACTTCCAGGCTGATTTGCCAGAACTTTGTAATGATCGCATAGACTTACATCGCGTGCCGGAGCAGCTTCTATGGGACCCCGGTATCAATGACGCTCTAGATGATAACGAAGGTAAGCATATCAAGTTTTTATATAAGTACTATTTGTATAATTTGTAGATACTTACACACATACATATACAGTGGCGTGCACAGGATTTTAAGACAGGGTAGGCAGAAAATTCTAAAAGGTCTCTTACCGAAAATGTTCACTGTATATTGGATTAGGTTCGTCGTCGTATCGAATAAATTATGATATGTGTGATTTACCACCTCAAATATACATAAATTGACTGAATTTATGAACATATCAATTTGCGGATATTCGAAGTGGCCTTTCGGCGCATTTTTCTGATGTTCTGTATTTGCAAAATAAATAATATCTAACAAAAAAAAAATCGGTCGTATGTTGTGCGTGTACGGAACTATAAAGTTTATATACAGAATGATTTTGAAATCGTGTAATTCCTTTTAACCACGCATTCTACTGGTGATATAGAATAACCCTGACCATATTTTTTCTTAATTAGAATAATGGTTTCGGCAGATTTAGAGTACAGATTTTTTTCATGAAATGATTTCAAATAGTCATATTTTAACCACCTGACACAATCTTAATATTTTACTAATTTAAAAATAATAACATAACAATAACTGATGTCGTAAATAATAAGGGGCAATAAAAAGGACCGCCCGTTATTATTTACGACATTAATTATTAATATGTTTTTTTATTTTAATTAGTAAAAAATTAAAATTGCCTCGGTTGGTTAACATATGACTATCTGACACCATTTCACGAAAAAAAACGGAACAATAATTTAAAAAAAAGTAATTCTAATTAAATAAAAATATGGTCAGGGTTATTCTATATCACCAGTAGAATGCGTGGTTAAAAGGAATTACACGATTTCAAAATCATCCTGTAAATTTTTTTTATTTATAAATTAAATCTATACGTCTATCATTCAGTAAGAATTTTTGCAATACGTAATCGTAAAAGTTAGGAACGCGTTTTATTGTAGTAAGAACGTTGTTTTCTATTGATATCATGGAAAGATCTGTAAGTCGTACCTGGCCTTGTGTATTCCTTAAATAAGTATGTATACGTTTTAGCGATAAAAAGGACCTTTCGGTTGAAGCACTGCTCGCGGGAATCGTAACAATTAATTTTGTCAAACGCAGTACTTCGGGAAAGACTGTATTTAAGTTATTTTCGTAAAAATGTTCTATAATTTTATAAATACTAAGGCTTTTGAACTCGGCGGTTTTATAAACACATATTTGAGCTTATTGATAAGGCGGTCTAAGTTAAAGTTGAATAATAATAATACCTAATAATAATATTCTACCACAAACACGCAACACCATCTAGCCCAAACTAAGCAAGGCTTGTACTATGGGTACTAGACAATGGATAAACATACATATATACATTTTTTTTTGTAAATCCATACATATTATGCATAGAAACAACAAGACAAACATCCATGTCCATGTACACAAATATTTGACTTGTGCGGGAATCGAACCCGCAACCTTAGGCGTGGCAGTCGGTTACATTAACCACTACGCCATCGAGGCCGACATAAATTATAATGAATGATTTATAAACATCTACCAATTGCATTACTAATTCAACCGGAAAATTGACATTATAATTATTGAAATTTTCGCGCGATAGTTATTCAAAAAACTTTAAATTTTTTAGGTTTTTATAACGGTTGCAACATTCGTTAGATATATTGTCTACAATATCAATGAAAATCCGCTTAAAATAAATTTTGGCGTCTGCATCATTACGTTTCGGTTTTTGCGGTCCTGTTATACTTTTTACTCGTTCAAAAATGTTTTCATACTTAGATCTGAATGTATCCAAAAACAATTCAAATTCTTTAATTTTTTCACGCAATGAATTATATCCGACTTCTTTTTTTGCATAATCTCGTAAAGGATATCAGTTTCCGCGAATATTTCATTAAACACATGGATGGAGTAAAAGTCTTTTAAATTGTATAACAATAATGAAGCCTGACATAAAGTCTCACCATCCCAGGCGCCTACATTTTCCACGATATCCTCAAATAACTCAATTAAATTAGTAAAAGAATTGAAAATCACATTTACAGTACGCGAATTGTAAGTCCACCGAGTGAATCACTTGTTTTTTATCACTGAAAGATAGTTTTAAAAACGCGTCACTTTTTATTTCCTGTATACACACACCATCTGAACAGCTTTCACAGTGAAGAATTTCCTTTTTCACTCTATAAAAACGTTAAAATGTTAAATGATCTACGACAACACAAGACAAACAGAACAAATATTAACAATGGTGACTTCTTAGAACTCACATAAAATTAAACGAAATACCTACGACAATAAATGATAGTGCTTTTGTTAGCGCTAATCAAATAAACCATGCTACTTTTCAAATCCGTTGCATAACATTCGTCGTACTTCGGCAATTCTCGTGAACTTCCGACATGTACGAAGACCACTGAACACGTCATATACCTAATAAAGACTCTGTCTTTTTTGCGTTTGTGTGCGTAAGTTGTAATTTTTAATATTGTGTGACAAATATTTATTGGAACGCACATAGATATTTTTGTGTCCGTCTCGATGCACACATGCAAAGAATTATGCAATATTAGTTCATGTCTATTCCGTCGAATTAGGTACCTTGTGCAGCGCGGCGCTAGTGCAGCCGGTACGCGACAGTTGGCGCTGATATTATGATATAGGTTTTAAGAAATTTTGTTTATGGAAATTAATTATTCGTCGATAAATATTAATATTGGACTTCAAAATAAAATATAATAAATAATATAATAAATATTTATCTGAGTTAGAGAGAAGTAGGAGTTATGGTAGGCAGTGTCTTTTTGTCTTTATGAACCGCATGCCACTGTACGTATATCACAACACGTAAATAATACTTATGTGTAATTACTTACACATAACTAGCGCATATAAACTTTTTTTTTTCATTGTGAAATGCACGTTATGCATACCCTCTCGCCACAAGGGGAGGCGAGAGGGTTATGTCCGGCTCTCCCGTACTTCGGGCCTACGGACCAAAACCCCACGGTGTGCACGCTCGCTGCCTTGTATAGTGGATGGGCCGCTGGCAAAATTACTACCTCAGCGACCCACCCAGCAGTCTACAACACCTCGGCGACGCCCCGGCACTACATAGGACGTCGGACCGACTCAATGGCTGGCGGACGGAAGATCCCCGTTCTCCCGCCCGCGGCCTTCATTATGGCGGCATTAGGCGCGCGTAAGCGTGCCTGCGCCGCACGGTTCGCCGGCGACGGCTCGGATCCGCAAGGATACTTTCTTCACGGATCCGCTTCGCCGCCTCCTTCTGCGAGATGACGTCCTCGCAGAAGGACGCGACCGCTGCCCACTTCCTCTCGCTGTCAACCATGGCTTTGATCACGGCCGGCAGCGAGAGATCCTCACCTACAACCTCAATGAGTTCACGGCGCTGCACCATCCAAGCAGAACATTGCTCGACCGTGTGCTGCGCCGTGTCCTCCTCACAATCGCAGTGGTGGCAGACGGGACTCGGTTCCCTCCTAGCGACCGTGTGTAGGTATTTGCCGAAGCAACCGTGCCCTGACTACACCTGCACTAGCCGGAAGGAAAGGGTCCCATGCTGCCGCCCTACCCACCGCTCCAATACCGGCTGGAGGGCACAACGCCTCCAATACCGGCTGGAGGGCCCCAACGGTTCTGAAACCAGCCAAGGGCACCTCCAGCCGCGCCTTCCACTTTAAAATCATGCTCTGATGGGCTCGATTGCGCGCGCACTAAACCACTGTCGGGAGGGGATGACAACCCGTCTCCGCCTCACTCACTGCAAACACTTCGGCGAGCACTTCAGCTTCCAAATCCTACGGGTGTGTTCCGGCCAACACACAAGCTGCGTCGGCGGACACCGTACGGTATCCACGTATTACCCTGACCGCTATGACTCTCTGCGGCCTCCGCAAGAGAGTCCTGCACTGAGCGGTCAGGGAGTCCGCCCACACCGGTGCGCCGTAAAGCGCCATCGACCGGATAACCCCCGTGTAGAGTCGCCGGCAACCAGCACTGGGCCCGCCCAAATTTGGCAATAACCGCCCAAGGGCGGACGCAGTGCCGAGAAGCTTCGGGGTGAGCTGTCTGAAATGCTCGTCGAAGTGCCACCTTCCGTCCAGCAAGCGCATATAAACTAGATCAACATTTTTTATGAATTTTATAACAATCTATTTAGTGTTAGGAACCTTTCAGTGGCGCGTAAGCCAAGCCATATCCCGTATATCATATCGAACTGATATATTATTTTTCACAGTGAGAATGTTCATGGAGTTAGCCATGTGCGCTGCGATGCCAGTAGGCGGTCACACGCGGGAGTTTGCTCTCCAAACCCTCGGCGAGTGCGGCGGGGATATCAGAGCGGCGACTCTTCGGCTCATGTCGCGCCCCGCGGCGCCCACTCAGCACGAATCACGCTGGGCACCTGATGAAGTCGAAGCCTTCTTAGCTGGACTAGGACATTACGATAAAGATTTTTACAGAATTTCCCAATTGGTAAGATATCCTTTTAAACATAGCCCGTCTAATTTTCGGAGTTATAGTATACTATAACTCCGAAAATTACGCGTACGCTAAGAAATCTCGCCTTACTCCACAGGTAAGAACAAAAGACTCAAAGCAGTGTGTACAGTTCTATTACTTCTGGAAGAAACTCACCAAAGATTACAAAACGCTGTATTTACGAAGCTGTAACATGGAGCAACATGTCTCAACACAAGTAAGCACTGCCACCAATTCTGGACTACATCACTTTGTCTTCAGACTCTCTGATGAGTGAACGACAAATGGTTGACGGAATGTTAATACACGCGACTTATCTACATTCAGGGTACTGTAGGCCAGTTTACTGCACACAACACCGCGTCGTGCACCTCCTCACCAACATCCTTCGAAACTGAGGAGTTCCCATGCAAGATATGCGGGAAGTAAGTTCCGATGAAGCACGTCAGCAAACCGCTTCCAAACATAATATATCAGTTTTACAGCGAACTCGCGCAAACGCAATTTATGTGAAACACTCTCGACTTTATACAACCAGTGCCAAAACTCATAAATATACCCTTATCCTTCGGTGTTTATTTACAAAGTCTGAAACTAATAAACGACGTTAAGTTTCACCTAAATTGCCTTTTGTGCATGCATTAAGTATTAAGAAAAAAATTTACAGCTTAATAGTTACTAATTCAATGGACGAATATGTTAAATTAAGTAAAATATAGAGCAGCGGCTCAGTTAACACGGCTCTACTTTTGTAATATCGTAAATCGCCGAACGTACAAATGTTCAGTACATCGCCGCTCGCGGCGCCTGCGCCTCGCGCCCCGCGCCCCTCATTGTTATTGATGTTGATTGCATGTCAAGTTAATGTTTGCCAAACTTCGTATTTACCTAAGGGCCGGTTTTTCAATCGTCAGATAACTTTTATCTGAAGTATAAATATGGCGGTATGACATATTTTCTATACAAAAGCTGTCAAAACGTCAAACATATTCCCCAGATAAATGTTATCTGACGATTGAAAAATCGACCCTAAACTAAATATGTATTTATAATATGTAATATCTATTCATTATAGAGTGACTATAGGCTAATGTTGCCAAAACACCTTGTGCCAAGCATTAATGGTGCCTAAACTCAGCAGCACTATTCTTGAACTAAATTAAAAAATATATTTTGTTAGATTGGAAGTAGCAAAAGCAAGAAAAGTGTTGTGTACTATTTATACTGTACTTGTGCCGTTAAACTGCAATTAGAAAACGTATACAAAATTCAAAACTTTAGGCAAAACTTAGATGTATATTAAAGCTACAATGAATAGATTTTATTATTTAACAGCAATGAATGTAAATATGATTATTATAGTGTATTTTTATTGGAATATTAAGACAAGTGAATTTATGTCCATGCTTAAGAAGTCGATAGTAATATCTTTATTTTATTTATCGTACTTATCGTAGGATTAATATATTTAAAAGGTTTTGTGTATTAATGTTGTATGTATATAAGTTTTCTCTAATACTAACGCTTAACGCTTTGCTTTGTCTAAGGTTCTGCTTTTAAGTTTTTAATCTTTTGTTTTTATTTATCCGCTTGATTCTTATTTTCTTGTGTTGCCATTTCTAATAGTGTACCCTGTTATGTTTCAGAGTATTTAACAAAGTAAAAAGTCGTAGCGCACACATGAAGTCGCACCGGCCACTCGACGCCGAGCCGAAACGGCCCAAACTCGAAAAGCCTTATGAAAAGGTTGAAAGATCCGATGACAGATCCCACGCGACAGCTGAATACCAAAGCAAACCGCCCGCACAGTAACCGTCTCCTTGCTCACTCATTGTTTCACCGCGCGTTCTGTGCTCCCACTAATGACCGCCACCGTAACTAAACGTACCACCCGCAAGTCCGCGCCCTAGCGCCGCGACATTGGCGCTAGTGGCCAGTGTCCGCGCACACTCGCACGCGCCCCGACCGCGACACGATCACTGCTCGCTCGGACTCGGACTAAATGCTGAATCGTTAAAGCATTTATTATGATAACAAAATAGAATATATAGATTAAATTAAACGTGATTTAGAAAAATTTATAATAGCTAGAAATATTAGTTTAAAAAATAACCTATATGAAAAATAAACTAATTGTTTCTAAAATCTCGTAATGCTAAGCTTGAAAAGAGCGCATAAAGATATTTTGTATAACGATTGATACATAAGTAAGTAGGTCTTCGTAAAGTTTTTATATGACAGACTTCTTAATGTGACTTGCAAGTGTGATGTTGTACATAATGATAGAACAAGTAGTTCGTAGTTACGCTACATCGTCGGTCGCGTATTCGAGCTGTATTCGAGATGATACTATTGATCTATATAAGTATTACTACTATATTATACGTGTGATAATATAAATCGTGTAGTAACTACACTACCTCGTTACTTTCAATTTCAGATGTTTCGTTTTGATAGCGAGCGCAGCTCGGTACATTCGCTTGTTTGCTCATTACCTTGTTGAATTTGTAGTTATTCATTTCTATTTATTTTTCTAGTCGTATTAGACAATTTTTTGTTAAATGCTTTGTGGATTTTGTTGATTGCTCTGTTGTAGGACTTGTAGGTTACAAAATAGTTAATAGAACGGAACTCAACTCAGCATCCGTACCTACTAGTCACAAACCGATGGTAGCCCAGCAGCACTTAGACCAAATACTCATCCTTGTTCCTGTGACTTCGCGCAATCAAGTGGAAACACAAAACAGACCTATTTGACTAAACTTAACAAAACAATGAATTGATATCCGTCATATATTAGATATAGATTATATTAAAATACTAATTAATTACGCACTTCCACTTGATTCCGAAATGTTCACGGACGTGAACAAAATGGAGGGATAATATTTTTTTACACAAATATTATTGAATGCTCAAATGTTCTATATTTTATGTTGGTAATATTATTATCTAGTTACTTGTTGATTGTTCTGATATGCCATTATTTGATACTTGAAAATGTATAAGTAGTTAATTAATTTGAATGGGTACATTAGTTCTATAAATATGTATGTGGATGTGTCTACGTGTACCTACGTGTTGTGATATATGTATGTATGTTATATTCTGTCTATTATTTGAAGGTACAAAGGGGCAATAAACGGTTGCTCAAGTTATATACCTAGCGAGTGTGTCAGTAGGCTGGCATTCGGTCCTACAGTCCGCTGCTCCCAAATTAACGGCTCATCTGTCGAGTAATAAATATTTCGTGGTTGTGATGTTCATAAGTCTACTCGTTTATTGTCTTCCGATACTACTACGGCAAAATTAATTTTGGGGCAGAATTCCTCCTAAAAGACATGTTATACTAACTAACCTTGTATTTATTTAATCATTGTTATTAACAATTTCTTCTTTAGATTAAAGTTAACACTATCTAGAAAATGCGTGCGACGCTCACAGTATTATGATTGTAGATCGAAATAAAGATATTTATTAAAGAGTTATCATAGGTAGGTACAGCCGTGCCGCTGCCATGTCGTACTACCGATCGAATTGATACATCATCCAAACGTTACACATCAGCCGGCCATGTTGAATAAAAATCATGTTAATATAATGACGAAGTTAAATTAATGACGAAGATTGTTCAGAAAAATGAAAAGTTATATTTACAAACGACGCGTCATAGTCGTCAAGTAGACATAACGCAGTGCGACATGGCAATGTGTTACCGTATACCTATCGCAAAAGATTACAGATTCTTATTTTTATAGTATCTGCGCAAGATACATATAGTATTCGTTTTCCTTCCACGAGTACCTGAAGTCTTCTACATTTTCTAACATGAATGATCAAAATAATTTAGTTGAATTGGCCGTGTAGCCGCGCGTCTTGCGCCACCCGCGCTGTGCCCGCGTGTCCGCGGCACTAGATGTTAATATTTATAATATATCGCATCTAAATATTAGTACATCACTAACTTGTGTGATTATTTGGTTGTGTTTAACAATTTAGACGAAATTTTCTAATGATGAAATGTTTATTCTATACTTTCTAACTCTATACGCCAATTTTTTGCCAAATCGCTAATTACAACTGATTTAAGTAGGCACGCCGTATAAGAACGAAATATTATTAGTGACAGGTATTTTAGAAAAAAAGAGGCCATATTTTAGATTAAGGCGAGGCTTTGATGAAACCCCAAAACTAAAGATATAAGAGAGTCATATGCAACTTCGAATAATGTGCCATTTATTACGTTGTTAAAGTAAATTAAATGTTTCAATTATTCAAGACTAGACTGTATCGTATAGACCGACGTTATCGTTCGTTTCACGGCAACATCGTACAGAGTTATTTTCTTAAATAATAAATGTTAAGTCATACAAAACTATCGTGTAAATACTGAATATTTTTTCAAAATAAAATTAAACGTGCCCGATATAGCTCTACGTCGTAATACGATTTATTAAAGACAGTCCCTCCAGAAATAAATAATTTTTAACAATACTCTTAGCCATTAAGACTGAACGGTATGCTCTAAATTCAGTAAAGTCCTCGTTGGTTTCGCATAATGTAGACGACTGTTTGGTTTGGTTCGTTGGTCATTAACCGTCGCGTCGGTAGTAATCGTGCCACTAACCCATTCCACGTGCCATCTAGTCAGGGTATAGCTTTATATCGATGCCCTCATTCATTTAACAAAACGTATCGTAGCGACATTTCTGTTGCGTGTAGCGCCGAACGCGCCCTCTGTCGAGCCGCGCATCCCTAGCGTTCATTAGTATACCTATCGCTGTATTCTAATAGAAGTATGCACTCAGATGATAAGTATTAAATGAATAAACTTAAGATTGACGATTTAAACAAACTTATTTCAACTTAAATATAGAAGTGCCTTACAATTTTAATTTTTATACTATTTTCTTAATTTATTTTCTTTTTAATACCAAAAAGCACTGGAAATTGCATTTATTGATCCACTGTCCATTCTGCTAAGTCAGAATAGATCTGCGGATCGTTTTATAATTTCTTTTCTTTTTAATAATCCTAGTAAATAAAATTAGTGGTTTATTAGTAACCAAAACTGTAATAGACATTATTATTTTTTGGTTTTGTATAAAGACATCTATATATAGAGTATTGTTCCGAAGTAATAACATCACCAGAATAAAACAATAATAGCTAAAAGTCAATTGTACTTATTAAAACTGTAATCATAATGTGAAAGTGTAACGTTACCATTAAGTATTGTATCGTATAGAATGGACCGTTGAATACAGCGCTAATTAATGATGTAATAAATGTTTAATGTAAAGTATCGATGTTATGTTCGCTCATGAATGTTCTTGTAATCCAAATCTTGTTTCTACTTGTAGTCCTGGTACGGCACATAGTGTAAATGTAAGTACTTCTGTATTTGTGTCAACACATAAAATGTTACTATAGTATTAATATTTTGTAAGTCTAAATGGATATTATATTCTTCTAATTTTGTATCGAGTGAGGAGTGCGAGGCGCGGCCGCACGCCGCGCGCTCGCGCCTTCTACACTGCGTACCTAATACGTACTTAACTTGTAATATAACTGTAGAGGATTCATCGACACGTGCCAAATGCACGATAATTGATATTACACTCTGTGTTGTGATTTTGAACGTTCTGTAAATTACAAAAGTCTTTAAAAATACTATGGAAAAAAAATGTAGACACCTCTTTAGATTAGCACAATTCTTCGCGTAGTCACTTTAGGCCAAAAATTTAATAAGCATTTAGATTAAACGATGAAGTAGGTAATCATTGAGATGATAAGTGTATTGTATGAATAGATTCATTGTTATATTCGATCAATGTGATGATTCGTAAAGAACAACGACTTAACTGAAACCTTGTCCCCTCCTTCCCGGGCGACTATTCACAACTTCGGCATATCCTTGAAACAATAAGTAATAAAATTAATCTTTATTATATATATTGATAAATTTATTAGGGTAACTAATTTTTTAAGACAATGACTATTACGTGATCTTTTAGATTGTTTTTATTAATAAATATATGGTGAAGGTTTTGTCAATTTGTTTTTATTTTTACCTACCTACTCGTACTACTACTATGATCCATATGAACAACTAAACAATGTAACAGTGGTGCCAATAGATTAGTTTGCTAAGCCAGACCGGCTTTTTTTCCAGAAACGAGTCATTTTAGTTACGAACAGTAAAAAATTTACATATTATGCATAGAATATAATTACATATGTCAAAAATTAACCGTCCGTAGGTATCTAAATCAACTTGTTATATATATATATATATATATATATATATATATATATATATATATATATATATTCATAGAAATAGTCAAACCCAAGAAGAAGCAAAACACAGCTAGTCTTCATGATACTTTGAGCTCATTCTGCGTATTTACGCAGACATTTAGAAACACCAATAAATAATTTATCTACGGGTACTTTGAAATAACTACACTTCAGAATATTGAGACAACTACCATCTTAGTCTCCCTGTGAACATGGCTGCTATAAAGCAACTGAAACGTCGGGCTTAAACAGAAACATAAATAGTTTTAATATATACATAATTAGCATGAAAAGTATTAAAGTTTAATAGTAATAGTGTAAGTTTTAAAATTAGATAATAAAGTGTTAAATAAACAACGCGATAAAATAAGTATAAAGTAGTGTTGGTGCCGGAATGCGACGTAAACAAATAACGTCACGAATCGTCCGATCTAGCGGGTTATAAAAGCGTGCTCGGCGCGCAATTACTCGCTTTGACATCGAGAGGCGGACGGAGCGAACGTGCTGTGATCGTTGTTGGGTGATATCAATTATTATCTCTAACTTTATTTGTTAATGCATTTCTTTAATTAGCGGTTATAATAACCATCTTGAATAATTCAATGATTATTCAAAGGAGAAAGTACATTTTTTTTATCTGTTTCACTTCTGATTCCTAACAGTACCTAGTTTAATTTCTAGGAGTAATATATATTGTTTATATTATTTATTGAGACCTAGAGCATTTAAATGCTCTATGTCTCACGCCTTTGGAATTGTGATATGAAGATGTTTTAGGTAATGAAGAATTAATACGACCGATGTTTTGACCCTTTGACTGTTTTCTGAAGAATATAAATTATACTTTTATTTAATGATTTTCTAGACGTGTAACATGGTAGCTGACTTTTTCCACCTTTTAATATATATTCTTTAAATTCTGGTGCAATACAGACGTGCTACAAAAATATGTCCGCAGTAGAATATAGGGCAATAAACGTATTTACAATTACGAACCAACCTGACATTTTGATGAAAATTGGCTGTGGTATTGTTTTGAATAAATATGGTAAATGACAACTAGAGATGCTTTAACTATTTTATCTTACACCTCACACATACTTTAGATGCGCAATTCATCTCTATTGCCCTGTAACGTCGCGTTTTCAAATTAAGACTGATTCTACTGCTGTTAAAAATTATTTAGACTACCTACCATCGGTGCACGACAAATGAATGAGAAAAAGGATTTCTAAAATAAGACTAGTTGTCAGAATATGTACCCAAGGTATAAAAACAAAAAAATCTATAGGCATACATAATGCCTGTAGTGGGGATTGCAGAGTGCCAACCAACATTTTTAAAAGGGGATAATTGTAGTTTGGGTAAACATAGAGGAGTCCAACGAGTCTCTGTAATTCGGACTGCACTAATTGAAGCTTTCGTCGATAGCAGGTACAGGCAGAATAGAAATTTAGAGTGGAAAGTATAGCGCTGCCGAAAACTAAACGTTCGTACTGTGGTGTACATTTGTGGAGAGAAAAGTAAGTGTGTCGTAGGTATTTATAAAAAAATTAAGCTTGCCGCAGTTTGTAGTACAAGTGTAGGTACTGCAAACTTCGGAATGCTAACACTATTCAAGAACTAGTGTTCTTAAATAGTGTCAGAATCAGAAAGAGGACAATATTCATTACTTACCTATATTATAAAATAATGTGATATTGGTGCCAATTCTGTTGTCACAAAATTCTCTTATCTTAGCTAAAAATCTCTAAAATTTAGTTTAGTCCTGTCAAACGACATTTCGTATTCTAAATCGCTAAAAGTGACAGGACCAAACTAAATTTTAGAGATTTTTAGCTAAGATAAGAGAATTTTGTGACAACAGAATTGGCACCATTGTTATCATTTTAAATCGTACAGTAGATATCATAAAAAAATATAATTTTTAGAAAACCTTTTAGCATAAGTTATGTCAAGGCGATCCTAATGATGTAGGAATTATCTCTTAGTCAAGCTTAAGGAGATGCAAAGTCAGGCTAGGCAGGTAGGTATATAAAAATGCAATGGGTAGATTATCCTCATAAACAGGATAGGAAGACTTACGCGGGCAACCGAAGTTATCCAACAAACCAGTGTACTCAATTTACAACCCAAGTCTGGCAAGCTGAAGCAGCAGTTAGCCCTGAGTAAGCATCACTTCCACCACGCCACCTTCGGCAAGCCATAATGATCTGCCGAGGTCGGCACAGGACCAAGTACCTATATACACGACATAAGTAAATACACGGCGACTTCGGTGAGCAGCCAAAGTCATCCAACGACCTAAAGTTCTTTACGGCCAAGTCCTCTGACGACTCAGTTTGCAGTTGACGTCGATCAACTTCGGCGTCAAGCAATACGCAGGCTAACAACAGTAGACCGAATAGATTACCTCTTTGCAAGCAACGCTTCCATTGAGCTGCTATCGGCACGCCGACTTTCTAAAAATGCATTAGCGATGATAGGAATCGAAGCTCACTTCGAAGTGACCTTAATAAAAAAATAGTTTAAAATAATTAGTTTAAAATGGTAGCCACTTACTTTGGTCACCACTACTTTTAAAATTCCTACTGTCCTCCCCCCCTAGAGGAGAGACGGACAAGACACAGGCGCGCGTGGGAATACGCACGCCACCTCTCGGACCTGGTGCTGATCGGATGGCGGGCAGGCGCACGAAGCCCGCTACCCCCAGGTCAAACCTCAGGGTGGCTGGAGGTCATGTCGCGCCCTCCGGCGCCCGATTCTGCGGTTGGGGAAAGGGTTTTAGAGCTCCCTCTCCCGCTCCGCCGGCTCCTTGACGGCAATTACTTCCGCACAGAAGGAGGCGACGGCGTTCCACGATCTCTCACTCCGGACCATGGACTGAACCACGGCCGGAAGCGAGAGGGCAACCATACCGACTGCCGCCAAAGTGTGCAGCGCCGAGTCCTCAACAACGTCACGGCAGTCGCCGCAGTGGTGACAACCGGGCGTCTCTTGCCGGCCTATGCGACACAAGAACTGGCCAAAGCAACCGTGGCCAGTCATTATCTGTGTCAGCCGGAAGGTGAGGGCGCCATGCCGTCTCTCCAGCCACTCCTCAAAAACGGGTCTTACCGCCACTATTGTGGCGTGCCAGAAAATGGTAGCCTTGGCACAACCAACTACATCCAATGTTGTAGAAAGAGGTTTATTTACACACACAAAAATGTGTGATCTACAAATAGTTGCATCATGTCAAGGTGTGCTTTATACCTGGTGTTGTCATTTTACTTTAAGTCCCCAACGATATAAAATTATTATCGAAAACGCGAAGAATCTCTTTTCAAAACAAGAATTTTGGACATCGCACACACACACGCACACGCAAATGCGCACAAGAACACGCAAACGCACACGCACACAATGCAACCACGCTTAATTAAAAACTAATTATTAATTTTTATATTGTTTCGAAATAGACCTTTTTTTTCATAAATACATTCGGATGTAAAGCTATTGTCAATACTTTATGGAGAGCAACTGACACAACCATAGACATAGAATATTTTCGCTACGCTCAAAGACCAACGAAGTGTTAGAGTGAGAACTCCAAATTAAGTATACATACATTACTGGACTCGTAAAGAGATAGCGACAAACGTATCCGTATGTCATAATTTTTACCAGCAAGAGCCCATTGCCATAGATAAGACACTATATACTGAGAACCCGTTGCTCTATGGTCGGTTGTGAGGCAGAATAAATTTATCGCATTAATAGTATGTATAAATTTGAACTAAAATATTAGTTTTGCGTTGAGCACTTTTTGGGTGAACAAAAAGCGTGAAACTCGCGTCATCGTCACCGCTCGCTAGTTTCTTACTTTTCACTTCTATCGGCAGTCCCCAAAGACTGCCCTGCATGTTATTTTTTATTTGATTTTGTAATATGGTGTCTTGTTAAGTACGTGAATGTGACGTGACAGGACGCAATAACCCTAGTAAATACACGTTTTACAGGTAATTAATCTATAAAAAAATTCATTGCATTGTTGATAATTATATTTTGGCGATATTTCTTTATAAATTGACTAAGATATCGATTTAAATTGTAGATCTAGTTATTTGCTCCACACGTAATGCTATAATTCAGTGTAGAATAGAGAATAAGAGGGGAATTCGAGTAAATTTTATAAAACACTGTTTACGATAGGGCTTGAGAAAGGCGTGACGTCATGAGTATCGATATTGGAAAACGTCATCACCTATTTTTACTGCCATCAGTACAAAGTCAAATAATGATTACAAAAGAAAACTATTGTCTTACGTTTACGTAAATGTTATAAATTAAATTTGAAGTACTTTTTACTGAGTTTACCATGATTTATTTGAAAATATAAATTTTAGTTCATATTGGAACTATTCAACTATTTAAATTTACACTTTTCCCAACGTTTCAGTTGCATCCAAGCTAAATAATGATGTAAGAAATTACATATTTATAATTTAGATAATTTTATGTATGGTCATAATGTTTGTTTAGTTTTACCACGACATTTAATATGTTTTAAAAGATATGTTTTATTGCGTTGTCTTAGTTGCTCAATCAACATAATATTTAGTGCATTTTATTTGATTGCATATTGATGTAATTTCAGAATCCCCAAGAATATAATAGACAGGGGTGAATGGAGTATTGACATCACAAAAATTCTGCCATATGTAGTAGACACTTTCATTTAAATTGTATTATACAAAGGAAACAACGACGTGACCCGTAAGTACGTTACCGAATAAGTATATGGTAGTTATGTTTTACAAAGATGAAACTGATTTTTGGCAATGAAGTAGTATTTGATGACATTGTTAGTTTATCTCAAATTTCGATGATGATTATTACATACATACGTACCTGGGTATGTGGTAAAAAGAAAGTTAATTGTAAAAAATGTATAAATATATATATGTATATATATAATATGTATATCATGCAACGCGAAAGTACAAAGTTATTAATGTGTAAATAGCTTATTATCGGATGCAACAGCTTTACATCATAATGTTTTAATTGTTAAAAGGGATTATTCAAATATAAACGATGAAGTATTCTGCTAATGATGTAGTCGCTTTGTGCTGTACTGCTGAGAAACTTTTTAGGGAAAATATGAAAACACGAAAGATGGTTAACAGATTGTTCGCTAAAATGTTTTAGATGTTCTTGAAAATAATCATTTCCTTTTCCAAAGTGTAAAATATCACCTATTGGATCAAAATCCATCAAACGATCATAGGTATTTACTTATGAAAACCATTATTGAAATATATTTTCTTCTCCGATTGAAGCATGAGAGCAAATTTCTAAAATCTAATCGCTGTACTTTAAGAAACTTCCTAAATAAGACAATCATATTCAGGGACAGTAAATAATAAATTAATGTAATTCCAAATTTTTTATACAGATTGTTCCACAGTCCATTTTGTTTGTTGACAATTCATATGCGAAACTATTGGATTCGTCTAACGTTTAAACTGTTTTCATCTTATTCATATTATTATTTTTGTTCTAATGTGTTCGAATGGTTTGAATCTATTATATATAGAGTTCCTGATCCTACAATCAATCGTCAATTCAAACCGAAAACCTGGGCTATCGAAGATTTAAATGGAGTGACTGTAACAGAAATCAAGGATATTGTGGGTGTGTGGAAAGAATATCGCGAGCAACTTTTTAGCGATAGCAGCATATCACCATCGTGTAACAATAGTATACTCTCACATAATGCTATGGAACCATCAATCCTGAAAAGTGAAATTCAAACCGCAATAATTGATCACCTGAAAAGGAATAAGGCTGTAGGAGCTGACGCCATTTCAATAGATATTTAAAGCAATGGGTAAATACGGAGTTGATATTATGCATGTTATCTGCAACCGCGTCTGGTAGACAGAGAAGTGGCCGCGAGACTGGGTACACTCCGTGTTCATACCACTACACAAAAAGGAATCAACGAAGAAATGTGGCAACCACAGGCTTATAGCCTTAATTGCATACACCAGCAAAGTACTGCTTCGTGTCATCAATACCAGACTGCAAGCTTTTGAATCCCGAAATAGCTATTGAGCAAGCTGGATTTGTCAAGAGTCGAGGAACAAGAGAGCAGATCCTAATTCTTCGACAAATAATCGAAAAGTCTAGAGTTTAACATCCCACTCTATATCTGCTTTGTCGACTTTCGCAAGGCCTTCAATACCGTGAAATGGTATAAGTTATGGGACGTACTCATTCATATGGGAGTACCTATCCACCTGGTTCGTCTCATACGACGTCTGTATGAGGATGGAACTACGACTGTTCGTATAGACGACGTTGACTCGAAAAGCTTTCATACACACGCTGGTGCGACAGGGGTGCATACTTTCTCCACTCCTGTTCAACATCTATACGGAGTGTATTATGATAATCGTTCTGGAACAATGGGACAAAGGCATTTCAATGGGAGATCGTAAAATATCGAACTTGAGGTATGCCAACGACACTACTTTTCTTATTCAAACAAAAGAATACATAGAACACCAGCTGACATGTCTAGAGACAACAAGCCTCTCCTTCGGACTTACTGTCAACAGAGACAAAACCAAGATGATGATAGTGGACCGAGCTGAACTAAACCATCCTAACATCTCCATGATTGGCAACTGTGAGGTTGTCCATTCTTATGTGTACCTCGGTTCCACTATCACAAACATTGGTGGATGTGAAGACGAAATCCGAAGGAGATGTGCTATCACACGATCTGCCGTCGACAAGCTGAAAAGAGTCTGGTGCTACCGTAATATCATCAAAACCACGAAAGTCCGCCTAATGAGAAACCTAGTCTGCCCGATATTTCTTTATGGCGCAGAAACGTGGACGGTTGGCCTCAAAGACCGGCGCAAAATTGATGCACTCGAGATGTGGTGCTGGCGGTGACTGCTGCGCATCCCTTGGACAGCGTTTAGGACCAAGGTCTCGATCATGGCGGAACTAAAAATCAAGCAGAGATTATCGTCAACTGTGCAAATACAAATCCTCATATATTTTGAACACCGCTGTTCGAAACGAACACTCCATAGAACGACTCGTTGTCCAAGGACAGATGGAGGGCAAACGGTCACGCGGTCGATCACCTACGCATTGGACAGACCATATCAAAGCTGCGACACAAACCTCCCTATTCTAAAGTTCCGGAGACGCTGAAGACCGCAACAAGAGGAGGCGCATCGCAGGGGCTGCTTTAGCCAATGACGACCACTCTGTCAAGAGTGAACGACTAAGGAGGATCTAACAATGGCAGCCATGCATTTTGTTTAAGATTTAAACGTAAAGTCTTAAAAACAAACATTTTAACAAAAAAGAAAACCGACTTCTTTATGGAATATTCTAATTAGACGCCCGCGCCGCGTGCTGAATCTATGTGTGTAATTGTGCATGCTAAAGTTATGTAATAATTATAGTAAGCCATCTTATGTTTAAGTAGATACAAACCTACCTTGACTGACACCGACTCCAAAAATAACAATAATTTAATTATTCACAGGAATACGCAATTATTTTTTAACTTTAGTGCTTTTTTTTTATTCTGGCATATTCTATTTTGAAGCCGGTTTTCTATTTCGTTAATATTTTTGTTTATTTCTCGGTTTTAGTGAATCTGAAGTTCGATAACTGATTTTATTTGTCTGATATGGGTAGACCTACTAAACGAGCTGCTCATATAAGACAGCGCCGTTTAAATGAGACAAACGAGAAAAGGGAGAAATGCCTATCTCAAAATAGGAAATTTACCTCCAGGACCATTTCAAAAGAGACTTGTGAACAGCGCAAAAATAGGCTATAAATATACAGTTATTGTTAATGTCTTTTACTTTTCTTCTTGTACGTTTACAGCAATGCATGTCTGTTTTGTATATGTAACAACATGACAAACTAAAAAACATTTTAAATGGAAATCGCTATTATACCTATTTAAATTAAACATTTTAATGTGTTATTATTAAACATGTTTTATTTTAGGCATAATTATAATATAATATATTTCATTGCTAAATAAATAAATTAGAAGTGAAATTGTGTAAACTTTTAGGAATATATGTTATAACTATCGATATTCGATCGTCAATGGATATTTTAGTGGCATGAATACAATACCATATTATGATTTATGTATTATTAAATAATAACATTAAATAAATATAAATAAACTTTATTTTTTGTTTTTAACCTATAGGTGTTTATTAACTCGAAATTATTGACGTAATGATTAAACTGAGTCATGACAACACTATTACACTCATGTGCTTTTATTTTTGTGTAACGCTTGTCTTGTACATTTTAAATCTATGTACACAACACAGTTTTTACTAGCACAAGTGCTAGGGAGTCCTGTAACGAAATTGTATCTGCATTGACTCAATAAAGATTATTATTACATTTAAAAGATAGCGTGAGCTATGCAATTTTATTCAACAAAATTATTTGTATACTGCCAACGGGTAAAGGGTAATTCACAGATGCCGTAATTGTGAATAGCGAGGTTTATTACACCCACATCTCACCAGAGCAGTGGCAGATATATGCGACTGCCGTGCATGAGGTCTCGAGTTCCGGGACCGCGTTGGAAGAAAAGTACCAAGAAATCCTTAATAGCAGTAGTCTCGCAGGGTAAACTAAAATAATCTCGCCTCCTACTACTACGTGGGACCTAAAATCATATTTGTGCGATAAGTGGGGTGTAATACTCATGTCATAGGACCATTAAATTATGTAAGCACTGAAACCATTAAATGACGAGAGAGCTTCAATCTTAGGCTAAGATTCTATTGCGCATTTTCTCTACTGAGAAGAAGTTTACAAAAAGGGCTGATTATTCACATATCTCTAACACGCTGGCCTTACAAATAAGGGTAAATATTAAAAAAAAAATCAACATACTCGTCTCCATCCGTTTATTAAGAACATTGTACAGCACAATGAATCTTATCTACAGATCGATAAAACTCTGTTACATACGAAAAACAATTGATGGACAACAATAAAATAAAAATTCGTAACACAATAACACCCACGGAATTACACCAAACACTTGCTTTATCATTTATATATTGACAATATTTTCAATTATAATTTTATTTCATGAGTTCACAACTTTAAGCGCAATCCCTTATTGAGTTTTGAAAATGGTGTCAATGGTGACAAGTCTTAGCGAGAAAAGTTAATATAGAAATTAGCGATATTAACCTTAAACAACAGCCGTTAAAGTCTATATTGCATTGGTTAATTAACACTTCACAAATCGAAGTCTATAGGGTCGATTAGCCAGCTTATCATGAATTTATCACCAAGGGAATCTTCTACCCAGGTCAATAAAACTATAGAAGAGACAACACTTAAAGTCACACTCGAACTCAATGTAACATTTAACGAATGGGCACCTAACAAAATACATATGCATTTACTTTGGTTAGATTTAAATTACGATACATATAACAAGACACAACAAATTATTGCATTCTTTCTGATATCTCACAACGATGCTTGTGTTACAATAACTTGTGATAAGTACTGAGTGTAAAGCGAACCACCAAATAATAATAAATTAACTCAAATAATATATACGGATTAGGAGAAATAGCACTAAATATAAATTTAATTTTATACAAATGGACGTAGCGATTGTAAATATTAATTCTCCTCAGACAAATTTTGATAGGACGCACTTGCGACATTCGCTGACGACTGAGCAAATGTTGCGACTAAAAGTCGCAGCACACTTACGCGTCCTAAAACTAGAAACGAAATTGTTGTCTACGAAATTATGTAAAGTAAGGTACAGAATCATTGTCAGATACTTATACTGAAATTGACAAATCTAGGTTGACTTGCTATGGATCTACATTGCTTATTTATTAAACACAAAAGTTTTTATAGAACAGTCTGTTATCTGTATATATCTTCAGTTACCGAGTACCTTAGTTAATTATAATTCCACACACAAACACATATTATTCCAATGGACTAAAGATTAAATATTATACACGACTACAACAATAGTATGTCATAGTGATGGAATAGAAGAAAATAATTTCATATACAATGTAAATGAAGCGTTTATTTACATAACCGACATTCGAACGTGCATAAAGTAATATATTAATTATATCTGTACTAATAATAATTTTAATGAATTATTGCATCCAAGTGTCCGCTGAGTTGGGACTCACACTTAGTTAAACACCAATCTACTCAGTGCTAGAGTCGATAAACTAAATTATCAATTTTTAGAAACATTTTTATCTAATGGACTAAATACATACATATTGGTGTCAGTCAAACAGTTTATACTCCATCAGTGACAGCTCCGTGTTTTGTATTCGCTATTCTAAAATCACATACACATATAGTTATATAAGTTCACCTATTATTAATTATAATTGTATGACAACACACCCGCTGACAACACGCCGACAAGAAAATATTGAATATTACAAAAAAAATTTTTCAACATTTCTTATTAATAAAGTAGGCCAATTAAAAGTTTTGATAGTTACGCTGTAATACAAATATTAATGCAAAATATGATTAATTTAGACATTTTAAGTTAATATTCAATATCTATCGGTCAACACTAGGCCTTCACAATACGAGAGAATGAGCACATATACAAATTACAAAACATCTCATGCATAAAACATACAGTACAATTCTAAGTCGTATTATTATTTAAAAGAGGCAGTATTAGAAAAATCTTCCGAAAGTATAAAAATGCACGTGTGGAAAATATGATATGTAGTTTCATTCAGAAGATTGGAAGTTAAGAGAAATGCAGATACTGAAGAAGAATTTAGTTAGTGAAGGACGGTCGTCCTATTGTAGTGTGTCGGGAGGGCTCCCATACAATAATGACTGACAAACAGGCTCGTGTACAAAGCACGGCGCTGGGGGCGGGGGCGCTGGGGGCGGGGGCGCTGGGGGCGGGGGCGGAGCGCTAGCGCGGCGCGCGGGCGCGGGCGCGGCGCCGGCGCCGTCACTCCAGCCGCACCGCCTTCTTACCCTTCACGATACTCGGTTTGTTTTTCATCATGCCTTTTCTCCTTTTCGATGTCTGTTGAGAAAAATATTCACGTCAGTTTTATTATTAAGTTTAATGAACGAATAAGCTCAGCAAACGGACGCGCTCGTACAATGTTACGCGATTGATACATGCGATGATCGCTACATTCGATCAACAATAACCACGCAACATTCGACTTTATCGGTTTATTTGTGTATGTATACTGAAACGGATTCCAGACCCTAATGAGTTAAACAATGTTAGATTATGATTATGCAATTCAATTCAATTCGTGTATTGCACTCCATAATGTATATACAGATTTTATAAATGTAGAGAGAACAATTACGGACACCTTTGGGCGCGGCATAATTAGGAGAGAAGAAAGAACATTCTATTATCATATAGCATATTGAAATAAATTTTAGATCTTAGAAGATATTTAATTACTCACGTATTATAATTAATATTCTATACATAATGTGAATTATTAAAATGCATCGTTATATTAAAATATTCGTTTATATCATAGTAACATTTTTGTATTAAAAAGTCTTATTTTGTTGATAAACATACAAAATTATTTGATAATTTATTATATATTTTTATGGACATAACGTAGGGACTTGATGCATGCATTTGTAATCTGGATGTTGGTAAGTTTAATCTATTTTTGTGTCTATATGTATATTTTGTATTTAAAACTTCCCTTCTTGTGTAATGATTGTGTTGTCTGACAAATTATTTCGAGAATATACATACAAGGAACGGTAAGTATAGTTTTCGGAAATGAGGTTGACAACTTTCTATGTTTCTATTACTATCTATGTTTAGTTCTTATTAACTTTTTTTGCATAATTAGCAGCGAAGGAGCATCTGTGCTGTTACCCCATAGGGTGATTCCGTACTTTAGCCACGAGGCATCAGTGGTCTTTTTAACTTCCCGGAGAGCGTAGCAAAATATTGATAATTTAGATTTAACTTTTTGTACATGTGATTTCCAGTTAATATTGGTGTCTATATTTAATCCTAGTTGGTATTTTCTATTACGGTGTCTCTATATACAAAATCAATATGTAACTGTGATTTCTGTGGTGGATGGAATGTAATTAATTTGGTTTTGGAGTAATTTATTTCTAAATTGTGTTGGGTCATCCAGTTCACTGTCCTATTATGTAGGGTTGTCAGTTTGTCATTTATGTCAGCGGAATTTTGGCTTGTAATCAAAAGAGAGATGTCGTCGGCGAATAACACACAGGGTCCTTGTATGGTATTTGGGAGATCGTTGATGTCACTAGAAATAACAGGCATCCTAGGACGCTACCCGGTGGGATTGAAGTGTTGATAATTTGTTTATCAGAACGGATATGTTGTATTTCCTTATTGTGACTATTATAATATTCAATTTCAACTTGATGCTCTCTATTTTGTAGATAGGATGCGAACCATTTGTGTGCACTACCTCGGATACCTATTTCATATAGCTTGCTTAATAATATATTGTACTGGACTCTATCGTATGCTTTGGTCATATCTAATAATACCCCATGGCATATTGTTTATTATTTAAAATATTCAGGGCTTCTTGTATATACTTATATACTGCTAATGTAGTTGAGCGGTTCTTTCGAAACCCATTTTGAGACTCATTAAATACGTTATATTTCTCACAAAAAGAGTAAACTCGGTTAAACATAGCTTTTTCGAATATCTTTGAAGCTGTTAGGGCTATGAGTCGGTAGTTATTGGGGTCGGTTTTTGAATGTTTCTTATGGATAGGTCTGATTATAGCTTTTTACTTGATTCGGGAAGGTACCTTCTTCAAAGGATTGGTTAATTAATAAATAAAAGGGTAATAATAATTCTTTTGCACATTGTTTAGCCAGGAAAGGTGAAAACTCATCTACACCGGAACTTTTTTTGTTTTTGAGGTTCATAATAATTTCGTGTACTTCGTACGAGTCGACCGGTCGCAAGAACATGATGTTTTCTGTAGGTTGTAAAACTCGAGTACTACTAGGGTTGTTATTTCCTGGCTGACTATTACTCATACCGACAGACGCAAAGAAACTATTAAAAATATTCGCAATTTGCTTTGGCTCAGATATTTCTAAATTACTACGTTCCAGTTTTATGTTGTGTTTTTCATATCTGATTTTTTATTAGTACCTACGCTCGTTAATGATACTCCACATGGTTTTCACTTTATTACTTGATTTATGCATTTTATTTATATAATGTAGTTTTTTCGATGTTGTTACTGCATTTTTTAATGCTATTCGTATTTTTTATAGTATTCTAGCAGAACAGGGCTTTTTATCTTTAGCAATCTTTTATTTTTACATGAATTTTTAATGCTCGTAGTTAACCAGTATTTTTTGCAAGTGTCTGTAATTTTAATTTTTCTAATGAGTATATATTTAATAAGTGTATTAGTTATAATTGTGTTAAAAACGCTTTAGTTTTCATTAATATTTTTATCTACTTTTAGTATATTGGACCAGTTTATATTTTGAAACTCATTTTTAATTTTTGTGTACATTTTTAAATTACTAAATAACCTTTTATTTATGTACTAAGTGGTTTGTGTTGTTCGTTGGGGTATTAATAGCGCCGTTGTGGTCTGAGAAACCAAATTCTTCAACTGACATGTAAAAAGTGTGGATATTAAAGTTTGTGAAAATGAAATCTAAACATGTGGATGTAGAAATACGAAGAAATTGCGAACAGTACAGAAAAGTGACCATTTAATTACGCCCATTTTTTTGTTATAAAACATGTAACAGTGAAATATTATTATTTCTAAAGGTTTTATAGAGTATTTTATAAATTACCCAAGTTATTATTTTCCTTTCCATTAACCACAAATATACATTTTTAATTGTTTTAGTAATTTAACTTTAACTGTGACAAGAAAACATTATAGAATGCAATAATATATTGAGTATTGAGAAAATACCTATTGCTAAAACTTAAAATTTACAACGAACTTTTTTCAGAATGACTGGAAATTAATAAAATTTTTAATCAAACACAAAAACAACAGTTTTAAAAGTCAACATGCCAAATAAAATCTTGAAGGAATATAGTGGATAAGAATAATATTTATAAGGACTAAACTGTTAAAATAGAAATGAAGAAGCGCCATGACTTGATGACAGAACTACTATTGGTACGTAACTTTACCCATACACAACACCTATCAAACATACATATCCAATAAGTAGCCAATTCAGAAAAAAGAATATACATCAATTTCTTCTTGTTTTCTAAAGATCATTTCGGGACTAAATTACAGAAAGTTTACTAAGTGTCGTTAGACCACATAACAATAGTAGTGTGAAGACAAATGTGACGTCAGGACAACATTCAACAATATAAGTACAATACACAATGCAATCGACAACTATAAGCAACGTGAATTAATGACGTGAACACACAAGCAGGCGTCGTACATCTACATACATCGTCAAAGAACTCAACATTGTTACTATACCGTCGATCCGCCGGCTAGGGCAAGCTGCAATAATAAAGTTTATATCAATACCTCAACCTTTAGTACATTAGTAGTTATTAAAATAATGAATCGAAAAAAATAACTGCCGGCGCGCGAAAACGTGTTATTCCTACTTCAACTAAAAATGAAAATACACATACTGCCAGTATTAATCTCAACTGCTTACACGTCAAGAAGAAGTCAGAAGGCAATAAACTGTTTAATATTGATATTTTAATACTTTTAAAGCTGACCGCGCGAAGCTCTCCAAACGCTGACGCTAAATACGCTCTCGTTTATTGCATAGACGTTCGATGAAACTGGGCTGCTGACTTAATATTATTAGTCTTAATGATGCAATTATTTAGTAAAATTAGTAAGTTATATTTAAGAAAATCAATTACTAATTTAAAAATTAGTTTACCTTTTTAGAAATAGAGTTACTTGTTGGGACGGTGCGTTTTGCAAGCGGCAAGCGCGGACGATTAAACTCGTCTGGCTTTTTCACTCTGGAAATTGGAAATAGATTAAAAACATTGTAGACTCTCACTGGACGAATGAAGCCCGAGACATATACTAGCACCAATGCTAGTATATGTCTTGCTCCAAAGCAAGTGAATATTGATATATGAAACATATAATCTTTGCCTATCTCTGGACAAGTGGCGAGGTGTTCATAGCCAATTGCACTCACTAATCGGTAAACGATTAGCGAGGTTAAGCAACGTTGGGTGCGGTCAGTCTATAGATGGGTGACCGCTTAGTGGTATTTTATCTGAGCGTCTCCGTGCCTCGGAGGGCACGTATAAAGTCGGTCCTGGCTGTTTCTAAATTAACAGCAGTCGTTAAACCATGTCAGAGGCCTACGGGCGGCTTGAACAACTCTTGACAACAGGTTGCCACTAACCACACGAAAAGAAAACACTGCAAACAGTTACAGTTTCAGCGATCTACTCACCATTCACAGTAACGAGTTGTACTTTTAGTCGGTAGGACCCGCTTTTCCACTTCGCCCCTTTTCCCAGAGAGAAGAGTATGCATAAATATATTTAGCCATGTTAAGAAGTAGGGCGAAGAGTACCTGTATATCCGCACAAGCCAGTGCTCGGTGGTGTAGGCCTCCTCGAGGTAGGTGAGCCTGAACCCGCGGTGGCCGGGCAGCGCGCCGCGCGTGCGGTCGTAGCCGGGCGGGCTGCCGCCGCTGTCGTACCTGCGCACGCGACGTACACGTATACATATATCGCTTACACTTTACGCTCATGTGTATCATATATGTTATTAATATATTTTATTCAAACGACATATAAAAAATGCTTCTAAATATGCATTTTAGCATATAAGATTGTTAAAATTGTATTCGTACTGATATTATATTTAGCGTACGTCGTTATGTTGTCGTCGATGTTGACATCGTACAATAATCGTATTGTATGCCTACCTGTCTTCATCCATTAAGTCCCGCGATTATTATGAGACAGTTCTCTCTTCGGTTTTACTTATAATGACAAAATATGTCTGCCGCAATATTATAATAAGTTTACCTACATTTCTTTGGAGAATTAGCATATATATTTTATCGCTTTCATAAATCTGCCTTTAATACCGCTTTTCATAGTCGCTCAGGTAAAAGACTAAGATGGGATTTAATAAAATGTAACAAATCAATTGCTATGAAAGATACAATTTTATGGAACCCTTCATATATAGAAAACTTAATCTGAAACATGATATAGCCCACTTGTCTAAATATTGTTGCAAAAGAAAAATATCTAACTGGCTACTTGAACTAGATTATGATAGCACGGAAGATATATTAAAAATCGTTCAGTAATAAGTGTTGAAGGTTCACTCAAAGTAAACATGTACACACACGCACGCACACGCCACACGCGCACGCACACCACACGTACACGCACACACACACACACGCATACACACACACACACGCATACACACACACACACGCACACGCATGCATAACACACACACACGCATGCATAACTCACACACATACGCTCAATTTTTGTATGTACCTTTTCTTTTGTATTATTTGTTTGGGCTTTTTACTTATTGTCTTATTTAGCTACGGATTGAAAGAAACTAGGTCCACGACACAGGGTATCCTAGTGTGGGGCCTACGGAATATATAAATTGATTGTGCCCTTTTTGAGACAATAAATTATTATTATATATATAGAATATAGCAATTTAATATGTACTCACCGATAATACGAGAGCTTATACATTAGACAATTCAACATAGTTTTCGATGCTTCATTATCCACCCGGTACTCTCCTCTTTCCGTAAAGTAATCTGCTTCCTGAAAACAGAAATGTAAATTAAATAAAAATAGGCAATAAAACAGAGGATCAGATCGAAATTTTATAACATTCAATCCTGCACCTTCTGAACAACAAATACCTACTTAAATTCAATTCGTCCGGTTGGTAAAGCCGCTAGGATTTATTCGGGCTGCGTTCGGTTTTTAGCGCTCCACGTATTATCAGCGGATCGGCACGTTCTGATTCTACATAGATATACCGACCCGAACATAGCACACCCGGATGACTACCCATACAACACATAACAAGTTATAGAATATACTAGTTGTTGTTCATCCAAAACGTTGACTAAATAAAATAAAATCCTAGAACGCAATCGCAGCGCTGCCCGGTTCCAATTGTGAATCTAACCCATCCAAACTCAAAGATCAATGACACAGGCACAGAAGAATTATATATATAATTTATAGTCATCAGTAAATACGTAATGACCACTTACATGAATATCCTTCGGGTGTTCACCCTCTGCGATTCTGACCATCCAGATGAACTTGTTGATATCGTCGCCAGAGTACCCGATGGCACCGCCGAATATGACCAGCACATAATCGACGTCCAGCATGGTCATTATCTCGTAGGCTGCGCTTTCGTTACTCGCCATCGCTTTGCCCACAAGTGCGATGTGAGAATTGTTCCAAGTGTTGTTGTCCACTAGAGTTGTCCGGTTACCCATACCAGCAATCTAAAAAATTATGTATTCATTAGAAGAAGTCTCAGATTATTTCAGGAGATCCTGGTGAAGGTCAAATTAATCTGTCCGTTGCAAACAAATTTAATTGTGTTTGGCCACCGAGGGGCCACAGCCGGTCAAAACGTTAAACAGTTTCTTGGCTACGGCGCGTTTACATGTTATGGTTTTCACGGGTAGCTTTGTTGATATTGTTTTATTCGTAAAAACAAAAGGGCATTTGGTTTTTACCACTAATATATTTATTTTTATTTGTTTTATACATAAGAATAATTATGCAATTTCGAAGACAAAGCCAGCTTCAGTATAAATGTGAAAGCTGCAAATATTTTGTATTGATTACCTGGTATCCATAATCCCACCAAGACATGACTCTGGCATCTTCAGCGGTATTCTGCGACAGCCAGCCGTAAGCTTCTCTGAAGTCGTCCAAGATTTTACGAGATCTAGAATAATATAATCACTCATTAATCTTAGGCAAACCTATGACAGTAGAGCAACAATCATAAAGACCATTATCTTACTTCTCTTTTGGTTAACAAACAAATTCAAACAATTCAGCTACTAGTTTTAAGTAGAGTCCGAACGAACTTTCGGTTTCGGTTACGGCCTAGTTTCGGCAAAAAAACTAGTTTCGGCTTAGTTTCGGTTTCGGCTGTTATTCAGCCGAAACTATGGCCGAAACCGAAGCTGCATTCGGTTTCGCGTTGCGATCGGAATTGTTGCCGCGTCATAGTCGTGTCATAACTTGTATGTGTTTGTGCCGCAAACTTTGCGGTAGATTGTTTTGTTTGTTGTGAAATGACGAGTGAAAAACTTATTATGAATACTGATAATTATCAGTCCATTAAAATAAATCATAATTGGAGTTCAATTAGGCTTATCATAGTTTTTTTAGTTCGCGAGAAAACTCTTTTATTTTCACATCTTGAGTATTATTTGCAAATGTTTAGTGGTTGTACTTTTTAAATTACTATTTAGGGGAAGTCGAGGCAATACGGGCTCTCGGGGTAAGACGGGCACCCCTGCTTTTGCGCAGGATAAAAAGTCGAGCCACTCGGAACTTGTCAGATCGTGTCGTAGTCGACCTCGCGCTAGCGAGACAGGTGGTTGCGTGCGTCTAACTGGACAGCGCTCGTCGACAGATCAAAAATACGTAAGTAGATGCATTTGATGTTATTTTTTTAGATTCTGTATATGCTATAGGAAATAAGTTAGTGTGTAAAATTCTAATTCATCATATAAATGACTACGTTCAATTATGTGACTAATAATATCCAATTTTTTTTTATTGTTTATACATTTGTTTAATATGACATCGGGGGCATTATGGGCGGGGTAAAATGGGCAGGGTGCCCGTTTTGCCTCGTGTAATTGTATTAATTCACACCTTATCTTTTTTTTTGCAGATTTTTAAATCATGGTTCGCCACTACCAAAGGAAGACAGAACGTGCAAAGTGGGACATGCAGGCGATGGAAGCAGCCGTAAGAGAAGTTGTCAATGCAAGACTAAACTGTAAACGGGCTGCTCAAGAGTATAATGTCCCACGGTCAACAGTGCAGCGAAAACTTGAGCAGTACAAAGAGAAAATTGCGTTTTACCAACAAAATTAGGTAGCTTTAGACCCATATTCTCTGCTGCTCAAGCCTGCTGCAATACCTAAACCACGTATCCACAAACGAGTCACTAGGAAACGCGTCAGGACGGCATTAATAACCAGTACGCCTTATAAGAAAAGTCTGGAACAAGATCAGAACAGAAACCAGTGGCTTCTGAAAAGAAAGGAAAGAAGAAAAGTACAAAGAAAAAAAATTAAGAAAATCGAATAGGAGGAAGACGACCTGGAGTGTTTATATTGATGCTATTGGTACTCGGCTTCCACAGAGGACTGGGTCACTTGCCGTGCATGCCACAGATGGCCCATTGTTCCTGTGCTGACGAAGAGGACAATGACGACGAGTCTCTTCACATTTGCTCCTTTTGTGCTCGATTTTAGCCAAATATTAGCATAAATTATGCCCATTACGCCCCACATGTCATATTACCCCGGACGTGGGGCAAAGCGAGCAACTTTTCTTCTTGCTTTTATGTTTGATTCATGCCAAATACTGATAGTCATAGATAATTATTTTGAGTTAAATTTAAATAGAAATAATGACACTAATAAATGCCAGTTGATTTTTTTATTATTTTATTTTTTTATTTATTTATTTAGGCTTACCAACGACTACTTATACTAATGCATATACATAATACATTATTTATAACTACATAATAGTATAGTAGCCTCTTACAGGCAAGCACAGCATGCATAAGTTTTATAAAGATAATAAGCAGACTTTACAGAATTAATTTAGAAACAATATGTATGTAAATAACCATTAAGGTGATATATTATATATGTAAGATCTATAGAATATGCAATCTAATAAAACTTTTTACAACACTAAGTATTAAATATAAGGTATACAGCAAATTTAGAGTTTTCAAATATAGAATTTACAACACACTGATAATATTTTTACGGAATGTGGCAAGCGAGTCTACATGCACGTCTATGACATCAGAGTATTTATTTAAGGTTCTACAAAGACGGGGTATGGCAGAATTAACACCAAGTACGGTTCTACGAAGTGGTGGATACAGCGGGGTTATGGGTGCACGCGGATATCTAGTGGGGGCACGAAATTTAATTTTACCTAAAAGTTCGGGGCAATCAATTTTATTTCGCAAAAGCTTAAATATAAATACGGCATCGATTACAATACCGCGCTTCAGTAACGAAGTAATTTTAAAATGCGTGAGCCTTTGGTCGTACGACTTAATCTTGCGAGATATTCCTGCGGTGTAAGCCAAGTGCCAAAGAAAACGTTTCTGCACTCGCTCTAACCTTAGATTGTGACAAGCATAATGTGGTCGCCAGACTGTACTACAATACTCCAGTATAGTGCGAACGAGGTAGTTGTAGAGTGTGATTTTTGTATTATGCGATCGAAAAACTCTGACATTTCGGATTAAGAATCCCAACATTTTTGATGCTCGTTTGATTGTGTTTTCCATATGAGGCACAAATGTAAGCTTGCTATCGAATAGCACCCCCAGGTCTTTTATTTCTGTCACTTCTTGGATGATATCGGGTCCAATACAGTACGTGGATGGCAAAGGATGCTGTTTTCTGGTGAATTTAATATGGTAACATTTTTTTATATTTAAGCTCATAAAGTTATCATTGCACCAATCGACAAGACTGTTAATGTCATCTTGTAACAAGTTTGCGTCGTTTAGACATTCTATGGTTCTACAAAATTTGAGATCATCGGCATACATGTAATAATTAGATGAGCGGAAGCATCGAGTAATGTCATTGATATATATATTAAATAAAATCGGTCCAAGATGCGATCCTTGCGGAACGCCAGAATTAATTCTGCGTATGTCCGATTGAAAGCCATTAATTGCTACAAAGAATATACGATTATCAAGGTATGATTTGAACCAATCTAGGAGAGTGCCAGTAACGCCGTACGCTGCTAATTTATGTAAAAGTATTATGTGTGGTATTTTATCGAACGCCTTACTAAAGTCCGTGTATATTACGTCTACCTGCCTGTTTTCGTCAATTGATTGTACCAGAGTATCACTAAAGGCAACAAGATTCGTACAAGTAGACCTGGAGCCAATAAAACCATGTTGTGAGCTGCTAATGTACGGCTTCATGTGATTTTGAATAAGGGGACATAAGAAAGATTCAAATAATTTCGCGAAAGTAGACAAGATAGAAATAGGCCTATAATTTATAACGTTATCATTGTCATCACATTTATGTATTGGAACGATTTTTGTTTGCTTCCAAATGTCTGGAAATATACCAGTTGAAAGAGACCTGTTATAAATTAGTGATAATGGCAAAGCAAGTTGAGATGCACACATTGATATAAAGATTGGGGGGATACCGTCAGGACCAGCGCCTTTGCGATGGTCCAGCGATTTCATTTTTTTTAAAAGACATTCGTGTTTTATGACTGGTATAGTTAACGGGTTACTATAATAGTTTATACGTGCCAAATTATTCGATTTGATAATGTTTTGTGTAGTACAATTACCATCACCGTAAACAGAGGAGAAATGTGTAGCAAACATTTCACATACTTTGTGACCGTTCGATGTTGTTGAGGTGCCATCTGTCATACATAGCGGCAGGGAACTAGTTCCACCTCTTTTCTGTTTAATGTATGACCATAATCGGTTAGGATTTTTACACAGCTCACGTTCAATCTGGTGGTGATAATTTTTATAACAAATAGTAACTAGCGCAGAGCAACGTTTACTAAGTAAAGCCAGTTCTATTTTATCCATGGGATTTTTGTATATTTTAAATCTTTTTCTAATCTTGTTTTTCTCCTTTAAAGCTTTTATTAATTGTTTGTCAAACCATATTGGAAATTTAGTTGATTTAGGGTTACTCAAGGGAACAAAAACGTTAATTATTTCTTTAATTTTGCTATAAAAGATATTGACCATTTCATCGATATTTTGGGTAACATTTAACACCGTAGACCAGTCTAATTCATCGAAGTGTTTTCTAATACTTGTATAATCTGCTTTATAATAATTTTGCCTTTTATTAGAGCTATTATACGGAAGTCTCTCATCTGCGCTAGCGATTATGGTGAGCAATAAAGGAGGGTGCAGTACATCAATTTTGCTTAATGGGTTCGGTGACTCAGTAACAACGCAGGAAGGCAAATTAGTTAATATGAGGTCTAGTATTCGACCACTTTTATTTGGAATTTTATTTATTTGGTTGAGTTTATTTAAGTGCATGTAATATAATATGATGTGATTGAGACTGCATGTAACATAGGCTCTCGTAGAATCACAAGCCACACTCCAATCAATAGTTCCCAAATTAAAATCACCAGCTATACATGTGTATAACCCGCACTGTTCAAAGACAGCATTGCAACTATCAGTAAAGTACTCTAGCGTAACCCGTTGGACTGGTGGTGGCAGATATACAGCGCAAAGAGCTATCTGGCGAATAGTTTTACTAATTGTAATATCAACAACCACCCAAAGGTCCTCACAACGACTTTCCCACAAACGCATGCGCCTTGATTTTAAATTCTTTGAGATGGCAATCAAAACTCCTCCCCCATCTTTCTTAGTCCTTCTATCCCTCCTATAAACCAGATATCTACTGTCAAATAGCTCTGTGCTCATTACTGAACTATTCAGCCACGTTTCAGTTAAAATAATTACATCGTATGATTCACATGACATTTGTTGGAAGAAATCATGAGTTTTTGTTCGTAGGCCACGAGTATTTTGGTAATATATCTTTAACTCTCCGAATTTAAATAGATAATCAACTATAAGTACATTAAACATATTAAAAGGAATTAAAACTAAGCTATACTTTGTATTGTGTCCATATTCTTGATAAGAATCTTATCTGAGTTTTCGTTCTTTCTTAAGAAGATACGGCCGTTGCGCACCCATACAAACTTGTACCTCATTTCCTTGGCTTTCAACCTAGCGGCGGCATGCAAAGACTTGTTACTCGGAGATAAGTGTTCTGTTATGAATATTGGTGTTTTAGGACTAGCCTGTCCAATGTGATGGTTATTCAGTTTATTATGTGGATTCTGCCTATTGTAGGAAGATGTTGATGCGAGAAGTTGGTCCCGGAGTCTAGGTGAAGCCAACTGTACTACAATTGAACGTGGGCGTGAATTTTTGCTGTCGATTTTAGCTACTCTAGTACAATTCAAGATGCTTTCTTCGTGAATATTGCATCCGACAACTTTAGATATATTGGTTACTACATGTATCAAATTCTCATTTTTATTCTCTGGCACACACTGAATTTCAACATTATTTGAACGTGACTGCTGTTCCAATTGGTTAATTCGTAAAGTTAGGTCGGTAATAGTCTTTTTCATACATATATTCTCGGCAACAATTTCTTTGATCGTCTCTTTCGATGCCGCGTGTTCCTTAACTATGTCCTCGTATTGGCTATTCATAAATTGCATCGATCGATTCATCTCGGCAATTTCCTTTGTGAGCGATTCTAACTTTTCATATAAGGTACCGTTCATGCTATCATTGAGTTGCACAACCATATCTCTCAACTCTTTTTTAATGACATCCTCCACAATATGGCGAACATCATTTGAGGATAAAGCAGCTTCAGAGGCAAGCTTTGGTGAGGTGAGAGCCACTCTTTTGCTACCTCGGGTTGTAGAAATGTTCCGAAGCGGTGTATTATCATTCTTAACGGTCTTTGGACGTTGATTAATGCATTCCGGGCACAGCCACGAAGCAGGTAATACGCTTTTCTCAACAAGTGCCATACAAGAGTAGTGATACGATTTGTGGCATTTTTTGCATTTAATATGCTTATCATCTAGACCACTTTGGTCGCAACAACCCCACAACAGGTCAGATGTATCGGACATAATGGAATTATTGCTTATACGAGCGTTTTGTTTACAATAAAAGTAGTCTGATGTACTCACTTTTAAAGTTTCGTATCTTGTTTACGTTGTTATTTGTAAGCAATTATCTTTTATTTCTAACGATTTATCCACGATTTCCCTTAAGGGGCCCGCATTACCCCTACTAATTTTAATTTTATTGTAGTTCATAAACAAGAATGCCATACAAAATCACCAATGTTCTAAACATTAGAAATTATTTTGTTCTTAAGATGAGGATTTTTACCTTTTGTTTCACATAATTCGTAAATACCATTTAGGTCTCAACCAACATTAGGAATTTGGCATCCGAGCTTAACCAGACTATTTAAAACTGTCCCGTGTGGGATTCGAAGCCACAACACTCGGCGCAGGTGCAGTGGCGAGGCGAACACGCAAACCACTAAGCCATTCGCGCAGTATAGATTGCATAAAGGTTTCTTACCCGTCATTGCCGTAACTGGCCAGTACGATACTAGGGCTGGAGTAAGCGTTGGAGGTGGCCCAAGTGCAGTGCACAGAAAACAACATGAGCAGTATCATAAACGCGATGAGTGTGCCCGAGCGAACGTTCATGCCGAGACCGTTGTCCGCGCCGGCCGCCGCCTCGGGGGATCGTTTCTTCAGCTTACCGGCCTATAAAACAAAAGAATATTTAAAAAAACAAAAACAAGGCAGAAAATTCTTTATCCAAATTACGGAAAAATTACGCTTTGGTTATTATATTATTGCTTTTTATATCTATTTAATAAATAATATAATAAAGAGGAAAGGTTTGATTTTTGTTTGTTTGTAACGATTTAACTTACAAACAATCATAATTTAAACTAACCTAATTTTACGCGAGCAAATCCGCGAGCAAAAGCTATTTGTTAGATAAAGCTATTGGAACACTGATTAGTTCATATTCATAATGCTTTTCTGAGGTAACTAAAGGGTATCTGAAATACATTCATCATTTATTAAAAACTTTTTATTTTTAACCAGTTTAAAAAAAGGAAGTGGGTACCTATTTAATTAATTGCCTGTTCGCATTTGGTCTCTGATCAAAAGTTTAAAAAGATCAAAGTAAATTTAAAAAGTTTAAAAAGATCAAAAAAAATAAAACGTTTATTGCGTTGTTCTTGAAACTGAAAGAAAATACATATGTGCTACACATACAATAGAAAACTTCACATATTATGTTATATAAGTAATAATTCCATAGAAACGAGAACAACGATACAACAAACACTAGTTATGTAAATGGTGTATATTGAGCAGGCCCAACATATGCTAAACTTATTGTACATTAAACTTATGTATTGCTTACTTAAGTAAACATAACTTTTCACCTGTAAACCATCTCCGACAAGGGCAATAACACGAAATTAATTGTTTGAATTATTAATTGTTACATTTCAGACCTTGAAGTCTATATTTATGTAGATAAAATCCATCCGAAGGATCTAGGAGCTGTGAATTGTACATATATAAGGTATTTTATCAATAATACATTAGGGAATTATTTTTACTCTCGTACAATCGGTATTGAACTCATTAACCAAAGACGACGCACGCCCACAGGGAAGCTATGAGCGTTCTACAGTTTACACAACACCTTTAGATTGTGTAATCTCATAAATTGTGTGAGATGATACCCATGGCAAGGCTCCGCACCCAGGATTCACCATGACTGGAGCTAGCGCCTTAGAACCCAAAACGGCGTCGTAATAAACAACATCACTACATATTATATTAAGTCCCCCGCGCGTCTGTCTGTTCGCGATAAACTCATAAACTACTGAACGGTTTTTCATGCGGTTTACACCAATAGACACGGTGATTCATGAAGAAGGTTTTAACAAATTATACACTAACTAGTTGGACCCGGCAAACGTTGTTCTGTCATATTAATCACATAGCGGTATGAAATATACTTTACAGCTTATTCTCATACCTAACAAATATACATAAAAAAAATCATATAAATCGGTCGAGCCGTTTCGGAGGATTGTGTGCGTTTGCCACAAACACCGTGACACGAGAATTTTATATATATAGGTTTGTTAAGGTTTTGTACTACCCGTGCGAAGTCGGGGCAGATCGATAGAACATAATAAGATTAATAAGATTACCTTGTCATATAAGTTCTTGGAGTCGTCAGCGTCGGCTGGCGGCGGTGGCATCTCGTCTTCTCTGAGCACGAGCTCAAGGAGTATGGAGAAGGCGATGCCGGCCAGCACGCACACCACGGGAGTCAGCGTCAGCATCAGCCTCACCATCACACCCGCGAAGTACACCGCGCTCAGTGCGTACAGCGCCACTATGGAACCAGTCACGAACATCGTATATCTCGCAGTACACTTCATTATACTCTAGACAATTGGTTACTGTGGCGGACTACTTACTAGGCACGATTTTTTAGCAAGAGACTATGACTGCACGGATATCGTAGTTGTTTAAGTGATCGCCTCGCCATAGCCACTGCGACGAGTTTTGTGGGCTCGATCGATTCGATCTCACACGGTACAAAAATTTGGGAGATCCATAAATGGTTGTTCCGAGGCTGGATGTTCTTCGAGCCCGTTGTTTAAATTTTTGTAAAATCCACGATGATACAGGTATTATTCCTAGTGAGGAAGTTGTATTCTTCAACAAAAAATAACAATTGTTTTTGTATGTATTTTCTTGAAGCAATTCTTTGCTGTCTTTGTCTAATTCAGTAAGAAACAGTATGCGACTTGCTAAAATAGTCCGAAATAAAATATCTGCAATGATCACTAACGGTTGTTTGGCTTTATAGCCGTCTTGATTACTTAGCCCAAAGCTAAGTAATCTACATATGTAGTATCATTTCTAAAAATTACATTTATGAGGTAAGATTAGGTACGTCAGAAAACTTGATGAACACAAACTTGAAGCGGGATACGAGAACATATGTAACTTAACGCGAGAAATAATGGCATATCTACAAATAAATTATAGATCTAACCTTAGATCCCTATCGAGGTTCAACAAACAGACAAAAAATAGAAAATGTTTTCAAGGCTACCTTGTTATTTTGAAAGCTGAATTCGGTTTAGTACTTAGAGAGACCAAAGATTATATTTTGCATTGTGTATAGCAAAGTAGAACATATCTCGGCGTAGAAAACACTCGTAGCGAACGTCATAATATTTTTATACGCGGTGAACACAATCGCAAGTCTTAATAACTTTCTCAAATCGTAAATGTTGATTACTAATTGGAACATGTACGATTCGTTACCGTTTAATCAAAGTAACAAATGTAAACTGGATAATTATTTATAAGCTAATAATTTTTTGATGATTACAAACAATCAAAACCGCCCAGCAAAACCGCCTGCTTAAATAATAATTAATCACTGGCGGTTCATGTAAAACCAAAAGTCGGGGTTGCCTTACTAAAATAACTTATTATATTTAATCAAGCACTACAGTTTTTGAATAAAGAGGGTACAAAATTAACTTCACTTTAGGTACTGTTGAAAATCATACTAAGCACATTACTGCTCAGAACTCGTCTTGTCTTACTTTTGGGCAGTCGAAGTTAAAGTTATCACTCCATACGAGATCTGATGCGGTCGAGCATTATGCGACTCCTTTATTTCTTTCGGCATACATTACACGCGTCCTATCTATTCAAATTTAATATTGGAGACTTCTTGGACTCTATTTTGATATACTGTTTGGCAGTCATAGACAATATATTATATTTTCGGTCCATATACATATTACATTAGGAATAATTCCTATATTATATAAGATTTTACAAACTCTGAAACAACGTCAAAAAAAAAGCACTCAGTCCGGGAACAGCTATTTATGGACAGTTATGGCCCTTGCCACTGGCCACTACACGGGAGAAACCCGTTAAACCCGTAACTCTTAGCACGGCGTAATGTTTCCATTCGAGCAGTCAAGATACTCAACTAATTTACTAAAATAATATAATATAAACTTTACCAAAAACTCTCTCATCGTTGATATTCTTGATGCAGTACCACAGTCCGACTGGGAAGGTGCACACGAGTACGTGTAGGTCGAAGAAGAACGAAGACCACGTGGTAGGCTGATGCTCCGAGACGGAGGCGATGATAGGTATGTGGATCTTTGCGTATGCTGTGTCCCACAGTGAATAGAACCTAGGAATAAAAATATTTATTAAGTTGGACATTTTGTATATGGCAATTGTAGTACTTTTAGAATACTAGTTTTTTAGTCAACTCAGTGATGCGACTCGAGTTAATCGAGACATTTTACGGTTTCACTCGATATCACTGAGTGCCGAATCACTCGGACTCGGTAAATTCGAGTCACCTTCTGTCATGTCAAACTTTAGAAATGATACACAGATAACACAAAACATAGTTATTCTTATTTGTTTGAGCGACGTCGACGGCGCAAGTCCGCAAGTCGATATTTTTTGGCTCAAAAAAATTGGAATCGTGTCGCATCACTAAGTCAATTGCTCCAGATATTAGGCTAAATATATGTGATAGGAATGCGTTATATATCGATAGTGGGTATAGATCGAACTCCAGATCTTTCGAATGGCAAAACGGATATATAAACCACAAACAGGTGTCTGCCACTTGGCGGTGCAAGTTTATAATTACGCTAACTTGTGTAATTGTTAATATCTGGGTTCAGTTCCCGTTAGTGTTCATCGAATTTTTCTGTTTATCACATTTCAGTAGTAACATGGAGGCAACAGAATAGACTCGTTAAGCGGACTCTGATATTGCCTTTCGTCTGATGCGTAAAATTACCAGGCATTACTCTTCTTATTACTTTCCTTTTATCCTCCCTTAATTTTTCATTTATGACGTCGACAATGCGAGACTAACACCTCTGTTGTCGCAAGCAAGATCATAGACTACGGAAATAGCTAAAAGGCGGGTAATATGCTTAATTACCAGAATCCTAACCAATATTATAAATGTGAATGTGTGTGTTTGTTTGTTACGCTTTCACACCTTAACTACTCGACGAATCATCATGAAATTTCGCAAACAGTGTCAGGCGTACAGAAAAGGACAAAGAGTAGAGACGTAAAAGCAATAGTGTAGCGTGGCAGTCAGCCGCCCGGGGCGGAAGAAAATTTTGCCGCCCTGTTATTTAGGTACCTATTTCAATTTAAAAGACTATATTTTTCGGCTAGAATAGTCATCATTATTGTGTATTGTACATTTGCCTATTCCTTTCGTTCGTCGTGAAATGGTTAAAATATTTACAAGATATTATTATTATTTATTGTGAAATTTTGCCGCCCCCTAAAAGTGCTGCCCGGGGCGGTTCGCCCTTGGCGCCCCCACTACGCTACGCCATTGCGTAAAAGAAATCCTGTTTCCGAAAGATAGAAAATTAACACAAGCTACATTTACGCGAGCGCTGCCATAGATAAAATAATAAAAATACGGTTTGATATATCTTAACACATTGAATGCCATGTAGCAGACACAATAGAAAATGTATTGTTCGCGGACATTTATGACCGGCATGGCGTTTAATGTGTTTCACCTTTTATTTGTTAATATTTCTGTTCTATTTTAAACGAAGACCACGTGTAAAATACACATACTTATTATTCAATATATCAACACACATGGTTTCTTGTACCATGTTTACATTACACCATGTGCTCTCATTGTACCGTTTCGATAGCAAGCCGTTGTTCTTTTATATATTTACAATATATTCGGATTAAATCGGCTATGGATGAACATATGTATATATTATATTAGATTTAGCCTAGTAAATATAGGTTAGGTTAGATTAGTAACAGTGCGTTTTCCTGAATGAAAGGTATCTACCCTATGTTCTTTTCTATTCACCTGACAACGTATATGCGAAATTTCATGATGATTTCAAGTCAAGCAGTTTAGGCGTGACAGCGTAACAAACAACCTAACTCATATACGCATTTGTAATATTAGTTAGCATTTTGGCATTAGCAGTGGCCGATTCCACTTTCGTGCAACATAAAAAACTCAGGTTATCTTACTAAAATATGGCAATCTTACAACGATTTAATTGTTCCAGAATTATATTTCTGTAAAAAGGTTAGCTAATAAGTCTAATTAAAATTAAATGGACAATTAGCTTTGTGGAATCCACAGTTCTAGTATTATTGTGATAAAACTAAATTAAACGGTTCTAAGCAAGCGTTTAAGTCCGTAGAAAACGCTTTTAACGATAACAGCCGCGCGTTGTAGATACATACTTATTTTATGTGAGATATATTAAAATGAACTTAATAAATAATAATAATATTCTACCACATACACACAACACCATCTAGCCCAAACTTAGCAGAGCTTGTACTATGGGTAGATACTAGCCTCTCAAACCCCGTTGACGCCGATCGGCGTCAAATCCGGTCTTCGGATTTGTACACGTCAAACCCCGGTGACCCCATATGGGGTCTAGCACACTCGATAGTGTACTGTTTACGTTTGCATTAGTTATTTGAGCTAACGTAAACATTTCACGATCAAGTGTGCTCGACGCCATATGGGGTTCACCGGGGTTTGACGTGTACAAATCCGAAGACCGGATTTGACGCCGATCGGCGTCAACGGGGTTTGAGCGGCTAGACAATGGATAAACATACATATAAACTTTTTGTTTGTAAATACTTACATATTATACATAGAAACACCCAGACTAAGACAAACATCCATGTCCATGCACACAAATGTTTGACTTGTGCGGGAATCGAACCCACTACCGCAGGCGGGGCAGTCGGTTACACTAACCACTACGCCATCGAGGCCGACTTTATAAAACAACGAGAACTGTGTTTATAATATATGAAATTATATAAAATTGTCTCACGAAAAACTGCTATATTTTCATAAAAATAGAGGCAATTTTGGTTTTGACTTCGAAAGATAGAAGAAACACTGTCGTAAATATTATAAGCAAGAATCAATACCAAAGAACACCAGCATTTATAAAACAGTGATCGAAGAAGTACAAATTTTTTGATATACGTACCGGCCGCTCCACGGCGCAATGACTCCCATATATGTGAGGCCGACGACAGCCAAGAAGACCAGACCAGCGGCGGCCAGACCACCCAGGATCAACAGCTGCTTCCACTGACCCTTAGGGTTCAGGCTGTGGAGGTACTTCAGAGCACCGATAGCCATTAACAGCGCAAATACACCTGTTGGTAAAGACATATAACATACAGTATTAATTGAAGGACTTTCTGAAAATATAATTCTATAATTCTTTACTAATATTAGGAAGAGGAAAGATTAGTTTTTTGTTTATAAGAATTAAGCTCAAAAACTACTCAACCGATTTTAAAATTTCTTTCACATTTAGAAAGCCTATTAGATTATTGATATTAGATATTATCACCGAGTAACATGAGATATTTTTTATTTTGAAAAAATAGTGTTTTAACATAACCTGACCTACTTTTAGCGAGCGAAGCCGCGGGCAAAAGCTAGTACTTGATATATACATTGATTTAGTTCAGAAAACAAGTGACATCAAAGATAAACATGGTATAGAGTATTATACAGATAGCTAGTTATTTCTTTCCCTGTTTTCTCATTGTTTTCAAATTTAATCTCAATAGGTTCAAAAATATAGCCGTATAACTTAACAAATATTATAATTATATAATAATAATAAAAACTGTCCCACTGCTGGGCACAGGCCTCTTTTCTGGGTGAGAAAGGTTAGGCCATATTATACATTATAATTATTGTTATACATTATTTTATGTCGCAAACATACTTTGTAGAAATAATATTATATTACAGGGTTATCAAACTAATTTATAAACTGTTGCACCCTTACTGTTATACTAATATAATAATATAGTCATGTAAGTTATTTTTTTATTTATAGCATTTATTTAAATATATTAAAATGTCGAAATAAATTTTTGTAAATGTTTGAGTTAAAATCTTTAGACTCATCAATCTAGGTTTAGAGCTTCATTATGAGTACTTATGTTTGCAATATACCTACCTATTTTCTTGTGTCTAATTAATGGTTGCAAACGTTCATTAACGGCATGTATACAGAAGTAAATACATAAAGGTGTAAATAGGCCTTGATTGTAAGCTGGCGAATAAAATACCTTGTAGACACCATATCGCCACGAAACTCATTTAAAACCAAGTACTTCTAACAATGCAATGCTATCAATCAATATATCGTTAATTATGTATAATATATACGATCACATCTTTCCCCTAACCTCTCAAACTCCGCCGTTTAAAACATTAACCATACACAATCGAGTGTGCTCGACGCCCTATCGCGTCACCGGGGTTTGACGAGTACAAATCTGAAGACGTCGATCGGCGTCAACGGTAATTGTAATTGTAATTGGACTCTCTTTTCGCTTTTTTTTTTTATTTCATTTATGCGTGAGGCGTCAACGGCATTTGAGAGGCTAAGAGTCTTATGTTCTAACAGAAGTATTAATTTGATTGTATATGTATAAAATAAACTTGCTTTTCTATCTATTTATCTAGAAACAGAGCAACCTAATAATAGTTAAGGCAAAAAAAAAGGATTTGTATCATATCTGTTCAACTTGACAGTGTCAAGTCTGTTATTGAATAAGGACTTTTTTCTTGTTTAATTGTCATCAGTAGGTACCTATGTCATATTAAGAACTAAATGATGTAATCCGTTCTCATCATCAATATACCAACCAATAGCCATATTTTATTACATTTCGATATTGTTATTATAAGCCATATCGCCGTTCTATTTTACTCCTGATGTTTTGTCAACATCAGGAATAAAAGAGTAAAGGTCTATCCACACATATCAGGGTCGTGACCAGGATGTGGAAGGGCAATGGCCCGTCACGGGCTCAAAAAAAAAGGTGTGTACATTTTATATGAACTCGTTCACATACGTCCGTGCCCGGGCCGGCACGGCGACGGAGCATCAATGTACTAGAATGGCCACGGCTCTGTAATATCCCGGGCACGGCCCTGATATGTGTAGATAGCTCTTAAACTTCAAAAGACATTATAATACGTCACATGAAATTATTATTTTTTTTTTCTTTTTATTTTTAACATGTAGTTTCAAAAATTGCCTTGTTATATTATACTATATTTTGCCCTCGGCTTCGCTCGCGTAAATGTAGGTTAGTAACAGTACTTTTTCTGAATGAAAGGTACCCTATGTCTTTTTCTATTACCCTGACAACGTGTATGCGAAATTTAATGATGATCGGTCCAGTAGTTACGGCGTGAAAGCATAACAAACAAACAAACTGACATTCGCATTTATAATATTAGTTAGGATCTATTAGTTTAAGTTTGCAGTCATGTAATAATACAGTTAGTACTATAGGTGTTTAGGTGTACCTACTATCTACTGACTTAATAATTTTAATATGCAACTAGTGTTGCAGGCAGACGACACGTTTTAGACATGCTTCAATATTATTTATAATTTAGAACTTATAAACAAGCGAAGGTTTTGTGTTCCAACCTTTTATCGCAATTGCTATGGATTTTAATCAGTTCCTTTTAAAAACATTTATGGATTAGTATGCAATTTATTTTCCCTTCTATTATAAAGCAATAATTACTATTTTTTTTAAACGACGTCTCTCCCACCTGCCTTAATTCCTGTATCGCGGGGGACTTTGCAAATATTCAAATCACGAACACAAAAAACATCCAGACTCGGAACAACCATTTGTGGATCACACAATTTTTTGTCCTGTGTGGAATTCGAGCCCACAACACTCGGCACAGTAGCAGTGGCGAGGCGACCATTTAAACCACTACGCCGTGCAATCAATTATAAGATCATATGAGCACGTGACTTGCTCCATGGTAAACGTTTATAAGTCTATGAGCGCTTACAACACGAGGGATGTAATTCAAGCATCACCAATATTAGGAGAAGTTAGAAACAAAACCTTAAATCTTCAAAATGACCTTACAACATCACGGCGCCCAAAATGACTGCGTATTAGTCATGTCTCAAATAAAGCTTCGTAAGCTCAAATATCGCTCGCGTAAAAGTAGGTTAGGTTACGTTAGAAACAGTATTTTTTAACACGCTTTTATTAGCTTGGTACGTATCTATGAATCTATGTATGTAACGTAATCTTTGAATGTGATTTTCATCCCTTTCAAACCGACGGATTGATTTGAAACTTTGCACACTTATCGGGGACCGAAGACAATACTAAAAAAATAATAATAATAGTACAAAAACTGAAAACACGCTTAATAAAAAAATGTGCAATGTAAAAAATTTAAAAATGCTTTCTAAGATATTTTTATAAACCCCACCCACGCTTTTTTACATTAAAATTATTAAATAATTTTCTACTTTTTTAATAAAGCGTATTTCATAGTTTTTTAAACTATTATTTATTTAAATAAAATATAGCCTATGTTACTCAATGATAATAAAGCTTTCTAACGGAGAATTAAGATTTTTTTTTAATCTGTTGATTAGTTAAATCCTTACAAACAAAACAAACAAACGAAATATCAAATCTTTCCTCTTGATAATATTCTTATAGATAAGTATTATATCGGCAAAATAACATTATAGTCGCAAAACACTCGAGGAATGTTCACCGCATGCGTCACACAGCTACGATAAATTGTTTTTAAAGTAAATTGCCTAGACACTTAGTACTACTTCAACTTGGACATTTGCCAAGCCGCATACGTGTCCGTGTAGCTTACAGTTTAATATTACAGGAAAATTGCTTTCAATGGCCCAAATGCATATAGTATTGTGTGTGTCACCCATTGCAACTTTGGTATAGCAAATCATTTGCAATATTCAATTCAAAATATCGGACTAGGTAAATAGTGTGCAATATCTATACTAATATTATAAAGCTGAAGAGTTTATTTGTTTGTTTGGTTGAACGCGCTAATCTCTGGAACTACTGGTTCGAATTGAAAAATTATTTTAGTGTTGGGATAGCCTATTTATCAAGGAAGGCTATAACATCACGCTACGATCAATCGGAGCGGAGCATCAATGAAAAATGATGCACAAACGGGGAAAATTCTCTTAGGTGAAGCAGACGAACTTGCGCAGGTCAGCTAGTTCTAATATATGTAGTAATATCAGTCCCATATTTAGAATGTCTCACTGCTTGGAATGGACCTGTTCTCAGTGTGAAAAGAGTTAGACCGTAGTCCACCGCGCTGGCCCACTGTTTGGCTTTTCTGGGTTGGTAGGCTTCACATATCTTTGAGAATACTAAGGAGAACTCTTAGACATGCAGGTTTCCTCACTATGCTTACCTTCATTGCTAAAGCGAGCGATAATTAGCAATTTTATTAATACGAATCGTTAAACTTATACTACAAATGGCTGAGGTGCGTGTCTTAAGATCTAACTCGTCCTGAGTTTCTCTGCGTGGTAGTCCAATAGGCAAATGGCACTAGGCTATTGCTGCTAAATGTAAAATTAAATAAGTAAAGGTATATTAAGTGATATAGCAATTCTTCTTTTTACCCGACGGCGTCAGAAGGAGGGTAATGATGTTAGTGTATTATCTGTTAGCTAAGTATGCAGCTAGGGTTGCCAACCGCACTTTATAATAAAGTACCTATTGTACATTATTTCGGGTAAACATGCTTTATACTTTATTAGGAACATAAAGTATGTCAAAATACTTTATTTTGCCTATGTCGACTACAGGTTTTATTTAATTATTTACTAAGAACAACGTTATAGAGGTTCCTTAAATTGAGTAATAGCAATTGTTTATCTATCTTAATATAAAAATATATTGTAAAGATCCGGTTAAGGCGTTCCTTGGTAATAATTATTTATTAAATGTTACTAGCATCAACAAAATATGGTAACAAAAACAGGTTAAATTTAGAATACCTACTTTGTTTTTTTACCTCATATAGTAAATGTATTCATTCAAAATAAAGATGGCAACCCTATATGCAGCTACAAATATTGCAATTTTAATAGCGTCTATAAGTTTTTCTAACATGCAAGTATCGATCAGGACACGTAGCGCATAATGTAATTTGCAATCCAGGTTGGGATGTACCGTAAACCCCATTAAATTACTCTTAGCTCTGCTCACCTGGTTTCAATATACGTTTAATAACTTCCGGGTCTTTATGGTTTAGATAATAATAACTAGATATAATGGATGGCAGCAAAGAAAGGTATTTATCGAAAAATAAAATATAGTATTTTCTTCATCCGATTAATTTAGAAAATCGCTCCCAATATAGAAATAATTAGAATAGGGATCAGATTAATACGTAAACATATTTTATAATGTTTGCGGTCCAAAACGCATTCTTATTCTTGCCACGGCAGTTCTTAATACCAACTTTTCAACTGTACCTACTTTAAAATAAGTATAATTCATATATAATAATTTATTATTAGAAAAATTCACCTTGGAAATTCACCTGTACTATCGAAACGTGTGTTAGTGACAGGAAACGGTGAATATTCGGAAAATGTTTGTTTTTCTGTGCAATTTCACGCTCCAGCACACCGACACTTGTTTATAGATGGTTTGAATAGCTAAACAATGAATTATACAAACCATTTTAGGTTGTTGTGGGTTGCAATCGTTCAGCAGCATTATACCTAGTGCATAATACCATTTCATTAACCAGTCAAGCCTAAAACCTCAGACATAATTAAAAACCAATTGCGCCTGGCCGCCGGTGTACCGTTGCGACTCAATTGATTAGAAAATACAATAAGGTTTTGCAGTTGCAATTAATAAATCAATCAATGTTTGATTTACACGCCGTTAAAATATTTTTACATTTTATGGTTTGCTAAGCAGGCATAGGAAAATCCATTATACGGTAAATTGAACTGCTTTATGTATGTTATATGAAAGCATAATAAACCTTATCAAACAAGCGTACACGACAACGTTCGGTCAACGTATAAATGAAATAAATGTTCTCCATTTATTTCTACCTATGTAAACGCGTAGAGTTCTAGTAAATAGTTTTAAGTTAAACCTTTGATCGCTAAAGCAGTTGTTTTACGCGTGTTGGCATACACCATTTGTAATTGCCACCGGCTATGAAAGTGTTAAAGTTGCAAGGCTGACTGATAAATCTAACATTTATATATAAGCCTTTCTTTAGTAACTGTTATTACATAAGTCATACTTTTATCGCTCTATTATGAAAACATGAAATTTCTTTGACAAATTTATCTGTCAAATGCTGGCATGCCAGACATTATTTATGTCTTTTCCATTTCAATACAGCTCCCGTACGAGAAATAATACCTGTGCCGCGAGGAACTTTACAAACATTCAAACTCCTACAACAAACAATTTGTGGATCACACTAATTTTTAGCAAGGGGAAGCTATACGATTCGTGTTCTCAAATAATTCTAAAACAATTGCGTCTAGCTGCCGGCGAGCCATCCATGTAGTCAAATTATCATTACATATCCATTACCATATAAAAATGCCTGTACAGTTGGGTCTTCATAAATATTAAGTGACAGAAAATATAACCAGATCAAAATTCATATAGTTCCTTATTCCATTAATGATTTAGAGTCCAACACTCTAAATCGCACTTTAGTAGAGACATGCGTCTAGGTGATCATTTAAAATTTGGCGCCGTCGTTCGCCTTGATGATAAGTAATATGAGCAAGCGTGTTACGGACAGGAACACCGCTTCTTTTACTGTGATATAATCTGGTTTACGCCGCCTCCTACTATTAACATCGTCAATTATATTAGAGCAGCCGCACGCGACGCCACATAAGAACCCTATTATTTCTATCTATAACTCGTTTGGTGTACATTTACTAACAGCAGAGTTGGCCTTTGTATAAAATGCGTATTGCCTTATAATACAAGTATAACTGATGAAGGACTTGTATCAATAACTTTTTAACATTATTATAAAAAGTCTAGATTTTGGCTGTGGCTTCGCTCTCGTCGATGAAGGTTACTTTCGGGTAGTAAAAGTACTTTTTCCTGGATGAATTCCTATGTCCTTTTTTGTACCCACGACAATGTGAATGCAAAATTAAATATTATTATATTATTATTATTATATTATATTGCATGATGATCGGTCAAGAACTTTTAACAAACAAACTAACATTCGCATTTATCATATTAGTGAGGAAATATTTACATCATAAAGATCGTGGGCTGAGAATACATTACACAATAACATTATTTTATTTTATTGTGTGATGTACTCTCAGCCCATAACTCATGAATATCAATAAAATAATATACTATTATTTTATTGTGTGACATTCGTAACAAGAACTGTCACAAATATCAATAGTCAGCCAACGGCACTGGCCTTTTCACGTTTCTCTTATTGATATAAAGCCTGTGCTAAGTAAGACAGTATATATACAGTTATACCTACCCTCATTACAATACATAGGTATGTGGATAATCAAATTGATAATGTATAATATAATTTTTACTTTAAATATATATAATCTAATTGGTAATCTTAATTTATTATAAATAATGAAATATGATGTTGTTAATTATTGTAAACATTTTATATGATAGATTTATTTGATAATATGTATGTCATCAATAATAAATAATGGTAAATGTGAATATAAGGACTAATGTGAATACAAAGACTACATGACAGGCAAACATTATGTTCTTTAGTGACATTATTAATTTATATCTGAGCATGTGTATTTCTCTATTTGGTAAATAAATATTTTATTATTAAAATTTAATCTCACCTGAAGCAGCCATATGTTCGCTAGTCCGGATCGGCTGGAACCCAACGAAGGGTATCTGCATGGACATGAGAAGCCCCATGATGTAGAACACTGAATAGCTGACAAACAGCCGCTGGGAGAAGCGGCCCATGATGAGCAGCACGAACACGTGGAGAGGTATCAGGTTGATTATGAACACGTAGCCGCCCCATGCTGACACCTAAAACATTAATATACTTAGATAATATAGAATCGAATAAGGGGTAAATGGGCGTTAATTTATTGTAGTAAGGAAACTGCGAAGAGAGGAATCTCTAGCACCCTCACATTGCACATCCATAGGCTGTTAAGTTTTTCTTTTTAAATAGCTATTCAAATAGAAAAGGGTTGACAGTATCGAATTCCTCCGCCTTCTATACCCAGATGCTACGACGCAGCTGTCTATTATCTAGGTTCGATAGTGTCAAGGTTTTTCTATTGGAATACATTGATGGGGTGGGCAAAGGGGTATCTGAAAGTGTGTGGTGGTTTCTTCTCTTAACAATTTAAGGAGCTTTAGAATAACTAAATGTGTTTTCTCTCAGATTTAAATTTGTAAAACAATTGTGGGTTACTTTACAAATATTGAAATTACGAACACGAAATTCCATCTACTTAGTACCTAACCAGCTCGCTGTAGATCACACAATGTGGAAAGGTAACAAGTTTCTCAATGCCTACTGATCGGCAAGCTTATACAATGACTAAATTTTAAAAGTATAGGATATGTAAAGGCTTAAAGGTTTAAGGTGAACTCAATACAAAGGCGTAATAAAGCTATCGATGGATATCAAATACTTAGTTTAAAAGGAGTACTTGCAGAATAACGATACTGTCTAGCGAATACCATAAAGAACTTCCTTTGATTTATTCCTTTATCATAAAACAATATCAGCCTTTACTTATAAACATTTCGCAAATAGTTACTAATACTAGCAAATAAGTAATAACTAGCAACTAAGCAGAAATTAATCACTTATAATAAATATAAATAAATAACAACGGTGAGCAGATAATCATTGATAAAAGAGCTTGAGAGCTATTCAGTTGGAGAGTAGCTAATTACCTATAAGTTAGCGGATTTTTGATAAGTAAGTCTGTATAAGCTTACAGATAAATCTTAAGTTTTTACATGCTGTATTAGTGTTCCGAAAGTTAGCGTTAAACAAAGCAACATTATAATACTTAATTATTAAATCGTAATAAGTTTAATAGTAAAAACTTAACAAATACAACACAATATAAAAACGACTTATTTTATTTAACTTATTACTGAAACATATATCTGCATCCAGATGACGAATTAAGTGAAACCGGTAGTAGATTTGAACTTAGTAGCTCAATCCAATACTAGTTTTGGCCAATATATAATATAATATATATTATATAACACTTTAGTACTGAATTAAATTCTGTTTCCTATGCAATATTTATTTGGTATTTATTAGCTTAAGGGCTTGTATTACCACCTCCAGATTGAATTTATCTATAAGATAAAAGTCTCGCCATCTCTCTTCTTTAACCTAACAAGAGTAAGACAGCATGCGATTTATCTTTTGGATAACTTTTACTTGTTAGTGGTAGGAGTAGCCGTAAAAGTTATAATTACACTCGCAACATAAATTTAAGTTTTTTGTACAGCTGATTGAATATTGGCAGCATAGCAATAATTCTCGGTGGCGCAACGGTAGTGCATGCGATTGCTGTCTATGAGATCTCGGGTTAAATTCCCGGGTCGGACGATGGTATAAGGCCTCATTTTCGGAGACCTTACGGAGAGATTTCCTATTATGTGGTACCTACACCATACTTGGCGATACGTGGGTATAATAGAACTCTACCTATCCTTTCGGGGATAAGCACATAAGAGTATGTACATATGTAATTCACGGACTCATGCCTTAAGATAAAAACATCTCATTATTAAAGAAATATCGATTATATCGTCTGTAACAGGTTATCGGCGATAACTATAACAGCCATAGCATAATCGATAACCTGCCGCGAGTTTGTAAAATAAAATATAAACAATGTTTTGTTTGATAACCGAGATGCAGTTTAAGCAATTATGATCATTTTAACTTTGTGGAGCGCTGAGCGTCATCGTGTAGTGGATATTTAATTCATTGAGTGTTGTCAGTAAACAGTCAGTAAGCTAAAATACCTTGAGGTAATATTCGGGAAATCACAGGTAGTTTGTGCAGGTCGGTACTAACGTCCGAAATAAAAGATATCGTTTTATATAAATCACGAAAAAGACATGGTTTTGCTTATGGAAAAAAACAACTGATGGCACACATTAGTATACTATACAAATGATGGTGCTGGATGTTACAGTGTGTTTGTTTTACTACGCTCCCTGCTGCATACAATATTGATGAGAAAGGTCAGGTAAAATCGATAAAGATGACGTCGCGATAAGCATCGTTTCGAAATAAAATCGCGGTATACGTAACCAACCGTTTGCAGCGGCAATACATTCGGAAATGAAACGTAAACTGCAGGAAACAAAATGAAAACTACACATGACTGCTTTACACTAAAATTGTGATGTCTGTATATTGAAATTAAACTACATTACGAGGATTCTCAGCTACGTTGCTTATTTTAAAATTTAACAATAGTAGTGTAACATTTTCAACCTTATATAATAAATGTGTTTTAAAATAAACAATGCTATAGAATCTGTATCAAGTTGTTAAATTTCAATGTATGTATAACATTCGCGAAAAATTAAGACAATATTATGTAATTCTGTAATTTACTTTTGCACTTTTGGACTTTTTATTAAAAACATAAATGTCCAATTGCATTAAAAAAATATTGAATCTATGCCATTACATTTAGATATATGTACAAACAAGTTTATATACTAAAGCCGATTTATGGCGATTATTGTCCAATGATCTAATAGAGATTGTTCAATTATCCGGCACTAGCCTTCTGTGCCGCTATTGATAGAGTGATCAAGCGCAGAACGCGAGGTACCTAGCATGTGTGACGAATGTGCCACTCAGAATCGACATAAAAATAACGCTTCATTTAATTACGTACCTTTTGTATTTTAGTTTATGGTTTATAATAAACTTAATTAGGCTCTTTTATATTATTTTTACACATACGATTTTTGGCTACACCGTATCCTTGTTGTAATGTCTTGAAACTTTATTAGCTTTTCTTACAATGTAATATCATTAATGGGGTCACCAGAACCAAGCACGGTTTCGAGTTCAACTCCGAGTAACTATTGTGTTTTTTAATCTTATAAAAAGCAATATCAAAGACATAACAATAAAGAACATTTGCATGTTATTAATTTAACCTACTAAACTGAATAAAATGTGCAGCATTAAATTGTTTATTGATACTAAACTTCTGATATAAATGGGGGTAAGAGAAATCCATTGAGGAAAAAGTATATGTTATACTCATTATTGATAACTGTTAAAAACTGTGTAAATAAATTTGCTGACAAGACTATAATTTTATTCAATGCAATGAAAACCCTTGGAATAGTACCAAAATTACCACTACACAAACAAAAAATTCCAGATACAATTGAAAACAAAATAATCATATTGATATCTCATATTGTTAAATTTGTTATAAATACCTATCAGTATGAGTTACTGTTGGTTTATAAATAATTCACTTAGTTGCTGTGTTATGCTATGGGTATATATCAATGCTTGCATTGTGCTGTTTCTGGTCCCCAGGAGGCAGACACAATAGTTTTTCCATTGTGTCGCAATTCTGGCTATTAAACAATTGAATAGTAATGTAAGATCCTACCCTCTACTACATGATTACTCAATAGACATGTATAGAAGTACTCTATAAGTAATAGAAATCATATAATTAATTTAAAATTGATGTAAATTTAAACTAAATACTGGTGCAACTTACAATTATAGCAAGTTAATGTACCTATTTTATACTTTTTGCCTACAATCTTTCCAATATTCACTAAATTGAAGTAGTAATTTAGAAAAGCAATAATTTATTAAATCCTAAATGCAAAAAATACAACTTTACTTTCATATACAATAAATACATTGTAAACATGTTATAGTAATAAATGCAAATGATCTGTTTGATTATAGATGTATTCAGCTAACCTTCGGGTAATTAGTGAGTCAATATAACTACACTACTATTGACTTGTCAGCTTATCCATTTGATAATGCTTATTGAAGATGTCAGTGTCCATACAATGTTGTAAAAATTAATATTGATGCATGGAATTTATTTGGGAATTAATATTTACAAATTGGTAATGGTTCTCATCTATTCACACTATGCTAAACTTAAGTTAAGTTCTAATATGGCAGGTAATACTGTGAGATTAACTAAGGGAATGTGAAAAAGAGGACAATATTTTCTATGGATATCTTATTACTAACACTATTGATTAAATTATTATATGATGTTTAACTTACCATGTAAAAGTAAGAAAGAGCCGTACATATAGACCAAAACACTGATCCACTCTTGACACTCTTTAGCCACAAGTAGTAGGTGAACTGTAGTGCAAATATAGCAATGCCCTCATTGTCATAACTTCCTGCTACTGAACGACTGCTGTAGCCGGGCACTATGGCTATGAAACAGGCAGCAAACAGACCAGCTCCTCGCGACCATAGCTCTGATGTCAGAAGGTATGTGGCTATGGCTGTTAGCCCACTAAAACACACACACATAGTAAAACACTTTGAAATATTTACTATAAAAATAATGGTAAATGAATAAAACATTTTTTTAAATATTTAATTAATTCATCAGTACATATTTTACTTCAATAATCATTTGAGTTTTTAGTCCATTTGATACTTGCAATAAAAGCTGTATTCACCTTATCTAATGTTATCAATTATCATCCACTTAAAGATAGTGTAACTAGGTAAATATCTGTATGTTAGAATGAACAAACATGCAGTTAGACATCTAAATAATAATACCTGAACACAGGTGCGAGGAACACACAAATATCTCTTATGTGTATGGGAATGTTAAGTGTGTGGAGGATCCAATGTATAGTTCCTGATGTGATCATAAGGCCTGGGTACACTGTGCCGCCCACAATGCGCCCCAGCGGGTACCACGCACGCTCGTCGAACCAGTTCAAGAAATTGTAGAACCCATGCTGTACCATGTACGCCGTCGAGCGGTAGTTGAACCTAGAACACGTATGCAATAAATGGAGGGAAGTAAACTTTTAACAGGTTATTTACATTATACAAATTTTCCACACTTACCATGGATCAAACTCGTGAATTATGCTCTCAAACCGTATAACAGCGAATAGCCGGGATGCGAAACCGGCCAACCAAGCCAATGACAATACCGTAACAGTAATCAGAGTACTCAAGCCGGCAGTATTGTTGAATATTCCTTTATTACGGCCATTGCCCGACTTCGCAGTTGCAGTCTGCGGCATCTTAATAGCTAGTGACACTACAAACTATGCTAATAATTTACAACAATACTATTTTCATACATCAGTCCCAACAATTCGATTTAGAAGAAAATTGACTTTTTGGTTGACTGACGTACGGACACGTCTCTCTTACAAATAAGGTTGCCAAATAAAAAAATGTATCGGTCAAGATTGAATCATATTTGAAAACCGGCTTTAACCGGCAAATAGTAATTAGTGTAGTGCAAAGAGTCTGTAAATAGTATGGTGAGACATCAATTATTATTTTATGTCAGCAACTCCTTTGTGTATTTTTGTGTTTTTTTACAGCTGTTTGTTGACGTTGACATTTTGCCATCCATGTCGTCAGACGTAAATAAAATTTAATTTATCGGTTTAAAATATAATTTACTACTTTTCGAATGAAATTGTATCATTCTAGTTGTATCAAATGTCCAATTATCAAGAAATTGTAAACTTAAATGTGGGTGGCACAAGGTGAGTGTTGTATGAAATGAAAAGTGTGGGATTTATTCTTTACACTACGTTATTTAATAAATTAGCTTCGTATCAATATCGTGACTGGATTGATTAGAACGAATTACATGATTAAGATGCACCACGTAAACCTTTAACTTATTTAACGCCTTTTCATTTATGTTATCGCAAATGCATTTATTCTAAGTTTATTTATATTTATACCGCACAGTTTTATATCTGCTGTGCCGCTACAAGTAACATAATTCGTGACATAAGTGTAATTAATGTACATTTGCTAGATATATGCAAATTTTAATGCAAAATAGTCATAATATGTATTTCTAAAATAACTATTTAATCTATGATTCATCGTTGTACTTTGTTAATGATAATAATTTAACAAAATAATTTAAAAATTATACATAAATATGTGAGTGCATTTTTAGATTCTCAACATCATGGCAGACATTGACATGGGTACCAGAAACATTTTTTACTGCCCTCCTCAGTGGAAGAATACCCACGGTTCGGGATGAAACTGGAGCAATATTCATAGACAGAGACCCAAATCTCTTTGGTCTTATTTTGAACTTCCTAAGAACTCGAGATATAGATCTCAATAATGTAAACATAAGGGCATTAAGGCATGAATGTGATTACTTTGGTATAACACCTTTGAGCAGAAGACTGGCACTCTGTGATGAGATGAACCATTCAAGTTGTGGAGATGTCCTGTTTTATGGCTATCTCCCACCTCCATGTGAGTATTTACTAATTTAAAGCATACAGTTTATTTCTTACTAAATATTATATTTTGATATTCAGATGTAATATTTCTAAAAATTTTAATCTTTGTGTAAATGTTGAAATGTAGTGTCTCACTTCTCTTCTTTTAATTATCAATCTTCTTAAAGAATTATTCCATAATATTCAGATTTTGTTTTATCCTTTAACACATAGATATAATTTTCCAAACATTTGAGCCAAATTTCTAAGTACTCATCATAAATATTAGTTCTACCAAAATAAAAGAACTCACTGCTTATAATCTTGTATTATGTGCAGTAAGAATTTAGTACTATCAGTATTATTAATACTATAATTACATTGTAATGTTCTAACAATTCTATAAGAGGCTACACTATGATGAATCATCAACATGATGAGTCAAATACCAATTGTAGTCAAATGTGTATGTGATATACCACTTTTATACTTTTATTATCCTTCTTATCTTAGTCAGTTGGCCAGTCAGTGCAGACCGGCGACACTTCGACCCAGTAGGATCTTTTGTGTCGGCCCCAAGATTTATCCCTTAGCTATCTCCTTATGAATGTACTGCATCAGCCGCAGCATACACTTCAGAGGAAGAAGCCTGAAGTCGAGATAGCTTTGGAGAGCCTCATTCCTTCAGGAATCGTACTGATGTTTTCACAGCCTTCCGTTTGGCTTTCCGCACAGCTTTGTTGTAGTTGGTCAAACAACGAGTATAACCACTGTAGTCCCTGCTGGTCCTAGCATTACTAAACGCTCGCCTGGTTTCTAACCGCAGCTTAACCAACTCTGGCGTCCACCACGGTACCCTCTTGGGCCTAAGTTTCCTCTCAGGGCATTTGTCCAGGCCATATTCACAGTCTGGACCTATTTGTCTGCTGTTAACTCGATGTCTAATATAGAATTCAGCATACCCTTAGAATCCTCCAGATCTATTCGGAGGTCACTCCTAAAGGAGTTCCAGTCCGTATTTCTGGGATTCCTTCTCCATGCTGTAGGAGCTGGAACCAGCGTCCTGTACTAAAAGCATATGTAATTATGATCTGACAAGGTAATCTCATCAGACACATGCCACTCGACAATCTTAGTGCTAGCCCTGTTGGAGGCTAACGTGATGTCAATTACCTCTGCTCGCCTACAGTCAGCGAACATTGGCCTGTTTCCCTTATTTAGAATTTGTAAAGACATATTTACCACATACTCCAGTAGCTTTTCCTCTCTTACATTCACATACGACTGACAGACTGCGTTGGCATCGCACCCCAGAATCATGTCCAGGTTCTTCCGGCTGCCATATTCAACAAGTTCCTTTATCTGTCTAGATACTATTTCCTTGTTCATATAGTCGAAGTATGCAAAGGTCAGGATTACAGTATCCCGCCCTCCGCTCCCTCGCACATCGATCTTAACTGTCGTAAGATTTATTTTATTATCCTTACAAGTTTTGGAATGCCAGACATAATTCAAATCTATTATGGTTGCCCGCCGGTGTGCCGGTGTTACTCAATAAGATATTTTATTAATATTTACGTAATACAATTTACCTTAGAAAGTAGGTATTATGCGTTTGGAAATTTATTTTCAAAATAAGTTAGTACTCATTTTGAAAACAAATTAATCACTAAATAGTCAAAGAAACATGATAAATGATACCTTAATCAGGAAATAGTCATTTAAACATGTTAAAAACTTTTGTTCTGACTGACCCCCAGAGTTGCGAGTGTTGGCCAAGACTAAATAATTAAACACTTGACACATTTGCCAATTACTTTATTTTATATTTCTCAAACAAAAATAGTTTCTACATAAATTAGATTATTTATCATCATGTTAAAAGTAAACATCATTGATTTTGTTAACCATTTAATTAATTACAGATATTAGTTTTCATTGATATTATATTTGCAGTAAACACAAGCTTGCCAAATAACAGTAGCGGCAGAAGTGGCAACAGTTGTTCACGAAAGAATTCTTCGGCTTCAAGCACAGAGGTTGCAGTTAACAGGACACATTCTAGAAACTCTTCATTAGATTTACGTACTGTTGGCAGGATACCATCGCAGGATCAGCTAAGGTAAATCCTAATTAATGTTATAAATGCGAATGTGAGTTTGTTTGTTTGTTACGCTTTCACACCTTAACTACTCGAACAATAATTATGAAGTTTTGCATATACAATGTCAGGGGTACAGAAAAGGTCATAGAGTACCTTTCATCCAAAGAAGAGAAAAGAAAAACGAGTATTATGCATGTTTTATTTTTTGTGTAACTTTACAATATAATAAATACATCAGCTCTTTTTGTTAACTAGGTATCCGGCTGCTGGGAATGGATCTCCTCTCATTATAAGGAGAGTCCACCATGCTAGCTTGTTAACAGATTGTGTACCAGATTGTTGCCAATAGGCTTGGCCCTTAAAATTTTAAACATAGGTACAGCTAAATATGAGTGTATGACTCTACACTTTCCAAATTCCTATCTTATCATAATTAATCAGCAAAGTATTTTTTAATATTAACAAAGACATTTCCTGCTCCAGGTAGCGAACCCTCAGTCAGCAAACATACGTTGTCGCATGTGGAATTCGAATCCATAACGCTCTATGCGGCGCCATCCATGCTGTCCAAGTTATCATGACTTTCCCAATAGTTCATTATTTTGACCATTTCTTATTAAACTCGGATTGTGCATTCCCTACGTCTAATAATTAAAGAAGTAATCTACCAATATACTTTCGAAATTGTATACTAACAAAATTGATAAAGCATCCCAGACAATTGGCATCAATCAATGTTTATTATATTCGCAGCCGATGCGGCAGGGGTCACTCAAGGGCAGCTTCATTAGGCAACACAGACAATCACAAAGGACATCGACCGCCGGACAGTAAGTATCTATTATAAATGTATGCAGTTATCTATGAAGATTACTCTCCATATAATGAACATAGTTGTTTGAGTACAATAGACTAGGATATTCATACAACGCCTTATAATTTTGTCAAATCAAATCATATTTTATTTGTGAAACATAGGTTTACAATTGTTGGTTATAGACAAATATAATAGTACGTTATGTTTTGTCATTTAGACATACAAAATATTAGGCAGATACCAATTTAATTAAACAAGAAAATAATCAGTATAAAATGTCAATTTAAATAGATATTAGAATAATTAGAATTGTCAAATTGTCTATATCAATAACAACATAATAGTAATCGACATAATTTAACATTTATTAAAATTTAATTATATCGTTAAACAACTCGTCAACAATAGGTAAATGCGACCAAATTAACTGAATTGGGAAATCATAAATTGTTAGAATAACATTTACAATTATGATTGTGAAATTAGTAGCAATAGTACAATAATATAATTAATTTATCTTAATAATTATTAAAATTTAGTGTATCATTTAAAAATTCGTCAACAGTATAATAACATTTGTCAATTAACATTTTTTGAAGTACTGTTTTTAGTTTATTTACTGGCATTATTTTTATTGAAATAGGGATTTTATTATATATTCGAGGAGCTATGCCAAAGAAGCTCTTGTACATGAGTAAGGTTTTACATTTTTGATGACATAGTTGATTGAGATATTGAGCACGTATAGTTCTTTTAACAGTCGCTAACATGGTAAACAAATGTAAGTTCTTTATTACAAACAATGTAGTTTCCAGAATATATAGCGCTGGTAGTGTCAACAAGTTCAGTGACTTAAAATAGGGTACACAACTATCTGTAGTTTTAAGACTGCACATTGATCTAATGCAACGCTTTTGCATCCTAAATAATGTTTCTCTATCGGTCGATTGTCCCCAAAAAACAACACCATATCGTAAAGTCGACCCAACAAGTCCATGATATGCCATTAATAAAGTCTCCATGTTTACTTTCTTGGATAATTGGAAAAGTAGATAAGCTGATTTATTTAAGCGCTTACATAGATTTTCCACATGGAGTTTCCAATTCAATTTATTATCAATAAATACCCCTAGGAACTTATAATTTGTGACCTCTTCTATCAAGCAATTATTACATGTAATAGACGTAGCTGGATTTACACGTCTTTGATGGAAATGCATTATCTTAGTTTTATTTAGATTAATAACCAAATTATTTCTACCAAGCCAGTTTATTATATCTTGTAGACAACTATTGATTTCATCTTGATAATTATCAGGATTTGTGCATTTAATAATTGCAATGCTATCGTCAGCAAAAAGGACCATTTTATGCGCTATAGCTTTTGGAAGATCGTTGATATAAATCAAGAACAATAACAGTCCCAATACACTGCCTTGTGGTACGCCGTATTTTATGTGTTTTGCTTTAGATATATAGAAAGTTTCTATTTTACTTTTGGAGCATAATCTGGAGATTTCTGTACATTGACTTCTGTCGCTTAGATAAGACTAGTAGTTTAAGGACATACCCTTTTATGCCATAGCCCTGCAATTTCTGTAGTAGAATCTTATGATCCACATAATCGAAGGCTTTAGTCATGTCTGTATACACAGCACATATTGGAGTACTTTTGTCTACAGATGTCATAATATTATATAAAAAGTCAAAAAGCAGTAGTGCAACCAACTATTGTCTTTTAAGTCTCGGGTTCGATTCCCGAGTTGAGCAAATTGGGTTTTTGTCATGTAATTATCAGTATCAGTACGGAGTCTAGAACTGTCCTTGGTAGAAGTCAATATGTTGACCTCCTGTTACGTGGATTCTAAAATTGTTTTACTTTGCGAAACGAGGGTATAATACTCTACCTACTCCTTCAGAGATAGGTATACCTATATCTGAGATTATACATGTATAACTATATACTGTATATCACTATTGACTTTAGTTTATGTTGTAAAAACGGCCAATTCATATAAAAAACATGCTAGGTTATATTCAATAAATATAACAATTAAATTGACGCTCTATAATCTAGTTTAGATCAATTATAGATCGAAGAATAATGAAAATGTCCTCCAGGACGAATTTTGGTCACGTCGACCAATTTATATGGATAGTTGTCACCTGTGGAGTATATATTATAGTGCACAAACTGAGGTATACCTACTGTCTATTCCATCACTCTGATGATCAGATGTGACGGCGATTCGACCGACGAGAGATAACAAGCTAAGGATCAATAGCTTAAAGTGCTTATCGAGGTACAGGACACAAAAAATAAAACCGCCAACTGTTTAAGTCCGGTCTACTATTGAGAATTTTGACAGAAGCTCCCAATAAATTTTTGCTGGCCCAATTCGTAATTTAGCATTTGGGTAATCAAATTACATTTAGGTATTTGGAGTCCTTTAATCTTCTCCCTAGCCTTTATTATTCCCAAGTCACTTCGGGACGGCTTTTCTAGTGTACCCGGATTTGACTGGATATCAGTTTTTACACGGAGCGGCTGCCACCTGACCTCCGCAACCCGAAGGCTAACGATACCCTAAGGCTAGACCAGTGTCAGGATATTATAGGGCATTGACTTTCCAGTAACGACTGCCATAGATGTTCATGGCAGCCGGGACCGAGGGCTTAACGTGCTCTCCGAGGCACGGAGCAGGCGATAATCGTCAATCAATACGCACATAATTTCGAAAAACCATATAACTTCCGAAAGTCAGAGAAGCGCGACGTGGGTTCGAACCCGAGACCCTCTGCATTGCAGTCTGTTGGTCTCCCCACTTAGCTATTTATTAGCATTTGGAGTCCTTTAATATACCGGGTAAATTCACAAATTACTCATGCATGGCCAAAATCTGATGTTCTCATATTGTCGATGATAGACCAGATGAGTCTAGATTTTCAAAGGGACGAGCTGAAACTAATTACACATTCTGCCTACCACACAATATTCTAGAGAAAGATCAGAATAAGAGTACCCTATACTAATGCTTATTGCTATAGGGCACTGACCTTTCCAAAACCTTATATTAGGAATAAAAACATCTTTGACCAAGTGTTGCTTACTTCTCACTTTATATCTGTGTGTCCAATATCAGTTTTCATTGTCAATTAGCATTGGACAGACAGTCACCGCTTGAGGCTGACAAACACCGAAGTGATCCTATAAGTAAGTGTATTGATTAACCAATATTAGCCCGGATCACTTTGTTTGTTGTAGCTTTACAAACAGTGCTCGGATGGACAAGGTTATTCATTATATGTTCCTTTGCAGTGAGCTCGTGGGCAGACAGTATGAAAGTTCAAATTATCAAAGCACACCACAATTGGATTGCGGTCGCCTACACACATTTCGTAACTGGGTATAGGTATGTACAAATTTTCCTTAAATATAGGAACGCATATGTCATGGTATTTTATCGATCCTGCATCGATAAAAATGCAGACTGTTGACTTATATGATACGACGACTAATATGTTACTTATTACTTCGGAAAATAAATAAAGAGCTACATGAAATATGTATCAATATGATATGTCATAATATTGAACTATAGTGCACTGCGTACCTTTAAAGCATCCTTCGAATATTCTAAATTGGAAGATTGTGTAGTTCTTTAGATTTTTGAAACTTATTCACGCGTAATCTATTGTTTAGCAATTTGAACGTTAAGCACACAGATGGACAGCTATATCCTGGATTAACACATACGATACTTTTTTATCCCGCTATGCGTTCCCGTGTAATCTACGCGGGCGCAGCCGCTGGTTATCTATAAGCAAAATGTCGATAAATATTATAATAATATTTTTTTTATCAAAATAAATTTATTCAAATTAGGTTACAAGGTAACACTTATGAATGTGAAAGTTACACGTAAATTTTTCTGTGAATTTACATTTACTGCCACGTTCAGCAAAGCAATGGTGTAGGGCTCATGAGAAGAACGGGCAAGAAACTCATAGCCACTCTTTTTAATCGCCAAGTGTACAATAATATTTCGTTTACAAATCACAACTGTAAGGTGCTGCAACCATTTCTCCATGAACTACTTCTCAACATACTCAAGCATTTGATAAAATTTGATGGTAGCCTCTAAAGCAGCAGTATGGTAAATAGGAGCATCCACTTACATGTACATAAATAATCAAGACAAGACATGATTGTAGTCCGTAGTTTAATCTTATTTATTGTATTCGAATTCGGATGTCATTCATAAGGAATGGTTTTCATTCCTTTATGGCTCTTTTTAGCATTCACTCAATCGTTACAGATTAACAGATTCTTGCGGCTGGTACGTTGTATTCCAATCTCCAGTTCAAGAGACGGTTATAGAACGAATAGCTTTGAACGCTAAGACAGGGGGCGGCGGCGGCACTTCTGGTGGCAACAATGCTACCGGCACTGACGTCATGCTTGGTATCGCTAGTGGCGCTTATGTAAGGTTATGGGCGTTTTCGACGCATACTGAACCTGTAAGAAGAACTCTTATTGGTAAGTTCAAACAGAAGAAAATCCTATAGACATGACAAGAGTTTGGTAAAGCAAATTATCTGTTCTACGAATTATCATGAAATATAATAATAATTTAAGTGAATAACTAAATTTGAAACGTCTTATTTTCTAAAGATTTATCATACTAAGTTTTCACAGCTTTTGAAGTACCTCGCTCACAATTTGACTGTGAGATCTACATATAAATCTCGAAATATTACAAGAATAACTTTCAAACTCTTCAGACTTTATATCTATATTATTATATAACTGTATGAGGCTGTTTGCACATCGGATAATACTTATTTTTAATTACCGTCCCATCGGATAATGAGGGTTAGAGAACAGAGAGTGCACTTGTGTTTGCGCACACGCTTGTGCACTATAATATCTTCTGGGCAAACGGCCAGTCTCCCTTAAGATTGGTCGCCGTCACCGAAATGCGGTCTGGAAGACATTACTATTATGTACCTCCGTCACGCTGAATTTACTGAACTGAAGATTTTAATGCAGTTAACATAGTTTAGTAGCTTATAGTTTATCTTAAAATCTAAGGTACATCCCACCTAATTATTTCCAATAGAAGCAGAGGTATGGTACGCGGTCAAATTAAAATCCACGCGACGAAATTTTAGGCAAACGCTAATCTCATATCTAGAATGATCGCGGTCGCAACCAATAATAATTGATATAAATAGGCCAATATATGAATATGCTTTTTTGTAGGCACATTTAACTTAGGCGTCCGAGTGGAACACCTGCTGTTCGTGGGCCCGCAGCTCGTGGCGCTGAGCGGCGGCGGCGGTGGCGGCGGCGGCGGCGGCGGCGGCGGCGGCGCCCGCGGCCGCGCCGGCGTGTGGCACACCAGCACGCAGCACTGGCAGACGCAGGACGTGGCGCACCTCACCGCCTACGACACCGCCGGCTCCTTCCTCCTGCTGGGGACCGCTACCGGAGCTATTAATTATATTGGTATGTGGCTTTTCGTGTTACTTTCTGCAACAACTTAACTTAGCAGCGAGATATATTCTTACAAGCCAACTCTGAATTGGGATCCGATATATAAACGCAAACGCTGGACAATTTCAACTGATATCGAATCGATAATTTTTTTCGTCAGTAATGACAGGATAACATCTGAATTTGCATGTGACACAAAGGAAAATACACATACAAACCAAGATTCTCATACTGTTTCTCGTAATATTTTTCATCAAAATGTTTGTGGTATAAAAAATAAAATAGATGAATTTGAACTTTACCTGACTACACTGCCTGTACTTGATTACATTTGTTTAACTGAACATTTTCTTAATAAAATTTCAGCTCCTTTGTTTAGTATTAGTAACTATAAATTGATCACATACAATACAAGAATAAACAAAAAGCGAGGGGGTAGTCTGATTCTTGGACATGTACATAGAGAATTTGTTGAGTGTCCTCAAATTAATAAGCTGTGTCAGGAAGGTATATTTGAAACATGTTTTATAAAAGACGTCATAACTGGGCTGTATCTGGCCTGTTGTTATCGAAGTCCTGATGAAAAAAACTTTAGCTTAGCAGATGGGCATAGTGGCATCTTATGTGAAATAACACTTCAAAGGCTGACAGGCAATAAAACAGTTGCAAATCGTACTCTTTCCATTGACAAACGAATAATTAATAGCAAAAGTCATGACATTTTTCAAAATATTTTATTAAATTATGATTGGACCTCCATGGGCATCAATACATTTTTAAATAGATTTAATACATGTTTTAAACGTACATTCAGGAAAAAACTATAAAGATTAATGTAAAAAAGATAAGTACTGGTATCAATTGGTTAACAAAAGGTATTCAAGTATCAAGCAGAATGAAACGTATTCTGTGTATAAATAGTGGAAGTTGTCTCAACGAATCTATTTTAGCGTACAGAAAAAAATATGTGACACTGTTTAAGAAAGTTGTGAAAACTGCAAAGAGAAATTCTGTGCGGAGACAACTGGCAAATGCAACGAATATCACTAAAGAAATTTGGCAGGTTGTTAATCGGCATAGAAACAAAAACACTCATAAATTAGTAACAAAAATTAATATAACACATAATAATAAGTCTATTGACGACCCTGCCTATGTCGCAAATATATTAGCGGAGCAATTCAATTTTAAACAGCCTTCAAATTGGACTAATATAGACGAATCAGTTTCATTCTTACGAGAAAGCTGTCAAAGGGTCACGAAAGACATGGTCTTTTCTCATATAACGCCAAATGAAATAAGAAACGTAGTTAGAAAAATCCTTCTCGGTTCCGACCGCACTGTAGTTAGACGTGTGCTAATACCAAAATTCATCGAAAATTAAAGTGTTTAAAAAATATATTAAAAATAAAGTACTAGGCGCGCAGTAAAGCTAAGTAGTAGTGTGCGTAAACATACTACGGTTCGAGCCAGTTAAAACCGGTTGACATCGACGACTTCGCTCAGCGGCTCTGCGACCACTATAACTTTGGACCTTGCAAAATAATCATTTAAGACATCATGTCTAGAGTAGTGAGATCCCCTACACAGAGTGTTTTGCAACATACCCTGTCTGACTCGGATATTACCAAAGTTCCCCTGGGAACTTCCACACCGTCTTTCGTATCTCAACGCAGTAAAAGACAGCGACAATCGAGTGAAGAAAAAATGTGCTCTTTTAAAGAAGAAATTAAAACCATGTTGGATGAATGGAAGGAAACTCAAAATGGTATGTTAAGCAAACTTATATCAGAGGTTACTAAAATAAAAGAACAAAACAATGAAATAAAAAAAACAAACGATGAAATTGAGAAAAGCTTACTTTATGTAAATCAACAATACGAGGACATGCGGAAAAAAGTTGAAGATCTTGAGGGCGAACGCAAACAACATCTGTTGAAGATATCTTTGCTAGAATCTTCACTAGAAGATATCCAAAGAAACTTAAAATCTTCTTCTATTGAAATACGCAATATACCAAAAACGTCAAAGAATGAAACAAATACGGACTTATGCAAAATTGTCGTCGATACCTGCCAGGCTATTGGTGTAAAAGTTGAAAAAGCAGCCATCAGAGATGTTTTCCGAATTCATTCAAAGTCAGGAAAAGATACTATAGTTGTGGACTTTGCGTCGGTTATATCAAAGAACGATATAATTCTAAGAGAGAAAGCATACAAAAAGCAGAATCCTGGTCGTCGGCTAAACTCTGCCGATATAGGTTTCACATGCCAGCAGGTACCAATTTATATTTCAGAGGCTTTAACAAGCAAAGGTCGTCGTTTATTCTTCCTTGCAAGAGACGTGGCGAAGACTAAGGATTATAAATTTTGCTGGTCGAGTTATGGCAAGATATACCTGCGCAAAGATATTGAAGCATCTCGTATTGAGATAAAGGATGAAGCACAACTAGCCACTCTTCGTAGCCTATGACTAGGGTTAGTTTATTGTTTTCTTTTTTGCTCACTTTTTAGTTTATTATATTTTTTACTTTTTTGCTTAATTCATTATAGCTATTGGTACATACAATTTAAATTCTTACCTATTGTACTGTTTTAGTATTTTTTCTTATATTGCTCGTAAAAAATTGCAACAAAAAAAGTACTGTACTGTCGTATCCAAAGTTAATTTGACATATATAATATGGTCTCATATGCCATTCAGAAAATATTTTCCAAGGAAAATGTTTAACAAATTAATAAATCTCAGGATCAGATCACTTGCCGCTTTAAAACAAAATTCGATTCCATAAATGTTAATAATCTAATAAACAACATAGATGATATTGCTCCAGGACCTTCGTTTTTGTGTAGTCCTGAATCATGCTCTTCCTTATTGTCAGCTTACCTAACAAATAACGATAATTTAAAAATTATAACTCAAAATATAAGAAGTATCTCAAAAAATTTTGCCCACTTTGAAGTATTTCTTTCTAGGCTACAAATAAGCTGTGATATATTAATTCTGACAGAATCATGGCCTTCTAAGGCTACGTACTTGCCTTTATTAAAACACTATGAGACTCATTATACAAAAAATAATAGAAATCAAAATGATGGTATAGTAGCATACACTAGAGTTGACCTAAACTGTTCGGTAACAGAACTAACATTAATTGATGCTACATGTCTAGTCATTGATACAAAATTCGATATTGTCATTATTGGTGTATACAGATCACCATCATTTTCAAACATTACCAACTTTTTGTGTTCCTTGGATCATCTTCTAACTACTTACAAAGATCGTACTAATGTTATAATTATGGGTGACATAAATATAGACGTGAAACTTAATAATGATGATTATAATTCCACAGATTACTTAAATTTATTAGCTAGTCATGGTTTTCTGCCAAGCCATCTATATCCGACAAGAGATAATAATTGTATCGATCACGCTATGGTCAAAACTATATTCTTAACGACTACACTCGTTTTCCAATCCCTGATAACTGACCACTCTCCAGTACTGTCATGTGTAACTTTAGGACAGACAACTAAACCCTTGAAACAAACGACTATCAGCAGATTAAACTACGAAGCCATCCTTACCGAGCTAAATTCATAAAATTTTGACCATATTATGAAATCAGTAGATGCAAATTGGTCAGCTGAACAGGTACTTAACATTCTCCTAGAATCTGTTAGAAAAAATACCCTTAAATTAATAATACCTAGAAGATTACACTGTATTAAGCCATGGATAACACCTGGACTGATTCGTTGTATTAAAAATCGTGATCGTATGCACAGAAAAACTAAAAATCAACCAAATAACTATATCCTTGCTTTGACATACAAAAGATACAAGAACTACTGCAACGACTTATTAAAACGTCTAAAACGGAACTACTATACAAACGAACTGAATAAAAATGCCAATAACCCAAAAACTAAATGGAAAATAATTAATAACGTCATTAACAAAGATACCAAAAAATCACCCCCACTAGATCTCCTTAATATAAAAAATTCGCAAAAGCTATCACTAGAGGAAATTAATTTTTATTTTACTAATATAGCAAATGACTTAGCAAACAATGTCATTCCGTGTACTAACATAATAGATGACTCGTCCATTCCACCAGTAAATTCTATGTGTTTGTTAGAAACAACTGAACAAGAAGTGGAGACTGTCATCGCAAACTTGAAATCTGCTTCAGCAGTTGGTTGGGATGGTATTTCAACACAGTTAATAAAAATGTTAAAACATATTATCGTTCCCGTATTGACTCGTATTGTAAACCTCTCTATACAAACAGGTGTGTTTCCAAATGTCTTTAAGACATCCGTCGTGCATCCCATCCACAAGGCGGGGACCAGAGACTGTGTCAACAATTACCGACCTATATCAGTACTGCCTGCGCTGTCTAAAATTTTAGAAAAAATTTTGAATAAACGATTACTCTCGTACTTGGAAAACAATAAACTATTATCGCAAAATCAATTTGGATTCAGAGTAGGTAGATCGACGGAACAGGCAGTTACTGAACTTACTAACTTAGTAGCTACTCATATCGATAGAAAAAGTAAATGCATTGGAGTATTCCTAGATTTGGCTAAGGCATTTGACACGGTCTCTGTCCCTATCCTAATTAATAAAATGAATAAAATAGGTATAAGGGGATTAGCACTGAATATATTTAAAGACTACCTAGAAAACCGAAAACAGCGGGTAACAATAGATGGTCTTTTCAGTTCTGATGCTTTATTAACAATTGGTTTACCGCAAGGGAGTGTTCTAGGCCCAACTCTTTTTCTAATTTATATAAACAGCCTATGTACACTCAAGATACAAAACTGTCAAATATTCACGTTTGCTGATGATACGGCACTAATTTTCAACGGGTCTACATGGGATGAAGTAAAACAATACACTGAATTAGGTCTTAAAACTATAGCAAACTGGCTCAGTCAAAATTTACTTACACTTAATATTTCTAAAACAAAATTTATCACTTTTGGTAACACAAAAAATTCACTTAAGACAGCACAAAACATAAAATTACAAATTCATTATTGTCAAAACATAAACTCTCATCACATCTGCGATTGCAATTATCTAGAGCAAGTAAAAAGTATAAAATATCTTGGTATAATCCTTGATGAAAAGCTAACATGGTGTCCATATATTACTTTATTAGCTGGAAGAACAAGAAAATTGATTTATGTTTTTAAAAACCTAAGGCACGTAGTCGATAATACTCTCCTTAAAACTGTATACTTTGCACTAGCTGAATCCATTCTAACCTACTGTATTACCGCATGGGGCGGTGCCCGGAAATCTCACCTCATAAATTTGGAGCGTGCACAACGAGCTTTACTGAAGGTTATGCAATTTAAACACTTTCGGCATCCTACTTTTGAACTGTACTCACAATGTGACGTCCTAACGGTTAGGCAGCTATTTATCAGGAACACCATTATGTCACAACATCGAAAAGTTAAATTTGTTAATAGTATGCCCTCTAGACGTATAGACAGGGTATGTCCTACTGTCTCATACAAAACAGCATTTATTGAGAAATTTCAGTGTTACCTTGGACCAATGCTTTATAATAAAATAAATAAAATCTTAAAAATCTATCCATTAAATCAACACATGTGTAAGAAAGTTTTAATAACCTGGCTAAAATCAAAAACCTATGAGGAAGTTGAAAATTTATTTAAAATTGTCAAATAAATAATTAAAACTCACTCACTCATTAGTTAATTTAATATTCAAATACAAAAATAAAATTATATTTTTAAATCACATATTTGCCGTGGTTCACATACACAGTAATTGTATTACATCAATGTTGTTGTAGGTACGAAACACTTCTTTCTTCTAGTATATGAGTTACTTAGAAGTATATGAGTTACCTACCCACTTTATATTATATAGTTTACCCTCATTTTTATTCTGTACCTTGTAAATTTTAATATTAATAGTACACAGTCATGTATGTTAAATGTATAACTTAACGGAACGAAACTAACGTCTAAGACACAGGCTCGGCCTAGTTTAGACGTTAGGGTTCATAGAATATTGTAAACATCCAGATATTGTATTATAGGTTAAGAAATTGTATGTATTGTCAACTGTTTGGAATCAATAAAGATTATTATTATTATACTTTCATACTTTTTTAATAAATGTTGTGAGCAAAGTCTATTTCCCGAACAATTAAAAATTGCCAAGGTGGTTCCAATATATAAAAAGGGCTCAACGGCCGATCCAAAAAACTACAGGCCTATATCGGTCCTTCCAATATTATCCAAGATATTCGAAAAACTCTTAAAATCTCGCCTGATCAGTCATTTAATTACAAACCAAGTTATAAATAAGAGGCAGTTTGGATACCAGAAGGGTGTTGGAACGTCTGATGCCTTACATACCTTAGTTAGCAAAATTGTACAGAAAATAAATGAAAAAATGAAAGTAGCGGGCGTTTTCTTAGACCTTAGCTCTGCTTTTGATACTGTGGATCACGAACTTCTTCTTATCAAACTAAAACATTATGGCATTAGAGGTAAAGTCTTAGAATTATTTAAGTCATACTTACACAATAGAGGTATGTAGAGGTCAGCGCAATCGACAGTACGAACTGCCAAAAAGCTGACCAATCTAAAATGCACCATGTGACAACAGGCGTACCCCAGGGATCTATTTTAGGCCCCATCCTTTTTTTAGTATTCATAAATGACCTTCTAAATTTTTCAAATCAGTTAAGTTCAAATCCTCGACTTGTTGTATTTGCTGATGATACTAATGCAATCATAAGTGCAAATAGTATAGAATTACTAAATTGTAAAATAAATAGTCTATTACTGGATTTTCACAAATGGTTTGCAGCAAATAAGTTAATAATTAACACTACAAAGACAAACGTTATGCTATTTAAATCTACTTCTCGAAATACTGAAAACTTGGCTGTACAATTAATGAGTGATAAAATAGAAACTGTAAACACAGTTAAATTCCTAGGTGTACATATCGATCCCCGGCTTATCCGAAATCCAATTCGGATTCCGGGAGGGCCGATCGACGATTGACGCGATCAGTCGCGTCAAGGCCCTCTCGGAGGAGGCGGTCGCCTCGCGCGGGGTGCTGTTGGCGGTGTCCTTGGACATCGCCAACGCGTTCAACACCCTGCCGTGGGCGACTATTAGGGAGGCGCTCCGATTTCATGGGGTGCCTCCCTACCTGCGCCGAATAGTCGGGGACTACCTGCACCAGAGAAGTGTATTCTGTGTGGGGCGGAATGGAGAGACGTTCCGGAGGGAGGTGTCGTGCGGTGTTCCACAGGGATCGGTTCTGGGTCCGCTCCTGTGGAACATCGGTTACGACTGGGTGCTGCGGGGCGCCCTGCCCCCGGGCGTCGGCGTAACTTGTTACGCCGACGACACGCTGGTTACGGCCCGGGGAGAGGACTACTGGGCAGCTGCCCGTCTTGCCACGGCTGGAGTGGCTCTGGTTGTCGGCAGGATTAGGATGTTGGGACTGGAGGTGGCGCTGGAAAAGTCCGAGGCCCTTCTATTTCACGGGCCGCGGCGGGCGCCGCCACCAGATGCCCACATCATTGTTGGAGGGGTCCGCATCGGGGTGGAGCCGAGTATGAAATACTTGGGGCTCCACCTCGACGGCCGCTGGAACTTTCGCGTCCATTTTAGCCGCCTGGCCCCCCGGCTGATGTCGGCGGCGGGAGCGCTTAGCTCTCTGCTGCCGAATATCGGGGGGCCGAGTGTCATCTGCCGCCGCCTCTATTTAGGGGTGGTGCGGTCGATGGCCCTTTATGGGTCGCCCATTTGGGCTAGCGCCCTGAATCGCCGAAACGTCGCCCTCCTAAGGAGACCTCAGAGGGCGATGGCGATCAGGGTGTCGCGGGCGTACCGCACCGTCTCCTATGAGGCGGCGTGCGTTTTGGCGGCATCGCCGCCCTGGGATTTGGAGGCGGAGGTCCAAGCGTCAGTGTATTACTGGCGCGCTGACCCCCGCCTCCATGGCGAGGAGCCCACGCACAGGGCGGTGGAGACGCGAAGGTCCCAGGCTCGACTGGTCCTGGAGGCCAGGTGGAATGAGCGACTGGCCCAGCCCCGCTACGGGGTGAGGACAGTCGAGGCTGTCCGTCCAGTACTAAGAGAATGGGCGGACAGACGGCGCGGACCGCTCACCTACCGGCTTACTCAGGTGCTCTCCGGACACGGGTGTTTCGGAGAGTACCTCTGCAAGATAGCCGGTAGGGAGCCGACAACCAGATGTCACCATTGTGAGGTGTGTGACCGGGACACGGCGCAGCACACGCTGGAGGAGTGCCCGGCGTGGGCCGCGGAGCGCTGTGCCCTGGTCACCGTGATTGGCCCCGGCCTCTCGTTGCCGACCGTCATATCCAAGATGGTCGGCGACGACAGGTGCTGGGGCGCAATGAGTTCCTTCTGCGAGGCTGTCATCTCGCAGAAGGAGGCGGCGGAGCGGGGGCGTGAGGACGATCCTTACGCCCCGGACGTCCGCCGCCGGAGGATGGGGCGCAGGAGACGCGCTTATGTCGCTCTCCTGCCCCCCACCTAGGGGCTCCGAGTGGCGGGGCCTCAGGGGACCCTGCCACCCGTAAACTAAAAGCCCCGAGAGGGCGCGCGCGGTATTCCCGCGCGCCTTTCTAATGTCGAAAGGGGAGAGCAGTCAGGCTCTCCCCTGGGGACGAGAGGTGGTCGGGTCCGAAAAAAAAATGATCCGGCCGGCACCCACACGGGGGGGCCTGCTATGGTTGAATCTTCTAAGTTCCCAACTGGCCCCCCCCATTGGGTGAGAGAGGGAACACCCCAGGTTTTTTAGTGGGTATACCAGCGCGTCTTCTTGCTGGGAGTCCCACACGCCCCGCCGGTGCCGTCCCCTAGCCGGCGGGAAGTGCATGAAGCATTTTTCCTGGGTATCAAAAAAAAAAAAAAAAAAAAAAAGGTTTACATATCGATTCGCTACTAAATTGGCAAAATGAACTGCTTTCAATTGAGGAATCGATATCATCTCCTTGCTATGCCCTTAGAAGCTTAAGAGATGAAGTTAGTATCAATCAGCTAAAAACTGTATATTATGCCCTAGTAGAGTCCAGGCTAAGATACAGTATTCAGTTTTGGGGTAATAGTTACAAATACAATTGTGAAAAGGCGTTCATAATACAAAAACGGGCAATCAGAACTATGGTCCGTATTCCACAATGGGAATCTTGTAGGGAACATTTCAAAGAACTGTCTATACTAACGGTACCTTGTCTTTATATACTGACTGTCCTGAGCCAGTTGTCGAAATACATAACTGATTATGAAAGTGCAGATGAAAGGTTAATCAGAGAAAGTACTCGAAGAAAAAACTTAAAAAACAATGTCACACCAACCTTAAACATAACAAAGCATTGTGCGCAATATCAAAGTATAAAATTATTCAATTGTCTACCAATAGAATTAAAAAATTATATTTATAAAACACATGTTTTAAAAAAAAAGATTAAAGCCTTCCTATTGGAGGGGTAATTTTATTCTGTGGACGAATTTGCTGGCTTGTCTTGTGGTTGACATTGAAGTGGTGGTGGATATATATTTTTATTCTTGACAATATTTATACCTGACATTAACCTACTTTTTAATCAAATTTATTTTTCTCATGACATTACTTAATTAAATTATTTTGGTTATTACAATTGATGGGGTTGACATTTTATTAATAATAGTTATAATAATTATGAATACGTATGTAATGTAATGTATTTGAATTAATAATTAATTACTATAATTTCTTTTAATGGATTGTTTATTTAAATGTACTCAATATTTTTATATTCTTTTAAATTCTTTTTCTATTATGTAATATTCAGACACGATTGTAATAAATTGTTAATGAATTAAATAAATAAATAAATAGATGCACGTTGTTTCAATCTTTATTATAATATTAACAAGTTACCGTAGTATAATCCCATCCAGTATATTACATGCGCATTGCTTAACAGGAAAAAGAAATCGTGTGTTGCTAACACAGTAACAAAGATCATAGGACCCTCTGCTGAAAGTAGGTATCGCTTATGGACAACTATATTCGAATATCATTGGAATACTGTCTTCGTATATCACCCGCTCGGAGCCAAAATAAACACCCGCTTCCTGAAAGCCTAAGCAATTACGTTTCATAATCAAACTTATGTCGAATGGATTGACTGTCGTTGACTGTCTATTTACAAAAGTATGTGTAAATCTGCCTTTTAGAAACTGTGGGTAGATGAGTAATCTCTACTTATATACAGAACAGGTGAAATGGTTGGATACCTTTTTATTAGTATTTCTGTGTTGTTATGAGTTATATTGTTCCCAGATATGCAAAAATTCCCGCTACGGATGAAAGACAATGATCTACTGGTGACACAACTGTACAAGGACCCGAACCAAGAGCCTATCACAGCTATATCTGTATACCTCACGCCTAAAACTAGTAAGTATTGACCTATTAGTATTTTTCAATCTACACACTGATTCTTTCTTGCTACTCCGTAGAGACGAAAACTTTAAAGCGGGTTTTGTTACCGGGGCTGCGATATTAGTTTTCACATAAATCCAAAACAATTAAAATCCATAAGGCTTTGCCTACTTTATAGGTAAGACACGTAAAAAATTAAGGTTAGTTTGGAACACAAGGTAATCGTGGCTCCTTTTGGTAATTTAATTTATTAATTAAGAAGAAGAGAAAGAATAGATCTTTAAAGTAACTGCCCGTTGTGTTCACTGATCAAATATTTTGTTTGTTAAATCACAAATTAGGTATTTTTATAAATATTATACTTTAGATCAACTTAGTCGAGCTGGCGGTCTAAACCAAATTTAAGCGTAGATACTATTTCCTCTATCGCTTACCTAGCTCTAGTGTCATCCAAACAGTAGATAATCAAAACAAAATAAACGTAACTCCAAGCGCGAATGCCTAAACTTCAAACGGATTTGTTTAACTTAGGTAATGTTTGAAGTCCTGAATGAAAGTTGTCAAACATGTGAGTTTGTTTATTTTAGCCGCTGATTTAAAAGATGTATGGATGTTGGATATGATTTTGTTTTTAATTGACTTCATATTAACATCTGAAGTTTCTAGATTGTTCCCCATAAATACAAAAAATATTCGTGTTAATTTAGCAAATATAACAATATCATGGACTATTATTTAGAATATATTTTGCTAAGCAGATCATAAATTTAGAAGAAAATAACTGAAGTAAAACGCACATACGTACTACTTATAATATTAACAACATAGAGTTCATAGCATAAATATATTCTTATATTAAAATAATAATACAGCTATATATAAGTAATAAATAACATAGATCTCATGCAAATGCGAATTATTATTCTCACAGTCTACAAACGTACCACATATATATAAAAATAAACCCCCAGCCATGTAAATGTTCCTACTCCATTAATATTTCTGCCATTTATCAATTGTTTTTTCTACTAATATGACCAGATTTATGCGGCAACTGGATCGAGATAGCCTACGGCACTAGATGTGGCTCCGTGCGGGTCATCGTGCAGCATCCAGAGACTGTGGGACATGGACCACAGCTGTTCCAAACCTTTACTGTACATCAGAGTCCTATTACTAAGGTTAATATTATAACTTAGATAATATTATATTTTTTAAAGACAACTCCTGCACTAGGAGTAATTCCTGTGTCGCGGGGGACTATACAAACTTTTGAAAAAACGGACCCAAAGAACGCCCATACTTGGCACAACTATTTGTGGATGATACAAATTTTTGTCCCGTGCGCCGCACTATTTGACACAGAGGGGTAAACACGGCATGGAATTTTTTTGACCCTACAAACTCAAAAATATACCAATAGCTTTCTTAGTTTTAGTCCGATTTGTATCAAATCAACCCTAATATGGTTTCTTTAACGTTATTAACACGTCTCAATCGAAAAAACTAGAAAACATTTCTCCGAATTTGGGTATTTTCGGAGATATTGATGAATTTTTTTAGCCGGATCAATTTTATCTCATATCTACATAATATTTAAAGCATTTCTGCTCATTTTGGCAAAAAATAATTTTACATGCCGTTTTTACCTCTCCGCGTCACATAGTGCGCCGCGTGGAGATCCAACCCACAACACTCGGCGCGGGGCAGTGGCGAGGCGACCACTTAACCTTTTGACGGCCACAGTCATGTATACATGACAAAGCAAAATGTGTCCAGCACGCCACGGTCACGACAACATGACAGACTTTTAAACGCTAATAAATCTTATAAAAGTATTGTTTTCTTATATGTTGTTAATTATGTAGCTAGACTCATCAATTTATATTATGTGAAGTGCTTATTATTTCGACAGCCTCGATGGCGTAGTCGTTAGTGTAACCGACTGCCACGCCTGAGATCGCGGGTTCGATTCCCGAATAAGTCAAACATTTGTGTGCATAAACGTGGATGTTTGCCTTAGTCTGGGTGTTTCTATATATACTTAATATGTATGTATTTACAAGAAAAGAAAGTATATAATGTATGTTCATCCATTATCTAGTACCCATAGTACAAGCTCTGCTTAGTTTGGGATGGATGATGTTGTGTGTATGTGATAGAATATTATTATTTATTTCATCCATATTAGCATAAGATCACAAAAACGATGTAGGTTTTAAAGGATGAAATCGTAGCTTGGCGCCGAGAGCACGCTTTGCTTTTTTAACATGGCGGTCAAAGAGTTAAAAGTGGTTTAACTCTTTAAGCTCTCTGAACTCGTTATCTGAGCAGTCGTTCTTCTGATACAAGATTTAATATTGATTTTAAGTTAGTGATGCTTTATGATCATCATGCTATTGCAATCGAATGATATTCAAATACAACTGGACACAACGAGCAGGCGGCGCTTATCGCTACTCTTAATGAAAGGTTTTCTTCATCCTATGTGCTAGCTAAATATTGTTCATCGATTTATGACTTAATAAAAAAATGTGTTAGTCCTTTCAATTTGCGACGCCGAATACGTTTTACCTATTTAATTTATGGTGGACTTTGGTAGTCTTTCCGTATTGGTCAATTCCTAAGATAATAGTTGTTCTTTCAAGTATATTTTAAGATGTATTAATGCTTATATTTTCTCATTTCACTGAGATCTTACAATCGTCTTTACTTACTCAGAACCTCTAACATGACTCCTTCGTTACAGGTATCCCTATCAGAAAACTACCTAATATCTGTATGCAGCGAGTACAATCATGTCCGAACGTGGCGTGTGACGCGGTTCCGCGGTATGATCTCCACTCAGCCCGGCACTACGCCTAAGGCTGCCTTCAAAGTGTTAGCGCTGGAAGCTCCTACGGCACAGCCTCATAATGACTGCGGTAACTATACTCATCTCATTAGCTCTTAACGGTGTGATGAGTCTCGCTCTTACTTTTTGTAAAGTCCTGAATAATATGATATAATTTGATGGCGATTTAAAAAAGTGGCCTTGAGTTTCTTGCAGATATCTTCTTACAACCTCAATGTTTTACCTAAACCTGGCAACTAACATAAATGTAAATTCAGTAACTAACGCCTTTGACGTTCAAAGTGTTACTTTGTGACCTAAATTAATAAATGATTTCTGACTTTGACTTACTATGTCATTTTGAACATGAACGAGACAATGAGATGATGTCTTAACCAGTTTCTGACCTGATGTTGAAAGATGATGTTGTTGACAATAGACCGTGCTTACCGAGAAGATAGTCAGCAATATAAGAACAACTGAACAGTAAATAAATTTGTACAATTTTGTATAAGTTAAGTAATCGTAACTACTATTATTGTTGTAAATCAATCACAATCAAATCAACACAACACTGACGATTGTTACTATTTGAAAATAAAGAGGAAATTAAAATGACGCTAAATATATATTGACTTATATTGCTGACTTCAGTTCTTGAAGAATTAGAAAAGGTATAACAAAGCACTTCTACTGGTGAAATATCCCCAATTTAGAAAGCAGTAGAATAATACGATAGGATGATTCCAATTGAATAGTTCCTCTGCTCGAAGTAAATAGCATACCGAACAGATAGTTCTTGTTAAAGAACTCAGACCGAATTAAATGCTTGGTTTGGTTGTTTGCTTACACTAGGAGTTCAAATAATACGTGAAACCGCAAGATCGTCATATAGCTAGCTAGTTGAGGTCTTAATCATCTTTCTGTCTGGCGTTTATTATATTCATATGCTTGATAAATCTTTCTCGTCTTAGGTCCTTACGGCGAACAGGATGAAGAGCAGATATTTATACAAAAAGTTGTTCCTGATACGGACACGATGTACGTACGGCTAGCTTCAAATGGCAAAAGGTACTGTTAAAATTTTTATATTTAGCATTTCTCCAACATTTCATCAAGTTTTTAAGCCGTCTTATAACCCAGGGAAGAGTTTCATAGGCTATGTCTCTGTAGGAAGATGTTGAGACTTCGAGAATACCGAGACCTGAGGGATTATTTACTCAACTGTCAGTTCAAACTTTATCAATCAGGACTGTTTGTACTCAGGCGTCAGATGTCCTAGATACGGACTTATGTTCAAGCATAATCGCATTAACTACAATATGGTTAGTGTAATTATGTTTGGAAAATATGGTATATTTATCAACCTCCTTGTCGATTTCGTAAAATTTAAAATCTGGTACTGGAATCTGGGTGTTTTTGATTAACCTATAACTAGAGCGAATCAAAATGTTCAGTCGAACGATACGATATGAATGAATTATAACTAACAAATCCTTTTAGATATTTAAAATTGACTAGCTTAGTGGTTTTAGTGGCAGGTTCGATGCCCACACAGGACAAAAACATGTGTGATTTACAATAGTTAGAAAAGAGTCTAGGTGTTATTTATGGATAGGGATCTAGACCTTCTTTCTTTAAAATGCGCCACACAGAAGTTTGCGATATGCCATGTGCCATTGCTAATCGTCTTGTACTGATATTTGGATCAGCAAACAAATCACGCAGTACAGCTTCTTCAATAGAGTCGTTGATTATGGCACTTGCCTCGCGAAGTTCTCTACTTGGTCCTAGTCCAGTAGTAGCCAATCTTCTATGAACATCTTGAAAGTTACGAGCAGATGGTACTGGTCGTCTCGTTGGAAACGTAGCTAAACAAGTTGTACGAGCACCTCTTGCACTTCCATTACACAGTCCATAATAAAAATGCATATCGGCGATATGCGCCGGAGGAAAATCACTCAAACGGGGCATCACAAAACAAGAACACACAATTAGCAGACGAATGATTCGGAGCGACTGATTCTTTCTGTAGACCTGGCTCGCAATTTATCCCTTACCCTGCATCTCAATCCCACCCCAAACTACCTGAGATAGATAATGCAATTTTCAAACAAACATGCACGTGGTGGCGGCAAAGTCTTTGTTTAGCCCTTCATAAAAACTGTTTTGTTTGGGATACAGGTGTGGTTTTTATGTTGTTTTAAAGCTTACAGATTAACGTCAATTAATAAAAACTAGGGGCAATTCGGACGTTTTCTTGAGTTTTTTAACAATGTTTAAAAAAACATTGTACGAAACTCAATTTTGGTCTAAAATGTTCCTTATTTTTATGCCACAGGTATTTTATTGGATGTGAATAGTATATTGTCGTTATTGTCTACACACTGCGTATTATTACTGTTTTTGGTTTCAACACGATTAACCACCTGGTTCAAAAGTTACAGGGTTTTCTTGGTACAAGGTCCATAACTACTAAAGAAAAATATAAATAGGTATAAAGCGAAGAATATTATTTTTAATATTTTTTATTATTTTTCTTAGCGATAAAATGATGTCTAGTTTCACTCATTTTTATATGTGCACTTTATGAAAACTCACATTGTATATTTTTTAAACTAGGGTAACCCATGAATAGGGTAAATAGGGTCTAAAATATTTTATAATAAGTGTTTTGAAAGTGGGAGTTTTACATGGTGATCCGATCCGATAAGTGTAACCGGTGAGCGGTGCGTGGCAGGGTATGCACGATCCGGTCGGTGGACGGGTCGGCGGTGTCGAGCTTCGTGGTGGCGGAGTGCGAGGGCGCGCTGCGGCCGCGCCGCCTGCTGCTGTGCGGCCACCGCTCCGGCGCCGCGCAGATGTGGGACCTCACCGCGCCCATCGACCGCGCCGCCAAGCTCTGCCAGCCCGCCAGCGTCGCCGCCAATGGCGGAGGTAGCGTGCTCATTTCGTTTCCTATGTCACTAATGTGGCAAACTTGCATGGGGATTGGTACTGCAACATAAGTCGGTACACACTTGCGGTCAGCAGCATAAGTCGGTACACACTTAAAAGATTTCTTTTGCTTTCCTTTTATTCTTTTAAAATTGTAACAAATTTTAAATTTTAATTGCGTATATAGTTAAAAGGTAGTCAATATAATCAAAATTTAATAATACATACAATAATTAGGATATTTATTTCAAAAATTCTTTCACAACTTTATAAAATTTTCGGCCACAACAATAGCAGCCGCGGTATACATTCACATATGCATAATTTATTATGTTATAATTGTATAATGTCTGATAACGTCACGGTAATAAAAGTCGTACAATTATTCTAACATTTGTATGCAATAAGACTTATTTTGTGTGTGTTCCGAAATATAACTCAATATACTGGCCAGTACTCATAACGTCTTGAATCCGACGCCATATTGTACTGGTGTACCACCATATTGTACTGGTGAGACAAGTGTGATGTATTTATTAGTAGTAAATCCAACGGACGTGTGTGCATCAGACTTTGAGGAATTTTTTTATTTTATTATTTGTTATATTTACAATAATGACATCCTAACAAAGTCATCAACAACAACACGACATATTGTCACAACTGCTGGCATCTCCATCCTTAGGAAATAGATGATAATCGAAATTTTATGATATAGAAACTTTAATAACTTTTGGAGCAAAATTGTTGTAAACTTGTGCTCGTTTAGTAAACAAGCACAAACACTATTCTCAATATGGCGTCAATTTATGACGTTAATGCCAGTGGCGTGCGGTTCATAAAGACAAAAAGACACTGCCTACCCTAACTCCTTCTACTCCTCTCTAATTCAGATAAATATTTATTATATTATAATATTTTATTTTGAACTCCAATATTTATATTTATCGACGTATAATTAATTCCTTAAAACCTATATCATAATATCAGCGCCAACCATAGAGTAGTATAAGTATAATAGGAATAGAGAGCCCACTCAAGCAAAAATTTTGCCACCTCTTTTTCAACGCCCGCTAGTGCCATCTTTTATTTGGTTCTAAGAACTATATGCAAATACCTACTTAGAGATAGCTGTATGTGTAAATAAATATATATATATTTGTAGCTATATCGTGTATATAAATATAGGTATGCATAAATTGTGTTTACTTTAGGGTAAAAATAAAAACAGCTATTATTATTGATTACAATTAATTGATATACCAATTCTTTATTGATTACAGAAATTAATGGTTCACAAATAAAACATAAAGAGGAAATTAGAATAAGGCGCTATTTTAATTTAATAGATTTATGCTTAGTAGTACGATCGAGCTGCACTTTTATTTCATCCTCACCATCATAGGTAATTTTTGCAGACAAAGTTCTGTTTATTGAGCGACACCAGCTACAATTTAATAAATTCATTGAGACGTTCACAAAATAATCTTTTATATTATGTCGTTGGCATGTAAATTCATAATATGTTATCATTGTATCGCATAATAACTTTATTTTTGATCTTACGTTGTATTTTGAAACGACTCTTTTTAAAAACGCACAGGTAGAATTTTGTTTATATGTGAAGGTATTTAAACTTTCTTTAGATGGATAGCACAGCCATTTCTTGTTGGTATTGTATTCTTTTGAATTCACCAGGTTAATAACAGCGAAAGGCACTAAAATCACAAAATTCCACTAACACATGCGCGTACGCCGTTCTTGTGAAATTTGTGAATTGTATTTTTATGATATGTCAGAAATGTCTAAATCCGTTTTGGACTCTAGGAAAATAAGTAGATGGCAAACATCCAACTCTTAGTTTGAAGTTTTAAATTAATAAATTGAAGTTATATGATACTAATGAATCAATAAGTATTATTATGAAACAATAGTAATAAAATTGTAATTTTTATTAATTAACTAAAAATATTCAATAATCCATGTTTGACCAGTGACATCTATCGTGTTAAATTGCATAATACTAAGGAACCAATACAAGAATAGTTCTTAATTTGTCCGCTTTTGCGCTGCAATCGCCTGTCAAATGTAGATATTTTAACTGTGATACCACTGGCGCCAACTGTCGCGTACCGGCTGCACTAGCGCTGGCTGCAAGGTACCTAATTCGACGGAATAGACATGAACACATGACATGACTTACGCACACAAACGCAAAAATAGACAGAGTCTTTATTAGATATATGACGTGTTCAGTGATCTTCGTACATGACGAAAGTTCACAAGAATTGCCGAAGTATGACGAATGTTATGCAACCGATTTGAAAAGTAGCATGATTTTATTTGATTAGCGTTATTTAAAGAACTATTATTTTGTCGTAGGTATTTTGTTTAATTTTATGTGAGTTCTAAGAAGTCGCCATTGCTAATATTTGTTCTGTTTGTCTTGTGTTGTCGCAGTTCATTTAACATTTAACGTTTTTATGCAATGAGTGCAAAAATGGAAATTCTTCACTGTGAAAGTTGTTGAGATGGATTGTGTATACAGGAAATAAAAAGTGACGTGTTTTTAAAACTATCTTTCAGTGATAAAAAACAAGTGATTCACTCGGTGGACTTACAATTCGCGTACCGTAAATATGACTTTCAATTCTTTTACTAATTTAATTAAGTTATTTGAGGATATCGTGGAAAATGTAGGCGCCTGGGATGGCGAGACTAGGCTTCGTTATTGTTATACAATTTAAAAGACTTTGTATTCCAATTTTTACTCCATGTATTTAATGAAATATTCGCGGAAACTGATATCCTTTCCGAAATAATGCAAAAAATGACGTCGGGTGTAATTTATTGCGTGAAAAAAATTAAAGAATTTGAATTGTTTTTGGATACATTCAGATCTAAGTTTGAAATCATCTTTGAACGCGTAATAAGTATAATAGGACCGCCAAAACCGAAACGTAATGTTGCAGACACCAAAATTTATTTTAAGCGGATTTTCATTGAAATTGTAGACAATATATCTAAAGAATGTCGCGACCGTTACAAAAACCTAAAAATGTCAAGTTTTTTGAATAACTATCGTGTGAAACTTTCAATAATTATAATGTCAATTTTTCGGTTGAATTAGTTACGCAATTCGGAGATGTTTATAAATCATTCATTATAATTTCTGTCGGCCTCGATGGCGTAGTGGTTAGTGTAACCGACTGCCATGCCTGAGGTCGCGGCTTCGATTCCCGCACAAGTCAAACATTTGTGTACATGGACATGGATGTTTTTCTTGGTCTGGGTGTTTCTATGTATAATATGAACGTATTTACAAAAAAAAATGTATATATGTATGTTTATCCATTGTATAGTACCCATAGTACAAGCCTTGCTTAGTTTGGGCTAGATTGTGTGATTGCGTGTTTGTGGTAGAATATTATTATTAGGTATTATTATTATTCAACTTTAACTTAGACCGCCTTATAAATGAGCTCAAATGTGTTTATAAAACCGCCGAATTCAAAAGCCTTAGTATTTATAAAATTATAGAACATTTTTACGAAAATAACTTAAATACAGTCTTTCCCGAAGTACTGCGTTTGGCAAAATTAATTTTTACGGTTCCCGCGAGCAGTGCTTCAACCGTAAGGTCCTTTTCATCGCTAAAACGTATACATACTTATTTAAGGAATACACAAGGCCAGGAACGACTTACAAATCTTTCCATGATATCAATAGATAAAAACCTTCTTACTACAATAAAACGCGTTCCTAACTTTTACGATTCCGTCTTGCAAAAAATCTTACTGAAAGATAGACGTGTAGACTTAATTTATAAATAAAAATATATATATATACTCTTTATAGTTCCGTACACGCACAACATACGACCGACTTTTTTTTGTTAGATATTATTTATTTTGCAAATACAGAACATCAGACAAATGCGCCGAAACGCCACTTCGAATATCCGCAAATTGATATGTTCATAAATTCAGTCAATTTATGCATATTTGAGGTGGTAAATCACACACATCATAATTTATTCGATACGACGACGAACATAAACCAATAAACCAATATGCAGTAAAAAATTTTGGTAAGTGACCTTTTAAAATTTTCTGCCTACCCTGTCTTAAAATCCTGTTCACGCCACTGGTTAATGCACTGGCCAGTATATTTCGAAACGAATCAACAATATGGCGTCGGATTCATGACGTCATGAGTACTAGCCAGTATACTGAGTTATATTTCGGAACACACACTTTATTTTAAATTGAAATGATAACCAATCATTATCCTCTAAATGGGTTTTCAATTGATACGGATGTTGAATATGGCTTTATGCTAAACGTTAAAAAGAAGGGTAGTATACTTCAATTAATACTTTTAAAAAACTAGGTTATATTTATTGAAATGTCCATTGAACAGGTGAAGGAGAAGAATCTCCAGCTCCCGACGGTGGGCCTACTCCAGACGAGTTAGTCCGCCTACTCTCAGCTTGCGATCTAGACGCAGCGCCCGCACCTCCACCAGCCTCCGGTGTACCGCAGTCACCCAACCGGCCCATACAGGCGCCATGAAACAGGGCCACTAACCTCTGCGCCGCCGTACTCAGGTTATATGCCTTACTCGTCAATGCTTGACACAATGTTTGTCTATATAGACATAATTCTCTTTGCAACTACCTATACGCCTGACTTCTACGAAGAACGATGCGATGATGAGGAAACAGATTGGTGAAGATGACTAGTCTCATTGTAATGAAGAGAGTGTTTGTTGTTAAGATTGCGATCTTATTTCGGTTCATCTTTATGTGTGTACACGAGATAGCTTATTACACCATGAAAAACTAAATCTCACACTTGTTTTCAACAATAGGTATTATAAAAAGCAACTCCGGCGCCAATCACCGCCTCCTTTTTTATTTGTATTGATGTTCGTTATAGATTCTAAGTATTATATTAATTTAGTTGGCATTGATTATGTATGGCTTACAGCACAATGTTTTTAAAATTGATCGTATTAAAAAGTGTTGGCAGCAACTTATAATTAGCTTCATTCCGTCGGGAGTTATATTGAAGTTGGTTCTTCTTTATTTAAAATGTTTATAGACTGCCTAAAATTTGAGTATAAAGCATGTCCAATACTTCATTTAACAGTAAATAGAAATGCAATCCATGTTATTTGCTCTTCATGCTTCATTTTCACTTGCTAGTCGTGGATGAGCAATAAAAGCATAGGTACTATCGACAGCAGCGACGGATGACCATTCCTAAGATTAAAATCGCATAGCAGGCCAACATGGCACGTGAAACGCCCCTTTTTTTTGTTTGAGTTTTTTTACACTTGACATTTGTTTACTGATTCTAAGGCGATACAAACTCAACTGGTCAGCTACGACCTTTTTGTTTGAGTTTTTTTACACCTTACATTTGTATTATATGTATTATGTATATATTTGTGTACCCCTAGGATTGATTATTTATACTTAGTATAAACATTCTCAAATAGAAATCAGCAATTTAACATTGGTTATGTTCTGAAGCCGCTATGATCAAACGAATCAAAACGACTGGAAGGTATCAAATATATTGTATTACCTATTTATTTATACAACAATGTTAATATTTGAATAGGCCGTAGGTCGGCTACATAATAGTTTATTTAGTTTTATTGATGTGCTCGTATAATGGACTTCTTTGATGCAGATACGTTTTTAAATATTTCAGACTTCATTAATATAATAATTATAAATGTTAAATGAATAAAGCTACCTTGCAATAAATAAATAAAACAGCAATATACTTACTATCTCAGTAAAATTGTAATTTAAAAGTTACCTACTAATACTAATTTAACAACTAGGTAGCTACGTTCCATCAAACTAAACAAACAAAAAGAAAGTAACAAATAAAACCTATTTCAATGATTAAGTATAACAATGCTTAAATTTATATTTACATTCCATACCGTTATTTTTAATCCTAAGAGACAATATTTTTTATTTATTTTGATACAAGAGCATATTATCTTAAAATTGTAAATAAATTACACTACTAATACTAAATGTATAAAGCAAAAACAAAAGTTAATACAAAAAGCTACAATTAAATTTACTATTAGAAGAGTAGAGTATTAAAGTTCCTGTGGGAGCTCGTGGTTAGAAGTTCGGTATTGTGTCAACGCAACAACTGTCCAAATATGATACCATCTGGCAAAAGTAAGAAAAGTCATAAAAACAAACGGTTGGTACACTTTTTTGTTCGAAGATTCCTTTTTGATTGGTTAACAAAATTAAGGGCGGAGTCACTTAAAGTCAACATGTGTAAGCGAAATTTTTCTTAAATGGTCATCCGTCGCTGCTGTCGATAGTACCTGTGTTAAATGGAATATAATTAATTACAAGTTATTTTCGTAAGGCGGCGACCACCTTATATTAGTTTACCTTCTATACAAGATATTAAATATATTTTATTCCAATATAAGCTTATATCAAGAATAGTTATTATGATTGAACAATAAGAAGAATTTGCTATGTTGACAGATACGGACTCTAATGCTGTCTCGATATTGATTACACATAAATATGTATCGCTCTCGTTTACACAATTTCTTAAGGTACTCTCTTTTAACTAGTAATGAATTGGTCTCTAGTTTTTTCCTTGCCTGTTGGACAAGTGCCTACATTGAGAACAGTGTTCTTAGAAGGAGTTTTTGTAACTCTCGATTACAATGAACATGGACGTATCTTAACATATTTAAGTAGTTCTTAATATATTATGCTAGACGTCTTGTGAAAAAATGCATAAAAATATATCAAACCAATGTTTCTTATCTTGAGAGCTATTAAAACTCGTATTAATGGTACTATAATTATGAACTGTGCCTCATCTACGTTCAAGATATAACGCTATTAGTTTTCAACCTTTTAGGACGTAAATGCAAAAAGGGCTGCGTCTACCTATTTGAGAGTGCCTATTCCTCCTATGTGATGTATAGAACGTTGCCTTTAGCAAGTATTTAAATAGCTCTCGATTACGTTGGACGGTGTTATGTCTGTCTTACCAAACATTTACAGTTGTTGGGAATTATTTGAATAAAAAAACATCGTTCGACACGATAACGTTCAACTTAATCGAGTATTTCGAAGGACTCTATTCCACTTTGATGATCTTGGTGACCATAGGAGACACTGTTGTGTCCAATGATCACTTGTAAAAATAATTACACAGGTGATCAAAGTGAACTAGATCTTTGGTAAACTCATTCTAAGTCGTCTTAACGATAAAGTAAACATTATTTAAAAGAAATAAATGTAATCTTCTTATTATAGAACTCCAGTTAGATCTCTCTAATGAGCTAGATGTCTTTGAATGTGCTTTCATTGTTGTTTTGTATAAGTGATATAGATGGATATTGATGACTATACCATGTAAATATGGTACGAGTAAAATATCGACTATGGCGGCTATGTTATATGACGACTATTTAAATAAAGAATCTTATTAAATATTGCCAATTTTTGCCTTATACGCTCGGAATATGAATGAATTACTTATAATGAAATTTGTTTTCATTGCACTTTTTAACAATTGCTGTGTAGGTAGTTCGAATGTCCGCCTAAATGTTTTACACAACTGTTTGTTGCACTTGGTAACTTTATTCACATTATTAATTGTTCTAATGTACTTAACTATATTTTAAAGATTCTCTTAGGAGTAGTTTTTATCCGGGATCTCAAAAGGCTACAGATGGCAGCACCATCATATTGACAAATTAAACAGCGCTTGTCTCACTTGAGTTCACGAATAAAAACCAATATTTTGTTAAAGACATTGTTATGCTCGTATTACAGGGTTCTGTTAAAAGACCGCGAAGCATAGCGTTACAGGAGATCTTTCTACAGAACTTCATTTCTCTATGCTCGTGATATTCTACCCATCAGTTCAAAAGCAAAGAATGGTTTATGTTTTATCAAACTCTTTATTGAAATTGTTTCGTAAAGTGACTGTCAAGTGTAAAGTTTAAATGGCGTAAAGACTGATTTGATTCACAAGCTCAATCGCGATCAAAATTTTCTCTTTCTATTATTATTTTGAATTCTTTATTTTTGAAAGATAATATTTCATATATTTAAGTATAATAATTTAATGTCATAGATGTGTGTATGCATATGATAATGAGTAATAAATTAGATGTGATGAATTTATGCAATTTTGTTAACATAAGACGATGCGTATGTCATATATTTATATTTAAAATGCATTTATTAACGTGGTGTTAACGTTATACCTATCTTAATAGACAAATATCTATTCTACTTCAACTTTCAAAGCAAAATAGAAATACAAAATTCTTCTCTAATATAACATTACCTACCTTTAATATTAGATAATAAACTTCCTTTAGAAACTTAATTACGGCTTCAGGATTTGCAAAAATTAGCGTAATCTCTTGTCTCACTTTAATTGTTAACGATTGTTACTAAATTAAATGTATATTTTTGAAATAATTTTACATAATTGGCTAAAAGAACGTCATATCAATGTATAGAATTAAACTTAGTAATAATGCTTGTAGACCGTTCGTTGAATATTGAAAGGTATAGGGATGTCGCTTCATGAAAATTAAAAAAGATAAAAAATGGCAGATATATTTTCTTATTGCATAATACTTAGTTCGAAGTGAAGTAGATTTTTGTCTCTACTATGTTTTATATATGTGCATCTTCAAACGAGTGTATGCTATTTATAATGTAAAATAGATCAAAATTAGAGTTGTTTCTAGATGATACAAAATTATGTATATATGAAGTAAATAAAATATTATTTACACATTATCTGTGTTTAATTGATTGTACAATAAATTCGAGGACCTTCAAGAGTAAAATAAGCGTCACTAGGAAATCCACAATATTTAATTATCGAATCCTGAGCGTGGGTCGAACAGACCTTAGCGTCCCAGTGAACTTATTACATGGAATTAATGTTTACACTGACGTGAACTTTGCTTAGAAGTAAGGACGAAAAGGCGTGTGGTTCCTCAAAGATTTTCGCTATTGCTATATACGCAAGCGTCTGGAAATTATATAGTTTCTGTAAAAGCAGAAGATAAAGAAGTTAAAACAGAAAAGAGAAAAGGTGCTGGGCTTCATGATTTATGTTAGAAAAGTAAGTTTTAGATAGTAGTTTGCACAATCTATGTCGATGAATAATTATTAGAATGTTTTACTTACATACGGCATACTGCTTTATGTTTTCATATATGGACAAACATTTGCGTGGTCTACAAATTGATTTATCTTGCGTGGATTGTTTTATTAAATATTTATAAGTATAAGTCACTGCGACAAAACATTCTACTTATTTGAACAACACAACCCCGAAGGTTCTTAATACAAGAACTGTTTTAGTACCTAACCTATTTTTATAAATAAACTAGTTGACTCGCGCAACTTCGTCTGCTTCACATAAGAGAATTTTCCCATTCTTGCAACATTTTTCATTGCTACTCCGCTGCTATTGATCGTAGCGTGATGTTATATAGCCTTCCTCGATAAATGGGCTATCTAGCACTAAAATAATGTTTCAATTCGAACCAGTAGTTCCTGAGATTAGCGCGTTCAAGTAAACAAACAAACTCTTCAGCTTTATAATATTAGTATAGATAATATTAAGTAATATAGTAGTTGAGGTTAAAAAAACATAATCCATTATAAAAGTAAGTTTATTTTATGACAAGGAATACATTGTTTAACAAACACACACATTAGTCATTATAATTAGTGTTAAAAATAAAAACAATACATCGATTGACTAGTGAGGCATTCAGTTGCAATATACCCATGCGTGCAAACCCTGACGAAATTATTATTCTATAATAACACTTAGTGAAATGTATGGCACAAACGTAACAACAATAGGTATTATCAATTTTACTACTACTGCCTTCGAGAATCATAATAACACAACTTTAAGTACTTATACATAATAACCCTTAGAATAGTTTATTTTTATAATAGGATAAAAAAAGTTTATATCAATCTATAAATCATCTTCGTACTGGCACAATATTGTATTTGCTATGCTTTAAAAAAGAAAGACTATTCAGAATCTCATGATAAGTTATCGATCGATTCGGTTTGTTGTTGCTAGTTTTACTACAGTTTTAATTCAGAAATCAATCAATAATAATAATAGAACCGAATTCTATGTTTGAATGTTTCAAACATCACGAGAAGATACCCATAATACGAGAGCAACATTTTATAGAGTTGTTCAATTTGTTATATATTAGTTCCGAATGACCCTAGCAATACAGCTTGCCGTCTTCTGTTTATTTTGAAACATTAGTATGTAATAGGTAATAGACGTCCGACAACTATGAGATCCGATTTTGCCGTCTCTGTTGTTATCAGGTACTCATCAAATATAGTGAATAGCTTTACCTACATTCGCAATGACTATCAAGCAAGGAGAATGTAATAGCTAGTAAAAATACACATATTCTCTATGTATCTTTATTTTATATCTTCGGGATAGTCGTGTAGGTATACTAAAATAATGTTGTCGACAAGTATGATAGTTTAAAAGATATTAAGATAACAACCCTAGCCTGATATTATATTGAGCCGTTAGAAGTAAATTTAATTTACTTGATAGCTAGATCGTATATCGAAAGATTTTGTCGAGTGGATTGTATCAAAACATCATCATTATAAACAGTAGTAGTAAAATAAACACAATAAAATGACGTGAAGTAATAATAATGGTGTAATTAAATATAGTCAATCGTAACCTAATATAAAATACAAGACGATTATAAATAAATAGGTCAATAATATAGAATGTTATTTATGTACCTACTTTTAAATAAATACTCGGTCTTTTCAAGTTCATCAATAATATTTTTAATCCTATATCAAGTACCATATCGAATAAGGGACTTAAACTCGAGACAAAATAATAGGCAACAGCGAAAGCTCCGCTATTGGTATGATAGCAGAGGAAAGGTCTCACACTCGCATAGCTTTAACTTCGAGAAGTGTTCGAGAAAACGAAGTTTAAGAATTCTATCACACACTGTTTATTTAAATTTCTCATATGTATTTACTGGTATAAGCGTTGATTCTTCTTGTCGAATGAAGAAAACAATGCTTCAAATTATAAAATACGACAATGAATAAGGCTCATAACTAAAAAGTGTCCACCTGTAAAGCAGCAAATTAAAATCCCCACCAAAATAGCTCTCGTGCAGCAAGTGGAAATAAATTTATGAGTTGTAAACGGAGTTAAGTGTGCTCAGTTGTAAAAATTACACACTTGTTTAATTAAATACTGTGGCGCAACCCTAATTTGTCACTTTCTGATGACAGATACTGCGATGGTTCTTACCTCTGCCGTCCATACCCATAACATTAATCATACTAAAAACCACCGATAACTTACATGTGAAATATGTCGTAGATATTCAGCGATGTTCTAAACATGAAATAATAACCGATTGCACAAAGATTACACATAAAGGAATTCAATATTATCCTTTTCCCCTTACAACTATTCTAGCACAAGTATAATACGTATATGTGATTATTGTTATATAAGTAATTATTTCGAGCAGTGAATACAATATTTCAGTCGCAGTTATATACAGTCCTACGCTTAGTTACTGTTTGAAAATGGACAGAGAAAAGTAATACATAGAAGCTGAAAGTCATTATCAGAAAATAGTATATTATAAATATAAGACAAGCTTCATGAAGAAGGATACCGTACCTATCCTTTTCTTGAGATTTTGCTTGAAAATACATAATATTAATGTCAACATCGTAAATTTCCGTTAACTGAGACTGTTAACTCTCATGGGTATGGCAAGGTAGATATGACGCACCAGAAATCTACGATTTGACTACACTAAACTTTAGTATAAAATATAGACATAGTACAGTTAATGATGCATTGTTTGGTTTAGTTATTAGTATCAAATGAATATGAGGGTAGGACAATAAATTACACAATATTATGTTAACCGACTAACTGCTTGGTCTATCGCCGGTAATTATAGTAGCAGATTGAAAGATGCTACATTTGGGTAAGATATCTTAATTTTGGCGCGCATTTAACATAGTTATCTACGTCGTTTTAAAGTCATTTAATTATGTAATTCAACTAACCATTTGTAAATGTCCGTCCTAGGGACGACACCCAACTTAATGAATATTCAACCGAAATAAAAACCCTTATTTGAATATTTAAATTTTCATTTATAAAATGTAAAATTTTATGTCGTACCGTCATATCCAGTTCAGTTTATTAGACATTAATTTATCTTAGATGTTTATAAAAATTGTAATAATAGTCACTAAGCGTACAGCAAAATTATAACATGATTAGATTGCAGAGGTATATTAGTTGATTAAATATTATCAGTGAACAATACTGTCACGTCATTAATTTATAGTACAATATAGATTTTTATATGGTAATACCAAATTATACAGATATTACCCCTTATAACTTATTATATCCAAAAACATATAGTATGGATTTTTAACAGAAAAAGGGTCAATACTGTATCTTTTTAACATATTGTCATAGCATATCATATCATATATACCTAATATTTAAGGGCCAGTAGGGTCAGCGCACATAAACATTTACCTCGACTCACTATGCATTGTTACACGTACCTACTACTATTGTTCCCAATGTAATGTCTTGTGTCTTGTAAATTACGAAATAAATTATATATATTATTACCAATAAACTGAAAACTTATATTGCTAAACAATATTACCTATAAATATTTTTAGCAATATTATACCTTACTGCATTTAACGTAAGGCATAATATAACTAAACCCTTTCTTTTCATTATTTTATATATCAATTTATTTTATGTTTATTGGTTACGGGTAACGGTTTTACAAATCGGTTTAATAATACGGTTTTATTGACGTAAGAACAATAAATGCAAGTGCTCACACTACTTATATGTCAAAACTGAATGCATTACGCTTTTATTTTCCGTATACGGTTCCCTCAATCTGATTTGTGACACGGTAAACCGAAGGGGTTTTTACAGGGAAATTTCACAATTCATCACAACCGGACCCATTTGCAATAAGTCTTTAAACAACCTCAAATCAAGTCTTGGAATACTAGACATAATTAAAAACTTAAATGTGTCTGGCCGCCGGGGAAACCGTTGCGGATCCATAGGTTAAAAAAATTCAGACATCATATAAGTAATATACTTAATATAGAAACGGTATTGACCCAGGTCTTATATTGTTACAATTATTGCATTATAGATACATAACATTAGGTGTATTAAGTAGATTTAGTGAGCTGGAATAGAAATGTTGGTATTGACTTGAACTTGCTAGCGGCGAATAACTAAAGGCACGGCTGAGCAATATTATAATACATATTTATTTACCGCCTTAGTTAGGGTTACTAACTATATAGACGCACGAGACACTATCGGAGGTAATACTCGCTGTTACGGACGTACCTATGTCTTTAGGGTGATTTCTCATTTTGAATTAAAACCTTACATCTTAGGGCAAGCACTACATTGTTCTGTGCACTGCCCACCTGGCCCTCATATAAGCCAATATTATTAGTATAGTTAGAGATACAGCGAGATACTCAATATCTTCACATATGCACATATCGTAGAGCTTACGTAATTCAAACAAGGCAGCAACGTCTACCATACCTTATAATTAAGACTGTAGCAATCGTATTAGTATATTTAGAGATATAGCGAGATACAAAATTATTTGGACGTGGTGATCATCATACTCAGCCTTACTTCTAAAATATCGCCAACCACTACTAAGTCACCTCTCAACTGATCAGGACTACAAAAAGTCCTTGATTGATAATTAACCTTTGATCAACGGCCTGCCGCTGTTATTAAGTTTTTTTTAAGTAACACTCAACATTAAATAATGTTTATAAGAATTTTATTAGTTGCTACGTAATAGTTAGTTACCTCTTAACTATTTGACATTGGTTTATAAGTAAGGCTGACCGTCTGCAAGGTTCACTCTGTCGCTAGAAATCTCTAATATATATAATATAAAGGTAAGATACCTATATCACGCGGCAATATTATATTTAACTCTGAAATAGAACCCATCTTCCGATTGCAATTGTTATAGTCTGTTTCAAATACGAAGTCCCTTTTCAAAGTCAAAGGCGAAAATCATTTATTCATTTAGGTCACAAAGTAACACTTATGAACGTCAAAATATATGGGTTAGTGAGTTTACTAAATTATTGAAGCTACATTTAGGTTAGTTGCTAGGTTCAGGCAAAGGGTTGAGCCTATGAGAAGAGCAAGAAACTCACGGCCACTCTTTTAAATCGCCAATTAAATATAATTTCAGTATTTTACAACTCAGATTAACAACGTGTTGCAGCCATTATGCCATATACTACTGACTATAAAAAAACTAAAGATAAAAACAATAATAACTTAATAATATTATAGAGATTAAATAATTTGGGCTAAGGTATATGTTTTAATATAAATCTAAAATAGGTAGTAGGATGGCATGATGGCGCATACACTTATACTTTGTGACAATGCAAAGGCAGTCCGTGACTAAATGCGGTTGTGCATTTATATTCTTCAATAATAATCAAATTAAGAAACAAGTTACTTGTTAACATCACAAATAATCACGAGGTACCTCTACATTACTAAATTGACTTAAAACTAATACAGATCTTTAAATCCTGTATGCAACAAGCAACTAGTTCCATAAGTTTTTGTCATTTATCATTTTGACACATCATAGCACGTAAATCTGCACATTTTATCTAAATTGCAAATATAGACAATGACTACTTGAACTACTACTACTCTTGAAATAATTGGAATCTATACAAAACGTTATATAATTGTTTCACAAACATAATCAACTATTTATTTTTAATGATGTCGGTCTTAAATAATTTAATCTTCAAAATAAAATAACATTTTACCACATTACCTTAGTTACGCACTATGGTAAATTTTATACTTTTGGTCATAGTGACAGAATAATATGAATTGTATACAATTGACCCAATTCGAGCTAAAAAATTTGACAGAGTAAAAACTTATGTAAATTTATGTTATCAACTATTATTGGGTTCCGGCGTACCTACCTTAAATAATGGTTTTAAACCTTAAAGAGAGGTTTGGAAATTTGGCAAATAAAATGTTATTTTGTTCATATAATAAATTGGCAATTAAACTTAATTTTGCTATGTGATACTTGTTAAGTGTATTGGTTGAAGCCATTGACTCGCATGCTACGATAGGTTGTTATTTTTAAGGCTAGATTTATTTTTAAGCTTTTTATCCTTTCTGTTTCGATTCGAAATCGTTCGATTATAATATGTTTGTAATGTTAATCGGTAATCGATATCGTGAAATGCCAATTAAAATGGTCCCTTTACTATTACAGTTCAAAGATCATCTGTCAAATGGGACTTCGTATTTGAAGCAGACTATATACGCGTGAACATAATCTATACTAGATGTGCCCGCGGTTTCACCCGCGTTTATGATTACTGCGCTGCCTCCGTGGGGCTATCGATAAATGGGCTATCCAACATAACATTATTTTTCAATTCGAACCAGTAGTTCCTGAGATCAGCTCGTTCAAACAAAAAACAAACAAACAAACTCTTCAGCTTTGCAATATTACCTAGTATAGATTATCAATACTTATTCTATATAATTAAAATTCAAATACATTTTAATATACTTATACATATTTAAACATTAACCTACGATCAAACTTTACTATTCTAATTATGAGTCCTAGCAAATTCCTGGGCGTAGTCCGACATTGTTTTTCAAATATCAGTAGTGCCATGAACATATTGGTCAATATATCACGCTATTGGCCAAGGGGACTGAGTAATAAATATATAAGTGTATGTTCTTTAAACAATGTTGTATATGTAAACTGTTGGCATGTCTCTAATAAATTAATAAAGCATGTCAGTATTTCAAATATCCAAACGAAAAGAAATGGAATACAGATATACTTTATAGCCCACTATCCATGGACAATAACGTGAAAATTTAAAGACTCGAGATTGAACTTCATAGAAATTATTCATTGTTTTCCATTAAACTGCGCAATCATCCATAATTATTTCGTTATCAGTATAATTGCCAGAACATGTAGCAATTACTTCCATTTTATTATAAAATATCCTTTTTTACGATTGTTATATAATTATGATAATAAACAACACAAATCAACCAAAAAATAACAAACCTACAAAGCTAACATATTGAGATAACAGTTTATTTCATAATGTAGTACCGTACAGAACGAAGTCATGACACCAATTTTAAGTTCAAAATAAAAGAAAGAAATTCAATAACATTTAGCTCAATCCGGAGTTCGAATTCGAGATCTCATACTGAATTCCCAATTTCTCTGCGCCATCGAAGTAACGTTATTATAAATTGAATAAAAAAATTAGGACTGAAGGCAGCGTGATTTTTATTAATTTACGAAATATTTAATTATTTCCAATTTTTTTTATAAATTGCACGACACGAACGCTATCTAAAAGCAAAATACAAACATACATTACGATTATTTAAATTTTAAATAATTTTTTGGTATAGTAATAGTAACTTTAAAAAAAATAAACGTGAGACGTGATTTTAATCGCAACATATTTTTATGTTTCATAATTCAAAATATTGAATTAAATGCGAACACTATTTAGTATACCAATTGATGACCATGACCTCTGCTTTGTATTGGACTGCACATAACAGAGAGGTCAAGATGTACATAACTCAGAATTCTCAGGAAAAGCTCAACTGATTGAGATAAAACATGCCTCAGTTTTTAAGTTAAAATAGCAACTGTTCATTAAGCTTTATCACAATTCGTTGAGCCATTCTTAAGTTTTTAGAGAACAAACATACAGACAGACATAAATTCGGACAAAAATCATACATACTATTTTGATTTTCTATCTAACTATGAATAATATATGAATGAAAATCTATTCAATATACGCTTCGACCTCTACAGTATTATTATAGTGTAAATAGATACATATAGATCCTTTTACTAAAATAGATAACAGCGAAGTATAAAAAGCTCGACAGATTGCCGTTTTATATTTTAGTATTAGAATCTTTAGCGAGATGTCAGTATCACAACACAACATATTGTGATTCATTCAAGTTTCCCAATATAATCTATTGTCATATATTTCTGGGCTAGTCAACGGTACGAGTAGGAGACACCACAATCCTAATCCTAATACAAAACTGCATGCAATAACCAGTCGTTGAAGCGGTGGAAACTCGCTGATCTCGCCGAAATTTGGAAAGCCCATGTGGTTGCAGAACATATGAACAACTAGGGGCGCGACAAAATGTCCTGGAAATAGAGAAAGCATTAGTTATTGTTTAAATTGTGTGATATGTGATGCAACATTTTGATCATAAATTATACTTTATAGTGCTGCAGGCGGGGACAAACAATACTTTGTTACCTACGGGCAAAGAAAGATCTACCAAAACTACGTTTGACACCGATATACTTATAAATATTGAGCAAAGAAACTTTTCGATGAAACTTTAAAAAAATTAACAGGTCAATATTAGGTATATATCTAATGTCTTTGGTCACATATTGTAATACTTCGCGTGGTATTTAGTCCATCATGGATTGAGATAAATTACTCTTCAAATGTATGCAAATAAAGATTTTATTTTTATTATTTTAAGCTTTCCCTAAGCTAAGATCATGCTATAATATAACAAATGTTTCTTTAGTACTTATATACCTTTGAATATTTACAGTAACGATTAAGACCCGCTGTCTAATATAGCACTTATTATATTTACATACACACACACATTGCAAACGTCTAAATAAGTATTAAGTAAATTTAAAATTATTAATGGTGAGTAGAATATCTAATAACCTCAGAATAAAATATAAGTTCTAAATCAGTAGTATAACCAATATCTTAATATATGGATAGTTACCTGTTCTAAGAAACAAATAAGCCGAATAAGCACCGAACATGCTGGTATAGGTAAACTGGAATGCTGAAATAAAAAGAAAGAATCAATTTCGTACTTATTTTTTAAGATGGCGCATCTTGAATTTTCTTTATTCGATAATCACGCGGCTGATGCAAAGGTACCATGTGGCTGTGTGGTCGCTGGTACCATGACTCTATGACATAAATATTTTTCTGTCTATTGACCTAATCACAGTAATCAGACATCCAACGAATGATTAGCACATATTATGCTGTAACAATTGGCTACGAATACTGAATACTTGCCAAAATTATTTCTCGATCAAAACTATTTTATATTCATAAAATTATATAGATAGTATGTACATTATATAACTTACATGAAATTAATAAAGCATTTTTGAATGCATATCCCGCCTTCATCTGCTCTAACATGTGATGAAAATGAGCTGAAATATAAAAACATATTTCATCAATCAATCAGCCTTCGATCCACAGGATGGCCACTAACCGCACGAAAAAAAGAAGAAGAATCCACTGCTGGGTTGGCCTCGCCTAATTTACGCCATAACACTCAGTCTTCCACCTTCCGCATCCAGCCTATCTCAGTCTTTAGGTCATATTTAATGAATATAATAGCCTAGGTCAGGCGATAATAAAACCCAGTCAAATCAGCACAAATGCTGTGCACATAAGATGTAGTTATTATGCCTAGAATCTGATCTATTATCCTAACTAATATTATAGGTAAATGCGCATGTGAGTTTGTTTGTTCATTACGCTTTCGCGCCTTAACTACTCGACCGATCATCATGAAATTTCGCATGTACAAGTTGTCAGTGGGGTACAGAAAAGGACATAGGGTTCCTCTCGTCAGGAAATAGTAAAATGCCTTGTTCTAGAGCGAAACGCTGGCAAACTGAAAATATAATATATGTGGTGTAAAGATTTTAGAATAAACATATGTTATGGTTAACAGAACATTATAATATGATTACTCATAAATTTTTTTTTGAGTAACAAAGCTTAGGTATAAATGTGTTTCAGAACAATGATATTATTTGTTAATGAAGACCTCCAAATATGAATGCAAATCATACGCACATGTTACAAGGTCCCAAGTGAAGGTCTATTCATATTTAAATTAACAGATAAGATTTGAAGAAAAGATTAGGCAGCATGTGACTTGTGTGAACAGTTTTGCAATAACCAATATTAAACCTGAAGTTTCTAAGAGGTTTTCTGTCATCATAATTGTTATTGTTTTTTTTATAACTTTGTTATGATATACAAAAAGAAAATGTAATTAACAAAGGTTTTAAAAAGGGAAATTAATATAATTAAATTTATAGATGTAATTGGGCAAAGGGAAATAATTTCCCATTTAGGTTATCCGTAAACGGGTAGAGATGAATAATTTCCCACCTGAAATAACCCTTTGTTTTCAGTTTCAGTAATTTATACTTTATTTTATTTACACTATGCACCACCTAACATGGCACAAGATATTAGGTACAGTTAAATCATTAAAAGTTATTTTTTCTTTCCTGCCTTCATAAAGGGTTAAGTACGTAATTTAAATATTGTAAAGAGATAAAGATAGACAGATAATCTTTGTTCAAACATGGGTCACTATATTCCTTTAAAACATTAAACATAAACTCCTTTATTATTTATTAATGACATGATTTATTCTATATATGAGAATGAACAGTGCACTAACCTCATTATCATAAATTGAAATGAAGCTAAAGCCACCAAATCCATTGGCATAAGCCTAAATTAATGAAATAATTCGAATGAATTTCCATACCACTAGTATATTTTTAATCATGCAGGTAATATAATCATGTATAAATAAGAGGTTGCTGAAGTAGTTTGATTTTTGGTAGTTTGACATTTGACTACACATGTTGTCGGCGCCCAATCGCACATAATGCTCAGTATGGAATGACGCGAGACTGAGCTCACACATTCAATCTAGGTAACTATCAGCAGAGCCTGACCTTGGTTACAAATACCAGCAGCCAGACACAATAGGTTTTGAATTTCAAGGCATTGGATTGCACTGGCACTGGGTTTTAGAAACTTAACACATAAAAAGATTAGGATTATATGTACTAATATTAACTGCAAAATCATCATTTGGACCATGGGATTGAGATAAATCATGTCTAGATATGGATTGATATCAACTGATTAAAATGGTGACATTAAACTTTCTATTGTTGTCAACACAGCTGTAACCCTAGACATAACTACCAACCATACCATACCAATTTAAAAACCATTTTACATAATATTACCAACAAATTCATAACAACATAAATATCAGCTATAATTACCTATTCCAAAAAGCAGAGGACCGACAAACACTGCTGTCATGGGGTCAAGACATTGCAGCAGCAGTGGTGTCATACAGGCTCTGAAAACCCACTCTTCACTAAGTGGTGCCATCACATGATTCCTCACCCACACAAGGTCTTGCCAGCTTGATAACCAATATAGAGGTTCTGAATTAAAAAAAACATCTTTAATATAGGTAGCCTAAGATAAACTAGTTGACTTGTTTGGCTTGTAAGGTTTTGATCTAATCACAACAATAATGATTTTCTCACCCATGATAGACTAGGTCTGTGCAAGCACATCAAAGTTTTAACACCTTTCACATAATTATATAGATATACTTCATTTAAATGTATGTATTATATCAAAACATGCAGAAGTGACAAACAAGTTTAACTATACCTCCTGTAATACCTGTATAAAGTCTCCATATTCCAGAATAAAACTGCATAATTAATGGCCCCAAAAATAGAACTGCGGTCAAAAACAGAGGTCCAAAAGTAGCTGGTATAATACCAGACCATCGTAATCCCATCTGTGTAAATAAGTCCCCTTTTTCAAGAGTTTCTTTAGTGAAGAAAAACTGAACAAATATTGGTGCCAAAAACATCATAACTAAAACACTAAAAAATCTTCTTTTAATTGTAGTTGGATGGTCTCTGAAAGGGGAGATATTATTAAATATTTTTAAATCATTTTAATTATCAAATAACATTTTATTCAGAATTTACCTGCTCAATTTAGATCTCCATACATATAAGCTTAAGACATATGAAAATGTTAGAAAAACACAAGCAACCACAGAGAGGCTACACTTATATCCATCCATATATTCCGTTAAATACATCTCGGCAAATTAACTCTAACACTCGTAAACCGAAGAATTAAAACACGAAAATTACAATTAATTCAGTCAAAACAAGTTTACATTTTCAACCCACATATTCCTCACAGAATCGAAAATTCAATATTATTACACCACTTAAATGACATATTTGACAATTATGACATTTGTTCACAGAGAGTTTAATAAATTACAGTATTCTTATAAGGATTAAAACCACAGAGTATATTTGGAAAACTCTTGAGTCTGAACTTGGAATTTTAGATATGGAGATACCAGTGCGAATATTGAAGAATGCTCGTAATGACATCTACACAATGCGAAATGTATTGTTTTATTGATCAAATATAAGTGTAACTTTTTTAACTGCATTGGATTGTCATTGGAATGTTATTTATGGGTATCACTACTCAATTTAATGTATCAAAACAAACACATAAACGCAGCAATTGTGAAATACATCAACCGAGTACAATATTTTCAATAATCATGTGCTATGTGCTCTTCTGAAATTTTCTTACAGAAATCTTTAGAATTATCTGCTCGTTATGGAAATTTAACCCTCACGTTCATCGAAAACAAGTGCAAACGAATGAAGTTTCACACAAGACACAAACACAAACAAAAAAAATACAAATTATACACACACAAATATTACGATTATGTACCTTAAGTGCATAATCAGTATAAAGTTTTGTTTCAGGTATTGATCGTGATCATAAAAAAGTGTCATGTAAACCCATCAAATTGAGTACCTATAGGATTCCCATGCCACCTCCACAATACCAACCTTACTCAATATTCAATATTGAACTTGGGTGAAATTTAACTCCTCTGATGTATTAGATTTCATTCATCGATCCAGTGAAATAACACAAAATCTTACCACGGAAATATACAATAGGCAATCTTTCCATAAGTTAAGCTACATTCATAATAACTGATGTTTAAAATCTAGTTGCGCAGTCTATGCATACACTAAACTGCAAGCATGTTGTCAAGCTGTATGAATCTGTCAAGTCTTATAAAATACCTACTAGGATAAAGAGTAGTTCAAAATATAGGGAAAACACATTATGTAAAAGAGAAAACTATCATCAATAACAAAAGTGGTTTACATGTTTTCATACAAACGTATTGCATACTTACAATCTAATTGGGCCGTTTTTAAGTCCTTACAACGCACGTGGTACTAAATTGATATTCATTGATTTAACGCCCGTGTAACAACTTGTATCTGTGTCAGTGGTTAGAACAAAAATAATATTGTATATAAAACATTATCGACGGATTTATAATATATTTTTATGGTGTTACAGGTTGTAAGTATGTACTGAAATCTGAAATTATACGAGCTTCATTCATAATTGATAGGCTATAGTCAACAAACTGGGCCAATGTCACAAATGCAAATAATATTCAATTCATAAAATCAGATAACATTTAAAAATACCACGTAAAATGTGAACGCAGTAATAAATAAAAAAAAACTTCGTGTTATTTTGTAGGTGGCGCTGCAATCGCCGTCGCCATGTTAATCCCAAATCCGCCATATTTTGCTGAGAGTCGCCCGTCGTTTTAAAGGGTAGTGTGGATTTTCATCATAATTTATTCAGATAATGATTATTATCAGTTTAATATCATAATTTTAGTGTCAGTGATCAGTGTAATATTAGTATAACAGTTTAACTATCACCTAGCAATTACTAATGTGGTATAATCTCGGTTTCCCGTTTTGCCTGTCCAATCTAATCTAAACAGAAAATGGCCGACGGTGTTGGTGCGGGTGTCTCCTTTGTTTAGGGCTGAATTCCAGTGAAAATAAGTGTTAAAAGAAATAATGCCTAGTGCCTCGTTTTCCTCTTCGCGTTCTTACGTTCGTAGATCGCGGAGAAAAGGCGGACATCGAATACCACTACCTTCTAGGACACAATCGAGTAAGTAATCCGGGTCGGCTGAAGTCGCCCCAATCTTTATAAATGCTTCGTTATAAGTAATTCCTTGGTCCAATTGTTTGCGAAAACTCATAAATTCGTTTCGAAGCCATCAAGCGACACACAAATACGTAATTTATGCAACTGAATTAAAGATTTGACATCCCCATTTTATATGAAAATGTTGAGCTTGCTATTGAATTTTGAATTTGTCGATCATTGTTCCTCGAACGTTGACTGACATGTAAATTCTTATTTCGATACATTTAACGATTCACGATGGTATCAGATAGCGCATTTCGGTGACATTTTGCGCAATATGGGTATTGATTTGCTAGATGAAAACTTATTTTACATAGAATGACGAAACAGCTGTTCTGATACAAGTCCGAATAGTCGATGTGTATTTGTATGCAGTTACGAAACTTTTTTCATTTCAGTTCACACACATTGGTATTAGCTTAGGTGCTTGTTTGTTTTTTGTCTCACATATTTTCTATAGTGTTGTAGACCTTAAAAATATATATGACATATTTTACTTAAAAGATCTTATCGAAATTTGGTTTGATATACCCAACATTGAAGATTCTTTTCTATAAAAAATAATGTATTCAAATATACTATGACATTTTGTTTTAACTATAAGGATTTATTTGTCCATAATTATTTATACTTCCTTATGTGTTTCTGGTTTTTATGTGACATTTACTTCCTGATAATCATATGATCCCAGCTATATTTTATCATGTCTTTTGACATTCATTTTAATATGTGTGCAGTGTCTGATTTCACAATACTTTCAAGATCTTTGTCTACTGGGGATTTTGTAGAAATATTTCACAGAATATTATTGTTTACACAATGTTATAAATAGTAAGTATGATGATAAGTATATATGTATTGATGTTTGATTATAGGATTTGTAGTTTTGTTTTTGTAGTCAATTATACCAGTTACCACTTATACCAGCTGAATATTGAAATATTCATAAAAAATATGAATATCTTAGAATAATATACATAATAAATTATTGGTTACAAAAGAGTTGGACATCAGGAAGTTAATTTGACTACATATGATTTTATATTAAGCTTCGTCATGGTATGCTAAGTTAGTGTGAAGATGTAAGGGAGAATGATACAGTATAAATATGTCAAGGTTGTAGCAAGTGGAAATCTATAGTATCTGCTTATTTTCTCTAAGATCCAGGTGTGAGTCTAAGTATTTATGAGTTACATACTGTTACAAGTTAATGGCTATCATAAAAGCTTCTAATATGTTCAACCTGTTAATTGTTGAAATTCTAGACATAATTGAAAACATATTATATCTGGGTAATTGTGTGCCACTGCGGCTCAACAATTATTAGATATTACTGATAAATGTAGAATTCATAGCTAATAATTGCTTATGTTTCATATCAAGATCAAGGTTTTTATTTATCTTATCAATAAGTTGCAAACCAGATATTTAAAAAGCTTTGTGTCTGCACCCTAGGGACCGATTGACTAAATTTTTTAAATACCTAATTAATGACCACTTTTTTGGAAAACATTCAAATATAATCAAATAATATATGTTGTTCAATATAATTATCAACTGTAATAATATTTATAGTATATAGTCATAGTATACACATACTATGACCTTATACTCAGTTAGTTTATTTTCAAGGTTCTATAAAAGTCCAAATTTTTACGAAGTTCTAATGTCACATTATGATGTTTATTTGTTAGTAGAATAACAGAAATCATGAATACTAGTAATTTAAACATGACATAGGTAAAATATTAGTCAACAAAATTCTACCTATGTTATGTATTGTTTGTTTCTGCTTCAATAGGTATACTCATTACAATAATGTATTCATTCAAGAGGATGACTCATTTGTACTAAATTATTACTTTTCTGTGTGATATTAAAATACTACCTACATCTATCAAGAGGGTAATTTTGCACACTTATTTTAACCATTTATATCTTAAATGGGTCACAAGTTTGGCAACACATCAAAATTACTTAAACTACTTTCTAATACATATCTGTTACAAAATTGTACTTCAGCCAGATTCAAATTGTTTTTAACAAGTTCATTGATATTATTACTACCAAATACCAAGTAACCTATATAAAATTATTAACTGTGCCTTCATAAACCTAAACATGACTGATATAACTTATTGTGTGAACCACAACATATTATTTTTATTTATAGGGTAAAGGTCGCCATGTAATATTGGGGGTCCTATGGTAAATTAAAAGAACAACCGAAACGTACGAAATTAGTTTATTGAATAAATTGTTACAATATAATGCGCATTATGAAGTAAACTGTATAATAAGCAGAATACAATATTATTATTAAGGAGCATACTTAATAGGTAAATTAATCTAAAGGAGCATACACACTTCAAAATGTAAGAGATTTAACCTTTATACTTTTATCTATTAGTAGGAAAACATCTGATCAATGCTTACAAATAACCAGGAGATATGGTTATACTAAGTAAAACAGGTCATATTTGTAACCTGAAATTAGTGGAACTCATTATAAAACTTTACTAAGACTTATTTTTTGTAAAATCCTTGTCTCTGCATACACAAATTAAACAAAACAGTATCAAAATCAATTATTCCCATATATTTTCCATCATAGTAATAGTATTAAAAAGGAACACAATGATATGAGCCTTTGCCTTTCAGTAGGACATACCAATATGCTAATAAAAAATAAAGGTAAATATGCAGCAGTATTGCAGTTGCACAAAGAATGCTATATCATCAGTAGTTGATAACACTCTTGTCTGTTATATTGTTCTTGACTGTCATAGTATCAAAACTTTCTATTTTACATACCAAATAATCTACTTTTTAAAGTAAAACAAACTATAATTAAAACCATTAATGTAGATTTAATTAACTTTTGAAGACATAAGATGCTTGTTTTTCCATCTATGTCAATTGACTAGACTATGTAAGATGTCTTATTCCAATGGGTTTATCTAGCTTGCTCTATTTTCACAGTGCAACCTTCTACTAAGAGGGTTTCACAGTTTTCAGTAAGTTTAATCTATCGTCTAAAACCTAAACATGATAGCTGATGCAAATTGATATATGATGTTTCAGGTGAGCCATGTGAATCAGTCCCTATTCCTAACAACAACGTGACGGGGAGCGCGATGGCGGCGACTGCGGCGTGTGCCGGCGCGAGTGGCAGCGGCGGCGGCGGCGGGTCCCCGCCCGTGCCCGCGGCCGCGCCCGCCACCACGGCAGGCCACCACAGCCCGTACGACCTGCGCCGTAAGTCGCCGCCGGCTTACCACGACGGCCTACCCGGCCCTTCAGGCGCTTGCTCTCTACCAGCCAGAAAGAGGCCCAGAACGTAAGACCCTATCATATCTCTACAAAAATACAGAATAAATGAATTTCATTTATTTTAATGTAGGCAAAATAGCCATGTGAAATACAACTATTCCTTGATTGATTGATTCCTTATTGAGATGACACATATTGGGTTTTACCCTGAACACCCATTCTATTTGTTGTTGGTTTGCAATACAGTTTCAAATAGCCATTTTGAAAATTTAGCAGGAATAATCATGTCAACACTGAGGTACATAATATTAGAGGATTAGCTGATTCAACTACAGAGGAATCTTTAATTGAATCAGTTCATTAATTTACAGTTGATTTCAAAGTATATTGAAACTATTCTGAAACCTGGTGAAGAATTAAATATGAATACATAACCAAGAAATGAATGTGATGCATATGCATAAACAGAAGTTGAATACAACAAGTTAAAAAAGGTGGTGTTGAAACTTCATATCTACATCATTAGTGTTGAAAAGCAACCCAAATAAAACATAACAATTACATTATTATAAGTGACATTTAAATGCTAAAGATTGGGGCAGGTAAGAACTGAATGTCAAATTTATAACATGAATAATGTTTTGTCCATACAGATCCTTATCTCAAGGTGTGGACGTGTGCAATGTATCACAATATCTGCAGTATGAGTTGCCCGATGAAGTATTATTGTGTATTTTATCACACCTCACGGAACGGGATCTATGTCGCGTCGCACAAGTCTGCAAGAGATTTAATACTATTGCTAATGATACTGAACTATGGTAAGACCATCATTGTACACATCATTACTTTTAGAATTACATGCAAAAAAAGTAGGCCATATACATAATATGAAGTAATGATAGAAAGTGTTCTAAGTACTTTTATTATTTGTAAGTATAATTTGGTATATGTAATACACGTACTTAACGTTCGGTCTTCAGGAAAAGCTTATATCAGTCGGTATTCGAGTATGATATGCCACTGATGCACCCGGCGCCCTGTCAGTTCGAGTTCGTGGCGCCCGACGAGTGCGACGCGGACAACCCGTGGAAAGAAAGCTTCCGGCAGCTCTATTACGGAATACACGTGCGACCCAACTATCGGCCCAAGAAGGACTCTCGCATCAAACATTTTAATACAATTAGGGTAAGTTTGACATCAACATTTAGAGCAATATCTTTTTTTGTTTGATTGTTTCTATATCGTGCAGTAGTCATATGTTCATTACTAGTTATTTTGTATCGCGAGTAAGCAACACCAAGTCTTACGAATGACTATCTATCTCTTAATTGTAGCCATAGAGTGACAGATTATTGACTCACATGTGCCCACTCATCCTAATTACTCAGTATGTAATAATAGGCTATAACGAGTATTCTGCCATGGTTAATCCAAGTTGGATGCAATTTCAAGGATGTTCACGATGACAGTATATGTTTTGATGTGACAGTCGTTTTTTACGTAGTCGTGAAGAGTAAGCTTAAATATGCCTTAACAAGTGACCGTTTCGGTTAGGCGGCTCTCGAGTACGTGGAGGAGCGCGGCGGGGTGGGCGGAGTGGGCGGAGTGGGCGGCGTGGGCGCGGCGGCGGCCGCCAGCGCGGCGGCGGCGGGCGCGGCGGGCGCGGGCGGCGCGGCGGCGTGCGCGTGCGGCGCGCCCGCGTGCGCGTGCCGCCGCGCGCCCGCGCACGCGCCCGCACACGCGCCCGCGCTCGTCTTCGTGCACGCCGGCCTCTACCAGGAAGAGTGCCTCGCCATCGACACCGACGTGCAGCTCATTGGTGAGACTAGATATGTTTATCAGCACGCGAGTGCCCCGATCTGTACGACCAATATATGTGTACCCGACGATTCAACGTCACTGAGGAGCGACTGGCCAGCCCACTTAAACTACTTAACTTAAATGTCATGTGAACTATTTGAATTATCGTGGGTAATGTTTTTTTTCTTTTTTTATTAACCTTTGGACATTGTAAAATTCCCCATAAAGTTTTAAATATTTTATAGTTTTTAATAAAAGCCCTTTTATTAAACAATGAAAATATCATACATACATACATAGATTCACGCCTGTTTCCCAGAGGGGTAGGCAGAGACTACGGATTTCCATTTGCTACGATCCTGACACACTTCTCTGGCTTCATTCACTTTCATAACATTCCTCATACACATATCATCATTCAAATAATATAGATGACATTTAATTAGCTAAACATTTAAAGCTCGAGTTAATTACCCCTTTTTATAATTACGAGCCCCAATGCAAAAATGTTCGTCTACTAAGAAAATTGAATGTAACCATGTATTGTAAGTGTAATATAGATAAGTAATGTCGGTTTAATGAGTCTAACAAATAAAAATGAGATTAGTAAATTAAATTAAGTTTATTTACTGTGAAGTACTCAAATAAAATATTTTGTCGTTACAAAACAAATATGAATTCTTCCATCAATTATAACTCATAACAGTTCGGCTATCGCAGTTGAACACGCAAAACAGTTTGTCTACCACTTCGTTGTATCTCATTTACTATCAATAACGGATTTAATCCTAAGTGGCATCGTCGCTACTAACTGTTCACATTCTTCTGGAGTTGTTGAATCCCAAACAGTCTTAATTTTCTCCTTTAAATCTTTTTTTGACCTTGATGGATTTTTCGCAACATCTTCTTCATTTTCCACCACATTGTCTCAATAGGAGACAAATCTGGACTGTTTGACGGCCACTCCATTGTATGTATTTGTTTAGAGGTGAACCAAGCCTTTGTTGTCCTTGCAGTATGACAGGAAGCACCATCTTGTTGAAAAACATAGGCATTTTGATGTTTCAAAATCGGAATGGACGGCAATAAACTCGCTTCTAAAATGTTTTGGTATTTTACTGCATTAACAGTCTCGTCTACAAATTGCAGGCGACCCACACCTTGTGCTGACATGCAGCCCCATATAATTACAGACGCAGGGAACTTCACTTTTCTCTTGATACAGTCTTGGTGAAATGCTTCATCTTTATTTCGGTTTCTCTTTAGCCGTGTAAAAGCCGTAACCCATTCTCTTCAGGACTCTTTTACAAGTATCGACCGAGACATCTTTTTTAATCATATCACGCCATTGTACGGTAAGCTCTCCTGCACGAGCATGACGGTTTTCCTTTATAATTTTCTTTAAAAAACGGTTTTCAGCTTCACTCGTAATACGAGGGCGGCCTGATCTCTTCAAACACGAAACTGTGCCGTTATTTTTGCTATGCTGGATTATTGACTGGACAGTTGATCTTGGCAATAATAAGTCTTTGGCGATTTGGTATGCAGATTTCCCATTATCACTGCTGGAAATAATAATTTTTCGAACTTCTACCGCGATAGGTTTTCCACGACCCATATTGATCAAAATTATTAGCGAAAATAATGAAAAAATACTTGGAACACGCCTTTTTATAGCCTTTGACATCTTAAAAACAATTGAATTCTATTTTTAAGATAATTTAATTTTAAATTTTGGTGTAACAATTAAAAAAGTATATTAACATTAAGCATAGACGAACTATTTTGCATCAATTAAGCACTAGACGAATTATTTTGCGTGACCATTTAAACAGTAATTTAACTAAGATACATAATTTAAAAAAAGGATTATTTTTTTCAATAGTACCAAAATAACGTTATTTATATGGAGTATTTTATTAAATAAATTGTTTACTGCTAGTGTCTTTCTAGGAACGAAGAAAGTTAAAAAGAAAAATGTGTTCTTCATAATGTGTGACTAGACGAACATTTTTGCATTGGGGCTCGTACAATAATGGCAAATAAGTACAGCTTTTTTAATAATTTCCAATCTTTGAAACTTTGTTTGACCAGAGAAATAAACTCAGGATAATACTAACACTGCAAAAATCTTGATTTAATGAATGAATGACTAGGAAATTCCCTTTTTTAGGTTGATATATAGTATGTATAAATACTATATATCAACCTAAAAAAGGGAAATTATATTTATTTATCATCTGTTCTGTTCTATTACAAGAATTTACCAAAGATACCACATACTACCATGACACTACCAATTGTGCACTAAACCTAAAGTAGTACAGCAAAGATACTTTAAATTGTTGAGAGTAAATCATCAGATAGACAAGTCACACAAAAATTAATAAACAGATGGTTACATTTATGTCAACTGCTGTGATTGGCTAACGGAATTAACAACTGTCAATGTCATGAGCCTTTAAGAAACTGGGTATGAACGAAATAGTAGATTCAGCTAAATCTTTGACATCATATTATTTGTTCTGAACACTATTGAAACGCATTTACAATAAATACAATCAATATTAGTATTGTTCATCAATCATTGATCATGCAGGGTCTTACAGGAAGGTATGGTCATATTTGAGAGTCGTAAAGTGTTGATAAATAGTTTGGACACCTAAAACAAAATTGATTTGCTAGATGTTTTAGCAAATTGTTTCAAAGGCAAAACTTGTTTTCGATATTTTTGGGCTGAAGTAAACAGTTTATTATGTTTCAATGTCAGTATCTTGCAACGTAAACAAGTGTAGATAGTTGTTAACTCAAACCAGATTATCTATCTGATTTCCTGTATTTGTATATTTGCAAGACGCCATACTCTCTATGTTTAAAAAAATTGCTGCTTTAGACACAGACTTTTATAAGATATTGTTTTTAACTTTAACCAAAGGGGCCACGGCGAACACATTTATTTTTAAATTAACTGTTTCTTTCATTATCAAGCCCTATGTCACAGAGGAGTTTGCTAACATAAACAGACAAAAAGTATACCTAACCCACATAACAATTATTACTTATATAATCTACATCCTCAACAACACTCGATGCTGCTGAAGTGACTGCTTGACTGCTGTGCCATGCATGCAGTCATTTTGTTAGGCTGAAAACATTTGACCTCACTATTACACTGTATAATCAACAAATACATTTCCTATTCAAATTACTCAAATAACAACTTAACATTGCTTCCTGTTAATGAACAAGAGGTTTATGCATTTGTAATAATCCTGTCATTCATTACTAGTAAGCCAGTAGGTGAATATTTATAAACATATCCTCGTAAATTTTATACTGCTCATATGTGTTAAAAAGAAAAGCTATTATCTTAGATCTATTACTGAGCCTAACTGTAAGGACTCATTATACTATACTAATGTTACATAAGTCATTTAACAATTACAGTATGTTCCCGATGCCTTCCTAACACAATGTCATAATTGCTTTATAAGAATTTGACTTACAATTCAACTCATGCTATTTACAATATCAATACTACATAAATATAAATCAAAGAGATATCTAAAGGTGTTATAGTTAAAAAGAAACACTATTATCAAACTAGGTAAGCTTTAATAATTTAAAGGTAATAAATACCTATTTATTCTCCGACGTTTAGATTGACTTGCAGTTTAATCAATCCTGGTCACGGGTCGACTAGCGTGAGCTCAGTGGTGCTTTCGTGAAGTGCAGGTTTCAGGCAATAAATATATCGGTATTTAATACCTTTCAATAATTAATGGCGATTGAGTCCCGTTGTCTAATATAATATTAAGTATGTGTACAAATCGCAAAAGTTTAAAAGCATTAATATTCAAACCAACTGACACTAATGTTACATTACACATTTTACTAATTCATGTTGTTCTCGATGCGTCCCTAACACAATGTCACAATTGCTTTATGACACTAGCGGCCCGTGCTAAGCCGCCCCGGTTAGTACAAAACCTTTACAAATTATACACCTAAACCTTCCTCATGAATCACTGTCTATTGGTGAAAACCGCATGAAAATCCGTTCAGAAGTTTTTGAGTTATTCGCAAACAGACAGACGCGGCGGTGGACTTTGTTTTATATGTAGTGATTTATAAAAATAATATGACTCACAGTTTACAAGATAAAGAGCATAATTAAATCTGTGTTTATCTCTAGGTTGTGCTGCAGGCAATGTAGCAGAATCAGTAGTGTTGGAGCGTGAAGCGGAGTCTACGCTGACGTTCGCGGAGGGCGCCAACCGCGCGTACGCCGGACACATGACGCTGAAGTTCTCTCCCGACGCGACCAGCACCATGCAGCACCACAAGCACTACTGCCTCGAGGTCTCCGACAACTGCTCGCCCACCGTCGACCACTGTATCATACGGAGTGCTAGTGTTGGTGAGTGTACTGAACCATCTAGTGAACTTCATGTAGCTAAACTGTTTGACATACAGACAAGGAAGCGTTAACTTAAATCTTCCATAATTCGAAATCCATACAACATACGCTCCAACCGAATGTGTTCAGTGTATTGCGTCACATGATGTGTACCGAGGCGCGGTAAGCTGGCGCATAAATCCACCAGAAGATTGCCTAAAAAGTCGTCTATTATTTTTTACATAATATATGTTTTTGTTGATAAAATAAAATAACAAGATGTTTATGGTATTATGGTAGCGGACTTTTTGTCTATACATTGTTTTGACTTAGGAATATAAAATGGTTGAAGCAATGCATGACACAAATCGAAATCTACCCACATTCTTTAAATATCATACGTCTTTTCTCGACTTGTGATTGTGTCTTACCACATGTCTAGTTTAAATTATTTATTTATTAAGAACAACCAAAAAAGCATACACTAATTAAAAAACATTGTGATAACACATAAATACGGATATATTATGTAGTGCTGCCTTACTTACAGGCTGCCACGGCATGCATTACAAAAAATATATACATATGTATATATATTTATGCTTGTTTAATAAATTACGATATACTGACGTTACTTACGTTAAACAAAATACAAGCAAATAATGGCATTTAAATAAAAAATAAACTAATTGCATGCATAGTGTTTACATTTAAATTATATTAAAAAAGAAATTGATATGACAGTAAGTTATTAACAATTTTTTTTTAATACTTAGTCTTAAAATGCTGACAGTAATTATCATCAAATAATGTCATAATATAATAATTAATGAATTGAATTCTACATCAACTTATCAACCAATATAGATTTAAACTTGGGCAAGGAGTAGGATAAATCTATATCCATATTAGGTAGGCGTGATAGGCGAATGTATTGCACTTTTCACACACACACACACACACATATATATAATATATACGTGCTGCTTTTTAACATCTGAACTCCGACTCTTCTGATACTTAGACTATAAAAATATAAAATTTGACCACCACATAAGTTAGATTCAATATAATTAGTGGTAATCCAGTAGCATATAACGAGATTCATGTGTGTATATATGTGCAGTGGGCGCGGCGGTGTGCGTGAGCGGGGCGGGCGCGAACCCCGTGATCAAGCACTGCGACATCAGCGACTGCGAGAACGTGGGGCTGTACGTCACGGACTACGCGCAGGGCGCCTACCAGGACAACGAGATCTCGCGCAACGCGCTCGCCGGCATCTGGGTCAAGAACTTCGCCAACCCCATCATGCGCCGCAACCACATACACCACGGCAGAGATGTCGGTATATTCACCTTCGAAAATGGCTTGGTAAGTACTCCATATAATAATAACAACCTTGTATATGTTGGCGACAGTTACTGGCTAAAAAGCCAGTAGACAAGGCATATCATCATAATCCTTTGAGACCATTGTCCATTTTGTACCTGGTATATCTTGTATTTTGTGTAATCCTTTTTTTTTTTCGATTATTTTCATATACAGATATGTTTAGCTAATAGTTGAGTCTATTTAGCTAAGGATTAGGGTTTATTTAGCTAAAATTTGTGCAACTTAGTTAGCTATATAATTAACGAACAACATAAATGAAATAAAAGTTTTAATGATCACTACCATACACTAAGCTTTCTGAGAATTAGGTGAACTGTCTATATTATGATCTTTCTTGGTAAAAATATATTGTTTTATATGAGAACTGAGTAATCTAAATAATCATCTGCTTTAAATGAATCAAGTGTGAATCATGACTCCTGAATCAAAGCAGACTTAAATATAGAAAATTTGTAGAACCATGTTAAAGCCTTCTCTTCCTTTACCTCTTTTTAATTTAAAGATAGGGGAAATATTAATCTATTTGTAATTTTCAATTACAAATTAGACCTTGTCTTTAGTACTAAAAACTCATCTAATACCCAACATACATAGATGTTTAATCTCATGTAGCCTGTAATTTTACCTGGTTTCTTACATTGTTATTTTGCATCTAATTAATATACTGCCTATTTGACCTCTAGCTGGAGTTTCTCAAGAAACAGATACCTACTTATCTGATGCATTTTCGCCAATTATGTTTTTTGTCCTACATAATAGGGCCTACTATATTATTGTGAGGTTGAAGTACATTGTTACATTTATGACACACAATATAAAATAAATATTATAGTTCGCCTGTACAAATTTTAGCGTCTTAGTGTACACAGGTATATTAAATTTACAAGGTTAACCCAACACATATTTAGGCAACAATATACAAAAATAAATTAAACTTATTATATTATCCTACAGGGCTATTTCGAAGCAAATGACATCCACAACAACAGAATCGCTGGTTTTGAAGTGAAAGCCGGCGCAAATCCCACCGTAGTACATTGTGAGATTCACCACGGCCAGACGGGCGGCATATACGTGCACGAGTCTGGTCTAGGCCAGTTTATAGATAACAAGATACACTCGAACAACTTTGCCGGAGTATGGATAACTTCTAACAGCAACCCCACCATTAGGCGTAATGAAATATACAACGGACATCAAGGAGGCGTGTACATATTCGGCGAGGGACGCGGATTGATTGAGCACAATAATATTTACGGGAACGCGTTAGCTGGTATACAAGTAAGAATAACCTTTGAACTATTATTCAATAAATATCAACCAGTTTTCAGAGTATTACAATATGTTCATAACTGTTGGTACAATTGTTGTAGTATAGATCCAAAGGTTGAATAAAGCTTTGTTGTTTAAGCAATTCCAAAATAAAAATTTATTCTACTGACTCCTACAATAGGAACACCTAAGACCCTCACCTAAAGAAATTGACAAAAGAACTAAAAGTAAATTTCAAATATTAATAATTTAATTCATCATAATATTGTCTTCTGTTTACGCGAATGTTATTCATTGAAATTGAACTACTATATACGGATTTTATCGCGTTGTTTATTTAACACTATTACATAATTTAGAAACTGTTACACTACTATACTATTAAACTTTACTAATTTTAAGCTAATTAAATTATTAAAACTATCAAATCTATTTGTTTTTAAGTTTACACTTTCCCCGACGTTTCGGTTGCTTTTCAGCAGCCATAATAGCTAGAAACAGGGATGTGCTCTGGCAGTGCGTGTCTTCCCGAGCCATTGTGTTAATAATAGTGAAAGGTAACATGTGCTCTAATGTCAATTTAATATTATAATAGTATGCTTACATTTTTATTGAGAATACTTTATTATTGTTAATTTACTGTTAATGAATGATCTGGATTGTAGGTATAACAATATTTTGTTATATTTTATGGAATGAGGCTAATAAAAATAATTTTGTAAAAGTATACATTGCCATATAAGTATTGCCATTGCCAAATGTTGTTTGCCAAAACAATTTTTATTAATAGTTATATTGAAAGATAATTATTTGGGTTTTGATTTTGGACTATGTATGCTATGGAGTTAAGTCTCCTCATACATACATTGAGTATATTTTTGCTAATTGCATAGAGAACCAACCAAACATTTTATGTAAAAGAAATTAAAAATATGATACCATCAATCAGATGCCGTGTCATTAATCAAATATAAATTTCAACTGTTAGAGTCAATATATTTTTAATCGAAATGTTATATTATGCATCATAGTTGTTCTTCCGAATAAAAAACAAAATCAAAAAAATCTAAGCTGTTGGGATTATTCAATGCTCTGCACGAGCGGGCCTGGTCACTATATGCCAGTCCCGCAAATTACGAGCGCATAGTAAACAGTGTGCCCCTATGGTACTTCTCACTATGAGAATTAAACTTTCCTTGTATACGAACATTTTGCACCTAGAAAGAGAGAGATTAGCATTAAAATACTACTATTTACTTGCCTTTATAGTTCAAAATCTATGGCTTGAAGCTTTGGTCTTACCATTTTTCATCCACGTTGTCGTGTTGGTTAATAAATATTACCAGTCAAAAGTAATTGTATTTTAAAACACTGATAACAATGATCTGAAGAAATCCCGCCTACATTCGAGATTTAACAAGACCATTATTGACAACAATATACAATGGTTACCAATTCCTAACCAATTGAAACAGATCAAAACATTGTATATTTAGCTTGTGGGTAATCCTACTGATACTACTGTAAATATAGAAGCTTTTTAGATATTTTTCGATGTCAATCATATCCAAACCACTGACCAAATTACTAACCTAAATCACATACTTGAATCTCCATATAAATGCTCATTGATTGTTTGTTGTTTTCAGATCCGTACAAACAGTGATCCAATAGTGAGACACAACAAGATCCACCACGGGCAGCACGGCGGCATCTACGTGCACGAGAAGGGCCAGGGGCTCATCGAGGAGAACGAGGTGTACGCCAACACGCTCGCCGGCGTCTGGATCACCACCGGCTCCACGCCCGTGCTGCGACGGAACCGGATACATTCGGGGAAACAGGTACATACATCATTATACAGGGGCTCATCGAGGAGAACGAGGTGTACGCCAACACGCTCGCCGGCGTCTGGATCACCACCGGCTCCACGCCCGTGCTGCGACGGAACCGGATACATTCGGGGAAACAGGTACATACATCATTATACAGGGGCTCATCGAGGAGAACGAGGTGTACGCCAACACGCTCGCCGGCGTCTGGATCACCACCGGCTCCACGCCCGTGCTGCGACGGAACCGGATACATTCGGGGAAACAGGTACATACATCATTATACAGGGGCTCATCGAGGAGAACGAGGTGTACGCCAACACGCTCGCCGGCGTCTGGATCACCACCGGCTCCACGCCCGTGCTGCGACGGAACCGGATACATTCGGGGAAACAGGTACATACATCATTATACAGGGGCTCATCGAGGAGAACGAGGTGTACGCCAACACGCTCGCCGGCGTCTGGATCACCACCGGCTCCACGCCCGTGCTGCGACGGAACCGGATACATTCGGGGAAACAGGTACATACATCATTATACAGGGGCTCATCGAGGAGAACGAGGTGTACGCCAACACGCTCGCCGGCGTCTGGATCACCACCGGCTCCACGCCCGTGCTGCGACGGAACCGGATACATTCGGGGAAACAGGTACATACATCATTATACAGGGGCTCATCGAGGAGAACGAGGTGTACGCCAACACGCTCGCCGGCGTCTGGATCACCACCGGCTCCACGCCCGTGCTGCGACGGAACCGGATACATTCGGGGAAACAGGTACATACATCATTATACAGGGGCTCATCGAGGAGAACGAGGTGTACGCCAACACGCTCGCCGGCGTCTGGATCACCACCGGCTCCACGCCCGTGCTGCGACGGAACCGGATACATTCGGGGAAACAGGTACATACATCATTATACAGGGGCTCATCGAGGAGAACGAGGTGTACGCCAACACGCTCGCCGGCGTCTGGATCACCACCGGCTCCACGCCCGTGCTGCGACGGAACCGGATACATTCGGGGAAACAGGTACATACATCATTATACAGGGGCTCATCGAGGAGAACGAGGTGTACGCCAACACGCTCGCCGGCGTCTGGATCACCACCGGCTCCACGCCCGTGCTGCGACGGAACCGGATACATTCGGGGAAACAGGTACATACATCATTATACAGGGGCTCATCGAGGAGAACGAGGTGTACGCCAACACGCTCGCCGGCGTCTGGATCACCACCGGCTCCACGCCCGTGCTGCGACGGAACCGGATACATTCGGGGAAACAGGTACATACATCATTATACAGGGGCTCATCGAGGAGAACGAGGTGTACGCCAACACGCTCGCCGGCGTCTGGATCACCACCGGCTCCACGCCCGTGCTGCGACGGAACCGGATACATTCGGGGAAACAGGTACATACATCATTATACAGGGGCTCATCGAGGAGAACGAGGTGTACGCCAACACGCTCGCCGGCGTCTGGATCACCACCGGCTCCACGCCCGTGCTGCGACGGAACCGGATACATTCGGGGAAACAGGTACATACATCATTATACAGGGGCTCATCGAGGAGAACGAGGTGTACGCCAACACGCTCGCCGGCGTCTGGATCACCACCGGCTCCACGCCCGTGCTGCGACGGAACCGGATACATTCGGGGAAACAGGTACATACATCATTATACAGGGGCTCATCGAGGAGAACGAGGTGTACGCCAACACGCTCGCCGGCGTCTGGATCACCACCGGCTCCACGCCCGTGCTGCGACGGAACCGGATACATTCGGGGAAACAGGTACATACATCATTATACAGGGGCTCATCGAGGAGAACGAGGTGTACGCCAACACGCTCGCCGGCGTCTGGATCACCACCGGCTCCACGCCCGTGCTGCGACGGAACCGGATACATTCGGGGAAACAGGTACATACATCATTATACAGGGGCTCATCGAGGAGAACGAGGTGTACGCCAACACGCTCGCCGGCGTCTGGATCACCACCGGCTCCACGCCCGTGCTGCGACGGAACCGGATACATTCGGGGAAACAGGTACATACATCATTATACAGGGGCTCATCGAGGAGAACGAGGTGTACGCCAACACGCTCGCCGGCGTCTGGATCACCACCGGCTCCACGCCCGTGCTGCGACGGAACCGGATACATTCGGGGAAACAGGTACATACATCATTATACAGGGGCTCATCGAGGAGAACGAGGTGTACGCCAACACGCTCGCCGGCGTCTGGATCACCACCGGCTCCACGCCCGTGCTGCGACGGAACCGGATACATTCGGGGAAACAGGTACATACATCATTATACAGGGGCTCATCGAGGAGAACGAGGTGTACGCCAACACGCTCGCCGGCGTCTGGATCACCACCGGCTCCACGCCCGTGCTGCGACGGAACCGGATACATTCGGGGAAACAGGTACATACATCATTATACAGGGGCTCATCGAGGAGAACGAGGTGTACGCCAACACGCTCGCCGGCGTCTGGATCACCACCGGCTCCACGCCCGTGCTGCGACGGAACCGGATACATTCGGGGAAACAGGTACATACATCATTATACAGGGGCTCATCGAGGAGAACGAGGTGTACGCCAACACGCTCGCCGGCGTCTGGATCACCACCGGCTCCACGCCCGTGCTGCGACGGAACCGGATACATTCGGGGAAACAGGTACATACATCATTATACAGGGGCTCATCGAGGAGAACGAGGTGTACGCCAACACGCTCGCCGGCGTCTGGATCACCACCGGCTCCACGCCCGTGCTGCGACGGAACCGGATACATTCGGGGAAACAGGTACATACACTACATCATGAATATTCAAATCATATTAGTCTCAAGTGACCGCAATCATAGATGTTATCCTAAACTTTCAGATTTATTGTTTAGACAAACTTTAAAACAATAGTGTAGAATAAATTACAGAACAATAGAGTAAGTAAAAATTGAATTCAAGATTACAACTTATTTGAATGGAATGTTGAGTCTAATTCAATAAATGATCAAGCGAGCAGATAATTTTGTTACTGGTCAAAGGCCAATTCTAGAAAATTAAAGACAATAGAAACAATTATTATTAAATAATTATCTTTTCACAGGTTGGAGTGTATTTTTACGATAATGGCCATGGGAAATTAGAAGACAACGATATATTCAACCACTTGTACTCCGGCGTACAGATCAGGACGGGTAGCAATCCCGTGATCAGGGGTAACAAGATATGGGGCGGGCAGAACGGTGGCGTACTCGTTTATAACGGGGGCCTAGGGCTCTTAGAACAAAACGAGATATTTGATAATGCCATGGCCGGAGTATGGATTAAGACTGACTCCAACCCAACGCTCAAGAGAAATAAGATATTCGATGGGCGCGATGGGGGAATTTGTATTTTTAATGGTGGAAAGGTAAGTTGTGAACAACTCATGTTATTTGTTTATTTAAATTAGCCTATGCTGTACCCCTAACGAGTAAAGGCGAGACAGCTCAAGAACGCTTTTACTCTCTTTGATCGAACCAGAAATAATGAAGTAGCTGTGCTACTCGCACAAGAAAACAACAATTCATCCATGATAGGTCCTTCATAAAAAGTGCACAATTCATTTAGCAATGTGAACATTATACAACATTATTTGGCTGCGTTCTTTTGCCTTCTTTTTCAGTAGCAAAGCAAAGTGTTAATATTAATACAGTGTATGATAGTCATTTTGTAAGAATCATATTCATCTATCTGCCAAATAAATACATAATATAATTTAATATTCTGTTCTATCTGTTATGGATAGAACAGAATATTTGATCATACAAAGCATTAGAACTGCTCATAATATAAAATTGTTTAACTGAAATAATGACATGACTGAGCTTCGAAGTTGTAATAAGAAGTAATAATTAACACAGCAGTTTCGCATTGAACACAAATATTTATTATTATTTAGTGTTAAACTATACACATTGTATGAGGATTATTATTGTTGTTACTAGTTTGTGTAGTTATTAGTTTTACACTATTGCTATTACTGAATGTTTTATTTATTTTTACTTATTTAAATGTGTTTGTATTTTTCGAATTGTATACTTTAAACTTATTAATCGGCCGGAAACTCGACAATGGAAGAAACATGATGTCTAAGGCTCTGTAGGCTAATTCACGTAATTTCGTGACGCGCCGATCAAGTTGCGGTGCAGTTGCAATGAAGTTAACGTCTTAATGCAAAATGGTATTCTTGTAATTGTTTAGCTGCGCGTGAGCTGCACGTAAACTGCGCGTCAACTGTACGTCAGTCGTATGTAATACTTTTGACATGGCTTTCAGGCTTTTGCTCTATTACATCAGTTAAATTTATCCACGGTGTGGCTACATGAGGGAAATTAATTTACTCACTAAGTAATCGCATGGAATCGCACGTTTAACGTTTCACGTTGATCGGACTAAACTGTCATTTGAGACGTCAAATGAATAGGTGAATACCGATCAAGTTGCGATCTGAATCACGCACATAAAACGCGCAGCAGTAGAATACTCTAAAGCGCTCGCGTGACGCGAAATTGACGCGAGCGTATCTGACAGCGGTTGTCAAAATTACGAGAATACGAAAAGGGCTATTTTGATCGAAACTTAACTGCAACTGAATTTATTTAATTACGTGAATACTACTGGGATAGGAACTTAGACCAAAAAATTATTTTGATTCGCTAGGTTCATTAATATAGTTCCACTGCAATTATCTTTATCTTTTGCTACATTTTTTTATAAATTTATATACCGAAGGATTCTTAATATTAAGAGGAAATATTAGAATAGAATGTAATCACATAGATATACCTACACGATGTTCTGTATAATTACTTAATATGTTGTGTTTGTACTGGTCAGGGAGTGCTGGAGGAGAACGATATATTTCGCAACGCCCAGGCGGGCGTGCTGATCTCGACGCAGAGCCACCCCGTGCTGCGGCGCAACAGGATCTTCGACGGACTCGCGGCCGGCGTCGAGATCACCAACAACGCCACTGCCACGCTTGAACACAATCAGATATTCAATAACAGATTTGGAGGTCAGTTTCTAAATCTTTATACTACACATTTTCACAGCAGCGATAGTCTAGTTAGTAGGAGACCATTAGACTGCCATTCAGAGGTTGGAGGGTGATCGATCCCAAAACCCACACCTCTCACTCTGCCAAGTCATTTGCGTAGTTAATTATCGCTCGCTTTACCGGTGAAGAAAAACATCGTGAACAAGCCTGTATATCTGAGAGTTCTCTATAATATTCCCGAAGATATGTGAAGTCTGAAATCCGCACTGGTCCGGCGTGGTAGACTATGGCCTAACCCTTCTCACACTGAGAAGCGGCCCGTGCTCAGCACACATTTTCAAAGAAAGATTCAAAAATATTAAACAGTATTTATTCAATAAGCTTATTGAATACTGCTTATTATCCAATCCAAAGATATACTAAAATAAATGTTTACTTTTTATATAACTGGACTGAATCCAATAATTATAAAGTTGTATTTAGCGATGATTAAGGATTGAATATTTATATGTCAACAGGTCTATGTCTAGCGTCTGGCGTATCACCCCTAGTGCGGGGTAACAAAATATTCAGTAATCAAGATGCTGTGGAGAAGGCGGTCGGCGGGGGCCAGTGCCTTTATAAAATCTCATCATACACATCATTTCCCATGCATGATTTTTATAGGTAAGTACACAACACTGATGAGAAAGCTGAAGATTTAATATTGCTGTAATTGTAGATTTTAAATTACCAATTCGTTCGTTATTTTCCAGGTGCCAGACCTGCAACACGACAGACCGCAATGCGATCTGTGTCAATTGCATCAAAACGTGCCATTCCGGACACGACGTAGAATTTATCCGCCATGACAGGTAACTAAACAATTATATACTCAAGGTGGTTGATGTGGAGCTAGTACCCTAGTACTAGATATTGAGTGTGTGCGATGTTTGTGCAGATTTTTCTGCGACTGCGGCGCGGGGACGCTGTCGAACCAGTGCCAGCTGCAGGGCGAGCCCACGCAGGACACGGACACGCTGTACGACTCGGCGGCACCCATGGAGTCGCACACGCTCATGGTGAACTGAGCGCCCGCCGCCAGCCCCGCCAGCCCCGCCACAACCGCCACAACCGCCACCCCCGCCCGCCATACCGCCCACCCGCCACACACGCGTCGGATATCAGTATTCGTCGGAAACCTATGTTTGTTTTATTTATTTTTAGGTGTTATTCGCCGCCAAGCAACGTTATATCGTAGAGTTATTTGTCGCGCGACGAACGCCTCTAGTTCAATTATTTTTATTATCTAAAACTTGGTATTGTGTATCGTCGTAGGGAGTCGCTGCCGAGAGTTGCGAGAGTCATCTCCCGTGCGCACACGTGTAACCGGCTGATATGACGTATTTTCATCTTTGTACTTTATAGTTGACGCAACTAATCATATTTCGGACATTGTTACGCTATCTGTATATGTAGGGAGTTTTTTTAATCATCGGTACTTAATAATTATTGTATTTTGTCGAGTAGTATCATGCATTCCCAAATTGTAATCGTAAACCATAATATCGAGAGATCACATTGATATTTAGAATAATGTTATTCGTTTTATAAGATGTACTGGTAGTAGCTTATATATTATAGTATCTACTAGTTTCATAATCATGGGGAAGTAAATTAATTTTTGTTTCTCAAAAATCTTTAATATTTAGTTATGTAATAATTGTCGATCCAGCGACTGTGACAGTCAGGATAACTTTGTAATATAATGAATCCATATAATTTTAACATTTTGACTATACGATTTCATTTTATTTTGGGGCATTTATTCCTTAGCTCTCCTGACAATAAAGTAATTGGTCAGATGTTTTAGTTAATAAAGATACTTGTACGAGTTACGAAGGTTTAGTTCGTGGAGCGGAGCAGCCGAGCGTGGACTGTGTCAGGTGTCGAGTGTCGAGTGTCGAGTGTCGAGTGTCGAGGGTCGAGGGTCGAGTGTCGAGTGTTGGAGGGACGAGATGAGTGCCGGCGACTTGCGACAGTCCGCTCGCGTCGTGTCGTGTCTGAGCTAGTAGTGGACTAGGCGCGGCGCATTTATTAATCTCGTTTAGGAGTCTGCCTCGCCTAACAATTTTGGCGCTCCTAATGCGCTCTGTAAATATTTATGTCACACAATAATCGAAAAATGTAGTAATTAATGTATTTGTATCATTATATTTTTATTATTGATCACAACATGTATGTTTAATTATGGAATTACGTACGTTTATGGTCAGACGGATGGACCGGTCGGTCGCTTGTGTGAAGAGCACGATTGCCTGTGAGCCAGTAGATAGTCAGGAGATATCATTAGCCGCCGTAGCGGCCCGTTAGTGTATATTAAGATGCAAATTAAGAACGAATGTGCGTATTTAATTGGAAAAGATCTTAGGTACAATTGATATTTTATTATATTGTTAATTTAAATTTGGTATTGATATCGATCGAAAAGCAATGTTAGGAACTGGATGAGCCGTGCGTGAGCGGCCAGAGTGCTGATAGTGATAAGTTAGCCAATAAGCTATAATGAAACCTAAATTACTCAGTAATCACTATTGCAAGTTTCGAATTGTTAAATCGTCTCTCCATAGCACGGTATGTTCTGAATCTGCTTTTTTATAATCCTCAAATCTGTGATCATCGCTACATGTATAAGTGAAAATATTTTAGTTGAACCCTACATACAGAATGAATATGACTATTATGTTATTATTGTCCAAGCAAATTTGAAATGGTTTATTCAATTTTTAATGTCAAATATAATAATAACAGGAAATTTATCGTGGCGCCCATGCTTTATATATTTGAATGTGAAAATTGTTATTTATTGAATTGTAAGTCCTTAATTTATTGAATTGAAATCTGGATATTTTGTTTATACACGAAAATACCACTGTAAAATCCGTGATATACATCATATAATATTATAATTGGAATTTTATTTAACCCCTCTTAATACACGTACATAAGAGCTCAAATTCCTAGCGTCTAAAGTGTCAGTATAAATGTTTTGTAAAATTTATTTTTGAAGTGAAATCTTCTTGAGGCGCGTTGAGCACTTTTTGGGTGAACAAAAATCATGAAACTCGTGTCATCGTCACCGAACGCTTTCCATGAGCTATATGTATACTGTGTATATATATTATGTGTACTTTTTGGGTTAACAAAAAGCGTCATCGTCACCGCACGCTAGTTACTTAGTTTTTACTTCTATCGGCAGTCCCCAGACTGCCCCGCATGTCTTTACCAATCATTACATGTATGACTCGTCAAGACCTGCACATACGATCCCCCTAATGCTAATTATATTCGCAGAGTATCTTTTTCGTGTCAAATCATAGCGCTTTTGTACAGCAGTAAATATTTAGAACAGTAAAATTTCCCAGGAGTGGTAGTGGTGTTAGAGCTAAGTCAGATTACCTACTACTCCCATACCAAAGAAACGTGTATGACAGACTGGCCTCTGGCGCACTCGTTTCTTGGTATAGTCCGAACCCACCGGCGCGCGGCGTTGTACGGCTGCCAGGTGTAGTTTGTCTAAACGTGGCAGACAAGCACAACTAACTTAATAGGTACTAACGCATTTTGGCATGAAACCGCATGGCACCAAGCCGTGGCTACTGTATGGCTCATCTTGGCGCAGCCACCATCGCAAACTGGAATAAAACGAAATTAGATGGGTTAGTCCCATTCGCCACTCCCAGCATTCTCCCTCTGGTGGCGAAAGGGATATTTTCAATAGAAATAATCCCAGTCGCCACCCCGGATGGCAAATGTGATGTTGCTCACGAAATATCTCAGTTGCCACCCTTAAACATAAGGCAGGCAAATACTTGTTTTTGATCATTACTAATTTATCATCGATGATTTATCTTTATTACAAAAATCATTAGGTAATAGTTTTGGTAGATACCTACCTACTTAAATAAATTTTCATAGTATATACCTTTATAAATTTTCATAATTTAAACCTTTATAACTCATCTGATTTGAAAAATCACATTAATAAAACGAAACACGAAACGAAAACGAAACGTTCTCCCTAAAACGACCAAACATATGACAAAAAGAAAACCCTTTTAAAATATTATGATAAAGTAACTATCCCAGCAGTGACTGGACATTTCTACTTACAATGTCCCAATTGACACCGGTTCGTCACCCCCAGTGGCGACTGACACTTTTTCTAAAACAAATATCCACCGTAAACCCAACAGTCAATGAGGAGGCTCCTCTCCTCATTGGCTGTTCGGTTCCCGGTAATTTACGATGGTAAGTGATAATAAAGGTTTCCACTTGGAGAGGTGGAAACTGTAAGGACGGCAGGGCATTTGTGATTCCTTGAGTGTCGCAGATGTTTATGGGCGGCGGCTATCACCATCGTGTGAACCGTATGCCCACTGCCCCTATACCATAAAAACTAATAATGTTTGCAAAAATCAGATTCGTCTTAATTTTTCTAAAGCAAAACCAACGTCTATCATGTCATTGTTTAATTCCATTTGGATGTTGCGGATGAAATCATCATTCGCTATAACATTTTTGGTTCTTGCCTTTCCTATGGTTTTTTTATATCTTTTCAAGTTTATTGCCGCTAAGCATGCAATTTGCTCTAAATGTTTCAGCAGTCGTATAAGGGTTACTGTGTTCTTATTGAGGCTTTTGCTGAGTTCAGAATGATAGGATTCAGCCACATTATTACTACGGTGTCTCTCCGCAAAGACACTGATCAATTGATTAACATTTTTGTTGCTTATCCAAGAGCGTTCAATATACAGTAAAAATTTTACCATTTCATTGGGACATTGCTTATCACATTCCGATTTTATATATTTCCAACTTTCTAAGATCTTGTCAGGTGGCAGCAATGGCAGTACTGAACAGAGAGACACAATTCGCTTTTCAGGTTTGTTTTTTGTATGGTCAAATCCTTTACCTTTTCTCCAAATAACTCTTGACTAGTAACATCCTCGTATTACCACGTCAGGAAATACTTCGGCCATTTCTTTTACCGCCGCAATTTCAAAATCCGAATGATAGTTTTTAGGTTCCCAATCAGGAAGTTGAGATTTGATAATATTGAATAATATTTCATATTTGGCTATTATTGTCAGTCAGTAAAACGTAAAAGAGTGGAATTACGCTGGTAGTGTTATTAGAGCTGTCCATTTCTCCATGTATCGTAAACAGCTGTACAAATGGAAAAGGACAACACTCAAATGTGCCATCCCCAAAAAATTCTGATATATTTGCAATAATTTGTCTTATTTCACAAGTGCAGAATACCATAATTCTAGACCCATTAAAAGAATAATCAGCTAAAAGAAATTGGTAATGCTGTATGGGAATTTCTACTTCATTACCCGATTTATATACGGTTTTACTAACACCGGCTGCACTGTTTCTGGCATTATTTATAGAATGTTTTACACTATTTAATGCAGGTAAATTCATAACTAAATCAAATCCCGAATCTTTCAGACATTTTAGTGATTTCTTATAATTCCTTGGAATTGGTTTAACCGTATTTATTATTTTCTGTTCCATCTTGTCAATTTATAAAGCGTCATCATTACGAATAAAATTAGCTTCACAAGAATGGTCACATTCTTTGATCATGTTATTGCTACTCTGTTAACAAAGGACATACATACATGGTTAATGCCTTGGTACGTCAAAAATAAATGACTTTCGTTTATGTATAAACTGATAAAGTACTTACATTAATCGTTACTGACCCCCTGCATTTCTCTTTTTTATATTAAGAACAACGCCAGAAACTCGAACATTTCTTATAAATTTTTATTTTATAAGAAATTAATTGTCGTCGTTTAAAAATAAGCAGTTTTCCTCCTTTTCGGTTTACAAACTGCAATGTCGACATTTTTTAATTACACTTGAGCAATCACAGATTATGTTAGTAATAAACATAGATAAGACACTATATACTGAGGTAATAAATAAAATTTATAATTATGTATTGAAAATATTTGACACATAAAATAGTTATATAGTAGATAATGAGGTAAAGAAGGTTGAAACCTCTTTGGTTCAATCTTCATTTAAATCCTTCTTTTAACATAATATTTATGTCCGTGTTTACATGCAACTTGTGTATTTTTATAAATATGTACCTATAAATAATAGTCGATCAATAATATTGATAACCTTCTATTTAATTTTAGTTCTAGGATAGATTGGTAGTACCACTGGAAATATATTTTAGTTGTACTATCAAACGGTTGGTTTATCGGGAAAAAATATCCCTGTGGTACAACCAGTCGTACCAGTGGTTGTACCACGGGAAATACATGAAAATTTCAAAAACGTGTAGGTATATCCACCTTCAGCAATAATAACGTCGCTAAGTTGCTGACGCATGAATTGCACTGCATTATAATAAAATCTGTCTCCTCTTAACGATTACCATACGTTTTCAACGTGTCTCCTTAAGTGTTCAGTACTTCTTATCGTAGTATTATCCTATAGTTGAACCATTTTACCCCACAAGTTCTCTTTAGGGTTTAAGTCAGGACTATGTGGAGGAAAAGTTAGTCGTTCCTGTATGAAACGGATTCTTTCATTTGGATAAAATACTCGGGCCGTAGGCAACAAAACATCATTTAGGATATCTTTATAACTTTGGCCATTAAGTCTGCCGCCAACCTCGACTAACTCATCCGGACCGCTTTGGACCATCCAACCCCAGAACCCGAGTGTGATACGTCGACTTCTGTAATATGATTTTTCTTCGTATCTGGTATTATTTAACCTCCACAAGGATAGACGACCACGGCCAGAAGAACAAAATACTTTTTCATCTATGAAAACTACATTTTCAAAATTATAATCTACGACAAGATTATTTTTACGGTCGAAATCATCAGTCTATGGCGATAATCAAAGGGTACCCAATATATGTAGCGATAAAGTTCATTTTCATTTAATGCTTCATATTTCTGAATACTTTGGATGCTTAGTAACCATTGGCGCTGTGTTTGTTACTATGATTATGACACTTTGAATGATCTCATAATATTTCACGATGTCCATGTTCCTATATATTTGTGCAAGATGGGTGATTTACATAATTAGAACACTTTGGTTGTATTAATATCATTGATCACTTTAGGAGTTCCTATACAGGATGTCCGGTAATTAATGGATAACCTTGAAATGTCTTATAGCAGAACTGAAAGTCGTTCAGAAAAAAAAAATATATACAGGGTGATTTTGAAATCGTGTAATTCCTTTTAACCACGCATTCTACTGGTGATGTAGAATAACCCTGACAATATTTTTTCTTAATTAGAATAATGGTTTCGGCAAAATTAGAGTACAGATTTTTTTCATGAAATGATTTCAAATAGTCATATTTTAACCACCTGACACAATCTTAATATTTTACTAATTTAAAAATATTAACATAACAATAACTGATGTCGTAAATAATAAGGGGCAATAAAAAGGACCGCCCGTTATTATTTACGACATTAATTATTAATATGTTTTTTATTTTAATTAGAAAAAAAATAAAATTGCCTCGGTTGGTTAACATATGACTATCTGACACCATATCACGAAAAAAATGGAACAATAATTTTTCAAAAAAAATAATTCTAATTAAATAAAAATATGGTCAGGGTTATTCTATATCACCAGTAGAATGCGTGGTTAAAAGGAATTACACGATTTCAAAATCACCCTGTATATTAATAAGTGCAAGCTATATTAGCATAGCATACTTTTGACTGTCTATCTATTAGCATAATTAGTGTTTAATAACAATACAACTAAAAACCGATGGATTTCATTCATTTATGGTCGTAGTATACAATAAAGTTATACAAGGTAATTAAAAAAAAACACATATCTCAGGTACATAGTAGTTAGGATAGATTTTATTTCATATTTTTTCTGAACGGCCATCAGATCCACTATAAGACATTTCCAGGTTTCCATTAATAACCGGATACTCTGTATATCTGGATATGTTATCTGTCACTTTATTTATGAAGCTAACTGTACAGTTCAGTTGTCCGGTCAACCGAACTACGGAAAATATTTATTTGTCGTGGATATAAACGATTTACAAATAGAAATTCAGGGTGATCACTAAAAAAATAAAATATTTTACGTGGTCCGGTTGCCTTGTATGGGAATAATCTTATAGACAAATGTTATTTAATATTTTAAAATGTTCTTATAATATAACGAAAATGCTACTGTCTATGTCTGGATAAGAGAGATAGTATTAGTTTGTGACAGGTAAACATGTTTTAACTATTTCTGAAACCATGGCGAATATCCAGAGGGGCATTGATAGGATCTTACCCAATCTTTATCTTTGGCGGCTTCGATGGCGTAGTGGTTATTGTAACCGACTGCCACGCCTGAGATCGAGGGTTCGATTCCCGCACAAGTCAAATATTTGTGAGCAAGAACATGGATGTTTGTCTTGGTCTGGGTGTTTCTATGTATAATATGTATGTATTTACAAAAAATAACTATATATGTATGTTTATCCATTGTCTAGTACCCATAGTACAAGCTTTGCTTAGTTTGGGCTAGATGGTGTTGTGTGTATGTGATAGCATATTATTATTTTATTATTATTAATCTGTGTGCGTTATACCAACAAAATAATGTTGAAAATAGTAATACTTATAAATGTTAAAGATACCTAATTACTTAGTTGCCCAGCTTCTGTACATAATTGTCACGCACATTTTTATATTTGTTGCACGTATAGTTTTTAATTATTTCACAAAAACATTTCCTGCTGGGATAACGTCAGTAACGTTACCGCAGCCAGACATTTTCCAAAAAGGAAACCGCGTAGTACTTTTTGCTATATTTTTAATATGTAGGAGGATAAAGTGTTAAAAGATTAGTACAGATGTGTACATAAATGAAACTATTTCTTAATGGTTTATTTTTTCGATTCATTGCAGGCAGGTGATTCGTACATCCCTACATGTACCTACTTACTTATTTATTATTTTAGCGTGCCAGTGCTTCGATCAAATATACCATAGATGCACGTTCTCGTACTAAATCATACCCAAATAATGTCAACGAATAGAAGTGAAGAAGTTATGTTTACTCGTTCGACTATTTAAAAATAGTCCTAGTTAATTTAAATTCAACTTAATATAAAACTTAACACTAAGTGTTAGTGTCGTAATACGTATGGCAAAGTATCATAAATATTTTCTTCCATCTCTTACTACGGTAAAAATATCCTAACATATAAACAAAAAATTCTGAAATGAACCTTTATCAAAAACAATTAAGTATAAACTCGTCGCAACAATAAAAAGCAAGCCTAAAATAATTTCTTCGCTCATATACTGCAATTGAATATGCCTTATTGCATCGTCTTTTAGTATATCTTTCTTTATCTGTTTAATCTAAATATGCTCGGAAACAAGTGGAATCGCAAAAACCGTGTTTGAAAGCGTGAATGTCGTGAGCGTTTTGAAACGCACCCTCAAATTGTTTTAATTTTACTAGACCAGTGGTCGGCAACATGCGGCTCTTTGACTCCTCGGCTACGACTCTTCCACGAAATGTTTAGTGCAGGCACGGAATATATATTATCTATTATCTTGCTTTATAGGTATGATTCCAAATTTTATTTTATTTACTGTTAGTCAAACTAAGACTTATTTGACAAAGCTCGAGAGTGATTGAATCCAATTTTTTCCCGTAATTACGTCTTCTGCTAAAGTAAAGCTTAAGTTAAAAATAGATCTTTGAATAAATTTTAGCTGTGAATATTATTATTATTAATTAGTCGACATTGATCACAAACGCATTAGCACAAAACGGATTTTCTGCTAAATTATTCTCAGTACCAAGCAGCGCGAAGTTTAGGACTGTGCCCAGTAGACCATAGATAAGACACCGGTAGACAACAAGCTCCCCGTCCATACATTTTTTAATAATTTTGAGATCAAGAGAACTATGGTTACTTTGAACGATACGACAATTTAAAATCTTCAAACTTTGTCGCTGGCTGTACCATGATCTCCATTCTACCACCGGTACGGCTGCGACTGAGCCCATAGACTAATATATATATGATGACTGAGCCTCTGTAATAAACTACAGCGGTGTTCGCAGAGAGCTGACTCCTAGTTTATACAGGAATTAGGAGAGCATTACTATCTCGGCGGGCAATGGGTTGCCTGTATATACCCTTGAAATTACTGAAATCCATTAGCGGCAGTCAGGTAATCGCTAGTTCTTTCACCACAAAGAGTAGGTACCTACCTAATAAAATAGAAATCATAGATGAAGCTAAAGAGATTGTTAAGCTGGGATCCTAGCAAATTAATAATAATAATATTCTATCACATACACACAAGACCATGTAGCCCAAACTAAGCAGAGCTTGATGTGCGTGTGGTGCGAGGACCACTTTGTTAAAACCATTGATATACCTACCTATAAAAATCCATAAACCATTGATAAGTTAAAAATTTTATACATCAATGGTTAAAACACTTTAAAAATGTGCTTAGAATTTAGTGACCATTCCCAAAGAATTGTGAAAGTTGTAATCAGATTTTGTGAAAGCCAAATAAGCGAGTTATGGACTGTAAAGTTGGGCTCTCAGTTCCCACATATAGGATTGAGGGCCCACCTATACTGGATAAAATATGGACACTACAGCAAAAGTCTTTATGAAAAAATCTAAGCTAATGCCAAACAAAATATGTGATATCGAGATATTTTCGCAAAACACTGTCCTACTTTATATATCTTCGCTCAAAATAGGCCCTCAATTCTCTTACACGTAATAGATTTTTACGCAAATAAAATGAAACTAATAACTTACAGTTCCCGTTAAAATACTCTAAGCTACTAAATAAATTGTGAAAATTTGTGAATGCCAAAACAGGTCACTTCTTCTTACTCTTTGAAAGTGATGATCTTGCTTTCTTTGCCCTACAGGCGCATTTGTGTGCTGGGTTGGTAGAGAATAAAAGTCAGGAGGGATTCTTCCTTGTAGAGATCTTCTATATTTGGAGTGTTCTTCCTATGACTGCTGCTATATATTATAGGGAATGAGTGTGAGTTTATATAGAAATGTAGTGTGTGTTCAAGTGGATTCGAGAATGGCTTAGAACTGAGTTTTTTTTTTCTTGTGAACAGGGCGACTTCTGTCTAGACAACTAGTTTAGTATAAATTCATAGTTAGGCACATGAGAATTGCCCCCTTTTTTAATTTGGTTAAAACACATCAAGTTTGGTGGAATTCTTTTTTGTCATAGTCGAGATAGAGTAATAATAATATAATAATAATATCAGCCCTGTATTAAACTGTCCCACTGCTGGGCACGGGCCTCTAATCAGTGTGAGAAGGGTAAGGCCATAGTCTACCACGCTGGTCCAGTGCGGTTGGTAGACTTCACATATCCTTGAGAACATTATTCAGAACTCTTAGACATGCAGGTTTCCTCACGATGTTTTTCCTTCACCGTTAAAGAAAGCGATAATTAACTATTTAATACGCATATAACTTCGAAAAGTCAGAGATGCGCGCCTTGGGATCGAACTCGAGACCTCTGCGTGGCAGTCCAACGATTTCCCACACGGCTATCGCTGCTATTATGAGATAGAGTACAGAATAAAAAATAATAAAACAATTGTGATCATTTTAATATAATCATGACTAATAAAATTAGATTTACAATTGTGATCATTTTAATATAATCATGACTAATAAAATTAGATTTACAATTGTGATCATTTTAATATAATCATGACTAATAAAATTAGATTTGTATTTACAAATGGCCACTTGTTACGATTAATTATACCTAATCGATTGTTTTAATAACATTACAATATCAAGTTACTCATAGGTACATAAATACATATTATAATCAAGTGAAATTGATTTAGTTCCGTCTTATACACGGTGTTTTTGTCGCGGAGATCGTCTTCTCGGAGATATATGAACGGCTTTTAATGGCGTGTTGGTCTTTCTGAGATCATGATTTACTGCTGGCAGTCGAGAACTCTTAGTTGTACACAAAGGCTTCTTCAAAACCGGTATTTGTGGAGTCTTCATTATCATACTTTGTGGTGAAACTACATTCTTTACTGGAGGCGTAGTTTTCTTAACATTACGCCAAGAATCAACGTCATGTCTACTTGGAGTATTCATGCGGTACAATTTTGACGGCATGTTTGATGCAAATTCCACATGCCTGGCAACTCTAACAGGAATATTGTGTGACAAATTGTCATTTATATGGATTTTAGGTTTTACGTGAGCGACATTCTTTTGAGGTTTACTTTGCTGTCCACTTAGTCTTGGTTTTCTAGCAAAACCAGTGTGGCTAGCTTTGTCGTTTCTTTCTGAAGATTTGTCGGAGCTAGACTCGAACAACTTTGCTTTAGCGAGAACCGCACCAGCATTCTGTCTTCGCAATTTATTCACTGACGGTCTACCAGTTTGACTAGTATTCTCCACTTCTCCAGTCTTATCCATGAAGAAAGCAGCCGCACTTCGCCATTTCTGTTGCGAATGCGGAGGACTCGGCTTCCGATTATTAATACTCCTATTAGGAATGTTTTGGTAGCATCTAGCCCTATCTGAGTTATTAGATTTTCCACTAGAATTTAACGTGTTGTTCATTGAGTTTTCTGAAACTGTGTTATCCCAACTGTTGTTTATAGTGATGTTCAACGATCTACGCGCCGGTATTCTGCTAATGGGTTTTTCTGAGCTATAATCTGGTATCAGACTCATTCGTTTTCGTGAACGATACTTCTGGCTGGAGCTAGACACATTGTTGACGGAATTCTCGGACATTGAACCGTCCCATTCGTTTACAGTTGACGTCTGTAACTTCTGTACTTCTGATTCAAGTTTCGCAGTGCTGGTTCTTTCTCTACGATTCATGCCAACGTACGGATAAAACCTGTCCGTATTATGACTAGACTGCGACTGAGAGGACACATTCCAGGATTTATGTCTTACAATTTTAGTGATGTTTTCTTTAGACCTGCGTCGTATTGAACCAATTTTTCTGGCACTTGGCGAACGAATTATCTTGGCGTCTTCGTTCGGTCGTATTTTCAGTTCTTTACTTAGCCGTCGCGCTAGGTGGTCGGAAGTGGGGCAGTTCAACATAGCTACTTCCTCCAACGTTTGTTCGTAAACATTTTGTACTTGCTGTAGCGGTTGTACTCTCGGTATGACATCAGTAAACTCTCTAGACAGTCTGTTCTCTATCGCTGATACTCTACTTTTGATCTCCTCATATTCCTGTTTAGAGATTCTGACGTAATCTTTGTCGGATTGTTTCATATCGGGAGACAAGTCAATTGTGTCATGAGCACTGAACAAATGTTCAGAGGAAGTCAGCAAATCTTCACTGCTAATACTTGTTTCAGAGTTCTTGTGTGAACTGAAGTCTCTGTTTATAATGGGCGTACTTCTTGCATCCATTAGACTCAACCTTAATCTTTTTCTTTCCAGGCCCCTGAAAATGTAATTCATGCTAAGAAATTTGTGACACCACCCTTGAACCTTGAACAACTGAATAAAATTAATTATTTAGTAATGTACGAAATATTTATTTAGGATCTGTTAAAAATAGGGTTGTTAAATGTTTTATCAGAACACCATGAACACATTTATCTAACTTCCTGTCCTATATTGATATCAATTACCCCTATTCACATTATACATGATGTTACATAGTAATAATAATAATAACTTTATTTCATAAATGTTTGAAAATACATATACAATAATATTCATAACTGGTCCAGAGAAACACAGTTTGTAACGATGGCACCTGTGCTAGTGAAATTCACTGTATTAGAGGTGTCAGCGCCTTCCATTTCATATGTGTACAGTTAAAGAAGTTGACAAACTAACAAAAACAAGCATTATTGTAAATAAATGTTTTATAAATATTTTTACCAACAGTGCTTGTTATAATTTTATGATACAATTCGTGTGTGCGCAAGTGTGTGTGTGTGTGTGTGTGTGTGTGTGTGTGTGTGTGTGTGTGTGTGTGTGTGCGTGTGTGACTTATGATGGTGTATTCAAAAGGTTTACCGTCTGTCCATAGTCCAACGTTTTTAGCCAAGTTGTTAACGCTAATTTGAATCTACTTCTTGTTAGGGGATGTATGTAAATTACTTTGTTAATACGGTTGTACAGAATAGAACTAAGGACGTAAAAACTTCGTCAAGCAAGAGATGTTCTGTGAGTAGCGATAACGCAAATGCGGTCCTTTCTGCGTTTGCTATTGCGATTTAAGGGTACTTATGCATGTTTACGGAGTGTCACCTGGAGCACAAAAAGCTGTCTCACAGTGAGTACTGAACATTCTTGATACAGTAATGTTGTTGGATATCTGAATGGTTTCCGTAGTAAAACTTTGAGGACAGCTCTTTGTGATCTTTCCACTTTAATCATATATGTAGAACAGGCACTGCCCCATGTGGAGATGCAATAACAAAGCACTGATTGTACAAGAGCAAAGTACACAAGTTTTAATGTGTGTAAGTCAGCTGAGGACCTTAACTTTTTTACGACATACATCAACTTTCTAGTGAGAGACAATATAGTTTCAATATGCTTATCCCAGTGAAGATAGGAGTCTATATGCACGCCAAGATAATTGATACTAGACGTGTGTACCAAGGGTAAGCAGGCACAAGTATGCTCATTTAGCTGGGTACAAGTGTGTCCCTTTATTTGAAGACCACTGTGCGGTTGGGAGGAAGCGTTGCAGGAGAAGGTAATATATTTAGTTTTTCAATGTTCAGTGTGAGAAGACTGGTAGCTAGCCAAGAAATATATAGTAATATTTAATACTTACATCTTCATTGGCGTAAACGATAGTTCCTTCTGAGGTAGTGCTTTCGTAATTTCTTTCCTGTAATAAACATAAACATTGTTTTAAAATGGCCTATATAACAAAACATAAGTTTATATTAATTTCAATGTTAAACTACATTTATATGTATAAAACTACCTGGTATAATACTACTGGTATGAAAATACCCACAGGGGACGAAATAGTTGTTCTCAATCTGGGTGTTCCGTTGTTTGTATGCTTGTAAAGCGCGTACCCACGCGAAGATAATTAAATGAAAAGAACAATTGAATGAAACCAGTAAAAACCCACCTAGTTTTAGCGGAAAGTCCTTCATATGTGTCAAACTTTCGTTTGGCTGCAGATTTGCTCAGGACTGGAGTTTTGCCATTCTCATTGACTGTTGCTGGCGTGTTCACACTACCTGACACCATTTTGCGTAGCCCATTTAGTACTCCTAAAATAAAATATAAACAATAAGTTTGTGTGTTTGTGAAAGCCATACAATATAGGACTAGGTCGGCGGGTGTGTGGGTTTAACGTCCATTCACATTGCAGGCACTCAAACCTATAAACGCTCAAGACGATACTTATTTTAATACCCATATAATAAAATGTCATCACCATAGGCTGATCCCGCGAAACATTGCTATATTACTAAATATTGAATTTTAAAATTTTGTAATATCGCATTACAAATCACCGAAGTTCGTCTCCACAATAAAAATATGGAAGAGATATACCATCGTCAGGATCAGGCCTTTTACAAATGTCCAATGAATTAGCCAAAGTTTTTACACTTAAATAAGTACCATATAAGTTCACATACAATAAGAGGAACCCTAACTTCTTTATATTTATGAAAAATAAGTAAATGCTGTTTGTATATTTTTTATTTTAAATGCTGTTAAAATATTGCAGGTCAACTTACTATTCAGCGAGCCACTTCGTCTTTTCTTTCTTCTTGCATGATGGCCATCAGAATCATCGTCTAGTTTGATCATCAGGTCTTCAGTCAATAAACCAATGTGTTTTGAGTTTTCGATGAACATCTAAATAAAATATATATTTGATATTTTATCCTTGATTAAGCAAACAGGCAATGAACAGAACTCCAAATCATCTTCTCCAATACACTCCATCTCCAACAGAAATTAATGCCAAATGATTTCTATATAGTAGGTACAATATATTGGCAAAGCAATAAAACAAAGTGGTCCTTGAAAATTTGTTATAAATAATTTTTGTTACTTATGAAAATAAACCAGAAAGATATACAAACAGCAAAGAATTGATATGATAACTATACAGCAATGTTTCAACCTTAACAAGTGCAACATGGTGTTCCAGTCTCTGTGCTGATGCTGCAGCCGGCAATGGCATGATGCTGGGTGCCATCACTATTGCCAAGTTGGATGAGTCCATCAAATTGTCTTTGTGTTTGGATGCTATGAAGTTTAACAACTGTAATCAAAATATGTATTACATTTTAAGATCAATGGCTGCAGTAGGTATCAAATATTATATATTATTAGATACCAAATTAATAAACAAAATAATTTCAGTGGCTGTAAAAGTAATTATAAAATTTGTTTTATAGGCACTAAATAGTTCTTACATCTGCTTATTGAAGGGTCCAGATGGCTAGGATAGCTAATTTTATCATTCTAAATTGCTTTAAAAATATTTATATTAAAAGACTCATGTTAAAATTTCAAAGAAAAATGCTCACAAAAAATAACTAAGACTCTCTAATAGTCACTGAAATTGCTCATTTTATAATGTAAATGAATGTAAAGGGCAAACAACATTACTTCCTTGTAGACATAATATTATTAATTAATATAACATGTAAGCTTAGCAAGACAATAATAAAAGCCAAATAAAATAATCAGCATAATAATAGAATTAACTCCTCTATACTAATGGGGAAACAATAAGGAAAATTGCACTGCATAATAGACTTACCTCCATTATATAATGTAATAGATGAACATGTAATACTGGTAGTAATAATAATGTATGTAAAATAGGTTTTAATGCTTCTGCCCCAGCTGTCAGTCTACATCGTAATAGTAAGTCTTGTACTTCCGCACTGATCAATGGCTCTGGTAGACATCTTAAGTACAGTTTTAACACACTTGCCACATCTATGGGATGGTGGCCTTCTGATACACAACCACCTGCATCTAGTAACCTCTGTGAATTGAACATTACAAGTTAAACAGAACATATAGAAGTTTAGGAAAATATTAGATAGCTTGGTATCAAAAATATAACCAAGGATGCTATAAAAATAAGGTTTATTAGAAACAAAGATACATTATTAATATACCCTGTATATAATAATGTCATGTAGAGTATTTATACAGGATACATATTGATACCTTTATACTTATTGGTAGCAAATATTTGAGTAAACAATTTAAAAAATACTCTCGTCTTGTTACATTATTATGTAAATAAATAATACCTTTATATCTTTTTGGCGGTTTTGTGAACCAGCTTTACGGAATAGTCCCTCAACCTGGACGTTAGAACGCAGTACGGAAGACATTTCAGTCACAATTATAGGAACACTTAATGTACTGCCACAACAAATAACACTGCACGATGGAACCTTCACCAAAGGTGCTCCAAATACTGTCTTATGATCCTTGAAACAAATAATAGATACGTTAATTCGACTAACTATGCGTTATACTCCCATTACTTGAACAGGAAATAAAGGATCACTTACTTTAACACTTTTTAAAATAATCTTCTTCAACCGGTGTTTTAAACCAGCTTTTTTCAATTCGCCTACGATTATTGATTGCAGTTTACCATGGTTAATTCCATCTGATATTAACATTTTGTTTATTTTCCTAATTGCTAATTCGTGATACAACTTGAGCGACTTTTGAAATCCGCCATCCGTAAATTCGTTATATTTGTCGTTCCATTATACGACAAAACATAAATGAAACATTTACATTTTATATCACAATATGACCATTCAAATCTTTAAAATACTGATGTTAATAAAATCATAAAATAAAGTAAAATAATAAAAGTTCTTATTGTGATTAAATAATGTATTTGCATTAATGCAAACAATTAATATTTTGTTTGAATTGTGTCAATACGAAATAGGTAACAATTGACTGATAAATACTATGTATAGATTGAAACGTAATTTTGTTCTGAAACTTATAGTGTTGTCCCCCTGTTGTACAAAATCAAGCGGTAAACACAACATTCACAAACTAAAAACGGATAGGTAAGAAACAATGTCTTGTAAGTAAGAACATACAATATATGCTTACAACCCATTAACAGTTACTTTAAAAATGGTAATTAAAAAAATTTAGTTAGTAGTGCTTGAATCCATAAAAAGAAGTGCCAAGTATATGAATCTGGTGGGCAAATAGGTTATAAAGCCTGCAAAGTCTGTGAATTGGAGAATTAAAGCTTAAAACTGTTTTACGGTGAGGTGAATGTAGTAGGATTTCGGGGATATTTATAAGGGACATTAAGTTTTATCTGTTCAAGTAATTGAGGACAATCGATTAAATTATTTAATAGTTTGTACAAAAATAATAGATCAGACATGTATCTGCGTGATTGCAATGATCTAATACTAAAAGCTTCCAATCGTTTAATATAATTGCGGGTTCTTTGAGCACCTGTCAAGTAACTCAAATGATTTAAAAACCGCTTTTGTATACGTTCTAATCTAAGCGCATGTGTTGCGTAGTGGGGATGCCAAACAACAGAACAATATTCTAGTACACTGCGAACGAAACAGTTGTACAGGTATATTTAAGTTTTAGAAAGGGCTTTGCAGTGCGAAGAATAAATCCGAGCGCTTTCGAGGCCTTTTTTATAGTAACGTTATAGACGTTACTATAAAAAAGTCCTGTGGAATAAAAGTAAATTTTTGATTAAAAGGAACCCCTAGATCTTTAATAACGTCTACTTTGTATAAGCAAGTGATATTGGACGTCTTGTCGGACAGCATCAAAGACTCACATGAGCAACCTCCCTGGTTGCTTATGTATGCTGATGATATCGAGCTGGCGGACGCGGACGAGGTTCGTTTGATGCGACGGATGAACGTGTGGAAGAAGTCGCTTGAAAACGACGGTCCGAAACTCAACGTGGCGAAGATCGAGTATCTAGCCTGCAACACCACAGACCCCACGTCTGTCCGCATAGGCGGAGACATGGTCGAGCGCACTGACCAATTCAAATATTTGGGGTCTGTACTCCACGCGTCTGGTAACATCGACTGCAACGTCAAGGCACGTATTTCGGCAGCTTGGTCAAAATGGCGTGAGGTAACAGGCGTCATTTGTGACCTTAAAATGCCGGTTAAGCTGAAGGAGCAGGTCTATAAGACAATCATTATGCCTGTCCTTTTATATGGCAGTGAGACGTGACCAGTGCTCGAGCGGCACAAGCAGGAACTGCGTGTCACGGAAATGAATATGTTGCGCTGGATGTGTGGAGTAACGCGGAAGGACCGTATAAGAAACACCCACATACGTGGCAGTCTTCATGTCCGTGACATAGCAGATAAACTGCAAGAGAGTTGCCTATGCTGGTACGGCCACGTTCTACGAAAACCGGCATGTTACGTGGGGAACAAATGTCTTGCCATGCCACCTCCACCTGGCCCGAGTAAACGGGGCAGACCCAAAAAATGCTGGCTTGACGTCGTAAGAAATGACATGCGTGCCATCAACCCACACCACAGGATGCTGAAGATCGTGTGAAATGGAGGAGACTTAGCGGGCAAGCGGAATTCTGGGTTTCAACGCCAACGCCGCGGATGCAACCGGAATAAACGCGATGATGAAGAAGAAGAAGATTTTGTTTAGGCAAGTACCATTTATATTGTATTTTGTATCAATAATATTCAGTTTCCTGGTAAATACAATCTGAGAACATTTTTTAATATTGTTACGCCCAATGCCATCTCTCGGCATTGTGGGGAAGACTCGGCAGTTCCGTCTAATAATTTATTACATCTACTTACGTCTTACGGAACTACGTAGTTCGCCAGTACGAGTAGATTAGAGAGAACGCCGGCACATTCTCGAATCCTCGTACTGTTACATACCGTGTATGACGTTTCTAGAAAACTCCAGATACACTTTAACCGCGTATAAAAGGGGAAGGCCAGCGCTCGCCGAGTCAGTTTACATTCGTAAGCGGTCAAGAATTCATCGAAGCGAACGAAAGCGAAAATACTACGGAGTTTGAAGCAGTTACAGTGGAAAAGTGTAGTATAGTGTTTGTTGTGTTTTAAATTTAATTGTGTGCTAGAATTAAACGTTTTAGTCGGTAATATTGTATTACATTCTTATCCCTCAAACCAGCGCGTAACAATATTAAGTTGCATTTTGTTCTCACTACACCACTTTAAAATGTTGTTTATATCATCTTGGAGCAATTTTGAGTCTGAATGAGTTTCTATTACTTTAGCTATCTTTAGGTCGTCAGCAAACATAAATAATGTTGTTAATAAATAATATAGGCCCTAGGTATGATCCCTGGGGGACTCCTGAAGTTATTATAAAGGTTTCAGAGTTACATCCATTGGCCGCAACGTAAAATGATCGACCGGTCAAGTAAGTATTAAGCCAATTAGAAAAAGAACCACGTACCCGTAAAAAGAGAGCTTTCTAATCATGTGTACTAGTACTTCATGTGAAACTTTATCAAAAGCCTTGCTCAAGTCAGTATAGACAACGTCAATTTGTTTGATGGCGTTCACCGCCTCAGCAATCCTCTCGACAAAGGTAACTAAATTGCTACTCGTGTAACATCCTGCTATGAAAGCGTGTTGACAGTTTGCGGCATATTTCTTAAAGTTATTTTGAGTACTTGGGCATATTAGTGATTCAAAATCAGATAATTGCTTACTAAATTATCAGCGTCAGCTTTGTGAATAGTGAACTAACTTTGCCAACTTCCATCTTTCAGGGAAAATTCCTGTTTTAAGAGATGCATTGAAAATTAGGCTAAGAGGAGGTGTCAGTTCACCAGCACATGCGGCAATAAAGCTAGCGTGGATCCGCTAGGTGGCGTTGTTCATGTAAACATTGACTTCATATTGATTGTATTTAAATAATTTCGTAAATTAAAATTAGTGCAGACATAGAACTAAATTGTGCATAAAATTGACTATTGTGACTGACACCATGTGTAAAAATGTTATCTATGGTTGCACAGTCTTGTGAAGAAAGTTATTAGTTGTAAAATAAACTTTCTATAAGTGACTTTAAACCCATCCGCAGAAGCTTATACCTACTTTGTGCAATCAAACCGTAAGTACTATATCGTGTGTGAAATAAGACTAAGCACTAAAATTAAAAACAGTGATCAAATAGAAAGCTAACTTAGAGAATATAATATTGCAAATCATTGCATACGGAGAGCCTCAAGTGTCGAATAACCACAACCAGCAGATTTGAAATTCCAATCGTTAAAGGTGGTGTTGCTACGTAATAGATCAGAGATAACGCTAGTTTGTATGGCCATTGTTTAAACTCCTTGCAGCGACATCTTTGGTTTAATAGCGTAACTATGACATTAGATACTAAGCTACGACAGCAAGCAAACGATTGCAGCGACACCTATTACTGAATAGCTACAATATCTAGATAAGTCGATACCTTGACGCAGCTTCACTCAATAATATACCTACCTTTGAGATCAAGTGTTAAAGTAATTACAAAAAAAATAACTAGAGGGCGCTAAATTGATGTAAACATGTCAGAATCAAGAAATATTACTATTAGAAAACAGATTACAAGGCCCCAATTCCTGGGAAGAATAGATATGAGTTATTCTTTTGATTCCAATAATTCTAAGAGATATTGGGCTAAAGTTTGGATATTTCAACCCATGTTCAAGAAATGCAGACAGATATGCAAGCTAAAAATAAATCTACAAAGCACGCAGAGTGAACTGGAGAATGTAATATTAGAGAATATGGATTTAAAGAATCAAATATCACACCTTTCTAACGAAATAGCTGCATTAAAATTGATCTGTACTAGACCGCTATCATCTATCCACAAAAACATCTCTTCTACAAGAAAAAATAGCGTGAAGCGTCGACTGTCTCAAAACTTTATTAACAGTCCACTGGATGCACAAGTAATAACCACTGCTCAAACTTTAGGCCATGAAACACACGACGTGTCTCAGCCGGCCGAACAGGACACTATACGGAGTCCCTTGCACTCGTATGATGTACGAAGTAGCAAAGAGGCTCAACCTTCACGTGTCGAAGTAGACTTAGCATCACAGTTAGATAAAGATGAACCAGAGGTTTTAACGGAGTCCTTGCAGTCAGATCAAATTCAATATAACGAGGATGAAAAACAGTCGGGAATAAAATTAGATGTTAGTAAAGTTTCAATAGATGGCGCCACAATTCAGAAAAAACAAGTACAAAGAGTCCTCATACTAGCTGATCAGCGTGGAAAACACATCAGGGCATCCTTGCAACAACTCCTCGGCCCAACATACCAAGTTTCATGTTACAGGCTGGATGATATTATTATGTTATAATTATGGGTGGCATGAATGACACAAATCCACTCCACTTTCAAACTATGCTCAGTAGCTACTTACATTGCATTAAAAACACAAATGTCATAATACCTGAAATACCATTTAATAGACACTTAAATGAGACTAAACTAAACTACTTGCTTAGGCACATTTGCATGCAATATGAAAATGTTACATATTTAGACATGGACTAATATAGATCTATCTATTCCTAGGCGGTCGGTTTTCCCCACCAATCTTTGTAGAGTTTTGTTGAAAGAAATCTTAAGAATTGACTACAGGTAGAAATTTATATTGTATGAAATGTCTAATATAAAACAAATTATATCCAAACCTACAGTACTTATGATAGATAACTCTACACAAACTGATATTATATTACATACTGATAGCTCTGAAAATAACCAGGTCAATAGTCAGACCTTTTTTCGTGATTAACGAGAGTACAAAATGTTCTAAATAATTCACATTTTCAGTCTCTGACTATTTACCATCAAAATATGTGTGGGATAAATAACCAAATGAATGATCTTCAAATATACTTGAAGGATATAAATACTGAAATGAATTATATACTTAGGTATTAGTGAGCATTTCTTAAACGAGGCCTCTATTAAACAATTTCATTTACAAAACTATAATTTAGGTTCATATAATGTAAGAAAAACTAAAAAGAGAGGAGGCACTTTAGTGTTGGTAAACAGTAAACGCAAAACTGAAGATTTAGAAGTATGTAAACAATTATATAAACAGGATGTTTTTGAAATATGTGGTGTGAAGGATTGTGAAACTAACTTAAATATTATCTGTTGTTACAGAACTCCTGAAAATAAAAAATTTGGTGATTTCATGTACAATCTTGAAAAACTATCGCATATATATTATAAAAAGCTATGTATCATTTATGGTAACTTCAACATTGATATGTTGATCCCAGGTACAAAACAAAATTCTTTTCATCACTTTTGACATGTTATGGCTTTGACTCTTTAATATGTTCGCCTACATTTATTCGCAATTCGTCCATATCGTGCATAGATAATTTATTAACAAATTATCTCCAAAAACAGTATAATAAATGTAAATGTTAATGTGGGTTAATGTGTACTACAAAGTTAAAAACTGTTTCTGTAAAGAAACAGTATAATTTCATAATGAAAAGTAGAAGTATATATAGGTAGTGAAAGATACAAGGACATGTTTTGAAATGTGTACTGGAATCTAGGCATGAATACATTTATTTCAAAATTTAAAGAACTTCATGCACGTGTTTTTAAAATGCAGAATAAAAGAATAATGAACAAAATCGAGAAAAATTAAATTGGATTTCTATGGGAATCAAAATTTCCAGTAAGTTTAAAAGAGTATTAAGTTTTATTAATAAAAACAAATGTGACAATTCGATTATAAAATACAGAGATAAATACATTCAGATTTACAAAAGAGTAATTAGAGAAGCTAAAAAAAAATGCAACTAGGAAACGAGTACTGAAGTCTACAAATCCAAGACAATCTGGAGTATAGTTAATCGTAGAAAATGTTCTAAAAATATAGCAGAATGTGAGAGAATGGTTTTAAAGATAAACAATGATATTGATAATTAAAGAAAATATAATTGATAATCCGGAACACATTGCTAACAAATTTTCAAATAGTTTTAGTCAAAATACCTTACCAAAATCTTTAAATTCAGACATAGTAATAAATTTTTTAACAGGATATGGATAAAGAATAAAAAATAACATGACTTTCGATCATGTACTACCACTCGAAGTTTTCAAGTTAGTTAAGAAAATGGACTCTGACATTTTAATGCATATATAGATATCGGTGTATTTCCCGACCAGTTTAAGGTAGCTAGGGTTACACCCATATTTATAAAAGGATCAAAATCCAATCCCAATAATTACAGCCCAATATCTGTTCTGCCTGTTTTATCAAAAATATTTGAAAATAATTAATAGTTAAAACGAGACTAATAAACCATCTATGTACATATGTACAACATTTTAAGCAGTAGACAATTTGGCTATAGGAATTATATATGTACCATAAACGCTTTAAATACCTTAATTGGCATTTTAATGATATTAATAAAATCTTTGACATATTTATTTTATGGACATATTTAAATTGACATTTTATTTCTTGAACAGACATATGTATATCTTTGAGAATGATTAATTAATAATAATGATAATAGCATTTAAGGGAGTGCATTTGTCGTTTTATAGAGTGTTTTTTTTTTAAAATACGTAATAGTTACAATAGATTTTTAGTGTGAATCAAACAAATATTTGCATACCATTGTAATGGTTGAATGTAATTGGGACATTTTAGATTTAAGACCATACTCTGCTGTACACCTACATTCTGGCAAATAAATGACTTTGACTTTGGGGAGATAGTCTATAGATTAAATAGAAAAGAGAAAGTTGCAGTATTACTTGATCTCAGTGCTGCTTTTGATACAGTAGATCACAATATATTCCTCAAAAAATTAGAGCATTATGGAATTAGGAATAATGTGTTAAAGCTCTTCTCTTCATACTTACAAAACAGGACACAATATGTGGAAATTAAATCAGTATCGGGGGGAAGAGAAGTAATACACAAGTCGAAACTGATACCGGTAACTAGAGGTGTGCCCCAAGGGTCAGTACCAGGTCCTGTATTCTTCATTATATTCCTAAACGATCTGACTGAATATATTAGTAGCTTAAGCCCGAGTTCTCAGCTGGTCATATTCGCAGATGACACAAATGCGGTGATCTCTGCGATAGATATCAAAGGTCTAGAGCAACAAGTCAATGACCTTATATTTGCCTTTGACACGTGGTTTGATGGTAATAATTTAAATTTAAATATCAATAAGACAAAGTGTATGTTATTTAAGTCTACGACAAAAACAACGTACAACATTAATTCAGCATTTGTAATACAGAAAAGGGCGATTAGAACTATGTTACGTATTGACCAAATGGAATCATGCAGAAATCACTTTAAAGAGCTCAACATATTAACGGTTCCTTGCCTGTACATTTTGGTGCTCATGACTAATTTGATTAAAAACCTGGACAAATTTGAAACCAAGGAACAAAGAAACATTAGATAGAGAAAGATTTGACTAGCATTATTCAGCCTAAATTAAACGTCGCGCAGCACAGTTCTGCAGACCAAGCAGTAAGCATCTTTTGATGGACAAGCAGGCATTTCTTTTGGAAAAGAGCTACTACAGCATAAAAGAGTTTCGGAGTGACAACATGTCAAATATATAAGTTTATCTTGGTTACATCATGATTTACATTTAACATTTTCTTTTATAATAATATTATTAGCTAAAGTCAGCATGGATATATTATATCCATGCTGACATTAGCTAATTAATTTAAGTGATGACACAACATAATACTTATATCCTCCTATTATTAATATGTTATTTATATTGTACTCATATTATCCATTTTAAGTTATTTGTATGTTTTTAATATTATTTGTATATGTGTACATTTAGTATGTAATTTTAAAATTCTATACAATGTTTTTTTGTATTGAATAAATGACTAATGACTACCATCACACCCAGATCCTTTCGTAATATCTTGTGCTTTAAGCTTTTTAAGAATGTCTTCTGGATTTATAGCGGTCAAATTAAAAATGTCCGAATTCTGAGTTAAGTTTGCTAAATTCGGGCAAGTACTATTATGCGGCGATTATTAGCCGGAGAATATACACTAGAGAAGTATAAGCGAAACATGTTACATATATCGCTTCCATCGCATGATGTACTAAAGCCGTAAGACATACAAGCAGGGTAGGTCTTATAGATGTTACATTTTGTTTTAATGTAATTCCAAAAGAGCTTAGGGTTTTTTGGTATTCTTTACTCAATATGGTTTAGGAATTATAGCACTCTTTCGGTAATTTATCACACTGTTACTACGGGCTCGCATGGCAATCCTATCCATAGGGTTCTTATACATGTTATATCTTTTCCTGTAATAATTTTTCTCACGTATTAATCTGATAAGACGTCTATTAAACTAGGATGGATCTGAGTTATTATGGACTACAGTTGAAGTTACATGTTCCTTTATTGTTTGATTAATAATTGTGTAGAAGATTTCAAGCATTGTGTTGGGGTTACTTATGCCGGAAAAGAGCTGTTTTAATAACAGAGAAGTTTGCCTTTTTGAAATTTAAACGACTTGTCTTTTCATGCTTTAAATCATTGTTTAAATTAGACTTCAGGATTATCTTAATAGGAGGATGATGAGGATCTGTTTTTGCCAAGCTATTAGAAGCTTCTGTAAGCTATTATAATCACGTAATAGTACTATGCCTACAAAACTCATGTCAGTGAGCTTACTTTTCTTTTCAAAACTTTTTAACAGAACTTTATTAAGATGGACTGTTTGATGGGTATTGGCAAAGATATAAGTTCTGTTACTTCATGAAATTACTATAAAATGAACTGCTGTATAGGTATACAGCAGTGGTTATAACACCCAGTGTTAAATAAGGTAGATTCACAGAGGACTGACCCAGTGGCGTAGCGTAGTGGGGGCGGCAGGGGCGGTCCACGCCGAGTGGCACTTTTTGGGGACGGCAAAATTTCATAATAAATAATAATAATATCTTGTAAATATTTCAACCATTACATACACCAGCATGGTACATGTACAGTACAGTACATGGGTTGACTCAAATTGTTTTGCACGTCCTTGGTGTGCTAAGCTTCGGGGCCTGCTTACTATGCGAGCAGTTCCAGGTCCGAAAAGACGCATGCGTGTATACACGCGCACCTCTCAGTCGTTGTCTTCGTCTGCCATAAAGAAACAGTAGGGAATGTTTTCCCTCTGTTTGGGTAGGGTAGCTTTGTGTAGAGGCGGACACAGCGGCGGGGTAACGATTCATAAATGAAAAAGAATTCGTGTGACCCTGCTGACTTAGATAAAGTCAAGGAACACTGCGGTAAGTTTAGTCGGTCGGACCGTGGCTTTTCATCTTTTTCATGGGTGAACTCGAAATGACGGCACGATAGGCCTAAAAGGCATTCCCACAGGCGAAAATTGTGTTTTTGTACGCAAAAACTGCATTTAGTATTCTAGCCAAGTTTTTTACTTATACCGGTAAATACGAAATCATTACGTAGATGACACCCATCGTGGTTGGGACGCAGCCTGTTTTTCTTGCGTTATACTTTTAACGGTCAATGAATTAAGTTTATTCATTCTTCATTTTAGCGGTCTAACCGCTAAAACCGTGGCATGAAAACATTGTGTATAGAATTTTCAGAGTATAATTATCTTATCGATGTGCTGTTGTATATTACGAAAATGCAAATAATCGCAACACTACCGACGAATTGTCATTTGTCAAATTATGATGTTGGAAACGTCAATGTATATAGTACCTACTTGTTGATGTTGACAATGAAAACCAAGTATCTTTAGATTCTCTTGTTAGAGTTTTCAGTTTAGTTTCATTTGCGATGAAAAAGTAATTTGAAAATTATAAAAAGCAGTATTTTCTTTAATCGCTATTAAAAGCGCAAATCTAAATTCACTATTAAGCTATAGCTATTCCTATTTCAAAACAATGATTGAACTATCAGCGAAATTAACAACTGGCACAGTTTATTTAGCTGGCGAAGCCTTAGAATGTTGTATATCGTTTTGTTACACCACACAACCAGAACACAGGAATTCCCAGAGCCATTGGTAATTATTATTTACTGTAATTCCATGTATTAACTATAAGGTGTCCTCACAATAGTAGATTTGTTGTGCTTATTATTATTATACTTGTATTTCTGCTATAATGAAGAAGTACTTATAATTATGTGTTTAATTTTAGTGATGCTCTTGAAAACTTGGCATGGGCATCAGCTCAAATCCACTGTTTCTACTCAACATCAAAGAACACAGGTGACAAGACACCAACTATTGGCAGAACAACCTCCTTGGAAGTAAAATCCAGTGATATTGGAGATGTCATATTTTATACAAAACCCAAAATCCTTTTCTGTGATTTGACTATACCATTGGGAGAGACTAAAACTTGTAAGTACATGTAGTATCATTAAAAGCAAATTTTTAGGTACTATTACATGTTAAATATATTACAATATTATATATTATTTATTAACATATAATAGTGAAAGGACTTGTTCAGGTGTTTTTTACTGATACTTGTACTCTTTATATCTATGCTGGATTGAACTTCCGACAATATTAACACATATGGTCAAGTAGACTGTGTGGGACAAAATCTGCACAATAAAGTAGATTATAATAATATACAGGGTGTTTGGAGGGTGAGTAGCCATAGAAAAATGGTCGATAGGTGATGGTGTTGGCTACGTGTTGCGCCTACTTAAATAACATTTTGCCTTAAGTTTAATGAGTAATAATTTTTTTCTATTTTTCTAGAATATCTCCATTTTTTTGTATAAAAACTGTAATTATTTTTTAATAACCGCTGAAATGTTAAAAAAATGATGGCATTTGTTAGTGTAGTCTTATCTTATTCAGATTTAATCATAATTTCATACAAACAATTCAAAAAGAAATAACAGTGTAGTACCAAACTTTCATAAATAAAAAAAAAAACATCCTTATGTCAACTTCACATGGTAAAATAAAAAATCTTATGCTGTATGGCATTTACAAATGTTTTAAAAACTTCTCTAGTTAATACTCTTTCGAACGGTATGTAACATGTATCATAACTAACCAGGTAACTCAACAAAAACCGGTTTGTCATCACAAATGGATTAAGAAGGTGAAAACCTAAACTATTCAATTGAGCAGGTAAAATGTTTTGTCTCATTGTAACACAGCTAAAAGTATTGTGCTATCTCTTTCATCGGTTGACTATTATGCTCCCTTTGGCCCTTGCGCACCCTGTCGGGTGCATTTAGTCGACACTTGTCATTCTTTGCTACTTCACGTGTTGTACTTCACAACTCCGCTCTGCGCATTATTTTTGTTTTCGTTTGTTGTTGTTAAGTTTTGTTGTTACTGTTATTTTTAATGGCTGCTTTTACTAACGAGAAATACGCTGATATGTTGATGGCTTACGGCAAAGCCGATGGAAATGGACGAGAAGCAAAAAGAATTTATGAAGAGCGTTTTCCCAATAGACGTCAACCTAATCGTCATACTTTTGAAACGACATTTAGACGCTTAAGGGAAACTGGCAATCTAAATCGCCGTGAACCTGGAGTTGCCAGACAACGTAACGTTGCTGATGACGAACGCATTTTGGAAGCTTTTGATGATGATCCCACAACAAGTATCCGCACTGTAGCTGCAACACTAAATCTAAGCCCATGGAAAGTGTGGTCTGTTCTTCGCGCTAATGGAAAGTATCCTTTTCATTACACTCCCGTGCAAGGTCTAGAAGAAAACGATTATCAAAGACGCGTCCAGTTTTGCCGTCTCTTGTTACACATGGATGTTGACAACCGCGACTTCTTAAAAAGTATCCTGTAGACGGATGAATCAAAGTTTTCAAGGGAAGGCATTGTAAACTTTCATAATTTGCATCATTGGGCCCCAAAGGACGAAAACCCTAAAAAGAAAAGAGCGGTGACACATCAAAGGAAGTTTTCGGTTAACGTTTGGGCAGGACTAATTGGCAATACACTTATTGGTCCACATTATCTACCAGACAATTTGAATGGCAATAATTATTTAGATTTTTTAATAAATGATTTGCCCGAACTCATGGATGGAGTTCCAAATGTTCAGAATCAAGAACCCATTGTTTTTCATCAAGATGGCTGCCCAGCGCACTGGACATTAGCAGTCCGAGAACACCTTGACAATTCATTTCCCAACGCTTGGATTGGCAGAAATGGTCCCATCCCATGGCCTGCAAGGTCGCCGGATTTAACACCGCTTGATTTTTATGTCTGGGGTCGTGCTAAAGCTCTAGTGTATACGGAAACCATTGAAACAAGAGAGCAATTAATTGAAAAAATAGATAATGCATTTGTGATAATAATAAAAACAAGAAATCAGGTTAAGCCATACCACAACGGAAATTAGAAAGAGATGTTACGCATGTATCAGAAATAATGGACATCAATTTGAACAAGATTTGTAATATAAAAATACTTTTTTGTTTTAATTGCCCCAAAATAAAGTACATACATAGTAATAGAAGACAAAAAAGTGCAACAGCTAAACCTATTGCACTTTTTCGTTGCGTCGTCCAAAACAAAACATTTTACCTGCTCAATTGAATAATTTAGGTTTTCACCCTTTTAATGCATTCGTGACGACAAACCGGTTTTTGTTGAGTTACCTGGTTAGTTATGATACATGTTACATACCGTTCGAAAGAGTATTAACTAGAGAAGTTTTTAAAAACATGTGTAAATGCCATACACCGTAAGGTTTTTTTTTTTTCCATGTGAAGTTGACATAAGGATGTTTTCTTTTTATTTATGAAAGTTTGATACTTCACTGTTATTTCTTTTTGAATTGTTTGTATGAAATTATGATTAAATCTGAATAAGGTAAGACTACACTAACAAATGACATCATTTTTTTAACATTTAAAAAACAAAGTTTTTATACAAAAAAATGGAGATTTTCTAGAAAAATAGAAAAAAGTTATTACTCATTAAACTTAAGGCAAAATGTTATTTAAGTAGACGCAACACGTAGCCAACACCATCACCTATCGACCATTTTCCTATGGCTACTCACCCTCCAAACACCCTGTATTATTCTATCACATACACACAACACCATCTAGCCCAAACTAAGCAGAGCTTGTACTATGGGTACTAGACAATGGATAAACATACATATACATTTTATTTTTGTAAATACGTACATATTATACATAGAAACACCCAGACCAAGACAAACATCCATGTTCATGCACACAAATGTTTGACTTGTGCGGGTATCAAACCCACATCCTTAGGCGTGGCAGTCGGTTTCACTAACTACTATGCCACTGTGGTACAGTTTAAAGTTTCTAAATATGTATATAAAAATATTCTTCATAATTTTGTAGTTACAAAAAAATTGCTGTTTCAGCTCCATCTTAAAATAGACAATAGGTTAACAAATTTATTTATTTCCAGTCTGGTATAGAGAATCTCTACCTATTGAGGCACCACCATCTTATAGGGGAACTTCAGTAAAGTACTCCTACAAGATATCAATAGCAACTCAAAAAGTTGGCTCCCATATCAAGATGGTGCGGATACCATTCAGGGTGTTACCTATCAGTCCTATAATGAATGTGCAAGATTTGGCAGCACTGTGTGGTAATGAAACAACTGAAGAACTGCAACCAACTAACCCATTCTCTGAGGAAAGAAAAGTTGAAACTCCATTAACTATGGCTTTACAAGTGTTACAGGTAATTTGAAAACAGTGATTAGGCCATTATGATTATATTGTAAAAAAAGGTACAGAGATTGTTGTTTGACTGGAAACCTCAACTCTATACCCATTGGTCAGATGTCAGCATTTATACACAATGCTCAAACTGTTGTGTCTATGGGTTAAGTGGACAGATTTATACTTCAAATAATTTAGCTCTATTAGCTATAATTAATTTAATTTAATTAATATTTATGTGGTACATACAGTGAATAATTTCTACTATGCTTATAAATGCACTAATACTAAAATATAATAAGGTATGCAATAAATAATTAATTGTCTCTTTTTAGAATCTAACAGCTAGAAGAAGTCCAAACTCATACATGATAACAAACACCAGAGGGAAAGTGGGCAGGTTCTGTTTATTCAAATCTGCTTATAAACTTGGTGAGGATATTGTCGGCACCTTTGACTTCTCTGTTGGAACTGTTACATGCATGCAGGTAACATGCTATACCTTTCATTAAATACAAAAAATACAACTAATTGAGATTGCAAATATTTATGCTCACCACTTTTATTTTCCAGGTGTCTGTATCATTACAACCGGAAGAAGTAATAAAATCAAAATCCCCCAGTAAGAACATTAACAAAGATACTAGCAGTAGGTCCATGACTGTGGCCAGATACCATGAAGTTACTCTAGGACTGACACAATCACAATTGATCCTGCCCATACCTTTGCACATTACACCTGCTTTTGAAGTTGATGATGGTAATTATAACTAAATTGTTATATCACTGGTAGAAGTACTATCGTAAGTATTGGTATTCTACCAGTACTCATAAAATACTGGTTAAAGCAAAGGATAGAGTAGTGGTTAAAGTAAAGGATGTGCTTTTGGGGGCAGCGAGAGGTTTGTAAGAAAGTATGCTAACATCTTAAATTGTTTAACCATTGATTTTATTGGAAAATATTTGACATTCCTACACCCAGGATCTGAATTTGCCAATATTAAAACAATGGATACAATGAGATCATTTTGTCATCCATTGAGAGTTGTAAACTTACAACTATCAATGTATATGACTTATGTTATGTGGAGAAAGACCTATATCATCTGGCTGAACACTATGCTCACTGATGCAAGTTCATAACAAGACACTTGCATCCATTATGTCTGATTTTCGGCTAACTGATAATTTAATACTAATATTAGTAAATGTCTTTTCCCAGTGTCACTAAGCTGGCGCCTCCACTTTGAATTTGTGACAACAAATGAGAAATTATTACCAAGCCCTGAAGACAAGGAATGGAATGCACCCCTAAATGTGCCAATAGAGACTATGGTGTGGAACCTACCAGTCAAAATATATTCCACACTCCCCAAGCAAATCACGCAGCATTCTGTTGGCAATGACGCTTACACTTTGTTTATAAAATAAATTCAATTTATTTTAATTTTAACTAAACTGTAAATAATTTATGTATCTTTTTTATTATATTGTAAATATATTATAAAAATCATGCATTCTAACTTAATTTCCTGGGATGATAAAGATTACAGGAGATGGCTTCTAATATACATTAGCTAAAATTTTTAAGGTAGATATATGCTATCTCCATTTTAATATGCTATTATCATCATGACCCTATACTGTAAATATACAGCATAAAAGAACTTTATTATTGGTTGTTTGTCTGTAATGCTAAGTTCACACAATGTTATATTAAATCTTAAATTATTTAAATTAAATGTATATGTATATATGAAGTTATTTCTTTGTGTATAAAATAATTATTTATTTCAATGTTTCAGAATATAACTACATATTGTGATTGAGTTTTAATTTATATTTTTAAATACAGTCAAAACCGCATATAACCATATTGAAGGGACCATATAACTTTGGATGTTATGTCCGATAGTTGTTATAAGCAATATACACAAGTATGTAGTCATATTTATTGTCATATGTATGTTTGTAATTTTTAAATATGTACAATTATTTAGTATGGGTATAGGTTATGCTTAAGAACTTTATTTCAAATAAAATGTCGCAAAAAGAATTAAAACTTATTCTAAAAAAGCTTCTATACAATATACTAGTCTATAAGCTGTACTCGGCATAAAATATTCCTTCATAGATTAGAATAAGTAAATTTTGTTTATTTTGTTTTGTTTTACAACAAGTAAATCGGTTGGTCGCTAAAGCCGATGAATATTGATTAAGTTTCGTCGTTTTAAGCGATATGTCGCTGTATCCGATGTTGTTATAGGCGGTATGATTACTTAATTGTTTATATAGGGATTCGGCCGGGACCTTGCCATTTGGTCGTTATAACCGATCCATCGTTATAAACGATGTCGTTATATTCGGTTTCGACTGTAAATAGAATAATCCATTGGTCAAATGATATAGACAAAATAGTATTTACAATTATTTATTAAATTCATACATCATAGTGTTATGTTTCATTCATCCACTGATTCTTTATCCCAATCTTTCATTTTGGCACCCATCATGAAGTCATCTCTGTAAATAACAATAAAAAAGTACCTATTCAATTAATGCAATTAAAAAAATTGGTGTTTCTAACAGAATAGTATAGTATTTAGGACATAATTTATGAAACAGGTTTTTAACCTTTTGAGTCCCAACAGCACACTGGTGGCCCGACACAATAGCTTTTTAATTCTGTTTTGTATTCTTGACTTGCGTGACTTGACATGTTTATTATTCATTTTGAGTAATTATGGCATAACTATTTTAGGAAATACCATGATGCTTAAATTATTCTAGGTGTTTCTTAGTGGCATGCAGTTTAAGAAATTTTATTTGCTAAAAATGTTACAGAATATACTGGGTGTTTCTTAGTATAGTGAAAATCTCTCAGGGGCTGATCCATACAAATTTGGACTTAGACGTCGACAAAATGTATGAAACAGCTGATTTTTTCTCGCGATTTCGGCAATGTCTCAGAACAAAATTTGTTCATTATAACAAGTATAATCACCCCCTGAGAGGTTTTCACTATACTAAGAAACACCCAGTATATTCTGTAACTTAATTGGAAAATAAAATTTCTTATACTGCATTCAATAAAACTTTTGTAGTAAACAATCCTTAAATTGATTGCATATAAATTTATTTATAGCTTCTTATTATATGTATACTTCGAGGTCCATCCTCTTTATCTTATAGTAACATGAGAGTTATGCTCATGAGTACTTATTTGCTAACTATATGGTTTATCAATGACATTTATGAAACAAAAGACAGTCAAGCCACTGCGGCTTGGCTGTCTTTTGTTGGAGTTGCTTGTCTGATACCAAGGGCACACAGCCATGTCCATTAGTGGCAGTCACTACTTACCATCAGGTGGACTACTTGCCCACCTGCAACTAGAAGTAAAAAAATAAAAGATTATGCTTACCTCAATGCACTCCATTTAGGCTTATCTTCATCTTTTACCTCCTTCTTACTGACCTTTGTTTCTTCATCAACAACTATTGACTTACTTTGTCCCATCAGGGTATCTAAAAAGGCTCTTTTATCAAACTTCTTTAAGATTTTCTCTTTCTTACTTTCAGACAGATCATTTCTGTCCATTTCTTTCTCTAAAGTTTTCTGTTGATTTCTGACAGCATTGAATAGTTGCACTACACCTTTGGTAGCTATCTTTGACAGTAACCTTTCCCTATCTTTTTCTAGTATGTTTGGTTTAACTCTTAGTGATGGTTTGTCATGTTTCTAAAAGAAAAAAAGGATTCTTAGTTAATTGAATAATTAACACATATAAATACACAAACCAAATATTATTGAGACAAAAAAAAGCACTTAAGAATATTAAAGTATCTAAGGTTCCTTAAAACTTTATATGATATAAATGATTCAAATCATGCTTTCTGAGTAAAATTTATACTATATTAAACTAATTTCATAATAAATTATTATATTAGCCAAATGAATTAAGACTGCCATTAAATAACACTTACAACTTTTTTAGCCGGTGGTTCTGAAGTTACAGATTCTTCTTTTTTAACTGTAGGTTTTTCCTCTGCCTCATCTCCTATGACTTCAAATGCAGGTTTTTCTTCTTTTACAGTTTTAACTATTTCTGAATGTTTTTTAGCTCTTGACAATACTAATGTTTTCTTGTTTTTGGGTTTATTGGAGCCTAAAATTTTAGCTATGGAATCTGCCCAGCCTTCATTTGTCACAAGACTGCCATCATTTTTATCATCATCTTCATCTGAATCAACACTTTCTGCATCAGCATCATCACCATCAGAACTGGCATTATATCTGTCTGTATCCTTTTCCTCACTGATTTCTTCCTCCTGGTCCAACTCTATTGACTCCTCTGCACTTGAGGAATCTTCTTCTGACTCTGAGTCCACTGTAAATGTTTGTCAACCAATTTAATAATGTTTAGGTGTAAGTATAAGATACTGTTTAAGTTTTTATACATAACATTGTTACACAATGATCCGGGTTTTCATATCATTCATGCTCAAAGGTCCCTATGAATACATACATAGACCAATAATATGCCATGATTACCTAATCTATGCTTTAGAAAATTGCAATTGTTCTATTGATTATTTTTAGCTCAGTGGCGCAGCGGTAGTGCATGCGTTTGCAGTACATAAGGTCTTGGGTTCGACGCCCGGCTTGGGCAGTGTTATTAGGTTTCCTTATCTAAAATTTCTACCCACTACAGTAACGAGTAAAGTAATGTAGTTACGATGTCAGCAACTGTGCTGGGTAGACGCCAATAGGCTCGCTCCAATTATGTAGCAACCTAAAACCATATCAAGAAGTATATTTCACCAAATATGGGTAAAATACACTTCTCCCTTATATTATTCCAGGGACAGACCCTTGAGGAATATAGGCATAGGACTCAATATGTTTTTTTTTTAAACTAGATTGAATGATTATTAACATTTTCTAAACATTGGTAACTGATGTACTTACTTGATACTTTTACTACAGGTTTCTTCATGTTTTTCGCAATTACCATGGTACTTTTCTGTTTTAAATTCACTTATCAAAAATAAATACTTTTAAGTAAATAGCTAACTGTTATTTTCACGTGTTTTTTATTTCAGCGCTAGGCGTGTGACGGTGTGAACTGTGAACATATAAGATTAGTCCAGTCTACAAAAATAAAGGTGTCAGTACTTTGAGCATTAAGTCGAAGTGGCTTGAGACACAAATATGGTACTTTGCCTAAGTACACAGTTATCAAACTAAAACCATGTTAAAAATTATGCATGAACAAATTCAACAAATGAAACGCAATCTGTCAATCATTGTGCGCATTGCGCACATCGCACATGGACTACGTTCCGTTTATTGAAAACTTATTATTTAGTTATGTTATAGCTCAGTTTAAATTATTTATAGCTTTTGATATTCATACAGATGATATTTTCTATCAAAGATTTGTCTAATTATTGCTTTTTTGGTCTTATAAAAAAGTGTTGTTTGATATACTTGACTAAATCATATATTACTTTGAAACAAGTCATATGTACGGAACGTAAATTTGTTTTTAAAAATAAAATACAGCTGATCGACAAGGTAGACATAATGTAATTTTGTTTCACTCGTCAGAAAATGGTGGTTTTGATTTAAACATGGCGAATATTGCTAGCCCCTTGACTTATCTAAATAAAAGAGAATACGGACTTTTATCGAATTTAAAATCGGAGATTTTTAATAAACGTTTGAATATAGCAAAAAACTTGTATCGTCGTGATTTAGTGTGCCATTTTGGATGTGTAAATGCTATAGAGTTTTCCAGTAATGGCGAATTACTCGTATCAGGTAGGTACATAAATAATAAATAATATTTCGGATTATTTTTATGCGGCTCCTGCTTTTGTTTGTTTAAAATCAATTCATTTTAGGTCCATTGGCCATAAAAGCCGGAAGTTGGTACAGGGACATTATTTTGTGTGTGAGATTGTGGACTGTACCTATTTTAATAAATATTTATGTATGTGTGTATATGTAATGAGCAAAATAAATAACATGTCAGACAAGTTTTATATATAATGTGATGAAATAATTAGTTTTCATTCTAAAATTAAAGTAATTGTACATTTAGGTAAACCTATGTTTATCATTATAGGTCTGAAAAAGAATGTGATGCTGAATTGTTTATTTATTTTTTCATATTCATTGTACTTATTTATTGAAAGCCAATTAATTTTCGGTTCCATTTCAACGTAACCTTTGAAACTCAACCTGATAAAATAATAAATACAGAAATAAAATTATGTGAAAGCAAATTGCAATGCCATATAGAATAGATAAATACTTTTATTATGCTTGGTAGTTTTATTATCAGTGTATGAATAAAATTTTTATACACAGACTATAATTTATGTCTTATTATTTTAATTACATCTTGAAATAATGCTCATTCCCTGGGTGCCAGACACTATGGTTTTTCCATAGTGTGCAAGTTATCAAATGTAAGACATATTCACTTACATTTGATAAATTGATAAAATATTAGCCTCAATCAGCACAATCTTTAGTCTCCCACTTTTACTATTATATCACATTTGTTTGTATTCTGCCTGATGATAAATTACTGCAATAATGTGCTAGTTTAGTAGTTTAACAAGCAGCTATAGCTCAGTGGGGAGACCAACAGACTGCAATGCAGAGGGTCTCGGGTTCGAACACACGTCGCTCACATCTGACTTTCAGAAGTTATATGACTTTTCGAAATTATGTGCGTATTGGCCATGGACCTTCCTGGTTGCCATGAACTTCTATGGCAGTCGTTATTGGGAAGTCAGTGCCCTATAATATCCTGACTCTGGTCTAGCCTTAGGGTATCGTTAGCCTTCGGGTTGCGGAGGTCAGGTGGCAGCCGCTCCATGTAAAAACTGATATCCGGTTAGACCAGAAAAGCCGACTCCAAGTGACTTGGGAATAATAAAGGCTAGGGAGAAGAATGCACTAGTTTAGTTGCTCACATTGCCAATGGTTCAATTTTCATTCTAATTTAATGTACATACCTATTATTTTTACTTTCGTTAGGGCTAACAGTGTTAATTAACAATGTTGAAAGCTTTAATAATGATATCATGGACATTAGAACAGAACAGAAAAGGAATACATAACAACATCAATTTATTTTAAAAGGCAAACTAGAATTAATATGTATTGTAATCTATGTAGTATCTTTGTACACCAATATTTGTGCAACTTATGTGCACATTAATATAGTTAGTTATTGCTTGCTTTAACATTGAAGGGAAAATAATAGGTATACCTGCATATTATGTTTTGTATACCTGAATGACATTTCCATCTTTTTTAAGATGTGTGATTCCTGCATTGCATAAGGCTAGAAGAATACATAATTATAGTTTGTATGTATAAACAAAGCCAGTGGAATTCAATTGCCATGATCATTCTCCAATTATGAGCAAATGAATGTAATTGAGGGAACATATTCATAATTCAAATAGTTGTCAGTAATAATATCAATAGAGTCACATGATTATTTTAAATTATAGTTTAAACAGTGAAAAGTGCTTTTTTTAGATAACCATGTCATAGCTTATAAAAAATGGTCAAGGTAATTCTAGTATTTTGGAATTTATTTTCGTAAAACTGGCTTAAACATGTAGCTGTTGTGTGAAGCTTATGAATTACCGTTTCATGGGATCCAATATATTACCTTGAAGGATCCCTCAAATTATTTGATAAGAATCACTGTTGTACTTAATATTAAAACACTTTCTGATACTATGATCTTAATAATGTGCACTATAAATTGGAGTGTATGTTTTTAATTGGTGTATTAAAAGCACTTCAAAAACATCCAGATTTTATTGAAGGCTTGGCTCCTTGGTCCAGAAAAGCAGCAGAACAATGTTGATTTCCTTTATTGACTTAGTCTGAAATATGACTTTTTAATCTTAGTATTTCTAACTGCCCATTCACACCCCTAGGTTGGACCCATATTTTTCACCACCAGCTTTTGTAGAATGTGCACTTTGTTTATGTGATTATTTAGGTGTAAGCCATATATTTATATTATAAATGTAAACATAACTTTACTTGACTTTTTAGTTGTTTTAACTATCTTTTGTATTAGATATGGCATTTACATTTGTTACATCAAAGTAGCTGCAAATGTAGAAATATAATTTTAAAGATCTGGTCTTAACTCTAAATTAGTTTCTTTAGACATTTCTTAATGGTAGCATGTAAAAGGTCTCTAAAGCTATGCCGACAGAATGTAACTGTCTCTATCTTTACGTTATCATGGCACAATCTCATCAATCATTTATGTGCACAATCTCTGATTAGTATGAAAACTCAATAGATTAAATTTCACTTGAAAAACAGCCTACACCTTGCAGAAGTAAACTGTTAAATAAATAAAAAGAATACTCTTTAATACTTTTCACAATTATTATCTGTTAAAAATTAATCAATATTAGTTTATCTATTAACCAGGTGGAGATGACCGCAGGGTGATGTTATGGCAGTTCGGGCAAGCCATACTAGACCGTGGCAAGCCCGAACCTATGAAAGCAGTCCACCAGTCCAACATCTTCTGCCTTGGCATCACTAGTGACAACCAGAGGATTTATTCAGGAGGAAATGATGATATTGTAAGTCAATCACTCTCAATGCTACTATGTACTATGTTATCAATAAAGTATTTATAGTATTTTTACGATAATTGAAAAATGATCAGTCTTACATCGAGTTTTGTTGAAAATCTAACTCATTTTATTTAAGTTAATCATATTTGATGTTTATAAAAGAAATGGAATTCCTGCTAATATGTTTTAGACCGATTAAAACAGCAGTGATCTAAAACCAGGTGATAGTTCACGACCTGGAGAGCAGGTGTCCATTGGAAGTGCTGCAGCATCAGCGCGCAGTGTGCAGTCTAAGCATCGACCCGTTCAACGAGCGCGTCGTCAGCACTGCAGGCAATGATGGACGACTGCTACTGTTTGATACTAGACACTCTGTGCATGGTATATATCTCTATCATTCTCTATCATTCACCTGTCAATTGTCGGCTTGCCAAAAATAATTGAAAATCTATTGTGTCTGGCCGGTGTGACTCAATAGGTTAAATAGTATAAAACAAAGCCACTATGGCGTCTGTCTGTTTGTTTATCTGCATAGTTTTTCTAAACTATGCCAAGGCATTTGAAGCAGTTTTCACTTGTAGTTTTCTTGCGCCAATTTTATATCTCAGATGCATTCCAGTTATATATACCTATAAATAATTAGTTTGCATGACGAGACTTACGAAGCCATGTGATACTGGGCTGGGTCACTAGTGTACAATCAATAAAGAGTGTACTTCTCTTTTAATACAAGTTTTGAGGCTTTTACCACACATCTAACAGTTGCTATATGAGCAGCCAACTAAGGGCATGAAGGTCTTTTATTAGATAATTACGTTTTTATTTTATACAGCTCAATCAATCAGGTGTACTTTCGTTCCTTCAATCTTGCTTCTTTTTAATATTTGATTATCATATTTGTCATTGACCTGCAATATACAGCCACTTGTTAAAGAATAAGAGGCTCCTCCATAGAAAACAAGACTGAGTGCTGCAATGATTTTTATTATGAGAAAAATGTACCAAATATGACAAGAAGATCTATTTAACCTTCCAAGTCTTGGATTGCCAGACATAATTAAAAACATGTCACCGGTGTACCAATGTGACTCTATAAGTTAAAATAGCAGATAGAATATTACTAAATGTCTACTAGTAAAAGGCAAGCAACAAATACAAAAAAAAAAAAATGCAATTAACAATCACAATTATTAAACCTAATTTTAAAACTTAGCACACTGATGGTTGGATGGACACCATGTTCTATAACCTAAAAATAAAAAATATAATACTAATACTGTAGCCCGGTGTCAGCTCCTGTGGGTTTGACGCGGGTGGAACTGTGGGCAGTAACTAGTAATAAACATTTATGTACAGAATCGCTAGTGATATCGCGCTGTAGAAAGGCGTTCCACGGCGTGATGTTCCACCCCACACAGATGGATGTGCTGGTCTCAGCCAACGCGCGCGACGGAGTTGCCCTCTGGGACTTGCGTAATCCTAAAATGTAAGTTATATATCATACAAGTATATTAGATTTTCTTTTATTCATTTTTATTAAATTTTACTAATTTCAGTTTGCGTTTATGTTCGGGTACAATGTAATAATTGTGTTTTTTAGTAGCAACATGGTGTTTGGCAATGTCCGGTTGATGGTAATGCCCGGTTGATGGCAATAGACTATTTCTTTCACCTGTTGCTTACAATATATGATAGCGATATGTTGGAGTAATACAACTCAGCCCACCTATTTCAAGATAGAATAATAATAAAACTTTATTTGTACATAAAACATTGCACAGTGAATCAATCCTAATAAACAAATAAAATTGTGTGTATGATGGTGTCTGAATTAGTACAAACTGTGCATGCACTACCAACTTCGCATTTATTATATCGAAAAGATCTTAGCATGGCAAAGATTAAATAAAGTGATCTATCTTATTTTACTCATAAATACATCAGTTTCCGAATTTTATTGCGATTCGTTTGTTTCCAATCCACCTATCAACGGTGTGTCGATAACAAGGGATGCTGCAATTTGTCAGGATAAGTGTTGATAAAAGTTATAAATAACAGCGATAAATTTCGTATATTTATTTCATGCAACAATGTAACGATATTTTTATAAATTTCTTATTATATTGGCAAGCAAAGCGTGTACTTTCAAGTTTATCAAAAAGGAGATAAAATTTATGACGATTAATTATTTAAGAAGTTAGTAATAGTACGAGATCCGTCTGCAAGATTGCTACATGAATCGAGTATGTAATAAAAATCAAATATTTATGTATAATTATATAATTAAAAAAATATGTAATACAATATAAATAGGGTAATATATTTTTGCCAAGGTGCCAATCAAAATGTAGCTTCTAGTATTTTTAATTAAAATAATACTAATCGACTTTTCCAAAAAATTACTTTCACGTAATTATAAAATAAACTATAATCCACTGCACAGTAATATATATATGTACAGAACTTGAAAAGTGATGGTTGCAGTTGCGCACTCGGCCGCAACCTATTCGCTGCCAGGTGTAAACAGGTACCTAATACTTTGTTACATTTATACGTTCATGACGTGTATTCATCATTTATATCTTAAATTGAAGCTAATTTTTGCTGCCGCCTTTTGATTGGCAGCTTGGCAAAAATATATTCCTCTATTTATAATTATACATAAAATAGATTTTTATTACATACTCGATTCATGTAGCAATCTTAGACTATAATACATATTTGATATCTTTTAAACTACTAATAAATGTATAAATAAGAATACAATAAAATAGTGCGTTTTTAAAATGTCACTAATACCTATTCCATCTTTGAACTTAGACTTTCCGAAATCCTCAAATAACAGTTGGTACTTATGTAGGTACTTCTACATTTTTGATGACCGTTAATTGGTGAATGATTTTTACTGAATGTTTATAAATATGACGTGCAAAACTATTTTAATGGTAATCTGAACTCGTCGAAAATCAGCAGTCGAAGCGGCGATCACAGAGAACGGATCTTGATTTTATTTGTAAGGACTTGGCCTAGTACCTACATTCTACAAGTGATTATGCATTAGATTTCATAAGCATTTTACGATCTGCCCAAAGGTGCTACATCGCGTTACTTTAATATATTTAATTAATAGTTATAATCAATTTTAGTATGTATTACATATACAACAGATAGGTATAAGCGTATTTTATTCCACAGCCCAGCATTACGCTACGCGGCATATAGTGGTTCGTGTCAGAACAGCATGAGCGTTCGGTTCAACTCGGCTGGTACTCACATACTGGCCTTACGTCGTCGCCTCGCGCCCATACTGTACTCGCTACATTCGCCCGAGCCCGTCGTAGAGTTCTATCACCAAGATTACTATAACTCGTGCACTATGAAAAGCTGTTGCTTCGCTGGCGAAAGAGATCAGTTTGTGCTTTCTGGATCGGATGACTTTAATCTGTATATGTGGAAGATACCTGAAATCGCCGATGGATATGGTAAGTTATATTTCGTCTTTTGTTTAGTGAACTAAAATTTATAAGACTATTAAATTATTATGTGTATGATCTCTCATGGTGTGCTGGCGCTGCGCATGGTTGACAATTGGCGTAATTTATTTGAATAATATCGCATTAGTACCTATGTCGCTTTTGTTGGTGAGCGACAACGAATGATTTGCCGTACGAATACAGTAAATATCCAATTACAATAAATACATACTCTCCAGTTCGATTCCAAGACATGCACCTTTAACCTTTCGAGGTTTTGTAATAAATATAATAATCATCGTTCATAATAATTATCGTTCGCTTTAATAGTGAAGGTAAACATCGTGAGGAAACCTGCATGTCTGTGAGGTAATGTTCTCGAAAATGCGTAGGTACAATACGAAGCCAGCTTGGTGAACTATAGCCTAATTCTTCTAACATTTAGAAGACGCCCGTGCCCAGCTGTGGGATAGTTTATATGCAGGGCCGATATTATTAGTATTATGCAGTACTAGATTTTGCCCGCGTCTTCCCTCACGTACATGTAGGTTAGGTTATACATAGTATTCATACACGGACTTGACGTTATTATTGTATTACAGAAGTTTTAATGGAGCCGCCACACATTGTGCTGTACGGGCACAGGTCTATAGTGAACCAGGTGCGGTACAACCCGCACTATTGTCTCATCGCTTCGTCAGGCGTCGAGAAGATCATAAAGGTTCGTTCATTTTATTTATTTATTATTAAACTCAAATAAACTACATTACAGTATATACCAAATCGATGTACAGTAAAAATGTATATGCTACATAATCATTTCCACAAAAAAACGTTATTTCAACTCCTTATTATAAAACACTAGGCAAATATAAGATTCATAGCATAAAAAATAACTAAACATCCATCATCTCACAAAATCTCAAATAATTACGACACACATCCAACCATCTCAAAGCAAATAGATTAAAAATTATATTTTTATTAAATTTATTCTATCATTAGAGGAGAGAAACTCTCCACAGGTTTAATAGTCGGCTCATACAATAACGTGTCTTTGAAAAGCTATATGATTTATTGGGCTTTAACTTTTATCTAATGCTAGATAGCGCTACACAATTCTGCTGTCCATAAGATTGTTAATTATGTTCTTGTAATTGTAGCATAAAGCCTTTTTCAAAGTACATACATATATAAGTTCCAAAGTTTAGATATAGCTACGTGGCTTTACGTTTTCCAGATCTTAATTGAATAATAAAATCTTTTCTTGCTCCAGCGTGCAGTTGTTGAAACTGCACGCCAACTGCACACCGACTGCAAACGGACTGGACAGCTGGTTTGCAGTTTAATTGCAGTCATACTAACTGCATACAAACTGCGAATTTGCAGTCGGAATGCAGTTAAAATGCAGTCCGTCTGTTTAGAGCCTAAGACGCTACGCCATTCATGCAGAGAATGGTGGTCAAAGTGGTTGTCTCCATGTTGGTCACCTAAAATTGTTACTAAGTAACTACTAGTAACGATTTTTAAGATTTTATTTAATAACAGCGGGCTATAACTGATTGCCGGACAAGCAAAGACTAGTTCTAATAACATGGCTATGCAAGCAAAAGTCAATAACAAAACATATCGTTGAATGTTTCAGGTGTGGTCAGCAGTACAGTACCCTGAGATGAGCGGTTCGTTGCTCGAAGAGGCCCAGGGTTCGGATAACCCGCGCGAGATATACAGCCACGAGGACTACGTGTCACTCGTGCACCACAGTGGACAGGTAAGTCTCATCCCATATATGTCCCATATGTGAACATATGTCATTGCAGCTAGAAGTCTACAATGTCAAATGTTTAGTTTAATTAACAGGCATAGGGTGCCCTAGTAAAAAATTAACAAACAGAATAATTGTTTTTAAATGTTAAAAAAATTTAATACTAAAATATAAATAAATCGTAAAAATTATAAATGTATTTTTATTTAACGGCAGCTATTGCGGGTGACTTACACCCAGAATCGAAACAATCATTTGTGGATCACAAAAATCTCTGTCTCGTGTAGGATACAGACACAAAACACTTGACGTAGTGGCAGTAAGAAAGCGACTACTGAAACTCATACGCTATTTATTTGTTTGCTTGTGTGTTTGTATATGCTAATCTCCACAATGGCTCATTCAGTTTAAAAGTGTACCTGCTTAAAAATAAGTTTTAAGTAGGTACACATGTTTAAAAATGAAGCTTAATAAAATTAATTACTTTTGTCAAAATCATCAGAATATAATACTTATTTGAGACGTTACTATTCGAAACAAGCCATACGACGTACCTAAACGCTCTTAAGACTAAAGACACATTTTAAATTTTATGTTTTTAGTGGTTCGGAGTCGGCTCACGTCTTTTTATTAAAATCGTATTATTGAAAGCTGTGTGTTTGATCATTATACCGTGACGTTGAGATGTGTGTAACGCGTGTCGGCAGTACATATCGCACAACTACGCGGAGCAGTCGACGCGCGAGGACCCGCGCATGATGGCGTTCTTCGACTCGCTGGTGCAGCGCGAGCTGGAGTGCCTGGCGGACGAGAGCGACTCGCGCGACGCGTCCAGCTCCGACCGCTCCCAGCGCTCCCAGCGCTCGCAGCGCTCCCAGCGCTCCCAGCGCTCCGGCGCCGCGCGCGCGCGCCTCTCCGACTCCTCCGACGCCGACCAGCTCGTCGTCGACTTCCTCGCGCCTAAACGATGTCAGTTGTTATTCTTATGCTTTATCCGTTGCATGGCTTGCGTGTCTCTACGTTGTTAGTTCTAACATCATTGCGTTGTCTGTCTTTAGCGTCATTGTCAGTCTATTATATTTTTAAATCTTGGGTTCCTAGGTTAATAGCTATTAGAGTTTTAAAAATTCTTTATTTTTTTAACATCATCATTATATTATAATAATAGTATCGGCTACGGCCGGTTCCATTTATTGTTACCATAAAAACGATTGTAAAATATAATACACGATCAAATTTGTTTATTTTACAGCAAACTCCAACGGCAACCGCAGTCAGCGCTGTCCAAACAGATTGGCACGCCTCGTCGCATCACGATATTCAAAGAACTTACGTTCACAGAAACGAGGATCTCTCAGGTAAATAGCAACAAAAATGTTGCACCGGACCTCACACCGGTCTACCAGGCCCGGTGCAACATTTTAGCCGGCAACGGTATAAAGCACCATTGATACTCTCGTAATGTATGGTTTAATCGACGCAGACGAAACAAGCAGTCGCGCACCTCGCTGAGCAAGTCTGGCGCCAAGTGCGTGAGCGGCGCCAGCGCGAAGGGCAAGCGCGCGCCCGCGCGCCGCACCCGCGGCCCGCGCCGCCACGCGCCGCGCGCCGCGCACCTGCCGCACGCGCACACCCACACCCACGCCCACACCCACACGCACACACACACCCACACCCACACCCACTCGCACGCGCACTCGCGCCTCTCCGCGCCCTCCAGCGAGCGGACCGACTCCGATGAACCCGCACACTGTCTCTTTCGGAACTCTGCCAGGGTGAGTTCTAAATCTCCTTCTAGTATTCATAGCATTTGTATGATAACCTGATTATCTGTACGTTCGTCCGTTTTCAGATACTGAGGCCGCTCCGCCGACGCATGAACCTCAGTCGCACCGCCAAGAGAAAAAGCAAAACCACTAGTTATAGAAAAGCTATTAACTTAAGAAGCAATGGTGAGTTTTATAATTATTCTGCATTAAAATTAACAAATGTATTATGATTAAATAATTAATTATAATACTCGGAAAATCTACGAGTTTTATAGATCAACGATCACTGCGGTAAATATGCAGCAAATATTCTTACTGAATAAAATGCTCCAAAACAGAACGAAATCTTATATACCTTCCATGCCGGTCATATATACCCAGATGGCAGATGCACGCGAATATTATGTATAAAATGTATAAATGCAAATGTAATAGTTTTAAATAGCAGCATAAACAAGATTAGATTTTATATCTAAGATAATGTTAAGGAGTTTACTGTTACTACCATAAATGTTTACTTTATCTCCTCTTTGAAGTGTCGTCTAATGACGTCTATCCGCTATATTTCAGGAGCAGCCATGGCTCATGATAGTAGTGACAATAATAATTTCTCTAACTTCGATAACTTCGACGACAACTTAGCTCAACCCAGCACAAGTACAGGTAAGCAACGTTACATGTAATTGTTATTTACGTTACATTATTACGAGCCCCAATGCAAAAATGTTCGTCTACTAAGAAAATTGAATGTAACCATGTATTGTAGGTGTAATATAGATAAGTAATGTCGGTTTAATGAGTCTAACAAATAAAAATGAGAAGTACTCAAATAAAATATTTTGTCGTTACAAAAAAAATATGAATTCTTCCATCAATTATAACTCATAACAGTTCGGCTATCGCAGTTGAACACGCAAAACAGTTCGTCTACCACTTGGTTGTATCTCCTTTACTATCAATAACGGATTTAATCCTAAGTGGCATCGTCGCTACTAACTGTTCACATTCTTCTGGAGTTGTTGAATCCCAAACAGTCTTTTTCTCCTTTAAATCTTTTTTTGACCTTGATGGATTTTTTCGCAACATCTTCTTCATTTTCCACCACATTGTCTCAATAGGAGACAAATCTGGACTGTTTGACGGCCACTCCATTGTAGGTATTTGTTTAGAGGTGAACCAAGCCTTTGTTGTCCTTACAGTATGACAGGAAGCACCATCTTGTTGAAAAACATAGGCATTTTGATGTTTCAAAATCAGAATGGACGGCAATAAACTCGTTTCTAAAATGTTTTGGTATTTTACTGCATTAACAGTCTCGTCTACAAATTGCAGGCGACCCACACCTTGTGCTGACATGCAGCCCCATATCATTATAGACGCAGGGAACTTCACTTTTCTCTTGATACAGTCTTGGTGAAATGCTTCATCTTTATTTCGGATAACTTTTTTTCGTACATCACCGACAGTCACCTCAAATTTGGATTCGTCACTCCATATTATTTGACGCCACTGGTCAGCAGTCCAGTTTAAGTGATCACGAGCGAATTTTAACCTTTTCTTTTTCTGAAGTAATGTGAGTAAGGGTTTCTCTTTAGCCGTGTAAAAGCCGTAACCCATTCTCTTCAGGACTCTTTTACAAGTATCGACCGAGACATCTTTTTTAATCATATCACGCCATTGTACGGTAAGCTCTCCTGCACGAGCACGACGGTTTTTCTTTATAATTTTCTTTAAAACACGGTATTCAGCTTCACTCGTAATACGAGGGCGGCCTGATCTCTTCAAACACGAAACTGTGCCGTTATTTTTGCTATGCTCGATTATTGACTGGACAGTTGATCTTGGCAATAATAAGTCTTTGGCGATTTGGTATGCAGATTTCCACTTTATCACTGCTTGAAATAATAATTTTTCGAACTTCTACCGCGATAGGTTTTCCACGACCCATATTGCTCAAAATTATTAGCGAAAATAATGAAAAAATACTTGGAACACGCCTTTGACATCTTAAAAACAATTGAATTCTATTTTTAAGATAATTTATTTTTAAATTTTGGTGTAACAATTAAAAAAGTATATTAACATTAGGCATTTTTTTTTATTTTTTTTACGTGGGTTATGCAATGACGCATATCTCTCCGCGGGGGCGGGCAGAGGGATTATGTCGGACTCGCCGGGGTAAAAGAAAGATGGAATATTAGTAAAGTACCTCCCGGAATACCGACTAAACCCACCACGGTGTTCCTCGACAAAACCACTATCGACGGGGCCGCGCGAATCGCTTTCGCATGCGGTCGCGACCCCGCCAAGGTTACGGCCCGCCGTATGAAACGGCAGGCCACTACACAAGAGACCTACCCAAAGGACTCACTTCATAAAAATTCCCTACTGTCCTCCCTAGGGGGGAGACGGACTCGAAACAGAGGCGCGCGTGGGAACACGCACGCCGCCTCTCGGACCTGGTGCTGAACGGATGGCGGGCAGGCCCACAAAGCCCGCCACCCCCAGGTCAAACCTCAGGGTGGCTGGAGGTCATCGCGCACCCTCCGGCGCCCGGCTCTGCGGTTGGGGAGAGGAATTAAACGCTCCCTCTCCCGCTCCGCCGCCTCCTTAATGGAAATCACTTCCTCACAGAAGGAGGCGACGGCGTTCCACGACCTCTCACTCCGGACCATAGACTGAACTACGGCCGGGAGCGAGAGGGCAATCGATCCGACTGAACATTAGGCATAGACGAACTATTTTGCATCAAGCACTAGACGAATTATTTTGCGTGACCATTTAAACAGTAATTTAACTAAGATACATAATTTTAAAAAAGGATTATTTTTTTCAATAGTACCAAAATAACGTTATTTATATGGAGTATTTTATTAAATAAATTGTTTACTGCTAGTGTCTTTCTAGGAACAAAGAAAGTTAAAAAGAAAAATGTGTTCTTCATAATGTGTGACTATACGAACATTTTTGCATTGGGGCTCGTATATACCTATATAACGAGGTTGTGTATTTAGGTTACAGGGGTCAAAACGCATCCGCGCTGTTTCGGATAGCGGAGGTAGATTCCGACGACGACCAGTCAGTAGGTAGCCGCCCTATATCGCCCCGAAATCAGAACATTCCTCCCAATCTCGTCAGCATCATCCCGACGCCCATCAACGGCTCGCGGGATTCGCTCGGGGAATCACTACGCGTCGAGCCACAGGAATCAGAAAGTAATAACTCCTCGCCACCACCAGAACACAGATTGCGAATGAATCTTAGGCGAGTGCGGCGGAACGGCAGGATCAATATACAGCGGTCAGACTCCAGTGAGTCTCCACCGCCGAAAGAGCTGGCGGAGCGCGCGAGCACATCCGTAGAACATCGCTCACCTAAAATCGGATACAACAGGACAGTGGCCAGGCTGATGAACGAGACGAATGAGAGCGAGCTAGAGAGCAGCTGCAGTACCGAGAGCGGCGTGTGGGCGGCGGGCGACGGCGCGCCCGACGGCGGCGCGTGGGCGGCGGCCGGCGGTGTCGGCGGCGTCGGCGGTGTCGGCGGTGTCGGCGGTGTCGGCGGCGTCGGCGGTGTCGGCGGTGTCGGCGGCGCGCGGCGCTCGCGCTCGCGCGCCGGCGACGTGTCCGACGACGCCGACTACCAGGCCATCAAGTTCCGACAGCGAGTGAAGAAGGCACGGCGCAACTACAGAAATCACATGGACTCGGACTCCAACTGAACTGAATAGATAGTTATATTAATGTGTTCCCTACTATTGTAGTTGTTCTACTGTATAAGTGGCGACTATCGACGACTGTATCTTCTATTATTTATTATTATTGTTAGTATCGCTAAGGGACTTTATATTTATCGGTGTATACCCTGTAAATGTGTGAAAAATTCCACTATTCACGCCACATATGATTATAAGAATATTGGAAACGAAATCGATATTATAGGAGACTTCAGTTTATTAAAGTTACAAGGGCGATTGTTGGAGATCTATGAAATAGGCGCATAGCAACATAAGCTATCTATGAATTACTGCACATTATTTTATTGCGAATATAATAATCTAGACACATTACAGGGGTTGTAGGGCTACTGTCAGTGCCAAGACACTTACTCTTTATAAATAGGTACTATTAATGTAATCCTTACACATTGATGTCTCTTTCAATACCCATATATGTAGTTCTATTAACTTTTTACAATATATCATGTTTACAGTTAGTATGTGTTGCTTTGCGTATGCATTGGTTTTGCTTATGTATAGTTTATATCATAAAGATATAATGTGATTTAATTATTATCAAATAACTTAATTAGTATATAAGAACCATCAATGTTCCCTGATAAAGGTTGTTAGCATAAATCCATGCAATATAAATACATTGACTCTGAAATGCAATGTTTCATTTTTTATAGGCAATTATTTCAATATGTATATATCATAACTCAAAAGTGAGACCAATGTGAATAATGTGGACTCCAATTTGTTCAAGTACCTATCATCCTTACGCATAGATAAAAATGCCTAGTTTTATGTAAACAGGTATTTTTATTATTTATAAGCATAACAGCACAGTGACTTAGCTATGTAGGAACAATAAATTGCTGCACTTTTCAATATTGAAAAACAATGAGAACCAAGTTTTCCGAGTGTTCCTTAATACTCGGATTAAGAACAACTATTTGTGGATCACAATTATTGTCCCTTGTGGGGTTCGAATCCACAAGATATCAGGCAGGCGACCACCTAAACCATCCCTGCAGATAATCGTGTATTTCGTGTAGTCTGATTTTCTTTGTAAAATAAGATTTCTTTATTGTAGACGAAGACAATGGTGCATCCAATAATATTGCTCAGCCAACCAAAACCATTAGTACCTAGCTATGAGTCAGAGAGAGTCTGAAAACAACTGACTTCATGTAGTGCTGCCGCACAGTGAGCCATCGGTGATGGCCAAAAATTGTAGTGAAGTTTTGCAAATGTTTTATATAAAACTGGCACACAGAGCGTTTGATTGTCCGCTTCTGAGTTACAAGCTGTGAAAGTAGTCCGCGTTTAGTAGTTGCAACCCGTTGTCCGCCCACACTCGACTGACTCGACCACAACTCGCCGACTTTAACCCACCCCGCTTATTACTACTATTGGCCGCAACCGACTACGGATGATTGCGTTTAGTGGCTCGTCTTGGCCACTGATCGCAGCCAGTAGAGGCTCAGTGTTTGCAAGCATGTAAGAGTTAAATTTTACTATTTAAAAAATAATGCGTAAATGGAGAGAGTACATAGATAAATAGTGCCACGCTCATATCTCCGAAGGGATGGGCAGAGATTTCACTAGCTATAGTTTTAGGTCCCAAGTAATAAAGGACGAGCCAATTGCTTTCTATCGGGTACAGTCTTGAACTCCGTGCTGCTAATAAGGATATCTTTGCAGAAAATCCTAATAACACTACCCGAGAATCGAACCTGACGCCTTATGCACAGTAGTCACAGATAGCGTACCTTGATTGATCCGTAGATACATGAACCAGACGTTTACCATCGTCGCCACTGTCTTGCTCTTGGATAGCTGACCATTTGCTAAATGTCACTGGTAAGATACATCTCTAGCATGAAAAGTCATTGATCCCAGCCATCAATAACGTCTACAGCAATCGCTAAGGAGGCAGAACTCATAAATAATCTAATATACACTACCGTAATATTTATTACATCTATGTACAGTAGTTAGTACAGTTATTGTGGACAGAGCGTCCACAATAACTCCGTAGATAAACTGCTATTTAGCTGATGCTGATTAGATAAATTCATAATGACATACAATACCTTTAAATAGGCTCGTTTTCACCTGCACGTAGAAGGCCCGAAGGTAGCCGACCTTCGCCTGTCTGAGCAAATCGCTTTAGATAAATAACCGCTACATATAGGTACTAACAAGAGCAAAAAAACTAGCGCCAAATATGTACCTATAATAACTGTGTAATAAAATGGTTTTTTCAGTGCCAATATGCACATACTCACATCATGTGTTTCATATTGATCTTACTGCAATGTTTTGACATTTTTGACAATGACAGTTGCCGGTGAATCAGTCGAGGGTTTAACTTCGTCTCATTTCCTTTTTCGGCTTACTGTAAGTTAAACGCTCAAACCATGGACGGAATCTCGACTTATAACAATTTCTTAGCTGTACATAGACCGCAGTTAGTATTATCCGGAGTACCTGAACATTTTTGGCCATCTTTATGTAAGAAAATCACTGATCAAATGTTTGATGCTGGTTTATCATTCCAACTCGTTAAAATAGACTATGAAGATGTAGATAAAATGCCTTACGATCCCTTGTGGAGTGTAATCGCTATTAGAGATATTGAGTGTTCGGATCCTAGTCATATTTATTTAGTTGATCACGCATGGACGTTTAAGGCTAATACTATAAGGGCGAACTTGAGAAATGTGCCAAGACTCTTACAGAGAATGTGTCAATTAATGCAGATATCGGCCAAGAGTACAGAGGAACAAATCGAAAAAGTATCAGAAAACGTGTGGAAGTATGCTCATACCTATGCCATTGGAGGTGATGAATTCTCAGTAGAAGACAGAGTGCCAGTGTGGTATGTATTAGATGAACTAGGTTCAGGTATTACTCATTCAGATACCCCAAATTTTCGAGCTGTACCCTTCATATATGTGCCTGAACAATTAACTTATACATTGTTGTTTCCTATTAATGATGTTGAGGAAGGCAACATGATCACAAGAAACTTTGTGGAGGGACAATTTCCTGATTCCTTGCAGAAGGAAGCTATGCTCATCCCATGGAAGCATTATGAGCACTTTGGGATTAATTGTTTTCAAGAAGAGCCAAGCTTAAAGTATTTTCTTGAAGGACATATTGTTGAGACACTCCCACAGCTAGAGCTGTTAAAAGATAGAGAACTGTCCGATGGCAAGCTTAGAGTATTCTCTGAGTATAGATATATCAATGAATATTTAACTTCACCTGATTTTGAGATAGTGGAAAATGAAAATGAGGCAGACATCTTGTGGTATGTTAAACATTTCAAAGAATATGAAGATCTAAGTGTGAATTCACCACATAAATTTGTAAACCAATTTCCATTTGAATATATTACTACAATTAAGGATTTGTTAGCTATTGTTGCTAGAAGAGCTTCAGACAAGTATAACAATGATAATGACTCTCTAGAGACAAGTCCTGCTTGGTTGCCTACTACATTTAATATGAAAACTGAGCTACCTAAGTTAGTAGCATATTACATGAAGAGGAAGAAGGCTGGATTAGATAATCATTGGATCAGTAAACCATACAATCTTGCTAGAGGGCTGGACACCTATATTAGTGATAACTTGGATTTCCTATGTCGGTTGCCTTTAACTGGCCCTAAAATTGCACAGAAATATATTGATAAACCTGTACTGTTTGAGCGTCCTGAAGTAGGACAAGTCAAGTTTGATATTCGCTATGTCATTATGTTAACATCTGTGAACCCAACAGAGGTATACATTTATGACAATTTCTTTCTCAGGTTTGCTAATAAACCATTTTCTCTAGATGAATTTGAAGAATATGAAAAACATTTTACTGTGATGAATTATGCAGAAGGTGCTCCTCTTTTCAAAATGTTATGTGCAGACTTCAAAGAGGCGTGGTCAAGGCAGTTTGCCAATTATGACTGGGAAGAAATAGAAAAATCAATATTCAAGATGGTATCAGAGTTGTTCACTGCAGCAACTGCCAAGGATCCTCCTCGAGGCATAGCAAAAAGTCCACAATCTAAATCCCTGTATGCAGCCGATATTATGCTGAGTTGGAGAGATTCCAAAAAAGAAAAGGTCATTCAACCCATTTTGCTTGAGATGAATTGGATGCCAGATTGTCGCCGAGCCTGCGAGTACTACCCTAATTTCTACAATGATATATTCTCTGTAATGTTCTTAAACAAACCAGTTGAAACATGCACAAAGATTATGTAAGCTTTCAAATTATTATTAATCAAAGCTTTCGTGTTCGCTTTTCTACAATATTTATCTTGTATTTACACCATGTTTGTTAACTTATAATAAAAACAATTAAGCCTGAGTTTCAAACTTTATTTAACATCTTATATTTTAAATTAAGGAATTATTAATTTAACACATTATTCAAAAGAAATAATAATATTATAATACAACGCTAATAAGTTTATATATCACTTTTAAATTGCTTGATTTGTAAATAAATAATGGTTTAGTTTTTCTGAAGTATTCTCTTGTCATCATCTTGTATGAATCCAAATGGATTTTCTTCATCTACACCCCTGCGACTGAGCAGTACTAGGACTATCAGCACTGCTAAGGCAACAAACAGCATGATCCAGTAGCGCCTGTAGATTCCTCCGGCTCTTCGCACTCTGGAAGATGGGAGTGAATTCCTGTAAAAAACAAGAATGATATGTTAGAATATCAATCACAACCTCTTTCATAATATACTTAAACAAATTCATAAAACCATTTTGTTTTAATAAAGTGAAACTTACTTCCACCACCTGCTGATCCAAGCAAATGTTGACTTCTGTTTGTACTTATTTTCATCATGATCGAAGTTTGTCGTCAGTTTCGGTGGGTCATTAGATTTGAAGCTTTTTCTTGGAGCTTGACCACCTAAAATATGAAATAATAATGTTTGTGGCTATGGAATGTATTGATGAATGTAGGATGCAAATAAAATTTTCAAAGACATACAATTGAGAACTTCTCACAAACATATTTCTCTACTTGAAACAATATTTTATTCAAATAAAAAAACATGAGCAATGTTTTAGTTGAATAAAGAAAAACTTTATAATGAAACATGCTTCAAAGTGCTTAGAACATTTTGTAGTTTGTTTAGTCAGTATAGTAGGCTATTACTAATTTTGAGATATGGTTCAAGCCCAGCAATAATAAATAATTATATTATGAAACAAAATACCTTGTAAACTGTCAGTCCTCTTAATGGAAGTATTGTCATAGATATTGACAGGTTCATCAGACATTTGAACAATGGAATGTGGAGTGCCATTAGCAGAGCGACTTGTGGACTCGTCATCACTTGCACCAACAGGAGTGCCTCGTTGGCTGTCTACATTGCTTGTATAGTAGGGAGAATGGTCTATGGGCGACTGGCTGCGGCGTCCAACCGCGCCTTTCATGTCTTGGTCCTCCGACAGCTGGAAATTATATAATTTTAACATGAAAACTTATTTTATATTTACACAAATGTTACACATTGAACTGTATAATACAGTTTTAGTTAATTATATTTTAACTTAGAAATGTTTTAAATTTTTAATTTCAATATGGAACTAGTGCCTATTCCAATGCAGCTAGTAAAAGCTGCTAATTTAGTAAAAGAAGGTATTTATTTTATTTTACAACATATGAATCAGGATGGCTAATACAAGTATGCAAATTTGAATTATTTTATTATAATATTTTTACATACACTGCCTTAGATTAATCATGTAGTGCCTAGCTAAGAGTTACAATTTTGGTCCAAGAAACTCTAAGATGTCCTTCTTTATATAAAACTTACGCCAAACTGAAGTTAAAAATTTTAAGTATACTGTAAGAATATAGAGGTAATGTAAAAAATATTGTGGTGTACAAATTGTAACAAGCATAAAATATATTGCTGTATAACAGTTATTCTAGGCTAGTTTCATCTCTGGGCCTATAAGAGTGAGGTGATAGAGAGGAAAGAATTAAATTAGGTCTGTGTGTATTATTATACTAAGTAAATGCATGACATTTATAAGATTTCTGCATATTTTTCTCAAGATGAAAATAATAAAAAATGCAAGGAAATTTATACAAGTTCCCATATATGAAAGTATTGCAGATACCAAAGAATCCTCTGAAGTAAGTAAATATAAGATTTGCTGTAAAAAATATGTTTACATCATCTCATTGGTTCCGTACCATCACTGCTATCTGCTTGTATGGTTTCTCTAAGTCTAGGAAAATATTATTTGGTATTCTGTTATGAATATCTCAGTAGCAACATAGTCTCTGCCTGCCAGACTTTATCTGTGAGGCTGAAATTTTCTGATGAAATGTGGGTGTAACGAAGTATACCTCTGAAAAGTACAGTTCATACCTGTGTGTTTTCAGAGGTTCACCTCTGAAAACACAGATATAGAGGATATAGAGGTAAGAACTCTTTATCATCAGCTTATGGCAATGTGTCATTACTCTATAATTCACTTTTCATTGTTTGGTATCTGAAATTTGTAATGTATAGAGTTCATGTGTTTAGAAAGCAAGTCCTACAATACAGGAACAAATGAAGTCAAATAATTTACATTAGATCTTTTGATTCAATTAATGAATAATATGAATACTAATAATGAATGCTATAATGTATAGCTATGAACTAATACATTCAGCAAAGCTAGGGTGTAGGGCTCTTCTCATAAGCTCTACACCCTTGCTTTGCTAGACGTGGAAGTAAATGTAAATTCACAGAAAAAAGAAAAAATTATGTGTAACTTTGACATTCATAAGTGTTACCTTGTAACCTAATTTGAATAAATTTATTTTGATTTTGATTTAATATACAAAATCTCTGTGATAAACAGTTTTCCTTGGGTAGGAGAACAAATTATAATATATTTTAATTTAGTTGTACAATGTCTGGACAAGCACATTATTATAATATTTTTAATTACAATCAAGTATCACTTACCAAGGGTAATCCTAACCCAGCTCTTGCCCAATTAACTCCTGCCAATTTTTCTCTGAGTTCTTCAGCCACCGGGGAGACTAAGTTGGGTGGTGGAAACACCGGTGTGGCACATGATGGACACTGGTAGCCAGCCGGTGCAGTTGTGCGAGGTAGAGCCCTGTACCGAGCCTCTGCACATGTCCAGTGGAACACATCTGAAATGCAATTGGTTTTGTTTACTCTTTATTTATTGGTTTATCACTTAACTTGTCTAAATCAACAAGGTCAAACCTCTTTTCATTGTCTTTACTAAGTGGTGGCTCGTATACAAGCTGCTGGTAAATAACAGGTAACACATTTGTGTTATTAGGTGACATTACAATTATTAGATATAAATTGGTATATCCAATAATTGTAATGTCACTTTATATTTAGAGCAGATTTAATTGATGACTATTCTATTTTTAAATTAATGAATTTATTATTTTAAATATATTACTTTTGTAGCATAAGTATTTTTTGAATCTGCTTACAATAAATATATATCAATAACATGGTTTGTTAATTACTGTAGTATATTATCTGTCGATACTTACGATAACAAGTAAGACGGATACATTCGCCTTCGCTGAGACTTTTTGTGCAGATCTCACATATGGGGTTGTAATCACTATCTTGTAACCATTGAAGATAAGACTGTATTATACACTGAAACATAAAATCATGGCTCATTAATTACAATTTAAATACATAGTATACGTACACGGTTAGTTATCGATTAATAAACAAACCTTAGGGTGATTCGTCACCATACAATATTCACAAACATTAACTCTGTGTTCGAAACAAAATTGATTAGTAACCCGCCTCTTTGGGCATTTACACAGACCCATTGTGATGTTATTAAAACTTTATAAGAAGTTCTAATTTATGTTACGTTTTAATGTAAAATATACTAAAATTACAGAGAAATTCTGTAATACATCGGAGACAAACAAAAGTGGCAGTGGGATAGTCTTAAGTCAGCCACGTAAATCAGCTGTCAAATATAATCGGTGTGTTCTGATTTAGAGATTGCCTAAAATTTTACTAGGTATAAAAAATATAATATGAACTGTTTAAATATTGACAATTATTTACATTCGAGAAAATGATTACTTACAAGCTTAGACGATTGTATGTGCCAAGAAATAAGGTAATATGTTTTTGTCGGGGTGAATTTGCAGAAAGATAAACGTTTATTTATTTTACTCCCATGGAAAGTGTTCTGTTTTTTTACACTGAGGAGAATAGGGTTTGATATACGGGCATGACCCTATGCTCATTGCTTACGTCCTTATAATCCCGTAAGCAGTAGATTCCATATTTACTCTACTGTTATAAATACCATAGGGAGAAATATAATAAGAAGCAAGTCCACGGTCGTCTCACAGTGTCGTCTTCTATAAACCGCAGTAAAAATATACATTTCCTGATTTCTAATTGTTACTGCGAATTTCACCACATGAAAACCGAATACAACTTTGCATGACCTGGAAATTTAACCCGACACTTTATGCACAGCAATCTCATTCACTAGACCGCTGCGACACCTAGGCAATCTCTACATGAGGCAATCTATATTCCACGTACGTACATACATAAATCCAGACATACTAGATTCTATAGCTGAGGTATACAGCAATATTCTATTTACTTGAACACATATTGTAACATTATTTTAAAGTGCTTTTTAAGTAACCAGTCTAACAATTCAGTCAGTCCATAACCCGCAGTACTACACACAGAAGTCATCTTATATGTCTGTGCACAGAAGTACTGCAGCAGTTGTCTACCAATCTTAGGCAGATACATTCAGAAAGACCAGATTCGGTATGCTATTTTTGGTGGTCATGTTTCTCAACCATAAGGATTCGACGGAGAAGAAAAAAGAGAGCTTTGTGATTTAGTAATAATTTGTTTGTTAGTTTGTGAATTTGATATTTCTTAATTATACTGTAGTATTATTTTCATCTCCCGCAACGTCATTAAATGCCTTTTTATCAACACAGGACCGTTTGTACTTTGCATCCAACTTTAAACCTCAAATGAAGTAATTCGAAATACTTTTTACAGTAGTCGTTATATGATGTTTTCTTTTTACCTAACTTATCTTATTAAATTATATTTCAAATAAACGATAATAATTAAATAATTAACATGATATGTACACAAATTATTTACGAGAAATATAAACTAAAGAGCAAAAATAAAAATTTTGTTTAATAAGTTTTGTTCCGGTTGACATCCAACATGGATTTCACTACCCTAGGGGTGCATTCCACTTAGCGCTCACGACACTCACGCTCACGATCACGGTTTTTCCCGTTCCACTTGCTTCCAAGCGTTACAATAGTAAACTCAAGTGGAACGGGTAATGGAGTGTTTTGAGCGTTGATGTAAATTGAGTGAATTATAAAAAAAATAAAGTCGAATGCTTTAAGAGGTTAGGTTACAATTTGTACCTAAGTCTGACCAATAAACTCTTATAGTTATTGGTTAATTGGATTTATATTAAAAAAATGTATATCGAATATTCTACTAATATTATAAATGTGACAGTTTGTGAGGATGGATGGATTTTTATCTTTCACGCAAAAACTATTGAACGGATTTTAATGAAACTTTGCAGTATTATTGTTTATTCATTGGAATAACATATAGGCTACTAAAAATCTATTTTAACATAAATCTACACTAAGGCGAGCGAAGCCGCGGGCAAAACCTTATTATAATATAAATCCATTTAACCAATAACTATAAGAGGTTATTGATCAGACTTACAAATTGTAACCTAACCTCTTTAAGGTTTCGCTTTTTTTTAATAATTCGTCATTTGTATTATTTACATCAACGCCACCCCATAATCCTTTCCACTTGAGTTTACGAAACGCACCCTTACAATCACAAATGTCAATTGTCAACTTCAGATTGACATTTTCATTTAAAATCACAGGCATCAGGTGTCAAAATGAATATAAATTAAACTCCGCTGCATACATATTATTTAATTATAAATAATAAGAAAGAGGTAGTACAGAGCTAAGTCTCTGTTTTAATTATTTAAATGGCTATGAAAATATTAAATTTGGGTAACATTCTTAGTAGACCAATAAACATTCTTTTGAGGCAAAACAATGTAACACCTAACCTCAAAACAAATTTCAGCACCACTTCTATTGCCTGTGTTAACTTCTTTAATAAATGTAAGTAAACTATGAAAGCAAATACAATAATAACAATTAAGAATCGTAATGAAAATGAATGAATTTTCAAATATGTCCTGTGTTTTTCTTTCGGGATCTATGACATGATTCAATGTTATGTCATGTTTTAGTACCTGCTGAAAAGCTGTGGAAGTCTGTAACATCTGTGAGTAATGCTGGTGCTAAGAAGGGTCGTGGCAAAGGAGCGGGGCGCATTCGTATCCGTGACTTGAATCGCGGTCAAATCATTGGTATGGGAAAGATCAATATGCTATGGCCCGGTCTATCTGCACCTGTGATCAGAGGCAGAGAACTGCTTAAACAGCAACGGTTGCCTGATGACCCAGAGAGGTGGGATAAAATATCTATGTTATGGTTTAATTCAATAACTTGTTGTCTTGATTTACATTATATCTTACAAATTTATCCAACTACTATCTTAATGGCTTCATCTGTTTCGTGTAATGTCATGAGAAATACTTATGCTAACATTTGATTTGTTAACAATATATATGTCATAAGTCTGCTGTTCTGCTATAGACATATACAGGGTGTCCGGTAATTAATGGATAACCTTGAAATGTCTTATAGTAGAACTGAAGGCTGTTTAGAAAAAAAAAAAAATATGTATATTAAAAAGTGCAAGCTATATTAGCATAGCATACTTTTGACTGTCTATCTATTATTCATAATTAGTGTTTAATAATAAAATAACAAAAAACCGATGGATTTCATTAATTTATTGTCGTAGTATATAAGAGAGTTATACATGGTAATTAAAAAAAAACACATCTCAGGTAGTAGTTAGGATAGATTTTTATTATTTTTTTTCTGAACAGCCATCAGTTCCACTATAAGACACTTCCAGGTTATCCATTAATTACCGGGCACCCTGTATAGTACATTGTGGCCTTGGAACCTTTTAAAAACAAATGAATTATTTATCCTTGAGACTAAATTGAAGTTATAAGTAATGCCCAATAGTCAAGGATCTTACACTCAAGAGAAGCAAAGTGCTTAGCCAAACTAATGCATTAACAAGAATATTATTAATTTGTAACCCAAATAGCTAATTATGTTTATAAAGAAATGTTTTTAATAATATCTTGGTATTTTAATTTAAATAAAAATATTTCAGATTAGAGAAGTTGGTAAAAATCCGAGACTCAATGACAAAGTTCAGACGTCTCAAACTAAGTCCAATAGAAAGAGGTTGGTCTGGCTCTAAAATGCCTGGACGAAGCTTGGGACCACCTGATCCAGTTGGTGAAGGTTAGTTGTTAGTTGTACATTTGTTATCCACCTTAGCCTCATAATTGGGCTATTGTTGTAAGTGAATGACATGCAAGAAGTTTGGCTACTCATGCCACCTGAGCTCTAGAATAGTAGTAGGACAACAATTTTGCACAATACTTTCTTTATTATTTTGGCATTGATGAAGTTATATTGTTAGTATACATTGGATGTTTATTTATTTATTTTTATTTATTTATTTATATGTTAAAAAAAATATTAATAATACTGTTCATATTTACAGATGAGTTTGTGGGCTTTGACACCAAAGTATTGCAGCTTAGATCACTGCTCATCATGAAGGGAAGTCTTGGACGGACTAGGAATTATCAGGCTATGGTAAGAGTATTTTTGGTATCGATACTGTCATCTAATTTATATGTAAAGTAAAAACTTGGTTGCCTTTTTAAGCATATTACATGCACTGAGGAGTGTCTTAGTTAAAGTTTATAATCTTATAGGAGTGCAAAAAGTTAATATATTTAATTAAGTTATTATTGTTAGATTTTAATATGCCACTAGTTTTTATAAATTATATAGACTTTTTCGTAAAGTATTCTTGAATGTACTTATAACCCTTGGATCTCAAGATTTTAGTACATTCTCTACAAGACAAACTCTTGTTTTTTAAGGATCTTGACATGTTCTAATGTTTTATGTAAATTTTCTTTATCAGTTCAGTATCTAAGACAATATATATGGTTGGTGCATGGAATATGTGTGCTTTATTTGTTTGTTTAAGGTGGTCACAGGAAATGGGCAAGGACTGGCTGGCTTTGGATTAGGTAAAGCAAAGGAAGCACCAGCAGCTCTAAGGAAAGCAAAGAACAGGTCGGGACAGAAACTGATGCACTTTGACATATATGATGGTCACACAAGTAAGCATTTTGTACATGTTTGTGGTTATGAAAATGTACTTTATTTGATTGTCATTGATTTTGAACTATGTTTCAAAACTACAAAATTTATAAATTAAAAGTGAAATGTGCCAAAATACATTAAATTAAATGTTTATGAATTAATTTATTTCCTTTTGAGTGGTTTAAGTGGTCACCTCACCACTGCACATAGTGTTTTGGCTTCGACTCCAACAAAAATATATGTGTGTTCTACAAATAGTTGTTCTGAGTCTGGGGTGTTCTTTGAATACTTGTAAAGTAGTTATTTGATTATTTGTAAAGTCCCCGTGCCACAGGAATTATTTATAGTGGAAGTTGTCTTTAAAATATTAGTTACATTTAGATAGATATATTTATTATTGCTGTAATGTAATATCGAATTCCATTAATTATTCCCTCCCACTTTTCAGTTAATCACGATTTCTACACGGCTTTCGGCAGAACTAAAATATTTGTACAGAAAAAAAATAAAGGCCATGGTCTAGTATGCCACCGGGCTATCAAGGAGATTTGTCAAGCTATTGGTATTAAGGACTTGTGTGCTAAAGTAGAGGGCTCCACCAATTTGCAACACATTGTCAAGGCATTCTTCATTGGTCTTTTGCAACAGGTAAGATTTTAAATAACTTGAATATTGTATAATTGTGTAAATTATATATAGTAAACACTACATTCCAATACCCAGATAATTGTGTAAATTATATATAGTGAATACTACATTCCAATACCCAGATTAGGCGATGTTATTGGATTCTTATGTTAACACATTGAACATTATACAATAGATTTCCTGTTGTATTTGCATGGCATTCAATGTTAAGGACAAAGTACTGTTACTATGGTATGTCTTGTGCTTGGCTTTAGTCTTGATCTCTCTTTCTAGGCGTTAAGTGTGAAACGCCTCTGCGTAACCCTTTCAGGCAGCACATGCGTGATGTTTAATTTATTTGATAATCACGCCGGAATTTACTCCGTGAAATTGAACAGAATTTCCACTTTATTCTAAAGATATTATGTTGTATATACTCCTTTAAAATATTTATATTTTTTGTACAGAGAACTCCCCAACAACTGGCTGAAGAGAAGAAACTCCATTTAGTTGAGTACAAAGCAGAAAACTCATATTTCCCGAAAGTAATTGCCAGTCCAACAGAAATCAGGTCCAAGGGTCAAATAGCCAAGGATGAAACTTTAGACTTTACACAGTATGTCATGAATGAAAGAGTAATTTTGAAGAAGAAGAAGTTTCCTCGCTTCTACGAAACAATGCCACACTACAAGATTTATCTAAAGAAATACGAGAAGCACCGGAACCATGAAAAGATTCGACTGAACCTGAAGGTCGAGTATGGAGAGGTCAAGAGTTTCCTCACAGACAAATATCCAGAGAAAAAGGAACAAGAAGTTTAGAAATATATTTATAATTGTTAGTATTAGTAAATAAATAAAATAAAACAACTTTTGCAATTATTTATTTATTGATTTCAAATTATCAAAAGGATTATTCTTTGTTTGAATAAAAACAATAATGGAATAGTCTTACTAGTCTATTAAATATCAAGGAATCACGCAATAAAATGAAAATTTGCTTTCTACTTTGCGTAAAATATAGTAGCGTCAAAATGTTCATACCATCATAATATAATAATATGTATTTATTCGCGCGGGTAGGTGTCTCAACACCGCGATTCGACGATATTTCCATTGCTAAAACTGTTGTCTTTTATGCGATACCTATATTTAAAACAAAATTCAGTTAACCAGTACTTTTAATGATAATGGACGTTTTAAAAATAACGAAATCCCAAATCAATTAATTACAATAAAATTCCAAGATGATGTAAATAAATCTATGTACAGATGCCAACGCGTATTGGCGTAATAAAGCAAGAACCTTATAATATTTATAACTTTCTGTCATGGCACCCGAAGTCCGTCCGATTACGTACATATATACATGAACGTTTAAAGCCTAAAGGAGCCGCTAAATGCTCTAAAATGCTAGGCTGTTCAACTCAAGCACCACAGTCTTACAGCGTTTATATAAGTATGTAGTATTTATTTCACTCCGGCGACTATAGTTGCATTAGCGGGTACAACTATTTTAGCCTCAGGTTAAGGTAGTGGATTGAACGACATTCGTTCTGTGTATGTACACACATTTAAGTTTACAAATGCTTTTAAATGATTTTGACATTTCACTGATGCAACTATTCGCTGACTGCTGTTGCGAATTACAATTTAAAAGGTGTGATCTCGAGTGCAGCTATAATTATTTTCAAATGCTCGATGTTTTACATCGTCATTAATACTAGAAATATATGTCATAAAAAACAAATTAATAATAAATGTCCCTGCACTTGAAATCACATTAAAATCAATACAATATTTATCTAATTCTACAAACTATCATAAGATTACAATGAGTTACGTAACTTACGCTCCATCATATTGCAACATGATCTTGCCAAAATATAAAAAAATAATTTAATATCGATACGAGAAACGTTTGTACCTCGATTATGTAATTTGTAACATTGTATAAAAATACATCACATTTTATGATCACTACGCGTGGTTGTTATCGGTCAAGTGTTACTGACTCGACGCACACACTATGGAGAAGCGTTCTAGTATAAAAATATCGTGTCATAGAATTTTACATTAAGTCCAATGGGGCAAGTATCCGTTCAAAAGCCGCTCCCTCATACATTACACGTCTTAAAAGCTATACAATAAAATAAAATGTTTGAAACAGTATTTTCATGAATGTACTGTGAACATTCAGTGGCAGTCGATGGATGAGCCTCGTGTTGAACTGAGCAAAGTTTTTGGGCGAATTGCACTATGGTAAAAGTTTATATAGGCTTGTGACAAAGATCGATATGTATATTTACTAAGTATATATTAATGTAGTGAACAAGTATTTAGATATGTATTACGCAAATATTATGTATACCTACATATAAAACTATATTTTCAGACAAATCAGCGTTTAATGTAATGAAGGCAAATAGGCAAAATAGATTTTGTTCAAACCTAGCGCAATTCGTCCTATTAGTAAATACACGTACACAAGAGAAAGGCTGAAAGTAGACGAGCTGAAGGTACACCGATATCGGATTAGTTTTTGAGTATATAAAGTCAGAGCGCGGTTTCTACGGAACAAAACTCATAGTTTGTTACGCAAGATTTTGCATACATTACCGTTAATCTTACACAGTGTACACCAAAACACTATGCATACATAGACATGTATAGTGTTTAGGGGAAAAGTCCTCTTGTACCGCTTGTGTTAGGATCACGTTTATCAGTGTTCCAGTACCGGTGCCGCCTCGGTATCGTGTACGAGCCTAAGTAAGTTGGGAGAGATCATCGTACTAACATTGATATACGGCTTTCTTCTAGTCTATAGAATCTGAAACAAAAAGGAAATGTTATTAAGAATACTGATTTGTTTATTATTTTCATGGAGTAGAGTAAATGACGGATTGAAATGACGCTGAACTTTAATTATTGGGGCCAATGTCTTGAAATACATTGTGTAAGATTATTCAAAATTAAACCTTATGTTGTAACAGAATTGAGTTGATATTATAAGCTTTAGCTACATATGAAGTTAAGTTACATGGTTATGCTATCCGACATGGTAATTGGACTCCCTTTTCCGCATTTGAACTCCAGGTTGGTCAATTATGCGTGAATCCGACATGGTATTTAACCTGTCTATTTTTGGAATCCCAGACATAATCGAACATCTACTGTGTATGGCCGTCGCGTCGGTGTGCCGCTACGATTTAATAGGTTAAATGAATATTTGATCTTTGCATTAGAATGTGGCATGTGAATTATCTAAAATTAAACAAGATTTATTGGAATGCATTAATTCTCGATATTAGGTATACGTGTAGGGGACCTAAACTAGGACTATAAATAAAATCCAGTGGCCTGTAAAACTGGTATTATAATTATGTAAACTTAATAGAAATTGGTAGTTCTGAGAATGAATTAATGCGCGTGCGTCGGTCACGGAACTTGGCTGTGAAGTGAAGTGTGGTGCGTCCCCGCCGGCCGCCCGCACCACCGTGCGCCTCGCGGGTGTAGACAGCGACGTGGGATGAAAACGCCCGAACAATACTTACTACTATACTATACGTAAACAAATCGAGGCGTAAGTTAGTAATACATAAAAATCATGACCGAAGTATTCTTGTTCCAATATGATATTAGTGAGCAGATTTGAACAGCAACTATATACATAATTGACACGATTGATCATAATAATACGATATGTTCATATAATAATCTTATCTTATTCGGGGGCCAGTCAGTGTAGACCGGCGACACTTCGACCCAGTGGGATCTTTTGTGTCGGTTCCGAGGTCTATCCCTGAGCTATCTCCCTATGAATGTACTGCATTAGTCGCAGCGTACACTTCAGAGGGAGAAGCCTGAAATCTTCAGGGTTCGGATATGCCAATCCCATCAGACCCATCCTTAGTCCAGCTAGGTTGGACGGTCAGACGGGTTGCGTCACATTCACACAGTAGGTGTGATATGGACTCGTCCTGTTCACCACAGGCTCTGCAGATCGAATTGTTTGACAATCTCAATCTGCACAGGAAGTCATTAGTGCCAAAATGACCAGTGAACGCTCCTGTGAGCAGGCGTATTTGGCCCTTGTTGTACTCGCAAAACTTCCGGGTGAAGCCCGTGGCTCTGTTTGCAATGAATTTCTTGGAGAGTTCAAGACCCCTTTGGGCCATCCACTCTAGCCTGTGTTTATCATTGCCATGTGCATTCAAGGCTGCCTTGACGGTACTCTCAGAGAGTCCTACGAATGTCGACACGTTTATGACGTTCGGCGCTCTGATTGGCCCGCTCCAAGCTCTTAACCAATCAAGACTCAAACGCGGTAAACGTTTCGATCGCGTTAACGTAAAAACAACTTTCACTAGGCACCCAGATCCATAAGATCAATATTTAAATGAGGAATTTTAAAATTATTTTAAATTGTTTGATATTTGGGTGACAATTGTGCGTCAATAATTTGAATGTAGTTTGATTGGGACAGTCCCGCAAATAAATTTTTACGACCAGTATTATGGCAAGCAAACTACTGTAGCACTATGCTCTTTCCTTCGTCCTTTCCTATTTCCGTAAGGCATATTTAGGTCTGTGTAGAAAGCCAACTGATGTTATAGAGATGTAAACTCCAATAGGTATGTTTTGTAGTTTGGTAAGTTCGCTAAAATAGGTGTAGTAGCACGTCGGCCGCGCCCAGCAGGTGGCGCAGTAAGTCCACTGAGATGTGTGTAGTAGTTACCGGTGATGGGGTCGCGGTCGCGGTCGCGCGGCGGGTGCGCGCGCCACTTGTGCGCGTGGTCGCGCTCGGCGTGCGGCGCCAGCGACGCGCGCACGCCGCCCAGCACGTCGGCCGCGCCCGGCAGGTGGCGCAGTAAGTCCACTGAGATGTGTGTAGTAGTTACCGGTGATGGGGTCGCGGTCGCGGTCGCGCGGCGGGTGCGCGCGCCACTTGTGCGCGTGGTCGCGCTCGGCGTGCGGCGCCAGCGACGCGCGCACGCCGCCCAGCACGTCGGCCGCGCCCGGCAGGTGGCGCAGTAAGTCCACTGAGATGTGTGTAGTAGTTACCGGTGATGGGGTCGCGGTCGCGGTCGCGCGGCGGGTGCGCGCGCCACTTGTGCGCGTGGTCGCGCTCGGCGTGCGGCGCCAGCGACGCGCGCACGCCGCCCAGCACGTCGGCCGCGCCCGGCAGGTGGCGCAGTAAGTCCACTGAGATGTGTGTAGTAGTTACCGGTGATGGGGTCGCGGTCGCGGTCGCGCGGCGGGTGCGCGCGCCACTTGTGCGCGTGGTCGCGCTCGGCGTGCGGCGCCAGCGACGCGCGCACGCCGCCCAGCACGTCGGCCGCGCCCGGCAGGTGGCGCAGTAAGTCCACTGAGATGTGTGTAGTAGTTACCGGTGATGGGGTCGCGGTCGCGGTCGCGCGGCGGGTGCGCGCGCCACTTGTGCGCGTGGTCGCGCTCGGCGTGCGGCGCCAGCGACGCGCGCACGCCGCCCAGCACGTCGGCCGCGCCCGGCAGGTGGCGCAGTAAGTCCACTGAGATGTGTGTAGTAGTTACCGGTGATGGGGTCGCGGTCGCGGTCGCGCGGCGGGTGCGCGCGCCACTTGTGCGCGTGGTCGCGCTCGGCGTGCGGCGCCAGCGACGCGCGCACGCCGCCCAGCACGTCGGCCGCGCCCGGCAGGTGGCGCAGTAAGTCCACTGAGATGTGTGTAGTAGTTACCGGTGATGGGGTCGCGGTCGCGGTCGCGCGGCGGGTGCGCGCGCCACTTGTGCGCGTGGTCGCGCTCGGCGTGCGGCGCCAGCGACGCGCGCACGCCGCCCAGCACGTCGGCCGCGCCCGGCAGGTGGCGCAGTAAGTCCACTGAGATGTGTGTAGTAGTTACCGGTGATGGGGTCGCGGTCGCGGTCGCGCGGCGGGTGCGCGCGCCACTTGTGCGCGTGGTCGCGCTCGGCGTGCGGCGCCAGCGACGCGCGCACGCCGCCCAGCACGTCGGCCGCGCCCGGCAGGTGGCGCAGTAAGTCCACTGAGATGTGTGTAGTAGTTACCGGTGATGGGGTCGCGGTCGCGGTCGCGCGGCGGGTGCGCGCGCCACTTGTGCGCGTGGTCGCGCTCGGCGTGCGGCGCCAGCGACGCGCGCACGCCGCCCAGCACGTCGGCCGCGCCCGGCAGGTGGCGCAGTAAGTCCACTGAGATGTGTGTAGTAGTTACCGGTGATGGGGTCGCGGTCGCGGTCGCGCGGCGGGTGCGCGCGCCACTTGTGCGCGTGGTCGCGCTCGGCGTGCGGCGCCAGCGACGCGCGCACGCCGCCCAGCACGTCGGCCGCGCCCGGCAGGTGGCGCAGTAAGTCCACTGAGATGTGTGTAGTAGTTACCGGTGATGGGGTCGCGGTCGCGGTCGCGCGGCGGGTGCGCGCGCCACTTGTGCGCGTGGTCGCGCTCGGCGTGCGGCGCCAGCGACGCGCGCACGCCGCCCAGCACGTCGGCCGCGCCCGGCAGGTGGCGCAGTAAGTCCACTGAGATGTGTGTAGTAGTTACCGGTGATGGGGTCGCGGTCGCGGTCGCGCGGCGGGTGCGCGCGCCACTTGTGCGCGTGGTCGCGCTCGGCGTGCGGCGCCAGCGACGCGCGCACGCCGCCCAGCACGTCGGCCGCGCCCGGCAGGTGGCGCAGTAAGTCCACTGAGATGTGTGTAGTAGTTACCGGTGATGGGGTCGCGGTCGCGGTCGCGCGGCGGGTGCGCGCGCCACTTGTGCGCGTGGTCGCGCTCGGCGTGCGGCGCCAGCGACGCGCGCACGCCGCCCAGCACGTCGGCCGCGCCCGGCAGGTGGCGCAGTAAGTCCACTGAGATGTGTGTAGTAGTTACCGGTGATGGGGTCGCGGTCGCGGTCGCGCGGCGGGTGCGCGCGCCACTTGTGCGCGTGGTCGCGCTCGGCGTGCGGCGCCAGCGACGCGCGCACGCCGCCCAGCACGTCGGCCGCGCCCGGCAGGTGGCGCAGTAAGTCCACTGAGATGTGTGTAGTAGTTACCGGTGATGGGGTCGCGGTCGCGGTCGCGCGGCGGGTGCGCGCGCCACTTGTGCGCGTGGTCGCGCTCGGCGTGCGGCGCCAGCGACGCGCGAACGCCGCCCAGCACGTCGGCCGCGCCCGGCAGGTGGCGCAGTAAGTCCACTGAGATGTGTGTAGTAGTTACCGGTGATGGGGTCGCGGTCGCGGTCGCGCGGCGGGTGCGCGCGCCACTTGTGCGCGTGGTCGCGCTCGGCGTGCGGCGCCAGCGACGCGCGCACGCCGCCCAGCACGTCGGCCGCGCCCGCCGCCGCCAGCGCCAGCGGCGCCACGGCCGCGCCCGGCAGGTGGCGCAGTACTCCCACGCCGTGTTGCCAGCGCGCCGCCGCCGCCATCGTTGCCGCCGTGTCCGCGAACCCCTGCGCACGCGCCGCGGGCTGGGTTAGTCTCACGCACACACACGCACGTGGCGACTAGTACGCGTCGCACACGTCAATTACAACACAACATAATAGCTCAAGTTATGTTAGGTGATAACGACAACTGTATTGGATCTAATCGTTTTCTCACCAGCGAACATGGGTGTAAAATTTGGCAATATTCTTACACGTCTGGGATCTCACCTCCTTAACGGTTTGGTAGGCGCTGGCGACCCCCTCCCGTATGTCGGCGGGGTGTCGTGCGGGATCGTGTCTCCGCCGGCGACGACGTTCACGTCTCGCGTACGCATCCTGTAGCTGTAGTGTCGGTCCGGGGGTCAACATATCGAACGCAGTTTCTGCTGTCGCCTGTAAGAAAAATACTTGACATGACAAAATGATTATTTGTCGCGAGAACAGTACTAGAATTAATGGGGAAAAAGCTAAACTGCAAAATTTCAATATAAAATGTATAATATAATTTTTCTGTACGTATATTTGTCACTGAACTCCTCCTTAACGGTTGGATCGATTCTGTTATTTTTTTTTAAATTCACATCTGGTTCAGGTATTTGGAATGCCGCTGCGGTTGGAATCTAGGAATATTTTTTTCGTTCAGGCATGACAACGTCTGGAAGGTTCGGTAGTAATATATAAAATGACTTGCCTGTATAAGCTGCAGTAGTCTGGTGGTGATGTCAAGCGCCGCGACAGCAGTTCTGGCGGTGAAGGAAGCGGCTCCTCTTCGAAGACCGTGTACCAGACGACCGTCACGTCTCCACTGCTCTACCGGTAGCCAGACGAGGTCGCGGATACCGGTTACTAAGGAATAGAGGCATGTTATAATAGATACAAATTGTTAGATTTGGATACACATTAAATTAGGGAGTGGTCACATTAATCACTTTTATGCTTTCGCGTCGCGTGATATAAAGCGCGTTATAGATGTGGATATATTTTAGGACAATAATGTTTATCTGAAAATAATCAATGTGCACGGAATCTGTATCCATTTTTTTTAATATTTCGTGACATTATTTATTTATTATTTAGACATCGATGCAAACGCATTACATCACTATCAAAATTGCGTCACTTGTCAGTGCTGTTTAAGTATCGACTGGAATGTGCTGATATTGATAAGTCAATAAAAAAGAAAATGCTATATATGCGAATATTTTTTGTTTCGGCCATGTCAAGCCTTCCAAAACGGTAGATAAATACACAGCATGGTCGCGTTAATACCCGTTTTTCATTATATAAAGTCGTCGCAATGTAGTATATTTTATTTTTATAATGGTAGGAGCTTGTTAGAAGAAGATATTGGAACTATTCTATCAACACTTAGGGGGGAAAATCAAGGCGTAAGAAAACCAAGGTGTAGAAAAATATCTGCTATTCTAGGGTGAATAAGGATTTCAAATTACTCAAGGAGACACATTTCTGGTAGCAGTATTACAATTTGGTGGCTACTAAATTATTTTTTGAAGGGTCGGTTACGTGCGTGTTATATGCCAGATGTTGCAAGTGTCCATTGGCAATAGTAACCACACACCATCAGCCAGGCCGTCTGTTTGCCATATGCTAGAAAATATAAACGCGTAGAATACAACAACTCACTGAGTTGCAATAGCGAGTGCATGGGTCCAATTCCACTGAGTAGTCCCGGCAGCTGATGACGCTTGATGTCTGACAGCCACTCATGCAGCGCCCATTGAATCAGCTTCTCCAGGCCTAGCAGACCCAGCCTGTGGACCAAACACATACTTCAGTTGCCTAACAGAACTAATAATAGTACCGTCTAGCTAATGCTCATCTGTAATCTGTTAATGATTGCCAACGATCGCTGACAGGTGACAAACACAAACAGTATCAGTCCTGAATATAAGCTGTCCCGTTTCTAGGCATGGGCCTCTTTTCAATGTAAGAAAGGATAAGCCATATTTCACCATGCCAGCCTAGTGCGGGATGGCGTGGCTTGTGATCGAACTCGATACCTCTGCGTAACACATGTCTTCCACTAGGTATCACTGCTTCGAGACAAACAGTTCCAGCTAAATTAATGATAAGCTGGTACCTCCTGCGCTCATTTTGCGCCGCAGACCACGAAACATTACTTAGAAGATGAATTAGTTTTATTTAGATTTTCTTGTTAACTACAGTATTGATAAGTTACCTGTGTAATGGAAGAATTTACATATACAGGATGATTTTGAAATCGTGTAATACCTTTTAACCACGCATTCTACTAGTGATATAGAATAACCCTGACCATATTTTTTCTTAATTAGAATAATGGTTTCGGCAAAATTAGAGTACAGATTTTTTTCATGAAATGATTTCAAATAGTCATGTTTTAACCACCTGACACAATCTTAATATTTTACTAATTTAAAAATAATAACATAACAATAACTGATGTCGTAAATAATAAGGGGCAATAAAAAGGACCGCCCGTTATTATTTACGACATTAATTATTAATATGTATTTTTATTTTAATTAGTAAAAAATTAAAATTGCCTCGGTTGGTTAACATATGACTATCTGACACCATTTCACGAAAAAAAACGGAATAATAATTTTTCAAAAAAAATAAATCTAATTAAATAAAAATATGGTCAGGGTTATTCTATATCACCAGTAGAATGCGTGGTTAAAAGGAATTACACGATTTCAAAATCATTTGCCGCACTGATAGTTGCGTAGCTGAAGCTGATCTATCCATCCAAACAATGAATGCTGTGCGTCTGAAAGGTTATGTTACGTACTTATAGTCGAGCCTCTTAAGCGTGAGTTCCGAGCAGTTGAGTTGTCCGAGCCCCATGAGCAGGCCGGCTACCGGCCCGGCCGACAGGTCCACGCGTTTGCCCACGTAGTCCAGCCGGATTGGCACGTCCGGGGAGAAAACTACGCGTCTGAAATACACGATGCACGTTTACGAACTAAGAAAATTAAATTTAAAACAGCCTTACCATAATTTCTCAAACATGCACAGAGGGTGTAGGGGTTTGATCTTGCCTACGATTTATGATAGTGACGAAAGTCAATGATATTGATAAACAGATTGCGTAATAGAAAATGATAAACACACACAACCTTTTACGACGAATGCTTTATTGTCATTAATTAATAAAATTACAATGTAAAAATGCTGACACGCACCGCGGCGCCAATTAGTTACATAAAATTAAATTCAGTTTAATTTAATTTTATGTAACTAATTGGCGCCGCCAGTACAGTTGTCTGTACAGAGGAGAATATGTATAATGAACTCCAATAAGGCCCTTTGATTTTCATAGCTTAGTTTCACTTATTAATAAAATTTGAGACTTAATAGGGTAGCTGATTCACATTTTTTATTATTATAATTAGTATTTTCATTACCCAAATTCTAAAATAAAGGATTATTGATATCTATTCTAAAATAAATAAGAAGAAAGTATTTCAAATCTGGTAGTAATAGTCAAATTACGGAAAAAGGATGCACAATACAAACTATGACGTAACCGCTCATCTGTGCGAGGGAGATAGTAATATATCCCCACTATATCTCCACTTTTTATTATATCCAAATTTAAAATATTACTTTGCAACTAAACCGGACACTGTTTCCACAAAAAGATTTCGTTTGATTGCTATCTGCTTAAATTAGAATAATGAACAAACACAAACATAGTCAACTACCCTATGGTTATCAATGTAACATACCTGAAATAAATAGGTGAGTCATCAACAGGCTCCATGTCCACTGGCAACTTAGCCACCGGCTTTTCCTGAATGCCCAGTTTGTTGAAGTCTTCCTCCAGTTGAATCAGGTTCTCGGAGACCAGTCGTTCAGCCTCATACGTCTCCATCAGTGGTTCGTCATTGCGGATCACTGGAATGTCAACTGTATTTGTTGTAAATAAAATTGCGTGATGAAGTAGGCTCAATAGAGATGCAATAGAACATTTAGGGATAAATTTACAGAGGGCCAATTTATATAATAAGACCTGCCCAAAATCGAGCTCTAATCAAATATTAAATATGGTATAAATAATAGTATAAACAGTACAAATATAATAAATATAGGTGTGATACTATGGATGTATAGGTGCGGGGGAGCGGTGTGGCCCGATACACCCGGTAATAGGCTTGTCCTTATCAGGTGGAACTTAAAAGCATAGCTGGCCAAATGTGGCTGTAATACGACTCTGTCTACTTCTTCGGGAATATAGACGTGAAACTAGTAGTAGAATAGTGTCCTTTTTTATCATCTCTATTTATTAGTTCCGTAATTGTGCCGAGTATTAAAGAGCGATAATGAAATTATTGTTTACCAAATAAGACAAGTAAGAAAATTGGGATTCCTTTTTTTCGCATAATATACTTGGCATAACTATATTGGCATATTTTCTTTGGTATAATAATACTATGCTATAATTGTTTTTGGCATACAGCAAATCTGGTGTGGTCCCCTTACCCGACCTTGCTTGCGAAGTGAGTAATTGTAGTGGCAACCCGTCAAATAGATTCGTTAGGTTGCCACAGGGTGGCCCTAACTCCACACCAGGCGGCTAGTTATAATAAAATATAATTTAAAAAAATATATGCGTGAACGATTATTTATAAAATATAATTAGGACAAACAAAAGTGTGCCATGTTTTATTATGTTTCAAAATGTAATCAAATGAATAGAGAATCAAGAAAAATGGGCAATATTTGTTTAGTTGTATTTGTTACTAACCAGTGTCGTTGAGGGAGAGCGAGTCGGCGTCTCCGAGCGAGGTGGGCGTGGGCGGCGGGTCGCGCAGGTGGCTGGCGATGCTCATGACGGGCGGCCGGTGCGTGGGCGTCGTCTGACGCGACCCGCTTGATTCACTCGAAACGCCGCCTACGCTCTTAGAGTCTTCATCTGTAAGAAATGTATGTCTGTCATATGTCTGTAAAATTGGTATAAAATACTTTTTGGATGAAATATAACTTGGTAGATATGGACGGCGTAGTGGTTTAAGTAGTCGCCTCGCCAGAGCGACTACGCCGGGTAGAATTCGTTGTTGGACTTGGAAGTCTGAGTGTTCTTTTTGTCCATTATTTAAATGTTTATTGTAGACACATTACAAGTATGTCACCTTAATATTTAAGACGTACTTACGACCTAAATTGTATAACTCAATTGTGCTGAATAATTATTTAATATTTTACTTAGTCATACATATTTCTGTTTACATGTGTGTATATATGTATGCTCACACATATATAAATACTCTCGCATTGATCGAATAAAGAAGCAATTTTACTCGAAATCGTAGTTTTCACTACATTTATCAAGTTAGTTTTTTCTTAGTGCAAATTTCAAATTATATTGTCAGCGCCTTTGCAAATGTTTGGTTCTGCATTTTCTTCATATCTGGTCGCACTTTAATACAAATTAGGTAAGGACTATAGAATTCACTTACCATTAGACTCGTCGGTTCCAAGTTTGGAGAAGTATCCGACAAGAAATGCTAGAGTGTCTTGATCGAGGTTGAACCATAGCGGTAGTAACGACACTTTCAAACAGCACTCTTGGGCCGAAAGCGCCGGGTCCGGCCTAAGGTGTACTGCTTTTACTATCAACTGAAACAACATTCGGTTATCAATCAAATGGTTAGATATCGGGTCGCGTTATCGTCCTGGCAAGTAGGATCTTAGTTGTGGTGTGGGCTGATACGTATGAGATCTTAATACAGTACAAGCAATATTGAGCATTATGCTGTGCGTCTTTACGGATATATATCAACCGTGTACACTTTCTCGTAAATTTTGTACTAGATCCAGTACTTATTTGTTAGTAGTTCGATGGTTATTATATGTGAAAAATAATTGTCTGACTTATTTCCGTTTTGGAAAGTAATAAATGTTAATAAACAAAGTTAGGAGTCCTGGCGGTTTATAATATTATCAATCTATACTAGAGAAGTTTATAATTACCAATACTAACTAGTTCAATTATTAGGGTAAATTCTATTTTCATGATAATTTAAATAATATGGTTACCATATGTGCGTTTTTCCTCTCCGGCTCGTCCTTCAGCTTGTATTGGCTGAGCAGTTTGTTGATGTCACTACACACGAGCTGGTCCAGCACTTCGATCTTGCTGATGGCCAGTGTCTGCCGGGACGCATGGATACCGCCTGGAGGATATATCTCGTACTGGAATTTAACCTGGGAAAAAAATTATCTATACTAATATTATAAATCTAAAGAGTTCGTTTGTTTGGTTGAACGAATCTCAGGAACTACTGGTTCGAATTGGAAACATATTTTTTTGTTGAATAGCTTATTTATCGAGGAACGTTATAGGCCATATAACATCAAGCTACGATTCACGGGGGCGGCGCAGTAATAACCAACGCGGGTGAGACCGCGAGCACATCTAGTCTTTAATACTTCTGAAGGCAGCGATAGCGATCTCTAGTTCTCTGCGTAGCAGTCAAATGGTCTTCTACTAGGAAGATGTTTCGACTGCTACGCACAGGTGTGAAGTTCGATCCCGAGGCATCTTTGATTTTTCGTGTTGTTATGTTCGCATTAAATATTTATTATCGTTCGCTATAACGGTAAAGGGAAATATCATATTATCCTAAGTGAATTTGTATATCTGAGAAATCTCCTTAACATTCTCGAAAATAATTACGAAAAGTCAGCCAATTCGGTCGGCTTGGTCGACTGTGTATGGTACTCTTACAGAGAAGAAGTCTGTTTCCAGTAGTGGTACAGCTTATATATAGGTCTGATTATTATTAATACTTTTGATGTAGAAGGTAATTTTGCTGTACTAATTATGTTTTAGGGCCCTATTCCATCCAGAAGCCATGGTGACGTCGCTGGCTACGTATCTTTCAAATCATTTTGTACGGCAGTTAACTCACTTGGCGACGGTTTGGCAACGTCGCCAATTAGAATACGTAGCGGCCACGACCAACGGCTCTCTGTTTGGAGTCTCGATATTCTGGCGCGCTGGCAACGTCGCCAATCAAATGTACACGAGCAAGCTGCGTCTCATTCATTTTGTGTCCAACTGGCCGCTTAGACAGACGCCGTATACGTGTTTTTGTGGGAAAACTGAAAGAATTGACTGACCGATGTTAGTCACTGGCTACTTCTGGCTACCGAAGGTGGCCAAGGGTAACCAGGCCTACGTAGCTGGCGACGTCGCCTGGCTTCTCGGTGGGGTAAGAGCCTTATTTGTACTCTCCTGTGTATCCCCAAAAGACATATAATCGGATCACAAGGTATATAATCGGTAGTCCAGCACGTACCTTGATGAGACACAGCTTGACCCTGGCGTGGTGGTCGCGGTGCGGGCCGCCGCGCGTGCGCATGTCGCGGTGCTGCGGCGCACTCCACCCGAGCGGTAGAACGACACGTACCTTGGTGAGACACAGCTTGACCCTGGTGTGGTGGTCGCGGTGCGGGCTGCCGCGCGTGCGCAGGTCGCGGTGCTGCGACGCACTCCACCCGAGCGGTAGAACGACACGTACCTTGGTGAGACACAGCTTGACCCTGGTGTGGTGGTCGCGGTGCGGGCCGCCGCGCGTGCGCAGGTCGCGGTGCTGCGGCACACTCCACCCGAGCGGTAGAACGACACGTACCTTGGTGAGACACAGCTTGACCCTGGTGTGGTGGTCGCGGTGCGGGCCACCGCGCGTGCGCAGGTCGCGGTGCTGCGGCGGACTCCACCCGAGCGGTAGAACGACACGTACCTTGGTGAGACACAGCTTGACCCTGGTGTGGTGGTCGCGGTGCGGGCCGCCGCGCGTGCGCAGGTCGCGGTGCTGCGGCGCACTCCACCCGAGCGGTAGAACGACACGTACCTTGGTGGGACACAGCTTGACCCTGGTGTGGTGGTCGCGGTGCGGGCCGCCGCGCGTGCGCAGGTCGTGGTGCTGCGGCGCACTCCACCCGAGCGGTAGAACGACACGTACCTTGGTGAGACACAGCTTGACCCTGGTGTGGTGGTCGCGGTGCGGGCCGCCGCGCGTGCGCAGGTCGCGGTGCTGCGGCGGACTCCACCCGAGCGGTAGAACGACACGTACCTTGGTGAGACACAGCTTGACCCTGGTGTGGTGGTCGCGGTGCGGGCCGCCGCGCGTGCGCAGGTCGCGGTGCTGCGGCGCACTCCACCCGAGCGGTAGAACGACACGTACCTTGGTGAGACACAGCTTGACCCTGGTGTGGTGGTCGCGGTGCGGGCCGCCGCGCGTGCGCAGGTCGCGGTGCTGCGGCGCACTCCACCCGAGCGGTAGAACGACACGTACCTTGGTGGGACACAGCTTGACCCTGGTGTGGTGGTCGCGGTGCGGGCCGCCGCGCGTGCGCAGGTCGTGGTGCTGCGGCGCACTCCACCCGAGCGGTAGAACGACACGTACCTTGGTGAGACACAGCTTGACCCTGGTGTGGTGGTCGCGGTGCGGGCCGCCGCGCGTGCGCAGGTCGCGGTGCTGCGGCGGACTCCACCCGAGCGGTAGAACGACACGTACCTTGGTGAGACACAGCTTGACCCTGGTGTGGTGGTCGCGGTGCGGGCCGCCGCGCGTGCGCAGGTCGCGGTGCTGCGGCGCACTCCACCCGAGCGGTAGAACGACACGTACCTTGGTGAGACACAGCTTGACCCTGGTGTGGTGGTCGCGGTGCGGGCCGCCGCGCGTGCGCAGGTCGCGGTGCTGCGGCACACTCCACCCGAGCGGTAGAACGACACGTACCTTGGTGAGACACAGCTTGACCCTGGTGTGGTGGTCGCGGTGCGGGCCGCCGCGCGTGCGCAGGTCGCGGTGCTGCGGCACACTCCACCCGAGCGGTAGAACGACACGTACCTTGGTGAGACACAGCTTGACCCTGGTGTGGTGGTCGCGGTGCGGGCCGCCGCGTGTGCGCATGTCGCGGTGCTGCGGCGCACTCCACCCGAGCGGTAGAACGACACGTACCTTGGTGAGACACAGCTTGACCCTGGTGTGGTGGTCGCGGTGCGGGCCGCCGCGCGTGCGCAGGTCGCGGTGCTGCGGCGCACGCGCAGCACGCACGCGCTCGGCGCCCGGCGCCCAGCGCACTCCACCTGAACGATAGGCCGCCGCCACGGCACGCCCGCTGTCGTATGGCTCGTATTCCTTGTTGCGCCTGCTCACAAACAAATTAAATTTTAATTCAAACGAGTGTGTTAGGCAATGATAAGTGTCTCTTACGCTCAACGCAAAATTGCCATGAATGGTCTAGAAACTCGAATTGACTCTTTACGAATAAAATTTATATTTAAATCGGACACATACGCAGACCACCAAGCACAGTTAGTTTCTTTAATGAGCAGATGCTCAGCGCGTTTCACGGATTGGCCAGCAGCTGGCTACCCACCCTGCGGGTAGCCGAGCATACTGGAGCCTCGCCAAAGCCGTGCAATCAAATTTTTGTCGCCCGTCGCTTGTACCTTTGAGGTACCCTTATGAAACCTTGGCCAATGACCCCGAAGAGAAAGCCAATTTATTGGTTAAGCCTTTGATCGGGTCTGGCACCGTGGTCTTCTCTCTAAGCTGGTATGGTCTTCCCAGCCGGCTAGTTCAATTGGTCTCCAGTTTTTTACACGAGCGAAAAATGCGTGTCCTAGTGGACGGATGCTTTTCACGTTTCGTAAGTGCAAATGCTGGAGTCCCACAAGGTCTCGTGCTCTCTCCCACTCTATTTCTTCTGCATATCTATGACATGCTACCTCTTAGTGGCATTCATTGCCATGCAGACGATAGCACGGTTCATGGTTGTTACCATCCACAACCACCTAGCAACCGGCAGGATACTGAGAGGAGGTGGGCCGCGGGTAAAGCTTGTCACTGATCTCAAAAGGGTGTTGGATGCCATATCCGCTTGGGGTTCTTCTAACCTGGTTGAGTTCAGTGCTAAGAAAACTTAGGTGTGCGCGTTCAGCTAAAAAAAAACCCTATTCTCTCCACTTCCCTCTCTTCGGGGCACCACGCTGCCACTGCAGGATAGTCTTAACATCTTAGGCATAGACATCCACCACGACTTAATTCTAAGGATTACATCGAGAGTGTAATAACCACAATTGCACGCAAACTCGGGATTCTAAACAAGGTGCGGCGTTTCTTTACTCCTGAACAGCGGTATTCGCTGAACAAGGCCCAAGTCCGTAGCAGCATTAGTACTGTTCGCACCTTTGGAATAGTTCCGCTAAGTACCTACTCGATGCCTTAGATAAACTGCAGCGTCATGCCGTACGTATAATCGACAGCCAGGAGGTTACGAAGGACATCGAACCGCTACAACTTCGTAGAAACATTGCGCCCTTTAGCGTATTCTATTGCCTCTATCATGGCCAATGCGCCGAAGAGTTATTTGACCTCATCCTACCTTCCCCCTTCCTTTTGAGAACCACACGTGCCGGTCTTCGTAACCACCGATGAACAGTTAGCACAATACCGTCTCGCATCAAAAGGTTCAGCAATTCCTTTTTATGCCTATTATTTTTTATATCATGAAGTTGTATGGTACGATACAACTTTGGATCAGTCTTCCGGCACATGTGTTCCCTTCCTTCTATGACATTGGGTCCTTCAAACGTGGTGTGAAGAAGCATCTGGTCAGACCGGCCTGACACTCACGACGACTAGAAGACATCTATCTTCTCCTCGTCGACCGTCTCTGGACTGTAATTGGGCTTATCATCAGGTCCGTTACAATTATTTTGTTGTGTCACGATAAAAAAAAAAAGAAAACAGAATGTCAAATCATGTCGAGTATCGTCTTAAGTGTCTACCATAAGTTACCTTCGAACCTCTTCATTTTTGTTCATGGCAATTCCTTCATTAAAGTAGAACACACGTGGGGATAGCTCGCACACAGATTTGTTTCTGGAAAATCGCTAGGTATTGCGGGTCGTCCGTCGCATTTTTGTCGTAGACCACGCGAATAGCCTTTTGTAAACGTAACCAACCAATAGTAATGTCAATAAACTAATCCAAATATGTGGGCGGATGTGCCGACGATCACATGCGTTTAATTGCATCAAGAATAGATCCTTAATTATCCAACATGTCAAAGATATAACGCACAACCTCAAACACCCCAATTAGATTATTAAATCGTAATATTAATATAATCATTAAAATGTTACTTTAAGTACTTAAATATTTCAATTTAATGAATTAGTTCTCCTTATTGTGCGCGGATAGTATGGGTATATTACAATAAATCTAACATTATTGCTTTTACTGCATCAAAAACCTTATTGCCTTGAATTATGATACATTTTCGTTTATTTCAGCTGTTTAATAAATGGGTGACTATAATTTAATTAGTTTTAATTATTTTAGTGGTAAAAATTACCTATATTAAAAATTCGTGGAATTGATTCAGTAGACGATTTTGAACAAACTACTTTCAGGATGTGCGTTTATTATGTTACATGTTGTATAAGCTACAAAAACCTTTAAATCACATACACGCCGTTTTTAGAGTTCGAAAAATCTCTTATTAGACAGCTTTGTCCGTCTGTCTGTTATACAACTTTCAACTTAAGAACCGTAAGAGCTAGAGACCCGCGGTCAACTACCTTCGACTCAGCATAGTCGATATACCCCCAAAATTACTATGACCCTTGACCTCTGACCTCAAGGTCACGTGATATAATTTTTTCGAACTCTAAGATTTACGGTAATTCATTGCCGTTTCTCACTTGTTTTTAAAAAGAATAAAATAACATTTATTTCCTAAGTATATTGGCAAAAGCAACAAGTACCACTTAAAATAACAAGATTTCTGTATATGACGTTATTATAGGCCAGTTTTTAAAATTAGGCTCCTACATCAGTTTTATGAATACTAGTCTCTTTATATCCGTCTTTTATGAAGATTTAATATCTTAAGATAGAGAGTGTTATTGACACATAGCAGAGTTGTACTCTCGTCATACTTTATGATCCCGAATTACGTCTATAAAATGTTCGCGAGTCGTCACCAACCAACTCAAACTGGATGAATTTTTGTCACCAAAACAAGCTGGGATTCCAAAAGGTTTGCATACTGTATACCACATTCATATTTCTTGACAAATTATACGGGAAACTAAAGGTAGCAGCCCTTCTGGTGAAAACAATATTTATTAAATATTTTTGCAAATTTTAAAGCAATCATTTGCGTTACAACGTCACATTGATGTCGCCAATATGGCCGACAACCTTCAGAGTCGAAAAATCAAACTTGTTGACCTGCGTCAAGAAGAGGTGAGACAAGTGAATCTAAGATCAGGCAGATCTTCACATCCGTACTAAAAATAATTAAGGCTCGGTACTGGTCAGAGTGTAAACATGAAGGATTAGCACAATTCACAGTATACATTTTTTTACTTCATAGAAGCTATATGGAACATTTTATTTTATAGGTATTAAGGTATTTCTATAATAATATAGTATCTCACTTGATAGTAGTAGGCGAGCCCTGTTTCCGCGCGTCTCCCTCGATGGTGACGGTTTTCTTGACAGGCGGCGCGTCGCTCGCCGGCCGGAAGTCGTTGCCGCCGTACATGTTCCACGTCACGCTCATCTCACAGAGCGTGTACCTGGCAGTAACGAAAATTATGTAAGAAACAATTGCGTTATTCTGTTAGCGAATTGCAACCATATAAATTAGTAACAATGATTTTCGTGTACTATACCGGTTACCGGATGCAAAGGACGGCGTACCGAAAAAATTAACAAGATGTGTACTTATCTCGACGCAAACTTCATGATAAATACGCAAGATTAAAACCGCTCGGAAAATGCCTTCTACGCACCGAGCAAGTATATAACAGATTTCATTAATTATTTACATCACGGTTTTGTTTTAGATTTACGTAGTATACCGATGTAAAAAAAAAGTTACAGTAAACGCATTCTGTTAAAATATTGATTTATTCGATTTTTCCTAAAGAAAATGCCGAGGATTTTTATTATTTGATGTTAATTTATAATAATTGAATTGAAATTACTATTTCTAGTTAACGGTACATGCTCCTTCGTGGCATTATAGGACACGAAACCATCGTTACTTAATTTTATTTAAGTTTAATTTGACTATTTGTCTATGTTATTAATAAAAAGACAACTATGTGCGTTCACGTGCATATCATCGTATACGTGCACGTACGCAGTTTCTACAAATGATATATATATGCGTATATTACCTTAACATTGGTAGAGGGAAGCTTTTGGGAGCCTTCAGCACATCAGTCCTAGCCGCCGGTACTGTGAAGTGATTATCGAACATATACACAGGACCCGGTCCTATCCAGTTCACCACCGGTTCGTCCAAGTCGTTGTCTTGGTTAGACGCTTGTGTTTCCACGAAGCAATACTCATCGTCTGTGTTTCCTCCGTCGCTGTTTGATTTTGTCTGTAGAATTTAAAATTATGATAATATATATTTAGATATTAATAGAAAGCTTTACCTACAAAAACAAAAATATAGCGAGTTACAAGTGCGAGCCAGGGGTGCGTACCGCCAGTCCCGTATTCACGCAAATATAGCAATGCCGGAATCACACTTGTTTAATTTTATACTTGTTTAAAAATCGTATTCAGCTATCTAATACATCTCAAAAGATAAAGCCCTTTAATCTGTCCTACTATTAGAAGGCTTTATTTTACTGTGTAGCCTAATAATCCGTATTACTATGCTTATGCTGCCTGATATTAGTAATAGGGATTTTAGGCTACGAAGAAACCTATACGTAAAAAAGCTCTTGACAGCATAAAATTTAGGATACTACAAAAATACTGCATACCGATTTTCTCTTAGGTTTCCTTGGCGTTGCCTTTGGTGTAGACGTTGGATCGCCCAACTCCTTCGCGACTTGCACATTAGTGGGCTTGGCCTCCTGTGCTTCCTCAAACATGACTGGAGGCAGTTCCTCTGCTTCCAATGACTTGGGCTCAGATTCCTCCAAGGATTCTGATGGTAGCCTCGGTTTCATGTTCGACTCGTCGGGGAAGAAGAATATTTCGACACCTTCCTTCTCGGTCGAGCTGTTTAGTTCATCTTCATCTACTATAATGTAACCGTTAGATTTAAAATAAAGAAGTAACATTATTTATTAATAATGTCAACCAATAAAAGAAGACCACGCATGCGTACGTATACACAAAATTGCGTGTTTACATGCGTGCGAGCAACATCCGTTTGAACACTTTCCCTGTCTCGTGATAGACACAATAGAAAATCTATTGTTATGTTCATATGTGATACATTGGACACATTGGTTCATAAGTGATACCTGTTAAGCTAGGTCGCAAATTAAGTACTAATAATTTCGATGAAAAAATTACCAAAACTACCGTATATAAACTTTGACAGAAACATGACAGTGAGAAAATTGTATTCAAGAGTAATATTGCCTCTGCGAATGCTTAGTTCAATGATACACTTTTTTTAAACATATACGTACATAACGTACATAACCGCAGAATATGGAAGCACACATACATTTCAATTATGTTAAGTGGTAACATTTTCTACCGAAAATCTCTTAGATAGTTTAAGTAAATTATGTTATAGAAGTAGTACTTACGTGTAGTATTGGGGCTTTCTTTCATAGCTTCGGCCATCAGATCGTTTACTTGTTGAATTTCATTTGGTGATAGTTCTCGAATTTCTTCTATAGGTCTATCTTCTAAGCCTGTAAATAAATAATTCATGGTGTTATTTGGATGTGTATGTTTGCTATTTCAGTTTTTTTTTATTACGATGACGGTGGCAGCCATTTATGCCGTCCGCCTTATAGTATTACTTTATATTGTACCGCGACTACGGCCTTTAGATGATTGCAACCTACATTAGATGCTCTTTACCATCCTTTTAAGATCTATTTACCGTTCTCCAGAAACACCCCATGCTGTAGTATGGGGTTCTTCTAGAGAGAAGTTTATCGAAACTACAGTTTCGCAGGAAAACTTCAACAGGGATGTCGTTCGTGGTAGAAAATTCCTCTTACATGGCACAATACGCGACTTTTAGGCTCTTATGAGAGTATGAACGTTTTGCCAGTGGCAGAGGTGCAATGGTGGAAAGTGGTCGTGGGCATCATGTCGAAAACTTCTTTGGAATTAAATATATTTTAAACTAGATGATACGTTCATAGAATTGAACTTTAAATTTGATATGAGCATTTAACAATTTTAATTAATAAGTAGTGCAATACGCTTTAGGTAAATGTTTTGCAATTAATTTTAATTAAAGACCAATACAAAAAACCGCGTACGTGAGCAGGCGGCACAGCGCCGACGCCGAGTCCCAGCACGTGTGCAGCGTCACCATGTTGTTCGAGTTATTATTAGTATGTATGTAGTGACTGACCGACGAGCGGTTCGAGCGGCTGGTCGGAGCAGATGCTGGTGTGTCGCGAGGAGGGGTCGAAGGGCGGCTGCGCGTCGCCGTCGCCGGCCGCGTACGTGAGCAGGCGGCACAGCGCCGACGCCGAGTCCCAGCACGTGTGCAGCGTCACCATGTTGTTCGAGTTATTATTAGTATGTATGTAGTGACTGACCGACGAGCGGTTCGAGCGGCTGGTCGGAGCAGATGCTGGTGTGTCGCGAGGAGGGGTCGAAGGGCGGCTGCGCGTCGCCGTCGCCGGCCGCGTACGTGAGCAGGCGGCACAGCGCCGACGCCGAGTCCCAGCACGTGTGCAGCGTCACCATGTTGTTCGAGTTATTATTAGTATGTATGTAGTGACTGACCGACGAGCGGTTCGAGCGGCTGGTCGGAGCAGATGCTGGTGTGTCGCGAGGAGGGGTCGAAGGGCGGCTGCGCGTCGCCGTCGCCGGCCGCGTACGTGAGCAGGCGGCACAGCGTCGAAGCCGAGTCCCAGCACGTGTGCAGCGTCACCATGTTGTTCGAGTTATTATTAGTATGTATGTAGTGACTGACCGACGAGCAATTCGAGCGGCTGGTCGGAGCAGATGCTGGTGTGTCGCGAGGAGGGGTCGAAGGGCGGCTGCGCGTCGCCGTCGCCGGCCGCGTACGTGAGCAGGCGGCACAGCGTCGAAGCCGAGTCCCAGCACGTGTGCAGCGTTACCATGTTGTTCGAGTTATTATTAGTATGTATGTAGTGACTGACCGACGAGCAATTCGAGCGGCTGGTCGGAGCAGATGCTGGTGTGTCGCGAGGAGGGGTCGAAGGGCGGCTGCGCGTCGCCGTCGCCGGCCGCGTACGTGAGCAGGCGGCACAGCGCCGACGCCGAGTCCCAGCACGTGTGCAGCGTCACCATGTTGTTCGAGTTATTATTAGTATGTATGTAGTGACTGACCGACGAGCGGTTCGAGCGGCTGGTCGGAGCAGATGCTGGTGTGTCGCGAGGAGGGGTCGAAGGGCGGCTGCGCGTCGCCGTCGCCGGCCGCGTACGTGAGCAGGCGGCACAGCGCCGACGCCGAGTCCCAGCACGTGTGCAGCGTCACCATGTTGTTCGAGTTATTATTAGTATGTATGTAGTGACTGACCGACGAGCGGTTCGAGCGGCTGGTCGGAGCAGATGCTGGTGTGTCGCGAGGAGGGGTCGAAGGGCGGCTGCGCGTCGCCGTCGCCGGCCGCGTACGTGAGCAGGCGGCACAGCGCCGACGCCGAGTCCCAGCACGTGTGCAGCGTCACCATGTTGTTCGACGCGCTCAGGTCCACCTGCGGCTGTGAGTTTGACTGCCGAACCATATCAACTTTATTAACAATCAATATAATCATATCTAGAGACAGTTAAAAATCATTGTGTCTGGATGCCGCCGCACTGTTTCGTCTAGAACATGCTAGCTGGACAAAAGTCATTGTCTAATTACCTGAAATTTTTTACCTGAGCCTTTTACCAGATACCCAGGTGCCCCAATTCTGAGAATTGTTTTGGACACGTGTCAACTACTGATAAGGTAATGAGGTTAGTATATAAGGAAAGGGTAAGAAAACCACTTATTAATTGCATTTTTGCGTGTACGGAAGTAACATCCTATGACAGTGAGTTTAAGTTTTTTCAAAAGTGTTAGTGATGGATCTTCAAGTTAAAGGTATGTACTTTTTATTTCTAATAAGAAAATAGGTTTACATTTCCCCATTTTTTTTAAATAGCTCAAGTTTAAAGAAGTTTGTCAAATTTTGATGATTTTCTGAATTCATTGGACTAGAAACTACTTGTACCCTCTTGTACCCGGGCTAGATTTTATATATAGCATAGCCATATCTGTTAGCTTTTAAATTTTAGTCATCTTAGCCTGCACACTTGAGTACAACTTTGTCATTTTGTCTGTTTTCTAGAATACGAATTCTCAGTCTCGAAAATTGAGTTTTTGATGAATAGCAGAAACATGCTAAAGAGAACCGCAACAGTAGACTGTATGAGTTTATAGTGATGAAACATGATCTTGTTAATATCACGGAAGCATCTGAGCGGGAAATTAAAATGACAATTGGAAGATTGTCATCCAAATACACAGAAAAACGGAAAAAATGTGGGAAATGCCGTAATCGCTTCCTGACTAAGAATTCTGAGTGGTCGTCTGGGGATTTTACATTCAAAGCATCTGTCCACCTCTCAACACCATCATCATCAAGTAAGAGTTCGATTCGTGGACGTCCATCAATAGATTTTCCTGAAGCAAGTGAAAAAACGAAAAGGAGACGCGTGGAGGACCTACTACACACGCGAGATGTAAACCAGCTAGTAGGCGCTGCTGAAATATCGGCACGATTATCCGGACATCGGAATTTGGCTACTGTGATTAAAGAAGCAAGCCATAGTCCGGAAAAGTGCCAAGAAATGAAAAGATATGTGGGTGAAAAGGTACGCGAACAACCAAGATGTTTGTCCAAAGAGGAGGCTTTGGCATATTATGTGGATGCCAAATCCACGAGCCACTCTTATAAACAAACGAGGAAATGGAGCATCAAGGCAGGACACCAGGTATTCCCATCATTTTATAGTGTTAGGCAGGCAAAAATTGAATGCTACCCTCCCGAGGAACAGATTTTTATAAGCGAAACGCGTGCAGAAATTAAACTTCAGGCGGTTTTAAATAAAACAGCTGAACGTCTAATTTGTGCACGGCGTGAAGTTTTAAAATCTGTAGATTTTGGCTCATCACTCTCCCTTGTTAGCAAGTGGGGGTGTGATGGAAGTTCCGGTCATAGCACTTACAAACAAAAATTCTCAAACAGTGAAGACACAGATGAGTTTTTGTTTATGTTCTCATTCGTGCCACTTCAGTTACGTGACAATAGTGGTAGAGTTGCTTGGCAGAATCCTCGACCATCTTCTACCATGTATTGTCGACCGATTAAGTTTATTTTCTCCAAAGAAATAACAGATTTTACTGTAATAGAAACCAATAAGATTTTGGAGGAAATAAACCAATTGGTGCCAACAATAGGTAATATAGATGGTAAAGAGATATCGGTCAAACACGAATTACTGTTCACGATGATTGATGGTAAAGTGTGCAACGCTATGACTGAAACTTCGTCAGCACTTAAATGTTACATTTGTGGAGCTACTCCTAAATTTATGAATGATGAGTCTAGGGAATTTGTTGTAAATAAGGAAACTCTTGGTTTTGGTATATCTCCCCTTCACGCTTGGATCCGGTCTTTTAAATGTTTGCTTCACATAAGCTATCGTCTTGAAGTTAAGAAATGGCAACTTCGAGGTCAAAGTGACAAAGAAAATGTGAAGCAACGTTCGGCTCGTATCCAAGAAAGGTTTAAGGTTGAAATGGGTTTAATTGTAGATAAACCAAAACCAGGATTTGGTAATACGAATGATGGGAATACTGCTCGTCGGTTTTTTGAGAATCCTGAACAGGCTTCAGATATTACAGGTGTAGATGTGACACTAATTAAGAACTTTGGCACTATCCTTAGAACTTTAGCTTCGGGTTACGATATTGATGTTGTTAAATTTAATTCTTTTACACAGGACACAAAAAAATTGTATCTTAGTCTCTATTCGTGGTATAAAATGCCTGTTACTGTGCACAAAATTCTTGTGCACAGTGTAGAAATTGTGAGATCGGCTCTTTTACCTATTGGGCAGCTTTCTGAAGAAGCTCAGGAAGCGCGTAATAAGGATTATAGGAGGTTCCGGGAGCACAATACTCGAAAATATTCACGTATTGCCACGAATAGGGATTTACTTAATATGTTGCTAATTACATCTGATCCTGTAATAAATGGCCTTAGGGAAGTGCCGAAAAAACCGACGAGTAAACTTCCTTCTGAGGTTTTAGAATTAATTATACCCCCTCCTGTAAATGTAAGGTCTAGTGTAAGTCATTGTAGTTCTCATCAAAATATGTCAGATTATATGGTAGATGATTCTTCAGAAGAAGAATTTAGTGATGCAGAATAAATAGAAGTTGTAAATAATATTTTACTAATGTTTTTTTAAGCTGTGTACCTTATCTAACTTTATTATTAGTTGTCAACATATTGTTTTTTAACTGCATATTTTTTAAGTAAAAAGTATTGTTATTGAGTAGGTAGTAATAATGCCCTATTATGTAATTAGAAGCCAAGTCCTTAGTAGCACAATATTTTATGACTATTGTTATTTTTTTTCATTGTTATTTTTTACCTGTCTGACAATAAAAGATTAATCGCTATTATATTTTTTTATGTTGGCACACGTGACCCTACCTCCTGTTTTTTGTTGTTATATGCGCTAATACCCCATTAGAATATCATAATAAAACCGTACGAACTAAAAAACCTCAATAAATAATTTTGTCCAGCTAGCATGTTCTAGACGAACCACAGTGCGCCGGGCAATGATAATCAACTTTTAAAGTATTTTAAAAAAATATGCCTTAAAAGTATGATCATTTTTTGCTATTGTAGATTAAGTATCATCACGTTGATCACAGTATACTAAAATATAAGCTTGAACGCTATGGTATACGAGGAAATGTCCTAAATTTAATTGTGTCATATCTAACTAACAGAAAACAGTTTACGGCGTTAACAGGAGTCGATTTTAAATTAAAAAGATAAATTACAGCTACATCAGACGTACGAACTGTTGCCTACGGAGTTCCACAAGGCAGTGTACTGGGTCCTCTGCTGTTTATTATCTATATTAATGACCTTCCCAGTTTAGTCAATCACCCTATAATCTTATTTGCTGATGATAGCACACTGACAGTAGCTTGTAATACCATGGACGAATATGAACATGATATTATCAGTGCATTATCCCTAATAATTACTTGGATGAATAATAACAATTTAAAAATAAACTTAGAAAAATCTCAAATCATGCACTTTAGTCAAAGAACACAAAATAAAATATGGAGATGTTATTGTGAGTACTGTAGACAATGCTAAGTTTCTTGGATTAACTATCGACAAACAATTGAACTGGAAGGCACATATAGAAGATTTAGCAACAAAGATAAGTAGCCGTTCATATGCGCTCTATAAACTTTCTCCAATAGTGGATGTCTCGGCATTATTAACAGCATATCGTGGTCTCATAGAGTCTGTATTAAGATACGGCATCATTTTCTGGGGCAACTCTGTTGAGAAAGAAACTGCATTTAAACTTCAAAAACGATGCATCAGGGCTATGTTCAATCTACAAGTCACTGACTCCTGTAAACCATATTTTGAAAAATATAGACTTTTAACATTGCCAAGCCTATTTATATATGAGACAGCCGTGTTTGTAAAAACTAATCCACACCTGTTCTTTAAACTGTCAGATGTAATTGTTCGAAATCGACGTGACTGCCATAGTAAGAGATTATGTATGACCACTGCTAAGACAACACTGATGAGCAAAAGCATATTCTGTATGGCACCAAAAATCTTTAACAAAGTGCCAAACGCATACAAATCACTCAATTTAAATCAATTTAAACATGCCTGCCTTAAAAGCCCTTTTAGTATTAAAATGCTATTATACAATAAATGAATTTCTGGATGATAAACAAATTTAATTATGTAATTGTATTGTTATTGCATTGTGTTATTATTATTATTATTATTTAAAGTGACATTCTTACTATGAACTAATTTAATTTAATTTTTGACATGATTTTAACTCTGACATGATTTTCTATCCGTTGACATAAAGATACTAAACCTAAATGTTATTATTACTATATTATTATTATATTCAATCACTCTAGACATCCTGATAAATTAAAAATAAAATTGTAATGTTGTTGTTATTGAATATTTCTCTTTATTAATTGTTTTACTTTTTTATTATTTATGATCAATTAATAATAAAAATCATATATAAATTAATAATATAAATTTTATGCGATGAATGCTGTTATTAATTATTGTTAACATTTGCATGTCTTCAAATGGACAGAACATGTTGAGACTGTAATATTTTGTAACACCATAATGTACACATGTTATAGCAAATAAATGATCTTTATCTTTATCTTTATCTAAGTAACTTAAGGTATAATAGACTAATTTTGGCGCTGAAAAATATATAAAAAAGATGACAGTTAATTTGATTAATGACAAAATTACAAGATTTTCGTAACCTAACCAGAAGGCCGATTTCGATCATTATGATATTTATTTACAATTCAGGGATATTGTATTGACAAAACTTGAGGCAATCAAGTTAAACTCAATTCATGATCGAATATCAATCTATTCTAACACGAGAACAAATCGTATCGTCTACCAAGTCGTTTGATTAGTTACTTGAACGTCCTACAGAAGAAAATACTCACACAAGTAGTCTTATCCTCCATCCTGAGCGACAACTCGAAGAGTCCGACATCAAGCACGCAGACATAGTCCTTCAGAACATCGGGGACTTTATCGTCGTCCTGCGGCACGGGCACATTTGGCTTTGTCCCGTGCACGTGCATTAGGAACAGCGTGCACTCTTGCGCGAGGAATCGTAAGCACGACGTGTTCGTTGCCGCGATTAGGTTGCTTGAAACGCTGAAGTTGCCCAGCGTGACAATTGTGCGGATCGGGAGGTAGAGAGGCCTGTAGGAGATAAAGAGTGTTGTAATGCTTGGGTGTTGTGGTTTATATGGTCACCTTGATATTTTCAGTGCAATGAATATTATGGGTTATCAAATGTCTAGGTTTTCTTCGCGTCCATTATTTAAATGTTTATAAAGTTCGAATAGCCTGGACATAGTTACGAACCAACGTCTCAATCCTCGAAGAACTGGATATAAAACAACGTCTTTCTTCCATCCGTTCAAGGTCGTATTCTCACTTTCTTTGGACATATTACACGTCGAGGGGACACATCTGTGGAGCGACTCGTGGTTCAGGGCACGAGGGCGCGCGGTAGATCACCAATGCGCTGGACCGACCAAGTCAAAACTGCACTAAATGGTCCACTCCACGAATGCACGAGGCAAGTAACAGTACGAGAGGAATGGCGGCGAATTGTGAAGTTTGCCACCACCCCTGTCATGACGACCACGACCACTCTGCCAAGAGTGTGATGACAGAGAAATACAATAAAACTCCATGTAATTTCAAAAAAAAGAAAGTAATACGAAATTATTTTTCGGAAATAATTTAACATAGTTGTATTATCTTTATATACAAATCAAGGATACATAATATGTATATCCAGACCTAAAACAAATCTATCTTAATTTGTAACACTTACATTGCCATGAGCATACGCTCGCTTAGCGGTAAGGGGACTGTACACACGATGTTGCTAGCGTAGTAGCAATCTACAAACGCTTGAAACACTGCATACTTCTGAGGAATTACTAAATTTATATCATTGTGTTGGAGACAAGAGTTGGAGTTGAAGTAAGAGTTAGAGATGGAGTTTAGCTTATCACTGTACTGCCAGTGCAAGAGAATACAGGTACTTTTTACAAAGCATATCAACTACGCTCCGATTATGCTATGAATGGCTTATTTAATTAGCAAAAGCCAATCAAATTTTGACATGTGGTTGATTTTGATCGTTTATTATGTTAGTCTGTAGAAATGACTAAATATAAGTCTATGTTATTTTATCAGTTTACGTATAAAAAAAGCAGTGGGCTAGTTTCCTAATTTTGATTTTGTACATTATTTTACACACTCGAACAAATAGCAAACAAAAGAAATCTTTTTATGCAAGCAGTATCAAAATTGGTTACTAAATAAGGAAGTAATTGATATTTTAAATTTGGATATAGCAAAAGTGGCGCTGTGTAGTGGCTATATATCGCTATATCAATCGTAGAGCTGTATTTAAATAGCGATTACGTCACAGTTTGTATCGTGCATACCTTTTCTGTCATTTGACAACTATCTCTACTACCAGATTTGAAACGCATAGCAGTATATCATTTATTCTTCTTTAAATTATTTGTATCTTAGAGTTTTAATTATTTAACTAATTGACTTTAATAAAAAAATGTGAGTTATCAGTAACAAATAGTAGGTGTGAGATACCTATAGTCTACGGCACAGTCGAGCACATGTACGTGTAGCTCGGACAGCACGGTGGAGGGCGTGTAGCCAGGCACCGGGTAATCAATCACGTCGATCACGTCCATCAGTTGGGTCAGCCACGCGATGCCCTTGTCGCCTCTGTGACGCAGTGTCGCCTGCTCTATGCCCAGAGCTATACATATTGTCTGTAGAACAAATGATACATTTTTATTTCATTTTGTTTCAGCCTGTATTGTCCCAGTGTAGAGCAAAGGCCTTTCTCTCGCTTTACCACATATCCCTGTTATGCACCAGTCTCTCCTGTAGCTACTTAATTGACTTTGGTTTAACACGTTACCGGTTAAGACTCCGCCGAGCGTAAGACGCGGTTTGACTGAATGACAAAGCTCAATATTCAAATCGGTGCGCGGCCGCCATAGTAAAATTGTATGGAGGATTTGAAGTGCTTTTTTGATAAATATTTATCTTTATTGTCAACCAATAACTTAAATATTTGAGACGGACAAATTGTAATAAAACTATTTATGTTGCGTTTAAGCTGTAAAATAGGATAGATTTCTACTGTTATTATCTAAAAATCACGTAACACAAGCTTACGTTTTTGCATTTTTCGTGCAAATTTACGTAATTTAATAGGCGAAAATATTAATTATTTTAAATTTTTTTACACGCCGTAATTGTAAACACATTCATTGTTATGGTAAATGTATATTTTATATGTGTAGTAAACAAAAAGTGTAGATTTTATCAACTTAATTGTGACCGCCTGTTTTGGCACATTATGCTCGGCGCAGTCTTAAGTCCTATTTCCGTGCATCTCGCGCGGCTGCGATCGGGCGCGGCTGACGCGCGCGGCTAATGCGATAATAGTCAGAGTTTGAAAATGTATAGCAACGGTTCCGAGGTTCGTTTTCTCTCGCTGATAAGCTTTCTCCTGCGTTCTCAATCGTGCTTGGTTAATAAAACGCACGAAAATACTGACCATGTTAGGACACGCAGGGTCTCACGCAGTCGACGTTAGTCGACGGCCGCGTGCGTCTGTCACAGACTTCGGAAACGGCGCCATACATTTTCGTACTCTGACTATTGTCGTATCAGCCGCAATGCACAGAATTGAACCTTTAGCACCGTCTGGGATCCAGTCTGTGCTAATTTTAGCCTAAAGCTATTTACGTAAATAAATAAATATACTACTTGGTTGCCAAATAAATCAATACAGTATTTATGATAAAATATTTATATCAGATCTGGTTATAAACTACCCGGTGCTAGGCACGGTCTCTGGCCAGTATCGAAAAGGATGAGACCAAGGCTACAAAAGGTTAAGTATCTTAAAACCACCTTGAAACAAAAACACCTTTTTTAAGTATATTAAAGTATTCTTTGTTATGTTATTATTAGATGTGTACAGTCGTCCAAGAAAGTGGTCTACCACTTGTGACAAAAGTTTCTATAACTTGACACTTGGCATGGCGTAAATATAATACATGATAATGAGAGCAAAGGTCATTGTTATATTATTGCAAGGGGTCATCTACCTCGTTGTTTCATGATGTTCAATAAACATCAACCGTAGGATGGTAGACCATATTTTGACCGACTGTACTATGCTCGCCCAGTATAGTTAGCACACTTGATAATTAATCGTATTTTAAAGATTTTGAATATTGTAGGTTTTCCTACGGTCTTTTACTTTACCACTGAATTAAACTTATACTCGTATAAGTAATTATGTGAGCTGTAAGATTGACCTTCAAACCTCTGGGTGACAATCCAACGGTCCAGAAATTAGACGATACCTGTTAATTATGTTAACACTAGCGAATCGCCCCGACTTCGCACGAGTAGTACAAAACCTTGACAAATTATATATCTAAATCTTCCACATGAATCACTCTGTCTATTAGTAAGAGCCGCATGAAAATCTGTTTAGTAGTTTTTGAGTTTATCGCGAACAGACAGACAGACGCGGTAGGGCATTTTGTTTTATAATATGTAGTGATGCCTTATCTTTTTTTACAAAATATGTCAATTATATTCTTTACCTTTAAGTTAGGCGTCTCGGAATCAGGATCAACCTTCAGAGCTAGTGTGAACATGTCTTTTTTCGGTAGTCGTTCCTTTATAATGACTCCTTTGCCGGATGGGTAGATGGTACTCTTGAGGTGTGAGGGTAGTAGGCACCCATATTGGCGGAGAGGAGGCTTCTCTGATGGTATTGTTAGGAGCGCTGAAAATAACACAATAGAGAATAGACTTAAGAATCAATATGTGTCCAGTTTCAGACATTTTCTTAGACTAAGCTAGGTTATAGATTTTTTAATATTAATAATAAATAAAATGTTAATTGCAATAATTTGTTTCTTCGTTAGCTTACATCGAATGTCAGGTCACTAGCATGGTTGGATGCATAGTTTCATAGAAATCTGAATATAATGTTTAATTGATGTAATTACTCTTTGATCTTTTAGGTTTATGTAATTCATAGACGTCATGCATAGTCACACACCTCTTCGCGAAGAATTAAGCAGAGGATCACTACACTCACATTACGCTAACTATGATTTCAAATGATTTTTATTACGTAATAGGACTCGAGCCTATTGGCATCTACCGGCCACATTATTATATTCGGAACTGCTATTAAGAATGTCTAGACAGAAACACATAATAACTTTGTTCGACCCGGGAATCGAACCGGAGAGCGCAGCAGTCGCATTCACTGCAAACATGTACATACATAATCAACCTTTCTGTTAAATGTTACAGTTTTAATACAAGAATATTATCTAAACTTACAGTCATGGTATAACGTAGTCTTCTCGGCCCGTAGACATAGCTGCGCAGTCTTCGGTTTGCCATTCAGTCCGCTAACTTGACACATGGCGAGGTTGTGAGCTTCTAACACAAGCTCTCCCATCTGGCCGGGCACCACACGTTTGTTGCTATCCTGTAGTCAAATTATTGTTCTATTATAATAAACTGAGATAAAAAAAGATATTTGAGTTGTCCATTGTCAACGTTAGAAGTGCCTACTGCGCAATACCAATACCCAGTAGGGACCAGTCCACTATATCTTTCTGGACGGAGCTAAGGTGATATGAGTAACCGAACAACTTTTCGCGACGGTCACTTTCGCACAATGGCCCAATTGTGGGGTTTAGTGCAGATAGCACACGTCCAACTAACTAACATATTTGATGTACACACAGCGACACATCAACCTAGAATGTTTAGACTTTGAACTATCAAAAGTTGAACGCTGCGAATCGTGCGAGAGAGTGCGTTATATTTTTGTTATTTTGTCTCCTTCACGCTGAACGGGACGCGACGCTTTATCCTTACCATTACATCGACACCACTATGCACTGTCCCTTTCCGACAATTCTCTATTTTGTATGTAGCGTAGTTAGACATTCTATATACGCATAGTATATAGGGTGTCTAACTTGAAGTGTAGTCGTGTGTACATGAAATCTATATAGGATCTTGAAGCAATGACATATTTTTAAAAAATTTTACGGAAGGTTGGGGGCCTTAGTTCTGTTTAGGTATGTTTTGAAACACTGGGTTAGGTTAGAGTGGAGACAAAAGTTAAATTATTATTGGTTGTTCACCGACACAATGTACATATATTATACAGTGTGTCCGGACATGGCGATATTCTAAATACTTAAATATAAACTACTTAGAAGTACAAATACAGTCCAAACTTGGGTCCAATACACTTCCGCGCTATGTGTCAGCTATTTTGTTTTTTGTCGAAATATTCACTACGCGTGTACAAAAAAAAAATCATATCTCTCAAAGTTTTGGTCTCACCGAGATAAAAATAAGCTTATTCGAAAGGCAACAATATTGATCTACCATCTACATTACAAAACAAAATGATCACATTTCCATAACTTTTGAAAAAAAATGTAAATGTTGAAAATAAACGAAAAATTATGCAATTCAACAAATAATTGTTAATTATTACAAAAACACCTCGACAACTTTTATTATTTTGTTGCTAGATCGACAGATTTTGAGCTAAGCTACAATACAACATAAAATGTACAACTAAAAGTTGTACATTTTAAATTTGATAGTAGAAGAGAGAACTGTGACGTAACCGCAATTTAATCGCAGCCATGGGGTACCAATTAGAACAAAAAGTAAACAGTTCCAAAAATAGATCATAGATGGCACTATGAGTTCCAATGTTAATATTAAGATCAATCAAAATGCTTTATTGGAAGAAAATTGACATTAAATGTTATTATAAATAAACATTGTACATATTTAATTAACGAGCATCAAGGTAAACGCATTTGTTTTATGATTTAAAGATATCGATATATCAGTATTTTTTACATCACACAGGTAACCTACCTATCATTTATTTTACCTATAGGGCTAGATGAGACGCTAGATGGCTCTTTTATATGTTTATACAAGTCTACAAAAACATTGTGTTTTTATTTCATACCCTTCTTTTGGTTTACTTCAATATTTGTTTATTACCTACTGATACTAATTAATAAGAAATTACTTTTATTATGAAAAATATGTATGCTTAACAAATGTCAATGTATTAAACGAATGTTTTTTGTTGTACTACATGGCATTATATTCAAACACCTGGTCGGTTCTCGTAACTTCTATTGTCAAATTTCATTTGTTTGTGCGGCAGTAGATATAGCGCAGTCGTCGGACTCGTCGGCGTTATAATAATCATTATCTCTGTGCTACCTACTTATTCTGAATTGAATTACAAACTTACGATAGACATGGCGCGGCCGATAGAAATGGAGTTTTAGTAAATCATAGCAACATTTTACTAAAAATAGTTAGGTAAATATTAAGTAACCTATCATAATAATTATTCTATAAAATTAAAGATTGTTATTTGATTATTTGCCGCTTTGTTAGTTTGGTTTTTACGCAATTTCTAGTATTATTTGATCACTAGACGCAACTTGACTAAATCTGTTTCAAAGGGCCTGAAAGCTAGTTAGGCACAGTTGTGATTAGGGTTGCCACCTTTATTTTGAACAAATAGAGTATGTTTACTATCTTATGTAAAATAAGTACATGATCTGAAAATAAAGTATTACTTATGTAACCTGCCTTTTGGTTACCATATTTTTGTTGATGCTAGTTAAATCTAACAAATATTTATTATTAGGAAAAGTCGGCCTCGATAGCGTGGTTGTTAGTGTAACCGACTGCCACGCCTGAGGTCGCGGGTTCGATTCCCGCACAAGACAAATATTTGTGTGCATGAACATGGATGTTTGTCTTGGTCTGGGTGTTTCTATGTATAATATACATGTATTTACAAAAAAAAAGGATATATGTATGTTTATCCATTGTCTAGTATCCATAGTACAAGCTCTGCTTAGTTTGGGCTAGATAATGTTGTGTGTATGTAGTAGAATATTATTATATTAATGTGATCTTTACTTACATAAGTACCACAATATTCATTAAGTAGGTAGGTACTTATCTATTGTTTTGTTACTTGACTTTAAACTATTATTACATATTAATTATTGCCCTACAAAATCAATAATTAATATGGATATAAAAGTAAAAGAATACAATCTCAATAATTATTATGACATAGTTAAAAGATTACGAGCCATGACTAATAAGCGTAAAGCATACCTACTAACTCAGTTGTTTTTTAATCTATTAATAGGTACATTGTATTTTATAGGAGGTATATCAATAATTATATTATTAGCTTTAACTTCTGTTAAAGTATTAAGAAGGTCCAGATAATTAATATTTCATAAAAAAACTTCAGTTGACAATCAAGCCTCGACTCTCTATTGAGAATCGACCCGGCAGCGCTCATACACGATATTATACATGAAAAATCACGAAGCTGACCGGAGTAAACCGAACGCCCGCGCCGCCGCCGGGCGATACTCGCGCGTGCGTGTGATTTGATTTCAAGTATGGCGTAGTGGTTTAATCGCTTAAACCGGGTACTTATCGACGTGCGGAGTGTTATGGGTTCGATTCTCACACAGAAATTAATTATGTTCAACAGATTTTTTGTGTTGAGTCTGTTATATGGCAAAAGAGTAGCCGTATGAGTCTTTAAAAAAAAGTGCTGGTTATTACATTTATTTTTCGATAGTTAAATTCAAAATAATCTATGTGATGTATTTTATAAATAATTATAATTCAGTAAATTTCAACAGACACTAGGCATTGCACAGTTGTTTTCAAAAATCTGAGCGCAATATTTTATGTTATTTTATATTTACAATTATAGTGAAATATAGATAACTAACTGCCAAAGTAGAATTCTATACGCCAATGAGTTATTTTCAAAGTACCCGAACATCAATCACAATCGCATACATAATGAAATATATTGTGTTATTAATACTTTTTAAGACGCATTCATTAAAATTATATGAAAAAAATATATACTAGATCAAATTTTGACAGCAACACGATATATTCACGAAAATCCGACCAAGTAAATGAGAATCACCAAAGAGTGATCGTACGCATTTCGGCACACAACACTATAGGTAGATAACTTTTATTTTCAAGGTTGCGCACATTTTGCATCGGCTCGTTTAAATATGTTCTATCCGTGGTAAACAGTCAAGTACTTATTTTACTGTCACAACGCCATCTCTTATGAGCTGTTATCAAATAGGATTCGGAACTTGTGTACTTGTTATGGGTAGATGGCAGCAGTGGCGCTAGTTTTGTGTTGCCATCTAGTGTAAAAAGATAGGTACCAAAATAGCAACTAGAATAGCCAGTTAGGCGTGTCCAAGATTTTTGTATGGGATTAAGTATCTGTACTAGTATAGTATTATATTATCTGTGTCGCAGCTATCCGAGGATGACAGCGAGATATATATCCCCATGACAGCCCTACTTATTGTTACATCCAAGCTACCTTATTTTACAATCAATTTTGATATTGTTTTCACAAAAAACATTTTTTTTATTGCTATTTGCTCTTGTGTGTAAGATAATGTACAAAATTTAACATAGGCAACTACCATGTTATATAGTAACTACATAATGCAATAATGTGTCCCTATATACGAAACAGCGTCATGGGAAGAAGCTAGACGCAGTGTCAAATATGCCTTCTCACTGCATTTCGTTCACGTTGAGCGGTTACGGCGAATTTTGTTGCGCGTCACTTTGAGCAGAGATACAATCACTATAGCCGCATCAAGAGCGCAATTCACTTTAATATAACCACTAGATTATATTTATCTCCCTAACTACATTGATACAACAGCGTGTTTATATCAATACAATTGCCTATTAACATCTCTAAATCACTAGTGTAGCGATGTAGTCGCGCGCTTGTATATTATTATCGCCCTTAGTGTTATGATATAGGCCAGAATGGTTTTGATACTCACTCTAACAGGCGTGTATATCGTAAGCAGTCCTTTGGCCACTTTGAGCGTGAGACAGAAGTTGTGCGTGTCGCTCGCGTGCTGCGGCGACTTGGCGGCGCCGGCGCCGATGCCCTTGCGCAGCTTGTTGTCGTACGTCGAGTAGTACAGGTTGTTCTCTTCTTCGGACGATGTGCTGTCTGAGTCCGAATCTAGTGGACAGTATTTTATAAATCATTAGATTTTGCCCTCGGCTTCGCTCGCGTAAATGCGGGTTACGTTAGGTTAGAAAATACTGCGGCGGAGCGGGGGCGTGAGGAAGATCCTTACGCCCCGGACATCCGCCGCCGGAGGAGGGGGTCCTGCCCCCCACCTAAGGGTTCTGGGTGGCAAGGCCTCAGAGGACCCTGCCACCCGTGAGTAAGAACCCATAGAGGGCGCGCGCGGTGTTCCCGCGCGCCTTCTAACGTCGAAAGGGGAGAGCGGTGAAATGCTCTCCCCCGGGGACGAGAGGAGGTCGGGTCCGATTGACCCGGCCGGCACCCACACGGGGGGGCCTGCTATGGATGAATCTTTGTAGACTCCCAACTGGCCCCCCCATTGGGTGGGAGAGGGAACACCCCAGGTTTTTTTAGTGGGTATACCAGCAATAGGCTGGTGAGTCCCACACGCCCCGCCGGTGCCGTCCCCTAGCCGGCGGGTAGTGCATCAAGGATTTTTTCCTGGGTATCAAAAAAAAAAAAAAAAAAAAGGTTAGAAAATACTCCCCGGGCGTCGGCGTAACTTGTTACGCCGACGACACGCTGGTCACGGCCCGGGGAGAGGATTACGGGGCAGCTGCCCGTCTTGCCACGGCAGGGGTGGCCCTGGTTGTCGGTAGAATTAGGATGTTGGGACTGGAGGTGGCGCTGGAAAAGTCCGAGGCCCTGTTATTTCATGGGCCTCGGCGGGCGCCGCCACCAGATGCCCACATCATAGTTGGAGGGGTCCGCATCGGGGTGGAGCCGAGTATGAAATACTTGGGGCTCCACCTCGACGGCCGCTGGAACTTTCGCGTCCATTTTAGCCGCCTGGCCCCCCGGCTGATGTCGGCGGCGGGAGCGCTTAGCTCTCTGCTGCCGAATATCGGGGGGCCGAGTGTCGTCTGCCGCCGCCTCTATTTGGGGGTGGTGCGGTCGATGGCCCTTTACGGGTCGCCCATTTGGGCCGGCGCCCTCGATCGCCGAAACATCGCCCTCTTGAGGAAACCTCAGAGGGCGATGGCGATCAGGGTGTCGCGGGCGTACCGCACCGTCTCCTTTGAGGCGGCGTGCGTCCTGGCGGCATCGCCGCCCTGGGATTTGGAGGCGGAGGTCCAAGCGTCGGTGTATCACTGGCGCGTGGACCTCCGGCTCCATGGTGAGGAACCCACTCACGGGGCGGTGGAGACGCGAAGGTCCCAGGCTCGACTGGTCCTCGAGGCCAGGTGGGAGGAGCGACTGGCCCAGCCCCGCTATGGGGTGAGGACAGTCGAGGCTGTCCGTCCGGTGCTAAGGCAATGGACGGACAGACGGCGCGGACCGCTCACCTACCGGCTTACTCAGGTGCTCTCCGGACACGGCTGTTTCGGAGAGTACCTGTGCAAGATAGCCGGTAGGGAGCCGACAACCAGGTGTCACCACTGCGAGGAGTGCGACCGGGACACGGCGCAGCACACGCTGGAGGAGTGTCCAGCGTGGGCCGAGGAGCGCTGTGCCCTGGTCGCCGTGATTGGCCCCGACCTCTCGTTGCCGACCGTCGTATCCATGATGGTCGGCGACGACAGGTGCTGGGGCGCAATGAGGTCCTTCTGCGAGGCTGTCATCTCGCAGAAGGAGGCGGCGGAGCGGGGGCGTGAGGAAGATCCTTACGCCCCGGACATCCGCCGCCGGAGGAGGGGGCGCAGGAGACGCGCTTATGTCGCTCTCCTGCCCCCCACCTAAGGGTTCTGGGTGGCAAGGCCTCAGGGGACCCTGCCACCCGTGAGTAAGAACCCACAGAGGGAGCGCGCGGTGTTCCCGCGCGCCTTCTAACGTCGAAAGGGGAGAGCGGTGAAATTGCTCTCCCCCGGGGACGAGAGGAGGTCGGGTCCTATTGACCCGGCCGGCACCCACACGGGGGGGCCTGCTATGGATGAATCTTTTTAGACTCCCAACAGGGTGAGAGAGGGAACACCCCAGGTTTTTTTAGTGGGTATACCAGCAGTCGGCTGGTGAGTCCCACACGCCCCGCCGGTGCCGTCCCCTAGCCGGCGGGTAGTGCATCAAGCATTTTTTCCTGGGCAACAAAAAAAAAAAAAAAAAAGGTTAGAAAATACTGTTACTAATAACAGTATTTTTTTCTGGATAAAAGGTACACACAGCGACACATCAACTTAGACTGTTTGAACTTTGAACTATTAGAAGTTGAACGCTGCGAATCCTACGGAAGAGTGCGTTATATTTTTGTTACGCTCTATCCTTACCATTACATCGACACCACTATGCACTGTCCCTTTCCGACAATTCTCTATTTTGTATGAAGCGTAGTTATGCGTATATAGGATGTCTAACTTGATGTGTAGCCGTATGTACACTCTGTCCTTTTCTATACCACTGACAACGTGTATGCGAAATTTCATGTTGATCGGTCGAGTAGTTAAGTAGTTAAGGCGTAACAAACAAACAAGCTCACATTTACATTTATATTATTAGTTGGGATTTCAGTGGCGCAGCGGTAATGAATGCTAATGCTGTGCATGAGGCTTTGGGAAACGTATTATAAGGTTTTCTGTCAAGAAATTCTCTGTCTATAAATGTGCCTGTTGGATATACTAGGTATATTATATAATTAACTGCATCGATGGCGTAATGGTTTCAGTGGTCGCATCGCTGCTGCTACTCACTAACGCTGTTGGTTTAAATCTCAAACAGGACAAAAAACAAAATCTTTTAATAATAAATAAATTGACAACGGTACAAAATTTCTTCTTATAGGAAATAAACTGTTGCGACGAACTCCTCTATTTGTTCGACACCGATTATGTTTTTAATTAGTGTTTGTGTATATGAACTCACCATAACCCTTGCACATCCCAAAAGCAGGGTTGATAGGTCCGCAGACGAGTGGACTGATGTCGTACTGGTCCGCCAGCTGAGGCTCCCATAACAGTAGGTCCGAGTTAATACGGTTGTATATTATTTCGTACAGCTGCTTCGACCTGTCAACCAATAATTGTTTTTAACCTATTGAGTCACAGCGGCACACTGGCGGCCAGACACAATAGACTTTTCATTGAACGTAATTATACAAAATGGATCCTACCCACGTCTTTTTGAGTTATTGTCCTAAATTGTATTAAAAATATATACATCAAATTTATTGAATCAAATCATCATCTCATCAAAGTCCCCCACCGCGTTTGTCTGTCTGTTCGCGATGAACTCAAAACTACTAAACAGATTTTCATGCGGTGTTCACCAATAGACAATGATTCATGAGGAAGGTTTAGGTGTATAATTCATCCGTGCGAAGCACGGAAGAGGCACACAGTTAGTTAGAGACAGTCTAGTTATTTTTATATATAACATTTATGAAACTCCAACTATCTCAAAGTAAGTTTGTGTTGCTAGATCCATTTTGCATAATTATGTCTAATTATGTCTGGCATTCCAAGACTTGTCAGGTTAATAACAAGGTTTCCGAAGTCCTTGACGAATTGTTAAACAAGAACTTGTCTGCGAGGAAACATTTATCTTTTGTTCTACGCCCTTGCATTACTGAACATGGTAAATATAAATTAAGATTTACAAATCCTATTTTGACGTTCATTAGTGCTACTATGTAATGTATTTTCGATCTATATGAATAAACGTATTTTCAATTTTGATTTTATGGTTTGATTCTAATTAACAATTTAAAGATAAAATATGTTGCTGTATTGTTTTAAATAATCTAGATATTGATACGTTTCGTCTATTCCGTAGATTCAAAGCTTGCTTTATAGATTGTCTTTTTTTTTTAATTACAATTTACACTATTGAGTAGTTAAAAATTTGGCATGATTTATTAATCCGAAAATATTTCACAGTTTAATCTATATAATTAGTGTCATATACCATGGCGAGTATAATATAGGATGATAGGTTGAGAAATGTGTGTGTGTGTGTGCAATTAAACTGAGATGCATCGTTTAAAACACCATTACTAGCTAATAACTTTTTGTTTTAATAACAATATCAATTTTGGTTACAAATGCTTAGTATACTTGCCACCTCCTCCAGTTAAGTTAATGCTACTGGACGGAAATCGAAGCTACAATATCTCGATCGCAAGTTAATATATGAACAATATGATAAACCATTGATTTAAATAATAAGTATTAGTGCGATTGTATAATCAGATGAGTTAAAAATATGATACTAAGATACAAAATAAAGTTAAGAGAACTCACTCAAGTTGTAGACTCAGTATAGGCAGTAGAAACTCGAGGTGTATGGACGAGAGCTCTATCGAACTGGACGTGAACTCGGACATCTCTTCATCATTACCCGGCACTATTAACTCTTCTTCTTGACCACCTAAAATAAGAAAATATCTATTTTTTTATAAATGAATGTTTCCCTTGGTCACGCCATAACTTGAGGACGACGTAACCGATAATTCATAATTTTTTAATGTTTTCTAATACTTTGTAGAAGGTTCTTACGGAAAAATCAAGAAAATTGCGCAGAGAATTTGGTAATTTCAGAAAAGTTAACGAGACAGGACAACGCTTGTCGAGTTTTAGAATTAAAGATCGACAAACGGTTTCTACAATTAATGTAAAAAGTAGTATTGACTAGCTTCTTTTAAGTACAGTTTGGAATTGGTTCAAACATTGTAGAGATACATATTCTCATGCCTATATTTCCAAAGGAGTAAGTCGAAGTGTATTACTCTCATATTTCGCCAGCTATGTCTCTAAACGATAGCCTAGTATATAGTAGTGGATGACTGTTGGACTGCCACACAAAGTCTCGAGTTCGAACCCAAGGCGCGTATCTCTGACTTTTAGAATTTATGTGTGTATTAAATAGTTAATTATCAAAATAAAATCGTGAGGATACTTGGATGTCCGAGAGTTCTGCATATCGAAGATATGAGAAGTTTGTCAATCAGCACTGAGTCAGCGTAGTGGTCTGTGGCCTAACCCTTTTCGCACTGAGAAAAGGCCCCTGCCTAGCAGTGGGACAGTTTAATACAAGCGAGAGAGAAATTTTCAGTATCAGCACTGGGTCAAGAGCTATCTCTTGACCCAGTGCTGATACTGAAAATTTCTTGGCAGAAAACTCCAATAACACTATTTCCAAACCGGAATTCGAATCCGAGACCACGGCAAGTCCAAGAAACGTGCAGACAAAAAGGCTGCCGATGATATTATTATATGGATAAAATAATCTTTACCTTGCTGCGGACTACTCTCATGCTTGGTAACGCTTGTATGCGCTTGTTTCTTGCCGCTGAAGGGACTGGGATGGTTTGTTCGTAAGTTGTTCATGATATACATAGAAGTGGTCATAGGGTTGACCAACGCCGGCTCGAAGTTCGCCGAGTCGTCTGTCAGGGAGTCGAAGGGACCTTTGGCAGTCGGACGCGGCTTGAATGTTAGTGATATGCTGTAAAAAGAAATGTAGTCTGAATTGTATTATTTTCATATATGCGATGGCGGGTTAGCGGTTGCGTTAATGCCGTCATCACGCTGAGTTTCGCGGGTTCGAATCCTATAAAGAGCAATAAGGTAGTTGACGCACATTACACTAAAACCTAATTAGACTCGCACCTAGGTTTTCTTTCTAAAATAGGGCTGATGACGCACATGTTTTTATTATTTAACAAGTTACCTGTCTGATGTATCACATATGAGCATAACAATAGATTTTCTATTGTGCTTTTACGGGACAGCGAAAGGGTTAAGACAAATAGTTAAATGTAATTATTTGTTTGAGTTTAAGTAATGACCCAAACTCAAAAAAATATAAACGATTTTTTGATATTTAATAAAAATAAATAAGTTACTAGTGTTTCAAATTGTCAAATGACAGAAAGAGATGCACAATACAATTTGTGACGTAACCGCTATTTAACCGCAGCTGTGCGAGTGATATAGTGAGACATGCACACTACGACTCCACCCTTTCATATATCCAAATTTAAAATATTAATGAATCAATTATTTTACAAGCAATTTTGATACTGTTTACACAAAAAGATTTCTTTTGTTTGGTATTAACTCTTGTGTGTAAAATAATATACATACATACATAAATTCACGCCTGTTTCCCAGAGGGGTAGGCAGAGACTACGGATTTCCATTTGCTACGATCCTGACACACTTCTCTGGCTTCATTCACTAATAAAATAATATACAAAATCAAATATAGGTAACTACCTAATTAGGCTTACTATAATAATAGTTTATTATTACTTACGTAGGCATAGCGGCAGTAGTGACGTTACCGCTCAGTATGTTGCCTTCAGTGACGTTGTCGTCCATCGCGGTGCGAGCTATGTGAGTGCCGGGGAATGTTTCGTTTTCCTGCCATTAACAATACATTACGTTTTAGTTATTTCTTAGGACATCATTTTTTGTAGTAATACAAACTAGCTTCTACCCGCGGACTCGCTCGTCTAATCCCACAGGAATAGATATCGGGGTAGAATACTTTCTACCTTTTACCTTTTTAGTTAGGATATCACGTAGGATACCTCCTACGTTACATCCTAACTAATACTATAAATGCAAATGTGAGTTTGTTTGTTACGCTTTCACGCCTTAATTTCGGGGGTACCGAAGAGGATATGGGTTCCATTCCCAAGATTTACGCGTGCGGAGCTCTGGGCAAAGCCTAGAAGTCTATGAAAAAACTATAAAATACGGGTTTTGGGTTATATTTATGATTACGACTTCACCCGCGTGAATCCCATAAGAACATATATAATCCACGTCATCAGTGCGCCAAGTTCCATCTTAATCTACTTGTGATACAGTAACACATAGAAATTTCTGTATAACACTCTCTTTTATAATAAGTAAGATGCAAAGAGGCACTCTTAATGCAATCATTTTAGGTTAATTGGAGGAGTAAATAAGATCATAAATAACTTGTAACCTAAATTACTTTTAAAGAAGTAGGTAGTGGTTTAAAAATTGACTGAAACACCATATACTCCGTATGCATTACCATAGGATTAATGCGGGCGATATTGCGTAGGAACTAATTTTGTAATAAAGTAACTTGAATCTACTCACATAATAATACAGGTCCAACGTGGTACACCGGAGGTTTACGGCGGTCGGTAGCGGGCGCACACTGGGTGTTTGCTGCGAACTGATGGTCGCGTTTTGGAACTTGAACACTAAGTAGTCCGGCCGGACACGACGGGTCTCGCGGTTCACGCCCGGACGGAGATCTGCTATTGGGAACCTGTTGAATTATGTAATAAAATATTATCAGGTACATAGATGACGTAGTTCTAATGAATTCGATTGTCCTGCATATTATTGTATTTTTTCGAAGTTTCCAGTCTACCTATCATGCTTTAGTTCTCACGAAATAGGAGGCGAGGGTTACTACAGTACCCGGTTTTATCGGATTCTAGTAATGCCGGGGTTTACTTCAGACTTTGTACTGTTATGAATAAAAATTTCTTGATAGAGAAATTCTTTGCTCGTCCCGGGAATTGGAGTTGAGATCGCATGCCATCGCTATCGAGGCATTCGTATTGTCTATTTTGTAGAATGGTAATGCTAACTGTACTAGTATCTTGTCCATAAAGAGACAATGCACAAATCTGCGGAACTTGTAATTTTTGGTATGTACCTAAACAATGAAACGACAGCTTGTTTTGTGGAAAGAGAGCGCGAGTATCGCGTTCAGGTTAGCCAAGAGCATAAAGCTAATACAAAGAGGAGAGGGCATACAAAATGTGCACTTGATACATAGGATTTCACATTTGGTGGGCTGGTGGGCGTGGCTTGCTCAGTCTATCGGCAACTCGCATCGAACGTACTTCCGATGCGCTGTGAACAAAATCTAGGAAAAAATTGTTTATCGTTGAAAAATTCCACAAAAATATGAAGTGTTGTGTGTTATCTTGTAGGAATTACTCCGATAAATGCCGTAATGCAACGGAAGGCATCACATTTCACTCGTAAGTGTTTTAAATTGATTATTTTAATGATTTTCCAGAATATTCCATTTGTTCGATGTTTATAACAGTAATATTCCTACTCACCAATAGATGGTGCTGCATAATTTAAATCAGTGATGAAAAACCGTTTAAATGTTATTTACATCTTTGAAATTGTACTTAAAATGTGTTGTTTAAACTAATTTTAATTTACTAGTATCGTTAATTCTTATCTAAATATACATTAATTGTTACAATGATTTTATCAAAAAGCATAGTGTACGTGGTACACGACAGATCCGATAGATGGCGCTATCGGGTGATGGAGAAAATTACAGGGACGTACTTAGATTTAAGATAAAATATTTAACAACACATCTTATTTTAGGATAATTTTTTGAGTATTTATGTTTTAGATTTCCAAGCGATAATGAGTTGAAGTGAGAAACCTTGTGTATTTATTTTAAATCTCAATATTTAAAAACGCCAACTATGAATGGATTGGGTTACCCTTACTTACCTAATATTAGTACATAATATATTTGTATTATGCTGCCACTTCACAAAGTTATTTGAATTTGTGTAATAATTATATTATGTACAGTAATATTTGCTAAAATATTTGTCAAACAGGACACAACAGGCGATATACGACAATACGAGCATCCACACATGGCACCGAATAGTAAACTATTTTTGACAAAAAAAAGTAATAATATGGTAAAACACACCCAAGTACGACCACATAATTTGCCTTCTAGTGTCGGATGGCGGAATTACGTTGTCATAAGGAAGTGGGCGGAGTCAGCAGGAGTGTAACGTCCCCTTCACCCCCGCCCGCTGTCACGCATAGTTTGTATAGGAAAATAAGTTACGCCACCTCCTCTTTGTATTAGCTTCATGGCCAAGAGAATCCTGTGGCGCCAAATGTTCGTATGCCTCGTTATTTTATAAATATTGCAACGCGTACCTACGCATTTTAGAAAATTGGTTTAATTTATAAGAAATTATTATCTCAACCGAAAAGACACTAGATAACAGGGACAGAACTACCCACTATAAATTAATAAATTCATTTGTAAATCTTTTTTTATTGTTTTACCCTCTATTACGATATAACTAAACTACTTAACAGTTCTTGTATGGATTTCCCTCAGATGCGTCGATTACCGGTTTATACCATTTTAGTTTTGACATCGGTATGCATTTTGCAGCTCACTGTACATTGTTGTCATAAATGGGTGTGTTCAAATTTGTCTGTTATTGAGATATGCAGACTGCTTGTGATTTACCTGAGCACAGCGTTGAGGTCGGGACAGTGTACTGCGATGCTGAGATGGTTCTGCGCGGAGACGGGCGCGGCAGGCGCGGCGGGCGAGGGGGACGCCCCACCGAACAAAGTCGCCGCCGTGCGCTCCACGAGTGTCAGCTCCACGTCCACGTACAGCGGCGTGCACTTTATACTGAATACATACACGAACATATACAATCTATACTAATATTAAAGAGGAAATAATTGATTCCTTGTTTGTAAGGATTTAACTCAAACAAATCTTCCACCATTAGGTGAATTTTATAATACTGAGATGTTTGTAATCACTGTTTGTGGCGAAAATTCTAAATAACAAAGATTCGGCATATAATAAATGCGTTTATGTATCTAATAAGTATTTTGCGTTTTACAATTATTGGACTACCTATGTTGCGATCACATTAAAAGTATTCCTTTATCTTCTAGTTGTGCTAGTTTCAATTCATATTGAGCTGCGCTAGTTCCATTATATGAATAGCTTTTAGTTTAAACGGCCGTTAATGCCTTTGTGTTAATGTATTAACAAATAATTTAATAAAGCTATATTATCACCGAGTGACATAGACGCCTTTAATTTCATAAGGGCTAGCATAATCTATTTTTTTAGATTTTGCCCACTTTCTCATTCGCGTTAATGTAGGTTAGGTTAGTAACAGTAGTTTTTTCTGAATGAGGGTTCTCTATGTCCGTTTCTGTTTACAACGAACAACGAAATTTTAAGATAATCAGCCGAGTTGTTAAGGCGTGAAAGCGTAACAATCAAACAAACAATCTCTCTTGCTCATTTATAATATTTGTACATACATGAACGTAGAATTTAAACTCGCTAGTCTCAATGTTCTGGGAAACCGACCTGCGTATAATCTGTTTCATCACAGAAATCGCTGATCGGTCCCAAAACGCTGTCATGCGACCATAACACTGGGGTGACTATAACTTTTTCATGTCGAAATGCTTGTCACGATCAATCGACATATAAAAGTTTGTGTGTAAATAAAATTACTTACACACATTTTTTATATTTACACTACCTAGCTCAATCTGATATTTTTATCAACTACAAGATAAAAAGAATATCGGTACTCTTATATAGTAATGCAACTTTCATCCAGTACTTTTCAAGTTTTAATGACACAAATATACAGAAGCAAAATTTTCAAAAACACCTTTGCTTTTTATCCTCCTTAAGTTCATGTTTCTGTCTAATATTATAAATGCGAATGTGAGTTTGTTTAACTACTCAACCGATCATCATGAAATTTTACATACACGTTGTCAGGGAATCACAAAAGAATATAGGGTACCCTTCATCCAGCAAAAGTACTGTTACTAAATTTAGTACTAAAGTAGATAAGTTAAAGGTCTCAAAGCTCGGCGGTATGTTCATATGACGTTGTGCTAAAGTATGGTTACTTACACAATATCTGTAGTGGGATATACGAGTTTCTTCTCGCCGGACATGCGCACGTACTTAGACGTCTGTTTGAAGTTCACTCGTATGTTCGCTCGCGAACACAACGAGTTGTGTTGACTAGAAGCATCGTCGTCCTCTGTAATATTATATTATTTAAGTTAACTTTATTTGGTAAAACATTTAAATATTAATATTTTTCGAATTATTATAGGTAATATCAGTTGTATTTAAGAGTTTATAAAGTATAATTTATATGAAGTATATTAAGTAAAGTACTATCCCACCAAAAACATTTTCATGTAAAATGTTGCTAAGACGAGACTATATGACTCGAACTGTCAAAAAGTTATCAGATCTCATGTAGAGCCAAGCTTCTAACTCTACACGCCCTAACTCTACAAGGCCTAACTTTACAAACTCTACACCTTAGTCAAAATATGTGGCTTGGTCGTTTTGTTATTACAAGAACTATTGTATAACAGAAAAGTAATGAACAGTGGATACATTTCTAAAGTATAAGAGCTATGCAATTAAAACTTTATATGTTTAATAAGTCCGCTATTGACAACATATCCCGAGAATTTTGTTTATCTAGTATAATCCAAATCCAAGTTATAAGAACCTATCGTTGGGACCGGACGACATCATGGTGAGCTTTGATATTACATCACTGTTTACCAATGTTCCAATAAACGAACGTTCGGCCGTTGTGAAAGACAGACTGAGTGACAATGAAATGCCATTTAATTATAATGAGTTACTGCGACACTGCTTGGACAGTAATTATTTCCTTTTCCAAGGCCAACACTACCTCCAGATAGATGGTGTCGCGATGGGAAGTCCAGTAGCCCCTATACTTGCTAATCTCTGGATAGAACATTTTGAAGAGAAGGCATTGAGCCTTGGCCTAAAGACCATACGACTGTGGAAAAGATATGTTGATGATATCTTCATCATTGTTAAGGGTACTAAGCAGGACGTGGAACAATATGTACAACAACTTAATTCCATTTATCCAAAAATGAGGTTTACTTATGAAATGGAGACTGACAGATCGTTGCCATTTCTTGATGTTAAAATCACCGCGAGAACGAATGGGTCCTTGTCACACTGTGTGTACCGTAAACCTACACACACGGATAGATACCTGCACGCAACGTCAAACCACCACCCTCGTCACTTACAATCCGTTATAACATCATTAAAAACAGAGCTCATGATCTTTGTGACCCCGAACATTTAGAGTCTGAACTCAATCATGTTCTACTGGTACTAAATAATAACGGATATGTAGTGAATGGATGACAGAGGCAGCCGACTAAAAGAGGCAAGCATTCTGAGGTGACCAGACAACCCGTCTATATGCCATATGCAAAAGGAATTACGGATAAGATCGGAACGGTGTTAAAAAAATATTCCATCAACACTATTTATACACCAGGGGCCAAAGTATCCAGGATGGTGGGCACACCGAAGGACGTTTTGCCTTTACAAACGCCAGGTGTCAACAAAATAAATTGCAACTGCGGGAGTTCTTACATAGGCCAAACCAAGCGTACTATTGCTGAGAGGGTCAAAGAACACATCGCCGCTGTGAAGAACCGGCAGACTAGCAAATCAGCAATTGCAGAACATATACTGGAATCGGGTACTAATCATTGGATAGAATTTCATCGTCCGGATGTCCTCTCCACCGATCGCCACTTTTATCCAAGAGTAGTGCGAGAAGCTATTGAAATTTAAAAAAACAGAAATTTCAATAGTCAGGTAATTCACGGAATACGGACACGACGGCTAGCATATGTAATAGGGAGACCGTAAGTGTAGTTTGTGACGGTACATGGACAAACAAAAATATGTCAAAAGTGAGGGTGAATCAAGATTCTTGTGCCTCACAAACGGAGACATGACATCGCAGCACCAGTCAGCTTGTGACCACGGCCGGTGTAACCTGCTCGAAACATCAAGTATATAAAAGGTAAACATTATGCATGATCGCGTTAATACCCGTTACATATTATAATATAACAAGTTATAAGGGTTCAAAAAAACGACGTAGCGCTTCGAGAAAAGGTAGGTAGTGCCCTTGCGCTTTGCTTGGCTCGTCTTGGCGGAGGCACTACCGTGCCCCCAGATAAGTATTATATTAGTCAATAAGCCACATCACAGATATTGAAATTCTTTTCGTGGTTTAACTTTTATTGACATTGCAAGCTTTAGTTTTAAATCATCCTATAAACCTTATTTGAGGATCCTTACTTGGAATTTTAACCGTTTTATATTTTTTTAGGTTAGCTATTATATAGATAATTAAAAGTAAGAAGATATTAGTAATTAACTAAAGCTTAGTATAAAATTCATTAATATTAATATATTTTATGTATATTCATATCAGTTATCTTAACCATGTAACATGACATGGTTTCATTGGTGTATACAGGTTATTTTCCAGGCAGAACCTGACTCCGAATCAGTGATGGCTTACGTATAATACTAGAATTTTGAATTAAAACTTTACTCCTAGGGTGGGTACAAGATAATGCCGGGATAAGCCCACCAAAAAAAAAAATACACTGAGATGAGTCTCCATTTATTGTCTGTAGCTACGTACAGTCGGCGAAAAGTGTGGTCTACCACTCTACGGTTGAGGTTCATTTGAACGTCAAGAAACAACAAGATCAATTTCTCCTTACAATAATATTATGACACTGACCTTTGCTCTCTTTATCATGTAGTATATTTATGCTATATGTCAAGTTTGAATTGTTTCACTTAACAACAACTCACCTCCTTTACTCACCTCTGTTATAAAAGTCAACCTTAGCGGTAACTAGATCACACAGAAACTTATGTCAGAACTGTTGGACCACTCTCTTGGCCAACTGTACGTGACATTTATTTACTAAATAAGACAAGTATAAAAAACTTTAGGTACTATAAACAGCAATGGTACCCGTACCTTTGTTCTCGAAGCGTATAAGGTCGTACCCGTGCGGTTCAATATCGGCGCAGTCGCCGTCCCCGCGGCAGTACAGACACTCGCGTAACAGCGCGTGTCGCACGGACGCCTCGCACATGGTCTGGCTGCCGTGTGACGTCACCTTCTCGCTGCCGTCCACCGCGATCTCTGATGTTAGTAATCTGCGTACAGAACAACGACACTATATCAATCAATGAGTTTGTTTGCAATATAGGTACAAAATGTTCTTATACAAAATGAGGCATTTCTACATTTTGTCACACAAGACGTGCAAATATTCAACACTTATAATAATAATAAAGATGTTAAAGTAAATTAAAATTCCATACAATAATGTCAGTGGACTATTATCTGCCACAATTTAATGATTAGTTATGTTACATCAATTAAAATTTTATTTGACTATCCTTCAATCTCTCACACACTCTGTAAAAGTACTACAAAAGTATGCTACCTTTGATCTTCGTTCTTCTTTAAAAAAGACTACTCTCACACTAGGAGTAATCCCTGTATCGCGGGGGACTTTACAAACATTCCAGGTCTTTAACCGTGTGGACCACTCCATATTGTATATAAAACTTAATCAGGACGGAATACATGATAGTCTTCTGCGGTGGTTCGAGAGTTATCTGCATAATTTTTCTCAGCGTTGGCAGGCTATGAATCTATACCGTTTGTGCCAGGCTCTGGAGTCCTGCAGGGCCCGCAGGGCTCAGTAGGACCTCTTTTATTTCTGGTGTTTATTAAAGACCTTCTGGATAGGATATATGTGACTGCCTGGTTTATGCTGATGATCTAAAGATACACAGTAGGATATCTGCAACTACCGATTGTAAGGTACAAAGTGATTTTGATACTCTTCAACAATGGTGTTCGGAAAGTAAAACATTCTTAAACGTAAAAAAATTACAGTATATTACGTTTACTAATAAAAGTAAATTCATTGATTTTTAATACTGTATAGATAGTGCGTACCTTGTCAGAGTATGTATTATCCTGATCTGAGAGTCATTTTCTACTTCCTTATCTTTCCGTCATGACAAACATAATGTAATCGCTAAAGCCAACAAAATGATAGGTTTTAAAATTTGAGTATCAAAACCATTTCGTAAAAGTTGCAGTATTACCTTACTGTTCAATGCGTTGGTCCGTAGGACTGTAATATTGCTTTACTATATGGTCTCCTTACTACTCTACCCATACAGATAAGGTGGAGTCCGTACAGACTCGCTTTGTAAGGTACTTATCCATAAAAAATGGCATCAGGAAAACTATTCCTGAATATATTGATATGTTGTCTTACTTCAAAATGATCAACTTAAAGGAAAGACGCGACATGCATGACTTACTGGTTCTACACAAAATTGTACAAGTATTTAATTGTAAGGACTCTTAGTTGTAGAACTAATTAATCATTTTAATTTTAAAACGAGCAGGCGTTTTCTGGGACGTCCCTGGGTATTCGAGACACCTATCACTACCTTGAATAATACCTTTAATAGTCCTCTTACACGTATGGCAAGATTGTATAATGCGAAATCTAACGGATCGGACAATGATATTGATGTCTTCTCTATGAATTTTTTATCATTCAAACACTTCCTACTCAGTAATGCTTTATAATTCTTTTATTTATTTTGTATACTTTTAATTAGTTTTAATATAGTTAGACTTCGATTTGTGGTTTATCTAATGCAGAGGTAACCAGACTTTTTTTCTCATAGACCACTTTCAAAATTTAGTTGGTTCCGGTGGACCCCCTGCAGCTAGACATGTAATCCGCCAAGTAAAATCGGTATATCCGGACCAAAAAGTTAAATTGGGTTAAAATTTAAAAATAATTATCAAGTCTCTTCGGACTGACAATTTTTTTTATTCCTCACAATATTCATCGGTCGACGTTTAAAGAAGTAACAGTCGCTGAGCTTCTTAAAATATTATCTACCTACATTGATAGGTGAAGTCTAGCCAACATTTTAGTTCGTCACTATCGAAAGCAAATAAATTACCGTGGACTTCGCTTACGAATTGTGGATCCCCATTTTTTCTCACGCCAACGTAGACCCCCGTCGAGTCTCCCGTGGACCCCTGGGGGTCCACCTGGACCACTTTGGGAACTAAGAATCTAATGTTTAGATTCACTGTTATATTTTCACCATAAACAAGTAGTCTCTTTAATATATAATGCAATTTAAATGTGATGCATGCCTGTGATTTGTTTAATTACTCTGACAATGTTAAATTAAGAATGTCTCAACTACAAAACATTGTAATTATACAGTTGGTATGCTTAAATTATAAATAAATAAATTCAAACAACGGACACAAAGAAATTCTAGACTCGGAACAACTATGTGTAGAGTACATACATTTTTGTCCCGTGTGGTATTCGAACCCACAACGCTCGGAGCAGTGGCAGTGGCGAGTCGACCACTTAAAACATTACGCCATCTATTTCCTTACCTTAAATGGTTTTTGCCCGTAGCTCTGTCGAGCGCTTCGTTGGCTGCGCTGAAGTCGTCTATGATGGAGAAAGGGTCCAAGCTCTGATAGAACTTGCTCGACACCTCCTGCATCTTAGTGGCGCTGGCCGGAGATATGCAATCCGAACCGATTAGTGTGGGGACTAGAATATCCTGCACAAAAGAAATTAAGTTTGAAATTAGCCTATAATATCAGCCTTATATTAAACTGTCCCCACTATTGGGCACGGTCCTCTTGTGAGAAGGGTTAGGCTATTATAGTCCACCGCGCTGGACCAGTGCGGGTTAGCAGATTTCACTAATCTTTGAGAAAATTATGGGGAACTCTCAGACATGCAGGTTTCCTCACGATGTTTACCTTCACCATTATTTTATTATTATTTTCACAATTCATTAAGCCAAGTCAACTCTTATAAAAAATATGTAAATTATAAATTTGGCAGAAGTTCAGTTCAGTAATAATTAATTATGTATTATTACATGTTATTAAAACGAATCAAAAATACAGAAACTGGGAAAGAAAGAGTATTATCAGATTTAAAACGAAATACAAGAGGCGCTGGGTAATGTGATAATGTAACTCTATAGTGTAATATGTTTGAGAAAAGTGTACTGTAGTACGTCAGTTTGATAAGTAGATTCTTAGTTAAAAGTTTAAATGTCGATAAAATAATAATAATTACCTTATGTAATAAAACACATGAAACCGAAGCGACCCGTAAGCTAACGTGGGACACCTCCGCTGTGGGATCGCCGTCTATATGTGGAACTGCCAAAGTAAATATAAGGCCAATTTAACATTAAATTTAAAATAATGAAATACAATATACCTTTACGTGAATGTTATACATTTAAATTAAACTACGTTCTTTAAATTTAATAGTGGCAATTTTCTGAAATTTTAATAAAATGTTATTATATTCGTATAAAATAGTATAGTTCCAATAATAAAATATCTAATAAAGTACCATGTAAAAATACCATATCTTTTTATAAATAATGAATATTTAAAGTTGTTGAAGGTGATCTATATCCTAATGCATTCATTGTAACCTTTTGATAGGTATCAATACTTTTGAGAATGATCAGAATATTGAAGTGTTGATAGTCCAAATGGATAGCTCTATCCTTTTAAACTTGCGAACGAGAGGTTGTAGGAACAATTCCCACTACCTCGAACTACCGACGTGAACCCATGCATTGTTATGTATAGATATCTATTAACTAAGTGATAAGATTTTAATAAAAGACTCTTGAGAATATAATCAAACGTATTATACATCATACTTTTTGCTCGTTACCTTTTTTGTTGCGTTTGATCCTCGGCGCGGCGGTAGGCAGGTTCACACTTGACGTCATACTGGTGCTCATTGAACTGACAGATGACGAGAAACTCTCAGACATCTGATTGCCGAGTGACGTCATCGGCAGGAACCTCTCGTTGTCAGCTTCACTGTCTTCTGCTTGTTGAAACACATTTTATTTAGACTAGAACTAACTTTAAAGTCATACATCATATTGTATATGTTGCCAGAGTATAAAACCTTTTTATTATTAAACTAGTCAGATTATAAATTGTGGCAATAAAACCTACAATATATAGCGTTATTGGATATTGAAAGTTGAAACCATCCATTTACTTACTCAAAAGGAACACTTTGTTTAACATGTTTAGGTGATAACTTACCGTAACTGGGTCCTGACCAGCCATACATGCCAGTGGGCGGTTTGGAACTCTGCCTCTCTAAATTACCGAGCAGTTGCGCCTCTATGAGCTGGAAGTCAGACTGCCTCATAGGTTTGCACTGCATGTTCATACCGGTTGGACGTAGCGGTATGTTGCTGGAAAAAGAACAGACAAATTATAAGGCGACCCGTGTATTTTTATTATTACCAATTGTAGTGTGTGCGAAATGATTCATAGTAGATATCGATATATATTTAATGGTACCAGTTACATCTATACTAATATTTATTATAAATCTGAAGAGTTTGTTTGTTTGGTTGAACGCACTAATCTCAGGAACTACTGGTTCGAATTGAAAAATCCTTTTAGTGTTGGATATTCTATTTATCGAGGCATAATTATAACATTACGCTACGACCCACGGGGGCGGCGCAGTAACCATAAACGCAGGTGAAATCGCGAGCACGGCTAGTATAATATAAATACATATTGGGCTACGACCTAACTGATTGGTTGCGGAGAGACGAGCGTGAGCAAAGTAGCTACAATAGTAATACTACTATTTCTCCGAAAAGGTGGACAGATGTGAAAAACACCCACATTTCACTCGCCTATAGTTTTAAGTTCTACGTCATAAGGAGGGACGCTATTACCGTTTATCGGGCAAAATCTGAAACTCCGTGCTGCTACTTAACTTTTCTTGGCAGAAAAATCCAATAATGCTTTGCTCACTTCGGAAATCGAAACCCAAAACCTTGTACACAACAGTCACATTCACTATCAATGTGTTACCGAGGTAGTTGATAAAAAATAATATGATAATGTAGATTATAAAGGAGTCGTGACTTCAAATCCTACTTGGTGATATGACTTTGTTTTCATTCTTTGATTAAAATCAATCAAAAGTAACGTTTATCGCATGGAAGGATAACATAGTGGGATGGCAATATGGCAAGCGCACAGCACCACCACACCACAGCATCATCCATACATTTTTATATCTGTCAAGTTGTAAAACTTACCTAGTATCTTCCAAATGTGGTTGATTCAACGCGTCTACCAGCTCAATCAACGTATGAAGCTGTCTCGGCGTTATGAACACGATGAACGACCCAAATAACATCTTCACTTCCACCTTTGGACCCTCCACTTCTTCTGTATGCTTCAACTTCAACGTCAGCTCTTGCTGTCCAGTCAACTTAGCGAACAGTATTGGATCTGGCTGGTTTAATTTCTCATCTGGAGTCAATTCTCTGGATTCAGTCGTGCTTTTCGCTTCAGCTATTATCTCCTTTACTGGGTCTGCTTCTATGGCCGATATAACACTCCTCGTCTCGTAGAATACGTCTGAAAGAGTACTCTGGTAGTTCATATCTGGAGTTTCTACTTGGCTGTCGGTCTTACCGCCTTGTGATGATACGGATTTCTCCATGATAAGGCTGCGGGCCATCGTTCTTAGTTTTGAAGGGTACTCGTCCGTGTAGAGCGTGACTCCTTCCAGTTTGATCTTCTTGTTCGTGTATGTGGCTACTATGTATGTTTTAGGTTTTTCAGGGTCCGTCACATCTGGTGTTGGCTCTGAGCCGGCCTCGTCAAAGTAGTCGATGCTGGAATGAGTAATAGGTAAACATATTATATTAATAAATAACATTTGATTCAATAAAGTATTCATATCATATTAAACCTATATTTAATCTAAAGGAAAACATTTACAATTTAAATATTGGACATTAAAACTTATTTATTTTATTATTAGTTGTGAATTCTTATGGAAACGCATTACGAGCATGAAATGTATCTTATACGTTAATACAAAGCATAGTATAGACCATGTCCTAAATAAGGTACTTTACATAGGGTACCTTTTACACCTAACACCTTAACGAATTTTTACATTTCTAATATTATTAGGATACAACTATATTTAAGAGTACATAATTATGTAGTCATGGATCGCGCACATAACTCGCGCTCCGAGTGGGATTAGCTTTTTCAACGGTGCACCAAAAGAAAAATGTTTATTATGTTTAATTTGCTTCTCAAAATAAATTTCAATACGTAATGCATATTTGAACCATTGTCGCATATTCAAATAAAAATAAATTTATTCAGTGTCTATAATTAGATACATTAAATTAAGTGTTTACAATGTTGCCACGTATGTATCTAAGCTGCTCACGGTTCATAATTGGAAACTCGCGGTATTATATTCTACACTTATATTTTTCCTTATGTCATTATACCGGCTGATTGGTAAAAGACTGGAGATATTGAAGTAGGGTATCCAGTACTCGTTTCTGGACCCGAATATTAAAAAATAGGTACTTAAAATTTGACCTAGTTATCCAATAAAAACTTAATGTGCGGACACTCTTGCGGATATACCAAAGCTAAACAAAACCTCCGTCCCTGCCTCTCGCTACCGCCCCCCACACTCACCCGAATTTGCACCCTCGCCCGTCCTTTTCTTATTAACCTTTTTTTTGTAGCACGGCAAGCTTTTGCGACGCGCGGTGTCCACATTTTATGGATATTTCATACAAATTTTCATAAAGGTTTTCTTTGCAGGTTACACAGAATATATTTTTTTATACGTTACGTCTGACCATAAATTATCATGTCCTTAAGTATGTACAGTGTTTAACCAGTCACCCTGTATAGTAAGCAGAGGTGTTCTACGTATTTACATTTCGACAACTATATTTAAAAGCCCATGTAGTAGGGGTCTCGGTTTAGTTCCAGATTTCGATAAACTACCGAATATTTTCATACAAAAATAGAAATACTAATGCTAATTTCGGGCATCAAACACTCATCCCAAAATCCTCTGCAACTAAGTATAAGCGCACGATAACAAATACATATACGCACAGTCTACGATTTAATATGGCTTTAACTTTAAATTTCCTTTTTTTGAAAATACAATTCTCGCGCTTGGAGTTATTCACAGGAATTACTCCAAGCGCGGGAATTGTATTTTCGCGGAGTACTTTAGAAACATTCAAACAACGGACATAAAATTTCCAGACTCGGAACAACCATTTGTGGATCACACAATTTTTTGTCCCGTGTGGGGATCGAACCCATTACACTTGGCGCGGTGGCGATGCGACCACTTAAACCACTGCGCCATCTGTGCAGTTACTGTCTTTGTCTTACTCTCTTTATTACATTTTTAGTACATCAGAACGAGATAGAACATATCCTACAATATTGACATCGTAGTAGCGTCCTACCCTTAGTCAATAACATATGCGACATTCATTGACATAATATGACTAACTATCCATTAAACAAGACTAAATAGCCAAACGATTTTGAACTCTATTCCCTAGCTACAAGTATGTACACAAAGTAACTCGTTATTCTATAAAATATTTATCAGCCTTGAAAGTCCGTTACAATTCGGATTGGAATGTAATGCAATGAGATTGGATTGTTGAGATAAAAACAATTGTGTAAGTAACTATTAACATTTTTTTATCTTTATACTATTTATTATTATTTAGTGAACAGCCAGTATCGCTGTAATCCCATTTACAAACAAATAAAAAATAACATATGGACATAATATTGTCTTACGTTTACGGGATTGAAATTAAACTATTTTATACAGACTAATTGCAATGTTACGGACATATACATAGCCTCACGCCTATCCATCTATACTAATATTATAAAGCTGATGAGTTTGTTTGTTTGGTTGAACGCGCTAATCTCAGCAACTAATGTTCGATTTTATAAAAACGCGGATGAAACCGCGGGCACATCTAGTAATTAATAGATATTATAAAAAGGAAAGATTTGATTTTTGTTTGTTAGTAAGGATTTAACTCAAAAATTACGCAGCCGATTTTAAACGTTCTTTCGCCATTAGGAAGCTATGTTATCATAACTTAACCTATGTTTACGCGAGCGAAGCCGCGGGCGAAAGCTAGTTGTACATATAATGGGGTAGGCAGAGGCGTATTACACTCAAATTTCACCAGTTTTAGGTCACATGTAGAAGGGTGGCGAGTATGATATATGGGGGCAGGCACAGTTTCAGATAGCGTACTGAAAATTTATTGACAAGAGAACCCGGGAATCGAACTCAAGTCTAAATGAATAGCAGCCCTTGCCACTATATCACCGTATAATATATCTACATGCGAAAGTGAGTTTCCTTTTTTGTTTGTTTGTTACGCTTTCACGCCTTAAGTACTCGACCGATCATCGTGAAATTTAGCATACACATGATCAGGGGTACACAATAGGACACAGGGTACTTTTCATCCAAAAAAAGCACTGTTACTAACCTAACATACATTTACGCGAGCGAAGGGCAAAATCTAGTATGTCTATATAAATAGTATAAGTAGACAATACAAATATGACTTTAGCGATAAAATGAAGGCCGTTGAATTGTCGCGTGTTATAATTATTCTAATCAGCTGCTCAAATAAAGGTCAAACGTTAAGGAAGTATAATGTACTCACTTCTTTATATGAACCTCCAGTGCGATGCCTCGGTCACCGTTTTTGGGTACATGTTCTATCCTTATTTTGGTGTTTTCGAATTTTACTTTGACTCGGCTCAATACTAAAATGTTAAAGTACATGAGTCACTATTTATAAGACATTCTTAGTAAAACAATTGCTGTATATAAAACACATAGACATGTTGAGTTGACTTTAAAAAAAGATATCACGGTTGGTCACGGGATCACGGGATGCCACTCCATAGGGTAAGCAGAGATCTATTTTATTCATATATCGCTAGCTGTACTTTGGGCCAGCTGTAATAGTGGACGAAACTATTGCTATCTCCATACTGGTACTGAGAAATTTTCCTATGGAATACCTGTACCAATAACCTTGTATAACACCCAGGTAGCGAAACCAGGATCTCACGATCGGCTGAAAATCTGCCACGAGAGCAACGTAGCAATCAATAGTTTATTGGTGTGTACGTAGTTACATATAGTCTATTACAATATTTAAGGTTCAATCGCCGGACGGTACAGTTATTTATGCGATACACATAATTATCTGTACTGTCTTGTACTAGACAATTCGCTAGGTGAGATTTGTGTCCAGTTTTTAAAGTCCAAAGAGTATTTACCCTATAATATCTGCCACTGTTTGCAGAAACAGAAACTACCAGTTCAATATGGAAATTATTTATGATTCTGATAGTCAATTTATAGGAGTAGTGCAGTAACATTTATTGCTATTGCTGCACTCCTTCGACATTCCTTCTTTAACTGAGATGTCATTCAATGTGGCTAAAATCACAGGCACTACTAGTTGTAAGTAAAATCTGCCTAGTCATCACCTTTGAAAGCAAAATTAGACTTGCATAGATGTCATTTTATAATATTCAAGTGTAAAAAACTTACTTGAATCAATAGCATGTGCAAACATTTCTATGCCTTCCACAGGATGTGACTCTTGTGGCCCGTCCTCTTCTCTAAGACACTCCGCAGCCAGCTGCATGGATGATGACATGGAAGACCACATTGATTCCAGCATTGATGACACTAGATATTCAGACAAATTATATATTTTTTATTTATCTATACTTATATTATGAAGAGGCATGATTAGAATTTTTGTTTGTTTGTTTGTAAGGTTTTAACTCAAAAACTATACAACGGATTTTAATCATTCTTTCACCATTAGGATGCTATATTATCACTGGGTAAGATAGACTGTATTGTTTTTAAAATAGAACCTGTTATATAATCTAATCTGCTTTTACGCGAGCTAAGCCGCGGGCAGAAGCTAGTTTATTATAATTAAACTTACACCTAACATTATAGGTAACATTATGTAGTTAGCGAGTATGAAGATTAAAGACCCTTATACTATATATGCTTTTTTATAAGTATTTGTGAGATACGAATAAATAATAGCTTAGTTTGTAGTTATTATTAGTCAATTCTCCCACAATATGGAATTTAAAGAAAGAATGGTACGTGTCTAAGTAGTCTTTACAATATATGCATATTTGGACAAGGTAATACTTATGTTGACT